>CM075649.1:45283240-47780740 GCA_037953625.1 Crotalaria pallida | reverse complement strand
TGTATGTATCCTCTAGTTTTGACAGGTACTTAAATGAATAATTTGGGAAAGTCAGAAAGACAAAGTAAACTCTGCCAAATTTTTTTTTGAATTTTTTATTAATTAAAGTTTAACCACACTAAGATATTATCTTTAATCTTATAATTCAAGAATTAAAAACTAGTGTTACAATTTATGGTATCAGAGGAATGGTTGCAATCCTCGGCTGTGGAGTGTGGACTCCCATACTCCTCAAAGTGTTACTCCACATGAGAGTAACTATAAAATCAGTACAGTTTAAATAATTGAAGGTTGTTATTGCTCTTATTATGTTGATTCTATTTCAGACGTAGTAGATGACTGCTAGAAATGCCCAGTTCTTCCAAAGAACCACTGGTGTTCAAGTGGTAACTTCCCAAAGACAGAGTAGTTCTAACTCTCCCCAACTCGGGAATGTATGCCCAACTTGTGGAAGTGATTTAAAAACAAAGGAAATCAAAGAAAGAAATTCGAGGTTAGTTCAGGGGAACTCGAAACCAAGTAGGGATAAGGGTAAGAAACCCTCTCATCTAGAAGATTCTTATTCTACCCTCTGACCAACAAGAGGACAATCTAAAGGAATATGCCCCAAGGGATCTAGTTCACCCATCCTTAATTTTGAACCTCTTTGCCAATGTTGTGGCAAACTCCATTGGGGCGTATGTTGGAAACTACAAAGCCAAGGAAGAGAACGACGTTGTTTTCTTTGCAGACAACCAGGCCATATTGCTATTCGCTGTCCAAATGCAATTCTGAAAGAGGATGAGACTGTCCCAGTGGAGACTAGAAAAGTTGGTAAACATAGACCTGTCACTCGTAGTATGACCCGTCTCCTCAATAGTATTGAAGCTGACAATACAAAAGGTCTAATTGAAGGTACACATTAAATTAATAGTAATGCTTTCTAGGTATTGTTTAATTATGATGCCATCTCTCTTTTATATCTCTTAACCATGTTCACATCGATAAGGTTGTTATAGTTCCCATACCTTGCAAACTTTTAATGTTCACCCATTAGTTCCACTATGATAAATACCTCTAGTTGTGTCTTAACGGTCCTAAACCTTTCTTAAATCCCATTCGGTTTAGGATAATAGAGTATTTAAGTTGGTTTAATTAATTGAAAATGAAATCGTTTTGGAAGTGATTATGCATTGTATAAATGATTTAGTGTTAGTTAACGGATTATATGTTTCAGTTTAATTGGAAAAGTGTTGTTTTAATGCTTTATGGAATGTTAGAAAAATTTATAAATGTTGTTTAGCCTTGATGCATGATTCGGTTGAGGCATGATTAGTAGGATAGGAAATTATTTTGTTAAATGATAATGGATATTTGAAGTGTGAACGACCTATAAGGAAAGTAAAACTAAAGTGTTTGATTGTGAAAATGTTTATTTGAAAATAAGTTTGAAGACTAGTTGATTGTAAGGTTGTTGTCTTTGAATAACTTGAATTTATGGATTGTGTTTGATGGCTGCCCTAGCTTTATTTTTGGTATTGAATCTTGAATTTTAAAGTAACAATGTGTTGGTTTTGTAATAAGGAATGTTTGGGAAGCAAAAGTACTTTTACGTTGTTTTTGGATTTTATTAAAGTGAATTTGCAAAACAATTCCTTGCTGTCCAGAATTGTTTGGGTTTGTTTCTTAGTTTTAAAAATGTGCTCATGTAATTTAAAGTATGGTTTTCAAGCGATATTTGATTTGGGAAAAGTTAGAATTGTTTTGAGAAAACAAGCGTGCTTTAAATTAATCGATGAGGAATGAAATGTGTTTGAGTAAAGGGAAGATTTTCTTATATAAGTTAATAATAAAAACGTACTCTGTCTAATACGAGGAATTTTAAAGATGAGGGATTGGAGTAGCTGACAGCGATAAGGATCTTAGGAGATCGTGTGCTTTATTTGCTGGAACTTGAGGTGAGAGAGAAGCTTTCCTAATACACCATGGTATTTAGGTGATTTATTAGGACGTTCCTGATCATCTAAATAAAGATCGGAACTTGGTGGTCCTGAGTCAGTAGTATAGTGGCAATTGTCTGTGTTTGTGTGGCCACTTATACGAAAGAGACAAAGACCACATGTTGTTATGTGATGGAATTATATGATGATGATTTGAAATAGCATGCTTATGTTTATCTGTTTAAATGTTTAATTATGCATGATGATATTTGAATTGTTGATTAATAAGAGTAACATGCTGATGGACGTCTGTTACGTCTTGAAAATGAGATAATGTGGATAAGATTGTGAAAGTAAAAGATACAAAGAGAAAGAAGTGATACCCGGTTGAGTTTAAGTCCTTATGGAATAAGGCAACTTGATAAGACATTGAGATGAGAAATGATTTAAGGTGTAAAGAAAATCGTAAGAATGGAATAAGAGATAAAGTATCGTAATGTTGAAGAGCAAGAATCGATAATAATCATGCTGATGAAAACAATGATGTTGAGCAAGAGCTGATGAGTCAGAGCTGATGAAAGCATTACTGCTGATGTTCACTGAAATGAGATGTGATATGAGTTGAGCTTTGCTCCTCCGCTGATGATCACTTGGAATGAGACTTGTCTTGAGTTGAGCTTTGCTCCTCCGCTGATGATCACTTGGAATGAGACTTGTCTTGAGTTGAGCTTTGCTCCTCCGCTGATGATCACATGGAATGAGACTTGCCTTGAGTTGAGCTATGCTCCTCCGCTGATGTTCTGAAAAGAGTTGTGACACCCTTCCGGATTATCCAAATAGTAACTAATATTTAAACTATTATATTGGATAATATATGGACTTGTGAGTGTTAAGAAAATAGGAAAGATAAAATTTTCTTTTTAAAGCGGGTGCACAAATCGTCATTTTGGAATTCTTAGAGAATAAGTTCTAAACCTTTATGAAAACATTTATATCGAGTTCGGCGATCTCTAAAACCTTTTCTCAAATAGGGTAACATTCGCTTTTTGGAAACCTCGTTTTATAATACAAGTAATTAAAGTTACCCATGCATTATTTGATAAAACTGATACCATTAAATAATATTTTTAGCCGAGCTCTTAAATAGATCGAATCAGAGTAAGCGGAAATCATCAGACTATGCAGACACTAGTAATATAAACATAGGTTTTATATATATAGTAAAAGTCATAAATACATAGTCTCATCATCATGTCTCCAAGATCTCAAAATACAAGTCCATAATCTGATCTACATAGTAATATGACCAAAACCCTAGAGTATTCCAAAAGTATATCTACAATATGTGTACATAATCAAAATAGAAACTCCAAGGGTGGTCATGTAGATCTGGCATCATCAGATGTAGTAGTAGTAGCAGCAGTCTCCCAAAAGTAAAAGTAGTAAGGTAGTAGCATCATCAACAACACAGCAGCAGCAGCAAGTCTCCTCCACAGCCTCCACACATCGGATCCACAGATCCGCATCATACACCATATGCATGTACCTAGGGATCATCGTCCCTCCAGTCACTCCTAGTAGAATGCACGACAGGCTCGCTCCCACTCTCGTCCTCCACCGGATCCTCCTCGATCTCGTCCGAGGAAGAGTGTACCCTACCACTGGGTACCGGGTCAGGGGATGGTGAAACCCTGACTGGGCTCCTCGGATCAGAAGGGGGATTCTCCTCGCGGACGACTCTCGAAGTAAAAGGGTGAGAGCGGGTAGGTCGAAAACGAAAACTATGGTAAGAGCGAGCTGGTCGCGTGGGAGGTGGTCCATGGTAAGTGTAAAACGGGGGTACATGCATAGTGTATATGATGGGAATCCTAAATCTACGAGGACGGAATCGGATCAACGGGTTCGGGTGGTAGAAGGTAATCTCTACCTCACCCTCGAACACCGCGCGATGGTCCTCATAGATCCATGTGCCACTAGGAAGTGGCCGGATCTCGATGCAAGCAATGTAACGAGACATCACCTACAAGGGCATAGGGGTAAGCAATTCTATACACATAACCAATAGAGAATAAATTGTGCAATGTGAATATGTAAACATGCATCAAATAACAACAATCACATATAACACTTAGCAGTTAGTGAATGCACATAGGATGCTCCCACTTATTTCATTTATCATCATTAATTTAAATGAGTGGCATGATGCATGACTTTAGCTCTCAAGCCTATCTCCATCATACTATGTCACTCTCTGACGTCCATCCCTGACAACCCAGCACTCAACAGTGCGTTGTATTCCTAGGTATACAACAATTCGTACATTCACCTAGAATGTACACGACAAGCTTGGTATCCATGCCACCCGAGCATATCCCGTCATCCAAACGGACCGTCATCCAAATGGTATAACCATATCGTCATTCCCTCAGCCAACCACGTCAACGACGTGTCATCAAGCAAGCGTATTGGCAATCCCAGAGGCCCTCCACATGTTTACCAAAAACATGATATACGTCCTACCAACCAAACTCCAGAATGAATGCATTACCTTACTTAAAAGAGATTGATTGATGTTTTATCCTTTTATTAATACATTAGGTGCCTCCCGAGCAACGTATCATTATTCAAATGAAAACATCATAACGTCAATCAATTTCCTCTAAGTCCAGGATCACTTGGTTTATTGTCCTCTAAGAGTTACAAAATGACTTAGAATTGAAAATGGTATTTTTAAGTATCTGACTAAAAATACTCAAGTTTTTCCCAAAATACTCGAGTAGTTTATCATTTTTAGATTCTACTCGAGTTGTTCATAATTATACTCGAGTCGTTCATGTCTTTTCAGAGATTTAGGGTTTCAGGTCTTCATAAATATACTCGAGTAATTCATGAGATACTCGAGTATTCCATTACCCAGAATACTCGAGTAGTTCATACATTACTCTAGTGTTTAATCTGATTCCCAAGTTGGTCCGCCAATTTTCACTCTGGTGCACCACGAAATACTCGAGTATTAAGCCAAATACTCGAGTATCTGCAGACAGAACAGAGTGAAACTTGGTTTTTACATACCATTTCAATTTCTAAACATTTTTACCCCAAAACAGTGATCACAATAGTTCATATACCACATATTGAACATGTTAACCTACTCATTTCATATCAAATAACAAATTTGACAAAGAATCAATCCATTATGCATGAAATATACAATTTAGCAACTCAACACTTCAAATTTCAAAATAAGCACAATATTCATGAAACAAAGTTCATTTAAGCTTGCATGCATGATATAGAACTTGCTCATCACAGTCATAGAGCATGGATTGGTCTCCAAACCAAAGTTCCTATACAAACTAAGCCCTTAGAGCCTCTTGGTGGCTCTCTAACACAATTAATGAAGTTTAAACTCTATCTAGTGAATATAATTACTTCCCCTTACCTCTCAGATTTTTTCCAAACAAGGATTGACAAGAAAATGGCTCCACAACTTCCAGACCAACTTCAAATGCCACATGCAGAGCATTTTGAGTACCACACCAAAATGGAATTGGTTTGTACATGAAACAGAAGATTAAATTGGGGAAATTAGATTTTCTGGACTCTATGCAACATAATCTAACTAAAGGAATCGAATTTGAGACTCAAGAATTCGTGAGCTTACCAGAAATCAAGATCAAAGTAAGCTCCAGACACAAGCTTGGCCAAGAACAGCTTCACTTCCAATCTCCAATTCTCCCAACACACTCACTCAATCCTCACGATTTTCGTGTTTATACAAAGCTCGAGATGTGAGCTTTGTATTCGTGTATAGATTATCACTCAATTCAACTCACAGAAGAAGAATCGAAGAGCACAAACTCAGAACCCTAACTTCTTCAACAAAGCAATTTGATCCAAAATCTTCAACTAAGGGATGTTGATGAGTTTAAATAGAAGCAGAGATAGCTCATGCACGTCGACACGCCACCCATGGCGTTGGCAAGAAGGTGTTTTCGTGGCGAGAGAAGAGAATCGTTCGTGGTGACTCACCAAACGCACTAACTCGTGCAGTTTGACCCAGAATACTCGAGTTTTTCAGAAAATACTCGAGTATTTTTCCCAATTCTTGAAAAATAATTATTTTATTTACTTTCCCTCCAAAATCTTTCCTATAATTACCTCTAGGTCCCAACCCAGGGACTAATATGCAAAATACTCATTTTATGCATTTAAATTATTTATTAAATAATTTACACACATAAGCTAGTCATATGAACACATATTTTAATCAAGGATTAATATAGAAACCATTAATTAAAATTAAATTATAATTAACATTTCGTTAATCGGGGATTAAAATTTTGGGGTGTTACAAGAGTTATGTTGCTATTCTGAGAAAGTTTACGAGATGAGATGCAAGATAGTTGATGCAATCCCAACTCTGCTATGTTAAGACCTCAAATGAACTTTTCCTTTTGAGGATCTCTTTTATATATGAAAACATGATTTTAGAAAATGAAATGGGGTCTGTAAATGTAGCCAAATAGTGCAGTTAATTGTTTTAGTTAAAGTGTGTATTTTTAGGATTTTTATTCACTATTATTGATGAATGTCATGTTACAAATGGAAAATTATTTGGTTTAATCTTATAAAGTGAATTTAAAATAAAACGAGTACTTGATATGATGTGTATGTGAATAATTGTGTGATGTGTGAATTCTTCACATCCTATTATTTTTCATTAAGGTGGCACAACATTTTAATATGATGTGTGTGATTAGAAAAATGAAAATTTAAAATTGTGTATAAGTGTGTATAGGTGGCAAGCATGCATGAAGGGAGAGTAGGAAGTTTATTTTCTTCTAGGCTAAGAAATTAAAATTAAAATTTAATCTATGGAAAATAAATTAGGAGATGTGATGTAGAGAACAAAATGATGTGTGATAAGACCTAATGCCTTAAATTACTCCTTGATGTCTCCTTGATAAGATTCACCCATGCAAACTTCTCAATTGCCAAAATTGCCCTCCACCTTAACACATGGACCGAAATTTAATTGGGGCAAAAGAGAGAAATCTCGAGTTGCCTATATATAGGACTTGGCTTAGTTTATTTTGCACCATTTCATTTCTTTGTTTCATTCTTTCACCAAACACATTTTCTAAGAGCCCATTACACTCTTAGAACTAGAAAGAGAGAGAGAGAGAGAGAGAGTGTGGAGCCGTGAGGAAGAGAAGAGAAGAAGAAGAGGATTCCAAGCTTGATCAAGGTTTTTCTTTGAAGATCCATGTGATTTGAAGGCTAGAAGACCTTCTCTTTAGGTGGGTGATTCAAATCATGAAGAAGTTGTGTTGGTTTAGGTTCTATTTAGGTTTTGTGATCTTCTTTTCTTTTGCATGTTGAACTTTATGGCTTAGATGATGCTCACGGTTTTGGTCTCTTTTCACTTGAAATAATTTCTGATATTTGATTTGAATTTTTATGTTGATTTTATGACTTGATGTTTAAGATCTAAGTACATGCATGTAGATGACCACATGAGCTTGGAGAATTATATGATAATGATGACCACATGTTTAATTATGCATGATGATATTTGAATTGTTGATTAATAAGAGTAACATGCTGATGGACGTCTGTTACGTCTTGAAAATGAGATAATGTGGATAAGATTGTGAAAGTAAAAGATACAAAGAGAAAGAAGTGATACCCGGTTGAGTTTAAGTCCTTATGGAATAAGGCAACTTGATAAGACATTGAGATGAGAAATGATTTAAGGTGTAAAGAAAATCGTAAGAATGGAATAAGAGATAAAGTATCGTAATGTTGAAGAGCAAGAATCGATAATAATCATGCTGATGAAAACAATGATGTTGAGCAAGAGCTGATGAGTCAGAGCTGATGAAAGCATTACTGCTGATGTTCACTGAAATGAGATGTGATATGAGTTGAGCTTTGCTCCTCCGCTGATGATCACTTGGAATGAGACTTGTCTTGAGTTGAGCTTTGCTCCTCCGCTGATGATCACTTGGAATGAGACTTGCCTTGAGTTGAGCTTTGCTCCTCCGCTGATGATCACTCTGAATGAGACTTGCCTTGAGTTGAGCTATGCTCCTCCGCTGATGTTCTGAAAAGAGTTATGTTGCTATTCTGAGAAAGTTTACGAGATGAGATGCAAGATTGTTGATGCAATCCCAGCTCTGTGCTATGTTAAGACCTCAAATGAACTTTTCCTTTTGAGGATCTCTTTTATATATGGAAACATGATTTTAGAAAATGAAATGGGGTCTGTAAATGTAGCCAAATAGTGCAGTTAATTGTTTTAGTTAAAGTGTGTATTTTTAGGATTTTTATTCACTATTATTGATGAATGTCATGTTACAAATGGAAAATTATTTGGTTTAATCTTATAAAGTGAATTTAAAATAAAACGAGTACTTGATATGATGTGTATGTGAATAATTGTGTGATGTGTGAATTCTTCGCATCCTATTATTTTTCATTAAGGTGGCACAGCATTTTAATATGATGTGTGTGATTAGAAAAATGAAAATTTAAAATTGTGTATAAGTGTGTATAGGTGGCAAGCATGCATGAAGGGAGAGTAGGAAGTTTATTTTCTTCTAGGCTAAGAAATTAAAATTAAAATTTAATCTATGGAAAATAAATTAGGAGATGTGATGTAGAGAACAAAATGATGTGTGATAAGACCTAATGCCTTAAATTACTCCTTGATGTCTCCTTGATAAGATTCACCCATGCAAACTTCTCAATTGCCAAAATTGCCCTCCACCTTAACACATGGACCGAAATTTAATTGGGGCAAAAGAGAGAAATCTCGAGTTGCCTATATATAGGGCTTGGCTTAGTTTATTTTGCACCATTTCATTTCTTTGTTTCATTCTTTCACCAAACACATTTTCTAAGAGCCCATTACACTCTTAGAACTAGAAAGAGAGAGAGAGAGAGAGAGAGAGTGGAGTCGTGAGGAAGAGAAGAGAAGAAGAAGAGGATTCCAAGCTTGATCAATGTTTTTCTTTGAAGATCCAAGTGATTTGAAGGCTAAAAGACCTTCTCTTTAGGTGGGTGATTCGAAATCATGAAGAAGTTGTGTTGGTTTAGGTTCTATTTAGGTTTTGTGATCTTCTTTTCTTTTGCATGTTGAACTTTATGGCTTAGATGATGCTCACGGTTTTGGTCTCTTTTCACTTGAAATAATTTCTGATCTTTGATTTGAATTTTTATGTTGATTTTATGACTTGATGTTTAAGATCTAAGTACATGCATGTAGATGTTTGATGTAACATCCTAATTTTCTTTTGTATTATTAGTTTTGAGTTTTATCAAATTAAATAATTAATCCTTAAAATTAATCATTAGAGCATTGAATATATTCTTAAAATATCCTATGGTTTTTAGGAAGGTATATCTTATTTATATATTTCAAAGTAATGTGATTTAAAACAATTACCCTATTAGAAAAATATACTTTCTATATATTACCCTACTTTTGATATATCCATATTAAATTATTTTAATAATTCCAAGTTTCAAACCTTATGATTTTCCTGCATATATTTACTTGATATTTAAAATTCATTTAGTATTTAGTTGAATAAGAATAAAAATATATATATGTACACAAAAAAAAAATAAAATAAAAATAATAATAAAAAAAAAGAGATAAAAAAAAATAAAAATATGAAGTGTGTATGTTTGTGGGGACAAACAAAAACCCTATTCTTCTCCCATGTTCAGCCGCCGTCCCCCTACCTCCATCCATAGTCTTCTTCAAATCTGCCATTTCCTCTCTTCCTTCGCCAGTTCCCTCTCCACGCCGCGCTCTCTCCCTCCGTTCCAGTCGCCACCACCCCCGAAGCCATGGCCGCCGCTGCTTTGCGATCTCTCTCCCTCCAAGTCGCGAATCGCGACCTCTTCTCAAATCGCCGCCGCCACTGCTCGAATCTGGCACCAAAGCTCGTCCTTCTCCCTCTCTCCCTGCAACCGTGTCACCGCCGTGACATAGGGCCTGCAAAGCCGACTCCCTCCTTCAGATCGAACGGAACCGGCGTGTAGGGGTTCCTCTTGTCGTGCGCCATCGCCGCTGCCTCCACTCGCCGCCAACCACAAATCCATGATTGTTGTTTGTGTTTTTCCTCGCCGCTGGGTGTTGATGCTGCCGCCGGTCTTGGAGGTTGCACCGCCGCCGCTGGGGAGCCATGACTACAGTGGTTGCTGCTATGTTGGTGCTGTTGCTGCGGTTTCGGGTCGGAACCGAACCCGGTTGGTTGCCCCGTCGATCCAAAATCGAAGTTAGGGTAAATCCTTGATACCTTTTTAACTGCTCTATATTGTGTTTTAATAATAATAATACTAATTCTAGTGTTATTTGTAATAATTATAAACTGTTAAATTGTTTTGGAAAGTTAGTATCGTTTTGAAACCTTACTATAGTTTTGGAAATTTAATTGTGTTATGATTGTGTTAATTTTAGTTATATTGTTGATAATAATGATTTAGTTTTATATTATCTTGGAAAATGAGGATATTGTAATTGAGTATTGATTTTTAATTATACTGTTATGTAGAATGATTTTAATTGGTTACTTTGATTTGGGATAATAACGGATTAAACGTTATGTCAAATGATTTGTTTTAAAAGTATTTTGTTAAAGTTGTTGTGTTCCTAAGTAATTGAAATGTTTGGTTGATTTGGTTTGTCGTTGGACGAAACCATGTTTTAATTAATTA
This sequence comes from Crotalaria pallida, assembly GCA_037953625.1. NCBI lineage: Eukaryota > Viridiplantae > Streptophyta > Magnoliopsida > Fabales > Fabaceae > Crotalaria > Crotalaria pallida. The sequence continues at coordinate 47,770,088 of CM075649.1, read as the reverse complement.
GGAACTCGATATATTTGGCATACGTTGATTCGAGTTAAAACCTTGAACATTAATCCCAAATTGAAGGTGAACATAGTTGTTCGGACTTTGAAAAGTTGATTTAGATCTACTTCGAACAAAGAAAACTCTCTTTCAATTTGGAATCTATAGTGTCAAGTATTATTAGAATTTGATTTTGGGATTCGTAGTTGAAACCACTTGATTTTAAGGTATTTTGATGATTACGCTGGTTTTAAAAGTTAACTTATTCTTAAATAAAGAGTTGTACTAATATTAAGGGGACAACTACTCTAATTTTATTTAACTTTGGTTTATGGATTTTTTATCAAATGATTTCGAATTTAGCTTGTTTCGATTTTCAAACTAAAGTCCCTTTTTAGTAAGTTTCAACGTGTTAACTTTAAATATGATTTTGTCGTGTCTTCACATTCCTATTAGGCTACTAATTGATTTTAAAATGTGTTTAACGAATATTGAATGGTCCCTTATTAAGTAAGTTGTACATAACCAAATATATTTTTAACGTCATAGATCTAATAACTACTCCGATATCGATATCAAATTAGCATATCTGAAGAGGATTAAATGATGACTGAGTGTTGTGAAATAAGATTTGGCGTATTATATTGACTGTTGTTTAATTGGTGTGACATGGTTAGACGACGAAGGACTTTAGGATCAGCAGGGATGCGAACATTGAACCGCGTTATGTTTGGGCATCATTACACGCAAGGAATCAGGTCTAAGGAAACGCAAAGTAAGGGGTTCTTTACCTTGCTTTAGGGAGTATTATCTAATTAGTTCATAGTACTTGCTAAGAGTATATGTATATGTTTGGTTTGAAATTTAGATAGTTATTATAGGCTTAACAATCAAGAATGAAATTAAATGGAATAGTTGTTAAATTGATATATGTGATAAATTGAGTATGCTAAGTGCTAAATGTCATTATTTATGCCTAACTGAAATATCTGGATACTTGATTGGTAACTAGAGTTGATTATATATGAAAGTTGTTATGTATGTTAGAAAAAGTATTGAGTTGTGCTAATTTGTGAATGATTATGATATTTAATTATTGGGATGAATGTCTCTTGAAAATTGCCCTGTATATCTGGAAATTGAAAGTATAATGAGATGATGAATTGATAAACATATGAGAATAAATATTTTTTGGAAAAAATTAAAGGTATAAGTATATGAAAAGGATGATGGAATTATGATGAGTACATCAAGGAAATAATCGAATATGAAATTGAAAGATTTAACGGAAAAAGAGTGTGTGATCCAGATCTTGTAAGACGTTGTCCTTAGGAGACTGTACGCATAGATCGCGTAAGACGCACATGATGCGCAGCTGTAAGACGTTGTCCTTAGGAGACTGTACGCAATGATGGACGCACATTCTGATTTTGGGAAATCCAGGTCTCGTAAGACGTTGTCCTTAGGAGACTGTACGCATAGACCGCGTAAGACACACATTGTGTGCAGCTGTAAGACGTTGTCCTTAGGAGACTGTACGCAATGATGGATCCCCGTGATAAATTCTAAAAAGCTGTGAAAGCTTCAAAGAGTATGAGAAAAGAGAATGTGAAATTAAGTAAAGAGTTGAGAAATATATCAAGTTGTATAAGTTGTAAATGTATGAAATAAAAGAGTTAAAGAATTATAAAAGAAATCATTTGTTATTAATGTAAATATAATTGCTGTGAATGAGTGTGAATGATTGAGTTTTGTGCAATATGTGGCTAAATGTGTTTGACTTAGTAGGTTATTATGTCTAGTTAGACACTACTTTCTACTTCATGTGTAAAGCTCACCCTTACAACCATTTTTCAGGTACTGAGCTTGGAGCTTACACAGTTTTTGGCCGAGCAGGATTACCCTCCACCACGTGGAGTGGTCGTGTATTACGAGTGAACTAAAGTATTAATTAAGCTAAAGATTGATATTTTGTAAATTAAAAGAATGTATTAGTTGTACGCCCTTGCTTGGATTATGTTGGGCATTAGGCTTAATTGTGTGTGTTGATTAAATGTTGTATGTTTTAAAATATTCTGGTCTGGACAGATACAAGATTGGAAATTTTGGTAAAGTCCGAAATACAGAGGGAACTCTGCCTAATACACCGTGGTATTTAGGTGATTTATTAGGACGTTCCTGATCATCTAAATAAAGATCGGAACTTGGTGGTTCTGAGTCAGTAGTATAGTGGCAATTGTCTGTGTTTGTGTGGCCACTTATACGAAGGAGACAAAGACCACATGTTGCTATGTGATGGAATTATATGATGATGATTTGAAATAGCATGCTTATGTTTATCTGTTTAAATGTTTAATTATGCATGATGATATTTGAATTGTTGATTAATAAGAGTAACATGCTGATGGACGTCTGTTACGTCTTGAAAATGAGATAATGTGGATAAGATTGTGAAAGTAAAAGATACAAAGAGAAAGAAGTGATACCCGGTTGAGTTTAAGCCCTTATGGAATAAGGCAACTTTATAAGACATTGAGATGAGAAATGATTTAAGGTGTAAAGAAAATCGTAAGAATGGAATAAGAGATAAAGTATCGTAATGTGGAAGAGCAAGAATCGATAATAATCATGCTGATGAAAACAATGTTGTTGAGCATGAGCTGATGAGTCAGAGCTGATGAAAGCATTACTGCTGATGTTCACTGAAATGAGATGTGATATGAGTTGAGCTTTGCTCCTCTGCTGATGATCACTTGGAATGAGACTTGTCTTGAGTTGTGCTTTGCTCCTCCACTGATGATCACTTGGAATGAGACTTGTCTTGAGTTGAGCTTTGCTCCTCCGCTGATGATCACTTGGAATGAGACTTGTCTTGAGTTGAGCTTTGCTTCTCCGCTGATGATCACTTGGAATGAGACTTGCCTTGAGTTGAGCTATGCTCCTCCGCTGATGTTCTGAAAAGAGTTATGTTGCTATTCTGAGAAAGTTTACGAGATGAGATGGAAGATTGTTGATGCAATCCCAGCTCTGTGCTAAGTTAAGATAAGAAAAGAAAAGTAATGTTTTAAATTAGTGGTCGGGACTCGTTGAAGCGATGCACCAAGGATGAGCCGACCTTAGGGTAATAACTAAACTCTAAAACTCTTAAAAAGACATTGACGAATGCGGTGAGCAATGAGTGCGAAGTAGTGGAGAGGAAGATACCATGGGTATCTGCGGATACTCAGGAGGAGATTGCATTAGGGGAAGGCAATGACGGTGAAACGTCAAGAAGCCTTGAGTACTTTCTAGGTGGGACAAATTCCATAAGGGGTAAGGATGGGCCGTTCCGATGTCGTGGTAAGTTCTACACCCGGAACTAGAATAGTACTATCACCCCCTAGATTGCAAATACTGAACAGTGAGAGGGACTGGAACGGGGCTTTGTGATTTTGCCACTGTACCGGATTTTCTACAGTGTGCCTTGAATATGATTTGATTTGAGACTACCGGATTTTCTACAGTTCTCCTGGCATTGAGTATTTTTTTGAGACAGCTGTCAAGCCCGCGTGGTCAAGGTCCTGTACTCCTGTTTGCTTCCGACTAGGTTGGGTGGATGACCGAGGAGATGTAGTCGTGTGTGCTAACTGCGAACGAAACAAGTACCTCGATGATATTATAATTTCCCATTCATCGAGGGATGTGATCTCATAAGACTTAATAAGAAAAGATGGATATTACAGTAATGTGAAATGATCCTGATAAGGAAAGATTGGAACATTCACATATGACTTGATGCATTATGAAAGGAATGCAGTTTATGATCTGATAAGATGTGATATTGTTGAGAAAAGAAAACGAGAAAGATTGACAACACTGTTATTTGAAAGTAGACTTACATCGGCAAGATAGTAATTGATAATGATGATGATCTTGAATATGAATGTTATGCTGTATATATGTCATGTTGTATGCTTGTATTGTCTTGATATCTTGCCTATTATAAACCCACACCGTCAACGATGCGTCGTTCGGAATGCTTACTCTCTCCTGTCTCGTTGGCATATCGGTGTTGTTGGTATCGCAACGGACAGATGGAGCATCGCATGGAGATCACTACATGGCGTCATCAGGGAAGTGGTTGGAAACCCACATGCTATGGATGGGTGTGGACGGGATGTACCCAGATTGTGATTCCGGATCCAGAACATAAATTGAGCGGGTTAACGGCGGGATCATGCTTGGGAAGTGTCTCTATTCTGGGGCACGATGGTAATGAACCACCGTCACGGGATGAAGCTAAGGAGGAATCCGTAAAGCTGTTTGGAGTAGAGCCGAAGCGAAGTTCTGAAGAGGAGTCAGCAACGGAGAGAGCATCATCCTCCGGTATGAAGAAAAGGTCAGGAAAGAAAAGGAAGCGGCAGTCGGTTGTCTTCATTCGAAAGAATCGGGCGTAGTGTGTTTAGTTAAGATGGCCTTAGTCCTTTCATAGTCTAAGTCTGTTGTTAGTGCTTTGAGTCGAGGATTACCCGAGCAATGAACCATTTATGTAATTAAGCTAAGTTTTTAATTCTGTCTTGTTGAGTACTTCTACTTTGGAAGATTGGACAATATAATCTTTTGGAAACGGTCACGAATACTATTGATATAATACAATGGATTATGATGCTCTTTGAACCAAGTCACTTTATGGAGATGAATGTTTTATGTAAAGAAATGTCTTAGTAACAACTCGGTTTTCCATGAGGGATGTCAAAGTATACCAATGACATCTCAATACTGTTTTGGAAAAAAATAATAATTTGGCCTCATTTTTGCAACTTAATAAGTAAAAGCTGGTTATTTTGTGTTACGAAAATCGGGCTGTTACAAGTGATCTGAAATGCCCTCATTTAGAAACCTAGCTTCAGATTGAGGCCACACAGAAACCCACTGCATGTTAATCAAGGCTCTATCCAGCTTTGTGTAGATCCTGCTCTCAGGTTGTTGTTTATTAGACCAAGTAAAGAAACAACCAGAGTACCTCATGTCCAGAAGCTGATTGGACTGCACACAATTTCTAAAATCATTCAACTGGTCCACAAACATAGGAAGGCCACCAAGCTTTTCTTGAGGATCAAGAAATGTGTTGAAATCTCCTATGATGCACCAAGGCTGCACCATCTGAGCTTGTACCAAACTAATAAAATTCCACAAGTCCAATCTCTCCACTGCACCATTACTAGCATAGACAAAAGTTACATAGAACTCCTGCATCCCTTGCTTCTGCTTCACAAGACAATGTACAAACTGACTGGAATTTTTCAAAATGGACACTGAAAACATGTCAGTCCTCCACACCACCCAAATTCTGCCAACTGGATTATCATCCAAATTGATGAAGGAACCCCATCCAGGAACCAGTTTCTGTTTCATCATTTCATAAGAACAAGATCTTAATTTATTTTCCAAAATTGCCAATAAACCTACCTTATAACTACTAATCAACCTTTTAAGCTCTTTCTGCTTTTGAGGGTAGTTGATCCCTCTGAAATTCCAAGTGGCTAAACTATCCATCAGCATGGATTGAAGGAGAACCCCTTCCGCTGTAACACCCCAAATTTTTAATTCCTGATTAATGAAAATTAATTATAAAAGTTTATTTATAATTAATTATTTTTATTAATATCCTTGATTACAAATGATTTATTATGCATGAAAATATTAGATAGTTTCTAATAGGTGAAAATAATGTTTTTGCATATCAGTCCCTGTTTTAGGACTTAATAAAAATAAAAAGATTTTGGAAGGAAAGGAAATAAAAATATTTATTTTTATTATTTTAGCTGGAAGACTCGAGTCTTTCTGAAAAGACTCGAGTATTTTACAGAGTGTTGCACGAGTTAGTGCGTTTGGTGAGTCACCACTCGGAATACCTCTCGAGTTGACACGAAATCAACTCAAGGACACGACCATGGCTTCGTGTCGACATGCATGAGCTATGGGTTCAATTATTTAAGCTCACTTGTTGATGGAGATCACCCATTTTGGCCAATTTGTTCTGAAATTTGAAGTTAGGGTTCTTGAATTATCTGGTTCGATTCTCTCTTGTTCTTGAGAATTGATACACAAATCATACACCAATACGAAGCTCACATCTCAAGCTTTGTATAGACACCAAAATTGTGAGCTGAGAGTTTGAGTGTTAGAAGAATCGAAGCTCGAAAGTGGGGGTTTGTTTGCTGTCAACTGGTTCTTGGAGCTTACTTTGATCTTCAATTGTGGTAAGCTCGTGAACCCTCTTGATTTCAAATTGGTTTTAATCTCTCATGCATGTTGCAGAGAGTAGATTCTAACCTTTTTCCCCAATTTTTGTGCACGATTACTTACTCAAACAATTAGGTTTTTGGACTCTGCTCACACTATTTTGCTCTTTGGTGGTTGAAAGTGGTTTGTGCTAGTTTGGTGGCTACTGTGTGGCTGCTGCTGTAAGCTCTGTAGCTGCTAAGTTTTAGAGCTTGTCCAAGTGTTGTCCTATTGTCCAAGGTATGGGAGAAGTCGTTCATATTGCTAGCATTATAGATTGTGAATTTGATATGTGTATGTTTTGTGGTTTGGACCAAGACATGGTTGCTGGACTTGGAGGTCTAGACAATCACTTGGTCACTTGATTAATAATCTGCATAAGGACTGAAATGAATTAATGAAATTAAGCAAAAGAAACTCACGAATCTTGGCTGAATTATAATTTATGAATTGAAGGAATTACCTTGGATGAAGCTAAATCATTCTTTGATTATATGTATGCTTGCTTTGGAATTGAATCTGTTAGACTCAATCTTGTTATGCTGAAATTGTGCTCTAAGTTTAGATTGATTGAAAGTTTGTAATTCATGATGAAAATATATAGTGATGCTTAAGTTGATGAACATTTGATCATGAGTATAAGGCTATATATCAAGAGAAATGGAATTGGTAAATGTGATAAAACATGTCCTTGATGTGGTATGTTTTTGATAAGCTAATAATGAACATTGAACAAGTTTGGAGCAAGTCCTATATGTTGCATGCAAGTTGTATCAAAGCTGTTTTCATGCTAAAAATGTTTAGAATTGAATTTGGTATGTTAGGTTGTTGAAAAGGTGATTTTATGCATAATTGGTGCTCAAATTCAATTCAGTGTAATATGATGTTAATTATGTATTGGAACATGTTTGTTATGCATTATGTTAACTCTGTTGAGCATTGGTTTTGATTGAACTTGATTGGAATTAAAATTGGTATGATAAAACTCAAGTTTTAGTGCTATCTGTCTGTCAACACTCGAGTCTTTGACTCGAGACTCGAGTCTTTGACTCGAGACTCGAGTCTTTCGGACACACCAGTGCGTCTGGTGGCAACAACACTCGAGTCTCTAACTCAGGACTCAAGTACTGACTGATGCTAAGAGTGAACTTTTCTGATGAACCACTCGAGTCTTGCATGATCCACTCGAGTCTTCTGGGTTGAAGAAGACTCGAGTATCTCATGAACGACTCGAGTACTTTTAGAAAAACCTGAGACTTGAGATTTTCAGAAAATGCTAAAGCATGCCATTTTCAACTAAAGTCAAGTTCAATTGAACTAAAGAAGGATTACAAGGACTGATAGAAATGATTAATTTAATTTCTTAATAACCCTTAAATGTTTTATTCATCTAATTTATTAAGAATTATCTTTTTAATTGGAACTTTGTTTTTCTTCTAATTGGTTTGATAATGTCTACTTGAAGATGATAAATAAATTATGAATGGTACATGATGGTTGCATATGCCAAATGAATCATGTCTTGAGTATGACAATTGCATATGATTAATGAACAATTCTTTGAGTTTAACATCCGGATAAGTTGACTAATAAGGTATGAGTTGTGGAGTAATCATCATGTCTTCTTTGGATTAAAATGATCATGATTACTCTGAGGAAATAAAATGTGATTAATAATTCATGATCTGAGTATGATGTTGAGCGAGGGCTTGATAAAGCATGATTGCGTCTACTTGGTAATGAATGTCTTGGAACATAAGAAGTTAATGACTTAAAGGATATTAGGTAGAAGCTATTACCTCATGATGATAAGTGGAGCAAGCCTAATATCTCAATCTAAGAATTGTGTAATTGATAATAAACGCTTGAGTCTATTTGATAATTAATGTTTTGGAACATAAGAGGATAATGACTTAAGGAGTATTAATGATATTGCAAGAATGGGGACGCTTGCCGATTATGGGAATCCAACCCAAATGCGTTGAGGCTTGTTGCTTTGATTTGGATACGTTAACGTTGGATAAGTGGAATTACCCCGATTCACATATGTTGAGGATTAACTCCTACAAAAAGTCATTATACTTAAAGGATTTCGTATAGTACGGTGTGTCCGCTATACGAAGACATGTGGAATGCTGTGGCCGCCATATGTGTGGTAAGTGTGATGGGATTCCGTATAGAACGGTGTAGCCGCTATACGAAGACATGTGGAACGGTGTGGCCGCCATATGTAACATCCCGCATTTTCTGGACTCAAATAAATTAATGAAATTTTATTTAAAATGGATTTTTGAACTTAAGAAAGATTTTCAGTTAAATGTTTTAGCAAATGATTTTATTTGAGTATGATTTCATGAAAACCAAGTTATGATTTTGTTATTTGAGAACGAATTTTCTTTTTATCAAAATGATTTGAGGTTTTAAATGAATTATCTCTTTAAACATTTGATTTATGTGAAAATATGGTTTATTTTAAAGTTAGGCCTATTTTGTAATTAAATTAATAAAGTGGATTGATTTCCTTTAAAGTTTATATTTTTGGGAATTTTTGAATTTGTGAATATGTGTGTTTGTGTGATGAATTATATATGAAATTTAACTAAATGGATGCATGGACTATGTGAGTGAGTGCATGAGGGATGTATGTATGTGCTGTGTGTTTTGGAGTATAAAACATGACATTCTAAAGTGTTATGTGCATGATCATATACATTATTCCATGATCTCATGCTATGTGTTAAATGAAATTGTATGTATGTGTGTGCATGTGTGTGTGTTGTTCGGCCATAGAAGAGAAGAGGACCAAGTGAGGATTGATTTTCTTATTCATTAAGAAATTAGAAATCAAATAGAAAATAGGAGGAAAATAGGTGGTGTGATTCATGATGCCTAGCAAGGACTTTCTTCCACCTTGTCTCCTTGATGACATGACCTCTCCCATGCAAACTTATGAGTGGACCCAATTGCCCTTGTACCAAGCCTTGAACCGAGGCTAGAAAAGGAAATTTCCATGCCCCATTGTGCCCTTAAAGTCGTATGAGTGTATGAGTGTTGGCTAGTTCATTCCCATTTCTTCACAACTCCAAACACTTAGTTTCAAGAGCACATCAAGCTCTTGAGACCCTTAGAGAGAAAGAGAGAGGCCGTGAGAGGAGAAAAAAAAAAGAGGAAGAGTGAAAACCCAAAATTCTCAACCCAAACATCCTTAATCCCTTTCTCAACCACATTCTTCTTCAAGGACCAAGGAAAAAAAAAAGCCACCCATCAACCCTAAGAAGAAGAGGCCGAAGCAAACTCTAGGAGAAGAAGAGAGGAGACTTGAAGTTTGAAGATTTAGTTAGAAGGTAGTCATCTAAGAGAGTTTGGTATTATTTTGGTTTGTAAAGGACTTTAATATGGACATTGTTTAAGTGTAATATTTGTGGTGCATGTATTTATTTTCTTATGATCTTAAAGTTTTATTGCCTTGCATGTTGCTTTTGTAGTTCGATCTTGAATAATTGTGCTTGGATGCTTTGGTCTTTAACATGTTCTTCCCGATTTTGTTGAGGTTTTGTGGTTAAGCTTATGTTCTTGTCTTGACTTTCTTTTGCATGTCTTGATCTATGGTTGATCCTTAAGAAATTGTGAAGCTTGAGTTTTACATGATTGTTTTGAGTGCAAGTTTTGATTTTCTTGTATGCATGTCACGGTTTTCAAAGGAAAATGAACATAACAAGTTTTAGAAATAATTTTGGGTAAAGAGAATTTGAAACCAAGGTTTTGTGTATGATGATGATGATTCGGTTGATGCTTTGAAAAATAAAATGATGTTATAAAAGTTTTGCATGATTTTATCTTGAGTGTGATCTTTGCATGTGAAAATAAATTTATAAGATTTTGCCTTTATGCATGTGATCAATCGGTCAAGTCTAGGAAGGATAGAAAACCATGCTAGATCATCATTTCCTTTACATGCATGTTGAAATTTGTTTCATTTAGAGATTTTAAGTACATGCATGGATTTTCCTAGAAGTTAAAGATTTTGATATGATTCTTGATTATTAGCGTGTTAAGAAATTAAATTTTTGGTATGCTAAATCCCTTGTGAAGCTCACGGTTTTGTGCTTATGAATGTCTATGATAGTTCGTTTTATTTTGCATGTATGTTTCAATGTTAGGATTAAGGATTTCTAGATCTATGGAGCTTAAATTTGGATTAAAAGCTTAAAAGTAATTTTTATGTTCCATTCGGTTTTGGAACAAATTTTATGGAAGCCATTTTTATTTTATTTTCTTATGTGTCCTTGTTTGAGTTAGTCTTAAATAAGTGAAATTGATTTGATAAATGATCGTATCGAGTAATTTTTCTTTGTGCTCTATTCGGTCTTAATATAAAAATAAAAGAAATAAATTGATTTCTCTTTCACAAGTTGATTTAAATAATATTAGTATTAATCTAAGTTAGTGTGCTCTTTTTCTTTAATTATTAGTTAGAAAGTGAGGTTTAGAAATAGGATAAAGTATTTGTCATATGTGCATGTGTTGGTCATCATTAGACTTGAACATAAAACCTTGTCTCATGTAGGATGCGATTCGGTCATGCATGACAAAATAGGAGCATAAGTTTTATTTTGTTTTATGTGCATGGATTTTGAATAGCTTGTGTGTGCTTGAATGATTTGGATGTGTAATATTTGCTTTTGATTTAATTCGGGTCTAAAGGAAATAAAGTGAGTCAAATAATTTGGTTAATTGAAAAGTATTGTTTTGAAGAGATTTTCATGGTTTTTGATTTAACAAATGATTTTTTTTAAGAAAACCTTAAGACAAAATGTGGCCTTTTAAGAAGCCACGGATTGTTCCTGTTTGGCTAAGCAAGTTTTTGAAATGAATGATGTGAGTTTAAAAGAAATGTCTTACTTGATCATGAATTACAATCAAAGTGATTTTCTATTAAGAAATGTGGTAATGATGCCTTATATTTGAAATGATTTTTATAAGAACGATTTTTAATAAGAGAAAATTATTTGAGTTCCAGCAACAATCGGGAAGCGGTTACATGCGTCGCAGTGAGAACCAAGGATCGTCGTGGGAATTATCGTCAATCGAGGTGAGAGAGAAGTTTTCCTCAGACACAGTGGTAGTTAGGTGATATATTAGGACGTTCCGTATCATCTCAAAGATCGGAACTAAGTGGTTCGGAGTCAGTAGTATAAGTGGCAATTGTTTGTGTTGTGTGGCCACTTATACGTGTGATGTCCTAGGGCGAGGAGAACCTCTAAGGAGGGGAAATCTACCTTAGAGGGGACTCTGCCTAGGGTTTATGTGTGATGTTTGTTGGGAGTCCTCTAGTGGCCAAAGGGGAAGCCAAAGAGATACCCTAATCACTGGTGTGTGAGGGTGGCGATTAGGGTAAGAGGACGTACCTTTGCCCCATGTAGTACTGAGCTACTTATAGGGGGGAGCTGGTTGCCCTAATGGGCCAGCCTGTAATGAGCTAGGAGTGGTGCGCTGTCCTTCCGGATAAGGATGGGGTGAGCTGTCCTTGCGGATAAGGCTGGGGGACGTCATCATGTCCTTGGTGTCGGAATCTTTGGGGTGATGTCGGACCTGGGAAGACGTACGGAGATCGGACCTGAGCAGAGGCATGAGGTCGGCCTGTATCTGGCGCTTGTTCGGCCGTTGAGCCCTGAGCTCGGCCAAGCGTTCAGTGGGTCCCTTGTTAGGTCCTTGAGCTTTTAGCGGGGTTTATGGGGAGCTCGGCCTAGCCAGGTCCACCACATAAGCCCCCCAGCTCGGTCAAGGCTCTTTGAGGCTTGCTCCGAGGTCGTGGTTTAGATATCTTCCCGAAGTCCATCATTTTACGGTCGAGTTTACCACATAAGCCCCCCAGCTCGGTCAAGGCTCTTTGGGGCTTGCTCCGAGGTTCCGGAGGGTTTCAGGACTTGGCCATCTGGTCAAGTGGAAGGACTGGTTCCAACTGTCTCCACCTTAACGTCAGAGTACACTTGACAGCTGCCCATTTATCTAGTACCGATGTGGTACCTGACACGTGTCAGAAAGCTCTGTTTTCGAAGTGTCACTATCATTGTGACATTATTCGAGATCCTCGAATCTTGTGGCCGTGCGCCATGTGCCTCGATCCTAGGGGTTAGGCATTGAATAGGGTTTTATGTGGGCCAGGCCCATTATTCAAAACTGGAGGGAAAACCGCTTCTTTTCAGTTTTACCCAGAGTGTCCTTTTTTCCTCCTTCACCGTCCCCGTCTCTTCATTTGTCTCTCATTTACCATTATCTTCTTCGACTAGACAAGGCTCCCCTTCTTTTTTCACTTTTGCAGATCTCTCACTATACTCAAAGGTTCCTCCTATATTTCGTTTCTTCTTTGCTACTTCTAGACTTTGCTTGATCCCTTGTATTTCTTCCTTTTCTTTACGGAGGGGCGTGTCTTCCGCTGCTTGCGAGTTGCTTCTGCATTTGATTCATTTCTGCACTCTGCAAGGTACTTACTTCGTCTCTTCCTCTTTTGAAATAATTGCTGTTTTGGTGCCTTCATAGGTTTCCTTTTCTGGTTTTTGTGCATAGTTTCTGATTTTGATCCTATATTTTGGTTTTTCCTCAAGGGGTAGGGTTAGGATTTCAGGATTTCATAGGTTTCCAACTTTCCAATTCTTAGGGATTTCAGGATTTCTTTTGGGGGTTTTAATTTCGCTGTTTTGTGGGTTTATTCACAGTGGGTTCAAGGTACAAACTAGGTTCAATATGACTAATGAATGGCTTAGGAAATGGGCTGGGATGGTTCTTCTTTCGTCAAGCAGTAGTGAGGAAGAGGACGGTTCCTCTTCTTCCTCCTGCTCGTCCACGGAGGTGGATGAGATGCTGCGGCGTAGGAGGGAGTTTGGGCGGAAGTACGAGCGGCGGGTTCTGGAGGTTGACCCCGTCGAAGTCGTCTACCCTTGGAACTCCGAAGAGAAACGAAAATGGATTAAGGAGTATGCTAGGGCTGAGTTTGTAGATGGCAGAGAGCGTGCCGATTACGAGAGGATGGAAAGGGAGAAATTGTTTGAACGGGGGGTACCTGTGGAAGAGGGGAGATGCTCGCCCCTCGGGACTACCTCGAGGGGGTTTTCGGGTGGTTTATTTTTCGCGACCCGGAGAACTAACTTCGAGATCCCCTGTCCTTCCGCAGGTACTATGGCTCCTCGGAAGTGCATCGTCCGACCTGAACTGTACCCTGCTCCCTTTGATGCCGAATTATACACTTGGGTTGACGTGGAGCCCAAGGGAGTCCAATCCAGCTTAGTTTCAGATGACCAGCTCATGGCAGTGTGGGAGGTCGTGCTTCCCAGCTCGGGGGATGCTGGTGATAACTACAAAATTCTACCCTGCTCAGCCAATGACAGGATTTGTTCTCGGACTGACAATAGCTCTTTCTTCTTCTACGCCGACCTTATTCAAAATTTAGGGGTGAGCTTGCCTTTCACCGACATAGAGATTAGGGTATTGAACGAACTCGGCCTGGCTCCCTCTCAGCTCCATCCCAATACTTGGTCTTTTCTCCGAGCCTTTCAGAGATATTGTAACGCTAGGAACCTGGTTTGCACAGCTCGGCTCTTCCTGTGGGTGTACAATCCGTTCGTTAGTAACAAGGAGGGTGTCTCAGGTCGGCTTTGGGTATCGACCAAGGCTCGAGGTCGTTATGGGCTTTTTGGGATGTTCTCTGAATCATGGAAACAATTCAAACCGCGCTTCTTTAAGTACCAACATGTGGGTTCTGGTCGCCCCTGGTTTATGGGAGAAACGAAACCGAGATTTCCCTTAGAATGGACACAAGAATTTTTCATCCGACATTCGGAGGCACCTCAACGGTGGTCAGGGACGACCATGGATGCCGATGAGGCTGTTACAGCCTTCCACTTTCAAACTGAGTACCGAGCTCGCAAGTCTCAGCTTGATATAGGAGTGTTCATGACGTGCCCAGTCCGAGAAGTCTTAACAAACATTGGTAGATAGCTTTTCACTTTTTTGCCTTTGTAATCTATTCTTTTTGTCTTTTGCTGATTTCTTTGTTTCTTTTCTTTGTGTTTTGCAGAGAAATATTGGGCGAACATGTCTTCTAAAGCGATGAGGGCTGCCTTGGAAGCGCGCAAAAAGAAGGCTTCCACATCTCCTGCTGCTGTTGCCGTCGTCACCGAGGTGGCAGCCACCGAGGTCACTGCTGATACGACCTCGACAGGTTCTGGTCCTCTTCAACCTACTCCGCCTGCCGTTATCCTTGCGCAGGCTCCTAAACCGGCGGCTAGCTCGGACGTAGAGATGTTTGTCGCGCCGAGCTCGCCTGCTCAGGGCCGGGGATCTGAAGGTTCTTCCCGACCTCCAGTAGTCACTGTCAGTCCCTCAGTTAGAGAGGGAATTCTGAAGATGTCGGGGGCTGAGTGGAAGAAGAAGGCCGAAGACTTTGCTATTCAGATGAAAAGGGCCTGTACCATGTTTAGTGTTCTATCCGAGGTTGCTGACGATGTGGCAGAGGGTATATCACCCGCTCAGAAGAAAGCTCGGTTGGAGGCTGCGGCGGAGGTGGAGGATCTAAGACAGAGGAAGAAAGCGGCCGAAGAGAAGCTGGCGGAGCTGGAAGAAAAACATCGGCAACATATCGCGGAGCTCCAAAAGCAGAATGAGGAGGCCATGGCTCAGATGAAGGCTGAGGTTAGGGAGGCTGGTTGGCAGGAGGGGTTGGCCGAGGTGGAGAAAGTTAGGACCCTGCTGAAAAGGAGGGCTGCCCAAGCACTTAAGCACAAAGTGGCGGCACAGGAAGCAGATTTCCAGTTTGAGAAAGCTGGAAACAAAATCTTCGCCAGTGCGGTGGAGCAGGTTCTGCACTTGAATCCTGGTCTCCGAATTAGGGTGGTTGGGGCTAGTGCCGCCTATGGGGTAGAGGATGGCAAGATGGTGGATTATGGGAGAGATAGGGCCGAAGTTGATCTTGACCAGCCTGAGGAGAATCTTCCTGACCCCCTGGCCGAGAGAATGGAAGAAGATTTTGATCCGAGGTCGGTTGTGTTATCCGACGTAGAGGATTGACATGGCGTAAGTCCCTTATGCTGGGCAGCATGATTTTTCTTTGTAACAACTTTGTTGGATACGCTGACTGTCACCTGATAACAGTTTGTTTTTAACTTAATGCAAGTTCATATTTTGCTTAACTTGTTGCATAAAAAATTTGTGTGCAAGTTATTTGTCACTTGTTGCATACGTTGAAAAAGTTATTAGGCAACGCGAGATAGTGAGATCTGTTGCGTGGTTTTACATCGTTGTTTACGCAAGTATTAAGTCAACTTGTGACGTATAACGAATTATTAAGGGCCTTGGTCTGTGAAGCTTTCTCACACCCTAGTCGCCCATGATCGTTTTAAGGTTTAGATCGGGTTACTCAGTAAGTGCAGTAATCTTATAAGGTTTCCTCTGGAAAGAGGTGCTGTATATAAGGGCATACGGTAGGGAACTCGGAACATCCCGTCTTGGCCGAGGTGGGTGTCCTCTACCCCGATGTGGAAGAGGTTGCTGAGTGAAGTGATGTAAAAACATTTCACTGCAAGCTGTACATCATCGGGTGTCCCTTGTACATTGTGCATATGAGCCGATCTCTTTTGGGAGATGTAGGCTGTGCATAGCGCCATGCAACATTTAGGTGGCTAGTGCTAAATGAGAAGCTAGTACGTACGTATATAAAACTGTGGCACTTGAGTAAAGGGCAAGTTTGTATTTCATTGATTAGATGTCAGAATACATTGCCTTTTGAAAATAAACTTGGTATTTCATAGTGGTGGCACTCTGGCCGACCTTGGAAAGATGAAAATCTCACAATGAAAGGGTGCTATGGCCGAACTTAAAAAGGTGGATATCTCACAATGAAAAGGCACGCTGGCCAAACATGAATTAAAAAGCCTAGACTGATAGGCAAACATTTTGATTAGGAATTTAAGTAGAGCTTTTTGGTAACCGTGACTTGCTTCTGAGGTAAACCTGTTTGGGCGATGTAGGTTCTCAGTAGGGTGGTGATCTAAGGGCTTTACTGAGTTCGGCTCCTTAGACAGTATCCCAGAGTTTGTGCTTCATGAGCACCTCTGTTAGGGACTGCTTGTCTTAGAACCGTGCTCACACCCTTCGGGGACCGAGGCTCGGGTTTCACTTTTGGAGCGCTGATCTTCCGCGCTTGCAGGATCAGGACATTTTGCTCCAGTGTTTGTTTCTGCTTTTTTCTTCTTAGCTGCCTCCTTCTGAACCGAGGAGGAATGCCTGGGATACTTAACCAGCTTGAAGCCACTTGGGGGCTGCTGAGTTTGTAGGAGGAGAAGGAGGTGCTTTTTTATTATGAAAAAGCTGTTGATCCCAGATCGGGTTTGGTCGGTAGGACCGTTGTCGTCTTGTTGTCCTGGACTCTCTTTTCTGACCTCGATGCCTAAAATTTGTCCTTTGGTCAAGGTTGGATCAATGGATTCTTTCTGCTTCCTTTTTCCTTCCCGTAGACTTGCATTATAGCAAATTCGGGCTTTTACTTGGTCGGCCTTTACCATGACGACCTTGTCATCTGAACCAACAAACTTCATTGCTAGGTGGACCATAGAAACTACCGCCCCAAAGGCTTGGAGGAAGGTTCGTCCCAGAATGGCGTTGTATGGGGAATCAGAGTTTACTACCAACAATTTTATAATCTCCGTCCGGGCTGAAGGTTGCTTACCCAGGGTTATCGGAAGATGGATAGCTCCGAGGGGGCGGATTGCTTCTCCTGTAAAGCTGATGAGGTTTCCTTCAAACTTGAGGAGGTCAGATGATCTGAGTTTTAATGCTTGAAAAGTGTGCAGGAAGAGAATGTCGGCCGAACTCCCTTGATCGACAAAAACCCTGGCGACTTCAAAATTTCCTATCAGCGCGGTTATTACCATGGGGTCATTATGATCGGGGACAACATTTTCCATATCCAGGTCGGAGAAAACGATGGGAATATCTCGAGACGGCTTTTTGTAAATGGGCTTGTGGTGTACTGCCAGGATTTGGTTGATGTACCTTTTCCTATCTGCTCTCATTTCTCCTCCACCTGCGAAACCTCCGGAGATAGTTTCTACCCGTAGGTTTTCTGGTGACTTATCCATGTCTTGGATCGCGACCAAGCTTACTCGTTGTGGCTCCTCATCTCTCTTCTCGGGGGATGGCTCCGCTTTTGCTTTGCCTTTATCATTATCCGGGCTGCGGGTTCTTCTTCGGCCTTTCCTTTCTACTGCTTCTCTTACATACTGTTGTAATTTTCCCTTCCTTATCATGTCTTCGATCACATCCTGAAGCCAAGTGCATTGGTCGGTGTGATGCCCATACCCGTCATGGAAATTACAGTATTTCGACCTATCTCTGATATTACTTTGATTCCTGAGGAAAGGGGGGCGAGTTACCCCCCTGAGGTCGGTTTGCATAGTCTCTCTCCAGACTTGAGATCTCGGGACTGTTAGGGGGGTGTACACATCATACTTGGTGGTGTAGGGACGTCGACGGTCCTCTTGGTGCCCGGGGTTGGGGCGTCCTCGATCACCTTGGTCTGATCTTCCTCCTTTCTCGTCCCTGTTGCCTCGAGGGCGACCTCGGGGAAGGGCACTTTGAACTGTAGCTTGGCTGTTTTCCATTCTATTAGTCTGTCCTTTGGTGAATTCTTCTAAGTTAATGTACTTATTTGACCGCTGTCTCAGCTCGGCCATGTCCCTCGGCGGTCTTCCAACCAAGGAATCTTTGAATCCTCCTTCAAGCAATCCTTGAGTAAGAGGAGTATGGCTACCTCGGGTGATAAGTGAGGGACCGAGCTGGATTCAGTGTGGAATCTGTGCAAATACGCACGCAGTGTTTCATCTGGCTTCTGGGTTACTGTTGCTAGGGTGTGATCCGACCTTGGCTGTATGCAACTTGCGGTGTACCTATTGAGGAATGCTTGCTTCATTTCTTTCCAGTTATTGATGGAATTTCTTGGCAGTGTGGAAAACCAACGCAGGACGGGAGCTTGGAGGGTCATGGAGAAGGCCCGACACTTAAGCCGATCTCCTCCCCCATGAAATTTAATTGCGCCTTCATAATTGAGGACGTGTTCCTGCGGGTCGGTCAGGCCGTTGTACCTAGCGATGTTGGTTGGCCCGAGGTACCCAGGTGGTGGCTGGTAGGACATGACTGCTGGGGTGAGGGGTGGCCTGGATGGACATCATCGGGGTCGGCTTGTTGGTCATCAAAAGGTGGTGTTTGAGGTAACTGATTGAGAGTAGTAAGGGGTGTTGTAACCATTTGTGGTGTCAACAGTTGTGGAGATGCCAAGTTTTGGGTTGGGAGTATAGTGTTACCTTGGTCTGTTGGGATGGTCAGAGGTTGTGTTGGCTCATTTGTGGCTGGGGTTTGATCTGGTATAACTCGTTCAGCAAGGCAGTGCATGGTTATCTGTTGTAGGTCTGCGATAGCTTTTCCTTGTTGCTCCACTATTCTCATTTGTTGTCGCATTAGAGATAAGAGTTCGGCATCTCGTGAAAGGGAGGAGTGACGTGAGTGGGAGCGGTGGGTGGTGCTGATAGACTGAGCAAGCTCACCACGGGGGCGGTGCTGTTCAGTGTTGGTCTCACCAAGCTCAGAACGTAGCTGCACGCGCCGACCTCCTCTGTCATACTGAGCTGGGTTGGTGGTATCAGTGTGGATGGTATAAGGCCCACTGTGTGTATGGGTAAACTTTGGGGGAGGAGGTGGCGGTGGGGGAGGTAGTGGGGGAGGAGGAAGGGGAGGCGGTGGAGGGGGCGGTGGCGGAGGTGGTGACGGCCTTGCTGCCCTGTTGGCTTCAAGATGCTCACGTAGGTCCTCCGGAGACCGTGCCCTCCTGGGACGCCCTCTTCCTCTCCTCTGAGCTGTTGGAACGTCAGACATGGTAGATTCTTGGTGGGGCTGATGTTTATCTTTTCCCCACAGACGGCGCCAATGTGATGTCCTAGGGCGAGGAGAACCTCTAAGGAGGGGAAATCTACCTTAGAGGGGACTCTGCCTAGGGTTTATGTGTGATGTTTGTTCGGAGTCCTCTAGTGGCCAAAGGGGAAGCCAAAGAGATACCCTAATCACTGGTGTGTGAGGGTGGCGATTAGGATAAGAGGACGTACCTTTGCCCCATGTAGTACTGAGCTACTTATAGGGGGGAGCTGGTTGCCCTAATGGGCCAGCCTGTAATGAGCTAGGAGTGGTGCGCTGTCCTTCCGGATAAGGATGGGGTGAGCTGTCCTTGCGGATAAGGCTGGGGGACGTCATCATGTCCTTGGTGTTGGAATCTTTGGGGTGATGTCGGACCTGGGAAGACGTACGGAGATCGGACCTGAGCAGAGGCATGAGGTCGGCCTGTATCTGGCGCTTGTTCGGCCGTTGAGCCCTGAGCTCGGCCAAGCGTTCAGTGGGTCCCTTGTTAGGTCCTTGAGCTTTTAGCGGGGTTTATGGGGAGCTCGGCCTAGCCAGGTCCACCACAATACGAAGGTGACAAAGACCACAATGTTATTGTGTGATGTGGTGTGCATGCTTTATTTATTTATTTAATTATATCTGATGATACTTATTACTGTTGATTGTAATGAGTGGATGGCTGATGGACGTCTGTTACGTCCTGAATAAGGAAATGAAATTAATGAAATTGAAAGTAAAGTTATAAGTATGAGAAAATAATAATGATAAGATACAATGAGAAAGGAATAATGATTGGAAACAAAGTATGTGTTGGAAAAGACAGAAAGAATTGAGATTGAGGAAAAAATGAATGATAATGTTGAGAACGAGCCAGAGCTGGGGAGAGTGATGTTGATATGAGATGTGATTTGAGCGGAGCTGGGCTCCTTTGTTTTTGGTTTTAGTCTGGGACTAGTGTTGAGTTGAGCTTGCTCCTCCATTAGCGCTCAACAAAGTTGTAATTTCTGAAAAGGTTTTTGAAAAACGGTTTTTGAAAAGAGATTTTCGAAAAGATTTTTGAAAAGAGATTTTGTGGAGAATGGTGAAAAGAAATTTTTAGCAATGGATTTGTGAAAAGAAATTCCTTTGAAAATGTTTTTTTTAAAAGAGATTTTAGAGAAATATTATAAAAAGTACTTTCAGAAAAGTTTTGAAAGGAAAATTTGTGAAAGGGTGTGAAAAGAGAGTTTAGAAACTTTGTGAAAGGAGGTTTTGAGAAAATCTTTAAAAACGAGATTTTGAGCAGTTGTGAAACTAGATTTTTGATAAATTTACAAGAGGGAATTTTATGAAAATGTTTATGAAATGAAGTTTTGTGAAAGCATGTAAAATGGCATTTGGAGAAAGGTTGGGAAAAGATTGTTTTGAGAAAAGATTGTAGATTGTCAAGAGAGAGGGTGGAATGTATTTTGTGGAATGAGTTATCAGTTGAGAATTCGTTGATGTGATCCCAGCTCTGTGCTATGTGAGAAATGATGAGAGAATGTTTGTGCAAAGTTAGTGGTCGGGACTCGTTGAAGGGTTGCACGAAGGACGGGCCGACCATAGGATAATTAAAAAGATTAAAACACTTTAAAAGACTTACGCGGTGAGGTATGAGAGTGCGAAGTAGTGGAGAGGAAGATACCATAAGTATATGCGGATACTTAGGAGGAGATTGCATTAGGGGAGGACGATGACGGTGAAACGTCAAAAAGTCTAGAGTATATTTCTAGGCAGAACGAACTCCACATGTGGCGCACTAACGTGGTGGGGACTGGGTCTAATGCCGTGGTAAGTTCTGCGGGCCCACTAGAAATATACTGTCGCCCCCTAGATTGCAAATCTAGAACAGTGAGAGGGACTGGAGTGGGGCATCTTGTTTGCCACTGTGAGTTGAGACAGTGTGCCATTATGTGATATATTATATTGAATTGATATGATTGAGGCTGAGTCCTCCTGGTCTGGGACCATTTGTTGTTGAGACAGCTGTCGTGCCCGCACGATAAAGGTCCTGTACTCCTATTTGCTTCCGACTAGGTTGGGTGGATGACCGAGGAGATGTAGACGTGAGTGATCACCGAGATTGAAATGAATACTTTGATGGTATTTTAACATTCCCCAGTCACCCGAGGTTATGAATTGATAAGAATGGAGGAAAAGAGAATACAGTGGTGAAATGGAAATGAATGAGAAAAGGAAAGAATGTTCATAAGATGTGAAAGTAAAGAAGAAAGGAGAAAGGATAACAATATTGCTAATAATGTAAGATAATAATGATGATGATGTCAATATTCTGTGTGGTTGTGGTGTGCTTGTATATTGTATTGTGTGTTTGTTTAGTCCTATTATCTTGCCTATCGTAATCCCACACCGTCAACGATCCGTCGTTCGGAACGCTTACTCTCTCCTGTTCGTTGGCATATCGGTGTTGCTGGTATTTCAACGGGCAGATGGAGTACTGCATGGACATCTCCACGTGGAGTAAGTATGGAAGAGGTTGGAAGCGTACTCCAAGCGGTTGGGTATGGACCGGCCATACTCAGATTGTAATCCCCGACCCGGAGCATCAACTGAGCGGAGCTAACTTGGGGCCGCGCTTGGGACAAGTCACTGTGCGAGGATATCGAAATTACAGGGAGAAGGTACAATATGAGAAACAGTGGAAGTCTACCACCAGAGAAGGAGTGAAGTTGGAGACCAACGACAATACGGAGACATCTACATGGACGGCTTCATCTTCGGAAGCGAAGAGAGGACCCAAGAAGAAGGAGGATCTCCAACCGATTGCCTTCAATAGGGTAGCTTAAAGTTAGCATGGTTAGTTTAGGGTGTAGTGAGTGTTTGTGTTAAGGATTACCTGAGTGATGATCTATTGATGTAACTTAACTTATTCTAAAGCATGCCCGACTTTTTACATCTTCATGAGAAATATTTAATGAACCCTTTTGGTGGAATGCAAAGAACTATTTTAAAAATGGAATCAAACTGTTTTCCCTAGCAAAGGTTTTGGAAACCTGAGTGAGTAAAGATTTGTTTTAGTAACAACTCGGTTTTCGGTAAAGGGTGCTGAGAACCCTAAGAACTTTTAAACAATGGTCTTAAACTCTTCAACAATGTTTCATAATGTTTTCAAAAAAAAATATTTTTGCCTCATTTTTGCAACTTTAGTAAATAAAAGTCACTTATTTTGGTTTACGAAAATCGGGCTGTTACACCATATGTGTGTGATTCCGTATAGAACGGTGTGGCCGCTATACGAAGACATGTGGAACGGTGTGGCCGCCATATTGTGTGATTCCATATAGTACGGTGTGGCCGCTATATGAAGGCATGGAACGGTGTGGTCGCCATGTGTATAATGTGATGATTAATATATGTGTTATGCATCTCATGCATGATGTACAGGGAA
The DNA here is from genome assembly GCA_037953625.1 of Crotalaria pallida. Lineage (NCBI taxonomy): Eukaryota > Viridiplantae > Streptophyta > Magnoliopsida > Fabales > Fabaceae > Crotalaria > Crotalaria pallida. The sequence continues at coordinate 47,747,473 of CM075649.1, read as the reverse complement.
TCGTAAAATGAGTGAGGTGCATGCGGGATTGGAAACCATGTAGTATGGTGTGGCCGCTACATGAGACGGTTGGAATGGTGTGGCCGCCATCGTAGAAATGACAAGGACCTAGAACTATTGGTGGACAATGGTTCAGGGATCATCCCCTTGTATCATTTTAGCATCGTGGTCGATGGGGTTCCAGTATAGAACGGTGTAGCCGCTATACAGGTTGTGGAAACATCGAGCGCACGATTGCTTATCCCAGAGTGTTGTTTTCTGGAAGAGTTGATTCTGGAGAAATGATTTGAGAGACGTGAATGCATAGCATGAAAGATTAATGGTTATAGTTTATATTTTTCAAAAAGACACTTGAGCATGCATTTACTATATTGAATTGATATCTGAGATGCTTGTGTTTGACCAATCATGTAATATGCTTAGGCGATATGACAAGTGACATACTCCCATCTACCATGTTTGTGGTGGTAGGTACTTTCAAAGGACAAGATTGAAGCCTTTCCTGTAAGAGTGAAAGTTGTCTAGAAGGAACAACCAGGATGATGTCTCGTCATCCGAATCCTTTTGCAGAAGGATCGAGTTGTGAATACCAATGCTCTGGGTGTAAAAAGGGTTTTTGGGGTTTTGTATTACATATGCTTTACACTCAGACTATTTTGTAAAGGAAATATTACTCTAATGAAAAGTACTTTTGGTTTTCACACTCTTTTTGAAGAAAAAAATTTTGTTAACCCGTATATATATTTTAATGATCTAGTATTTTGGGGCGTTTCATCCACCCTCAGACTCTGATTTTTTCTGCTGTTGAGCCCTTCTCCTTGTTGTAATAGTATGCCATTGGTCCCCACTAGCTTTGACATTATCTGCACCACTTTTCTAACTAGCAGCACCAGCTTTCACATTATCAGGAATCTGATTTTCATTTCCATTTCCAACCTGACTAACAGCATTCTCTACAATAACAGGATGTAGTTCAGCCTCATTAACCCTTTCAGGAGGAATCAAGCCCTCTTTTAACTGTTCCTGCACCTTCGCTGAATTTACCACATGTAGTATATCCTCTTGAGTAGGTTTGTTCTTTGGGACCCATTCTTTTTTCACAGGTTTCTGACCTTTCCTGCACATCTTCTTATCATGGCCATACTTATCACAATTTTCACAAAGACTAGGCTTCCACTCATAAGTAACCTTTTGAGTAAGAACCTGGCCTTTTTCATCTTCAAAAATACCTCATCAGGCAAAGCATCAGGGTTCACTTCCACTAGAATTCTGGCATAATTGATTCTGTTTCTAGACTGAGTCTTACTGTCCACCATAATAGGCACACCAATAAAGCTTGCAATTTTACTCAGAGAGGCAGCACCCCAAAACTTCACATCAAGCTTATGAAGCTGAATCCAAATTGGAATTTGTTCTGCATTGAACATACCTGTAGGTTTATCTGTCCATGGGCTTATGAAAAGAGGCTTACCATCAAAGTGAAACTCTCCTATCTCAAGGACAGTGTTTCTTGCTTCAATAGTGTTAAATCTCACAACAATCTTACCCTCTGAATCCATTAAAATTTTGTCAATCCCATGCTGGCCCCAAACTCTCTTCAGATATCCACTTATGACAGGGAATGGTGGCTTGGCACCCAAGACAAAACACACAACAACATTGTTCCAGAATTGCATTTCATCTTTTATGTCCTCAGCTTCAATTTTCCCAACTGAAATACCATCCTTAATTGATGGTGAACGATAAGAAAGCTTTTCACCCGAATTTCGGAGTTTTGAAATATCAAAAGTGTCCCATACTGATTCTCTTTTCTCAATCTTTTCCTTTCCAGCAGGCTTTGGATTATTAGGATTTGAGGTACTTGCGCCATCAACTTTCAAAGTCTCAGTATCACCAGCTTTCAAAATAGCATTAGGATTCATCCCAACATTCATTGGCTGCTTGCCTTTTATTTTTCACGAATACGATCCATGTTCTCTAGCAAGGCATTCACTTGTTCTTCATTCATTGAGTCTAGGCTTTCAAACAAGTCACGGAATTCGGTTTCTTGCTCCTCAAGCAAGTCCAAATTGAGGGGAGAATGGTTCACAGAATCGTTCTGCGATTTGGAAACATTAGCACGAGAGGGGGAAGAGGAAGATGGAGAGGATTTAAGCTTTCCTCGTTTCTTAGCCATGACGGCACGGTGGCAGCCACCGAGAGAAACAAGGAAAACGGCGACGGTGGGGGAAAGAGCTAGGTCATGTATTCTAAAGGCTTTATTCTAAAGGCTTAGAAAAATATTTGATACTTCAATTTTCAAGAAAAAATAAGGCAATTTTATTTTATTATTCTCACACTATATCAATCATCACACATTTCAAATATTTCAAAGTATTTAAATGCAAGGTTAAACTTAAAAAAATTAATTAATGAGTAATATGTCAGATTGGTCCCTGACTTTGTGGGCACCGATCAAATTAGTCCCTGAGATTATCGAAATTCCAAATTAGTCCCCGAGATAGGAATACGTCAGTCGTATTAGTCCCTGATGTTAATGGTCTATAAAGTCAGGGACTAACTTGACCGATTTCGACTATTTCAAGGACTAATTTGACCGATATTCAACGGTCTTTGTCTATTTTTTTGCCAAAACGACGTTGTTTTGGACATTCCGTTAGTCCATGTTAAAAACCACGGACAGTCATTAACGTCAGGGACTAATATGATTGACATGTTCTTATGTTAGTGACCAATTTGAAATTTCGAAAATCTCAGGGACTAAATTGATCGGGGCCTACAAAGTCAGGGACCAATCTGACATATTATTCATTAATTAATACACTATCAAATTTTTAAAGCTACAAATAATTTAAAATAAATTAAAAATATTAAAATGATAGATAAATTAGAACAAAGTAAAATAAATAAAAACAATGCAATAAATAGAAATTATTATAGGCTTAATTGCATATTTGGTCCTTTATCTTATTTTTTAGATTCAATTTGGTCCTTTATCTTTTTTTTTGGAATTATTTAGTCCTTTATCTTTTCCCATATTTACACTTATATCCTTCCGTCTACAATCGTTAAAAAATTAACGAAGTGATGTGGCATTAGATGAAGACTCCATTGCAGATTCATGTATTTGCTATAAGGTGAAGAGGAAACTGAATCTAGGGTTTAAGTTACCCCTTTTCTCCCAATTTCAATTCTTCTCTCAAACTGAAAATTTCTTCCAGTTCACGATCCATTAGAAATCGTGAATCTCACGTGGAGTCTTCGTCTTCGTTTGGGACTGCTAGTGGCGTTGGAGCTCCGATTTGTGTTTGTATGGACTATGTTGTTTTTCGCACAGTGAAGAAGAAGACTGCAAACAAGGGTTTGAAGTTTTGGGGTTGCAGGTTCTACAAGGTTCATTTTACTTTCCATTACCTGATTTTCTTTTCATGTTTGTGATGTTTACCACTTTTGAGCAATTTTTTCTTTTTTCTTTTAAGGAAGGTGAGAATGTTGGATGTGGGTTTTTCCAGTGGCACAAAGAAGATGAAGTGTTTGCCTATGATGAAAGAGATGTTGTCATCATGAGACAAAGAAGAAACAATGCGAAGCTGCAAACATCGTCGATTGAGAGCAGAAAAAAGTTGACGTTTTTTAAGTTTACCACATTTGTTAGTTTTGGAGTGAATGTCAATTTTTTGTTTTTTGTTTTTTTTTTTGCAATAGTAACAGAGAAAGGACAAAACAACAAGATGTACTTGAAGTAGGGATGGAAAATGTGTTGCTGTTTATGTAATTAAGTTTCACTTTGTTTAATGAAATTACTTAACTTTCTACCTTCACTATTTCATGTTTTCATCGTTCCTTCAGCATTCAAAACACACTGAATATAAAACCTTCAAAACACACTGATAACATTGATTACAGACTGAACATAAAACCTTGATAAAACAACAAAGTGCAATACATAAAAATAGAGTGACTGGTAACACACTGATAACACGTTGGAATAGAGTCATTAGCTCATTACATACCAAAACAGAGTCATTAGCAAAATAGAGTCATAAGCTCATTACATTAGAACAACCAAGTACAAAACATAAGAACAAAAGATATTAGATAAGCAAAGTAAAGTCTTCAAATCCTCCATATGTTGCTCCTGCCCCTACCTCTCACTGTTGGCAGTTTTTTGTCTCTTGTTTCCATCAACCTAAGCATTTGAACGAATAGTAGTAGATACTGGTGCTATAGTTGCAGGTCCAACAGATACTAGTGCAACAGTTCTTGGTGTTGGTGTTGCTCTTGGTGCACCAGAGGTTGAAGCTGGTGCTGGTTTTGGTGCTAGTGCTGGTGCTGGTTTTGGTGCACCAGATGCTGAAGCTGGTGCTGGTTTTGGTGCACCAGAGTCTGTAACTGGTGCTGGTCTTGGTGCACCACACTCTGAAACTTTTGGTGGTCTTTCTCTTTTTTTCCCAATTGGTGCTTGAGAAGATGGTTGATTTGGTAGTGGCTGGCTGTGAGAAATAGGTTGATTTGGTGGGGGTTCGCTCTGAACTTCTGCACCAACACCAACAGGTTGACTTGCACATTCAGTAACAACTTTCTTTGGTCTTCCCCTTTTCTTCGGTTGGGTTTCAGTTGTAGGTTGGGTTTGAGTGGCAGATTCATCTTGTTGGCTTGGTGGTGGAAGTGGACAAGTGCTCCTGTTATGCCCCTGAGATCTGCACCTACTACACCTTCCAATCAATCCTTTTCTTGTCATCTCAGAAGCATTCCTCTTGACCTCACCAGCTTCCTTGTTCCTTTTCTTCTTTGGCCTTCCAGGTTGCTTTTTGTAAGGTGGTGGCTACACATCTGGGTAAGTTGTTCTTGCCCATTGTTTTGCACCAACTGTTGGATGAATTATTGGCTCATAACATGATGCATATGCCTCCTTCCTGTAGTAAACAGGAATATAGTCTTCTGGATTCTTGCTCCTAGAATTCATGCATTTAATGGCATGACAACATGATATGCCTGTCAAATTCTACTTCCTACATGTGCAGTTCCTGTCATCCAGATTAACAGTATAGGATGTGTTGGGATCACCAACATAGCTCACCTGATAGAGCTCATTTCCAACCGACCTACATATAACAAAACACACATACAATGCTATAACATTATTCACATCATCAAGTACATACCACAATGAACCAATAGTGTGCAACATCAATATTTACCTTGTCATCCAATTGTTTGTATATTTAGCCTCCTTTTGTAGCCTTTTTCTAATCTTTGGTAAAATACTACATTCATATGCAGCAATCTTCAACCTATTTTTGGCCCACCTATCCATCAAGTACATCCTTATCTCTTCCAAATAAGTAATTATTGGCTTGTGTCTAGCTCCAACTATCACACTGTTGAAAGCTTAAGACATGTTATTTAGTAACATGTCACACTTGGGATTGAAGGTGAAATATGACTTGCTCCAAAATCTTGGTGACTCTTTGATAAGCCACCTGTAAGCTCCCTCATTCTCATTTTTTATTTCTTTCATCTCTGTCTCCCAAGCTCTGGCATATGTAGCCTTTGCAGCTCTCCACATCATGTGCTTCAGCTTTTTACCTGGATATTCATTCCTGAAATTGTCGTACATGTGCCTTACACAAAACCTCTGGTCCACATGTAACATCCTCAAGTTTCTATTCCGTTTGGAAGTGTTATTTAGTATTAGTATTAGTATGTGTTTAGAATGTAGGATTTTAGCTAAGTGTAAAATGGTATAAGTTAAGGATAGATTAGAATGTGTTTAGAGATGTTAGAAATTAGTAATTTAGTATAAAGGGCCTTTAGGAGAAATAGAAACATCTTAGAACTAATTAAAATCAGTAAAAAGTGAAAATTTCCTTAGACTAATCGATTAGTGTGAGGACTAATCGATTAGTGCAAGTGTCCAGTAAGTAGATTGTTCCTTATATCAACAGACTAATCGAGTAGTACATTCACTAATCGATTAGCCCATCCCAACAGAGAGAATGAAATGTGAAAAAATTGCTAGACTAATCGATTAGTACCTAGGCTAATCGATTAGTTCGTCTGTTTCAGCTTAAAAACACGAATCGGGTGTGTGTTGCACTCACTCATTCCCTTCTTCCTCTCCTACACGAATTCTTATTCTCTCTCAACCCTAGATTTTTCCATTCATCAAATCAACACCAATTCACAACAAATTAACATCATATGATCATTCCCCATCAAGTTCCTATTAATTTTCACCCTTAAATTCTCAAGTTCATCTCTCTCTCTCAAAATCCCCAAATTCAACCCCAAACCCTAACTCTGTCAATCCTTCACATAGAGTTTGTTAATCATCAAGGGAAGCTTAGGGAGTGTTTAAGGGCAAGGATTAGGAGACCAAGGAGCTAGGATTGGAGCTTGGTGGACTTGCTCCAAGAAAATCCCAATTTCTCCTCTTCTCTTCAAAAGGTAAGGGGGAGTACTTTGGTTTAAATTAGGGAAAGGATTTTATGATAATAATAGGGACATAATTAGGTGTATATAAATGTTTTATTAAGTTTAGAACTAAGTGGTTACATGTTGTTGCTTGATGCCTTGACTAATTGTTTCTTTTAATTGTATATTTGATTTTGTGTATGTGTGATTTGTATGTTTAATGTGAAATTATATGTTATGAATCTGTGGTGTATGTTAGTTGATGAATTTTGATAAGTGTTATGGAAATTAAATGAATGAAGTGTTATTGTTAATGTTATGAATGTATTATTTATAAAGTATGGCCACTTCCCTAAGTTAGAGAACCCAACCAAATTGGTATAAAGTATTAAAAGGTTTGATTATCAAAAGCAACCTAAAATGAACTAGAAACACGTGCATTCAAGGAGTAAGGTGGACGTTTAGGGGTACGGGGAAAAACATATGTATAATGTGAAGGCAAGAGTAACTAGATTGTGCCATTGAAACAATCGCCGAGAATTGTTATGGAAAACTTTGATCTTCCAAAGGACACGGGTTCGCTACCCGTGTTGGGGATTGGTTTTATGCAACCATAATAATTCTGTCAGTTACTTTGGCTTTTCGTGGCCAGTTGAGGGTGATTTCTGCTAAAGCCAATTTGGACGAATCAAACCAAATTGTACGAAGAACCCTCCTTCGGGGAGAGTGTGAAGTACCGTGCAAGCTAGTATGGCGAACCCTAGAGGGGTGAAGTACGGTATGACGAACCCTAGAGGGGTGAAGTACTATAGGTTGAGAAATGCTTACTCCTGGTCGGTTTTTCCCCAGAGTGGAGGGTGCAAGTGGGTGAGGAAAAGTATAAAGTGAAAGAAAAGAAGAAGAAGGGCATGCATTGGTATATAATTGGGTTTAATTCACTGAATCCAATGAAAGTGTTAAAGACTATAAAGTGAAATGAAAAGTGTAACATTGGATTCATGAATTAAATCAAAAAGGCATAAAGTTGCATTGCATGTTCATGTGTTTGAGCATTAAAGCATTATAAAGTCTATGTATAGTATAATGGAATTAAATGAATGAAAGTGTGAAATTGATGATATGTGTATGAATGCATTTAGTTATGCTTTATTATTGTCATTTTAAGTGTTTTCCTTAATTTATATTCAAATTACTCACCCCTTAAGTTGACCATTTTAGGTACCATGGAGAAAGACTTACATACCCTGAGAAGGTACACTCTCATTGAAAGAGAGTATTGTATTCATTGTGACCGGTTTGGTCTCACTTTCATTGCAACCATTCTAAGATCCTATAGTGTATCCAAATTTCATTAACAAAAGTTGTATTTAAATATTAAATGTATATTTTGATTTAAATCTATTCTTGTTGTGTAAAAAGGACTTTATATGAAAATTTAGTTTATGGAACGTATTTGTGGTTGTGAAGGATATAAAGATATCTTTTTTTTAAATGAATTCTAAAGTATTTCACAACCACAAGAATGTAATTATAAGTTGTTTAATTTATATAAATTGTTCTGGACTTGACAGGTATAAAATTAATTTGGGGAAAGTCCATATTTTAAACGAAACTCCGCCAAAATTTTTATAAAACCCCAAGTCTCTTCTCAATAAACCGTTAATATTAAGCAATGTATTTTTTTCAATATAAAAAGGTAAGATGTTATGTAACACTCCTTGTATATCATCTTACTTTATAAGAAAAATAATAAGTTTATGATTACTTGGACTCGTCATTGTTGGAAAAAGATCTGAAAATGAAAATTTTCCTTTCATTTGAAAATTCCTTTTACAAAAATTAGATTAATAATGAATTTGACTAATAAAATCAGAGTTTGCGGAAACATAAAAATTAATTATCTTATACTCTCAAAATATATCAAGTGTAACAAGTCCATGGTTACCAAATAAGTATTATTATAAAACTAATTTCATTCTATGATACCTCTCTCAAAACATGTATAATATAAATACTACTAAAAATATAGAGGTTATTGAGCTGGTCACTGGTCCTCTGTCCAAACATCCATCTGGCCGGATCCTCGATATCTACACAAAGGGTTCCCAACCCACACTATTTATACTCTACATGCACCTAAGGGTCATCTCCCTTCACTGACTTTTGTGCAAGTTAGATATACGATCAACACCTAATAAGGGCATGGGGGTTAGCTATACATATTCGCATAATCAAATGAGAATAAAACTAACATACACAAGTAATCATGCAGCAAATCAGAATACATAACCATATGAGCACACTCGGTTAATCATAATAAGTCTTTCAATGCAGGTGGCATGATGCATGCTTTCTATCTCAATCCTGAGGCCTCCAATACTAATCAATCTTGGACGTCCATCCATTACACCAGTGTGTTCCCAGAACACTAACATACGTTCCCAGAACGTATAGCAAACCATACTTGGAATATAAACAAGCACCACTTCCAGAGTGTGCATCACGTTCCCAGAACGTATAGCAAACCATACTTGGAATATAAACAAGCACCACTCCTAGAGTGTGCATCATGTTCCCAGAACGCATCAAAGAAACCATGTCCCAGACATTGGCCACATTCCCAGAATGTGTCATCAAGTAGGTTGCATCAATTTGGTACTCCCAGAGTACATCAATGTGTTCCCAGAACACTAACATACGTTCCCAGAACGTATCAAATATAACCATGTCCCAGACACTGGCCACATTCCCAGAATGTGTCATCAAGTAGGTTGCATCAATTTGGTACTCCCAGAGTACCCTCCTCATGTTCCCAGAACATGACAAACGATCCTTGCCAACCTATTTCATCACCTTTCTCCATGCATGAATGCAAACAAAATTACTAAGGTTGGTCTTTCCATTAATTCCATTATTATGACTTAGAAAAACACAACTTCTGAATGATATCTTGAGGTATAACTTTACTCATAAAATTCACCTTTGATTTTAAGTTAAACATATGCTCATAGACCTGGATTGAGAGAATATAATCATTGGTATTAACAATCCTTACTCAAAAACTTAACTTTTATTTTTAAGTTTCAGGTACTAACCGGTTACATCACAACCTAACTGGTTAAAATTACAGACCTGAATTTGAAACCACTGATTTTCAAAGAATCTTTTCTTGAATTCTCTACTCAATCCAATAACAGGGTCTTAGCATAACAGTATACCTCAAGTTCATCACATATTATCATTCAAAAGATCTAAGTCATAATCCAATTTCATTTATGCATAATTTCCTCTTGAAATTATCATTAAATATTATGGTATTAACTCATCACCTCCAATCTAAATCAAACAGTGCTCAATCACATATTTTTAGATTGGTTTTTATATGAAATTCTAGCTTAAACTTGAGTACAAATGGTATAAACACTTAGCCAATTTCAGAAACCTTTTTCTTTTGAAAACTGACAGTATCTAACCGGTTACAAACAGGCTCTAACCGGTTAGATTATGTAGCACAACATACTAAAACTGATTTTTCAGCACCATTTTCACTTGTACTCAAATCTAACCTATTTTCATCATTACCCAAAGTTTAATACCATAAAATACACATGTTTAAACACTTACACATATCACAAACTCATGCATGCAAAATCATCCTTCACCAAAAGTGCATAAATCACATATTTCACAACTTAATGCATCAATTCACATAATATCCAAATAAGTCATGAAATTGTCATCACAATAGCTTGCATGCATCATATTATAATTGCTCAAAAATCAGAAATGAGCTAAAGTTGGCCTCCAAGCCATAAAATTAATTCAAACTATGCCCTTAGAGTCTCTTGGTGACTCATCCTATTTACCAAACATGTTTATCCTCACTCTAGCAAATAGTAAGCTTCCCCCTTACCTCTAGATCGATTGAGAACAAAGACTTCACAGAGAAATGAGTTTGAACACCAAAATCCACTAATTCCCCTTCTCTGCTGGACATGCAACACAGTTTCGGTGGGTTCCCATAATCAGAGAATTCGACATAGAAAACATGCATTAAAATTGGGGAAAATAGTTAGGACTTAATCTCTGCAACATGCTAAAGAGATTAGGAAAAATTTGGGACCAAGGGATAGCAGGAGCTTACCAAAATCGAAGCTAAAGGAGGGCTTCACGAATCTGCAGCAGAGTTTGACAGGTTTGCAACCTCAACTTTGCAGGTTTGAAACTCCCTCCACAGAGACTCCCAACTCACAAACTTAGCATCAATGTGAAGCTCGTGGAATAAGCTTCCCAACGGTTTATCACTCGCACTCTAACTCACAGGGACAAGAGAGAATCGAAGGAATGAATTCGGGAACCCTAAAACAGAGCATCCACACTTCAATGGAGCAAAATGAGCCAAATTCATCACAAGTGAGGCTATTTATAGATTAATCAAGCTAACATGCATCATGACACGTAGCTCCCACTACGATTAAGATGATTTCGTGGCGAATTTTGGGTTAAAACGCGTGATTACTCATCAAACGCACTAACCCAGTTTCTGAGTTCATCGTGTAACCGGTTACAGGGCACATCTAACTGGTCAGATGCTGGGAAAATTCAAAAAATTAGTTTTTAATTCCTTTCCCTCCAAAAATCTTTCTAATATTATTATTAGGTCCTAATTTAAGGATCAAGCTATGAAAATTATATTTTCACATAATTTACTCGTTTAAAATATTTACTAATTAAATGCACATTATTTATATAATTAATCGATTTAAAAGAAAACTTTGTAATTTGGAAAATAATCTTTTATTATATAAATATAAATATCCAAGGGACAAAATTAGGGGTGTTACACTACTCCCCCACTTAAAAGGAATTTCGTCCCCGAAATTCATCTTCTGAAATTTTCCACTTTCCAAAATGTTCTTATACTAGAAAACTTCATCTAACTCCCTTAAAAATTGTTCTTTAGGGTCTTCCCCCACTTAAAAGAGTTTTGATATAATTCTTTTATTTTGAAACATTTCTAATAAAATATTTCAATTTCACAATAAAGATTCTTTGCATAAAAACTCTTATGTGAAAGAATTCTTTTTAAAAGAAATACTCTTTTGAGTAATACATTTCACATAAACATTCTTCAAATAAAACACTTTTCAATAAACTTTTTGGGGAAAAACTTTTTGTGTTGCGCACTCTGATCACTCGAGCACGATTAAAGAAACATTTGTATGACTTCGTTCCTTAGCAGCTTGAGACATTAGGGTGATCAGTCCTAATATTCAAACCATTAATAACAAAATCATCCCTTTCAAATATAATCTTTCGCAAGAAAGATTATATGACATATCTCTAAGTTAAATGAACTTAAAGATAGGGTAGTTATCACTATCAGACTTAGCAAGATAGTCAAATTCTAGAGATATTTCCGTTGGGGAGACAAAGACTTGTCCTATCCCGGTGGTTGTTAATCTCTCTAGCCATAACTGATCTTTCTATTTTTGTAGTGTCCACAGATATTTATCACATCCAACTGTGATAAAGGTTTTGATCATAGAAAGATTGGAGTTGAACTTCCAACAGGATATTGATATTTTCAAACGATTAGATTAACGTAATCAAAAAACATTTGACTACGTTAATTCAGATCAAAGGAAGCGATAAACTTGGGTTATTTACGTCAGGATTATACTCAACTCTCATCCCACTAGATAAGCGCTTCTCGTGCTTGATTCGCTTGTTGTCTATTCCTTTCTTACCGTTACTTTCAAGACAAACCGATGAATAATTACTTGACTTCCTGTAGTCGAACCCGATTATCCCTTAAAATACCTCAAAACTTAACACAAAGAGATGTGCTCCACTTTTTCCACATTGAGGTGGACAAACGATTCCTTCCCTAATTTCTTTTTAACCATTTCCCCTCATTCAAGGCTTCCTTAACTTCTTTATATATGTGGTTGACATTATCCCATTTACTTTTCCTCATTCTCCAGTTGAGTCCTCAGCTCACCAACCTCTTTCTTATTCTGAACTCAAATACTTTTCACATAAAATTCATGTGTTTTCCTATTGTCCTCATAGATCTTAAATATGATGAATTCTTCAATTTGACCATTTGTGCACTTCCTACCATACAAAGCTTCAAGCTGTGCCATTCCGATACTCGCATGATAACGGTGGTTGTAGGTAAACTCTACGAGCAATAAAATCTGATCCCCACTTCCTTGTTCTTCCAAAGCACAGGCTCTTAAGATATCCTCCAGGTTTCTGATGTTCTGTTTTGGCCTTCTGACAAAAAAAACACGAAGCCACATATTCTGCTACATCTTTCTTTAATCCAGACCACCAAAATAACCTCTTCAGATCCTGGTACATCTTGGTTGATCCTGGATGTACACTCACCCGGCTCTTATGTGCTTTTCCTAAGATCATTCTTCTAACTTCCGAATCTCTGGGCACATAAATTCTCATCTTGAAACGAAGAATTCCATCTTCTCCAACACTAAAGTTCAGTTCAGTTCCTTTCCTTTAGTCATCAATCTCTTCTTCTCTTTCAACTCCTCTTCTTCTAGTTGTAATTCACGAATCCGATTCAAGATTCGTTGGGGATTTTCAACATTCCCAGTCTAATGCTAGATGGTTCAACTTGCATTACCAAACTTAGGTCTCTGAACTCCTCGATCAAAATCGCCTCCTTGACCATCATTGAGCTCACATGAATAGCCTTTCCGCTCAAAGCGCCTGCAACTACGTTTGCTTTGCCAGGATAATCTTTTAGGAACTCTATCCATCGCCTTTGTCCCATATTCAACTCCTTTTGATTAAACAGGTACTTTAAACTCTTATGGTCACTGAATCACACGGAATGTAGTGCCATAGAGGTAGTGTCTCCAAATCTTCAAAGCAAACACGATAGCTGCTAACTCCAGGTCGTGCATCGGATAATTCACTTCATGAATCTTTAACTGTCGAGAAACATATACAACCACTTGGCCTCCTTGCAAATACTTTCCAAGCCTTGCTTCGATGCATCCCAATACACCTCAAAACAGAGAATTCCATTCGCTTCTTTATGGAAATCTAGCTTCTTTCCCTCAAAAGCCAACTTCTCTTTTTCTTCCACTCTTCTTCTTCTTATTGTCATTCACATTTTTGAACTCCAAACTTGTTCATGAATCACAACCTCCTTATCTTAGTACTTATCGTCTCTTTTGCATCATCCAGCTCAATTCTCTACCTTCTCCGATTGGAGTAGCTCCTTAATTTCAACTCTCGATTAATCCATAAGTATTATGATTCAATCCTCTTAAATCCATTTCAATGATGAATCAAGGTATTAAGTTATTTTACCACATTAAATCCTTCCTTAAATTTTACTTAGGTGATTGACATTGAGTTTGGATTGGAGGAAGATGTTTATTGATATCATAAGTTCCTTCACAAATGACTTAAATTTTTATTTTAAACTTTCAGCTTCTAACCGGTTACAAGAAACTCTAACCGGTTAGTAAACACAGTTTTAGAAATGAAATCAAAGAATTTCAAGACCATTTTCTTTACATCATCCAATCCAACTCAAAATAGAATTCAATCATAATCTAATACCTTGATTCCAACTGAATTCATCACTGAAATGATTTAAATCATAATATACTCACATTTTTCCATAATTCCTCTTGGACTAATCATATTATATTAGGGTCTAATCCATCAATACCCCCACTATAATTAAACAACATCCTATCATTCCATACAATCAGTTGATCTTTCCAAGTCAACTTGGTCCAAGGCCATGCGATCTTAGAAAATCCTTCAATAATCCGGCGATAGTATCCAGCCAGCCCTAAGGAACTTCTTACTTTAACCACAGTCTTAAGTTGTTCAGATTACACCACTGAATTCACCTTCGCTGGATCCACCACAATTTCTTCTTTAAAGATCACATGCCCTACGAACTTAACTTCTCTCAACCAAAATTCATCTTTGGTGAGTTTAGCACACAACTACTCCTCCTACAAGATTCTCAACACAATCCTGAGATGTTCCTCATGCTCCTCCGGATTCTTAGGATAAACCACAAACGAATCCAAATATGGTCTAAAGGTCCATTTCTTATACTCCATAAAAGAACAGGTACATTAGTCAATCCGAACAGCATTATTTCCTACCCATAATGTCCGTATCGAGATCAAAATGCAGTCTTAGGTGTATCCCTGTCCCGAATCCTGATTTGGGGTTAATCCAACCGCCAATCAATCTTAGAAAACACTTAGTCTTCTTTAACCTGATCCAACCATAACCTTTTTTAGCAACTTCTCTACGTGTTTCTTCCATTTGACCATTCCCGATGATATCATATTGTAAGGGTAGTAGAGATAGAATCAGCTTCAAGAATTATCTTGATTCCAAACTCTATCTTTTTACTCAAGGGTAAACCTGACATCATTTCTTGTAACCAAGATTTCTTTAACCCCCTTCTTTCTTTCCTTCACTGTTGCCCAGAAGCAAACACATGGATCCATTGGATTCCAGATTCGAAGCTTGGGAATCCCAATACAGGGTTGTTCTATCATCATTAATCATGATCACTTGATCTCTCGGCTTCCAAACCGTGCTTAAGATCAAATGTAATCATGACACAGGTAGATAGACAAAGTCTAATACCTTAATAGAACAATTCAGACATACCTTGGAAACAACTACAAGAAGATTTGTAGGAGTCTCTACTTTGAGATAGCAGATTGGATAAGGCATAGAGCAACTTTGATCAATACCTATATCCATAAGGAACAAAAGAAAGGATAGCTTTAGAGTTTAACAAACTCAACAACGTTGATCTTTAAGAAGATGACCGCCCGGCACTCGGTCTTAGAAGTTGATTAACTTTAACACTAGTGAGGGTAAACACTCTTCCCCAGAGTCAAGGTCTTAACTACAACTCCTTAATAGCAGACTCAGCTACTTATCTAGAGCTATTACACATACCCTTAGATCT
This sequence comes from Crotalaria pallida, assembly GCA_037953625.1. Classification (NCBI taxonomy): domain Eukaryota; kingdom Viridiplantae; phylum Streptophyta; class Magnoliopsida; order Fabales; family Fabaceae; genus Crotalaria; species Crotalaria pallida. The sequence continues at coordinate 47,732,067 of CM075649.1, read as the reverse complement.
AGTTTGGGAGTATATGAAAGCATACTTCCCAGGAAACCTCGCAGATATCGATGACCAGCGTATTGGACCACACACCGAAGGACCAAAAGTCAGGACAATTGCTCTGATACCATAAAAGTGTAACACTCCTTGTATATCATCTTACTTTATAAGAAAAATAATAAGTTTATGATTACTTGGACTCGTCATTGTTGGAAAAAGATCTGAAAATGAAAATTTTCCTTTCATTTGAAAATTCCTTTTACAAAAATTAGATTAATAATGAATTTGACTAATAAAATCAGAGTTTGCGGAAACATAAAAATTAATTATCTTATACTCTCAAAATATATCAAGTGTAACAAGTCCATGGTTACCAAATAAGTATTATTATAAAACTAATTTCATTCTATGATACCTCTCTCAAAACATGTATAATATAAATACTACTAAAAATATAGAGGTTATTGAGCTTGTCACTGGTCCTCTGTCCAAACATCCATCTGGCCGGATCCTCGATATCTACACAAAGGGTTCCCAACCCACACTATTTATACTCTGCATGCACCTAAGGGTCATCTCCCTTCACTAACTTTTGTGCAAGCTAGATATACGATCAACACCTAATAAGGGCATGGGGGTTAGCTATACATATTTGCATAATCAAATGAGAATAAAACTAACATACACAAGTAATCATGCAGCAAATCAGAATACATAACCATATGAGCACACCCGGTTAATCATAATAAGTCTTTCAATGCAGGTGGCATGATGCATGCTTTCTATCTCACAATCCTGAGGCCTCCAATACTAATCAATCTCGGACGTCCATCCATTACACCAGTGTGTTCCCAGAACACTAACATACGTTCCCAGAACGTATAGCAAACCATACTTGGAATATAAACAAGCACCACTCCCAGAGTGTGCATCACGTTCCCAGAACGTATAGCAAACCATACTTGGAATATGAATAAGCACCTCTCCCAGAGTGTGCATCACGTTCCCAGAACGCATCAAAGAAACCATGTCCCAGACACTGGCCACATTCCCAGAATGTGTCATCAAGTAGGTTGCATCAATTTGGTACTCCCAGAGTACATCAATGTTTTCCCAGAACACTAACATATGTAACACCCCGATTTGACAACTTGAAAATATAATTTCTTTGATTCAGTGTAGTGAAAATTTGGGCCAATTTTTTTTTCTTTTTTTTTTAAACAGTGTTACACAAGGTGAGAACACTTAGATTTTCAAATCATGTTTGCAATTTAAAACTCATGTTCTCACATTGCATTAAACCTTTCAAGTTCCAAACCGAGATGTTACGAAACATTGCACTCTGAAACTTGTTTTCACAAAACACATTTAAATGCCCATTTCGTTTGTCTTAACCGTAAAACTTAATCTCGGTTATCCAGTTTTATAAAACATAATTCGGGTGCACATGTGGATGCAGCTAATGATGTCTAAGTACCTGGTAAGGGAGTACAACACTTGGACATAGACACTATAACAATAGATCTCCGTCCAACGCATTCTCCTCAAAAGGGTCGAATCATCAGCCATCCTGTCCTCGAGCCGAGGTTGACCATCTTCTCCTTCGAGACTCCATCTCGGACGTGTCTTCATAGGCCATCACGTGAAGCGCCGACTCCCAATATAATCTACTTTCTCTGTCGCCTGTGGACATCATCACAGAAGTCCACAGGGACGGGAAAAGACAGAGAGAGTAAGAATTCCGAACGACGCATCGTCGACGGTGTGGATTTACGATAGGAAAAATATTAAGACAATACAAGCACACAACGATACACATTCACAACACAACAATACAACAGATAATTATGCAGGATGCATGAGGATGCGATGCAATCGTCACATTATCTAATACTTTATCCTTATCTTAAGGGAATCTCTTAATCAATTCATCTCACAAAGTCGAATCTCTTTAAAAGCTTGTCTCGCAAAGTCAAAGTTTCTTTGTCCACATATCTCGAGTCCATATTATCGGGTATTTAGGCTTTGTGGTCTCGGTTTCAAGTCTACATCTTCTCGGAATCCATCCACCTAGTCGGAAGCAATCAGAAGTACAGGATCTCTACCACACCGGCTCCTGGAGACTACACCAAGATACACTATAAAATGCCCGGGAAATAAAAATGTCATGACAAAGGGTGTCAACCTCCACCGTGTTCAAGCATCCCTCTTCTGATCCTGATTTAGTCTAGGGGGTGTCAGTCATCCGTCTAGTGTACACGCAGTACTTCAGCTACGACACCAGACTACCTACCCAACCTCGGATGGTCAACCCAGGTCACTGTAGCTTTTTCCCGCCTAGACAGACTCCTCTTAGGCTTCTTGACGAATCACCGTCATTACCTTCCCCTATCCTAATCAACAAGTGATTACCACGCAGGTAAACACCGTGTCTTCCTCTCCACTACTTCGGGTAAGGGTTTTTATGTCATAAGGATATACTCGATTATCCTAATGTCGACCCATCCTAAGTCACCTCCGTCATATAGCACCAACCATATGCGGGTTACTTCTTGTGGGACTCGACTACTATATCTGACGGACTCCGACCCATCCTGAATCCTTCTCAACACGTAGCCAAAACCATATTGATACACTTTCAACATACGGCAACAGCCATATAGATACACTTTCAATATATGGCAACAGCCATACAGATACACTTTCAACATGTGGCTATGACCACATAGATACACTTTCAACAGGTGGCTACGACCACATAGATACACTTTCAACAGGTGGCTACGATACACTTTAAACATGTGGCTACGACAACATAGATACACTCTCACCACATAGATACACTTTCAACATATGGCTACAACCATATGGATACACTCTCACAACATAGATACACTTTCAACATATGGCTACAACCATATGGATACAATTCAACACATGGCTACAACCATGTAGATACACTCTCAACAATGTTCCACAGTCATTGCGTCCATGTTCAAAATATCATCGTCACATTCACATCATCAGCTCGATCCACGTACTCGGTGCATCAGCATCATCCAGTTCCATTGTGTGTTCCATCCTTTAGAGCTTTGCTCTAAGCGTTGAGGAATTCCTTATAGTTTCTATGTCTCTTATACTCTTATCTTATATAGCGGGATGATGCACCATGCATATGCAATGACAATATAACAGCAATACATCTCAACATAAGCAAATATATCAATCAATCAATTCATACCATGTGATGGTATAGGTCTGAGTCTTCGTATACCTCGATACAAACAAGGCACACAATTTATCGGGTATACTACTAGCTACAATAGACCTTTACTCCGACTTTGAGAGAGTACGGAGTGTCCTAATAGATCACCTAAATACCACGGTGTCTTAGGGAAGCTTTTCTCTCACCTCAACTCCAGCAATTACTTTGTACGAAATCTTTGCGGGTCCTCCCAACTGTCAGCTGCTCCAGGTTCTTGACTCATACGTACCTTATACTAGATAGGAGACACTAACGTTACTAGTCTATCTAAATGATCGTCATACTTAAAATCAAAGCGCGTTTTCGAAAACTCCTTTCACTTCTTGTCGGAAAATCGTAAAATTTCAAGACTTTCTCAAATCAAAATCCGACTTTCATTGTACTTTAAATACTTTGAAATCATCATAAGAAATCAATAAAATCATTTTAAATAAATGGGTCGGTTGCTGGTCCGTCTTGGACAGCAGCTCGCTCGATCCCGAAAACATCGAATAACGCCACTTTTGAAATCTAACTTTTCTTAAATCACGTACCATTTAAAACTTAAACTTTTAAAACCAATCAAACACATTTTCAGGATTGAAAAACGATTTAAATAAAAACTGGACAGCAAAGATGTTAGCCCATAAACCACTCTTTTAGAAAATCCGAAAACATCGTAAAATCGCATTTTTCAACCAACTTTATCTTATATTAAATACTCATCAAAACTCAACTTCAAATCACTTTGAAAAAATTTTTAAATACGAGATACAACTTATAAAAACTCTGGACAGCATCATATTCCAAGTCTTAAATTCATTTTCACTTGCCCAAAACCAATTTAAATCCATAAACAAATTAGGTATCTTGAAAACAATTAAATAAACACTTTGATCAATACTTTCTCAAGTTCAAACACTTAAAATCAAACATGGGCAGCATGATGCTTCAAATAAGGCAAACCATTTAGCACATAGAACATAGCACATTTCAAATCATAATTTTCAAACTAATAGCCTAGACCGAAACACCGTAAACAATTAACTTTGTAAACTCACTCATGCCTAGTCTAAACATACCATCAAGCAATCACTTATTCAATTATTTCAAGACATTATAATCACCATGCAGATCCAGACAAGTCATGAAATGAAGTACAAAATTCATGTTTGTCGAAAACATTTTAAATAAAGCTTTTGTTCAATTACGGAAAAGCACAAAAGATAAAATCTAAAATTATACCAAATCAACTTGTTTAATTCTCAAAATTTCCAGGACATACACATATATGCCAAAGTCAATCATATAAAATTTCTAAGTCATTTGAACAACCTTAGGCTATGTTTCAGATCAGATTTCACATGAAAAGCAAGATAGAACTGTTGCTGACCTCAGGCCAAAATGACATTATTAAAAATAGTGTTTCAACTCCGAATTCCATGAAAAATTGGTATAAAGCTTCCTTACACAATCAATATCATCCCATAAAAATTCCAGATCATTTGGAGTTGTGCAAGTCATACTTTTTCAATTAAATTCGTCACTAAGTCTGGAAAATCTGAACCAAACGGTTCACTGTTTTTCAATTGGTAAAAATATCAAAACAACTCCAAATCACCTCAAATTTTACATAGAGTCACACGACATGTTTAAGGAGCTACCATAAAAATTTAAAGCAATTTAGAGTAGCACAAGTTTGAAAATTCTATCCGTCTTTAAACTGAAAAACGTGTTTTCTCAAAATCGTCTTCACAAAATTGGTTCTCATAGAAATAGGAAATCGATTCCAAAAATCTTCCAAAAATTCAGGGAAACTCATTTTATCATAATTAGATTAGTGACAAAATTTCAGAATTATTGAGCAAGCACAAATATTATTTATCAAGGTTAAAAATACACATATCCAATTTTCAGCACAAAGCTTTATCAAGTAAACTTGTTCATTTATTCCAATCATCACATAATCACAAGTCATCAAGTTGAACATCATGTTCACATACTTGTTTATGCATATATCTTAGTTAAATAAAGAGGTCAAACTCTTAAGCATATATAAACCGAATCATGCATCACATAAACACTTAGACAAATTTTCATTTAACTTTCACTTAATTACATTAAAACCGTATGCATCATTAGTCTTTTAAAAAAAATATTTCTTCAAGGAATAGTTTCACAAATCAACATATAGTTTCATGACATGAACACATATACATTCAAGAAATTTTAGCTCCAAAGTTAAGGTCCAAACCGTGACCTTAATTAGGTTTTCTCAAAAACATTTTTCAATGATTAAAGACTTCTAAAAACAACTTCAAATCTCATAACAATTTCATATAATTCATCAAGCAAGTAAAAATATAATCCTAACATACACTTCCTATATGAAACCGTGAGTACACTTAAGTCTTTAAACAATTTTCATTTCACTTTAAACACTTAAAACTAACTTAAAGTCCATGAGAATCACATATCCATCAATTAAACTTAAGAAAATCTTAATCCTTTTCATTTACTCATACAAACCATGACCACCACTTAAAATCACAACAATCTCACAAATTTCTATTCATTTAAAACATCATTGAATTTCCAAGATCATGACATGCAAGAGATCAAACATAAGGAAATCAAACTTTTAATCACATCATCATCAAAACCGTGACTTGTCTATGGTTCTCTTAAAAAGAGTATTCTTAAAGACTCAAATTTCCAAATCATACTTAGAATCTCAAGATAATCACATGCACACAACAAAATTCAACATCAAAACTTCTAACCTAAAGATCAAGCACAAACCGTGGTCATCACAAGGAAAATCACAAAGAAAATCAATCATTTTCAAAGATCTTCACATTAAAAACTCAAGCATAAAGTACATCATAGATCAAGTATAGATCTTGACATGCATGAAGTCAAAAAACTAGATCCTTGAAAAATCCTTTATGGAACTTCAAGAATCAAATTCTTTTTCAAAAACCGTTTAAGAATTTAAAAGGAAAACTTTAAGATCTTGGAAGAAAATACTTTCTTAGTAAAACTTCAAGATCAAGTTCAAAGATCAACATGCATGTTAGTGAAATCTTTAGATCTAACATAAAAACAAACATGCATCACACTTTTTCAAGTAAAATCAAGGTTTAGAAAGAAAGCATGAAAACGAAAAAGAGTCAAATAAAAAAGGTTTAAAACTTTAAGATCATGAAGCAAAATCCTTACTTAATCAAAAACTTTAAGGAATCAAGTCCAAATCTTTGGTTTTCTCTTTGGTTTCTCCTCACGGCTCACTCACTCTCCTCTCTAAGATCCATGGTTTTTCTTTCTCTTCTTCACTAACTTGACTTGATCTTGCTTAGAATATGAAATGTGTAGAGTTTGTTCTCCTTCTCTCTATTCGGCCACTCTCTCTCTCTCTTTCTATGTGTTGAACTTGATTGTGTTCAACATCATGTGTGTGTTTGGTTTGGAATGGGAAGTGAAGGAAATGAAAGAATGGAAACTAAAGAGGTGTGTGTTGATCACTCCCTCTCCCACGGTTTGGTTGGTGTGTGTGTGTGTTGTTGTTTATGTTGATGAGAGAAAGAAGAAAGGATGAAGGAATGAAAGAATGGAAATGAACTCACTCTCTCACACGGTTTTAGGCTTTCTTTTATCTTTCTCACTTTCTCTTATTTGCCATCAAGGGCTTGCATGGGTGGCTTGCTTGCAAATACATGGGGACTAAGTCACAAAACTTGGAGACCAAGTTTTGCTCCCAAGTCCCTCACGGCCTCCTTCCTCTCTCCTTCCTTATTTCTTCACTTTTTCCATCCTTAAGTCATGCTTAGGTCATGGAGATGAGGTCATTAGTTTGACTTTGGAGTATGCCACTTGGTGACTAAGGAAATGAGCTTGGTGGCCAAGCTATACACATGAGTATTCGACCATAGGTAGTTAGGGTAGGTTAGTTTAGCTTAATTAGGTTTAAGGCACTAATTAGGTTCTAATCATGATTAGGGTAGGATTAGGTTAATTAATCTAGATTTAGTCCACTAATCCTTAGCGATTAGGGCTTAATCAAGGATTAAGGCACTAATCAAAAACCTAATCATGGGTTTAAGGAAAATAAATTCTAGATTAGCTCACTAACCTTGAGGGTTTAGGGTTTTAAGAGGGTGATTAAGTACTTAATCAAGGATTAAGAACTCAATTAGGGTTAGATCAAAGATCAAGGATGCTAGTTAGGGTTTCTAGAGATGATTCTAGGTCAAGACGATTTGGACTTTGATTTCTTTGAACTTAGAGGAGATAATTTTCCATCTTAAAATCATATGCATGAATTTAGGAAAACAAAATCTAAATTAAAACCTTAAGCACACAAAATCACAACACGAGTAAATTAAATTCCCAAGCATAAAAACCCATCATGAAATCAAAACTCTTTTAAATCGATTCTTAAATCAATCAGGTTAAATCCATAAAAATGCACAAAGAAATTCGTTTCTCAAATAAAATCACAAATAATACAATTACTCCAAACTTCAACAAAATCATTTGCTTGAATTCCATAAAACCTTTGTTTACCAAAATTTCATAAAATGGAAAATTGATTACGTAATCGAAAATATTCATCAAAAATCATTTGTAAAACAATATCTCAAAATTTCTCTTTAATGAAAACTTATTTTTCGCTGTTAGGAAAATAGGGGATGTCACAACATACGTTCCCAGAACGTATCAAATATAACCGTGTCCCAGACACTGGCCACATTCCCAGAATGTGTCATCAAGTAGGTTGCATTAACTCTGATTGTATAGAATAAAACTAAAAAAAAATGCCCTAGCTCTCTAAACCTACGTCGCCGCCACCGTCCTTGTTTCTCTCGGTGCGTAACCACCGTGCGCCATGCCTAAGAAACGAGGAAAGCAGCATCAAACCCCCCTTCTAGACCTTCAAAACCTTCTTCATCTCCCACGCCTTCTCCTTCCCAGGATCCTAATGTGAATGATGGCAAAGTTGCAAAATCCCCAGAGAAGATTGACTTTCTTGGAGACCAAGAAACTGAATTTGATGAACTTGTCCAGAGTATTGACATGATGAACAGCAATCAAGCGTCATTGGTTTTAGAAAAGCTTGATAAAATTCGTGAAAAAATAAAAGGAAAGAAACCCATGCAGCCCATGCACGAAGTTGTGCACCCTGGTGGTGGCAAGGATGCACCAGGGGCTAGCACAAGTACTAGCGATGGTGCGAACGGTGCGGCTAATAGAGTTGGCGCGGTCAGTGAGAACTATGTCAAAAGGGCGTCAGTCTGGGACACTTTTGACATCTCCAAGCTTAGGAATTCAGGAGAAAAGCTGACATACAGAGAACCAACAATAAAAGATGGCGTGTCATTTGGAAAAATAGATATGGATGATATTAAGGAAGAGCTGAAGTTTTGGGAGAATGTTGTGGTTTGTTTTGTTCTTGGAGCAAATCCACCTTTCCCTGTAATCAGTGGTTACCTGAGAAGAGTATGGGGACAACATGTGTAGGGTCTGTTGACCATATAAGGACTCAAGTCTCATTTAAGGGACTCTTCAAGGACCTTTCCCTCGGTTTACTAAGTACAAACGTTCCCCGCTCGGACTCGTTGGTTATGAGCATACAAAAGGACCAGGCTCGGACTTGATGGGGCTGAGCCTTACAAACGGTTTTCCACTCATCAGGCTCGGGACTCTAGGACCGAGACATACCGTCGGCTTGTGGATAGATTCAGACCCATTCAGGTTTCTTATCCCCTCCGCAAATCTCTCCTAGATTCTCGCTAACAGCCTAGACATGAGATCTTGAGCTGATCCTATCTAGATTCTAAGAGTTTAAACCTCCGTTATTATCTCACAGAATCCTGGTTTAGCTCTACCCTGATACAGGGCCCATACGGCCCATATCAGCCTCCTCCAAACCCTATAAATAGCTCATAACAGCTAGGGTTTCAGGTACGTACTCTCATCCCTAAGTTGACACTCTGCACACACCTGTTGACTGGGGAAACCCTGTTTTTCCCAACTGGAACTGCAGAAACACCATAAAGTCACATATTAACACTTGATCCTCTCTTGGGCTCCTGGTTCCATAATCTTGAGCACTTAGAGGGTTAAGAACATAGTGTTCAAGGACACTACATTGGCGTCGTCTGTGGGGATCGTTAAACTCCGATTCCCATCCAAAATTTTTTTTTTAAAAAAAAAAGAAAAAGAAAAAAGAAAAAGGATCCAAGAAAAAGAAAGATCAAAAAAAGAGAAGGGAAGAAAAGCCTATGCCACCGCTGTTCTTGGAGGAAGCACCCCCTTTCACTGTGGATGCTGGCGATGTTCACGGTTGCGGGACCGGTGCTGCTACATCTGCCACCAGAGGAGCGGGGAGACATCCACGGGTTACTGAACAGTGAGGAATGGCGCTCATCCCTCTGGTTGGGTGTCACCGGCATTCGTGGGAGTAGCATCACCGCGGTCTCACCACGATCGTTCCCAGTGCTATGCCAAACCTCCACAACCACCAAGTTTTGATGCCGCAATGCATTCGGAACTGGTCTGCGAGCACAGCGCCGTCGATACCACCAGATCCGCATCCTCTGTCCTTCCTTCCATTAACGCATCGCGATCTCACTCTTCAAAATCGCCATGATTCCACCGTCAGCTGCGAAGCCACCGTCGCGTCGTGGCGTTCCGCTTACAGCAGAAGTGTCGGGCGAGGCCACTGGTTGGCTCGCGATCGCATCGGGATCGCTCTCTCCGGCCAACTCTCTCCGGCTAACACACCGTCTCCGGGTGCAACGCTGCTCTCCTTCCTTGGCGACCCTGCACCGGCTACAACCGACGCCATCACCGTCAAGAAGCTCGAGCAAGCCGCCGGTGCTCCGGTGCGTACCCCTCGCCGCCCCGTGCTTGCCACAGCCACACAACAGCAGCACAGATGCTGCATTAGGGTATCAGCCCTAATGGGCCTTAGGCCCAAAAAAAAGGCCTAATCAGGCCCAAAATAAAAATAAAAAAGTGGACGACAACAACAAAACAGGGAAGTAACTTTCTTATTCAATTGTCAATATCACTCATTAGCGCATGATTAATTTGATTACATGTCATTTATTAATTGCTAATAATTATCATTACTGTTATAAATTATTAACTTTGAACAACAATAACTAATTAATTATTATTTTCGTACACACATGCAAGGTACACGTATGATGGCCCGAGCAGCTGAGTGACCCATTTCAAGATTCTCATCAATGGGCAAATCGTTTTCCGAGCATAGTGAACACAATAACATGTTACTCTATTCGAAACGTATTGATGATGGCGAGGACCCCCGTGCCGAGTTTCCCTCTTTGCGCTTGTGTTACAAGCGTAGAGAAGCCTGTGTACGGTTCCTTGCTTCGAATACATGTGCCAACTGCGCGCAGACCCTCGACAGCGTCCCCCTTTTGGTATCTCATACATTCAGAATGTCGGGAATCACGCATTACCCTTCTCTTCTCGGATTCGTAAGACGATTGCGGAAACCTCGCACTGTGTTCCCCACTAGAGTCTCTCGTTCCGGGTATGAAGAATATTTTGTTGATTTCCCCTGCTCGGAATCGTTTGCTAATTATGAAGAATCTCATATCGGGTTTCCCTGTCATTATCCGAGCACGAATAACGCTATCAACCATCAGTGATACTCTTCCGAATAAAAGGCATCAACTAGCAAACAATGTTTTATGTCACCACCAACTCTCAAAAGCTCAGCATAGGCTCTTCGAGCCTATATGAGCTTGGGGGGCTTGTAGGGTTAACCAATAATAAATCCTACCGCTACAGGATAAGCATGAGCTCTCTAGTACAGGATAAGGGTGAATAACTCATCCTTCTTATCCTCTAAGAGCCACGTCAGCCCTACTGGGCCGAACAGGCCCATAAGGCACCACAACACAACTTCCCCTATAAGTATCGCCATGCTATAGGGGCTAAGGTATGTTCTCTCATCCCTACTCTCAAGAATTACGTGTGGCTTGATCCCCTTATCACTGGGGGTACGTAGGACCGGGGTCACCCTCGTCAGCTGCAACAACCACAAACACACATCGTGGTGGATCTATTTCCCGGGGTCGATTCACTTGGCCATGAAATTCCCGGGGTCAGATGACAAGGTAGTAACAGTACGGTCCGAACAGGAGTTGGCTCGGAAGTGCTACAACATCAGTCTGGGGAAGCTAAAGCTGGATGATGAGAAAATTATGCAGGAACCGTTGAACAAAGGAAGTGTCAACTTGGCTGATCTCGACGTAAGAGAGGAGGATGAAACTAGACCGACCTCCCAGGGGGACTTCAAAAAGGTAATCCTAGGCCCCGAGCCATCTCGTTGCGTCAAGATCGGAGTTGGCCTATCTGAGGAACTAGAAAAGGAGCTTGCTGAATTACTAATGGAAAATAAGGACTTGTTTTCCTGGACTTCGGCAGACATGCCGGGAATCGATCCTAACTTCATCTGCCACAAGCTAAGTGTGTATCCTGGCGCTAAGCCAGTGTGTCAAAAAAAGAGAAGGGTCGGAATCGAGAAGGCACAGGCGACGGATGAGAAAGTAGCCGAGCTACTGGAAGCAGGATTTATCACAGAGGTAGTGTACACTGATTGGTTGGCCAAACCCGTGTTAGTCAAGAAATCCAATGGGAAATGGAGGATGTGCGTGGACTACACAGATTTGAACAAGGTTTGCCCCAAGGATCAGTACCCACTTCCTTGCATTGATAAACTGGTGGATAGCTCGGCAGGTTATCAAAGGCTATCCTTCATGGATGCTTACTCGGGGTACAATCAGATGCCAATGTACCCCCCGGATCAGGTAAAAACCTCGTTTATCACAGAAAATGCCACATATTGTTACAATGTGATGTCGTTCGGGTTGAAGAACGCTGGGGCAACTTACTAGCGGATGATGAACAAGGTGTTTGGTCCTCTGATTGGGCTAAAGATTTAAAGGAGGAAGATCATGCTAAAGATTTAAAGGAAATCTTAGGAAGGATTCGACAATTTAATATGAGATTGAACCCGGAAAAATGCACATTCGGAGTTCCGGCAGGGTCCTTCCTCGGATTCATGCTTACTGAGCGTGGAATCGAGGCAAATCCAGAAAAGTGTCGAGTTATTCTGGAAATGAAGAGTCCGTCGGATATCAAGGGTGTACAGAAACTGACGGGTCGGGTTGCAGCTCTCTCAAGGTTTCTATCTCAATCAGCCAGGAAGGCCCTTCCCTGGTACAAGCTGTTGAGGAAGGAGAAGGAAAAGGCGTTTGAATGGGATGAAGCATGCGAAAAGGCCTTTACTGATCTTAAGCATTATTTGGCATCACCTCCAATTTTGTCTAGTCCGAACAATGGTGAAACTCTTTTCTTGTACTTATCAGTGGGAGACTCGGTGATCAGTTTGGTTTTGGTTCGGGAGGAATCTGGTAAAGAGTTGCCCATCTATTTTGTTAGCCGAGCTCTCCAGGGACCAGAGTTGAGATATCAAAAAGTGGAGAAATTAGCTTTCTGCTTGATTGTTACTGCCAGACGACTGCGCCAGTATTTCCAAAGCCACCATATCACGGTCAGAACGGCCCAGCCGATCCGTCAAATATTGCAGAAACCTGATTTGGCTGGAAGGATGGTAACCTGGGCAATTGAGCTTTCCGAGTTTGAAATCACTTTCGAACCAAGAAAGGCGATGAAGTCTCAGGCTTTGGCTGATTTCCTCACCGAGTTTACTGAGCCATTGACGAGCTCAACCTCGGATTGGAACATTTATGTGGATGGATCAAGTAACAAACTTGGAGCGGGGGCAGGAATAATTTTGGAGAACTCCGAGGGAGTCACCCTCGAGTACTCTTTGAGGTTCGGATTTTCAACGTCGAACAATCAAGCGGAGTATGAAGCCGTTTTGGCAGGATTGAGGATGGCAAAAGAGGTGGGGGCCCAAGAGGTAAAAATTTTTAGTGATTCTCAGTTGGTGGTTTCACAGGTCAAGGGCGAGTTTCAGGCTAAGGAACCTATCCTTCAAAAATACTTGGAAAAGGTAAAGTTCCTATCCTCCGAATTTATGAAGGTTGAAATCTGCCACATTCCGAGGGAAAGTAATAGCCGAGCGGATATTCTTTCCAAACTCGCATCGACAAAAAATTCTGAAAACAACAAAACTCTGATTCAAGAAATGGTGCATGGACCTAGCGTTGTCCTCTCCATTTCAGTGGATCCGAGCTGGATCACTCCAATTGAAGGTTACTTGGAACAAGGGATTGTGCCAACTGATCCGGTCGAGGCCAAAAAACTCGTCAGAAAAGCATCGCAGTTTGCCCTTGTAAGTGGAGTCCTGTTTCGCCGAGGGGTTAGCGGCCCAATGCTCAGATGTTTGGACCCTGCCAAAGCAAAACAAACGCTGGAGGAAGTTCACGGGGGGGGGCGGGTTTGAAGTCATCATGTTGGGGGGAAATCACTGGCTAAAAAGATCCTAAGGGCAGGATACTACTGGCCGACCCTTCAACAAGATGCAATCCACCATGTGAAGAGATGTGAGAAATGTCAGTTCCACAGTGATGTATATCAGAAACCTGCCGAGGAACTCCATTCACTTTCATCTCCATATCCCTTCTATCAGTGGGGAATGGATTTAATCGGATCGTTCCCTACCGCACCAGGACAGATCAAATGGGTGATAGTGGCCATTGATTATTTCACAAAGTGGGTTGAAGCTGAGCCGCTTGCTATCATTTCATCAGCAAAGGTTCAGAAGTTCTTCGAGAGACAGGTCGTAGCTCGATTCGGAGTTCCGCAAGTGGTAGTAACAGACAATGGAACCCAATTTGCGGCAAAGGCATTCAAGGATTTGGTCAACGCTCTGAGCATTAAGCACTATTTTTCCTCAGTCGAGCATCCCCAGACTAATGGGCAAGTAGAGTCCGTTAACCGATCCATCATTCAGGGAATCAAAAGAAGACTCGAAGGTGCGAAGGGGAATTGGCTGGAAAACTTGTATGAGGTACTTTGGTCGTATCCCATAACCATACAAACCTCAACAGGAGAAACACCTTATCGGCTCACTTATGGGTCTGACGCAGTCATTCCATTGAAACAATCATCCCTTCATTCCGAGTTATGCAACAGCCGAATCCCCTCAACAGCACTATATTGTGTGAGGATCTGATTTTGTCGGAGGAAGTCAGGGATTTAGCCGCCGAACGAGAGAAGCATGCCAAGACGATGCAAGCGAAAGGATATAATCGTACGGTTGTGCCCAGAGAGTTCGAGCTAGGCGACCTTGTCCTAAGAAGAGCTGATATTGGTCTAAAAAATGCAAAGGACGGAAAACTGGCCCAAAGCTGGGAAGGACCATACCGAGTAGCCTCTAAGACTGGAGCAGGAGCCTACAAGCTCGAAACTCTCTCGGGAGCCCTCATCAACAACACTTGGAACGCGGCAAAGCTCAGAGCATACTATAGTTAGAATTTTTCTTTCATTTCAATTTTATAGTGTATTGTTTTTATTGTTTATTTCTTTTAAATGATGGTGTACGCTCAGTGAAATTCCGAGCCCATTGTACTTTCTGCTTCTGGTTAATAAAAAGACTTGTTATTGAATTCATTGTATTACGTACTTTTCCTCATATTCGATTAGCCACCGTTTATGACGCGAACGATTATAAACAGCTCTAACAAGAGCTTATAACTCGTCAAGTACTCTTAGTAAGATTCCCGATTAAATCATGATTTTTTCGAATCATTTTATATTGCGGATAGAGGAACCCACCTCGGCTAAAGTGCATACATCTCACATGGTTCCAAACATTAACATCATTATATATAAAGTATTTCTCAAGCATAAGAATAGAAACAAGTCATATTACCATGACATACTCACATTATTAATATCATGCATCATAAGGTTTGTGGCCACACACACAAACAATTTGCCACGATACTACTGACCCAGAGACCACTAAGTTCCGCTCTTTGAAATGATACGGAACGTCTTAATATTTAACTAAATACCACAGTGTCTGGGGAAAGCCCCTCTCTCACCTTAATTCCAGCAAGTATCCGACAGAAACCGTTGTGGGTCCTTCTGGCTAACAGCAGCTACAAAGTTCCAACTTGCTAACCTTTTTCTTAGAACAAAACACATAATTAATACTAGGCCATCTAATCATTATTCATACTTAATATAAATTCACTTTTGGAAACGCCGTTGAAATCCTTATCGGGAAATCACAAAAGGAAACTTTTACTTTCTCAAATCAAATCCAACTTTTGGAAATACTTTAAATAATTCAAAATCATATTAACACAATGAATAAAACATTTTAAAACAAATCTTTGGCTACTGGTTCGTTCCAGACAGCCACGATTCAAAACCCAAAAACATCGAAAAACGTCGTTTTTCAATCCGACTTTTCTATAAATCAAATACCTTTGAAAACGCTAACTCTAAATTGATTGAAAATGTTTCTATAATTAAAAATTAAAACTAAATACTTGCTAGACAGCGAAGGAACAACTCAAAATCACACTTTTTGAAAAATCCGGAAACACTGAAAATTGTACTTTAAATCCCTTTAATACTTTGCTTTAAAATAACACTTAAAACCATTTGCTTTTTCAAACACAACATCATTTAACTAAATAGGGCAGCAACCAAGCACTCGTCATTTTTCAATTAAACAACCTTTTCAAAAGTAGTTCCATTTCAAAGAATAGTACAAAACCAAACACAATGCTTAAACCAATTGGCTTACAACTTATTCTCACATAACCTAAACATATCATCAAACAATCACTCACTCAATTATTTCAAGGCATCATTTTCATTACACAAGTTCAGTAAAGACACAAGAATGTACAAAAGTTGACACATGTTCAAAAAGCACCAAATAGAGCATTAATTCGACTACGAATAAAATAAGAAAGACACAACTAAAAACTATATCAAATCAATTTATTTAAATCCCAAGATTTACAGAACATACAGACATATATCTAAGTCGTCATATAAAATTTTCAACTCATTTGAACACTTTTAACTTAGGTTTCAAATCAGATTTTGCATAAAAATCCAAACGGTACTATTGCTGCCCTGAGGCAGAATGAAACAATTAAAAATAGTAATTCAATTCCGATTCTCATGAAAATTGGCATAAACCTTCCCTATTCATTAAAAAACATCTCATAAAATTTTTAGATTATTTGGAGTTGTTTAAGTCACATTTTTCGAATTAAATTTCTCACTAATTCTGAAAATCCTGAACCATTCGGTTAACTGTTTTGCCTTTGGAAAAATTATCAAATCAACTCTAAATCTCTTCAAACTTTTCATAGAACTTCAAGACATGTTTAAGAAGCTACCATAAAAATTTCAAGCCATTTTAAGTAAGTTAAGTTCAAAAACTCTGTTTGGATTTAATCCGAAAAGCTTATTTTTTTCCGAAATCATTATCATATAAATGACTCAAATAACATTAGCAAACCAACTCTAAAAATCACATAAAAATTCAGAGGTACTAAAATTAGAATCACCAAAAGTGTGACCAAGTTTCATGGTAATTGAACTTGAGGAAAATACTTTTCGTTTTAGCCTTTTGCTTTTAAAACACAAATTTTCTTAAACTTTCATTATTAAATAAAAATTCATTTAAAATACCAAAACATCTCCAAATCAAACCAATTTTTTCAGAACACTCTTAAATCATATCAAGAACATCATATCAAAATTTCAAAGCAAATGGATTAACATAACTATCATTTAACACATATGCCTACAAGCTAAAGCAATAAACTTAAAATTTCAGCATCGATGCATAATTTGATTTTCTAGATTAGTTGCAAACATGCAACCCCAAAACTATCCTAATCTTGCTCCAAACATGCATTCAAACACAATTTTCCAGCCACACACTTAGTTCACACAATCATGCATTTTTCAAATTAAATTAATTCATTTTCATACTTCCAACCTAATTCAATTTCTTTTCAAACAACTTAAATCAATTTATCATTTTCCTTTAGGCTTAGATCAAACCACTAAATCAATCGATCAAAGAGCACAAATCACTTTATACACTTAAGCACTTTCATACACAAAACCGAATTGCACATACAAAAATCAACTTCATCAATTATTTTTCTTTCAAAACCAAATTGATAATCATGAAGACAATTTTATTCCTATTCAAATACAACATACATGCTTAAATCAATTCATTTCCTTAACTATCATGCTTAGGCCGAATTACTCATAGTACAAATTAGGAATTTCTATACAAGTTAATCAACATAAAAATATGCACCAAAAATCCACTTTTATTCATTCTCATAAACATAAACCAAAGCATCATTGTGAAATAAAATCATTTGAGCAAAAACAATGAGAAAACCGTATAGACCCTTAAAAATTCATGTATGTTTATTTCAAATCCTTGAGCTTAAATCTTTATACTTTAAGACTTAAAAATCATATAGGAGCACAAAAACATACATGCATTAGAGCAAAAATTCATTTTCATTATTATTTTGTTTTGGCCGAATGGTCCTAAGAGGAGAAATCAAAAACTTTTTCACAACACACAACAATATACTCATATTTACTTCAAGATTACTAATCAAACACCAAAAAGAAACACAGAAATTACCTTGTACATAAACAAGGGCAAAACCGTGGGAACCTCATAAATCAAGCTTATTCCTTTTTCATAATTAAACTTAAATCAATGCTCCTTAGAGCTTAGAAATCACAAACCAACAATAAAAACCAACATGCATTAAAACAAAAACTTGTTTCCTTAAATTCTTGTCTTAGCCGAATTATATAAAGAGAGAAAAAATCAAATTTTTACAACACAAATCAATATTTCTCAAGATTAACAAAAACTTTCTTTATTTTCTTATTTCAAATCAAAAAAGTAAAAATGACAACTTCATAAACACAAAGAGGGACCGACTGTGGTGCCCTAAAAATAACACATCAACACAAAAATTCATTTTTAATGCATTTTTAACTTGAAAACTAAAAATACAACACATAAATAGTAAGAATCAAAAATCAATTACATGCAAGTAAAAACAAAATTATTTTTCCCCAAATATACACCCTAACTGTGACATGCAAGAGGGAAATAGGAAAAATTTGTGAAAATCAACAACTAATAACTCATGAATATAATATATCAACTCATATTCAAGCATAAAAATACAAATCAAAAATCAAAAATTATTTTAACAAAAGAGACCAAAGACCCGTGAGCATCAATAAGTGGGTGCATGTTCATTTTTTGACTTTCAAGCTTAAATACATATAGAATCAAGTATAGAAAAGAAAGAGGAACAAGAAGATACGACATGCAAAAGCTCAAAGGCATTGAACCAAAAATCAACAAAAATCTTTCATGGAAAAACTTGAAGAAAACTGAAAATAAAGAAGAAAAAAGAACAAAAACATAGACTACGGATTCATTACCTAAGAGAAAGTAAAGAATTTGAGCAAGAAAAATCAAGTCTCCACCTCCTTCCTCTTCCTCTCTCTTCTCGGCCTCCCCCTCTCTCTTTCTCTTCTCTTCATTTTTTTTTGTCTAAAGTGTTGAGGGAGTAAGAACAAGAACATAAGGGCAAGGGGTGGTATTTATAGAGCTGGGGGATTGGGGTGCAAGGATTAAAATTTGGGGTCAATAAAAATCAAGAGGTTTCCTCCCTCTAATATACTCCCTCACGGCTCCCTCTTTATTTTATGGGAGTGGAACTTTGTGTTTTATTTTCATGATTAGGTATAATAGTTTAGTAGATATAAGTAGGTTTAGGTACAATAATTACTATGGAGACATGCATTGGTGGAAAATTTCTTTAGGAAAGAATAATTAATTTAAAGTAGAGACATGCATGAGTGGGGAATTTATGACATGTCTCCCCTAGGGTGTAGGTAGGGTGGCTATGCATTAATTAGGATAGGGTATGTTTAATTGGGTTACCCTAGGGTCTTGTGCACTCATAATTTTAAGCTTAACAATTTAAAATTCAAAATGCACAAAATAATACCTTAAAACCGTACAATACACCATCCTAGCAGAAAATATTATTTTTCCAATACAGTAAATTCCACTTTGAAAATCATGATTAAATTTACTAAGATAAAACATTATAATATTCCTCAAAATAATAAAAATTTCGTGAACAGCATAATAAATCCCAAACAGCACCAAAATATATTCTACATTTTAATACGATCGTTTTGACTGTAAATTTATCAAATTCGGATTTACAGATAAAAAGTTATGAATTTTCAAAGTTTCGTAATCAAATAAATGAATAAATAATAATTCCTTCAAAACATTAATTAAAATAAAATAATCCTTCATTATAAAAACAAATTCCAAATAATTATTTCCACTATTAATTTAAATTAAATAACGAATTTATACGAATTTAAAAATAACTGCCCAATCAGAAACTCTCAAAAATCAATTTATTAAAATGCTGAAAATTGTGGGTGTTACATAATATATGATGTTTTGAGTATTATTTAGACTCCCTTTTACTATGGATTTGGCTTGTTTCTCTTGTAAATTTAGGACTTTTTGTATAGTTTTTAGGAAGTTAGGTAATTTAGAATCCTTTGAACGTTTTGATCCATTTTGTGTATGTTTCAGGTACTTTTGGAGCTTAATTGAGGAAAATAATTATGGAGCAGAAGAGAGGATGAAAAGACCGTGAAAATGGTGCAAGAACGGAGCGAAACGGAGTCGGAAGTAGGCTGGCACGCCCAGGCGTGGAATCCCCACGCCCAGGCGCGCGACCCCCGGTCAGCATGCACAAAATCAGACCTGTGCGCCCAGGCGTGTGGTCCTGGGAGCCCAAGCGCGCGAGGGTCGCAGAAGCCCAATTGGGATGATTTCTGATCAGTTTTGCTTCCTATCAATTGGGATTAGTTTTAGACTTTAAATATAGGTTTTTCCATTAGGTTAGGTAGACTTTTCAAAGCCAAATAAGTGATTAGAATAGAATTAGGATTAGAGAAGAAAGGTTGTTCTGCAATTGAGAGCAAGGAGGCAAGGCACAAGAATTGAATATTGGAAGATTGAAGATCTCTTGGGGGTAATCTGATTATTGTCTATGATTATTAGTTTTTCCCATTCCTTGTATTTCTTCTCCCAATATGTATAACTGAACCTCTTGTTAGGAATAGGGTGGATTTGTATGGATCTTAATTTGGCTGTTTATTTATGAATTAATGTTTTTCCTTTCAAATCAATTGCTTGGTTGTGTTTTAACTATAGTTCATAGAATTGATCACTTTATGTTTTGCTTTGGTAATCTGAACCTTAATTGGAAAATTAGGATTAAGATTAGGTCTTTCAACCAAACAATATAATTATTCAACTCGTAGGAATACTTTTGGGTAATTGTATAACTCTTATAAATTAGAACTCACTTAAGGGATTAAGGGGTAAGAAACATAAAAGGCATGAGGGATCTAGCTTTTATTGTTTAAGGAGTTTTTGATTTATTGGAAAACATATTTTCATAATTAATAACCTGATCCTACAATGAAACCAAGTTTCTAACCTTTTCCAT
The DNA here is from genome assembly GCA_037953625.1 of Crotalaria pallida. Lineage (NCBI taxonomy): Eukaryota > Viridiplantae > Streptophyta > Magnoliopsida > Fabales > Fabaceae > Crotalaria > Crotalaria pallida. The sequence continues at coordinate 47,711,247 of CM075649.1, read as the reverse complement.
ATTTTCTTCTAAATCCTTTTTAGTTTCTGAAATGTTTCATTCTCTTAATTCTACACTCCTCTTTCTAAAATCAAAACCCATACAAGTTATACATAGTAATTGCAATTAGGTGAAAGAAATTAGAAACAATTTGCAATCCCCGAGTGGAACGATAATTTACTTACTCTTTATTACTTGTGCGATCGGTATACTTGTCGAATTGCCAACAAGTTTTTGGCGCCGTTTGTAACACCCCGATTTGACAACTTGAAACCACAACTACTTAAAATGAAATATAGTGAAAATTTGAGCCAATTTTTTTTTTAAACATGTAAAACATAGACGTGAGAACATTTAAATTTTTCAAAACATAGTTATAATTAAAAACTCTTGTTCTCACCTTGCAAAAAATCTTTCAAGTTCCAAACCGAGATGTCACAAGACACCGCACCTTGAAACTTGTTCACAAAACATTGTTTTAAATACACAGCCCATTTACTTGTTTCAAAACATCAGTGCTGAATAAAACTTTAGCCGGGGTACAGTACTTGTGCCAGCTGTCGTGTACCAAGCCAGGAGAACTGTAGAAAACTCGGGTACAGTCTCAATTCAATTCATATCATGTCAAATCATATCATATCATATCATATAATCAAGGCTCACTGTAGAAAACTTGGGTACAGTGGCAAATCACAAATGCCCCGTTCCAGTCCCTCTCACTGTTCAAGATTTGCAATCTAGGGGGCGACAGTACTAATTCTAGTTGATCGTGCAGAACTTAACCCAGTCCCTACCACGTTCGTATACCATATGTGGAATTCGTTCTGCCTAGAAAGTACTCAAGACTTCTTGACGTTTCACCGTCATCGTCCTCCCCTAATGCAATCTCCACCTGAGTATCCGCAGATACTCATGGTTCCTTCCTCTCCACTACTTCGGCGTCACACTCATAGCTCACCGCGTTAATTCGAGTCTTTTAAAGTTTTTTAAAGGATTTTAAAGTTTTTGAGTTTTAATTAATGGCTTAGTCCTAAGGTCGGCTCATTCTTGGTGCATCCCTTCAACGAGTCCCGACCACTAATCGTTCAATTTGTTCCCTAAAGAATCACATCTGCATCATGCATCACATCTCTTTCTCATGCATCTCATCAGCCTTATTCTCATCAGCTATTTCTCAGCAGCATCATCAGCATCTTTCTCATCAATCATTGCTCAGCAGCATCATCAGCATCTTTCTCCTCAGTTGTTGCTCAGCAGCACCATCAGCGTCTTTCTCCTCAGTTATTGTTCAGCAGCATCATCAACATCTTTCTCCTCAGTTGTTGCTCAGCAGCACCATCAGCGTCTTTCTCCTCATCATCTCCACGCTTCCGCTCGCCTCGTCGAGTATTTCTTATCACCATCTTAAAAATCATCTTTTCATCTCAATTCTTTCTCAAACTCAGCTATTAATTCTCTTCCTTTCACTATTTATCTCTTTCACAGTTCATTCACATCATGACTTATTTCTTTCTCAATTGTTCTCACAACTCTTATTGGTACTTCTTTTTCTTTTCAATCTTACTTCATTACTTTCACAATCTCGTTATTATCATCTCATAATCAAGGTGTAATCAAATATTTCTCAACAGCATCACAATTGCTTAACAGTTAATTAATTCAGTTCACACATTAAGAAAAATCAAGTAGCTCATGCATAATCATAACATCATGCTATCTCAACAAAGACATGTTAACTGGAAACAACAAACCGATCTCGGCCGTTCGTGTGGATAGCCAAACAAACAAGCAAACACACATTTGCTATCCCACTACTTCGCTTAATGAGATCGGGGTCCAACCTTTGAGATGATTGTACGCCTTAATATGTTACCTAAATACCACGGCGTCTTAAGGGAAAGCCCCTCTCTCACCTCGAATGACGTAGATCTCAGAGAACTCCCCAAGCTTCCCAAGTTCCTACTCCAGCTTCGTGCCCTTTTCGTCCGTTACCCGAACTAGAACATTTTTCCCGTGTGTTAAAACGATTTCGATAAATTCATAATTTCGTTTTGAAAACACGTTGAAACAATTCCCTTCTTGAAAACACATTACCAATATCCAAAAGGTTTCAAATCCAAATCGAATCTATAAAATGTTTCCAAGAAACTTTAAGACAATTTTAAAATAATTTCTTCATCAAAACAGAATCCTTTTCCTCTTAATTTAAAACATTTCTGGTTATAAAATCACGGTCCTTAAGCTTTAAACAGAATATAGAAATTCAAGAAGATAAAATTCCAAATCAATTTAAGTTGTTCCAATTACACTTTATAAATAAAACATTTTTCAATTCCTTTGAAATCCAAACATAGACTTTTCACCAATAAATTTCACAAAAATTCAGAACAATTCCAATTCAATCTAAATTTTCCCAAAACACACTCAATCAACACCTTAAATTTTTCAAGCATTCCCCACTCACATAATGAAAGTCACACCTTCAACCATTCAAAATCATTAATTAAATTATAATCTTAATAGATTAATTCAATTACTCTTAAGAAAATAATTTAAACTTAACCTTGTGACTAACTCACCAAGAACCGAATTACCATGGTTCTTATTTTCTGACCACTAATAAATTTTAGAGCTTGAAATCATTAAATTAATATTACAAAATTTCTTTTCACATAATCAAATCAACTTATTCATTTTTATTTCTAAAACCGAAAAGATTAAAGAAAACACACATCACTTTCATTAAACACATAACATCATGCACCTAAGAACATAGCCATTATCAAAGGTCATTTCATGAAGACAACTTTCCAACCACATGAACATGCATTGGCCGAATTATATAAGTATAATATTGCAAAGATTTAATGCACAATAAAGATATAAAATCATCAAATCATTTTCTTTATTTTGGGCTAAAAACCGTGAGCATTCAAGAAGAAAAATTAACAATTTTGATTCATTCTCTTAACTTAAATCAAAACAACAATTTGAGCCATAAACTACTTCAAAGACTTATTTTATTTTCCTTGTAAAACTTGGTTATTTCATACATACACTTTAAAGCTCTTATATTAAAAATAGTTTGATCATGCATGCACCTTAAATGATAATTAAACATAGCCCTCTACCTCTTTCTTGGTTGGCCGAATGTCAACATGCAAAAAAGCAAGGTTTTTGTTCACTTTTTCAACATGCAAAATTCACATAAACACATCAAGACATGTAAGCTTTCAAGACTATTTTTCAAAGCAACATACTACATCATTTACTCACATCAACATACATTAATATCATCAAGACAAGATTTTCATCAAAGATTTCCAATAAAACTCAAGTTCATTATTTAATCTTAAATAAAATCAAGGTTACACTTTAAACTTCTAAAACAATGACATGCATATACTTAAAATCATTAGATCTAGTCTTAACACACACATGCATCAACTTTTTACAAAATAAAAAGCACATATCCTAGTTTTACCAAACATGGCCGAATAGGCTTCACAAAATAAAACATGCACAAAATCAAACACTTAACCAAATCATGTTTGTATTCCAAAAAATCATGTTTATATTCAAAAATCAATTTAAAGCTTGCTTCTTTAATTTTCTCTTTGAAACCGTGACATGCATCAAATAAAGACATGATCTTTCCATTTAAAATTAACATGCATGCTTCAAGATCTTAACTTTTTCACTTATCAAACAAAGATAATCACATGCATACATTCGAATCAACTAAGATCATCATCAAACTAACATGTAAGACTAAAGACTTAAACTTTTTCACTAATCAAGTCTAGATCATACATTTATTTATCAAGTAATCATGAAAATACATCATAGGTCACGATTTATCAAGAAAATTCAACATGCAAGACCAAAGATTTTCACTTTATTATTAATCAAGTTTAGATCATGTATTTTCTTGTCAAATAACCACATAAACACACATAGATCATGTAACACCCCGCATTTTTCCCATACGTGCGTAAACGATTTTCGTTAAAAGAAACCCTGAGAATATATTTTCAGAAAAGTATTTTGTGTAAGAAAGAAATAAAAATGTGATTTTCATGAATATGTATAAACAAAATGTTTTTATAAAAGAAAAGTGAATGGTTTTGTTGAGTTGTGATTTTATCAAAAGTTGATTTTTATTTGAAATAAAGTTTTTGAACTGTTAACTTGAGAAATTCGTAACTTTTTAACCGTAACTCGGATTTTCATGAATTTTATATCAAAACGATCGTCTTGAAAAGTAGATTTTGAATATGTAATTTTCAGATTTTTCTGGGTTGATTTATAAAAATTTATTTTCAGAATTATAAAATACGAGTTTTAGAATTTGTATTCCAAAGAAAATAAATTTTATTGGGTTGGCTTGAATTTTTATGTGAGATGTGCTTGGTTTAATGTGTGTACTGTAGGATGCGTGAGAATTGTTGTGTGAATGTGATTTTGGAATTGATTGCATTATGGTGTGAATTAATGATTTTGAGTAAATATGCTTAAGAAAATAAAATGTAAAATGCATGTATTTGTAATGTGTGTATGCTACGGTATGTGTATGTATTTGTGTGTATATGTGTATGTAAGTGAGGAGTGTAGCTTTCTAGAAGTCTTAGTGAGCAAGTAAAGCTCCAACCAAATGGACTAAAACTTAGTTAGAACCAAACCAAACTAAGTTAGTAAGCCCTAACTATTTCCTAACTAAGTCTTAGCCCTAGAATGACCCCCAAGACCTAGCCCATCCCACCTTGTCCCCTTACAAATGATAAAATCCACCCATGCAATTATTTGTAAACCCAAAACCGCCCCTCCCATAGTGTGTGACTAAAACCTAAACCTAAGGGCAAAATGGGGAATGGTTCGTGGCTTATATATATATGTGTGTGTGGCCTTAGTTATTTTCACTTCACCCATTCATTTATCATTCTTCCACTTCCAACACTAAACACAACATCTAAGAGACCCATTAAACTCTTAGAGAGAAAATGAAAAGAAAAATAGAGAAAGAAAGAGGGAGATGGCCGTGAGCCTTAGGAAGGAGAAAGAAAGAGATTTCAAGTTCAACCAAGCCTTTCCTTGTAGGTCAAGAGTGATGAGAGCTAGAGAACCAACCTTTCTCATGGTAGGATTGAAGATCAAGATGAAGAGTTGTAATAGTTTAGTTTTCTTTTTTTTCTAGTTCATAGATCTACTTCTATTTTCTTCTTACATGTTGTTATTATGTGTTGATCTTGCTTGATCTTGGACTTTTAAGGACTTTAAAATAATTGTAATATGTGATCTTTATACTTTGTGTTTCGGTTGGAATTTCTTTTGATGGATCTAATGTTTTTCTAACTAAAACTCTTAAAGATCTAAAGAAAAGTAAGCTTTTGTGAAACCTAAAATGGATCTCTTTGCATGTTCACTTTTCTTTCTTTAAACCGTGAATTATATGTGTTTATGTGTTGATTTGCTAAACAAATCCATGATCTAAGTTTATTTATTAATTAAGTGAAATTTTTTAGTTTGCATGTTAAATCTTTTGTTAGACCTTTTGTTAAAATCATGATCCATGAGTATTTTCATGGTTCCTTGATGAATGAAAATATGATCTAAGCTTGATAAATACTAAAGTAAAATTATTTGGTCTTGCATGTTGGATCTTTGTGAAACCGTGACACTATGTGTGTGTTTCCATGTTTATTGATGAATAAAAATAAGATTTAAATTTGATTTGTGAAAAAGTTTAAAGTTCTAGTCTTGCATGTTGGTCTAACGATGTTCTTATTTGATTTAAGTGTATGCATGTGATTGTTTTTATGAGATAAATGAAAAAGCTAAGATTTTTAGTTGCATGTCAATTTTAATGAAAAGATCATGTCTTTCTTTTAAACATACCATATGGTTTTTAAGAAAAGAATTAAAGAAGTAAGATTTAAAATGATTTTCAAGTATAAACATGTTTTAATTAAGTGTTTGATTATATGCATGTATATTTTTTTAGGAGGCCATTCGGCCATGTTTAGAAAAAGTAGAATTCATGCTTTTTATTTTGTAACAAGTTCATGCATGTTATTTTTATGAAGTTAGAAGTAAATCTTTATTTTGGTTTGAGAAAGAATTATGAACTTAAATTTATTTGTGCATGAGATGTGATATGTTTTTTTAAAAAATAATAATAATAATAATAATAATAATAATTTTTGAAAACTTGCATGGTTTGACTTCATTTTTGTGATTCATGTATGTTGAAAAACCTTGTTTGATGCATGTTGACTTTAAGCCATCCTAGGAGTAGGTAGGAAGCTAGGTTGTCTCCTACTTAGGTTACATGCATGATGAGATTAAATGGATTTAAGACTTCCAAAAAGTGCATGCATAAATTAATTAAACTTAAAAAGAAATATGTGAGAACATTGGAAGTAATTTGTGATTCTAATTGTTGTTTTGATTTAAGTTTAGGAAATGCATTAAAAATTTGTTAAATATCCTGTGGCATGCTCACGGTTTTAGTCCAAAAGAAAGAAAATAATTTCATGACTTTATGTTTTTATTTGTGCATTTAATCCTTGCAAAATTCTATGTACATGATTTGGTTTATGTATGTTCATATGATTGAGAAAATTGTCTTCATGAAAGTGATGTATATTTGTTTTATCTTTTTGATTTTAAATAACTAAGTTGATTTAATTATGTGAAAAGATTTTTGTATTGTTAATTTAATGATTTTAAGTTTTTGAAATTGATTTGTGGTTAGAAATTGCTAATCATATTGATTCGGTTTTTGTTCAATTAATGAGAAGATTAATTTAAATTGTTTTCTTAAGTGTAACTAAATTAATTTATTAAGGTTATAATTTAACTAATAGTTTTGAATGATTGAAAATATGAGTTGTATGGTGTGTGATTATGACTGCTTGGAACTTGTATGTACTGTTTGTGAATGCTTTAATTGTTTTGAAATTGTGCTGTTTTGTGCTAATTGAATGTGTTGAATTGAAGTTGGTTGGAATACTGTTTTAGAGTCTTACTTGTGAAAAGTCTATGTTTGGATTTCAAAGGAATTAAAAATGTTTTATTTAAATAACTTAATTTGATATGGCAATCTTTGGTCAGTGTTTGATGACGTTGTGAACGTTGGAAATTTAATGAATCAATTTGATTTGGTTTTAAAACTTTATTTTCTAGAGTTTTGAATTTTGTTTAATGGTTCAGGAAAATGATTTTTATAAACAGAGTGTTTTTAAATTAAGAAGAAATGGATTTGTTTTAATAAAAGGATTATTCTAATTGTTCCAAAGTTTTCTTGGAAACATTTTATAAAAGAAATGATTTGGATTTGAAACCCCTTTTGATATTGGTAATATGTCTTTAAGAAAGGAATGGTTTCAAAGTGTTTTAAAATGAAATTAAGAATTTACGTAAATCGTTTCTAACGCACGGTAAAAATGTCTAGCTCGGGTGTCGGACGCGAAGGAAACAAGGCAAGGTTAGCGACTCGAAATCTTGGAAAGTTTTTGGATGTGTCGTCATCCAGGTGAGTGAGAGTGTTGTGATCCCGTAACGTGGTTGCTCGCAATCTGAATGGACGGATTGTGAGGGTACTGCGAATTAGGCAACATGGATGTTGTGATTAGATGTCTACCTGTCTTACTTGCATACTAAATGTTTATTTGTCTGCATACTAAATGTTTATTTATTGTGCATACTTTATTTTGTTGAGAAATTGTTTGATCATGTTTAGATGGTGAAATAATGATGGAACTTTGGAAGTAATAAGATAAATTGAAAAGAGAAAAGAGAAACGAATGAGAAACATGAGAAATAATTGAGAAAGAAATATGTGATGAGATGAGAATGAAGAGAAGGTATGAGAATGTTTGAGAAAGAGAAAATGGTAATGTGAGTGAAGGAAAGAGATAAAGAGTTGAGATTGAAAAGAGAACGTGATTATGAAAGTGAGATGTGGTTTGAGTGGAGATGTGATTCCTCGTTCATGTTTTTGGAAAGAAGCTTAGTGTTGAGTTGAGCTTGCTCCTCCATTAACACTCATCCAAAAATATGATTTTTTTTAAAATGGTTTTGAAAAGAGATTTTTGAAAAGTTTTTGTGAAAACGACATTTTGCGAAAGTCTTTGGAAATATTATCTTTTGAAAAAGTTTTGCGAAAGATATTTTAAGAAAGACGAGGAAGAGAGACTGATGATGTTGATGAGGAATATTGGAGAATGAGCTTATGAGAATCATGACGATGAGATGAGAATTTGATGTTGAGGCCGAGGGCCATGGAGATTTAGGGGGAATGGATTGCGATTAGTGGTCGGGCTTCGTTGAAGGGATGCACCAAGGATGAGCCGACTGTTAGGATTAAGCCGCTAATCAAAACGTTAAAACCTTTAAAAGACTTTAAAAGACATTTACAAATGCGGTGAGGCATGAGTGTCGTATCGAAGTAGTGGAGAGGAAGGTATCCCGGATATCAGGGATATTCGGGTTGTGAATGCAATAGGGTAAGCTAGGGCGGTAAAACGCCATGAGGCTTTGAGTACTATTCTGGGCGGAACGAATCCCGCATGTGGCGTACTAACGTGGTAGGGACTGGGTCTAATGCCGTGGTAAGTTCTGCACCCGGGACCGGAATAGTGCTGTCACCCCTATGGCATTTCAGGAACAGTGAGAGGGACTGGAACGGGGCATTTATGATTGCCGCTGAGAGCGCGCATTGATATGATATTTGAATTGATATGATTTGAGGCAGGGCCTCCTGGTCAGGGACCATTTGTTTGTGTGACAGCTGTCGTGCCCGCGTGGTAAAGGTCCTGTACTCCTGTTTGCTTCCGACTAGGTTGGGTGGTTGACCGAGGAGATGTAGACGTGTGTGAGTTCAATGATGTTTCCCCCTCATCATTGATGCTAACCGAAATAATAAAACTTAAAAGACAAAGATGTTTCAAAGAAAAGTATATCAAAAAATATCAAGCATTGAATAAGATTTATAAGATGAGAGAATTCTTGGAATAAGTAATAAGTGTGGAAATTTTGAGAAAAGAGGTAATGAGAGCAGTTGTGAAAGCTCATGATAAAAAAATTGGGATTGTGATGATCAGAACCTGAATAAAGTATTTGTGTTCATGATGATGATGGTGATGATTTTATTACTGCTGTGATTTTTATCTGCTATATGCATTTGTTGATGATTATGTGATTGCATGTCATGTTGTTTTATTTATATTGTTCTGTTCGTCTTTATATTCAATCTTCCCGAGACCGCAAGGTCAACCCGTTAGTGTTCGGAACACTGACTCTCTCCTACCTTGTTGTCGAATCGGCAACCGCTGATATTGCAACGGGTAGATGGCGCAGCGGGAGCGTGGTGGGCTTCATCAACTAAAGTTCGGAGATAGACGTCAAGTAATAGGAAGCATGACTAGAAGCTAGGAATTTCCCTGGTGGAATGTACTCCATTGTAAGTTCTTAGTTACCTAGCTCTATCATACTGTACCCCAGCAAAAGTTTTTATTTAACATGAATGTTTTGAAACAAGTGAACGGGCTACGTCTTGAATGATACTTTTGAAAACGAGTTTCAAAGTGCGGTGTCTTGTGACATCTCGGTTTGGAGCTTGAAAGAGTTTATGTAATGTGAGAATACGAGTTTTCATTTGTAACTATGTTTTAAAAGTCTAAGTGTTCTCACGTTCACATAACACTTGTTTAAAAAAAATGGCCCTAATTTTCAGTACCTTGAGTTTAAGTTTCAAGTTGCCGAATCGGGGTGTTACAGATCACGGTTTTGAGAAAGAAAATTAAACATGCAAGGAAGTTTATTTTAAGCTTCACAAAAATCTTAACTTTCTTTAGATCTTAAAGGTTTTAGTTAGAAAAACATCAAGATCCATCAAGAAAATCTTTAACCGAATCACCAAGCATAAAGTTTCACATATTACAAATCACTTTTAGTCTTTAAAAGTCCATGATCAATTAAGAACAACACATGCACTCATCTCTCACATCATAAAAATAGACATGCAAAGAAGAAAAGAAGATAGATCTACAAAATCAAAAGAAAAAGCCTAGACTATTACAATATTCCTCTTGATCTTCGAATCACCTACCAAGGAAAGGGTTGATCTTCTAGTCCTAACACTCTTGATCCTCAAAGAACACTCTTGATCAGGCTTCTAATCTTCTTCTTCCCCTTCCTATCTCTCGGCCACCCTTCTCTCTCTCTCTCTCTCTCTCTCTCTCTCTCTCTTTCTTTTTCTCTCTAAGAGTTGGATGGGCTCTTAGAGTTGTGTTTTGTGTGGAGGTGAAGAAATGAAAATGAATGGGAGGAAATGAACTAAGGCCACCACTATATATAGGCAAAGTCACTCTTCCTCTTGTGCCCTTGGTCTTTGGTTCGGTCATGCACAAATGGGAGGGGTAATTTTGTCCTCTCAAAAGCTTGCATGTAGGGAATCTAATTAAGGGGACATGGTGGAGTAATTTAGGGTACTAGGGGTCATTTCATGTCTAATGACTTTTCCTACTACTTTGAATTTTCTACCACTTAATTTTCCTCATGGTTCTATCTTACTCTACAAGCTTCTTGTCCTAGAAAATTAAAATCCTAAACTTATACATACACACACATACATACGTAGCACACACACATACACATACATATACATACATGCAAACCGTATCACATACACATACATATACATACATGTCTCATATTTTTATTTCCTAATCACATTCACTTATAATCATTAGTTCACACAACAATGCAATTAATTATAAGGAATTACATTAACACAATCATCTTTATGCATCACTCATTAAATACACATTAATCCAACACATATCACATAAAAATTTTAAGTCAATAGCATTAAGTTCATTTTCTTCAAAACAAAATCTCAAAATTCGTACTCCACAAATTCTGGAAATAAATTTTTATAAATCAATCTAGAAAATTCCAAAAGTTACATTTTCAAAATCTACATTTCAAGACGATCGTTTTCATATAAAGATCATAAAAATCCGGGTTACGGTTAAAAAGATACGAATTTTCAAAGTTGATAAATCCAGGAGGAAAGTCATTCCAAATAAAAATCATCCTTTAATAAAAATCACAACTTAATAAATCATTCCAAGCTCAACAAAATCATTCACTTCTCATCCATAAAATGCTTTGTTTATAAAAACTCATGAAAATCAACACTTTATTTATCATTCGCGTAAAATGCTCATCTGAAAATCCCTTATAAAACAAAATCTCAAAATTCGTTTTGACAAAATTTGTTTACGCACATGTGGGAAAAATACGGGTGTTACATTCTCCCCAACTTGAAGATTTCTCGTCCTCGAGAAATTCTACACTGAGTCTGTCTGATCCGTGAACGCGTAGCTCCTTGAAGAAATTCTTTTCTCTTTAACTGCAGCAGTTGTCGCATCTTTTGAATTCACACCGTCCACCCATCGTCCTTAAGAGCAAATCAAACGGATTACTTGAAAAAGTAATCTCATGGGGTACTTTCAATAACAAATATAATGGGGTACAAACAATACGGTTTCACTGACAACAAAGGGCTGAGAGGTTCAATGGCATCAAAACAGCATTCAAAGATAACAGGGTCAAGTTCATTTGGGGGTCAAGACACCACCACACTTTAAGGTTGAATTCTTATCATTAGTTCAAGCCTAGACGAGCTACTCCTCAAAACCTCATATTTCCAACTACTCCCCAACTTAGATGAATCCTATCTCTATACACCACATTTATCATCACAGACTTAACCTCTAAATACTCCTATCCTTCACCACCTTTTGGGTCAAACTTACCAAATTTCCCATCACCTAGCTTCAATCTATCCTCTTGTTGCCTTATGTCTCACCAACAATTGTCCTTATCAGACTTCTATGGCCACTATTTTATCCTCCTTTTTTCTCTAACAACCACTAATCCTCAAGAAATAGGTACTATCTCACTCCCTACCTCACACACTTAATCACATAACTTTAAACATTCTAAACCTTTTTCCACTTCCCACGATTTTCCTCCTATTCTAAACCATCAAAATTCCTCAACTCAAAGACCTATTATTCATTACCACATCAAATCTTAGCTTTTTACCTAACCTTGAGTCAACACTTAGGGGTTCTATCCACAAATTCCACCATCTTATCGGTTCACTTCACTATATCATCACTTATTCACCTCTATCTAACCATTTTCCAACTCAAATCGAGACACTTATGACTCTAAACCTTAAATTCTCCCTCATCTTATCACCACCTAAACCATCATTTCGACCAAATCCGGCATCAAAGCTCTTAGTCCTAATCACTTTACATACTCGCCACTCATCTAAGACTCAAAAGGGTACTCCTATTTTCTCCAAGACTCATACTTCCTCTCATTCATACTTACTAATCCCTATTCTCATTTATCCTTGCAACTTTTGCCTAATAACACTTCACAACTCACTTCCTAATCTAGGAATGTCTACTTGACTGGAATAGGGTGTCAGGGTCCAAAATTCTCACCAAGATTTTAGGAAAGGATAAATGTCGGGTCAAAAATCAACAGAGGAAACTTCGGGTTCATCAATAATCAATGCTTCATCAAGAACATGGTCTAAGATTTTCAGAAAAGGCTTGTTCAAGCGTCATGCCAAAGCAATTTGGCAATGCAGGGGGTTTACACAAGAAAAGCTCCAACAAGAAACGAAGGGTTCTAGTCAAAGATAAGATCTCATATCAAGAACTCAAGGGTCATCACAAACAAAAAAGGGGGTTCACATCAGAGATGAGTTCAGCAAAAGAAGATTCGAATCACGCATCAACATCCATGACGGTACCGATCGCTGTTCCTTGATTCCACGGTAGACGAAAACCGATGCATTCCAAGAGAACATCCGCGTACTTTTAGCGTCTCTATCCTTATCTATCGCTATCTTAATACTAACACACACACAGAGTCACACAGCAGGACATGTAAGTCCATGCATAAAGTTACTTAGATCAACCATTGCTCTGATACCGTAATTGTAACACCCCGATTTGACAACTTGAAACCACAACTACTTAAAATGAAATATAGTGAAAATTTGAGCCAATTTTTTTTTAAACATGTAAAACATAGACGTGAGAACATTTAAATTTTTCAAAACATAGTTATAATTAAAAACTCTTGTTCTCACCTTGCATAAAATCTTTCAAGTTCCAAACCGAGATGTCACAAGACACAACACCTTGAAAATTGTTCACAAAACATTGTTTTAAATACACAGCCCATTTACTTGTTTCAAAATGTAACACCCTGCATTTTTCCCGTACGTGCGTAAACGAATTTTGTCAAAAGAAACCTTGAGGCTCTGTTTTATAAGAGATTTTCGTAAAAGTATTTTACGTGAGAAAGAAATAAAGTATTGATTTCATGGATTTTTATAAAAAAAATGTTTTTATAAAACGAGAAGTGAATGATTTTGTTGATTTGATTCATAAGAAATGAGTTGCGATTTTGTTAAAAAGTGATTTTTATTTGAAATGGAGTTTTGGATTTGTTATCTTTGAAAATTCGTAACTTTTTAACCGTAACTCGGAATTTTAAGATCTTTATATGAAAACGATCGCCTTGAAACGTAGATTTTGAAAATGTAATTATTAGAATTTTCTGGATTGATTTACAAAAATTTATTTCCAGAGTTTGTGAAATACGAATTTTGAGAAAATGTGTTTTGTGGTATTGGCTTGGCATGAATTTTTTTGTGATGTGTGCTTGGTTTAATGTGTGTTTAATGAGTGATGCATGAAAATGATTGTATAAGTGTGATTCCTTAAGTGATGTTTGCATTAGTATGTGAATTGATGATTTTAAGTAAGTATGATTAGAAAATAAAAATGCAAAACATGTATGTGTATGTATGTATGATACGGTTGTATGTATATATGTGTGTATGTTGTACGTGTGTATGGTATGTATAAGCCTAGGATTTTATTTGTTGGACAAGAAGCCCAATGAACTAAACTAGAACCATAAAGTAACTAAGTTAGTAACTAAATCCTAACTATTAGCCAAAAGTAACTACACCTAAGAGACCTAGTTCCTTAATTTCCTCCACCATGTCCCCCTAAGTTTGATAACCTCCACCCATGCAAACTTTTGTGAGGACAAAACCGCCCCTCCCATTTGTGCATGACCAAACCAAGACCTAAGGGCAAAAGAGGGAGGAATTCGTATCCTATATATATATATGAGTAGCCTTAGTTCATTTCCCCTTCACCAAGTTCATTTCCTTTCCTCCAACACCAAACACAACTCTAAGGGCTCATCAAACCCTTAGAGAGAAAAAGAAAAAAGAAATAGAGAGAGAGAGAGGGAGAGTGTGGCCGTGAGACTTAGGAGGAAGAAGAAGGAGGTTCCAAGCTAGATCAAGAGTATTCCCTTGAAGATCTAAGTGTTAGGAGACTAGAAGATCAACCTTTTCACGGTAGGACTTGGAGATCGAGAGGAATATTTGTAATAGCTTAGATTTTTCTTTTGATTTTGTAGATCTACTTCTTTTCTTCTTGCATGTTTAATTTTATGGTTGAAAAGAGGATTTTATGTGTTGTTCTCTTTTGATCTTGGACTTTAAGGACTCAAAATAATTTGTAATATGTGTGACTCTATGTTTGATGTTCGGTTGAGGATTTTCTTGTTAGATCTAGATGTTTTTCTAACTAAATCTTAAAGATCTAAAGAAAACTAAGATTTTTGTGAAACCTAAAATAAATCTCTTTGCATGATGAGTTTTCTTGCTCTAAACCGTAACCTATGTGTGTTTATGTGGTTATTTGACAAGTAAATCCATGATCTAAGTTTGATTAATAATAAAGTGAAATTCTTTGGTTTTGCATGTTAAATCTTTTGTTAAACCGTGATCTATGATGTGTCTCCATGATTATTTGATAAATAAATATGTGATTTAAAAAGTGATTTGTCAAAAATTTTAAGTCTTTGGCCTTGCATGTTGTTTGATGATGATCTTATTTGATTTAAGTATGTGCATGTGATGATCTTTGATTTATGAAGTGAAAAGTTAAGATCTTTGAAGTTGCATGTTAAATTCAAAAGAAAAGATTATGTTTTTCTTTAATATGTGTCTCGGTTTCAAAAAAAAAATAAAGAAGTAAGCTTTAAAATGATTTTTCAAGTATAAACATGATTTAATTAAGTGATTATTTTTGTGCACGATATATTTTTGGTAGAGCCTATTCGGCCATGTTTGATTTAACTAGGATCTATGCTTTTGTTTTGTGAAGAAGTTGATGCATGTTTGTTTTAAGGCTAGATCTAATGATTTCAAACACATGCATGATATTTTCATGAAATTAAAGTAAGATCTTTATTTTGGTTGGAAGAAAAGTGATGAACTTGAGTTTATTTTATGCATGTTAAAAATGTTTGAGAAAGATTTTGTCTTGATGATGTTAATGCATGTGGTGTGAATAAATGATATGGTGTGATGCTTTGAAAAAGTTGCATTGAAATCTTATATGTTTTGATGTGATTATATGACTTTTGTGTGTTAAAAAAAATGAATGAAAAACCTTGTCTTTGTGAATGTAGAATTCGGCCAATGCATGTTAAAAGGATTGGAAAGCTTTCTTCATGGAATGACTTTTTATGATAGCTACATTCATAGCTGTATGATGCTAGGTGTTTGATAAAAGTGATGTTTTGTTTTCTTTAATTTCCTTGGTTATAGGTGTGAAAGTGAATGAGTTAATTTAACTATGTAAAATGAAATTTTCATGATAATGATTTAATGATCTTAATAAGTTTTTATAATTATTGGTGACTAGAAATTGTTAACCATGTGTGATTCAGTTTTGTTGAGTTAATTAAAAGATTAAGTCTAAATTATTTTCTTAAGAGTAATTTAATTTATTTATTAAGATTATAATTAATGATTTTAAATAATGTAAAATGTGTTTTGCATTATGTAAGTTTGTGAATGCTTTGAAACTTGTATGTGTTGTTCTTCATGCTAAATGAAGGTGTTTTTGGAAAAGATTTAGATTGAATTGGAATTGTTCTGAATTTTGTTTACTTGTGAAAAATCTATGTATGGATTTCAAAGAAACTGAAAAAAAATGTTTTATTTGAAAAAAATTATGATTTAAACAACTTAAATTGATTTGAAATTTTATATGACATTCTCTGATCAGTATTGTGATGTTTGGAAATTGGATGTTGTCTTGAAATTTTATTTTCTTGAATTTTCGTATTCTGTTTTAAAGCTTAAAGATAATGATTTTATAACCGAAATGTTTTGTTAAACTAATAGAAAAGGATTCTGTTTTAAAGAAGAGATTATTTTAGAATTGTTTCGAAGTTTTCTTGAAAACCTTTTTATTAGAGATTTGATTTGGATTTAAAACCTTTTTGGACATTGGCAATGTGTTTTCACGAAGGGAATTGTTTCGACGTGTTTTCAAAACGAAATTATGAATTTATCAAAAACGTTCTAACGCACGGGAAAAAATGTTCTAGTTCGGGTGACGGACGCAAAGGGAACGAGGCAAGACTAGCAACTGGGAAATCTTGGAAAGCTTCCTGAAGTTTTGTCATCGAGGTGAGAGAGGGGCTCCCCTTAAGACGCCGTGGTATTTAGGTAACATATTAAGGCGTCCAATCATCTCAAAGATTGGACCCCAATCTCGTTAGGCAATGTAGTGGGATAGCAATTGTTTGTTCGTTTGTTGTTTGTTTGGCTATCCACACGAATCGCTGAGATTGAATTGTTGTCTATAATTAATATGTTTTGCTGAAATGGTATGATGTTCTGTTTTTATTAACTATGCATGAGTTACTTAATTTCTTTTAGTATGTGAAATGGTTTAATTATCTGTTGGAAAATGTTCGAGTACACCCTGAAGCATGAAAATAGTAATGGTGAAACAATGGAAGTAATAAGGCTAAAAGAAAAGAAGTACGCATAAGAGTTATGAGAATGAGTAAGAAAGAGATAAGTTGTGATGTGAAAGAAACTGTGAAAGAGATAAATAATGAAAGGAAGAGAATTAATAGTTGAATTTGAGAAATAGTTGAGATGAAAAGATGATTTTCAAGATGGTGGGAAGAATACCCGACAAGGCGAGCGGAAGCGTGGTGATGATGGTGCGGCTGATGGTGCTGCTGAGGAACAACTAAGAAGAAAGACGCTGATGGTGCTGCTAAGCAACAATTGAGGAGAAGGATGCTGATGAGGCTGAGCAACAATGAGGAGAAAGATACTGATGATGCCGCTGAGCATGCGAAGGATGCTAATGATGCTGACGAGCGATAGCTGATGAGATACATGAGAAAGAGATGTGAAGCAAGATGCTGTTGAGATTCCTTGGGGAACGGATTGCGATTAGTGGTCGGGACTCGTTGAAGGGATGCACCAAGGATGAGCCGACCGTTAGGATTAACCCGTTAATTAAATCTCTAAAACTTTAAAAGACCTTAAAAGACATTAACAAACGCGGTGAGCTATGAGTGTCGTATCGAAGTAGTGGATGTTAGAATTCAACGTGGAAGAACGTTGAAGACTTTTGATGATGCCAAACAAGGACCTTTCAAAGTGAAGATGCAAGTCAAGTGTCAAGTAAGAGCTTCAAGTGGTTTTCGTCTTTCCCTCATTAGGAATCAATGTAAGGCTAGAATAATTGTGTCACTTATGTATAGGCCTTATTTAGAGTTCTTGGAGAAGAAACGTTTTAAATCTAAAAATGTTTTAATTGCGAAAATAGTTTTTCTAAAAACATATTTTTAATGTCTTAATTGATTCACTGTGGAAATATATCTTGGCATCCTCTAGCTGGACTTCTCTAAGTTGTGAAAATCTGTTTTTACAAGTTTTGACAGAGATAATCGATTACTCTTTCAAGATAATCGATTATTTATGTTGCATCATAGAAAATCCAGAAAGTGTGTAATCGAGTATTTGAATCTGGCTAATCCATTACTTTTTGTATGAAAGTAATCAATTACTTGGCACAGATAATCGATTACTGGAGTTGCATCATATATTTTCCAGAGGCTGTGTATTATTTGACCAGTGATAATCGATTATATCAGTTGCATCATATATTAAACAAAAGTGAAGTAATCAATTACATGCATGTGATAATCGATTACTGGTTTTTCAAATGAATTTTAAAGTTTCTATTTTTAAAGGGATAATCGATTACCTCCCTGAAGTAATCGATTACCTCAAGTTTTATTGAAAAACGTGTCAGAATCATTTTGATTTATTTCCATATTTGTTTTTACATAATTGATTCTGATTTATTTTCAAAATTCGAATTTGATTTTATTTTTGAAAATATTCCTTTTTGGTTTAAGATTCAAATCTTTTATTTTATTCTTTAAATCTATTTGATTTGATTTTTATTTCAAAATATTATTTTATTGATTTCAGAAAATCAATCTTTATATATTTCCTGATTTGTTTTTGATTTGATTTTGAATTTGATTCATTTCCAAAATTGTTTTTGATTTGATTCTGATTTCAAATTCAAAATTCAAATGTTTCAAATCTTTTATTTAAGAAAAGTTTTCTCTCTTCAAAAATAACTTTTCTGATCATAATTTTGAGAAAACGTTTTCACGCTTCATTCTTCTTCTTCTCCATACTCTCTGAGTTCTTGGCCTATGCTATAGTGAAACCTTTATCCATAGCCATTAGAGCTTTATTGTTGTATTCGTGTTGATTAGAACACACATTTGTTAGAAAGTCAAATTGTTGTATCCGCACTATCAAGAGTGCACTATAGGTCTTGTACCAATCATTCATATCCGTAACCAGTATTGTAAAGGGGTGTGTGACCCTTAGAGACTAGGGAGCGAATCTCCTAGTGCGAACGTGCTGCGTTCGTGTGTGTAGGGTGAGGAACCCTTCTGTATTGGGTAGTACTAGACGAACGGTGGGGCACCTAGTAGTTAGGCTATCTGGTTGTTTTTGAGGTCCCTAGCGAAAGGAGGTTCCTAGTAGCTTGCGGGGCGCTCTGGTTGTATTTGGGGACGCGGGGGCGTCTTCGGTTTTTAGTGAAAAGCTCAAGCGGGTCGCTTGGGGACTGGATGTAGGCCAGGTTTGCCGAACCAGGATAAAATCTCTGGTGCAATCTCTTCTATCTCTTATCTCTTTTATTTATTGTTGCGCATATTTTTACTGTGTTAATTATCTCCTTCACAACGTAAATATAATATATATTAATTTAATTATTTTAAATTAATCAACGCGCGTTAGACTTTTCATTGTTATATTGTTGTTTATCTTTGCACGTAATATTAATTGTTGTTATTATTGTTTGCTTCCGCTTGCATAATGGTTTTCATCGTTTTTAAGAGTTTTCCGCTGCAAAGTTTATCTATTTTATTAAAAACGATTTAAATCGAATATTTTCCAATGTTTTTGTAAACACCCAATTCACCCCCCCCCCCCCTCTTGGGTGACGGCTGCCAATCCTAACAATTGGTATCAGAGCTTCGTGCTCTGGTAAAGGCCTAAGAGCCTGAGTTCAAAGATTCGTTGCAAATTGGCAGCATTGGGATAGTTTTAATTGTTTGTAATATGGAGGGATTTTCATTGGACGAAGCACCATTTTTTTGATGGAAATAATTTTTTCTATTGGAGTGCTAGAATGAAAATATTTCTTCAATCTATTAGTTTTCGTTTATGGCATATTGTTCTTCATCCTTTTGATCAAAAACATGTTTTAAATGATTTTGACAAAAAATCTTTTTCCTTGAATTTTCAAGCAATGCATATTTTGAAAAATTCTTTGAATGTTGATGCATATGCTATAATTGAAAATTGTTTGAATGCCAAGGAAATTTGGGACACATTGAATACACACTATGCTACTAATGATCTTCATGAAAGTGTTAGTGTCCACAGGAAAAAGGGGGAGAAAGAATAAAATGATATTGGGCATGAGATATCAAACTCCCTGGAAGAAGAATACGATGATATTGAAAGCGTGGGGAGTAGTTCAACATGCGACGAGGATGAATTACAAAGGCTATTTAAGAGCTTTATAGACTCATTGGAAGAATCAAGTTCTTCGGATGAGGAGTCGTTGGAAGATGAAAATGAAATATCAAATTACACGACTCATAAGGTAACTTCAAATAGTCCTTGTTCTAATAATCTACAATTTGCATATAATGATTTGAATGATGATTTGATATCTTTAGAAAATAGAAACTTGGACTCTTTACAAAAACTCTCCTTGATTGAAAATGAAATTGATATTTTGAAAAATGGAGATATTTCTGATAAAGAGATATTTTTAGAAAATAGCTCCTCAACCAATTTTGAAAATTGCTTACATATTGAAAAACAAGTTGAGGAAGCACTTTTTGAAAGTAACATTGAAAAATCAAATTGTTCAAATTCTTTACTTGATGAAATTGAAAATAATGTGGATATTCAAAAATTAAGTAGAGTGGATGACAATAATATTTTTCAATGTGAAATAATAAATTCCAAGTTTCATGAAAATAATTTTGAAAAAGTCAAACCATCATCCAAACCCATTATTTGCAATTATTGTGGTTGTTTAGGACATATTTCTCAATTATGCTTTTATCGTAAAAATTTAAATATGAGAAATAATATGCAATGGGTTCCAAAGGCCTCTAAGGAACCTAAGACTAACCCCTAGGACCCAAGTTGAAATGGGTACCAAAGTGTTCTCCTAGTATTTCAAATGTGCAGAATTTTATTAAAAAGGATGAACCAAGTGGAGAAGAAAAGGGGAAAGTGTCAAGGATGACTTCCAAGAGGCCGAGGAATAGATGGAATGGTCAAAGGAGGAAGATGCTCCCAACCAAAGCTTCTCACATGTCTAAAGGTGAAATGAAATGGTCTAGGACCTCAAGAAAGAAGCAATGGGCAAGGACAAACGCCTCCTTGATCAACAACAAGTCCAAGGTATCAAATTATCATTCCTACTATAACAACGACTACACAAAGGTATACCTGGACTACTCTTTTTTTTGCACATACCAAGGTGTATCATGAGTGCTGAAATATTTTTCTAAAATCTTTTATTTATCATGATCACTCCTTGGATAAAATAAATCATGTGTGCTGCTTTATTTGAAAATCTTTTTAAGCACATGATTATATTTTTTATGTGCATTGCATTATTTTTCACCACATAGTGAGTTGTATCATGTGTATTAAATTTTTTTCAAAAAATCCTTGTTATCACATGAATACACTCTTTATGTGTTGATGCCATGTCATGACATACTAGAGATATATATTGATTTAAGACATGCATATGTGTACATGAGCATATTTTTTTAAGTGCATTTGACTATATTGTCCTTCATTTGCTTCAATATTTGAAAAGTCAAAATGCCTATTTATGCTTATGCTACTAATCCCTAAGGATCCAATTTCATTGGATACCAAAAGAAATGTGCTTAAATAATTTTTGCAGATACTCTTATAAGCACTACCAAGGCATAGTTCAAAAATTATCTAAAGGTGATATTTGGGGAAGTACAATACATTGAACAAGAGGAGAGCCCCTTCAAAATGCTAAAGGATGGATCATCAAATGGAAGGAACTCCAAATCAAACAATTCCCACTATTTGAAGATATGGTCACCCACGATAAGTATCATTGCTCCTAATTTTTTTAATCTTGTGATACTTGTACATGTGATATATGCTATATGACAATATGTGCTAAATTGAATATTTTTTATGTCATGGCGTATAGGATTATCATGTTTTGATGATGCATTTTTTATCTCCCTTTTGCGTTATGCCTGTTTTGAAAAATTCTTTTAAAAAGGGGGAGAAAAATAATTTTTGAATATTTGCATTGAAAACATGTTTTGTATTTCCACTCCTTTTTGAAATCATGCGTTTTTTTAATTGTTAAGTCTTTTTGCTGATGTCAAATAGGGGGAGAAATATTGTTATAGAAAATTATGAATATGTGCTTATATGTTTGTTTGCTATTTGATTCATAATTTTTCTATAATGATTTGTCATCATCAAAAAGGGGGAGAATTGTGGAAATATGAATTTCCCTTATGCTTGTAGCATTGTGTTTTGATGATAACAAATCATGTTATTTGTTTTACCTTTATCCTGCCTATACTTTATGATGTGTATTTACAATTGCCCATTATACATTATATTATGCTTTACTGCCTTGGGCGTTGGAGATACCCTCTTGCAGGATATTGGAGTCCCTAGTTGATGCCAAGGTTAATTGTATTTTATTTATATCTTATGTGCATCAATACAGGGCGAAACATTGTTATTCCTATGTGTGAGGGGGAGATATATTTTTATATATGCATACTGCTTTAACCCTTGTCTTGCAGAGAATAGGTTTGACATCAACAAAAAGGGGGAGTGTTAGAATTCAACGTGGAAGAACGTTGAAGACTTTTGATGATGCCAAACAAGGACCATTCAAAGTGAAGATGCAAGTCAAGTGTCGAGCAAGAGCTTCAAGTGGTTTTCATCCTTCCCTCATTAGGAATCAATGTAAGGCTAGAATAATTGTGTCACTTATGTATAGGCCTTATTTAGAGTTCTTGGAGAAGAAGCGTTTTAAATCTAAAAATGTTTTAATTGCGAAAATAGTTTTTCTAAAAACATATTTTTAATGTCTTAATTGATTCACTGAGGAAATATATCTTGGCAACCTCTAGCTGGATTTCTCAGTTGTGAAAATCTGTTTTTACAAGTTTTGACAGAGATAATCGATTACTCTTTCAAGATAATTGATTATTTATGTTGCATCATAGAAAATCCAGAAAGTGTGTAATCGAGTATTTGAACCTGGCTAATCCATTACTTTTTGTATGAAAGTAATCGATTACTTGGCACAGATAATCGATTACTGGAGTTGCATCATATATTTTCCAGAGGCTGTGTAATCGATTATTTGACCAGTGATAATCGATTATATCAGTTGCATCAAGTGAAGTAATCAATTACATGCATGTGATAATCGATTACTGGTTTTTCAAATGAATTTTAAAGTTTCTATTTTTAAAGGGATAATCGATTACCTCCCTGAAGTAATCGATTACCTCAAGTTTTATTGAAAAACGTGTCAGAATCATTTTGATTTATTTTCGTATTTGTTTTTACATAATTGATTCTGATTTATTTTCAAAATTCGAATTTGATTTTATTTTTGAAAATATTCCTTTTTGGTTTAAGATTCAAATCTTTTATTTTATTCTTTAAATCTATTTGATTTGATTTTTATTTCAAAATATTATTTTATTGATTTCAGAAAATCAATCTTTATATATTTCCTGATTTGTTTTTGATTTGATTTTGAATTTGATTTATTTCCAAAATTGTTTTTGATTTGATTCTGATTTCAAATTCAAAATTCAAATGTTTCAAATCTTTTATTTAAGAAAAGTTTTCTCTATTCAAAAATAACTTTTCTGATCATAATTTTGAGAAAACGTTTTCACGCTTCATTCTTCTTCTTCTCCATACTCTCTGAGTTCTTGGCCTATGCTATAGTGAAACCTTTATCCATAGCCATTAGAGCTTTACTGTTGTATTCGTGTTGATTAGAACACACATTTGTTAGAAAGCCAAATTGTTGTATCCGCACTATCAAGAGTGCACTATAGGTCTTGTACCAATCATTCATATCCGTAACCAGTGTTGTAAAGGGGTGTGTGACCCTTAGAGACTAGGGAGTGAATCTCCTAGTGCGGACGTGCTGCGTTCGTGTGTGTAGGGTGAGGAACCCTTCTGTATTGGGTAGTGCTAGACGAACGGTGGGGCACCTAGTAGTTAGGCTATCTGGTTGTTGTTGAGGTCCCTAGCGAAAGGAGGTTCCTAGTAGCTTGCAGGGCGCTCTGGTTGTATTTGGGGACGCGGGGGCGTCTTCGATTTTTAGTGAAAAGCTCAAGCGGGTTTGCCGAACCAGGATAAAATCTCAGGTGCAATCTCTTCTATCTCTTATCTCTTTTATTTATTGTTGCGCATATTTTTAATGTGTTAATTATCTCCTTCGCAACGTAAATATAATATATATTAATTTAATTATTTTAAATTAATCAATGCGCGTTAGACTTTTCGTTGTTATATTGTTGTTTATCTTCGCGCATAATATTAATTGTTGTTATTATTGTTTGCTTCCGCTTGCATAATCGTTTTCATCGTTTTTAAGAGTTTTCCACTGCAAAGTTTATCTATTTTATTAAAAACGATTTAAATCGAATATTTTCCAATGTTTTTGTAGACACCCAATTCACCCCCCCTCTTGGGTGACGGCTGCCAATCCTAACAGTGGAGAGGAAGGAACCATTAGTATCTGCGGATGCTCAGGTGGAGATTGCATTAGGGGAGGACGATGACGGTGAAACATCAAGAAGTCTAGAGTACTTTCTAGGCAGAACAAACTGCACATGTGGTATACGAGACGTGGTAGGGACTGGGTCCAATGTCGTGGTAAGTTCTGCACTGCAGACTAGAACAGTACTGTCGCCCTCTAGATTGCAAATCTTGAACAGTGAGAGGGACTGGAACAGGGCATTTGTGATTGCCACTGTACCCGAGTTTTCTACAGTGAGCCTTGATTATATGATATGATATGAATTAATTGAATTGATTTGAGACTGTACCCGAGTTTTCTACAGTTCTCCTGGCTTGGAGCCAATTGTTGAGACAGTTGTCGTGCCCGCGTGGTAAAGGTCCTGTACTCCTGTTTGATTCCGACTAGGTTGGGTGGATGACCGAGGAGATGTAGACGTTTGTGTCTTCCTCAATGATGATTTCCCCACATCATTGAGTGAACCGGAACGATGAGACTTAAGAGATTGAAATAATCAAAAGAAAAGTACATTAAAGATATCAAGTGTTGAGTAAAATTTATAAGACAAGTATGAGAAATGATTCCTGGAATAATTAATGGATCTTGAGATAATGGCTGAAGAAAGAATCGTTAGGAGTTGTGGAAGTTTTAAGAGAAAGATATTAAGGAAGTTATTACGAAAAGCTGAGTAAGATTGTGTTTTAATTATATGATGATAATGATCTTATTGTTCTTTGATTTGTTTGATATTTATTGTCTTGTCTTAATATTTGCCTATTGTAATTCCACATAGTCGACATAGCTGTTTTGGGTAGCTCACTCTCTCCTATACTTCTGCTTTGCACTGGGAAATTTTGTATGATCATTAGATGGATAGTATAGCGAGATTCTGGCTTGTTCGGGTGATAGAAGCATCGCCGTAGTGAGGAGACAACTCGGTGGAAGAAACTCCTGAAGTGGCAAAGGACGACGATTTTGCTTGGCGGTCAGAGGTAGATGTAAGGTCCTATATTTTAATATATGAAATAAAAGTATTTTATCAATGTTAGTATCATTAAAATAGTTAATTTTCCCTACTTTAGCAAAAACACTCGAGTATTTTAGGAAAGACTCGAGTATTTTAAGTAGCTGTTTGGAAATTTGAATTTTTAAATAAACACTCGAGTATTTTATGCAGACCTGAAAGTGTATAAGTCGGTTTTCATTTAATTTTCGCACCAAAACGCGGTTTCTCGAGTCTTCAAGCACAAAGCTGGACTTTACTTCGATTTGAAGCATTCCTAGGCTATAAATAAGTGCTTAGCTGAAGCATCCAACACCTTTAATCATCCAAAAACCGAATTTCAGTTTCAGACTTTCAGTTTTTCAGAGCACACTTTGATCTCTGATTTCTCCTTCGTTTCTCAATCAAATCCTTCGAAACCAAAACACAAATCAAAGTTCTAGTTCCAATCTTGAATTAGAACCAAGAATCATGTAACATCCCGAATTTTAATTCTACGAGTAATTAGAACAATTATAAGATCCGGAAGCGAAGGATATTCTAAAAAGGATTTAAAATGATGGGTTAGGAGTTCTTGGAATGCCATAAAGGAATCAAGAAGCATTGGCATTAAAAAGGAGGTTGAAAGATGAACAAAAGAGCGTTTGAAGCGATGTTTTTGGTGTTATAAACACCCTATATCAGGAAATTCAAAATAAAA
Organism: Crotalaria pallida; assembly: GCA_037953625.1. Taxonomy (NCBI): domain Eukaryota; kingdom Viridiplantae; phylum Streptophyta; class Magnoliopsida; order Fabales; family Fabaceae; genus Crotalaria; species Crotalaria pallida. The sequence continues at coordinate 47,685,221 of CM075649.1, read as the reverse complement.
GATCTACAACTCTAAACACAAATTCCACCGTTAGATGTGAAGTAGGATATGTGAGGAAGTTTGTGTCAAAATTTGAGGAAGATCCAACGGTTAACGAAGAAGTTACGGCCGTTCAAAGTCGGGGTGCTGAAAACCCTACAACTTAATCGATTAAGTTGCAGCTTAATCGATTAAGCCTGAAGGGGGGGGGGGAGGTTTTAATCGAGTAATACTCGATTAAGGGCTGCTAAAACTGAAAAAAATAAAAGCGTTTCACGCGTGCTTTTGGCCATAATGCACGAAATTTCTCTCTCTAGGGCACACAATCTCTCATCCCAAATCCATCAAGCTTCAAGGGAATCACTCCAAGGTCCCCCATCAAGTCTCCCTTGGTCTCTCCAAGTAAGTATCCATGATTATTGAAGTTTCTCTCTCTCTCTAATGTGGATTTTCTCTCTCTCTCTCTCTCTTTTTCCCCTCTTTGGGAAATCCGAATTCTCTATGGAAAAGGGGCAATAATCTCTTTATCATTCCATTCCTTTGGCTTAGGGAAGATTATTATCACTATCTCCATCTTCGTGCGTGCGGAGCCCTTGGTTTTGGGAGCGCTTGGAGCTACGGCTTGGGTTCTTCCACTTTCTCTCTCTTTGGTTAAGGTAAGGGGGTGGATATAGTGAGCATTGGCTTGTTCTAGGAGAGGGTTTGTATTTAGATATAATGGTTGGCTAGGAGTTTATGTGTTAAGGTAGGGAATTAGAAACCCCAATTTAGGATCTAAGGTAAATGTTGAAAATAGGCTTAATTATTAATTATGGAATTCTAAAAAGTAGAGAATGAGGTTGGGTTTTTAATTGAGGAAAATAAATGGTATGAACCCCTAATTTAGGATTTTAAATCAATAATTTGGACAAGTGAAAAATAATAAATGTGGTTGTTGCATGATTATATGCAAAGGTGAAGTTGGTTATTATTGGTACTCTAATTGTCTATGTGAAAAGTGATGTGCATGAATAGTGGTGGATTTGATTATGTGCTCTATTTGATATTTCTTAAATATTGGAATGGTGTTAATTAGAAAAGTGAATTGTGGCTATTTGGTGATAATTGTGATGATGCTTGTGATTGGAATGGTTTGGTAAATATTAAACTGAATTGGTGGACAAAATAATGACAACTAATATTGAAAAAAAATATGGTGATGTATCGTAGGCCTTCGATTTGGGGGAGACGATACATCGTAAAAGATTTGGGTTGTATTGTAGGCTTTCGATTTGGGGGAGACAATACAACGTAAACGGGGCGATGTATGTAGGCCTTCGATTTGGTGGAGACATACATCGTCGATGGTGTATGTATGTAGGCCTCCGATTTGGTGGAGACATACATCGTCGATGGTGTATGTATGTAGGCCTCCGATTTGGTGGAGACATACACCCTAAATGGAAAGGAAAAGGAAAAGGACAATGGATAAAAATAAGGTAAACGGTAAAGGAAACGCGATGTATGTAGGCCTTCGATTTGGTGGAGACATACATCGTGATTGGTGTATGTATGTAGGCCTTCGATTTGGTGGAGACATACATACACTCTAAATAAAAAGGAAAAAGGAAAGGACAATGGATAAGATAAGGTAAACGGTCAAGGAAAAGCGATGTATGTAGGCCTTCGATTTGGTGGAGACATACATCGTGATTGGTGTATGTATGTAGGCCTTCGATTTGGTGGAGACATACATACACCGTAAATAAAAGGAAATGAATAAAGGAAACAGGGAATAAAATTGAACAAGGTATTGGTAATGGAAACGCGATGTATGTAGGCCTTCGATTTGGTGAAGACATACATCGTGATTGGTGTATGTATGTAGGCCTTCGATTTGGTGGAGACATACATCGTGATTGGTGTATGTATGTACGCCTTCGATTTGGTGGAGACATACATACACCGTAAAATCTAGGAAAAAGGTAAGGGGATAAAATTGGACAAGGTAACGGTAATGGAAACGCGATGTATGTAGGCCTTCGATTTGGTGGAGACATACATACACCGTAAATAAAAGGAAATGAATAAAGGAAACAGGGAATAAAATTGAACAAGGTATTGGTAATGGAAACGCGATGTATGTAGGCCTTCGATTTGGTGGAGACATACATCGTGATTGGTGTATGTATGTAGGCCTTCGATTTGGTGGAGACATACATCGTGATTGGTGTATGTATGTAGGCCTTCGATTTGGTGGAGACATACATACACCGTAAAATCTAGGAAAAAGGTAAGGGGATAAAATTGGACAAGGTAACGGTAATGGAAACGCGATGTATGTAGGCCTTCGATTTGGTGGAGACATACATACACCATAAAAATAAGAAAAAGGTAAGGGAGTAAAAAGGGATTTCTTTGGGAACTGAGAAAATGAATAAAAGGGAATCAAATTATGGAAATGAATTAACTAAAAAGGGAATTGGCATTTATAAAATAATGGAATTGGAAAATATGGTATGCTTGCGATGAATTTGTATTTATGTGAATAAATTGCTAATTGTGTTTGGCCTGGTTAGTGGTTATGTCTATCTAGAAACTGCTTTTCTATTCATGTGCAATGCTCACTCCCTTACATTTACAGGTGCTGAGATTGAGCAGGCACAGCCCCCGGCCGAGCAGGAGTACTTTCCCTTACAGGGAGAGTAGGGTGTTTTGGGTTTAAAATATAATATGGACCTAAGTCTATTATAATATTGGGATGTAAATTCAATATGTATATTTTGATTGAGACTTAGTATATTTTGTTTTGACAAAGTTATATGTTTTTATTACGACACTCAAACTTAGTATTTTCCGCTATTACTCTGATTAATTAATGCACTCTCATGTATTTGGAGCCCTTGGGGCCTTGATAAGTTTTAGAAATATAATCTGAAGCCCTGCTGGCTATTGGTTGTTTATTTGATGTTGTTCATCACAGGTTGAATTTTGGATTAGTTCGAAAAACAAGCAAAACTCCGTCCGTTTGACGGGTGATTTTATTATATTAAAAAGGAATTTTTAAGTGCACAATTTTAATACTTGGGAATCAAGGGTAGTAATTATTAGGGTGTTACATTTTGCTATCAGAGCAGTTTTTCCTCGGCCTTTGGAGTGTGGATTCACATCTCCAATGGTCACTCACCAAGAGAGTAACCAGGAAATAGAGTCAAGTTCTATAGTAGTTACTTAGGTATACAGTTATAAAGCCCTATATAGATATATACTAAATTATGCCTATGTCCGCATCAACAGAATCCTTTGTTGCCACACTGTAGCAACATGAAAAATCAGCTTCTTCATTCTACTGCTAACAGCTCGGTTACTGATCGTAAGATCAATTCCCCAGCTGATTCTTTGCAACCTAAGCCATATGACATCTGTTTTCAAGAAGGGCAAACTTCTGCAATGGGTAAGCTTAGATCGACTATTGAAGACAAGGAGCATCACATGGGGGTACAAGATGGTGAGAAGAAGAGTATAGTTTTGAGACCGGGAATGGTTCTCCTGCAGCAACACTTGACTCATGAAGAACAGGTGGGCGTAGTAAAGAACTGTCGGGAGATGGGCTTAGGCCCTGGAGGTTTTTATCAACCAGGCTTTACAAGTTGAGCCAGACTCCGACTGAAAATGATGTGCCTTGGCTTAGACTGGAATCCTCAAACCCGAGTATATGGACCCAAAAGGGTAATTGATGGAAGCAAACCACCCAATATTCCTGATCATTTCATTCAGCTGGTTAGGGGAGCGATGCAAGAAGCACAATCTTTGATTGAGAAGGAATGCGGTGTAAGTGAAGTGGAGGACATACTCCCTTCCATGGTCCCTGATGTCTGCATTGTCAATTTCTATGAAGAGAATGGGAAGCTTGGTCTCCATCAGGACCGCGATGAAAGTGTTGGAAGCTTGCACAGAGGGATACTGGTAGTATCATTCTGCATTGGTGACTCAGCTGAGTTTCTCTATGGAGACCAGGGAGATCCAAGGAGAGCAGAAAGAATTATCTTGGGATCGGGTGATGTATTAATTTTCGGTGGCGAGTCTCGTCACATCTTTCATGGTGTGTCGGTGATCATACCAAACACAGCTCCAGAGGGACTACTCAATGACACAGGACTTCGTCCTGGACGTCTCAACCTTACATTCCGACAATATCAGTTTCCTGATCCACACCCTTGAAGTCTGTGGTACAGCTACTTAAGGAGATCAGGGCCAAACCAACAAAAGGTACGAAACGATTTAAGAACTTAGATAAACATTTTAGGTACTTTCAACCTGCGTCTCTATTAAGTTTCAGCGTAGAATATCCTAAATCAATCCTCTTGGAATTTTAAATTCCTAATCCTGTATTTCTAGAAGTTGTGAAACCTAAGAAAGACTCATCTTCAATCTGATTATGAGTACCATCCAAATGAACACGTAGGAAAAACCTTACTTAGTTATAAGACAGTAACGAGAGACCTAACCAAACACCTGGTGATAGTGTCGTCCTCTAATAGTGTGTAAGGTCAGGATTGGTCATCCTTTCTCTTGCATCTGTTAAAAGATAATGCTATCATCCAACAAACGCAGTGATGTACAGTTGGTAAATGTGAGATTGGGACTGACCACCTCGGTTTTCGCGTTTATTGACATGTTATATTATTGCAATCATCTAGTTTAAATCCGAATAAACCATCTAGAAATTCTGCCTCTGTCGAAAGTTCTACTGAACTCTAATCCTATAGGATCTGTACTAAGACTCGTGAACAGTGATTCGGAAACCAACTCCATTCAAGACGCTCTTGTTCTATATTCCACCGAGAACATCCAACTAAATGATCGAACCACCCTTCTAACTAGTATGAGAACCTAGCCGTATGCGTAGGTATGAAGAGCCCAGCTAATCAACTCTTGGAGTCAACCCAGTTTTCTCCCTGCCTTCGACTTACTCAGGTATGTTGATAATGAGTGGGGGAGACGTGACGACTCAGTTCGGATCCTATCCGAGCGACAATAACTCGTAATCATACCGTAAGTCATAGGATTACTAAACAGATAATTCCAAACACTTCGAGGAGAATCGAATGAGGGTTAAACTAGAGATAAAACAAGACCTTTCCAAAATGACACCGATAACAAGTTCACAATTTACGAAAGTTTTACCAAGAGCAATGAGATGATTAACAATATGAGTAAAACGTTTTTGCATAAAACATATAGATTCATTAGGCAACATATGAAATAATTCATATTCATGCATCAAAGAATTTAATCTAGCACGCCTAACTTCACTAGTGCCTTCATGTGTGACTTGCAAGGTGTCCCACATATCTTTGGCATCTTTACATTGGGAGACTCTAAAGAACTCATCATAAGATAGAGCGGAGGTGATGATATTTTTTGCTTTTAAATCATATTGAATTTTTCTTTTATCATCATTGGTCCACTTATCTTTGGGAGTTAGTGTAAGCACACCTTCTACATCTTTTGAGGGAATATAAGGACCAATTTCAATGGCTTCCCAAATGTTCACATCTATAGCTTCTATAAAGATTCTCATCCTAATTTTCCAATAACCATAACCCTCTCCACCAAACATAGGAGGGCGATTAATTGAAGCACGTTCACCACCAAAAGGATTCGTAGAACCCATTGTAGTTTCCTTAGGATCTTTAACGAAAAAGCTCTATGCTCATGTCTTTCGACCGAGCTCTGATACCACTTGTTGGAAAACTACACTCGGTGGGTGAAATAACTAGGAACACTAGGAGAACACCTAGAAGGGGGGGTTGAATAGGTGTTATAGAAACTTTAAAAGATTTTCGCAAGAAACAAATCTAAACGATTAAAACCAATGAAAATCAATCAATTAACAAATATTATATCAGAGATTAAGCGGAAACAATCAACACCAATATTCTTATTGATTCACCTAGGTTATGAAAATGATTTTCCCTTTATCAATTTTGCACAATAAAGATTCAATTCAATCAAATATAGAAAAATCACTTTTTCTAGGTTTTCAATCAAGAACACAATTAAAGACTTGAATATAAAGAGTTAAGGTTTAGAGATACGACACAGTGATTTATCCTGGTTCACTTTCATCCACTTGAAAGCTACATCCAGTCCCCTCTTCAACCAAGAGAGATTCTTCACTATGAGGAATTAGAGTTCTCAAATTACAAGTAAATGCCTCACAAGACTTCCTTCTTGCTAGCCTACAAAGGATACCACACCCTTGCCTTGCAACCCTATTGATGCTCTAATCTAACCTCTACTCTTGCTTGCCGATTCCCACAACAAGTCTTCCAATTGCTTGCTTCACTCACAAGACTTCCAATTGCTTGTTCTCCAACAAGGCTTCCAAGTGCTTGATGAAATGCCTCACCAAGGCTTCCAAATAACTTTGCTTGATTCACAAAATCAAGGCTTCCAATGTTGTAGAATGTTTGCCTCTTTCAATGATTACAACTCAAATGAAAACAAAATAACAATCCTATGAATCTCTTTCAAAAGCTATGAAAAGATCAACATGAGAGATTCAAGGTTCTTGATCAAAGAATATGAAAATGAGAGATTTGATCTTGAGAGAGTGAGAGAGAAAAGTGTGGCTTTGATTCTTTGTAAAATTGTGTATCAAAATGATTCTAGTTGATAGAAATGATTAGGAAAAGGTTTATATAGAATACCCAAAAGTTGGAGCAACTTAGAATAGCTTTTGAGAAGTGAAAAACGTATTTAAAACAGTTACAGACCCTGTTTACTCGAGTAAAATAAGTGTTAATCGAGTAATACGAAAGCAAGATAATTTTCACTCGAGTGAGACCAAAAATACTCGAGTAGAAGTTCAGATAATCGATTATCAAAAGTTTGTCAATTGATTATCAGTTCAAAATACACTGTTAATCAATTATCAAAATCTGTTAATCGATTATTAATATTAAAAATCACTTAAAACTTCTTTTCTCAAAAACTAAACCTTTTCTTTCAAACCTTTAAGCCACCTATTGATTTTAGGCAAAGTGAATACTCAAAATATGATATAATCATGCATTCAAAAGAGATTCACTACCCTCTAATGACTCTACCCAAACTCATAAACTAAAAGACTTGTGAGGCGAAAGATAAAACAATAAAACATAAACTACCAAACTAAGTCTTCATGAGTTGGCTCTCTCTTCTTCACTTGATGTTTGTTGTTGCTTGTTGAGCTTGAACTTGATCAACACATTTAAGCTTGTTCAAAACCTTTTGGCATTTATCAAAACATTCTTCATGGATCTTACAAGCATCTCGGTAGCTTCCCGATTAACGGATCCCCAACACTTAAACTCTTTTGCTCCAGCTTAAGGAAGGCGAGCTCCTTCTCCCTCCTAACATCTTCAGGAAAATACTTGCCGAGGAATCGAGTTCTGAACAAATCCCAAGTAATCTCTTGATTAGCCGCTTCCAGACATCGACGCTGCTGTTCCCACCAGTGCTCGGCTTCACTAGCCAGCACAAATTCGGCTAATCTCACCCTGAAGTCGTAGGGCGGTTGCAGGGATCGGAAAATCTTCTCGATGTCTTGGAGCCATCTTTGAGCTCCATCTGGATTGTAGCCCCCTTCGAACCGAGGCGGTTCATTCTTCCTAAATCGGCTCATCCAGTCGATCTCGACCGGAGCCGGCAGTGGAGGTTGAAGGGCTACAGCTACAGCTGCTGCGGCTGCGGCTATGTTCTGGGCAAGATTCTCATCCCGGTTCTGCTGAGCTTGCGCTTGGTTCTGCTGCAATTGAACCAGAGTTTCCAAGACGGCAGCAATCCGGTCATTATCAGCTCTTCTCCCAGCCATAGTGCTTGGTCATGGAGAGAAAGCCAATTAACGATCGAATAAATAAGTATATTATATATATATATATACACACATCTATAAGCTCTATTGACTAGCCTAGACACTTGACTCTACTTATATGTTACTCTCTTGGTGAGTAACTACTGGAGTTACGTGCAACTCCAATAGGCCGAGGAGAAACTGCTCTGATACCAAAAATGTAACACCCTAATTGAAATTTTACCCTTAACCGAAAATTAGGACTTAAAATTTTCTTTTAAAAGCGGCATGAACATAGTTATGATAAAGATTAAAACCATAATTCATTTCACTTGCGTTAAAGACAGAGTTTTCAGCGGAAGACAGTTTGCATTGAGTACAGGAAAGTAATCAACATAATAACAACTTCGGTTTACACAAAATATGATATCCAAATGCAGTGTTTTAGCTCGGCCAACTGGCCCAGGCCTAACTAAACTTCCGACTCTAATGACCTACTCTCCTTGGGAAGGAGAGTGAACCTGCTCGGCCGGGGACTGCGTCTGCTCGGGCTCAGTACCTGAAAAATGGTAAGGAGGTGAGCATTACACAGAACTTAAGTAAGCAGTTTCTAATATGACATACCGAACTACCAAGCCAAACACAAGTAAGCAATTAGCATGTTAACAAATATTATATCAGATGACATATCACATATAAACAGCCTCATTCTACTCGGTCCATATTAATTTTCCACTATACACTTTACCGACCAACCTTTACACATACAATCCGATTGGTTATCCATACACTCTTTCCTTTCTCGGTACACTATTTTCTCTCTCGGTCTCTTTTCTTATCGTTCATCATTTACATATTTTACAATCTTTTACTCTTCTCGACCGCATACACCCAATGCATGTCTTACACCATTTAGGGTCGGATTCCGGAGTGTCCATAACAGCGAGTACCCAGTACCCGTCTTAAAGCTGCACATACCCAGTATGCGTCTGACGCGATCAATGCACGCACCCAGTACGCGTCTTCTATGACCAGGAGCACTACCACCGATTCTTCTATGGAGTTAAGGAGTGTCCATAACTGCGAGTACCCAGTACCCGTCTTACAGCTGCACATACCCAGTATGCGTCTGACGCGATCAATGCACGCACCCAGTACGCGTCTTCTATGACCAGGAGCACATCCCACCGATTCCGTTGCTCAGAACCTTGTGCGAATCATAACTGCGAGTACCCAATACCCGTCTTACAGCTGCACATACCCAATATGCGTTTGACGCGATCAATGCACGCACCCAGTACGCGTCTTCTATGACTAGGAGCACATCCCACCGATTCCGTTGCTCGGAACCTTGTGCAAATCATAACTGCGAGTGCCCAGTACCTGTCTTACAGCTGCACATACCCAGTATGCGTCTGACGCGATCAATGCACGCACCCAGTACGCGTCTTCTATGACCCGATCACACAACCATTTCTCTTTATTTACTCTTTTACCCTTTAAAACATTTATTACTCGGCCTTTCTCGGCTCATCCTCTTGGTTACCCTGTTCGCTCATTTTCTTCCATTAGTTATCCCTTTAATTAATTTATTCTTCCTTCAGCAATTAACCTTGTTCCCCATAACCCCTCTCGTGCTCGGTCTACAGCCAGGTTTAAAGAGTACAAACATGTATAACATTTAACACAACTATAAGCAACGATATAGCAACAAAATTGAATTTATAAGCACTTAGCAAGCGTGCAGATATTTTCACTTAGTTCAGGATTTCATAACTCTAGTTCATGTATCAATTTCCTTCTTAGTTATTCATCTTTCTCCCTAGTATTATCCTATGTCTCTTCCCTAATGTAACACCATACTTTATCTACACATAAGTACCCGTTAGTTAAAAATAGTGAACTTAAAATTTTCATTTTTAATTTATAAAAATCTGCCGTCAATCAGACGGAGGTTGCTTTGTTTATTGGATTTTCCCAAAATTTTAGTTTAACCTGCTGATTTTCAGAAAAACACATTTATATTCATCAGAGGCCAGCAGGGCCCAAAACATTGTTCAGTCCACTTAGAACAATAGTTCAAATGGGATACAAATAGTTTCTCAAACTCTTAGTCTTCCAAAATATAAAGTAAAGGAAAATACAATAAAACTCCCCAATTTACTATGACCAATAAGTGGTCGCTAAACAACTATATACATTCCACGTGGTGAAATGTACTCCTGCTCGACAAGACTCGTGTATGCTCCTTTGGTACCTGTAAAAATATAGCAAGAAGGGTAGCATTACACAGAACTTGGAAAGATAGCTTCTAGGAAGCATAGCAATAAACTAAGCCCTACTTACACGCTAACAGTTTAACAACCAAACTCACATTCTTATACCATCACATCCTAATTCCATTTCCATTAACCATATCCTTTCCATTAGCCATTTATATTTAGCATTTCCATAATTATTCTCATTAGTTATTTCCTCTAATTCCTATATCATTCCATTATCCATTTCCTTATTTCGTTTTCCAATGTCCATTCTATTATCCATTTTTATTTCTCTTTTTCTTTACTATTTTCATTTCCATTCTCATTATTCATTTCCCCTTAATTTCTTTATCAATTCCATCTTTCGTTTCCTTTATTCATTTTCCATTTCCTTTATTTATTTTCCATTTTGTGTAACCTCTAGACAGAGATCTACACACACTGTATGCAACCACAAATCAGTGATCTGCATACACATAATATCATCTTCTTTTATCCATTAACAGATTACCCTTTTTCTTCTTAGTGTGTATGCATCCTCAGGTCAGAAGCCTACATACTAGCCAATTTATGAATGTATGCATCCCCAGGTCAGTGGCCTACATACATTCATTCCATTTTAACATATTACTTGATAAATGTATGCATCCACAGGTCAGGGGCCTACATACATTTATCCCAGTTAAACATATCACTAAATAAATGTATGCATCCACAGGTCAGGGGCCTACATACATTTATTCCATTCAATCACATTATTAAATAAATGTATGCATCCACAGGTTAGGGGCCTACATACATTTATTCCATTCAATCACATTATTAAATAAATGTATGCATCCACAGATCAGGGGTCTACATACATTTATTCCATTCATACGAATTACTTGATAAATGTATGCATTCACAGATCAGGGGCCTACATACATTTATCCCATTTAAACATGTATGCATCCACAGGTCAGGGGCCTACATACATGCCACAATATGAATGTATGCATCCTCAGGTCAGGGGCCTACATACATTCAAATTCTTAATTACCATTATATTTCCCTTTTATCATTATTTATTTATTAGCACCAGTTAAAGTCAATTATTCCATTATAAATTTCTAATCATAATCAAATGTCATACAAGCACATAATTAACAAATAGGGCACAACTATTCACATATTCACATTTAGCACCTTATGAACATAATAAAATCTCTGCAACCCATAACAACCAACAATCAACAATCAGTCGACATACTCAGGTATGTCTCAGAGTTCTTAAAATAAATCAACTCCCTAGGGTTCTTCACTTCCTAATTTTATTACATACATAAAGAGGGTTTACTTTCCAAATTAATTAACTACACCCAACTATCACTATAACATCCTTAGAATCTATGTCCCAAATAAAGGTAATACAACCCCTCTTACCTTCCTAATGGGGAATGATGATGATTTCCAAACTCTAGCCCAATTCCTTGCTTTTAAGCTTCCTAGCCTTGACTCCCTTGTTCCTAGTCTTGTACCCACTTAGAATGCTTGCTAGTGGTGATTTAGGATGATGGAGCATGAGCTTAGAACCTTGCTTTTTGATGATCGACTTCTTGAGCTTAGAACCTCTTGAACCACTTCCCTCCCTGCTGCACACCCACACACCGAATACCCAAGGAGCGCCCGACACAGTGAAGAAACGGAAGGAAAATAGCTTCCAGTTGGTGAGTCTTTGGTGGAGAAGAAGAAGAGAGATTTGCGTGAGTGGGAAGAGAGTGTATTGAAATTTTAGTGTTGAAGCTTCAGAGAAAATGGGGGAAATGAAAGAGAAAGAGAATGGAAAGTATTGTTGTATTTGGTTTTGGGTTTTCTTTTATTCTTCTATAGGAATTAATTATGTGGCCCTTATTGGAGGCTTCTTGGGGAAGCTTGGAACATGTGGACAGGATTGATTGGCTTCTAAAGGAAGCCACCAACAGTGACTTGAAAAGGACATAAAGTGATTGACATTGACAGCTGTACGGAAGGTGGGAGAACCAAGGAATTAGCAACTCAGTTCGAGCTGCCACGGAGAAATAGAAGAGGATGGACTTCGACTCTGACACGGAGAGGCAGTAGTAGTCCGAGTCTCCTCTCGGTCAATACCGCGAGATTTGTTGCGGTCGGCTTGTCCGAGTTGGCGCATGCAGTAGATTTCGCGTTATTTCCTTATTTAGCTCGGCTGAGATCGGTCCGAGATCCATCCTTAACTCATCTGGTCGACTCACGCTTCCTGTTTCCCTCACGACACTATCCTTATTTCTATGACATAATCTTACTCTTAAATAAATTTATATTTCAATCTATTATTTTATTGGGTATTAAATTCGGGGATGTTACAGTCATAGCTAAACGCAATAACAAATGAGCATAACAGAGGCTAAAAATAACATACACAAATCATCATTTAGCAAAAAGAATGCAAGTACATATGCTCAAACCCATTTAACACACATTTAGTTTTATTAGTGACATGATGCATGCCTACTCCTCATTCATGCATCACGGTTCGGCATCCTTTCGGGAATTCGTTTCAAACCTATGTTTTCATCGAACCGGAGCAAAATTCAAATTATAGTCATTCCGATGGATTTGGGAGCTAGCCTTCATGATACCTTGTGCCACGGTATCCCTTCACGGCATCCTGTGCCATGGTATCCAATATTCTATCCTAAGCTATAGTGTCCCAAATCGAAATCGGAGCAATCCCCTTCACACCATGCATGATAATGTCATAAAGGGTTCTTTATTTCTTTTCATTATTCTCATCAGCATTCTTGGCGGTACACCGCCGGATACTTCATCATTCCATTATTCCATTTCCATTAACTTTTCTTTTAGCTGGTGCTGACGCTTTTAGAAAAAGGCCATCAACAGCATAGCCACTTTGTGATGGGTTTAATTATTTCCGTTTAACAATTTCAGGAAAAGTCCATCAGCGGCCTAGCCACTTTGTGATGGTTTTAGAAATAGCGTTTAATCATTTCATTTATAGTCCATCGGGGCATAGCCTCCTATTGATGGTAGAAGTAACCACTCCATTTGGGACTCCCATAGGATATATATATCAACCAAGTGAATAAAAGTTCCACTGGGACACCTATAGGATAAATATCGACCGAATGGGGGTAAAACTTCCGTTGGGACTCCTGTAGGGAAAATATCAACCACTGAATGAAATTTCCAGTAGGACACCTCCAGGATTATTATCAACCAAACGGAATTAAGTTATACCACTGGGTGAAATCCTCATAGTGGTCTTTTAAAAGAGATTAGACGAGTTAAATTATGGAATTTAAAGAAAATAAGAGTTTTGTGAAATTTTGCTCAAAAGACTCGAGTGGTTCTTAATCCACTTGAGTGGTTCGTGCAAAAATACTCGAGTCTTTGAAGATCCACTCGAGTCGTTCTTCAGTTTCCAGAATACTCGAGTCTCTCTTGAAATACTCGAGTCTTTTTGCTGCAACAACACTAGTTTCTGCAATTTTAAGCACCAATTCGAATTTCCCACTTGATTACTCCATTCCTATGCAAAACAGAAACTTAAACACATAAAATATACATGTTGCAATCATTCAACATAACTGAAACAACATAAAATGGCATCAAATCACAGGTTGCACAAAACTTTAGAAAATGTCCATTTCAACATATGAATTTCATTTCCACTTGATTTTAAGTTCGAAACACAATCCGGTGAGCATCATTAAGTCCATTTAAACTTTTTTGAACATTAATACCATGGGTTTCTGACCTCCAAGTCAGTTTCCCAATTCAAGTTGCATCCCAATTGAACCTTTAATGGTTCCTACATTTCTAGCTTGTTTAAACTCATTCTAGCATTTAGATAACTCCTCCCTTACCTCAGAGAAGCTAAAGGAACGATTGGTTGCGGAAGAAAATATTTGAAACGGATTTTGAGCTTCAAAGCTCAATTCTGGACTTTGCAAGGCTGAGGCAACGACCGACTTTGATCATTTGATTCATCACGTACAGGTTACGAAAATGCAAGAAAATAATCGATTTAACGAATAGGAAGTATGAACTCTAATTAGAAACAAATTTGGAATCAAGAGAGTTCCTGGATTTACCAAACCAATCCGAAAAAGATAGGTAGTTGAAGCTGTTTGTGCTTTGTTTTCGCAGCTTGGAAAAAGCCCAACTTCGAATGCCTAGAACTTGCTCTACATGAGGTTATTTTGAGTGATTCTTGGTTCTAATTCAAGATTGGAATTAGAACTTCAATTTGTGTTTTGGTTTCAAAGGGAATAGGTGAGAATTGAGAGAGAACGAAGTGATCAAAGTTAGCACCACAAAACAGAGAAATTTAGACAAAGATTCGGGTTTGGAGTGATTTGATGAGTTTGTGGCTTCCCCAATCACCTATTTATAGTCTAAGATTACCCTCCTTCGAAGTAAAGTCAAGCTCTGTGCTTGGAACTAAGTGAAACGCGTTTTGGTTTGAAGCTTGAATTGAAACCGACTTATACAAACAGCCACACTGCTCGAACTATTCGAGTCTTTCCCAAAAGACTCGAGTCTTTCCCAAAAGACTCGAGTGTTCCAACCAGAATTTCAAATTTTCTAAATGCTAGTTACGATACTCGAGTCTTTCCCAAAAGACTCGAGTCTTTTGACTAAAAATCAGAAAATTTAATATTTTATTCAATATAATAATATTATTTATAAAATATTTTATTTCTTTTATTTATTTAAAATATTGGGTCTTACACTAAGTGTCTTGACCTTCAACACGAAGAACTCCCTTCACTCCTGAGAAGTGCCTTTAACCACGACCTCGCACCCACGAGCTCCAGCACGAAGAACCTTCTAAATTTTTTTCACCTTCAGCACGAAGAAACCCCTCAGCTTCAACAAATTCAGCATTTCCTTCCAAAACATCCCAAAACGACGTCGTCGTTTTAGGGTTAGTTGTCCAACGACGTAGTTTTACTTTTGCCCTAAACGACACCGTTTTAATGATCTCTGATGCCATGTCAGCATCTCCGTCAAGTTATTAACATATGGTAACGGTAGGATATAAGTGTAAATATGAGAAAAGATAAAGGACTAAATAATTAAAAAAATAAAAGACCAAACTGGATCTAAAAAATAAAATAAATGACCAAACATGCAATTAAGTTATTATTATACGAAGATGAGCATAGAAGAAAAATTGTTGTACTCCACGTATTTCTTATTATAAGTCATTACTCACTTTTATCTAATAGAGGCATATTAAAGGACGGGGAGTACAGTACCATTATGAGTTTATTGCCTGAAACAGTTTGCCTCATTAATTTTCTTTCTCTGTAGCAGCAATTCTTTACGTCGCTTATAATCTTCGTCCTCTTTTTTTTTTTTTTTTTTTTTTTTTGCATTACGTTTCGGATCTTTCTCGAGATTATTGCCGCCATCCCCACATTTCCTTCTTCATCTTTTTTCGGTAAGTTATGTTCCTTATTCCAAATAAAAATCTTAGACAATGTTGGATTTGGATGCTAGATTCTGAAACACTCTGCGTTGTTGTTCCAGCATTTTTTTTTTTGTTTTTTTGAGGCGGTATGTGTGGAGAAAATGAAGGAAAAGAGTCTTGGGTGGAAAAGAAACTTTATTTTTAAATATATATTTTTTATTTCTTTCTTTGATAAGGAATAGGAATGTGGGTTTTGTTAATCTTGATTTTCTATAAGGAGGGTACCTTTCTGTTTTTTACAGAGCTCTGGCTTAGTATTGATTTTCTGATTTTCTGATTTTATTTTTTATTTTTTAATACTTTTGAGTGTTGTTTCGATTATGGAGTGTGAGGTGTTGGGTATTAGAAACCCACTGTTTTCCTTGTTAACCAGCTCACAGTTTTGCAAAGTGTTACTCCATCATATGATGTATAGCGTCATCTTTTTTTGGATTCTGTAACGTAAGGTAATTATGAGTGGTTAGCATCAAATTTTAGAAAGCTCTTAATTTTTTTTTAATTTTTTATTTTTTGGTTAGTGGTTAGTGGAATTATTAAGTCCACGGTTGTCTTTGTTTTGTTCACTAAATTGGGGGTGGATGGTTTTGGGCATGTCGTGGTGCATTTCCTTTTTGTGTATCACATTCAATTGTTTCCCTTTCACGTGGCTTTCTATCATAATTCTTTCTGGACAACGTCAAAATCATGTTTCAATGTTTTCAGATAATTCAAGGATGATGAGAATCCAAATATGGACATCTTTTATTGAGAACCTAATTACAAAACTTTTTTTCTTTCAATGCATCACTTCCCAATAAAACTTTTCCAATTATAGATTCTTATCTTCAGGTTGAGGTTAAGAAAATTATATCAATCTTCTTGTTCTTATTTGTGTTTGGTTCCATAATTAAAAGTACAAAAGTATCCCCTTTAATGTTGATTATTCCCATTGCTTGAAGTTGGACCCTTCTATTCCTAAAACCTAGTCTCCCATATTCATGTAGATAATGTGATTTAAATTGTACTTTTCTAGGTCCTTGTCCCAATTTTATCTTGCATCATTTTGGAACTGGTTCAATTGTGAATTATGCAGACAGATGGTTGCAACAAGAAACTCCTCTGCAGTATGAGCTTGTGGGTGAAATGAAACTTCAAAGTCAAGAGTGAAGATTGAAGTTTGAGTCTATATTGTGTATCATGCCATTCAACAAAAAGCCAATTAATGGGTTTCCCAAACCTGCTGAGGACATGGGAATTGGTTTCGAGCTCAGAAAGATCAGTTCAAAGCAGGAAAACAGCTCAAGGATAACAGCTAAAGAAAGTTCTGTATTGCGCAAATCGAATCCAAGTCCAAATGATAAGTTGAAATCAAAGAATAGTGTTGGTTCACAACACAGTGATCTAAAACAAAAAGGAAAGCAGGTCGCAGAAGGGAATATTCAGAACAGGGAGGATGTGAAGAAAAGTGCAACTGAAAGTGATGAGCTTGTCAAACACATGTCTAATTTGCCAGGTTATCTCCTCCGCGCAGATAAAGGAGAAAAATTTCAGGAGAAGGCTTTCAGTGTTGGGGTGCTAGATTGGTCGCGACTTGAACAGTGGAAGAACAAGCAAATCCCAATACCAAATAGCAACTTCACATCATTCAATAGCAGTGAATCAGCATTAAGAACAGCCTCCAAACCTTCTTATAGTGTTCACAGCAAGGAAAATGCCCATAACAATAAAGGGTTACTTTCTTCAGGTATCAGGCCATCTCATAGGGAATGCCTTCCTGAAAGTACCAAAAATCCCCTTCGGAATGTCAAACGATATGAGTCTTTTAAAATTGAAACTAAGAGCATGGGAGATGAGCAGAGATTGACACCCTTGGCATTTGAGTCCTTTGGAAAATCTCACTCGGATATATCTCTTCAAGAGGAGAGGAGGAAGGACTATCATAAAAGAATTTCACAAGTTGGAAATTTTGCATCGAACATGCGGCACCATGGTGTATCACATGTTCCTAATGAAAATGCATATGGCAGGGATGATGGAACTAAGCAGAACATGGAGTGTTTGCAAGAGTATAACCACAAGAAAAAAGAGAGAAATCATAAGTCCAATGATGATATGGGACAGCCATCAGTAAAACCCAAACACAAAGTGGTTAGTTCTATGGAAATGAGTTCCAGCAGCAGTGGAAACAGTAAAAAGGTGGACTGGTTGCAGGAGCCAGACTTTGATATCTGTCATAAACATCTCCGTAGCAAGCCAAGTAATATGGTTCAGCTTTGTCACCAAGAAATTCCACAGTCAAGTTGTTCAGAGAATTTTAAGCTTTCTGCATTAAGAACATCATCTGATGAAAAATTTTCAGAATCAAGCCATAGTAGTTTGTCATATGTTTCATTTCCTGATGAGGTTTTCCCTGAAGATGTATGCTCTGGAATCCCACATTCAAGTGCACTGCCTTATTGGGCTGGGCTTACTTCTTCAGAAACAACACAACACAGAATTAGCACGGACAATAAGATGTCTAGCCTGCAATCTGCAGGTGCTTGCTTTGAGAAAGATGTGTTATTAGGCACTAAGCTGAGAAATCAGTGTGTTTTCAGTAATTTAAAGCAATCACTCGACCAAGAAACTGCTGAGCTGACAGCTCAGAGAGGCATGACAAATCCATCCCCCAATCGTCGGTATAGATTCAGCTTAAGTCGGATCGGAAGAAGTTTCAGTTTCAAAGAGGGGTCTACTCTTCCCCAATTTAACCCCATGTATTATAGTGCAAAGTCTGGTCCAGTAATGCCTCAAACTTATGCTCCAAGCAAAGGGAAGACAAATAGACATAACAGAGCCAGGTCAAGCCCCCTGTGGAGACTATTAGACCCGATATTTAAGCATAAGCCATCATCAGACATACACCAGTCAGCTGAAAGCAGTCAGACATGTAAGAGAAGCATGAATTCAATCAGCTATAAAACAAACAATGTCAATGAATCACTGCATGTTGAAGAGAGTAAGGGATCACCAGTTCACGGCCTCTTACAACTTACAATAAAAAATGGACTTCCCTTGTTTAAATTTGTGCTCAACAATGAAAGCAAGATTTTTGCTGCTACCAGTAAACGTTTAGCATCACTGGAGAAGGAAGATTTAGGCTGTTTTACATTTTACATGGTAAATGAAATTAAGAAGAAAAGTGGTGGATGGATGAGTCATGGAAGCAAAGAAAAAAGCTGTGGATATGCCTACAATATTGTTGCTCAGATGAAGTTTTCTTGCTCTTTCACTGAACCAATCAATCAGGACATCAAGAGACAGTGTCTGGTTAAAGAGTACATTCTATCGGGTGTTGAAGTTGGTCAGACTGATCAAGGACAACCAAAGTTCATCCAGAGCAGGGAGCTAGCAGCTGTTGTTATTGAGACCCCTTATGAAAATTTATGTGATGAAGGACTGCATGGTGATAAGAATTTGTTGAAGAAGGAATGCTTAAAGTACATGATCAACGAGAGATGCTTGTGCAGTTCAGGTGAAAATGGTATCTCTGGTAGCACTACAGTTATACTTCCAGGTGGTGCACATGGTTCACCAAACAAAGGTGAACCATCACCATTGATCCATCGATGGAAAACTGGGGGATCGTGTGATTGTGGAGGTTGGGACATTGGTTGCAAACTGTTTGTGCTCTCCAACCAGAAGCAGCAAAGTTCAAAACCTTACCATGACCGATTTCAACTATTTGTTCAGGTATAGATTTTACACCTGTCTTTCTTTGGCCATGCTTGTATCAATCATGGATATTGTGGATATCCTTATTTATAATGTATTCATCCTTGTCATTACCTTCAGGAAGGAGCTGGGCAAAACATGCCCCTTTTCACTTTGTCGCCATTGAAGGATGGATTCTACTCAATCGAGTTTAATTCAACAATCACTCATTTACAAGCATTCTTCATTTCGGTTGTGGCTTTAAGTTGCCAGAAACTACCAAGTTCCTTGGAAATGAGTAGCATGCTTGAAGAGATCCTTAAGGAACAAAGTTCCAATAACAACAGCAGACTTCAAGAGAAAGCACCTATAAAATATACTCCAATTCCACCAATGTCCCCTGTTGGAAGAGTATAATTTTAGAAGTGGTCTTTTTGTTGCTCATTGTTCAGAGTTAGCTTTTAAAGATATTAAAGTAGATGAGTAGTAGCAAATTAATGCAGTGCAAAACATGTCTCTATTTTCTTCTTTTCACATTTCATACATGCAATGTGGTATGGTATAGTAATATTCCATTACAATTTACACCAGCACATCTTTTTTTTTTTTTTTTTTTTTTTTTTTGAAATGGAAGAAATTTTATTAAAGCTACTCAACAGAGCTAGCTAAAAAGGCAGGGGGGGACATCAAACCAAATCTTGTCTACAGACTCTTGCTCCATCCATTTTGCCATGAGATGGGCAGCAACATTGTCTTTTCTATTAACAAAAGAAAAACGGCAATCTGAAAACGGCAATCAAAATTTTACAATCAGATTCTAGAATGACATTAGGCCACCCATAAGTAAAAGCACTTTGCAACCCAAATAATAATGCCTTTGCCTCTTGGTGAATAGAAGAAAGTTGGAAAACATCCTTGGACCCACCACACAAAAGCACCTTATTGTTGCTATCTCTTATCACAAAACTTGCGCCACACCTCTTTGTCCTATTATCATATGCAGCATCTGTATTAACTTTGACACAGCCAGACTCAGGCGGGGACCACAATTTTATAACCTGTTGTTGCACTTCCCCTTTTGTATTACATTTTTTCTGGGTCTTCTTCCAACTCGTCCAAACCGCCACTGTTGAGGCTACAATTGCATTACAATTCGGTTCCTTCTTCTGGAAAATAAATTTATTCCTAGCCAACCACAAATTCCAACAAACCACAATAATCCAAATCCACTCAACCTATGTTAGGGAGCACACACAGATCAAATAATCAAAAAGATTTTGCATAGGTTGAGAAACATCAAGCTTTAACATGAAATCCATTTCTAACTTCTGCCAAACCTCCTTAGCAAGATGACAATTAAAAAATATGTGGCCCGTTGTTTCCGCATGATAAGAACAAGATTGACAACCATAATCCAGTTGAATTCTCTTCTTGTGCAGGTTCACTCTTGTAGGTGAAATATCACGCAGGACCCTCCACCAAAAGAGTTTATACTTCTCTGGAATTTTTAGTTTCCAAAGAGTATTCCAGCTATTTATTGAAGTTGTACCTGTAGATGAAGAACCCACCGAACCATTGTCATCTCTCTATTGCATTTCAGCATGATACACACTTCTAACAGTAAATACCCCATCTTTGCTAAAGTGCCAAATCATTTCATCATAATCTCCTTTATCCACAAATGGAATTGCCAGAATTAATTTGCTGTCCACTTTAAGAAAAAACTCCTTAACCTTGGCCGCATTCCAACTTACACCATCATCATTTATCAGCTCTGCTACTAGAGAATTAGGCTCCCTGTTCATCTGAGGGGTAATCGGTTTAAAGCTCCACAACCTTGGTAACCACTGGCTATTCCAAATTGATATGCTTTGGCCATTACTCACTCTCCACCGAATGCCCTTTCTTAGCACCTCCCTTCCTTCCAGAATACGTCTCCATGTATAACGGGGATTATGGCCCAGATTTGCATCCAAAAAGTCTTGATTAGCAAAATACTTAGCTTTATAAATTCCAGCCACCAGAGAATTTGGATTTTTGATGATGTTCCACCCTTGCTTAGCCAGCAAAGCAAGATTAAAAACCTCCAAATCCCTGAAGCCAAGACCTCCTTTACCCTTACTAATGCACATCTTCTTCCAACTGAGCCAATGAATTCTCTGCTCTTTCATCGCTGAGCCCCACCAGAATTTGTTAAACATTCCAGCCAGTTTATGACACTGACCTCCTGGAAGTTTAAAAACATTCATAGCATAGGTCGGAATAGCTTGAGCTACCACTTTGATTAGAACTTCCTTGCCGGCAATAGACAAAAACTTCTACTTCCACCCTTGAACACGCTTCTTTGTACAAAGCAAAACGTCAATGAATAAAACCAACAGGGCTATCCTCTGTACTACCTAGGAAATTCAGAAGAGAACAACTGAACTATAAAAATAGAATCCTTCTCCTCAGCTCATTTGAGATTATTGGTGTAAGAATAAATCTCAAAGTATATAATATATGTTGATTCTCTTGACATGATTACCATATCTGCTGTTGGTATGATTGCTTCCAAAATTCACTACAAACATTTTTATTTAACAGATTCAATCGTATACAGTTTTATCTATTTTTCTAAGAATTAAGCATGAATTATGAGAAGGGAATATAAAGATATACTAGAACAGAAAAGCAAATTGCTTCAACAACCATGATGGAAGTATTCCGAAGGTTAACCGGGAGAATAGCATCACAAAGATTTTCACCTGAGTCCGCAGGCAATTCAACAATTCAAGCAGTTTTAGAATTTGTCACCCGCTCTAACCCGACCAAAATGAGTACAAGTGGACATAATGATCAAATGTTTATGATATAGATCTTGTCTGCATAAGATTTTTTTTTCCGCAATTTACATCGATATGGGCTTTCGTATTAGCGGATACAGTTTGAAATTTCATATGAAGGGAATTAATATGAAGGGACTGGCTTCTACCATCATAAATTCATTCATCCACATCCCACAGCTTGTACATATTATTTGTGCAGTCAAGTTGTGAGACTTAAAGGGAGTATTTGGAGATGGATAAAGCTTCAGCACAGCCAAAAACAAAAATGGAAACCGAGTGGGAACAATAGATGAAGGGGGACAAAAGAAACTTCATATATCTATATCATAAGTATTCATAAATCTACTGGGGAAGCATGATGGATACAAATAAACCACTGGCCATTAATCTTCTCAAACACATTCGTTACAAATTGTCCTCCCCATCTGCTTCCTTTTGTCTTTACAAACTCCATGCAAGTAACATACCCCATATCCCCTCTAGCATGAACCTTAATGTCTTCTAGTTTAATTTCTAGTGGAAATTCATAGTTAGCCCATACAATATTCCAGCTCTCGATAACATCATCATAACCAGATATTCCTTTCAAACCAGGGTGTACACAGCATACCTCGTCCCTTTTCGCCCACATGGCCTGCATTGCCGCAAGGTCACCATTTCTGAATGAATCATAAAACCTGCTGTTTACCCCGAATACTGTTGTCTTGCTATCTTTCTGAAGGTTTTTCAGAGTATCCCTTATTTCTGCTGCTTTAGCATAGTTCTCTTCAGAAATGGCATTCTGTAGCTCCTCCTCCAATGTCTGTTCATCCAATGCAATGTTCTCACTGCTCAAGATGCCTTCTGAGTCTTCACTTTTTACTCTCAATCTCCCTGATATAAACCAGAGGCATAATTTAATATCTCAATACTAAATCTAGCAATTTATTGAGTGTTGGAAATTTTGGGTTGTAGACCTAAAATAGATTGGACTTAACAAAAATCAAGATGAGGAAAAAACACAAAACAATGGCCAGCGGCCACCAATTATTATGCTCACCTTGAAGACTAATTAATCATAATATTATCCAAAAGATATTTCAAAATACGAATTATCAGGTTTTATTTAAAGACAATTAGTACTAAATTTTCCTATTTGCAAGTTTCGACGTTGACCAGGCAAAAAACACAGTTGGTCTCCTCTTCCAAAACTTTTGCCCAAAACTAAGCTGGTTGGAGTAAAGGAAGGTCGAGAAACATGATGGAGCTTCTGAAAGTTATTGACGAATAAGCCCGGCAAGAAATTAAACTCCTTGATAGCAGAAGCCAGTCCCTTCATATAAAATTCCAAATCAGTCACAACTAACCAAGGGAGGAAACTAAAATTCAGAATTTAAACTGCACCATTATTTAAAGTGAAAAACTGAAAATAACTTTATATCATCCCTAAGCAAGTCATAAAGTCAATTTTCTTCAGCAAAATTCATAAAAGATAATCTTGTTTGAAACCATGCAACAGAAACTTTGAGCATACATGAATTATATCCCAGATTCCAACAGAGTTTAAAAATAAAAAATAAATCGATTCTAGCAGGCAGAGAGAGTCAGAAGCTTAAATTTTGCCAAATTTCGATTTTAAGTAGTTTAATTTAATCTAAACTCAGTAGTGGAATTCTTTAGTCAACAGTTGTTCCCTGAAACACTAGAGCTCGTATAAATGTAACTTTATTGAATTGGAAATCAAAGACTTCTCGAACACAGAAAACATTGAACAAGAATTAAAAAGTGAAATTGTAATTTGAAAAAAAAATGGACAGCTCACATTGAAGGAGAGGGTAGTTCCATGAAGTGCCATAGTTGAAAATGCTAATTCCAGAATTGCAGTAACAAGGATCTACGAAAATGTTTCTGATCAGGTGAGCATAAACAGCAGATCAGGACACTTATCCTGACAATCACAAGAAACTGGTGATAAGCTTTGAGCATTATGAGCGTTGCTGTGGATGATGAACTTTACACATAAAAGTATAAATGGATTTAATTTTAGGATTTTCTTACCTTAAACTAGACATATTTTCTTAAAAAAATGAAGATGTAAAACTTTATCTCTCCTGAATTAATCATGTCCTGTAAAACTTGACCATCTATATATCCTTATCAAGACCGAGGTTAAGCAAACCCTTAATTTTAATACATTTTCATTGATTTTTTTTTTTTTTTTTTATAATGGCATAATCGATCGCATAGCTATGACATTGAAATTTTTTTACTCATAGCAAATATCAAGTACATCAAACAAGTCACACATACACAAGATTTGACAAAAATTTGCACCTACATCGCATCAAAATTAGCCTCTAAGAATATATCCGGACCTTATATCGGAATATGAAGGTTAAAGATACGGTGATATTTTTTTTAATTAAGCAAAAAAAAAAAAAAAAACGGAAAAAAAAAAAAGCAGATACTTCAATCAATATAAATGGGCATGTTCCATACAGGGAACAAAGTAACAGTGGAAAAGTGCGTCCATTGCGAGATATTTACACCAGTGACAAAATTGAAATATGAAAATGATTTTTTAAGATTAACAAAGAAAACTAAGAAAATGGGATTAAGAAATAACTCATTATGTGTGGCAACTTCATTAACCCAATCAACTAACAACAAATCAGCAAGTGTAGTAAGCATTTAGAACTTAGGAAGAGAGGGGAATAGAGTAAACCTTAAGAAGAGGAAAACCGAAAATGCTGATGGAAAGGGACGGAGATTGGGAAGAACACACAAGTGCCAATATGGGGATTGTTTATTGAAAGAAGAAAAGAGGCTAAGACAGGTGTCCTATGAAACGACGTCGTTTTGGCAAAAAACCACGATAGCAGCTCATTTTAGGGCATTAATTAATAAGATTAGTTCCCAAACCCAATTTTAGTCCCGAACCCCAAATTTTTTTAATTTTCACTAATGCCCTTGCTTGCATTCCCTCACTTCTTTCGGGGGGTGAGGATGGGACGGGTTTGAACGGGTCGGACTTGTTCCTTACCTGTCCCTAATTATTGTTCGGGTTAATTTTTGAACCCAAATTCGTTCCTAATTAAAGCGGGACAAGGTAAGGACGAGTCCAAACTAGGACGAGTCTGAATAAGAACGGGTCCGAGTGGACCAGAAACAAGGATTAATAACATACAAAAATAAATTTAAAAAATGTTTCTCTCTTTTTTTATTGTTACATTTAAAGTATGTAAAAAGAAAAATGAGCATGAGTGAAATTCAAGACATGTTTGTCTAAGATCAAAATTCTTAATACTTGTTTGTCTAACCTTAAAAAAGAATTCTTTTGTGATGTATTCGATTACAAAAGAATAATTAATTAAATAGGATTTTGAGGATAAATTAGTATAATTGTTCATATATTTTTAATATTTTTTAACAATAGCACATTCAGTCTTAGGAAGAACTTAATCCATAAGGGAAATAGTTGAAAAAACTAATTTGAACAATTATAACGCATTCAATGTCTACTTAACAGAGAGTAACACTAAAAATTAACATAAAAAATAATTCATAAAATTACATTTATTCACTGTTATGGGCATTAGTCATCCAAAAAATGGTCATAAAATATATTAGAGTAACAATCTCTACTTGACACTATAGAGAGTTAGTGGTTCGGATGTAGAACTATATCTTGGAACAAAAGCTTTCGACCAAGTCCAACCATAAAGAAAATAATTATAGAGTTGAAGGAAGAAAGGAGTTACCGAGTTACAAGTTGAAGTATTGAAGATTGGGGGCAGTAGCATTGCAATGGGCCGACGGGTAGCTTTTGAGCGGCGACAGCAGTGTCTGGATAACGATAGCAATGTCTGGGTTATGGTGGGTGTGTGAGCATAGTGGGTGCCATGAGGAAGAAGGGAGAAGCAATCTTAGAAGTCTCTCTCTGAATTTTGAAAGGTGAAAAACATGTGGGGTTTGTGTGTCGTATATATTAAATGTGGGATGAATTTAGAAATCCTATGTTTGGGACTTGTAATAGGACGGGACGGGTCGAATAACCCGATATCAAACCCGAACCCGTCCTATTTATAGATGGGTCTGTCCCATTTTAAACGGGCCTGTCCTCTTTTTTTTTGTTGGATGGGTCTAACTCGACCCGAAGCCGTCGGGTAGGGTCTGCAACACCCCGATTTAGTAACTTGAATTTCTTTTTATTTAGTAAAAATCTGGGATTTTTTTTTACATTGGTGACATGGACATGAATTCGTCTTGTAAAACATTTTGTTTTAAAAACATATCCATTATCAAATAAATCATTCATGTCCCACATCACACGTCAAGTTCCAAATCGAGATGTCACCAACACCGCGCTTTGAAACCCAACTTATAATAATCATAATTCATCAAAATACTATTTCAAATGTCAAGTTTGGAAACGTTATTGTCAGTATGGGGTTACATGATATCCGAGTAAAGTTATCAGAGCCTACCTGAACCAAAATACAGTCATCACAGCAGAACATGATGGACACTGAATGGAACAGATAGCCCTCATCCTTAGAAACTGTAGCTGGCGCCTACTCTCAAGGTGATCCTTCCCCGTACGTAGGTCCACCATCTAATTGGTGGACAGGGGACCGATAGAAACAGACAGCAGAGAAATAGAGAGAGTCAGCTCTTCCGGGCGGAAAGCCGATGGTGTGGAATTACAACAGGCAATATATCAAGATAAACAAATAAATAACAACACAACAAGTATATACATATATGTTTCAATTTATCATTCCAATTATCATTTCCACAATATCGTCATCATTGTCATTTCTCTTTTTAATCTCTATCTCAACTCATTTCTTCACGAAGTTCACGGCCTCAACATCATCACAAATATCTCTTCCTTGGCCTTATCCGTAGTGTTCTCATCACTTGGTCATTCTCATTCTCATCATCATCAATTCCCTTATTGTTCTCAGCTCATAATTCATAAGTCTTTTTAACAATTTCACAGCTCTTTTCTCAATATTGAGCATTCTATCTTTAGAACATTCATAACTTTTCTGATTAAGTCTTATTGAAGCGCGTCCTCCGATGATAGGGGGGATTAAGAAAACGTCATCGGGGAGTTTGGTTAGCACACATACATCTCCTCCAATCCTCCCAAGCCTAAACGGAAGCAAACGGGACGTACAGTCAAGAAAATCCAACAGCATATAATACATTTGCCAAGACCACAACCTTACAGGCCGGTCATTATGACAATTAATATTTTACGCGATACCGCAAGGGCCCAACAACCGATCGATTGTCTGCCTCGTTCAGGTTCCCTCTCATCGTTTTGAATTTGAGCAAGGGGGCGACAGTACTATTCTAGTCTGCAGTGTGGAACACATTACGTTCCCTTGAGTATTAATCCCCGATCACATATAGACTAGTTCCACCTAGAATAGCACTCTAGGTTACTTGACGTTTCACCGTCATCACCCTCCCCTTTCACAATCACTCACTTGAGTATCCGCAGATAAACAGGGTATCTTCCTCTCCACTACTTCGCACTCAACTTGCCGCGTTATTCAATGTCTTTTAATGTTTTATCAATATTTTATTATTCCTAGGTTCGGCGAGTCACCCTTGTTCATCCCTTCGGTGAACCTCGACCTTTAATCATTCGTCTTTCACATTAATCCTTTTTCAACAATACTTTGCTCATCATATCAAAGCTCGGACACACGGGCATACTGCACACGTGGCCAGCACAAACTCAACCTGAGAGCATGAAATCCTCCTTGGTGCACTTCAGGGAGATTTATTATCATCATTACAATAATTTTCGCGACAACTCATTTTCCCAAATACATTTTCTGTACAAGTTCACTTTACTTTTATTACTTCTAAAAATTACCCGTCTTTTCATCAAGTAGTTTTATCACTTTTACGTCATCCCATCAACATCATTACTTTACTTTAAATAATTAAGGCATGACAAATATCTCATAACATGATTACTTTCAATTTTAGATCAAAGTTCAGCAGGCATAGAGCAGCATATCATAACATCTCATCATCATAAATAAATAGCATCATGTCATAATATTTGTAACAGAAAAGGGATGTCTTAGTCTTGCATATAAGTAGCCAAACATACACAATCAACTGCCACTATACGACTGACTCGTAGACCCCACGTTCCGGCTTTTGAGATTGCCAGGAACATCTTAACACATCACCTACAAACCACGATGTCTTAGGAAAGCTGCTCTCTCACCTCGAATGACGACAAAAATCCAGAGAGTCCATGTGGGTACAACTTTATGATGGATCACCGGCAAGTATATCGGGTCACAAGTAATAAAGAGTAAGTAAATTATCATTCCACAGGGGATTGCAAATTGTTTCTAATTTCTTTCACCTAATTGCGATTACTATGTGAAACTTGTAGGGATTTTGAGATTTAGAACAGAATGGAGAAAAGGTAGAATGAAACAATTCAGAAAACGAAAAGTAATTAGAAGCAAATATGGAAAAGGTTAGGAACTTGGTTTCATTGTAGGATCAGGTTATTAATTATGAAAATTTGTTTTCCAATAAATCAACAACTCCAAAAACAATAAAAGCTTGATCTCTCATTCCTTTTATGTTTCTTACTAAACTTTACCCCTTAATCCCTTAAGTGAGTTTTGGTTTATAAAAGTTATACAATTACCCAAAAGTATTCCTACGAGTTGAATAATTATATTGTTTGGTTGAAAGGCCTGATCTAAATCCTAATTTTCCAATTAAGGTTCAGATTACCAAAGCAAAACATAAAGTCGCGAATTCTATGAATTGTAATTAAAATGCAGCCAAACAATTGATTTAAAAGAAAAAAACACTAATTCATAAATAAACAGCCAAATTAAGATCCATACAAATCCACCCTATTCCTAACAAGAGGTTCAATTATACATATTGGAAGAATAAGATAAAGGAATGGGAAAAACAAATCATCATAGACAAAAAATCAATTTACCCCCAAGAGATCTTCAATCTCCAAGTGGATCCCTCCAACAATGTTGATCTTCAATCCTTGTGCCTTGCCTCCTTGCTCTCAATTGCAAAACCAGTCTCTCTTCTCTAATCCTAATTCTATTCTAATATCTTATTTGGCTCTGAAATGTCTACGAAACCTAATGGAAAAACCTATATTTAAAGTCTAAAACTAATCCTAATTGATTGGAAGCAAAACTGATCAGAAATCGGCCCAATTGGACCTTCTGCGGGGGACGCGCGCCTGGGCGCCCAGGGCCTCACGCTTGGGCGCGCAGGTCTGATTAATGGTGTTGACCTGGGTGAGCGCACCTGGGCATGGGGAGCTTCACGCCTGGGCGTGCCAGCCTGCTTCCGACTCCGTTTCACTCCGTTCTTGCGCCATTTTCAAGGTCCATTCGTCCTCTTTCCAGTGCCAAATTTATTTTCTTCAATTAAGCTCCAAAAGTACCTGAAACAAACCCAAAACGGATCAAAACTTTCAAAGGATTCTAAATTACCGAACTTCCTAAAAACTATACAAAAAGTCCTAAATTTGCAAGAGAAACAAACCAAATCCTTAGTAAAAGGGAGTCTAATTCATGCTCAAAACATCATATATTGGACCCAAATCACTTTCTGACTCACGTCCGCAACTTGCACCATCTATAACCTCAAGACATACATTATTTATTAATATCATAATTTAAATCCAGCATCAAGTTCATAATTAAAATCATCCATTGAAAACCCATATTAAAATCCTTCGGGTAAAACCAAACACAATTCTTTTTTATTTTTTAACTTGTTTCAAAAACTTTTTAACACTTTTAAATTCCTTAAAACCATTATAAAACAATCAGAAAAATAATTTTAAACAACTGTATAGCTGCTGGTCCGTTCGGGACAGCATCGTGCTCGAACCCGAAAACACCGAAAAATTCAACGTTTTCACCCGACTTTTTCCTAAATTTATTACCACTTGAAATATGTTCACTCTCTAGAAAGTATACTAGATCGCAAAGTAATATAGTCTTGGAAGACCATATATCGTTCCCACAGGGACTACGAATTATTTAACTTATTCCTACCTAAGAGTAATTAAAAGTAAAATCTATTAAAATTCAGAATTAAATAAATTAATTAAAAAGAATATTTTACTGCTGGAAAATAAATAAAAATAATTAAAATTGGGTAAATGGTGGTTAGGAACTAGTTTCATTGAATATTTCATTTATTTAATATACATCAATGTTTTCCATTTAAATCAAGAACTAATTCAGAAAATTAGTAATTCCCAGATTCCTCTAATGAAATTACTGTTTATTATCCAATTTGTTAAATCCTAATCCCTTAGAAATTTAATCTATTGAATAACCATGATTAAGAACAGTGAATTATGAAAAGTTATATAAAAATCCAAAAGTATTCATACAAGTTGAATCCTTATATTGTTTAATTGCATGACCTATTTAATTCTAATTTTCCAATTCAGATCTAAAAATCCATAACATGAGTTGATCAAGTTCATGCATAACAATAAAAAAACAATTAAACACTTGATTTAAAAACTGAAAAACATTAATTCATATAAATAAACTACATAACCAAATCCACCATGTTCCTAACACAAGAGGGTTTAGTTACACATCATAGAGAAGAAGAACAAATAAGAATAGAAGTAATTCATTCCTAAATTACCACTAATCCTTGATCTGAATCTTCAGCCTTCAATGGATTCCTCCTCCGAATGTTGTCCAGAGAATGTAATCTCCCTCCAACTTGATTCTAATCTCTAATGATGACTGATTATTGCTGCCTAACCTAGTCCTAAACACATAAATATATCTCTAAAATACAAATCCTAATAGAAACCCTCGAAATTGCTCAGAAATTGGCCCAATTGGGCCTGCTCGTGTCATGCGCGCCTGGGCATGTTGGTTAGCACGCCTGGGCGCGCGCCATCTGATGCCCAATAATTAACGAAGCAAGCACGCCTGGGCGCTCCATTCCCGTGCCTGGGCGTGCCAAGTAACTTCCGACTCCGTTTCTCTCCGTTCTTGTGCCATTTTCAAGGCCTTCTTATGCTCTTCTCAGCTCCAATAATATTTTCTCCAAATAAAGCTCCGAAACACCTGAAACATACCCAAAACGGATCAAAACGTTTAAAGGATTCTATAAAACTAAAAATTCCTAAAACTAATACAAAATACCTATATTTACAAGAGAAACAAGCCAAAACCATAGCAAAAGGAAGTGAAATTAAGCCCAAAAACATCATATATTAGACCCAAATCACACCCCCAAACTTAGCATTTTGCATGTCCCAGGCAAAAGTAAAATAAAAATTCATAAACTCAAGACTACCTTCTAAATCAAAATGTACAATACTTAATCTAAGACTTCGACTCATCAACACAGCCACATATTTACACAAGCTAGGCACATATCAAAACCTGGTTAAAGAAAAAAAATCAATCAGAACTCAGAACTAGTGAACACTCTCAACCTCTCAGTGTATATCTCTCATGTGTATCAAGGGTTATAACAATTCACTCAAGTTCATACAATAGTTAAATGTTACCATAAGCTTGACCATAGATGTAACACCTTACATTATCTACCCGTAGATACCCATTTATTAAAATAGTGAACTTGAAATTTCCTATTTAATTTATAAAAATCTGCCGTCAATCGGACGGAGTTTCCTTTCAATATTGGATTTTTCCAAAATTTAGTTTAACCTGCTCACTTTCAGAAAAGCATATTTATATTCATCAGAGGCCAGCAGGGCCCAAAATAGAGTTCAGTCCATATATTACAACCTTTCCAGAAAAATAAGTCTAAGTCTCAAGACTCCTAGTTTCCAGATATGAAATAAAATAAATACAACCAAACTTCTCAAAATACACAATATATGACCAAGAAAGTGGTCACCCCAAAAATACCCTACACTCCACATGATGGAATGTATTTCCTGCTCGGCACGAATCGTGTATGCTCCTTCGGCACCTGTAAAAATATAGCAAGAAGGGCAGCATTACACAGAACTTGGGAAGATAGCTTCTAAGAAGCATAGCAATAAACTGAGCCCTACCTACTCGCTAACAGTTAAACAACCATACTCACATTCTTATACAAACACATCCTACTTCCATTTCCATTAACCATATCCTTTCCATTAGCCACTTATACTTAGCATTTCCAAATTATTCTCATTAGTTATATCCTCTAATTCCTATATCATTTCCATTGTCCATTTTCTTATTTCATTTTCCAATGTCCATTCTATTATCCATTTTTCCTTTCCATTACCATCTTCATTACCTTTTCCATTTTTATTTCCTTTTCCTTTATTCCTTTTTCCATTATGTGTAACCTCAATCAGAGATCTACACTTTCCATTGGGTGTAACCTCAAATCAGAGATCTACACTTTCCATTGGGTGTAACCTCAAATCAGAGATCTACACCTTCCATTGTGTGTAACCCCAAAACAGAGATCTACACACAGTGTATGCAACCACAAATCAGTGATCTGCATACACACCATATCATTTATGTAACCTCAAACAGAGATCTACATAAACTTCCCTTTTTCCTTTTTATCGTACACCACTAGGATTTGGTTTACCCGCTAGGTAATTGGAACACCTGTCTAGGGACTTGGGGACACCTGCCCAGGACTTTACAGCCATCCAGACCATCACCTGCAGGACTATGTACTTTTACCAATCCATTAATTATTCCAATTATTGGTGTGCAAAACTGATCCTGTGGGTCACCCGGCGCCTACAGGGCGGTTTGGCCTGATGCGTAATTGGCCTGGCAGGTAATTGACCCTAACAGGTAATTGGAACACCTAGCCGGGTACCTAGTGTTCCGGGCCCCACTGATCAGTTTCCACTTTAGTTACCTTTACCATTTTCAAGTAATCAATAGTCCATTCCGTTAATTATAAACCATAATCAAAATTCCAGCAACAACACATATTACCATATTCCACATAACAATCCTTATACTCATAATTAAACATTTATCACCAATCATCACACACATTTTCCAAATAACAACATATATACTCTTAAATAAACACTTATCACCAATTTCCAAATAACATACACTTTTAGCACTTAGTCACATGAATAAATTCTTAACATTCCATAACAACCCACAATCAACAGAACAGATCAGTCGACATATTCAGGTATGTCTCAAAGTACTATAAATTAAGTCAGCTCCCTAGGGTTCTTCACTTCCTACTTTCATAACACACATAAAGAGGGTTTACTTTCCAAATTAATTAACTACACCCAGCTACCACTATAACACCCTTAGAATCTATGTCCCAAATAAAGGTAATACAACCCCTCTTACCTTAAACTTGAAGGGTGAGAGGTGTAGAGCTTGATTCCAAAGCCTAGGTTGTAGAGAGAGAAAGCTCTAAGTCATGGAGGAGAGAGAAAGTGACCCATGGAACAAATGAGACACTAATAGTTAGAAATGAGGGTGAGTAATTCATTTAACATAAATAAGGAGAGGAGAAAAGCTTAAATCAACTTACTTTAAGCTTGGAAATGGTAAGAAGGAAAATGGATCTTGGAAGCCTAGAACCCCCAAATCATGGATTCATGGCTTTTAAGAAAAAAAGGGTGAAATTGATGATGATTCAAGTGTTTATGTGTGATGGGGATCAACTAATTGATGATGATTTATCAAGGTTTGTGGTGGATTTTTGATATGGAAGAAGCTAGGGTTTTGGGGCTAAAAATCGCCCAAGAGGAGAAGAGAAAGAGAGTGGTGCGGTTTTGGCCAATTGCTGGCTGCACCAGTTTTTAAAACTGGTGCGCGCCTGGGCGTGGTCATAACGCGCCTGGGCGCACGACGTTGGCTGGTGCTGGTGCGTACGGGACTGGTGGGGAGTGGCGCGCCATCTCCAGATCTGGTGCGCACAGAGGCGCGCCTGGGCGCAGGCCATGTGCGCCTGAGCGCAAAACTTGCTGAAGCACGCACCAAAAGAATAGTGGTGCGCCTGGGCGCACGCTGGTGCGCTTGAGCATGCACCAGTGACTCCAAACTTCGATTCGCCATAACTTCTTCGTTAACCGTCGGATCGGCCTCAAATTTTGAGACAAGCTTCCTAAGACCCTTATCTTCACATCCAACGGTGGGAATTGGGTTTAGAGCTATGGATATTTTATTCCTAATTTTCTTGCACCAGATAAATTCTAACACTTAAACCTCTGATTTCACCCCCGAATCCACTTCGATAATTCTACCTCTTGATACCTATGCACTCTACGCAACCCCTAGTACTTAAAATGGCTGCTCACATTGCTCCCAAAATTCTTTAAGCAATTAATCTACTCATTCTCTACACTCTAAACCTATTAACTCACTAATTATGCTTGGAATTAAATTAGGGACGTTACAATTCTCCCCCACTTATTGGAATTTCGTCCTCGAAATTCCGTTCAATTCCTTCAAATGGAGAACCATCCCCGACGAAGGGTTGCTAAACTACCAAACACACTTAGCTTCAGTTCTACTCCCCCACTTAGGATCGGCATACTACCTTGCTTAAGTACGCCACCAGACTTTTGCATCCAATGAAGAATACAAATTATGGTTTAGTTTGGTTAGACTCAAAGCAAAAATGCTCTAAGGTCATTGAGGCTTACTCCGATGTCGGTCAAACATTGCAAGAGTCCTACTAAAAAGACTCTTAATATACCTTGGGTTTCTAAAATCAAGAGCAATTTCTCCAATAGATTGGAGATGGCTTCTAAGGTCAACTGGGTTTTTCCCAGACATTTTACTTTAAACATCTGGAAAGGGGTACTAATCAACTGGTTCCTATCTAGGCTTGATTGGTCCTGTGCCATTTATAGTCCTCAAATGACACCAATCATTAATAAACATAAGAATCGAGGTATCAATCCAAATCTCATATCCATTAATGATAGGGTCATTGTCAGGTTTTCAAATAGCACTAACACTTAATAACTGCCACATACAAAACAACCCAAAACTATTTCTATACTCGATCTAAACGGAATCATTAATAGAGATCTAATCATAATCTACCTAGTGATCTACAACTTAGGCACTATTCTTAAGTCCTAAGCAATCACACTCATTGACAAGTAAACAATTAGCACATACATAACAATCAACATTCAAATATGCACATCAACATTTCATATCAGCACATAATTGCAAACACTAACTTGGGAAATCTCTACTTCATTCTAATCCAATCCTGATCTACCTGAATCAACCCTAGGATTCAGGTCTAAGTCTATATACAAATCTTAGATAATCTGCACACATTTCAAATGCAATCCAAGAAGAGTTTGAAAATTTGCATGGTTTTCAATGATTTGTTCACAATCCAAATCAGAAAACTACATGACCGTTACAAAAGACATTTTCGAAAATATGATTGATTCATTTCTAAAATCATAGAAGTTTTCACAAGTAATGTCCCCTCCTATATAGGAATCGTAATGATAAATTTTTAGGTATATCGGAGTTGGTTAGGTTCAGGTTTGGTTCTAAAACCACTTTATCGAAACTTTGAAAAATAATAAGGTTGAACCTAAATCGGATTTTATTTAAAAGTATTGAACAACTCCAGAAACCTCAAAATTTAAAGGGACTAAACTTATATTCAGCCTCAAAGGCTGTGCAAAATTTTCAGACTGATAGGAGCACGTTAAGCTTGAGTTTGATCCTGCTTTCCCAGCTTAAGAAATACTGGAACTGTCAGGTTTGGTTGCACAAAAACTATCACCTTTATTTAAAATGCTAACTTGCTCCAGACAGTGTGAAATTCCATTTAAAAAAAAATTGGAATTTGACCTTTGAAGGCTCGCCAAAATTTTTAGATCATTTCGATTATCCAACCCAAAACTTCGTTTTTATGGTATTTAAAAACCCTGATTTTCCAAATTGACAAAAACCGATAAACACCATAACATACCTACGGATTAGCATAGGTTTCCTAACAAAACAAAGCAAAACAAACATATTCACTCATCACTTAGCAACATGCATAACAGAGCATATCAAACAATTCCTAGGGTTCAAACTCCCTATTCGCCTAGTCAAATGGCTATTCATCACTAGCTTGGAGTTTTGGGGAAACTAAGGCGTATACATAGTTCTTAACAAAAGGGTTAGCTACCTATTAGAAATGTCTCCCTAAAAAATTTCTTACGGCCACACACAATTAAACAAAGTGTCACACATTCAAATTATGCATGCCATGATAAAAACTTTGATAAAAGCAACCACTGTGTATGGGGATTAGAATTCAATAAATATGACCCCATACATTCAAGGTATGTATATCTTTATGAAAACCAAAATAGCATACGGGAAAATCGTTTATGCGTTTATGCATTTATAAAACCAAAGAATAGAACGGAAAACATGTATGAGTTCCTTGATGTTTAAAATCATAGCAGCATACCGGAAAATTATTTACATATAGTGGTATGCTGATGGGGTCAAGGCATTGGAACATCGGGTTCCTCTCTAGATGGAGGAACATTTGGTTTATTTTACGTATACTCTTAGGAAAAGATTTAATCATTCATATTTATTTTATACTTTAAAACCTTGAGATGCTCATGCCAAATAACTTGGATGAAATTTCCAAAAACAAACTCTGTAAACCAAAGCATATCTTTTCGGAGAGAATTACCTTCATCTAACTTCGGGAGAATTTAGGTGAAGGAGTATAAAATTACTCAAAATTAGCAAAATCAATGAAAAAGGGAGTATGTGGTTGTCTAAAAGTTATTTTGATACTTCTTCATAAATTGAAGTAGTTACATTCCCTTTGACCTTGAGTTTGGAAACTAAGTTTTATTCCGCATTGATTTGAGTCGTATATAAGGGTTCCTATTTAATCGGTGCATGGCTTGAGTCAAACAATGAATTAATTTTACCGTCCGATTACTTAGGAATCCTCAGTTTACTCACTAACGTTTCAAAATTTCATGATACGACTTAGCACTCAATTTGGAATGATTTCCGATTCTGTTAAAAACAGTGCAATTCATTTTTGAATTCAATTTCAAAACATGAAAAATCATTGGGGTTATTATCACACTTAAGAGTCGAATGGTTCCTGACTTTTAAAATTATGATGCTTGGGAACTAAACGATCTGTTGATAGCAACACCATTTTATAAAGAAGTCTGCAAATGATTTTATGCTCAAAACAGTTTTCAGCACTCACATGTCCAAACAATAACAAATATCATCAAAATTCACAATTACACATTTAGGCAAACACAAGACAGTTCATTGGATCACATTCATTCAATACAAGCATATATGCTAACTCTATGCACTACCTAAGGTTTCGACCATCTATCCGTCTAAACTTAAGACTATCACTAGGTACTATCTTAGGGTTTCCTACGTTCAATTCTAAGCGTATAAATCCTAGCAACATATCATAGCTATCTAGGATTCCTGAACTAGCTACATCTATTATCTTAAGACAAGACCATATTTCCTATACTTCCGCTACGCAACTCTGATTCTAAAATGTTCACGCATACGGGGACCTATGACAATAACTTCTAATCCTCCTAAATTTGGGATCTTCCTAATTTCCCAAAATACTTGCCGAAACTTAAGGACAGGATGGTGATATCTCCCAACATATGTATACTTGAGGTGATCAAGCTCAAACATACACAACATTAGTGATAAGACCATTCTCGTCTTACTTAAGTTCGAATCATTCAACCTGGTAGTTTTAAAACGTTGAAACCTTGTTTTGTGTGTCACATTTAGAATTGGTTTACTTGGCACGAAACTAAAGATCGTTTCCTCCCGGTGGGGTAGCAACTTAGTGCTCTTGCCCGTTGAGGTATCGCTTCCTTAGTCTCGTCGTTCATCCACTTTTAAATATGACTCATTGTTTTCCACAAGGTTTCGGGTTTGAACAAAAAAATAAGCTTCAAATAATTTAAGCAAACTCAAAGAAAATTTTGTAAATACCAACCGCACTATACTCAGTAACTATTCCTATTATCATCCTAGCAATGATACTGAACTACACCTTAAAACAAACTCTAGTTCTAACTTAGCTACTCGCTTGGTGAGTAAGCTGCAGGAGTAATATGTTACTCCAATAGGCCGAGGAAAACTGCTCTGATACCAAAAATGTAACACCTTACATTATCTACCCGTAGATACCCATTTATTAAAATAGTGAACTTGAAATTTCCTTTTTAATTTATAAAAATCTGCCGTCAATCGGACGGAGTTTCCTTTGAATATTGGATTTTTCCAAAATTTAGTTTAACCTGTTCACTTTTATAAAAACATATTTATATTCATCAGAGGCCAGCAGGGCCCAAAATAGAGTTCAGTCCATATATTACAACCTTTCCAGAAAAATAAGTCTAAGTCTCAAGACTCCTAGTTTCCAGATATGAAATAAAATAAATACAACCAAACTTCTCAAAATACACAATATATGACCAAGAAAGTGGTCACCCCAAAAATACCCTACACTCCACATGATGGAATGTATTTCCTGCTCGGCACGACTCGTGTATGCTCCTTCGGTACCTGTAAAAATATAGCAAGAAGGGAAGCATTACACAGAACTTGGGAAGATAGCTTCTAAGAAGCATAGCAATAAACTAGGCCCTACCTACTCGCTAACAGTTAAACAACCATACTCACATTCTTATACAAACATATCCTACTTCCATTTCCATTAACCATATCCTTTCCATTAGCCACTTATACTTAGCATTTCCAAATTATTCTCATAAGTTATTTCCTCTAATTCCTATATCATTTCCATTGTCCATTTTCTTATTTCATTTTCCAATGTCCATTCTATTATCCATTTTTCCTTTCCATTACCATCTTCATTACCTTTTCCATTTTTATTTCCTTTTCCTTTATTCCTTTTTCCATTATGTGTAACCTCAATCAGAGATCTACACTTTCCATTGGGTGTAACCTCAAATCAGAGATATACACTTTCCATTGGGTGTAACCTCAAATCAGAAATCTACACTTTACCATTGTGGGTAACCCCAAAACAGAGATCTACACACAGTGTATGCAACCACGAATCAGTGATCTGCATACACACCATATCATTTATGTAACCTCAAACAGAGATCTACATAAACTTCCCTTTTTCCTTTTTATCGTACACCACTATGATTTGGTTTACCCGCTAGGTAATTGGAACACCTGTCTAGGGACTTGGGGACACCTGCCCAGGACTTTACAGCCATCCAGACCATCACCTGCAGGACTATGTACTTTTACCAATCCATTAATTATTCCAATTATTGGTGTGGAAAACTGATCCTGTGGGTCACCGGGCGCCTACAGGGCAGTTTGGCCTGATGGGTAATTGGCCTGGCAGGTAATTGGCCCTAACATGTAATTGGAACACCTAGCCGGGTACCTAGTGTTCCGGGCCCCACTGATCAGTTTCCACTTTAGTTACCTTTACCATTTTCAATTAATCAACAGTCTATTCCGTTAATTATAAACCATAATCAAAATTCCAGCAACAACACATATTACCATATTCCACATAACAATCCTTATACTCATAATTAAACATTTATCACCAATCATCACAAACATTTTCCAAATAACAACATATATACTCTTAAATAAACACTTATCACCAATTTCCAAATAACATACACTTTTAGCACTTAGTCACATGAATAAATTCTTAACATTCCATAACAACCCACAATCAACAGAACAGATCAGTCGGCATATTCAGGTATGTCTCAAAGTACTATAAATTAAGTCAGCTCCCTAGGGTTCTTCACTTCCTACTTTCATAACACACATAAAGAGGGTTTACTTTCCAAATTAATTAACTACACCCAGCTACCACTATAACACCCTTAGAATCTATGTCCCAAATAAAGGTAATACAACCCCTCTTACCTTAAACTTGAAGGGTGAGAGGTGTAGAGCTTGATTCCAAAGCCTAGGTTGTAGAGAGAGAAAGCTCTAAGTCATGGAGGAGAGAGAAAGTGACCCATGGAACAAATGAGACACTAATAGTTAGAAATGAGGGTGAGTAATTCATTTAACATAAATAAGGAGAGGAGAAAAGCTTAAATCAACTTACTTTAAGCTTGGAAATGGTAAGAAGGAAAATGGATCTTGGAACCCTAGAACCCCCAAATCATGGATTCATGGCTTTTAAGAGGAAAAGGGTGAAATTGATGATGATTCAAGTGTTTATGTGTGATGGGGATCAACTAATTGATGATGATTTAGCAAGGTTTGTGGTGGATTTTTGATATGGAAGAAGCTAGGGTTTTGGGGCTAAAAATCGCCCAAGAGGAGAAGAGAAAGAGAGTGGTGCGGTTTTGGCCAATTGATGGCTGCACCAGTTTTTAAAACTGGTGCGCGCCTGGGCGTGGTCATGGCGCGCCTGGGCGCACGACGTTGGCTGGTGCTGGTGCGTACGGGACTGGTGGGGAGTGGCGCGCCATCTCCAGATC
This sequence comes from Crotalaria pallida, assembly GCA_037953625.1. Lineage (NCBI taxonomy): Eukaryota > Viridiplantae > Streptophyta > Magnoliopsida > Fabales > Fabaceae > Crotalaria > Crotalaria pallida. Next base: position 47,644,654 of record CM075649.1, on the reverse strand, counting down.
TGGTGTGCACAGAGGCGCGCCTGGGCGCAGGCCATGTGCGCCTGAGCACAAAACTTGCTGAAGCACGCACCAAAAGAATAGTGGTGCGCCTGGGCGCACGCTGGTGCGCTTGAGCATGCACCAGTGACTCCAAACTTTGATTCGCCATAACTTCTTCGTTAACCGTTGGATCGACCTCAAATTTTGAGACAAGCTTCCTAAGACCCTTATCTTCACATCCAACGGTGGGAATTGGGTTTAGAGATATGGATATTTTATTCCTAATTTTATTGCACCAGATAAATTCGAACACTTAAACCTCTGATTTAACCCCCGAATCCACTTCAATAATTCTACCTCTTGATACCTATGCACTCTACGCAACCCCTAGTACTTAAAATGGCTGCTCACCTTGCTCCCAAAATTCTTTAAGCAATTAATCTACCCATTCTCTACACTCTAAACCTATTAACTCACTAATTATGCTTGGAATTAAATTAGGGATGTTACAATAGACCCAAATCTCCACTGAAATTATTGAATACATGCACAAATCAAAAGGTCTTTATTTTGGTTGTAATGAGGCCATGGCTAAAAATGTCAAGGTAGGATAAAAGAAAGAAAAGATGAAACTAAGGGCTAAAATGCAAAACAAATTTCCCTCTAAAAATTATGAATGAGCAATGAATACTATGAGGACTCACACTCAAATCACAACTATTTCAAACTTCTTCTTTTTCAACTTTTTCTCTACTACTTCTTTCAAACAAATTTTCTTTTCTCTTATCATTCATCAATTTCCACTTTTTCTCTATTTTTTCTTTCTTTTCTTTTGGAAGAAGAGTAACTCTACAACACTTTCACAATTTTCATACTTTTGAAATGTCCCTCTCTCAATTGCTCATTCAAAATTCCTAAGGTACTCACAGAAAGTATACAATCAATGCAGGGTACCAAAGAAAAATCTTTTTTATATCAGGCTCAAAATGGGCAACTAAGGAAAAACAAATCCAACAAAAATATCTAAAGGCTTCAAAAATACCATCCTAAATGCCTTAATCATTTTCATGCATGTAATCAATTATCAATCTAAAAATGGTCACCGGTCAAGTTCTAGATCACAAAACTAAAGTGAACACACTCATGAAAGAAATAGGGGTCTCAAATCAATATATTCAATAAATCATACCCCATCAAATAGGCTCAAAATCTCACTAAGCTAAAGTCAGTTCACTAATCTCAAGTTCTGAAAAACTTTGTCAAAATAACCAGATTTCAAAAATATTTACAGCTCAACAAATAAATAACATGAATCAATGAGTCTAATCCTAAACTAAGTATATACACCTATCATCAGAAAAAATAATCCTAAGTCTAGAATAATTACAAAACCTCTACCTAAGACACAAACCAACTCCAAAAATGGGAGAAAAATTCAGATCTGAATTTTTTTTTGTTTTGTCCACTTCCCCAAACTTAAAGGTTGGTTTGTCCTCAAGCAAACTAAACTGAACATACCTAACTAAAAAATAAAAAATTACATGGAATAAATTTGGAACACTTCCTACTTGCATCTGAATAAAGATCAGCACTAACAAAATTGAGAAGACATTCCCCCCAAACTTATATAAGTCATTAAGAATAAGTGCCAAAATTAGCACCTCTAATGGGGAAATATCATCTCATATCTGTTACACAAAATATAACTTGATGCAAATAATTAATGGTCCAAATAAATATCCAAGCAATAAAAACTATAAAAAAATCCTATAAAGCGATTACATATTTTTGTTAAACATGTATAGGATGTGACACCCTCAAATACATACTTGAAATTAGAGTAATAAATATACTATTACTCAAATAGTTATGGACTTGTACTTGAAATTAGAGTAATAAATATACTATTACTCAAATAGTTATGGACTTGTTAGTATTAGAAAATACAGGGCTTAAAATTTCCCTTTTCATTTTCTGAAAGAAGCGGGTGCACAAACCAAAATATGGAATCCTTGGAGAATATATTTTATATCATTTTAAACATTATACTGAATTCGGCATTTTCTAAGACAAGAAAATCTTTTCATAACTCAGATAGCATCGGTTCTTCGAAATTGTATTTACATAGTGAAAACTTAAGTGATGCCATCCATTCTTTCGTTTTGCGGAACTGATACCATTTTCAAATATCGTAGCCGAACTCTTTAAATAATCTTTATCAGAGTAAGCGTAAATAGTAGGACTATGCACAGTTGTAATATAAAAATAAGATATATATATATATGTATATAAGTCATGAAATACATAGTCCAAGTGATAGTCTCCAAACTCCAGTACAAGTCCATAAAACAGTAATATCAAAGTAGATCATCACTCCAGAGTTCTCAAAAGCTATATACAATATCTACACATCAAAAATAAAGACTCTGAAGCTGATCATGGTACATAAGCAACAACAGTAGTAGTAGTAGTAGTAGAAGTCTCCAAGAAGTAATAGTAGTAGCAGTCATCATCCAACATCATCAGCAGCAACATCATCTCCTCCACAACATCCATCACACCGGATCCCTGATCCTCATCATCTACCTTATGCACATACCTAGGGATCATCGTCCCTCCACTGACTCCCGGTAGAGCAAACGACAGGCTCGCCTCTGCTCTCGTCCTCCACAGGGTCCTCCTCTATCTCATCCGAAGGAGTGGGTACCCTTCCACTGGGTACAGGGTCAGGTGATGGCGAGACCCTAACAGGGCTCCTCGGATCAGATGGGGGAGTCTCCTCGCGGACGACTCTAGAAGAAAAAGGGTGTGAGCGGGTAGGTCGAAAGCGAAAACTGTGATATGAATGAGCTGGTCGTGTGGGAGGTGGTCCATGGTAAGTGTAAAAGGGTGGCACATGCATAGTGTATATGATGGGGATCCTAAATCTACAAGGACGAAACCGGATCTGGGGGTTGGGGTGATAGAAGGTAACCTCTACCTCACCCTCAAATACCGCTCGGTGATCCTCGTAGATCCATATGCCACTAGGAAGTGGCCGGATCTCGATGCAAGCGATGTAACGTGACATCACCTACAAGGGCACAGGGATAAGCAATTCTATACACATAATAAATAGAGCATAAATATATGCACAATGTAAGTATGTAGATATGCAGCACTAATCAACAACCACATTTAGCACTTAGCAAGTATTTAATGCAAGTAAGATGCTCATACTTGTTTTCATTTATCAACTTTAGATTAAATGAGTGGCATGATATATGAGTCTAGCTCTCAATCCTAACTCCATCAATCTATGTCACTCTCTGACGTCCATCCTTTACTTCATATTAGCACTCAACAGTGCGTTGTACTCCTAGGTGTACAACATTCGTACATTCACCAAGAATGTACACGACAAGCTTGGAAATGGTACATAACGTGCTCCTCGAGCAACGTCCCGTCGTCTCAATGGAATAACCATATCATCAGCATCTCACTTTCGCTGGCCACATCGTCAACCATAATGTGTCATCAAGCAAGCCGTCAGTTGGCACTCCCAGAGGCCCTCCTCATGTTACCAAAACATGAAAAACGATCTAACATCCGAACTCCAGAATGAATGCATTTGCTTAACTTAAAAGAATTGATTGGTATATCTCAATTAATAATATCTCACATTATTAATTCAGTAATTTCATACCATCATCAATCAATTTCTTTCAAGTCTTAGATCACTTGGATTATTATCATTTAAGTATTAACAGAATGATTCAGAATTAAAAATGGTATTTTTAATTTTCTGGACAGAAATACTCGAGTGTTCTTCATAATACTCGAGTAGTTCTTCAGTTTTTTCCAGATTACTCGAGTAGTTCATAGCTACTCGAGTCGTTCATACTTTTCCAGAAAAGTCAGGTTTCAGGTCTTCAAAAATACTCGAGTAATTCATGAAATACTCGAGTCGTTCATCAACCCAGAATACTCGAGTAGTTCTTCATTACTCGAGTGGTTCATCAGAAAACACTCTTACTGCATCTGTTAATACTCGAGTCCTAGACCTGATACTCGAGTGTTGGTGCAAAGTGATGCACTGATGCATCACGAAATACTCGAGTATCAAGCCATATACTCGAGTCTTATCAGACAGTACAGGCTAAAAATCTGGTTTTAACATACCATTTTCAATTCTAACCATTTCTAATCCAATCCAATGATCAACAGAGTTCATATATCATATATTAAACATGTTCAAGCACTTAGAACACATCAAATTACAGAATTCACAGAGATTCACAAGATTATGCATAAAACTTAGAAAATTCACAACTTAACATACCAATTTGCATAATACACAGAATACTCATGATTTTAAGTTCCAAATAGCTTGCATGCAACATATAAAACTTGCTCAAAACCACTTTAGAACACAGGTTGGTCTCCAAACCAATTTCCCTATTCAAACTAAGCCCTTAGGGCCTCTTGGTGGCTCTCTAATCAAATTCATGTAATTTAAACTCTATCTAGTGAATAGAAAGCTTTCCCCTTACTTCTCAGACGTGACTCAACAAGAAAATTGCAAGGAAGAACTCCACAACACAGAGAATCACTTCAAGCACCAATATGCAGAGCAGTTTGAGTGGAGCACCAAAATTGAATTCGTTGACACATGAAACAACATAAGAATTGGGGAAATTAGTCTCCCTAGATTCTATGCAACACCAACTAACTAAAGAAACAAGTTTGAGACTCATAGAGTGCGTGAGCTTACCAAAATTGAAGATCAAAGTAAGCTTCAGAACTAGATGACAGCAACCAAACTCCAACTTCCAAGCTTCGATTCTTCCAATATACAGACTCTCAACTCACAATTTTGGTGTTTATACAAAGCTCGAGATGTGAGCTTTGTATTGGTGTATGATTTGTAACTCAACTCAACTCAACTCAGAGAGAGAGAATCGATTGACTGAACTTAAGAACCCTAATACATACAAAGCTTCCCAAATTGACCAAATGGGTTGGTTGATCCGTGAACCATGGCTTAAATAGCCATCCATGAAGCTCATGCACAGCGCCACGAAGGTGGAAACGTGTTGCTGGAGGTGTTTTCGTGTCAACGGTGGAGAATCGTTGGTGGTGACTCACCAAAACGCACTAACTCGTGCAACTCTGACCAGAACACTCGAGTCTTTTCAGAAATACTCGAGTATTTTGGTCAGTTTTTGAAAAATATTTTTTTTTATTTTCTTTCCCTCCAAAACCTTTCCTATAATTACTTCTAGGTCCCAAGGCAGGGACTAATATGCAAATTATTTATTTATGCATAAATATAATTACCAAAATAAATTCACACATTTACTAACAATATAAACACAGATTTTAATCAAAGATTAAAAATAGAAATAAATAATTATAATAAACTTTATAATTAATATTTCATTAATCAGGGATTAAAATTTTGGGGTGTTACACTACTCCCCCACTTACAAGGAATTTCGTCCCTGAAATTCAACTTATACAAACAACTCAGGATAGTCCTGACGCATCTTATCCTCTAATTCCCAATATGCTTCCATCACATCACCACAAATCCAGATAACCTTGACCAAAAGAATATCCTTCCCTCTAAGCTGCTTGACTCTTCGATCTTCAATACGGATAGGCATAGCTTCAAAGGTTAGGTTCTCACGTATTTCTAGGTCATCAGGTTGGATTCTAAGAACAATGGTGGGGTCATGAATATACTTTTTCAACTGAGACACGTGAAACACATTATGAAGATTAGCTAATGACGAAGGTAGGGCTATTTGGTAAGCTACTGAACCAATCTTTTTAAGAATTTGGTAAGGGCCAGTAAACTTAGGTGATAGTTTCTGGGTTTTCAAGGCTCTACTAACACCTTTGGTTGGTACTATTCTAATGAAAACATGGTCACCTTCAGCAAATTCTAAGGGTTTCCTCCTCCGATCGGCATAGCTCTTCTGTCTACTTTGAGCAGTCTTCATCTTCTCTTGTATCATCTTAATCTTCTCAGTTGTCTCTTGCACAAAATCTGGTCCAATAAGAGAACTCACCCCCACTTGAAACCAGCATAATGGAGTCTGACACTTTCTCCCATACAGAGCTTCAAATGGTGCCATTCCAATGCTCATATGATAACTATTGTTGTAAGTAAATTCCACGAGCGGCAACACTTGTTCCCAATTTCCTTGACCTTCTAAAACACAGGTTCTTAAGATGTCCTCCAGTGACTGAATGGTCCTTTCTGTTTGACCATCAGTCTGAGGATGGTATGCAGAAGTCAACTTCAATCTTGAACCCAGAGCTTTATGTAGATCCTGCCAAAACTTCGATGTAAACATTGGATCATGATCTGACACGATACTTGATGGTACACCATGCAGGCGAACAACTTCTTTGATATACAACTAAGTGAGCTTTCCAAAGAGTAACACATATTAACTGGAATAAAATGCGCTGACTTCGTCAAGCGATCTACAATCACCCAGATTGCATCATGACCAATAGTTGTCCTTGGCAATCCAGACACGAAGTCCATTGAGATACTATCCCATTTCCATAACGGAATCTCTAAGGGAAGTAATTCTCCTCCTGGCCTTTGGTGTTCCACCTTAGCCTTCTGACACACCAAACAACACGCTACGTACCTTGCCACATCTTTCTTTAAACAAGGCCACCAAAATATCTTCCTCAAATCCTGATACATTTTGGTAGCTCCCGGATGCATACTCATCTTGCTCTTATGCGCTTCATCCAGAATCATTCTTCTTACTTCTGAATTATCGGGCTCACAAATCCTTGATCTAAAGCGAAGAATTCCATCCTTCCCTTCTTGAAATTCTAACTCTTTGCCTTCCTCCATAAGCTTCCTCTTTTCCTTAAGCTCATCATCTTCTCGTTGCAATTCTCGAATCCTTTGCAAGAATTCATTAGCAATCTGCAACATCCCCATCTTGATACTTGTCGGCTCTACGTGCATCGTTAAGCTCAAATCTCTAAATTTCTCTATCAACGCAGCTTCTTTGACCATCATCGAACTGATATGCATTGCTTTTCGACTCAATGCATCCGCCACAACGTTTGCTTTCCCAGGATGGTAATGAAGCTCAAACTCATAATCCTTCAAGAACTCCATCCAGCGACGTTGCCTCATTTTCAACTCTTTCTGGTCAAAAAGGTACTTTATACTCTTATGGTCACTAAATACCCAAAACATAGTGCCATAGAGATAGTGCCTCCAAATCTTTAGAGCGAAGACAACAACTGCCAGCTCTAAGTCATGAGTTGGATAGTTCATTTCATGAACTTTTAGTTGTCTCGAGGCATAAGCGACTACCTTTCCATCTTGCATCAACACACTCCCAAGTCCTTGTTTCGATGCATCACAGTACACTTCGAAATTCTTCTGTGGATCAGACAAAATCAACACAGGAGATGATGTCAATCTTTCCTTCAACTCTCCCATATAAATGGTTGGTCTTTCCGAGTTAACTTCGTCAATGGTAGCGCAATCTTCGAGAAACCTTCTATAAATCTTCTATAGTAGCCAGCCAAACCAAGAAAACTTCTCACTTCCGTGACCGACTTCGGTTGTTCCCATTGTAGAACTGAACTTACTTTTGCCGGGTCAACTGCTATTCCCTTGTTTGATATCACATGTCCTAAAAACTTGACTTCCTCCAGCAAGAACTCACACTTTGCAAGTTTGGCGTACAATTGCTTCTCCTTTAGGACATTCAACACTATTCTCAAGTGTTCAACATGCTCCTCCGGGCTCTTGGAATAAATAAGGATATCGTCAATGAACACAACCACGAATGAGTCTAAATAGGGTCTAAAGATTCGATTCATGTAGTCCATGAAAATAGCTGGTGCATTAGTCAATCCGAATGGCATCACAACATACTCATAATGCCCATATCGGGATCGAAATGCAGTCTTAGAGATATCCTCTTCTCTAATCCTGATCTGATGATACCCCGATCTCAGATCAATCTTAGAAAATACTGAAGCCCCACGAACTTGATCCATAAGGTCATCTATCCTTGGTAAAGGATACTTATTCTTGATTGTGACCTTAATCAACTGCCGGTAGTCGATACACATCCTCATACTACCATCTTTCTTTTTGACGAACAAAACCGGAGCACCCCAAGGCGACACACTTGGTCGTATTATCTGCTTCTGCAATGTTGATGTGCTAGCAAGTGTACTGGGTCAACGAGTAATATAGTCAATGGAAGACCGAATATCGTCCCACAGGGAGTTGTGTTTTTAGTCTACTTTTACCTAAGTGTAATTAGAAATAAATCCTATAACTAAAAAGTTGCTTTAAAGTAAAATTCAGATTTGAAACTAATAATTAACTAAACTAATTAATTGTTGAAATTAAATAAAAACTTGAGAACTATGGGAGAAAGTGGTTAGGAACGTTGGTTGCATTGTAGGTTTCACTTATTCAATTATGGTTTAGGTTTTCCTTTAATTCAAGGAAATTCCTCTTTATTAGAAACTATTAGATCTCTCTATAATTACTCTTTATTCTCTAAGTTTGTAATCCTTGATCTCTCAATAAATTACAACATTAGAAAATAAGTTATTAAGCACAAGGGAATTACCAATTCATATAATCATCTAATTATATCTCTATAATTGAGTGATTATACCGTTGATTGCAAGACCTATTCAAAATCCCTAACTTTCATTAAGAATTAAGAAGATCCAAAACATAAAGTGATCAGTTTTACGTATTCAATAAAAAACACAATCAACACATGAATTAAAAAAAATGGAAAACACTAAACTATAAATTGAAATAAGCTACGCCATACAAATTCACTGTGTTCCTAACACGAGGGTTTTAGTTACACATAGAAATAGGAAGAATAAAAGACATATTAGGGAAACTCATAGACAAATTACCCCAAATTCTTCAATCCTCCACTTGTGCTCTCCAAAGCGATGTAATCTCCCTCTTCAAACTATTCTAATCTGTGTTTTCTGACTCTGGCTGGCTGCCTAACCTAGGTCTAAATCACTAATTTATATTTACAAAATAACCCTAGGTAGAATCCCCATCAAGTTCTGAAGTTTTGGCCCAAACGGGCCTGGTCTGGTTCACGCACGCCCCAGGCGCACCCGTCCCCGCGCCTCAGGCGCGCGAGGTAGGTCCCGACTCCGTTTTGCTTCGTTCTTTGTCCTGCTTCAAGGTCTTTACGAGCCCTTTCCAATTCCATAATTATTTTTTTGCATTTGAGCTCCAAATGTACTTGAAACAATGAACAAACGGATCAAAAAGTTCAAGGGAAACTACAACTACTAAAATTCCTAAAAACTAATAAAAAGATCCTATGTTTGCTATGAAAACAAGCCAAATCAAAGTAAAAGAGGGTAAAATGAAGTCCAGAAAATATATATATCAGACCCAAATCACTCCCCCAAACTTAGCATTTTGCATGTCCCAGGCAAAAGTAAAATAAAAATTCTAAAAAAAAGACAACTTCCCTAAATCAACATGTACACACCTACTCTAGGACTTTGACTCATTATTTTGACACACATTTTACAAGCTATTTACACAATCAACAACTGGTTAGAGAACCAAACTCAATAAGAACCCAACACTAGTGAACACTCTCAACCTCACAGTGTATATCTCTCAAAGTGTATAAGGGTATTATTTCAATTCACACAAGTTCATCTCTCAAAGTGTATAAGGGTATTATCGCCACTGAAACATCGAATACATGCACAAATCAAAAGGTCTTTAAATAGGTTGTAATAGGGTCTGGCTAAAAGTGTTAGGTGGGATAAAGGAAAGAAGGGATAAAACTAAGGGCTAAAATCAATAATGAAATTCCCCTCAGAATCATGAATGAGCAACAAGATATATTCAATGGAATCATACTCAATCACAATTTTTTTTCACTTTCAAATTGAATCCTCTACTCTCTCCCTTTTCATTATTATTATTATTATTATTTTTAACCAATTTTTCCATTGGGAGAGTAGTAGGCATAACACTTTACTTTTTCTTTTTCACTTCTTTTCTATTCTATCGCATTCCACTTAATTGCTCATCCAAAAATTCCTAAGGTACTCTCAAAATAATAATGCAATCAATGCAGGGTACCAAAGAAAAATTATATAACAATATAAAGCTCAAAATGGGCAACTAAGGGATAAATGAATCGATGCAACAATCTGGAAGCCTCAAAAACACATCCTAAGTGCCTTAATCATCTTCATGCATGCAAAAAAAAAATCAATCTTGAAATGGTCACCGGTCAAGTTCTAGAACAACAACGCTAAGAGAACACACTCATGAAAGAAATAGGGGTCTCAAATCAAAATAGATCAATAATCACATACCCCTCAAAAGGCTCAAAATCTCACAGGCTAACAGTCAGTTCACTAATCACAAGTTCTGAAAAAGTTTGACAAAATAACCAGTCATCAAAAGTGCTTACAACCCACATAACATGGTCAAAAATCACAAAATCTAGTCCTAAGCTAAGTATATACACCTATCAAAAGAGAAAAAGTCCTAAATCTAGAATAATCACCTACTTTCACTAGAGACACAAACCAACACCAAATATGGAAAAACAACTCAAGTCTGAAAAATCAATTTTTATTTTGTATACTCCCCCAAACTTAAAGGTTGGCTTGTCCTCAATTGCTCATCCTTTTCATAATTTTCATTCTTTTTTTATTATTATTATTTTTTCATTGGAAGAGAAGTAGGCACATAAGACTTTACTTTTTTTTCTTTTCTTTTCTTTCTCATTCCACTTAATTGCTCATCCAAAATTCCTAAGGTACTCTCAAAGAATTATGCAACAATTGAAGGATACCAAAGAAACATCATATATCATTATAAGGCTCAAAGTGGGCAACTAAGGGAACAATTTTCAATGCAAATTCTGAAGGCCTCAAAAACACAACCTAGGTGCCTTAATCATATTCATGCATTCAATCAATCATCAATTTTGAAATGGTAACAGGTCAAGTTCTAGAACAACATCATCAAAGAGAACACACTCATGAAAAAAATATAGGGGTCTCAATATCATAATAAATCAATAATCACATACCCCATCAATAGGCTTAAAAGCTCACAGGGCTAAAGTCAGTTCACTAATCACAAATTCTGAAAGCATTTGTCAAAATAACCAGTTCACAACAGTATTTACAGCTCAATCAAATAGAGTCAAAAGTCAATGAGTCTAAGTCCTAAACTAAGTATGTACATGCATCATTAGAGAAAAAGTCCTAAGGTTAGAAAAATTAATTACTCTTGCTAAGGACACAAACCAATACAAAAATATGGGAGAGAATTTCAGATCTGAAAAATAAAATTTTTATTTTGTATATCCTCCCCCAAACATAGATGTTGGCTTGTCCTCAAGCAAACTAATCTAGCCTAAAACTACAAAATAAAAATTAAAACTACCTAAGAAAGCTGGACAATATTTTTCGTGAGATACAGGTTCTGAATGGGGAACTAGAAAAATTCCCCCAAACTGGGTTTTCACAGCCCGGCGCGCCTGAGGGGCGCCACCGCATGCGCCCCAGGCGCACGAGGTCTGTACCTCCATATATATATTTTTTTTTTCTTTTTTTTAACAACTACCTAAGAATTGAAACCTACACTACTACTTATGTACAAAACAAATCCACCAGGATCCCAAATTCTATGGGTCAAATCCCATGTGATGCAACAATAATGAGTTATGCCCACATCCCATGGGGAAGACCTTGGGTGATGATGCCCAGCAAAATTTTCTTTTCTTCCATCATCCATCATGAAGTTGTTAACTCCATTAGTCAGGAAGATTACTTTCTCATGCTTCCCATTGCCTAATAATGACTCAGATTGCTCTAGATATTTTTCATAAAAGTACTTAGGCTGAATATAATAGAAAAATTTTGATTCACCCAAGCATGAACTAGATTTAATAAATTTCTCTATAGCAACAAATTCCAAATGCAAGGGTGGTTCAATTTTTTCTACAATTTTCAAACCTTCGATTTTTATTTTTCGATCCTCTTCCTCAAACCTATCATGCACAATTTCTTTTTCAGATTTTTGCTCCTCCATAGGGATTTGATCATTGGTCACATCCATCACCACAACTTCCTCCTCTTTTTTAGGAGAGTAAAAAATTGTTGATAATGCTTGTGACTCCTCAGATAAATGTTTTGAAATTTGCTCAAGTGCTATATTTATGTTCTCAAAACTTTTTCTGTTTTCTTCTTTTATAAAATTAATTTCTTGAACATTACTACTAACTTTTTGAGCTAATTTCTCTTGGTTAATTTCCCATGACTCTTTCTCCACAGGGGGAGGAATTGGCTCAACACGAGGGAATCCAAAATTATTTTTGCAATCTTTAGCATAATCCTCAGCGGCTTGAGCCAATCTCTCTAGAGCTATTTCCATTGGGGTTTTACTAGGAGGGGGAGGCTCCATATGAGAACATTGAGAACAATATCTTTCCTTTTTCATATCATTAATCTGTTGATTCATTATCTCTATATCTATTTCCCATTGGGCCTTCCTAGGAGTTATATTTTGTGCAACATAATATGGAGGATAAGGATAATATGGAATAAATCTATCACAATCTGAATCATTATTACAACTATAATTATACATGAGAAAGTACAAATTACACAAATAATTACAGAAAAGTACCGAAAAGAAATTAGAATCGAATTTCAATCCCCGGCAACGGCGCCAAAAACTTGTTGATTGTCTAGCAAGAGTACTAGGTCGACAAGTAATACAGATAGTAAGTGAGTATCGTTCCACATGGAGATTGCAAATTGTTTCTAATAACTTTTCACCAATTCGTAATTATTAATGCAACTTGTTATTGAATTTTAGAAGAAGAAATAGAATTTAAATAAAAATAAAAAATAAAAAGATTGAGGAGATAAGATGATTAGAAAGCAATAGAAAAAGGTTAGGAACTTGGTTTCGTTGTATGATTCACTTATTTAACTATGAATTAGGTTTTCCTTCAAATCAAGAACAATTCCTAAATTAGTAGTTACTAGATCTCTCTTATGCAACTACCGTTTATTTTTCCGATAATTAATTCTTAATCTCTTAAGTAATTACATTACCGAATAAATAATTTATTAAGGACATGGAATTAATTCGTTGTATAATCATTCAATTATATCTCTATATTTTGAACTGATTATACCATTGAATTGCATGGCCTATTCTAAATCCTAATTCTCATTAGTAACTTAGAAAATCCACAACATAAATTGCGCAGGTTTATGTGATAAAAACACAATCAACGCTTGATTTAAAAACGGGAAAACACTAAATCATAAATTAAAATAAGTTACACCATACAATTTACACCATGTTCCTAACAAGAGGTTTTAGTTACACATATAGAAATAAAGAAAACAGAAGCAAAGAGAAAACCTCATATCATAGACAATACAGGTTAACTCTCCAAGAGACCTTCAATCTTCACGCAGATCTCTCTTGTAGTGATGATCTCCAATCCTTGTGCCTTGCCTCCTTGCTCTCAATAGATGTTACTAACCTCTCTCTCTAATCCTAATTGAATTCTATGATCTCAAAACCTACTGAAAACTATTTACAAATCCTCTATTTAAAGAGTAAAACAAATCCTAAAATAAATCTTAATTAAATCTAGTAGATAAGGTCCATGTTTATCTTCAAATTTCTGACCAAGTCTAAGATATGAAGCCAAATTAGACGTCTCTTCTTCTACTTTGTTCAGAATCTGGTAAAATTGGGCCTCCTCTGATGCACGCGCGCCCCAGGTGCGCAGGGTCTGATGCTATATTTTCTGTTCTAATTGACGCGCCTCAGGCGCACCCGTTCTCTCGCCCTGGGTGCGTGGGACCTACTCCGGCTCCGTTTTGCTCTGTTCTTTTTCCATTTGCAAGATCTTTTCGTCCTCTTTTCAGGTCCATAAATATTTTATCCATTTGAGCTCCAAAAAGTACCTGAAACACTAGCAAACTGATCAAAATGTTCAAAGGACCCTAAACTACTAAAATTAATTAAAATCTACTAAAAAGTCCTAAATTTGCTAGAGAAACAAGCCAAATACATAGTAAAAGGGAGTCCAAATAATGCTCAAATCTATATATATTGGACCTAAATCACTCCCCCAAACTTAGCATTTTGCATGTCCCAGGCAAAAGTAAAATAAAAATCTAAACAAAAGACAACCTCCCTAAATCAATATGAACACACCTAATCTAAGACTTCGACTCAAGACTCCAACACATATTATCACAAGCTATTTACACAATCACAAACTAGTTAGAGTAACAAACCCAATCAGAACTCAAGACTAGTGAACACTCTCAACCTCTCAAATGTTTCTCTCAAAAGTGTATAAGGGTAATATTTAATTTAAGCACAAGTTCATCAATGATAAAGTGCTACCATATGCTTGACCATAGACCAAAATTGCCACTGAAATTATTGAAAGTATGCACAAATCAAAAGGTCTTATTTTTGGTTGTAATGGGGCCAGGCTAAAGTGTTAGGTGGGATATAAGAAAGAAGGAATAATGAACTAAGGGCTAAAAATGCAAAGCAAAATTCCCCTAGAATCATGAATGAGCACTAAGTATATTACCATGGAGTCACAACTCAATTCACAACTTTATTCTTCTTACTTTTCAATTTTCAATTCCTCTACTCTCTTCCTTTTCATAATTTTCATTCTTTTTTTATTATTATTATTTTTTCATTGGAAGAGAAGTAGGCACATAAGACTTTACTTTTTTTTCTTTTCTTTTCTTTCTCATTCCACTTAATTGCTCATCCAAAATTCCTAAGGTACTCTCAAAGAATTATGCAACAATTGAAGGATACCAAAGAAAAATCATATATCATTATAAGGCTCAAAGTGGGCAACTAAGGGAACAATTTTCAATGCAAATTCTGAAGGCCTCAAAAACACAACCTAGGTGCCTTAATCATATTCATGCATTCAATCAATCATCAATTTTGAAATGGTAACAGGTCAAGTTCTAGAACAACATCATCAAAGAGAACACACTCATGAAAAAAATATAGGGGTCTCAATATCAGAATAAATCAATAATCACATACCCCATCAATAGGCTTAAAAGCTCACAGGGCTAAAGTCAGTTCACTAATCACAAATTCTGAAAGCATTTGTCAAAATAACCAGTTCACAACAGTATTTACAGTTCAATCAAATAGAGTCAAAAGTCAATGAGTCTAAGTCCTAAACTAAGTATGTACATGCATCATTAGAGAAAAAGTCCTAAGGTTAGAAAAATTAATTACTCTTACTAAGGACACAAACCAATACAAAAATATGGGAGAGAGTTTCAGATCTGAAAAATAAAATTTTTATTTTGTATATCCTCCCCCAAACTTAGATGTTGGCTTGTCCTCAAGCAAACTAATCTAGCCTAAAACTACAAAATAAAAATTAAAACTACCTAAGAAAGCTGGACAATATTTTTGGTGAGATACAGGTGCTGAATGGGGAACTAAAAAAATTCCCCCAAACTGGGTTTTCACAGCCCGGCGCGCCTGAGGGGCGCCACCGCGTGCGCCTGTGGCGCACGAGGTCTGTACCTCCATATATATATATTTTTTTTTCTTTTTTTTAACAACTACCTAAGAATTGAAACCTACACTACTACTTATGTACAAAACAAATCCATCAGGATCCCAAATTCTATGGGTCAAATCCCATGTGATGCAACAATAATGAGTTATGCCCACATCCCATGGGGAAGACCTTGGGTGATGATGCCCAGCAAAATTTTCTTTTCTTTCATCATCCATCATGAAGTTGTTAACTCCATTAGTCAGGAAGATTACTTTCTCATGCTTCCCATTGCCTAATAATGACTCAGATTGCTCTAGATATTTTTCATAAAAGTACTTAGGCTGAATATAATAGAAAAATTTTGAATCACCCAAGCATGAAATAGATTTAATAAATTTCTCTATAGCAACAAATTCCAAATGCAAGGGTGGTTCAATTTTTTCTACAATTTTCAAACCTTCGATTTTTATTTTTCGATCCTCTTCCTCAAACCTATCATGCACAATTTCTTTTTCAGATTTTTGCTCCTCCAAAGGGATTTGATCATTGGTCACATCCATCACCACAACTTCCTCCTCTTTTTTAGGAGAGTCAAAAATTGTTGATAATGCTTGTGACTCCTCAGATAAATGTTTTGAAATTTGCTCAAGTGCTATATTTATGTTCTCAAAACTTTTTCTGTTTTCTTCTTTTATAAAATTAATTTCTTGAACATTACTACTAAATTTTTGAGCTAATTTCTCTTGGTTAATTTCCCATGACTCTTTCTCCACAGGGGGAGGAATTGGCTCAACACGAGGGAATCCAAAATTATTTTTGCAATCTTTAGCATAATCCTCAGCGGCTTGAGCCAATCTCTCTAGAGCTATTTCCATTGGGGTTTTACTAGGAGGGGGAGGCTCCATATGAGAACATTGAGAACAATATCTTTCCTTTTTCATATCATTAATCTGTTGATTCATTATCTCTATATCTATTTCCCATTGGGCCTTCCTAGGAGTTATATTTTGTGCAACATAGTATGGAGGATAAGGATAATATGGAATAAATCTATCACAATCTGAATCACTATTACAACTATAATTATACATGAGAAAATACAAATTACACAAATAATTACAAAAAAGTACCGAAAAGAAATTAGAATCGAATTTCAATCCCCGGCAACGGCGCCGAAAACTTGTTGATTGTCTAGCAAGAGTACTAGGTCGACAAGTAATACAGAAAGTAAGTGAGTATCGTTCCACTCGGAGATTGCAAATTGTTTCTAATAACTTTTCACCAATTCGTAATTAAAAAATAAAAAGATTGAGGAGATAAGATGATTAGAAAGCAATAGAAAAAGGTTAGGAACTTGGTTTCGTTGTATGATTCACTTATTTAACTATGAATTAGGTTTTCCTTCAAATCAAGAACAATTCCTAAATTAGTAGTTACTAGATCTCTCTTATGCAACTACCGTTTATTTTTCCGATAATTAATTCTTAATCTCTTAAGTAATTACATTACCGAATAAATAATTTATTAAGAACATGGAATTAATTAGTTGTATAATCATTCAATTATATCTCTATATTTTGAACTGATTATACCATTGAATTGCATGGCCTATTCTAAATCCTAATTCTCATTAGTAACTTAGAAAATCCACAACATAAATTGCGCAGGTTTATGTGATAAAAACACAATCAACGCTTGATTTAAAAACGGGAAAACACTAAATCATAAAATTAAAATAAGTTACACCATACAATTTACACCATGTTCCTAACAAGAGGTTTTAGTTACACATATAGAAATAAAGAAAACAGAAGCAAAGAGAAAACCTCATATCATAGACAATACAGGTTAACTCTCCAAGAGACCTTCAATCTTCACGCAGATCTCTCTTATAGTGATGATCTCCAATCCTTGTGCCTTGCCTCCTTGCTCTCAATAGATGTTATTAACCTCTCTCTCTAATCCTAATTGAATTGTATGATCTCAAAACCTACTGAAAACTATTTACAAATCCTCTAGTTAAAGAGTAAAAAAAATCCTAAAATAAATCTTAATTAAATCTAGTAGATAAGGTCCTTGTTTATCTTCTAATTTCTGACCAAGTCTAAGATATGAAGCCAAATTAGACGTCTCTTCTTCTACTTTGTTCAGAATCTGGTAAAATTGGGCCTCCTCTGATGCACGCGCGCCCCAGGCGCACGCGACCTCGCGCCCCAGGTGCGCAGGGTCTGATGCTATATTTTCTGTTCTAATTGACGCGCCTCAGGCGCACCCGTTCTCTCGCCCTAGGCGCGTGGGATCTACTCCGGCTCCGTTTTGCTCTGTTCTTTTTCCATTTGCAAGATCTTTTCGTCCTCTTTTCAGGTCCATAAATATTTTATCCATTTGAGCTCCAAAAAGTACCTGAAACACTAGCAAACTGATCAAAATGTTCAAAGGACCCTAAACTACTAAAATTAATTAAAATCTACTAAAAAGTCCTAAATTTGCTAGAGAAACAAGCCAAATAAATAGTAAAAGGGAGTCCAAATAATGCTCAAATCTATATATATTGGACCTAAATCACTCCCCCAAACTTAGCATTTTGCATGTCCCTGGCAAAAGTAAAATAAAAATCTAAACAAAAGACAACCTCCGTAAATCAATATGAACACACCTAATCTAAGACTTCGACTCAAGACTCCAACACATATTATCACAAGCTATTTACACAATCACAAACTAGTTAGAGTAACAAACCCAATCAGAACTCAAGACTAGTGAACACTCTCAACCTCTCAAATGTTTCTCTCAAAAGTGTATAAGGGTAATATTTAATTTAAGCACACAAGTTCATCAATGATAAAGTGCTACCATATGCTTGACCATAGACCAAAATCGCCACTGAAATTATTGAAAGTATGCACAAATCAAAAGGTCTTATTTTTGGTTGTAATGGGGCCAGGCTAAAGTGTTAGGTGGGATATAAGAAAGAAGGAATAATGAACTAAGGGCTAAAAATGCAAAGCAAAATTCCCCTAGAATCATGAATGAGCACTATGTATATTACCATGGAGTCACAACTCAATTCACAACTTTATTCTTCTTACTTTTCAATTTTCAATTCCTCTACTCTCTTCCTTTTCATAATTTTCATTCTTTTTTTATTATTATTATTTTTTCATTGGAAGAGAAGTAGGCACATAAGACTTTACTTTTTTTTCTTTTCTTTTCTTTCTCATTCCACTTAATTGCTCATCCAAAATTCCTAAGGTACTCTCAAAGAATTATGCAACAATTGAAGGATACCAAAGAAAAATCATATATCATTATAAGGCTCAAAGTGGGCAACTAAGGGAACAATTTTCAATGCAAATTCTGAAGGCCTCAAAAACACAACCTAGGTGCCTTAATCATATTCATGCATTCAATCAATCATCAATTTTGAAATGGTAACAGGTCAAGTTCTAGAACAACATCATCAAAGAGAACACACTCATGAAAAAAATATAGGGGTCTCAATATCAGAATAAATCAATAATCACATACCCCATCAATAGGCTTAAAAGCTCACAGGGCTAAAGTCAGTTCACTAATCACAAATTCTGAAAGCATTTGTCAAAATAACCAGTTCACAACAGTATTTACAGCTCAATCAAATAGAGTCAAAAGTCAATGAGTCTAAGTCCTAAACTAAGTATGTACATGCATCATTAGAGAAAAAGTCCTAAGGTTAGAAAAATTAATTACTCTTACTAAGGACACAAACCAATACAAAAATATGGGAGAGAGTTTCAGATCTGAAAAATAAAATTTTTATTTTGTATATCCTCCCCCAAACTTAGATGTTGGCTTGTCCTCAAGCAAACTAATCTAGCCTAAAACTACAAAATAAAAATTAAAACTACCTAAGAAAGCTGGACAATATTTTTGGTGAGATACAGGTGCTGAATGGGGAACTAAAAAAATTCCCCCAAACTGGGTTTTCACAGCCCGGCGCGCCTGAGGGGCGTCACCGCGTGCGCCTGTGGCGCACGAGGTCTGTACCTCCATATATATATATATATATTTTTTTTTCTTTTTTTAACAACTACCTAAGAATTGAAACCTACACTACTACTTATGTACAAAACAAATCCATCAGGATCCCAAATTCTATGGGTCAAATCCCATGTGATGCAACAATAATGAGTTATGCCCACATCCCATGGGGAAGACCTTGGGTGATGATGCCCAGCAAAATTTTCTTTTCTTCCATCATCCATCATGAAGTTGTTAACTCCATTAGTCAGGAAGATTACTTTCTCATGCTTCCCATTACCTAATAATGACTCAGATTGCTCTAGATATTTTTCATAAAAGTACTTAGGCTGAATACAATAGAAAATTTTTGAATCACCCAAGCATGAACTAGATTTAATAAATTTCTCTATAGCAACAAATTCCAAATGCAAGGGTGGTTCATTTTTTTCTACAATTTTCAAACCTTCGATTTTTATTTTTTGATCCTCTTCCTCAAACCTATCATGCACAATTTCTTTTTCAGATTTTTGCTCCTCCAAAGGGATTTGATCATTGGTCACATCCATCACCACAACTTCCTCCTCTTTTTTAGGAGAGTCAAAAATTGTTGATAATGCTTGTGACTCCTCAGATAAATGTTTTGAAATTTGCTCAAGTGCTATATTTATGTTCTCAAAACTTTTTCTGTTTTCTTCTTTTATAAAATTAATTTCTTGAACATTACTACTAACTTTTTGAGCTAATTTCTCTTGGTTAATTTCCCATGACTCTTTCTCCACAGGGGGAGGAATTGGCTCAACACGAGGGAATCCAAAATTATTTTTGCAATCTTTAGCATAATCCTCAGCGGCTTGAGCCAATCTCTCTAGAGCTATTTCCATTGGGGTTTTACTAGGAGGGGGAGGCTCCATATGAGAACATTGAGAACAATATCTTTCCTTTTTCATATCATTAATCTGTTGATTCATTATCTCTATATCTATTTCCCATTGGGCCTTCCTAGGAGTTATATTTTGTGCAACATAGTATGGAGGATAAGGATAATATGGAATAAATCTATCACAATCTGAATCACTATTACAACTATAATTATACATGAGAAAGTACAAATTACACAAATAATTACAGAAAAGTACCGA
This sequence comes from Crotalaria pallida, assembly GCA_037953625.1. Classification (NCBI taxonomy): domain Eukaryota; kingdom Viridiplantae; phylum Streptophyta; class Magnoliopsida; order Fabales; family Fabaceae; genus Crotalaria; species Crotalaria pallida. The sequence continues at coordinate 47,623,929 of CM075649.1, read as the reverse complement.
AAAGAAATTAGAATCGAATTTCAATCCCCGGCAACGGCGCCAAAAACTTGTTGATTGTCTAGCAAGAGTACTAGGTCGACAAGTAATACAGATAGTAAGTGAGTATCGTTCCACTTGGAGATTGCAAATTGTTTCTAATAACTTTTCACCAATTCGTAATTATTAATGCAACTTGTTATTGAATTTTAGAAGAAGAAATAGAATTTAAATAAAAATAAAAAATAAAAAGATTGAGGAGATAAGATGATTAGAAAGCAATAGAAAAAGGTTAGGAACTTGGTTTCGTTGTATGATTCACTTATTTAACTATGAATTAGGTTTTCCTTCAAATCAAGAACAATTCCTAAATTAGTAGTTACTAGATCTCTCTTATGCAACTACCGTTTATTTTTCCGACAATTAATTCTTAATCTCTTAAGTAATTACATTACCGAATAAATAATTTATTAAGAACATGGAATTAATTAGTTGTATAATCATTCAATTATATCTCTATATTTTGAACTGATTATACCATTGAATTGCATGGCCTATTCTAAATCCTAATTCTCATTAGTAACTTAGAAAATCCACAACATAAATTGCGCAGGTTTATGTGATAAAAACACAATCAACGCTTGATTTAAAAACGGGAAAACACTAAATCATAAATTAAAATAAGTTACACCATACAATTTACACCATGTTCCTAACAAGAGGTTTTAGTTACACATATAGAAATAAAGAAAACAGAAGCAAAGAGAAAACCTCATATCATAGACAATACAGGTTAACTCTCCAAGAGACTTTCAATCTTCACGCAGATCTCTCTTGTAGTGATGATCTCCAATCCTTGTGCCTTGCCTCCTTGCTCTCAATAGATGTTACTAACCTCTCTCTCTAATCCTAATTGAATTCTATGATCTCAAAACCTACTGAAAACTATTTACAAACCCTCTATTTAAAGAGTAAAAAAAATCCTAAAATAAATCTTAATTAAATCTAGTAGATAAGGTCCATGTTTATCTTCTAATTTCTGACCAAGTCTAAGATATGAAGCCAAATTAGACGTCTCTTCTTCTACTTTGTTCAGAATCTGGTAAAATTGGGCCTCCTCTGATGCACGCGCGCCCCAGGCGCACGCGACCTCGCGCCCCAGGCGCGCAGGGTCTGATGCTATATTTTCTGTTCTAATTGACGCGCCTCAGGTGTAACACCCTCACTTATTATTAGTAATTATTAGGTTTTATAAAAATCGGAGTTTGAAAATTTCTTTTTAACACCTAAATTCCTTTAAAAGGTTTTACGGAAATCCGGCAGAGTTTCCTCTGTTTTCCGGACTTCCCAAAATTTTTCTTCTAAAAACCTGTCAGTCCAGAAACTTTTAAAACATAAACAACAATAGTCTAATAGTTATATCAGATCCTAATGCCCGATGGATACAAAGTTCAGGGCGAACAACTATTACATATTTGAATTACAAAATACTGGTCCACTCAAAACACACACATATATATATATATATATATATATTCACTCCACGTAGTGGAATGAAGATCCTGCCCGGCCAGCACTGGTGTATGCTCCACTTGCGTACCTGAAAAAATGTTAACAACACAGGGGAAGCATCACACAGAACTTAAAAGGGAGATTTCTAAGCAGATATATACGACACGCCAAAACTATTCAAGCCTATGCTATGCTACACAATTCATGTTCTTCTTTCCTTTTTTTTTCCACCTGATTGTTTCCCAATTCTTATCCTTTCTAAATGTTTTCTTTTAGATAATCCTTAATCTCTATTTATCCGTGTTACTCATTACTTTCGTTATTTTCCTTTTTATTCTCGTTTTGTATTTCCATTTTAAACTTCCTTTTATGTCATTCTCATTACTCTTTTTCCTTTCCATTTTCCTTTATTACTTTTGCTCTTTCCTTTATCACATTTACTATCTGGCCACAGGGTCAATACAACCATCTGCGCCGTTTACCAATCATAATAGGCCACAGGGTCAATACAACCACCTACGTCGTTTACCAATCATAATAGGCCACAGGGTCAATACAACCACCTGCGCCGTTTACCAATCATAATAGGCCACAGGGTCAATACAACCACATGCGCCATGCCACAGGGTCAATACAACCACCTGTGACATTTATCATTTTATCTAGGCAACAGGGTCAATACAACCACCTGCGCCGTGCCACAGGGTCAATACAACCACCTGTGACATTTATCATTTTATCTAGGCCACAGGGTCAATACAACCACCTGCACCGTGCCACAGGGTCAATACAACCACCTGTGACATTTATCATTTTATCTAGGCCACAGGGTCAATACAACCACCTGCGCCGTGCCACAGGGTCAATACAACCACCTGTGACATTTATCATTTTCTTTATTTCTCATCATTAACTCGTCTTATTCTTTTCTCTTTACATTTAGTCCCTTAATTCTCTTTAATTCTTTTAATTCATTAATCCATCTTTAATCCCTATTATGTGTTTACTCCCCTTGTCCCTTTTCCTTATTTTTTTTTATTCTAAATATATTCAACTCACTAATAATTCTCGTTCCCAATTAACTTTGCTTGATTTAGCCCTATGCATTATATTTCAATTCTCGCCACTCACCCTTAATAAATTTCATTTCCCTTTCTTTTCTTTTTCTTCTTCTCTTCCTTTGTTTATTTTTCCTACATCACTCATATTTAATAATTCCTAGCTCATGCATTTAGAACCAAATATATTATTTCTTTTTCCGTTAACCCTCTCTTTCTTATTTTCCGTTTATTTCTTTCCTCTAATGGTTAATTACTCATTCACTCCATTTATTTCTATTAACCTTATTTCATCCTAATTTAATTCTCAACTCATTTCTACACTTTCTTTATTTAGTTCTGGCTCTCCCTAATCAATCTCTAATTTCTTCCCTTTCTTACTTACGCTACTCACTCATTATTATAATTCCGCTTATTTCGTTGCTAATTGTTTCAACTCTTCTTTAACTAAATTTTCTTTCCTAATTATCTTCCTTCATTATTAGCGGGCTACTCTAAGGTTCATTAACAATTACCATTTTCCCCGGTCCTAGCGATAGATATAACTACCCAGAAATACACCTCTTAAGGACTGGTAATGAAACCCCTTTCCTCAATCGATGACAGCGAGAGGGGTAACCTTAGTTTGACGCTTTACTCCCCGGCTTACGCTCTAGCTCGGCTCCAATTTGATCCTAAGCTTCCAAAATCTTTGATTCCAAGCACGGCGGGGACAATCGATCTCGATCGCGGTGACGGTGTTGCTCCTCGTTATTTGCGAACGATCGCGGCCGGATCGAGGCCCAAGCTTCAAGCCTCGGAGTACCCAACACAAGCCCGGAGCGAATCACGATCGGTGTCGGCGTCGGTGAGATCCGGTGAGGAGAGAGAAAGCCCTAGAGGAGAGAGAAACATCAAGGGAGGAGGAAGAGAGAAAGGGTACTCAATCAATAGGGAAAGGGAGAGGAAGAAGAGCTCTTGATGGTGGTGGTGGTGGGTGGTGGTTCGTGGTGGTGGCCGGAAAGGAAGGAGGTGGATGGTGGAGGAAGGAAAGAGAGAAAGAGACTAAGAGGGAGGAGAGAGTGAGGCGCTCATGGTGGTGGTGGCCTTGGTGGTGGCAGCTGGTGGTGGTGGCTGGTGTTGCTGGAGGTGCTGGGGTTGAGTTTGGGTGGAGGAGGGGGAAGTGGTGCGGAGAAATGGAGAGAGGAGGGTCTGGTGCGCCCAATTTATGGGTCTGGTGCGTGAAAAACGCACCCGCGCGCCTGCGCGCGCGCTACGCATCTGATGCGCGTGCTGATGATTCGGTCGCACGCCTGGGCTCCGGTGTGGGGCGCCTGGGCGCAAGGATACGCACCAGACTGGTGCTGGTGCCTGGCTGGTGCGCATTTTTGGTGGGATGATGGGGCTGGCGCGCGTTTCTGGTGCACCAGAAGGCTGACTGGTGCAGATGGCGCGCCTGGGCGAATAATTGGTGCGCCTGGGCGGGTTTTTCACGGGTTCGGTGCACCTGATGCACACGAGTGCGCCTGGGCGTGCACCGGTGCGCCTGGGCATGCACCAGTGGTTCCTGACTTCGATTCGTCATAACGTTTTCGTTAACCGTCGGATCGGGTCCAAATTTTTAGGCAAGCTTCTTCACCCCATAAACTTCATATCCAACGGTGGAATTTATTTTCTTAGCATCCTATAATAAATTCCTAATTCTCTCTTTTCGGTCGATTTCTAACGTCGAAAACGCCGATTTAACTCCCGATCTCGCTTATATGACTTTGCCCAAAGCCATAAATGCCTTCTATACAACTCCTAGGTCCCATAATCACCACTCACATATCTAGCAAAATTCATTAAGCCACTTTTTCCAATTTTTCTAAGGTTTTTAATAATTATTTCATTTAAATCAAAGTTTAGGATGTTACAATTCTCCCCCACTTATTAGAATTTCGTCCCCGAAATTCCGTTCAATTCCTTCAAATAGAGGACCATCCCATGGGTAAGCTTCTGATCACGGTTTTCACTTCCCTTCGATTTTTACTTTCCGCTCCGTATGCGGTTAGAGTCATGCTTATTCCAACATCTGTCTTCTAGCACCACGTACCAACTCCATCAGGATCGTCAATTTTCTTATTATTAAAGTTCCATCTCCCATTCCTTGGATTGAAATCCTCCCCCACTTAGCATCGACATAATTGATTATATCCATGCTAGAGGGTTATGCTTATCCGTTGCTCAGATTAGAGTACACCGGTTCCCGACCGGTATCCAAGGCTAAAAAGAGGACACGTGGGTGACAATCTATCAGTAGGCATAGAACTATGTCGGGTTTCTATGACTTGGCGAATTCTCACCAATGCATCTGAGACGCTTGGAACTTGAAGAGAGTGAAGATGAAAGGAAGAAACATGAAGCACTCAAGAGCGAGTCTCATGGTTTTTGCAAGATGATCCAGGATGTACTGGGTACGTGTCAAGCAAGAAGACAATGGAGATTATTCCCCAAAGTGTGCATTTTCAGCAGAGAGTCGCCGAAGGATGCGTTCCTACGGATATGCGGTTAATTGATTGGTCTCGGTCAAAGTCTAGCTGTTGCTTCTCGATTTGGTGTCGTTTTGGGAAGGTCTTGTTTTATTCTTTAGTTTAACCCTCATTTGGTTCTCTTCGAAGTGTTTGGAAGTATCTGTTTAGTATTCCTATGGCTTACGGTATGCTTATGAGTTATTGTCGCTCGGATAGGATTCGAATCGAGTCGTCAAGTCTCCCCCACTTATTATCAACATACTTGAGTAAGTCGAAGTCAGGAAGGAAACTGGGTCGATTCCAAGAATCAATTAGCTAAGTTCTCACAAGTTGGAGAGGTGGTTCGATTACTGAGTTGAACGTTCTCGATGGAAATACCGAATAAGAGTGTCTTAAATGGGATTGATTTGCGAATTACTGTTTACGAGTCTTAGGAAAGATCCTATAGGATTAGAGTTCAATCGGACGTTCGACGGAGATAGAATTTCTAAATGGTTTGTTTGGATCTCCATTAGATGATTGCAATAATATAACATGTCGATAAACGCGAAGACCGAGGTGGTCAGTCCCAATCTCACATTTATCAACTGTACATCACTGCGTTATTGAATGATAGCTTTATCTTTTAATAGGTGCAAGAGAAAGGACGACCAATCCTGACCTCACACTCTATCAGAGGATGACACTATCATAACCGAGTTCGGTGGAATTTTTAACTAGGTTTTAACACTTATCGACTCCTTCTAGATTACACTACTCACACTTACTCTAGGCAAAGACACTAAAGCAACTAGTTGATGCAGCATTAATATAAAAAGTACCTTGGATAAGTTCATTCCTCGTTCTACGTGTCCATAGGACAGTTTGTAGCACGGTGTCCGGGTTGCCCGCATTGGAAACAGAGACCTTCCTTTCTACGCTGCTCCAACATCCGACACATACGAGTATGGGATCCTCCACAATGTGGACATGGTGGCCTGGTCCTTGGAGCGGTCGCACTCTGACCCGCATTCTCTGGCACTACTGCTCTGGTGCGGTTAACAACATACGAACCTGATCCTTGAGCCAGTCCCTTACCCTTGTTGAGACCTACTTCATTCGGTATATTCTTGCCCCTTTTCTCTGCTTTATGTCGATTCAAACTCTTCTCATAAGTACTAGCCATATTCACCAGCTGAGAGAGGTTAGCTATACCCTGATGCACAAAGACAATCTGAATCCTGGCATTGAGACCTGCTTCAAATTTAACACACTTGGTGCGTTCATCTGCATCCCGATAACTGCCAGAATAGCGAATCAGATCTTCAAATTGTGCCGCATATTCACCGACACTCATACTTCCTTGCTCCAGATGCAGAAAAGCGATCTCCTTTTCCCTACGAACATCCTCAGGAAAATACTTCCCCAGGAAGTGAGCCTTGAACAGGTCAAAAGTGATATCCTGATTAGCTGCCTCCAATTCTCTTCGCACACGTTCCCAACAAAACTCTGCTTCGTCAGTCAACATATACTGCGCTAACAACACAGTTTGTTCAGCAGGTGGCGCTATGGTGCGAAGGATCTTCTCAATTTCCTTGAGCCATCGCTGAGCTCCATCAGGATTATACCCTCCTTAGAAACCTAGGCGGTTTGCATTTCCTAAATCGAGCCATCCAGTCAATTTCGGCTTGGTTCTGTTGCATTCGGGCCTGATTCTGATTCATTTGAATCAGGTTCTCCAATATAGCGGCCATCCGCTCATTCTCGGCACGTCGTCCAGCCATACTATTAGGTCATGAAGGGAACAGTCAATTAAAGACTGAATACTTAATCACTAACCTAATTGTCCTACTCTTAAACTTAGACTCTTACTAAACGAACCTGTTACTCGCTTGGTGAGTAACCATCGGAGATGTGAGTCCACACTCCAAAGGCCGAGGAAAAACTGCTCTGATACCAAAATGTAACACCCTCACTTATTATTAGTAATTATTAGGTTTTATATAAATCGGAGTTTGAAAATTTCTTTTTAACACCTAAATTCCTTTAAAAGGTTTTACGGAAATCCGGCAGAGTTTCCTCTGTTTTCCGGACTTCCCAAAATTTTTCTTCTAAAAACCTGTCAGTCCAGAAACTTTTAAAACATAAACAACAACAGTCTAATAGTTATATCAGATCCTAATGCCCGATGGATACAAAGTTCAGGGCGAACAACTATTACATATTTGAATTACAAAATACTGGTCCACTCAAAACATATATATATATATATATATATATATATATATATATATTCACTCCACGTAGTGGAATGAAGATCCTGCCCGGCCAGCACTGGTGTATGCTCCACTTGCGTACCTGAAAAAATGTTAACAACACAGGGGAAGCATCACACAGAACTTAAAAGGGAGATTTCTAAGCAGATATATACGACACGCCAAAACTATTCAAGCCTATGCTATGCTACACAAATCATGTTCTTCTTTCCTTTTTTTTTTCCACCTGATTGTTTCCCAATTCTTATCCTTTCTAAATGTTTTCTTTTAGATAATCCTTAATCTCTATTTATCCGTGTTACTCATTACTTTCGTTATTTTCCTTTTTATTCTCGTTTTGTATTTCCATTTTAAACTTCCTTTTATGTCATTCTCATTACTCTTTTTCCTTTCCATTTTCCTTTATTACTTTTGCTCTTTCCTTTATCACATTTACTATCTGGCCACAGGGTCAATACAACCACCTGCGCCATTTACCAATCATAATAGGCCACAGGGTCAATACAATCACCTGCGCCGTTTACCAATCATAATAGGCCACAGGGTCAATACAACCACCTGCGCCGTTTACCAATCATAATAGGCCACAGGGTCAATACAACCACCTGCGCCGTGCCACAGGGTCAATACAACCACCTGTGACATTTATCATTTTATCTAGGCCACAGGGTCAATACAACCACCTGTGCCGTGCCACAGGGTCAATACAACCACCTGTGACATTTATCATTTTATCTAGGCCACAGGGTCAATACAACCACCTGCGCCGTGCCACAGGGTCAATACAACCACCTGTGACATTTATCATTTTATCTAGGCCACAGGGTCAATACAACCACCTGCGCCGTGCCACAGGGTCAATACAACCACCTGTGACATTTATCATTTTCTTTATTTCTCATCATTAACTCGTCTTATTCTTTTCTCTTTACATTTAGTCCCTTAATTCTCTTTAATTCTTTTAATTTATTAATCCATCTTTAATCCCTATTATGTGTTTACTCCCCTTGTCCCTTTTCCTTATTTTTGTTTATTCTAAATATATTCAACTCACTAATAATTCTCGTTCCCAATTAACTTTGCTTGATTTAGCCCTATGCATTATATTTCAATTCTCGCCACTCACCCTTAATAAATTTCATTTCCCTTTCTTTTCTTTTTCTTCTTCTCTTCCTTTGTTTATTTTTCCTACATCACTCATATTTAATAATTCCTAGCTCATGCATTTAGAACCAAATATATTATTTCTTTTTCCGTTAACCCTCTCTTTCTTATTTTCCGTTTATTTCTTTCCTCTAATGGTTAATTACTCATTCACTCCATTTATTTCTATTAACCTTATTTCATCCTAATTTAATTCTCAACTCATTTCTACACTTTCTTTATTTAGTTCCGGCTCTCCCTAATCAATCTCTAATTTCTTCCCTTTCTTACTTACGCTACTCACTCATTATTATAATTCCGCTTATTTCGTTGCTAATTGTTTCAACTCTTCTTTAACTAAATTTTCTTTCCTAATTATCTTCCTTCATTATTAGCGGGCTACTCTAAGGTTCATTAACAATTACCATTTTCCCCGGTCCTAGCGATAGATATAACTACCCAAAAATACACCCCTTAAGGACTGGTAATGAAACCCTTTACCTCAATCGATGACAGCGAGAGGGGTAACCTTAGTTTGACGCTTTACTCCCCGGCTTACGCTCTAGCTCGGCTCCAATTTGATCCTAAGCTTCCAAAATCTTTGATTCCAAGCACGGCGGGGACAATCGATCTCGATCGCGGTGACGGTGTTGCTCCTCGTTATTTGCGAACGATCGCGGCCGGATCGAGGCCCAAGCTTCAAGCCTCGGAGTACCCAACACAAGCCCGGAGCGAATCACGATCGGTGTCGGCGTCGGTGAGATCCGGTGAGGAGAGAGAAAGCCCTAGAGGAGAGAGAAACATCAAGGAAGGAGGAAGAGAGAAAGGGTACTCAATCAATAGGGAAAGGGAGAGGAAGAAGAGCTCTTGATGGTGGTGGTGGTGGGTGGTGGTTCGTGGTGGCGGCCGGAAAGGAAGGAGGTGGATGGTGGAGGAAGGAAAGAGAGAAAGAGACTAAGAGGGAGGAGAGAGAGAGGCGCTCATGGTGGTGGTGGCCTTGGTGGTGGTGGCTGGTGTTGCTGGAGGTGCTGGGGTTGAGTTTGGGTGGAGGAGGGAGAAGTGGTGCGGAGAAATGAAGAGAGGAGGGTCTGGTGCACCCAATTTATGGGCCTGGTGCGTGAAAAACGCACCCGCGCGCTTGGGCGCGGAAAGCGTGCGCCTGCGCGTGCTGATGATTCAGTCGCACGCCTGGGCGCCGGTGTGGGGCGCCTGGGCGCAAGGATAGGCACCAGACTGGTGCTGGTGCCTGGTTGGTGCGCATTTTTGGTGGGATGATGGGGCTGGCGCGCGTTTCTGGTGCACCAGAAGGCTGACTGGTGCAGATGGCGCGCCTGGGCGAATAATTGGTGCGCCTGGGCGGGTTTTTCACGGGTTCGGTGCACCTGATGCACACCGGTGCGCCTGGGCGTGCACCAGTGGTTCCTGACTTCGATTCGTCATAACTTTTTCGTTAACCGTCGGATCGGGTCCAAATTTTTAGGCAAGCTTCTTCACCCCATAAACTTCATATCCAACGGTGGAATTTATTTTCTTAGCATCCTATAATAAATTCCTAATTCTCTCTTTTCGGTCGATTTCTAACGTCGAAAACACCGATTTAACTCCCGATCTCGCTTATATGACTTTGCCCAAAGCCATAAATGCCTTCTATACAACTCCTAGGTCCTATAATCACCACTCACATATCTAGCAAAATTCATTAAGCCACTTTTTCCAATTTTTCTAAGGTTTTTAATAATTATTTCATTTAAATCAAAGTTTAGGATGTTACATCAGGCGCACCCGTTCTCTCGCCCTAGGCGCGTGGGACCTACTCCGGCTCCGTTTTGCTCCGTTCTTTTTCCATTTGCAAGATCTTTTCGTCCTCTTTTCAGGTCCATAAATATTTTATCCATTTGAGCTCCAAAAAGTACCTGAAACACTAGCAAACTGATCAAAATGTTCAAAGGACCCTAAACTACTAAAATTAATTAAAATCTACTAAAAAGTCCTAAATTTGCTAGAGAAACAAGCCAAATACATAGTAAAAGGGAGTCCAAATAATGCTCAAATCTATATATATTGGACCTAAATCACTCCCCCAAACTTAGCATTTTGCATGTCCCAGGCAAAAGTAAAATAAAAATCTAAACAAAAGACAACCTCCCTAAATCAATATGAACACACCTAATCTAAGACTTCGACTCAAGACTCCAACACATATTATCACAAGCTATTTACACAATCACAAACTAGTTAGAGTAACAAACCCAATCAGAACTCAAGACTAGTGAACACTCTCAACCTCTCAAATGTTTCTCTCAAAAGTGTATAAGGGTAATATTTAATTTAAGCACACAAGTTCATCAATGATAAAGTGCTACCATATGCTTGACCATAGACCAAAATCGCCACTGAAATTATTGAAAGTATGCACAAATCAAAAGGTCTTATTTTTGGTTGTAATGGGGCCAGGCTAAAGTGTTAGGTGGGATATAAGAAAGAAGGAATAATGAACTAAGGGCTAAAAATGCAAAGCAAAATTCCCCTAGAATCATGAATGAGCACTAAGTATATTACCATGGAGTCACAACTCAATTCACAACTTTATTCTTCTTACTTTTCAATTTTCAATTCCTCTACTCTCTTCCTTTTCATAATTTTCATTCTTTTTTATTATTATTATTTTTTCATTGGAAGAGAAGTAGGCACATAAGACTTTACTTTTTTTTCTTTTCTTTTCTTTCTCATTCCACTTAATTGCTCATCCAAAATTCCTAAGGTACTCTCAAAGAATTATGCAACAATTGAAGGATACCAAAGAAAAATCATATATCATTATAAGGCTCAAAGTGGGCAACTAAGGGAACAATTTTCAATTCAAATTCTGAAGGCCTCAAAAACACAACCTAGGTGCCTTAATCATATTCATGCATTCAATCAATCATCAATTTTGAAATGGTAACAGATCAAGTTCTAGAACAACATCATCAAAGAGAACACACTCATGAAAAAAAATATAGGGGTCTCAATATTAGAATAAATCAATAATCACATACCCCATCAATAGGCTTAAAAGCTCACAGGGCTAAAGTCAGTTCACTAATCACAAATTCTGAAAGCATTTGTCAAAATAACCAGTTCACAACAGTATTTACAGCTCAATCAAATAGAGTCAAAAGTCAATGAGTCTAAGTCCTAAACTAAGTATGTACATGCATCATTAGAGAAAAAGTCCTAAGGTTAGAAAAATTAATTACTCTTGCTAAGGACACAAACCAATACAAAAATATGGGAGAGAATTTCAGATCTGAAAAATAAAATTTTTATTTTGTATATCCTCCCCCAAACTTAGATGTTGGCTTGTCCTCAAGCAAACTAATCTAGCCTAAAACTACAAAATAAAAATTAAAACTACCTAAGAAAGCTGGACAATATTTTTGGTGAGATACAGGTGCTGAATGGGGAACTAGAAAAATTCCCCCAAACTGGGTTTTCACAGCCCGGCGCGCCTGAGGGGCGCCACCGCGTGCGCCTGGGGCGCACGAGGTCTGTACCTCCATATATATATATATATATATATTTTTTTTTTCTTTTTTTTAACAACTACCTAAGAATTGAAACCTACACTACTACTTATGTACAAAACAAATCGACCAGGATCCCAAATTCTATGGGTCAAATCCCATGTGATGCAACAATAATGAGTTATGCCCACATCCCATGGGGAAGACCTTGGGTGATGATGCCCAGCAAAATTTTCTTTTCTTCCATCATCCATCATGATGTTGTTAACTCCATTAGTCAGGAAGATTACTTTCTCATGCTTCCCATTGCCTAATAATGACTCAGATTGCTCTAGATATTTTTCATAAAAGGTACTTAGGCTGAATATAATAGAAAAATTTTGAATCACCCAAGCATGAACTAGATTTAATAAATTTCTCTATAGCAACAAATTCCAAATGCAAGGGTGGTTCAATTTTTTCTACAATTTTCAAACCTTCGATTTTTATTTTTCGATCCTCTTCCTCAAACCTATCATGCACAATTTCTTTTTCAGATTTTTGCTCCTCCAAAGGGATTTGATCATTGGTCACATCCATCACCACAACTTCCTCCTCTTTTTTAGGAGAGTCAAAAATTGTTGATAATGCTTGTGACTCCTCAGATAAATGTTTTGAAATTTGCTCAAGTGCTATATTTATGTTCTCAAAACTTTTTCTGTTTTCTTCTTTTATAAAATTAATTTCTTGAACATTACTACTAACTTTTTGAGCTAATTTCTCTTGGTTAATTTCCCATGACTCTTTCTCCACAGGGGGAGGAATTGGCTCAACACGAGGGAATCCAAAATTATTTTTGAAATCTTTAGCATAATCCTCAGCGGCTTGAGCCAATCTCTTTAGAGCTATTTCCATTGGAGTTTTACTAGGAGGGGGAGGCTCCATATGAGAACATTGAGAACAATATCTTTCCTTTTTCATATCATTAATCAGTTGATTCATTATCTCTATATCTATTTCCCATTGGGACTTCCTAGGAGTTATATTTTGTGCAACATAGTATGGAGGATAAGGATAATATGGAATAAATCTATCACAATCTGAATCACTATTACAACTATAATTATACATGAGAAAGTACAAATTACACAAATAATTACAAAAAAGTACCGAAAAGAAATTAGAATCGAATTTCAATCCCCGGCAACGGCGCCAAAAACTTGTTGATTGTCTAGCAAGAGTACTAGGTCGACAAGTAATACAGATAGTAAGTGAGTATCTTTCCACTCGGAGATTGCAAATTGTTTCTAATAACTTTTCACCAATTCGTAATTATTAATGCAACTTGTTATTGAATTTTAGAAGAAGAAATAGAATTTAAATAAAAATAAAAAATAAAAAGATTGAGGAGATAAGATGATTAGAAAGCAATAGAAAAAGGTTAGGAACTTGGTTTCGTTGTATGATTCACTTATTTAACTATGAATTAGGTTTTCCTTCAAATCAAGAACAATTCCTAAATTAGTAGTTACTAGATCTCTCTTATGCAACTACCGTTTATTTTTCCGACAATTAATTCTTAATCTCTTAAGTAATTACATTACCGAATAAATAATTTATTAAGAACATGGAATTAATTAGTTGTATAATCATTCAATTATATCTCTATATTTTGAACTGATTATACCATTGAATTGCATGGCCTATTCTAAATCCTAATTCTCATTAGTAACTTAGAAAATCCACAACATAAATTGCGCAGGTTTATGTGATAAAAACACAATCAACGCTTGATTTAAAAACGGGAAAACACTAAATCATAAATTAAAATAAGTTACACCATACAATTTACACCATGTTCCTAACAAGAGGTTTTAGTTACACATATAGAAATAAAGAAAAGAGAAGCAAAGAGAAAACCTCATATCATAGACAATACAGGTTAACTCTCCAAGAGACCTTTAATCTTCACGCAGATCTCTCTTGTAGTGATGATCTCCAATCCTTGTGCCTTGCCTCCTTGCTCTCAATAGATGTTACTAACCTCTCTCTCTAATCCTAATTGAATTCTATGATCTCAAAACCTACTGAAAACTATTTACAAATCCTCTATTTAAAGAGTAAAACAAATCCTAAAATAAATCTTAATTAAATCTAGTAGATAAGGTCCATGTTTATCCTCTAATTTCTGACCGAGTCTAAGATATGAAGCCAAATTAGACTTCTCTTCTTCTACTTTGTTCAGAATCTGGTAAAATTGGGCCTCCTCTGATGCACGCGTGCCCCATGCGCACGCGACCTCGGGCCCCAGGCGCGCAGGGTCTGATGCTATATTTTCTGTTCTAATTGACGCGCCTCAGGCGCACCTGTCCTCGCGCCCCAGGCGCGTGGGACCTACTCCGGCTCCGTTTTGCTCCGTTCTTTTTCCATTTGCAAGATCTTTTCGTCCTCTTTTCAGGTCCATAAATATTTTATCCATTTGAGCTCCAAAAAGTACCTGAAACACTAGCAAACGGATCAAAACGTTCAAAGGACCCTAAACTACTAAAATTAATTAAAATCTACTAAAAAGTCCTAAATTTGCTAGAGAAACAAGCCAAATACATAGTAAAAGGGAGTCCAAATAATGCTCAAATCTATATATATTGGACCTAAATCACTATACTAAAAAAAACTAACCAAAAATGACAAGGATAAGGATTAAGAATACTACCTATCACATCCACATAAACAGCACTAAACACAAGTGAGATGTTGCTCCCCCAAACTTAAAACCTGCAATGGTTAGCACTAGTGCAACAAAGCACCACTAATGGTAGGAGACATCATTCACACCTGCACAAAACTCAGAAATACAGATGCAACAAGATAATAGTCGAAATAAATATCCATGCATTAAAAAGAAATTAAGACCTAGAAAATGCAATACATGTTTTTGGTATCACTGGTACAGAGCGAGGACAGGGGAAATACATCAGATATAGCAAATAAGAACATCCCCCAAACTAGTCCTCATCCATCCCCCTACCCTCAGGCTCAGATACTCAGGGGTCCCATAACCCACGGCACCCATTTGTTCACATTAAGGACCTCCATTACCTCCTCCACTGCTCTAAGACCCACCACTCGCTGACCGGAAACGACCTCATCAAGGACCATACCCAGCTCCGGCTGCATCTTCCTCTTAACCATCTTCCCATCATAAAACTCGGAGACTTTTGAATGCTCAAAAGTCATCCCAGCCTCTCCACTACTGTCCCCCATAGGCCTCTTACCTCTTCTTGACATGTTTAAGTTCAAAAATTCAAATGGGCAATATATCGAACACCTGGTGGGCAGCAAAAAGCTTTCACAATATTAAAGAGAGAGCTCAATCCTAACCTTCCAAATCCAAATGAATCAGACCAGATAAGGATAGAGAAGAGATTCTTACCTTAAAACAATTAAAAATTCGTGCTCCCTGGCCCTTTTTAATGAAAACCGAATTTGAGAAGGGAAGAGAGGATGATGGGGTTTTTGAAAATTTTTGATGAAAAGAGAGAGAGATTGATGATGGGAATGATAAATAATGGAAGAATGAGTGATTAACTTGATGAGATTTGGATGGATTTGATGTTATTTTTTTAATTGGGGTTGAAATTGGGGTTTAGGGTTCTTATTTTTTTTGAATTGGGGATGAAAGGGAGTGGGGGGAATTCGATGCCTCCCCCAGGCGCGTTGGCCTTATGGCCATCAGAGTGACGCGCGCCCAAGGCGCGCTGGGCCATGTGCCCCAGGCGCGTCTGGGTCTGTACAGGACCTTTTTTTAAAAAAAAAATCCAACACTAAAAACTATTCTCCTAAACTAAAATCAACTAATAAATGGAGTTAGGAACTTACCTTTGTAACACAGCTTTTTCTATTGATGCACATGGAGGAACTCCCCCAAACTTATTTACTTGTGTCACATGAACAACTAAAAGTAGTGCTAGAAAGCACCTCATTAGTAGTTACTTATAGAAAATTCCAACTCCTTATTCACTAAATAAAAAAACAAACAAAACCTACACTACTACACAATTAAAAAAAAAATCCACCAGGAACCCAAATTCTATGGCTCAACTCCCATGTGATATAGGAATAACAAGTTACCCCCATGTCCCATGGGAATGAGCAGGGATGATGATGAAATAAGGAAATTTTAAAAATAAATTTAAACCCACCAAGGTCAAAAGGTACATTCCTTACATCATGCATCATCTTAGAAAATTTTCCTTTTTCCCCATTCATGAAGGTGTAAATTTCATGAACAAGGACAACAAAATTTTTAGGATCTTTATTCATCCCATGGTACAACAATGACTTATCTTGATGATTTGGAAAAATGTCATGCAAACTCAAGGGTCGAACATAATTGAAAAATTTTGAATCATCCAAACATGCTAGGGATTTAACACAAATTTTAAGTTCAGAAAATTCAGCACGCAAGGATGAGTCAAAATTCTCTACTATTATCCTTCCCTCTTCTGTTTTGTTTTGTTTCACCTCTTCTACCTCATGATGCACCTTACTTTATTTTTCTTCTTCAAAATTTTCAGAGAGATTAGTACTTAAGTCTTCCTTAATGGAGAACTCTTGTACCAATTCCTCTACAACAAATTTATTATACTCTTTGAAATATAATTTCTCAATCTCATAAATCGAGGTATTTGCATCATAAGTAAGAGGATGTGAAGCCAAAACAAAGTCAAAAAATTTCAACTCTTCACAAGTCATTATTATACATTACAATTAAGATCAATAGAAAAATAAAAATAAAAAGAAAAATAGAATTTACTAATAACTACACTAAGTACCAAAAATAAACTAAAGAAAACTACTCCCCGGCAACGGCGCCAAAAACTTGTTGATGTGCCAGCAAGTGTACTGGGTCAACGAGTAATATAGTCAATGGAAGACCGAATATCGTCCCACAGGGAGTTGTGTTTTTAGTCTACTTTTACCTAAGTGTAATTAGAAATAAATCCTATAACTAAAAAGTTGTTTTAAAGTAAAATTCATATTTAAAACTAATAATTAACTAAACTAATTAATTGCTGAAATTAAAGAAAAACTTGAGAACTATGGGAGAAAGTGGTTAGGAACGTTGGTTGCATTGTAAGTTTCACTTATTCAATTATCGTTTAGGTTTTCCTTTAATTCAAGGACAATTCCTCTTTATTAGTAACTATTAGATCTCTCTATAATTACTCTTTATTCTCTAAGTTTGTAATCCTTGATCTCTCAATAAATTACAGCATTAGAAAATAAGTTATTAAGCACAAGGGAATTACCAATTCATATAATCATCCAATTATATCTCTATGTTTGAGTGATTATACCGTTGATGAGGAAACCGCAATTGGTGGTTGAAACAACTAAGGAACCCTAGGAGAACACCTAGAAGGGGGGGGGGTTGAATAGGTGTAAAAGAAACCTTGAAAGATTTTCGAACAAAACAAATCGAAACAATTAAAACAAATGATTTTTGCAAATTATACAGCACTTAATCGATTAATCTGAATTCTAATCGATTAAGACAGAAAGTAAACTTTTCCTTAATCGATTATGAATGTGCTTAATCGATTAAATCTATCAGAAACAGAAAAAATCACTTTTCAACCGCATACGAAAATCAATCAATCAACATGTAAGATCTGAGATTCAGCGGAAACAATTAACACCTATATTCTTATTGATTACCTAGGTTATGAAAATGATTTTCCCTTTATCAATTTGAACAATAAAGATTCAATTCAATCAATTATGAAAAATCAATCTTTCTCTAGGTTTTCAACCAAGAACACAATAAATTGACTTGAATGTAAAGAGTTAAGGGTTTAGAGATACGACACAGTGATTTATCCTGGTTCACTTTCATCCGCTTGAAAGCTACATCCAGTCCCCTCTTCAACCAAGAGAGATTCTTCACTATAAGGAATTAGAGTTCTCAAATTACAAGTAAATGCCTCACAAGACTCCCTTCTTGCTAGCCTACAAGAGATACTCCACACCCTTGCCTTGTAATCCTATTGATCTTCTCTCTAATCTAACCTTTACCCCTTGTTGATAATCGACACAACAAGTCTTCAATTGCTTGATGATAATCCACATATCAAGGCTTCACTTTGCTTGATTCACAACCAAGACTTTCTTCTTCAATTGCTTGAATGAACTTGCTTGATGATAAACGACACACCAAGTCTTCTTTGTTGTTGTAGTTGGCTTGCCTTCTTGCAAAGATTACAACTCAATTGAAAACACAATAACAATCCTATGAATCTCAATCAATAGCTATGACAAATCACCATAAGAGATTCAAAGGTTCTTGATCAAAGAAATATGAAATAGAAAGCTTTTGATCTTTGGAATTGAGAGAGAATAGAATGGCTTGATTCTTGTAAAATTGATTATGAAAGTGATGTATATTGATCACAAAGGTTAGGAATAGGTTTATATAGAATACCCAAAAGTTGTAGCACTTGAAAACTGATTTTGAGAAGTGAAAATCGTATTTTAAAAAACCAGATCTGCAGTATTTAATCGATTAAATTTCAGCTTAATCGAGTATTAATCGATTAAATTATGACTTAATCGATTAATTCCACACTGCACATGTTAGAAACTTGTTTTCTCAAAACTAAACCTTTCCTTTCAAACCTTTAAGCCACCTATTGATTCTAGGTTAAGTGAAAACTCAAATTATGATTTAATCATGACCATGATAGAGATTCACTACCCTCTAAATAATCTACCCAAATAAAAGACCTAAGAAGCTTGAGAGGCAAAAGATAAAACAATTACAATTACACTCAAACTATGTCTTCATGAGCTTGCTTTCTCTCTTCTTCATTTGATGTTTGTTGTTGCTTGTTGAACTTGAACTTGATCAACATCTTTGTAGCTTGTTCAAAACACTTTGTCATTATCAAAACATTCATCATGGAACTTACAATCTCCCCCCTTTTTGAAAATGACAAACCATGTTTTGAATTTTATTGAAGTTGTTGATGCTTTAACAATTTGATCACTTGGTGAGAAACTTGCTCCCCCTCAATCAATGCATTTAATATTTGAAATCCAATTGATAGAAGCTTGATTCTCCCCCTATCTTCAACAACTTAGCTCAACCTACATAAAAACATCAAAACAACCTTTCTCCACAAAAAAACCTTTCTCCACAAAAAAAACATATCTATTTCAAAACAACTACTTCTCCCCCTTTGGCATTATCAAAAAGTAATATATATACCAATTGAAATATAAAATACTAAGCCAAAATAGAGAAATTCACATTTATTTCTTCACAACATTGATACCAATTGAAATATAACAAGTACTATACTTTGAAATGTGATACCAATTGGAAAGAAAATATAACAATGAATTATGAACCAATAGAAATACTAAGAAGTCATAATACCAATTGAGATATCATCAATGTAAAGAAATATCACAACAATAATAGCATGATAATCATCTAATCATCACTCAATGATACCAATTGAACTTTAGAAAAGTAATACTATTTGAGAACAATTCAATTATACCAATTGAGAAGACTAAACAATTGTAAATATTCAACAATATCATTTTACCACTTTGTAGGACATTCACTTGAGATGCAAATGTAATACCAATTGAAGATGCAAATGTATGAATAACATTTGTAAGCCCTTTGCTCTTCAATCATACCTACAAAACAATCATGCTTTGCTTTTTGGTATCCAAATGGTTTTGGATCCATTTTTGTTAGTGTAGGGACTTTCACCCTTTTTCATCCAAACAAAATCTCCTTTAGGTATACCATGCACTTTAACATAACACACATTTGAAGTATGTCCATGAGTACCACAATAGAAACATGTTGGTGCATTTGAAAAATCAACTTTTGAAAAATCAACAACATTTCTATGAGAATTACTCTTAGCATTAGTATAACCCAAACCAAACTTGTTTGAATTTTCTCTTTGAAAATTTAACAATGTGCGCAATTTAATATCACCATTTGTGAAACTTGCAAGCTTATTTTTCAAAATAGCATTTTCATCCTTAAGCAACTTGCAATTCTCACAATCAACCACAATATTCAATCTACTAGCACAATCACAAGAAGAACTAGCATATATAAGATCAAGAGTTTCATTTTCAAGATTAAGCTCATCAACTTGTTTTTGAAGTTCTAAAATCTCTTTTTGATGTTTCAAAATGAGCTTCTTTCTTTCAATGTTTTTCAAAGCTAGTTTTTCAAGTTGTTCACGCATTTCTTCATAAGCATTATATAATAATTCATATTTAGAAGAAATTTCGGATTTAGTATGACTTACATTGCTATCCTCGCTTTGATAACTTGATTCATCATTTGAACTTTGTTCTTCATCATCTACTAGAGTTATCAAGTTGAGACAAGCGGCTTCTTCATTATCCGATGAACTACTCGATGTGCTTTTCTTGTTATCTTCATCACTATCCCAAACTATGTATGCTCTTTTAGATTTAGAATTTTTCTTGTCTTTCTCCTTCTTCTTGAGATACCTAGAGCATGAGTACTTGAGATGACCGGGTTTTCCGCATTCATGGCAAACTACACCTTCTTTTGATGTCTTGGTCTTGTAGTGTGGGGAATCCTTCTCTTTAACTTTGTCTTTGTTCAACCTTCCTTTTCTCCTTAGAATTTGACAAATTTCCTTAGCAAAAGTTTCATGTCTTTTTCATCAACATCCGAATCGGAATCTTCACTACCATCATCATCATCATCGGAACTCACTTTCTTTTTGTATGATCTATTGACTTTAAGAGCAAGTCCCTTTCTTCCTTTGTTCTTATCCGACTCTTCATTGATACTTAATCGTCCAAGCTCCATTTCATGTTCTTGAAGCTTTCCGAAAAGTGTTGCTAGATCCATAGCATCCAAATTCTTAGATTCAAAAATAGCCGTTACTTTTGGTTGCCAATTCCTGTCTAAACATCTCAACACTTTGTTAGAAAGTTCACCTTGTAAGAAAGTCTTACCAAGAGCAAGTAAATGGTTAATAATGTGAGTAAAACGCTTTTGCATATCATTAATAGATTCATTTGGAAGCATTTGAAACAATTCATAATCACGCATTAAAGCATTCAATCTAGCTCTCCTAACCTCACTAGTTCCTTCATGAGTCACTTGTAAAGTGTCCCACATTTCCTTAGCACTAGTACATTGAGAAACTCTAAAGAAATCATCATAGGATAAAGCGGAGGTGATGATATTCTTTGCTTTAAAATCATATTGAACTTTATTTCTATCATCATCTTTCCACTTATCCTCGGGGATTAAATGTACTACGCCTTCAACTAAACTAGAGGGGATATGAGGGCCTTTTTCTATTGCTTTCCAAATTTCACTATCTATGGCTTGGATAAAGATTTTCATTCTAACTTTCCAATAAGAATAGCCTTCTCCGGCAAACAATGGAGGACGATTTATTGAATAACCTTCACCACCAAAGGGATTCGTAGAACCCATTGCGATTTTCTTAAAGGATCTTTACAAAAAAGCTCTTATGCTCGTGTCTTTCGACCGAGCTCTGATACCAATTGAGGAAACCGCAATTGGTGGTTGAAACAACTAAGGAACCCTAGGAGAACACCTAGAAGGGGGGGTTGAATAGGTGTAAAAGAAACCTTGAAAGATTTTCAAACAAAACAAATCGAAACAATTAAAACAAATGATTTTTGCAAATTATACAGCAGTTAATCGATTAATCTGAATTCTAATCGATTAAGACAAAAAGTAAACTTTTCCTTAATCGATTATGAATGTGCTTAATCGATTAAATCTATCAGAAACAGATAAAAAATCACTTTTCAATCGCATACGAAAATCAATCAATCAACATGTAAGATCAGAGATTCAGCGGAAACAATTAACACCTATATTCTTATTGATTACCTAGGTTATGAAAATGATTTTCCCTTTATCAATTTGAACAATAAAGATTCAATTCAATCAATTATGAAAAATCAATCTTTCTCTAGGTTTTCAACCAAGAACACAATAAATTGACTTGAATGTAAAGAGTTAAGGGTTTAGAGATACGACACAGTGATTTATCCTGGTTCACTTTCATCCGCTTGAAAGCTACATCCAGTCCCCTCTTCAACCAAGAGAGATTCTTCACTATAAGGAATTAGAGTTCTCAAATTACAAGTAAATGCCTCACAAGACTCCCTTCTTGCTAGCCTACAAGAGATACTCCACACCCTTGCCTTGTAATCCTATTGATCTTCTCTCTAATCTAACCTTTACCCCTTGTTGATAATCGACACAACAAGTCTTCAATTGCTTGATGATAATCCACACATCAAGGCTTCACTTTGCTTGATTCACAACCAAGACTTTCTTCTTCAATTGCTTGAATGAACTTGCTTGATGATAAACGACACACCAAGTCTTCTTTGTTGTTGTAGTTGGCTTGCCTTCTTGCAAAGATTACAACTCAATTGAAAACACAATAACAATCCTATGAATCTCAATCAATAGCTATGACAAATCACCATAAGAGATTCAAAGGTTCTTGATCAAAGAAATATGAAATAGAAAGCTTTTGATCTTTGGAATTGAGAGAGAATAGAATGGCTTGATTCTTGTAAAATTGATTATGAAAGTGATGTATATTGATCACAAAGGTTAGGAATAGGTTTATATAGAATACCCAAAAGTTGTAGCACTTGAAAACTGATTTTGAGAAGTGAAAATCGTATTTTAAAAAACCAGATCTGCAGTATTTAATCGATTAAATTTCAGCTTAATCGAGTATTAATCGATTAAATTATGACTTAATCTATTAAATCCACACTGCACATGTTAGAAACTTGTTTTCTCAAAACTAAACCTTTCCTTTCAAACCTTTAAGCCACCTATTGATTCTAGGTTAAGTGAAAACTCAAATTATGATTTAATCATGACCATGATAGAGATTCACTACCCTCTAAATAATCTACCCAAATAAAAGACCTAAGAAGCTTGAGAGGCAAAAGATAAAACAATTACAATTACACTCAAACTATGTCTTCATGAGCTTGCTTTCTCTCTTCTTCATTTGATGTTTGTTGTTGCTTGTTGAACTTGAACTTGATCAACATCTTTGTAGCTTGTTCAAAACACTTTGTCATTATCAAAACATTCATCATGGAACTTACAGTTCATTGCAAGGCCTATTCAAAATCCCTAACTTTCATTAAGAATTAAGAAGATCCAAAACATAAAGTGATCAGTTTTACGTATTCAATAAAAAACACAATCAACGCATGAATTAAAAAAAACGGAAAACACTAAACTATAAATTGAAATAAGATACGCCATACAAATTCACCGTGTTCCTAACACGAGGGTTTTAGTTACACATAGAAATAGGAAGAATAAAAGACATATTAGGGAAACTCATAGACAAATTACCCCAAATTCTTCAATCCTCCACTTGTGCTCTCCAAAGCGATGTAATCTCCCTCTTCAAACTATTCTAATCTGTGTTTTCTTACTCTGGCTGGCTGCCTAACCTAGGTCTAAATCACTAATTTATATTTACAAAATAACCCTAGGTAGAATCCCCATCAAGTTCTGAAGTTTTGGCCCAAACGGGCCTGGTCTGGTTCACGCGCGTCCCAGGCGCACCCGTCCCCGCGCCTGAGGCGCGCGGGGTAGGTCCCGACTTCGTTTTGCTCCGTTCTTTGTCCTACTTCAAGGTCTTTATGTGCCCTTTCCAATTCCATAATTATTTTTTTGCATTTGATCTCCAAATGTACCGGAAACAATGAACAAACGGATCAAAAAGTTCAAGGGAAACTACAACTACTAAAATTCCTAAAAACTAATAAAAAGATCCTAAGTTTGCTATGAAAACAAGCCAAATCAAAGTAAAAGAGGGTAAAATGAAGTCCAGAAAATATATATATCAGACCCAAATCATGCAACAATTCTTCAATCTGTTTCTTCATCTCAGCCATCTCCGGTGGTGCTATTCTATAAGGAGCGATAGAAATGGGACCAGCTCCCGAAACTAAATCAATTCCAAATTCAATCTCTCTCTTTGGTGGCAAACCAGGTATTTCGTTAGTGAATACCTCAGGAAAATCTCTGACAACAGAAATCTCTTCAATCCTTGGGCCATTCTCTTCCACTTCAGTGTTGAAAAAACACATATAGCCTGAAGGTTTTGGGTTTCTATAGATCACTACTTTTCTATCACAATCAATGATCACTTGGTTTCGGCTTAACAAATCCATTCCCAAGATCACATCCAATTGCGATAAGGGTAAACAGATCAAATCTACCCTAGAGAGTTGTCCTAACACTTCTATACAACAGTTAAGACATGCTCTAGAAACAACTACAGGAGCATTAGTAGGGGTTTCTACTTTAAGAGTATATGATAACTCATATATGGGTAAACTCAAACGATTTACACATTCATATGAAACAAATGAATGTTTAGCACCAGAATCAAACAATACATTACAGAGCTGACCATTTAGCAAGTAATTACCTTGCACAAGATCAGAGGATTGGCTTGCCTCCACACCACTAAGCGTGAAAACCCTTCCTTGAACCACGGGCCTGTCAGCTACCCCTCTTGAATTGGTCTTGGCCGGTTCCTTGCAGTCTTTCGCAAAATGTCCCAGTTTTCCACAATTGAAGCAGCCACTTGTCGACCAACAAAAACGACCATGATGGCGATGCTTGCACTTGTCACAATAAGGAGCCTCACTCCGGAAATTTCTTCCATCATTACCTCCAACTTTCCCTTTGCCTTTCCCTTGGCGGTCATATGGTCCTTTGCCTCGATTGTTGAAACCTTTGCGCCTCTGAGGTCCATAATTCTGACTATCTTTCTTCTCTAGTGCTTGCAATCCTTCTGCCTTCTTTTCATCCCCATACATCCTACACATGTCTACTAGTGCAGGAAAGCTGTGGATCCTTTGATAACTGAAAATAGATTTCAGCTTAGGCCTTAAGCCTCCCTCAAACTTGATACATTTGCTCCTTTCATCTGGATTGTTTTGGTAATATGGAGAGTACTTCATCAATTCCTCGAACTTGGCTGCGTACTCACCCACACTCATGTCTCCTTGCTTCAGCTGCAAGAACTCCACTTCCTTCTTTCTCCTCAAATCCTCTGGGAAGTATTTATTGAGAAACTTTTCCATAAATACGCCCCAATTAACATCCCTTCCTTCATAATGCAGGAGCTGAACCGTATGGTTCCACCAGTTCTCAGCCTCATCTTCCAACATATAGACTGTATACGCCACCTTCTGAGCTTCCATACAATCTAATGTTCTGAAGATTTTATCCATAGTGTGAATCCACTTATTAGCCTCCTCAGGTTTAAATCCTCCTTCAAACTTGGGTGGATTACAACTCCTAAAATCCGCCAAACTCTTAGCCTCGGTATTACCCACATTACACTGATGAGGTGGATTAACCGGTTGCGGTGGTTGCTGAGATTGCTGTTGTTGCCGTTGCTGCGTAGACTCCAACACAACGGTGATTCTCTCTAACATCGCGTTAGTATAATTTTGGTTTCTAGTTGTCATAATAGACCTGCGCTATGGACTTATGGTCACATATGATGAACTAAAGAAACATTCATCACACCACCTATACTAAGGCTATAACCATAACCTCAAACAAAACACTCAATTGTATCTAGTGCTCAAATCAAGCAAGATACTATCATTCAAAACAATAAGTATGCCCTGTGGATACCTGCTTGATGTTGATGACTACCTTTTTGGGACTACTTCAACTACTACAGGATCTGACTTTTGCTCTGATACCACTTAGTGTGACACCCTCAAATACATACTTGAAATTAGAGTAATAAATATACTATTACTCAAATAGTTATGGACTTGTTAATATTAGAAAATACAGGGCTTAAAATTTCCCTTTTCATTTTCTGAAAGAAGCGGGTGCACAAACCAAAATATGGAGTCCTTGGAGAATATATTTTATATCATTTTAAACATTATACTGAGTTCGGCATTTTCTAAGACAAGAAAATCTTTTCATAACTCAGATAGCATCGATTCTTCGAAATTGTACTTACATAGTGAAAACTTAAGTGATGCCATCCATTCTTTCGTTTTGCGGAACTGATACCATTTTCAAATATCGTAGCCGAACTCTTTAAATAATCTTTATCAGAGTAAGCGGAAATAGTAGGACTATGCACAGTTGTAATATAAACATAAGATATATATATATATATATGTATATAAGTCATGAAATACATAGTCCAAGTGATAGTCTCCAAACTCCAGTACAAGTCCATAAAACAGTAATATCAAAGTAGATCATCACTCCAGAGTTCTCAAAAGCTATATACAATATCTACACATCAAAATAAAGACTCTGAAGCTGATCATGGTACATAAGCAGTAGTAGTAGTAGTAGAAGTCTCCAAGAAGTAACAGTAGTAGCAGTCATCATCCAACATCATCAGCAGCAACATTATCTCATCCACAACATCCATCACACCGGATCTCTGATCCTCATCATCTACCTTATGCACATACCTAGGGATCATCGTCCCTCCACTGACTCCCGGTAGAGTGAACGACAGGCTCGCCTCTGCTCTCGTCCACCACAGGGTCTTCCTCTATCTCATCCGAAGGAGTGGGTACCCTTCCACTGGGTACAGGGTCAGGTGATGGCGAGACCCTAACAGGGCTCCTCGGATCAGATGGGGGAGTCTCCTCGCGGATGACTCTAGAAGAAAAAGGGTGTGAGCGGGTAGGTCGAAAGCGAAAACTGTGATATGAACGAGCTGGTCGTGTGGGAGGTGGTCCATGGTAAGTGTAAAAGGGTGGCACGTGCATAGTGTATATGATGGGGATCCTAAACCTACGAGGACGAAACCGGATCTGCGGGTTGGGGTGATAGAAGGTAACCTCTATCTCACCCTCAAATACCGCTCGGTGATCCTCGTAGATCCATATGCCACTAGGAAGTGGCCGGATCTCGATGCAAGCGATGTAACGTGACATCACCTACAAGGGCACAGGGATAAGCAATTCTATACACATAATAAATAGAACATAAATATATGCACAATGTAAGTATGTAGATATGCAGCAATAATCAACAACCACATTTAGCACTTAGCAAGTATTTAATGCAAGTAAGATGCTCATACTTGTTTTCATTTATCAACTTTAGATTAAATGAGTGGCATGATGTATGAGTCTAGCTCTCAATCCTAACTCCATCAATCTATGTCACTCTCTGACGTCCATCCTTTACTTCATATCAGCACTCAACAGTGCATTGTACTCCTAGGTGTACAACATTCGTACA
Source organism: Crotalaria pallida (assembly GCA_037953625.1). NCBI lineage: Eukaryota > Viridiplantae > Streptophyta > Magnoliopsida > Fabales > Fabaceae > Crotalaria > Crotalaria pallida. The sequence goes on along the minus strand of CM075649.1, from coordinate 47,596,653 downwards.
TTCACCAAGAATGTACACGACAAGCTTGGAAACGGTACATAACGTGCTCCTCAAGCAACGTCTCGTCGTCTCAACGGAATAACCATATCATCAGCATCTCACTTTCGCTAGCCACATCGTCAACCATAATGTGTCATCAAGCAAGCCGTCAGTTGGCACTCCCAGAGGCCCTCCTCATGTTACCAAAACATGAAAAACGATCTAACATCCGAACTCCAGAATGAATGCATTTGCTTAACTTAAAAGAATTGATTGGTATATCTCAATTAACAATATCTCACATTATTAATTCAATAATTTCATACCATCATCAACCAATTTCTTTCAAGTCTTAGATCACTTGGATTATTATCATTTAAGTATTAACAAAATGATTCAGAATTAAAAATGGTATTTTTAATTTTCTGGACAGAAATACTCGAGTGTTCTTCATAATACTCGAGTAGTTCTTCAGTTTTTTCCAGATTACTCGAGTAGTTCATAGCTACTCGAGTCGTTCATACTTTTCCAGAAAAGTCAGGTTTCAGGTCTTCAAAAATACTCGAGTAATTCATGAAATACTCGAGTCGTTCATCAACCCAGAATACTCGAGTAGTTCTTCATTACTCGAGTGGTTCATCAGAAAACACTCTTACTGCATCTGTTAATACTCGAGTCCTAGACCTGATACTCGAGTGTTGGTGCAAAGTGATGCACTGATGCATCACGAAATACTCGAGTATCAAGCCATGTACTCAAGTCTTATCAGACAGTACAAGCTAAAAATCTGGTTTTAACATACCATTTTCAATTCTAACCATTTCTAATCCAATCCAATGATCAACAGAGTTCATATATCATATATTAAACATGTTCAAGCACTTAGAACACATCAAATTACAGAATTCACAGAGATTCACAAGATTATGCATAAAACATAGAAAATTCACAACTTAACATACCAATTTGCATAATACATAGAATCTCATGATTTTAAGTTCCAAATAGCTTGCATGCAACATATAAAACTTGCTCAAAACCACTTTAGAGCACAGGTTGGTTCCAAACCAATTTCCCTATTCAAACTAAGCCCTTAGGGCCTCTTGGTGGCTCTCTAATCAAATTCATGTAATTTAAACTCTATCTAGTGAATAGAAAGCTTTCCCCTTACCTCTCAGACGTGACTCAACAAGAAAATTGCAAGGAAGAACTCCACAACACAGAGAACCACTTCAAGCACCAATATGCAGAGCAGTTTGAGTGGAGCACCAAAATTGAATTCGTTGACACATGAAACAACATAAGAATTGGGGAAATTAGTCTCCCTAGATTCTATGCAACACCAACTAACTAAAGAAACAAGTTTGAGACTCATAGAGTGCGTGAGCTTACCAAAATTGAAGATCAAAGTAAGCTTCAGAACTAGATGACAGCAACCAAACTCCAACTTCCAAGCTTCGATTCTTCCAATATACAGACTCTCAACTCACAATTTTGGTGTCTATACAAAGCTCGAGATGTGAGCTTTGTATTGGTGTATGATTTGTAACTCAACTCAACTCAACTCAGAGAGGGAGAATCGATTGACTGAACTTAAGAACCCTAATACATGCAAAGCTTCCCAAATTGACCAAATGGGTTGGTTGATCCGTCAACCATGGCTTAAATAACCATCCATGAAGCTCATGCACAGCGCCACAAAGGTGGAAACGTGTTGCTGGAGGTGTTTTCGTGTCAACGGTGGAGAATAGTTGGTGGTGACTCACCAAAACGCATTAACTCGTTACAATTCTCGAATCCTTTGCAAGAATTCATTAGCAATCTGCAACATCCCCATCTTGATACTTGTCGGCTCTACGTGCATCGTTAAGCTCAAATCTCTAAATTCCTCTATCAACGCAGCTTTTTTGACCATCATCGAACTGATATGCATTGCTTTTCGACTCAATGCATCCGCCACAACGTTTGCTTTCCCAAGATGGTAATGAAGCTCAAACTCATAATCCTTCAAGAACTCCATCCAGCGACGTTGCCTCATGTTCAACTCTTTCTGGTCAAAAAGGTACTTTATACTCTTATGGTCACTACATACCCAAAACATAGTGCCATAGAGATAGTGCCTCCAAATCTTTAGAGCGAAGACAACAGCTGCCAGCTCTAAGTCATGAGTTGGATAGTTCATTTCATGAACTTTTAGTTGTCTCGAGGCATAAGCGACTACCTTTCCATCTTGCATCAACACACTCCCAAGTCCTTGTTTCGATGCATCATAGTACACTTCGAAATTCTTCTGTGGATCAGGCAAAATCAACACAGGAGATGATGTCAATCTTTCCTTCAACTCTCTGAAATTCCTTTCACACTTCTCATCCTGTGACGACCCAACTTTCTATTCTAAATTAAATACTTATATTCAAAAATATGACCATTTTTTTTATTTATTTTTCTTTTATCATAAGTCAAGTCATCATCCATTTCGATCTTTGCGGAAAACACTCAAACATCATGAAGGAAAAACATCCATTTTATATTTCTTCATAAAAGGGAAAATACATATCCATTACATCAAAAGCTACCAACATTAAACTTAACTTAAGTACTCTAGGTCATTACATTATATTACATATATTACAAAAAAATTTATAATAACCTAGAGCAATAGGTTCGAAACTCAAAACATAACATAAATAAGAGAAACCCGATGAGTCGCACTATCCACATTCCAACATTCAGGACTCAACTCAGTCATCAGTTCCCCACTGACTTCCGGTTGAGTTGTCCATGAAACCATCATCAGCCACCGGATCGGCATCCTCCACCGGATCCTCATCCTCTATCGGATCCTCCTCCTCCTCTTCCTCCTCATGTGCCGGATCAGAAGGCACATAAACTGGAGTCCGAGATCGGGCTCTAGTGGAAGGACGAGAGGGAGCAGGAACCTCTAAAATGATTCTTTCCTCAGAGAGTGATGGACTTGGTGGGAGGGTGCGTCTCGGAAAATGTCTTGGTGGTGGTGGTGGTGTTCCATGGCGAAACACAAAATTTGGCGGAATGTGCATAATGTACATCATTGGGATTCTCGTTCGACGCGGACGGATTCGGGACCATGGGTTTGGGTGACGGAAAGTGACTTCCACGTCCCCTTCATAAATAGCTCGATGATCCTCGAAATTCCACTCCCCATTAGGGAGCGGCCTCATCTCCACACAGATCATATTCCTGGCCATGACCTACAACAAGGGATTAGGAGTGAGTCATAGCTAAATACAATAGCAAATGAGCATAACAGAGGCTAAAAATAACAAACACATGTAATCAGATAGCATTCAAAGTGTAAATGTATGCTCAAACTGGTTTATCACATGTTTAACTTCATTAGTGACATGATGCATGCCTACTTCTCATTCATGCCTCTCGGTTCGACATCCTTTCGGGATATTCGCATGCCTATATTTCATCGAACCGGGCGATTCCATTCAAGCATCATGATTGATTGGAAACTAGTCTTCATAGCATCCTGTGCCATGGATATTCTCAGTCATCGTAGCATCCTGTGCCACGGGTATTCGTCTAACCTAAACTAGTGTTCTAGATCAGATCGGAGCAAATCCCTTTCACCATGCATGATTCCAACATACAAGTCTCGTTTTCTTTCTTTCATTATTGTCATCAGTATCTCATTTCATTAACTTTCAACTTGCTTTTCTCTTTAGCTGGTGCTGGTGCATTCAAAAAGGGACCATCAGAGGCATAGCCATTTCGGGATGGGTTTTCTTACTTAAAACTTGTCATTTCAGAAAATCCATCAGCGGTCCAACCGCTTTGCGATGGTTTTAGGAATAGTATATAATCATTTATTTAATAATCCGTCGGGGCACGACCTCCTATTGGCGGATATTTATTGCAACGACCCCATTGGGACTCCCATAGAAAATATCAACTAAGTGAATAAAACTTTCATTGGGACGTTGGGATCATATCAACCAAATGGGTGTACGCCCATCCGTTGGGACTCCTATGGGTAAATAATCAACCACTGAATAGAATTCCAGTAGGACACCTCCAGGATAATTATCGACCAACGGGATTAGATTTTAAGCATAAAGAGAAATATTTAGAGTTTAGTAATTTAGGAGCTTAGACGAGTTGATCCTTAATAAAATTGTAAAAATAAAGGTTTTCTGAAAAATTCTTTGACTTACTCGAGTAGTTCTTGACTACTCGAGTCTTCATGTAAAAATACTCGAGTCCTTTAAGAATCACTCGAGTGTTCTTCCAATTTCCCAGAATACTCGAGTCTTCCTTAAATTACTCGAGTGTTTTTGCTGCAACAGCACCAGTTTTCTTCACTTTCAATATCAATTCGAATTCCTTGCTTTATATCTCCATTCTTATGCAAAAACAGCAACTTGGGCTCATACAACAAACGTGTTAGAACACTTAATCATCACTGAAACAACATCAAATAACATCAATCACAGATTGCATCAAAACTTGCAATTATCCAATTTAAATTATGAAATCCATTTCCACTTGGTTTTAATTTCGAAACACATTACAATGAGCTTGATTAGGTTCAATTAAACTTGTTTAAGTCATAAAATTGTGGGCCTCTGACCTCCAAGTCAGAATCCCAATTCAAGTTTCATCCCTCTTTTGAACCTCAATGGTTCCTACATTTCTAGCTTGAAATTACTCATTCTAGTATTTAGGTAACTCCTCCCTTACCTCAGAGAAGCTAAAGAAAGGTTTGATTTGAACTAAAAGAGATTGAATCAAAACTTGACTCTGAACCGGTGCAAAACTTGTTGCACTTAGCTGACTTTGGCCATCAATTTCACAACGAATAAGACATGAGAAAGAACGAAACAAGTTAGCTTCAGAAACTAGGAAATGCTAACTTTAAATGGAAACAAGTTTGAAATCGAAAGGGTTCCTGAATTTACCAAACGGATTCAAGGAAGATGAGTACTTGATGCTGAAAGTTGCTATGTTTTTCACAGTTTCAAGACCTCAACTTTGGTTGCCTATAACTCGATCTACAGGAAGCTATTTGAAGTGATTTCGAGTTCTAATTCAAGAGCGGAATCAGAACTTCAGTTTGTGTTTAGGTTTCAAAGGAAAAGGATGAGAATTGAGAGAGAACGAAAGGATTAAAGTGAGCTCTGCAAAACAGAGAAATTTTGCTAACAATTCGGGTTTCAAGAGATTTGAGAGTGTTTGGGCTTCATTGATCACTTATTTATAGGCTAGGATTACCCTCCTTCGAAGTAAGGTCCAGCTCTGTGCTTGGAACCTTAAGAAAACGCGTTTTGGTGCGAAGTTCAAATGAAAACCGACTTACACACTTAACTAGACTACTCGAATTACTCGAGTCTTTTCCCCAATACTCGAGTACTTTTCAGAAATTCAAAGATCACTCAAGTCTTTCCTGAAAGACTCGAGTCTTTCAACTAAAATTCAAATTTTTCAAGCAATTAGTGATTATATTCGAGTCCTTCCCATAACACTCGAGTATAATAACCTAATTTTAGAAAATTCTTTATTTTATTCAATATACTAACATTATTATTTAAATACTTGATATTTATTTATTTATTCAAAATACAGGGTCTTACATCCTCCCCCACTAAAACAGAAATTCCGATTTACATAAAAAGATGCGGATATTCCTCTCTCATCTTAGATTCTAATTCCCATGTAGAGTCAGATACTCCATTCTGACCCCAAAGGACTCGAACTAACGGAATCTCTTTTCCTCGCAACTTCTTGATTCGTCTATCCTCTATTGGCACTGGCCCAACATCGAACATGAGATTCTCTTTCAGCGCTATCATGTCTTGTTGCAGCTGAACGATCGAAGATGGGTCTTGGACAAACTTGCGAAGCTGGGAGACGTGGAATACATTGTGCAGATTGGACAGGAACGGGGGTAAGGCGATCTGATACACGACAGGACCAACTCGTTTCAAGATCTGATAAGGGCCGATAAACTTTGGAGATAGCTTCTTCGGCTTCATCACTCTTCCAATGCCAGTAGTTGGCACCACTCGCAAAAATACATGATCTCCTTCTTGAAATTCTAGCTTGGATCTATGCTGATCGGCATAACTCTTCTGACGACTTTGCGCAGTCTTCATCTTTTCTTGGATAACCTTGATCTTCTCGGTCGTTTCTTGAACTAATTCAGGTCCGATGAGAGCATTCTCCCCCACTTGGAACTAACATAGTGGGGTTCTACACTTCCTTCCATAGAGGGCTTTGTACGGGGCCATATCGATGCTTGCGTGTTAACTATTGTTGTAGGTGAACTCCACAAGCGGCAACAATCAATCCCAACTTTCTTGATATTCCAAAACACATGCTCGAAGAAGATCTTCAAGGGATTGAATCGTCCTTTCTGATTGACCATCCGTTTGCGGGTGATAAGCTGAACTCATCCTTAGCTGCGTTCCCAAAGCCTGATGCAAACTTTGCCAGAAGCGAGACACGAAACGAGGATCACGATCCGATACGATACTTGAGGGAACTCCGTGCAATCTGACGATTTCCTTGACGTATAATCTTGAAAGCTTCTCCAACGGATATTGCATGTTGATGGGAATAAAATGAGCTGACTTCGTTAAACGATCAAGCCCAAATCGCATCGAAACCTTCTCTTGTTCTCGGAAAACCACTCACAAAGTCCATTGTGATTCCATCCCACTTCCATTCTGGTATGCTCAAAGGTTGCAATTCTCCTCCAGGCTTCTTATGTTCAATCTTCGTCTTTTGGCAAACAAGGCAAGACGCAACATAAGACGCAACATCTTTCTTCAATCTGGGCCACCAAAACATCTTCTTCAGGTCTTGATACATCTTCGTCGATCCAGGATGCATACTCAGCTTGCTTTTGTGTGCTTCGTCCAAAACTGCTCTTCTTAAATCTTGATTAGCGGGGATACACACACGATCTCGAAATCTTAAGATGTCGTCAACTCCAATTTGAAAATCAGGTTCTACACCATCCATACCCAATCTTCTCTTTTCTACCAATTCTTCATCTTCTTTTTGCAAGTCCCTCACTTGAGTAAGGAATTCATTTGTTACCTGAAGCATTCCTAGCTTGATACATTCTGGCTTACACTGAACTACCAGATTCAAGTTTCAGAATTCTTCAATTAACTGAGCTTCCTTCACCATCATCGTACTCACGTGCAGCATCTTTCTACTCAGAGCATTGGCTACAACATTAGCTTTGCCGGGGTGGTAATGTAATTTGAAGTCATAATCCTTCAAGAATTCCGTCCACCTACGTTGTCTCATATTCAGTTCCTTTTGGTCGAAGAGATACTTCAGACTTTTATGATCACTGAACACTTGAAACGTATTACCGTACAGGTAATGTCTCCAAATCTTCAAAGCAAAGACAATGGCAGCCAATTCTAAATCGTGAGTAGGGTAATTTTCTTCATGCACCTTCAACTGACAAGATGCATAAGCAACAACTTTCCTTTCTTGCATCAAGACACAACCCAAACCTTGTCTAGACGCATCACAATAAACATCGAAGCTTTTCCGAGGATCGGGCAAAGTTAACACTGGAGACAATGTTAATTTGTCCTTCAACGTCTGGAAACTAACTTCACACTTTTCGTCCCAGACAAAAGGTTGCTCCTTCCGAGTCAAACGAGTTAACGGAAGAGCTAACTTGGAAAAACCTTCGATGAATTTCCGATAATATCCGGCTAACCCAAGAAAACTCCTAACTTCGGTAACTGTCTTCGGTTTTTCCCACTGCAAAACTGTTTCCACTTTAGCTGGATCCACAGCAACACCATCCTTTGAAATTATATGTCCCAAGAAATTGACTTTTTCAAGCCAAAATTCACACTTGGTTAGCTTAACATATAATTTCTTCTCCTTCAAAGTCTCCAAAACAATCTTTAAATGATTAGCGTGCTCCTCCAGATTCTTCGAATAGATGAGAATATCATCAATAAACACCACAACGAAGGAATCCAGATAGGGTCGAAACACTCTATTCATATAATCCATGAATGTTGCTGGAGCATTGGTCAGGCCGAATGGCATCACCACATACGTAGTGTCCATAGCGTGACCGAAAAGCAGTCTTCGGAATATCTTCCTCCTTTACACAGATCTGATGATAACCCGATCTCAGATCAATCTTTGAAAACATAGACGCTCCTTTCAGTTGATCCATCAAATCATCAATTCTCGGCAACGGGTACTTGTTCTTGATAGTCACCTTATTGAGTTGCCTATAATCAATGCACATCCGCATAGATCCATCCTTCTTCTTCATAAACAAAACTGGCGCTCCCCAAGGCGACACGCTTGGTCTGATGAACTGCTTCTCTAACAAATCTTCTACTTGTTTCTTCAACTCAGCTAATTCCGCTGGGGCCATACGATACGGGGCAATAGAGATAGGACCAGTACCGGGAACTAGGTCAATACTGAATTCTATCTCTCGATGCGACGGCAAACCGAGCACTTCCTCGGGAAAGACTTCAGGGAAATCTTGAATAATCGGAATGTCTTCGATCTTCACTTCATCCTTCCTTTCTTCAGCGATGGCCGAAAATAGGCACACATAACCTCCAGGTTGAATGGCAGGAGATTCCTTGCTAGGAAACACGATCGTTCGAGCCTTGCAGTCGATTACCACATGATTGGATGCCATCCAATCCATTCCCAAGATAACATCGAGGTTGGATAACGGCAAACAAATCAGATTCACACGAGAAATCTGACCTCCTATGCTAACCATACATCCGACACATGCTCTTGTTGCAACAACAGGAGCATTCGTGGGGGTAGATACACTCAGATTAAACGGGGTCTCCGAGATAGACAAACTTAAACGCTTAGCAGATTCTTCGGAGATGAAAGAATGTGTCGCTCCAGAATCAAATAAAAAGCGACAAGGCATGCCATTTAGGAAATGGTTACCTTGCACAAGATTATCAACTTGCTCCGCTTCTGCTCCTGACATAGTGAACACCTTTCCACTGACCCAGGGCTTTCTTCCTTGTTCTTGGTGGATTTGGCGCTGGGGTTGGCGGCATACACGGGCAATGTGACCGGTTCTTCCACAATTGAAGCAGACTGGTGCCTTGTCTCTCCAGCACTCTTGACCAGGATGAGAGCGTTGACACTTGCCACAAACTTCTGCCAGAGCCGGAAGGCTGACTGCTCCAGGGGGTTGTACTCTCCCTTTCCCCTTATGCAAATAAGGACCTCCACGATTCCCACGATTATTCTTATGCTGATGTCGGTGCGGTCCATGGCCTCCTTGGCTGACTTCGTTCTTGAAGTTATTCTTCTCGAAGATGCGACATGCACTAATCAATGTTGGATAGTGGCGAATCCTTTGCACGCTCACCGCCAACTTGATGTCCGACCTCAACCCATTCTCGAACCTCGTGCACTTTGAGTATTCGTCAGGATGATATTGGAAGTGCGGGGAGTACTTCATCAGCTCCTCAAATTTCTCAGCATACTGGTCGACGGTCATGCTACCTTGCCTCAAGTCTAAGAACTCCATCTCTTTCTGGATCCGAACATCGTCCGGAAAATACCTCTCTAAGAATTTATCCGTGAAGATTTCCCAAGAGAGCTCGCGATGATCATACTCCAAAAACTGGCGGGTCTGCTCCCATCAAGTTGCAACTTCACCGTTCAGCATGTAGGCCGCAAACGTGACCTTCTGCACTTCTGTGAGAGTCAGCGTTCGGAAGATCTTATTCATCTCAGCTAGCCAGAACTGGGCTTGTTCAGGACAACGGCCACCCGAAAAGCCAGGGGGTTTGCATCTACGAAATGAATCTAGGCCTTGAAATTCCGCCGGGGTTCCATTGTTGGGAGGACGGGCTTGCTGCAAGTTTTCCAGAACAGCAATGTTAGCGTTATTTCGTCCAGCCATCTTATCCTACAGAATCCAAAGGGGGAAAACTTAATTAGATTCAGCTATCCTATCTCTCAAAATGCAATCAACATTCTAGAGTATGCAATGGTTAGTGTGTAAGGCCACACTCCAAGGCCGAGAGTTGAACCATTGCTCTGATACCACTAAATGTGACGACCCAACTTTCTATTCTAAATTAAATACTTATATTCAAAAATACGACCATTTTTTTTATTTATTTTTCTTTTATCATAAGTCAAGTCATCATCCATTTCGATCTTTGCGGAAAACACTCAAACATCATGAAGGAAAAACATCCATTTTATATTTCTTCATAAAAGGGAAAATACATATCCATTACATCAAAAGCTACCAACATTAAACTTAACTTAAGTACTCTAGGTCATTACATTATATTACATATATTACATATATTACAACAAAATTTATAATAACCTAGAGCAATAGGTTCGAAACTCGAAACATAACATAAATAAGAGAAACCTGATGAGTCGCACTATCCACATTTCAACATTCAGGACTCAACTCAGTCATCAATTCTCCACTGACTTCCGGTTGAGTTGTCCACGAAACCATCATCAACCACCGGATCGACATCCTCCACCGGATCCTCATCCTCTATCGGATCCTCCTCCTCCTCTTCCTCCTCATGTGCCGGATCAGATGGCACATAAACTGGAGTCCGAGATCGGGAGCAGGAACCTTTAAAATGATTCTTTCCTCAGAGAGTGATGGACTTGGTGGGAGGGTGCGTCTCGGAAAATGTCTTGGTGGTGGTGGTGGTGTTCCATGGCGAAACACAAAATTTGGCGGAATGTGCATAATGTACATCATTGGGATTGTCGTTCGTCGCGGACGCATTCGGGACCATGGGTTTGGGTGACGGAAAGTGACTTCCACGTCCCCTTCATAAATAGCCCGATGATCCTCGAAATTCCACTCCCCATTAGGGAGCGGCCTCATCTCCACGCAGATCATATTCTTGGTCATGACCTACAACAAGGGATTAGGAGTGAGTCATAGCTAAATACAATAGCAAATGAGCATAACAGAGGCTAAAAATAACAAACACATGTAATCAGATAGCATTCAAAGTGTAAATGTATGCTCAAACTGGTTTATCACATGTTTAACTTCATTAGTGACATGATGCATGCCTACTTCTCATTCATGCCTCTCGGTTCGACATCCTTTCGGGATATTCGCATGCCTATATTTCATCGAACCGGGCGATTCCATTCAAGCATCACGATTGATTGGAAACTAGTCTTCATAGCATCCTGTGCCATGGATATTCTCAGTCATCGTAGCATCCTGTGCCACGGGTATTCGTCTAACCTAAACTAGTGTTCCAGATCAGATCGGAGCAAATCCCTTTCACCATGCATGATTCCAACATACAAGTCTCGTTTTCTTTCTTTCATTATTCTCATCAGTATCTCATTTCATTAACTTTCAACTTACTTTTCTCTTTAGCTGGTGCTGGTGCATTCAAAAAAGGACCATCAGAAGCATAGCCATTTCGGGATGGGTTTTCTTACTTAAAACTTGTCATTTCAGAAAATCCATCAGCGGTCCAACCGCTTTGCGATGGTTTTAGGAATAGTATATAATCATTTATTTAATAATCCGTCGGGGCACGACCTCCTATTGGCGGATATTTATTGCAACGACCCCATTGGGACTCCCATAGAAAATATCAACCAAGTGAATAAAACTTTCACTGGGACGTTGGGATCATATCAATCAAATGGGTGTACGCCCATCCGTTGGGACTCCTGTGGGTAAATAATCAACCAATGAATAGAATTCCAGTACGACACCTCTAGGATAATTATCGACCAACGGGATTAGATTTTAAGCGTAAAGAGAAATATTTAGAGTTTAGTAATTTAGGAGCTTAGACGAGTTAATCCTTAATAAAATTGTAAAAATAAAGGTTTTCTGAAAAATTCTTTGACTTACTCGAGTAGTTCTTGACTACTCGAGTGTAGTGTTCATGTAAAAATACTCGAGTCCTTTAAGAATCACTCGAGTGTTCTTCCAATTTCCCAGAATACTCGAGTCTTCCTTAAATTACTCGAGTGTTTTTGCTGCAACAGCACCAGTTTTCTGCACTTTCAATATCAATTCGAATTCCTTGCTTTATATCTCCCTTCTTATGCAAAAACAGCAACTTAGGCTCATACAACAAACGTGTTAGAACACTTAATCATCATTGAAACAACATCAAATAACATCAATCACAGATTGCATCAAAACTTGCAATTATCCAATTTAAATTATGAAATCCATTTCCACTTGGTTTTAATTTCGAAACACATTACAGTGAGCTTGATTAGGTTCAATTAAACTTGTTTAAGTCATAAAATTGTGGGCCTCTGACCTCCAAGTCAGAATCCCAATTCAAGTTTCATCCCTCTTTTGAACCTCAATGGTTCCTACATTTCTAGCTTGAAATTACTCATTCTAGTATTTAGGTAACTCCTCTCTTACCTCAGAGAAGCTAAAGAAAGGTTTGATTTGAACCAAAAGAGATTGAATCAAAACTTGACTCTGAACCGGTGCAAAACTTGTTGCACTTAGCTGACTTTGGCCATCAATTTCACAACGAATAAGACATGAGAAAGAACGAAACAAGTTAGCTTCAGAAACTAGGAAAGGCTAACTTTAAATGGAAACAAGTTTGAAATCGAAAGGGTTCCTGAATTTACCAAACGGATTCAAGGAAGATGAGTACTTGATGCTGAAAGTTGCTATGTTTTTCACAGTTTCTAGACCTCAACTTTGGTTGCCTATAACTCGATCTACAGGAAGCTATTTGAAGTGATTTCGAGTTCTAATTCAAGAGCGGAATCAGAACTTCAGTTTGTGTTTAGGTTTCAAAGGAAAAGGATGAGAATTGAGAGAGAACGAAAGGATTAAAGTGAGCTCTGCAAAACAGAGAAGTTTTGCTAACAATTCGGGTTTAAAGAGATTTGAGAGTGTTTGGGCTTCATTGATCACTTATTTATAGGCTAGGATTACCCTCCTTCGAAGTAAGGTCCAGCTCTGTGCTTGGAACCTTAAGAAAACGCGTTTTGGTGCGAAGTTCAAATGAAAACCGACTTACACACTTAACTAGACTACTCGAATTACTCGAGTCTTTTCCCCAATACTCGAGTACTTTTCAGAAATTCAAAGATCACTCAAGTCTTTCCTGAAAGACTCGAGTCTTTCAACTAAAATTCAAATTTTTCAAGCAATTAGTGATTATACTCGAGTCCTTCCCAAAACACTCGAGTATAATAACCTAATTTTAGAATGTTCTTTATTTTATTCAATATACTAACATTATTATTTAAATACTTGATATTTATTTATTTATTCAAAATACAGGGTCTTACACATCCCATATAAATGGTTGGTCTTTCCGAGTTAACTTCGTCAATGGTAGCGCAATCTTCGAGAAACCTTCTATAAATCTTCTATAGTAGCCAGCCAAACCAAGAAAACTTCTCACTTCCGTGACCGACTTCGGTTGTTCCCATTGTAGAACTGAACTTACTTTCATCGGGTCAACCTGAGGAAACCGCAATTGGTGGTTGGAGAGACAAAGGAACCCTAGGAAAACACCTAGAAGGGGGGGTTGAATAGGTGTTGAAGCTACCTTAAAAGATTTTCGAATGAAACAAATCGAAACAATTAAAACAAATGATTTTTGCAAATTCTACAGCACTTAATCGATTAACCTGAAATTTACTCGAGTAGTACTCGATTAAATTTGAACTTAATCGATTAGATATGACAGAAAACAGAAAAATCAATTTTCATTCGAATACGAAAATCAATCAATTCACATGCAAGATCAGAGATTCAGCGGAAATGATTAACACCTATATTCTTATTGATTAACCTAGTTATGAAAATGATTTTCCCTTTATCAATTTGAACAATCAAAGATTCAATTCAATCAATTATGAAAATCAATCTTTCTAGGTTTTCAACCAAGAACGCAATCAAATGACTTGAATATAAAGAGTAAGGGTTTAGAGATACGACACAGTGATTTATCCTGGTTCACTTTCATCCGCTTGAAAGCTACATCCAGTCCCCTCTTCAACCAAGAGAGATTCTTCACTATGAGGAATTAGAGTTCTCAAATTACAAGTGATTGCCTCACAAGACTTCCTTCTTGCTAGCCTACAAGAGATAACCGACACCCTTGCCTTGCAATCCTATTGATCTTCTCTCTAATCTAACCTCTACCCCTTGTTGATAATCGACACAACAAGTCTTTAATTGCTTGATGATAATCCACACACCAAGGCTTCTCCTTGCTTGATTCACAACCAAGACTTCTTCTTCTTCTTCAATAAGAATGCACTTGCTTGATGATAATCGACACACCAAGACTTCTTGTTTGTTGTAGTGGCTTGCCTTCTTGCAAAGATTACAACACAATAGAAAACACAAAACAATCCTATGAATCTCAATCAAGAGTTATTACAATTCACCATAAGAGATTCAAAGGTTCTTGATCAAAGAATATGAAAATATGAGAACTTTGATCTTTAGAAAACGAGAGAGAATAGAGTGGCTTGATTCTTTGTAAAACTTGTATGAAATGATTCTAATTGATCACAAATAATAGGAAAAGGTTTATAAAGAATACCCAAAAGTTGTAGCACTTGAAAACTGATTTTGAGAAGTGAAAATCGTATTTTAAAAAATCAGTTCAGCAGTACTTAATCGATTAAGCAAGTCGTGTACTCGAGTAGTACTCGATTAAGTTAACCACTTAATCGATTAAGTTGATACTGCACATGTTCAAAACTTGTTTTCTCAAAATCCAACCTTTCCTTTAAAACCTTTAAGCCACCTATTGATTCTAGATTAAGTGAAAACTCAAATTATGATTTAATCATGACTTATGAATGAGATTCACTACCCTCTATAATAATCTACCCAAATAAAAAACCTATGAAGCTTGAGAGGCAAAAGATAAAAGAAATACAAATACACTCAAACTTAGGTCTTCATGAGCTTGCTTTCTCTCTTCTTCATTTGATGTTTGTTGTTGCTTGTTGAGCTTGAAACTTGATCAACACTTGTAGCTTGTTCAAAAACACTTTGTCATTATCAAAACATTCATCATGTTCATCATGGAACTAACAATCTCCCCCTTTTTGAAAATGACAACCCATGTTTTGAAATCGCTTGAAACATTTGATCACTTGAGAAGACTCTTTCTCCTCCTCAATAAATGCTTTTGACATTTGAATCCAATTGATAGAAGCTTGATTCTCCCCCTATCTTCAACAACTTAGCTCAACCTACATAAAAACAACAAAACAACCTTTCTCCAAATATAATATCATATTTCTCCCATGTTTTAAAAACATACCATTTCTCCCCCTTTGAGAAACATTTCATTCAATTCAAAACATCATATTTCTCCCCCTTTGGCATTATCAAAAAAATAATATATACCAATTGAAATATAACATCTAAGCCAAGGTAAGAAATCAATGATCATTTCTTCACAACATTGATACCAATTGAACAAATACAATAGAGCTATACTTTGAAATGTGATATCAATTGGTAAGAGAATATAACAATGAAATATAATACCAATTGAGAACTAAAATATCATAATATCACTTAACAAAGAAGATATCAATTGTAAAGAAGTATCAATAATCACAAATATTTGATACCAATTGTGATATTTCTTTAATAACAACCAAAGCATGTCACTATATCATGATAACCATCTATGAATCAACTCAATGATACAAATTTAATTAACTAAACATTTAGAAAAGTAATATCAATTGAGAAGATACCAATTGAGATAATATATCAATATCAAATATTACCACTTTGTAGGACATTCACTTGAGATGCAAGTGTGATACAAATTGAAAATGTGAATATAGACATTCATAGTTGAGACCAATTGAGGGCATGTGTCATTCATTTGCATCTTCAATCAAACCTACAAAACAATCATGCTTTGCTTTTTGGTATCCAAATGGTTTTGGATCCATTTTTGTTAGTGTAGGGACTTTCACCCTTTTTCATCCAAACAAAATTTCCTTTAGGTATACCATGCACTTTAACATAACACACATTTGAAGTATGTCCATGAGTACCACAATAGAAACATGTTGGAGGATTTGAAAAATCAACTTTAGAAAAATCAACAACATTTCTATGAGATTTACTCTTAGCATTAGTATAACCCAAACCAAACTTGTTTGAATTTTCTCTTTGAAAATTTAACAATGTGCGCAATCTAATATCACAAATGGTGAAACTTGCAAGCTTATTTTTCAAAATAGCATTTTCATCTTTAAGCAACTTGCAATTCTCACAATCAACCACAACATTCAATCTACTAGCACAATCACAAGAAGAACTAGCATATATAAGATCAAGAGTTTCATTTTCAAGATTAAGCTCATCAACTTGTTTTTGATGTTCTAAAATCTCTTTTTGATGTTTCAAAATGAGCTTCTTTCTTTCAATGTTTTTCAAAGCTAGTTTTTCAAGTTGTTCATACATTTCTTCATAAGCATTATGTAACAATTCATATTTAGAAGAAATTTCGGATTTAGATTCACTTACATTGCTATCCTCGCTTTGATAACTTGATTCATCATTTGAACTTTGTTCTTCATCATCTACTAGAGTTATCAAGTTGAGACAAGCGGCTTCTTCATTATCCAATGAACTACTTGATGTGCTTTTCTTGTCATCTTCATCACTATCCCAAACTATGTATGCTCTTTTAGATTTAGAATTTTTCTTGTCTTTCTCCTTTTTCTTGAGATACCTAGAGCATGAATACTTGAGATGTCCCGGTTTTCCACATTCATGGCAAACTACACCTTCATTTGAAGTTTTGGTCTTATAGTGTGGGGAATCCTTCTCTTTACTTTTGTCCTTGTTCAACCTTCCTTTTCTCCTTAAAAACTTGTCAAACTCTTTTAACAAAAATTTCATTTCTTTTTCATCAACATCGGAATCGGAATCTTCACTATCATCATCATCGGAACTATCTTTCTTTTTATATGCACTTTTGACTCTAAGAGCAAGTCCTTTCCTTGATTTGTTCTTATCCGACTCTTCATTGATACTTAATCGTCCAAGCTCCATTTCATGTTCTTGAAGCTTTCCGAAAAGTGTTGCTAGATCCATAGCATCCAAATTCTTAGATTCAACAATAGCCGTTACTTTTGGTTGCCAATTCCTGTCTAAACATCTCAACACTTTGTTAGAAAGTTCACCTTGAAGAAAAGTTTTACCAAGAGCAAGTAAATGATTTATAATATGAGTAAAACGCTTTTGCATATCATTTATAGATTCATTTGGAAGCATATGAAACAATTCATAATCACGCATTAAAGCATTCAATCTAGCTCTCCTAACCTCACTAGTTCCTTCATGAGTCACTTGTAAAGTGTCCCACATTTCTTTAGCACTAGAACATTGAGAAACTCTAAAGAACTCGTCATAGGATAAAGCGGAGGTAATGATATTCTTTGCTTTATAATCATATTGAACTTTCTTTCTATCATCATCTTTCCACTTATCCTCGGGGATCAAATGTTCTACACCTTCAACTAAACTAGAGGGGATATGAGGACCTTTTTCAACTACTTTCCAAATTTCACTATCTATGGCTTGGATAAAGATTTTAATTCTAACTTTCCAATATGCATAGCCTTCTCCGGCAAACAATGGAGGACGACTTATTGAAGCACCTTCACCACCAAAGGGATTCGTAGAACCCATTGCGATTTTCTTTAAAGGATCTTTACGAAAAAGCTCTTATGCTCGTGTCTTTCGACCGAGCTCTGATACCAATTGAGGAAACCGCAATTGGTGGTTGGAGAGACAAAGGAACCCTAGGAAAACACCTAGAAGGGGGGGTTGAATAGGTGTTGAAGCTACCTTAAAAGATTTTCGAATGAAACAAATCGAAACAATTAAAACAAATGATTTTTGCAAATTCTACAGCACTTAATCGATTAACCTGAAATTTACTCGAGTAGTACTCGATTAAATTTGAACTTAATCGATTAGATATGACAGAAAACAGAAAAATCAATTTTCATTCGAATACGAAAATCAATAAATTCACATGCAAGATCAGAGATTCAGCGGAAATGATTAACACCTATATTCTTATTGATTAACCTAGTTATGAAAATGATTTTCCCTTTATCAATTTGAACAATCAAAGATTCAATTCAATCAATTATGAAAATCAATCTTTCTAGGTTTTCAACCAAGAACGCAATCAAATGACTTGAATATAAAGAGTAAGGGTTTAGAGATACGACACAGTGATTTATCCTGGTTCACTTTCATCCGCTTGAAAGCTACATCCAGTCCCCTCTTCAACCAAGAGAGATTCTTCACTATGAGGAATTAGAGTTCTCAAATTACAAGTGATTGCCTCACAAGACTTCCTTCTTGCTAGCCTACAAGAGATAACCGACACCCTTGCCTTGCAATCCTATTGATCTTCTCTCTAATCTAACCTCTACCCCTTGTTGATAATCGACACAACAAGTCTTTAATTGCTTGATGATAATCCACACACCAAGGCTTCTCCTTGCTTGATTCACAACCAAGACTTCTTCTTCTTCTTCAATAAGAATGCACTTGCTTGATGATAATCGACACACCAAGACTTCTTGTTTGTTGTAGTGGCTTGCCTTCTTGCAAAGATTACAACACAATAGAAAACACAAAACAATCCTATGAATCTCAATCAAGAGTTATGACAATTCACCATAAGAGATTCAAAGGTTCTTGATCAAAGAATATGAAAATATGAGAACTTTGATCTTTAGAAAACGAGAGAGAATAGAGTGGCTTGATTCTTTGTAAAACTTGTATGAAATGATTCTAATTGATCACAAATAATAGGAAAAGGTTTATAAAGAATACCCAAAAGTTGTAGCACTTGAAAACTGATTTTGAGAAGTGAAAATCGTATTTTAAAAAATCAGTTCAGCAGTACTTAATCGATTAAGCAAGTCGTGTACTCGAGTAGTACTCGATTAAGTTAATCACTTAATCGATTAAGTTGATACTGCACATGTTCAAAACTTGTTTTCTCAAAATCCAACCTTTCCTTTAAAACCTTTAAGCCACCTATTGATTCTAGATTAAGTGAAAACTCAAATTATGATTTAATCATGACTTATGAATGAGATTCACTACCCTCTATAATAATCTACCCAAATAAAAAACCTATGAAGCTTGAGAGGCAAAAGATAAAAGAAATACAAATACACTCAAACTTAGGTCTTCATGAGCTTGCTTTCTCTCTTCTTCATTTGATGTTTGTTGTTGCTTGTTGAGCTTGAAACTTGATCAACACTTGTAGCTTGTTCAAAAACACTTTGTCATTATCAAAACATTCATCATGTTCATCATGGAACTAACACAACCGCTATTCCCTTGTTTGATATCACATGTCCTAAAAACTTGACTTCCTCCAGCCAGAACTCACACTTTGCAAGTTTGGCGTACAATTGCTTCTCCTTTAGGAAATTCAACACTATTCTCAAGTGTTCAGCATGCTCCTCCGGGCTCTTGGAATAAATAAGGATATCGTCAATGAACACAACCACGAATGAATCTAAATAGGGTCTAA
Organism: Crotalaria pallida; assembly: GCA_037953625.1. Taxonomy (NCBI): domain Eukaryota; kingdom Viridiplantae; phylum Streptophyta; class Magnoliopsida; order Fabales; family Fabaceae; genus Crotalaria; species Crotalaria pallida. The sequence continues at coordinate 47,577,079 of CM075649.1, read as the reverse complement.
AGATTCGATTCATGTAGTCCATGAAAATAGCTGGTGCATTAGTCAATCCGAATGGCATCACAACATACTCATAATGCCCATATCGGGATCGAAATGCAGTCTTAGAGATATCCTCTTCTCTAATCCTGATCTGATGATACCCCGATCTCAGATCAATCTTAGAAAATACTGAAGCCCCACGAACTTTATCCATAAGGTCATCTATCCTTGGTAAAGGATACTTATTCTTGATTGTGACCTTATTCAACTGCCGGTAGTCGATACACATCCTCATACTACCATCTTTCTTTTTGACGAACAAAACCGGAGCACCCCAAGGCGACACACTTGGTCGTATCATCTGCTTCTGCAATGTTGGTGTGCCAGCAAGTGTACTAGGTCAACGAGTAATATAGTCAAGGGAAGACCGAATATCGTCCCACAGGGAGTTGTGTTTTTAGTCTACTTTTACCTAAGTGTAATTAGAAATAAATCCTATAACTAAAAAGTTGTTTTAAAGTAAAATTCAGATTTGAAACTAATAATTAACTAAACTAATTAATTGCTGAAATTAAATAAAAACTTGAGAACTATGGGAGAAAGTGGTTAGGAACGTTGGTTGCATTGTAGGTTTCAGTTATTCAATTATGGTTTAGGTTTTCCTTTAATTCAAGGACAATTCCTCTTTATTAGTAACTATTAGATCTCTCTATAATTACTCTTTATTCTCTAAGTTTGTAATCCTTGATCTCTCAATAAATTACAGCATTAGAAAATAAGTTATTAAGCACAAGGGAATTACCAATTCATATAATCATCCAATTATATCTCTATGTTTGAGTGATTATACCGTTGATTTCAAGGCCTATTCAAAATCCCTAACTTTCATTAAGAATTAAGAAGATCCAAAACATAAAGTGATCAGTTTTACGTATTCAATAAAAAACACAATCAACGCATGAATTAAAAAAAACGGAAAACACTAAACTATAAATTGAAATAAGCTACGCCATACAAATTCACCGTGTTCCTAACACGAGGGTTTTAGTTACACATAGAAATAGGAAGAATAAAAGACATATTAGGGAAACTCATAGACAAATTACCGCAAATTCTTCAATCCTCCACTTGTGCTCTCCAAAGCGATGTAATCTCCCTCTTCAAACTATTCTAATATGTGTTTTCTGACTCTGGCTAGCTACCTAACCTAGGTCTAAATCACTAATTTATATTTACAAAATAACCCTAGGTAGAATCCCCATCAAGTTCTGATGTTTTGGCCCAAACGGGCCTGGTCTGGTTCACGCGCGACCCAGGCGCACCCGTCCCCGCGCCTCAGGCGCGCGGGGTAGGTCCCGACTCCGTTTTGCTCCGTTCTTTGTCCTGCTTCAAGGTCTTTACGTGCCTTTTCCAGTTCCATAATTATTTTTTTGCATTTGAGCTTGAAAAGTACCTGAAACAATGAACAAACAGATCAAAAAGTTCAAGGGAAACTACAACTACTAAAATTCCTAAAAACTAATAAAAAGATCCTAAGTTTGCTATGAAAACAAGCCAAATCAAAGTAAAAGAGGGTAAAATGAAGTCCAGAAAATATATATATCAGAACCAAATCACTCCCCCAAACTTAGCATTTTGCATGTCCCAGGCAAAAGTAAAATAAAAATTCTAAACAAAAGACAACTTCCCTAAATCAACATGTACACACCTACTCTAGGACTTTGACTCATTATTTTGACACACATTTTACAAGCTATTTACACAATCAACAACTGGTTAGAGAACCAAACTCAATAAGAACCCAACACTAGTGAACACTATCAACCTCACAGTGTAAATCTCTCAAAGTGTATAAGGGTATTATTTCAATTCACACAAGTTCATCATCAACAAAGTGTTACCATAAGCTTGACCATAGACCAACATCGCCACTGAAACATTGAATACATGCACAAATCAAAAGGTCTTTAAATAGGTTGTAATAAGGCCTGGCTAAAAGTGTTAGGTGGGATAAAGGAAAGAAGGGATAAAACTAAGGGCTAAAATCAATAATGAAATTCCCCTCAGAATCATGAATGAGCAACAAGATATATTCAATGGAATCATACTCAATCACAATTTTTTTTTTCACTTTCAAATTGAATCCTCTACTCTCTCCCTTTTCATTATTATTATTATTATTATTAACCAATTTTTCCATTGGGAGAGTAGTAGGCATAACACTTTACTTTTTCTTTTTCACTTCTTTTCTTTTCTATCGCATTCCACTTAATTGCTCATCCAAAAATTCCTAAGGTACTCTCAAAATAATAATGCAATCAATGCAGGGTACCAAAGAAAATTTATATAACAATATAAGGCTCAAAATGGGCAACTAAGGGATAAATGAATCGATGCAACAATCTGGAAGCCTCAAAAACACATCCTAAGTGCCTTAATCATCTTCATGCATGCAAACAAAAATCAATCTTGAAATGGTCACCGGTCAAGTTCTAGAACAACAATGCTAAGAGAACACACTCATGAAAGAAATAGGGGTCTCAAATCAAAATAGATCAATAATCACATACCCCTCAAAAGGCTCAAAATCTCACAGGCTAACAGTCAGTTCACTAATCACAAGTTCTGAAAAAGTTTGACAAAATAACCAGTCATCAAAAGTGCTTACATCCCACATAACATGGTCAAAAATCACAAAATCTAGTCCTAAGCTAAGTATATACACCTATCAAAAGAGAAAAAGTCCTAAATCTAGAATAATCACCTACTTTCACTAGAGACACAAACCAACACCAAATATGGAAAAACAACTCAAGTCTGAAAAATAATTTTTTATTTTGTATACTCCCCCAAACTTAAAGGTTGGCTTGTCCTCAAGCAAACTACTCTACCTAAAAACTACAAAATAAAAATTAAAAACCTATACTAAAAAAACTAACCAAAAATGACAAGGATAAGGATTAAGAATACTACCTATCACATCCACATAAACAGCACTAAACACAAGTGAGATGTTGCTCCCCCAAACTTAAAACCTGCAATGGTCATCACTAGTGCAACAAAGCACCACCAATGGTAGGAGACATCATTCACACCTGCACAAAACTCAGAAATACAGATGCAACAAGATAATAGTCGAAATAAATATCCATGCATTAAAAAGAAATTAAGACCTAGAAAATGCAATACATGTTTTTGGTATCACTGGTACAGAGCGGGGACAGGGGAAATACATCAGATATAGAAAATAAGAACATCCCCCAAACTAGTCCTCATCCATCCCCCTACCCTCAGGCTCAGATACTCAGGGGGTCCCATAACCCACGACACCCATTTGTTCACATTAAGGACCTCCATCACCTCCTCCACTGCTCTAAGACCCACCACTCGCTGACTGGAAATGACCTCATCAAGGACCATACCCAGCTCCGACTGCATCTTCCTCTTAACCATCTTCCCATCATAAAACTCGGAGACTTTTGAATGTTCAAAAGTCTTCCCAGCCTCCCCACTATTGTCCCCCATAGGCCTCTTACCTCTTCTCGACATGTTTAAGTTCAAAAATTCAAATGGGCAATATATCGAACACCTGTTGGGCAGCAAAAAGCTTTCACAATCTTAAGGAAAGAGCTCAATCCTAACCTTCCAAATCGAAATGAATCGGACCAGAGAAGGATAGAGAAGAGATTCTTACCTTAAAACAATGAAAAATTCGTGCTCCCTAGCCCTTTTTAATGAAAACCGAATTTGAGAAGGGAAGAGAGGATGATGGGGTTTTTGAAAAATTTTGATGAAAAGAGAGAGAGATTGATGATGGGAATGATAAATAATGGAAGAATGAGTGATTAACTTGATGAGATTTGAATGGATTTGATGTTATTTTTTTAATTGGGGGTGAAATTGGGGTTTACGGTTCTTATTTTTTTGAATTGGGGATGAAAGGGAGTGGGGGGAATTTGATGCCTCCCCCCAGGCGCGCTGGCCTTATGGCCATCAGAGTGACGCGCGCCCCAGGCGCGTCTGGGTCTGTACAGGACCTTTTTTTTTAAAATCCAACACTAAAAACTATTCTCCTAAACTAAAATCAACTAATAAATGGAGTTAGGAACTTACCTTTGTAACGCAGCTTTTTCTATTGATGCCCATGGAGGAACTCCCCCAAACTTATTTACTTGTGTCACATGAACAACTAAAAGTAGTGCTAGAAAGCACCTCATTAGTAGTTACTTATAGAAAATTCCAACTCCTTATTCACTAAATAAAAAAACAAACAAAACCTACAATACTACACAATTACAAAAAAAAATCCACCAGGATCCCAAATTCTATGGCTCAACTCCCATGTGATATAGGAATAACAAGTTACCCCCATATCCCATGGGAATGAGTAGGGATGATGATGAAATAAGGAAATTTTAAAAATAAATTTAAACCCAGGGTCAAAAGGTACATTCCTTACATCATGCATCATCTTAGAAAATTTGCCTTTTTCCCCATTCATGAAGGTGTAAATTTCATGAACAAGGACAACAAAATTTTTAGGATCTTTATTCATCCCATGGTACAACAATGACTTATGTTGATGATTTGGAAAAAAGTCATGAAAACTCAAGGGTCGAACATAATTGAAAAATTTTGAATCATCCAAACATGCTAGGGATTTAACACAAATTTTAAGTTCAGAAAATTCAGCACGCAAGGATGAGTCAAAATTCTCTACTATTATCCTTCCCTCTTCTGTTTTGTTTTGTTTCACCTGTTCTACCTCATGATGCACCTTACTTTCTTTTTCTTCTTCAAAATTTTCAGAGAGATTAGTACTTAAGTCTTCCTTAATGGAGAACTCTTGTACCAATTCCTCTACAACAAATTTATTATACTGTTTGAAATATAATTTCTCAATCTCATAAATCGTGGTATTTGGATCATAAGTAAGAGGATGTGAAGCCAAAACAAAGTCAAAAAATTTCAACTCTTCACAATTCAACTCTTCACAAGTCATTATTATACATTACACTTAAGATCAATAGAAAAATAAAAATAAAAAGAAAAATAGAATTTACTAATTGTAGTGGACCAGTAGTAATCCGAGTGTTACCCGACCAAAACCATCTTGATCCGACCAGTTAGACGCTGGGACAAGGCCTGCGGTCGGAATGATACACCGAGCAAACTGGGTATTAGAGAGATGTTGCGTGCTTATGAGATTAACCCTGAGCATAGTAATTCTCATCCTTATCACTATCGTTTACAGTCTCATCAAGCTTAACCACTTCTCCTAGATTCCCACGACTCTTGGTTAGATAAAAACAGTATTGGATAAAGTCTATCGCCTACAGGATTTATGGATATGATCTTATCATAACCTTTACGAATCCTATTTGAGTTCTTCCTCTTCAGGAGCCTTATCAGAACGGCCCAGGACGCACAGGTAATCCCTTATAAGAACCACGATGCTATAGGGGCTAAGGTACGTCTTCTCATCCCTAAGTTGACACTAGCACACACATTGTTGACTAAGGAGAACCTATTTATCCCAACTGGATATACAGAAATCCTAAAAGTCCTACATTAATCTCTTAGTTGAGGTCATTCTTCGAAGTTCCTCCATAGCTTCAAGGTTGATCTTGACAAAGGACACGACATTGGCGCCGTCTGTGGGGATAGAATAACATATCATTCCCACCACCGTGGTCACAACCACCAGAAGCCAAGTTGGTGATCTCCGTGATCGCATTGGCTGTTCTCGCGGCAGACCCAGAAACGTTAACAACAATGATTCACAGCCACAATCTGTTGGTGACTTGCGAGACATTCTTAACCAAAATCGTGAAACTAACTCGCAGCCATCACGCACGTCTCATTCTGTAGCAAGAAACAATCCGCAACCACCAAACAATTCCCATAATCAACCACCCCCAAATCATGGCCAAAACCATAGTGGAAATCATGCCACCCATTCTCAACCACCACAATCTCCTCACCATAGAGCCGGGAGCAATCCCCAACCACTTCAAATCCTACGGAATTTACTTCCCCCGCCGCCTCCTCCACCCCCTCATACACCACCTCCCTCCACCCATGGAGATTCAAGCAACACAGCCCCAACTACCCGTAATACAGCCAGATCTACTGGAACCCGGGCACACCATGGTAGAAATACCCGTCAAACCCCGACCCCACCTGTTCAACCCAACCTTGATCATATAAGCGTAACCCCTAGAACTAGGTTAAACCCAGGAAGAACTGCCCATGGTAATTCCCGCCATAGCCATTCCACTAGTAGATCTTATGCCACATCAGCATCGGCTCGTGCTCGTGAGCAAGAGATGATTAACATACTCAACAGACAGACAACTTTAATTGAGCAGCAAGGCCGAGCAATCGCCGACCTCCAACAACAAGCAATGGCAAGGATCGCTCAAAACCAGTCAGCTACCATACACCCTCACAACCAAATAACCCAGACTATAGATCCTCAACCTCTCCCCGTAATGCAACTTCCTCCACCTCAAAATTTCCATACTAACCCAACTGGAAATCATGATCAGGGTGACTGCCACCCTGGCCATCCTTTTACCCCGTATATCATGGACTTTGAAACCCCTCAGGGATACTTAGGCCCGTCCAACGTACCACATTACAACGGCCTAACCGACCCAGTTGACCATATAGTCTCTTACGAAGGGGCCATGAATTATTATGGAGGCGGCGATCGGATGAAATGTCGGGCTTTTTCCATGACCCTTGAACCCTCGGTATTGCGCTGGTATTCCTCTCTCCCTCGAAATTCCATTAATTCTTGGGAAGAGATGAAACGGGTGTTTTTAAACAGATACACAGCCAGCTGCATCCAGCCAAAGTCCGACCACACACTGGCTGCAGTTACGCAAAAACAAGATGAGCCATTAAAAGATTACTTGTCACGCTTCCATACGGAGGCTAGTTCTGTTCCCCGGTTGGAGCCAGGTGTGGCGGTGTTGTTATTTACACAAGGGTTGCAGCCAGGGAATTTCAGAAAATCGCTGATCGGAAAACCCCCCAAAGATATGGCGGAGCTCAGACAGAGATCAAATAAGTTTATCAACTTGGAGGAATTCCACAAAGGGAAGAAATTCCGAGACGATAGGCAACGGGCTGACCCTCAAGGACAGAATAAACAAAAATGTGACGAACGTTTTGGTGGCAAACAGGACAGGAATGATCGGGACCGAAGGATACCTCCAAGGAATAAATATCAGGAATACACTCCTCTGACTATTCCAAGGAGCCAAATCCTTCGGGAAATGATGCAGACCGACTTACGCTCTGCCCAAAGACATCCGTCTTTAAGGAAGGGTGCACAGCTTGATAGGTCGAAATATTGTGACTTCCACATGGGCTATGGACATACAACCGACAAATGCATCTGGTTGAGAGATTTGATCGAGGAAATGATCAGAGATGGTAAGCTGCAACAGTATATCAGAGATGCAGTGGGAAGAAGAGGCAGGAATAGATCACATTCACCAGTGAAGACCAAACGCCAAAGAAGTAGATCACCAGATGATAGGAATGCAGGGAAAAAGAGAACTGAGCCCTCCCCGGTCACTGACACGAATCCAACGAACAATGAGTTTTTAGTTAACACTATTGCTGGAGGATTCGCCGGGGTGGGGAGAAAAAAGCCGACAGGAAGAAGTACATCAACCAAATCCTAGCCGTGAGCCAGAAGCCTATTTGAAAAAGATCAACAAAAAATGTTCCCATCATTTTTAATGATGACGATTTGGACGGAATTCTCCCAGGTCATAATGATCCCATGGTAATCACAGCCCTTATTGGTAATTACGAAGTAAAACGCGTCTTTATCGATCAAGGGAGTTCGGCGGATATCATGTTCCTCCCTTTGTTCAAAGCACTGAAACTTAGGGAATGCAATCTCACTCCGTTTGAAGGAGAGCTGATCGACTTCACTGGGGACACCGTCGAACCAAAAGGTTACATTCAACTTCCTGTTACCCTCGGTTAGCAACCTTCGGCCAGAACAGAAATAATCAAGTTTTTGGTGGTCGACTGCCCAGCGGCCTACAACGCTATCCTCGGAAGAACTTCTTTACAAGCTTTCGGTGCAGTAATTTCAACGGTCCATTTGGCTATGAAGTTTGTCGGAACTGATGACAAAGTAGTAACTGTCAAGGCCGAGCAGGAGGCAGCTTTGAAATGCTACAATGAAAGTCTGGGTAAGGTTAAAAACAAGGACCATGACCGTTTAGAAAGAGTTTCCCTCGGCAAAGGTAATATTAATTTGGCCGACCTTGATGTCCGTGATGAATCTGACAGAAACAGACCCACTCCGAAGGGACAGTGGGAATTCTTGACATTAAGTGTTGATCCTATCAGACAAGTTAAAATCGGTTTTGATCTTCCCGTCAATGTTAAAGAAGAACTTTTTGCTCTACTAGTCGCTAATAAGGATCTGTTTGCTTGGACCTCGGCTGATATGCCGGGAATTGATCCTAACTTTATCTGCCACAAGCTGAGCATTCTTCTAGGGGCAAAACCAGTGGCACAACGCAAAAGGAAGGTTAGTGCAGAAAAGGTCACAGCTATTAAGGAAAAAGTTACCGAACTACTCCGAGCTAGTTTCATACGGGAGATTGACTATACAGACTGGTTAGCTAACACCGTCTTAGTCAAAAAGCCCAATGGGAAATGGAGGATGTGCGTGGACTATACGGACTTGAACAGAGTCTGTCCAAAAGATCAGTATCCACTTCCTGTTATTGACAAGCTCGTCGACAATTCGGCCGGATACAAACTCCTTTCATTCATGGATGCTTACTCCGGGTACAATCAGATACCCATGTTCCCTGCCGATCAAGACAAAACCGCATTCATCACCGATAGAGCAACATATTATTACAATGTCATGCCCTTCGGTTTAAAGAATGCAGGAGCTACATATCAGCGAATGATGAACAAAGTTTTTCAAGGGATGATCGGCTCGAATATGGAAGTTTATATTGATGACATTATCGCAAAAAGAAGACAGCAAGAGATCCATGCCCAAGACCTCAAGACAATACTGGACCGAGTAAGAAAATACTCCATGAGATTAAATCCTGAAAAGTGTGTGTTTGGAGTCCCAGCCGGATCCTTTCTCGGTTTTATGCTAACCGAAAGGGGTATTGAAGCTAATCCAGATAAGTGCAAAGCAATTCTGGAATTGAGAAGCTCAGCCAGTTTAAAAGAAGTCCAGCAGCTCACGGGTCGGGTAGCGGCCCTATCTAGGTTCCTGTCTCAAGCCGCTCGGAAAGCTTTGCCGTGGTACCAGCTCCTTAAGAAAAATAAAGACTTCCGTTGCGATGATCATTGCGAACAAGCTTTCATTCAGTTAAAAAACTATCTCTCTAGCCCACCAGTCCTTCATAGCCCTGTTACCGGGGAAAACCTTATTCTCTATATGTCGGTGGCAAATGCAGCAGTCAGTTCGGTATTGGTACGTGAGGATTCAGGAGTTGAGGCCCCCATTTATTTCGTGAGCCGAGCACTACAGGGATCCGAGTTGCGCTACCAAAAACTTGAGAAACTCGCATATTGTTTGGTAATATCTGCTCTGAGATTAAGACAGTACTTCCAGGCTCACCGAATCGTGGTCAAGACAGCTCAACCCCTTAGGCAAGTCCATCACAAGCCTGACTTGGCTGGTAGAATGGTTTCATGGTCGGTGGAATTATCTGATTTTGATATCGTTTATGAACCAAGGAAAGCAATGAAGTCTCAAGTTCTTGCTGATTTTGTCACTGAGTTCACCGAGATTCCCTCGGACATTCCCCAGGATTTGTGGTCAGTCTATGTGGATGGCTCAAGCAACAGAAAAGGAGCAGGTGCGGGCGTCATTATTGAAAATCCCGAAGGACTTTGCATGGAATACTCACTAAAATTTGAATTCCAAACTTCAAATAATCAAGCAGAATATGAAGCAATCCTGGCAGGCCTCAAGATGGTTCAAGAGTTTGGAGCCAATCGGGTGTCGGTATTCAGCGATTCACAATTAGTAGTCTCACAGATTAAGGGGCAGTACTCGGTTAAGGAGCCCATCTTGCAGAAGTATCTTGAAGAGGTAAAGCGAATTGTCTCCAACTTTTCAGAGTTTGACATTTCCCATGTCCCAAGAGATTCAAACTCCCGAGCCGATATTTTATCTAAACTGGCAAGTACGAAGGGGTCGGAAAACAACAAGACTTTGATACAAGAAACCATTCCCAAACCAAGCGTCATTCTTGCAGTGTCATTATCTCAATCTTGGATGGATCCGATTCTCACCTACTTACAGCACGGTTTCGTTCCCCATGATTAGACAGAGGCTCGTCGGTTGATTAAGAAAGCAGCTCAATACACGGTTCTTAATGGTGTCCTCTATAAGAGAGGTTTCGGCTCTCCTATGCTCAGATGCGTTAGTCCATCTCAAGCTGAAGAAATCCTTGAGGAGATCCACGAAGGGATTTGTAGCCATCATATGGGCGGAAAATCTCTAGCTCGGAAAATAATCCAGGCAGGATATTTCTGGCCCACACTACAAAAAGATGCCATGGAACATGTCAAGAAGTGTGTTCAATGTCAGTTTCACAGCGACACTTATCAAAGACCTGCTGAAGAGCTACATTCCCTCGGAGCCCCTTGGCCTTTCTACCAATGGGGAATGGACATCATTGGAAAATTTCTCACGGCACCAGGACAGTTGAAGTTTGCGGTCGTGGCCATTGATTACTTCACTAAGTGGATTGAAGCGGCGCCATTAGCAACAATCTCTGCGGCTCGAATTCAGTCTTTCTTTGTAAAGGAAATAATCTCTCGGTTTGGAGTGCCTCATTCCTCAACAGGTGAGACTCCTTTTCGTTTGACATACGGCTGCAACGGTCATTCCAATCGAAAAGCAAATCCCCACCTTTAGGACGCTTGAACGTCCCTCGGAAGTTAACAACAGTATGCTCAGCGAAGAACTCACATTACTTGAAGAGATACGAAAGAATGCGGCAGCTCATGAAAGGAAGGTAAAGGAGTGGCTGGCCCGAGACTACAACAAGAAGGTCCGACCGCGAAGCTTTGAGGTTGGAGATTTGGTCCTTCGCCGAGCGGATATCGGTAAAGGAAATGCTGGCGTTGGAAAGCTGAAGCCAAATTGGGAAGGTCCATACCGAGTGAAGGCTAAATCTGGAACTGGCGCTTACAGGTTGGAGACTCTCTCGAGTACCGATATCAATAACAATTGGAACGTGGCCAAGCTCAGAGCTTATTATAGCTAAGCTCCCATTTTATTTTCTTTGTTTGAGGATAGTTTAGTTCATTTATAGATTGCTCAAATTAGCTTATGATGAATAACGAAGGGTAGCACCCTTCTTAGATAAATTGTTAGAAATTTATTAGGTATGAGCAACTTCATTTCTTAGTTATGAGCAGTTTTAGCTTTGTATTCCTTTATTAATAAAGTGCATTTTTCCGGTAATTCTACTATCTGTTTACATTGTGAAATCACATACGACTCATTTGGTTCGGCTAGCCACCGAGCGAAATCGAGGCACAACTCTTCTCAAGAGTTTAACAACGTATTCATAGAACACCCGAACTCAGGAAATTACTTTCCTCGTTTCGCGGTCCGAGGGTCCCGCTTCGGCTAAAGTCGGCGATCCGAGTTCTACTCACAATTGATTTTACATACGAATAATGTGATTCTACCCCCAAAAATTACGATAAATTTCTCCAAAGAGTTTTCACTCGGAAAATACTATTGGACACGTGACGAACGAAATCAAAAGCAACAAAAATACACCAGGCAATGATATGATTTGCTTGCACAGCAAATTAATTGAAAATCAGTTCCAAAAGAGTTAAAGAAATTTGTTCAAAATAAGCATATATAAACGCTCGAATACAACGAGCAGCAAAAAAGTAATCCTACATACGAACAGAAATGATAAGAACAGATAAAAACCAACCACCAAGCCCATCAAGATCATTCCTCATTATCAGACAAAACAATGTCCTCATTGTAACAACCCGATTTTCGCTTCCGAAAACTTAACTGAATAATTATTATTTGATTGCAAAAATGAGGCCATTTTTTTAAAAAAAAAAAACATAAGTTCAATGACGACTAACACCACCCTTTCAAAAATCGCGTTGTCACTTTCGAAACTCCCCACTCAAAACATCATCGTTGAAAATAAAACTGTGTTCAATTTAACATAAAAAGCATGAGCCACAAGTACTGGAGTCATACTCCAAATGTTTTCCAAAAAGTAGGCCATCATTACAAAAGAGGTTACAAACAAAAATAAAAAGTAGCTAATTACATCTGTAGTACATCACAAGATAATCCTCGACTGGACTCAGATCCTAGACACACAACATTCCTTAGACACAGACACAGGGAATCACTCTTCAGCGGAACTAGCATCCGTCTCCATATCTTCGCTCGAATCCGCCTCCGCTTCGTGATCGGAGTCACTAACATCCTCTTCCTCCATTGGTTGAGGAATCGTAGCCGCCAAGGGTGCAGGATCTCCACCAAACTCGTGATACTCCCTCGGTCCACCATTTTGATAGTCACGGAGAGTGACTTGTCCCACGTGCACGTCCATGCTTGCTCCTCGTAGAATATGTCTCGGATCGTCGATCTCCAATCGAGTTTCGCCACGCCAGATCCAACCATCAGGAACCATTTCCCATGCTTCTCCCTGAAGAGGCCACATGTGGATTGCTACATGATATGCCATCTACCCGTTGCAATACCGGCGGATGCCAATACGACAACCAGGTAGGAGAGAGTTAGTGTGCCATACACTAACAAGTTGACCGTAAGGTCTCAAGGTAGACTCGATAGAAAGAAGAACAGACAACAGCGACTCTTGACCAGTATACAAAATGAGACAAGATACCAAAAGCGTAGAGAACACACGGATATACCAATTTGACAGAATGGGATAACAAAGCGGGTAACATAATAATCGAAATGAACGAGATACGTTGATGAGCATTTTATTTCCCATTATTCCTTGCATTATTTTACTCCTATTATTGATACTTGTTGCCCATTTGACATTGTTTAGCTTGATTTAGTGATTTAGAGTTTATTGGACTAATATTCTGAATATTGTTTAATTTGGGATTATTTAGCCAAATTAATTCTATTTCTATTTTCAGGTCATATTTGGCACAAGGGTTTTTTGGGCATTTTGGGAGTGAAGATTTAATTTTGGAAGAGAAGATATATGATGAAGTGAAGATTGTAATCTATCTTTAGGATTATTTGAGATTTAGTTTATATCTTTTAAGATTTAGATTTTATCTATAGGATATTTTTAGATTTAATTTAGAGATTAGCTTTCCTTAGGATTTGGGCCCATGATTTAGGCCCGTTTTGTGATTTAATAAGCCAATTTCGTGTAAACCCTAGCAGCCACCTTCCATAATCACGTTTTTACATTCTTTCTCTTAGAGAAGGCTTAGTTTTGTTCTCCAAGCTTGTGGTGGCTGCTAGGGTTTCTCTCTCTTCCCTTTCTACACGTTTTTGGTATTTTTCTTCATGGAAGGCTAAACTCTTAGGTTAAATCCCTTTGGTAATGTATCACATACTCTTGAGGTTTTATTCTTAATGCTATTTCGATTTTATTCACTGTTTTCATGTTTATTGATATGTTATGGTTCGCTTAGTAACATTCTATAGAGATAATTCATGTGTATGAATGCTAATTTATGCAAACTCGAAAAATCTCCATGCTTTGGCTTTTAATGCTTAATTAGAGGTTTGGGTTTTGGGGTGAGAATTGAATTTTCGCTTAGTATTTAGTTCTCACGAGTTGGACAGTGAAGAGGAAATAAATTGATCTTTTGTGACCGATGATAGAGTTGTGAACGCGAGCCAAAGGGGTTTATCCGCTTTTCCTTATCTGTTACTTCGTTTTTATTTTAATTCTGTTTTGATCTTAGATTTCAACATTCAATACAAAACCCCCCTATTTTCTGTGCATACTATCTGTTTGACCTTTTGCTTGATAAGATATTCCTTGGGAGACGACCTAGGAGTCACTTCCTAGTACTATATTTAAACTGTTTTTTATTTGTATCGGGTACGACCTCGATCAAATTTGGCGCCGTTGCCGGGGAATATCGGTTCTTGCCAAAGGTCATTAGTAGTTAGTTAGTGTCGTAGTTAGTATAGTTATTATAGTGTGTCGTGTCTGATTTAGGGTCTAGTAGTCAATTCTGATAACTGGTTGAAGTTGCACTGTTTGCTGTTTTGCTATTTTGTTGCAATTAGTGTATTTGATTGATTCTGTGGTTGCTAGTTCACATAGTTGTGGGTGGAATTTTTGCACGAAAATTTATATCCACACTATTTTTATCATATAAAAAGGTTTTGAGGCACCACGATCACTCAGGTCATCACTGGTTGTGAGTTCCAGAAAAATTTTCCAAGTTTTAGCAGCACTTTCTTCAAATCGTCGCAACTTTTGACCCGTAACTCGGAATTTGACGAATTTTATATCAAATCGAAGGGAATTTTCTGAATAATCTGATTTTTACCACTTCGCCGTAAAACCCCTTCGTCTGGACCCTGAGAAAGGCGTTTTACTATTTCTTTTTTATTTTACAAGTTTTATTTTCTTAGTTTTTGGTCTCTGATTTAATTGTTTGACTTGGTTCCCTTTTGAATTTTGTCCTCAAACTTTCTGTGATATGTTTTCATGATTTTAGGGTGCTGAAAAAAATAAATAAAAAAAATTTAAAAAATAAAAAAAAATTGTTGCCTATTTTGGTCATGCATATCTGTGACAGTTTGCTATGCTTAATGGTGTTTTGTTCAGTACATGACTATGGGCAACCCAAGCTACTTGCATCCTTACAACCCTGAAATTGATAGGACTTATCACAGATTAGTTAGACAAAATAGGAACCAGTCTATAGGTTGTGAGTCTATTCAGTCTTTACATAGTGAGTCTGCTTCTTTTTCTTCTATTCCTATAAATTCTGATTCTGATTCTTATTCTGAAAATATGGCTCAACCTCCACCACGTGAGAGGACATTAAGGGAGCTGGCTGCACCTGATTTCACTATTGAAGATCTGTGCATCCAGTATCCCGATGACCCGTATGAGCTAAGGTCTGGACTAATTTATTTGTTGCCCAAGTTTAATGGTCTTGCAGGTGAGGATCCTCATAAACATCTCAAGCAGTTCCACATCGTGTGTGATACTATGAAACCACATGATGTGCAAGAGGATCATGTTTATCTTAAGGCATTCCCACACTCCCTAGAGGGGCTAGCCAAGGATTGGTTGTACGATCTGGCCCCTGGTTCTATCACAGGCTGGGATGACCTGAAGAGGGCATTTTTGGAGAAATTCTTCCCTGCATGCAGAACAACAGCAATCCGAAAGGATATATCAGGCATCAGGCAACAAAGTGGAGAAAGTCTCTACGAGTATTGGGAGAGATTCAAGAGATTGTGTGCGAGCTGCCCCCACCATCAGATCTCAGAGCAGCTGCTTATTCAATATTTCTATGAAGGTCTCAACCTCATGGAGAGAAACATGCTTGATGCTGCAAGTGGTGGTGCCCTAGGAGACATGACACCTTTAGAAGCCAGAGCCAAGATTGAGAAGATGGCTTCCAATTGTCAACAATTCCATGCAAGGGGCAACAACGATGCAATCGTAGTGAGAGGAGTGAATGATGTTGGCACAAGTTCTGGTAAGGTTGAGAAGCTTGAACAGAAGATAGATTCACTTACAACTTTGGTCACTCAATTGGCCATCAACCAGAAGAAGTTGTCTCTGCCTGCTAGATTATGTGGCATATGCACATCCGCTAAGCACCTCATAGATGCATGCCCATCTTTTTGCAGCAGCAACCAACGACTGGTGCTGACCAACCTGAGGCATATGCTGCCAACATCTTCAACAGTAGAAACCAGCAGCCACAGAATTTTGATCTCTCTGCCAATAGATACAACCCTGGTTGGAGGAACCATCCCAACCTGAGATGGTCTGATCAGCAGCAACCTTCACAGGTTCAATTTCAGAACAATTCCAGACCACCATATGTACCTCCTCCAGTCCAGCAACAGAGACAACAACAACAGCAACAACAGGCTAATTCTGCACCACCAGCTCCTAGTACTGAGCAGCAGCCTTCATTGGAAGAGCTGATGAAACAGATGACCATGCAAAATCTCCAATTCCAACAGGAAACTAGAGCATCCATTCAAAGACAAGAGGCCTCCATTCAATCTTTGACCAATCAGATGGGACAAATGGCAACAGCAATCAACACTATGCAATCTCAGAATTCTAACAAGTTGCCATCCCAAACAGTGATCAATCCAAACCATAATGTGAGTGCCATTAGTCTAAGGTCAGGGAAGCAGATTGTCACACCCCCACCAGAATCTGACCTCAACAAGGATGATCTAGTTTCACCCAACAAGAAGAGCCAAATGGTCGAGGAGAGTGAGCACACAAGTACAAAAAAATCCCATCCAGCTCAGCCTTCCACAAGCACAACACCTGCTGCTGCCCAACAACCACCCCCCCATTCCTCTTCCTTTCCCACCAAGGGAGGTGACTCAAAGCAAGAAAATGGAAGAGATTGACAAAGAGATACTTGACACATTCAGGAAGGTGGAAGTCAACATACCCCTTCTTGATGCAATCAAGCAGATTCCAAGGTATGCAAAGTTCTTGAAGGATCTATGCACACACAAACGAAAGCTCAAGGGCAATGAGAGGATCAACATGGGAAGAAATGTCTCTGCTCTTATAGGTAAACCCGTCCCTCATATTCCTGAAAAGTGTAAGGATCCTGGAACTTTCTCTGTGCCTTGTATCATAGGTAATACTAAATTTGAGAATGCTTTGCTAGATTTAGGAGCATCTATTAATGTTATGCCTATGTCTGTTTTCAAGTCTCTTTCACTTGGACCTCTTCAACCTACGGGTGTGGTTATCCATTTGGCAAATAGATCTACTGCCTACCCCACAGGTTTGATAGAGGATGTCTTGGTTCGGGTTGGTGAACTTATCTTTCCTGTTGATTTTTATATTCTTGATATGGAAGAGGACACCTCTCGTAGTGCTGTCCCTATCATATTAGGGAGACCATTTTTAAAAACAGCCCGAACCAAGATTGATGTGCATGCAGGTACACCTTCAATGGAATTTGATGACAGAGTGGTTCGATTCAATATTTTTGATGCTATGAAACATTTTTCTGATGACCACTCTGTCTTTCATGTTGACTTGCTTGATGATCTGATTGATGAGCATGTTCTAGACTTTTTGCATGATTATGATTTGCCATCTTTCACTAGCTCATTTACTTGTTCTGCATGTTCTGATTCCGAAATGTGCACTGCATGCATTGAAATTGACAAATTTTTAAATTCTTCTACTGCATCTGTTGGTTCATATGATATAGATTCAGATCATGCTAACCCTAACCCCATTTCTGTTATGCATGAGTGTAATCCATTTGTTCAGGTGCAGGCGGCAGAATCCAATTCTGCTGCTCCTTTAGTTCCATCTGTGATGCAGGAACCTTTATTGGACCTGAAGCCCCTTCCTCCTCATCTCAAATATGCTTACTTGGAGGATGAGCAGAAACTTCCAGTGATCATTTCTACCTCCCTTTCTATTGATCAAGAGAAGCAGCTGCTGGATGTGATTAGAGCAAACAAAAGGGCAATAGGATGGACTTTTGCAGACATACCTGGTATTAGCCCCTCCATGTGCATGCATTGGATTTTATTGGAGGATGGGGCTAAACCAGTGAGACAACCCCAGAGACGGTTGAACCCCCAGATTCTTGATGTGGTGAAGAAAGAGGTCACCAAGCTGCTGCAAGCTGGTATTATCTACCCCATTTCAGACAGCACTTGGGTAAGCCCGGTTCAAGTAGTTCCCAAGAAGTCTGGGGTGACAGTTGTCAAAAATGAGAAGGATGAGCTGATTCCCACTAGAGTGCAGAACAGTTGGAGAGTCTGCATTGACTATAGGAAGCTCAACCAGGCGACCCGCAAGGATCACTTTCCTCTTCCCTTCATTGATCAGATGTTGGAGCGCCTGGCAGGTAAAGCTCACTATTGCTTCTTAGATGGTTTCTCTGGTTATTTCCAAATCTGTATTGCACCAGAGGACCAACATAAGACCACATTTACCTGTCCTTTTAGTATATTTGCTTATAGGAAGATGCCTTTTGGCCTATGCAATGCTCCTGGCACTTTTCAAAGATGTATGATGAGTATTTTTAATGACTTACTTGAGCATTGCATAGAGGTCTTCATGGATGATTTTAGTTTATATGGTTCCTCTTTTGATGCATGTCTTGATAGTTTGTCTAAGGTGCTTAATAGGTGCATTGAGACTAACCTTGTCTTGAATTTTGAAAAATGTCACTTTATGGTAGAACAAGGCATTGTCTTAGGGCACATTATTTCGCATAAGGGCATAGAGGTTGACCTTGCTAAGCTGCATGTAATATCACATTTGCCTTACCCCTCTTGCGTGCGAGAGGTGCGTTCTTTTCTTGGCCATGCAGGTTTCTATCGCAGGTTTATTCAGAACTTTAGCAAGATAGCCCTTCCACTATCCAACTTGCTTCAAAAGGATACTGCATTTGAGTTTGGAGACCAATGCAAGAAGGCATTTGATGAGCTAAAGAGAGCACTCACCACCACTCCCATCATCCAACCACCTAACTGGACCCTCCCATTTGAGCTCATGACCAATGCCTCGAATTATGCTTTGGGAGCAGTTCTCTCCCAAAGGGTTGGTAAGCTGTCTCATGTGATTTATTATGCATCTAGGACTTTAGATTCAGCACAAGTTAATTACACAACAACTAAAAAAGAGCTGTTAGCCATTGTCTTTGCACTTGATAAGTTTAGATCATATCTGTTAGGTTCTAAGGTAGTAGTATATAGTGATCATGCTGCTCTGAAGTATCTTTTGAAAAAGACAGATTCCAAACCTAGGTTGATTAGGTGGATGTTGCTCCTCCAGGAGTTTGATCTTGAGATTCAGGATTGTAGTGGTGCGCATAACCTTGTCGCAGACCACTTGAGCAGAATAGAGAGAGAGGAGGATGCATTTCCTATCCGAGATGACTTCCCGGATGAGCAGCTTTTAGCTTTGCATGTTTCACATCCCCCTCCCCTTACTCCTTGGTTTGCTGATATTGTAAATTATCTAGTTGCATCTGTTTTTCCACCCTTGGCATCCAAAGCTCAAAGAGACAAACTGAAGAGCGATGCCAAGTATTATGTATGGGATGACCCCTATTTGTGGCGTTTTTGCAGTGATCAGGTCATTCGCAGGTGCATTCCAGATCATGAGATCCAATCGGTTCTCCAGTTTTGCCATGCTTCACCAGTTGGAGGCCACATTGGCACTCAAAGGACAGCACGAAAGGTGCTGGATTCTGGATTTTATTGGCCTACCATCTTCAAGGATGCAAGCAACATCTGCAGCTCATGTGAGCAATGTCAAAGAGCAGGAGGCACCCTATCTTGGAGGCAACAGATGCCGCAACAACCTATGTTGTTTTGTGAGGTGTTTGATGTCTGGGGTATAGATTTCATGGGCCCCTTTCCTGTTTCTTTTGGTTTTTATTATATCTTACTTGCTTTGGATTATGTATCCAAATGGGTGGAAGCTAAGGCCACCAGGACTAATGATGCTCAGGTTGTTGTAGATTTTGTCAGGTCTAATATCCTTTGCAGGTTTGGCATACCTAGAGCCATAGTCAGTGATCAAGGCACACACTTCTGCAATAGATCCATGCAAGCTTTGCTCAAAAAGTATGGGGTTGTGCACAAAGTTTCTACACCATATCACCCCCAAACCAATGGGCAAGCTGAGATTTCAAACAGAGAGATCAAGCGGATTTTGGAGAAGATGGTGAAGCCTAATAGAAAGGATTGGAGCACACGATTGGAGGATGCTCTATGGGCCCATCGGACTGCTTACAAGGCACCCATAGGGATGTCACCTTATCGGGTTGTCTTTGGTAAGGCATGCCACCTGCCTGTGGAAATAGAGCACCGTGCATATTGGGTTGTGAAGCAATGTAACTTAGCTCTTGATCAAGCGGGTGAGGAGAGGAAGCTGCAGTTGAGTGAGCTAGATGAGATCCGTTTGGAGGCCTATGAGAACTCCAAGTTCTACAAAGAGAAGACCAAGAAGCTCCATGATAGCTCAATTTCCAGAAAGGAGTTCTTGGTTGGTCAAAAAAGTGTTGCTCTACAACTCTAGGCTTGGACTCATGAGTGGAAAGCTCCGCTCTAAGTGGATTGGACCGTTTGTAGTCGCCCAGGTGTTTCCTTATGGCACTGTGGAGATCAAGAGTGAGTCCACGGACAAGAGCTTCAAGGTTAATGGACATCGACTCAAGCCCTTCCTCACCACCCCTTCTTTGGATGATGCACCTGTGGAGGAGGCCTCATTGGTCGACCCCACTTTTGACCCACCATGACTTAGGGAGTCTTCTTTTCTCCTTCCTTACTCTTTTTATTGCACTTGTCTATATCTGCTGGCTGGTATGTCTGTCTGGATTTTCTGGTTGTTTTACATTGAGGACAATGTGTGATTTAAGTGTGGGGGGAGAGTAGTTTAGGTTGCATATTTTTGCTTTGATTTTTTAGGTTTTGCTATGTTTTGGGCATTTTCTTGCATGTTTTTGCTTCATTTTAGTAGAGTCTTGGTATCTTGTGTCTGAATTCATGCATTTCTGTGTGTAAAGTTGCTTTTGATAATTAAGAGGTGGTAACACTGTGATAGAATTGTCCCTTTTGTGAGGATTTAAGCCTTAATTGTGGGTGGATTGCTATATATGCCACCTAATTTTCTTTCATGTGTGATTGCACTCTGGATTACTTGCACTCTAGAACTTGACTTGACTCTTGTTGATACTTGATATTCCCATGCACATTTTGAAATGATTTAGGCATTGTTTTTCTTGAATAAGCCACTAGCCATATGAGCCTACCTTGAATGAATTTATCCTTTGATAGCCCCTTTGAGCCTTTATATCCCTTTTCTTTGTTCTTTAGCTCATTACAAGCCTATGACTGAAAAACCATGATTGTCCTAACCTTAGGGAATGTTGGAGCTTTGGAATTGTTTTGGGAATGGGTATGAAGTAAGCGAGGGTGCTTTGTTCTTCATCTCTTGTGAGTTCTGGGTTTTGCCTCTATGGTCGGTGATGTAATTATGGCTTATCTCATTATGCCATTTTTGTTGTTTCTTCTTCCCTTTCGTTCATGAAGTTCTCCAATGCAAACAAAAAACAAAAAAAAAGAAAAGAAAAGAAAAAAATAGAATAAAAGGTTGATTGAGGCATAGAGGATTGGAATTAGAGGTTGTTGTTATGTTTATCATTTCATTCTGGGGTGGATTGTGCTTATTTTTTTTACTTATTCCCCATTGCTCCTCTATTCCCTTGGTTTTAGCTACATTTCCCATATTTTATCCAACCTTGTCCTTGGCCCCATTACAGCCCTGAAAAGACCTTTTGATCTTAATGTGCATGCGTGTTGATTGTTGATGTTAGAGGCTTGTCAAGTTTATGGTTGTGTTTGTTTTTATGATGTGCCTTGAGTGTAAACACTGATTAACCTTAAACACTTGAGTGTAAACACTTTTGAGTGATCCTTGTGAGTTTCTATCATCTTTGTGACTACCCTCTTGATGTCATTGGTTTTCTTTGCATATTTGAAATAATTGGATGATGTTCATGGATGCCTTGATTCTTTGGTCCTTATTCTCTTCGTGTGCTCGATTTTTCCCATTTCTTTGCATTTCCTAGAATTCATTGTGAAGTATGTAATCTCTTAGGTTTGCATTCATTAGTTGTAGTAATCTTGTTGCATGATTCACTTTGGTGCATATTGATCTTCTCAGTCCTAATTCTTAGTTTTTCCCAGGAGTGCAAAAGGATAAGTGTGGGGGTGTTTGATGAGCATTTTATTTCCCATTATTCCTTGCATTATTTTACTCCTATTATTGATACTTGTTGCCCATTTGACATTGTTTAGCTTGATTTAGTGATTTAGAGTTTATTGGACTAATATTCTGAATATTGTTTAATTTGGGATTATTTAGCCTAATTAATTCTATTTCTATTTTCAGGTCATATTTGGCACAAGGGTTTTTTGGGCATTTTGGGAGTGAAGATTTAATTTTGGAAGAGAAGATATATGATGAAGTGAAGATTGTAATCTATCTTTAGGATTATTTGAGATTTAGTTTATATATTTTAAGATTTAGATTTTATCTATAGGATATTTTTAGATTTAATTTAGAGATTAGCTTTCCTTAGGATTTGGGCCCATGATTTAGGCCCGTTTTGTGATTTAATAAGCCAATTTCGTGTAAACCCTAGCAGCCACCTTCCATAATCACGTTTTTACATTCTTTCTCTTAGAGAAGGCTTAGTTTTGTTCTTCAAGCTTGTGGTGGCTGCTAGGGTTTCTCTCTTCCCTTTCTACACGTTTTTGGTATTTTTCTTCATGGAAGGCTAAACTCTTAGGTTAAATCCCTTTGGTAATGTATCACATACTCTTGAGGTTTTATTCTTAATTCTATTTCGTTTTTATTCACTGTTTTCATGTTTATTGATATGTTATGGTTCGCTTAGTTCCATTCTATAGAGATAATTCATGTGTATGAATGCTAATATATGCAAACTCGAAAAATCTCCATGCTTTGGCTTTTAATGCTTAATTAGAGGTTTGGGTTTTGGGGTGAGAATTGAATTTTCGCTTAGTATTTAGTTCTCACGAGTTGGACAGTGAAGAGGAAAGAAATTGATCTTTTGTGACCGATGATAGAGTTGTGAACGCGAGCCAAAGGGGTTTATCCGCTTTTCCTTATCTGTTACTTCGTTTTTATTTTAATTCTGTTTTGATCTTAGATTTCAACATTCAATACAAAACCCCCCTATTCTCTGTGCATACTATCTGTTTGACCTTTTGCTTGATAAGATATTCCTTGGGAGACGACCTAGGAGTCACTTCCTAGTACTATATTTAAACTGTTTTTTATTTGTATCGGGTACGGCCTCGATCAATAAACAATATTTATAATATTAGTCCAATAAACTCTAAATCACTAAATCAAGCTAAACAATGTCAAATGGGCAACAAGTATCAATAATAGGAGTAAAATAATGCAAGGAATAATGGGAAATAAAATGCTCATCATACGTAAATAAATAAACACATAAATAAGCATAAACCACCAATCCAGAAACATGATTCTCAGAACAACATCAACTCATCAATATTCTCATCATCATTCAATTATATATTTACTCTTTGGTTATTAAGTCTTATCATATCTCAACTCACTCAATGAGGTAGGGGAATCACCATCACTGAGGATAAACGCACTCTCTACATCTCCTCGGTCTCCATCCAAACCTAGTCGGAAGCCAACAGGAGTACAGGACCTTTACCACGCGGGCACGACAGCTGTCTCAACACAATGGTCCCAGACCAGGAGGATCTCGTCCTCAAATCATATCAATAACATTAAGGCTCACTGTCCACGCAGTGGCAAACACAATGCCCCGTTCCAGTCCCTCTCACTGTTGTAGACTTGCATTCAAGGGGGTGACAGTATCATTTCTAGTTAGCTATGCGGTACTTGCCACGGCATTAGACCCAGTCCCCACCACGTTAGTGCGCCACTTGTGGGATTCGTCCCGCCTAGAAATGTACTCGAGGCTTCTTGACGTTTCACCGTCCTTGCCCTCCCCTCATGCAATCTCCACCTGAGTATCCGCAGATACCCATAGTATCTTCCTCTCCACTACTTCACACTCATATACCTCACCGCATATATTAATGTCTTTTAGTGTCTTTTAAAATCTTTTAAAGTCTTTTAGCTTCTTTAGTTAACCTAAGATCGGCTTGCCCTTAGTACATCCCTTCGACAAGACCCGATCACTAAGGGTTACATCTTTCCCCACTTTCACATAATCAAACCATCACTTTTCAAGCCACACGGCCACAATGCCATCACATCATTCTCACATACATTCACCTATCTCTTTTGCACAATCATTTCCATCACATATTCTCTTAACACAAGCTCGGCTCTACGAGCGCAATGTCCTCATCCGGTACTTTGTTACTCCACCACATCATCTTGAATCTCAACACATATCTCTCTTTCACTTATCCTCACACTTCACTTTCGCTTTCTCATAAGCATTCATAACGACATTCAGACTCATTTTGCGAAGGGTAACTTTTACAAAGAATGAGAAAGGAACTAACATAGGATAGGAATAAACATGCACTAATTCAAGAATCATAGAACAGAATATCACGTAAACTCATGTTACCACCATACGAGCAACCATGTTACGGGCTCACCACAATCTCACTCACCTCTTAATCCAGCAAGAGAAATACTTTGGCCTTGGGGATCTCTAGCTTCTCCTTGAGAATAGTTCCCACCGTCCACTGAATAACCTCGAGGTAAATAAATACACTTTTATCAAAAATCATTTCAATTAAAATTCACAACTTGATCTTTTGAATATAAGATCCTTTACTTTCCTTATTCTTTTCTTTAAATATGAGTGATTATCAAAACAACTTTCAATCTTTTCTCATAATTGAAATCCTTGGAAAATCATTTGAAAACTTCACATTAAAATAAATTCAACAATGGTTTATGTGGCTGTATGGAAAAGTCCAGCCACCATTTCAATTTGAAAAACATTGAAAAATCCACAATTTTCATTCTAACTTTTTATAAAACACATAACACTTGAAATCTACCTTTTTCACAACTCAAAAACATTTTTTTAAAAGTAAAATACTTTGAAATAAATTCTTGGACAGCAAAGGATAAAGAAATCAAACATTAAAAATACATTTAGAAATAATCAAATACATTTATCCTTTTTCTTTCATGAAAACCCAATTGACCCAAAAATAAAACAACACAATTAAACAATTTTTCTTAAATCAAAGTCATAAAACATAATAATTTCAAAGAGACAATTTCATGCAAAAAGAATCTAGCCTATTTATCCTAGTATAGGCCGAATCATTACTAGAGGAAAACAAAACCATTGATGCATTTCTTCTTTTTTTTTATGCAAAAACCTTTAAACATTAAATCAAAAACATGCACATATAAGTCCATGGTTTTAGAAAATACTACTCCTTTTTCTTTCTCAAAACCGTGACCTACTTGTGTCACTTTAAACAAGATTTCATTTTCATTTACCTTTGCATGTACCTCAAAAATCATGGAAAATCAAAAGAAAACTCATGCAAGAAAACTCATGCAAGAAAACTTATCATGAAAAACAACCATGATCTTTGTTTTTAAAGCTTGACCGAAAAGTACACCAACAAAATCAAGAGGAAAACTTAAATCCTTAGCTTGGAAACACATAAATTTAGATCAAAACAAAAATTATTTGAAAAGAAAATTGTTTTCCTTTGTTTTTCCTCAAAACCGTGACATGTAAGTCAAGAACCAAAACTTTTGAGTTCAAAAATCATAAATCAAACTTCAAGATCAAAAGCTTTGAAAATCAAGGCAAGAAAACAAGTCTTTTTCAAGATCAAAGACATAGATTATAACTTTTTGAAATAAAAATCAAAGATCAAAGCTTTAGAAAAATCAAAGTTGAAATCAAAGCATGAAAACCATTTAGATCAACTTTATCAAGCATCAAACTAACATGCATGGACTCAAAATGAAATAAAAATCATCACAACCTAGTTTTCTAAGCATTACCGAATGATAATGTCCATGGTTTAGGGTTCTACAAGTTTATGGAACTCTTGGAACTCAAGATCAAGGCTTTACAAGTACTTACAAACATAGATCTACAAAGAATTTAGACATGCAACAACAAAGAACTTTACAAGACTTGGGAAAATTGAAAACTACCACTAATATCCTATGATCTTCGAAAATGCTAAAGAAAAAGAAAGGATCTTCAACCTTCTTCACTTAGTCTTCAAGAATCCTAAGGCTTTGGGTTTGATCTTCTTCTTCCTATCCTCTTGAGCTCACGGTTTCTCTCTCTCTGTAAGTCTCTCTAAGAGTTTGTTGAAGACTCTTAGGAATTGTGTGTTGGTTTGGAAAAGAAATGAGAAGCAAATGAATGGGAATGAGCTACGGTTTGGGGTATAAGAAAACAACAAGGCTTTTCCTTTCTTGCCCTTAAGGAAGTTCGGCCAAGAGTGTTGAATGAAGGGTAGAATTGTCCTCATGAAGGCTTGCATGGCTCAAGCCAAGCCATTGGACAAATGAAGTTGGTTTAGGCTTAATCTCACTTCCTATTGGTTGGTCAAACTCCTAATCAAGCTTATCACTAAACTAAACCTAGGGCTATTTGGCTACTAACCTAGCGTGCAAGGAAGTCAAAAATTTTGCATGATGCATGCCACACACACACACCACAGGCGACACATATGCACACACATGCACCTCAAAATCATTTTTATTTTCTTTTTCATAAAATCACATTTTTTTCTAAAACATAAAGTATTAAATACTTTAAGAATTCAATCCAAAATTTCAATTTAAATCTCATAAGGTTTTTCTCAAAACAAAATCATTTTCTTAAAAAAAACTCTTTGCCACTTGAAATCACAAAAAGGAATTTGATTTAAGAAATATCTTTTGAAATCACACCTTTTAAAATACTTTATCCAAATAATCTTTTTAGGGTTTTAAAACAAATTCGAGGCATTCAGATGGGGTGTTACACTTATCATCGAACTCAGGTGCCTCAGTTAGTTCTACTAGAGGATTGGGGAGATTCTCTGCTTGCAAATCAACTTCAGCCTTGGTTTCAAGATCAATCAACTTTCCATCTTCTACACAGTGGAAAGGATGCGCACCGACCACTCTAAACTCGGTCTCAGGGTTCAGAAGTTGAATCTGTTTAATAGCAGAAACGAAGGAATCATCCACACCCTTACCCCAGTTATAGTAGTTGGTCGCTGCCTTTTTCTTGAAAACAAGAGCCTTTTCCTTAAATTTCTGGGCAGTCGCAGCAGACTTCTTCACTTCAGACTCTAGCTCGTCAATCCTCTGTCGGCTCTCCTGCAGCTCCTTTTGAAGTGTTTCCTCAACCTCTTTCTTCTTATCTTCAGTAGCTTGTTGGGAAACTTTCAGAGAGTCTCGTTCCTTGATCAGCTCAGCTTTGTCAGCCTTTAGATTTTCCAACTCATTCTTCACCCGAACCAGCTCGTCGGACAAGCTAGCTTCTTGAGCTGCCTGCATCTCGCGAGCCTCTTTCTTCTCAACATTGGGGCCTTTAAACAAATCCTCAGAATTCTGAGACAAGTAATAGGTTAAATTAGCACTACGGAGCAAAAACTTTGTCATGTTCAAATTACAGCGAGACCATTCGGCAGCACTAAGACTAGCAAACCGAGAAAAGTCAGATTCTGGGCAGATAAACTGGGCAAATTTTTCATCTAAGTCACGATCCCAAACCGAGGTCACTGGCGGAGTTGAAGAAGGAGTAGGAACAGAGGCAGCTTTGGTACTTGTCCCCTTGGCCCGGACATTTGCTTTTTCTGAAACTTTCTCTTTCCCTTTGTCGATCCTTCGACGGTGAGTAAGTTGAGGAGGAGGAGAGGGTGCTTGTGCACTCGACGCTAGAGAAGATGTAACAATGACCAAGTTGGTGGTTGGCCGGGAGACACTTCGACCGGCGAGGCAGTAGGAGTCGGAGTGCTCAGACTGGGAGTGCTCATACTCGACGATCCAGAAGCTGTGTTTGAAGGAGGAGCTTTTCTTTTCTTCCCTCCCTGGAGCAGTGCAGCCATTCGAGCAGCCATTTTTTCTGTAAAGGAAATTCAGTGTCATTAGATCCAAATAAATTTACAAGTTCAAAAGAAAAGAAAGATAATTTACCAAGTTGATCCTTCACATCTATTGAGGGGATATTCACTATATCCCTTGTTTAAATCATCCCATTGGTGACCAAGTAGGTTTCAACCGCTCGGCACACGTCCTTCTCATGTTCGGCAAGCTCTTTCCATTCCGACCCGTACGCAGCAATCCTCCGACTGAAAAAACTTGCACTCCATTGAAGAGGGAACCGAGGGATTCGTCGCTCTTCACCAGTTCGTGTGAACCAACAAACACCATTTCCAACAAAATTGTACTTAAAAAAGAAAGGTTTGAACCCTTTCCAAGACTCGGAATACTTGGTAAAAAGAGCGTATCCGTTTCGTGATTTCAAGGAAACCCAGGGTCGTTTTGGGGACCCTTTTTCAGAGGCGTTGCATTGCGGAGAAAACAGGTAGAAAAAAGTTGGAATAGTACAAGACCAGTCCATGGCAGAGCAAACTTGCTGAAAACCCCTAACAAAAGCCCAGGCGTTCGGGTGCAACTGAGAAGGGGCCACTCTCAGTGTATTCAAAACATCTATTTCGAAGTTGGTAAAAGGCATCCTAATCCCTAGACGGGTAATCACTTCTTCATAAAAATAAAATCCAGTGCTACCCTCGGGGATACGAGTACAGACTCTTTCGTTAGGACCCACCGGACTTATGGAATACAAGTTTCCAACATCATCACCAGGGCAGGGCAGTATTATGGCTCTGGTTTGCTCTAAAGATTCCTCGGTTCAGAGCTCAGATTGGGTGCCTACAACCTCTCGGTCAACCCAATCGTACTGGGCGGAATCTGGTGGAAGTGGATGAAGTTCAGGATTTGTAACGCACTTTCTCTTCATACCTGAGGAAAAGGAGGCACACACGGAGTCAGAAACAGTAAAATTTGGTTATTTCTGATCAAACATTTACGAATATTGTCGGTTGGGGAACACCTCCCTTATCTGGGCAGAATTTCCCCAAACGAATTGAAACACTGAATACCTCTCCGTTGCCTCCTTAACCTCCTCTGTTCTACCCTCTCAGCGATCCTATAGTGAATCACACCTTCTCTGAACTCTTTCAAATTCTGAGGAAAACACATTGCGATTGGTCTAACGCAACTTCCTGGGTTTTCTTCTTCATGTGTTCTTGGTACATCAGAGTTAACAGAATCCTCACTCATGATTACCACTGCTTCGGTTCAAACCCTAAGAAATTAAGTGCAGCAAAACATAATATAATCCTAAGAAACACTACGGCGATCGCTCAAAAAACAACAAAGAAGGGCAAGGAATTTCAAAAATAGAAGGGTATTCTGGTGGATAGTACAAGGGTTTTCAGCGAACCCTAGATTTCGTTCAGGATAAATAAAAGAAAATATATGGCCAGTAGCAGAGTTACAGCAACAAAAATCTAAGCACAGTACTCCTAACAGAGGACACGAACAGACGCATGCAATATTTCAAGAAAGAAGAAAATGAAGATACAAGAGTTCGAAGAGAGTGTTCGTTACCTGTTTGTTAATGTGTGGTCAAAAAGGTTGAAGATGATACAAGTGCTAGAGAACTTGAACGCTGATTAGTATGAGAATGAAATCAATGAAAATCTCCCTTTGATGATATGTGAGTCTGACACTCAAACTTAAGAAGAAAGGCTCTTCAGGAAGGTGAAGAAGGCAATGAGAGAGAAAAGAAGTTGAGAGAAGTTGAGGAGTGGAAATTCTAAATTTGAAGCAAGTGAATCTTGAAAACCGTTCCCAATCTTTTCTTTCAGAAGTTTCCCTCCACTACCTATTGATTTGGGCCAAGTCAGCGAAAGCCCATTTCTCTTATAAAGGTACATCTGGCGTTTTGAAATCATAACGTTTCGTTTCCCGGTAATAGAAAGAACATGTGGAAGTTTAAGAAGAATCGAAAGGTCTCTTCAGTGTCAATCAAAGGACAGCTCAGTCAGACGCACTATGACGATCGGATCTTTCTTCCGCTCAACAATACTTGATCTTGATCGGCCAACAGATTATTCCTCTCTTCAACTCGGCAGGGCTCAAATCACCCAACCGAGCTTGGGGGGCTTATGTAGTGGACCAGTAGTAATCCGAGTGTTACCCGACCAAAACCATCTTGATCCGACCAGTTAGACGCTGGGACAAGGCCTGCGGTCGGAATGATACACCGAGCAAACTGGGTATTAGAGAGATGTTGCGTGCTTATGAGATTAACCCCGAGCATAGGATTCTCATCCTTATCACTATCGTTTACAGTCTCATCAAGCTTAACCACTTCTCCTAGATTCCCACGACTCTTGGTTAGATAAAAACAGTATTGGATAAAGTCTATCGCCTACAGGATTTATGGATATGATCTTATCATAACCTTTACGAATCCTATTTGAGTTCTTCCTCTTCAGGAGCCTTATCAGAATGGCCCAGGACACACAGGTAATCCCCTATAAGAACCACGATGCTATAGGGGCTAAGGTACGTCTTCTCATCCCTAAGTTGACACTAGTGTTAGGAAATAGGATGCAACAAACGCAGCGGAAAAAAAATAAATAAATCCTATTTCCATCCAGGATCCATGTGAAAGCATGATTTGAGATAGGGAATTAAATTACCTTTTGCAAGGAAGAGGAGACAAACGAATCTTATCACGAACGCTTCGTCAATCACGAGCACATCAATGTGTTGTGCCTCTATTGGTATCCACACGAACAAATTCCCAATTGGAGTCACGTCTCTCTTCTCAATGCTAGTAGAGAAGAGAGAGTCTGTGTATCACTCACTCTCTAATATGACGGCTAGGGTTGCCGTTCTGTGTCTCACACATCTTTTTCCCCTAAAGCTAATAATATTATATTTATAATATTATCATACCAACTGGTTGGGCTTTTTAGGAGATAAGTTCGAATTCTATCTTATATGTAGAAGATAAAATCAAATTTATATCTTATACATAAAGATAAAACGAATCATATCTTAATCATATCAGAAAGATTTAATTTTATAAAAATACAACTATTGTATTTTTATCAAATGTAATATCTCCAATTTTATCTGCTCTTAGTGTGTGACCCTATAGGTTCCTGTAACGTTGGCAGTAATGTTAAAATCACATTTTAACTTCACAAGCAATGAGCGGTATCTAGCAACACATCATTGCTACCCAAGTGACAGGAATGTCTGTGATTTGACTAAACCTTTTACTGTGACCAATGAACATGTGTAAGTTTAATCCCTTTGTTCAAATATCATAATTACACTCATGGCATGGAACGTGTCACCCATGAATAGTGTAACCTATGGTTTCTTGATCCCTGAGTAGACGCGTCTAAACAAGTCTCGTCAATATCTCATATTGACTGTCTTGAGTATGGCCATACATTTCACCGTCTCACTCAATCAAGGGGCCCAGAGATATAATTCCTATTGATAAGGAAGGACAAATCCCATCTACGTCACTCACATCCCTCTACATGATTTGTCATATACCCGACTACAACCGTTATGATCACCTGGTTAAAGATGACGTTTGATTGCGTGAAAGCATATAATTCCTCATGTTGGGAACCGTAGCGACTTCAGGTCGAAGGACCATGTACACCATTGTCACTATGAGAATCGCTTATGACACTCACTTAATAACCCATGTAGCATTCTCATGGCGGGTCAATCCAGTACACAATTGTCCCAATGTGTACTTACGTGAAGACTTGATATCCCATATCCATGACCGGTGAGATACAGTCATCAGTCTGCCACATACTAGTCTCGATGTATTATAGTTGTCCTTATTAACTATAATACTCGACTAGGGAATCTTTAAGGATAATTATCAATCAATAAGATCTCACTATCAAGTCATGTACTTGATATTCTTATGACATTGAACTTATAATCCTAAGGATTTTATTACATCTATTTTAATTAAACATGTTGGGTCCTAGACACAATGTTCAGAGTATGACCCTAGCTCAAGGGTATGGAAGACCTAAGAGCTAGAATACGGTCTGATGTTACTGTGTGATTTTGTTGGTATGCTAGCTATCCAGTTGGGATAACTAGGGTTTCCCTAATCACAAGTGTGTGCTAGTGTATGATTAGGGAGAAAGAATGTACCTGAGCCCCTAGCTGGAGACAGCTATTTATAGGGGGAGCGGTGTTGTACCCTATGGGCCTGTACGGAGGTCCAGTAGGGCTGACGTGTCCCTTTATAGGATAAGGGATGAGTCATTCATCCTTATCCTGTTAGCGGTTAGTCTTATCTGGTTGGCGAGCTAGGCTCACGCGCCCTTAGCTTGGACTCTTTAAGGGAAGAGGTTCCTGTACTCGGTCCCGAGTCGTTAGGGTGGGTCCTATGGCATGTGCTCGGCCCAAAGATGCGTGACCCGACAGAATGAGAATTCTGGTCGGCCAGTGAGCATTCTGGTCGGCCGAGGGCGTTTTAGGGTAGACCGAGGGTCGGTCTACCACATAAGCCCCTTAGCTCGGTAAGACTTTTCGAGTCTTGAGCCGAGCTGAGAGTTCTTCGTATGTGACCTTCAAGGTGTCGAGGGTTAAGCTCGGTAGGGGATAATGAGTTCAGGACAGCTCACCCTGCCTCGCTGTCCCCTTGACTGACTGAAAGGACGTTTGGATGTCCTTCTATGACACGTGCTGCCTTGTGTCAGAGGGGTCATGATGGTGCATGCTGCCTTTTGGGTTTTCGAGATGCTTCTTTCCATTAGTTGTGCGCCACGTGTCCTTTTAGTGGCGCGATGTAGGCTTTTGGGCTTTTGTGATTAGGCCCAAATTTTCAAACGTGGGGGGAAACCACCCCTTCAACTACTCTTTTCCTCCTTTTTTTCATACTTTCCTTCAAACTCAGACTTCTGACACTCCTCTTCTCTCTGAAATTCATCTCATTGGCTTTTGGATTATAATTTCCCTACGCCGTTATTCTTCTGTTCTTGATTCCCCAGTTCGTTCGTGCCAGTTCTCATCTCCCACTCTCAGGTATTTTGATTTTTTTCTTCTGTTCCTGTTTTTCGCTTTTCTTTCCTTCTCTGCTGAATCATATTCTCCGTAGGTTCTGGGTTTTTGGTTGCAGATTTTGTTCCTGTGTTTTAGTTTTCTGGGCTTATTTCTGGGTAAGTTTAGATTTCATTATGAGTATTAATTGGCTTCAGTATGAGGAGTGGTCTAGGATTCTGGGTTTGAGTGATCTTGAGGATTCTTCCTCTTCTTCTTCTTCTTCTTCGTCTTCCGATCTTGAGGTGCTGGACTTTCTGCCTTCACCCTTCCGCCATCGCATGGTAGATCCGATGGCCGAAGTACCACTATCAGTAGATTACCCTCGAAACCTTGAGGAGGAGGAAGGTAGGAAACTGTTGTATCAAGAGGCGGAAGAGCGTGCCCAGCTATCCCGCCGCCCTTCGAACCGTTCCTGGGAGAAACCCTTCTGGGGAAAAGCTGTTAGGGTTAGGGGAAGGTGTAGTAGGCTCGGCTATAGGACTAATAAACCTAGGGCTAGGTTGTTTAAAAATCTTGATTTTATAGATTCTGACGCCGAGTATTCCCTTTCCCCAGGTATGGTTCGAAGGTGCATCACACATCCTCAGGAGTTCCTTGTGCCTCCGAACTCTGTAGATTATGACTGGGTTGACTTGGAGGTGCTTGGAACCCCGTCAGCTTTGGTCAACAGTAATCTAAGTCATATCCGAGCCCACATACTCCCCTGCCCCACGGATAAAACTGGGACATCTTATGCCATAAGCTCACCGGCAGCCAACGACCGAGTGTGTACGGCGATCGCCGCGGGTCGCAAAGAGTTTTTCATGTACGAAGAAGTTGTCATTCGACTGGGGGTGAAGTTGCCCTTTACTGAAATAGAAATAGAGCTGTTGCGTCGGTTACGCTTGGCTCCTACCCAACTACATCCTAGCGGTTGGGCCTTCATCCGAGCCTTTCAAAAGTTTTGCGAAGCTCAAAAGTTGACTTGTTCGCTCCGAGCGTTTCTATGGTTGTATATACCGCAAGTGAACATCTTCGAGAAGGGGTCGCGCCAAAGATTGTGGGTGTCGTTGAAAGCACGCAACGGTCATGCCCTCTTCGATAAATTCACAGATTCATGGAAGACTTTTAAACCTTTATTCTTTAAGTATCAATTCGTCGGAAACGGGGACTGTTGGTTTATGGAGGGTGATCAGCCTCGGTTTCCGTTGTCTTGGTCACCCGAGTTTTTTAACCGCAATCCCAAACTTTATCAGTATCAATATGAGTCCGAGCTATCTGTAGCCGAGAGGATCACTTGTGATACCTTCTTTTCCTATCTTAGACGGAATGGTCCAGTAGATATCAAGAAGATCATTCTTTTTCCCCAGGAGCTTATAAAAGCCGAGCTTGGTAAAACATATATATATATATATATATATATATTTTTTTTTTTAACATTTGGATTCTTGGTTTTGCAGAAAAAATGGCTAAGGAAAACAAGGCTGTTGCTCGTATAAAGGAACTTGCTAAAGCAAAGGCGTCTGCTGGGTCAAGTGGTTCTCGGAGTGGAGACATGTCCTCGGAAGCCACTCGCTCGGTGACTGTCGCCGAAACTTGTCCCTCCGAGGTCGAGGTGGTGCAGGTTGTTCGTCCTTCACCGACAAAGGGGGGGAATATAGCTACTAGAATCCCGCTGGTGCAAGTAGAAGGAAAGGAGGATGAAGAGGATCGGGTGCCTCTTGCCAAAAGGGCTAAGTTGGATAAAGGCAAAGGCAAGGTTGTGGAGGTGGTGAAGGCGAAGGTTGCCGACCTTCAAAGGACCAATCTGTGGTTCGATTTGTCTGACCCGGACGAGGAGAGTGTTTGGGCAAGGAAGTTAAATGAGAAATTCATCGGCTTGGTTTATACGCCGAACGATGAAAAAAGGTTGTCGGATCAGACGGCAAGCACCTTAAGGTGCCATTGTGACCTTTTGGGCCGAAACATGCTGAGGGCCGCCAGCTATATGTTTCATTTAAGCAAGAATGCGGAAGACATCAGTGCCACCCTCTCGTCGGCTGAAAAAGAGAAGAGGAAAGCTGCTGCTGCTGAAACTAAGAATCTGTTAAGCCAAGTGAGGGAAAGTGAGGCAAATCTCCGAGCTCTAACGGAGGCAAACGCCGAGCTTCAAAGAAGATTTGACGCTTCGGAGAGAGCTCGGGAGACTGCTCTAAAGGCTCTGGAGGATACGGTTGGAAAGGATGCTGAGAAAGGAAGGTTGCTGCAGGCGGCCCAGGCGAAGCTGACTGAAGCTTGTCAAAGGGTTAACGATCTGGAAGGTGTTGCTGGTCGTTTGACAAGGTCGGAGGCCGAAGTGACTAGGTTACAAGGGGAACTGGGCGAAGTGCAGAGGGAGTTGATCAAAACTCGTCGGAAGGCTTTGAAGCATAAGGTACTGGCTTGCAAGAACCACTTCAACTGGGATCATGGTGCTGTCGACTCTTTTGTGAATGCTGTCAAACAGTTAATGCTCTTGAACCCTGGAATCCGAGTGGTTGGGAGTAGCCCATATTATGGGGTTGATGGTGATCGGATGATCGATTATCGTGATGATGCTGAAGTGGATTTGTCAGCACCTAACCTGCCGAACCCCCTGGAGTTGGAGCAAAGTGAAGAAGACTTTGATGGATCATCCATTGCCTTGTCCGAAGACGAGGATTAACTCCCCGGAGATGTATTTTGCTAAGTTTTGCTGTGTAATTTGGTAATTTGAACTTATTCTGTTCTTGTAAGAAGTGAATCTTATTTTGTAACATTGTTCTTGTAAGAAGCGAATCTTATTCTGTTCTTTATGATCTAGTATTGTGTTTTATCTCGTTATAAACTGTTGTTTTAGATTTCGAATCTCCGACCTATGGCCTAGGTGGGATCCTCGGTCCTCGGCATTATAGAACTGTTTTTAGCTTTTTGCCGGGCATCTCATTAAAGTACTTGCAATTGTTAGTTTATATGTCCTTGTTAGAAGGTCATGCATAAACATCCAAGTTCGCCTCGGTGGCGAGCCGAGGGGAAATGGATAGTACGTTAACAGTAAGAGAATACGAGAATTTAAAAAACTCCATCGAATTTCCTTGATCCGTTTGTAAACGGGAGTAAAATACAAAAAAGGATAATTAAGATCATGTTAAAGATAAATGACAGGAATTTAAAATGATAAAATTTCATCTTTGCAGACAGTGTTGTGGCTCCCATATAACTATAGTATGGTTTGAGCTTGGTGGCGTTCCAGGAGTTGTTCAACTGTTGGTTGGTTAGTGTTTCAAGTCTGTAGGCCCCCGAGCCTGTCTTCGAGATCACTCGGTAGGGACCTTCCCAGTTCTTAGCCAACTTCCCTTCTCTTGAATTTTTTCGTCCAATGTCAGCTCTTCTAAGGACCAGGTCTCCCACGGCAAAACTCCTCGGAACCACCCATTTGTTGTACTCTCGGGATTGTCTTTCCTTAGCTTTTTTCTCTCGGTCCGAGGCTAGGGATCGGATTTCCTCGCTGAGGGTTAACTCTTCCTTTAACAAATTTTCGTTCACTTCTATTGGTCGCTCGGATATACGGAAGGTAGGGATCCGAGTTTCAATAGGTAACAAAGCGTCACAACCGTAGGTAAGTCGGAATGGGGTTTCTCCTGTTGAGGTGTGTATGGTCGTTCTAATCGACCATAATACCTCGGGAAGGAGGTCAGCCCATGAACCTTCGGCATCCAACAATCTTTTCTTCAAACCATCGATGATGGCTTTGTTTGCAGCTTCAGCCTGTCCATTGGTTTACGGATGCTCGACGGATGAGAAGTGATGGGTAATATGAAAGTGATTGACAAGTTCTTGGAAAACCTTAGCAGTGAATTGGGTACCGTTGTCGGTGACCAGGGTGTGTGGGACACCGAAACGGGTGATGATTTGTCTGAGAAAGAACTTTTGAATTTTGGCGGAGGAGATTGTAGCCAACGCCTCGGCCTCAATCCACTTTGTGAAATAGTCAACTGCGACCACCACAAATTTTAGTTGTCCCGGGGCTGTTTTGAATTTTCCTATGATGTCCATGCCCCACTGATAGAAGGGCCATGGTGCAATCATGGAATGTAGCTCCGTTGGGGGGCGTTGAAAAATATTTCCATGGAACTGACAGGAATCGCACTTTTTAACATGTTCTGAGGCGTCGCTGAGGAGTGTAGGCCAGTAGTAGCCCGCTCGGAGCACTTTGCGAGCCAATGCCTTCGCACCCACATGGTGGCTCGAGATTCCTTCATGAACCTCGGCCAGTACCAGATCAGCTTCCGCTCGGTCCAGACACCTTAGCATTGGGGAGTCTGTTCCCCGTTTGTACAAAATGTTGCCGACCATGGTGTATTGAGCCGCTTGTCTTACTATCTTCTTTCCTTGGGAGGAGTCGGTAGGTAGGATTTGGAACTGGAGATACTGCTTGATGGGGTCCATCCAGCTGGTGGTTAGAGACACGGCTAAGATAGCACTCGGCTGGTGAACAGTTTCTTGGATTAGGGTTTTGTTGTTCTCTGGTCCTTTAGTACTGGCGAGCTTTGACAGGATATCTGCACGGCTGTTAGAAGACCTAGGGATGTGGGTGATGGAGAATTGTGGAAAAAGATCTGTGAGAGCTTTGACTTGTTCTAGATATTTCTGAAGGATTGGTTCTTTGGCTTGGAATTCACCTTTGATTTGAGATACAACTAGCTGGGAATCACTGAAAACTTCAATTTCTGACGCCCCCATTTGATGGGCCATGCGCAAGCCGGCTATCACCGCTTCGTACTCTGCTTGGTTGTTCGAGGTGGGGAAGTCGAACTTGAGGGAGTACTCCACACAAATGCCAGCTGCGTTTTCAAGGATTATCCCTGCTCCTGCCCCCTTATTGTGGCTGGAGCCATCAACATAAATTTTCCATGGCTGGGAGGGGTTGGAATAAGTAGAATCTGATAGCTCTGAAACAAAATCTGCTAAAATCTGGGACTTGAGAGTTTTTCTTGGCTCGTAGGTGATGTCGAACTCTGATAGTTCAACGGACCACGACACCATCCTTCCAGCCAAGTCTGGTCGGTTGAGGACCTGCCTGATTGGCTGAGTTGTTCTGAGTACTACGGGGTGGTTCTGAAAGTACTGCCGGAGTCTCCTAGCAGCAATCACCAAAGCAAAGGCGAGTTTTTCAATTCTGGAATATCTTATCTCAGGCCCCTGGAGGGCCTTGCTGACAAAGTAGATGGGACGCTCGGTTCCCGAGTCGTCTCTGACCAAAACCGAGCTAACAGATGATTCACTTACGGACAAATACAAAAACAAAGTTTCCCCTTCCCGAGGATTGGTGAGGACGGGAGGGGCCGAGAGGTATTGCTTGAGCTCTGTAAACGCTTGTTCGCAAGAGTCGTTCCAATGGAAGTTCTTGTTTTTTTTGAGTAACTGGTACCATGGTAAAGCTTTCTTGGCTACTTGAGGGAGAAATCTGGAGAGGGCCGCCATCCGACCAGTTAGCCTTTGAACTTCTTTGACATTAGATGGGCTGTGCATGTTCAGAATAGCTTGACATTTCTCCGGGTTGGCCTCGATCCCCCTCTCCGAGAGCATGAAACCTAAAAAGGTCCCGGCTGGGACCCCAAAGGTACACTTATCAGGGTTCAGGCGCATGTTAACTTTTCTGATTCTATCAAAAATAGCCACGAGGTCCCGAGGATGGTCCTCCTTCTTCTTACTCTTAGCTATCATATCATCAATGTACACCTCAAGAGTAGGTCCGATCATCCCCGAGAAGACCTTGTTCATCATACGCTGGTAGGTTGCTCCAGCGTTTTTCAACCCAAAAGGCATTACCGTGTAGCAGTAAGTTGCCCTTTCAGTGATGAAGGCCGTTTTCTCCTGATCAGGAGGGTACATCGGGATTTGATTATATCCTGAGTATGCATCCATGAAAGATAAGAGTTGGTAGCCAGATGAGTTGTCCACTAATTTGTCGATGATGGGGAGGGGGTACTGGTCCTTTGGGCATGCTTTGTTCAAATCGGTATAGTCGACGCACATGCGCCACTTCCCATTCGATTTCTTGACCAGAACGGTGTTGGAGAGCCATTCCGAGTAGCTAACCTCCCTTATGAACCCGGCGGAAAGGAGCTCGGATACCTTTTGCTCTATCACTACCGCCTTTTCGGTGCCAACCCTTCTCTTCTTTTGGGCGACCGGTTTGGCGGTCGGATAAACACTGAGCCGATGACAGATCAAGTTCGGATCAATCCCCGGCATGTCTGCCGAGGTCCAAGCGAAAAGATCTTTATTCTTCTTTAAAAGCTCGAGCATTTCTGCTCGTACTTCTTCTGGAAGGTTGGTTCCTAGCTTCACTCTTCTGTCTGGTAGTTTTTCATCCAAAACAATGAACTCCCACTCTCCTTCAGGGGTAGGTCTTGAATCATCCAAATCGGACCTAACATCTAGATCCGTCAAGAGTACACTTCCCTTGTTCAAACTTAACGTTGGCTGGATTTGTTCTGGAATCTTGATCTTTGTCAAACTAGCATTATAACACAGTCGAGCCTTCTCCTGCTCGGCTCGGATGATAACTACAGTCCTGTCAGTACCTTCAAACTTCATAGCCAGATGGACCGTTGACACGACCGCGCCGAAGGCCTGTAAGCATGTCCTGCCGAGGATGGCATTGTATGCTGAAGGGCAATCGACTACAAGGAACTTGATAATCTCGGTTCTCGCCGAAGGGTGGTTCCCGAGGGTCACTGGCAGCTGGATGTGTCCCTGGGGAACCACTGCATCCCCAGTAAAGCTGATCAGCTTTCCCTCGAAGGGGGTCAGGTCCGAGTTTTTCAATTTTAGTGCTTCAAAAAGGTTTAGGAACATGATATCTGCCGAGCTACCCTGATCGACGAATACCCTGGCGACCTCGTAATTACCGATTAAAGCAGTGATGACCATAGGGTCGTTATGACCCGGGATCACCCCTTCAAGATCATCATCAGAAAAGCTAATGGGAATACTTCTTGTGGTTCTCTTTCGGATTGGATGGTTGTGAACTGCAAGGACTTGATTGATATATTTCTTTCTGTCGGACCGTTTCTCTCCCCCTCCCGCAAAACCTCCCGCAATGGTGTTGACTCGTAGGTTTTGCGGGGATTGATCCGTCGTGGCAACCTCTACCATGGCCACTCGCTGCTGATTGGTTGGTTGTTGTTGGTTGGTGTTTTGATCGGCTTGCCTGGTTGACGGCCGACCATTCCTGTCAGGGGATGGAGTTCTTCTTCGAGTATGTCGGTCAAGTGCTTCCCGGACATACTGCTGTAACTTACCGTCCCTGATTAACTGCTCAATCACATCCCTGAGCCAAGTGCATTCATCTGTCGTGTGCCCATACCCACCATGATACGAGCAAAATTTGGAGCGATCTTGCCGCTGGCTTCTCTTCAATGGGGGTGGTCTTTCTATCGCTCGGAGGTCAGTCTGCATTGTTTCCTGCAGAATTTGGCTTCTTGGGACTGTGAGAGGGGTGTATTGCTCGAATTTCCCTCGGGGAGGTCCAAATCTCCTTTCCCCCCGGGGTCCCCTCCTTTGATCTTCCCTTCTGTCATCCCTTCTCTCGTCTCTTCTTGATCTCCCCTGGGAGGATGGCTCTCCCCGCTCGCCTCTGTCTCTGTTTCTTTGCCATTTGCTGAATTCCTCTAAGTTTATGAACTTAGTAGAACGATGTCTTAGCTCCGCCATATCCCTCGGCGGTTTGCCCACAAGTGAATTTTTGAAATCTCCGTTTCGGAGACCCTGAGTGAAGAGAAAGACAGCAAAGCTTGGTTCTAAGTTAGGCACGGTCCCTGCCTCCGAATGGAAATGTGAGAGATATTCCCGTAAAGGCTCTTCGGTCTGCTGCATAACGCCCGCTAGCGCGTGGTCGGACTTCGGCTGGACGCAACTAGCGGTGTACCTGTTCAGAAAAACTCTCTTCATCTCTGCCCAGGAGTTAATAGAGTTCCTGGGCAAGGCTGAGTACCACCTTAAGACGGGTGGTTGGAGAGTCATGGAGAAAGCTCTGCATTTCATCATGTCTCCGCCGTCGTAAAAGTTCATAGCTCCTTCAAAAGACAAGATATGCTCCAAAGGGTCGGTTAACCCGTTATATTTGGAAACACTCGTTGGGCCGAGAAAGGCTGAGGGTGTCTCGTATGCCATGATTCTCGGAGTGAAGGGATGGCCAGGATGAGCAGTGTGGTCGGTCTCATATGTGTCCCCTAAGATTGGGTTTATGGGGGGTGGTGGAGGTAGAGTGGTGGTTGGGTGGGGGATCAGCTGAGTTGCTAACACCCCTCCGGCCACCGCCTGCATATGGAGCTGTTGGAGATCGGCGATGGCCTTTCCCTGTTGTTCTAGGATCTTAGCTTGTTGCTTAATGATTTCTTCCAACTGGCTCTCCCTTTGACCACGGAAGTGATCCCTATCATCTCCAGAAACACGGGCGTCGATGGATCGGCCTGATCCATGGTTTTGGGCATGATTGGGGTTAAGAGGATTTTGGTTCTGGGGGTTTGTCTGCCTGGAATGGACGGTGTAGGGACCACTGTGCGTGCGAGCTGGAACGGAGTGGTGGCTCCGGGCTGGAATTTGTCTTACTGATGGCATGCTGGGATGTGGAGGGTTTCTTCCATCGAGATCTCCGCCGT
The DNA here is from genome assembly GCA_037953625.1 of Crotalaria pallida. Lineage (NCBI taxonomy): Eukaryota > Viridiplantae > Streptophyta > Magnoliopsida > Fabales > Fabaceae > Crotalaria > Crotalaria pallida. Next base: position 47,535,537 of record CM075649.1, on the reverse strand, counting down.
TGTCGCCACTGCCTTCTTGCAAATTCTGATGGTTTCGCCCTGCTTGGCGGTTTGCGCCACGCGATGTTGCGTTTCCTCGCGTCTCTACCATTTTGGGGTGGGAATAGCAGTTTACGGTTTCCCACAGACGGCGCCAATGTTGGGTCCTAGACACAATGTTCAGAGTATGACCCTAGCTCAAGGGTATGGAAGACCTAAGAGCTAGAATACGGTCTGATGTTACTGTGTGATTTTGTTGGTATGCTAGCTATCCAGTTGGGATAACTAGGGTTTCCCTAATCACAAGTGTGTGCTAGTGTATGATTAGGGAGAAAGAACGTACCTGAGCCCCTAGCTGGAGACAGCTATTTATAGGGGGAGCGGTGTTGTACCCTATGGGCCTGTACGGAGGTCCAGTAGGGCTGACGTGTCCCTTTATAGGATAAGGGATGAGTCATTCATCCTTATCCTGTTAGCGGTTAGTCTTATCTGGTTGGCGAGCTAGGCTCACGCGCCCTTAGCTTGGACTCTTTAAGGGAAGAGGTCCCTGTACTCGGTCCCGAGTCGTTAGGGTGGGTCCTATGGCATGTGCTCGGCCCAAAGATGCGTGACCCGGCAGAATGAGAATTCTGGTCGGCCAGTGAGCATTCTGGTCGGCCGAGGGCGTTTTAGGGTAGACCGAGGGTCGGTCTACCACAAAACAATTAAAGCATAAATATAATAAATGAAATGTCTCATTATTATTAATAGTAATAATCCATAAACAAGAAATAAGTACAAGTAAAAGAGAAAATACGATTGCCACTAGGGCACTCTCCAACAATCTCCCATTTGCACTAGTGCCAATCGTTCATGTATCTAATACCATAAGCCCTAACATGTCCCTCATGCTTTTTTATGGCAAGAGGTTTAGTCAGTGGATCAACAATATTATCATCTGTTGAAACTCTGCATATCTTCACATCTCCTCTGTCAATTATCTCTCGAATGATGTGAAAACGCCGAAGTATATGTTTGGATTTCTGGTGAGATCTCGGTTCCTTAGCTTGCGCAATGGCTCCATTGTTGTCACAATAGATGTCCACTGGAAACTCAATACTAGGAACAACATCAAGTTCAGTTATGAACTTCTTAATCCAAACCGCTTCCTTTGCTGCTTCTGATGCAGCTATATACTCAGCTTCTGTTGTAGAATCGGCTACATTCTCTTGCTTTGAACTCTTCCAGCATATAGCCCCACCATTCAAACAAAATACAAAACCAGATTGTGATCTGAAATTGTCCTTATCAGTCTGGAAGCTAGCATCAGTGTAACCCTTTACAACCAGCTCATCTTCACCTCCATATACCAAGAAAGCATCCTTAGTTCTTCTTAAGTACTTTAGGATATTCTTGACTGCTGTCCAGTGACCTTCACCTGGATCTGACTGGTATCTGCTCGTCATGCTCAAAGCATACGAAACATCAAGTCGAGTACATATCATGGCATACATGATAGATCCAATTGCAGATGCATATGGAATTCTATCCATGCGTTCCCTTTCTTCCTTAGTGGAAGGACACTGTTCCTTTGACAAGGTTATACCATGTGACATTGGCAAAGATCCCCTTTTGGAATCCTGCATGTTGAACCGTTTCAACACTTTGTCTATGTACGAACTTTGACTTAGGCCAAGCAATCTCCTTGATCTATCTCTATAAATCTTGATGCCTAATATATAGGTTGCTTCACCCAAATCCTTCATAGAAAAGCAATTCCCTAACCAAGTCTTAACAGACTGTAAGGTAGGAATGTCATTCCCGATGAGTAGTATGTCATCCACATACAACACAAGAAAGACAATTGCGCTCCCACTAACCTTCTTATATACACAAGACACTTCTTCGTTCTTGATGAAACCAAATTGTTTGATTGCATCATCGAATCGAATATTCCAACTCCTAGAAGCTTGTTTCAATCCATAAATGGATCGTTGCAGCTTACAAACCTTTCCAGCATGCTTTGGATCAACAAAACCTTCAGGTTGTGTCATATACACATCCTCTAAAAGATTTCCATTAAGGAAAGCAGTTTTGACATCCATCTGCCAGATTTCATAATCATGAAATGCTGCAATAGCAAGCAAGATCCTAATGGATTTAAGCATGGCAACTGGTGAAAAAGTTTCATCATAGTCAATACCATGAACTTGTTTGAAACCTTTAGCAACCAATCGTCCTTTAAAGGTATGTACATTACCATCCATGTCAGTCTTCTTCTTGAAAACCCATTTGCACCCAATTGGTTTTACCCCATCAGGTAGATCAACCAAGATCCAAACTTGGTTGGTGTGCATGGACTCCATCTCAGATCTCATCGCTTGAAGCCATTTCTCAGAGTCAGGGCTGTTTATAGCCTCTTGGTAAGTAGTAGGTTCATCTTGATCAAAAATCATAATGTCATCCTCTTGAGTCAAGAGAAATCCATATCTCTCTGGCTGAAGAGGAATCCTACTTGACCTACGCAAAACTTGTGTAACTTGAGCAGGTTGTACATCCACAACATCTTGTGGAACTTGCTCAACATCCATCTCTTGGTCTTGGCTACTTTGGGATTCTTGAATATCATCAAGATCTATTTTCCTCCCACTATTTCCTTTAGAGAGAAATTCTCTTTCAAGAAACACGCCTGTGCGAGCGACAAACACTTTGCCTTCTGTGGGATTGTAGAAATAGTATCCCTTAGTTTCTTTGGGATATCCTACAAAGTAGAATTTGTCAGATTTGGGACTGAGTTTATCAGAAAGTAGACGTTTCACATAAACATCACAACCCCAAATCCTGAGAAAAGACATACTAGGACGCTTCCCAATCCATATCTCATATGGTGTCTTTTCAACCGCTTTCGATGGGGATCGGTTAAGTGTAAAAGCAGCTGTAAGTAGAGCATGTTCCCAAAAAGAGATTGGAAGGTCCGATTGACTCATCATACACCTAACCATGTCCAACAAGGTTCGGTTTCTCCTTTCTGAAACACCATTCCACTGGGGCGTTCTAGGAGGAGTGAGTTGAGATACTATACCACACTCATTTAGATAGTCACCGAACTCTTGGCTAAGGTATTCACCACCTCGATCAGATCGAAGGGCTTTAATACTTTTGCCAAGTTGATTTTGTACTTCATTCTTGAATTCCTTGAACTTTTCAAAGGTTTCATGTTTGTATTTCATTAGATATACATACCCATATCTACTAAAATCATCAGTAAATGTGACGAAGTACGGGTAACCTCCTCTAGCATTTGAACTCATAAGCCCACATACATCTGTATGTATGAGTCCCAAAAGTTCATTAGCCCGTTCACTGCTGCCAGTAAATGGGCCCTTTGTCATCTTGCCCAACAAACAAGACTCACATGTCTCATAAGATTCAAAATCAAATGAGTCTAAGAATCCATCTTTATGAAGCTTAGAAATGCGTTTCTCATTTATATGGCCCAAATGACAATGCCAAAGAAAAGTTTGGTTTGTATCATTTGATTTAAACCTTTTAGCATTAATGTTATAGACTAGATGATCAAGATCTAACAAATAAAGACCATTTATTAATTGTGCACTGCCAAAAAACATCTCATTCAAATAAATGGAACAACACTTGTTCCTTATTGAAAACGAAAAACCTACTTTGTCTAAACATGAAACTGAAATAATATTCCTACGAATAGCAGGTACACAATAAACAGTCTCTAGTTCTCAAACTAATCCACTAGGTAAGGTTAAACTACAAGTTCCAACAGCAATGGCGGCAACTCTTGCTCCATTTCCAACTCGCAGTTCGACTTCACCTTTAGCTAATCTGAGGAAACCGCAATTGGTGGTTGGAGAGAGAAAGGAACCCTAGGAATACACCTAGAAGGGGGGGTTGAATAGGTGTTTAAGCTACCTTGAAAGATTTTCGAACGAAACAAATCGAAACAATCAAAACAAAATATTTTTGCAAAATCTACAGAACTTAATCGATTAACCTGTAATTTAATCGATTAACCTGCAATTTAATCGAGTACTAATCGATTAAACCTGAAAGTTCAAAAGTCCTTAATCGATTAAACGAACACTTAATCGATTAAATCTATCAGAAACTGAAAAATCACTTTTCAATCGAATACGAAAATCAATCAATCAACACGTAAGATCAGAGATTCAGCGGAGAAAATTAACACTTATATTCTTATTGATTAACCTAGTTATGAAAATGATTTTCCCCAAGTTAATTTGAACAATAAAGATTCAATTCAATCAATTATGAAAATCAATCTTTCTAGGTTTTCAACCAAGAACGAAATCAAATGACTTGAATATAAAGAGTAAGGGTTTAGAGATACGACATAGTGATTTATCCTGGTTCATTTTCATCCGCTTGAAAGCTACATCCAGTCCCCTCTTCAACCAAGAGAGATTCTTCACTATGAGGAATTAGAGTTCTCAAATTACAAGTAAATGCCTCACAAGACTCCCTTCTTGCTAGCCTACAAGAGATACCACACCCTTGCCTTGTAATCCTATTGATCTTCTCTCTAATCTAACCTCTACCCCTTGTTGATAATCGACACAACAAGTCTTCTTTGCTTGATGATAATCCACACACCAAGGCTTCACTTTGCTTGATTCACAATCAAGACTTTTTTCTTCTTCAATTGCTTGAATGAACTTGCTTGATGATAAACGACACACCAAGGCTTCTTTGTTGTTGTAGTTGGCTTGCCTTCTTGCAAAGATTACAACTCAATGAATACACATAACAATCCTAATGAATCTCAATCAATAGCTATGACAAATCACACAAGAGATTCAAAGGTTCTTGATCAAAGAATATGAAAATAGAAAAGCTTTGATCTTTGAAATTGAGAGAGAATAGAGTGGCTTGATTCTTTTTAAAATGAATATCAAAATGATAGGTTATGATCACAAAGGTTAGGAAAAGGTTTTTATAGAATACCCAAAAGTTATGGCACTTGAAAACTGATTTTGAGAAGTGAAAATCGTATTTTAAAAATCAGTTCAGTAGTGTTTACTCGAGTAAATTGCAGCATACTCGAGTAGTACTCGATTAAATCTTGATTTACTCGAGTAGATTGATACTGCACTTGATTAAAACTTGTTTTCTCAAAAACCAACCTTTCCTTTAAAACCTTTAAGCCACCTATTGATTCTAGATTAAGTGAAAACTCAAATTATGATTTAATCATGACTTATGAATGAGATTCACTACCCTCTAAACAAACTACCCAAATGAAAACCTATGAAGCTTGAGAGGCAAAAGATAAAACAAAAACAATTACACTCAAACTTAAGTCTTCATGAGCTTGTTCTCTCTTCTTCACTTGATGTTTGTTGTTGCTTGTTGAACTTGAACTTGATCAACACATGATAGCTTGTTCAAAACACTTTGTAACCTTTTGTCATTATCAAAACATTCACCATGAAACTAACATAATCTTCTACTCCTTTTTAGATCCTGCACATTAACACAAATGTGAGATCCACATCCAGTATCTAATACCCATGATGTTGAAGCAGAAAAATTAACTTCTATAACAAAAATACCTGAAGAAGAGGCTCCGCTTTTCTTCATTTCTTTCTCTTTAAGGTAATCTGGGCAATTCCTCTTCCAATGTCCCTCCTTGTTACAATGGAAGCAATTTCCCTCCTTAGCCACCCCACCTTTAGGCTTATGAGCCTTAGCTACTCTAGCTTTGCCCTTATCCTTAGGTTTTTGTGCTTTCCCTTTGGCCTTACCTTTGCCCTTTCCATTTCGTACCAACAATACAGTTTTTCCCTTGTTGATATCATGCTCAGCAGTTTTCAACTTCCCTAACAATTCAGTTAGAGTGCTGTCAATGTTGTTCATGTTGTAATTCATGACAAACTGACTAAAGCTCTGTGGTAAGGAATGCAGAACTAAGTCAACGGCCAACTCTTGACCTAGTGGGAAACCCATCCTCTCAATGTTCTCAATATAACCAATCATCTTGATTACATGATGACTAATTGGGCTTCCCTCTGTCATTTTACAAGTGAAAAGGGACCTTGTGACCTCAAAACGCTCATGCCTTGCTTGCCCTTGATAGAGATCCTTAAGGTGTACAATCATATCGTACGCACTCATGTTCTCATGAACCTTCTGAAGGTCAGGGGTCATAGTGACAAGCATGAGAGTTGCAACTTCTAAGGCATCATCTTGATGCCTACGGAAAGCATTCCACTCAGCAGCCGGTGCATTAGCGGGGGGTGCTTCAGGGAGCGGTTGCTCTAGCACATACAGCTTTTTCTCATTCCTAAGGACAATCCTTAGGTTTCGATACCAGTCCAGGAAATTAATTCCCGTCAGTTTTTCCTTCTCAAGGACCGATCGAAGTGATAAGTTATTTGAATTGTTTGAAGCCATGGTGACCTAATCAACAAAATAAAAGCAGAATTAAAATCATGTTTATTAAATATTTAATAAGGACTTTCATTAAATATTACTCCCACTATTTTCCTCAAATCAATAACCCTCAATATTGACTCGGAAAATCTCAGCGCAAGATTTTCTAGTGGGACCAAGATCCATATTTCATCTTATCATGAGTCAACTTTAGCTGATCACCCACAATTAGATTATTTAGGTAAGGAACCCTTTCCCAATCACATCTCATGTGACTTTTGGATCAATTGGGTGAATAACATTTATTCAAAATTAACTTATTAATTTATACCCAATTCTTTTGCCTATAGATCTTCAATCCTATTGAACAATCCATTTAAGTTAGACCCAATGGTTGACATAACAAATATTACATTTATTCCTTCGCGTCTGACCAATGTAGATAAACGTACTCTACTTTAGCAGACCCACATTCAAAACGACATCAATCAAGACGAGTGTCAAGCATTGGAAGGCATATAACTTAATATTTCAGTTTGAGGGGTTTTATATTTAAGTGATCTCACCTATTTTATCTTAAATTAACATACATTATAACGATAACATGCATCACATACATACTATAATTATAAACTACGTGATATGGTCATGGCCTAGAAAAACTAATTCACCCAAACCAATGAGTGAATTAATACAAAGATCCTAAACGCATAGCTTCTTCTCCAAGAGCATTCCTTGAATGTATGCATCGGTCCTTCTCCAAGAGCCTTCCTTAAATCTCCTTTCCTTTTTCATCTTCAAGTCTTTCGCAATTTTAATAAAAAATATTACAAATAGAAACCTCGTTCATGAGGGGATTTAGATGAGAAAAGAAATACATATTGAATATAGAGAGAGGCACGACACGCGAGACGTATTTAAAAATAAACCAAAAGAAAATAAAACATACACAAGGCGCGAAACGATCTAAGAGGCCATGACCATTCACCATACAACAAACAACATATTAAATAAAATACATTATTATTTTATTAAAATTATGTTTGTTACGAATTAAAAAATAAAAAATAAAATTATATTTTATCAACTCTTGATAAAATAATCACGTATCAACTCTTCATTTAAAAAAAAATTACAATATGGCCAGCCAAGTAATCAAATTCCTATTTGCCTTGCCAAGGATTTAAACGGTGAATTCATGTGATAAGTTCATGCGGCATCATCAATTTGTTATGTGCCAATCTCCAAGCCATATTCATGAATTCGTGAATTTGTGAACTCCAGGCCAAATTGATTCACGTGAACTCATCAGTACCATGACCAGATATTCAACATAATTAGAGGTTGTATGTTTTAACAAACATGATATAAACAGCGTCAGGGTCAAGAGGCATACTACTTCACGTGACAAACTAATTGATACGGCAAACTAATTCACTAGAGTTTGTTAGAGTCACGGCACAATTCTATATGCGGCATAATTCTATATGCGGCACAATTCTATGAATTCTTTTTTTTTTTATATATTTTAATTTTTGATTAATCCCAACACATCATAATCATATTAAAACATGTTTAATCAAAAATAATCAAATCATGGTTTCGCAAGTGGCTCTGATACCACTGTTAAGAAATAGGATGCGACAAACGCAGCGTAAAAAATAAATAAATAAATCTTATTTCCATCCAGGATCCATGTGAAAGCATGATTTGAGATAGGGAATTAAATTACCTTTTACAGGGAAGAGGAGACAAACGAATCTTATCACGAACGCTTCGTCAATCACAAGCACATCAATGTGTTGTGCCTCTATTGGTATCCACACGAACAAATTCCCAATTGGAGTCACGTCTCTTCTCAATGCTAGTAGAGAAGAGAAAGTCTGTGTATCACTCACTCTCTGATATGACGGCTAGGGTTGCCGTTCTGTGTCTCACACATCTTTTTCCCCTAAAGCTAATAATATTATATTTATAATATTATCAGACCAACTGGTTGAGCTTTTTAGGAGATAAGTTCGAATTCTATCTTATATGTAGAAGATAAAATCAAATTTATATCTTATACATAAAGATAAAACGAATCATATCTTAATCATATCAGAAAGATTTAATTTTATAAAAATACAACTATTGTATTTTTATCAAATGTAATATCTCCAATTTTATCTGCTCTTAGTGTGTGACCCTATAGGTTCTTGTAACGTTGGCAGTAATGTTAAAATCACATTTTAACTTCACAAGAAATGAGCGGTATCTAGCAACACATCATTGCTACCCAAGTGACAGGAATGTCTGTGATTTGACTAAACCTTTTACTGTGACCAATGAACATGTGTAAGTTTAATCCCTTTGTCCAAATATCATAGTTACACTCATGGCATGGAACGTGTCACCCATGAATAGTGTAACCTATGGTTTCTTGATCCCTGAGTAGACGCGTCTAAACAAGTCTCGTCAATATCTCATATTGACTGTCTTGAGTATGGCTATACATTTCACCGTCTCACTCAATCAAGGGGCCCAGAGATATAATTCCTATTGATAAGGAAGGACAAATCCCATCTACGTCACTCACATCCCTCTACATGATTTGTCATATACCCGACTACAACCGTTATGATCACCTGGTTAAAGATGACGTTTGATTGCGTGAAAGCATATAATTCCTCATGTTGGGAACCGTAGCGACTTCAGGTCGAAGGACCATGTACACCATTGTCACTATGAGAATCGCTTATGACACTCACTTAATAACCCATGTAGCATTCTCATGGCGGGTCAATCCAGTACACAATTGTCCCAATGTGTACTTACGTGAAGACTTGATATCCCATATCCATGACCGGTGAGATACAGTCATCAGTCTGCCACATACTAGTCTCGATGTATTATAGTTGTCCTTATTAACTATAATACTCGACTAGGGAATCTTTAAGGATAATTATCAATCAATAAGATCTCACTATCAAGTCATGTACTTGATATTCTTATGACATTGAACTTATAATCCTAAGGACTTTATTACATCTATTTTAATTAAACAATTAAAGCATAAATATAATAAATGAAATGCCTCATTATTATTAATAGTAATAATCCATAAACATGAAATAAGTACAAGTAAAAGATAAAATACGATTGCCACTAGGGCACTCTCCAACAACTAGCACACACATTGTTGACTAGGGAGAACATGTTTATCCCAACTGGATATACATAAATCCTAAAAGTCCTACATTAATCTCTTAGTGGAGGTCATTCTTCGAAGTTCCTCCATAGCTTCAAGGTTGATCTTGACAAAGGACACGACACTAATAACTACACTAAGTACCAAAAATAAACTAAAGAAAACTGCTCCCCAACAACGGCGCCAAAAATTTGTTGATGTGCCAGCAAGTGTACTGGGTCAACGAGTAATATAGTCAATGGAAGACCGAATATCGTCCCACAGGGAGTTGTGTTTTTAGTCTACTTTTACCTAAGTGTAATTAGAAATAAATCCTATAACTAAAAAGTTGTTTTAAAGTAAAATTCAGATTTGAAACTAATAATTAACTAAACTAATTAATTGCTGAAATTAAAGAAAAACTTGAGAACTATGGGAGAAAGTGGTTAGGAACGTTGGTTGCATTGTAGGTTTCACTTATTCAATTATGGTTTAGGTTTTCCTTTAATTCAAGGACAATTCCTCTTTATTAGTAACTACTAGATCTCTCTATAATTACTCTTTATTCTCTAAGTTTGTAATCCTTGATCTCTCAATAAATTACAGCATTAGAAAATAAGTTATTAAGCACAAGGGAATTACCAATTCATATAATCATCCAATTATATCTCTATGTTTGAGTGATTATACCGTTGATTGCAAGGCCTATTCAAAATCCCTAACTTTCATTAAGAATTAAGAAGATCCAAAACATAAAGTGATCAGTTTTACGTATTCAATAAAAAACACAATCAACGCATGAATTAAAAAAAACGGAAAAGACTAAACTATAAATTGAAATAAGCTACACCATACAAATTCACCGTGTTCCTAACATGAGGGTTTTAGTTATGCATAGAAATAGGAAGAATAAAAGACATATTAGGGAAACTCATAGACAAATTACCCCAAATTCTTCAATCCTCCACTTGTGCTCTCCAAAGCGATGTAATCTCCCTCTTCAAACTATTCTAATCTGTGTTTTCTGACTCTGGTTGGCTGCCTAACCTAGGTCTAAATCACTAATTTATATTTACAAAATAACCCTAGGTAGAATCCCCATCAAGTTCTGAAGTTTTGGCCCAAACAGGCCTGGTCTGGTTCACGCTCGCCCCAGGCGCACCCGTCCCCGCGCCTCAGGCGCGCGGGGTAGGTCCCGACTCCGTTCTTTGTCCTGCTTCAAGGTCTTTACGTGCCCTTTCCAATTCCATAATTATTTTTTTGCATTTGAGCTCCAAAAGTACCTGAAACAATGAACAAACGGATCAAAAAGTTCAAGGGAAACTACAACTACTAAAATTCCTAAAAACTAATAAAAAGATCCTAAGTTTGCTATGAAAACAAGCCAAATCAAAGTAAAAGAGGGTAAAATGAAGTCCAGAAAATATATATATCAGACCCAAATCATGCAACAATTCTTCAATCTGTTTCTTCATCTCAGCCATCTCCGGTGGTTCTATTCTATAAGGAGCGATAGAAATGGGACCAGCTCCCGGAACTAAATCAATTCCAAATTCAATCTCTCTCTTTGGTGGCAAACCAGGTATTTCGTCAGCGAATACCTCAGGAAAATCTCTGACAACAGAAATCTCTTCAATCCTTGGGCCATTCTCTTCCACTTCAGTGTTGAACAAATACATATAGCCTGAAGGTTTTGGGTTTCTATAGATCACTCTTTTCTATCACAATCAATGATCACTTGGTTTCAGCTTAACCAATCCATTCCCAAGATCACATCCAATTGCGATAAGGGTAAACAGATCAAATCTACCCTAGAGAGTTGTCCTAACACTTCTATACAACAGTTAAGACATGCTCTAGAAACAACTACAGGAGCATTAGTAGGGGTTTCTACTTTAAGAGTATATGATAACTCAGATATGGGTAAACTCAAACGATTTACACATTCATATGAAACAAATGAATGTGTAGCACCAGAATCAAACAATACATTACAGAGCTGACCATTTAGCAAGTAATTACCTTGCACAAGATCAGAGGATTGACTTGCCTCCACACCACTAAGCGTGAAAACCCTTCCTTGAACCACGATAGGGATGGGCAAAATATCCATGCCCGCGGGTACCCACATAAATACCCGTGACGGGTACCCGCATTATTCCCTTATGGGTGGGGATGGGTATTATGGTACCCGCGCCCGCGGGTACCCGTATAAATAAAAAAATATTTTATTAAATATTATATATATTAGTATAAATAATATTTTACTAGTAGTAATTAAAATTTGGAGGTACATCTATTGATCTATATACTGATTAAAATCTTCATAGTGTTCAGCTATATATATATTATGGGAAGTCGGGAGTTAATTAATTATCATAAGATCATGACTCTAGAACGAAGAAAGATATATAATAAAATGCCCTGTAATTTTAGCAATCATCTCAAACATTTATTTGCTACAGAGATGCACTATGATACTTGAGACCACCTTTCTCCTATTATTATGTGGAAGTTCATGTATGTCTGACGTGTAGTATAATTGAAGATCCCGTGAGCTTTTTTATCATTATGTGGATCATTAAATTAAAGGAAAAAATAATAAAAGTTCAAAACCAGTGGGTACCCGTAAATACCCGTCACCCGTATAAATACCCGCAAATACCCGCGGATAGGGTAGTGGGTATGCACTACCCGTGCCCGCCCGCACCCGTGCCCATCCCTAAACCACGAGCCTGTCAGCTACCGCTCTTGAATTGGTCTTGGCCGGTTCCTTGCAGTCTTTCGCAAAATGTCCTAGTTTTCCACACTTGAAGCAGCCACTTGTCGCCCAATAGAAACGACCATGATGGCTACGCTTGCACTTGTCACAATAAGGAGCCTCACTCTGGAAATTTCTTCCATCATTACCTCCAACTTTCCCTTTGCCTTTCCCTTGGCGGTCATATGGTCCTTTGCCTCGATTGTTGAAACCTTTGCGCCTCTGAGGTCCATAATTCTGACTATCTTTCTTCTCTAGTGCTTGCAATCCTTCTTCCTTCTTGTCATCCTCATACATCCTACACGTATCTACTAGTGCAGGAAAGCTGTGGATCCTTTGATAACTGAAAATAGATTTCAGCTTAGGCCTTAAGCCTCCCTCAAACTTGATACATTTGCTCCTTTCATCTGGATTGTTCTGGTAATATGGAGAGTACTTCATCAATTCCTCGAACTTGGTTGCGTACTCACCCACACTCATGTCTCCTTGCTTCAGCTGCAAGAACTCCACTTCCTTCTTTCTCCTCAAATCCTCTGGGAAGTATTTATTGAGAAAGTTTTCCATAAATACGCCCCAATTAACATCCCTTCCTTCATAATGCAGGAGCTGAACCGTATGGTTCCACCAGTTCTCAGCCTCATCTTCCAACATATAGACTGTATACGCCAGCTTCTGAGCTTCCATGCAATCTAATGTTTTGAAGATTTTATCCATAGTGTGAATCCACTTATTAGCCTCCTCAGGTTTAAATCCTCCTTCAAACTTGGGTGGATTACAACTCCTAAAATCCGCCAAACTCTTAGCCTCGGTATTACCCACATTACACTGATGAGGTGGATTAACCGGTTGCGGTGGTTGCTGAGATTGTTGTTGTTGCCGTTGCTGCATAGACTCCAACACAGCGGTGATTCTCTCTAACATCGCGTTAGTATGATTTTGGTTTGTAGTTGTCATAATAGACCTGCGCTATGGACTTATGGTCACATATGATGAACTAAAGAAACATTCATCACACCACCTATACTAAGGCTATAACCATAACCTCAAACAAAACATTCAAATGTATCTAGTTCTCAAATCAAGCAAGATACTATCATTCAAAACAATAAGTATGCCCTGTGGATACCTGCTTGATGTTGATGACTACCTTTCTGGGACTACTTCAACTACTACAGGATCTGACTTTTGCTCTGATACCACTCAGTGTGACACCCTGAAATACATACTTGAAATTAGATAGAGTAATAAATAAACTATTACTCAAATAGTTATGGACCTGTTAGTATTAGAAAATACAGGGCTTAAAATTTCCCTTTTCATTTTCTGAAAGAAGCGGGTGCACAAACCAAAATATGGAGTCCTTGGAGAATATATTTTATATCATTTTAAACATTATACTGAGTTCGGCATTTTCTAAGACAAGAAAATCTTTTCATAACTCAGATAGCATCGGTTCTTCGAAATTGTATTTACATAGTGAAAACTTAAGTGATGCCATCCATTCTTTCGTTTTGCGGAACTGATACCATTTTCAAATATCGTAGCCGAACTCTTTAAATAATCTTTATCAGAGTAAGCGGAAATAGTAGGACTATGCACAGTTGTAATATAAATATAAGATATATATATGTATATAAGTCATGAAATACATAGTCCAAGTGATAGTCTCCAAACTCCAGTACAAGTCCATAAAACAATAATATCAAAGTAGATCATCACTCCAGAGTTCTCAAAAGCTATATACAATATCTACACATCAAAATAAAGACTCTGAAGCTGATCAAGGTACATAAGCAGCAGTAGTAGTAGTAGTAGAAGTCTCCAAGAAGTAACAGTAGTAGCAGTCATCATCCAACATCATCAGCAGCAACATTATCTCATCCACAGCATCCATCACACCGGATCTCTGATCCTCATCATCTACCTTATGCACATACCTAGGGATGATCGTCCCTCCACTGACTCTCGGTAGAGTGAACGACAGGCTCGCCTCTGCTCTCGTCCTCCATAGGGTCCTCCTCTATCTCATCCGAAGGAGTGGGTACCCTTCCACTGGGTACAGGGTCAGGTGATGGCGAGACCCTAACAGGGCTCCTCGGATCAGATGGGGGAGTCTCCTCGCGGACGACTCTAGAAGAAAAAGGGTGTGAGCGGGTAGGTCGAAAGCGAAAACTGTGATATGAACAAGCTGGTCGTGTGGGAGGTGGTCCATGGTAAGTGTAAAAGGGTGGCACGTGCATAGTGTATATGATGGGGATCCTAAACCTATGAGGACGAAACCGGATCTGCGGGTTGGGGTGATAGAAGGTAACCTCTACCTCACCCTCAAATACCGCTCGGTGATCCTTGTAGATCCATATGCCACTAGGAAGTGGCCGGATCTCGATGCAAGCGATGTAACGTGACATCACCTACAAGGGCACAGGGATAAGCAATTCTATACACATAATAAATAGAGCATAAATATATGCACAATGTAAGTATGTAGATATGCAGCAATAATCAACAACCACATTTAGCACTTAGCAAGTATTTAATGCAAGTAAGATGATCATACTTGTTTTCATTTATCAACTTTAGATTAAATGAGTGACATGATGTATGAGTCTATCTCTCAATCCTAACTCCATCAATCTATGTCACTCTCTGACGTCCATCCTTTACTTCATATCAGCACTCAACAGTGCATTGTACTCCTAGGTGTACAACATTCGTATATTCACCAAGAATGTACACGACAAGCTTGGAAATGGTACATAACATGCTCCTCGAGCAACGTCTCATCGTCTCAACGGGATAACCATATCATCAGCATCTCACTTTCGCTAGCCACATCGTCAACCATAATGTGTCATCAAGCAAGTCGTCAATTGGCACTCCCAGAGGCCCTCCTCATGTTACCAAAACATGAAAAACGATCTAACATCCGAACTCCAGAATGAATGCATTTGCTTAACTTAAAAGAATTGATTGGTATATCTCAATTAATAATATCTCACATTATTAATTCAATAATTTCATACCATCATCAACCAATTTATTTCAAGTCTTAGATCACTTGGATTATTATCATTTAAGTATTAACAGAATGATTCAGAATTAAAAATGGTATTTTTAATTTTCTGGACAGAAATACTCGAGTGTTCTTCATAATACTCGAGTAGTTCTTTAGTTTTTTCCAGATTACTCGAGTAGTTCATAGCTACTCGAGTCGTTCATACTTTTCCAGAAAAGTCAGGTTTCAGGTCTTCAAAAATACTCGAGTAATTCATGAAATACTCGAGTCGTTCATCAACCCAGAATACTCGAGTAGTTCTTCATTACTCGAGTGGTTCATCAGAAAACACTCTTACTGCATCTGTTAATACTCGAGTCCTAGACCTGATACTCGAGTGTTGGTGCAAAGTGATGCACTGATGCATCACAAAATACTCGAGTATCAAGCCATGTACTCAAGTCTTATCAGACAGTACAGGCTAAAAATCTGGTTTTAACATACCATTTTCAATTCTAACCATTTCTAATCCAATCCAACGATCAACAGAGTTCATATATCATATGTTAAACATGTTCAAGCACTTAGAACACATCAAATTACAGAATTCACAGTGATTCACAAGATTATGCATAAAACTTAGAAAATTCACAACTTAACATACCAATTTGCATAATACACAAAATACTCATGATTTTAAGTTCCAAATAGCTTGCATGCAACATATAAAACTTGCTCAAAACAACTTTAGAGTACAGGTTGGTCTCCAAACTAATTTCCCTATTCAAACTAAGCCCTTAGGGCCTCTTGGTGGCTCTCTAATCAAATTCATGTAATTTAAACTCTATCTAGTGAATAGAAAGCTTTCCCCTTACTTCTCAGACGTGACTCAACAAGAAAATTGCAAGGAAGAACTCCACAACACAGAGAACCACTTCAAGCGCCAATATGCAGAGCAGTTTGAGTGGAGCACCAAAATTGAATTCGTTGACACATGAAACAACATAAGAATTGGGGAAATTAGTCTCCCTAGATTCTATGCAACACCAACTAACTAAAGAAACAAGTTTGAGACTCATAGAGTGCGTGAGCTTACCAAAATTGAAGATCAAAGTAAGCTTCAGAACTAGATGACAGCAACCAAACTCCAACTTCCAAGCTTCGATTCTTCCAATATACAGACTCTCAACTCACAATTTTGGTGTCTTTACAAAGCTCGAGATGTGAGCTTTGTATTGGTGTATGATTTGTAACTCAACTCAACTCACAGAGGGAGAATCGATTGACTGAACTTAAGAACCCTAATACATGCAAAGCTTCCCAAATTGACCAAATGGGTTGGTTGATCAGTCAACCATGGCTTAAATAGCCATCCATGAAGCTCATGCACAGCGCCACGAAGGTGGAAACGTGTTGCTGGAGGTGTTTTCGTGTCAACGGTGGAGAATCGTTGATGGTGACTCACCAAAACGCACTAACTCGTGCAACTCTGACCAGAACACTCGAGTCTTTTCAAAAATACTCGAGTATTTTGGTCATTTTTTGAAAAATATATATTTTATTTTCTTTCCCTCCAAAACCTTTCCGACAATTACTTCTAGGTCCCAAAGCAGGGACTAATATGCAAATTATTTATTTATGCATAAATATAATTACCAAACTAAATTCACACATTTACTAACAATATAAACACAGATTTTAATCAAAGATTAAAAATAGAAATAATTAATTATAATAAACTTTATAATTCATGTTTCATTAATCAGGGATTAAAATTTTGGGGTGTTACACAGGAACTGGTCTGATGGGGAAAGGGTATAAAATTGATCAAATAATAAAAATCCCCCAAAATTTATGGGTTTTTTCGCCCAGTGCACGCCCAGGCGTGCAGGACCGCGCCCCCAGGCGCGCCAGACCTACACACTGGTGCTTTTTTTTTAATTATAAAATAATAAAATAAATAAAAAACCCATCAATATGGACCAACTTCGAACGTGAGATTCTCTTTCAATGGCACTACATCTTGTTGCAACTGGATGATCGAAGACGGGTCTTGGACAAACTTGCGAAGCTGAGAGACGTGGACTACATTATGAAGATTGGACAAGAATGGCGGCAAAGCGATCTGATACGCGACAGGGCCGACTCGCTTCAATATCTGATATGGACCAATGAACTTAGGAGTCAACTTCTTTGGCTTCAACACTCTTCCAATACCGGTTGTTTGCGCCACACGCAAGAAGACGTGATCTCCTTCTTGGAATTCCAGCTTGGATCTTCGCTGATCGGCATAGCTTTTCTGACAACTCTGCGCAGTCTTCATCTTCTCTTGGATAACCTTGATTTTCTCTATCATCTCTTGAACTAACTCAGGTCCTATAAGCGTGTTCTCCCCCACTTGGACCCAACATAGTGGGGTTCTACACTTCCTTCCGTAAAGAGCTTCGAACAGGGCCATTCCTATGCTTGCATGGTAACTATTGTTGTAGGTGAATTCCACAAGCGGCAACAACCGATTCCAACTCTCTTGATACTCCAAAACAGATACACGAAGCAAATCTTCTAAGGATTGAATTGTTCTTTTCGATTGACCATCGGTCTGCAGGTGATATGCTGAACTCATCCTTAACTGCGTCCCAAGAGCTTGGTGCAAACTTTGTCAGAAACGAGACACAAAGCGGGGATCACGATCCGATACAATGCTTGAAGGAACTTCATGCAATCGAACGATTTCCTTGATGTACAACCTAGCAAGCTTTTCCAACGGATACTGCATGTTGATGGGGATGAAATGAGCCAATTTGGTTAACCGATCAACCACAACCCAAATCGCATCGAAACCTTCTCGGGTTCTCGGAAAACCACAAACAAAGTCCATAGCTATTCCATCCCACTTCCACTCAGGAATACTCAATGGTTGCAACTCTCCTCCAGGCTTCTTATGTTCAATCTTCGCCTTTTGGCAAACAAGGCAAGATGCAACATAAGACGCAACATCCTTCTTTAATCCGGACCACCAAAACATCTTCTTCAGATCTTGATACATTTTTGTTGTTCCGGGATGCATACTTAACTTGCTTTTGTGGGCTTCATCTAAAATTGCTCTTCTCAATTCTTGATTTGCTGGGATACAAACATGATCCCTAAACCTTAAAATATCATAAGCTCCTACTTGAAATTCGGGCTCCACACCTTCCACTCCCAAACTTCTCTTCTCCAACAACTCTCCATCTACTTTCAGCAAGTCCCTTACTTGAGTAAGGAATTCATTGGTTATTTGAAGCATTCCTAGCTTGATGCAATCAGGCTTACACTGAACAGCCAGATTCAAGTTGCGAAATTCTTCAATCAACTGAGCTTCCTTCACCATCATCGCACATACGTGCAACATCTTTCTACTCAAGGCATCGGCCACAACATTGGCTTTGCCAGGGTGGTAATGTAATTCGAAGTCATAATCCTTCAAGAATTTCATCCACCTACGTTGTCTCATATTCAGCTCTTTTTGGTCAAAGAGATACTTCAGACTTTTATGATCACTAAATGCTTGAAACGTATTACCATATAGGTAATGTCTCCAAATCATCAGGGCAAAGACAATGGCAGCTAACTCCAAATCATGGGTAGGATAATTCTCTTCATGCACCTTCAGTTGACGAGATGCATAAGCGATAACCTTCCCTTCTTGCATTAAAACACATCCTAAACCTTGTCTAGATGCATCACAATAGACATTAAAGCTTTTACAAGGATCAGGAAAAGTTAACACTGGAGATGATGTTAACTTTTCCTTCAAAGTTTGGAAACTAACTTCACACTTCTCATCCCAGACAAAAGGTTGCTCTTTTCGGGTCAAACGGGTTAGCGGAAGAGCTAACTTGGAAAAACCTTCGATAAACTTCCGATAATATCCGGCTTACCCAAGGAAACTTCTGACTTCGGTAACTGACTTAGGCCTTTCCCATTGTAACACAACTTCTACCTTTCTGGGTCCACAGCAACACCATCTTTTGAAATTACATGCCCCAAGAAATTGACTTTCTCAAGCCAAAATTCACACTTAGCCAGCTTGGCATAAAATTTCTTCTCCTTCAGAGTTTCTTTGACAATCTTCAGGTGATTAACGTGCTCCTCCGGATTCTTCGAATAGATGAGAATATCATCGATAAACACCACAACGAAGGAATCCAGATAGGGTCGAAACACTCTATTCATATAATCCATGAATATTGCTGGGGCGTTGGTCAAACCAAATGTAATCACCACATACTCGTAGTGTCCATATCGTGACCGAAAGACCGTCTTTGGAATATCTTCCTCCTTCACACGGATCTGATGGTAACCCAATCTCAGATCAACCTTCAAGAATACAGATGCTCCTCTTACTTGATCCATCAAGTCATCTATCCTTGGCAATGGGTACTTGTTCTTGATAGTAACCTTGTTTAGCTGCCTATAATCAATACACATGCTCATAGACCCATCCTTCTTCTTAACGAACAAAACCGGTGCTCCCCAAGGCGGCACACTTGGTCTAATAAATTGCTTCTGTAACAAGTCTTCCACTTGCTTCTTCAATTCTGCTAACTCTGCTGGGGCCATACGATAAGGGGCAATAGAGATAGGTCCAGTACCGGGAACTAAATAAATACTGAATTCTACCTCTCGATGCGGCGGCAAACCAGGCACTTCATCAAGGAACGCTACGGGAAAATCTCGAATAATCGGGATATCCTCCAACTTTACCCCATCACTTTTCTCTTCTACCATAGCGGAAAATACACAAACATAACCTTCGGGTTGCACAACTGAAGCCTCAATACCTGGAAACACAATCGTCCGAGCCTTGTAGTCTATCACTACATGGTTAGATGCCATCCAATCCATTCCCAAGATAACATCGAGCTTGGATAACGGCAAATAGATCAGATCTACTCGGGAAGTCTGATCTCCTATGCTAACTAAACATCTGACACATGCTCTTGATGCGACTACCGGAGCATTCGTAGGGGTAGACACACTAAGCTTAAACGGCGTCTCCGAAACAGGAAAACTTAAACGCTTAACGCATTCTTCGGAGATGAAAGAATGCGTCGCTCTAGAATCAAACAAAAAGCGGCAGGGCATGCCATTTAGGAAATGATTACCTTGCACGAAATTATCAGCTTGCTCTGCTTTAGATCCAGACATAGTGAAAACTTTTCCATTCATCCAGGGCTTGCTTCCTTGACTTTGGTTGACTTGGCGCTGGGGTTGCCGACAGAAACGCGCGAGGTGTCTGGCCTTTCCACAATTGAAACAAGTAGGTGACTTGTCCCTCCAACATTCTTTTCCAGGATGAAAATTATGACACTTGTTGCATACCACGCCGGGCGCCGGGAGACTGGTTACTCCAGAGGATGCTGCATTTCCTTTGTCTTTGTGCAAATAAGGGCCTCCACGATTCCTGAGCTCATTCTTATGTTGGTGATGATGCGGTCCATGACTTCCTTGCCCGATCTCCTTCCTGAAGTTGTTCTTCTCAAAGATGCGGTGTAACATCCTACTTTTTATTACCTTTATTAATTATTAAATCATAAAAAATTAGGAAAAATTTTGACGGAGTTTACTTTAAAATATTGACTTTTCCCTTTTTAAAATATGTACCTGTCAGATCCAGAATTCGATAAAATATACATATTTGTTTTACATACATAGAAATAAGATTTTTTTTTTCATTTACATTTCCAAAGTCCATATCAGAATAATTCTATATTATAAGTTCCAAAAGAGAACATCACTAATCGTAAGGAGGATATTTAGATATCCATCAGAAGTGATATCCGCCTAATTATAGCAAAACATAAACTATATTAAAACTCAAAATATAAATATACATTCCAAACTATTAGAGCATTGAGGTGGTTGCATCATAAAGCGACTATGAGATCGCATTTAGATGTATACTCTTTTCAGTAAGAGTGCACTTCTCTCGGCAAAGATATATGGGTTTCTCTTCCTTCATTGGACCTAAAAATAGCCACTTAAGAGGGTGAGATATTTATTCAAAATCAGAGGAAGCAATTAAAAACAATAATAAGACATAATGAAAATGCATGTTTTATGCAAGTAATAAATATAATAGTATACATTTTTCCATATGTTTCATTTCTTCTTTTCTTTCTCCTTTTCGCATTCGACACTTTTCGTTTAACTTTGTTCTTTTCATAACATCGTAGACTTAGCTACGCTTCCCTTGTACCTTTTTATAACATCGTAGTCATTGCTACGTCTTTACCTTTACTTACAATATACTTCACCAATTGTTCATTATACAGTGTTAAGAACCATATTTCCTTTACTTTTCATTTTCCTCACATCGCCCTCCACACTTTAGGAAAAATCAACTAGGAGTAAATGTCCCTCGGCCTATGCTTGCTCAGTACTTCACCAATTGTTCATCGTACAATTTCGGGTGGTTTTCCCAAAATTGGCTATAGCAGGGACCATCCTCCGTAGTCAGGAAGTATTTAACTAACCGATAGAATTATCATAGTGTGCACAGGACCAATCCCCAACGTGAGTAATGAACTCAGTTCTTTGGTGGATAAAAGTCCTTCTATAATAATTCTCGCGATTGTTTCATTAGCACAATCTAATCACTATAATACTCTCGTCCGTCAATTCTATGAACCTTCACCAATTGTTCTTCAGTTCATAGAACCTTCACGCCATTTTTCCTAATTCCTAACGTCCACCTTACTCTATATTTATATGTGTTTCTAGTTCGTTTTAATGGTTGTTAATAATTCACCCTTTACTTATTTATCAATTTGGAGGGGTTTTTCTAACATAGAGTAATTGGCCATAATCATAATTTATAAATATGCAGGCATAAAACAGTAATAATAATAATAGAAATATCTTTCATTCATCCAAAATTGTTAAAGTCTCATGCTTCACATAATTTAATTAACATCATTCATCAACTAACATAACTTGACATAATTTAAAATTGTAAACTTGCACACATCAAACATATACATATCAACATACACATCATTATATACCTATTATCATAATTAATTCCTTCCCCTAATTAAGAAAAATATCTCCCCTCCTACCTTGAAAATACTAGTCATAGCGATAGAGCCACTTTTATAACCGCGACTTACTCCAGGATCAGGGTCCACAATAACGTGTTGGATCTAAATAGGGATATATGTTAAAACTAATTATAACATTAAAAGTATACGTATATATATATATATATTAAATAAATTCATTTTTTTTAAAATAATAAATATATATCATTATATAATAACGATATATCACTTTTCCCCAAAACATCTCTTTATTTTAAAATATAAGGATAATAAAAATATTGAGCCATCAAAGAATAAATTACATAGATGGATAAAGGGAGTTGAAAGGATCATTCACCTAAGAAGGATTTAAGATTCGACGATTGGATCTTGAATTATTAGACCGAGAAGTTAAGAAAATGAGAAATACTCACTCAATGTGTTGCTGCTGCTCCCTTTCTCTCCATATGAGCCTTTTTTGTTTCTTTCTTTGTGGCTTTAAGGCCACGATTCTCTTATCTTTTTTTTAGGTAGTGGGCGGTGGGGCTATATGGGTAGATTTAGGAAATATTAATATATTTTTATGTTTAGTTCTCATTTGTGGGTCAATATGTGTATGTATTTTGGATTATAATTAAAAATTTGACGATTCTAAAAATAAAATACATTTAAGTATAACAATATTGTACTTTTATTTAATCAAATTGATTGAAAAATAATAAAGTTATCAGTCCCTGCAGATAGCTATTATGTAAGAAAAAGTATAAAAATTCAAATGTAAATACATTATCTCAATCCTGATGTTAAACTTGATAAAATATAATATTCAAAATCTTGAAATAATAAGTCATTAAATATAACTTATATCGGTAATATATTAAAATCAGTCCGAGAGCTAAAAGTAAAACAGTCTCATAATGTTATGAAAATTTACAAGAACAATCCAAATATTAAATAAAACATATCTTTCTAAAGAAGCAATATATGAAAATGTCTCTAAGACTTGTCAGTTGAGCTCCCTGTCAAAATATGAATTAAACTAAATAAAATCACTATTTTATTTTCGTAAAGCGTATTATAACAAATTTTATACTTATTTCGATTAGGAAACATATTTCAAATATAATGATGATATAAAAATTTTGTTACAATACTCCAATCTTGAAAACATCATATTAAATCATTTATTTATTTTACTAAAAGTATTAAAAATAGCGGGATGTTACAATCTCCCCCACTTACGTGAATTTCGTCCCCGAAATTCAGTTCATTTCTAAGGAGTAGGGATGGAACTAATTCATATTAGACAAGGAGTTGTCCAAGATTCCTAACGGTTCACTCCCCTCCTTAAAAAAACACCTTAAGTTGAGGTTTCATTGATATTACTACTCCTTTGCTAATAAGATTTCTTTCTAGATCGGGTTTTCACTAATTGATTGAAATTGCAAAATTTTAGAAACATAACATACTGTCATTTAAACACAAAACATAACATAAGATTAGAGGAAGTATAAATTACCATATTACAAACAATTCGCTATCACACAATTACATTATTTCCATAAGTACTTTTGGAAATTGGTATTAGTATCATGATAGTATTCAAACACAGTTATATAAGTAAATGCTACTATGATTTATAAGTATTTGATTTAATATATAAGTAATAATGAAATTCAACTTCATCAAGCAAAATGTCATACTTTCAAGAAGGAAACGAAAATCACAATTCGAACACAATTAAAGAAAAGTCAATCAATACATATATTCAGCTCTACTCAAATTGCTTTATATTTCTATAGGATTTATTGAAAATAGTTATAGGTAGATGTCTCAAACAAAATTTGAAATGATGTAATCAAAGTGATCATCATTACTTTCATGGAACTAAGACTAAATTTTCAAAAAACCAAAATCCTTTACATGAATCATTAACATAAAACTCGAAAATATTTTTAATGAGAAGAAAACACATATACACTTAAGCTTTCATTCAAACATGTTCCCATTGTATTTTACAGTTAGAGATAATGTGACGCCCTCACTTTAATTAGTTAATTTTTAGGTTTTAATAAAATTGGTGATTTAAAATTTCTTTTTTTTTTTAACTTAAATACTTGTAAAAATCCTTAGGAAGAATCCGACAGAATTTCCTCTGTTTATCGGACTTTCCAAAGTTTTCTTCTTTTAAACCTATCAAACCAAAATTATTTAAAAACATAAAACACAAAAATATTACAAACAACTTAAATGATCCTACGCCCGATTAGAACTAGTCTCAGGGCATAAAACTATTACATATTCAGTTTTACAAAATAACAGTCCACTCAAAACAAAATATATATATATATATATATATCCCACGTAGTGGAACATAAATCTGCTCGGCCATGACCCATGTAAACTCCGCTTCTGTACCTGTAAAAGTATAGCAAGAAGGGTAGCATTACACAGGACTTAGGAAGATAAATTCTAAAAGAAGACATAGCAAATAACTAAGCCTACACTATTCTGAATCTTCCTTATTCATAAATTTTCATATATAATTAAGTTCTTCTAATTTTTCTCTTATTTTTACATTCTTTTAATATACATTTCTTCACTTATTCTTTCATTCCATTAATATACATTTATTCATAAAGCTTGCATATAATTTATTTCTTCTAATTCTTTTAATCTTTGGTTTTCCTTTCTTTCTTTCATTTTTATTAGCATACTTATACATGAAGATTCATGTGCTTGTTTTCTTTTAATTCCATTCTTTATTTCATTTTACAGTATTCATTATGTAGTCCAACCTCAGCCAGCCGTACGGTACTGAGCGCCGACTAATTCTTTTAATGCCGATACGCCTCGTCAGGATCACATCGGACTTTTATCTTGTCTTTTGCTTTACTAGCAAAATAATAATTCCATTAGGTATTCTTGCTTGCACATTGGTTAGGATGGTATCTTCACCCAATAGGACTTCTTCTCACTCAGGACTTCTTGACCCATAAGACCTTTCCCTCGTTAGGGCCTTTTCTTTATTTTCTTTTCTTCACTCACTTTCATATATTCTCAATTATTCATGATTCATGCTTATATTTGGTGCTGCAGCTATTAACCGTCGCGTAGGATCCACGTAACCTAACGAGCCTTTGATCTTATGGGGATTTTTCCTGAGCGAGGTTTGTACCTATTGGGGCTAATTCGGGCCTACTTTGCTAGTAGGACCCTGTCCTAACCGTGTGCACCTAATGGGTGTGGATCCCAATACGCGATTAATAGCTGCAGACCCAATTGCTTTTCTTTTACTTTACATTACATTTCCATTTCAGAAATAACACATATACATGATTTGTATTATAGCATTTCGTTTATGCTTGTATTTTATCTTTGATCTGTATTTTCATTTATGTCTTATCATGTGACTTGTTATCATTTTCTTTATCTTCACTTAAAGGTGTTAGCATACAAAACTAACATTCACAACATTCGCACATTCACAATCATTTTCCCAATATAAACCCCTTACCCCTTCCTTATCTTTTCGATTAATTAATTGATTACTATTCTTGTTTAACTATCTTTATTAATTTCCCACACATACCCAATATTCTGATTCTTTCACTAGCTTGTGATACCTCTAATCTTACTAAGTCCTAGGTTCATTTTTAAGACCCATTATCTCACATATAAGCATTCAAGCATAACAACACAATTCACTTACACATAGCATTACAAACAATTTGGCGGGTTTATTTTATTTATTCACCTACTCGATTTATTACCTTTATTTCCCTATAGTTTCCTCATTCATTATCCGTTCATTTAACATTTCCATACTAAATTCACACATTACAAACATCATCATATACTACATATATTCGCAATTTATCTAATGAGTTCATTTCCTTTATTCCTAAGCTTTGTTTATTGTCTATTGCAATTACCCTATTGTATATTATTTCTAACTAATCTTTTCTATTCTCAGCTACCACTATAGCATCCTAGAATTTACTCTCTAAGTAAAGGTAATGTGAACAACCCTTCTTACCTCTTTGAAGAGCAAGAACCAAAATGGGGGTTTTGAGGGAGCATCCTCACCAAGCTCTAATCCATGCCTCTTAGCTTCCTATTCCTTGCTCTTAATCACTTCCTAAGCTTCCTTGCATGATTAGA
This sequence comes from Crotalaria pallida, assembly GCA_037953625.1. Taxonomy (NCBI): domain Eukaryota; kingdom Viridiplantae; phylum Streptophyta; class Magnoliopsida; order Fabales; family Fabaceae; genus Crotalaria; species Crotalaria pallida. The sequence goes on along the minus strand of CM075649.1, from coordinate 47,509,003 downwards.
AGACCCTATGCCCCCGATTACACAAATTGGGGTTTGATAGGGAATTGGAATTTCATGAGAAAGAGGAAGTAATATGTGTTTTTGGAGAGGGAAAATTCATGAGGAATTGATTTGTGGCACTAATTTTTGATAACTTTGAGTGATTATGGGGATTGGAAGGATTTAGGGTTTTGAATTGGGAATTGGGGATTTGAGGGATTGAGAATGAAATTGGGGTTTTTGTTGATAGAAAATCATGGGGATTTGATGGGGAATGATTATGGGATGTTAATTTGATTTGATTTGGTGTTACTTTAACATTGGAGAAGGATTGGGGATGAAAACCCTAGAGAGAAGCCGGAGGAAGAAGAGTGAGAAAGTGATTTTTGGGGTTAAAATGACCCCAACTCGTGTTTTTATTTTTTGCTGATCTGATAAAAACACTCGAGTCTTTTCCCAATCACTCGAGTGAATTCATGAAAAATACTCGAGTCTTTTCTAAAAGACTCGAGTGAATCTGAGGGCTTTGCCTTTCCCTGATTCAGGATCTGTAAAACACTCGAGTCTTTTCACAAAGACTCGAGTAGAGGCTGAGAACACTCGAGTCTTTTCTAAAAGACTCCAGTCTTTTCCAAAACACTCGAGTCTTTTCCAAAAGACTCCAGTGTTTTGCCCAGTACCCCATTTATTCATTTTCCTATTTTCCTCCTATTTTCTTCCTGCTTCAATTCGAGATAACTTCTTCGTTCACCATCGGATCTTGCTCAAATTTGACGAGTAACTTCCTAAAAATCATACCTTCATATCCAATGGTGGAAATTGTGTTTTGAGTCCTAAATCTTTTATTTTGAATTTTCCTAACGTCGGGTGTTTATAACACCGAAAAATCGATTTTTAACACTCGTTTGGGTCTTCTTTAAATTTGCTTCTCGATGCCAATGCTCCTAGACTCCTATATGGCACTCAAAGTACTCCTAATCCATCCTTTTAAATCCCTTCTATGATAATCCTCACTTCCAAATCTTACTATTATTCTAATTATTATTAGAATAAAAATTCGGGATGTTACAGATAAGATATGTTACCCTTAATAAATCTTTGACATATGTATTTTAAAATTATAGCAAAATGATAATCTTTATAAAAAATTAAGTGATAATTTAGAAAAATAAGAAACATATGAGATCTCAAAATAGTATTAGTATATATACTTTTGTATCATTAGGAAAATATTTGTCAGTCAATATTAAAAGGAATATAATTCAAGTTTAGCAAAAGTTATTCAATTACACCGAAGATAAGATTAGATATCTACATATTTTGAGTCATTCAAAGATTAAAAGAAAGCATTCAAAATTACAGCTTCATCTTTTTCATAATTTTCTTAATGAAAAACTAACATTGAAGAGTATACAAAGTATGAAAATAATTGGAAATAAGAGTTACCATGAAAAGGATACAAAACAATTGGCTTTTTAAAATTTATTGGATAGATAGATATAATGATTGTCTTTTGAAAAATCAATTTGATAGGTGATTATAATTTGGATTGAAAATATTACATACAAGTATATACTTCAATCATATAGATATATATAAAAATGAATTGCCATTCACACAAAGATTTAGCTTAAGCATTCTATCTAACTAAACTTAGGTCCTAGCTTGAATTTGCTAAACTAGTCTAACTAGTTCTTAATTCTCATTCTAAAGAGAAAGGTCTTTCTAATAGTACTATACTCATGACGAACTATACTCTATAAAGCTCAAGATCTCCTAGTCCTATATAAACTTAGGGAAGAGACATGATACATTGGGTTGATAATGACTTTCGCTGCGCACTCTGATAAAGAAGGATTGGCCTCTATCAAGTTTGGTTGGAAACATACTACCTTTTTTTATATCTTAGGCTTCATACACTTCAAATTTTTTTTTTGAACCCAAGGACTTTAATAATGCTATCTGTCAATAAATGTAAATCTTGAGGTGATCAGTCTCGACTCTACATTATATTGAGGATAGGATCACTTTCAGTACTTGAGTTTCAAAAGAGGCTTCATTTCCTTTGTCACATTTGGAATTAACATACTTATTTTAAAACTAAGGATCAGCCCTTCCCGTTGGGGTAGCAATTTCATGCTCTGGTCCAGTTGGGAGTTTTCGCTTTCCTTAGTTCCAACTTTCTGTTTACTTCTGAATATGACAAAGTTACCCTTTCAAAAAGAGTTTGAACCTTATTCACTTAAAAATGAAATGCATTACACTAACATATACTATATGCCTATAGGCTATTATCATATACTAAGACTTTATTCTTACATCTAGACAATGCATTGTGCAAGAAAATTCCTAAATATCCACTTACTATTCCTTACCTTATGTAGACTTCTAAGATTTCCTTGTTTTGACACTAGAATGAGATGAGGCTTTTCCCTTGGACTTGATTTTAATAACTCTAAGCTTTGCAATCTTTCCCTCCTTTCCCACGTTCTGGTTGTGGGGACAATTAGAAACAATATGCCCCGGCAGTTGGAACAAGAAGCAGATTATCTCCCCTCCTAGGCGTCGACAAATGCCTGAATGACGCTTCCCACAGTTGTAACGTCCTCAATTTAATTTCCAGTTAATTTATTTAATTAATTGTTATCAAAATATATTAGAGTTAATTAAGAAAAATTAAGATAATTAATCCAACGAGTATGTGAGGTGTTAGAAAGGAGTTAGAAAGGGGAGAATCGAAATCGGAATTGAATCGGGTTAAAAAGTGCAATTTTAGCTAAGTTAAATCACCTTTCCAACAACCCTAGTTTGGAAAATTGTAATTAAATAATTACAACTCCAATCAAGATTTCCACCGTTGGATATGGAGTATGGATTTTTAAGAACCTTGCTTTAAAATTTGAGCAAGATCCGACGGTTAACGAAGAAGTTATGGTGATTTGAAAACACGATGAAAATAGAAAAGGCAATTAGCAGTGGTTAATCGAGTATTAATCGATTAACTGCCATTTTAATCGAGTATTAATCGATTAAGTCGAGTTTTTCAGCCCAGAAAACAGCGTTTTGGCCTTCTTCTTCACACATTCTTCCATGGCTTTCTCTCTCTACTAGGGGCCGAACTTCTCTCCCTTCTCTCCATGATTTCACCTTCAAATCATCACTTAAACCCATGAATAATCACTAAAAATCAATCCCCATCACCCACAAACCTTTAATCTTCTATCAATCTCTCAAGATCAAGGATTGGAAGCTCTCTCTCTCCCTCTCTCCACGTTTTTCTCTCTCATCCAGCAAGAGGGTTTTAGCTCAAATTGGTATTTTCTATCTTTAATCTTCAAAATCAAGGTAAGGGGGTTGATTCATGGGCTTGGGAGTTGAATTTTGGGTGTGTATAATTATGATTAAGTTTAGGGTAAGATAATATAATTTTCTCTCTTTAATATATATGTTATTGTTCATGAAATTGCTTGACCCTATTTGCTACATGAAATAAGCATGATTATTAGTTGTATTTGTGGTTTGTTTTGTATTAGTTGTTTACCTTGCAATTAGTTGAGGAATTTATGGACATTGTAAGTAATAAGTTGAAAAAGGAATTTATGAGAATAAGGAGTAAGAAATTGTTTATGTTAGTAAATATGTAATTATGTAACTTCAAGTAAAAAAATGAGATGTTTTGAAAAGTTTATATGAATTGGAAATGAGAAGTGTTACTTTGCAAATTATGAGTATGAGAAATGAAAGAAATAAAGTGGTAATGCAAAGTAAGGAAAAAAAATAAGAAGGTCTGCAGCTATTAATCGCGTTTTGGGATCCACACCCATTAGGTGCACACGGTTAGGACAGGGTCCTACTAGCAAAGTAGGCCCGAATTAACCCCAATAGGTACAAAGCTCGCTCAGGAAAAATCCCCATAAGCTCAAAGGCTCGTTAGGTTACGTGGATCCTACGCGATGATTAATAGCTGCATTACCAAATATAATCATGAAATTTGAATAAATGAGAATATATGAAAGAGAGTGAAGAAAAGAAAATAAAGAAAAGGCCCTAACGAGGGAAAGGTCTTATGGGTCAAGAAGTCCTGAGTGAGAAGAAGTCCTATTGGGTGAAGATACCATCCTAACCAATTGTGCAGCAAGAATACCTAATGGAATTCATAATGCAAGCAAAGTTAAGATACAAAAGTTAAAAGCTTGTGAAAGTAAAAGTCATGTTTAAAGTTGAAGAAAAACCAAGAGTGTTTATCATTGATATATATATATATATGATTTAATTTCGAACCAATAAGGTATGCAATGAAGCATGATTTATGTATGTGTATGAATTGATTGTTGCATGCCTTAGTTGTTCTTATGCCTCTTTAAAATGACATTTCTGGGTTCGTGGATTTCTCACCCCTTACGCCCATTTTTCAAGTTCAGAGTTAGATTCCGAGGTCCCAGCCGAGCAGGATCACTCTCCCAACTAGGGAGAGTAGTGGTTCATACTTTTATTCTACTAGTTTTGGATTTAGTTATTTTGAGATTTTATATAAAAACTTAGTTTAAACTTTCCTTATGACTTAGTATATTTTTGTGGTGCAATGTGTGAGCACCTTTGGGCCGGATTTCCTCCGCTATGACGGGGACGTTCCGTGCATATTTTTGTTGTAAATAATACCTATGTAATGTTGCAAAACTAAATGAGTGCGGGGCTATAGAATGAGCTAGGGAAACACCCTAGCACCGCACATAAGTAAAAGGAACTGAACTGGAAAATGTATTTTTAACTTTCACGCAGGTAGCAGGTTTTCAAGAAATATGGAAAATATCCGATAAACAGAGGAGACTCTGTCGGATTTTTCCTAAAAATTTTCTATAACTAAATACTACTAAATATATTTTCTAAATAAGGGTAATTAAGTAATTCCACATGTGTACCCCTTTGTTTGTAAAAGTTAGGAAAAGAAAAATTCTAGACCACTATTTTAATAATGAATTTAGGCTTCCCCACTCTGATAATGGAGTTAGAAATTAATTAAGCAAAGAAAACTCATAAAATCTTTGTTTAATCGTATAATAAAACTTAGGGTGTCACAACAGTGAAGACACCGTGGAGGAGGACTCATCAAAACAGGAGCCGCTTGATCTGAAGCAATCGCTTGAACTTTCTCTTCAATAACCTTTGGATCTGGGTAAGGATCTATTCTAGGTGAAGGTTCTTTGTCCTGATTTTTTTCCTTAGCTTTTTGGTTGGCTCTAACACTCCTCTCATGTGTCTCCTTAGACTTTAAATCATCCTCATAGGTGCGACACATATTCACTAATTGAGGGAAATTACGAATGCCTTGGTACCCAAAGGCCAACTTGATCTCTGGACAGAGACCATTCTCAAACTTAATGCACTTTGACCTTTCGTCGGGGTGATATTGGTAATAGGGCGAGAACTTGATGAGTTCTTCAAACTTGGAGGTGTACTCACTCACGGTCATAATACCCTGCTTCAATTCCAAAAACTCTATCTCTTTCTTACGCCTCACATCTTCAGGAAAATATTTCTCCAGAAATTTCTCCTTGAAGAGTTCCCTGGTAATTGGCCTTGCTTCCGCCTCAAGGAAGTGTCTGGTGTCCTCCCACCAGTACTCGACCTCTTCATACATCATGAATGTAGAAAATGCGACCTTTTCTGTATCCGTGCAAGGCATGGACCGAAAGATTTTCTCTAATTCCCGCAACCATCTTTGGGCTCCTTCAGGATTGAAGCCACCTTCAAATCTAGGATGGTCTAACTTCTTAAACTCTGCTATCCCATGGTTTTTAGCTTGCTGCTGAGGTTGGTTGGCTTGGTTGGCTTGATTGGCACTTGCTTGGATTAGATTCTCCAAAACATTGGCCTGGTTGGCGCTAACTCGAGAGAGGTTCTCCAGAACATCCGAAATTCTCTCGAGAACTCGATTATTTCGAGTCGCCATTCACTAAGTCTGAAATAGAAATGTGATTAGTAAATCACCCATTAAATCATAAGCTATCACTAACTAAATCCTTAAACATACTCTAAACATAAAACTCTTAGCATCTAACTATTTTCTAACTATTTTTATGTTACTCTCATGTGGAGCAACATTTTAGGAGTAGGAAATCCATACTTCACAGCAAAGGAATGCAACCATTGCTCTGACACCATAATGTAACATCCTACTTTTTATTACCTTTATTAATTATTAAATCATAAAAATTTAGGAAAAATTTTGACGGAGTTTACTTTAAAATATTGACTTTTCCCTTTTTAAAATATGTACCTGTCAGATCCAGAATTCGATAAAATATACATATTTGTTTTACATACATAGAAATAAGATTTTTTTTTAATTTACATTTCCAAAGTCCATATCAGAATAATTCTATATTATAAGTTCCAATAGAGAACATCACTAATCGTAAGGAGGATATTTAGATATCCATCAGAAGTGATATCCACCTAATTATAGCAAAACATAAACTATATTAAAACTCAAAATATAAATATACATTCCAAACTATTAGAGCATTGAGGTGGTTGCATCATAAAGAGACTATGAGATCGCATTTAGATGTATACTCTTTTCAGTAAGAGTGCACTTCTCTCGGCAAAGATATATGGGTTTCTCTTCCTTCATTGGACCTAAAAATAGCCACTTAAGAGGGTGAGATATTTATTCAAAATCAAAGCAACAATTAAAAACAATAATAAGACATAATGAAAATGCATGTTTTATGCAAGTAATAAATATAATAGTATACATTTTTCCATATGTTTCATTTCTTCTTTTCTTTCTCCTTTTCACATTCGACACTTTTCGTTTAAATTTGTTCTTTTCATAACATCGTAGACTTAGCTACGCTTCCCTTGTACCTTTTTATAACATCGTAGTCATTGCTACGTCTTTACCTTTACTTACACTGTACTTCACCAATTGTTCATCATAAAGTGTTAAGAACCATATTTCCTTTACTTTTCATTTTCCTCACATCTCCCTCCACACTTTAGGAAAAATCAACTAGGAGTAAATGTCCCTCAACCTATGTTTGCTCTGTACTTCACCAATTGTTCATCGTACAATTTCGGGTGGTTTTCCCAAAATTGGCTATAGCAGGGACCATCCTCCGTAGTCAGGAAGTATTTAAGTGACCGATAAAATTATCATAGTGTGCACAGGACCAATCCCCAACGTGAGTAATGAACTCAGTTCTTTGGTGGATCAAAGTCCTTCTATAATAATTCCCGCGATTGTTTCATTAGCACAATCTAATCACTATAATACTCTCGTCCGTCAATTCTATGAACCTTCACCAATTGTTCTTTGTGACGACTCGACTTTCTATTCTTAATAAAATACTTATATTCGAAAATACGACCATTTATTTTTTTTATTTTTTTTTCATAAGTCGAATCATCATCATTTTCAAATCGTGCGGAAACAACTACAAATATCATGAAGGGTAAACATTGAGCTTTCAACTTCATTTCATTTGTCAAAAGGGTACATCCTTCATTCCATAAAGTTAAACACTTAGCTTAGAAACTCTAGGCCATTACAATATATTACATATATTACAACAAAACTTATAACAACCTAGAGCAGCTAGTTCGAAACTCAAACATAAATAGCATAAGTAAGAGAAACCTGATGAGTAGCATTATCCACATTCCATCATCAAGAACTCAGCTCAGTCGTCTGTTTCCCACTGACTTCCAGTTGAGTTTTCCATGAATTCATCATCCGCCACCAGATCGGCATCCTCCACCCGATCCTCATCCTCTATGGGATCTTCCTCCTCCTCCTCCTCCTCCTCCTCATTTGCCGGATCAGATGGCACATAAACTGGAGTCGAGATTTGCTCTAGTAGAAGGACGAGAGGGAGCAGGAACCTCTAAAATAATTCTTTCCTCAGAGGGTGATGGACTTGGTGGGAGGGTGCGTCTCGGAAAACGTCTTGGTGGTGGTGGTGGTGTTCCATGGCGAAACACAAAATTTGGCGGAATGTGCATAATGTACATCATTGGGATCCTCGTACGACGCGGACGCATCCGGGACCATGGGTTTGGGTGACAGAAAATGACTTCCACGTCCCCTTCGTACGTGGCCCAGTGCTCCTCAAAATTCCACTCCCCATTAGGGAGCGGCCTCATTTCCACGCACATCATGCATATTCCTGGCCATGACCTACAACAAGGGATTAGGAGTGAGTCATAGCTAAATACAATAACAAATGAGCATAACAGAGGCTAAAAATAACAAGCACATATAATCAGATAGCATTAAGAGTGCAAGAATATACACATGCTCAGACTTATTTAACTCATATTTGATTTCTTTAGTGATATGATGCATGCTTACTCCTCATTCATGCTTCACAGTTCGGCATCCTTTCGGGTATCCATTTCAAACCTATGTTTTCATCGAACTGAAGCGTATCCATTTCCCATGCATCACGATTGATTGAGAACTAGCCTTCATAGCATTCTCATGCTACGGTATCCAAATCATAATAGCACCTTCAGGGCCATGGTATCCAAATTCTATCCTATGCTAGATTTCCACAATCGAAATCGGAGCAACTCCATGCATGACAATGCCACATCAGAGTTCCATTTATTTTCTTTCATTATTCTCATCAGCATCTCATTTCATTAACTTTCATTTAATTTTTCTCTTAGCTGGTGCTGGTGCTTTCCGAAAAAGACCATCAGAGGCATAGCCATTTTGTGATGGGTTTACTTGCTTTCAAGTTTCTGTTTAAGAAAAATCCATCAGTGGTCCAACCATGTCGTGATGGTTTTAGGAATAGCGTATAATTATTTATTTAATAATCCGTCGGGGCATAGCCTTCTATTGGCGGATATTTATTGCAACGACCCCATTGGGACTCCCATAGAAAATATCAACCAAGTGAATAAAACTTTCACTGGGACGTCTAGGGATAATATCAACCAAATGGGTGTACGCACTTCCGTTGGGACTCCTGTAGGGAAATAAACAAACACTGAATAAAATTTCAGTAGGACACCTCCAGGATAACCATCAACCAACGGGATTAAGATATTTTAGTATTAAACGAGTTAATTATAATAAAATTTTAGAAAGTAAGTATTTTTTGAAAAATTGTTCAGATTACTCGAGTAGTTCTTGACTACTCGAGTTGTTCATGCAAAAATAATCGAGTCTTTAAAGATCCACTCTTGTGTTCTTCCAGTTTTCCATAACACTCGAGTCTTCCTTAAACTACTCGAGTCTTTTTGCTGCAACAGCACCAGTTTTCTGCACTTTCAATACCAATTCAAATTCCTTGCTTTATCTCTCCATTCCTTTGCAAAACAGCAACTTAAGCATATAAAACAAACATGTTACAACACTTAAACACAACTGAAACAACATCAGATAGCATCAAATCACAGATTGCATTCAAACTTGAAAATATCCATTTTAAAATGTGAAATTCATTTCCACTTAATTTTAATTTCGAAACACATTACAGTGAGATTTATTAGGTTCATTTAAACTTGTTTGAATCATAAAATTATGGGTCTCTGACCTCCAAGTCAGAATCCCAATTCAAGTTGCATCCCTCTTTGAACCTTTAATGGTTCCAACATTTCTAGCTTGAAATTACTCATTCTAGTATTTAGGAAACTCCTCCCTTACCTCAGAGAAGCTAAAGAAAGGATTGGTTGCAAAGAAAAAGGGTTGAATCAAAACTTGATTTTGAACCGGTGCAAAACTGTTGCACTTGGCTGACTTTGGCCATCAATTCCACAATGAATAAGACATGAAAAAGAATGAAACAAGTTAGCTTTAGAAACTAGGAAATGCCAACTTTAAATAGAAACAAGTTTTTAATCGAAAGAGTTCCTGGATTTACCAAACGGATTCAAGAAAGATGGGTATTTGATGCTGAACTTGCTCTGTTTTTCGCAGCTTTGAAAGCTCAACTTTGATTGCCCAGAACGCGATCTACAGAGGGTGGTTTTAAGTGATTCTTGTTGGAAACCAACAAGCGGGCTAAGCAAATACTAGAGGGGGGGGTGAATAGTATTTTGAAGCACTAATACCAAATATTTCGATTGGTAATTGAAGAATGAAGCTAAGACTGAATTTTCTGGAATCAGACACAAAAGACTCGAGTCTTTTGTGAAATACTCGAGTTTTTCAGTGATGAACAACTCGAGTCTTTTCTGAAATACTCGAGTTTTTCCTATTAGATAGCAGAAAAACCAGAAACGAAAATTCAGTAATTTTAACTCAAATCAATTCAATATTAAACAGGAACTTATCCAACAGAATAGCAAGCAATCTAAATAACTTTTAAACACAAAGATTCCTTGAACTTGCTACCTAATTGTATAAATCCTAATTGATTGAAATGACTTAAGTCTATTGAGCTAGAAAGTAGATTAAAAGCAATAAACCAACACTCAAGCAATTTTATCCTGGTTCACTCCAACAATGAGCTACATCCAGTCCTCCTAATCACTTAGGAGTTTCTACTAATAATCAAATTGTTAGAAATTACAAAGGATTGCTTGAGAATGGCCTCACTCAACCTAACCCTTTCAAGAGTGTACCAAACTCTTGATTTCTACCCCAATTTGATTCCGGTGATTGAAGAACTCTTCACAAAGCTTCCTTGAACTCCCTTCAAGAAACTCCACCGGGCTAGGAACCTCCTAGTCTTGTGCTTGAGAACCTCTCAAGACTTCCAACACCCTAAGCCACTTAGGGTTTGCTTGGGAACAATCCAAGACTTTGAATAATCAAGCTTTTTGTATGTGTATTACTAATCTCACAATGGATTAGCACAAATAAGCACAACTCAATGTAAGAATTGAGGCCTAAAACTCAACTTGGAATAAAATGACAATATGAGTGAGAAGTTGAGCTTTTTGGGAATTAACACTTGAGAAAAGGAAATTATGAAAGCTTGTGATCAATAATGTGTTGTTGTCTTGTTTGTTCTTGCACAAATTCAAAGAGCAATTTTACAATAAGGTTCAGAATACTCTCTTGGGGTTGGATGAGACTCAAATGTCCTCAATTGGTTTTTTTGAGTCTCTCCAACGTTCATTTTTGCTGACTGGACAAAAAATACTCGAGTCTTTTGGTAAATACTCGAGTCTTTTTGGTCGGTCACGAGTGAATTGGTGCACGAACAAGACTAACGGTCATATTTGCTGACCTGGCACAAACACTCGAGTTTTTCTATAAATACTCGAGTATATACTCGAGTCTTTATCAAAATACTCGAGTATTTTGATCAGATATGGGAAAAATTATTTTTCAATTTTATTTTTCCTCTCAAGTATTAATTTTTGGTCAATCTCAACTTAATAAACATATAAAAATTTATTCCTAGAAGAGACTAACTATTTCTACCCACTCTCAACCACTCTCAACATAAATTAGAAATTTACAATTAATATTTGATTGAGAATGATTGGGCACTTGTCTTCTTTTCTTGACTTCTTGTTGATGTTGATGTTGCAATATCTTCAAGGCATGATTTGTTAATTATTTTGTCATCATCAAAACATAATCCACCTAATTAGGAGCATTGAATTCACAATCTCCCCCTTTTTGGTGATGACAAAATAATTAACACTTGTACCATTTGTTGAGCTTGAATCCACTTGAAAATGCAAATCCCCCTCACTATATGATACTTTTCACCTATCTAAAAATTCAGCTTGTGCAAAGATGTTATGACAATTTAATTTTAGCACCAAGCCAATGGTATTAGAGTATTTAACAATTATCTGAGTATATACCATAATTAGAGATTTTAGGTGCAACAATATCAAGACAAGACAAGTGTAATATCTCTCCCCCTTTTTGTCATATGCCAAAAAGATGTAACAATTTAGAAAAAGATCAAGGGAGGAGAGGTGCATAATCGGAAAACCCCATAACCAACTATGCAAAAAAATAGACTTAATAATAAATATAAAGAGCTCCCCCTGAAGCTTTGCACAAACATCATAATGAAGACCAAATTCATTAACATAAAAACATCATAAAAGGTCCAAATCAAAGGTGCAATAATAAAGCCAAAGTCTCAAAACACCAAGTTCTCAAAATACAGAAAATGTAACAAAGACCAACATGATAAAAACAGAATGAAAACTAAGATAAAATCCAAAGGTCAACATCATCAAAACATCGAAGGAGCTGGAGCATCTGGAGGAGAATAAAACCGAGAGAAGAGTTTAGAGGATGAAAAACTAGTAAGATTTGACAAAACTTTGAGGAAAATCTGAGTTTTGAGGAGAGAGATATGAGAAAACCGAGAGAGAAGAGGGTCGCAAAAACTCGAGTCTGAGAGTATATATAAACAGTTCAAAATACTCGAGTATATACATAAATACTCGAGTTGTTCTTTAGGATATACTCGAGTTTTTGGAAAATACTCGAGTTTGGTCTGAAAGTTCAAAAATTGGGGGTTTCGAAAGACTCGAGTGTTTTGAAAAACACTCGAGTATTTTAATAAAGACTCGAGTGTTTTGAGAAACACTCGAGTATTTTTCTCAGACCCTGATTAAAAACTTTTTCAATTTAAAACTGATTTAATTTTGAATTAAAATACTCGAGTGGTTTTGGAAAAACTCGAGTATTTTGACAGAACAGAAAGTAAAAACTCAGTTTTAAAAGACCAAACACAAATCAAACACAAATGCTTCACTACCAACTTGGAATACAGTACAGAATCACACACAATTAACATATACAATTTCAAATATCATCAAGGATAATTTAACTAAGAATCAATAACACATTAGAGTAAGACTAATATGGTGATTTTCCAAAAATGACACACAATGCAATTAGCCTATATTAGCTTCATCTAAAATACCAAGTTCTCTCCTAATATGATAAAAGGTGTCCCTTGGTAGAGGTTTTGTAAAAATGTCGGCTAATTGATTTGTGGTACTAACAAATTCAATTGTGCAATCACCCTTTTGTACATGATCTCTTAAAAAATGATGTCTTATTTCAATGTGTTTAGTTCTTGAGTGATACACCGGATTCTTAGTCAAATTGATTGCACTCGTGTTATCGCATCTAATCGGAATATTTTCAAGTTTCAAACCAAAATCCGATAATTGTTGTTTCATCCATAACAGTTGAGCACAACAACTACCGGCTGCGATATATTCTGCTTCGGCGGTAGAAAGAGCGACACAAGCTTGCTTTTTAGAAAACCATGACACCAATGAACTTCCCAAGAAATGGCAAGTACCACTGGTGCTTTTGCGATCAAGCTTGCATCCCGCGAAGTCAGAATCCGAGTAACCAACTAGACTAAGATTGGCATCAGCAGGATACCATAAACCAGTGTTAATTGTTCCTTTTAGATACTTAAATATATGTTTAACTGCGGATAGGTGAGATTCTTTAGGATTAGCTTGAAATCTAGCACACATGCATACACTAAACATAATATCCGGTCTAGATGCAGTGAGATATAGGAGACTACCTATCATACCCCTATACTTACTAACATCAACCGGTGTACCTTGTTCATCCTTGTCTAGGTAGCATGATGTGCTCATTGGAGTGTAGGCTTCCTTGCACTTGTCCAATCCGAATTTTTCAAGGAGCTCTTTGCAATATTTCCCTTGATGCACAAATATCCCCTCCTTGACTTGCTTTATTTGTAAGCCTAGGAAGAACTTGAGTTCTCCCATCATTGACATTTCAAATTCCTTTTTCATCAAATTTGAAAAATTTCTACAAAGAGACACGTTAGTAGCACCGAAAATGATATCATCAACATAGATTTGTACTAACAAAATGTCATCCTTGGTTTTATAAATAAATAATGTATTATCAACCTTCCCTCTTTGAAACTTGTTTTCTAATAGAAAGGAACTCAATCGATCATACCAAGCTCTAGGAGCTTGTTTCAATCCATAGAGTGCCTTTTTCAATTTATAAACATGGTTTGGAAATTCACTATTTTCAAAACCGGGGGGTTGTTTGACATACACTTCTTCATTTATAAACCCATTCAAGAAAGCACTTTTAACATCCATTTGATATAAAGTGAATTTCATGATTGAAGCATAAGCAAGTAAAATTCGGATTGCTTCAAGACGTGCAACCGGAGCAAAGGTCTCATCATAATCGATACCTTCCTCTTGGTTGTACCCTTGAGCTACTAGTCTAGCTTTGTTTCTTATAATCAACCCGGATTCATCAAGTTTGTTTCTATAAATCCATTTAGTACCAATTATGGTATGATCATCGGGTTTAGGGACTAGATCCCAAACTTCATTTCTTTCAAATTGGTTTAATTCTTCTTGCATAGCAAGAACCCAATGATCATCCTCAATGGCCTTTTTAATTGAATCGGGTTCAATTTGAGAAACAAAAGAGACATAGTGACAAATGTTTTGAATAGACCTACGAGTAAGTACTCCCTTTGACATATCTCCTATGACATTGTCTATAGGATGAGCCTTGACCGATTTCCAAGTTGGAGGAAGTTCTTCCCTTATCTCTCCTTCATCAACTTTTGATTTCTCTCTCTCTTTTTCTTCTTTTGAAAAGTCAATGCCATCTTCACTAGCATCACATAAAACACTATCTTCTTTTGAAGACTCATTAAAAACCACATGAATTGATTCCTCAATAGTTAAAGTTCTTTTATTGAAAATTCTATAAGCTTTACTATGAGAAGAATAGCCTAAAAATATGCCTTCATTGGATTTGGAATCAAACTTGCCAAGGTGTTCTTTTCCATTATTTAAAACAAAAACTTGGCATCCGAAGACATGAAAATGAGATATATTTGGCTTTCTTCCCTTGTAAAGTTCATAGGGGGTTTTATCCAAAGAGGGCCTTATCAAAATATGATTTAAAACATAACAAGCCGTATTGACGGCATCGGCCCAAAAATATTGAGGTACTTGAGAATCATTTAACATGGTTCTAGCAAGTTCCTCTAGCACCCTATTTTTCCGCTCTACCACTCCGTTTTGTTCCGGAGTCCTTGGTGCGGAGAATTGATGCTCAATACCATTTTTAGCACAAAATCTATCAAATTTGTGGTTTTCGAATTCACCACCATGATCGGTACGAATAGTAATTACTTTTTGATTTACTTGGTTTTGCAAAAGTTTGACATGATGTTTAAAAGATTTGTAGGTCTCACTCTTAGTAGTTAAAAATAAAGTCCAAGTAAACCTAGAGAAGTCATCAACAATCACCAATGCATAATAGTTGCCACCAAAGCTTTTTATTTGTGATGGTCCAAACAAGTCCATATGAAGCATTTCTAATGGCCTTGATGTGGACATAACCATTTTTGATCCAAAGGTGTTTTTAGTTTGTTTACATTTCTTGCAAGGGGAACAAACACCTTCAATAGAAAAATTTAGCTTTGGTAAACCAACTACTAGATCTTTAGATTGAATTTTCTTCAATTGGTTTACATTTATATGAGCGGTCCTACGATGCCATAACCAAGTGTCATTTTCTTTGCTCACTAAACAAGTAGAGACCAAAGAAGTGACTTTGTTCAAATCAACTAAGTAAGTATTATTTGACCTTCTACCAACAAATTTGATTGATTCATCTTTGTCACTTTTAATGAGGCAATGGGTAGAGGTAAAATCTACATGATTACCAACATCACATAATTGGCTTATGCTCAAGAGATTATGTTCTAATCCTTGAACATAGAGCACATTATCAATAATCAAGTTTGAAGAGTTTCCGATTTTACCAATACCAAGGATTTTGCCTTTGTTGTTGTCCCCATAAGTGACATAACCCTTTTCCTTTGGAGTAAGCTCAATGAAGTGCCGCTTATCTCCCGTCATGTGCTTCGAACATCCACTATCAAGATACCACAATTGTTTTCCCGTTCGAAGACACACCTACAAAATGAAATCACTTGTTCACTTTGGGTACCCAAACAATGTTGGGTCCCTTAGGGTTAGTGTTGGGACTTTCTCCCTTCTTAATCCACATATAAGTTCCCTTATTCATTTCAAACTTCTTAATATGGCACTCAATGTTGATATGTCCAACTTTTCCACAATAAGTACAAGTTGGTCTCTTTGATGAGTTTTTCTTAGAAAATGTTCCAACCACCTTGTACTTTTTGTCCTTTTTATGAACATATCCTAAACCGGTTTTGTTGTGATTATGTCTTTGAGAGTTCAACAACCGGTTGAGGTTTCTATCACTATGTGAGATTGTGAGTTTGTTTTTCAACTCTTTCACTTCTTTTTCAAGATCATCACATCTCTCACATGAAGTGATAATTTCCTCATGATTTGCACAATCACTTTGATGACTAGAATTAATAAGTTCCAAGGATTCATTTTGAAGTTTCAACTCATTTATAGATTTTTGCAATTCATCAATTTCATGTTGAAACTCCAAAATTTTCTTTCCTTTTTCCTTATTAATTTTAGCAAGCCTTTTAAATTGAATTAACATTTCATTGTAGGCTTCTTGCAAATCATCATATGAAATGGAGTTTGAAGAGGAACAAGAAGAGCTAGAGGTTACCTCATCATCACTTTCACTCATGCCATGATTAGCTCTTGATGAGGACTCATGATTGTTCTTGGCCATGAGACAAAGGTTTGCATTTTCATCACCGGAGCTACTTGAAGATGATTCATTGCTCTTTTCCGGTGCATCCAAAACAATGTATGCACGCTTCCCTTTGGTCTCTTGGGTCTTCTTGTCATTCTTCTTCAAGAATGTGGCACATTCCATTCTTATGTGACCAACCCCTCCACATTCATGACACTTAACTCCATCATTGGTACTCTTTTCTCTTTGTTTGGAGTCTTTGGTTCTCTTAAAATTGGATGAAGATCCACCTTTCTTCCCTTTGAAAAATTTGTTGAATCTTTTCACAAACATCCCAAATTCTTCTTGATTTGGTTCACCATCGGAATCTCCACTTGTAGAGCATTCTTCAACTTCTTTTGTAGCTTTAGTTGAAGCTTTGAGTGCTATGCCCTTTTTCTTTTTGTCCGATTCCTCATGCATCCCAAGTCTTGTAAGCTCCATCTCATGCTCTTGGAGTTTGCCAAACAAAGTGGCTAAGTCCATGCTATTTATGTCTCTTGATTCCTTGATGGCGGTTACCTTGTGTTGCCAACTCCTATCAAGACATCTTAGAATTTTGTTAGTAGTTTCACCATTGCGAAATACTTTTCCCAAGGAAATCAAATGATTAACAATGTGAGAGAATCGCTTTTGCAAGTCACTAATGGTTTCATTTGGAAACATGTGGAACAATTCATATTCGTGAGTTAGAGAATTCAATCTTGCATCTCTAACCTCACTTGTTCCCTCATGTGTGACTTGCAAAGTATCCCACATTTCTTTTGCCGATTTACATTGGGAAACTCTATAAAATTCATCATGGGATAGAGCCGAAAAGATGATGTTTTTAGCTTTTAAATCAAATGAGACTTTTCTCTTTTCATCATCATTCCAACTACTCCTTGGAATTTCAACAATTTCATCATTTATTTTCTTTTTGGGAATGAAAGGACCATTTTCAATTGCATCCCAAATATCCATATCAATTGCTTCAATAAAAACTTTCATGCGAGTTTTCCAATAAACATATCCTTCACCATTAAATAGTGGAGGACGGTTTATTGAAGCTCCTTCTCCACCAAAGTTATTGCTAGAGCCCATTAAGTTTCCAAAAGGATCTTTTTTGAAAAAGTTGTTACACTCGATCTTTCGACCGAGCTCTGATACCACTTGTTGGAAACCAACAAGCGGGCTAAGCAAATACTAGAGGGGGGGTGAATAGTATTTTGAAGCACTAATACCAAATATTTCGATTGGTAATTGAAGAATGGAGCTAAGACTGAATTTTCTGGAATCAGACACAAAGACTCGAGTCTTTTGTGAAATACTCGAGTTTTTCAGTGATGAACAACTCGAGTCTTTTCTGAAATACTCGAGTTTTTCCTATCAGATAGCAGAAAAACCAGAAACGAAAATTCAGTAATTTTAACTCAAATCAATTCAATATTAAACAGGAACTTATCCAACAGAATAGCAAGCAATCTAAATAACTTTTAAACACAAAGATTCCTTGAACTTGCTACCTAATTGTATAAATCCTAATTGATTGAAATGACTTAAGTCTATTGAGCTAGAAAGTAGATTAAAAGCAATAAACCAACACTCAAGCAATTTTATCCTGGTTCACTCCAACAATGAGCTACATCCAGTCCTCCTAATCACTTAGGAGTTTCTACTAATAATCAAATTGTTAGAAATTACAAAGGATTGCTTGAGAATGGCCTCACTCAACCTAACCCTTTCAAGAGTGTACCAAACTCTTGATTTCTACCCCAATTTGATTCCGGTGATTGAAGAACTCTTCACAAAGCTTCCTTGAACTCCCTTCAAGAAACTCCACCGGGCTAGGAACCTCCTAGTCTTGTGCTTGAGAACCTCTCAAGACTTCCAACACCCTAAGCCACTTAGGGTTTGCTTGGGAACAATCCAAGACTTTGAATAATCAAGCTTTTTGTATGTGTATTACTAATCTCACAATGGATTAGCACAAATAAGCACAGCTCAATGTAAGAATTGAGGCCTAAAACTCAACTTGGAATAAAATGACAATATGAGTGAGAAGTTGAGCTTTTTGGGAATTAACACTTGAGAAAAGGAAATTATGAAAGCTTGTGATCAATAATGTGTTGTTGTCTTGTTTGTTCTTGCACAAATTCAAAGAGCAATTTTACAATAAGGTTCAGAATACTCTCTTGGGGTTGGATGAGACTCAAATGTCCTCAATTGGTTTTTTTGAGTCTCTCCAACGTTCATTTTTGCTGACTGGACAAAAAATACTCGAGTCTTTTGGTAAATACTCGAGTCTTTTTGGTCGGTCACGAGTGAATTGGTGCACGAACAAGACTAACGGTCATATTTGCTGACCTGGCACAAACACTCGAGTTTTTCTATAAATACTCGAGTATATACTCGAGTCTTTATCAAAATACTCGAGTATTTTGATCAGATATGGGAAAAATTATTTTTCAATTTTATTTTTCCTCTCAAGTATTAATTTTTGGTCCATCTCAACTTAATAAACATATAAAAATTTATTCCTAGAAGAGACTAACTATTTCTACCCACTCTCAACCACTCTCAACATAAATTAGAAATTTACAATTAATATTTGATTGAGAATGATTGGGCACTTGTCTTCTTTTCTTGACTTCTTGTTGATGTTGATGTTGCAATATCTTCAAGGCATGATTTGTTAATTATTTTGTCATCATCAAAACATAATCCACCTAATTAGGAGCATTGAATTCACAATTCTTGGTTCTAATTCAAGATTGGAATTAGAACTTTAGTTTGTGTTTTGGTTTCGAAGGAAATGGATGAGAATTGAGAGAGAATGAAGTGATTAAAGTAAGCTCCACAAAATAGAGAAATTTGGACAGAGGTTCGGGTTTGAAATTATTTGAATGTGTTTGGGGCTTCATTGTTCACTTATTTATAGTCTAAGATTACCCTCCTTCGAAATAAGGTCCAGCTCTGTGCTTGGAACCTCAAGAAAACGCGTTTTGGTGCGAAGTTCAAATGAAAACCGACTTATACACTGAACCATACTGCTCGAACTACTCGAGTCTTTTTCCCAGGACTTGAGTCCTTTTCAGCAATATCAAAGAACACTCGAGTCTTCCATGAAAGACTCGAGTCTTTCGACTAAAATTCAAATTTTTCTAGCAGTTAGTGATTATACACGAGTCTTCCCCAAAATACTCGAGTATTTTAACCTAATTTCAGAAAATTCATTATTTTATTCAATATAATAACATTATTATTTTTAATACTTAATTTTTATTTATTTATTCAAAATATAGGGTCTTACATTCTTCAGTTCATAGAACCTTCACGCCATTTTTCCTCATTCCTAACGTCCACCTTACTCCATATTTATACGTGTTTCTAGTTCGTTCTAATGGTTGTTAATAATTCACCCTTTACTTATTTATCAATTTGGAGGGGTTTTTCTAACTTAGATTAATTGGCCATAATCATAATTTATAAATATGCAAGCATAAAACAATAATAATAATAGAAATATCTTTCATTCATCCAAAATTGTTAAAGTCTCATGCTTCACATAATTTAATTAACATCATTCATCAACTAACATAACTTGACATAATTTAAAATTGTAAACTTGCACACATCAAACATATACATATCAACATACACATCATTATATACCTATTATCATAATTAATTCCTTCTCCCTAATTAAGAAAAATATCTCCCCTCTTACCTTGGAAATACTAGTCATAACGATAGAGCCACTTTTAAAACCGCGACTTACTCCAGGATCGGGGTCCACAATAACGTGTTAGATCTAAATAGGGATATATGTTAAAACTAATTATAACATTAAAGGTATACATATATATATATATACTAAATTCATTTTTGTTAAAATAATAAATATATATATCATTATATAATAAAGATATATCACTTTTCTCCAAAACATCTTTTTATTTGAAAATATAAGGATAATAAAAATATTGACGGATCAAAGAATAAATTACATAGATGGATAAAGGGAGTTGAAAGGATCATTCAACTAAGAAGAATTTAAGATTCGACGATTGAATGTTGAATTATTGGATAAGGAAGTTAAGAAAATGAGAAATACTCACTCAATGTGTCGCTACTGCTCCCTTTCTCTCGATATGTTCTACTCTCTCTCTTTCTTCAGCCTTTTTTGTTTCTTTCTTTGTGGCTTCAAGGCCACGATTCTCTTTTTTTTTTTTTTAAGGTAGTGGGCGGTGGGGCTATAAGGGTAGATTTAGGAAATATTAATATATTTTTATGTTTAGTTCTCATTTGTGAGTCAATGTGTGTATGTATTTTGGATTATAACTAAAAGTTTGATGATCCTAAAAATAAAATACATTTAAGTATAACAATATTGTACTTTTATTTAATCAAACTGATTGAAAAATAATGAAGTTGTCAGTCCCTGCAGATAGCTATTACGTAAGAAAAAGTATAAAAATTCAAATGTAAATACATTATCTCAATCCTGATGTTAAACTTGATAAAATATAATATTCAAAATTTTGAAATAATAAGTCATTAAATATAACTTATACCGGTAATATATTAAAATCAATTCAGGAGCTAAAAGTAAAACAGTCTCAGAATGTTATGAAAATTTACAAGAACACTCCAAATATTAAATTAAACATATCTTTCTAAAGAAGCAATATATGAAAATGCCTCTAAGACTTGTCAGTTGAGCTCCCTGTCAAAATATGAATTAAACTAAATAAAATCACTATTTTATTTTTGTAAAGCGTATTATAACAAATTTATACTTATTTCGATTAGGAAACATATTTCAAATATAATGATGATATAAAAATTTTGTTACAATAATCCAATCTTGAAAACATCATATTAAATTATTTATTTATTTTACTAAAAGTATTAAAAATAGCGGGATGTTACATGCGGCAAGCACTGATCAGGGTAGGGTAGTGACGAATCCGCTGCACGCTCACTGCAAGCTTGATATCCGATCTCAGCCCATTCTCAAATCTGGTGCACTTTGAATTGTCATCAAGGTGGTACTGGAAATACGGAAAGTATTTCATCAGCTCTTCAAACTTCTCCGCGTACTGATCAACAGACAGGTTGTCTTGCTTCAGATCAAGAAACTTCATCTCCTTCTGAATTCTGACATCGTCAGGGAAATACCTCTCCAAAAACTTTTCAGTGAAAGCCTCCCACGTGAGCTCTTTGTGATCATACTCCAGGAACTGGTGGGTTTGATTCCACCAAGTCGCAACTTCTCCACTCAGCACATACGCGGCAAACGTGACCTTCTGCGTCTCGGTGAGGGTCAGCGTTCTAAAGATCTTGTTCATTTCCTCAAGTCAAAGCTAAGCTTTCTCGGGGCAGCGACCACCCGAGAAACTAGGGGTTTGCATTTGCGAAACGAATCTAGACCTTGAAACTCAGTCGGGATTCCATTGCTTGGAGGACGGGGCTGCTGCAAGTTCTCTAAAACTGCAGCCATGTGGGTCAAAGCCTCAGCAATGTTGGCGTTGTTTCTTCCGGCCATCTTATCCTACAGAATACAAGGGAAACTTAATTAGATTCTGTCGTTCTACTATTTCTTAAAATACTATCATAATGCTACAATTTACAACGGTTAGTGTGTAAGGCCACACTCCAAGGCCGAGAGTTGAACCATTGCTCTGATACCACTAAATGTGACGACCCAACTTTCCTTTCTTAATAAAATTACTTATATTCAAAAATACCACTATTTATTAATTTTTTTTTATCAAAAGCTAAGTCATCATCATTTTCAATCTTGCGGAAGTAATCATAGTCAACATAAAAGGGAAACATTAACTTTATATTATAACTTCATAGTCAAAAGGGAACAAATCCCATTACATCAGTTTGTATTTTTAACAACTAGAAACCAAACACTAAAACTTAGTTAGGACTCTAGGTCATTACACTATATTACAAGATATTACAACAAAACGATAACAACCTAGAGCATATGGTTCACAACTCCAAAATATAAGATACTAAAGGAAAGAGAAACCTAATGGGTTATAGCATCCACATTCCACTCGCAGGAATTCAACTTAGTCGTCAGTTCCCCACTGACTACCGGGTGAATTCTCCATGAGATCGTCATCCACCACCTGAGAGTCATCTTCCACTGGGTCCTCATCCTCAATGGGATCCTCCTCCTCATCCTCCTCGTCCTCCTCGTGTGCCGATTCAGATGGCACATAAACCGGAGTCCTAGGTTGGACTCTCGGGGAAGGACTAGGGTGAGTGGGAACTTCAAAAATTACTCTTTCAGTAGAGGGTGCAGGACTCGGTGGAAGTGATCGTCTAGTAAAACGTCTTGGTAGTGGTGGAGGGGTTCCATGGCGAAAGACAAAATTTGGTGGAATATGAAGAAACCGCAATTGGTGGTTGAAACAACTAAGGAACCCTAGGAACACACCTAGAAGGGGGGGGGGGTTGAATAGGTGTAAAAGAAACCTTGAAAGATTTTCGAACGAAACAAATCGAAACAATCAAAACAAATGATTTTTGCAAATTCTACAGCACTTAATCGATTAAACTGAAATTTAATCGATTAACCTGCAATTTAATCGATTAAACCTGAAAGTTCAAAAATCCTTAATCGATTAAACGAACACTTAATCGATTAAAACTATCAGAAACTGAAAAATCACTTTTCAATCGAATACGAAAATCAATCAATCAACATGTAAGATCAGAAATTCAGCGAAAACAATTAACACCTATATTCTTATTGATTTCCTAGTTATGAAAATGATTTTCCCTTTATCAATTTGAACAATAAAGATTCAATTCAATCAATTATGAAAATCACTCTTTTCTAGGTTTTCAACCAAGAACACAATCAATGACTTGAATGTAAAGAGTTAAGGGTTTAGAGATACGACACAGTGATTTATCCTGGTTCACTTTCATCCGCTTGAAAGCTACATCCAGTCCCCTCTTCAACCAAGAGAGATTCTTCACTATGAGGAATTAGAGTTCTCAAATTACAAGTAAATGCCTCACAAGGCTCCCTTCTTGCTAGCCTACAAGAGATACCACACCCTTGCCTTGTAATCCTATTGATCTTCTCTCTAATCTAACCTCTACCCCTTGTTGATAATCGACACAACAAGTCTTCAATTGCTTGATGATAATCCACACACCAAGGCTTCACTTTGCTTGATTCACAACCAAGACTTTCTTCTTCTCCAATGAGATTTGCTTGATGATAATCCACACACCAAGTCTTCTTGTTTGTTGTAGATGGCTTGCCTTCTTGCAAAGATTACAACACAATAGAAAACACAATAACAATCCTATGAATCTCACTCAATAGCTATGACAATTCACACAAGAGATTCAAAAGTTCTTGATCAAAGAATATGAAAATATGAAAGCTTTGATCTTTGAAATTGAGAGAGAATAGAATGGCTTGATTCTTGTAAAATTGATTATGTAAATGATGTATATTAATCACAAAGGTTAGGAATAGGTTTATATAGAATACCCAAAAGTTATAGCACTTGAAAACTGATTTTGAGAAGTAAAAATCGTATTTTAAAAAACCAGTTCAGCAGTATTTAATCGATTTAATCTTCACTTAATCGAGTACTAATCGATTAAATATGTTCTTAATCGATTAAACATGTCTGATACTTGTTTAAAACTTGTTTTCTCAAAAACAAACCTTTCCTTTAAAACCTTTAAGCCACCTATTGATTTTAGGTTAAGTGAAAACTCAAATTATGATTTAATCATGACTATGATAGAGATTCACCACCCTCTATTAACTACCCAAATAAAAGACCTAAGAAGCTTGAGAGGCAAAAGATAAAACAATTACAATTACACTCAAACTAAGTCTTCATAAGCTTGTTTTCTCTCTTCTGCATTTGATGTTTGTTGTTGCTTGTTGAACTTGAAACTTGATCAACATCTTTGTAGCTTGTTCAAAACACTTTGTCATTATCAAAACATTCATCATGGAACTTACAGAATATGCATAATATACACCATTGGGATTCTTGTTCGTCGCGAACGCATTCGAGACCAAGGGTTAGGATGACAGAAAGTGATTTCCACGTCACCCTCGTACGCGGCCCGATGCCCATC
This sequence comes from Crotalaria pallida, assembly GCA_037953625.1. Taxonomy (NCBI): domain Eukaryota; kingdom Viridiplantae; phylum Streptophyta; class Magnoliopsida; order Fabales; family Fabaceae; genus Crotalaria; species Crotalaria pallida. The sequence continues at coordinate 47,484,300 of CM075649.1, read as the reverse complement.
CAAGTTCCACTCTCCGTTAGGGAGCGGCCTCATCTCCACACATAGCATATTCCTTGCCATGACCTACATACAAGGGATTAGGAGTGAGTCATAGCTAAATACAATAACAAATGAGCATAACAGGGGTTAAAAATAACATTCACATATAATCAATTAGCATAGAGAATGCAAGTACATATGCTCAAACCATTATTTTATCACGCATTAGATTTTATTAGTGTCATGATGCAAGCCTACTCCTCATTCATGCATCACGGTTCGGTAGACTCGACCTTCTTTTCTGTGAACCTGAGCCAGATCTCTACCTTTTCCAATTAACCGGAGCGAAATCCACATCACAGTCATTCTGATGGTTTGGGGAGCTAGCCTTCATAGCATACTGTGCCATGGTTATTCTTTTATTCTATCTTATGCTAGAGTCCCAAACTGAAATCGAAGTAATCCCATTCGCACCAAGCATGATAATGCCACATAAGAGTCTCACTTTATTCTTTCATTATTCCCATCAGCATTCTTAGCAATACATCGTCGAATATTTCATCATTCTATTAGTCCATTTCCTTTAACTTTCTTTTAGTTGGTGCTGAAACTTTCAGAAAAAAGCCATCAGCGACATAGCCACTTTGTGATGGGTTTAACTATTTCCGTTTAACAATTTCAAGAAAAGTCCATCAGCGGCCTAACCACTTTGTGATGGTTTTAGAAATAGCGTTTAATCATTTTATTTATAGTCCATCGGGGCATAGCCTCTTATTGATGGTAGAAGTAACCACTCCATTTTGGGACTCCCATAGGATAAATATCAACCATGTGAATAAAAGTTTCACTTGGACACCTATAGGTTAAATATCTACCAAATGGGGGTGAAACTTCCGTTGGGACTCCTATAGGGAAAATATCGACCACTGAATGAAATTTCCAGTAGGACACCTCCGGGATTATTATCAACCAAACGGAATTAAGTTATGCCACTGGGTGAAATCCTCCTAGTCGTCTTTAGAATTTAGCAGTTATGATCTTAAACGAGTTAAATTCTGAAATATAAAGAAAATAAGAGTTTCATAAAGTTTTGCTCAAAATACTCGAGTAGTTCATGAACTACTCGAGTAGTTCATGCAAAAATACTTGAGTCCTTAAAGAAATACTCGAGTCATTCTTAACTTTCCAGAATACTCGAGTCTTTCTCAAAATACTCGAGTCGTTTTGCTGCAACAACATCAGTTTTTTGCATTTTTAGCACCAATTCGAATTTCTCACTTGATTACTCCATTCCTGTGAAAAACAGAAGATTAAACACATAAAACAAACATATTGCAATCATTAAACATAACTGAAACAACATAAATTGGCATTAAATCACAGATTGCACAAAACTTTAGAAAATATCCATTTCAACATATGAATTTCATTTCCACTTGATTTTAAGTTCGAAACACAATCCAGTGAGCATCATTAGGTTCATTTAAACTTGTTTGGATATTAAAACCATGGATTTCTGACCTCTAAGTCAGAATCTCATTTCAAGTTGCATCCCTTTTTGAACCTTTAATGGTTCCTACATTTCGAGCTTGAAATTACTCATTCTAGTATTTAGATAACTTCTCCCTTACCTTCACAAAGCTAAAGAAAGGATTGCTTGAAGAGAAAAGAGGTTGAATCAAAATTTCACTTATGGGCCCGTGCAAAAACAGTTGCACTGGATGACTTTGGCAATCAATTGCACCACGAATAAGACATGAAAAACAACGAAATAAGTTAGCTTAATCAACTAGAAAATGCCAACTTTAATCAGAAACAAATTTGGAATAAAAAGGGTTCCTGGATTTACCTAACCAATTCAATAAAGAAGGGTATTTAACACTAAGTTGTACTCTGTCTTTGCAGCTTCAAACTCTCAACTTTGGGAGCTCAGAACTTGTTCTACAGGAGGTTGATTTGAGTGGTTTTTGGTTCTAATTCAAGATTGGAATTAGAACTTCAATTTGTGTTTTGGTTCAGAGGGAATGGGTGAGAATTGAGAGAGAACGAAGTGATCAAAGATAGCACCAAAAAACAGAGGATTTTGGACAGAAATTCGGGTTTGAGTGATTTTGATGAGTTTCAAGCTTCCCCAATCACTTATTTATAATCTAAGCTTATCCTCCTTCGAAGTAAAGTCCAGCTCTGTGCTTGGAACTAAGGGAATTGCGTTTTCGTTCGAAGTTTGAATTGAAACCGACTTATACACACACAGCCACTGCTCGAACTACTCGAGTATTTCCCAAAATACTCGAGTTTTCCAACCAGAAATTCAAATTTTCTAACTGCTAGTTACTCGAGTCTTTTGACTAAAAAATCAGAAAAATTAATATTTTATTCAATATTATAATATTAATTATAAAATATTTTATTTATTTAAAATATTGGACCTTACAAGCTGCATTATCATCAACGCATTTATTAACCAATCATAAATAAAGTCCCGAAAAATACTCATCGGGTTATTACCAACTATGGTGTTCATCACCAAAGACATAATTGAACCAGAAATATAAAAATGTCACTCTAGTTTATCGCATAGACAGAATAATAATAAGTTTTGCACTAAGCGTGCATGCAACAAGAAATAATAATAAACTATGCAATAACTAGAGCAAATGGCCATAATAGGCTATGTCCCTCAAGATGGGGCATGCCTCTCCTCGATCTTAGTGTCCTCTACTGGATCCTCCGCATGTGTACCTAAAAATGTTTGTAAAGGTGAGAAGTTTCGTCTAAATAAAATAAAGCATAAGATAGGTACACATACATCAAACAGATAGAAGTCATATACACAATAAATACAAGATAATTATCAATACCAGCATTTCACCATTTTCAATTAACCAACAATAATCACAACATTCCAATCATCAATAGGTGTATAACCCAATATGCATACTCATTATACTTGTGCACTACCATGCATGCACTCATCTCATATTGGTACGTCACTGAATCCTACGTCGTTGACGTCTTTGCCACTTTCATTCATCTCATTTTTCAAATCATTTTCTTTCTCATAACATTTTCCACTTCGACCTTAGGATTCAGTATGACCCATTTGGCCCACATTGGCTTTCCTCTCATTTGACCGTAAGGCCCGTATTCACCCTCATATATTTGCCACAAAGGCTTAGCCACAAAGGCTCATCATTTGGTCACAAAGGCCTATTGCCGCAAAGGCTTAGCCTCAAAGGCTCATCATTTGGCCACAAAGACCTATGCCACAAAGGCTTAGTCATACAGACTCCTCACCCCCCTTATTTCTTCGCTCACACATAGGTCGACGCTTTCATATTTTAACCTTGAGTTCTAACTTGAAAAATAAGATGATTTGAGAAGTTTCAACCTCAAATGAGAAAGGTCCATGCTGTTACTACACCTGAATGCATGACAACTACCCATAGATAATGTCCCCCTAATTACTCACAAAAATTCAATAAGAAAATCATCACATCAGAATAATTACATTTATATGTCACACTTTGCACATATAGTCCAGTCAAGTCATAAATCGCACACATTATATCCCCAAACAACCAGAAGTCCCAAAATAAGTCGGAGACAGCAAGGTATATACAAGTGAATTAAATATTGGAATCATATCAAATCACCATCTATCAGCACCAAAACTTACAATACACTAACAGACATAGTAAAGGTTTACACAAAAAAATTTCAAGTGATTTGTACAAGTTTAACTCAGTCTACTACACCTAATTGTCATTTGGAAAACACCATAACTGTTGTTGGGCTGAAAGCAATTCACATTTTTCAAAAATAGTAAACGTACTTAAAACAACCCCAAATTGGGTACAGTGTTACTAGACAGATAGGGGACCACTCTGTAAAAAGATCAGGTCAATTGGAGTTGTACAAGTAATTTTCCCAAATTTATTTTCTAGCAAAAACTGTTGAAATCACTGTTCAGTTGTAAGTAAAACGAAATTCAGAAAAAATAGTAACTGTGCTCCAATTGGCACCAAAATTTATACAGAGGCTCCAATTGGCACCAAACCTAGGTAAACCCGAGACGAAGTCCATGGCAATACTGTCCTACTGTCCTACTTCCACACTGGGATCTCCAAAGGCTGCAACAAACCACCTGGTTTCTTGTGTTCAATCTTGGCTTTTTGGCACACTAAGAACCTCGACACATACTCAGCCACATCCTTTTTGAGTCCCAGCCACCAAAACGATCTCTTCAGATCCTGATACATCTTAGTAGAACCGGGGTGTAGGCTTAATCTACATTGTGTGCCTCATCCATGACCAACTTCCTCAATTCCAAATCAAAGGGAATACAAACTCTTCCTCGGAACCTCAGAATACCATCATAACCTTCAGAAAAGTCCTGCTCATCCTTCTCCAAAGATAACTTTTTCAACGCTTGAAGCTCTACATCCTCAGCTTGCTTCTGTTTCACTTGCTCCATGAACTCACTAGAGATCCGAAGCATTCCCACACTAAAGCTCTTCTTACGGAACTGAACCCCGAGATTGAGGTTGCTGAACTCCTCAACCAACTCCAACTCCATCACCATAAGACTCATCATATGCAAAGTCTTCCTACTTTAGGGCATCGACCACCACATTGGCCTTCCCGAGATGGTACTGCAAACTAAAGTCGTAGTCCTTCAGGAACTTCATCCACCTTCTCTGCCTCATGTTCAGCTCCTTCTGATCAAACAGGTACCGCAAACTCTTGTGATCGCTGAACACCTCAAACTTAGCACCACACAAATAGTGCCTCCAGATCATCAAGGCAAACACATAGAGCTGTCAAAATGGGCCGGGATAGCCGGGCCGGGCCAAAAAGCCCGAAAAATCATAGGGCTCGGGCTCCTTAATATAGCCTATTTATTCAACCCGGGCTATTTAGCCCGACCCGGTTCGGGTTCGGGTTCGGGCCGGGTAAACCCGGGCGGGTTCGGGGCGGCCCAGCGACCCAGAAAAAAAAAGAAAAAATTCACTTTTTTTTTTAAATTTGTTTGTGTAAAAAAACACTTATAATAAAATTTCCTTAATTTTTATCAATATTAGCACGGTGAAGCATACTCACTCGCTCTAAAAATCTCAAACACTTGTGAATGAATGAATGGACGTGCCTAACACAACCAAAATTAAAACCCATTTAGCTTAGAGGGAAAGCAGATACAAAAATTATTCCCTTTAAATAAATAAATAAAAAAAAAAGAAGCATTATTATGGTTTATTGCTGAGAATATTGCGGAACAAAGGAAGTATACATAAATAAAAGAAGTATACATACAATAGTATGTCTGAGTGTGTGGCTCAGGTTCAGTTTGGGAAAAGGGGATGATTCCTTTTCTTGAATGTTACTGAGTGTGTTGCCTTAGTTCTGTGAGCACAACATTAATTGACCTATGTGAGTTATACATACATTTTTTTTTTTGCTTAACAGAGTTATACATACATTTTAATTTATGTAAGAATAGAAAATCAAATTTATCCTCTAAAAAATGTGTAAAAGAATAAAACACCTATTATTATTTAAAAAGATGTGTAAAAAATAAAGGAAGTTTATTCATTAATTTTTTTTAATATATATATATATATATATATATTTGAAGTGGTTGAATTGAAGAAAAAAAATAGGTGATGCGAGCCGGCCCGCACCCGGCCCGAAGACCGCTTAGGGCGGGTTTGGGTTTGATAATAGGGTACTCAATTTATAACCGGGCTTTTTGGCCCGTGCCCGGTTTGGCCCGAACCCGAAGCGGGCCGGCCTTCGGCCCGCAAGCCCGTTTTGACAGCTCTACAAACACAATCGCGGCCAACTCCAGATCGTGAGTATGGTAGTTCTCCTCATGCGATCGTAACTGACGAGAAGAATAAGCCACTACCTTACCCTCTTGCATGACTACGCAACCCAGACCCATCTTAGAAGCGTCGCAAAACACGTCGAAACTCTTCGAAGGATCGGGTAAGATCACCACCGGACATGATGTCAACCTTCTCTTCAACTCCTGAAAGCTTTGCTCACAGCGGTTTTTCCAGACAAACGGTATCTCCTTCCTCGTTAACTGGGTCAAGGGCAACACCAACTTAGAGAAACCTTCAATGAACCTCCTATAGTACCCTGCTAAACCCAGAAAACTTCTAATCTCCGTTACACTCATCGGCAGTTCCCAAAGCAACATTGCCTCAAGCTTGGCCGGATCCACGGCCACACCATCCTTGGAGATGACATGACCCAAGAAATTCACTTTCTCGAGCCAAAAGTCAAACTTCGACAACTTCGCAAACGGCTACTTCTCTCTCAGAATCTCCAGCACGACTCTAAGATGTTCACGATGCTCCTCTGGACTCTTGGAAAAGACTAGAATGTGGTCGATGAACACCATGATAAACAAATCTAGGTAGGGTCTGAAGATCCGATTCATATAGTCCATAAAAACTACTGGAGCATTCTTGAGACCAAAGGGCATGACAACAAACTCAATGCCCGTATCAAGTCTGAAAAGCAATCTTCGAGATATCTTCCTCCTTCACATGGATTTAATGATAACCAAAACGGAGATCAATCTTGGAGAAAAGAGATGTTCCCTTCAATTGATCCATAAGATCATCAATCTGTGGCAACAGGTACTTGTTCTTAACTGTAGCTCGGTTTAACTGTCTGTAGTCCACACAGAGCCACATACTCCAGTCTTTCTTCTTCACAAACAAGACAGGAGCTCCCCACGGAGACACACTAGGCCGAACAAAACCCTTTTCCAACAACTCTTCAAGTTGCTTCTTCAACTCCGTCAACTCCAAAGAAGCCATCCGATAAGGGGCCATAGAAATCGGTCCCGTTCCCGGCACCAGGTCAATGCCAAACTCAACCTCACGGACAGGAGGCAAACCAGGGACATCTTCCGGAAAGATGCCCGGAAACTCACAGACAACAAGTATAAGGCTCACTTCTGGCCCTTCCGTCACACTCACAATAGCTAGCGCTAGGCTCTTCCTCACGGGTAAAGGTGATTGTCTTTGTTTGGCAATCTATAAGCACAGGGTTATTAGACATCCAATCCATACCAAGGATAACATCTAGTCGGGTTAAAGGTAAACATATAAGGTCCATCACAAAGGAACGATCAAGAACGTACAACTCACAGTCTGGGCAAACTTGAGATGTTATAAATGATGTACTAGCAGGGATAGAAACTGATAACACCAGGTGTTTCTATGGGAGACAACCCTAATCTAGCAACACACTCAAGGGATATAAAGGAATGGGTCGCCCTACAATCAAACAAAACATGACCAGGTTTGTTAAGCTGGCATATACCTGTGATAAGCTCCTCAGACTGCTCCAGCTCAGAACCACTCATGGTGAAGACTTTCCCGTGACGGGTAGGCCGACTGCCTACTCCTCCAACTTTCACATTGTTGACCTCCTTCTTCGGCGCACCTTTTGGGCACTGGTAGGACATGTGCCCCAGCTCTCCACAAGTGTAACAAGTCTTCCTGAAGCTCGGGTTGGACAAATTCCAGCATACCCTACTATGCATTTTGCCGCAATGCATACATGAAGTCGGTGGTCCATCGGATGATGAGATGGAACCACTCTCATTCCCACTCTTGGGCTTCACAAACTTCCCTCTCGGAGCAAGGTAGGGACCCCTACGTTGGAAAGGAGCTTTCCCCTTATCTTTCCCATAAGAGGAATCGTTCGTTGTCACCTTCGAACATCTCTCATGAGCCTCCTTTGCCTTCAGATCATCCTTATACGTCCTGCACATATTAACCAGCTGTGAAAAATTGTGAATACTCTGGTAGCAAGGACGCAACCCATTCTCGAACTTGATGCACTTTGCCTTCTCATTCGGGTTGTGCTGATAGTAGGGAGAAAATCTAATTAGCTACTCGAACTACGATGCATACTCTCCCACACTAAGAGACCCTTGCTTGAGCTCTGTAAACTCCATATCCTTCTTCCTTTGGACATCCTCTGGGAAGTACTTCTCAAAGAACTTCTCCTTGAAAAGTGCCCAAGTCAGAACTCTAGCCTCTCTCTCCAGCCCTTGGCAGGTAAGATCCCACAAACACTCAACATCTCCCGAAAGCATGAAGGTTGCATCTCGAGCTCCTGAATCCATCTGTGCGCACCCTCAGGATTTTATCCTCCTTTGAAGCGCGGAGGATCCATCCTCTTAAACTCCGTAAGGCCACGCGCCTCATTGTGCCCCTAATACTGATTAGGTGGCCCTTGAGCCATCCCTTCCAGTATTGCGGTCATACGATCGAGGATATCGTTGTTCCTAGCTGCCATATCTCAATTGAAAACATACTAAGCATTAAATGCTACTTAATGCTATAACTAACATAACAACTAGCATCACAAAAAGAATAAAACGATTCTACAGCTAACTACTCACAAGCTGAGTAGCACACCGGAGTGTGAAAATCCACACTCACGGGCGAGGGTTGGAACCATTGCTCTGATACCATAAATGTAACGTCCTAATTTCTATATGCGGAAAATACGGGAAAAAATTTTTTAAAAGGTTTTGCAATGTTACAACACAAAACACTTAACAAACATTTCCAAAACATGTACCTGATAAACCAATTCAATATAAAAATAAAGCTGCATTATCATCAATGCATTTATTAACCATTTCATAAAGTCCCGAAAAATACTCATCAGATTATTACCAACTATGGTGTTCATCACCAAAGACATAATTGAACCAGAAATATAAAAATGGCACTCTAGTTTATCGCATCAACAGAATAATAATAAGTTTTGCACTAAGCGTGCATGCAACAAGAAATAATAATAAACTATGCAATAACTAGAGCAAATGGCCATAACAGGCTATGCCTCAAGATGGGGCATACCTCTCCTCGATCTCATTGTCCTCTACATGATCCTCCGCATGTGTACCTAAAAATGTTTGTAAAGGTGAATAGTTTCGTCTAAATAAAAGAAAGCATAAGATAGGTACGTGTACATCAAACTGATACAAGTCATATACACAGTAAATACAAGATAATTATCAATAACAACATTTCACCATTTTTATTTAACCAACAATCATCACAACATTCCAATTCAATAGGTGTATAACCCAATATGCATACTCATTATACTTGTGCACTACCATGCATGCACTCATCTCATATAGGTACAACATTGAATCCTACGTCGTTGAGGTCTTTGCCTCTTTCATTCATCTCATTTTTCAAATCATTTTCTTTCTCATGACATTTTCCACTTCGACCTTAGGATTCAATGTAACCCATTTAGCCCTCATTGGCTTTCCTCTCATTTGACCGTAAGGCCCGTATTCACCCTCATATGTTTGCCACAAAGGCTTATCATTTGACTACAAATGCCTATTGCCACACAGGCTTAGCAACAAAGGCTCATCATTTGGCCACAAAGGCCTATGCCACAGAGGCATAGTCATGTAGACTCCTCACCACCTTATTTCTTCGCTCACAGTAGGTCGACGCTTCCTCATTTGACCTTGAGTTCTAACTTGAAAAATAAGATGTTTTGAAAAGTCTGACCTTAAATAAGAAAGGTCCATGCTGTAAGTACACCTGAATGCATGACAACTACCCATAGATAATGTCCCCCTAATTACTCACAAATATTAATTAAGAAAATCATCACATCAGAATAATTACATTTATGTCACACTTTGCACATATAGTCCTATCAGCCCCAAAACTTACGGTACACTAGCAGACATGGTAAAAAGGTTAACACATAAAATTTTCAAGTGATTTGGACAAGTTTAACTCAGTCTACTACACCTAATTGTCATTTGAAAAACATCGTTTGCTGGGCTGAGAGCAACACACATTTTCCAAAAATAGTAAACGTACTTAAAACAACCCCAAATTTGGTACAGTGTTACTAGACAAATAGGGGACCACTCTGTAAAAATATCAGGTCAATTGGAGCTGTATAAGTAATTTTCCCAAATTTATTTTCTAGCAAAAACTGCTGAAATCACTGTTCAGCGGTAAGTAAAACAAAATTCAGAAAAAATAGTAAACGTGCTCCAATTGGCACCAAAATTTATACAAAGGCTCCAGACACATATAAGAACATCACACAAATTTTTCAAATCAATTGGATTTGTCTAAGGTTGCAAATAATGTTCGTTTTCAGTCAAAAATCCTGTTTTGACCATAATTCTAATCACAATGTTGAATTTTACAACCTATTCTGTGCTAGTTGGCTCCCATCAGCATCCCCAATTCCCCTCCCTCAAAAAATAACTGTACAAACTAATAATTTTATATTGTAAAAAGGGAGATAAAGAACCATTACTAAAACTTTTCCTTAAAGATGCCCTGAATATCATCACATTTCAGAAGTGTCATTCGCTGAGACCTTGAATAACCTTGCCTGTTATTAAGAATGTCAATGTAAGTCTGGAGCCGGTAACGGTCTGAGTTTGTCAGTGAAAATGGAGGATTAAGAATCAGGGACGGTGCTTCCACTAGAAGGAAGAGTAAAAGACGGACAGCTTTTGAATACAGTGCAGCAGCACTTTCCATTTCACCCATAAGCTCTTCAACCTGCCAACAACATACATGAGCAGCCTCAGTTTGGACTACCAATTGAACCTTCATGTTCGTTTAATTTTAATTTTAATTTCCGTAAAATGTTTAAGACATAGTAATTTTTAGGCTTAATTATGTCACAAATCCCTGAAGTTTGAGGTACTTTTGTCAGATACCCTTATTCTTTTTTTTCCAATGTCTGACTCCCCGAAGTTACTTCTAAGTTTGTCATATACCCTTATTACCAATTCTGGCCAATTTTGCTGACATATAACATCGAAATCCTGATCAGACGCAGGAGGTTGGTCATGTGGTGTCAACTGATGTCACACGGGCGAAGACTACCTCTCTCTTCAATTCTCTTTTCTCTTTTTTTATTTAACTAAAAATATAAAAATATTAAGTTTTTTGGTTTTTTAAATTTTTTCAAAAAAAGGATCTTCGACCACGGGGCACCAGGTGCTTAACCTCCTGCGTCTGATCAAGGATTCCGATATTACATGTCAGCAAAATTGGCCAGAATTGGCAATAGGGGTATATGACAAACTCAGGGGAGTCAGACATTGAAAAATAAAGAATAAGGGTATCTGACAAAAGTACCCCAAACTTCAGGGACTTGTGACATAATTCAGCCTAATTTTTATTATCAAGATGTGGCATGCTTTTTGTCTGCGCAATGACATACAAACAGTTCTATAGCTTGAAAATAACTAAATTGTGCCAGGAGTTCAGAATGCAGTTATTCTCTCGATCATCACTTTTAGCAACACTTAAAACAGCAAGGAAAGCATACACATTCATGCATAATTTTTAGATTCTAACAAGGAACCAAACTTATGTAATAGAAGTCAATCAAGTCCCAAATATTTATCACCAGGATACATAGTCTTCTAAAGCATGGGTACTCCATCACAGGTGACTAGATATTGGGTACCACTACACGTGCGGTACCCTTGGGTATTGGGTATGTACCGGGAGCATATCGATTTATTATTATTATTATTATTATTATTATTATTATTATTATTATTATTATTATTATTATTATAATAATAAGTTGGTTACATGCACCGCCATACTGGATATACATATCGGGAATGTCTGACTACAATTAGAATATGGATCATTCCAAAACTGTCATATTCTGTGTTAGAACTTCGATATTTTCTTTTTAAATTTAACACATAATTGGTACCTTGTCCTTATATGTTTTGAGCATCAACGTTTCATCCAAAGACACTATCCTACGTTAGTGTCAAATTATTTGTTTGTATATTTTTTTATTAATATATATGTATCTATTAATTTTGAATGTAGGTAGTCAATAGCGGCTTGGAGCGACTGCCGCTGCAACCGAAAACAGAGTCGCATCGCACTTTTCCCGTCGCGGCTGTGGCGGCCGCATTTCTGCGTGAATTGCGGGCCTTGGCCATGCTCAGGGATAACCTAGAACAGAGATGGGTTTTTAAAAAATGAACTCCATTTTAATGCCCTTTTTAAATTATAAACCCCATATCAGTTTAGAAACTAGAAGGTATTGGGCCTATGGCCCATTAGTGCTGAAACAGTGAACCGTCAAAACTCAAAAGCCTCTGGAATGAATCCTTACTCACTCACGACTTCACGCACAGAGCATACAGCCATGTCATACAGAGAGTCACTCAGTCATTGAAGACTGATCATTCTTCTTGGGTTCTTTCTCTTTCTTTTCTTCTTCTCCATACAAAGTCACTCACTCCTTCATCTTTCTTCTTCATACAGCCTTTTCCTTTCTTCTCTTATTTTTCCTCTTTATCCCATTCCAAAAAAAAAATCAGTCATGGCTTCAAACTCTCAACCATCATCTCAACCACCAACTCAGCCACCATCTCAGCATCCTACTGCTGCATCCGGTCAGTTGGTGAACACCTAGACATGGCTTGGGAATGTAATAGTTTTTGTATTTTGGATTTTCTATCTTTGTACAAGGGCTTGGGAATCTCAACCACCAACTTGATATGGTTGATTGTTGCCCTTCTTTTTGCTTGAATTTGAAGTTTGAAATATTACAACTATTTAATTTTGGATATTTTTATTTTTCAGCATTACTAATGTCTCAATAACGGCCATCCCACTACCCGCTATACTATTTTAGGGCGTGGCCACTCCGCGGCGCTATTTGGGATTGACTACCTAGTTTTGAATTTATAACGTTGTACCTGTACCCTGATTTTTAAGAAAATGACACACCCCATACCCATATCCGATACCGTATTGATGCAACATATTATAGCGAACAAAAGAAAATCTAGCAGGCCAAATAATTTAATGAATCTAAAGTTTTATTTCTAAGGTGGACTGTAAAAGGCGCTCAAAAAAATGAAAGGAAATACTTACACCTCCGTGTCTCCCAAAAGCAAGGGCAGATTGAAATATTGTCTCCATTGCATCTGGCATCTCTGCATTTCCTGCAATAAGGATGAACATATACTTAATATAAACCTCTTATATTATGGAGTGGAACAAGAATAATCACCTCTATCTGTCTGTCTCTCTCTCTCTCAATCTATATATCTATGTGTCCATCTCCACATCCATCCATCCTTGGTAAGACAATGAGATTTCCTGACACCCTTAAGGTGAGGGACTAATCCTCATTGAGGTCGGCTTGGCCGTGGTCATAAAGTGCTTCAAGTGGGTTTTAAATGTAAAGTCTGCCCCCACATGGAGCGCAGGTTGCCAAGTAAGCCACACGCCATGGTTGGAGATACTTGTGTCATTATTTCACATGGTGCATAAGCATAGTAAACTACATTAGGCCCCAAACTGCAAATGTTGTCTGGCATAAAACAATACTTCCTTTGCTCTTTATTATAGGTCGTACTTAACTAGATTACAAATACGAAAAAAGGTAATTACATTTCTTAAAACTTTAAAAATGTATTTTAACATTTCGCTCTTACCCTCTTAACTCAGAAAATTTCACAAATATATTATTTCACATTAATGGACAAAGGACAAATAAAAGGAAAAAGCAATAAAGCCTTTAGAAAATACAAAGTGAATTATAAATAGGACCAGAGAATTCTTCTAAAAAAGACGACTTATAAATGGGACTAAAGGGAGTATAATTCATTGCTAATAACTTCCTTTGCTGGCCATCACTCACAATGACTCGTACAAAAACATTACAACCAATGTAGCGCATCCTACCAAAGTAGCCAATCCCAGATCCCATAACATCCCAGCCAACCCCAAAAACGGGATAGCAGATAGCGGGATGGCTGTCATAAGAATGCTTAGGAAAGAAAAATAAGCAATTTATACCATACACATAATAGATATATTAAGGCAAAAAATAATAAAATACACAGTTTAAGTCATAAGCTCAAAATCAATGACGTAAATCTCAAAAAAGGTTCAGGGGTTTGTCCAAATGACCCAAAGGTTCCAAACAAAGCAACACAATGTTTTAAAAATGAGTTCAAATTGGGGTTTTAACCCCGTTGTCCCTTTCCCAGCAAGATCCCAGTGGGAAACCTGGGATAGCTGGGACTAGGAGCTGGGACAGCCGGGATGGAATAGCAAATCCCATCTCAGCTTTCTGCCAAACTGGGATGGGATCCCGGGATTGCATAAAGCAGACATTTTAAAAATATATCACTTAACTTTTACCTCACTGAAATTAAGTCCTCAACCATAGATGCAAAATACAGCTATTTTAAAAATGGAATGCAAGTAAGCTAGCCAAAATATAACTCATACCAGGCTCAATGGCCTTGGCAAGCTCTTCAGCATGCTCAAATTCCCTCAGAAATTCACTTTCAATTTGCGATAATATATCCTTTGACCCTTGGGTGTTTCCATGAAGGCATCCGTCCGAATCAGAACTGCCATTCTTCTTGCTGGTGCTCCTCCTATATCTTGAAGTTTCTTGATTTTGACTTCCTTCCATGGCTGAGGCAGCCTGTGTATGGCATATGTGCAGTGCTTGCTTCCATATGGCAAGAATTACAAGCTGAATAGAGAATGCTTCAAGCTGCTTTCCTGCCTCTATCTTTTCGTTTTTGCAGCAGGGGAAGAGAGAGGGATAGGCAAGCAGAAGATGAGTATCACAAAATTTACAATACGATGAAACTTGGACAATTGTAAAACATAGAGTAAAAGGCAGCAGCATGAGACACACATCAGGGAGAAACAAAAAAGTGCAACAGGTTTCAGTTATTCCCACCAAAAGAAAAGCTTCACAAAGCAATTAGATGGTTCTTAATGCATGCTGAAGGTACAACTTAGCAGCTTTACAGGTAATGATCATAATAATAAAAACAACGACATGTTTCTAGGCTCTCCTCAGTCCTCAGGTTCCACACCTTTACACAAAGTAATCTAAGATCAGTATCCTGTAGTACCTGATGAATAATGAATGCCTCACCTGTTGATTCATTCTATAAAAGCCCAACGAAAATACCTATATAACCTATTGTGTAAATAGAATGCTTGTATCCATTACAAGGAATATACTTCATCACTCATAATACTTGAACACAATGCGCTGCTTAATTTACAAGATCATGTAACTAATAAAACTTCTAAAAACTCTAGTAGACACACAGTGAATAACTAGTTCATGATTCTCACATAAGATGCAAGTCAGCAGAAAACCTTAACAGAAAAAATTACTAAGTGACTGATAGGACCACAAGTCACAAGTGAGCAAACTTACAACTACATTTACCTTTTCAATAACTAATTCTGTGACAGCAGAAGCACAATGTTTCAATGATTTTATCCTTGTCACGCAGTGAGCTGATGGCTGTTCATAGCCTGTATCCATTGATCCATGTAAAGTCCCAGGAGCAGAGTCCTGACTTTCTGAACTTCCAATTTGGCATATGCTACTTGTAGGTACGCCAACAATTGGCATTGGAGCACTTAATCTAGTGCTTGTATTTGAAGGCTCCTGGGGTATACTGCCTGACCTATATTGTGAATGGCTCATCTTTGAAGCACTCACCGATGACGATGAAACATCCGTAGGTGGCCCAGACACAAGAACATAATCTTGATCGATATTCTCTGGCGTATCCGTGACTTCAAAATTCATGAAGAAGTATAAGTAGCATTATACAAAAGTCATAATAATCATAAAAGTAGGAATGGAAAAAGGAAAATTCCTTTGATAGTTGATACCTTTTGAATGAGGGATCGCTAATCTCTGTTGTGGAGATTCTGGAGGATCAGAGAGGTTTCTTGATATTATATGGTTTTCCAATCTTTTTGTAGTGTTTTCAGGTCTCTGTGCAACACTACCATATTTTGAAGTATAATTTACGTTAGTCGAAATAGGAGATGCTGACGCTACTTTATCTAGTTTTGTATTTACATCAAATCCATGGGTAGACTTCATTGAGGACTTTTTCCTTGAAAAGGAAGGGCTACCCTCAGCACCACTAGAATCATCATCAAGAAAGAAAGGCAAGCAGTCCTCTTGATAATTTTCCTCGGTCCTTCTTAAAGGGTCAGACACTGTTGAACAAAACTCTCCGACCAGCCTTGAAGAACTTCTATTCCTGAAAACCAAAAAACATCTATGTCTGCAAAACGAAAAATGATAATAACCATAAATTTTAAGAGCCATTCTTTCTACCTCAATGGTTCATCCTGTTCTGGTTGCTTCGGAGAAAGGAATGGATGGTTAAAGAATTCATCAAAAGTTAGACGTTCCACTGAAAATTAAAACGATAATGAATAATGTATCAGTCTATCAGAATATGCCTAGACATATGAAGTACACTAAAAATCAAGACAAACACCCCATGACCTTGTGTAATTCCCTTATCCTTCCTTCTCTTACACAAAAGAACTTTAAAAATTAGAGCAAGGGCTGTAGGTTGGAGTACAATGTGGAACTTTCCCCCAGCTGACACCTCAATTTATATTACTCGCTAGCGAATTATTGCAAGCATATCATCTGATCAATCATCGATAACCAGTCCCCTATTATTCACCCCCTAATTTTAGGGGTCAATCCTTCCTTAATTCATAAGGCTTTCCTTAACAGTTGACTACATTCTTAACAATGAATAATAATTTACCTTTGCAACAGGACTCTGGTATCAGGTAACTATGTATCTAAATATTACAAGACAAGCCAAATTAAGCATTCTCCTGTCTCAGGTAGTCTGATCTCCATTAGCAGGAAGAAAAAAATCAAAATATCCCTCGACTCTTGTTAGCATGGTTAGCAGGAGGCTGATTCAAGTTATGTAAAAGCCTGAAACATCAAGGCAGATTTGTTGGCCCATGTTTTGGTAAAGGGGCAGCCACATTGATGGCTAACAAAGCAAAACATAGGCAGGTTGTGGATACGGCATGCACTCCCCCACCCTCTCTCTCAACTGAAACCATTTTTCCAGGTTATTAGTAATAGAATGACTCCAAGGAACTCCCAAACCAGATTAGACAAGTTCAAAAAATTAAATAATTACCAGAGGTACCAGTGAATATGTTAAACAAGCCTATATATTTTTCATTATTCCATTCATGTCTCATTCAATCTACAGTAAAATCAAAATGTACCTGGATTACGGCGTAGCAATTTTTGACACAAATCTTTGCAATCAATACTAAGACTTCGGTTATCACATGGAAACTGCAATTCTGTTGATTTCATAATGTTCTGTAATAACTGCAGAGTTCAAGTTTTTAAAAGTAAGCTAACTACGAAGGCCAGTTGGAGGAGTACACTCCAGACGCTAGCACCAAACTCTATTGTTTTCCTTAAGAAAATAAAAAAATACTCAAAGGGGCACTATTATTGATTTGGGCTCAATAAATGATGTTTTTTGAATGATAATTTACCCTCTTTCTTAGTGATTTTGGTTTGTTTCTCAAATAATTGTAGGAAAAGATTGAGTTTTTGTCTATTAATGATTGGGAATGAGATCCTTTGGGATTTTGTACCTTTTTGGTCTTAATTTCAGGTTTTAGAGCAATAATTTGATGAATTGGAGCAAAGGAAAAAAGAAAGAAGTCTTGGAACTATGAAATTGGAGCAAAGAAGGGCAAAATGGTAATTTCAGTCAACATGCGCCCAAGCGCAGGTTAGGCGCGCTCAAGCGCGCGTGGTTAAAAAGGCCAATAATGGGGTGCAAACTACTAATTCTCTCAGGTAGTTCTGCGCTCAAGCGCAAGGAGAGGCGCGCTCAAGCGCGCATGGGGTCAGCCATCTTAAAAAAGGGATCAAACTTCCAATCGTGTGCAGAACAAACAGGCGCGCGGGATTCGTGCGCCCAAGCGCGCGACGCTAAATTATAGATTTTAAATCTTATCTTTTCAGATTTAGTTGTGGGATTGGTTCCAAACGTTTTTACTTAGGATTTTTAGGTTTTCTGAGTTAGTTAACACGTTTTAGAGAAGAGAAATATTAAGAGAGCTTTGGAGGCAAGTTTGAAGAATTGCAGTTTGTGGTTGGAGATTAGGGTAATTCCATGTCTCTTGTTATGAGTTTTATTATTCTTCTTTCTTCTTCCTCCTTAATCATGTGTAACTAAACTCCGTTTTGGGAACATGTGGATTTGTATGGAACCATCATAGTTACTGCTTAATGAATTATTGATTTTCCATTAAGTATTGTGTTTGATTATGTTTTCATTATTTATCATGAATTTGGATCCGTTTATGATTTGGTAATTCTAATTGAATAGAAATATTGAATTAGGATTTAGACCTTTAATCAAACAATTCAATTGCATAGGGATAGGAATATGTCTATGAATTAGATAGCCATTTAATAATTTTGATTAACATTAATTGGTAGATTAGGATTTAAGGCTCTGCTTAAGGAATTGAGAGAAATTAAATTACTAAGAAACAAGGTTGACCTAAGGAATTAGGGCTGCTTTTACCTTTGCGAAATTGGTTCAATACTTAGGAAATTAATTGATTCGTTAGCAATTACTTTTGGAACCTACAATGAAACATGTACCCAAGTTTTTCCCAAATCTTTTGACAACTACCTTTAATTTGCTTTTTTGTTTTACAATTTAATTTAGTTTAAAAATTCTCAAGTCAATTGAATCTTAATTTGAATTTCACTTAATAACTACATTTAGGTGAGAATTGTTTTAATCGATTTTAGTCCTCGTTGGGAACGACATCTCACTTCTACTTTATTACTTGTACGATCTGGTGTGCTTGCCAGAATCCTAAGAAGTTTTTGGCGCCGTTGCCGGGGACTAAAATTAAATTTTAATAATTTTTCGGTACTTTTTGGTAGTTACTTAGTGGAATTTTACTTTAGCTTTTATTCTTAATTGTCTCTATTCAATTCAACAGATGCTTTTAACCCCTTTTTGCCTAGATTGGTATATGCACTTGAGCTCTGCAGGTGATTACAGCAGTCTTCAATTTGATCCCGAGATCGAGTTGACAACAAAGAAGCTAAGGAAAAGAGCACAGCGAGAGAGAAGGAGGCAAGCAAGAGCAATGGCTGAAGAGCGCGAGAGCAATTGGAATGTCACCTTTTCAAGTGGTTTATGGAAAAAGTTGTCACTTGCCTGTTGAATTAGTTCATAAGGCATATTGGGCAACTCGATTTTTAAATTGATATGCAACAAGCTGGAGAGAAGCGGTTATTGCAGCTCAATGAACTCGCTGAGTTTATAGAGCAGGCATATAACACTTCACGAATTTTCAAAGAAACAACGAAAAGGTGGCATGACAAGAAAATAGTCAACAAGAGTTTTCATATTGGACAAAATGTTTTGATGTATAACTCTAGACTTAAGCTTTTCCCTGGAAAGCTTAAATCTAGATGGTCAGGTCCATATATTGTATGCGGATATCTCCTTTTGGTGCTGTTGAAATTAAGCATCCTACAAGTGGGAATGTGTTTAAAGTGAATGGACAGCGGCTTAAGGCGTACCATGGGTAAGTGATTGATAAGAGCTCATCCACAGTATGTAAATTCAATGCTCCTAATTATGGTGATTATATTTTGATGATGACAAAGTAATTAACAAATCAAGTCTTGAAAACATTGCAACATTCACAACAACATTAAGTCAAGAAAAGAAGACAAGTGCCCAATCATTCTCAATCAAATATTATTGTAAATTTCTAATTTATGTTGAGAGTGGTTGAGAGTGGGTAGAAATAGTTAGTCTCTTCTAGGAATAAAATTTTATATGACTATTAGGTTGAGATTAACTAAAATTAATACTTGAGAGGAAAAATAAAATTGAAAATTAATTTTTCTCATGTCTGATCAAAATACTCGAGTATTTTGAGAAAGACACGAGTATATACTCGAGTATTTTGTAAAACACTCGAGTATTTGTGTCAGGTCAGCAAATATGACCGTTAGTCTTGTTTGTGCACCAATTCACTCGTGACCGACCAAAAAGACTCGAGTATTTACCAAAAGACTCGAGTATTTTTGTCCAGTCAGCAAAAATGAACGTGGAGAGACTCAAAAACCCAATTGAGGGCATTTGAGTCTCATCCAACCCAAGAGAGCATTTCAGAACCTTATTGTAAAATTTCTCTTTGAATTTGTGCAAGAACAAACAAGACAACAAGATCATAGTGTGTTCAAGCTTTTATAATTTCCTCTTATCAAGTGTTAATGCCCAAAAAGCTCAACTTCTCACTCATATTGTCATTTTATTCCAAGTTGAGTTTTAGGCCTCAATTCTTACATTGAGCTGTGCTTATTTGTGCTATTCCATTGTGAGATTAGTAATACACATACAAAAAGCTTGATTATTCAAAGTCTTGGATTGTTCCCAAGCAAACCCTAAGTGGCTTAGGGTGTTGGAAGTCTTGAGAGGTTCTCAAGCACAAGACTAGGAGGTTCCTAGCCCGGTGGAGTTTCTTGAAGGGAGTTCAAGGAAGCTTTGTGAAGAGTTCTTCAATCACCGGAATCAAATTGGGGTAGAAATGAAGAGTTTGGTACACTCTTGAAGGGTTAGGTTGAGTGAGGTCATTCTCAAGCAATCCTTTGTAATTTCTAACAATTTGATTATTAGTAGAAACTCCTAAGTGATTAGGAGGACTGGATGTAGCTCATTGTTGGAGTGAACCAGGATAAAATTGCTTGAGTGGTGGTTTATTGCTTTTAATCTACTTTCTAGCTCAATAGACTTAAGTCATTTCAATCAATTAGGATTTATACAATTAGGTAGCAAGTTCAAGGAATCTTTGTGTTAAAAGTTTAGATTGCTTGCTATTCTGTTGGATAAGTTCCTGTTTATTATTGAATTGATTTGAGTTAAATTGCTGAATTTTTGTTTCTGGTTTTTCTGCTATCTGATAGGAAAAACTCGAGTTGTTCATCCTGAAAAACTCGAGTATTTCACAAAAGACTCGAGTCTTTTGTGTCTGATTCCAGAAAACTCAGTCTTAGCTCCATTCTTCAATTGTTAGTCCAAACATTTGGTATTAGTGCTTCAAAATACTATTCACCCCTCTAGTATTTGCTTAGCCCGCTTGTTGGTTTCCAACAAGTGGTATCAGAGCTCGGTCGAAAGATCGAGTGTAACAACTTTTTCGAAAAAGATCCTTTTGGAAACTAAATGGGCTCTAGCAATAACTTTGGTGGAGAAGGAGCTTCAATAAACCGTCCTCCACTATTTAATGGTGAAGGATATGTTTATTGGAAAACTCGCATGAAAGTTTTTATTGAAGCAATTGATATGGATATTTGGGATGCAATTGAAAATGGTCCTTTCATTCCCAAAAAGAATATAAATGAAGAAATTGTTGAAATTCCAAGGAGTAGTTGGAATGATGATGAAAAGAGAAAAGTCTCATTTGATTTAAAAGCTAAAAACATCATCTTTTCGGCTCTATCCCATGATGAATTTTATAGAATTTCCCAATGTAAATCGGCAAAAGAAATGTGGGATACATTGCAAGTCACACATGAGGGAACAAGTGAGGTTAGAGATGCAAGATTAAATTCTCTAACTCACGAATATGAATTGTTCCACATGTTGCCAAATGAAACTATTAGTGACTTGCAAAGGCGATTCTCTCACATTGTTAATCATTCGATTTCCTTGGGAAAAGTATTTCGCAATGGTGAAACTACTAACAAAATTCTAAGATGTCTTGATAGGAGTTGGCAACCCAAGATAACCGCCATCAAGGAATCAAGAGACATAAATAGCATGGACTTAGCCACTTTGTTTGGCAAACTCCAAGAGCATGAGATGGAGCTTACAAGACTTGGGATGCATGAGGAATCGGACAAAAAGAAAAAGAGCATAGCACTCAAAGCTTCAACCAAAGCTACAAAAGAAGTTGAAGAATGCTCTACAAGTGGAGATTCCGATGGTGAACCAAATCAAGAAGAATTTGGGATGTTTGTGAAAAGATTCAACAAATTTTTCAAAGGGAAGAAAGGTGGATCTTCATCCAATTTCAAGAGAACCAAAGACTCCAAACAAAGAGAAAAGAGTACCAATGATGGAGTTAAGTGTCATGAATGTGGTGGGGTTGGTCACATAAGAATGGAATGTGCCACATTCTTGAAGAAGAATGACAAGAAGACCCAAGAGACCAAAGGGAAACATGCATACATTGTTTGGGATGCACCGGAGAAGAGCAATGAATCATCTTCAAGTAGCTCCGGTGATGAAAATGCAAACCTTTGTCTCATGGCCAAGAACAATCATGAGTCTTCATCAAGAGCTAATCATGGCATGAGTGAAAGTGATGATGAGGTAACCTCTAGCTCTTCTTGTTCATCTTCAAACTCCATTTCATATGATGATTTGCAAGAAGCCTACAATGAAATGTTAATTCAATTTAAAAGGCTTGCTAAAATTAATAAGGAAAAAGAAAAGAAAATTTTGGAGTTTCAACATGAAATTGATGAATTACAAAAATCTATAAATGAGTTGAAACTTCAAAATGAATCCTTGGAACTTATTAATTCTAGTCATCAAAGTGATTGTGCAAATCATGAGGAAATTATCACTTCATGTGAGAGATGTGATGAACTTGAAAAAGAAGTGAAAGAGTTGAAAAACAAACTCACAATCTCACATGGTGATAGAAACCTCAACCGGTTGTTGAACTCTCAAAGACATAATCACAACAAAACCGGTTTAGGATATGTTCATAAAAAGGACAAAAAGTACAAGGTGGTTGGAACATTTTCTAAGGAAAACTCATCAAAGAGACCAACTTGTACTTATTGTGGAAAAGTTGGACATATCAACATTGAGTGCCATATTAAGAAGTTTGAAATGAATAAGGGCACTTATATGTGGATTAAGAAGGGAGAAAGTCCCAACACTAACCCTAAGGGACCCAACATTGTTTGGGTACCCAAATCGAACAAGTGATTTCATATTGTAGGTGTGCCTTCGAACAGGAAAGGAATTGTGGTATCTAGATAGTGAATGTTCGAAGCACATGACGGGAGATAAGCGGCACTTCATTGAGCTTACTCCAAAGGAAAAGGGTTATGTCACTTATGGGGACAACAACAAAGGTAAAATCCTTGGTATTGGTAAAATCGGAAACTCTTCAAACTTGATTATTGATAATGTGCTCTATGTTCAAGGATTAGAACATAATCTCTCGAGCATAAGCCAATTATGTGATATTGGTAATCATGTAGTTTTTACCTCTACCCATTGCCTCATTAAAAGTGACAAAGATGAATCAATCAAATTTGTTGGTAGAAGATCAAATAATACTTACTTAGTTGATTTGAACAAAGTCACTTCTTTGGTCTCTACTTGTTTAGTGAGCAAAGAAAATGACACTTGGTTATGGCATCGTAGGACCGCTCATATAAATGTAAACCAATTGAAGAAAATACAATCTAAAAATCTAGTAGTTGGTTTACCAAAGCTAAATTTTTTTATTGAAGGTGTTTGTTCTCCTTGCAAGAAATGTAAATAAACCAAAAACACCTTTGGATCAAAAATGGTGATGTCCACATCAAGGCCATTAGAAATGTTTCATATGGACTTGTTTGGACCATCACAAGTAAAAAGCTTTGGTGGCAACTATTATGCATTGGTGATTGTTGATGACTTCTCTAAGTTTACATGGACTTTATTTTTAACTACTAAGAGTGAGACCTACAAATCTTTTAAACATCATGTCAAACTTTTGCAAAACCAAGTAAATCAAAAAGTAATTATTATTCGAACCGATCATGGTGATGAATTCGAAAACCACAAATTTGATAGATTTTGTGCTAAAAATGATATTGAGCACCAATTCTCCGCACCAAGAACTCCGAAGCAAAATGGAGTGGTAGAGCGGAAAAATAGGGTGCTAGAGGAACTTGCTAGAACCATGTTAAATGATTCTCAAGTACCTCAATATTTTTGGGCCGATGGCGTTAATACGGCTTGTTATGTTTTAAATCGTATTTTGATAAGGCCCTCTTTGGATAAAACCCCCTATGAACTTTACAAGGGAAGAAAGCCAAATATATCTCATTTTCATGTCTTCGGATGCCAACTTTTTGTTTTAAATAATGGAAAAGAACACCTTGGCAAGTTTGATTCCAAATCCGATGAAGGCATATTTTTAGGCTATTCTTCTCATAATAAAGCTTATAGAATTTTCAATAAAAGAAATTTAACTATTGAGGAATCAATTCATGTGGTTTTTAATGAGTCTTCGAAAGAAGATAGAGTTTTATGTGATGCTAGTGAAGATGGCATTGATTTTTCAAAAGAAGAAAAAGAGAGAGAGAAATCAAAAGTTGATGAAGGAGAAGTAAGGGAAGAACTTCCTCCAACTTGGAAATCGGTCAAGGCTCATCCTATAGACAATGTCATAGGAGATATGTCAAAGGGAGTACTTACTCGTAGGTCTATTTAAAACATTTGCCACTATGTCTCTTTTGTTTCTCAAATTGAACCCGATTCAATTAAAAAGGCCATTGAGGATGATCATTGGGTTCTTGCTATGCAAGAAGAATTAAACCAATTTGAAAGAAATGAAGTTTGGGTTTTAGTCCCTAAACCCGATTATCATACCATAATTGGTACTAAATGGATTTATAGAAACAAACTTGATGAATCCGGGTTGATTATATGAAACAAAGCTAGACTAGTAGCTCAAGGGTACAACCAAGAGGAAGGTATCGATTATGATGAGACCTTTGCTCCGGTTGCGCGTCTTGAAGCTATCCGAATTTTACTTGCTTTTGCTTCAATCATGAAATTCACTTTATATCAAATGGATGTTAAAAGTGCTTTCTTGAATGGGTTTATAAATGAAGAAGTGTATGTCAAACAACCCCCCGGTTTTGAAAATAGTGAATTTCCAAACCATGTTTATAAATTGAAAAAGGCACTCTATGGATTGAAACAAGCTCCTAGAGCTTGGTATGATCGATTGAGTTCCTTTCTATTAGAAAACAAGTTTCAAAGAGGGAAGGTTGATAATACACTATTTATTTATAAAACCAAGGATGACATTTTGTTAGTACAAATCTATGTTGATAATATCATTTTCGGTGCTATTAACGTGTCTCTTTGTAGAAAGTTTTCAAATTTGATGAAAAAGGAATTTGAAATGTCAATGATGGGAGAACTCAAGTTCTTCCTAGGCTTACAAATAAAGCAAGTCAAGGAGGGGATATTTGTACGTCAAGGGAAATATTGCAAAGAGCTCCTTGAGAAATCCGGATTGGACAAGTGCAAGGAAGCCCACACTCCAATGAGCACATCATGCTATCTAGACAAGGATGAACAAGGTACACCGGTTGATGTTAATAAGTATAGGGGTATGATAGGTAGTCTCCTATATCTCACTGCATCTAGACCGGATATTATGTTTAGTGTATGCATGTGTGCTAGATTTCAAGCTAATCCTAAAGAATCTCACCTATCCGCAGTTAAACATATATTTAAGTATCTAAAAGGAACAATTAACACTGGTTTATGGTATCCTGCTGATGCCAATCTTAGTTTAGTTGGTTACTCGGATTCCGACTTCGCGGGATGCAAGCTTGATCGCAAAAGCACCAGTGGTACTTGCCATTTCTTGGGAAGTTCATTGGTGTCATGGTTTTCTAAAAAACAAGCTTGTGTCGCTCTTTCTACCGCCGAAGCGAAATATATCGCAGCCTGTAATTGTTGTGCTCAACTGTTACGGATGAAACAACAATTATCGGATTTTGGTTTGAAACTTGAAAATATTCCGATTAGATCGAGAACACGAGTGCAATCAATTTGACTAAGAATCTGGTGTATCACTCAAGAACTAAACACATTGAAATAAGACATCATTTTTTAAGAGATCATGTACAAAAGGGTGATTGCACAATTGAATTTGTTAGTATCACAAATCAATTAGCCGACATTTTTACAAAACCTCTACCAAGGGACACCTTTTATCATATTAGGAGAGAATTTGGTATTTTAGATGAAGCTAATATAGGCTAATTGCATTGTGTGTCATTTTTGGAAGATCACCATATTAGTCTTACTCTAATGTGTTATTGATTCTTAGTTAAATTGTCCTTGATGATATTTGAAATTGTATGTGTTAATTGTGTGTGATTCTGTACTGTATTCCAAGTTGGTAGTGAAGCATTTGTGTTTGATTTGTGTTTGGTCTTTTAAAACTGAGTTTTTACTTTCTGTTCTGTCAAAATACTCGAGTTTTTCCAAAAACACTCGAGTATATTAATTCAAAATTAAATCAGTTTTAAATTGAAAAAGTTTTTAATCAGGGTCTGATAAAAATACTCGAGTGTTTTGAAAAACACTCGAGTCTTTCAAAACCCCAAATTTTTGAAATTTCAGACCAAACTCGAGTATTTTCCAAAAACTCGAGTATTTTGCGTTTTCCTGAAATTTGAACTTTCGGACCAAACTCGAGTTTTTCAGTTTTTACTCTAGTTTTCTGGGAAATCTGGGCTGAGTCACGAACGACTCGAGTATATTTTCAAAAACTCGAGTATATCCTAAAGAACAACTCGAGTATTTATGAATATACTCGAGTGTTTTGGAACGTTTATATATACTCTCAGCCTTCCAGACTCGAGTTTCTGCGACCCCTTTCTCTTCTCTCTCGGTTTTCTCATATCTCTCTCCTCAAAACTCAGATTTTACTCAAAGTTTTGCCAAATCTTACTAGTTTTTCATCCTCTAAACTCTTCTCTCGGTTATATTCTCCTCCAGATGCTCCAGCTTCTTCGATGTTTTGATGATGTTGACCTTTGGATTTTATCTTAGTTTTCATTATGTTTTCATCATGTTGATCTTTGTTAAATTTTTTGTATTGTGAGAACTTGGTGTTTTGAGACTTTGGGTTTATTATTGCACCTTTGATTTGGACCTTTTATGATGTTATTATGTTAATGAATTTGGTTTTCACTATGGTGTTTGTGCAAAGCTACAGGGGGAGCTCTTTATTGTTTTTATTATGTCTCTGTTTTATTGCATAGCTGGTTATGGGGTTTTCCAATTATGCACCTCTCCTCCCTTGATCTTTTTTTAAATTGTTACACCTTTTTGGATCATGACAAAAAGGGGGAGAGATATTATACACTTGTCTTGACATTGTTGCACCTAATTTTTTCTAATTATGGTATATACTCTGATAATTGTTGAATACTCTATACCATAGGCTTGTGCTAAAAATTAAATTGTCATAACCTCTTGCACAAGTTGAATTTTTAGATAGGTGAAAAGTATCATATAGTGAGGGGGAGTTGCACCTTCAAGTGGATTCAAGCTCAACAAATGATACAAGTGTTAATTATTTTGTCATCACCAAAAAGGGGGAGATTGTAAATTCAATGCTCCTAATTATGTTGATTATATTTTGATGATGACAAAGTAATTAACAAATCAAGTCTTGAAGACATTGCAACATTCACAACAATATCAAGTCAAGAAAAAAAGACAAGTGCCCAATCATTCTCAATCAAATATTATTGTAAATTTCTAATTTATGTTGAGAGTGGTTGAGAGTGGGTAAAAATAGTTAGTCTCTTCTAGGAATAAAATTTTATATGACCATTAGGTTGAGATTAACTAAAATTAATACTTGAGAGGAAAAATAAATTTGAAAATTAATTTTTCTCATGTCTGATCAAAATACTCGAGTATTTTGAGAAAGACTCGAATATATACTAGAGTATTTTGTAAAACACTCGAGTATTTGTGCCAGGTCAGCAAATATGACCGTTAGTCTTGTTCGTGCACCAATTCACTCGTGACCGACCAAAAAGACTCGAGTATTTACCAAAAGACTCGAGTATTTTTGTCCAGTCAGCAAAAACGAACGTTGGAGAGACTCAAAAACCCAATTGAGGGCATTTGAGTCTCATCCAACCCAAGAGAGCATTTCAGAACCTTATTGTAAAATTTCTCTTTGAATTTGTGCAAGAACAAACAAGACAACAAGATCATAGTGTGTTCAAGCTTTTATAATTTCCTCTTATCAAGTGTTAATTCCCAAAAAGCTCAACTTCTCACTCATATTGTCATTTTATTCCAAGTTGAGTTTTAGGCCTCAATTCTTACATTGAGTTGTGCTTATTTGTGCTAATCCATTGTGAGATTAGTAATACACATACAAAAAGCTTGATTATTCAAAGTCTTGGATTGTTCCCAAGCAAACCCTAAGTGGCTTAGGGTGTTGGAAGTCTTGAGAGGTTCTCAAGCACAAGACTAGGAGGTTCCTAGCCCGGTGGAGTTTCTTGAAGGGAGTTCAAGGAAGCTTTGTGAAGAGTTCTTCAATCACCGGAATCAAATTGGGGTAGAAATGAAGAGTTTGGTACACTCTTGAAGGGTTAGGTTGAGTGAGGCCATTCTCAAGCAATCCTTTGTAATTTCTAACAATTTGATTATTAGTAGAAACTCCTAAGTGATTAGGAGGACTGGATGTAGCTCATTGTTGGAGTGAACCAGGATAAAATTGCTTGAGTGGTGGTTTATTGCTTTTAATCTACTTTCTAGCTCAATAGACTTAAGTCATTTCAATCAATTACGATTTATACAAATAGGTAGCAAGTTCAAGGAATCTTTGTGTTAAAAGTTATTTAGATTGCTTGCTATTCTGTTGGATAAGTTCCTGTTTATTATTGAATTGATTTGAGTTAAATTGCTGAATTTTCGTTTCTGGTTTTTCTGCTATCTGATAGGAAAAACTCGAGTATTTCAGAAAAGACTCGAGTTGTTCATCCTTTAAAACTCGAGTATTTCACAAAAGACTCGAGTCTTTTGTGTCTGATTCCAGAAAATTCAGTCTTAGCTCCATTCTTCAATTGTTAGTCCAAATATTTGGTATCAGTGCTTCAAAATACTATTCACCCCCCCTCTAGTATTTGCTTAGCCCGCTTGTTGGTTTCCAACACAGTGGAGCTCAAAGATCCTTAGTTCATGAAGAAGTGTCATCCGTCAGGCTCGGGACGTTAAACAAGCGCTTTCTGGGAGGCAAGCCAGTAGTAACTCTTCCTTTCGTCTTTTATTTTTATTATTTTTTTTTAGAGTAGGAATTTTGTTTTTCCATTAAAAAAATTTTTTGGTACAGGTCTGTAGCACCACGCTTGGGCGCGCCTTATATACGCCCAGGCGTAGTGGGGGTCACACGAGCCAAAAGGGGGGTGAAAGCCAATTTTAATTAGAAAATAAAGGAGGCCAACTCAGGTAGATTGGCATTGAAGCGCACGTCAAACCGCGCTTGAGCGCAGTAGGGTTCAAAAAATGAAAAGGGGGGTTTGAATTTGTGCGCCTGAGCGCACGAGTCGCGCGCTCAAGGGGATTCGAACCCTAATTTCATAATCTCTTCTTCTCACTCGAACTCAGCACACTTTCTTCACTCCTTTCTTCACCCTTATCCTCCACAAATCCACCATTCCAACTCATCTTCAACCAATTTCCTTCCCAAATCCGTGTTACTCTATTCCTTCTCTTCCATTTTCGTGCTTGTGTTGGGCTCTCTCTCACTCCATTCGGGTTTCTCTCTAAGGGGTAAGTTAATTAGAATTTCGTTCTAATTCTTACTATTCTAGGTGTTAATCTTAGTTTTTCTCTAGATTCCTAGTGACTGTTGTTAGGATTAGTGCTTATTAGGGAGTTTTAATCTTAGATTTGAGTTCTAGAGCCAATTCCCTTTTAGTGCACATTAGGTGCTTGATATATTGTCTAGGAGAGTTTAGCCACAATGTCTACCAGTAGGAATAAGGGAAAGCGACCTAGAGTTAACCCACCATCTTCATCAGGTAGGAGAGCCTTTGAACAACCGGAAGTCAAGGTATTCTATGATAGTCAATGCAAGGGAAAGGGGATTGTGTCTGAGGGTAGTCTAGAAAACCCCTACTTCCTTACCAGTGACTACATTGTTCCCCGTGTCAATTATAACCAATGGACAACCGCTTTCACAAAAGAACCTGATTCTATCTTTAGTAAGTCCACGGTTTGGGAGTTCTTTGCTCACGCTCACTATCGTGAGGTGAGAACTCTCGGATGTCGCTTGAGTTGGGTTCGGGGGAAGGAAATTTTTTATGATCCACACATTATTGCTAGAGTCTTAGAGTTACCTGATTACCCAGCTAAAACCGACTTTGTTGAGTATTATCGTCGTTCCTCAATTAACAATGATGATTATAATGATTTGAAAGAAGCCCTTTTTCTAAAAGGGAAAGATTGGAACTATGGTGCCCACAATTCGGTGAAGCATGTTTATGCCAAACACTTAGAGCCCTGGGCAAGATTCTGGGCGCACTTCATCATGCACAATATTTACCTCAGTCTCACGAGTTCGAGTGTAAGCCTGCAATTCTGCGCATTGTCTATGGAATTTATGATGAGATGAAGGTGGACGCAGCTTGGTTGATGTCGGAGTATATCTTCCACTTGGCCCGGGAAACCAAACCGGGTACTTTTGGTTTGCCTGGGTTGATTACCAAGCTTTGCGATGATGCTGGAGTTTATTTGGTGATAATTTGCGCGATCTTAAGCACTCGGCCCAGCTGACTCGCAAGCATCTGGATAAATACACGAAAATAGCTAATGAAGAGCTTGGGCCAGGTGCGCCTGGTGCCCCTGCAGTCCAGCCCGTTCCTGCACCTCAGGATGGGGTGATGGCTAATATGACTCGCATGATGGCGCGGCTGTTGCGCCTTCAGAGCAGGCAGACTCACTATTTCCAAATGGAGATGCAGAGGAATCAGACTAGGGATGCTCAGTTGCGAGCGATGGGCAAGCAGATGACCATTCCCTTCCACCTTGCTCCATATACTATGGAGGAGTTGCATATGCTGAGTAATTCTTCTTCGTCCGATGATGTGCAGGATGAGGGTGCTGAGATGTAGTTAGGGGAAGTTTATGTTTGGTTAGATAGTTCCCTTGCTGGGTAGTTGTCTTGGGTAACAATTTGTGGATGGTTTTATTGCTGAAACTATTATGTGACTTGGTACTTTCGTACTTATGGATCTGTACAAAGCAAAAACATTTGTAGTTTTTTTTATGGATTTATTTTCCTCATATTTTTGGTCATTATTAGAGATTATTTGTTATGCAGGTGAATAAGTTTGGGGGAGAGTTCTCTCATGTGCTTTACAGGGACCAATTAAATGTGAGGGAAGTTTCTATTTTCCTTCGTTTTTGATTTTTTTTTTTATTATTTTATAGTTTAGGTTAGAATTGTTTTCTTGAAGAGAAGCCACATTCTAAGTTTGGGGGAGGGTAACAAAATAAAAAAATTTCTGAACTTGATTTCTCCCTTGGCTTTGTGTTGGGTTTTGTCCTGACATGAGTAGGCACTAATTCTAGGTTTTAGATTTGTTCCCTTGATATGTGTAAATGCTTATGATTTCCGACATGTTCTACCCAGATACTAATTGGATTTAGCTTTGAAAATTAGTTGTTTGGCTAACTTGTTGTGAATGATTGATTGGTGAATTGACCTTAACCAGTAAGATTTTGAGCCTATACACTTGAAGGAGTAATGCTTAATGAAATTGTGATGAAACTCCTATTTCTTTCATGAGAGTTGTTCGCTTTGATTGTTTGTTCTAGAACTTGACTTGTGACCTTTTCAAAATTGACAATTGATTGCATTCATGAATATGATTAAGGCACTTAGGTTTGTTTTTGTGGCCTTCAACAAATTTTGGTAACATAATGTTTCCTTAGTTGCCCACTTTGAGCCTTTGAGATTTAGTGATTTTCTTTGGTACCCTACATAAATTGAATTATTTTTGTGAAGTACCTTTGAAATTGTGAATGGGCAATTAAGTGGAATGTTAGAAAAATTGGTGAAAGTGTAAGTGCTGAAAGTTTGGTGTTTCTATTTCTCTTAGGAAAAAAAAAGGCAACAAATGTGTGAAAAAGAAAGTGAAGAAGAAGAAGAGAATAGAAAAAGAAAAAAAGAAAAAAGATCAAGTGAATTGAGTTGTGATTGTGTAATTACTTTCTTGCTCATTTCATAATTTAAAAGGGAAGTGTTGTGATTTCATTGATTAAGTCCTTTGTTTATCCTTTTATTTTTTTATCCCACCTAACATTTTTAGTCATGGCCCCATTACAACCAAAGAAAGACCTTATGATTTGTGCATGCTGTCAATAAATTCAGTGGAGATGTAGGTTTACAGTCAAGCTTATGGTAACATGCTTTCATTGTTTGAACATGAGTGAATTGATAAATATTACCCATACACATGAGAGATGTTGAGAGGTGGTGCGGTCACTAATCTTTTGCTCACTTTGAGTTTGATTTTCAACTGATTTTCATTAAGGTGATTTGCTAGTGAAGAAAAGTATTTTGGGTAGGTGAGTTGGAATTTATGGTTAGGTTGCTATACTTTGGGAGGTGAGAATCTTAGGCTCTGAATTTTTGTTTTACTTTTGCCTGGGACATGCAAAATGCTAAGTTTCGGGGACTGATTTGGGCTCAATAAATGATGTTTTTGAATGATAATTTACCCTCTTTCTTTGTGATTTTGGTTTGTTTCTCAAGTAATTGTAGGAAAAGATTGAGTTTTTTCTATTAATGATGGGGAATGAGATCCTTTGGGATTTTGTACCTTTTTGGCCTTAATTTCAAGTTTTGGAGCAATAATTTGATGAATTGGAGCAGAGGAAAAAAAGAAAGAAGTCTTGGAACTATGAAATTGGAGCAAAGAAGGGCAAAATGGTGATTTCAGTCAACGTGCGTCTAACCGCCGGTTAGGCGCGCTCAAGCGCGCGAGATTAAAAAGGCCGATAATGGGATGCAAACTACTAATTCTCTCAGGTAGTTCTGCGCTCAAGCGCAAGGAGAGGCGCGCTCAAGCGCGCATGGGGTCAGCAATCTTAAAAAAAGGGTCAAACTTCCAATCGTGTGCGGAACAAACAGGCGCGCTCAAGCGTGCGACGCTAAATTATAGATTTTAAATCTTATCTTTTCAGATTTAGTTGTGGGATTGGTTCCAAACGTTTTTAATTAGGATTTTTAGGTTTTTTGAGTTAGTTAACACGTTTTAGAGGAGAGAAATATTAAGAGAGCATTGGAGGCAAGTTTGAAGAATTGCACTTTGTGATTGGAGATTAGGGTAATTTCATGTCACTTGTTATGATTTTTATTATTCTTCTTTCTTTTTCCTCCTTAATCATGTGTAACTAAACTCCGTTTTGGGAACATATGAATTTGTATGCAACCATCATAGTTATTGCTTAATGAATTATTGTTTTTCCATTAAGTATTGTGTTTGATTATGTTTTCATTGTTTATCATGAATTTGGATCCGTTTATGATTTGGTAATTTTAATTGAATAGGAATATTGAATTAGGATTTAGACCTTTAATCAAACAATTCAATTGCATAGGGATAGGAATATGTCTATGAATTGGATAGCCATTTAATAATTTTGATTGAACATTAATTGGTAGATTAGGATTTAAGGCTCTGCTTAAGGAATTAAGAGAGATTGAATCACTAAGAAACAAGGTTGACCTAATGAATTAGGCTGCTTTTACCTTTGCGAAATTGGTTCAATACTTAGGAAATTCATTGATTCGTTAGCAATTACTTTTGGAACCTACAATGAAACATGTACCCAAGTTTTTCCCAAATCTTTTCACAACTATTAATTTGCGTTTTTGTTTTACAATTTAATTTAGTTTAAAAATTTTCAAGTCAATTGAGTCTTAATTTGAATTTCACTTAATAACTACATTTAGGTGAGAATTGTTTTAATCGATTTTAGTCCTCGTTGGGAACGACATCTCACTTCTACTTTATTACTAGTACGATTTGGTGTACTTGCCAGAATCCCAACAATTATCAATTCATACCTGTATTTGATTGTTTCCGGTAAAAGGTGTTCTTCCAGTAACGAGCTGAAACAAAATCGCACCAACACTCCAGAGATCTGCCTGCATGTTTAATTCAAGATAAACCGGAAGGAAACAACCATATACACAGGACTTTTCAAGATATTAAAAAGCAAAAATCACCTTAGCATCATACTTCTGTAGTTGCATGATTTCTGGAGCCATGTATAGTGGTGAACCACACAAGGTTTCTGCAAGGCCCCTAGGTTGCAGAGATCTGCTCAAGAAAATTGTGCTTTAACAAATAAATTACAGAAAGGAGTATATAGAAGCTTTTCCAGATAGAATTCCACAGTATTACATGCAAAGGAGAAAATAATATCAAAGCAAACAAGGAGGTATAATTTGCAAGTAGACCCACGATTGAAAGATTAACAAATTTGTGGAGCTTTAAACTCAAACTTTTTTATATTATGATGTATTGGACCCATTTGAAATATGTTTTAGTTATTACTGTAAGTAAAATATCGAGCCTCGTACATAAAGTGTAATATGTTGAAAACGGTTGGGCTTTTATGAGGCCTTAACCATTATTTGGGTCTTAAAGATGCACAAAGTAGAAAAAATTAGGCTACCTTGCAAATCCAAAGTCAGCGATCTTCAACACTGACCTCTCGTCGTTTCTGGAGAGAAGAAGGTTCTGTTTCAAGGAAGATAGGCATTATGATAAGAACCAACTCTCCCATAAGCTGTGGAGTCACGTGAATGGTTTTTATATATCTAACATGCCCTCTCAAGAAATAGCCCTTTGGGCTTGAAATGTGGACTATGCACAAGCCTGCCATGCCTTGCCTTGTGCTTAAAGTTAACTTCTACTATTTATTTAGAATAATGAGAACCACAAGGATAGAACTCTTACTTGGTCATAGAGGCTCTGATACCATGTCAAAAACCAACTCTCACAAAAGCTTTTGGGAGAAAACACAAATGGTTTTAAATATGTAACAAAATATATAAAATAACAATGCATTTATACTATGACAAATTCAAAATTTTACAGGCTTAAACATCCATAATCCTTGATATTTATAGCCATCATGCCATCATCTACAGCTGCTAATTGCAAACCATACAGAAATATGATTGCCTACTATTAACACTTTCTTGCTCTTCAGTAGAAACATGAAAGAACATTATTAATTGAAAATAGAAGGGCACCATCAATGATTCTTAACCATATGACCTATAAATCAATCAATAAGAATTTTTGCCTAAACATTAGGTTCAAACACAACCTGTGGTTTCAGATCTCGGTGAATAAGGTTATTGTCCCGAAGAACTTGTAGGCCAGTAGCTGTAACACAAAATTTCTCATTTATTACTAGAACAAATAAAGAAAAAAGAACTGTACAGAGCAGAGATATGCACCAAGCTGCTGCATAAAATGCTTTGCAGTTCCCTCCGGTACCCTTCCATGGCGTTGAATATACAAAGAGAGATCTCCACCTTTACAGTATTCTAACACAAGATGTATCTTACCAGGAACCTACATTAAAAAAAATATATATAAGCACTGACTTTACTGATACACCAATAATTGAAAAATTAATTTGGCGCTACACTCCAAATAATGATGACATCCAAACCAATCTATTAACTAAATTCCTAGCATAACCTCATACATTTTGGTTTTGAATTAAATAAGTCAAGCTTAATATTTAACCATGATCCATAGGAAACAACCATCTATATCTCTGCAATTAGCACGAATGAAATCCACCCTAGAACCGATTTCAGGACACGCAACTTATCATGAAACTACGGCAGGCTACCATTTCCCAATATTAGAGTATACATAAGTTAAGTGTAGTTAGGGTAGGCAGTTATAACCACCAGCCACATGTAGGAATAGTAAGAGATGAAGTAGAGTGAGGAGTCTCAGGACCAACAGAAGTAGTTGAAAAAGAATGCTCATCAAAAACTACATCTTTCGAGACATACATTCTGCCAGAACTAGAGCAGAGACACTTATAACCCCTATGACTAGGAGAATAAACCAAGAATATACACTTGGTAGACCTGGGCTGAAGCTTATTCTTAGCATAAGGCCTAAGACAAGGGTAGCATATGCAACCAAAAACCTTAAGAAAATTATAATCTGGTTGAGCCTTAAACAAAAGTGAATAAGGAATCTCCCCATCAATAGAGGAACTAGGTAACCTGTTTATAAGATAAACAGCTAATAAAAGCATGGTTCTAGTAAAAGGTAGGAAGAGAAGCATGAGCAAGCATAGTGAGGCCCATCTCAACTATGTGTCTGTGTTTTCTTTCTATCACACCATTTTGGTGATGTGTATGTGGGCAAAAAACCCTGTGAATGATACCCTGAGACTCAAGCAACTTAGTAAAAGGTCTGAACTCACCCCCCCCCCCCCCCCCCCCCCAATCTGTTTGGACAGATTTAATAGACAGAAAACTAAGTAGTAACATACTGTTGAAAATGCTGAAAAGTTTGAAGAGCCTCAGATTTCTGTTTCAAAAGAAAAAGCCATGTAAACCTAGTGCATGAATCAACAATAGACATGTAGTATTTGAACCCTGTAGAAGAGGTCTCTGGAGCATGACCCCAAAGATCAATATACACTAAGTCAAAGGAATATTTGTAAACACTAGGGGAAGGGGATGAAGGTAATGTATGAGATTTAGCAATTGCACATGCAGAACAGAAAACAGAGGATTCTTTATTGATATTTGAGGAAATATTACAAGACTTTAGGACAGCTTTTACAATTCCCTCATGAGGGTGACCAAGCCTACTATGCCAAAGTGAGTGTTAGAAAGTGAGAGAGAGAGAGAAAGAGAGAGAGAGAGAGACAGAATGAAATGAATTCTGTTATTATTAGTTAGAAAAGTGAGTACCCCTATCTATTTATAGTAGGAGCCTCAACTAACTTAAGTTACATGACATGACAACTGTCAACACATAGTGTTACAGCTGTGAATTCTAAACTATTGAATACTGAAAAGTACATAATACTGAAACTATAGAAACTATACAGTACCTAACATTCCCCCTTGTTGGATATACAGTGTATATCCAACATTCCCCCCCTGAAACTAAACATACACATGGACCATTCAGCTAGAGGAATCTCCACAGAAGAATTCTTCTTTCAATCTAGGTGGAGGAAAATAGCCTAAAATAGATCTGTGCTGAGAAGCAATTTGAAACTTGTCTGTCACATTCAGTTTGCCTCTGAGGAGAGAAAATCTAGTAGTAGAAAGAGGTTTGGTGAGGATATCTGCCACCTGCTGTTCTCCAGGTACATGCTCAACAATTAGCTTCTTGTGCAGAACCTTTTCTCTTACCCAAAACAAATCTAGTTCAATGTGTTTTGTTCTTGAATGAAGAACAGGATTTTTAGTGAGCATTACTGTGCTTAAATTGTCACAATATATAACAGGGATGTTAGTATTGTAGCCAAGCTCACTCAACAAACTTTGAACCCACATAAGTTCCCCTGCAGTGTTAGCCAAGCTTCGGTACTCTGCCTCAGCTGTAGATCTTGCTACCCATTCTTGCTTCTTTGACCACCAGGAGATAAGGTTTGAACCCAAGTAAACACAAGATCCTGAAGTAGACTTTCTGTCATTAGGATCTGTTGCCCAATCAGCATCACTATAGGCAAACAGATTTAGTGGACTATGCATAGATGTAGGTTTGAGTAGCAGACCTTGATCTAAAGTACCTCTGAGATATCGCAACACTCTTTTCAGTGCTTTCCAGTGCTCTTCTAAAGGCTGAGAAAGAAACTGACATAACTTGTTAACACTGTAGCAAATTTCTGGTCTGGTTGTGGTGACATACTGCAGTGCACCAGCTAGAGATCTGTACAAAGAAGGATCAGCCATGTAATTGCTGCCCTGCTTTGTTAGTTTAAGACCACCAACCATTGGTGTTGGCTGGCTTTTCATATCCGCTAAGTGAGATCGTTCAAGAAGGTCCTTAATGTACTTGGACTGAGTAAGTAACAACTCCCCAGTAGGTAGCTTCTTTATTTCAATACCTAGAAAATAGTCAAGAGACCCAAGGTCTTTGAGAGCAAAAGCAAGATTCAGTTTGCCAATTAACTCCTGAATCAGATTTGGTGAAGTACCTGTGATGATGATATCATCAACATAGCATAGAACAAAAAGTTTGTGAGTTGAGGTAGCATGAATGAAGAGAGAATGGTCACATCTACACTTCCTGAAACCAAGGGATAGTAAAGTGCCAGCCAGTTTATCAAACCAAGCTCTAGGAGCTTGTTTTAAACCATAGATGGCTTTATGTAACTTGCAAACAAGAGTACGGTCAGCATGCTGGAACCCTTCTGGTTGTTGCATGTACACCTCTTCTAGAACTCCATTCAAAAAGGCATTGTTAACATCTATTTGCTGAATATCCCAGCCATAGGTCAATGCAAGAGTAAGAACAACCCGAACAGTGACTGGTTTGACAACGGGGGAAAAAGTTTCACTGTAATCAAAACCACGTTTCTGATGATAACCCTTAGCCACTACCCGAGCCTTAAACTTGTTAATAGTACCATCAGGATTCTCTTTAATTCTCCAAACCCATTTGCAACCAATAGCTTTTCTCCCTTTAGGTAATGGAACAAGAGTCCAAGTGCCATTTCGGATTAAAGCTTGATATTCTTCTTCCATAGCAGACTTCCAACTAGGAATACTGAGGGCAATCTTGACTGAAGCAGGTTCAGTATGAGCAGTATAAACACTGGGAGATCCTGCAATATTACTAGCCTTTGATCTTGTTATCATGGGATGGGTATTAGTTGGAACAGAAGTAGGAGATGGAGAAGAAGAAGAAGTAGAAGTGGAGTTATTTGTGAGAGAAACTGTAGGAGAAGCTGTGGGAGGTAAAGAAGAAGAAGAAGGAGCCAATGAAGGTTGCTGACTAGGAGACTGATCAGAACTGACAGTATGAGGATAAGGAGACTGATCAGAAACACTAGATACAGGAGTAGGAATAGGTGATAAACCAGGAGATTGTAACACAGTGAGTTGAGTGGGTATACTAGGAGAGGAAGTAGTGTGAGAAGGCTTAGAATCAACAGTGGATGTGAGAAATGAAGTTTCATCAAAAATGACATCCTTAGAGATATACATTCGGCCTGAAGTAGGACAGAGGCATTTATAACCTTTATGACTAGGTGAATAGCCTAAGAAGATACATTTCACTGACCTAGGCTGAAGCTTATTCTTGACATAAGGCCGAAGACAAGGATAGCATATACACCCAAAAACCTTGAGAAAGTGATAATCAGGCTGATCCTTAAACAAAACAGAATAAGGAATTTTTCCACCAATAGATGCACTTGGCAGCCTGTTTATGAGATAAACAGCACTTATAAATGCATGATCCCAGTAATAAGTAGGAAGAGAAGCATGAGCTAGCATAGTAAGCCCCATCTCAACTATGTGTCTGTGCTTCCTTTCTATGACACCATTTTGGTGATGAGTGTGTGGACAGATAACTCTATGAACAATGCCCTGAGACTCGAGTATTTTTCTAAAAGGTCTGAATTCACCCCCCCAATCTGTTTGCACAGATTTGATAGAAACAGAAAATTGAGTATGAACATACTGCTGAAAATGCTGAAATGTTTGCAGTGCCTCAGACTTCTGTTTTAAAAGAAATAGCCAAGTGAACCTAGTGCAGGAGTCTACTATAGACATATAGTATTTAAAACCTGTAGATGAAGTCTCTGGAGCAGGACCCCAAAGATCAATATACACTAGATCAAAAGGAGATTTATAAACATGTAGGGAAGGGGTTGATGGTAATCGATGAGACTTGGCAATAGCACATGCAGAACAAAAAACATTAGAGTCTTTATTTATATTTGAGGAAATATTACATGATTTGAGAACATCTTTTACAATTCCCTCATGAGAATGGCCAAGCCTATTGTGCCATATAGAGTAACAGCTAGTAGCTGAAGTAACACTATTTACAGAACATGTATTAGAAACAGTGGAACTAGGTACAGCATTATGTAAAATACTAGATACTGTATTTGTAGTGGAAGATATGTCTGTGAGAGAAGAACTTGAAGGATGGGACTGGGGCTGAAGTATGCCAGGAAAACTGTAAAGCCCATCAGCACCAAGTGTGCCTTCAAGAAGTATAGAGTGATTGCCCTGAGATTTCACAAAGCAACAGTTAGGATGAAATTCAAAGTAGACATTATTATCTTTGGCAAACCGACTCACACTAACTAGATTCTTAGTTATTGAAGGGACTAAAAGAAGATTTTTAAGATATAGAGGAGAAAGGGAATTTGTTAATATGCTGGTACCAATTCCAGTTATTGGTATACCAGACCCATTACCCATGAGAATTTCATCTTGACCTGAGAGAGGAGTCCTGGACTGAGTAAGATTTGCAAGATCGGCTGTCAGGTGATGTGTAGCACCAGAATCAGGGTACCACAGCTGTGAGTTGTAGGCTTGAGGTTCTAAGAGCATAGCCTGAGGAGGGGGTCTGACAGCTGAATAGACTGGCTGTGGAGGTCAAGTAGGACCAGGACCTAGTATGGAGGGCGCTGCAACCATAGGCCTTGGAGCAAACTGCTGAAACATCATAGGTGGATAGTGCAGTGGTTGCTGAAAAGGAAAATATGGAGCAGGAAACTGGAACTGTGGAAGTGCAACATTCTGCTGATTCTGTTGACCCTTGTTAGACTTTGAGGTAGAGGATTTGTCACTGTTACTGTTTGAGGCCATAACAATATCAACTCTATTCCAGCATTTGAGAGCCTCATGGCCAGGCTTGTCACAAAGCTGACACCTAACTCTCCCTTTACCACCAGATTTACCCTTATAGCCTGACTTAGAGGATGTAGAATTTGCTCTTTGTTTTTCACCAGACTGATCAGGAATAGGAGAACCACTACTATCAGAGTCAGATTCAAAGGGATTAGTTGATTTGGGAGGTTTTGTAGCAGCTGAAGACTGAGCAGGAACAGGAGAAGCAAAACCAACACTAGCAGAGGATGGAGCAGGAGCCACAGAATGCTGAGCAT
Organism: Crotalaria pallida; assembly: GCA_037953625.1. Lineage (NCBI taxonomy): Eukaryota > Viridiplantae > Streptophyta > Magnoliopsida > Fabales > Fabaceae > Crotalaria > Crotalaria pallida. Next base: position 47,443,421 of record CM075649.1, on the reverse strand, counting down.
AATATTGAGAAGGAAGACCAGGAAAAATAGGAGAAGGTTGATAAGGCAGCATGCCCTGAGAAACTTCCTGAAACTGAGGTTGAGAAGGTTGCAGAATCTGAGTCTGAGAAGGTTGCTGCAACTGAGACTGAGAAGGTTGTTGTAACTGACCATGAGCAAGATGCACAGAAAAAGCATCATTTGCCACAGGATGAATGCGTTCAAGGTATGCTTCATGAGTCACTAGCAGAGCCTCCAGAGCACCAACAGTAACTGGAGTTTCTCTGACTAATAGTGTAGTGACAAAAGCTTCATATTCAGAGGGAAGCCCTTCCAAAATAATCCTCACTTGTTCCTTTTGAGAAATGGGTTCCCCTACTACTGCAAGGGAATAGGCTAGAGCTTTAATCCTAGCAACAAATTCAGAAACACTCTGAGGTCCTTTCTTTGAAGTATGCATTTCAGAGTGAAGCATTTGGCTTCTAGCCTTAGTTAGGGAACTGAAATAGTTGTGAAGTTCCTCCCAAATTTGAAAAGCATGAACACAGCCTAAAACCCTAGCTTGGACTGGTTCAGAGAGTGACTGTAATAGCCAAGAGGCTATGTGTTGATCTTGTTCCTCCCAATTTAGATAATTAGGATTAATGCGATCAAACTCAATGTCATCATCAGCTATGTACTTAGCAGGAATAATAGGACTCACCACAAAGCGTTGGAGACGGTGTGAAGCAATGACAGCTTCCACTTGTTGCTTCCACACTATGTAATTTTTGTCAGTGAGTTTTGCAGAAATTGAGTGAGAAAATGTAACTGGAGTGAACACAGCACGCAATGGTGCAGGAGTTTGAGAATCAGATGCGGAAGCCATGAAGAGGATCAAAGATTAAGCTGAAACACACGCAAATGAGCCTGAAGAGAATCGGAAACACTGCTAACTGAAAGAAGAACCTGAGAATCAATAATCGCGAACAGCAGAAATCACGAACAGTAGAAATCGCGAACAGTAATCGTGAACAGTAATCGCGAACAAACAGTGATCGTGAACAGTAATCGCAAACAGTAATCGCGAACAGTAATCGCGAACGAACAGTGATAGTGAACAGTAATCGCAAACAGTACTCGCGAACAGTAATCGTGAACAGTAATCGCGAACAGTAGAAGGCAGAACAATTGATGCAGATCCAGAGAAGAAGAAAACAGAATCGAAGCAGTGAAGAAGATGCAGGCTCAAAAGTTTGTGAAAAAGCTCTGATACCATATGAATAATCTAAAAGTATGTGAGAGAGAGAAGAGAAGAGAGAGAAGATAGAGAAGAGAGTGAGAATCTGAAAACTGAAGTCTATTTCAGAAATGGAAAGTTAGTTACAAGAGCTGAGTCATTCACTTCTATTTATAGAAGATTAGAATCAGCTTAAGTTACAAAGCTAAGCTGACAGCTGTACAAAGCTAATCTATTCTTTACATAAACTAACTACATCTAATATACACTGTGTATAGCCTAGCATAGATTCAGGGGGGAATGTTAGATGTAGTTAGTTTATGTAAAGAATAGATTAGCTTTGTACAGCTGTCAGCTTATAAGCTGACAGCTTAGCTTTGTAACTTAAGCTGATTCTAATCTTCTATAAATAGAAGTGAATGACTCAACTCTTGTAACTAACTTTCCAATTCTGAAATAGATTTCAGTTTTCAGATTCTCACTCTCTTCTCTATCTTCTCTCTCTCTTCTCTTCTCTTTCTCACATACTTTCAGATTATTCATACCCCTTATAAACTAAGCTATCCTATTAGATATTCTCTAATAGTCCCTCTTGAAAACTTAGCCAGGAGAATCTGTGTAGGCTGGGCTGATGCCATCTGCTGGTGCAACATCTTGTGTTGAATCTGATCTTAGTGGAAATAGAGGAAAAGAACCAAGAACAGACTTGTTTTGATGAACAATAACTAACACCTGAGACATATCTGTAACATTCAGTTTTTCCTTAAGAAGACTGAATCTGGTATTAGAGAGAGCCTTTGTAAGAATGTCTGCAACCTGCTGCTCTCCAGGAATATGTGCAACAATTAACCTCTTGCTAAGAACCTTTTCTCTAACCCAAAACAAGTCTAGCTCAATATGTTTAGTTCTAGAGTGAAGAACAGGGTTTTTGGTAAGCATAAGTGTACTAAGATTGTCACAATATATGACAGGTGTGTTGGTGTTAAAATTGAGTTCACTCAATAAGCTTTGAATCCACATTAATTCAGTAGCAGTATTGGCTAAGCTCCTGTATTCAGCTTCAGCTGTAGAACGAGCAACCCATTCTTGCTTCTTAGATCACCAAGACACTAGATTAGAACCCAAATATATGCATGAGCCAGAAGTAGACTTCCTGTCATCTGGGTCAGATGCTCAATCTGCATCACAGTATGCAAATAAAGGCAAGGGTCCAAGTTTAGAAGTAGGTTTCAGCAACAATCCCTGATCAATAGTACCACTGAGATATCTAAGAATCCTCTTTAATGCTTTCCAATGCTCTTCTAAGGGTTGAGATAGAAATTGACACAATTCGTTAACACTATAACAGATTTCAGGTCTTGTTGTAGTCACATACTGCAGGGCACCAGCCAAGGATCTGTACTCAGTTGGATCAGCCATGTAGTTACAGCCTTGTTTAGTCAATTTCTGGCCACCCACCATAGGTGTAGGTTGACTCTTCATATCAGTTAAGTGAGCTCTCTCAAGAAGATCCTTAATGTACTTAGATTGAGTAAGAAGAAGATCACCAGTAGGGAGCCTTTTGATTTCAATCCCAAGAAAATAATCGAGAGCACCAAGGTCTTTAAGGGCAAAAGCTAAGTTGAGTCTGCCAATCAGATCTTTAATCAAGGAAGGAGTACCCGTACATAACACAAAACAAAGAGTCTATGAGAGGAAGTGTTGTGAATAAAGAGAGAATGATCACATCTACACTTGCGAAACCCAAGAGACAAGAATGTGCCAGCTAACTTTTCAAACCAAGCCCTAGGTGCCTGTTTTAAACCATACAGTGCTTTATTAAGCTTACAAACCTGAGAATTATCTCCAGAATGAAACCCTTCTGGTTGTTGCATGTACACTTCTTCTTCAAGATCACCATTAAGAAAAGCATTATTCACATCAATCTGCTGTATGTCCCACCCATGAGTAAGTGCAAGAGTAAGAACAACCCTGACTGTGACAGGTTTAACCACTGGTGAGAAGATTTCACTGTAATCACGTCCATATTTCTGATGAAAACCCTTTGCCACCACACGAGCCTTAAACTTGTTGAGTGTGCCATCAGGATTTTCTTTGACTTTAAAAATCCACTTGTATCCTATAGCTTTCTTTCCTTTTGGCAGAGTAACCAAAGTTCAAGTCTTATTTCTGATTAAGGCTTGATATTCCTCCTCCATAGCACGTTTCCAGTGAGGAATAGTAAGTGCAACCTTAGCTGAAACAGGTTCAGCATAGATACTCTTTGATGCTACAGATTTAGAATGAGCAGTATAGACTCTTGGAATTCCTGAATTAGTACCAGACTTTGACCTTGTGACCATAGGGTGTGTATTAATAGGAACAGACACTGAACTATTTGAAGAAGAAGGTTCAGAACTAAGAGAAATAGTAGGAGAAGCTGTAGAAGGTAAAGAAGAGGAGGAGATAGAGATGGGAGATATATGTGGGCTTTGTAAAGGAGGAGAATTATCTTGTGAAACAAAGGAGGGAGATAGTGGAGGACTAGATGAAGACATAACAGTATCAGACATAGATGGACTTAGGACAGTAAGATGAGTAGGAACAGTAGTGGATGAAATAGAAGAAGTGGTTGCTGAAGTAGCAGCAGGAAAAGAACTTTCATCAAACACAACATCCTTTGAAATATACATTCTACCATTTGAAGCAAGACACTTATAACCTCTATGACTAGGTGAGTAACCTAAGAACGTACACTTAGTAGATCTAGGTTGTAGTTTATTGTGATTATAAGGTCTAAGGCAAGGATAACAGGTACAGCCAAAAACTCTAAGAAAACCATAATCAAGTTCAGAATTAAAGAGAGCAGTATATGGAACTTTCCCTTCAATAGATGAACTAGGCAGCCTGTTAATAAGGTATACAGCACTTATGAATGCATGATCCCAATAGGATGTAGGTAAGGAAGCATGAGCAAGCATTGTAAGACCCATCTCTACTATATGCCTATGTTTTCGCTCAATGACACCATTTTGATGATGTGTGTGTGGGCAGATAACACTATGTAAAATACCTTGAGACTCAAGAAATTTTGTAAAAGGTCTAAACTCACCCCCCCACCCCCCCCAATCTGTTTGAACCAGTGTTGTTAAATAGCGGCCATAGCGGCGCTATAGCGTAGCGGTTTTTATGCTTACCGCTATACGCTTTGCATAGCGTTGCGGCAAATGCTATTTTGGGCGTTGTGGCCGCTTTTCGTTGTAGCGCTACGTTTAATAGCGGAAATGTGGAAAAAAACCTTATTTTTTGTCTGTTTTTTTAAATAAATCCATCGGGCTTTTTTTAAGTTTGGGTTAAAAAGGAGTGACTTTTCACTGCTCCGAATCCTAATATTTTATATACACTCCTTGTGACCATTCTTCTCCCTCACGTTATTCTCCATCATGTTACTCACATTTCTTGTTCAAGTCTTCTCATCTCCTTTCCCGTTGCTCTCCATTTGGTGCAAGTCTCCATTCTCCTTTCACTTCAATTGCAAGCTTCTCCTCCCTCCCAAGCAACTCTATTCTCCAGCAAGTCAGCAACTGTTCCAGGTTTTTATTCTCTATCTTCTTCACTTATTTCTAAAGAAGAAGTGAAGAAGCTGAAGGACATGCCCCAACACCCAACACCAACAGCGACAATGATTATGTTATGGAAGAGTAGTGGAATGAATAGATTTTTAGTGTTTAACTTGCTCTAAGTTTTTTTTTATTATTCCTGTTTGTTGGTTTAGTACTTTAGTATAAGTTTTTGGTATGTTGAATTGTTGATACTTGGTACTGTTGGTCTTTTGGTATGTTTTAACTTGGTATTGTTGGTTTTTTTTTTTTAATTATAATGACATTATGCTTATGCTATAGCTTTTTCAGTCTTTTTTTTTTTTTAATTTTACTTAAAGTACTTAAAGTATTACTTTTGTATGTTTTTCTTTCTTTTTATAGCTACATTTTTTCCTATAAATATTGCTAATTTCATATTCCGCTATATTTCCGCTATTTGGCCGCTACGCTATCCGCTATTTTGTATAGCGGAATTTTGGTCTACCGCTATGACCCGCTATCCGCGATCAATAACACTGGTTTGAACAGACTTAATAGTAAGTGAGAATTGAGTTCTCGCATACTGTAGAAAATGAGAAAATGTCTGAACGGCTTCAGATTTTTGTTTTAACAAAAACAGCCAAGTAAATCTAGTACAAGAGTCAACAATAGACAAGTAGTATTTAAATCCTGTAGAAGAAGAAACAGGAGCAGGACCCCACAAATCAATGTAAACCAAATCAAAGGCAGATTTATACACAGTAGGGGAAGGGGTAGAAGGTAGTCTATGAGATTTTGCTAATGCACAGGCATTACAGAATTCAGAACTTTTATTGATAGTGGAAGAGATATTACAATGCTTTAATACTGAATTTACAATGCTTTCACTAGGATGTCCAAGTCTATTATGCCATATAGAGAAATTATTATTAGAGGCATGAACAGCATTTACACTACACGAATTAGAAAATGGACTACTAAATGCACTAGTACAAGAACCACTAGATACACTTTTATTCAAAGACTTAGAACCAAGAGAATCAGAAAACTGCTGAGGAGTAGGCTGAGGCTGAATAGCATCATAAACCTATAGAGACCATCAGCACCAACAGATCCTTCAAGAAGAATAGAATTGTTGTCCTGTGATTTCACACAACAAGAATCAGGATGAAATTCAAAATATACTGAATTGTCTTTGGCAAACCTACTGACACTTACTAGATTCTTAGTAATTGAAGGAACTAACAGTAGATTATTAAAAGACAAATTAGTAGTAGGACAAATGGGAGAAGGAAAAAACATTGGTACCAATTCCTGTGATTGGAATTCCAGAACCATTACCCATGAAAATCTGGTCTTGACCTGAAAGAGGAGCTCTCAAGTGAGTAAAGTTTGCTGGATCTGCAGTCAGATGATGGGTAGCACCAGAATCCAGGTACCAAACTTGAGAGTTGTAGGCCTGTGGTTCCATGAGGAGAGCTTGGGGAGCTCTAATAGCAGGAAAGGAGGGTTGAGGAGTCCAAGAAGAGGGTCCAGGCCCTAGGATAGAAGCTCTCGGAGGAATGAGTGGTGGAGCAACCATTTGCTGAAATGGCATAGGGTGCTGATATGGAAAATAAGCAGCTGGATACTGAGGGAACTGAGGAAAAGGAAACATAGGTGCAGTTGATTGACCCTTGTTAGATTTCTGAGATCTAGATGCAGACTTGTTTGAAGACTGAATATCAGTGTTAGAACCCATGACAATATCAACACGGTTCCAACATTTTAAGGCCTCATGGCCTGGTTTATCACAGAGTTGACACCTCACTCTGTTTTTCCCAGATTTTCCTTTGTAGGAAGTTTTGGAGTTGGAGTTATATGTATTCTGCTTTGGTGCAGTAGAATGATCTGCAGAATCAGTGCTATCAGAATCAGATGCAAATAGATTGGTTGACCTCTGTGGTTTTGCAGCAGTAGTTTGAGGCTGATTAGGTGCAGCAGGCACAAATCCTACACTTGTTGCTAACTGAGTAGGTGCTGCAAATTGCTGTGCAGGATATTGATAAGGAAAGGATTGCATAGGAAACTGAGGAGAAGGTTGATAATACACCATACCCTGAGAGGCTTGCTGAAATTGAGAGGGTGCAGCCTGAGTAGGTTGAGTTGAGGGGTGAACTTGATTCTTCTGAATCTGGCCCTGAGCAAGATGCACTGAAAAGGCATCATTTACAACTGGATGTAATTTTTCTAAGTAAGCTTCTTGTGCCACTAATAGAGCCTCCAAGGCACCAATAGTTACTGGAGTGTCTCTAATTAACAGAGAAGTTACAAAGGCTTCATACTCTGAAGGTAGGCCATTCAGAACAATTCTAACTCGTTCTTTCTGAGAGATAGGTTCTCCAACAGCAGCTAATGAAAAGGCCAATGCCTTTATCCTAGCTATGAATTCAGAAATAGTCTGAGATCCTTTCTTAGAGGAACGCAAATCAGATTCAAGCATCTAACCGCGTGCTTTTGTGAGAGAACTGAAATAGTTATGAAGTTCATCCCACACTTGATAGGCATGAACACAACCAAGCACTCTAGCTTGAACAGGTTCAGATAGTGATTGCAATAACCAAGATACAATGTGTTGATCTTATTCTTCCCAATTCAGATAGTTAGGGTTTATTCTATCAAATTCAATATCATCATCTGTAAGATATTTCGCTGGAATTTGAGGACTAACAACAAAACGTTGAAATCTGTGTGAAGCAATCACAGCTTCAACTTGTTGTTTCCACACTAGATAGTTCTTATCTGTGAGTTTTGCAGAAATGGAATGAGAGAAGGTAACAGGAGTGAAACCGAATTTAAAGGTGTTGGAGCGGAAGCCATTGAAGGAAAATTGAAGGATCGAAGAGGAAGCAGAAATGGGCGCAAACCAAAGATACTGAACCGAAAACTATAAGAATCTCTGAATCCAGAAGAATCACAATCACAAGTGAGCAGATGAAGTTGCAGAATCGCACATGTGAGAAGATGAAGCTACAGAATCTCACATAAGAATCTCTGAACAACCACGCGATTGAGAAGAGAAGGTGCAGAATCGATCACGAGCTCAGAACTTCAATGGAGAATCACAATCGCAAGTGAGAAGGAGTAGTTCAGAATCACACTGATGAGAGAGAGAGGTTGGCGCGCAGAAGCTCTAGATACCATGTTAGAAAGTGAGAGAGAGAGAGAAAGAGAGAGAGAGAGAATGAAATGAATTCTGTTATTATTAGTTAGTTAGTTAGAAAAGTGAGTACCCCTATCTATTTATAGTAGGAGCCTCAACTAACTTAAGTTACATGACATGACAGCTGTCAACACATAGTGTTACAGCTGTCAACACATAGTGTTACAGCCGTGAATTCTAAACTATTCAATACTGAAAAGTACATAATACTGAAACTATAGAAACTATACAGTATCTAACAGTGAGTAATTAGTAGTAGCAGACTGAACAATATGTACAGAACAGGGAATAGAAACATCACTACAAGTTACACAATAGGAAGAACAACTAGGTACAGTTTTATTCAAAACACTAGAAACACTTTGAGTGGCTGAAAACTTGTCTTTAGAAGATGAGCTAGAATGCTGAGGCTGAAGTATGCCATGAAAACTAGAGTCCATCAGCACCAAGTGTGCCTTCAAGTAGAATAGAGTTGGTGCCCTGAGATTTCACAAAACAAGAGTTAGGGTGAAACTCAAAATAGACATCATTATCCTTAGTAAAACGACTAACACTAACTAAATTCTTAGTAATGGATGGAACTAAAAGAAGTTTTTAAGATATAATGGAGAGGTAGAACTCTTAAAAATGTTGGTACCAATTCCAGCCATGGGAATTCCAGACCCATTACCCATTACCCATCAGAATATGATCTTGACCTGAGAGAGAAGTCCTGGAATGAGTGAAATTTGCAGGGTCAGCTGTCACGTGATGTGTGGTACCTGAGTCAGGGTACCACAACTATGAATTGTAAGTCTGAAGTTCCATAAGCATAGCCTGAGGAGGAGTTCTGACAGCTGGAAAAGTTGGCAGTGGAGCCCAAGATGTAGGACCAAGTCCATGTATAGAGGGTGCAGCAACCAAAGGACTAGGTGCAAACTGCTAAACCATCATAGGTTGATAAGGTATAGGTTGCTTATAGGGAAAATAGGTAGCAGGAAACGAAAACTGAAATGCTGGCAATGTAGGAAGAGAGGACACATTGTGTTGACCCTTGGTAGATTTAGAGGAATGTGCTTGAGACCTAGAGTTAGGTGGATTCTCACTGCTTGATGCCATAACAATATCCACTCTGTTCCAACACTTAGAGCCTCATGTCCTGGCTTGTCACACAACTGACACCTTACTCTGCCTTTACCAGATTTACCCTTATATCCTGACTTAGATGTTGTATTTGTGTTACCCTTCTGTCGAACTGCAGACTGCTCATGACCATAAGAGTCACTACTATCAGAATCTGACTCAAAGGGATTAGTGGATTTTGGTGATTTGGTAGCAGATGCATGAGATTGAGCAGGAGCAGAAGGAGGAAAGCCAACACTTGCAGTAGACTGATTTGGTGCAACCAGATGCTGAGCAGGAAACTGAGAAGGGAATGATGGAACAGGGAAGAAAGGAGAAGGCTGATAAAACATCATACCATGAGGAGATTGCTGAGATTGGGAAGGTTGCTGTACAGGCACACCTTGAGGAAATTGAGCAGGAGTGGAAGGTAAGGGTGTAGTATTCTGGAACTGACCCTGAGCAAGATGCACTGAAAAAGCATCATTGACTACAGGGTGGATCCAAGGTAGGCTTCATGAGCCACTAGCAGAGCCTCCAGTGCACCAATAGTTACATGAGCATCTCTGATCAACAATGTAGTAACAAAAGCCTCATATTCTGAGGGCAATCCTTCCAAAACAACTCTAACCTGCTCCTTCTGAGGGACAAGTTCACCAACTGCAGCAAGAGAAAATGCTAAGGCCTTAATCTAGCAACGAATTCAGTAATACTCTGTGTTCCTCTCTTAGAAGAACGGATCTCAAACTGGAGCATTTGACTGCGAGCCTTGATTAAGGAGCTGAAATAGCTATGAAGTTCATCCCAAATCTGATAGGCATGAACACACCCTAGAACCCTAGCATGAACCGGTTCAAAGAGTGATTGTAATAACCACAAAGCTATGTGTTGATCTTGTTCTTCCCAATTGAGATAATCAGGATTAACACAATCAAACTCAATATCATCATCAGCTATGTATTTCGCAGGAATAATAAGACTCACCACAAAGCGTTGGAGACGGTGTGAGGCAATTACAGCTATTGCTTCCACACTAAGTAATTTTTGTCAGTGAGCTTTGCGAAAATAGAGTGCGAAAAGGTAACTGGCGTAAACACGGCACACAATGGTGCAGGATTTGGAGAAGAAGCGGAAGCCATGAAGAGGATCGAAGAATCAACTAAGAAACTGAATACGCGCGAGGAGCTTGAAACTAAGTGCGAACACAGAAATTGCGAACTTCAACAACCGCGAACACAGAAATCGCAAACTTCAGCAATCGCAAATGCAACAAAATCGCGAATACCAACAAATCGCAATCTGGAAAAATCACGAACCAGAGAGAAGAGATCAGACGATGAAGATGCGAAGAGAGAAGAGGAGAAATCGCGTTCACAGTGAAGAGGAGAAATCGCGATGAAGAAGAGAAGAGCCCTAAGCGAGCGAAAAAGCTCCTAATACCATGTGAAAATTGAGAGAAAGAGAGAGAGGGGAGAGAATATGAAACTGAATCTGTTTCATTATGGAAAGTTAGTTACAAGAGCTGAGCCGCGCACTTCTATTTATAGAAGAGTTAAGCTAGCTTAAGTTACATGAGCTGAGCTGTCAGACTAAGGGCTTGTTTGTATTCGCGTTTTGATGGCCTAGGACGCGCGTTTGCAAAAGCTCCACAGGCACAGCTTTTCGCGTTTATGGGTTGGTAACGCGGAACCAAACAGTCTATAAACTAGTCTAACACTACTCTTTACATATCTAACATTCCCCCCGAATCTAAGCTAGTCTCTTCAGAGACATATACATCATATATCTAACAAGGAATGATGCCACCGTGGAAGGTGACGTGGAGGTTACTCTGCATCACCCAAACCCTCGATCTCGACTCGGACCGAGGAGGATGAGAATCCCGATGATCTACACCCAACATGCTCCACCCGGCTTTGTCTTTCACCGAACCTAAACTCCACAAGCCCGCCGTAGGCCCACACCTTTTCCACCAAGAGAAACAACCTCTCCTTCGTCCTCACGTGATTGATTCCCGTCCACTCCACCCCGTCGCAGTGCCCGCTTTGCGTCTCCACCAGGATGTCACCCCGGCTATCAGGGGATGGCAAGTGGGAATGAGGGGACGAGAAGCGATCCGTCGGATGACGAGGAAAAGGAGGATCCAACTGAATGGCCTGCGGAGGGGGAGCGGTAGGTGAAAGTCATACTCGGGCAGAGTATAAAGATCGTAGGGAATAGGACTTGATAGGATGTTGCAACCGGAGCTCTAGGTGTAACCTAGGGTTCTAAGTATAATGTGTTATATTGTGAATAGTAACAATAATGTAAGATAATGGTGTGCTACTCTTGGCGAGGAGACCCCTCGTCCAATTATGTAAAATAGTTTCCAGAAAATCATGTATAATATCACTAGTATGTTTTGAGCACTATTGTGTGATGCATATGCTTTGGTCTTGATTGATTAATTAAAACAAAAAAAAATCAAGTCACTTTAATGGCATAATTAAGTAGTTGGGTTGTTACACTGTCCACTACCTAGACTACAAGAAGCTCTGCACTATTCTACAACTCCTAGCTAGGATCAGTTTCAGATGGGACTATTAGTTGTATTTGTATAAGTCTCCTTTACTGAGCTTAGTTTCAGAGGGGACTATTAGATGATATTATGTAATAGCGTAGTGTAGCTTTAGTTATGTTAGTCTAGCCGAGCTAAGCTGACAGCTCACTTAACTTAAGTGTAAAGCTCCTACTATAAATAGTAAGGAGTCCATACTTTGTAACTAACTCATTCATTCAATAATAACATATTTTCAGATTTCCCTCTCTCTCTCATTCTCACTTTCTGTCACTAGTTGTCATACAGCTAAGGCAACAGTTAAGTCTACTAACATAAAGAGGATTTCTCTTTACTCTAATACCCCAAAATGTGAAAGGAGTAAGGTGTTTCTTGGGACTCTTGGTTATTACCGCAAGTTCATTTAGGACTATTAGTGTAGCGAGTTTATGTAAGTTAAAGTTACTAAAGTGTTAGTTTAAGCTGACAGCTGTTATCAGTAAGCTATCAGTCCATTATTTAGATTAGCAACCTCTATAAATAGAAGGCATGGTTTCCTTTGTAAGTTGTAACTACCTTTCAGTCAATGATAAGAATTAGTTATTTTCCCTCCAATTCTCTCTTCTCTCCTTTCTCTCTCTTCATCACTGATTCTCAATTTCTAATATGGTATCACGAGCTTAACATTTTTCTGCCATGGCTACACCTCCTTCCTCTCCTCATTTTGCGCCCACTCCATTTTCTCCTGTTACGTTTTCTCAAGCTATTTCTGCAAAGCTTCCCGAGAAAAACTATCTCATTTGGAAGCAACAAGTAGAAGCAATGATTGCTTCTCATTGACTCGAGAGATTTGTTGTTAATCAGAACATTACGATTTGATATCTTACTGAAGACAATTGCAACTAAGATCGTGTTAACCCTGCGTATTTAACCTAGGAGGAGTAAGATCAACACCTTGCTTCTTGGTTGCTGCAGTCGTTATCTGAATCAGTGCACAATTTCTTCAATTCTCTAATTCACGCACAGAGTCATCTTCTCCAATCTGAATTTTGCAACTCGAAGAAGGGATCGCAAACTGTTTCAGAATTCATTTCTAGAATCAAGGTTCTTGTCTTCTCTCTTGCTGCAATTGGTGAGACGATTTCTACACGCGAACAAGTTTGTGTGATTCTCGATGGTTTTCCATCAGATTATGAGTCCTTTGTGACTACTATCATCAATAGGTTAGAATTCTACAATGTTGATGAATTAGAATTTCTTCTACTTGCTCATGAATGTTATCTTGAGCACATTCATCCCCCTCCATTGATTCTTTCTCTGTTAATGTTACTTCTAGACCTAATTTGCAAAATCAGAATTCTGAATCATGATTTTGCAAATTACACAAATACTAATCCCTTTATTTCTAATTTCTCAAACCCTAATCCCTTTCCTACTGCTCAGTATCAAGCTCCTATAGCTAATTAGCAATTTCAATATACTACTTCCTCAAGTCAATATACTAATCCCTTTATTTCTAATTTGCAAAATCAGAATTCTGAATCATGATTTTGCAAATTACACAAATACTAATCCCTTTATTTCTAATTTCTCAAACCCTAATCCCTTTCCTACTGCTCAGTATCAAGCTCCTATAGCTAATTAGCAATTTCAATATACTACTTCCTCAAGTCAATATACTCCTCATCAAACTCTACCCTATTCTCATGTTCCTGCTCCTACACTATATACTAATAATGATAATCATTAGAATCGCAGTGCTAATAATGGTATTACTGATGATTCTGATTCTGAGCCAGAGGATGCCAGTGCTAGTAACCATCAATCCAACAGGAACAGGGGTAACAGACTAACAGTAATCATAAAAGTAGAAACAGTTCTAAAGGGAGATATAATGGGAAAGGTGTGAAGTGCCAACTGTGCAGTAAACCAGGTCATGAGGCTATGCAGTGTTGGCACAGGTTTGATTTGATCATGGGAACACAGCAGAAAGGTCAAGGACAACAGCAGCAGAAAGCACAACAACAGTTTGTCATCAGATCGGTTCCTCAGGTTCAGTTTCAACCTCAGATGCCTCAGTATCAGCTTTTGCCTTAGACTATGATGCAACCATTTCATCCAATGCTGAATGTTCAGTCATATAGAGGTTCGTTAGCTAGAATTTTGGGTCCAGGACCCAGGAATCTTCCTCATTCCACACGGACTTTTACTGGTCCAAGTCAGAAACAGTATCATAATCAGCCTCAGGCAATGCTAGTGGAGCCTCAGGTTTACAACTCAAGATGTGGTATCTTAACTTGTGTAGTGATGGATGGTTGGGTGCAGTGGATTCCTTGGGGGAATAACAGTATACACAACATTCCACAAATCAATTAACACCAAACCTTTTTCAAGTACTATATCGTAGGGAGGCCCCGAATTCGATAAGGGGAATTCAAGGTTAAGTGAGAGTGGTAGTAGTGCCGAGGGATTTGTTGGATAGAGACATGGCCTTGAAACAGTTGAAGGTACATTGCAGTCGGCCCAAGAGAATGAAGGCGCAAGCAGATGGTAAATGGAAGGAAAGAAGTTTTGTTGTTGGGGAGTGGGTGCTACCGTGCTACCTCATAGACAAAATTTGGTTATGTCCAAGATTAGCCCTAAATAGTCAGCAAGGTACTACTGCCCCTTTGAAATATAGGCTCTCAATCTTCGAGCCTCTGTTAAGATTCACCCCGCTTTTCATGTGTCACAAAGCTGTGAGGGATTACAAGGTGCAGCAAGAACTGCTTACCGAATTGGAAGGTAATGAGTCTGTAATGTTGGAACCTGAATCTGTGCTAGCAGCTATGTTGCACGGGTACGTCATTTTTGGGCAAGTGCCCGCACCGGGTACGTATCGGGTGCGGGTGCGGGTACGCGTTGGGTATGCTCGGGTACGTACCACGTACGTAAAAAATTAATTTAATTAAAAAAAAAAGAAAATACGTGATGGGTACGTGACGGGTACGTAATGGGCCAAATGGGTACGCAAATGGGGTACGGCCCAACCAATTTTGACCTAATTTCCCCAAATTAATCTTCTTTCTGATCAATACTTCTCTTCTCACATCTCCCTTCTTCTCATCTCTGCTCCCACACCACGCTGCCGCACCGCACAGCACCGACGCACCGCACCACACCGACGCACCGCACCGCCACGACATGACGCTGCGACTTCCCCACCGCCAGCGATCACAGCAGCCAGCGATCCATACCACCACCGCCAGCCACAACCGCCGCAACAACCACAGCGAAGGTTAGCTATGCTTTCTTCATCTCTTCTTGCTATTGCTTCTCTATTCCCAAATGTGTTTTTTAGGGTTTTAAATTGTTCTCTATTCCCTCTTGCTTTCCTCTGCTTGCTTCTGCTGCTCTATGCGACTATTCTTGTTGGCTGCTCTATGCGACTATTCTTGCTTCACAAGTGACAAGGAGCTAGGCTATTCTTTTTTGTGATGATGGGGAAGGAAATGAAGAGATTGACAATTTTAGAGTTTGATGTTTAATGTTTCATTATGCTTTTGTGATTGAACAATACTAGTATATTTTGGGATTGATGTATTGTGTTATGTTTTATTGACATTTTGGAGATGTTAGGTTTTTTTTATGATATGCTATGCATTAATTTTGCTTTAATTTTTGTGTAATTTTGCTATATTTTGTCATATAATTTTTTTTATTTTTTATTTATTTATTATATATTAATGCACCCGTACTCTAGTTTTTATAAAAAATGCCGTACCCCCGTACCCGGTACGTACTGCGTACCCGGTATGTACCCGAACCTGTGCAACATAGGCTAGCAGCAAGGAGTATATTAAAGCAAGGGAAAAGACCAATCAGTGATTGGTTCAATGGGTAGGAAAATCAGTTGATGAAGCAACATGGGAAGATGAGATTGTGATCAGGATTCAGGAGCAAATTTCCGAATTTTACCAATCTTGAGGACAAGACTGATTTGGACGGGAGGGGTAATGTTAGGGCCCAAGATGATGGTGGCCCAGTAGCACATTTAGCCAATGATGAATCATCAGGTGCCAAGGAAAGGAAGGTATATGTGAGAAGAAAGAAAAGAGGTATGAGGTTGATGAGCTGTAAGGAAAGAGACAAAAGTGGGATTTGGTGAGAGAATTAGTGGAATTCTGTTATATAGGTGTATGTGGTAAGAAAGTAGGGAACTTTTTTGGCATTAAGTAAATTAGAGTGAATGGGAGCTTTTAGTTCCCTATAGGAGTAGTGCTATGTGGCAGAAGGAATTACTCTTCTGTAAATTTTCCTTTTCCAAGTTAATGAAACAATACCTCTGAGGCTCTGAGTAATTTTATTCCATATTCTCTGTTCTTTCTCTGTTTTTATATTCTTTTTTTCTGCTATTCTGTCATACTCTTAAATCTGATCCCTAACAGCTTTAGATTCAGCATGTTTACCAACCTATATTTCCCCCATTCACCTAAGCAGCAAAATATTGCATCAGAGCTAATAGAGAGATCTCACTATCTTTTTCTATTTTTCAGGCAAAAAGAGGGAAGCATAGGCAGACTACGCAGTCATGTGGAACAGTCTCAACCCGAAGACAAAATATTTTCTATATGAACAAAAATCTATAGGTGTAGGCACCCCATAATGTGAAATACCCCCCAGCCCTCATACTACTGAATTGCACCCCTCTGCCTAAAATTTTCTAGACCACCCCCAAAAAAAACAAAAAAAATCTCAAATCTACTGTGGATATTTCAAATTTTGCAAAGTATCAGTGATCACTCATTTTGAAGTTCTTAAAACAGCACTGTTTCCACTAACAAAATTTATTGGCTCATAATTCTGTACGACAGGCAAGAGTCCTGGTTAAATTTTTAACCATTCATACTCAAAACCAAAAACTGCTGAACTAAACAATTAATTACAATTTTTAACTCTATTTTGGAACCTGAGGATAAACTTGGTGGCCAAGCAGTGGATGTAGATCAGCTTGTTCCTTTCAGAGATTGTGTGAGCTTCTGTAA
The DNA here is from genome assembly GCA_037953625.1 of Crotalaria pallida. Lineage (NCBI taxonomy): Eukaryota > Viridiplantae > Streptophyta > Magnoliopsida > Fabales > Fabaceae > Crotalaria > Crotalaria pallida. The sequence continues at coordinate 47,426,800 of CM075649.1, read as the reverse complement.
TCTGGTTGAAATGAAGTATAAGGGTTTATTCTATACTTGGAATAATAAACAAGATGGCCAAGACAGAATTTTCAGTAAGCTTGATAGGGCCTTAATCAATGCTAATTGGATGAATTGTTGGCCAGATACTGAAACTGTCTTTCATAATGAAAGTATTTCTCATCATTCTCCTGCAGTGGTGAATTGGAATTACAATGTAATCAGAAGGAAGGGCTGTTTTAAATTTTTCAATATGTTGACCACTGATCCTGACTTTTTAAACTTAATCAGATAGGCTTGGGTTTGCAGGCACCATGGCAGTAGTATGTTTAAGCTCGTGAGAATGCTTCAGGGCCTTCATGGACCTCTAAGGCACCTTAAATCTACCAGATTCAAGGACATAGACAAAAGAGAGATTGTGTGCAGAGAACACTTGCTAAGGGCTCAGGCTGCTCTTGCTGATGATCCCTTAAATATCAACTTGCAAAAAGCAGAAAAGGAAGCAAATCAAGAGATGACTAAGGTTTCTGCAGCAGCCATTCTATTTCTAAAGCAGAAAGCAAAAGAGCACTGGTTGAAGGATGGTGACCAGAATTCAAGCTATTTTCATGCAGTCATCGAACATAAAAGATACAGGAACAGGATTCTTTCTGTTAAGGATGAGCATGGCTTCTTGTGTTCTGATCAGGTTTCTGTTGAAAATGCCTTCCCGAGGTTTTATAAAAATCTCCTAAGGGGCACTGCAACTGCTTGGAATTTGACAGAGAGTGAGGTGAATCAAGGAAACAAGTTATCTGTGTCTCAGCAATTATCACTGATAAGACCAATTTCTGATGAGGAGATTTCACAGGGTTTCATGGCAATGCATAGTGACAAGTCTCCGGGACCTGATGGCTTTGGTGCAGGTTTCTATAAGAAGTCTTGGCCAGTTATCAGTAGGGAGTGCATAGCTGTTGTGCAGGAGTTTTTTGCTACTTGCAAGCTTTTAAGGGAAGTTAACTATACTGATCTAGTGTTAATTCCAAAAAGTGACTGTGCAAATTCTGTAAATGACTATAGGCCTATTGCTTTGTAATACTGTTTACAAGTGTATTACTAAAATAATTTGCAGTAAATTACAGGGTGTGTTGCCTCATCTGGTTAATGAAAACCAAGCAGCATTCATTAATGGGAGGAGTATTGTCCACAATGTCTTGATTAGTCAAGAGTTAATTAGACTTTATGGAAGGAAGAATGTCTCTCCAAGATGTTTTATGAAGGTGGATATCAGGAAGGCATATGATGTTCTCAGCTGGGATTTTATACATAATATGCTTCTAGCTATTAAGTTTCCTGAGAAGTTTGTTGCCTGGGTAATGGAGTGTATTACTTCTGCAACTTTCAGTTTGGTTCTAAATGGGCATAGAGGTGAGAAGTTTAAGTCCTCTAGGGGTATCAGGCAAGGGGATCCTATGTCCCCTTTAATTTTTGTGCTTGCCATGGACATGTTAACCAGGAAGTTGAAGGCTGCTGTCTGTCATTCTAGTTTCAAGTTCCACCCTATGTGTAAGGATGCTAGGCTGCTAAGTTTGGCTTTTGCAGATGACCTCTTGTTATTCTGCAAAGGTGATACTGTGAGTGTTTAGACTCTTAGGGATGCTTTTGATCAGTTTTCTATGAGTTCTGGTCTGTTTGCAAACCCTCAGAAGTCCCAGATTTTTTTGGCTGGTCTTACTGAGGAAAGGAAGCATCAGTTGGTGCAGATTTCAGGCTTTGCTTTGGGTTCCTTTCCCCTCAGGTATTTCGGATTGCCTCTTTCAGCCAGGAAGTGGTCATGTAATACTTGCCAGTTTCTTGTGGACAGGATCACTAAGAGATTGGTGACTTGGCATACAAGGAACTTATCTTATCAAGATAGGATGCAGCTCATTAATTCAGTTCTGTTATCTTTGCATGTGTATTGGGCCAGTGTTTTCATAATTCCAAAAAAGGTTGTGAAGGAGATAGAGAAGAAGTGTAGGGATTTTCTTTGGGGCCTGAATCAAATTGGTAGACCAAGAGCTGCTGTTGCCTGGTCTCAGCTGTGCAGACAGAAGAAATTTGGTGGTTTGGGCTTTCAAAACATACAGGTTTGGAATGTGGCTGCTATTGGCAAGCAAATTTGGGATTTGGCTAGTAAGAAAGATGCATTGTGGGTCAGGTGGATTAGTACTGTCTATTTAAAACATACTGATTTCTGGTCTTGTAATTCCACAAACCCCAGCTGGCATTGGTCTCAGATTCTGAAGCCTCGAGATAAGCTGAAACTGGCCTATATCAATGATCTTTGGCTGGGTAAGCAGGATGCTCTCTACACAATTCAGCAGGATTACAAGTTCTTACTTGGTGAGCAAGAAATTTTTCCTCTGCACAGATTGGTTTGGAATCCTGCATCGGTTCAGAAACATTGTTTTATTTTGTGGCTGACTGTGAAGGATAGACTCAGGACTAAGGATGCTTTGGTTGTTTATACTCAATTGAATCATGTTTGTGAGCTTTGCCAGAATGCTATGGAGACCAGGGACCATTTAATCTTTATGTGCCCTTGGAGTCGTGACTTATTAGAGCTGGTTTGCGACTGGTGCTGTTTGAATTGTTCACATACTCGGTTTGAGCACTGGTCATCTGCACCATGGATTTAAGGACAGGACCAGGCGCAGGCTTGTGTATGCGGCAATGGCTGCTGTTGTGTATCATGTGTGGTTGGAAAGAAATAGAAGAATTTTCAAGCACCAATTCCAAAGGCCAGATCAAGTGTTTTTGTTATATTGAAGAAGGAGATTGCTCTAAGATTGTCTTTATACTTTGTTAGTTTTAGATCTTGGTCGAATAGGACCTAAGTTGATAGAATTTTAAGTGAAATTTGAGCTAGGCTTTTATTTCGGTTTCTTTCGAACCACTTTGTTTTGAATTTGGTCATTGTTTTCTCTCTAAGTCTATGAACTCTTCCTCAAGGTGGCATGGGGCTTAGGGGGTTGGATTTTTTATTGTGTTAAATTTGCACGTTTGGTAATAAAAAAATTTTATTTACCTAAAAAAAAATTAATTACAAAAAAATGTAAAACAAAAATCCTCTCCCTAATAATTATCCTATAATTCGCAATTGCAAGTCTTGCCCCTATCCCCAAGAACCAGCTCAAGGGGTAGAGCTGCGGAACATAAACCGTTAGCGAACTTGGGTTCAAACCCTAAGTGACTGCGTTTTCTCCTCTTTAAAAAATTGCCTATATAAAAAACAAGTCTCACCCCCAATGACATAAAAAAAAATTAAAAAAAAATTAAAAATACACTAATAACAGATAAATTAGAACAACAATCACCCAAAACTTAGAAAAAAAATTGGCAGAAAAATTTAAAAAAATAAAATGAAATCGGAACCTCGATGATATCGTGCAAACGAATGATATTAGGATGGCTAATCTGCTTGAGGATGAAAATCTCAGACATGAGACTCTCCTGCAACTTCTTGTTAAGGCGAAGCGTAGCGATCTCCTTTATCGCCACTTCGGTTCCGTGAACCTTGTGCCTTCCGTGCCACACCACCGAGAAAGAACCGGCTCCGATTTGCCGCCCTACTATGTAATCTCCGACCACCCTGCTGCTCCGCCCTGTCGCCTGAGCCATCGTAATCAGTTTGAAACCCTAAAAATCCGAAACCGAAACCGAAAGGGAACCAGCTCCTTGTAATAATCTGTTACTATTATAAAGAAAACATGTTTGCTTAATTGTATTAACTAATTATTAGTTGGCCTAAAATTAGCTTACGCCAAAAATACCCCACTACTTCCATAAAAAAAAAATAAAAAAAAAAAACCAAACTTCAATCTAAGTCACATTTATTTCTACCATAACTGCTTATTATGAAACATGCATAATTTCCTTCTAAAATTAACTGCAGCGGTTCAGATATATTTCTACAATATATAGGTGTTGTGATTCTATATTGCAGTGAATCATCTTTAATGCATCATTCCTTTCTAAATTTGAAATGTTAAGCAACAGGAAAAAAGAAGAAGAAAGAGAGCAGCAAGGCAAAGAGAAAAATACACTCATAGTAGATATCAATAGGAAGTGCTGGGTTCGGTGGATACACCGTTGCGGTGTCTCATCTTCATCTCCAACTACGTTTTATAATTTTTTATTTTAGTATCAATTTAATTTATTATTTCTTTCTATCTTCAATTTGTACTTATGCTGTTATTGATTGACAATTTTAAGATTTATGATTGTAAGTCCTCTAATTTCTCTATTATTTTTACTGATATGTTTAAGTGGTAGCAATCAAGGTTTCAATTGCTTTTGTCTTTACGGCACAGGTTTTGATTGCTTTTGTCTTTACGGCATGACTTGATGCCAAGTATAGTAGTCAACACATTGATTCTTAGTTAATTATTTCTTTTTTATTTTCTGTCTCAATTATTAAACTTTTTACAATTGATAAAAATTAGATAACTTCATATCCGATTTTCCACTATTTTTATCAATTTTAAAAATTACCATCCAATTTAATTATTATATTTTTACTTCTATTTTAGTTTTTACACCCAACTTTGAAGAGTATATATATATTTTTTTGAAAGCTAAACCTAATTGGTGCATTTTGTTTGTGATAGTGTAGCATATCTGATCAAGTCTATGCTTCAAGATTTGAGGTTTAAATAAAGATGGTAATAAAACCAAAAATAAAGATGGTAATAAAACCCAAAAAAAATCAAAATGGAAATGGTAGATTTTACAAGTAACAAATCTTGATGTGAAAATTTATGGTTTTTTTTTATTTTGTTAATGTTGGAAACCAACAAGCGGGTAAAATGCCTTCTAGAGGGGGGGTGAATAGAAGAATCAAGCTACGATACCCGGTTTTTTTTAAAAAGTAATCAAAACAGATCAAAAATAGTCAGATTTAACTAATCTACTCGAGTAAATTTCAAGCTACTCGAGTAGACCTGAAAATTTGAAAAACCTTAATCGAGTACTACTCGATTAAACACTGAAAAACACAGAAAATTCAGAAATCAATTCTAATCAAATCTAAACCAAAAAAAATCAATGAATCAAAATAAGAATATACAGAAAATCAATTACCCATCAATTAATGAATTAATAAAGAATACGTAATTGAAATTCCCAAATCCTATTCACAATTGATTTTAAGTTTTTGTTGATTTTAAGAACGAAAGAATACGTAAAAGCTCAAAATAAAGAACACATGATTTTAGCCTGGTTCACTCATCTAAATATGAGCTACATCCAGTCCACCCTCTCTGATTTGGGTGATTTGCTACACTATGAACAAAAGAATTAGATTACAAGAATGTGTTAAGATCCTCTCCTCTCTCTTGATCCTAACCCTTGTTAATTGATGTACCAAACCAATTAACTCTACCCAATTCTTGTCCAATAATTCAATTTGTTCCTTCTTCTTTGATTGAATCACGATCAATCCTTTTGAGCTTCGAGCAACTTTGATCAAATTGCTAAGAGTCTTGCTCCAACCCTTTTCTTCAAAGTCTTCAAAGAAAACTTCACTTTGTTGAATCTTGAGAGAAGTAACCTTGTTGTTACTAGATGATTCAACCACAATAGAATGCTCAAAAAACTATGAATCTTCAATATGAGAATGAAAAGAATGAATAATGTTCTCAAATTAAGATTCACATGAACATTGATAGAGAGATGTTTTTTTGGAAAGATTATTTGCTCAAGAATGTTGTGAAAATATGAGAAAAATGCTTTTCAAAAATTAGAGTTCGTAACCTTTGAAAAGATGTAAATGAAATCTTTTTAAAGTTCAGTTTTAACAGACTTTACTCGAGTAGACGAGTCCCTTAATCGAGTACTACTCGATTACTCGAGTACTTAATCGAGTAAACACTGCTAAAAAGCTGATAAAAACTTTTTTAATTAAATTCCATTTTTCACCTAATTAATTTGGAAAAGTCTTGAGCTATTTTTCTCTATCAAAGCAATCTCAATTTGTAAACATAATCAATCTTTAAATTCCAATTGAGATTACTAAACTAATCTACCACCCACTTTCATATAAAACAAAATTAAAACAATTACAATATATATATAAGAATGAAATGATAGAATAGTCCTTGAATCTTTGTTGTTGTAGGTAATCTATATCTTGTTGTCTTCATCAAAACATATAATTGAAAGCTTGCATTGCCTTGCCTCTTCAATCTCCCCCTTTTTGATGAATGACAAACATTAACCAAATTATCTTCATACTCCCCCTAAATGTATGCACACTTAGGAAAAGTGTCTTTACCTACAAAAAAACAATAATCCAACCTTTCTCCCCCTTTTGGCATTAATCAAAATTTAATAATAAACCGTGCCAAAGGTGAGAATACATAATAACCAAATACACCAGAAACCAAAAAAACATAACCCAAATCCAGAAACAGAAACATAAATGAAACATAACACTAAGATAACAACAATCCAGAATGCAGCAAAACATGAGAAGCAATGCATGATCACTGTGGTGGTGGTGGTGGGTGTGGAAACATGCGCCCAAGAGCACCAAAAAAACGATCCTCCATCGCCTGCTGGCGCGTGGCAAGATGTGCAAAACCATCACGGATCATAGCACTCTGTCGCTCTTCGATAGCATACTGACGCTGCTCCACCTCAGCAAAATGTCCTCCTATCGCAGCAGAAAGAAAATCTCTGAGCTCCTGAAAATCAAATCCATGATAGGGAGGCGGTTGAGATTGCTCATTACCACCAGCATTCATAAAATCTTCAACATTGAATGGTGTCTCAGGGGGCGGATTAGATGAACCAGCACCTACTTGCCTTGCCATCTCCTCCTCTAATTCTTTTTCTTTCTTTAATCTCTCAATATCATTTTTCCACATCCAATGTCGAGAAGTTGGATATTCATCCATACCAATTCCATGCAATAATGTAGAGTCAATGCATTCACGATCAGTGAGAGAAACCTCTTCTTCTTCGTCCTCAATTTCAACACCAAAATGTAACAAAAGCTTGGAAACAATCATCGGATACGGTAAAAATGCATTACCAACAGAACCAGCAGCAATGATCATTCGATCAAGAATAACTTTTGACCAATTAACAGGAATATGCTCCTTCAAAGCATAAAGCAACCGAACCTCATCATTGGTAGCTTGTGCATAATTGTGACTTGACTTAGGCATCAAAATATAAGAAATAACATAGAGTATAAGCCTATTATCCGGAGTCATATAACCTGCATGCTTAGTACCACTATCCCATTTATATCCTTCTCTAACAGTGTTTCCAAAAACTATTGCAACATCACATTCATTTAGAATGTCACTTTGTGGATCATTGAAAAATGTACCTTCAGTAGATAAACCAAATAATTCATTCATCACAGTGGGTGTAAATTTCAGCAGCTTGCCCTTAACCACAGATTTATAAAACCCATCATCAAACTTAAGGTTGGCATAAAACTTCCGAACAAGTCTAGGATAATAATCACAATGAAAACCTAGAAATTTCTTTAAACCTTGTTCTACAAACAGAGAAGAACAGTCAAACCTTTGATTTAAGAGCCATTTCATGTTCATAAAACGCACATGACCAAAACCTCGCTTGAGAAACCCGGCTTCCCGCTGTTTCCGTTGTTCTTTGGAGTAAAAATAGGAGTCCAAATCAAGATTGACCCTTTGCTTCTTGCGTTTACCGGTAGAAGAGGATGGAGGGGCCATTATGGATGCTCTTAGGGTTTTGAGAAATTGGGGGTTTTGTGAAATGGGGCAAAAATGAGTGAAATTGATGATGCAAATGAAGTAATATGAGTGAATGAGTCAGAAAGAAGAAGAAATTTGAATGAAAGCAAGTGAAAAATGATGAAAAGATGAAGAAACCGTGTGAAATAGGTAGAGAAAAGCGTATTTTTAGTGAGAAGAAAGAACAAAATGAGCAAAAAAAAATGTTTAATATCTGTCAGTTTTAGCACGATCTACTCGAGTACGTAATCGTTTAATCGAGTAATACTCGAGTAAACATATCACTTAATCGAGTAAAACAATGTAAAATTGACACTTAATCGAGTAACCTGCAACTTAATCGAGTATTCCAGAAAGTTTTATTTTGCATACTCGATTAAAGCACAACTTAATCGATTAAAGTCTGATAAAATGCAATTTTTAAGCAGTTTTGAAGCACAAATCATGAAAAACAAAGGCACAAACCATATGCACATTCTAAGTATGACACAAACACATTTTGCACATAGTCAATTAAGCAAAGAAGCAACCAAGCACAACACCTACTAATTATCAACATAAACACCAAAGAAATTACACATAACTAAAGTTAATCGAATCATGAGTTCTAATTTACAAGACCAAAACAACTCTAAAAACAAAGCATTTAGAAATAGGCACACCATATGTTACATGACCTTTATCTCTTGGTGTAAGCTCGATGAAGTGTCTCTTGTCTCCCGTCATGTGCCTTGAACAACCGCTGTCCAAATACCAACGATCATCTCTCGTTCTAAGGCACACCTACAAAAACAAGTTAATTGGAAGACTTAGGTACCCAAACAATTTTGGGTCCTTGTGGGTTAGTTTCTGGTATTTGTCCCTTAACAATCCAAATAAAATCCTTATTGGGAACACCATAATTTTTAATATTACAAAATTTTGAAACATGACCAAAGATGCCACAATAGAAACATGTTGGTTTTCTAGAAAAATTCACCTTTGAAAAATTTCCAACTTTTCTATATGACTTCTTCTTTGGTTTGATGTATCCCAAACCGGTTCTATTTGCATTGTCTCGTTGACTAGAGAGCAAATCATTTAAATCTCTTTTTCCTTTTGCAAAGGTAGCAAGTTTTTCTTTCAAATCATGTAATTCAATTTCATAAGTCTTGCACCTCTTACAATCGGAATTCACAACATTTGAAACACAATGATCACATGATGCATTAGAGTATATAAGTTCCAAAGTCTCATTTTGAAGTACAAGCTCATCTATATGTTTTTGCATTTCCAAAATCTTTTCATTGTACTTCAAAATTGCTTTCTTAGCCTCAATATTGATTTTAGCTAATTTTTTAAGTTCCGCATGCATATCAATATAGGCGTTATAAAGAGCATCATATGAAGGGGAAGAGCAAGATTCATTATCCGAATCTACATCAGAGTTAGTTTTAGGATGTACCTCCTTTGAGCTTGAAAGCTCAAGAGACGTGTCGCTTGTGGAAGCTTCAATGTCATCCTTAGCCATTAGACACAAATTTGCCGATTCTTCTTCCTCCGAAGTGCTAGAAGTAGTATCATCTTCGGGTTCGTCCCAAACAATGTAGGCTTTCTTAGCCTTGTGATTGTTGGACCTCTTCTTATCACCATCGGACTTTTTAGGCTTTTGAGGACAATGATACTTGATGTGACCCGCTTTCCCACATGTATGACAAATTATCTTGTCTCTCGGGGTTTTTGACCTTTGTGGATTTTCCTTACTATCCCTTGAATTGAACCTTCTTGTGTTTCCTTTCTTCTTGAAGAATTTTCTGAATTTCTTTACAACGAATGCAAGTGACTCGTCATCTAAATCGGAATCCGTGTCATCATCCAAGGAAGAATCATTAGTAGTATCAACACTTTTTGATGATGAAGCCTTTAATGCGATACTCTTCTTCTTCTTGTCGAATTCCTCATTTGAAGTTAAGCGTCCTAGCTCCATCTCATGCTCTTGTAACTTACCAAACAAAGTGGCAAGATCCATGGTATCCAAGTTCTTTGATTCAATAATTGCTGTGACCTTGGGTTGCCAATTTCTGTCCAAACACCTCAAAACTTTGTTAGTAAGTTCTCCCGGTAAGAAAGCCTTACCAAGAGCAAGCAAGTGATTAATAATATGAGTAAATCTCTTTTGCATATCATTAATATTTTCATTAGGCAACATTTGAAACAACTCATATTCACGCATCAATACATTTAATCTAGCTCGCCTAACTTCGCTAGTTCCCTCGTGAGTCACTTGTAAAGTGTCCCACATTTCCTTTGCACTAGAGCATTGGGATACCCTAAAGAACTCATCATAGGACAAAGCGGACGTAATGATATTCTTAGCCTTGTGATCTAATTGGATCTTTTTCTTATCATCTTCGGTCCACTTGTCCTCGGGGGTTAACATTTGAACATCCTCAACTAGAGTATAGGGAATGTGAGGACCTTTCTCAACAGTTTTCCAAATCTCGTTATCGATAGCTTGAATGAAAATTTTCATCCTTACTTTCCAGTAAGCATATCCCTCACCTCCAAATAGTGGGGGACGATTTATAGCAGCACCTTCTCCTCCAAAAGGATTTTGAGAACCCATGGTTTCCAATGGATCTTTTCGAAAAAGTTTTTAAACTCGGTTTATTCGACCGAGCTCTGATACCACTTGTTGGAAACCAACAAGCGGGTAAAATGCCTTCTAGAGGGGGGGGTGAATAGAAGAATCAAGCTACGATACCCGGTTTTTTTAAAAAGTAATCAAAACAGATCAAAAATAGTCAGATTTAACTAATCTACTCGAGTAAATTTCAAGCTACTCGAGTAGACCTGAAAATTTGAAAAACCTTAATCGAGTACTACTCGATTAAACACTGAAAAACACAGAAAATTCAGAAATCAATTCTAATCAAATCTAAACCAAAAAAAATCAATGAATCAAAATAAGAATATACAGAAAATCAATTACCCATCAATTAATGAATTAATAAAGAATACGTAATTGAAATTCCCAAATCCTATTCACAATTGATTTTAAGTTTTTGTTGATTTTAAGAACGAAAGAATACGTAAAAGCTCAAAATAAAGAACACATGATTTTAGTCTGGTTCACTCATCTAAATATGAGCTACATCCAGTCCACCCTCTCTGATTTGGGTGATTTGCTACACTATGAACAAAAGAATTAGATTACAAGAATGTGTTAAGATCCTCTCCTCTCTCTTGATCCTAACCCTTGTTAATTGATGTACCAAACCAATTAACTCTACCCAATTCTTGTCCAATAATTCAATTTGTTCCTTCTTCTTTGATTGAATCACGATCAATCCTTTTGAGCTTCGAGCAACTTTGATCAAATTGCTAAGAGTCTTGCTCCAACCCTTTTCTTCAAAGTCTTCAAAGAAAACTTCACTTTGTTGAATCTTGAGAGAAGTAACCTTGTTGTTACTAGATGATTCAACCACAATAGAATGCTCAAAAAACTATGAATCTTCAATATGAGAATGAAAAGAATGAATAATGTTCTCAAATTAAGATTCACATGAACATTGATAGAGAGATGTTTTTTTGGAAAGATTATTTGCTCAAGAATGTTGTGAAAATATGAGAAAAATGCTTTTCAAAAATTAGAGTTCGTAACCTTTGAAAAGATGTAAATGAAATCTTTTTAAAGTTCAGTTTTAACAGACTTTACTCGAGTAGACGAGTCCCTTAATCGAGTACTACTCGATTACTCGAGTACTTAATCGAGTAAACACTGCTAAAAAGCTGATAAAAACTTTTTTAATTAAATTCCATTTTTCACCTAATTAATTTGGAAAAGTCTTGAGCTATTTTTCTCTATCAAAGCAATCTCAATTTGTAAACATAATCAATCTTTAAATTCCAATTGAGATTACTAAACTAATCTACCACCCACTTTCATATAAAACAAAATTAAAACAATTACAATATATATATAAGAATGAAATGATAGAATAGTCCTTGAATCTTTGTTGTTGTAGGTAATCTATATCTTGTTGTCTTCATCAAAACATATAATTGAAAGCTTGCATTGCCTTGCCTCTTCAGTTAAAAGATTTAGTACTTTTTATTATTGATTGGTATGCTGATATACTGTCTTTTATTTTTATTTTTTAAAATATGCTATTGGTTAATCTTTTGACATTGATTGGTAATTTTTAAAATCCATTCTAATAAAAAAAAAAGTTACTTTAAATTGTAAGTATTATTTTATATTTTTGAGAAATCTTGAACATACTTACGTGCACACATCAAAACAGTATTTTCTCAAAATAATTCATGTGATAGTTTATGGGAACATGCACACACTTTTGTTTATGTTTTTTTTTCCTTTGTTATCAAAAACTTCTTCAATCACCAACCATTTATTTCTCTATTTTCTCACATCACTTATTCAAGTTAAGTTGTTTTGTATGCATTAGTCAAGAATGCATAAAATAATTAAATTCAATTTACACAATAATGAGCATCTTTAACATATAAATAATATTCATAAAAACCAGATTTTTGATATATCATTTTACTATAAACAACTCTTTACGACAAAAACACGATAATGAGAATGCGGGGCGACAGGCACGGGAGTGCCTGTCGACACGCTAGTAATAATAATAATAATAATAATAATAATAATAATAATAATAATAATAATAATAATAACCAAATATAGAAATGGATTTTCTTCCAAGATTCAAATGAATTTTCCCTGTGAGGTTTGAGATTTATTTCCGTTAATAGTTATCGTAAGAAGACGATGCTTTTATTTTAAGGCAACCTCTTGGATGATCCATATTGAATTTTATTTTTTTTCCTTCTGATGCTCCTTGTCTCTACTATATAAATCCTGGTGGGGTTTTCCACAGGCGGGAACTTACATAGAGGTAAGTACTCCTGGGTCCCACCGGAGTAGTAGTTTGAGTACTTCCCTTTCTTTTTTTTTAAATAATACAACTACAACAGCAGCTTAGTGGGATACCCACCGTGGGAATATAATCAACATTGTTAAAAACTGGGCGATGAAATTGAGCTCACTCCCGCCCAATTTAATGAAGGAAGTGGTCCCCATGTGGCCAAAATGTGCTTATTGAAGAATATTTTAATGACTTCTTTAATATTGGTTTTGTGTGTTACGGTAAGCTTCTCTTACAAGCTTAGATGCAAAACAATTGGGCTTCTTTTAGAAGCTTTTGAAATAAAACAAAGAAGAAAAATACTGTTGATCTCTCTTCCTCTCCTATGCGCTCTCTCTCTCTCTCTCCTCATCCTCTCTCTCTCTTTCTCACTGTCTTTCACTCTCTCTCTCTCTCTCTTGCTCTCTCACCCTCTCGCCATTACTTAGCAGGACCAACATCTCCTTCTCAGCACCGTTTTTATTGTCTCACCACTGAACTATTGAATCACGATCGCAGCCACCACCACTAACAACGAAATGCGACCTCCATCACCGATACCAAATCACGACTGTCACCCCAAAGTAACCCAGATCTGTTTTGTGGGTGTCAAACCAAGGTATGATATAATACTCTAATTGCTTGAAGGATTTTGACATTTTTGTTAATTATTTTGAGTTGTTCTTGACTGTACAAAATTTATCTCTAGGTTATTTTATTTTATTTATAACTGCATTTGGTGGATGCATGTGATTTTTTTTCTAATTTTTCTTGGTTTGTTTATAATTTCTTTTCTAATTTGGTGGATGCAAATTTTTTGTTGTAGTAAGCTTTCTCATAACAAAGTAGTAGATAGCTGAGTTGCCACATTAATAAAAATTAAATGTTGCAGACATATATAAAAACACGAAGCAAACACTATGGTTGGTAATGTTGGTTGTAGGTACTTCAAGGAGACCATAATTAGCACATGGCATTACTGAAATTTGCATTGGGTGGGGTATTAGTTGGTTTAAGGGGGTTGGTTTGACACTCCTTATTAAACTTAGAACTTGGTTCGAATTAGTTCGAAATGAAGGAATGTTATTCTGGAAAGCAAGTATGGGTCCCCTAAAATTGTTAATGATGGTGTTATTATTGCTAAAGAGGTGTGTTCTGAAACACTGCTTTTAAAATATTTTTTTTACATTTTTTTGTTGTTTTTATTCATAATTTATAATGATGATTAGGATTAGTTGAAATCAAGAGAACTTTTCCCTTTTAAATTATTATTCTTGACTAGGATTAGTTGGAGTTCAATATATGACTTCGAGATACCGAGGTCTACAAAATATAGATCTAATTGGCATGTCATGCAAATTTTGATGTAGTGCAATGTTTCTAATTATGCTTAGACAGAATTTTAAGTTGCAGTCATGATATTATTGTTTGGTAGTTTCAGTGTATATAGTCTCCTTTTGTGTTTTCTTAGCAACGACAGAAATATGAATTGTAGCTTCTATGTTGCATTTGTCATAAGACAGAAATAGAATGATGCTGATCAAATTAATGATCAGTATTTAGTAATGAAATTGTGACATGTCTTATGTTAAATATAAGCTACATATTCTATTGTGTGTTTGGTAAATTTGACTCCATAATATCAATGATGAAAAGCGAATTAAAAAGTGGTTAGATGAGCTTCTGCACCAAAATCTTAACCTTCTAAATTGGATGCCTAATCAGGTTGTCGGCATTTTTGGATTCACAGGCGAAGATTACATTGGAAAAGTTAGTTTTCCACCAGTACAGGTATTCATTCCACTTAAGTGCAATTTAGACATTAATCTCATTCAGCTGTTAGTATTTTTGGGGCTAGGCTGGGGTAGTTCTCATTGGCATTTTACTGCTTTCTGTTTATTTGCCTTTTTATGGCCTTTATGTTTCTGATCTCTTCGAGTTAGGCAATTGTTTAGAATATGTTAGAGAAAAGGCAATGAATTGTTTAGAATAATAAACAAGAACTAAGTAGAAGCAATGCTTTCATGCAGGTATATATTTCTGGTTGCTATTCGACAACGAAGTAGAAGCTGCAAGGTCCTAATGATATGTAAATTACATTCTCTTCCTGCACTGAATTTATTACCCTGAATTATTTTGGTTGCAACTAACAGTCTCCCTTTTGATTTTCTAGAAATCAGGGCTTATGACAAGGTGGCTATCGAGTACTATAACCAATACAATTAGCTTCATAGTATTAAATTAATTGTGTTTCTTTTTTGTGCAGATCACAGAAGATATGAGCATAAGATAAAGCAAGTATTCAAGCTCTATAAAAGCAAGGGCTGCCTGTATGCAGTTTGAATCATATGGCTGAAATACTTGAGCATGAAATTTTCTGCTCTGGATGTCTTGATGTTGTCAGGTACATTGTTACTCATGCTGTTCTACAAGTTATATTTTGTGTGTTTCAAACCATGATGTTAATCATGTTGTCGGGTATATTGTTAATCATGCTGTCAGCATGGAATTGTTTTCTCTTCTTGTCTTGACCATATTAAGAAGCATGGGATGTTTGCTGGAAATAAAATCATGACGTTTAAGTGTTTTAAAATGACATGCTTTGATCAGCTTGCCTTCTTTTTTTCTCAAGTGTTTTATCCTGATTGTATTTGCATTTAAGTCATACCTGAAATTTTTATTTTATCCCTTTAAAAGGTGAAACTAGATTGTACCTTGTGCTTAAGTTCTCAATAGCATAGTTTATTTTCTGATAAACCAAAATTCAGATTTTTGGGTTCATTGATTGCCCGCAAAGATATATATATATCTTGGCCTATTTGATAGCGAATTAGAGGTTGCAAGGTTTTTACTTCTACAAGGTTTTAATGAAAGTTGAGGCTTTGGTTATGGTTTTTACTTCTGCAAAGTTTTAATGAAAGTTAAGGCTTTGGTTATGGTTTTTACTTCTGCAAGGTTCTTCCCCTTTCTCTATTTTCATTTATTTCCATTTGGTTTCTTATTCTTGTGCATCTAATCTTTCTCTCACTCATCTATTTACTAATTTCATCTTTTTTGATTTTGTGATAATGGTTTTGAACTGTTACGTTGAAATGCTGAGGGTTCAGATTAACGGGAAAGGTGAATAAAAAGGATGGGAGAGATAGTAGAGACTATGATCAGGAGGGAAAATCATAAATATGGTTTGGTTAAATACTCACTATCTCTTGATTTAAAGTATGCCACACGCAATTTGTCATTGCCGATTTGTGTTGTTTCATAAATACTGTCATGTGATTTATATGAATTCTTAACCATATTTATAGTTTAACAATAGGTTCAACTTAGAGATATTTATAGTTTTTTTATGTGAAAAGTATTAGCACAAGTTTCCGTAAGTCTAAGTAGTGTTTGTAGGACTAATATACATGTTCAATTGTTCAAAAAGATGTACATACATGCTTATAGTGTTGACAAGTAGTAGTTAAATAGTGCAAAGTAATTATATAGAAGGTAAAATGCATTAATTTGCACACAATTAGTATGGCAGTTTATAATTCAGTTTATTGTATTTTGTAGGTGGTCTTCTTATTGGCAGGACTTTGGCTGTGTTTATAACTATGACGCTTACAACATCTGTGGCAGCTAAGCAGGGCCCTATACCTATGGCAGGTCATCAAATTTGCATGAAAATTTGGTTGTCAATATCTTTGCTTACCGATGCTCTAGCGCTTGCTGGTCAGGTTAGATAATATGAGCAACTCTTGGTGCTCATCATTGCTCATATTTATATGAATGTTGTGGTAATGACATTTCTTTTTCAGGCACTTCTTGCCAGTAATTACTCCGAGGGAAATTATGAGCAAGCACGTGTCGACGGTGTCGTTATATATAGAGTGTTACAGGTTATTGATTGTTGTCACCATAAACTATTTCCCTCCTTCCTTCATTGTCTTCTTTTAATTTTATATTAACTTCAACTGATCCAACATTATTTTTTCCTCTGACTCTCTTTTTATGGATATCAGATTGGTTTAGGAGCAGGAATTACTTTGTCTGTGATCTTATTCTTTGGGTTTGGAGCATTTTCTAGCTTATTCAGCACAGACTCAGAAGTTCCGAGTGTTGCTCAGTCAGGTGTATTGGTAAGAAATCATAATTCCTCCTAGAGAAAGGTACCTCGATTACCATTTTGTAAGCTTAACCAGAGCAGGACCGGGTGGCTAAGTTTGGTCCTATGGTTAGAAACATTACATTATGGAGATTCTTTACTAGACAAGGACTTGATTAGTCTTAAGTATAGGACTGCGATAGACTTTCTATTCATATTTTAGTTAAGGATTTTACTCTTGAAATTTAGTATTGGTCATTCATCTCTATGTACTCTTATTCATTCATTTTGTCCTGTGTGTCTTATATTCTAAATTTTGTGATGTTATATGTGTTGCTTTTGTGTGTTGTGCCTTAGATGCATTCCCTGTTTGTGCATTCTCTGTTTGACAATAGGTTCAACTTAGAGATATTTATAGTTTTTTATGTGAAAAGTATTAGCACAAGTTTCCGTAAGTCTAAGTAGTGTTTGTAGGACTAATATACATGTTCAATTGTTCAAAAAGATGTTCATACATGCTTATAGTGTTGACAAGCAGTAGTTAAATAGTGCAAAGTAATTATATAGAAGGTAAAATGCATTAATTTGTACACAATTAGTATGGCAGTTGTTAGTGGGCTTAAACACAGCCAAAGTCCTGCCAATAAGAAGACCACCTAAATGCAAATGTACTAATTCTTTGTACGTTTATTTTAAACTCGCTACATTATAAACTGAATTATGCGGGTGGAAGACAAGCTTTTCATACTTCACTTTTATACTTCACTATCAATTTACTAATTTTTGGTAACTTATTTTTAAACATACTCACTTTTTTGCATAA
Organism: Crotalaria pallida; assembly: GCA_037953625.1. Classification (NCBI taxonomy): domain Eukaryota; kingdom Viridiplantae; phylum Streptophyta; class Magnoliopsida; order Fabales; family Fabaceae; genus Crotalaria; species Crotalaria pallida. Next base: position 47,409,241 of record CM075649.1, on the reverse strand, counting down.
TATCAATACTAACTCTTTGTAAATGTATGTATGTGTAGGATATGGAAGGCAAGCTTCATCCAGGTGGTCCGCTTGACCCATTGGGTCTAACAAAGGATCCAAATCAAGTTGCACTCCTAAAGGTGAAGGATGGTATTGATTAAAAGAAATGCATATTTTTTTAAAAAAATTATTTTTAGGGAAAAAAGCTATTAGTAAGATTTTGATGGTGAACTATTTTGAAGAAAGTGATTGGAAGTTTAGAAGAATTCTAAATGGAAGTTTTTAATTCTCATGACGAATTACATGGATTTTGGGGAGAGTTAGTGATACAAGTCATATGATATACATAACAAATTAACATATTGATAAGGCTATCATGATTCATATATAGTTTTAGTTTGCTAATTTTCATTTTCTGTCATGAAGTTCATGAACATTTCAGGGATAGAGCTCATCATATGAGGATGTAACTCTTAAGAGGTTTGAAGGGCCTATTAACCTACTCCATGAAGTGTTAGAAAGTGAAGATTTTGCTTTCCAAATCAGTGTGAGTTGAATAGTTAGATTAGTTGTATTTAGTTTCGTTACGAATTTTAATGAGAAGGGATTGACACCCCAATTCGGGTTCAAAGAGTTAGTATTCATTATGCATCATTTATGATTACCTTGAAAAGGATAAAACTGGACTTGAATAGCTGCCATCCAGGTTGGCAATAGATGGAGTTTTTTACTTACAATAATCCTTTAAGTGTTGGAAAAGGTACAAATTATGAATAGAGAAAAATATTTGTTTAAAAAACATAGTTTTCAAAATTTAGTTAGAAGTTATGCGGTCTTGCTGTCATCCTGTGTATACTTAAGACAACTATTTTTTCAGGGAAATCTTTTTCTGATGTTGTGAGGAGGCCATATTATGTTGCACCAGAGGTCTTTTGCAAGTTCTACGGACCTGAATCAGATGTGTGGAGTATCAGCGTCATTTTAACATCCTATATGTCACTGAAGCAAAATTTTTTTTCACTTCTCTTTGATACTGTGCTCACAATTGTTATTGTTTCTATGTTCTTGGTTTTTATGAATATATTATTAGCATGCACATTGATTTTTTTTCTCTGCCGAAGTGATTAGAGCTATTAAATTTTATGTGTTAGTGAGGTGTCGAGAGAATTTGTTTGTCGATGGTCATGTATTTTTTTGGTGAAGGTGAGATTTTGGTTTTGAATGGATTTGGGTGCAGAGCAAATGTGTGCAATTAGACGTGGGCACAAATTCTTTAACCTGATGTCAAAATAAAATAGAAAAGTGGTGCTTATTGTTTTGATTTGAAACATTTTATTTGTAGAAACAAAGTTGGTAAGAAATTTATAACGATATTTTTATTAAACTTGATTTATACCAAATTCATTTAAGTAATCTATCTATATTTTTATTTGATTTCAAACTTTACACGTAAACAAATTTGATCAAAAGTTGCTCTTTATTTTTTAATAAATTATGTATTTTAAACCAATTTCTTTTGAAGAACCTGATTTAATTTTTTTTTCAAAAATACACCTCCCTTCTCCTAAACTTTAATTATTCTTTCTCCTCATTCTTTTATGCATTTTTTTTAACTTCATCTATTTGCATTCTTGCCAATATCAATATACCAAGTACCTATTTATTAAACAAAAACAATTATATAACTAATTATATATTTCAAATAATTTATCAACGCACAATATTACTATACAATTTTTTATACCTCATAATTTTTTATTCCTAAATTTAACAATTTCAATTTCTTTTCTGTCAATCTTTTTTTTTTGTTTTTGGTAAACTTTTCTGTCAATCTTAATACAAATACCACATATACAAATTCTTCATAAGTATAATTTTAATATTATTCATTTTTTAAACCAAATTTTACAAATTATTTCTTTTACAACCCAATTTTTGCTAACAATAATTTTACACATAATTTTTTTATATCTTATTATTATATTCTTTTTGTTATGACCCGTCCTGAGGACGGGTCTACTTACTAGTGTATATTAAAACTGTGTTTTTTTACATGTTTTGGTCCAAACAAGTAAAATATAAAACAAAGGTGTTTCTACCATGCACCGGTTTTTGGTGCTCTAACTCTTTTTTTTATTTTATTATTTTAATAAATATAATATATTAAAAAATATGCTATGGGTTTTCTGTCTTCTTTTTATATACATGTTTTTGTTATTTGGATTTAAATTTTTTTATTAAATGATTTCTGACACAGGTAATGGTCCAAACAAGTAAAATATAAAACAAATGTGCTTCTACCATGGAACGGTTTTTGGTGCTCCGACTCTTTTTTAAATCTTAATAAATCTAATATATATTTTTTTAAAAAATATGCTTTGAGTTTTCTGTGTTCTTTTTATGTACATGTTTTTATTATTTGAATTTGAATTTTTTTATTATATACTTCCTGACGCAAGTAATGGTCCAAACAAGTAAAATATAAAAAGAAGGGTGTTTCTACCATGCAATGGTTTTTAGTGCTCCGGATTTTTTTTATTTTAATAAATCTGATATATAAAAAAATATGCTTTGAGTTTTCTGTGTTCTTTTTATGTACATGATTTTGTTATTTGAATTTGAATTTTTTTATTATATCCTTACTGACACAAGTCATGGTTCAAACAAGTAAAATATAAAACAAGAGTGCTTCTACCATGCACTGATTTTTCGTGCTCTGACTCTTTTTTCTTAATTTTTTTATTTTAATAGATCTAATATATTAAAAAAATATGTTTTGAGTTTTCCGTGTTCTTTTTATGTACATGTTTTTGTTATTTGGATTTGAAATTTTTTTATTAAATGATTTCTGACACAGGTAATGGTCCAAACAACTAAAATATAAAACAAAGGTGCTTCTACCATGCAACGGTTTTTGGTGCTCCGACTCTTTTTTTAATCTTAATAAATCTAATATATTTTTTTAAAAAAATATGCTTTGGGTTTTCTGTGTTCTTTTTATGTACATGTTTTTGTTATTTGGATTTGAATTTTTTTTATTAAATGATTTCTGACACAGGTAATGGTCCAAACAAGTAAAATATAAAACAAATGTGCTTCTACCATGCAACGGTTTTTGGTGCTCCAACTCTTTTTTTTTAATTTTGATAAATATGATATATTAAAAAAATTATTCTTTGAATTTTCTGTGTTCTTTTTGTATACATGTTTTTGTTATTTGGATTTGAAATGTTTTTATTATTTTTTTACAAAATATAATATATTTTTATTTTAATAAATATAATACATTAAAAAAATATGCTTTGAGTAGTCCCTTCAACTCAGCCATTAAAAAGTGAGAGGGAAAATGGGATGTAAGAGGGAGAGTACAATGTTTGAAATTTAAAAAAAAATGAAACAAAAACCGGTGACCCCAAATTTATTTTCTCTCTTTCCTTTCTCCCTCTCTCTCTCCATCACCGAAACTCACTCTCTCTTCTCTCATTTCTTACTCTCACTTTCTCCTTTCCCCTTGGATTCCCTCACTCTCTCGGTCCCTCTCATCTCAATTGCATGGTCCAAAGGAAGCTCATGAAATAAAAATACGGTGCTTTTCTTCTCTCTACTCTTCTTCTCTCGGTCTCTCTTATCTCCTTCTCACTATAATTTCTCTTCTCTTTTCTCAAATTTCAAAACTTCATTCTCTTATTCTTTCTATATTTTTCTATGTTTCAAGATTATTGTCTAAAATGTTACTATCCATTTCAGATTGCAATGTATAAAGAGGCATTAGGGTTTGAAGGCTGAGAAGTAAAATGAAGGAGAATGGAGCAGCGATTTTGGAGGAGAAAGGAGAATCTATGTCTCTCAAATGCAAATATTTTCGGGTATAAACACTTGATTTATCTTTTTTGTTTTTTATAAATCACTAATTTTTAGTGTTTAACTTCTCCATGGCATTTATATTCCTTTTACTCTAAGAAATGAGTATGATTTTTAGTTGTTTATGTAAATTTGATTGATATTTTTTATGAGAATAGTGGGTGATTTAAAGGTGCACATAAGATGTTTGATAAGTGGTAATTGACCATCGTGCTATTCAGGTTTCTCACACATTGAGTTCAGGTATATTAGTCATTGTTACCAAAATCATCAGTTTTCCTTATATGGTGCTACCTAGCTTGGTTTACACTTTACCAGCATAATGTATTATAGTAATACGTTGAGATTGAGATTATTTGAATTAACTTTTTTCTGACTTTATCCATCAGCAACTTTTTTGTTTCTCATGATTATAAAACATTTGAGAAAAAAGAAAGGTCCTGTTCTCGATATGCATAGTCTTCATGCTGAAGATAGTCTAAGAGCTACAGGGATACAAGGAGTAGACGTAGACACGGAGTTGTATGTTTCAAACTTGGACCATGGAGTAACTAAGGAAGACATAAGGGTACATATGCTTATTATCATCTTCATTGTTCATGCTTATGTTCTTGGTTTTTAAGAATAAATTATTAGTTAGCCACAACATTTAGCGATGGGTATAAGCTTACTGATTGGTTACATATGCTTACTGATTGGTTTTTAAACTTGCTGAATAGGAGAGCAAGTTGCTAATTTGTTTGGGAAAGACATCAATTTGTTGTGCTATTAATATGGGAAAGAAGCATGCAGGTGGGAAGCAATGAATTGATCGTCGAAGACGACACTTGGACCAATGGCAATTTGCGAAGAGGAAATTCTGAACATAAATGAATCAAACCTTAATGAGCCATTATCTCAGTTAACAATTTCAGATGGTATTTGCATATTGTTTTTGTTTATGATATAAATAATATCTGTATTTATAAGCTTACCCATATGAGTACAAATTCTTGGTTTGTTGCAGATAATCCAATGGACAATAGAAGAGGTTTGACGAAACTGAAACTTGGGAAATCTATGCTTCGACAAGTGGGAAATTGGAAAATGCAAGAATCAAGCATAGATGAATCAAACATTAGTGAACCATTATCTCAGTTAACACTTTTAGATGATCAATGCACAATGTTTTTAATTATGATATCAATATATTGATTTATAGTGGTACTCGCATGACTAACACATTTTGATTTCTTGCAGATAGTGCATTGGGCAGTAAAGGGGATTTGAGGAAATCCCCTTTACTATGGCACACATATTCTATGGTGTGAGGCAAATTTACCATGGTATAGTTTTAACTTTGAAAAATATGAGGACATTTTAACACATATTCAGTGTTAATCTATTTCTTTTTCAATGTTACAAATTTCCTATTAAAATTCTTCATTACTGCAACAATATATTTCACCTAATATTTAAACCCATAATAATTTCATACTTAAGCTGGTGGGTTGCAGTGCTGTTTGGCAAGACTTACTCTGTAGGTGTCGCAGTTATTATAAAGCATGATCTTTAATACAATTTTTTAGTATACAAACTTGAGACACAAATTCTTACGAAATAGATAAAGGGTGAGTTTGGAAGTATATATATTAACCTTTTTTCAGCTGCATATGATCAATTATTATAATCAGGCATTCATTATCTTACGTCAATTTTAAATGGTTTGGACAAGGAGCAGGCATATGTTGCTTGCTTGAGAAGGTACTTTACATATATTGGATAATTTGGTTTATATTTGCAAAAGCTACCAATATAATTATGTGATAATCATTGTTACCAAGTTTCAATTTCACTTTACAGAAAAAGCAGTAGATTTTCAATGGATGCTTCACATAGAGTGGATTTTTCCAGAATTATGGTATATGTGGTTCTCTTGCTCCTTTCTCCGACTTAATAGGAACACTTGGTTGATGTGAGATTTGAGCTAGGTTCACTTTTTGATGTTATTATACAAGCACCGCCAACTTGGAAGATGGCAAGCAAGGATAGGTAGAGTTGCTGGGAACATAGACCTTGGAACATTTAGTGAGTCCTTTTATACTGTCATTTGTATACTAATTAGTTTTCAAGAGATTTTAGCACTGCAACTATGTATTTTACATATTTTAGCATTGACTTCTCTTTGCATTCTAACCTGCATTTTTTGAGCCCTTATAAATGGCATGACCTCTGCCATGATGTCTTCTGCATTTCTACCTATGCTTGTGCAAGCATATTTGTCTCTAAAGTTTTAGAAGATTAAAAATGTACTGTACTTTTGTTATGCATTTTTTTTGTAATATTTTTCTAAAAGAAATGATTTGTTGTATCACATGTATATTGGTCAGTAATATGCCAAAGTTTCACTTAGCTTTTTGGTTTTATCAAATTTTCTCTTCATTGCTAAGCTTATTTGAGTTTAATAGAAGCGACATATTAATGTTAAAAAATATGCTATTAACAGTATAGATAAGCATGAATACTCCTCTAAATTAAATATAAATAATAAAATAATGTTAATAGCTATCAAGTGTTTGATGAAAAAATACTGATACTTCTTCAACATTTACTGTCTTCAAGGAAATTGATATCTTTTGAATCTTCTTACAGCATAAATCCTTCCTCTGTCTGTGTTTCATAATGTGTTTTCTCCTGGTCAATAGTTGCTTTTATCCCTATTTCTCTATTCTCTATTTTTCATTTCAAGTATACTATTTGAAAATTATAGGGTCTGCACCAAATGAACTGATCCTCTCTCTGTGTTTTTTTTATAAAAAAAATAGTAAGCAATAGCAAGGAGACATCTTTCATCTATACAAATGCACATGTTTTCTCAGGTATATGCTGATGTGAGGTTGCAGCATGATTGATAGGAAAACACCTATGTTTGGTACATGAGTAAGCAACCTGCTTAGATTTCATGATATTAAAATCATGCTCTAGATCATACTTGGTATCTATTTTCAAAATTTGGTGTTATTAGCAAATAAGGTCTTATGTTATAACAGTAAATTTGGTACGGGTATTTGGTACCCCTGATATGCTTTCTTTTTTATACAGGTATTTGGTACCCCATGCCCTAAGAGTAAATTTTTTATGCAGGTATTTGGTACCCTTGATATGCATTATTTTTTTGGCAAGAGTCGAATTTGGGTTCTTATATTATTGGAAATGTGTGATTTATTGTGATTACAGGCTCTCTTAAATGGAATAATGATTAATTTTTTTTAGTTTTGCTAAACCATTGAGTATTCTAACTATAATGAAAGTTGCAGAATTTTGGTGTGAAAGTCCGCTCGGAATTTGTGGTAATCAGGAAGTGACTATTACAGAAAGGGTTTCATTGCTGGATATACCTAAAGATTGACAAGCACCACCAGTAATTAAAGGGGTGCATGTTAGGGACAACACCACCAAGCTAAAGTTACTAACAAATAACAATGTGGAGGTGGAGGTAAATAAATATTTTTGTCCTAGATATTTAGGAAATGATACTTTCATCATGAAGATAGTGGAACAATAAGTTTACAATCCTTACATTAGATGTAGGTTCCAGCATGTTACTGATATGTTTGTGTAATAAAAGCATAAAGAACTATTTGGTAGTATATTTTTATAAGCTTTTTAAACAATTTTGTTGTTCTAATGTTTGTTTATGATTAATTGGAATAAGAAAATGATATCCAAACAAAAGTGCCCTGATTAATGTACATTTCAACATATTATGAAATCCATAATTATATCATGTATGAATTATTGGATTAGTGTAATGGCCCCGTGCGTGACACAGGCTGCTATCTAGTAATAAAAAGAAACAACAACCACTGATTTATTAATTAATTAAAAAATGAGTGGTCAAGATTGAAATATTATATTGTCAATTTTATCCTCTTTGCAAAAAAAATTACTATCTCATACGTTCCCTATCAATAATACTCAACCACCACCTTGTATCAACTATTGCCAACGCCACCACCTTCATTCAATCGTTTAGAGAATTGAAACTGAAGGAGGAGGAGAGATTGGTGTACCTTTTCCAATGGAAGCAGAGGAGTATAAGGAATAAATGTGAGTTAAGGGTGACGTTTTGGTGATGATAAAGATGGGCAGGGAGGAGGAGAAGCTCGCAGAGGAAGCAAAGGAAAATGAGTCAATGGTGTTGGAATTATTTTAATAATTCATGTGGGCTGCAATTAATTGTAATGTTTATTTTAATAAAACGGGTTAATAATATGATTTAATTAGAGATGCTTTATGCCCAAGTATTTTGGTGATCTATTGAGGGTTTAGATATTTGAAACTCTGATCAGTGTGGGTAACATAGTGTGGGCCTTAACCCTATTGGTCCGTGATGGGTGGAGAATAGGGTTAATAACTTTATAAATAGGCTAGGTCCCCTCTGCTGTCACATATAGAGAACATCTCAGTTTTGCCCCATTAATAACTGTAGAGCATACGGTTCAGTAAAAGCAGAGGAAGACTTGGCCATTATTTTCAGGGATTCGGAGCAGAATCAGTGGAACGTATTGGGAAACATGTCTTCAACAAGTAAGCCTAATACTCATTATTATCAGTGTTTTATTTCATATAATATAGAAAGTCATGTAATACATAATTTAATCCCTACAATTGGTATCAGAGCCAATATTGTATGAAATAGGACCTGATGTTTTAATTCATTAAAATTAAATTTCCAAATTTTTGTTTTTATTATATGAAACACACTGTGAATTTTTCATTCACGGATAAGATTTGGAGCGTGAATCATTAGGGCTTTTACGTATAGCTTAGTCATACAAACTTTGACATGATAAAGGAAGAAAAAAACAAACAGATAGGAACACAGAATAGTTGAATAAGCAAAAGGCCTGAGTAGACTGCAGATGCGCGGGTTACGGGTATTTTTTATGGAAGTTGAAGATAACCAAAGTGGTTGTTGCTGGAAAAGAACCCGTGATAGCATTTAGGTGTTCAATGAAAAGTAGCTTATACCACTTGTCACGTATTGAAGATAACCTGTAGTTGTTGCAAGCCAGTTGCCACATATTGAAGATAACTTGTAGTTGTTGCAAGCCAGTTTCAGTGGATATAGGCCGGCGGATTCTTTCTGTTTAAAAAACCATTTTTTTTAATTTAAAAAAAATGCATAATAATTGTTCCGGTTTTCACTGCACTTTAAACTGTTCCGGATTTCTCTGCATTTCTGCAGCCTTTACTTCTCCAAATATTTTAATAATATTTATCTGGGTTGTTCATGTTGATAAGGATGCATAACCATTCAGTTATTTTTACTTAAGCCATTATTATCATTTTCGCTAATTTTCCGTTGCATGTTGATAAGTAAAAGTAACTACCTTATTTTAAATTTTTTAAAATTTCAATTATTTAAATTATTTTATTTGTTATATATATAAAAAAACAAAAACGGCACCTTCTATATGTTTCATTTTATTAAATGTGCACCGGTTTAAAAAAAAAAAAACAAACCGCACCTTCTAGTTTCTAATAACTGCAACAATAACTTGAAACTGAGGACTATATTAATCATGTTATGGATAATGGGCCATCATCTAGTTTACAGCAGCAAATTTTCATTTGGTTTACGGCCACAATTTTAATTGCTGCGACTATTATGACATATAATTATATATGCACAGTATTTATGACATGAAATATGCACCCTCTACTTTCATGAACTTTTCTTAAATGGTGCACATATTTATTGCATTTTTTCCGCTGCATTAAATGGTGTTCTTTTAATTAATCAATTAAAAGAGTAATTAATTAATTATTTAGTAAAAAAAATAAATTTGGAGAAGTATTTAGAATATCAAGCATCTTGTAATGATATTTTTATTACGTAAGCTCCTATTTTAATCTGTTAAGGCACAAAACATTTTCATTTAAAAAATAAAATAAGGGAGATTACGTCATGATAATAGACAAGAAAAATATGATTCCTGTGCAAAAAATTTTCATTGATTGATATAAGGCATCACCATCAAAGTGGGGATCACCTGTAGCATATTAGTGAAAAATATTTTTTGTAATTTGAGGAATGTTTTTATATCATTGCATATAATTTTCTGCTTAAAGGTGATAATTGTATGTTATGTTTTAAAAACTTATTGAGGTTGGCGTTATTGGGGAAGACATTTGGTTAGTAAAACTTTCTGCTTAAAGGTGATGGATTTACGAACCAAATGTATTCTCATTGATTAACCCACCTGAGGTTCTGATCTTGGTAACTACCTTGATTTGTGCATTCTGCTTAAAGGTGATTGTACTATTATGTTGGCCTCATTGTGATAAGTGGTTCTTATTTGGACCTATATCTTGTTCTATTATTTGACTAATATGCATTCATGTTTTGCCTAAACAGTGAGTTTTTCTATGAATAATTGTTCGGCCACTATTGAGATTTTAACCGGCTCCAACTACAAAAAGTGGAAGCAAGATGTGGAATTTTCTCTAGGAATTGCTAATCTGGTTTTGGCTTTACGTGTGGAAAGGCCTGAAGTTGATGAAAATAGCACCCCTGAAGAGAAAGAGTTTTTGGCTAAGTGGGAGAGATCTGATCGCCTTTGCTTGGTTGCGATCAAGAGGACCATTTCTGAACATCTTCTTAGTGGATTGCCTGAAGATGTCAGTGCGGCAGAGTTTCTTCGTGCTTTGGGTAAGAGATACCAAGTGTCTGAAAATGCTGAATCTGGATATATAATGAAAGAGTTGACAGACATGAAGTATGACAACAAAGGGGGTGTGAGAGAATTCATTCTGAGGATGGTGCATCTTCGAACCAAGTTGGAATCCCATGACATAACCCTGAACGACAAGTTTCTAGTCTCACATGCATTGAACAGTTTGTCGGTTGAATTCACTCAAATCAAAACTGCTCACAACACCATCGGGAAGAGATGGACCATCAATGATCTTATCACCAAATGCGTTGCTGAGGAAGAGAAAATCAAAAAGGAGAAGAATGAAACATTCAAAGAATCTGCTTTGTTGTCTATCCATGCGAGATCATCTTCTGGCAAGGGAAAATGGAAACGTCGTGCTCCTAATGGGAATCAGGACTCAAGGAACTCGGGCCATGGTCAGAATCGTTTTTTTGGTGGTCCCAAGCGAACCATTTTTAAGAAGAACATCTGGTGCTTCTGGTGTAAGAATAAGGGTCATAAGAAACCAAATTGTTTCAAGTTTAAGGCTTATCTAGAGAGTAAGCGACAATTAGGAGGTAACCCTTTAGCTCTTGTTTGTTATGAGTCCAATCTAGTTGATGTTCCTATTGATTCGTGGTGGCTTGATAGTGGTTCTACAACCCATATTTATGTGTCTTTACAGGGGTTCAAAAACCTGAGGGAACCAAGTGTGAGGGAAAGCAAGCTCAGGGTAGGAAATGATCTTGAAGTCGTCGTAGAGTCAGTGGGAGACATCAACCTAGTCTTGGGAACTGGTTTTGAACTTATTTTGAAGGATACCTTTTATGTACCTTCTTTTAGGAGAAACTTGATTTCAATTTCTTGTTTAGATAAAGTTGGTTTTAGTGTTAGTTTTGGAAATGGTAGAATAAATTTGATGTCGAACTCCCAAGTTGTTGGTCATGGTTTTTTAATGGATGGTTTATATAAATTGTCTTTACTTTCTGAGATCACCTCTACGTCCTTGGTTGTTGAGAATGTCGTTTCCAAAAGGCCTAAAACCGAAGAAAAATCCTTTAAATTGTGGCACAAGCGTTTGGGCCATATCTCTAGAAAAAGGGTAGAGAGATTGGTTAGGGACAATATTATACCTTCCTTAGATTTTGGGGATCTGAAAACTTGTTTGGACTGTATTAAAGGAAAATTCACTAAGACTAAAAAACCAGAAGTTACCAGATGTTCTGAACCTTTGGAATTGATTCACACAGATATCAGTGGCCCTCTCACTCCTACAATATGTGGTAACAGATATTTCATTACCTTCATTGATGATTTTTCTCATTATGGCTATCTTTATTTGATTAAAGAGAAGTCAGATGCACTTGAGAAGTTCAAGATATTCAAAACTGAGGTTGAAAAACAGTTGGGAAAGGTGATCAAGATTGTAAGATCTGATCGTGGTGGTGAATATTATGGAAGATATGACGCTGCATGTAACACCTAGGATTATTACCCTTAAAACCCCATCATTCAAAAATATGAACTTAAAAATTCCTTTTTATTTTATTAAAATCAACCGCCAAACGGACGGAGTTTCGTTTGAAATTCGGACTTATCCAAAATTTCACCTGTGAAAACATTTATCAATTAAACATTCGGTAGCCAGCGGGGCTTGCATCAAGAGTATTTTTGCATTATATATCGAGGCCCAAAGGGCTCAAAATTATAAAATCAACATCAGAGTTAAAAGTAGCAGCGAAACACCAAGTTAGAAATATAAGCTCAAAGACCCTAAGCTTTTAGCAAAAGTGATATATCCTAAGCCTCGCTCAAAAAGTATATACAACACATTTACATCAAAATAATATCAGAGGCTTAGGTCCAGTGCCATATCCCATCCCCTAACACCCCTACTATCCCTGTAAGGGATAGTAATCCTGCTCGGCCAAAACTGGTGTATGCTCCAGCTCAGTACCTGAAAAATGGTAAGGAGGTGAGCACTACATAATAAAGTAGGAATAGCAGTTTCTCATATGACATAATAACCGACCAAGCCAAACACATGTAGTTCAGGTATTTCACATAGTCATTCACACTTAGAGTTATTAACACAAACATTTACCAACCATTCTTTCATCTCAAAACCTCCATCTTTTCTTTCAAGCCAACAAATTATTATTCTCTAATTTATCATGCTACCAGCCTACTTTGATTCCCCCTGTTCTAACTCTTTATCGCGTCGGGTCGGTGCCGACCTCGCATTATTAAATATAAATGATCGCGCTGGGTCGATAAGACCTTCGCATTATTCAATATAAATGATCGCGCTGGGTCGATAAGACCTTCGCATTATTATGTTTTATTATCGCTCTGGGTGATATGACCTTCGCATACCGCGCTGGGTACATATACCTTCGCATTATATCGTTTTGTTGACGCGCTGGGTGATATGACCTTCGCAAATCGCGCTGGGTACATATACCTTCGCATTATATTGTTTTATTATCGCGCTGGGTGATATGACCTTCGCATATCGCGCTGGGTGCTGGGTACATATACCTTCGCATAATTATGTTTTATTATCGCGCTGGGTGATATGACCTTCGCATATCGCGCTGGGTACATATACCTTCGCATTATTAAGTTTAATTCATCGTGCTGGGTCACCGTGACCTTCGCAACATGAAGTCTAAATGGTCGCGCTGGGTCTTCATGACCTTCGCAACAATAAGTCTAAATGGTCGCGCTGGGTCTTTATGACCTTCGCTTTTCTTAAATTTTCATTACTTTATTCATTCATAATTCCCTCTCTAACCATCACTTTACTTTTTCCTAACTCTTAGTTAATTCATTTTCCGAGCTCTATCAACACTAATCCCATTCATTTATTTCCACAATCCATTATTCATTTAGTCACATGGCCATCAACACATCATTCATCAACTTAGCATTATTTCCAACAAATTCCACAATATACACTTATTCAAACATACACATAATCAGAAATATTCACATATACACAACATCATGATTAATTAAATTCCATAATTTCAATTTTATAATCATTACTAATGTTCACTACCCTATGATTTTATGCCCTATTAACACTTAACTCTTAGCAAGTATTATATACATACTAGAAACTCATCCCTAAATTAAGGTAATACTCACTCCTTACCTCAAAATATTAAGAGATAGAGTGTTTGCCCAACTTGTCCTAGCTTACAAATCTTAAAGCCTTGAGCTTTCTCCACTTAGCTTTCCACCTCAAAAGAGATCTTATGCCAAAGTTGATGAATAACCTATTGTGAGAGTGGTAAAACAAAGGTTACTACTATCATCTTGCTACTTGTTAGAATCCATAAAATAGAGAGATTTCCATGGATTGAAATTGGAGATCCAAAACATGAGAGAGAGATATCGATCTAGATAAAGAGGAAAAGGAATGATTTTCTTTGAACTTAATCACTTACTTGGAGCTTGTTAGGACTATGATTGTTGAGGAGGATGATAGATACTCTTACTCCTTGAGTATTTGTTGAAGAGAATCACAAACCCCAGAGGAGAGAGAAAAGGGCGTGGAGCTTGAGGGAAGAGAGAGAAAGTTTCTAACTCATGATTCTTGATTGATGATGGAGATGATGGGTGATGCACTTGATTGATGAAGGAGATGATGGAACCCCTTGATCTTGGATGAAGGTTGATGAAGCAACAAAGCCCTAGAGGAGAAAGAGAGGGATGGATCGATGATGAGAAGAGGGAGAGAGAAAGAGAGCTACGTGCTTCTCTTTTTTTCTTTTTCTTTTTATGGCCAAACTTAATCCTTAAGCTAATTTTGTGTGGCTAGGGTGATTTGCTTGGAGACAAAGCTAAAAACGTGTGGAGGGGAGTGCATCACGTGCACTCCACTTTTCCCTTCTTTTTTTTTGTACAGACCATAAAGTAATCGATTACCCTAGCCTGGTAATCGATTATTTCTTCAATGCAACATTTCTCAGTACATCCACCAGAGCCTAACTAATCGATTAACCCCCTGAATTTAATCGATTACTACTCAAAGTAATCGATTACTTTACCCTTGTAATCGATTAATTTGCTGCAACATCTTAAGTGTTTCCACCAGAGGCCTTGTGATCGATTACTGTCATGCAGAGTAATCGATTACTTCAGTGAAAAGTCAGATTCTGACGATTTTCTAACTCCAATTCATCTCCTTAGGCCCCCATTCTCACTCAGGCTTGGATTACTACTTAAAATCCTCTCTTAAAACTTGATAACTCTCCTAAAGGCTTGGCATAAATCATATTATACTGAATATTAAACTTAGGGATGTTACAATTCTCCCCCACTTATTGGAATTTCGCCCCCGAAATTCCGTTAAGGTCCTTAAAGGGAGAACCATCCCAAGGTAGGGCCTATAACTCATGTCGTACTTCCTTTATGTCTCGCTTTTGTTTAAACGGGATTCTAAGTTAGGTTTCTAAGCTCTCCCCCACTTGGCATTGGCGTGCTGCTTGAATTGCTGCCAACAAGGAGAGAATTGGGTTCAGGATAATCTCTCAAGGATCTTAAACTTGTTTTCTGAAGAGAAAAACTAAGGCCATGAGATTTGGATGACTGATTGAAGAAGAGCATCCGATCGTGGTAAAGATTCTCCTCTTCAATAGAGAAACGAATGGGTTAATCAGAATAGAAATTCAAGAAATCGAAGGCATTCTAGGGCACGAAACGAGAAGAAAGTCATGGGTAGGTTGTAGCAAAAAGGAAATTTTGATAGAAATCAAAGTTGTTACTTTACTTATGTTTTCTACGCTTACTACTTTCCTTAAAACTTCTTCTAACTTCCTACAAGGTCGGTCTTATAACGAACAACCTCCTCCCTAATTGGTGCGATAAATAATATATACTTTTCATGTATTACAAAACTAATACAAAAGAATACCTAACGTGTACCTCCAACCAGCTCATCAGCTTCCGTCACTTCTTCGCCATCGAGGGTGAATAACTTGCCCTTTTTAGGTGGTCTGTCGTTACCATCCTTCTGTGCCTTAACTACGTTCACCTCTTTCTTCATTGTCCTTTAGGGACAAGTGACTGCATAATGACCCGGCTTCCCGCAATGATGGCAAAGTGCTTCTTTTCTATTTGGGTTCAGACTCCAACACACTCCCCTATGCATCTGGCCACAATGTTGGCAAGTGGGAATGGGACCATACGCATTCACTGTCTGTCCAGGTGCCATGGGAACTAGTGCCCTAGGTGAAGGATATGGTTCTGACTTCAAAATTGGTCCCTTATCCTTAATTGGACCACCACTTCCCTGCCCTGTCCTGCTTTTATCTTCCGACATTTTCCTCTTAAGACCCTTCTCATAAGTGCTTGTCATGTTGACCAAGCGGGCCAAGTTGTCAATATTGTGATACTCACAAGAGAGACGAATATCACTTCGAAGTCCAGCTTCAAACTTAACACATTTACCGCGCTCACTTGCATCGCGATAATCAGAAAAACGAATAAGATCTTCGAACCGAGCTGCGTAATCTCCAACTGACATAGAGCCTTGTCTCAGCTAGAGAAAAGCAATCTCCTTTTCCCTCCTGACATCTTCTGGGAAATACTTCCCCATGAAAAGATCCTTAAACACTTCCCAAGAAACAACCGGATTGGCTACCACCAATCCCCTCCTTTGCTGATCCCACCAATGCTCAGCCTCATTAGTCAGCATGAATTCAGCCAGTCGAACATGCTGCTTCATGGGTGGGTGAATAGAACAGAGGATCTTCTCGATCTCCTGAATCCATCTCTGGGCTCCATCAGGGTCATTTCCACCCTCGAAACGGGGTGGATCATTCTTTCGAAACCTAGCCATCCAGTCCACCTCAACCGGAGCTGGTTGCAGAGTTGCTGCTGCTGTGGCTGCTGCTGCTACTGCAGCTGCCATCTGTTCTCCTTGTTGCTGCTGCATCTGAGTCAGATGCTCCAGAATGGCTGCTAGACCATTATTTCCTACCCTTCTTCCAGCCATACTGTTTATCCACGGAGAACAGACGAGTAAGGCTTACTAAATATTTATATATATATATAGTACTATAAATATCTTATAGAAATTCTAAACCATTACTATGAGCATCAATTACTCGCTAGGTGAGTAATCATTGGAGTTGCATAACTCCAAGGCCGAGGAGAAACTGCTCTGATACCATATTGTAACACCTAGGATTATTACCCTTAAAATCCCATCATTCAAAAATATGAACTTAAAAATTCCTTTTTATTTTAATAAAATCAACCGCCAAACGGACGGAGTTTCGTTTGAAATTCGGACTTATCCAAAATTTCACCTGTGAAAACATTTATCAATTAAACATTCGGTAGCCAGCAGGGCTTGCATCAAGAGTATTTTTGCATTATATATCGAGGCCCAAAGGGCTCAAAATTATAAAATCAACATCAGAGTTAAAAGTAGCAGCGAAACACCAAGTTAGAAATATAAGCTCAAAGACCCTAAGCTTTCAGCAAAAGTGATATATCCTAAGCCTCGCTCAAAAAGTATATACAACACATTTACATCAAAATAATATCAGAGGCTTAGGTCCAGTGCCATATCCTATCCCCTAACACCCCTACTATCCCTTACAGGGATAGTAATCCTGCTCGGCCAAAACTGGTGTATGCTCCAGCTCAGTACCTGAAAAATGGTAAGGAGGTGAGCACTACACAATAAAGTAGGAATAGCAGTTTCTCATATGACATAATAACCGACCAAGCCAAACACATGTAGTTCAGGTATTTCACATAGTCATTCACACTTAGAGTTATTAACACAAACATTTACCAACCATTCTTTCATCTCAAAACCTCCATCTTTTCTTTCAAGCCAACAAATTATTATTCTCTAATTTATCATGCTACCAGCCTACTTTGATTCCCCCTGTTCTAACTCTTTATCGCGTCGGGTCGGTGCCGACCTCGCATTATTAAGTATAAATGATCGCGCTGGGTCGATAAGACCTTCGCATTATTCAATATAAATGATCGCGCTGGGTCGATAAGACCTTCGCATTATTATGTTTTATTATCGCTCTGGGTGATATGACCTTCGCATACCGCGCTGGGTACATATACCTTCACATTATATCGTTTTGTTGACGCGCTGGGTGATATGACCTTCGCAAATCGCGCTGGGTACATATACCTTCGCATTATATTGTTTTATTATCGCGCTGGGTGATATGACCTTCGCATATCGCGCTGGGTGCTGGGTACATATACCTTCGCATAATTATGTTTTATTATCGCGCTGGGTGATATGACCTTCGCATATCGCGCTGGGTACATATACCTTCGCATTATTAAGTTTAATTCATCGCGCTGGGTCACCGTGACCTTCGCAACATGAAGTCTAAATGGTCGCGCTGGGTCTTCATGACCTTCGCAACAATAAGTCTAAATGGTCGCGCTGGGTCTTTATGACCTTCGCTTTTCTTAAATTTTCATTACTTTATTCATTCATAATTCCCTCTCTAACCATCACTTTACTTTTTCCTAACTCTTAGTAAATTCATTTTTCGAGCTCTATCAACACTAATCCCATTCATTTATTTCCACAATCCATTATTCATTTAGTCACATGGCCATCAACACAACATTCATCAACTTAGAATTATTTCCAACAAATTCCACAATATACACTTATTCAAACATACACATAATCAGAAATATTCACATATACACAACATCATGATTAATTAAATTCCATAATTTCAATTTTATAATCATTACTAATGTTCACTACCCTATGATTTTATGCCCTATTAACACTTAACTCTTAGCAAGTATTATATACATACTAGAAACTCATCCCTAAATTATGGTAATACTCACTCCTTACCTCAAAATATTAAGAGATAGAGTGTTTGCCCAACTTGTCCTAGCTTACAAATCTTAAAGCCTTGAGCTTTCTCCACTTAGCTTTCCACCTCAAAAGAGATCTTATGCCAAAGTTGATGAATAACCTATTGTGAGAGTGGTAAAACAAAGGTTACTACTATCATCTTGCTACTTGTTAGAATCCATAAAATAGAGAGATTTTCATGGATTGAAATTGGAGATCCAAAACATGAGAGAGAGATATCGATCTAGATAAAGAGGAAAAGGAATGATTTTCTTTGAACTTAATCACTTACTTGGAGCTTGTTAGGACTATGATTGTTGAGGAGGATGATAGATACTCTTACTCCTTGAGTATTTGTTGAAGAGAATCACAAACCCCAGAGGAGAGAGAAAAGGGCGTGGAGCTTGAGGGAAGAGAGAGAGAGTTTCTAACTCATGATTCTTGATTGATGATGGAGATGATGGGTGATGCACTTGATTGATGAAGGAGATGATGGAACCCCTTGATCTTGGATGAAGGTTGATGAAGCAACAAAGCCCTAGAGGAGAAAGAGAGGGATGGATCGATGATGAGAAGAGGGAGAGAGAAAGAGAGCTACGTGCTTCTCTTTTTTTCTTTTTCTTTTTATGGCCAAACTTAATCCTTAAGCTAATTTTGTGTGGCTAGGGTGATTTGCTTGGAGACAAAGCTAAAAACGTGTGGAGGGGAGTGCATCACGTGCACTCCACTTTTCCCTTCTTTTTTTTGTACAGACCATAAAGTAATCGATTACCCTAGCCTGGTAATCGATTATTTCTTCAATGCAACATTTCTCAGTACATCCACCAGAGCCTAACTAATCGATTAACCCCCTGAATTTAATCGATTACTACTCAAAGTAATCGATTACTTTACCCTTGTAATTGATTAATTTGCTGCAACATCTTAAGTGTTTCCACCAGAGGCCTTGTAATCGATTACTTCAGTGAAAAGTCAGATTCTGACGATTTTCTAACTCCAATTCATATCCTTAGGCCCCCATTCTCACTCAGGCTTGGATTACTACTTAAAATCTTCTCTTAAAACTTGATAACTCTCCTAAAGGCTTGGCATAAATCATATTATACTGAATATTAACCTTAGGGATGTTACACTGCAGGACAACATATGGGACCATTTGCCAAATACTTGCAGGATTGTGGAATTGTTCCTCAATACACTATGCCTGGGAGTCCTGATCAAAATGGTGTAGCTGAAAGGAGTAACCGCACCCTCAAAGATATGATAAGGAGCATGATGAGCAGGTCTAACCTTCCAGAAAATTTATGGGGTGAAGCATTGAAGACAGCCCTTTACATTCTTAACAGAGTTCCCAGCAAATCCGTTCTTAAAGCACCTTATGAGCTCTGGACAGGTAAGAGATCTAGTTTGAATATTGTTTAACATGTGTTGGCATATAGATTAGTTGTTAAACAAATATATGTTTTTTGTGAGAAATTGACAGGTAAGAGGCCCAGTTTGAATCATCTCCGTGTTTGGGGTTGCCCAGCAGAGGTCAGAATTTATAATCCTTCTGAGAAAAAGTTAGATGCCAAAACATGTAGCTGTTTTTTCATTGGATATCCAGAACGCTCAAAAGGATATAGATTCTTCTGTCCCAGCAGAGGTACCAATATATTGGAGTCCGCGCATGCAAAATTCCTAGAGCTTGATGTGGCAGATCCTGTTGTTCCTACATCTGAAGCTGAAATTCCTTTGCCTACTACAGTTTCTCTTCCTTTGCCTATTTTAGACAACGTCGCTTCATCGATTGTTCCTATTGGGGCTCGTGCTGCAAATGAGAATGTGGTTGATCCTCCTGCTGTGGTTGAGGTTCAGCAACCAGTAGATCCAGTGGTCGATGTTCCTCCAAGAAGGTCAGATAGACAAAGGCGACCTACGATTGGTGATGATTTCATAGTTTACCTTAGTGAGGAAGCTTATGATCTTGGAGACGTTGTTGATCCCAAGAACTACGCTGAAGCCATTTCATGTCCTCAGTCTGAAAAGTGGATAAAAGCAATGAGTGAAGAAATGATGTCGATGACAAATAATGGAGTTTGGGAGCTTGTAGCATTGCCTGAAAATTGTAAGGCAATTGGATGCAAGTGGGTCTTCAAGACAAAGAAGGATTCAAAGGGTGATATTGAGAGATTTAAAGCTAGACTTGTGGCAAAGGGATACACACAGAAAGAAGGCATAGATTACAAGGAGACTTTTTCACCTGTATCAACCAAAGACTCTTTCAGAATCATCATGGCACTTGTGGCTCATTTTGACTTGGAACTGCACCAGATGGATGTGAAAACTGCTTTTTTGAATGGTGATCTGAACGAAGAGGTGTATATGCGACAACCTGAGGGTTTTAAAACAAGTGATAATGAAAACTTGGTTTGTAAACTGAATAAATCCATTTATGGATTGAAACAAGCGTCGAGGCAATGGTACTTGAAGTTTGATGAGGTTGTAACCTCCTTGGGTTTTGAAGAAAACAAGGCTGATGATTGTATATACATGAAGGTCAGTGGGAGCAGATTCGCTTTTCTCGTGTTGTACGTTGATGATATATTGCTTGCTAGCAATGATCTTGGTTTGCTCCATGAGACTAAACAAATGTTGACTAAGTCTTTTGACATGAAAGATCTTGGTGAATCTTCTTTTGTGCTTGGAATTGAGATTCGCAGGGACAGATCACGCGGTGTGCTTGGGTTATCTCAAAAAGCTTACATTGATCGAGTATTCGAGAGGTTCAATATGCAGAATTGTAAACCTGGTGATGTTCCTGTTACTAAAGGTGATAAATTCAGCAAGGAACAATGTCCTAAGAATGAGGTTGAGCGAGCAGAGATGAATAATAGACCTTATGATAGCGTTGTGGGTAGCCTTATGTATGCTCAAGTATGTACTAGACCTGACATTGCTTTCATTGTTAGTGTCTTAGGCAGATACTTGTCTAATCCTGGGGAAGCTCATTGGATTGCTGCTAAGAAAGTAATGAGGTATTTACAGAGGACCAAGGATTATATGCTTGTGTATAGGAGAGTTGACAACTTGGAGCTGATTGGGTATACAGATTCTGATCTTGGTGGATGCCCAGATGATATGAAGTCAACCTCTGGATATATTTTTATGCTGGCAGGAGGTGCAGTGTCTTGGCAGAGTAAGAAGCAAAGTTTAGTCGCATCCTCAACTATGCAGGCGGAGTTCATTGCCTGTTATGCTGCTGCTACTCATGGTAGTTGGTTGAGAAACTTAGTGACTGGGTTTCGTGTTGTGGATTCCATTTCCACACCATTGAGGATTTTCTGCAATAACAATGCTGCAGTGTTCTACACCAAGAACAATAAAACTACTAGAGGTTCAAGACACTTAGAGCTGAAGTACCTGACTGTCAGAGATCTTGTGAAGAATAATACCATAGATGTTGAGTACATTGACACAGATTCCATGTTAGCCGATCCTCTAACCAAAGGACTTAGGCCCATAGTTTTTAAGAAACATGTTGAGAATATGGGCATTGTGAGTTCTTTTGATGCACTTGGTTAGTGGGAGCATTAGCCATCATGTCATTTTATTTTATTTTATTTTATTTTTGATGTTAGACTTTTATCATGGACATCTATGATGTTTTGTTGACATTTATCATTTGAATAATTGATGGCGTTTTTTATCATTATATCTTTTATGTATATTACTGCATAATTGGAATTTCAAATTAAATGTGTTAGAGCTCGGCGTTGTTTGGACCACCATGCCGGTGGTTGACGCCAGATGGGAGCTGAGGCATAATGTAATTTTATAGCTCGGTGTTGATGGGACTACTCTGCCGGTAGTCGACACCATGTGGGAGTTGAGGCAAGGTGGTTTTGATAAACCACATAGTTTCTTTGGCTTTTATGCATTTGAGAGAAATTGAGGACTGACGAAGAAAATGATAGTTTGGCTTTTAGATCACATTGGCATATCATTTTCTTGCCACACTCCACAACTGATGACTAGTCGACGGAGTCGGTGATGTTTGTAACCATAGAAGGTACTATATCAATAAAGGATATAACTACCGCTATGATTCGATATTAATTGACTTTTGTATTGGACGGAGTCATATTCAGATATTGCATCTTGATCATATGTTATTCTAAAGATGATGGCCACATCCTTAGAATTAGTCATTAACCCGAGAGTCATTTTCAAGTTAAAAGTTTTTTTTTCATTTTGTTTATACTTTTCAAAAATCAAAATTGTACAATTAATTTTGCCCAAGTGGGAGATTGTTGGAATTATTTAAATAATTCATGTGGGCTGCAATTAATTGTAATGTTTATTTTAATAAAACGGGTTAATAATATGATTTAATTAGAGATGCTTTATGCCCAAGTATTTTGGTGATCTATTGAGGGTTTAGATATCTGAAACCCTGATTAGTGTGGGTAACATAGTGTGGGCCTTAACCCTATTGGTCCGTGATGGGTGGAGAATAGGGTTAATAACTTTATAAATAGGCTAGGTCCCCTCTGCTGTCACTAGGGGTGTAAGTGGTCCGGTCCGAGACCACGAGACCGCTCGGACCGAACTGGACCGGACCGAAAAATGCAGTCTGGTCCGGTCTCACGGTCCGGTCTGGTCCCAAAAAATGCAGACCATTCTTGAACGGTCCGGTCCATGGTCCCAGATAATTTTAGACCGCTGGGACCGGACCGGACCGATAGGACTAATAATTAAAAAAAATAAAAATAAAAAACCTACTGTCACTGCCTGTTCTGTCTTCTCCAGGCCGCTACTTGCAGGCAAATTTTCCACAACTCCTTTGCCACCAAAAAAGCCACGACCAATAGGGCTGTATGGTACAATTCCAATACCAAGCTCTCTGCATCAATAAAAGCATTAGGAAAGTGAACTCGCATTAAGACAAACATGCATTTGGCAGCAATAAGTTGCGGTTCCTTTTTGTTTTCAGTTTTTTACCCTTTTTTCACAATACTGCATTTTAGTGTGCAGTACGTTACATATGTTTGCTGGATTTTAAAGAAAAAAAAGGAAAGAAATGCAAAATAGACCGGACCGGACCGGACCATTCATGAACGGTCCGGTTCAGTCCGGTCTTTGAGGATAAATAATGTTGGGACCAGACCGGACTGGACCATGCTAAATTGAGCGGTCCGGTCCGTAATATGACTCATAGACCGGACCGGACCGTTACACCCCTAGCTGTCACATATAGAGAACATCTCAGTTTTGCCCCATTAATAACTGTAGAGCATACGGTTCAGTGAAAAGCAGAGGAAGATTTGGCCATTATTTTCAGGGATTCGGAGCAGAATCAGTGGAACGTATTGGGAAATATGTCTTCAACAAGTAAGCCTAATACTCATTATTATCAGTGTTTTATTTCATATAATATAGAAAGTCATGTAATACATAATTTAATCCCTACAAATGGTTGAACAGTGATGTACGGTGGTGCTTGACCCTGCCCAATGGTGGGGCTGCCGTCGGATAAGGTGGGGCATTGGTGGATGAAGGATTATGACAAGGTTAAAATATAAGGATAAAATAGGAAACATGGCAAAAGGAGCATCACAAAACGGCTAATTCTTCGGTGCATGATTTATGTGGCATGCATTCAATGCATGTGAGCGTACCGGTACACTATTACCTGTTAGTGCAGGTTACCAAGTAATGGAATATTAACAAAATAAAAAATGTAGTCATTTTACCAAACTGACCTCCCATCCTAATGAACTAATTTTACCAAAATGTCATCTCCTTCTTCCTTCATGACATTTCCACAGCATGGATGAACCCTATTTCATTTCTTCGACCACAGCCTCCGGTTCCCTTACCATGTTTCATTTCTTCGATCATAGCCTTTGCCCCTATTACATTTCTTGGACCAGCGCCGCCGCCGCCGCCGCCATTGGCGATCTCCCAAGTCACAAACATTGGACAGTGCTTTCAATCGGTTAAAATTGAAACTTCAATTAGAGTTCCACAACCTTCCACGACCATAGCTCCGGCTCTAGCTAAGTAGGTCTTCAGATTCGACCCAAACTTTAACACCGCCACCAAAAATGTCTTCCTCGATCCCCAGTCCTTCAACCCAAGATCCAGGTATGTCATGAATCCTGTAACAAATTCATCTGTATTGCTGATACCAACAGGGCTAAATTTTAATTTCCTAATTTTTGTTTTACAGATTAATTCTACAGTATCCACGAATCCTGACATGAACCCAAATGTTGGAGCCTCGCATCAGACAGAGAACGTGGAGGTATTGGCAAAATTTAATAATGATGCATACTAACTGATTTTATTATCACTTTCGAATATGATTCGTGAATGCTAACACAAGTATTTCATAGAGTCCTTTGAATT
The DNA here is from genome assembly GCA_037953625.1 of Crotalaria pallida. Lineage (NCBI taxonomy): Eukaryota > Viridiplantae > Streptophyta > Magnoliopsida > Fabales > Fabaceae > Crotalaria > Crotalaria pallida. The sequence continues at coordinate 47,384,446 of CM075649.1, read as the reverse complement.
AATTCTGTACAGTAGAGGGTCATTTCAAGTGAAACAAAAACATTTGGAGTCCCTTGAATTAATTCTGTTCAGCATATGTCTTAAAAGGGATAATTAGTATTTTACCTTACTCACCGTAAACTTTACATTTGGTTTGCCTGCAATGTTACTTAATCTCGTGATAGTGAAATTGATTCAAATAATTTCTTTTTAGAAACACAAATAATTTGTTCATTTTTTAAATTTTAATTCTTCTATTCGTTTGATATTTAGAAGGGATGTTGTTTCCTTGCCAAAATAAATAAATAAATATCACACCCTGCATTGGTTTGTGTAAGATGATGGTCAAGGCTCTAGCTGATTCACTGGTTTTGTCTAATAGACTTGAGCTGGATCTAGGCTTCGAAAGGAAAAAGCTCAGGCCAGGGCTTACTATATGTTGGCATTATATAGCTAAAACTTGAGATTGTTACCCATGCACACATTTATGCACATAGTGGATCATGAGCTTTAAAATAGTTCCCTAGTGGGGTTCCACGTGCAGCGATAGTGATAGTGAAATTGATTCAAAATTAGTTATAATTAGTTTGGTTTTGTAATCAATGAACGATATTGGCAATATTTGTTATAAGTCCATCTTTTTTTACCACTTAATATAGGTGACCCTTGATATACGTATTTATGTTTGTGAGCACATGATTTCTTTTGATGTCCAGGCAACGGTGCCATCCGTAGAGGCTGAACAGATTATACACATAGATAGCAGCGATGATTTTGCCAATACTGACTTCGGGGGATTGGTTTTTGAGGATGTGATCAAGTATAGCTTCCTTAACGTTGATGTGGCCTATGATTTCTACAACCAGTATGCCCAGGTTACCGGGTTCAGTGTTAGAAAACACTTGACTATCAGAAACCGCAAGGGTGAAATAGTATCAAAATCTCTTGTTTGCTCAAACCAAGGCGCACGAGACAAAAAGTATGAAACCATGGTGAATCGGAAGAGGGCACCAAGGGGCGGGACTCGGTGTTATTGCAAAGCCGAGATGAGAATTTACTTGCAATCAACCATAGGCAGATGGATTGTTTGTTACTTCAACGATCAACACAATCATCAACTTCTGCCTGGTTTCGGCCGCATGCACCGCTCACAATCAAAGATTTCAGAGCCAGACATGGAGGAAGTGAGGTCATTGAGGAGGGTTGGGATAAAGATGCCACACATTTATGCATCAATTGCTGAGAGGGTAGGTGGTTATCCTTTCCTTGGCTTCAAGAAGAAGGCTTTGTACAACCGCCTACACGGTGAGAACAAAGATGGTGTTGGTCATGCAGCATTGAAGTACATGCGGAAGTCTGTGTCCACAGACCCTGGATTTGTGTGGAAGCACGTGGTTGACAGCGATGAACATTTGCTTTATTTGTTCTGGTGTGACAGCACATCGAGACTTGATTACAATGCTTTTGGTGATGTGTTGGCATTTGATGCCACTTATGAGAAGAATAAGTACAAGTGCCCTGTTGTTGTTTTCTCTGGTGTAAACCACCACCTACAGATAGTGGTGTTTGCAATTGCATTTGTGTCCGATGAAACAGAAGGCACATATGTTTGGCTTTTGGAGTAGCTCCTCGAAGCAATGAACGGTAGACATCCCAAGTGTGTAATAATCGATGGTGCGTTGTTAATGCGGAATGCAATTGCGAGAGTATTTCCGCAGGCACACCATAGGCTGTGTGCATGGCATTTGGTTAAAAATGCGGCCAAGAGGGTCCATAACCGTAAGTTCCTGAAAGGATTCAAGGAGTGCATGTTCACTGACTATGATGTGCCTGTCTTTGACACAAGGTGGGCATTACTACGCGATGCTTGTGGGCTAGAGGATAATGATTGGGTGAAAGCTGCTTATGTAAAGAAGAGGATGTGGGCAACAACATACATGAAAGGTTTATTTTTTGCCGAGTTGAGAACTACTTCAAGGTGTGAGGCATTGCACTCTCAGATGCGGAGGTTTGTTGGGTCCAGGGACAATCTCTGTGAATTCGTTGAGCAAATGGAAAGATGTTGGGATGTAATGAGGTATAATGAGCTAGACCCTGATTTCAAGACTTTAAGCACATCCCCAGTTTTGCTTACACCTTTCAAGCTGTTGGAGAAGTCTGCTGCTGAAATCTACACAAGAGAAGTGTTTGAGAAAGTTCAGGGTATCTTGTTTATTTCGGCAGAGTACAAGGTTCGTGATTGGAAAGAAACCCTCACAACGGTGATCTTTCGGGTTGTAAAATACCCTAAGGAGATTGGTTGCTGGACTGTCTCGTATTGTCCTGTTGGTTCAAAGTTTGTTTGTTGCTGCAAGAGGATGGAATCATTTGGACTACCATGCGTTCATATTTTTGCCATCCTTGTTAAACTGAACATGACTGAAATACCTGAAAGCATGGTGCTTGAATGGTGGACGATGATAGCAAAAGAATTTGTGGGTGTGAGAGTCTCTGGTAATGGAGACGGAGGGTCGGCAGCATTTATCAGCAGATATTGCTCGTTGATATGCATTTGCAGGAGGTGGTGTGTTTTAGGTGCACGCACTTTGAGCAGCTATAATGATGTGAGGAACAATATCTTTTCTGAACTAAGATTGCTGGAAAGCGAGGATGGAGATGAGAGCAATGGTGGAAACAATGATGCCGATGGTCTCCCCCCTGGTGGTGTCTCAGGCCAGGCGTCTAGTTCGCGTAAACGTGCTCTACATCGATGTTCTAAATGCCATCAACAGGGTCACAATGCAAGAAGTTGTAATCATGGTGATGTGGCTGATGACGAAGTTGACGATTATGATATTGCTGAGGGTGATGAAGAAGGGATGTACAGTTACGACAGTGGGGAGAGTGAGGATCATGACGACGATGGGGTATATGAGGACGAGGACAATGAAGGTGGTGGTTGGAGTGAAGAGGATGGTGAGGATGGGTATGATGCCATAGGAGACCCGGACTTCGAAGTTCGGTGAAGGTTTGATTACACTTATCTTAAAGGTTATTCTGAAAAATATGTGCTCGCTCTAACTAATATCCGACTGTCATTTGTACGTATATATATGATTTTCGAACCTTTTTTGTCGGGATAGAGTCCACTTTACTTTTGCTTGAATTTGGGTTTATTCACATGTTTCCTCTGTGTATCACAGGTTGGCCAAGGGACGGGTGGTGGGAAGGAAAAGGAATTGAAATCAAGTTTGGATTTGTAATGCAATTATGGGCGTTTTGTATTATTTTTATTTGAATAATCTCATTTTGATTAATCTCATTGTGGAATTATGTAAGACATGTTGGATAGAATGATTTAAATCTAGTACTTGCAAATAATTGTGCCATGTCAATTGTCAACAGAGAAATGATAAACACTAACAGGCATCAAATAACCTCTCAAATTTGAAAAAAAAAATATTGTGAAATTATATTATTTGAGCGTGTATAGTGTCTTTTAAAAAGTATTGAATCACCATAATGAAAGTAAAATTAAGGGAAATCACTATTTTATAAATATAAATATATATATATATATATTTTAGAATTATTCAAAACTGTAAGTCAATTAACTTTTTCTTATACTCGTATTCGATAACGAAATATGTATGCTCCGAACTTATTAAAGTATACGTACAATGCTTAATTTTAAATCGTTGTCGTCTAGGTGTTGATTATTAATCAAGACATGATTCTTTTTAATAGGACCAAACATAATTTCATTGCAATAGTTCTTAGACCATAATTGGTTTGCTAGTATAATAAAAAAAAATTCGATTCTACTGCGGGTGTCTTCTGTCAAGAGGGCATCGGAATGTTCAATAATTATGATAAGAGGGCATCAGAATGTTCAATAATTATGATAAGAGGGCATCAGAATGTTCAAAATAAGTTAATAGTTACCAAAAGCCAACATATTGCATTATTAGGCTTAGATTATCCGACGTCCGGGTTTCAAAATTATCAAATATTCTGACTCATATATATCAGAAAAATTTAACCTATTTTAGTGCGGGTCTCTTTTGTCAAGAAGGTGTCAGAATATTCAATAGTTATGATAAGAGGGCGTCAGATGGAGGTTAATGTTGGAAGACTTACATATCAGAATGTTCATGTATTTTGATCGCCTTGTATCAAAATAAGTTAATCATTACCAAAAGCCAACACCTAATTCGGTGTTGAGCTGAGTTTCTCCGACGTCTGCGTATCAAAATTTTCATATTTTCTTACTGATATATATCATAATAATATATTATGTGGGAAGCAAATTTACTTCTTAAATCACCCAACCCCGTAACTTGAAATCTTTTCCAAAAAAATAGTTACAACTTCAAAGAAATGCAGCCCCCATAATCATTACACTTAAACCAAGTCATTAATGTCCCAAAATGCCTCCAGTTCATCCAATCACCAACCCCATGAAAAATTACTTTCGACGGCCACCACTCTTAATCCGACTGAATGCATCATCAGCAAGCATGAAGCTGTTCTTTATAACATTGATCTGCGAGTTCAGAAGCTTCAATGTGCATGACATCCTTGCCACATTCTCATCCAGCTACATAACCAATAGTTCGAATATGAGAGAAAACAATAATAAGACATACCAAGACTGAGTGGTTGAATTCCATACCTCACCAAAGACTGGGTATTGAAAGCACTCCTCCATTGAAAGCCACTCAAGCAAATACACTGCCGATAGCATGCTGAAACAGAAAAACATTAATAAGAATCCTAAATATGAACGTGTTCAGATGGGCCGTTATCTATAGTGATTTACCTATTCCCAATCTTTGGGATACCATCCACTAACGTAACCTCCCAATCCATAATTTCACTGGCATTGCTGAGTCCCTTCAACCTACCACTTCCCGTTTGGAGAATCTTGGAGAAGAACTCCTTCTGCAAATATTAAATAGTAACATGTGGGTATGCATTCATGCTGGTAATATACAAAGATGAAGTAATTCAATGGTGTAATTTCAATCCATACCAGAACAAATATGTTAGAGCGTCGATGCTGCAACATACCAGTGCTCCTACATGTATCCAAGTGATACACTTTCTTCTCGTGGAAGGAGAACACGATCAAATACCAATGTGTGTCTTTCTCACACACAGGTACGCAGATCTGCATTGTTAATAATGCAGATGTAAATAATACGATTGATTTCCATGTAAGTGTATCAACAAACATTAATCAAGTCAAAGCTGTTTTTCATATTGATCTATATTAAACGAAGTATTCGGAAAATTAGTCGTCAATCTGTTTAAACTTACGAAGAATAAGTGATTTTGAAAATACAAAGTGCCAAATATAAAATGACGGGGATTGCGTAGTATAAAGATAAACTTCTAATTAACAACCAAGTTAATCCTACACAAGTTACGATTTTTAAGCCCACCCTGTTTTTTATGTACTACACACACTATCTTGAAAACTAACACACAAAAGCCATTCAATTGATTGTAAAGTACACATGCATTTAGTCACCCCACACAATAATCAAGTATGCACTTACATGTTCCAGATTCTCTATCTCGGGCATCCAATCTTCGTGGTACCTCTCGACAGCGTCTGCTATGTCTTGCCGAACCAGGTACTCGGCCTATAATTGAGAAGTTGAACTCTCTAAGTTATGTTATTTGTAACATTGGAGTAGGCATTAGGCTTGTGAAATAGTACACTTACTGAGAAGGATGGAGGGAGAGTCCAGGTGAGGATCATCTTTTCATTTACTTGATTGGCTGTGTTGTGCCAGCACATCAGGAGTATAATCTAATTTACGTATAAAAAAATAAAGCAGTTATGATTGATTTTTGAAAATTATTTCAGTTATAAGAAAAAAAAATTTGTTAGAAACAAGCTTGACAAAATCACTCCTACTATTTATTAAAGATACCTCCTGTGGAATTTCATTGCCAGGCAGCATGCATTGGAGTTCATCACGGGTCAAGGCAATCCTACCACTTTCAATGAGAACGTTGCTGGTCAATCAAACCAGAAAAGTTAATCAATAATAGTAGGTATTGGTAAGGGTAAACAAATAAAGTGCAATCCAACATGTCTTACCTCTTTGGTAACCCAACACCGAAGACATAATAAGCATATTTTTGTTCCTCTTCGCTGAGATTCATCTCTGGAGTGAGTTGGAAGTTCAATTTAGCTTTCTGCAGACAGAAACATGAAATCAGTAATGAACCAAATATGAATGACATAATAACACCACAAGTGAGGGTATTCCTTGGGAAGCACGCAGGAAGATAATGGTGCAGAGGGTGTGCTCTTCAAAACCGGACTCAGGGCCTGACTCGAAGAACCATGTGAGTAAACATTCAATTGCCTGTATTTGTTAACAAAATCTGTCTTCGGTCATTTCACTGGTCTCACTTCGATACCAGCTGAGGTGCATAGTCCACTTCCGGGAGATTTGAAGAGTCTTTTGGGTATTGTGTACCGAAGTCCAGTCTAATAAAAGAGCAATATGTTATTTTCAATCAAGATAATATAAAAAAATACATACACTAATAGGTAGTCTATATTAGCCAGGCATAGAAGAAGAAACTAGGTGGTTATCACAATACTGGTGAATAATCATGCTCGGTGGATGCATTCACTCTTTCGGAAAAAGAGGTAGTGGATGGGGTTTTCTGTGAGTTTGATCTTCTACTGAACCTCCCAAAGTTCAGTCTCCGACAAATTCCGCTGGTGTAGTGATCAACGACGTTAACGGGAACCTCATCGGACAAGGCTGAAAAGGCAACTGTGTCGTCAACCAGTATGGGCCTCTCCTTCGACCCAGGGAGTGGTTCATTCCCATATGCTGCAGGTTCATTGGAGTTGTCAGTTGCGTCATCAAATAAACTGATCAGGGGGGTCTGGGAGTCTTTGGTTTTAAGAGGTGGGGTTATGGGGTTTGTGAAGTGAGGAGAGGGGTGAGGTTGGGAAACATTCGCGGGAGTGATGCCCTGCTCGTACAGTTTAAGCTTTGTTTTCTGTTCCTCGCGCTCCTTTTCGGACTTATCAAGCCTCGACTCCAATTGCTGTTAAAACATATTGAACGAATGTTAGCCCATAACGAATGAATGTAACAGCAGGAGTCAGAAAAATTAGTCGACATTAATGAATGCATTAGACTTACCTTTATCAACTGTAACAGCGCATGATTGCTGACATCTTCCCCTTTAGGGTGGACGCAGGTGCTTTGACTCTCGCCGATGTCTTCGGAAACTCCCTCTTCGTTGTGCAGTGCACTATAACAACATGGACACTAATCAAGTACTATTCCATTAGAAGAAACGGTAACAAACAGCTTCTTAATATCAAAACATATAGACCAATCATTAAGAATGCCATCAACACCTACGTAATACTGATTTTGTTAGGCACTTAGTAAAATAGACAGGTTTGGCTAGTTACAACTTCTTAATATGATGTCCACCATTCCTAATAATTAATTATTCCATCAAGGCCACATGCATAAAACATAATACAACATATTGCAATACATTCATTTACCTGGAATGTTAAAGGTTGGGAACAAACTTAACCGAATCAATAAATATCCATATAGACTAATCATTAACTATTCTAATCAATACCCAATCATTTGACGCATTAACTATTCCATCAATACACTTGGTGCATTTATAGAAACAGACAAGTTTGACCAGTTACAGCTTCTTTATATGATGTCCACCTTTCTAAGTCATAATTATTCCATCAACACATAGAAGTGTTTGGTAACAAACAGAACCCATCATTAAATATTCACATATACTAAATATTCATTAACTATTCCATCAACACCTGAACATTTGATGCATTAACTATTCCATCACTATATTAGAGGCATTTATTGAAATAGACAGGTTTGGCTACTTACAGCTTCTTTATATCATGTCCACCATTCCTAATAATAAACCATACCATATTCAGATACATACACATTCATATAGCCATAATGGTTGGGTAACAATCAGAACACCATCATTAAATATTCACATGTACTGATAGTCATCAACTATTCCATCATCCTCTAATGGTTTGATGCATTAACTATTTCATCACTGCATTAGAGACATTTATTGAAATGTGACAGGTTGGGCTAGTTACAACTAGAATATGATGTCCACCCTTCCTACTCATAAACTATACCATAAACATTAAACACATGCATTCATATAGCAGAATAGTTAGGTAACTAACAGAACCTCATCATTCCATCATTAAATAACCATGGAACTCCTATTCCATCAACAGCTACCTACTCCACTGAGTACAATGCATTTATTGTAGAATAAGGGTTTGATTTGTTATAGTATAATGGTACAGGTTGCATGTACCTCTTTGACACCATAGAAGCATTAAACCTAGCTGCAGCTGCAGATTTTCCATCCTCGTTTGAAGCCATTTAGGTTTGCAATAGATAAGGTGAGAAATCAAGGGTTCACTCGTTGAACTAGTAGAAGGGTTTTTTTTTTGGTTCTGATGGCATGAGAAGGGCTAGTTCAACATATATGTATAACCCAACTATACCTGCTTTAAATAGCTTGTTGGCAGTATAGACCTTGCTTTTGGCAGGGAATACTAAACCCTACTCTCATTGTAACCAAGACACTTTCATCTAATAAGTGTGAACTGTTGCCCAAAGCAAGTGCGGTTTATTTGGAGTATACACGATATTGGCAATCATAATAAAATTTCTGATAAAATGGTACACTGCTCCAGCAGCCAATACTGTGCAACTGTGTATGAGTGTCAGTCTATGTTTGGCTAACATTAAATTCCGGAAGTATGAAAGAATGTGTTATTAACTAAATTGGAATCACTGATTTGTAGTGTTTAGAAAGGATAACCGTAGGCTAACCTGGATCATGTATCCCCCTAAACCCTAACCCTAATCCTTGCATATGTTGCCAAATAACCAAATACCAAATACCCTGGATAGAGAAATAGAAACATTAAAAAAATTGGAAACCCTAATCGTCTATAATTCCTAATTCGAATACACCATTGAAGCGAATTGACGCATTATTGGGGATGAATGTACTCCTAAACATTAACACCACCTAATAAAGGGCGTTTGGCGAAGGAGTAAGTAAAATGGCTATTAAGGCGTGGTGTAAGGGGAATAACAAGAAGCTCAGAAACAAAAAAAAAAGCAAGACAGAGAAGACATGACCCACGAAATGTAATAAATACAAGCTAGGGACTGGAAGTTTTTACCTTCGCCAGTTCTGTCGTTCTGACTACACCGCATGGTTCGTTTCCCACTGTAGTCCCTTCAACAACGCTTGATTCATTTTGTTTCCAAGAGAGATCGACTTTACTTTACTTTACTTCGCGCTTCACTCTGCAGACGTTTGTTAGAACCCCACTTTCCGCAATTGGGGATTTCGTCCCTTCTATGCTTAACTAAGTGTATGTAGGATAACCATTTTAAGAAAGCAAGTGACCAGACTTGTGGAAGACTTAGTTACTAGTTTCGCTCTATCAACCAAATAAACAAATAAAAAACTAAAATTCCCCATGTGACGGGTGGAATCCCTTTTATCAATGTTGGGTTCACTTAGCAATGTGAACCATGTGAACCCCAACATCTTGGCAGTGTACCCCTTCACTGCACATGTGAACCCCGCATAATACATGTGTGAACCCCATCATCGTACAAACCCCAAACCCCACCCATACTGACCCTTATTCTTTTCTTCTCACTCTCTTGGTCCCTAGCTGTAGATGCTTGGCCCTCCATTGTAACAGACGTTGTGTCTCTCTCCCTCATCGCAATCCTTTCGTTTCTTCACCCTCTCGCATATTTTCGATTCCCCCAAATCGCGATTTCTCCATATCCCTCTTGATTTCTGTTGCTTCCGTGAGATTGCATTTCCCATAACTATTCGTATCCCTTCTGGTCAAGGCGTGTCATTAATGTTTGTATTTACGAGTTTTTAATTTGGAATGAGCCATGAATTTGGCTTTAATTTAGATGCATGCATTGAATTAGTTTCTTGAAAATATCAGATTTCGTATTGGATGGGTCACGGTATTAACTTTTCCCATATGCGTTACATCTTCTCAAACTGACAAGCCTGCATCTATGTAAACGGAAAGACACACCAATCAACATTCACAACAAACATCAGAGGCGCCATCATCAGACAGAACCCCCAACTCATCCATCGTTCCACGGTTTCAGGTAACTACCTAACTATTCATTCTCCACTTTGCTTATTCCTCTTTTTTAATCTATGTGAAATCTAAACTTTCCTTGTTGTATGCGGGTGCGATCGTCAGATAAACATGGACCCGGTTGCAGAGGTGTTCAGTAAGCCTGTTCTTTATCGCTTAGCCGTAACGAATGTTGCTTCAGAGGTGCTGGTGAACGGTGTCCCTCTTCATTTTATTTGTTCATTGTTGTTTGCTTCATGTTTAGTTGATCAATTGTATGTATGTGCAGACTCACTTTGAACTACCAATGGAATTTGTTAAAAAGTTTCACAACCAACTAGGGACTGTATGGACGGTTCATTCGCTGGATGGTGGGGTTAGCCGTATGCATTATCGGGAAAAACCAGGTGGAAGACGAGGAACAATCATTGGTAGATGGAAGGAATTCCGGGATGAGTTCAGACTGGCGGATGGAGAGAGAATCGTGTTCGAGTATTTGGGGCTCTCGAAATTTCGGGTTGACATTGTGTCTCCAGAGGTTGTGGCTGAGAATGAAATCGAATTTAGTAATGAGAATGAACATCAGTGATGAACTGATGGATCCATCGTTGAGCATTGGACCCCATGTGGGTGGTTCCAATTTGTTTCCTTTTTTTTCTATGAAAAATAAATAACAAAAAATTATATTAAATTTAATCACATGGGTTTCCATATATGTTGTGTTTAACTTTTTATTTATTGCTGAGTAACTTGAATTTGGTCAAGTGAACCCCACGCAATAATCAACTTATTCAAGTGAACCCCGCACAATAATCAACTTAGTCACGTGAACCCCACATCCTAATCAACTTAGTCAAGCGAACCCCACACAATAATCAACTTAGTCAACTGAACCCCGCATTCTAATCAACTTAGTGAAGTGAACCCCACATTCTAATCAACTTAGTCAAGTGAACCCCACATTCTAATCAACTTAATCAAGTGAACCCCGCATTCTAATCAACTTAGTCAAGTGAACCCCAAATTCTAATCAACTTAGTCAAGTGAACCCCACAGAATAATCAACTTAGTCAAATGAACCCCACACAATAATCAACTTAGTCAAGTGAACCCCACATTCTAATCAACTTAATCAAGTGAACCCCGCACAATAATCAACTTAGCCAAGTGAACCCCACATTCTAATCAACTTAGTCAAGTGAACCCCACATTCTAATCAACTTAGTCAAGTGAACCCCAAAGAATAATCAACTTAGTCAAGTGAACCCCACACAATAATCAACTCAGTCAAGTGAACCCCACATTCTAATCAACTTAGTCAAGTGAACCCCACATTCTAATTAACTTAGTCAAGTGAACCCCACATTCTAATCAACTTAATCAAATGAACCCCACATTCTAATCGACTTAGTCAAGTGAACCCACATTCTAATCGACTTAGTCAAGTGAACCACACACAATAATCAACTTAGTCAAGTGAACCCCACATTCTAATCAACTTAGTCAACTGAACCCCACACAATAATCAACTTAATCAAGTGAACCCCACATTCTAATCAACTTAGTCGATTGAACCCCACACAATAATCAACTTAGTCAAGTGAACCCCACATTCTAATCAACTTAGTCAAGTGAACCTCACATTCTAATCAACTTAATCAAGTGAACCCCACACAATAATCAACTTAGTCAAGCGAATCCCACAGTCTAATCAACTTTGTCAACTGAACCCCACATTCTAATCAACTTAGTCAAGTGAAGCCCACACAAGAATCAACTTAGTCAAGTGAACCCCACATTCTAATCAACTTAGTCAAGCGAACCCCACATTCTAATCAACTTAGTCAAGTGAACCCCACATTCTAATCAACTTAATCAAGTGAACCCCACATTCTAATCAACTTGGCCAAGTGAACCCCACATTCTAATCAACTTAATCAAGTGAACCCCACACAATAATCAACTTAGTCAAGTGAACCCCACACAATAATCAACTTAGTCAAGTGAACCCCACATTCTAATCAACTTAGTCAAGTGAACCCCACATTCTAATCAACTTAGCCAAGTGAACCCCACATTCTAATCAACTTAATCAAGTGAACCCCACATTCTAATCAACTTAGTCAAGTGAACCCACATTCTAATCAACTTAGTCAAGTGAACCCCACGCAATAATCAACTTAGTCAAGTGAAACCACATTCTAATCAACTTAGTCAAGTGAACCCCACACAATAATCAACTTAGTCAAGTGAACCCCACACAATAATCAACTTAGTCAAGTGAACCCCACATTCTATTCAACTTAATCAAGTAAACCCCACACAATAATCAACTTAGTCAAGTGAACCTCACATTCTAATCAACTTAGTCAAGTGAACCCCACATTCTAATCAACTTAGTCAAATGAACTCCACATTCTAATCAACTTAGTCAAGTGAACCCCACACAATAATCAACTTAGTCAAGTGAACCCCACACAATAATGAACTTAGTCAAGTGAACCCCACACAAGAATCAACTTAGTCAAGTGAACCCCACACAATAATGAACGTAGTCAAGTGAACCCCACACAACAATGAACTTAGTCAAGTGAACCCCACATTCTAATCAATTAGTCAAGTGAACCCCACATTCTAATCAACTTGGTCAAGTGAACTCCACATTCTAATCAACTTCGTCAAGTGAACCCCACACAATAATCAAATTAGTCAAGTGAACCCCACACAATAATCAACTTAGTCAAGTGAACCCCGCATTCTAATCAACTTAGTCAAGTAAACCCCACATTCTAATCAACTGAGTCAAGTGAACCCCAAATTCTAATCAACTCAGTCAAGTGAACCCCACAGAATAATCAACATAGTCAAGTGAACCCCACACAATAATCAACTTAGTCAAGTGAACCCCACATTCTAATCAACTTAATCAAGTGAACCCCACACAATAATCAACTTAGTCATGTGAACCCCACATTCTAATCAACTTAGTCAAGTGAACCCCACATTCTAATCAACTTAGTGAAGTGAACCCCACATTCTAATCAACTTAGTCAAGTGAACCCCACACAATAATCAACTTAGTCAAGTGAACCCCACACAATAATCAACTAAGTCAAGTGAACCCCGCATTCTAATCAACTTAGTGAAGTGAACCCCACATTCTAATCAACTTAGTCAAGTGAACCCCACATTCTAATCAACTTAATCAAGTGAACCCCACATTCTAATCAACTTAGTCAAGTGAACCTCAAATTCTAAACAACTTAGTCAAGTGAACCCCACAGAATAATCAACTTAGTCAAGTGAACCTCACACAATAATCAACTTAGTCAAGTGAACCCCACATTCTAATCAACTTAATCAAGTGAGCCCCACACAATAATCAACTTAGTCAATTGAACCCCACACAATAATCAACTTAGTCAAGTGAACCCCACACAATAATCAACTTAATCAAGTTAACCCCACATTCTAATCAACTTAGTCAAGTGAACCCCACACAATAATCAACTTAGTCAAGTGAACCCCACATTCTAATCAACTTAGTCAAGTGAACCCCACATTCTAATCAACTTAGTTAAGTGAAGCCCACACAAGAATCAACTTAGTCAAGTGAACCCCACATTCTAATCAACTTAGTCAAGTGAACCCCACATTCTAATCAACTTATTCAAGTGAACCGCACATTCTAATCAACTTAGTCAATTGAACCCCACACAATAATCAACTTAGTCAAGTGAACCCCACACAATAATCAACTTAGTCAAGTTAACCCTACATTCTAATCAACTTAGTCAAGTGAACCCCACACAATAATCAACTTAGTCAAGTGAACCCCACATTCTAATCAACTTAGTCAAGTGAACCCCACACAATAAACAATTTAGGCAAGTGAACCCCACACAATAATCAACTTAGCCAAGTGAACCCCACACAATAATCAACTTAGGCAAGTGAACCCCACATTCTAATCAACTTAGTCAAGTGAACGCCACATTCTAATAAACTTAGTCAAGTGAACCCCACACAATAATCAACTTAGTCAATTGAACCCCACACAATAATCAACTTAGTCTAGTGAACCCCACACAATAATGAACTTAATCAAGTGAACCCCACATTCTAATCAACTTAGTCAAGTGAACCCCACATTCTAATCAACTTAATCAAGTGAACCCCACATTCTAATCAACTTAGGCAAGTGAACCCCACATTCTAATCAACTTAATCAAGTGAACCCCACACAATAATCAACTTAGTCAAGTGAACCCAACACAATAATGAACTTAATCAAGTGAACCCCACATTCTAATCAACTTAGGCAAGTGAACCCCACATTCTAATCAACTTAATCAAGTGAACCCCACATAATAATCAACTTAGTCAAGTGAACCCAACACAATAATGAACTTAATCAAGTGAACCCCACATTCTAATCAACTTAGTCAAGTGAACCCCACATTCTAATCAACTTAATCAAGTGAACCCCACATTCTAATCAACTTAGGCAAGTGAACCCCACATTCTAATCAACTTAATCAAGTGAACCCCACACAATAATCAACTTAGTCAAATGAACCCCACACAATAATCAACTTAGTCAAGTGAACCCCATATTCTAATCAACTTAGTCAAGTGAACCCCGCATTCTAATCAACTTTGTCAAGTGAACCCCACATTCTAATCAACTTAGTCAAGTGAAGCCCACACAAGAATCAACTTAGTCAAGTGAACCCCACATTCTAATCAACTTAGTGAAGTGAACCCCACATTCTAATCAACTTGGTCAAGTGAACCCCACATTCTAATCAACTTAATCAAGTGAACCCCACATTCTAATCAACTTAGTCAAGTGAACCCCAAATTCTAAACAACTTAGTCAAGTGAACCCCACAGAATAATCAACTTAGTCAAGTGAACCCCACACAATAATCAACTTAGTCAAGTGAACCCCACATTCTAATCAACTTAGTCAAGTGAACCCCACATTCTAATCAACTTAATCAAGTGAACCCCACATTCTAATCAACTTAGTCAAGTGAACCCCACATTCTAATCAACTTAATCAAGTGAACCCCACACAATAATCAACTTAGTCAAGTGAACCCCACACAATAATCAACTTAGTCAAGTGAACCCCACATTCTAATCAACTTAGTCAAGTGAACCCCACATTCTAATCAACTTAGTCAAGTGAACCCCACATTCTAATCTACTTAGTCAAGTGAACCCCACATTCTAATCAACTTAATCAAGTGAACCCCACATTCTAATCAACTTAGTCAAGTGAACCCCACATTCTAATCAGCTTAATCAAGTGAACCCCACACAATAATCAACTTAGTCAAGTGAACCCGACATTCTAATAAAATTAGTCAAGTGAACCCCACATTCTAATCAACTTGGTCAAGTGAACTCCACATTCTAATCAACTTCGTCAAGTGAACCCCACACAATAATCAAATTAGTCAAGTGTACCCCACACAATAATCAACTAAGTCAAGTGAACCCCGCATTCTAATCAACTTAGTGAAGTGAACCCCACATTCTAATCAACTTAGTCAAGTGAACCCCACATTCTAATCAACTTAATCAAATGAACCCCACATTCTAATCAACTTAATCAAGTGAACCCCAAATTCTAAACAACTTAGTCAAGTGAACCCCACAGAATAATCAACTTAGTCAAGTGAACCCCACACAATAATCAACTTAGTCAAGTGAACCCCACATTCTAATCAACATAGTCAAGTGAACCCCACATTCTAATCAACTTAATCAAGTGAACCTCACAGTCTAATCAACTTAGTCAAGTGAACCCCACATTCTAATCAACTTAATCAAGTGAACCCCACACAATAATCAACTTAGTCAAGTGAACCCCACACAATAATCAACTTAGTCAAGTGAACCCCACATTCTAATCAACTTAGTCAAGTGAACCCCACATTCTAATCAACTTAGTCAAGTGAACCCCACACTCTAATCAACTTAGTCAAGTGAACCCCACATTCTAATCAACTTAATCAAGTGAACCCCACATTCTAATCAACTTAGTCAAGTGAACCCCACATTCTAATCAACTTAATCAAGTGAACCCCACACAATAATCAACTTAGTCAAGTGAACCCGACATTCTAATAAAATTAGTCAAGTGAACCCCACATTCTAATCAACTTGGTCAAGTGAACTCCACATTCTAATCAACTTAGTCAAGTGAACCCCACACAATAATCAAATTAGTCAAGTGAACCCCACACAATAATCAACTAAGTCAAGTGAACCCCGCATTCTAATCAACTTAGTGAAGTGAACCCACATTCTAATCGACTTAGTCAAGTGAACCACACACAATAATCAACTTAGTCAAGTGAACCCCACATTCTAATCAACTTAGTCAACTGAACCCCACACAATAATCAACTTAATCAAGTGAACCCCACATTCTAATCAACTTAGTCGATTGAACCCCACACAATAATCAAATTAGTCAAGTGAACCCCACACAATAATCAACTAAGTCAAGTGAACCCCGCATTCTAATCAACTTAGTGAAGTGAACCCACATTCTAATCGACTTAGTCAAGTGAACCACACACAATAATCAACTTAGTCAAGTGAACCCCACATTCTAATCAACTTAGTCAAGTGAACCCCACACAATAATCAACTTAGTCAAGTGAACCCCACATTCTAATCAACATAGTCAAGTGAACCCCACATTCTAATCAACTTAATCAAGTGAACCTCACAGTCTAATCAACTTAGTCAAGTGAACCCCACATTCTAATCAACTTAATCAAGTGAACCCCACACAATAATCAACTTAGTCAAGTGAACCCCACACAATAATCAACTTAGTCAAGTGAACCCCACATTCTAATCAACTTAGTCAAGTGAACCCCACATTCTAATCAACTTAGTCAAGTGAACCCCACACTCTAATCAACTTAGTCAAGTGAACCCCACATTCTAATCAACTTAATCAAGTGAACCCCACATTCTAATCAACTTAGTCAAGTGAACCCCACATTCTAATCAACTTAATCAAGTGAACCCCACACAATAATCAACTTAGTCAAGTGAACCCGACATTCTAATAAAATTAGTCAAGTGAACCCCACATTCTAATCAACTTGGTCAAGTGAACTCCACATTCTAATCAACTTAGTCAAGTGAACCCCACACAATAATCAAATTAGTCAAGTGAACCCCACACAATAATCAACTAAGTCAAGTGAACCCCGCATTCTAATCAACTTAGTGAAGTGAACCCACATTCTAATCGACTTAGTCAAGTGAACCACACACAATAATCAACTTAGTCAAGTGAACCCCACATTCTAATCAACTTAGTCAACTGAACCCCACACAATAATCAACTTAATCAAGTGAACCCCACATTCTAATCAACTTAGTCGATTGAACCCCACACAATAATCAACTTAGTCAAGTGAACCCCACATTCTAATCAACTTAGTCAAGTGAACCTCACATTCTAATCAACTTAATCAAGTGAACCCCACACAATAATCAACTTAGTCAAGCGAATCCCACAGTCTAATCAACTTTGTCAACTGAACCCCACATTCTAATCAACTTAGTCAAGTGAAGCCCACACAAGAATCAACTTAGTCAAGTGAACCCCACATTCTAATCAACTTAGTCAAGCGAACCCCACATTCTAATCAACTTAGTCAAGTGAACCCCACATTCTAATCAACTTAATCAAGTGAACCCCACATTCTAATCAACTTGGCCAAGTGAACCCCACATTCTAATCAACTTAATCAAGTGAACCCCACACAATAATCAACTTAGTCAAGTGAACCCCACACAATAATCAACTTAGTCAAGTGAACCCCACATTCTAATCAACTTAGTCAAGTGAACCCCACATTCTAATCAACTTAGCCAAGTGAACCCCACATTCTAATCAACTTAATCAAGTGAACCCCGCATTCTAATCAACTTAGTCAAGTGAACCCACATTCTAATCAACTTAGTCAAGTGAACCCCACGCAATAATCAACTTAGTCAAGTGAAACCACATTCTAATCAACTTAGTCAAGTGAACCCCACACAATAATCAACTTAGTCAAGTGAACCCCACACAATAATCAACTTAGTCAAGTGAACCCCACATTCTATTCAACTTAATCAAGTAAACCCCACACAATAATCAACTTAGTCAAGTGAACCTCACATTCTAATCAACTTAGTCAAGTGAACCCCACATTCTAATCAACTTAGTCAAGTGAACTCCACATTCTAATCAACTTAGTCAAGTGAACCCCACACAATAATCAACTTAGTCAAGTGAACCCCACACAATAATCAACTTAGTCAAGTGAACCCCACATTCTATTCAACTTAATCAAGTAAACCCCACACAATAATCAACTTCGTGAAGTGAACCCCACATTCTAATCAACTTGGTCAAGTGAACCCCACATTCTAATCAACTTAATCAAGTGAACCCCACATTCTAATCAACTTAGTCAAGTGAACCCCACAGAATAATCAACTTAGTCAAGTGAACCCCACACAATAATCAACTTAGTCAAGTGAACCCCACATTCTAATCAACTTAGTCAAGTGAACCCCACATTCTAATCAACTTAATCAAGTGAACCCCACATTCTAATCAACTTAGTCAAGTGAACCCCACATTCTAATCAACTTAATCAAGTGAACCCCACACAATAATCAACTTAGTCAAGTGAACCCCACACAATAATCAACTTAGTCAAGTGAACCCCACATTCTAATCAACTTAGTCAAGTGAACCCCACATTCTAATCAACTTAGTCAAGTGAACCCCACATTCTAATCTACTTAGTCAAGTGAACCCCACATTCTAATCAACTTAATCAAGTGAACCCCACATTCTAATCAACTTAGTCAAGTGAACCCCACATTCTAATCAGCTTAATCAAGTGAACCCCACACAATAATCAACTTAGTCAAGTGAACCCGACATTCTAATAAAATTAGTCAAGTGAACCCCACATTCTAATCAACTTGGTCAAGTGAACTCCACATTCTAATCAACTTCGTCAAGTGAACCCCACACAATAATCAAATTAGTCAAGTGAACCCCACACAATAATCAACTAAGTCAAGTGAACCCCGCATTCTAATCAACTTAGTGAAGTGAACCCCACATTCTAATCAACTTAGTCAAGTGAACCCCACATTCTAATCAACTTAATCAAATGAACCCCACATTCTAATCAACTTAATCAAGTGAACCCCAAATTCTAAACAACTTAGTCAAGTGAACCCCACAGAATAATCAACTTAGTCAAGTGAACCCCACACAATAATCAACTTAGTCAAGTGAACCCGACATTCTAATCAACATAGTCAAGTGAACCCCACATTCTAATCAACTTAATCAAGTGAACCCCACATTCTAATCAACTTAGTCAAGTGAACCCCACATTCTAATCAACTTAATCAAGTGAACCCCACACAATAATCAACTTAGTCAAGCGAATCCCACAGTCTAATCAACTTTGTCAACTGAACCCCACATTCTAATCAACTTAGTCAAGTGAAGCCCACACAAGAATCAACTTAGTCAAGTGAACCCCACATTCTAATCAACTTAGTCAAGTGAACCCCACATTCTAATCAACTTAGTCAAGTGAACCCCACATTCTAATCAACTTAATCAAGTGAACCCCACACAATAATCAACTTAGTCAAGTGAACCCGACATTCTAATAAAATTAGTCAAGTGAACCTCACATTCTAATCAACTTGGTCAAGTGAACTCCACATTCTAATCAACTTAGTCAAGTGAACCCCACACAATAATCAAATTAGTCAAGTGAACCCCACATAATAATCAATTAAGTCAAGTGAACCCCGCATTCTAATCAACTTAGTGAAGTGAACCCCACATTCTAATCAACTTAGTCAAGTGAACCCCACATTCTAATCAACTTAATCAAGTGAACCCCACATTCTAATCAACTTAGTCAAGTGAACCCCACATTCTAATCAACTTAATCAAGTGAACCCCACATTCTAATCAACTTAGGCAAGTGAACCCCACATTCTAATCAACTTAATCAAGTGAATCCCACATTCTAATCAACTTAGTCAAGTGAACCCCACATTCTAATCAACTTAGTCAAGTGAACCCCACATTCTAATCAACTTAATCAAGTGAACCCCACATTCTAATCAACTTAGTGAAGTGAACCCCACATTCTAATCAACTTAGTCAAGTGAACCCCACATTCTAATCAACTTAGTCAAGTGAACCCCACACAATAATCAACTTAGTCAAGTGAACCCCACACAATAATCAAATTAGTCAAGTGAACCCCACACAATAATCAACTAAGTCAAGTGAACCCCGCATTCTAATCAACTTAGTCAAGTGAACCCCACATTCTAATCAACTTAATCAAGTGAACCCCACATTCTAATCAACTTAGTCAAGTGAACCCCACATTCTAATCAACTTAATCAAGTGAACCCACACAATAATCAACTTAGTCAAGTGAACCCGACATTCTAATAAAATTAGTCAAGTGAACCCCACATTCTAATCAACTTGGTCAAGTGAACTCCACATTCTAATCAACTTAGTCAAGTGAACCCCACACAATAATCAAATTAGTCAAGTGAACCCCACACAATAATCAACTAAGTCAAGTGAACCCCGCATTCTAATCAACTTAGTGAAGTGAACCCCACATTCTAATCAACTTAGTCAAGTGAACCCCACATTCTAATCAACTTAATCAAGTGAACCCCACATTCTAATCAACTTAGTCAAGTGAACCCCACATTCTAATCAACTTAATCAAGTGAACCCCACATTCTAATCAACTTAGGCAAGTGAACCCCACATTCTAATCAACTTAATCAAGTGAACCCCACATTCTAATCAACTTAGTCAAGTGAACCCCACATTCTAATCAACTTAATCAAGTGAACCCCACACAATAATCAACTTAGTCAAGTGAACCCGACATTCTAATAAAATTAGTCAAGTGAACCCCACATTCTAATCAACTTGGTCAAGTGAACTCCACATTCTAATCAACTTAGTCAAGTGAACCCCACACAATAATCAAATTAGTCAAGTGAACCCCACACAATAATCAACTAAGTCAAGTGAACCCCGCATTCTAATCAACTTAGTGAAGTGAACCCCACATTCTAATCAACTTAGTCAAGTGAACCCCACATTCTAATCAACTTAATCAAGTGAACCCCACATTCTAATCAACTTAGTCAAGTGAACCCCAAATTCTAAACAACTTAGTCAAGTGAACCCCACAGAATAATCAACTTAGTCAAGTGAACCCCACACAATAATCAACTTAGTCAAGTGAACCCCACATTCTAATCAACTTAGTCAAGTGAACCCCACATTCTAATCAACTTAATCAAGTGAACCCCACATTCTAATCAACTTAGTGAAGTGAACCCCACATTCTAATCAACTTAATCAAGTGAACCCCACACAATAATCAACTTAGTCAAGTGAACCCCACACAATAATCAACTTGGTCAAGTGAACCCCACATTCTAATCAACTTAGTCAAGTGAAACCCACATTCTAATCAACTTAGTCAAGTGAACCCCACATTCTAATCAACTTATTCAAGTGAACCCCACATTCTAATCAACTTAGTCAAGTGAACCCCACATTCTAATCAACTTAATCAAGTGAACCCACACAATAATCAACTTAGTCAAGTGAACCCGACATTCTAATAAAATTAGTCAAGTGAACCCCACATTCAAATCAACTTGGTCAAGTGAACTCCACATTCTAATCAACTTCGTCAAGTGAACCCCACACAATAATCAAATTAGTCAAGTGAACCCGACATTCTAATAAAATTAGTCAAGTGAACCCCACATTCTAATCAACTTGGTCAAGTGAACTCCACATTCTAATCAACTTGGTCAAGTGAACCCCACACAATAATCAAATTAGTCAAGTGAACCCCACACAATAATCAACTAAGTCAAGTGAACCCCGCATTCTAATCAACTTAGTGAAGTGAACCCCACATTCTAATCAACTTAGTCAAGTGAACCCCACATCCTAATCAACTTAGTCAAGTGAACCCCACACAATAATCAACTTAGTCAAGTGAACCCCACATTCTAATCAACTTAGTCAAGTGAACCCCACATTCTAATCAACTTAATCAAGTGAACCCCACATTCTAATCAACTTAGTCAAGTGAACCCCACATTCTAATCAACTTAGTCAAGTGAACCCCACAGAATAATCAACTTAGTCAAGTGAACCCCACACAATAATCAACTTAGTCAAGTGAACCCCACATTCTAATCAACTTAGTCAAGTGAACCCCACATTCTAATCAACTTAATCAAGTGAACCCCACATTCTAATCAACTTAGTCAAGTGAACCCCACATTCTAATCAACTTAGTCAAGTGAACCCCACACAATATTCAACTTAGTCAAGTGAACCCCACACAATAATCAAATTAGTCAAGTGAACCCCACACAATAATCAACTAAGTCAAGTGAACCCCGCATTCTAATCAACTTAGTGAAGTGAACCCCACATTCTAATCAACTTAGTCAAGTGAACCCCACATTCTAATCAACTTAATCAAGTGAACCCCACATTCTAATCAACTTAGTCAAGTGAACCCCACATTCTAATCAACTTAATCAAGTGAACCCCACATTCTAATCAACTTAGGCAAGTGAACCCCACATTCTAATCAACTTAATCAAGTGAACCCCACATTCTAATCAACTTAGTCAAGTGAACCCCACATTCTAATCAACTTAATCAAGTGAACCCCACACAATAATCAACTTAGTCAAGTGAACCCGACATTCTAATAAAATTAGTCAAGTGAACCCCACATTCTAATCAACTTGGTCAAGTGAACTCCACATTCTAATCAACTTAGTCAAGTGAACCCCACACAATAATCAAATTAGTCAAGTAAACCCCACACAATAATCAACTAAGTCAAGTGAACCCCGCATTCTAATCAACTTAGTGAAGTGAACCCCACATTCTAATCAACTTAGTCAAGTGAACCCCACGTTCTAATCAACTTAATCAAGAGAACCCCACATTCTAATCAACTTAGTCAAGTGAACCCCAAATTCTAAACAACTTAGTCAAGTGAACCCCACAGAATAATCAACTTAGTCAAGTGAACCCCACACAATAATCAACTTAGTCAAGTGAACCCCACATTCTAAACAACTTAGTCAAGTGAACCCCACATTCTAATCAACTTAATCAAGTGAACCCCACATTCTTATCAACTTAGTCAAGTGAACCCCACATTCTAATCAACTTAATCAAGTGAACCCCACACAATAACCAACTTAGTCAAGTGAACCCCACACAATAATCAACTTAGTCAAGTGAACCCCACATTCTAATCAACTTAGTCAAGTGAACCCCACATTTTAATCAACTTAGCAAGTGAACCCCATATTCTAATCAACTTAGTCAAGTGAACCCCACATTCTAATCAACATAATCAAGTGAACCCCACATTCTAATCAACTTAGTCAAGTGAACCCCACATTCTAATCAACTTAATCAAGTGAACCCACACAATAATCAACTTAGTCAAGTGAACCCGACATTCTAATAAAATTAGTCAAGTGAACCCCACATTCTAATCAACTTGGTCAAGTGAACTCCACATTCTAATCAACTTAGTCAAGTGAACCCCACACAATAATCAAATTAGTCAAGTGAACCCGACATTCTAATAAAATTAGTCAAGTGAACCCCACATTCTAATCAACTTGGTCAAGTGAACTCCACATTCTAATCAACTTAGTCAAGTGAACCCCACACAATAATCAAATTAGTCAAGTGAACCCCACACAATAATCAACTAAGTCAAGTGAACCCCGCATTCTAATCAACTTAGTGAAGTGAACCCCACATTCTAATCAACTTAGTCAAGTGAACCCCACACAATAATCAACTTAGTGAAGTGAACCCCACATTCTAATCAACTTAGTCAAGTGAACCCCACATTCTAATCAACTTAATCAAGTGAACCCCACATTCTAATCAACTTAGTCAAGTGAACCCCACATTCTAATCAACTTAATCAAGTGAACCCCACACAATAATCAACTTAGTCAAGTGAACCCCACACAATAATCAACTTAGTCAAGTGAACCCCACATTCTAATCAACTTAGTCAAGTGAACCCCACATTCTAATCAACTTAGTCAAGTGAACCCCACATTCTAATCAACTTAGTCAAGTGAACCCCACATTCTAATCAACTTAATAAAGTGAACCCCACATTCTAATCAACTTAGTCAAGTGAACCCCACATTCTAATCAACTTAGTCAAGTGAACCCCACATTCTAATCAACTTAATCAAGTGAACCCCACACAATAATCAACTTAGTCAAGTGAACCCGACATTCTAATAAAATTAGTCAAGTGAACCCCACATTCTAATCAACTTAGTCAAGTGAACCCCACATTCTAATCAACTTAGTCAAGAGAACCCCACACAATAATCAAATTAGTCAAGTGAACCCCACACAATAATCAACTAAGTCAAGTGAACCCCGCATTCTAATCAACTTAGTGAAGTGAACCCCACATTCTAATCAACTTAGTCAAGTGAACCCCACATTCTAATCAACTTAATCAAGTGAACCCCACATTCTAATCAACTTAGTCAAGTGAACCCCACATTCTAATCAACTTAGTCAAGTGAACCCCACATTCTAATCAACTTAGTCAAGTGAACCCCACATTCTAATCAACTTAATCAAGTGAACCCCACACAATAATCAACTTAGTCAAGTGAACCCCACACAATAATTAACTAAGTCAAGTGAACCCCGCATTCTAATCAAC
This sequence comes from Crotalaria pallida, assembly GCA_037953625.1. Taxonomy (NCBI): domain Eukaryota; kingdom Viridiplantae; phylum Streptophyta; class Magnoliopsida; order Fabales; family Fabaceae; genus Crotalaria; species Crotalaria pallida. The sequence continues at coordinate 47,359,396 of CM075649.1, read as the reverse complement.
TTAGTGAAGTGAACCCCACTTTCTAATCAACTTAATCAAGTGAACCCCACACAATAATCAACTTGGTCAAGTGAACCCCACATTCTAATCAACTTAATCAAGTGAACCCCACATTCTAATCAACTTAGTCAAGTGAACCCCACATTCTAATCAACTTAATCAAGTGAACCCCACACAATAATCAACTTAGTCAAGTGAACCCCACACAATAATTAACTAAGTCAAGTGAACCCCGCATTCTAATCAACTTAGTGAAGTGAACCCCACTTTCTAATCAACTTAATCAAGTGAACCCCACACAATAATCAACTTGGTCAAGTGAACCCCACATTCTAATAAAATTAGTCAAGTGAACCCCACATTCTAATCAACTTGGTCAAGTGAACTCCACATTCTAATCAACTTAGTCAAGTGAACCCCACACAATAATCAAATTAGTCAAGTGAACCCCACACAATAATCAACTAAGTCAAGTGAACCCCGCATTCTAATCAACTCAGTGAAGTGAACCCCACATTCTAATCAACTTAGTCAAGTGAACCCCACATTCTAATCAACTTAATCAAGTGAACCCCACATTCTAATCAACTTAGTCAAGTGAACCCCACATTCTAAACAACTTAGTCAAGTGAACCCCACAGAATAATCAACTTAGTCAAGTGAACCCCACACAATAATCAACTTAGTCAAGTGAACGCCACATTCTAATCAACTTAGTCAAGTGAACCCCACATTCTAATCAACTTAATCAAGTGAACCCCACATTCTAATCAACTTAGTCAAGTGAACCCCACATTCTAATCAACTTAATCAAATGAACCCCACACAATAATCAACTTAGTCAAGTGAACCCCACGCAATAATCAACTTAGTCAAGTGAACCCCACATTCTAATCAACTAAGTCAAGTGAAACCCACATTCTAATCAACTTAGTCAAGTGAACCCCACATTCTAATCAACTTATTCAAGTGAACCCCACATTCTAATCAACTTAGTCAAGTGAACCCCACATTCTAATCAACTTAATCAAGTGAACCCCACACAATAATCAACTTGGTCAAGTGAACCCCACATTCTAATAAAATTAGTCAAGTGAACCCCACATTCTAATCAACTTGGTCAAGTGAACTCCACATTCTAATCAACTTCGTCAAGTGAACCCCACACAATAATCAAATTAGTCAAGTGAACCCCACACAATAATCAACTAAGTCAAGTGAACCCCGCATTCTAAACAACTTAGTGAAGTGAACCCCACATTCTAATCAACTTAGTCAAGTGAACCCCACATTCTAATCAACTTAATCAAGTGAACCCCACATTCTAATCAACTTAGTCAAGTGAACCCCAAATTCTAAACAACTTAGTCAAGTGAACCCCACAGAATAATCAACTTAGTCAAGTGAACCCCACACAATAATCAACTTAGTCAAGTGAACCCCACATTCTAATCAACTTAGTCAAGTGAACCTCACATTCTAATCAACTTAATCAAGTTAACCCCACATTCTAATCAACTTAGTCAAGTGAACCCCACATTCTAATCAATTAGTCAAGTGAACCCCACATTCTAATCAACTTGGTCAAGTGAACTCCACATTCTAATCAACTTCGTCAAGTGAACCCCACACAATAATCAAATTAGTCAAGTGAACCCCACACAATAATCAACTTAGTCAAGTGAACCCCGCATTCTAATCAACTTAGTCAAGTAAACCCCACATTCTAATCAACTGAGTCAAGTGAACCCCAAATTCTAATCAACTCAGTCAAGTGAACCCCACAGAATAATCAACATAGTCAAGTGAACCCCACACAATAATCAACTTAGTCAAGTGAACCCCACATTCTAATCAACTTAATCAAGTGAACCCCACACAATAATCAACTTAGTCATGTGAACCGCACATTCTAATCAACTTAGTCAAGTGAACCCCACATTCTAATCAACTTAGTGAAGTGAACCCCACATTCTAATCAACTTAGTCAAGTGAACCCCACACAATAATCAACTTAGTCAAGTGAACCCCACACAATAATCAACTGAGTCAAGTGAACCCCGCATTCTAATCAACTTAGTGAAGTGAACCCCACATTCTAATCAACTTAGTCAAGTGAACCCCACATTCTAATCAACTTAATCAAGTGAACCCCACATTCTAATCAACTTAGTCAAGTGAACCTCAAATTCTAAACAACTTAGTCAAGTGAACCCCACAGAATAATCAACTTAGTCAAGTGAACCTCACACATTAATCAACTTAGTCAAGTGAACCCCACATTCTAATCAACTTAATCAAGTGAGCCCCACACAATAATCAACTTAGTCAATTGAACCCCACACAATAATCAACTTAGTCAAGTGAACCCCACACAATAATCAACTTAATCAAGTTAACCCCACATTCTAATCAACTTAGTCAAGTGAACCCCACACAATAATCAACTTAGTCAAGTGAACCCCACATTCTAATCAACTTAGTCAAGTGAACCCCACATTCTAATCAACTTAGTTAAGTGAAGCCCACACAAGAATCAACTTAGTCAAGTGAACCCCACATTCTAATCAACTTAGTCAAGTGAACCCCACATTCTAATCAACTTATTCAAGTGAACCGCACATTCTAATCAACTTAGTCAATTGAACCCCACACAATAATCAACTTAGTCAAGTGAACCCCACACAATAATCAACTTAGTCAAGTTAACCCTACATTCTAATCAACTTAGTCAAGTGAACCCCACACAATAATCAACTTAGTCAAGTGAACCCCACATTCTAATCAACTTAGTCAAGTGAACCCCACACAATAAACAATTTAGGCAAGTGAACCCCACACAATAATCAACTTAGCCAAGTGAACCCCACACAATAATCAACTTAGGCAAGTGAACCCCACATTCTAATCAACTTAGTCAAGTGAACGCCACATTCTAATAAACTTAGTCAAGTGAACCCCACACAATAATCAACTTAGTCAATTGAACCCCACACAATAATCAACTTAGTCTAGTGAACCCCACACAATAATGAACTTAATCAAGTGAACCCCACATTCTAATCAACTTAGTCAAGTGAACCCCACATTCTAATCAACTTAATCAAGTGAACCCCACATTCTAATCAACTTAGTCAAGTGAACCCCACATTCTAATCAACTTAGCCAAGTGAACCCCACATTCTAATCAACTTAATCAAGTGAACCCCACATTCTAATCAACTTAGTCAAGTGAACCCACATTCTAATCAACTTAGTCAAGTGAACCCCACGCAATAATCAACTTAGTCAAGTGAAACCACATTCTAATCAACTTAGTCAAGTGAACCCCACACAATAATCAACTTAGTCAAGTGAACCCCACACAATAATCAACTTAGTCAAGTGAACCCCACATTCTATTCAACTTAATCAAGTAAACCCCACACAATAATCAACTTAGTCAAGTGAACCTCACATTCTAATCAACTTAGTCAAGTGAACCCCACATTCTAATCAACTTAGTCAAGTGAACTCCACATTCTAATCAACTTAATCAAGTGAACCCCACATTCTAATCAACTTAGGCAAGTGAACCCCACATTCTAATCAACTTAATCAAGTGAACCCCACACAATAATCAACTTAGTCAAATGAACCCCACACAATAATCAACTTAGTCAAGTGAACCCCATATTCTAATCAACTTAGTCAAGTGAACCCCGCATTCTAATCTACTTTGTCAAGTGAACCCCACATTCTAATCAACTTAGTCAAGTGAAACCCACACAAGAATCAACTTAGTCAAGTGAACCCCACATTCTAATCAACTTAGTGAAGTGAACCCCACATTCTAATCAACTTGGTCAAGTGAACCCCACATTCTAATCAACTTAATCAAGTGAACCCCAAATTCTAATCAACTTAGTCAAGTGAACCCCACATTCTAATCAACTTGGTCAAGTGAACTCCACATTCTAATCAACTTCGTCAAGTGAACCCCACACAATAATCAAATTAGTCAAGTGAACCCCACACAATAATCAACTAAGTCAAGTGAACCCCGCATTCTAATCAACTCAGTGAAGTGAACCCTACATTCTAATCAACTTAGTCAAGTGAACCCCACATTCTAATCAACTTAATCAAGAGAACCCCACATTCTAATCAACTTAGTCAAGTGAACCCCAAATTCTAAACAACTTAGTCAAGTGAACCCCACAGAATAATCAACTTAGTCAAGTGAACCCCACACAATAATCAACTTAGTCAAGTGAACCCCACATTCTAATCTACTTAGTCAAGTGAACCCCACATTCTAATCAACTTAATCAAGTGAACCCCACATTCTTATCAACTTAGTCAAGTGAACCCCACATTCTAATCAACTTAATCAAATGAACCCCACACAATAATCAACTTAGTCAAGTGAACCCCACGCAATAATCAACTTAGTCAAGTGAACCCCACATTCTAATCAACTAAGTCAAGTGAAACCCACATTCTAATCAACTTAGTCAAGTGAACCCCACATTCTAATCAACTTATTCAAGTGAACCCCACATTCTAATCAACTTAGTCAAGTGAACCCCACATTCTAATCAACTTAATCAAGTGAACCCCACACAATAATCAACTTGGTCAAGTGAACCCCACATTCTAATAAAATTAGTCAAGTGAACCCCACATTCTAATCAACTTGGTCAAGTGAACTCCACATTCTAATCAACTTCGTCAAGTGAACCCCACACAATAATCAAATTAGTCAAGTGAACCCCACACAATAATCAACTAAGTCAAGTGAACCCCGCATTCTAAACAACTTAGTGAAGTGAACCCCACATTCTAATCAACTTAGTCAAGTGAACCCCACATTCTAATCAACTTAATCAAGTGAACCCCACATTCTAATCAACTTAGTCAAGTGAACCCCAAATTCTAAACAACTTAGTCAAGTGAACCCCACAGAATAATCAACTTAGTCAAGTGAACCCCACACAATAATCAACTTAGTCAAGTGAACCCCACATTCTAATCAACTTAGTCAAGTGAACCTCACATTCTAATCAACTTAATCAAGTTAACCCCACATTCTAATCAACTTAGTCAAGTGAACCCCACATTCTAATCAACTTAATCAAGTGAACCCCACACAATAATCAACTTAGTCAAGTGAACCCCACACAATAATCAAATTAGTCAAGTGAACCCCACATTCTAATCAACTTAGTCAAGTGAACCCCACATTCTAATCAACTTAGTCAAGTGAACCCCACACAATAATCAACTTAGTCAAGTGAACCCCACATTCTAATCAACTTAGTCAAGTGAACCCCACATTCTAATCAACTTAATCAAGTGAACCCCACATTCTAATCAACTTAATCAAGTGAACCCCACATTCTAATCAACTTAGTCAAGTGAACCGCAAATTCTAAACAACTTAGTCAAGTGAACCCCACAGAATAATCAACTTAGTCAAGTGAACCCCACACAATAATCAACTTAGTCAAGTGAACCCCACATTCTAATCAACTTAGTTAAGTGAAGCCCACACAAGAATCAACTTAGTCAAGTGAACCCCACATTCTAATCAACTTAGTCAAGTGAACCCCACATTCTAATCAACTTATTCAAGTGAACCGCACATTCTAATCAACTTAGTCAATTGAACCCCACACAATAATCAACTTAGTCAAGTGAACCCCACACAATAATCAACTTAGTCAAGTTAACCCTACATTCTAATCAACTTAGTCAAGTGAACCCCACACAATAATCAACTTAGTCAAGTGAACCCCACATTCTAATCAACTTAGTCAAGTGAACCCCACACAATAAACAATTTAGGCAAGTGAACCCCACACAATAATCAACTTAGCCAAGTGAACCCCACACAATAATCAACTTAGGCAAGTGAACCCCACATTCTAATCAACTTAGTCAAGTGAACGCCACATTCTAATAAACTTAGTCAAGTGAACCCCACACAATAATCAACTTAGTCAATTGAACCCCACACAATAATCAACTTAGTCTAGTGAACCCCACACAATAATGAACTTAATCAAGTGAACCCCACATTCTAATCAACTTAGTCAAGTGAACCCCACATTCTAATCAACTTAATCAAGTGAACCCCACATTCTAATCAACTTAGGCAAGTGAACCCCACATTCTAATCAACTTAATCAAGTGAACCCCACACAATAATCAACTTAGTCAAGTGAACCCCACATTCTAATGAACTTAATCAAGTGAACCCCACATTCTAATCAACTTAGGCAAGTGAACCCCACATTCTAATCAACTTAATCAAGTGAACCCCACACAATAATCAACTTAGTGAAGTGAACCCAACACAATAATGAACTTAATCAAGTGAACCCCACATTCTAATCAACTTAGTCAAGTGAACCCCACATTCTAATCAACTTAATCAAGTGAACCCCACATTCTAATCAACTTAGGCAAGTGAACCCCACATTCTAATCAACTTAATCAAGTGAACCCCACACAATAATCAACTTAGTCAAATGAACCCCACACAATAATCAACTTAGTCAAGTGAACCCCATATTCTAATCAACTTAGTCAAGTGAACCCCGCATTCTAATCTACTTTGTCAAGTGAACCCCACATTCTAATCAACTTAGTCAAGTGAAACCCACACAAGAATCAACTTAGTCAAGTGAACCCCACATTCTAATCAACTTAGTGAAGTGAACCCCACATTCTAATCAACTTGGTCAAGTGAACCCCACATTCTAATCAACTTAATCAAGTGAACCCCAAATTCTAATCAACTTAGTCAAGTGAACCCCAAATTGTAAACAACTTAGTCAAGTGAACCCCACAGAATAATCAACTTAGTCAAGTGAACCCCACACAATAATCAACTTAGTCAAGTGAACCCCACATTCTAATCAACTTAGTCAAGTGAACCCCACATTCTAATCAACTTAGTCAAGTGAACCCCACATTCTAATCAACTTAATCAAGTGAACCCCACATTCTAATCAACTTAGTCAAGTGAACCCCACATTCTAATCAACTTAATCAAGTGAACCCCACACAATAATCAACTTAGTCAAGTGAACCCCACACAATAATCAACTTAGTCAAGTGAACCCCACATTCTAATCAACTTAGTCAAGTGAACCCCACATTCTAATCAACTTAGTCAAGTGAACCCCACATTCTAATCTACTTAGTCAAGTGAACCCCACATTCTAATCAACTTAATCAAGTGAACCCCACATTCTAATCAACTTAGTCAAGTGAACCCCACATTCTAATCAGCTTAATCAAGTGAACCCCACACAATAATCAACTTAGTCAAGTGAACCCGACATTCTATTAAAATTAGTCAAGTGAACCCCACATTCTAATCAACTTGGTCAAGTGAACTCCACATTCTAATCAACTTCGTCAAGTGAACCCCACACAATAATCAAATTAGTCAAGTGAACCCCACACAATAATCAACTAAGTCAAGTGAACCCCGCATTCTAATCAACTTAGTGAAGTGAACCCCACATTCTAATCAACTTAGTCAAGTGAACCCCACATTCTAATCAACTTAATCAAGTGAACCGCACATTCTAATCAACTTAATCAAGTGAACCCCAAATTCTAAACAACTTAGTCAAGTGAACCCCACAGAATAATCAACTTAGTCAAGTGAACCCCACACAATAATCAACTTAGTCAAGTGAACCCCACATTCTAATCAACATAGTCAAGTGAACCCCACATTCTAATCAACTTAATCAAGTGAACCCCACATTCTAATCAACTTAGTCAAGTGAACCCACATTCTAATCAACTTAGTCAAGTGAACCCCACGCAATAATCAACTTAGTCAAGTGAAACCACATTCTAATCAACTTAGTCAAGTGAACCCCACACAATAATCAACTTAGTCAAGTGAACCCCACACAATAATCAACTTAGTCAAGTGAACCCCACATTCTATTCAACTTAATCAAGTAAACCCCACACAATAATCAGCTTAGTCAAGTGAACCTCACATTCTAATCAACTTAGTCAAGTGAACCCCACATTCTAATCAACTTAGTCAAGTGAACTCCACATTCTAATCAACTTAGTCAAGTGAACCCCACACAATAATCAACTTAGTCAAGTGAACCCCACACAATAATGAACTTAGTCAAGTGAACCCCACACAAGAATCAACTTAGTCAAGTGAACCCCACACAATAATGAACGTAGTCAAGTGAACCCCACACAACAATGAACTTAGTCAAGTGAACCCCACATTCTAATCAATTAGTCAAGTGAACCCCACATTCTAATCAACTTGGTCAAGTGAACTCCACATTCTAATCAACTTCGTCAAGTGAACCCCACACAATAATCAAATTAGTCAAGTGAACCCCACACAATAATCAACTTAGTCAAGTGAACCCCGCATTCTAATCAACTTAGTCAAGTAAACCCCACATTCTAATCAACTGAGTCAAGTGAACCCCAAATTCTAATCAACTCAGTCAAGTGAACCCCACAGAATAATCAACATAGTCAAGTGAACCCCACACAATAATCAACTTAGTCAAGTGAACCCCACATTCTAATCAACTTAATCAAGTGAACCCCACACAATAATCAACTTAGTCATGTGAACCCCACATTCTAATCAACTTAGTCAAGTGAACCCCACATTCTAATCAACTTAGTGAAGTGAACCCCACATTCTAATCAACTTAGTCAAGTGAACCCCACACAATAATCAACTTAGTCAAGTGAACCCCACACAATAATCAACTGAGTCAAGTGAACCCCGCATTCTAATCAACTTAGTGAAGTGAACCCCACATTCTAATCAACTTAGTCAAGTGAACCCCACATTCTAATCAACTTAATCAAGTGAACCCCACATTCTAATCAACTTAGTCAAGTGAACCTCAAATTCTAAACAACTTAGTCAAGTGAACCCCACAGAATAATCAACTTAGTCAAGTGAACCTCACACATTAATCAACTTAGTCAAGTGAACCCCACATTCTAATCAACTTAATCAAGTGAGCCCCACACAATAATCAACTTAGTCAATTGAACCCCACACAATAATCAACTTAGTCAAGTGAACCCCACACAATAATCAACTTAATCAAGTTAACCCCACATTCTAATCAACTTAGTCAAGTGAACCCCACACAATAATCAACTTAGTCAAGTGAACCCCACATTCTAATCAACTTAGTCAAGTGAACCCCACATTCTAATCAACTTAGTTAAGTGAAGCCCACACAAGAATCAACTTAGTCAAGTGAACCCCACATTCTAATCAACTTAGTCAAGTGAACCCCACATTCTAATCAACTTATTCAAGTGAACCGCACATTCTAATCAACTTAGTCAATTGAACCCCACACAATAATCAACTTAGTCAAGTGAACCCCACACAATAATCAACTTAGTCAAGTTAACCCTACATTCTAATCAACTTAGTCAAGTGAACCCCACACAATAATCAACTTAGTCAAGTGAACCCCACATTCTAATCAACTTAGTCAAGTGAACCCCACACAATAAACAATTTAGGCAAGTGAACCCCACACAATAATCAACTTAGCCAAGTGAACCCCACACAATAATCAACTTAGGCAAGTGAACCCCACATTCTAATCAACTTAGTCAAGTGAACGCCACATTCTAATAAACTTAGTCAAGTGAACCCCACACAATAATCAACTTAGTCAATTGAACCCCACACAATAATCAACTTAGTCTAGTGAACCCCACACAATAATGAACTTAATCAAGTGAACCCCACATTCTAATCAACTTAGTCAAGTGAACCCCACATTCTAATCAACTTAATCAAGTGAACCCCACATTCTAATCAACTTAGGCAAGTGAACCCCACATTCTAATCAACTTAATCAAGTGAACCCCACACAATAATCAACTTAGTCAAGTGAACCCCACATTCTAATGAACTTAATCAAGTGAACCCCACATTCTAATCAACTTAGGCAAGTGAACCCCACATTCTAATCAACTTAATCAAGTGAACCCCACACAATAATCAACTTAGTGAAGTGAACCCAACACAATAATGAACTTAATCAAGTGAACCCCACATTCTAATCAACTTAGTCAAGTGAACCCCACATTCTAATCAACTTAATCAAGTGAACCCCACATTCTAATCAACTTAGGCAAGTGAACCCCACATTCTAATCAACTTAATCAAGTGAACCCCACACAATAATCAACTTAGTCAAATGAACCCCACACAATAATCAACTTAGTCAAGTGAACCCCATATTCTAATCAACTTAGTCAAGTGAACCCCGCATTCTAATCTACTTTGTCAAGTGAACCCCACATTCTAATCAACTTAGTCAAGTGAAACCCACACAAGAATCAACTTAGTCAAGTGAACCCCACATTCTAATCAACTTAGTGAAGTGAACCCCACATTCTAATCAACTTGGTCAAGTGAACCCCACATTCTAATCAACTTAATCAAGTGAACCCCAAATTCTAATCAACTTAGTCAAGTGAACCCCAAATTGTAAACAACTTAGTCAAGTGAACCCCACAGAATAATCAACTTAGTCAAGTGAACCCCACACAATAATCAACTTAGTCAAGTGAACCCCACATTCTAATCAACTTAGTCAAGTGAACCCCACATTCTAATCAACTTAATCAAGTGAACCCCACATTCTAATCAACTTAGTCAAGTGAACCCCACATTCTAATCAACTTAATCAAGTGAACCCCACACAATAATCAACTTAGTCAAGTGAACCCCACACAATAATCAACTTAGTCAAGTGAACCCCACATTCTAATCAACTTAGTCAAGTGAACCCCACATTCTAATCAACTTAGTCAAGTGAACCCCACATTCTAATCTACTTAGTCAAGTGAACCCCACATTCTAATCAACTTAATCAAGTGAACCCCACATTCTAATCAACTTAGTCAAGTGAACCCCACATTCTAATCAGCTTAATCAAGTGAACCCCACACAATAATCAACTTAGTCAAGTGAACCCGACATTCTATTAAAATTAGTCAAGTGAACCCCACATTCTAATCAACTTGGTCAAGTGAACTCCACATTCTAATCAACTTCGTCAAGTGAACCCCACACAATAATCAAATTAGTCAAGTGAACCCCACACAATAATCAACTAAGTCAAGTGAACCCCGCATTCTAATCAACTTAGTGAAGTGAACCCCACATTCTAATCAACTTAGTCAAGTGAACCCCACATTCTAATCAACTTAATCAAGTGAACCGCACATTCTAATCAACTTAATCAAGTGAACCCCAAATTCTAAACAACTTAGTCAAGTGAACCCCACAGAATAATCAACTTAGTCAAGTGAACCCCACACAATAATCAACTTAGTCAAGTGAACCCCACATTCTAATCAACATAGTCAAGTGAACCCCACATTCTAATCAACTTAATCAAGTGAACCCCACATTCTAATCAACTTAGTCAAGTGAACCCCACACAAGAATCAACTTAGTCAAGTGAACCCCACACAATAATGAACGTAGTCAAGTGAACCCCACACAACAATGAACTTAGTCAAGTGAACCCCACATTCTAATCAATTAGTCAAGTGAACCCCACATTCTAATCAACTTGGTCAAGTGAACTCCACATTCTAATCAACTTCGTCAAGTGAACCCCACACAATAATCAAATTAGTCAAGTGAACCCCACACAATAATCAACTTAGTCAAGTGAACCCCGCATTCTAATCAACTTAGTCAAGTAAACCCCACATTCTAATCAACTGAGTCAAGTGAACCCCAAATTCTAATCAACTCAGTCAAGTGAACCCCACAGAATAATCAACATAGTCAAGTGAACCCCACACAATAATCAACTTAGTCAAGTGAACCCCACATTCTAATCAACTTAATCAAGTGAACCCCACACAATAATCAACTTAGTCATGTGAACCCCACATTCTAATCAACTTAGTCAAGTGAACCCCACATTCTAATCAACTTAGTGAAGTGAACCCCACATTCTAATCAACTTAGTCAAGTGAACCCCACACAATAATCAACTTAGTCAAGTGAACCCCACACAATAATCAACTGAGTCAAGTGAACCCCGCATTCTAATCAACTTAGTGAAGTGAACCCCACATTCTAATCAACTTAGTCAAGTGAACCCCACATTCTAATCAACTTAATCAAGTGAACCCCACATTCTAATCAACTTAGTCAAGTGAACCTCAAATTCTAAACAACTTAGTCAAGTGAACCCCACAGAATAATCAACTTAGTCAAGTGAACCTCACACATTAATCAACTTAGTCAAGTGAACCCCACATTCTAATCAACTTAATCAAGTGAGCCCCACACAATAATCAACTTAGTCAATTGAACCCCACACAATAATCAACTTAGTCAAGTGAACCCCACACAATAATCAACTTAATCAAGTTAACCCCACATTCTAATCAACTTAGTCAAGTGAACCCCACACAATAATCAACTTAGTCAAGTGAACCCCACATTCTAATCAACTTAGTCAAGTGAACCCCACATTCTAATCAACTTAGTTAAGTGAAGCCCACACAAGAATCAACTTAGTCAAGTGAACCCCACATTCTAATCAACTTAGTCAAGTGAACCCCACATTCTAATCAACTTATTCAAGTGAACCGCACATTCTAATCAACTTAGTCAATTGAACCCCACACAATAATCAACTTAGTCAAGTGAACCCCACACAATAATCAACTTAGTCAAGTTAACCCTACATTCTAATCAACTTAGTCAAGTGAACCCCACACAATAATCAACTTAGTCAAGTGAACCCCACATTCTAATCAACTTAGTCAAGTGAACCCCACACAATAAACAATTTAGGCAAGTGAACCCCACACAATAATCAACTTAGCCAAGTGAACCCCACACAATAATCAACTTAGGCAAGTGAACCCCACATTCTAATCAACTTAGTCAAGTGAACGCCACATTCTAATAAACTTAGTCAAGTGAACCCCACACAATAATCAACTTAGTCAATTGAACCCCACACAATAATCAACTTAGTCTAGTGAACCCCACACAATAATGAACTTAATCAAGTGAACCCCACATTCTAATCAACTTAGTCAAGTGAACCCCACATTCTAATCAACTTAATCAAGTGAACCCCACATTCTAATCAACTTAGGCAAGTGAACCCCACATTCTAATCAACTTAATCAAGTGAACCCCACACAATAATCAACTTAGTCAAGTGAACCCCACATTCTAATGAACTTAATCAAGTGAACCCCACATTCTAATCAACTTAGGCAAGTGAACCCCACATTCTAATCAACTTAATCAAGTGAACCCCACACAATAATCAACTTAGTGAAGTGAACCCAACACAATAATGAACTTAATCAAGTGAACCCCACATTCTAATCAACTTAGTCAAGTGAACCCCACATTCTAATCAACTTAATCAAGTGAACCCCACATTCTAATCAACTTAGGCAAGTGAACCCCACATTCTAATCAACTTAATCAAGTGAACCCCACACAATAATCAACTTAGTCAAATGAACCCCACACAATAATCAACTTAGTCAAGTGAACCCCATATTCTAATCAACTTAGTCAAGTGAACCCCGCATTCTAATCTACTTTGTCAAGTGAACCCCACATTCTAATCAACTTAGTCAAGTGAAACCCACACAAGAATCAACTTAGTCAAGTGAACCCCACATTCTAATCAACTTAGTGAAGTGAACCCCACATTCTAATCAACTTGGTCAAGTGAACCCCACATTCTAATCAACTTAATCAAGTGAACCCCAAATTCTAATCAACTTCGTCAAGTGAATCCCAAATTGTAAACAACTTAGTCAAGTGAACCCCACAGAATAATCAACTTAGTCAAGTGAACCCCACACAATAATCAACTTAGTCAAGTGAACCCCACATTCTAATCAACTTAGTCAAGTGAACCCCACATTCTAATCAACTTAGTCAAGTGAACCCCACATTCTAATCAACTTAATCAAGTGAACCCCACATTCTAATCAACTTAGTCAAGTGAACCCCACATTCTAATCAACTTAATCAAGTGAACCCCACACAATAATCAACTTAGTCAAGTGAACCCCACACAATAATCAACTTAGTCAAGTGAACCCCACATTCTAATCAACTTAGTCAAGTGAACCCCACATTCTAATCAACTTAGTCAAGTGAACCCCACATTCTAATCTACTTAGTCAAGTGAACCCCACATTCTAATCAACTTAATCAAGTGAACCCCACATTCTAATCAACTTAGTCAAGTGAACCCCACATTCTAATCAGCTTAATCAAGTGAACCCCACACAATAATCAACTTAGTCAAGTGAACCCGACATTCTATTAAAATTAGTCAAGTGAACCCCACATTCTAATCAACTTGGTCAAGTGAACTCCACATTCTAATCAACTTCGTCAAGTGAACCCCACACAATAATCAAATTAGTCAAGTGAACCCCACACAATAATCAACTAAGTCAAGTGAACCCCGCATTCTAATCAACTTAGTGAAGTGAACCCCACATTCTAATCAACTTAGTCAAGTGAACCCCACATTCTAATCAACTTAATCAAGTGAACCGCACATTCTAATCAACTTAATCAAGTGAACCCCAAATTCTAAACAACTTAGTCAAGTGAACCCCACAGAATAATCAACTTAGTCAAGTGAACCCCACACAATAATCAACTTAGTCAAGTGAACCCCACATTCTAATCAACATAGTCAAGTGAACCCCACATTCTAATCAACTTAATCAAGTGAACCCCACATTCTAATCAACTTAGTCAAGTGAACCCCACATTCTAATCAACTTAATCAAGTGAACCCCACACAATAATCAACTTAGTCAAGTGAACCCCACATAATAATCAACTTAGTCAAGTGAACCCCACATTCTAATCAACTTAGTCAAGTGAACCCCACACTCTAATCAACTTAGTCAAGTGAACCCCACACTCTAATCAACTTAGTCAAGTGAACCCCACATTCTAATCAACTTAATCAAGTGAACCCCACATTCTAATCAACTTAGTCAAGTGAACCCCACATTCTAATCAACTTAATCAAGTGAACCCCACACAATAATCAACTTAGTCAAGTGAACCCGACATTCTAATAAAATTAGTCAAGTGAACCCCACATTCTAATCAACTTGGTCAAGTGAACTCCACATTCTAATCAACTTCGTCAAGTGAACCCCACACAATAATCAAATTAGTCAAGTGAACCCCACACAATAATCAACTAAGTCAAGTGAACCCCGCATTCTAATCAACTTAGTGAAGTGAACCCCACATTCTAATCAACTTAGTCAAGTGAACCCCACATTCTAATCTACTTAGTCAAGTGAACCCCACATTCTAATCAACTTAATCAAGTGAACCCCACATTCTAATCAACTTAGTCAAGTGAACCCCACATTCTAATCAGCTTAATCAAGTGAACCCCACACAATAATCAACTTAGTCAAGTGAACCCAACACAATAATGAACTTAATCAAGTGAACCCCACATTCTAATCAACTTAGGCAAGTGAACCCCACATTCTAATCAACTTAATCAAGTGAACCCCACACAATAATCAACTTAGTCAAGTGAACCCAACACAATAATGAACTTAATCAAGTGAACCCCACATTCTAATCAACTTAGTCAAGTGAACCCCACATTCTAATCAACTTAATCAAGTGAACCCCACATTCTAATCAACTTAGGCAAGTGAACCCCACATTCTAATCAACTTAATCAAGTGAACCCCACACAATAATCAACTTAGTCAAATGAACCCCACACAATAATCAACTTAGTCAAGTGAACCCCATATTCTAATCAACTTAGTCAAGTGAACCCCGCATTCTAATCAACTTTGTCAAGTGAACCCCACATTCTAATCAACTTAGTCAAGTGAACCCCACATTCTAATCAACTTAGTGAAGTGAACCCCACATTCTAATCAACTTGGTCAAGTGAACCCCACATTCTAATCAACTTAATCAAGTGAACCCCAAATTCTAATCAACTTCGTCAAGTGAACCCCAAATTGTAAACAACTTAGTCAAGTGAACCCCACAGAATAATCAACTTAGTCAAGTGAACCCCACACAATAATCAACTTAGTCAAGTGAACCCCACATTCTAATCAACTTAGTCAAGTGAACCCCACATTCTAATCAACTTAATCAAGTGAACCCCACATTCTAATCAACTTAGTCAAGTGAACCCCACATTCTAATCAACTTAATCAAGTGAACCCCACACAATAATCAACTTAGCCAAGTGAACCCCACACAATAATCAACTTAGTCAAGTGAACCCCACATTCTAATCAACTTAGTCAAGTGAACCCCACATTCTAATCTACTTAGTCAAGTGAACCCCACATTCTAATCAACTTAATCAAGTGAACCCACATTCTAATCAACTTAGTCAAGTGAACCCCACATTCTAATCAGCTTAATCAAGTGAACCCCACACAATAATCAACTTAGTCAAGTGAACCCGACATTCTAATAAAATTAGTCAAGTGAACCCCACATTCTAATCAACTTGGTCAAGTGAACTCCACATTCTAATCAACTTCGTCAAGTGAACCCCACACAATAATCAAATTAGTCAAGTGAACCCCACACAATAATCAACTAAGTCAAGTGAACCCCGCATTCTAATCAACTTAGTGAAGTGAACCCCACACAATAATCAACTTAGTCAAGTGAACCCCACACAATAATCAACTTAGTCAAGTGAACCCCACATTCTAATCAACTTAGTCAAGTGAACCCCACATTCTAATCAACTTAGTGAAGTGAACCCCACATTCTAATCAACTTAGTCAAGTGAACCCCACATTCTAATCAACTTAATCAAGTGAACCCCACATTCTAATCAACTTAGTCAAGTGAACCCCACATTCTAATCAACTTAATCAAGTGAACCCCACACAATAATCAACTTAGTCAAGTGAACCCCACACAATAATCAACTAAGTCAAGTGAACCCCGCATTCTAATCAACTTAGTGAAGTGAACCCCACTTTCTAATCAACTTAATCAAGTGAACCCCACACAATAATCAACTTGGTCAAGTGAACCCCACATTCTAATAAAATTAGTCAAGTGAACCCCACATTCTAATCAACTTGGTCAAGTGAACTCCACATTCTAATCAACTTAGTCAAGTGAACCCCACATAATAATCAACTTAGTCAAGTGAACCCCACATTCTAATCAACTTAGTCAAGTGAACCCCACATTCTAATCAACTTAGTCAAGTGAACCCCACACTCTAATCAACTTAGTCAAGTGAACCCCACATTCTAATCAACTTAATCAAGTGAACCCCACATTCTAATCAACTTAGTCAAGTGAACCCCACATTCTAATCAACTTAATCAAGTGAACCCCACACAATAATCAACTTAGTCAAGTGAACCCGACATTCTAATAAAATTAGTCAAGTGAACCCCACATTCTAATCAACTTGGTCAAGTGAACTCCACATTCTAATCAACTTCGTCAAGTGAACCCCACACAATAATCAAATTAGTCAAGTGAACCCCACACAATAATCAACTAAGTCAAGTGAACCCCGCATTCTAATCAACTCAGTGAAGTGAACCCTACATTCTAATCAACTTAGTCAAGTGAACCCCACATTCTAATCAACTTAATCAAGAGAACCCCACATTCTAATCAACTTAGTCAAGTGAACCCCAAATTCTAAACAACTTAGTCAAGTGAACCCCACAGAATAATCAACTTAGTCAAGTGAACCCCACACAATAATCAACTTAGTCAAGTGAACCCCACATTCTAATCTACTTAGTCAAGTGAACCCCACATTCTAATCAACTTAATCAAGTGAACCCCACATTCTTATCAACTTAGTCAAGTGAACCCCACATTCTAATCAACTTAATCAAATGAACCCCACACAATAATCAACTTAGTCAAGTGAACCCCACGCAATAATCAACTTAGTCAAGTGAACCCCACATTCTAATCAACTAAGTCAAGTGAAACCCACATTCTAATCAACTTAGTCAAGTGAACCCCACATTCTAATCAACTTATTCAAGTGAACCCCACATTCTAATCAACTTAGTCAAGTGAACCCCACATTCTAATCAACTTAATCAAGTGAACCCCACACAATAATCAACTTGGTCAAGTGAACCCCACATTCTAATAAAATTAGTCAAGTGAACCCCACATTCTAATCAACTTGGTCAAGTGAACTCCACATTCTAATCAACTTCGTCAAGTGAACCCCACACAATAATCAAATTAGTCAAGTGAACCCCACACAATAATCAACTAAGTCAAGTGAACCCCGCATTCTAAACAACTTAGTGAAGTGAACCCCACATTCTAATCAACTTAGTCAAGTGAACCCCACATTCTAATCAACTTAATCAAGTGAACCCCACATTCTAATCAACTTAGTCAAGTGAACCCCAAATTCTAAACAACTTAGTCAAGTGAACCCCACAGAATAATCAACTTAGTCAAGTGAACCCCACACAATAATCAACTTAGTCAAGTGAACCCCACATTCTAATCAACTTAGTCAAGTGAACCTCACATTCTAATCAACTTAATCAAGTTAACCCCACATTCTAATCAACTTAGTCAAGTGAACCCCACATTCTAATCAACTTAATCAAGTGAACCCCACACAATAATCAACTTAGTCAAGTGAACCCCACACAATAATCAAATTAGTCAAGTGAACCCCACATTCTAATCAACTTAGTCAAGTGAACCCCACATTCTAATCAACTTAGTCAAGTGAACCCCACACAATAATCAACTTAGTCAAGTGAACCCCACATTCTAATCAACTTAGTCAAGTGAACCCCACATTCTAATCAACTTAATCAAGTGAACCCCACATTCTAATCAACTTAATCAAGTGAACCCCACATTCTAATCAACTTAGTCAAGTGAACCGCAAATTCTAAACAACTTAGTCAAGTGAACCCCACAGAATAATCAACTTAGTCAAGTGAACCCCACACAATAATCAACTTAGTCAAGTGAACCCCACATTCTAATC
Source organism: Crotalaria pallida (assembly GCA_037953625.1). NCBI lineage: Eukaryota > Viridiplantae > Streptophyta > Magnoliopsida > Fabales > Fabaceae > Crotalaria > Crotalaria pallida. Next base: position 47,340,311 of record CM075649.1, on the reverse strand, counting down.
AACTTAGTCAAGTGAACCCCACACAATAATCAACTTAGTCAAGTGAACCCCACATTCTAATCAACTTAGTCAAGTGAACCCCACATTCTAATCAACTTAATCAAGTGAACCCCACATTCTAATCAACTTAGTCAAGTGAACCCCACATTCTAATCAACTTAATCAAGTGAACCCCACACAATAATCAACTTAGCCAAGTGAACCCCACACAATAATCAACTTAGTCAAGTGAACCCCACATTCTAATCAACTTAGTCAAGTGAACCCCACATTCTAATCTACTTAGTCAAGTGAACCCCACATTCTAATCAACTTAATCAAGTGAACCCACATTCTAATCAACTTAGTCAAGTGAACCCCACATTCTAATCAGCTTAATCAAGTGAACCCCACACAATAATCAACTTAGTCAAGTGAACCCGACATTCTAATAAAATTAGTCAAGTGAACCCCACATTCTAATCAACTTGGTCAAGTGAACTCCACATTCTAATCAACTTCGTCAAGTGAACCCCACACAATAATCAAATTAGTCAAGTGAACCCCACACAATAATCAACTAAGTCAAGTGAACCCCGCATTCTAATCAACTTAGTGAAGTGAACCCCACATTCTAATCAACTTAGTCAAGTGAACCCCACATTCTAATTAACTTAATCAAGTGAACCCCACATTCTAATCAACTTAATCAAGTGAACCCCAAATTCTAAACAACTTAGTCAAGTGAACCCCACAGAATAATCAACTTAGTCAAGTGAACCCCACACAATAATCAACTTAGTCAAGTGAACCCCACATTCTAATCAACTTAGTCAAGTGAACCCCACATTCTAATCAACTTAATCAAGTGAACCCCACATTCTAATCAACTTAGTCAAGTGAACCCCACATTCTAATCAACTTAATCAAGTGAACCCCACACAATAATCAACTTAGTCAAGTGAACCCCACATAATAATCAACTTAGTCAAGTGAACCCCACATTCTAATCAACTTAGTCAAGTGAACCCCACATTCTAATCAACTTAGTCAAGTGAACCCCACACTCTAATCAACTTAGTCAAGTGAACCCCACATTCTAATCAACTTACTCAAGTGAACCCCACATTCTAATCAACTTAGTCAAGTGAACCCCACATTCTAATCAACTTAATCAAGTGAACCCCACACAATAATCAACTTAGTCAAGTGAACCCGACATTCTAATAAAATTAGTCAAGTGAACCCCACATTCTAATCAACTTGGTCAAGTGAACTCCACATTCTAATCAACTTCGTCAAGTGAACCCCACACAATAATCAAATTAGTCAAGTGAACCCCACACAATAATCAACTAAGTCAAGTGAACCCCGCATTCTAATCAACTCAGTGAAGTGAACCCTACATTCTAATCAACTTAGTCAAGTGAACCCCACATTCTAATCAACTTAATCAAGAGAACCCCACATTCTAATCAACTTAGTCAAGTGAACCCCAAATTCTAAACAACTTAGTCAAGTGAACCCCACAGAATAATCAACTTAGTCAAGTGAACCCCACACAATAATCAACTTAGTCAAGTGAACCCCACATTCTAATCTACTTAGTCAAGTGAACCCCACATTCTAATCAACTTAATCAAGTGAACCCCACATTCTTATCAACTTAGTCAAGTGAACCCCACATTCTAATCAACTTAATCAAATGAACCCCACACAATAATCAACTTAGTCAAGTGAACCCCACGCAATAATCAACTTAGTCAAGTGAACCCCACATTCTAATCAACTAAGTCAAGTGAAACCCACATTCTAATCAACTTAGTCAAGTGAACCCCACATTCTAATCAACTTATTCAAGTGAACCCCACATTCTAATCAACTTAGTCAAGTGAACCCCACATTCTAATCAACTTAATCAAGTGAACCCCACACAATAATCAACTTGGTCAAGTGAACCCCACATTCTAATAAAATTAGTCAAGTGAACCCCACATTCTAATCAACTTGGTCAAGTGAACTCCACATTCTAATCAACTTCGTCAAGTGAACCCCACACAATAATCAAATTAGTCAAGTGAACCCCACACAATAATCAACTAAGTCAAGTGAACCCCGCATTCTAAACAACTTAGTGAAGTGAACCCCACATTCTAATCAACTTAGTCAAGTGAACCCCACATTCTAATCAACTTAATCAAGTGAACCCCACATTCTAATCAACTTAGTCAAGTGAACCCCAAATTCTAAACAACTTAGTCAAGTGAACCCCACAGAATAATCAACTTAGTCAAGTGAACCCCACACAATAATCAACTTAGTCAAGTGAACCCCACATTCTAATCAACTTAGTCAAGTGAACCTCACATTCTAATCAACTTAATCAAGTTAACCCCACATTCTAATCAACTTAGTCAAGTGAACCCCACATTCTAATCAACTTAATCAAGTGAACCCCACACAATAATCAACTTAGTCAAGTGAACCCCACACAATAATCAAATTAGTCAAGTGAACCCCACATTCTAATCAACTTAGTCAAGTGAACCCCACATTCTAATCAACTTAGTCAAGTGAACCCCACACAATAATCAACTTAGTCAAGTGAACCCCACATTCTAATCAACTTAGTCAAGTGAACCCCACATTCTAATCAACTTAATCAAGTGAACCCCACATTCTAATCAACTTAATCAAGTGAACCCCACATTCTAATCAACTTAGTCAAGTGAACCGCAAATTCTAAACAACTTAGTCAAGTGAACCCCACAGAATAATCAACTTAGTCAAGTGAACCCCACACAATAATCAACTTAGTCAAGTGAACCCCACATTCTAATCAACTTAGTCAAGTGAACCCCACACAATAATCAACTTAGTCAAGTGAACCCCACACAATAATCAACTTAGTCAAGTGAACCCCACATTCTAATCAACTTAGTCAAGTTAACCCCACACAATAATCAACTTAGTCAAGTGAACCCCACATTCTAATCAACTTAGTCAAGTGAAGCCCACATTCTAATCAACTTAGTCAAGTGAACCCCACATTCTAATCAACTTAGTCAAGTGAACCCCACATTCTAATCAACTTAATCAAGTGAACCCCACATTCTAATCAACTTAGTCAAGTGAACCCCACATTCTAATCAACTTAATCAAGTGAACCCACACAATAATCAACTTAGTCAAGTGAACCCGACATTCTAATAAAATTAGTCAAGTGAACCCCACATTCTAATCAACTTGGTCAAGTGAACTCCACATTCTAATCAACTTAGTCAAGTGAACCCCACACAATAATCAAATTAGTCAAGTGAACCCCACACAATAATCAACTAAGTCAAGTGAACCCCGCATTCTAATCAACTTAGTGAAGTGAACCCCACATTCTAATCAACTTAGTCAAGTGAACCCCACATTCTAATCAACTTAATCAAGTGAACCCCACATTCTAATCAACTTAGTCAAGTGAACCCCAAATTCTAAACAACTTAGTCAAGTGAACCCCACAGAATAATCAACTTAGTCAAGTGAACCCCACACAATAATCAACTTAGTCAAGTGAACCCCACATTCTAATCAACTTAGTCAAGTGAACCCCACATTCTAATCAACTTAATCAAGTGAACCCCACATTCTAATCAACTTAGTCAAGTGAACCCCACATTCTAATCAACTTAATCAAGTGAACCCCACACAATAATCAACTTAGTCAAGTGAACCCCACACAATAATCAACTTAGTCAAGTGAACCCCACATTCTAATCAACTTAGTCAAGTGAAACCCACATTCTAATCAACTTAGTCAAGTGAACCCCACATTCTAATCAACTTATTCAAGTGAACCCCACATTCTAATCAACTTAGTCAAGTGAACCCCACATTCTAATCAACTTAATCAAGTGAACCCACACAATAATCAACTTAGTCAAGTGAACCCGACATTCTAATAAAATTAGTCAAGTGAACCCCACATTCTAATCAACTTGGTCAAGTGAACTCCACATTCTAATCAACTTCGTCAAGTGAACCCCACACAATAATCAAATTAGTCAAGTGAACCCGACATTCTAATAAAATTAGTCAAGTGAACCCCACATTCTAATCAACTTGGTCAAGTGAACTCCACATTCTAATCAACTTGGTCAAGTGAACCCCACACAATAATCAAATTAGTCAAGTGAACCCCACACAATAATCAACTAAGTCAAGTGAACCCCGCATTCTAATCAACTTAGTGAAGTGAACCCCACATTCTAATCAACTTAGTCAAGTGAACCCCACATTCTAATCAACTTAGTCAAGTGAACCCCACACAATAATCAACTTAGTCAAGTGAACCCCACATTCTAATCAACTTAGTCAAGTGAACCCCACATTCTAATCAACTTGGTCAAGTGAACTCCACATTCTAATCAACTTCGTCAAGTGAACCCCACACAATAATCAAATTAGTCAAGTGAACCCCACACAATAATCAACTAAGTCAAGTGAACCCCGCATTCTAAACAACTTAGTGAAGTGAACCCCACATTCTAATCAACTTAGCCAAGTGAACCCCACATTCTAATCAACTTAATCAAGTGAACCCCACATTCTAATCAACTTAATCAAGTGAACCCCAAATTCTAAACAACTTAGTCAAGTGAACCCCACAGAATAATCAACTTAGTCAAGTGAACCCCACACAATAATCAACTTAGTCAAGTGAACCCCACATTCTAATCAACTTAGTCAAGTGAACCCCACATTCTAATCAACTTAATCAAGTGAACCCCACACAATAATCAACTTAGTCAAGTGAACCCGACATTCTAATAAAATTAGTCAAGTGAACCCCACATTCTAATCAACTTGGTCAAGTGAACTCCACATTCTAATCAACTTAGTCAAGTGAACCCCACACAATAATCAAATTAGTCAAGTGAACCCCACACAATAATCAATTAAGTCAAGTGAACCCCGCATTCTAATCAACTTAGTGAAGTGAACCCCACATTCTAATCAACTTAGTCAAGTGAACCCCACATTCTAATCAACTTAATCAAGTGAACCCCACATTCTAATCAACTTAGTCAAGTGAACCCCACATTCTAATCAACTTAATCAAGTGAACCCCACACAATAATCAACTTAGTCAAGTGAACCCGACATTCTAATAAAATTAGTCAAGTGAACCCCACATTCTAATCAACTTGGTCAAGTGAACTCCACATTCTAATCAACTTCGTCAAGTGAACCCCACACAATAATCAAATTAGTCAAGTGAACCCCACACAATAATCAACTAAGTCAAGTGAACCCCGCATTCTAATCAACTTAGTGAAGTGAACCCCACATTCTAATCAACTTAGTCAAGTGAACCTCACATTCTAATCAACTTAATCAAGTTAACCCCACATTCTAATCAACTTAGTCAAGTGAACCCCACATTCTAATCAACTTAATCAAGTGAACCCCACACAATAATCAACTTAGTCAAGTGAACCCCACATTCTAATCAACTTAGTCAAGTGAACCCCACATTCTAATCAACTTAATCAAGTGAACCCCACACAATAATCAACTTAGTCAAGTGAACCCGACATTCTAATAAAATTAGTCAAGTGAACCCCACATTCTAATCAACTTGGTCAAGTGAACTCCACATTCTAATCAACTTAGTCAAGTGAACCCCACACAATAATCAAATTAGTCAAGTGAACCCCACACAATAATCAATTAAGTCAAGTGAACCCCGCATTCTAATCAACTTAGTGAAGTGAACCCCACATTCTAATCAACTTAGTCAAGTGAACCCCACATTCTAATCAACTTAATCAAGTGAACCCCACATTCTAATCAACTTAGTCAAGTGAACCCCACATTCTAATCAACTTAATCAAGTGAACCCCACACAATAATCAACTTAGTCAAGTGAACCCGACATTCTAATAAAATTAGTCAAGTGAACCCCACATTCTAATCAACTTGGTCAAGTGAACTCCACATTCTAATCAACTTAGTCAAGTGAACCCCACACAATAATCAAATTAGTCAAGTGAACCCCACACAATAATCAATTAAGTCAAGTGAACCCCGCATTCTAATCAACTTAGTGAAGTGAACCCCACATTCTAATCAACTTAGTCAAGTGAACCCCACATTCTAATCAACTTAATCAAGTGAACCCCACATTCTAATCAACTTAGTCAAGTGAACCCCACATTCTAATCAACTTAGTCAAGTGAACCCCACACAATATTCAACTTAGTCAAGTGAACCCCACATTCTAATCAACTTAGTCAAGTGAACCCCACATTCTAATCAACTTAATCAAGTGAACCCCACATTCTAATCAACTTAGTCAAGTGAACCCCACATTCTAATCAACTTAATCAAGTGAACCCCACATTTTAATCAACTTAGTCAAGTGAACCCCATATTCTAATCAACTTAGTCAAGTGAACCCCACATTCTAATCAACTTAATCAAGTGAACCCCACATTCTAATCAACTTAGTCAAGTGAACCCCACATTCTAATCAACTTAATCAAGTGAACCCACACAATAATCAACTTAGTCAAGTGAACCCGACATTCTAATAAAATTAGTCAAGTGAACCCCACATTCTAATCAACTTGGTCAAGTGAACTCCACATTCTAATCAACTTGGTCAAGTGAACCCCACACAATAATCAAATTAGTCAAGTGAACCCGACATTCTAATAAAATTAGTCAAGTGAACCCCACATTCTAATCAACTTGGTCAAGTGAACTCCACATTCTAATCAACTTAGTCAAGTGAACCCCACACAATAATCAAATTAGTCAAGTGAACCCCACACAATAATCAACTAAGTCAAGTGAACCCCGCATTCAAATCAACTTAGTGAAGTGAACCCCACATTCTAATCAACTTAGTCAAGTGAACCCCACATTCTAATCAACTTAGTCAAGTGAACCCCACACAATAATCAACTTAGTCAAGTGAACCCCACATTCTAATCAACTTAATCAAGTGAACCCCACATTCTAATCGACTTAGTCAAGTGAACCCCACATTCTAATCCACTTAATCAAGTGAACCCCACATTCTAATCAACTTAATCAAGTGAACCCCACATTCTAATCAACTTAATCAAGTGAACCCACACAATAATCAACTTAGTCAAGTGAACCCCACATTCTAATCAACTTAATCAAGTGAACCCCACATTCTAATCAACTTAGTCAAGTGAACCCCACATTCTAATCAACTTAATCAAGTGAACCCACACAATAATCAACTTAGTCAAGTGAACCCGACATTCTAATAAAATTAGTCAAGTGAACCCCACATTCTAATCAACTTGGTCAAGTGAACTCCACATTCTAATCAACTTAGTCAAGTGAACCCCACACAATAATCAAATTAGTCAAGTGAACCCCACACAATAATCAACTAAGTCAAGTGAACCCCGCATTCTAATCAACTTAGTGAAGTGAACCCCACATTCTAATCAACTTAGTCAAGTGAACCCCACATTCTAATCAACTTAATCAAGTGAACCCCACATTCTAATCAACTTAGTCAAGTGAACCCCAAATTCTAAACAACTTAGTCAAGTGAACCCCACAGAATAATCAACTTAGTCAAGTGAACCCCACACAATAATCAACTTAGTCAAGTGAACCCCACATTCTAATCAACTTAGTCAAGTGAACCCCACATTCTAATCAACTTAATCAAGTGAACCCCACATTCTAATCAACTTAGTCAAGTGAACCCCACATTCTAATCAACTTAATCAAGCGAACCCCACACAATAATCAACTTAGTCAAGTGAACCCCACACAATAATCAACTTAGTCAAGTGAACCCCACATTCTAATCAACTTAGTCAAGTGAAACCCACATTCTAATCAACTTAGTCAAGTGAACCCCACATTCTAATCAACTTAGTCAAGTGAACCCCACATTCTAATCAACTTAATCAAGTGAACCCCACACAATAATCAACTTAGTCAAGTGAACCCGACATTCTAATAAAATTAGTCAAGTGAACCCCACATTCTAATCAACTTGGTCAAGTGAACTCCACATTCTAATCAACTTAGTCAAGTGAACCCCACACAATAATCAAATTAGTCAAGTGAACCCCACACAATAATCAACTAAGTCAAGTGAACCCCGCATTCTAAACAACTTAGTGAAGTGAACCCCACATTCTAATCAACTTAGTCAAGTGAACCCCACATTCTAATCAACTTAATCAAGTGAACCCCACATTCTAATCAACTTAGTCAAGTGAACCCCAAATTCAAAACAACTTAGTCAAGTGAACCCCACAGAATAATCAACTTAGTCAAGTGAACCCCACACAATAATCAACTTAGTCAAGTGAACTCCACATTCTAATCAACTTAGTCAAGTGAACCTCACATTCTAATCAACTTAATCAAGTTAACCCCACATTCTAATCAACTTAGTCAAGTGAACCCCACATTCTAATCAACTTAATCAAGTGAACCCCACACAATAATCAACTTAGTCAAGTGAACCCCACACAATAATCAACTTAGTCAAGTGAACCCCACATTCTAATCAACTTAGTCAAGTGAACCCCACATTCTAATCAACTTAGTCAAGTGAACCCCACATTCTAATCAACTTAGTCAAGTGAACCCCACATTCTAATCAACTTAATCAAGTGAACCCCACATTCTAATCGACTTAGTCAAGTGAACCCCACATTCTAATCAACTTAATCAAGTGAACCCCACATTCTAATCAACTTAGTCAAGTGAACCTCAAATTCTAAACAACTTAGTCAAGTGAACCCCACAGAATAATCAACTTAGTCAAGTGAACCCCACACAATAATCAACTAAGTCAAGTGAACCCCGCATTCTAATCAACTTAGTGAAGTGAACCCCACATTCTAATCAACTTAGTCAAGTGAACCCCACATTCTAATCAACTTAATCAAGTGAACCCCACATTCTAATCAACTTAGTCAAGTGAACCTCAAATTCTAAACAACTTAGTCAAGTGAACCCCACAGAATAATCAACTTAGTCAAGTGAACCCCACACAATAATTAACTTAGTCAAGTGAACCCCACATTCTAATCAACTTAATCAAGTGAGCCCCACACAATAATCAACTTAGTCAATTGAACCCCACACAATAATCAACTTTGTCAAGTGAACCCCACACAATAATCAACTTAATCAAGTTAACCCCACATTCTAATCAACTTAGTCAAGTGATCCCCACATTCTAATCAACTTAGTCAAGTGAACCCCACATTCTAATCAACTTAATCAAGTGAACCCCACATTCTAATCAACTTATTCAAGTGAACCCCACATTCTAATCAACTTAGTCAAATGAACCTCACATTCTAATCAACTTAATCAAGTGAACCCCACACAATCATCAACTTAGTCAAGTGAACCCCACATTCTAATAAAATTAGTCAAGTGAACCCCACATTCTAATCAACTTGGTCAAGTGAACTCCACATTCTAATCAACTTAGTCAAGTGAACCCCACACAATAATCAAATTAGTCAAGTGAACCCCACACAATAATCAACTAAGTCAAGTGAACCCCGCATTCTAATCAACTTAGTGAAGTGAACCCCACATTCTAATCAACTTAGTCAAGTGAACCCCACACAATATTCAACTTAGTCAAGTGAACCCCACATTCTAATCAACTTAGTCAAGTGAACCCCACATTCTAATCAACTTAATCAAGTGAACCCCACATTCTAATCAACTTAATCAAGTGAACCCCACATTCTAATCAACTTAGGCAAGTGAACCCCACATTCTAATCAACTTAGTCAAGTGAACCCCATATTCTAATCAACTTAGTCAAGTGAACCCCACATTCTAATCAACTTAATCAAGTGAACCCCACATTCTAATCAACTTAGTCAAGTGAACCCCACATTCTAATCAACTTAATCAAGTGAACCCACACAATAATCAACTTAGTCAAGTGAACCCGACATTCTAATAAAATTAGTCAAGTGAACCCCACATTCTAATCAACTTGGTCAAGTGAACTCCACATTCTAATCAACTTAGTCAAGTGAACCCCACACAATAATCAAATTAGTCAAGTGAACCCGACATTCTAATAAAATTAGTCAAGTGAACCCCACATTCTAATCAACTTGGTCAAGTGAACTCCACATTCTAATCAACTTAGTCAAGTGAACCCCACACAATAATCAAATTAGTCAAGTGAACCCCACACAATAATCAACTAAGTCAAGTGAACCCCGCATTCTAATCAACTTAGTGAAGTGAACCCCACATTCTAATCAACTTAGTCAAGTGAACCCCACATTCTAATCAACTTAGTCAAGTGAACCCCACACAATAATCAACTTAGTCAAGTGAACCCCACATTCTAATCAACTTAGTCAAGTGAACCCCACATTCTAATCAACTTAATCAAGTGAACCCCACATTCTAATCAACTTAATCAAGTGAACCCCACATTCTAATCAACTTAGTCAAGTGAACCCCAAATTCTAAACAACTTAGTCAAGTGAACCCCACAGAATAATCAACTTAGTCAAGTGAACCCCACACAATAATCAACTTAGTCAAGTGAACCCCACATTCTAATCAACTTAGTCAAGTGAACCCCACACAATAATCAACTTAGTCAAGTGAACCCCACACAATAATCAACTTAGTCAAGTGAACCCCACATTCTAATCAACTTAGTCAAGTGAACCCCACACAATAATCAACTTGGTCAAGTGAACCCCACATTCTAATCAACTTAGTCAAGTGATCCCCACATTCTAATCAAATTCGTCAAGTGAACCCCACATTCTAATCAACTTAATCAAGTGAACCCCACATTCTAATCAACTTAGTCAAGTGAACCCACATTCTAATCAACTCAGTCAAGTGAACCCCACATTCTAATCAACTTAGTCAAGTGAAGCCCACACAAGAATCAACTTAGTCAAGTGAACCCCACATTCTAATCAACTTAGTCAAGTGAACCCCACATTCTAATCAACTTAGTCAAGTGAACCCCACATTCTAATCAACTTAATCAAGTGAACCCCACATTCTAATAAACTTAGTCAAGTGAACCCCACACGATAATCAACTTAGTCAATTGAACCCCACACAATAATCAACTTAGTCAAGTGAACCCCACACAATAATGAACTTAATCAAGTGAACCCCACATTCTAATCAACTTAGTCAAGTGAACCCCACATTCTAATCAACTTAGTCAAGTGAACCCCACATTCTAATCAACTTATTCAAGTGAACCCCACACAATAATCATCTTAGTCAAGTGAACCCAGCATTCTAATCAACTTAGTCAAGTGAACCCCGCATTCTAATCAACTTAGTCAAGTAAACCCCACATTCTAATCAAGTTAATCAATTGAACCCCACACAATAATCAACTTAGTCAAGTGAACCCCACACAATAATCAACTTAGTCAAGTGAACCCCACATTTTAATCAACTTAGTCATGTGAACCCCACGTCAATTGAACTCCACATTCTAATCAACTTCGTCGAGTGAACCCCACACAATAATCAAATTAGTCATGTGAACCCCACACAATAATCAACTTAGTCAAGTGAACCCCGCATTCTAATCAACTTAGTGAAGTGAATCCCACATTCTAATCAACTTAGTCAAGTGAACCTCACATTCTAATCAAGTTAATCATGTGAACCCCACACAATAATCGACTTAGTCAAGTGAACCCCACACAATAATCAACTTAGTCAAGTGAACCCCGCATTCTAATCAACTTAGTGAAGTGAAACCCACATTCTAATCAACTTAGTCAAGTGAACCCCACATTCTAATCAACTTAATCAAGGAAACCCCACATTCTAATCAACTTAGTCAAGTGAACCCCACATTCTAATCAACTTAATCAAGTGAACCCCACACAATAATCAACTTAGTCAAGTGAACCCCACATTCTAATAAAATTAGTCAAGTGAACCCCACATTCTAATCAACTTGGTCAAGTGAACTCCACATTCTAATCAACTTCGTCAAGTGAACCCCACGCAATAATCAAATTAGTCAAGTGAACCCCACACAATAATCAACTAAGTCAAGTGAACCCCGCATTCTAATCAACTTAGTGAAGTGAACCCCACTTTCTAATCAACTTAATCAAGTGAACCCCACACAATAATCAACTTGGTCAAGTGAACCCCACATTCTAATAAAATTAGTCAAGTGAACCCCACATTCTAATCAACTTGGTCAAGTGAACTCCACATTCTAATCAACTTCGTCAAGTGAACCCCACACAATAATCAAATTAGTCAAGTGAACCCCACACAATAATCAACTAAGTCAAGTGAACCCCGCATTCTAAACAACTTAGTGAAGTGAACCCCACATTCTAATCAACTTAGCCAAGTGAACCCCACATTCTAATCAACTTAATCAAGTGAACCCCACATTCTAATCAACTTAGTCAAGTGAACCCCAAATTCTAAACAACTTAGTCAAGTGAACCCCACAGAATAATCAACTTAGTCAAGTGAACCCCACACAATAATCAACTTAGTCAAGTGAACCCCACATTCTAATCAACTTAGTCAAGTGAACCTCACATTCTAATCAACTTAATCAAGTTAACCCCACATTCTAATCAACTTAGTCAAGTGAACCCCACATTCTAATCAACTTAGTCAAGTGAACCCCACATTCTAATCAACTTAGTCAAGTGAACCCCACATTCTAATCAACTTAATCAAGTGAACCCCACATCCTAATCGACTTAGTCAAGTGAACTCCACATTCTAATCAACTTAGTCAAGTGAACCCCACATTCTAATCAACTTAATGAAGTGAACCCCACATTCTAATCAACTTAGTCAAGTGAACCTCAAATTCTAAACAACTTAGTCAAGTGAACCCCACAGAATAATCAACTTAGTCAAGTGAACCCCACACAATAATCAACTAAGTCAAGTGAACCCCGCATTCTAATCAACTTAGTGAAGTGAACCCCACATTCTAATCAACTTAGTCAAGTGAACCCCACATTCTAATCAACTTAATCAAGTGAACCCCACATTCTAATCAACTTAGTCAAGTGAACCTCAAATTCTAAACAACTTAGTCAAGTGAACCCCACAGAATAATCAACTTAGTCAAGTGAACCCCACACAATAATCAACTTAGTCAAGTGAACCCCACATTCTAATCAACTTAATCAAGTGAGCCCCACACAATAATCAACTTAGTCAATTGAACCCCACACAATAATCAACTTTGTCAAGTGAACCCCACACAATAATCAACTTAATCAAGTTAACCCCACATTCTAATCAACTTAGTCAAGTAATCCCCACATTCTAATCAACTTAGTCAACTGAACCCCACATTCTAATCAACTTAATCAAGTGAACCCACATTCTAATCAACTTATTCAAGTGAACCCCACATTCTAATCAACTTAATCAAGTGAACCCCACATTCTAATCAACTTATTGAAGTGAACCCCACATTCTAATCAACTTAGTCAAGTGAACCCCACATTCTAATCAACTTAATCAAGTGAACCCCACACAATAATCAACTTAGTCAAGTGAACCCCACATTCTAATCAACTTGGTCAAGTGAACTCCACATTCTAATCAACTTAGTCAAGTGAACCCCACACAATAATCAAATCAGTCAAGTGAACCCCACACAATAATCAACTAAGTCAAGTGAACCCCGCATTCTAATCAACTTAGTGAAGTGAACCCCACATTCTAATCAACTTAGTCAAGTGAACCCCACATTCTAATCAACTTAATCAAGTGAACCCCACATTCTAATCAACTTAGTCAAGTGAACCTCAAATTCTAAACAACTTAGTCAAGTGAACCCCACAGAATAATCAACTTAGTCAAGTGAACCCCACACAATAATCAACTTAGTCAAGTGAACCCCACATTCTAATCAACTTAATCAAGTGAGCCCCACACAATAATCAACTTAGTCAAGTGAACCCCACACAATAATCAACTTAATCAAGTTAACCCCACATTCTAATCAACTTAGTCAAGTGAACCCCACATTCTAATCAACTTAATCAAGTGAACCCCACATTCTAATCAACTTAGGCAAGTGAACCCCACATTCTAATCAACTTAATCAAGTGAACCCCACACAATAATCAACTTAGTCAAGTGAACCCCACACAATAATTAACTTAGTCAAGTGAACCCCACATTCTAATCAACTTAGTCAAGTGATCCCCACATTCTAATCAACTTCGTCAAGTGAACCCCACATTCTAATCAACTTAATCAAGTGTACCCCACATTCTAATCAACTTAGTCAAGTGAACCCACATTCTAATCAACTCAGTTAAGTGAACCCCACATTCTAATCAACTTAGTCAAGTGAAGCCCACACAAGAATCAACTTAGTCAAGTGAATCCCACATTCTAATCAACTTAGTCAAGTGAACCCCACATTCTAATCAACTTAGTCAAGTGAACCCCACATTCTAATCAACTTAATCAAGTGAACCCCACATTCTAATAAACTTAGTCAAGTGAACCCCACACAATAATCAACTTAGTCAAGTGAACCCCACATTCTAATAAAATTAGTCAAGTGAACCCCACATTCTAATCAACTTGGTCAAGTGAACTCCACATTCTAATCAACTTAGTCAACTGAACCCCACACAATAATCAAATCAGTCAAGTGAACCCCACACAATAATCAACTAAGTCAAGTGAACCCCGCATTCTAATCAACTTAGTGAAGTGAACCCCACATTCTAATCAACTTAGTCAAGTGAACCCCACATTCTAATCAACTTAATCAAGTGAACCCCACATTCTAATCAACTTAGTCAAGTGAACCTCAAATTCTAAACAACTTAGTCAAGTGAACCCCACAGAATAATCAACTTAGTCAAGTGAACCCCACACAATAATCAACTTAGTCAAGTGAACCCCACATTCTAATCAACTTAATCAAGTGAGCCCCACACAATAATCAACTTAGTCAATTGAACCCCACACAATAATCAACTTTGTCAAGTGAACCCCACACAATAATCAACTTAATCAAGTTAACCCCACATTCTAATCAACTTAGTCAAGTGAACCCCACATTCTAATCAACTTAATCAAGTGAACCCCACATTCTAATCAACTTAGGCAAGTGAACCCCACATTCTAATCAACTTAATCAAGTGAACCCCACACAATAATCAACTTAGTCAAGTGAACCCCACACAATAATTAACTTAGTCAAGTGAACCCCACATTCTAATCAACTTAGTCAAGTGATCCCCACATTATAATCAACTTCGTCAAGTGAACCCCACATTCTAATCAACTTAATCAAGTGTACCCCACATTCTAATCAACTTAGTCAAGTGAACCCACATTCTAATCAACTCAGTCAAGTGAACCCTACATTCTAATCAACTTAGTCAAGTGAAGCCCACACAAGAATCAACTTAGTCAAGTGAACCCCACATTCTAATCAACTTAGTCAAGTGAACCCCACATTCTAATCAACTTAGTCAAGTGAAACCCACATTCTAATCAACTTAATCAAGTGAACCCCACATTCTAATAAACTTAGTCAAGTGAACCCCACACAATAATCAACTTAGTCAATTGAACCCCACACAATAATCAACTTAGTCAAGTGAACCCCACACAATAATGAACTTAATCAAGTGAACCCCACATTCTAATCAACTTAGTCAAGTGAACCCCACATTCTAATCAACTTAGTCAAGTGAACCCCACATTCTAATCAACTTAGTCAAGTGAACCCCACATTCTAATCAACTTATTCAAGTGAACCCCACACAATAATCAACTTAGTCAAGTGAACCCAGCATTCTAATCAACTTAGTCAAGTGAACCCCGCATTTTAATCAACTAAGTCAAGTAAACCCCACATTCTAATCAAGTTAATCAATTGAACCCCACACAATAATCAACTTAGTCAAGTGAACCCCACACAATAATCAACTTAGTCAAGTGAACCCCACATTCTAATCAACTTATTCAAGTGAACCCCACACAATAATCAACTTAGTCAAGTGAACCCAGCATTCTAATCAACTTAGTCAAGTGAACCCCGCATTTTAATCAACTTAGTCAAGTAAACCCCATATTCTAATCAAGTTAATCAATTGAACCCCACACAATAATCAACTTAGTCAAGTGAACCCCACACAATAATCAACTTAGTCAAGTGAACCCCACATTTTAATCAACTTAGTCATGTGAACCCCACGTCAATTGAACTCCACATTCTAATCAACTTCGTCGAGTGAACCCCACACAATAATCAAATTAGTCAAGTGAACCCCACACAATAATCAACTTAGTCAAGTGAACCCCGCATTCTAATCAACTTAGTCAAGTGCCACATTCTAATCAACTTAGGCAAGTGAACCCCACATTCTAATCAACTTAATCAAGTGAACCCCACACAATAATCAACTTAGTCAAGTGAACCCCACACAATAATCAACTTAGTCAAGTGAACCCCACATTCTAATCAACTTGGTCAAGTGAACTCCACATTCTAATCAACTTAGTCAAGTGAACCCCACGCAATAATCAAATTAGTCAAGTGAACCCCACACAATAATCAACTAAGTCAAGTGAACCCCGCATTCTAATCAACTTAGTGAAGTGAACCCCACTTTCTAATCAACTTAATCAAGTGAACCCCACACAATAATCAACTTGGTCAAGTGAACCCCACATTCTAATAAAATTAGTCAAGTGAACCCCACATTCTAATCAACTTGGTCAAGTGAACTCCACATTCTAATCAACTTAGTCAAGTGAACCCCACACAATAATCAAAGTAGTCAAGTGAACCCCACACAATAATCAACTAAGTCAAGTGAACCCCGCATTCTAATCAACTCAGTGAAGTGAACCCCACATTCTAATCAACTTAGTCAAGAGAACCCCACATTCTAATCAACTTAATCAAGTGAACCCCACATTCTAATCAACTTAGTCAAGTGAACACCACATTCTAAACAACTTAGTCAAGTGAACCCCACAGAATAATCAACTTAGTCAAGTGAACCCCACACAATAATCAACTTAGTCAAGTGAACCCCACATTCTAATCAACTTAGTCAAGTGAACCCCACATTCTAATCAACTTAATCAAGTGAACCCCACATTCTAATCAACTTAGTCAAGTGAACCCCACATTCTAATCAACTTAATCAAATGAACCCCACACAATAATCAACTTAGTCAAGTGAGCCCCACGCAATAATCAACTTAGTCAAGTGAACCTCACATTCTAATCAACTTAGTCAAGTGAAACCCACATTCTAATCAACTTAGTCAAGTGAACCCCACATTCTAATCAACTTATTCAAGTGAACCCCACATTCTAATCAACTTAGTCAAGTGAACCCCACATTCTAATCAACTTAATCAAGTGAACCCCACACAATAATCAACTTGGTCAAGTGAACCCCACATTCTAATAAAATTAGTCAAGTGAACCCCACATTCTAATCAACTTGGTCAAGTGAACTCCACATTCTAATCAACTTCGTCAAGTGAACCCCACACAATAATCAAATTAGTCAAGTGAACCCCACACAATAATCAACTAAGTCAAGTGAACCCCGCATTCTAAACAACTTAGTGAAGTGAACCCCACATTCTAATCAACTTAGTCAAGTGAACCCCACATTCTAATCAACTTAATCAAGTGAACCCCACATTCTAATCAACTTAGTCAAGTGAACCCCAAATTCTAAACAACTTAGTCAAGTGAACCCCACAGAATAATCAACTTAGTCAAGTGAACCCCACACAATAATCAACTTAGTCAAGTGAACCCCACATTCTAATTAACTTAGTCAAGTGAACCTCACATTCTAATCAACTTAATCAAGTTAACCCCACATTCTAATCAACTTAGTCAAGTGAACCCCACATTCTAATCAACTTAATCAAGTGAACCCCACATTCTAATAAACTTAGTCAAGTGAACCCCACACAATAATCAACTTAGTCAATTGAACCCCACACAATAATCAACTTAGTCAAGTGAACCCCACACAATAATGAACTTAATCAAGTGAACCCCACATTCTAATCAACTTAGTCAAGTGAACCCCACATTCTAATCAACTTAGTCAAGTGAACCCCACATTCTAATCAACTTAGTCAAGTGAACCCCACATTCTAATCAACTTAGTCAAGTGAACCCCACATTCTAATCAACTTAATCAAGTGAACCCCACATTCTAATCAACTTAGTCAAGTGAACCTCAAATTCTAAACAACTTAGTCAAGTGAACCCCACAGAATAATCAACTTAGTCAAGTGAACCCCACACAATAATCAACTAAGTCAAGTGAACCCCGCATTCTAATCAACTTAGTGAAGTGAACCCCACATTCTAATCAACTTAGTCAAGTGAACCCCACATTCTAATCAACTTAATCAAGTGAACCCCACATTCTAATCAACTTAGTCAAGTGAACCTCAAATTCTAAACAACTTAGTCAAGTGAACCCCACAGAATAATCAACTTAGTCAAGTGAACCCCACACAATAATCAACTTAGTCAAGTGAACCCCACATTCTAATCAACTTAATCAAGTGAGCCCCACACAATAATCAACTTAGTCAATTGAACCCCACACAATAATCAACTTTGTCAAGTGAACCCCACACAATAATCAACTTAATCAAGTTAACCCCACATTCTAATCAACTTAGTCAAGTGATCCCCACATTCTAATCAACTTAGTCAAGTGAACCCCACATTCTAATCAACTTAATCAAGTGAACCCCACATTCTAATCAACTTATTCAAGTGAACCCCACACAATAATCAATTTAGTCAAGTGAACCCCACACAATAATCAACTTAGTCAAGTGAACCCCACATTTTAATCAACTTAGTCATGTGAACCCCACATTCTAATCAACTTAATCAAGTGAGCCCCACACAATAATCAACTTAGTCAATTGAACCCCACACAATAATCAACTTTGTCAAGTGAACCCCACACAATAATCAACTTAATCAAGTTAACCCCACATTCTAATCAACTTAGTCAAGTGCCACATTCTAATCAACTTAGGCAAGTGAACCCCACATTCTAATCAACTTAATCAAGTGAACCCCACACAATAATCAACTTAGTCAAGTGAACCCCACACAATAATCAACTTAGTCAAGTGAACCCCACATTCTAATCAACTTATTCAAGTGAACCCCACACAATAATCAACTTAGTCAAGTGAACCCAGCATTCTAATCAACTTCGTCAAGTGAACCCCGCATTTTAATAAACTTAGTCAAGTAAACCCCACATTCTAATCAAGTTAATCAATTGAACCCCACACAATAATCAACTTAGTCAAGTGAACCCCACACAATAATCAACTTAGTCAAGTGAACCCCACATTCTAATCAACTTAGTCAAGTGAACCCCACATTCTAATCAACTTATTCAAGTGAACCCCACACAATAATCAACTTAGTCAAGTGAACCCAGCATTCTAATCAACTTAGTCAAGTGAACCCCGCATTTTAATCAACTTAGTCAAGTAAACCCCACATTCTAATAAAGTTAATCAATTGAACCCCACACAATAATCAACTTAGTCAAGTGAACCCCACACAATAATCAACTTAGTCAAGTGAACCCCACATTTTAATCAACTTAGTCATGTGAACCCCACATTCTAATCAACTTAATCAAGTGAGCCCCACACAATAATCAACTTAGTCAATTGAACCCCACACAATAATCAACTTTGTCAAGTGAACCCCACACAATAATCAACTTAATCAAGTTAACCCCACATTCTAATCAACTTAGTCAAGTGCCACATTCTAATCAACTTAGGCAAGTGAACCCCACATTCTAATCAACTTAATCAAGTGAACCCCACACAATAATCAACTTAGTCAAGTGAACCCCACACAATAATCAACTTAGTCAAGTGAACCCCACATTCTAATAAAATTAGTCAAGTGAACCCCACATTCTAATCAACTTGGTCAAGTGAACTCCACATTCTAATCAACTTAGTCAAGTGAACCCCACACAATAATCAACTTAATCAAGTTAACCCCACATTCTAATCAACTTAGTCAAGTGCCACATTCTAATCAACTTAGGCAAGTGAACCCCACATTCTAATCAACTTAATCAAGTGAACCCCACACAATAATCAACTTAGTCAAGTGAACCCCACACAATAATCAACTTAGTCAAGTGAACCCCACATTCTAATAAAATTAGTCAAGTGAACCCCACATTCTAATCAACTTGGTCAAGTGAACTCCACATTCTAATCAACTTAGTCAAGTGAACCCCACACAATAATCAAATTAGTCAAGTGAACCCCACACAATAATCAACTAAGTCAAGTGAACCCCGCATTCTAATCAACTTAGTGAAGTGAACCCCACATTCTAATCAACTTAGTCAAGTGAACCCCACATTCTAATCAACTTCTTCAAGTGAACCCCACATTCTAATCAACTTAATCAAGTGAACCCCACATTCTAATCAACTTAGTCAAGTGAACCCCACAGAATAATCAACTTAGTCAAGTGAACCCCACACAATAATCAACTTAGTCAAGTGAACCCCACATTCTAATCAACTTAATCAAGTGAGCCCCACACAATAATCAACTTAGTCAATTGAACCCCACACAATAATCAACTTTGTCAAGTGAACCCCACACAATAATCAACTTAATCAAGTTAACCCCACATTCTAATCAACTTAGTCAAGTGCCACATTCTAATCAACTTAGGCAAGTGAACCCCACATTCTAATCAACTTAATCAAGTGAACCCCACACAATAATCAACTTAGTCAAGTGAACCCCACACAATAATCAACTTAGTCAAGTGAACCCCACATTCTAATAAAATTAGTCAAGTGAACCCCACATTCTAATCAACTTGGTCAAGTGAACTCCACATTCTAATCAACTTAGTCAAGTGAACCCCACACAATAATCAACTTAATCAAGTTAACCCCACATTCTAATCAACTTAGTCAAGTGCCACATTCTAATCAACTTAGGCAAGTGAACCCCACATTCTAATCAACTTAATCAAGAGAACCCCACACAATAATCAACTTAGTCAAGTGAACCCCACATTCTAATAAAATTAGTCAAGTGAACCCCACATTCTAATCAACTTGGTCAAGTGAACTCCACATTCTAATCAACTTAGTCAAGTGAACCCCACACAATAATCAAATTAGTCAAGTGAACCCCACACAATAATCAACTAAGTCAAGTGAACCCCGCATTCTAATCAACTTAGTGTAGTGAACCCCACATTCTAATCAACTTAGTCAAGTGAACCCCACATTCTAATCAACTTAATCAAGTGAACCCCACATTCTAATCAACTTAATCAAGTGAACCCCACATTCTAATCAACTTAGTCAAGTGAACCCCACAGAATAATCAACTTAGTCAAGTGAACCCCACACAATAATCAACTTAGTCAAGTGAACCCCACATTCTAATCAACTTAATCAAGTGAGCCCCACACAATAATCAACTTAGTCAATTGAACCCCACACAATAATCAACTTTGTCAAGTGAACCCCACACAATAATCAACTTAATCAAGTTAACCCCACATTCTAATCAACTTAGTCAAGTGCCACATTCTAATCAACTTAGGCAAGTGAACCCCACATTCTAATCAACTTAATCAAGTGAACCCCACACAATAATCAACTTAGTCAAGTGAACCCCACACAATAATCAACTTAGTCAAGTGAACCCCACATTCTAATAAAATTAGTCAAGTGAACCCCACATTCTAATCAACTTGGTCAAGTGAACTCCACATTCTAATCAACTTAGTCAAGTGAACCCCACACAATAATCAACTTAATCAAGTTAACCCCACATTCTAATCAACTTAGTCAAGTGCCACATTCTAATCAACTTAGGCAAGTGAACCCCACATTCTAATCAACTTAATCAAGTGAACCCCACACAATAATCAACTTAGTCAAGTGAACCCCACACAATAATCAACTTAGTCAAGTGAACCCCACATTCTAATAAAATTAGTCAAGTGAACCCCACATTCTAATCAACTTGGTCAAGTGAACTCCACATTCTAATCAACTTAGTCAAGTGAACCCCACACAATAATCAAATTAGTCAAGTGAACCCCACACAATAATCAACTAAGTCAAGTGAACCCCGCATTCTAATCAACTTAGTGAAGTGAACCCCACATTCTAATCAATTTAGTCAAGTGAACCCCACATTCTAATCAACTTAATCAAGTGAACCCCACATTCTAATCAACTTAATCAAGTGAACCCCACATTCTAATCAACTTAGTCAAGTGAACCCCACAGAATAATCAACTTAGTCAAGTGAACCCCACACAATAATCAACTTAGTCAAGTGAACCCCACATTCTAATCAACTTAATCAAGTGAGCCCCACACAATAATCAACTTAGTCAATTGAACCCCACACAATAATCAACTTTGTCAAGTGAACCCCACACAATAATCAACTTAATCAAGTTAACCCCACATTCTAATCAACTTAGTCAAGTGCCACATTCTAATCAACTTAGGCAAGTGAACCCCACATTCTAATCAACTTAATCAAGTGAACCCCACACAATAATCAACTTAGTCAAGTGAACCCCACACAATAATCAACTTAGTCAAGTGAACCCCACATTCTAATAAAATTAGTCAAGTGAACCCCACATTCTAATCAACTTGGTCAAGTGAACTCCACATTCTAATCAACTTAGTCAAGTGAACCCCACACAATAATCAACTTAATCAAGTTAACCCCACATTCTAATCAACTTAGTCAAGTGCCACATTCTAATCAACTTAGGCAAGTGAACCCCACATTCTAATCAACTTAATCAAGTGAACCCCACACAATAATCAACTTAGTCAAGTGAACCCCACACAATAATCAACTTAGTCAAGTGAACCCCACATTCTAATAAAATTAGTCAAGTGAACCCCACATTCTAATCAACTTGGTCAAGTGAACTCCACATTCTAATCAACTTAGTCAAGTGAACCCCACACAATAATCAAATTAGTCAAGTGAACCCCACACAATAATCAACTAAGTCAAGTGAACCCCGCATTCTAATCAACTTAGTGAAGTGAACCCCACATTCTAATCAACTTAGTCAAGTGAACCCCACATTCTAATCAACTTAATCAAGTGAACCCCACATTCTAATCAACTTAGTCAAGTGAACCTCAAATTCTAAACAACTTAGTCAAGTGAACCCCACAGAATAATCAACTTAGTCAAGTGAACCCCACACAATAATCAACTTAGTCAAGTGAACCCCACATTCTAATCAACTTAATCAAGTGAGCCCCACACAATAATCAACTTAGTCAATTGAACCCCACACAATAATCAACTTTGTCAAGTGAACCCCACACAATAATCAACTTAATCAAGTTAACCCCACATTCTAATCAACTTAGTCAAGTGAACCCCACATTCTAATCAACTTAATCAAGTGAACCCCACATTCTAATCAACTTAGGCAAGTGAACCCCACATTCTAATCAACTTAATCAAGTGAACCCCACACAATAATCAACTTAGTCAAGTGAACCCCACACAATAATCAACTTAGTCAAGTGAACCCCACATTCTAATCAACTTAGTCAAGTGATCCCCACATACTAATCAACTTAGTCAAGTGAACCCCACATTCTAATCAACTTAATCAAGTGAACCCCACATTCTAATCAACTTAGTCAAGTGAACCCACATTCTAATCAACTCAGTCAAGTGAACCCCACATTCTAATCAACTTAGTCAAGTGAAGCCCACACAAGAATCAACTTAGTCAAGTGAACCCCACATTCTAATCAACTTAGTCAAGTGAACCCCACATTCTAATCAACTTAGTCAAGTGAACCCCACATTCTAATCAACTTAATCAAGTGAACCCCACATTCTAATAAACTTAGTCAAGTGAACCCCACACAATAATCAACTTAGTCAATTGAACCCCACACAATAATCAACTTAGTCAAGTGAACCCCACACAATAATGAACTTAATCAAGTGAACCCCACATTCTAATCAACATAGTCAAGTGAACCCCACATTCTAATCAACTTATTCAAGTGAACCCCACATTCTAATCAACTTAGTCAAGTGAACCCCACACAATAATCAACTTAGTCAAGTGAACCCAGCATTCTAATCTACTTAGTCAAGTGAACCCCGCATTCTAATCAACTTAGTCAAGTGAACCCCACATTCTAATCAACTTAATCAAGTGAACCCCACATTCTAATCAACTTAGTCAAGTGAACCCACATTCTAATCAACTTAGTCAAGTGATCCCCACATTCTAATCAACTTAGTCAAGTGAACCCCACATTCTAATCAACTTAATCAAGTGAACCCCACATTCTAATCAACTTAGTCAAGTGAACCCACATTCTAATCAACTCAGTCAAGTGAACCCCACATTCTAATCAACTTAGTCAAGTGAAGCCCACACAAGAATCAACTTAGTCAAGTGAACCCCACACAATAATCAACTTAGTCAAGTGAACCCCACACAATAATGAACTTAATCAAGTGAACCCCACATTCTAATCAACATAGTCAAGTGAACCCCACATTCTAATCAACTTAGTCAAGTGAACCCCACATTCTAATCAACTTAGTCAAGTGAACCCCACATTCTAATCAACTTATTCAAGTGAACCCCATATTCTAATCAACTTAGTCAAGTGAACCCCACACAATAATCAACTTAGTCAAGTGAACCCAGCATTCTAATCTACTTAGTCAAGTGAACCCCGCATTCTAATCAACTTAGTCAAGTAAACCCCACATTCTAATCAAGTTAATCAATTGAACCCCACACAATAATCAACTTAGTCAAGTGAACCCCACACAATAATCAACTTAGTCAAGTGAACCCCACATTTTAATCAACTTAGTCATGTGAACCCCACGTCAATTGAACTCCACATTCTAATCAACTTCGTCGAGTGAACCCCACACAATAATCAAATTAGTCAAGTGAACCCCACACAATAATCAACTTAGTCAAGTGAACCCCGCATTCTAATCAACTTAGTGAAGTGAATCCCACATTCTAATCAACTTAGTCAAGTGAACCTCACAATCTAATCAAGTTAATCAAGTGAACCCCACACAATAATCGACTTAGTCAAGTGAACCCCACACAATAATCAACTTAGTCAAGTGAACCCCGCATTCTAATCAACTTAGTGAAGTGAAACCCACATTCTAATCAACTTAGTCAAGTGAACCCCACGTTCTATTCAACTTAATCAAGGGAACCCCACATTCTAATCAACTTAGTCAAGTGAACCCCACATTCTAATCAACTTAATCAAGTGAACCCCACACAATAATCAACTTAGTCAAGTGAACCCCACATTCTGATAAAATTAGTCAAGTGAACCCCACACAATAATCAAATTAATCAAGTGAGCCCCACACAATAATCAACTTAGTCAATTGAACCCCACACAATAATCAACTTTGTCAAGTGAACCCCACACAATAATCAACTTAGTCAAGTGAACCCCACATTCTAATAAAATTAGTCAAGTGAACCCCACATTCTAATCAACTTGGTCAAGTGAACGCCACATTCTAATCAACTTAGTCAAGTGAACCCCACACAATAATCAAATTAGTCAAGTGAACCCCACACAATAATCAACTAAGTCAAGTGAACCCCGCATTCTAATCAACTTAGTGAAGTGAACCCCACATTCTAATCAACTTAGTCAAGTGAACCCCACATTCTAATCAACTTAATCAAGTGAACCCCACATTCTAATCAACTTAGTCAAGTGAACCTCAAATTCTAAACAACTTAGTCAAGTGAACCCCACAGAATAATCAACTTAGTCAAGTGAACCCCACACAATAATCAACTTAGTCAAGTGAACCCCACATTCTAATCAACTTAATCAAGTGAGCCCCACACAATAATCAACTTAGTCAATTGAACCCCACACAATAATCAACTTTGTCAAGTGAACCCCACACAATAATCAACTTAATCAAGTTAACCCCACATTCTAATCAACTTAGTCAAGTGAACCCCACATTCTAATCAACTTAATCAAGTGAACCCCACATTCTAATCAACTTAGGCAAGTGAACCCCACATTCTAATCAACTTAATCAAGTGAACCCCACACAATAATCAACTTAGTCAAGTGAACCCCACACAATAATCAACTTAGTCAAGTGAACCCCACATTCTAATCAACTTAGTCAAGTGATCCCCACATTCTAATCAACTTAGTCAAGTGAACCCCACATTCTAATCAACTTAATCAAGTGAACCCCACATTCTAATCAACTTAGTCAAGTGAACCCACATTCTAATCAACTCAGTCAAGTGAACCCCACATTCTAATCAACTTAGTCAAGTGAAGCCCACACAAGAATCAACTTAGTCAAGTGAACCCCACATTCTAATCAACTTAGTCAAGTGAACCCCACATTCTAATCAACTTAGTCAAGTGAACCCCACATTCTAATCAACTTAATCAAGTGAACCCCACATTCTAATAAACTTAGTCAAGTGAACCCCACACAATAATCAACTTAGTCAATTGAACCCCACACAATAATCAACTTAGTCAAGTGAACCCCACACAATAATGAACTTAATCAAGTGAACCCCACATTCTAATCAACATAGTCAAGTGAACCCCACATTCTAATCAACTTAGTCAAGTGAACCCCACATTCTAATCAACTTAGTCAAGTGAACCCCACATTCTAATCAACTTATTCAAGTGAACCCCACATTCTAATCAACTTAGTCAAGTGAACCCCATACAATAATCAACTTAGTCAAGTGAACCCAGCATTCTAATCTACTTAGTCAAGTGAACCCCGCATTCTAATCAACTTAGTCAAGTGAACCCCACATTCTAATCAACTTAATCAAGTGAACCCCACATTCTAATCAACTTAGTCAAGTGAACCCACATTCTAATCAACTTAGTCAAGTGATCCCCACATTCTAATCAACTTAGTCAAGTGAACCCCACATTCTAATCAACTGAATCAAGTGAACCCCACATTCTAATCAACTTAGTCAAGTGAACCCACATTCTAATCAACTCAGTCAAGTGAACCCCACATTCTAATCAACTTAGTCAAGTGAAGCCCACACAAGAATCAACTTAGTCAAGTGAACCCCACATTCTAATCAACTTAGTCAAGTGAACCCCACATTCTAATCAACTTAGTCAAGTGAACCCCACATTCTAATCAACTTAATCAAGTGAACCCCACATTCTAATAAACTTAGTCAAGTGAACCCCACACAATAATCAACTTAGTCAATTGAACCCCACACAATAATCAACTTAGTCAAGTGAACCCCACACAATAATGAACTTAATCAAGTGAACCCCACATTCTAATCAACATAGTCAAGTGAACCCCACATTCTAATCAACTTAGTCAAGTGAACCCCACATTCTAATCAACTTAGTCAAGTGAACCCCACATTCTAATCAACTTATTCAAGTGAACCCCACATTCTAATCAACTTAGTCAAGTGAACCCCACACAATAATCAACTTAGTCAAGTGAACCCAGCATTCTAATCTACTTAGTCAAGTGAACCCCGCATTCTAATCAACTTAGTCAAGTAAACCCCACATTCTAATCAAGTTAATCAATTGAACCCCACACAATAATCAACTTAGTCAAGTGAACCCCACACAATAATCAACTTAGTCAAGTGAACCCCACATTTTAATCAACTTAGTCATGTGAACCCCACGTCAATTGAACTCCACATTCTAATCAACTTCGTCGAGTGAACCCCACACAATAATCAAATTAGTCAAGTGAACCCCACACAATAATCAACTTAGTCAAGTGAACCCCGCATTCTAATCAACTTAGTGAAGTGAATCCCACATTCTAATCAACTTAGTCAAGTGAACCTCACAATATAATCAAGTTAATCAAGTGAACCCCACACAATAATCGACTTAGTCAAGTGAACCCCACACAATAATCAACTTAGTCAAGTGAACCCCGCATTCTAATCAACTTAGTGAAGTGAAACCCACATTCTAATCAACTTAGTCAAGTGAACCCCACGTTCTATTCAACTTAATCAAGGGAACCCCACATTCTAATCAACTTAGTCAAGTGAACCCCACATTCTAATCAACTTAATCAAGTGAACCCCACACAATAATCAACTTAGTCAAGTGAACCCCACATTCTGATAAAATTAGTCAAGTGAACCCCACACAATAATCAAATTAATCAAGTGAGCCCCACACAATAATCAACTTAGTCAATTGAACCCCACACAATAATCAACTTTGTCAAGTGAACCCCACACAATAATCAACTTAATCAAGTTAACCCCACATTCTAATCAACTTAGTCAAGTGAACCCCACATTCTAATCAACTTAATCAAGTGAACCCCACATTCTAATCAACTTAGGCAAGTGAACCCCACATTCTAATCAACTTAATCAAGTGAACCCCACACAATAATCAACTTAGTCAAGTGAACCCCACATTCTAATCAACTTAGTCAAGCGATCCCCACATTCTAATCAACTTCGTAAAGTGAACCCCACATTCTAATCAACTTAATCAAGTGAACCCCACATTCTAATCAACTTAGTCAAGTGAACCCACATTCTAATCAACTCAGTCAAGTGAACCCCACATTCTAATCAACTTAGTCAAGTGAAGCCCACACAAGAATCAACTTAGTCAAGTGAACCCCACATTCTAATCAACTTAGTCAAGTGAACCCCACATTCTAATCAACTTAGTCAAGTGAACCCCACATTCTAATCAACTTAATCAAGTGAACCCCACATTCTAATAAACTTAGTCAAGTGAACCCAGCATTCTAATCAACTTAGTCAAGTGAACCCCGCATTTTAATCAACTTAGTCAAGTAAACCCCACATTCTAATCAACTTAGTCAAGTGAACCCCACATTCTAATCAACTTAGTCAAGTGAACCCCACATTCTAATCAACTTATTCAAGTGAACCCCACACAATAATCAACTTAGTCAAGTGAACCCAGCATTCTAATCAACTTAGTCAAGTGAACTCAGCATTCTAATCAACTTAGTCAAGTGAACCCCGCATTTTAATCAACTTAGTCAAGTAAACCCCACATTCTAATCAAGTTAATCAATTGAACCCCACACAATAATCAACTTAGTCAAGTGAAGCCCACACAAGAATCAACTTAGTCAAGTGAACCCCACATTCTAATAAAATTAGTCAAGTGAACCCCACATTCTAATCAACTTGGTCAAGTGAACTCCACATTCTAATCAACTTAGTCAAGTGAACCCCACATTCTAATCAACTTAATCAAGTGAACCCCACATTCTAATCAACTTAGGCAAGTGAACCCCACATTCTAATCAACTTAATCAAGTGAACCCCACACAATAATCAACTTAGTCAAGTGAACCCCACACAATAATCAACTTAGTCAAGTGAACCCCACATTCTAATCAACTTAGTCAAGTGATCCCCACATTCTAATCAACTTAGTCAATTGAACCCCACACAATAATCAACTTAGTCAAGTGAACCCCACACAATAATGAACTTAATCAAGTGAACCCCACATTCTAATCAACATAGTCAAGTGAACCCCACATTCTAATCAACTTAGTCAAGTGAACCCCACATTCTAATCAACTTAGTCAAGTGAACCCCACATTCTAATCAACTTATTCAAGTGAACCCCACATTCTAATCAACTTAGTCAAGTGAACCCCACACAATAATCAACTTAGTCAAGTGAACCCAGCATTCTAATCTACTTAGTCAAGTGAACCCCGCATTCTAATCAACTTAGTCAAGTGAACCCCACATTCTAATCAACTTAATCAAGTGAACCCCACATTCTAATCAACTTAGTCAAGTGAACCCACATTCTAATCAACTTAGTCAAGTGATCCCCACATTCTAATCAACTTAGTCAAGTGAACCCCACATTCTAATCAACTTAATCAAGTGAACCCCACATTCTAATCAACTTAGTCAAGTGAACCCACATTCTAATCAACTCAGTCAAGTGAACCCCACATTCTAATCAACTTAGTCAAGTGAAGCCCACACAAGAATCAACTTAGTCAAGTGAACCCCACATTCTAATCAACTTAGTCAAGTGAACCCCACATTCTAATCAACTTAGTCAAGTGAACCCCACATTCTAATCAACTTAATCAAGTGAACCCCACATTCTAATAAACTTAGTCAAGTGAACCCCACACAATAATCAACTTAGTCAATTGAACCCCACACAATAATCAACTTAGTCAAGTGAACCCCACACAATAATGAACTTAATCAAGTGAACCCCACATTCTAATCAACATAGTCAAGTGAACCCCACATTCTAATCAACTTAGTCAAGTGAACCCCACATTCTAATCAACTTAGTCAAGTGAACCCCACATTCTAATCAACTTATTCAAGTGAACCCCACATTCTAATCAACTTAGTCAAGTGATCCCCACACAATAATCAACTAAGTCAAGTGAACCCCGCATTCTAATCAACTTAGTGAAGTGAACCCCACTTTCTAATCAACTTAGTCAAGTGAACCCCACATTCTAATCAACTTAATCAAGTGAACCCCACATTCTAATCAACTTAGTCAAGCGAACCTCAAATTCTAAACAACTTAGTCAAGTGAACCCCACAGAATAATCAACTTAGTCAAGTGAACCCCACACAATAATCAACTTAGTCAAGTGAACCCCACATTCTAATCAACTTAATCAAGTGAGCCCCACACAATAATCAACTTAGTCAATTGAACCCCACACAATAATCAACTTTGTCAAGTGAACCCCACACAATAATCAACTTAATCAAGTTAACCCCACATTCTAATCAACTTAGTCAAGTGCCACATTCTAATCAACTTAGGCAAGTGAACCCCACATTCTAATCAACTTAATCAAGTGAACCCCACACAATAATCAACTTAGTCAAGTGAACCCCACACAATAATCAACTTAGTCAAGTGAACCCCACATTCTAATAAAATTAGTCAAGTGAACCCCACATTCTAATCAACTTGGTCAAGTGAACTCCACATTCTAATCAACTTAGTCAAGTGAACCCCACACAATAATCAAATTAGTCAAGTGAACCCCACACAATAATCAACCAAGTCAAGTGAACCCCGCATTCTAATCAACTTAGTGAAGTGAACCCCACATTCTAATCAACTTAGTCAAGTGAACCCCACATTCTAATCAACTTAATCAAGTGAACCCCACATTCTAATAAACTTAGTCAAGTGAACCCCACACAATAATCAACTTAGTCAATTGAACCCCACACAATAATCAACTTAGTCAAGTGAACCCCACACAATAATGAACTTAATCAAGTGAACCCCACATTCTAATCAACATAGTCAAGTGAACCCCACATTCTAATCAACTTAGTCAAGTGAACCCCACATTCTAATCAACTTAATCAAGTGAACCCCACATTCTAATCAACTTAGTCAAGTGAACCTCAAATTCTAAACAACTTAGTCAAGTGAACCCCACAGAATAATCAACTTAGTCAAGTGAACCCCACACAATAATCAACTTAGTCAAGTGAACCCCACATTCTAATCAACTTAATCAAGTGAGCCCCACACAATAATCAACTTAGTCAATTGAACCCCACACAATAATCAACTTTGTCAAGTGAACCCCACACAATAATCAACTTAATCAAGTTAACCCCGCATTCTAATCAACTTAGTCAAGTGAACCCCACATTCTAATCAACTTAATCAAGTGAACCCCACATTCTAATCAACTTAGGCAAGTGAACCCCACATTCTAATCAACTTAATCAAGTGAACCCCACACAATAATCAACTTAGTCAAGTGAACCCCACACAATAATCAACTTAGTCAAGTGAACCCCACATTCTAATCAACTTAGTCAAGTGATCCCCACATTCTAATCAACTTAGTCAAGTGAACCCCACATTCTAATCAACTCAGTCAAGTGAACCCCACATTCTAATCAACTGAGTCAAGTGAACCCACATTCTAATCAACTTAGTCAAGTGATCCCCACATTCTAATCAACTTAGTCAAGTGAACCCCACATTCTAATCAACTTAATCAAGTGAACCCCACATTCTAATCAACTTAGTCAAGTGAACCCACATTCTAATCAACTCAGTCAAGTGAACCCCACATTCTAATCAACTTAGTCAAGTGAAGCCCACACAAGAATCAACTTAGTCAAGTGAACCCCACATTCTAATCAACTTAGTCAAGTGAACCCCACATTCTAATCAACTTAGTCAAGTGAACCCCACATTCTAATCAACTTAATCAAGTGAACCCCACATTCTAATAAACTTAGTCAAGTGAACCCCACACAATAATCAACTTAGTCAATTGAACCCCACACAATAATCAACTTAGTCAAGTGAACCCCACACAATAATGAACTTAATCAAGTGAACCCCACATTCTAATCAACATAGTCAAGTGAACCCCACATTCTAATCAACTTAGTCAAGTGAACCCCACATTCTAATCAACTTAGTCAAGTGAACCCCACATTCTAATCAACTTATTCAAGTGAACCCCACATTCTAATCAACTTAGTCAAGTGATCCCCACACAATAATCAACTAAGTCAAGTGAACCCCGCATTCTAATCAACTTAGTGAAGTGAACCCCACTTTCTAATCAACTTAGTCAAGTGAACCCCACATTCTAATCAACTTAATCAAGTGAACCCCACATTCTAATCAACTTAGTCAAGCGAACCTCAAATTCTAAACAACTTAGTCAAGTGAACCCCACAGAATAATCAACTTAGTCAAGTGAACCCCACACAATAATCAACTTAGTCAAGTGAACCCCACATTCTAATCAACTTAATCAAGTGAGCCCCACACAATAATCAACTTAGTCAATTGAACCCCACACAATAATCAACTTTGTCAAGTGAACCCCACACAATAATCAACTTAATCAAGTTAACCCCACATTCTAATCAACTTAGTCAAGTGCCACATTCTAATCAACTTAGGCAAGTGAACCCCACATTCTAATCAACTTAATCAAGTGAACCCCACACAATAATCAACTTAGTCAAGTGAACCCCACACAATAATCAACTTAGTCAAGTGAACCCCACATTCTAATAAAATTAGTCAAGTGAACCCCACATTCTAATCAACTTGGTCAAGTGAACTCCACATTCTAATCAACTTAGTCAAGTGAACCCCACACAATAATCAAATTAGTCAAGTGAACCCCACACAATAATCAACCAAGTCAAGTGAACCCCGCATTCTAATCAACTTAGTGAAGTGAACCCCACATTCTAATCAACTTAGTCAAGTGAACCCCACATTCTAATCAACTTAATCAAGTGAACCCCACATTCTAATAAACTTAGTCAAGTGAACCCCACACAATAATCAACTTAGTCAATTGAACCCCACAAAATAATCAACTTAGTCAAGTGAACCCCACACAATAATGAACTTAATCAAGTGAACCCCACATTCTAATCAACATAGTCAAGTGAACCCCACATTCTAATCAACTTAGTCAAGTGAACCCCACATTCTAATCAACTTAATCAAGTGAACCCCACATTCTAATCAACTTAGTCAAGTGAACCTCAAATTCTAAACAACTTAGTCAAGTGAACCCCACAGAATAATCAACTTAGTCAAGTGAACCCCACACAATAATCAACTTAGTCAAGTGAACCCCACATTCTAATCAACTTAATCAAGTGAGCCCCACACAATAATCAACTTAGTCAATTGAACCCCACACAATAATCAACTTTGTCAAGTGAACCCCACACAATAATCAACTTAATCAAGTTAACCCCGCATTCTAATCAACTTAGTCAAGTGAACCCCACATTCTAATCAACTTAATCAAGTGAACCCCACATTCTAATCAACTTAGGCAAGTGAACCCCACATTCTAATCAACTTAATCAAGTGAACCCCACACAATAATCAACTTAGTCAAGTGAACCCCACACAATAATCAACTTAGTCAAGTGAACCCCACATTCTAATCAACTTAGTCAAGTGATCCCCACATTCTAATCAACTGAGTCAAGTGAACCCCACATTCTAATCAACTCAGTCAAGTGAACCCCACATTCTAATCAACTGAGTCAAGTGAACCCACATTCTAATCAACTCAGTCAAGTGAACCCCACATTCTAATCAACTTAGTCAAGTGAAGCCCACACAAGAATCAACTTAGTCAAGTGAACCCCACATTCTAATCAACTTAGTCAAGTGAACCCCACATTCTAATCAACTTAGTCAAGTGAACCCCACATTCTAATCAACTTAATCAAGTGAACCCCACATTCTAATAAACTTAGTCAAGTGAACCCCACACAATAATCAACTTAGTCAATTGAACCCCACACAATAATCAACTTAGTCAAGTGAACCCCACACAATAATCAACTTAATCAAGTGAACCCCACATTCTAATCAACATAGTCAAGTGAACCCCACATTCTAATCAACTTAGTCAAGTGAACCCCACATTCTAATCAACTTAGTCAAGTGAACCCCACATTCTAATCAACTTATTCAAGTGAACCCCACAGTCTAATCAACTTAATCAAGTGAACCCCACACAATAATCAACTTAGTCAAGTGAACCCCACACAATAATCAACTTAGTCAAGTGAACCCCACATTCTAATAAAATTAGTCAAGTGAACCCCACATTCTAATCAACTTGGTCAAGTGAACTCCACATTCTAATCAACTTAGTCAAGTGAACCCCACACAATAATCAAATTAGTCAAGTGAACCCCACACAATAATCAACTAAGTCAAGTGAACCCCGCATTCTAATCAACTTAGTCAAGTGAACCACACATTCTAATCAACATAGTGAAGTGAAGCCCACATTCTAATCAACTTAGTCATGTGAACCCCACATTCTAATCAACTTAGTCAAGTGAACCCCACATTCTAATCAACTTAATCAAGTGAACCCCACATTCTAATCGACTTAGTCAAGTGAACCCCACATTCTAATCAACTTTGTCAAGTGAACCCCACACAATAATCCACTTAGTCAAGTGAACCCCACATTCTAATCAACTTAGTCAAGTGAACCCCACACAATAATCAACTTAATCAAGTGAACCCCACAATCTAATAAACTTAGTCGATTGAACCCCACACAATAATCAACTTAGTCAAGTGAACCCCACATTCTAATCAACTTAATCAAGTGAACCCCACACAATAATCAACTTAGTCAAGTGAAACCCGCATTCTAATCAACTTTGTCAAGTGAACCCCACATTCTAATCAACTTAGTCAAGTGAAACCCACACAAGAATCAACTTAGTCAAGTGAACCCCACATTCTAATCAACTTAGTCAAGTGAACCCCACATTCTAATCAACTTAATCAAGTGAACCCCACATTCTAATCAACTTAGTCAAGTGAACCCCGCATTCTAATCAAGTTAATCAATTGAACCCCACACAATGATCAACTTAGTCAAGTGAACCCCACACAATAATCAACTTAGTCAAGTGAACCCCACATTTTAATCAACTTAGTCATGTGAACCCCACGTCAATTGAACTCCACATTCTAATCAACTTCGTCAAGTGAACCCCACACAATAATCAAATTAGTCAAGTGAACCCCACACAATAATCAACTTAGTCAAGTGAACCCCGCATTCTAATCAACTTAGTGAAGTGAACCCCGCATTCTAATCAACTTAGTCATGTGAACCCCACACAATAATCAACTTAGTCAAGTGAACCCCACACAATAATCAACTTAGTCAAGTGAACCCCACATTCTAATCAACTTGGTCAAGTGTACTCCACATTCTGATCAACATAGTCAAGTGAACCCCACACAATAATCAAATTAGTCAAGTGAACCCCACACAATAATCAACTTAGTCAAGTGAACCCCGCATTCTAAACAACTTATTTAAGTGAACCCCACATTCTAATCAACTTAGTCAAGTGAACCCCACATTCTAATCAAGTTAATCAAGTGAACCGAACACAATAATCAACTTAGTCAAGTGAACCCCACACATTAATCAACTTAGTCAAGTGAACCCCGTATTCTAATCAACTTAGTTATGTGAACCCCACATTCTAATCAAGTTAATCAATTGAACCCCACACAATAACCAACTTAGTCAAGTGAAGCCCACACAAGAATCAACTTAGTCAAGTGAACCCCACATTCTAATCAACTTTGTCATGTAAACCCCACATTCTAATCAACTTCGTCAAGTGAACCCCACATTCTAATCAACTTAGTCAAGTGAACCCCACATTCTAATCAACTTAATCAAGTGAACTCCACATTCTAATCAACTTAGTCAAGTGAACCCCACACAATAATCAACTTAGTCAAGTGAACCTTACATTCTAATCAACTTAGTCAAGTGAACCCCACATTCTAATCAACTTGGTCAAGTGAACTCCACATTCTAATCAACATAGTCAAGTGAACCCCACACAATAATCAAATTGGTCAAGTGAACCCCACGCAATAATCAACTTAGTCAAGTGAACCCCGCATTCTAAACAACTTAGTTAAGTGAACCCCACATTCTAATCAACATAGTCAAGTGAACCCCACATTCTAATCAAGTTAATCAAGTGAACTGAACACAATAATCAACTTATTCAAGCGAACCCCACACATTAATCAACTTAGTCAAGTGAACCCCGCATTCTAATCAACTTAGTTATGTGAACCCCACATTCTAATCAACTTAGTCAAGTAAACCCCACATTCTAATCAAGTTAATCAATTGAACCCCACACAATAATCAACTTAATCAAGTGAAGCCCACAAGAGAATTAACTTAGTCAAGTGAACCCCACATTCTAATCAACTTAGTCATGTAAACCCCACATTCTAATCAACTTCGTCAAGTGATCCCCACATTCTAATCAACTTAGTCAAGAGAACCCCACATTCTAATCAACTTAATCAAGTGAACTCCACATTCTAATCAACTTAGTCAAGTGAACCCCACACAATAATCAACTTAGTCAAGTGAACCCCACATTCTAATCAACTTAGTCAAGTGAAGCGCACAAAAGAATCAACTTAGTTAAGTGAACCCCACATTCTAATCAACTTAGTCAAGTGAACCCCACATTCTAATCTACTTATTCAAGTGAACCCCACATTCTAATCAACTTAGTCAAGTGAACCCCACAAAATAATCAACTTAGTCAAGTAAACCCCACACAATAATCAACTTAGTCAAGTGAACCCCGCATTCTAATCAACTTAGTCAAGTGAACCCCGCATTCTAATCAACTTAGTCAAGTAAACCCCATATTCTAATCAAGTTAATCAATTGAACCCCACACAATAATCAACTTAGTCAAGTGAACCCCACACAATAATCAACTTAGTGAAGTGAACCCCACATTTTAATCAACTTAGTCATGTGAACCCCACGTCAATTGAACTCCACATTCTAATCAACTTCGTCAAGTGAACCCCACACAATAATCAAATTAGTCAAGTGAACCCTGCATTCTAATCAACTTAGTGAAGTGAATCCCACATTCTAATCAACTTAGTCAAGTGAACCCCACATTCTAATCAGGTTAATCAAGTGAACCCGACACAATAATCAACTTAGTCAAGTGAACCCCACACAATAATCAACTTAGTCAAGTGAACCCCGCATTCTAATCAACTTAGTGAAGTGAAACCCACATTCTAATCAACTTAGTCAAGTGAACCCCACATTCTAATCAACTTAATCAAGTGAACCCCACATTCTAATAAAATTAGTCAAGTGAACCCCACATTCTAATCAACTTGGTCAAGTGAACTCCACATTCTAATCAACTTCGTCAAGTGTACCCCACATTCTAATCAACTTAGTCATGTGAAGCGCACACAAGAATCAACTTAGTTAAGTGAACCCCACATTCTAATCAACTTAGTGAAGTGAACCCCACATTCTAATCAACTTAGTCAGGTGAACCCCACACAATAATCAACTTAGTCAAGTGAACCCCACAAAAATAATCAACTTAGTCAAGTGAACCCCGCATTCTAATCAACTTAGTCAAGTAAACCTCGCATTCTAATCAACTTAGTCAAGTAAACCCCACATTCTAATCAAGTTAATCAATTGAACCCCACACAATAATCAACTTAGTCAAGTGAATCCCACACAATAATCAACTTAGTCAAGTGAACCCCACATTTTAATCAACTTAGTCATTTGAACCCCACGTCAATTGATTCCACATTCTAATCAATTTCGTCATGTGAACCCCACACAATAATCACATTAGTCAAGTGAACCCCACACAATAATCAACTTAGTCAAGTGAACCCCACATTCTAATCAACTTGGTCAAGTGAACTCCACATTCTAATCAACTTCGTCAAGTGAACCCCACCCAATAATCAAATTAGTCAAGTGAACCCCACACAATAATCAACTTAGTCAAGTGAACCCCGCATTCTAATCAACTTAGTCAAGTGAACCCCGCATTCTAATCAACTTAGTCGAGTGAACCCCACATTCTAATCAAGTTAATCAAGTGAACCGCAAACAATAATCAACTAAGTCAAGTGAACCCCACACAATAATCAACTTAGTCAAGTGAACCCCGCATTCTAATCAACTTAGTGAAGTGAACCCCACATTCTAATCAGCTTAGTCAAGTGAACCCCACATTCTAATCAACTTAATCAAGTGAACCCCACAGTCTAATCAACTTAGTCAAGTGAACCCCACATTCTAATCAACTTAATCAAGTGAACCCCACACAATAATCAACTTAGTCAAGTGAACCCCACACAATAATCAATTTAGTCAAGTGAACCCCAAATTCTAATCAACTTAGTCAAGTGAACCCCACATTCTAATCAACTTAGTCAAGTGAACCCCACACAATAATCAAGTTAGTCAAGTGAACCCCACACGATAATGAACTTAATCAAGTGAACCCCACACCATAATCAACATAGTCAAGTGAACCCCACACAATAATCAACTTAGTCAAGTGAACCCCACATTCTAATCAACTTAGTCAAGTGAACCCCACATTCTAATCAACTTGGTCTAGTGAACTCCACATTCTAATCAACATAGTCAAGTGAACCCCACACAATAATCAAATTGGTCAAGTGAACCCCACACAATAATCAACTTCGTCAAGTGAACCCGCATTCTAGACAACTTAGTTAAGTGAACCCCACATTCTAATCAACTTAGTCAAGTAAACCCCACATTCTAATCAAGTTAATCAAGTGAACCGAACACAATAATCAACTTAGTGAAGTGAACCCCACACAATAATCAACTTAGTGAAGTGAACCCCGCACAATAATCAACTTAATCAAGTGAACCCCACACAATAATCAACTTAGTCAAGTGAACCCCACATCCTAATCAATTTAGTCAAGTGAACCCCACATCCTAATCAACTTAGTCAAGTGAACCCCACATTCTAATCAACTTACTCAAGTGAACCCCACAATCTAATCGACTTAGTCAAGTGAACCCCACATTCTAATTAACTTAGTCAAGTGAACCCCACACAATAATCAACTTAGTCAAGTGAACCCCACACATTAATCAACTTAGTCAAGTGAACCCCGCATTCTAATCAACTTAGTTATGTGAACCCCACATTCTATTCAACTTAGTCAAGTAAACCCCACATTCTAATCAAGTTAATCAATTGAACCCCACACAATAATCAACTTAGTCAAGTGAAGCCCACACAAGAATCAACTTAGTCAAGTGAACCCCGCATTCTAATCAACTTAGTCATGTAAACCCCACATTCTAATCAACTTCGTCAAGTGAACCCCACATTCTAATCAACCTAATCAAGTGAACCCCACACAATAATCAACTTAGTCAAGTGAACCCCGCATTCTAATCAACTTAGTTATGTGAACCCCACATTCTAATCAACTTAGTCAAGTAAACCCCACATTCTAATTAAGTTAATCAATTGAACCCCACACAATAATCAACTTAGTCAAGTGAAGCCCACACAAGAATCAACTTAGTTATGTGAACCCCACATTCTAATCAACTTAGTCATGTAAACCCCACATTCTAATCAACTTAGTCAAGTGAACCCCACATTCTAATCAACTTAGTCATGTAAACCCCACATTCTAATTAACTTAGTCAAGTGAACCCCACACAATAATTAACTTAGTCAAGTGAACCCCACACATTAATCAACTTAGTCAAGTGAACCCCGCATTCTAATCAACTTAGTTATGTGAACCCCACATTCTAATCAACTTAGTCATGTAAACCCCACATTCTAATTAACTTAGTCAAGTGAACCCCACACAATAATCAACTTAGTCAAGTGAACCCCACACATTAATCAACTTAGTCAAGTGAACCCCGCATTCTAATCAACTTAGTTATGTGAACCCCACATTCTATTCAACTTAGTCAAGTAAACCCCACATTCTAATCAAGTTAATCAATTGAACCCCACACAATAATCAACTTAGTCAAGTGAAGCCCACACAAAAATCAACTTAGTCAAGTGAACCCCGCATTCTAATCAACTTAGTCATGTAAACCCCACATTCTAATCAACTTCGTCAAGTGAACCCCACATTCTAATCAACCTAATCAAGTGAACCCCACACAATAATCAACTTAGTCAAGTGAACCCCGCATTCTAATCAACTTAGTTATGTGAACCCCACATTCTAATCAACTTAGTCAAGTAAACCCCACATTCTAATTAAGTTAATCAATTGAACCCCACACAATAATCAACTTAGTCAAGTGAAGCCCACACAAGAATCAACTTAGTCAAGTGAACCCCACATTCTAATCAACTTAGTCATGTAAACCCCACATTCTAATCAACTTAGTCAAGTGAACCCCACATTCTAATCAACTTAGTCAACTGAACCCCACATTCTAATCAACTTAATCAAGTGAACTCCACATTCTAATCGACTTAGTCAAGTGAACCCCACATTCTAATCAAGTTAATCAATTGAACCCCACACAATAATCAACTTAGTCAAGTGAAGCCCACACAAGAATCAACTTAGTCAAGTGAACCCCACATTCTAATCAACTTAGTCATGTAAACCCCACATTCTAATCAACTTCGTCAAGTGTACCCCACATTCTAATCAACTTAGTCAAGTGAAGCGCACACAAGAATCAACTTAGTTAAGTGAACCCCACATTCTAATCAACTTAGTGAAGTGAACCCCACATTCTAATAACCTTAGTCAAGTGAACCCCACATTCTAATCAACTTAATCAAGTGAACCCCACACAATAATCAACTTAGTCAAGTGAACCCCACATTCTAATAAAGTTAGTCAAGTGAACCCCACATTCTAATCAACTTGGTAAAGTGAACTCCACATTCTAATCAACCTCGTCAAGTCAACCCCACCCAATAATCAAATTAGTCAAGTGAACCCCACACAATAATCAACTTAGTCAAGTGAACCCCGCATTCTAATCAACTTAGTCAAGTGAACCCCACATTCTAATCAACTTAGTCAAGTGAACCCCACATTCTAATCAACTTAATCAAGTGAACCCCACACAATAATCAACTTAGTCAAGTGAACCCCACATTCTAATAAAATTAGTCAAGTGAACCCCACATTCTAATCAACTTGGTCAAGTGAACTCCACATTCTAATCAACTTCGTCAAGTCAACCCCACCCAATAATCAAATTAGTCAAGTGAACCCCACACAATAATCAACTTAGTCAAGTGAACCCCGCATTCTAATCAACTTAGTCAAGTGAACCCCACATTCTAATCAACTTAGTCAAGTGAACCCCACATTCTAATCAAGTTAATCAAGTGAACCGCACACAATAATCAACTTAGTCAAGTGAACCCCACACAATAATCAACTTAGTCAAGTGAACCCCGCATTCTAATCAACTTAGTGAAGTGAACCCCACATTCTAATCAACTTAGTCAAGTGAACCCCACATTCTAATCAACTCAATCAAGTGAACCCCACAATCTAATCGACTTAGTCAAGTGAACCCCACATTCTAATTAACTTAGTCATGTGAACCCCACACAATAATCAACTTAGTCAAGTGAACCCCACACATTAATCAACTTAGTCAAGTGAACCCCACATTCTAATCAACTTAGTCAAGTAAACCCCACATTCTAATCAAGTTAATCAATTGAACCCCACACAATAATCAACTTAGTCAAGTGAACCCCGCATTCTAAACAACTTAGTTAGGTGAACCCCACATTCTAATCAACTTAGTCAAGTGATCCTCACATTCTAATCAAGTTAATCAAGTGAACCGAACACAATAATCAACTTAGTCAAGTGAACCCCACACATTAATCAACTTAGTCAAGTGAACCCCGCATTCTAATCAACTTAGTTATGTGAACCCCACATTCTAATCAACTTAGTCAAGTAAACCCCACATTCTAATTAAGTTAATCAATTGAACCCCACACAATAATCAACTTAGTCAAGTGAAGCAAACACAAGAATCAACTTAGTCAAGTGAACCCCACATTCTAATCAACTTAGTCATGTAAACCCCACATTCTAATCAACTTAGTCAAGTGAACCCCACATTCTAATCAACTTAGTCAAATGAACCCCACATTCTAATCAACTTAATCAAGTGAACTCGACATTCTAATCGACTTAGTCAAGTGAACCCCACATTCTAATCAAGTTAATCAATTGAACCCCACACAATAATCAACTTAGTCAAGTGAAGCCCACAGAAGAATCAACTTAGTCAAGTGAACCCCACATTCTAATCAACTTAGTCATGTAAACCCCACATTCTAATCAACTTCGTCAAGTGTACCCCACATTCTAATCAACTTAGTCAAGTGAAGCGCACACAAGAATCAACTTAGTTAAGTGAACCCCACATTCTAATCAACTTAGTGAAGTGAACCCCACATTCTAATCAACTTATTCAAGTGAACCCCACATTCTAATCAACTTAGTTA
This sequence comes from Crotalaria pallida, assembly GCA_037953625.1. Classification (NCBI taxonomy): domain Eukaryota; kingdom Viridiplantae; phylum Streptophyta; class Magnoliopsida; order Fabales; family Fabaceae; genus Crotalaria; species Crotalaria pallida. The sequence goes on along the minus strand of CM075649.1, from coordinate 47,297,233 downwards.
GGTGAACCCCACACAATAATCAACTTAGTCAAGTGAACCCCACACAATAATCAACTTAGTCAAGTGAACCGCGCATTCTAATCAACTTAGTCAAGTAAACCTCGCATTCTAATCAACTTAGTCAAGTAAACCCCACATTCTAATCAAGTTAATCAATTGAACCTCACACAATAATCAACTTAGTCAAGTGAACCCCACACAATAATCAACTTAGTCACGTGAACCCCACATTTTATTCAACTTAGTCATTTGAACCCCACGTCAATTGATTCCACATTCTAATCAATTTCGTCATGTGAACGCCACACAATAATCACATTAGTCAAGTGAACCCCACACAATAATCATCTTAGTCAAGTGAACCCCGCATTCTAATCAAGTTAATCAAGTGAACCCGACACAATAATCAACTTAGTCAAGTGAACCCCACACAATAATCAACTTAGTCACGTGAACCCCGCATTCTAATCAACTTAGTGAAGTGAAACCCACATTCTAATCAACTTAGTCAAGTGAACCCCACATTCTAATCAACTTAATCAAGTGAACCCCACATTCTAATCAACTTAGTCAAGTGAACCCCACATTCTAATCAACTTAATCAAGTGAACCCCACACAATAATCAACTTAGTCAAGTGAACCCCACATTCTAATAAAATTAGTCAAGTGAACCCCACATTCTAATCAACTTGGTCAAGTGAACTCCACATTCTAATCAACTTCGTCAAGTTAACCCCACCCAATAATCAAATTAGTCAAGTGAACCCCACACAATAATCAACTTAGTCATGTGAACCCCGCATTCTAATCAACTTAGTCAAGTGAACCCCACATTCTGATCAACTTATTCAAGTGAACCCCACATTCTAATCAACTTAGTCAAGTGAACCCCACATTCTAATCAACTTAATCAAGTGAACCCCACACAATAATCAACTTAGTCAAGTGAACCCCACACAATAATCAACTTAGTCAAGTGAACCCCACACAATAATCAACTTAGTCAAGTGAACCCCACATCCTAATCAACTTAGTCAAGCGAACCCCACATTCTGATCAACTCAATCAAGTGAACCCCACAATCTAATCGACTTAGTCAAGTGAACCCCACATTCTAATTAACTTAGTCATGTGAACCCCACACAATAATCAACTTAGTCAAGTGAACCCCACACATTAATCAACTTAGTCAAGTGAACCCCACATTCTAATCAACTTAGTCAAGTAAACCCCACATTCTAATCAAGTTAATCAATTGAACCCCACACAATAATCAACTTAGTCAAGTGAACCCCGCATTCTAAACAACTTAGTTAGGTGAACCCCACATTCTAATGAACTTAGTCAAGTGATCCTCACATTCTAATCAAGTTAATCAAGTGAACCGAACACAATAATCAACTTAGTCAAGTGAACCCCACACATTAATCAACTTAGTCAAGTGAACCCCGCATTCTAATCAACTTAGTTATGTGAACCCCACATTCTAATCAACTTAGTCAAGTAAACCCCACATTCTAATTAAGTTAATCAATTGAACCCCACACAATAATCAACTTAGTCAAGTGAAGCCCACACAAGAATCAACTTAGTCAAGTGAACCCCACATTCTAATCAACTTAGTCATGTAAACCCCACATTCTAATCAACTTAGTCAAGTGAACCCCACATTCTAATCAACTTAGTCAACTGAACCCCACATTCTAATCAACTTAATCAAGTGAACTCCACATTCTAATCGACTTAGTCAAGTGAACCCCACATTCTAATCAACTTAATCAAGTGAACTCCACATTCTAATCGACTTAGTGAAGTGAACCCCACATTCTAATCAAGTTAATCAATTGAACCCCACACAATAATCAACTTAGTCAAGTGAAGCCCACACAAGAATCAACTTAGTCAAGTGAACCCCACATTCTAATCAACTTACTCATGTCAACCCCACATTCTAATCAACTTCGTCAAGTGTACCCCACATTCTAATCAACTTAGTCATGTGAAGCGCACACAAGAATCAACTTAGTTAAGTGAACCCCACATTCTAATCAACTTAGTGAAGTGAACCCCACATTCTAATCAACTTAGTCAGGTGAACCCCACACAATAATCAACTTAGTCAAGTGAACCCCACAAAAATAATCAACTTAGTCAAGTGAACCCCGCATTCTAATCAACTTAGTCAAGTAAACCTCGCATTCTAATCAACTTAGTCAAGTAAACCCCACATTCTAATCAAGTTAATCAATTGAACCCCACACAATAATCAACTTAGTCAAGTGAATCCCACACAATAATCAACTTAGTCAAGTGAACCCCACATTTTAATCAACTTAGTCATTTGAACCCCACGTCAATTGATTCCACATTCTAATCAATTTCGTCATGTGAACCCCACACAATAATCACATTAGTCAAGTGAACCCCACACAATAATCATCTTAGTCAAGTGAACCCCGCATTCTAATCAAGTTAATCAAGTGGAGCCGACACAATAATCAACTTAGTCAAGTGAACCCCACACAATAATCAACTTAGTCACGTGAACCCCGCATTCTAATCAACTTAGTGAAGTGAAACCCACATTCTAATCAAGTTAGTCAAGTGAACCCCACATTCTAATCAACTTAATCAAGTGAACCCCACATTCTAATCAACTTAGTCAAGTGAACCCCACATTCTAATCAACTTAATCAAGTGAACCACACACAATAATCAACTTAGTCAAGTGAACCGCACATTCTAATAAAATTAGTCAAGTGAACCCCACATTCTAATCAACTTGGTCAAGTGAACTCCACATTCTAATCAACTTCGTCAAGTGAACCACACCGAATAATCAAATTAGTCAAGTGAACCCCACACAATAATCAACTTAGTCAAGTGAACCCCGCATTCTAATCAACTTAGTCAAGTGAACCCCACATTCTAAACAACATAGTCAAGTGAACCCCACATTCTAATCAAGTTAATCAAGTGAACCGCACACAATAATCAACTTAGTCAAGTGAACCCCGCACAATAATCAACTTAGTCAAGTGAACCCCGCATTCTAATCAACTTAGTGAAGTGAACCCCACATTTTAATCAGCTTAGTCAAGTGAACCCCACATTCTAATCACCTTAATCAAGTGAACCCCACAGTCTAATCAACTTCAAGTGAACCCCACATTCTAATCAACATAATCAAGTGAACCCCACACAATAATCAACTTAGTCAAGTGAACCCCACACAATAATCAACTTAGTCAAGTGAACCCCACATTCTAATCAACTTAGTCAAGTGAACCACACATTCTAATCAACTTAGTCAAGTGAACCCCACATTCTAATCAACTTAGTCAAGTGAACCCCACATTCTAATTAACTTAGTCAAGTGAACCCCACATTCTACTCAACTTACTCAAATGAACCCCACATTCTAATCGATTTAGTCAAGTGAACCCCACATTCTAATCAACTTAGTCAAGTGAACCTCACACAATAATCAACTTAGTCAAGTGAACCCCACATTCTAATCAACTTAGTCAAGTGAACCCCACATTCTAATCAACTTAGTCAAGTGAAGCCCACACAAGAATCAACTTAGTCAAGTGAACCCCACATTCTAATCAACTTAGTCAAGTGAACTCCACATTCTAATCAACTTAGTCAAGTGAACCCCACAGTCTAATCAACTTAATCAAGTGAACCCCACATTCTAATCAACTTAGTCAAGTGAACCCCACACAATAATCAACTTAGTCAAGTGAACCCCACACATTAATCAACTTAGTCAAGTGAACCCCACATTCTAATCAAGTTAATCAAGTAAACCCCACATTCTAATCAACTTAGTCAAGTAAACCCCACATTCTAATCAAGTTAATCAATTGAACCCCACACAATAATCAACTTAGTCAAGTGAACCCCACATTCTAATCAACTTAGTCAAGTGAACCCCACACAATAATCAACTTAGTCAAGTGAACCCCACATTCTAGTCAACTTAGTCAAGTGAACCCCACATTCTAATCAACTTAGTCAAGTGAAGCCCACACAAGAATCAACTTAGTCAAGTGAACCCCACATTCTAATCAACTTAGTCAAGTGAACCCCACATTCTAATCAACTTAGTCAAGTGAACCCCACAGTCTAATCAACTTAATCAAGTGAACCCCACATTCTAATCAACTTAGTCAAGTGAACCCCACACAATAATCAACTTAGTCAAGTGAACCCCACACATTAATCAACTTAGTCAAGTGAACCCCACATTCTAATCAAGTTAATCAAGTAAACCCCACATTCTAATCAACTTAGTCAAGTAAACCCCACATTCTAATCAAGTTAATCAATTGAACCCCACTCAATAATCAACTTAGTCAAGTGAACCCCACACAATAATCAACTTAGTCAAGTGAACCCCACATTCTAATCAACTTAGTCAAGTGAACCCCACACAATAATCAACTTAGTCAAGTGAACCCCACACAATAATCAACTTAGTCAAGTGAACCCCACATTCTAATCAACTTAATCAAGTGAACCCCACACAATAATCAACTTAGTCAAGTGAACCCCACATTCTAATCAACGTAGTCAAGTGAACCTCACACAATAATCAACTTAATCAAGTGAACCCCACATTCTAATCAACTTAATCAAGTGAACCTCACACAATAATCAACTTAGTCAAGTGAACCCCACATTCTAATCAACTTAGTCAAGTGAACCCCACATTCTAATCAACTTAGTCAAGTGAAGCCCACACAAGAATCAACTTAGTCAAGTGAACCCCACATTCTAATCAACTTAGTCAAGTGAACTCCACATTCTAATCAACTTAGTCAAGTGAACCCCACTGTCTAATCAACTTAATCAAGTGAACCCCACATTCTAATCAACTTAGTCAAGTGAACCCCACACAATAATCAACTTAGTCAAGTGAACCCCACACATTAATCAACTTAGTCAAGTGAACCCCACATTCTAATCAAGTTAATCAAGTAAACCCCACATTCTAATCAACTTAGTCAAGTAAACCCCACATTCTAATCAAGTTAATCAATTGAACTCCACACAATAATCAACTTAGTCAAGTGAACCCCACATTCTAATCAACTTAGTCAAGTGAACCCCACACAATAATCAACTTAGTCAAGTGAACCCCACATTCTAATCAACTTAGTCAAGTGAACCCCACATTCTAATCAACTTAGTCAAGTGAAGCCCACACAAGAATCAACTTAGTCAAGTGAACCCCACATTCTAATCAACTTAGTCAAGTGAACCCCACATTCTAATCAACTTAGTCAAGTGAACCCCACAGTCTAATCAACTTAATCAAGTGAACCCCACATTCTAATCAACTTAGTCAAGTGAACCCCACACAATAATCAACTTAGTCAAGTGAACCCCACACATTAATCAACTTAGTCAAGTGAACCCCACATTCTAATCAAGTTAATCAAGTAAACCCCACATTCTAAGTCAAGTAAACCCCACATTCTAATCAAGTTAATCAATTGAACCCCACTCAATAATCAACTTAGTCAAGTGAACCCCACACAATAATCAACTTAGTCAAGTGAACCCCACATTCTAATCAACTTAGTCAAGTGAACCCCACACAATAATCAACTTAGTCAAGTGAACCCCACACAATAATCAACTTAGTCAAGTGAACCGCGCATTCTAATCAACTTAGTCAAGTAAACCTCGCATTCTAATCAACTTAGTCAAGTAAACCCCACATTCTAATCAAGTTAATCAATTGAACCTCACACAATAATCAACTTAGTCAAGTGAACCCCACACAATAATCAACTTAGTCACGTGAACCCCACATTTTATTCAACTTAGTCATTTGAACCCCACGTCAATTGATTCCACATTCTAATCAATTTCGTCATGTGAACGCCACACAATAATCACATTAGTCAAGTGAACCCCACACAATAATCATCTTAGTCAAGTGAACCCCGCATTCTAATCAAGTTAATCAAGTGAACCCGACACAATAATCAACTTAGTCAAGTGAACCCCACACAATAATCAACTTAGTCACGTGAACCCCGCATTCTAATCAACTTAGTGAAGTGAAACCCACATTCTAATCAACTTAGTCAAGTGAACCCCACATTCTAATCAACTTAATCAAGTGAACCCCACATTCTAATCAACTTAGTCAAGTGAACCCCACATTCTAATCAACTTAATCAAGTGAACCCCACACAATAATCAACTTAGTCAAGTGAACCCCACATTCTAATAAAATTAGTCAAGTGAACCCCACATTCTAATCAACTTGGTCAAGTGAACTCCACATTCTAATCAACTTCGTCAAGTTAACCCCACCCAATAATCAAATTAGTCAAGTGAACCCCACACAATAATCAACTTAGTCATGTGAACCCCGCATTCTAATCAACTTAGTCAAGTGAACCCCACATTCTGATCAACTTATTCAAGTGAACCCCACATTCTAATCAACTTAGTCAAGTGAACCCCACATTCTAATCAACTTAATCAAGTGAACCCCACACAATAATCAACTTAGTCAAGTGAACCCCACACAATAATCAACTTAGTCAAGTGAACCCCACACAATAATCAACTTAGTCAAGTGAACCCCACATCCTAATCAACTTAGTCAAGCGAACCCCACATTCTGATCAACTCAATCAAGTGAACCCCACAATCTAATCGACTTAGTCAAGTGAACCCCACATTCTAATTAACTTAGTCATGTGAACCCCACACAATAATCAACTTAGTCAAGTGAACCCCACACATTAATCAACTTAGTCAAGTGAACCCCACATTCTAATCAACTTAGTCAAGTAAACCCCACATTCTAATCAAGTTAATCAATTGAACCCCACACAATAATCAACTTAGTCAAGTGAACCCCGCATTCTAAACAACTTAGTTAGGTGAACCCCACATTCTAATGAACTTAGTCAAGTGATCCTCACATTCTAATCAAGTTAATCAAGTGAACCGAACACAATAATCAACTTAGTCAAGTGAACCCCACACATTAATCAACTTAGTCAAGTGAACCCCGCATTCTAATCAACTTAGTTATGTGAACCCCACATTCTAATCAACTTAGTCAAGTAAACCCCACATTCTAATTAAGTTAATCAATTGAACCCCACACAATAATCAACTTAGTCAAGTGAAGCCCACACAAGAATCAACTTAGTCAAGTGAACCCCACATTCTAATCAACTTAGTCATGTAAACCCCACATTCTAATCAACTTAGTCAAGTGAACCCCACATTCTAATCAACTTAGTCAACTGAACCCCACATTCTAATCAACTTAATCAAGTGAACTCCACATTCTAATCGACTTAGTCAAGTGAACCCCACATTCTAATCAACTTAATCAAGTGAACTCCACATTCTAATCGACTTAGTGAAGTGAACCCCACATTCTAATCAAGTTAATCAATTGAACCCCACACAATAATCAACTTAGTCAAGTGAAGCCCACACAAGAATCAACTTAGTCAAGTGAACCCCACATTCTAATCAACTTACTCATGTCAACCCCACATTCTAATCAACTTCGTCAAGTGTACCCCACATTCTAATCAACTTAGTCATGTGAAGCGCACACAAGAATCAACTTAGTTAAGTGAACCCCACATTCTAATCAACTTAGTGAAGTGAACCCCACATTCTAATCAACTTAGTCAGGTGAACCCCACACAATAATCAACTTAGTCAAGTGAACCCCACAAAAATAATCAACTTAGTCAAGTGAACCCCGCATTCTAATCAACTTAGTCAAGTAAACCTCGCATTCTAATCAACTTAGTCAAGTAAACCCCACATTCTAATCAAGTTAATCAATTGAACCCCACACAATAATCAACTTAGTCAAGTGAATCCCACACAATAATCAACTTAGTCAAGTGAACCCCACATTTTAATCAACTTAGTCATTTGAACCCCACGTCAATTGATTCCACATTCTAATCAATTTCGTCATGTGAACCCCACACAATAATCACATTAGTCAAGTGAACCCCACACAATAATCATCTTAGTCAAGTGAACCCCGCATTCTAATCAAGTTAATCAAGTGGAGCCGACACAATAATCAACTTAGTCAAGTGAACCCCACACAATAATCAACTTAGTCACGTGAACCCCGCATTCTAATCAACTTAGTGAAGTGAAACCCACATTCTAATCAAGTTAGTCAAGTGAACCCCACATTCTAATCAACTTAATCAAGTGAACCCCACATTCTAATCAACTTAGTCAAGTGAACCCCACATTCTAATCAACTTAATCAAGTGAACCACACACAATAATCAACTTAGTCAAGTGAACCGCACATTCTAATAAAATTAGTCAAGTGAACCCCACATTCTAATCAACTTGGTCAAGTGAACTCCACATTCTAATCAACTTCGTCAAGTGAACCACACCGAATAATCAAATTAGTCAAGTGAACCCCACACAATAATCAACTTAGTCAAGTGAACCCCGCATTCTAATCAACTTAGTCAAGTGAACCCCACATTCTAAACAACATAGTCAAGTGAACCCCACATTCTAATCAAGTTAATCAAGTGAACCGCACACAATAATCAACTTAGTCAAGTGAACCCCGCACAATAATCAACTTAGTCAAGTGAACCCCGCATTCTAATCAACTTAGTGAAGTGAACCCCACATTTTAATCAGCTTAGTCAAGTGAACCCCACATTCTAATCACCTTAATCAAGTGAACCCCACAGTCTAATCAACTTCAAGTGAACCCCACATTCTAATCAACATAATCAAGTGAACCCCACACAATAATCAACTTAGTCAAGTGAACCCCACACAATAATCAACTTAGTCAAGTGAACCCCACATTCTAATCAACTTAGTCAAGTGAACCACACATTCTAATCAACTTAGTCAAGTGAACCCCACATTCTAATCAACTTAGTCAAGTGAACCCCACATTCTAATTAACTTAGTCAAGTGAACCCCACATTCTACTCAACTTACTCAAATGAACCCCACATTCTAATCGATTTAGTCAAGTGAACCCCACATTCTAATCAACTTAGTCAAGTGAACCTCACACAATAATCAACTTAGTCAAGTGAACCCCACATTCTAATCAACTTAGTCAAGTGAACCCCACATTCTAATCAACTTAGTCAAGTGAAGCCCACACAAGAATCAACTTAGTCAAGTGAACCCCACATTCTAATCAACTTAGTCAAGTGAACTCCACATTCTAATCAACTTAGTCAAGTGAACCCCACAGTCTAATCAACTTAATCAAGTGAACCCCACATTCTAATCAACTTAGTCAAGTGAACCCCACACAATAATCAACTTAGTCAAGTGAACCCCACACATTAATCAACTTAGTCAAGTGAACCCCACATTCTAATCAAGTTAATCAAGTAAACCCCACATTCTAATCAACTTAGTCAAGTAAACCCCACATTCTAATCAAGTTAATCAATTGAACCCCACACAATAATCAACTTAGTCAAGTGAACCCCACATTCTAATCAACTTAGTCAAGTGAACCCCACACAATAATCAACTTAGTCAAGTGAACCCCACATTCTAGTCAACTTAGTCAAGTGAACCCCACATTCTAATCAACTTAGTCAAGTGAAGCCCACACAAGAATCAACTTAGTCAAGTGAACCCCACATTCTAATCAACTTAGTCAAGTGAACCCCACATTCTAATCAACTTAGTCAAGTGAACCCCACAGTCTAATCAACTTAATCAAGTGAACCCCACATTCTAATCAACTTAGTCAAGTGAACCCCACACAATAATCAACTTAGTCAAGTGAACCCCACACATTAATCAACTTAGTCAAGTGAACCCCACATTCTAATCAAGTTAATCAAGTAAACCCCACATTCTAATCAACTTAGTCAAGTAAACCCCACATTCTAATCAAGTTAATCAATTGAACCCCACTCAATAATCAACTTAGTCAAGTGAACCCCACACAATAATCAACTTAGTCAAGTGAACCCCACATTCTAATCAACTTAGTCAAGTGAACCCCACACAATAATCAACTTAGTCAAGTGAACCCCACACAATAATCAACTTAGTCAAGTGAACCCCACATTCTAATCAACTTAATCAAGTGAACCCCACACAATAATCAACTTAGTCAAGTGAACCCCACATTCTAATCAACGTAGTCAAGTGAACCTCACACAATAATCAACTTAATCAAGTGAACCCCACATTCTAATCAACTTAATCAAGTGAACCTCACACAATAATCAACTTAGTCAAGTGAACCCCACATTCTAATCAACTTAGTCAAGTGAACCCCACATTCTAATCAACTTAGTCAAGTGAAGCCCACACAAGAATCAACTTAGTCAAGTGAACCCCACATTCTAATCAACTTAGTCAAGTGAACTCCACATTCTAATCAACTTAGTCAAGTGAACCCCACTGTCTAATCAACTTAATCAAGTGAACCCCACATTCTAATCAACTTAGTCAAGTGAACCCCACACAATAATCAACTTAGTCAAGTGAACCCCACACATTAATCAACTTAGTCAAGTGAACCCCACATTCTAATCAAGTTAATCAAGTAAACCCCACATTCTAATCAACTTAGTCAAGTAAACCCCACATTCTAATCAAGTTAATCAATTGAACTCCACACAATAATCAACTTAGTCAAGTGAACCCCACATTCTAATCAACTTAGTCAAGTGAACCCCACACAATAATCAACTTAGTCAAGTGAACCCCACATTCTAATCAACTTAGTCAAGTGAACCCCACATTCTAATCAACTTAGTCAAGTGAAGCCCACACAAGAATCAACTTAGTCAAGTGAACCCCACATTCTAATCAACTTAGTCAAGTGAACCCCACATTCTAATCAACTTAGTCAAGTGAACCCCACAGTCTAATCAACTTAATCAAGTGAACCCCACATTCTAATCAACTTAGTCAAGTGAACCCCACACAATAATCAACTTAGTCAAGTGAACCCCACACATTAATCAACTTAGTCAAGTGAACCCCACATTCTAATCAAGTTAATCAAGTAAACCCCACATTCTAAGTCAAGTAAACCCCACATTCTAATCAAGTTAATCAATTGAACCCCACTCAATAATCAACTTAGTCAAGTGAACCCCACACAATAATCAACTTAGTCAAGTGAACCCCACATTCTAATCAACTTAGTCAAGTGAACCCCACACAATAATCAACTTAGTCAAGTGAACCCCACACAATAATCAACTTAGTCAAGTGAACCCCACATTCTAATCAACTTAATCAAGTGAACCCCACACAATAATCAACTTAGTCAAGTGAACCCCACATTCTAATCAACGTAGTCAAGTGAACCTCACACAATAATCAACTTAATCAAGTGAACCCCACATTCTAATCAACTTAGTCAAGTGAACCTCACACAATAATCAACTTAGTCAAGTGAACCCCACATTCTAATCAACTTAGTCAAGTGAACCCCACATTCTAATCAACTTAGTCAAGTGAAGCCCACACAAGAATCAACTTAGTCAAGTGAACCCCACATTCTAATCAACTTAGTCAAGTGAACTCCACATTCTAATCAACTTAGTCAAGTGAACCCCACAGTCTAATCAACTTAATCAAGTGAACCCCACATTCTAATCAACTTAGTCAAGTGAACCCCACACAATAATCAACTTAGTCAAGTGAACCCCACACATTAATCAACTTAGTCAAGTGAACCCCACATTCTAATCAAGTTAATCAAGTAAACCCCACATTCTAATCAACTTAGTCAAGTAAACCCCACATTCTAATCAAGTTAATCAATTGAACCCCACACAATAATCAACTTAGTCAAGTGAACCCCACATTCTAATCAACTTAGTCAAGTGAACCCCACACAATAATCAACTTAGTCAAGTGAACCCCACATTCTAATCAACTTAGTCAAGTGAACCCCACATTCTAATCAACTTAGTCAAGTGAAGCCCACACAAGAATCAACTTAGTCAAGTGAACCCCACATTCTAATCAACTTAGTCAAGTGAACCCCACATTCTAATCAACTTAGTCAAGTGAACCCCACAGTCTAATCAACTTAATCAAGTGAACCCCACATTCTAATCAACTTAGTCAAGTGAACCCCACACAATAATCAACTTAGTCAAGTGAACCCCACACATTAATCAACTTAGTCAAGTGAACCCCACATTCTAATCAAGTTAATCTAGTAAACCCCACATTCTAAGTCAAGTACACCCCACATTCTAATCAAGTTAATCAATTGAACCCCACTCAATAATCAACTTAGTCAAGTGAACCCCACACAATAATCAACTTAGTCAAGTGAACCCCACATTCTAATCAACTTAGTCAAGTGAACCCCACACAATAATCAACTTAGTCAAGTGAACCCCACACAATAATCAACTTAGTCAAGTGAACCCCACATTCTAATCAACTTAATCAAGTGAACCCCACACAATAATCAACTTAGTCAAGTGAACCCCACATTCTAATCAACGTAGTCAAGTGAACCTCACACAATAATCAACTTAATCAAGTGAACCCCACATTCTAATCAACTTAGTCAAGTGAACCTCACACAATAATCAACTTAGTCAAGTGAACCCCACATTCTAATCAACTTAGTCAAGTGAACCCCACATTCTAATCAACTTAGTCAAGTGAAGCCCACACAAGAATCAACTTAGTCAAGTGAACCCCACATTCTAATCAACTTAGTCAAGTGAACTCCACATTCTAATCAACTTAGTCAAGTGAACCCCACAGTCTAATCAACTTAATCAAGTGAACCCCACATTCTAATCAACTTAGTCAAGTGAACCCCACACAATAATCAACTTAGTCAAGTGAACCCCACACATTAATCAACTTAGTCAAGTGAACCCCACATTCTAATCAAGTTAATCAAGTAAACCCCACATTCTAATCAACTTAGTCAAGTAAACCCCACATTCTAATCAAGTTAATCAATTGAACCCCACACAATAATCAACTTAGTCAAGTGAACCCCACATTCTAATCAACTTAGTCAAGTGAACCCCACACAATAATCAACTTAGTCAAGTGAACCCCACATTCTAATCAAGTTAATCAAGTAAACCCCACATTCTAATCAACTTAGTCAAGTAAACCCCACATTCTAATCAAGTTAATCAATTGAACCCCACACAATAATCAACTTAGTCAAGTGAACCCCACATTCTAATCAACTTAGTCAAGTGAACCCCACACAATAATCAACTTAGTCAAGTGAACCCCACATTCTAATCAACTTAGTCAAGTGAACCCCACATTCTAATCAACTTAGTCAAGTGAAGCCCACACAAGAATCAACTTAGTCAAGTGAACCCCACATTCTAATCAACTTAGTCAAGTGAACCCCACATTCTAATCAACTTAGTCAAGTGAACCCCACAGTCTAATCAACTTAATCAAGTGAACCCCACATTCTAATCAACTTAGTCAAGTGAACCCCACACAATAATCAACTTAGTCAAGTGAACCCCACACATTAATCAACTTAGTCAAGTGAACCCCACATTCTAATCAAGTTAATCAAGTAAACCCCACATTCTAAGTCAAGTAAACCCCACATTCTAATCAAGTTAGTCAATTGAACCCCACTCAATAATCAACTTAGTCAAGTGAACCCCACACAATAATCAACTTAGTCAAGTGAACCCCACATTCTAATCAACTTAGTCAAGTGAACCCCACACAATAATCAACTTAGTCAAGTGAACCCCACACAATAATCAACTTAGTCAAGTGAACCCCACATTCTAATCAACTTAATCAAGTGAACCCCACACAATAATCAACTTAGTCAAGTGAACCCCACATTCTAATCAACGTAGTCAAGTGAACCTCACACAATAATCAACTTAATCAAGTGAACCCCACATTCTAATCAACTTAGTCAAGTGAACCTCACACAATAATCAACTTAGTCAAGTGAACCCCACATTCTAATCAACTTAGTCAAGTGAACCCCACATTCTAATCAACTTAGTCAAGTGAAGCCCACACAAGAATCAACTTAGTCAAGTGAACCCCACATTCTAATCAACTTAGTCAAGTGAACTCCACATTCTAATCAACTTAGTCAAGTGAACCCCACAGTCTAATCAACTTAATCAAGTGAACCCCACATTCTAATCAACTTAGTCAAGTGAACCCCACACAATAATCAACTTAGTCAAGTGAACCCCACACATTAATCAACTTAGTCAAGTGAACCCCACATTCTAATCAAGTTAATCAAGTTAACCCCACATTCTAATCAACTTAGTCAAGTAAACCCCACATTCTAATCAAGTTAATCAATTGAACCCCACACAATAATCAACTTAGTCAAGTGAACCCCACATTCTAATCAACTTAGTCAAGTGAACCCCACACAATAATCAACTTAGTCAAGTGAACCCCACATTCTAATCAACTTAGTCAAGTGAAGCCCACACAAGAATCAACTTAGTCAAGTGAACCCTACATTCTAATCAACTTAGTCAAGTGAACCCCACATTCTAATCAACTTAGTCAAGTGAACCCCACAGTCTAATCAACTTAATCAAGTGAACCCCACATTCTAATCAACTTAGTCAAGTGAACCCCACACAATAATCAACTTAGTCAAGTGAACCCCACACATTAATCAACTTAGTCAAGTGAACCCCACATTCTAATCAAGTTAATCAAGTAAACCCCACATTCTAATCAACTTAGTCAAGTAAACCCCACATTCTAATCAAGTTAATCAATTGAACCCCACATTCTAATCAAGTTAATCAATTGAACCCCACTCAATAATCAACTTAGTCAAGTGAACCCCACACAATAATCAACTTAGTCAAGTGAACCCCACATTCTAATCAACTTAGTCAAGTGAACCCCACACAATAATCAACTTAGTCAAGTGAACCCCACACAATAATCAACTTAGTCAAGTGAACCCCACATTCTAATCAACTTAATCAAGTGAACCCCACACAATAATCAACTTAGTCAAGTGAACCCCACATTCTAATCAACGTAGTCAAGTGAACCTCACACAATAATCAACTTAATCAAGTGAACCCCACATTCTAATCAACTTAGTCAAGTGAATCCCACACAATAATCAACTTAATCAAGTGAACCCATATTCTAATCAACTTAGTCAAGTGAACCCCACATTCTAATCAACTTAGTCAAGTGAACCCCACATTCTAATCAACGTAGTCAAGTGAACCTCACACAATAATCAACTTAATCAAGTGAACCCCACATTCTAATCAACTTAGTCAAGTGAACCCCACATTCTAATCAACATAGTCAAGTGAACCCCACACAATAATCAACTTAGTCAAGTGAACCCCACACAATAATCAACTTAATCAAGTGAACCCACATTCTAATCAACTTAATCAAGTGAACCCCACACAATAATCAACTTAATCAAGTGAACCCACATTCTAATCAACTTAATCAAGTGAACCCCACATTCTAATCAACTTAGTCAGGTGAACCCCACATTCTAATCAACTTAGTCAAGTGAACCCCACACAATAATCAGCTTAGTCAAGTGAACCCCACACAATAATTAACTTAGTCAAGTGAACCCCACACAGTAATCAACTTAGTCAAGTGAACCCCACATTCTAATCACCTTAATCAAGTGAACCCCACACAATAATCAACTTAGTCAAGTGAACCCCACACAATAATCAACTTAGTCAAGTGAACCCCACATTCTAATCAACTTAATCAAGTGAACCCCACATTTTAATCAACTTAGTCAAGTGAACCCCACACAATAATCAACTGAATCAAGTGAACCCACATTGTAATCAACTTAATCAAGTGAACCCCACATTCTAATCAACTTAATCAAGTGAACCCCACATTCTAATCAACTTAGTCAAGTGAACCCCACATTCTAATCAACGTAGTCAAGTGAACCCCACACAATAATCAGCTTAGTCATGTGAACCCGACACAATAATCAACTTAATCAAGTGAACCCCACACAATAATCAATTTAGTCAAGTGAACCCCACATTTTAATCAACTTAGTCAAGTGAACCCCACACAATAATCAACTTAATCAAGTGAACCCACATTCTAATCAACTTAATCAAGTGAACCCCACATTCTAATCAACTTAGTCAGGTGAACCCCACATTCTAATCAACTTAGTCAAGTGAACCCCACACAATAATCAGCTTAGTCATGTGAACCCCACACAATAATCAATTTAATCAAGTGAACCCCACACAATAATCAGCTTAGTTAAGTGAACCCCACACAATAATCAACTTAGTCAAGTGAACCCCACACAATAATCAGCTTAGTCATGTGAACCCCACACAATAATCAACTTAATCAAGTGAGCCCCACACAATAATCAATTTAGACAAGTGAACCCCACACAATAATCAGCTTAGTCAAGTGAACCCCACACAATAATCAACTTAGTCAAGTGAACCCCACACAATATTCAACTTAGTCAAGTGAACCCCACATTCTAATCAACTTATTCAAGTGAACCCCACACAATAATCAACTTAGTCAAGTGAACCCCACATTCTAATCAACTTAGTCAAGTGAATCCCACACAATAATCAACTTAATCAAGTGAACACACATTCTAATCAACTTAGTCAAGTGAACCCCACATTCTAATCAACTTAGTCAAGTGAACCCCACATAATAATCAACTTAGTCAAGTGAACCCCACAAAGTAATCAACTTAGTCAAGTGAACCCCACATTCTAATCAACTTAATCAAGTGAACCCCACACAATAATCAACTTAGTCAAGTGAACCCCACATTCTAATCATCGTAGTCAAATGAACCTCATACAATAATCAACTTAATCAAGTGAACCCCACACTCTAATCAACTTAGTCAAGTGAACCCCACATTCTAATCAACTTAGTCAAGTGAACCCCACACAATAATCAACATAGTCAAGTGAACCCCACACAATAATAAACTTAGTCAAGTGAACCCCACATTCTAATCAACTTAGTCAGGTGAACCCCGCATTCTAATCAACTTAGTCAAGTGAACACCACACAATAATCAGCTTAGTCAAGTGAACCCCACACAATAATCAACTTAGTCAAGTGAACCCCACATAGTAATCAACTTAGTCAAGTGAACCCCACATTCTAATCAACTTAATCAAGTGAACCCCACACAATAATCAACTTAGTCAAGTGAACCCCACACAATAATCAACTTAGTCAAGTGAACCCCACATTCTAATTAACTTAATCAAGTGAACCCCACATTCTAATCAACTTAGTCAAGTGAACCCCACACAATAATCAATTTAATCAAGTGAACCCACATTCTAATCAACTTAATCAAGTGAACCCCACATTCTAATCAACTTAGTGAAGTGAACCCCACATTCTTATCAACGTAGTCAAGTGAACCCCACACAATAATCAGCTTAGTCATGTGAACCCCACACAATAATCAACTTAATCAAGTGAACCCCACACAATAATCAATTTAGTCAAGTGAACCCCACATTTTAATCAACTTAGTCAAGTGAACCCCACACAATAATCAACTTAATCAAGTGAACCCACATTCTAATCAACTTAATCAAGTGAACCCCACATTCTAATCAACTTAGTCAGGTGAACCCCACATTCTAATCAACTTAGTCAAGTGAACCCCACACAATAATCAACTTAGTCAAGTGAACCCCACACAATAATCAACTTAGTCAAGTGAACCCCACACAGTAATCAACTTAGTCAAGTGAACCCCACATTCTAATCAACTTAATCAAGTGAACCCCACATTCTAATTAACTTAGTCAAGTGAACCCCACATTTTAATCATTTAGTCAAGTGAACCCCACACGATAATCAACTTAGTTAAGTGAACCCCACATTTTAATCAACTTAATCTAGTGAACCCCACATTCTAATCGACTTAGTCAAGTGAACCCCACATTCTAATCGACTTACTCAAGTGAACCCCACACAATAATCAACTTAGTCAAGTGAACCCCACATTCTAATCAACTTAATCAAGTGAACCCCACACAATAATCAACTTAGTCAAGTGAACCCTACATTCTAATCAACTTAGTCAAGTGAACCCCACACAATAATCAACTTAATCAAGTGAACCCCACATTCGAATCAACTTAGTCAAGTGAACCCCACATTCTAATCAACTTAGTCAAGTGAACCCCACACAATTATAACCTTAGTCAAGTGAACCCCACACAATAATCAACTTAGTCAAGTGATCCCTGCATTCTAATCAACTTAGTCTAGTGAACCCCACACAATAATCTGCTTAGTCAAGTGAACCACACACAATAATCAACTTACTCAAGTGAACCCCACATTCTAATCAACTTAGTCAAGTGAACCCCACACAATAATCAACTTAGTCAAGTGAACCCCACACAATAATCAACTTAGTCAAGTGAACCCCGTATTCTAATCAACTTAGTCTAGTGAACCCCACACAAGAATCAACTTATTCAAGTGAACCCCACACAATAATCTGCTTAGTCAAGTGAACCCCACACAATAATCAACTTAGTCAAGTGAACCCCACATTCTAATCAACTTAGTCAAGTGAACCCCACACAATAATCAACTTAGCCAAGTGAACCCCACACAATAATCAACTCAGTCAAGTGAACCCCACACAATTATCAACTTAGTCAAGTGAACCCCACACGATAATCAACTTAGTTAAGTGAACCCCACATTTTAATCAACTTAATCAAGTGAACCCCACATTCTAATCGACTTAGTCAAGTGAACCCCACATTCTAATCGACTTAGTCAAGTGAACCCCACACAATAATCAACTTAGTCAAGGGAACCCTACATTCTAATCAACTTAGTCAAGTGAACCCCACACAATAATCAACTTAGTCAAGTGAACCCCACACAATAATCAACTTAGTCAAGTGAACCCCGCATTCTAATCAACTTAGTTTAGTGAACCCCACAAAATAATCAACTTATTCAAGTGAACCCCACACAATAATCTGCTTAGTCAAGTGAACCCCACACAATAATCAACTTAGTCAAGTGAACCCCACATTCGAATCAACTTAGTCAAGTGAACCCCATACAATAATCAACTTAGTCAAGTGAACCCCACATTGTAATCAACTTAGTCAAGTGAACCCTGTAACATCCCAAATTTAATTCCTAGTATAATTGATGATGGGTCAAGCCTAAAGTGAAGGAAGTAATGATATGGAGTTGAAACTAGTGGTTTGAAGGCTTGATTTAGGATTAATAACATAGGATATTAGGAAATTCAAAATAAAAGATTTGCAACTCTAAACACAAATTCCACCGTTGGATGTGAAGTAGGATATGTGGGGAAGCATGTGTCAAAATTTGAGGAAGATCCAACGGTTAACGAAGAAGTTATGGCCGTTCAAAGTCGGGGTGCTGAAAATCCTGCAACTTAATCGATTAAGCTGACCTGAAGGGGAGGGGAATTTAATCGAGTAATACTCGATTAAATGCTGTAGATGCAGAAAATAATAAAGTGCAGCACACGTTCTTTCTCTTCCAAATTCGAACCTCACTCTTTCTCTCCCCTAGGGTTCCATTCTCCATCATCAAATCCACCTAGAGCAAGTGGGATTTCTTCATTCCGTCAACAAATCTCTTCCTTCTTCACTTCAAGTAAGTGTTTAATGCCATGGATTTCCTCTTTTCTTTCTCTAAATTCGTTTTCCCTTTCTCTCTCCTCCATCCATGGTGGTTTTTGATTCTTAAGTCATGGAAGCTCCACTTTTCTTGAGCTTTGGCATGACTCATTACATGAATGTTATTCTTTTCTTGCTATGGCTATTATATTAGGTTCCTCCCTCTTCCTTTGGACTCTAACTCAATTGGTGGCAAGACTTTCAAGTGTAGAGCAAGCAAAATCACCTTATCTCCAAGTGTTTGAGGTAAGGGAGTGGATATAGTGAGCTTTGCCTTGTTCTAGGGAGTAGGCTCTGGTTAGTATATAATGCTTGTTAGGGTTATGTGTTAGGGGAGAAAATTTAGATTATAAATCCCTAGGATATTGAATATGAAATTCTATTTAATTGAATATGTATAATGATTGTGTGTTATGACTAGGAAAAGGAAACCCCATAATATGAGAATGAATTATCTGATAAATGAAATTTGGTTATTAATTAAGTTGAATTAAATGAGGAATTGGGTAATTGATAATGAAGTTGACACAAAAATGGTCTCTGTGATTATTGGTTTTATTTGCAAGGTTGTGGACTAAATGGTAATTTATTACAGTAACAAATATATGTAGGTGTTGTGGAATAAATTGATATAGGAAGAAAGGGAATGAAAATTACTATATGTGATGAAAGTGTGTGGTTGTACCTAAATGTTAAATGAGGATAAATGCTAAGTATTAACAACAGTATACAGAGGTAGTGTCTTATGAATTAGATTGGGAATATGGGAAAAGGAAATAATTAATTATGTGTAAATAAAAGTGAAAGGTGATATATGTAAATTAACAATGGAGGGCAATGTAAATGTTTGGATATAAAATGGAATACAATGTGAATGAGATTGATGGTTGAGAAAGGAAATGAATAAGGTAATTACATGAAGGATTAGGTGTTGAATGTGTGTTGTTGAACTTACATGTGATATATTTGTTTACGTGAGAATATGAAAGTATGTTTTGGCCTCTAATGTAAGGTAAGGAATAGCGAAATGAAATTAAGTGCGTTGGCCTCTGATTTGAGGTGACGATAAATGGAAAGTGGTGATTATGTTGACCTCTGATATGAGGGGCACAAATTGAATTAAAGGAATTTGAAGTGTTGACCTCTGACCTGAGGGACACAAGATGAAAGGAATGTTAATGGGTGTCGACCTCTGACCTGAGGGACACCGGGTTAAATAATGAGTTGGGTGTTGACCTCTGACCTGAGGGACACCGGATGAAATGTGTATTGGTGTGTTGACCTCTGACCTGAGAGACACACCGTGAATTAAGGGATTGAAGTGTTGACCTCTGACCTGAGGGACACAAAATGAATTATAATGAATGGGTGTTGACCTCTGACCTGAGGGACACATAATTTAAATAAGGAAAGGAAATGAGTATGTGAAATGAATAAAAAGAAAAGGAAACGAATGTTGATTGGATGTTGAGATGAATGAGGAAAATGGATGTGGAAATAAATAATGGAAACAGATGGTGAAATGAATAATGAGAATGGAAATGTGGAATAAATAATGTAATGAGTATGGTGTGCAATATGTGAATATATGCTTATTTGCTAATTGTGTTTGACCTAGTGGGTGGTTATGTCTAGTTAGAAACTGCTTTCTATTTCTTGTGCAATGCTCACTCCCTTACAGTTTCAGGTACGGAGATTGAGCTGGCACAGCCCCCGACCGAGCAGGAGTACTTTCCCTTACAGGGAGAGTAGGGTGTTATGGGTTTAGAGTACATTATAGACCTAAGCCTCCTATGTTCTGTTGAAGAAAATGTAATGTATATTTTTGAATGAGGCTTAGGACACTTTTTTTTGATAAAATATCACGCTTTGGCTTTTGATGTTCTAACTTGCTATTTTCCGTTGAAAACTCTGAATAGTATGTACTCCGATATATTTGGAGCCCTTTGGGCCTTGCTATGATTTAGAAAATATAATCTGAAGCCCTGCTGGCTATTAGTTGTTTATTTGAAATTGTTTATCACAGGTTGAATTTTGGATTAGTCCGAAAAACAAACAAAACTCCGTCCGTTTGAAGGTTGATTTTAATATAATTAAAAAGGAATTTTTAAGTCCGTATTTTATTATAGGGGGAATTAAGGGTAAAAATTATAGGATGTTATAAACCCCATATTCTAATGCTGAAAGATATAGGATGGATTGAATTCACTTTTGGTTGTTTCTCAATTAACTCTAAGGCAGGAGTTGTAAGAACTAGTTAAAGAAAACTCAAAATGCTTAGCATTCCGGCAAAGTTTTTGAATCTTTCCCGAAGTGATGCCCTGAAGTTGTGGCATGCGAAGATTCTTATAGAATATAACTCCTTAGAGTTTGACTCTTACAAAGATCGACTAGCACCGGTAGGATTTAGAGCTTTCCAAAAACAACAGGTATTCAGGAACGAGAAACAAATCAAGGATTAAGAGTTTTCCCCCAATGCTTAGTTGGTTAGAGCAGACACAACTTCTACTAAAGGCTTAACAATCAACTTCTCACTTGACTCAATGAAGAAGAATACGAAGGAAGGAATCCACAGTAGTTCCAAGATTTACCCCACTTCCAAGAGTGAAGGGTACGACAAGCATGCCGTTGGCTGGGTCAATCATCAAGATGGTTTGGTCTTAACGCAGGGATTTTACAAATTTGCCAGAACCGGCTATTCTTACGAACGGTTATCTACGAAACGAGAAAAGATTCGAAGCAAATGCCCAATTGCTCAAGATTGGTTTGGTTGATACAATGGTTAAGAATAATTTCTGTAAAGTTTTCTTAACTCATCCTAGGGTTTAGCATTTAGCTATACTACTTTGGAACAAGTAGCATACACCACGACTTCCTTTCTTTAGAACCATTTTCTATCTACTCTCTAACTCTACAAGAAGCTTTTGAACGAATGCTTCTGTGTTTGGTTGGCTTCTCTTACAAGAGTTCTTTCCTTAGAAGTCACTACTTTGGTTGTCTGCTCTCATTTTAAAAGTTACAATGATAGCATTTATTGATAGATGCAAGAATTGAGGTGATCAATCCAAACCTCACGTCTACCAACAACACATCACTGTCAGGTTCTGTCAATGATGTCATCATTTAACAAATGCAAGGATTAGAGTGATCAGTTCTAACCTTACATTACATCAAATAGCAACATCACAACACAATATTGGTCACTTGATACTAGAATTTTCAGACTTAAGAATTCCTTCTCATAGGTGCTTGCCATGTTGACCAAGCGAGCAAAGTTATCAATATTGTGATACTCACACGAGAGGCGGAGATCACTCCTAAGCCCAGCTTCAAACTTAACACACTTGCTACGGTCACTTGCATACCGGTAATCAGAAAAACGGATGAGATCTTCAAACCGAGCTGCATAGTCCCCAACTGACATAGAACCTTGAGTCAATTGGAGAAAAGCAATCTCCTTCTTCCAGCCATACTGCTTAGCCAGAGAGAACAGACCAGCAAAACATAACTACTAAAGGTATACATAGCACTATAATTATCCTATTATAATCTTAGACTAATACTATGAGCATCAATTACTCGCTGGGTGAGTAATCATTTGGAGTTTGTATAACTCCTTGGCCGAGGTGAAACTGCTCTGATACCATAAATGTAACACCTAGGATTTATACCCTTAATTCCCCCTTATAATAAAATACGAACTTGAAAATTTCTTTTTATTACAATGAAATCAACCGTCAAACGGACGAAGTTTTGTTTGTTTTTAGGACTATTCCCAAAATTTAACCTGCGATAAATAGTTTCAAATAAACAATTAATAGCCAGCAGGGCTTCCGGTTATATTTCTAAATCATGTCAAGACCTTATTGGCTCCAGATATAACAGAGACATCAAATATTCAGAGTTTAGCGGAAAGTACAAAGTTTGATCATTAAAAACTAAAACCTAAAATTTTCTCAAACAAAACCTCCTAAGCCTCACTTAAAAATATTTATAACACATTTGCATCAAGAATAGTGTAGGAGGCTTAGGTTCATAATATCCACCAAAACCCATAATAACCCTACTCTCCCTGTAAGGGAAAGTACTCCTGCTCGGCCGGGGGCTGTGCCAACTCAATCTCCGTACCTGAAAATGTAAGGGAGTGAGCATTGCACATGAAATAGAAAGCAGTTTCTAACTAGACATAACAACCCACTAGGTCAAGCACAATTAGCAAATAAGCATATTTTCACATATAGCATACCACACTCATTTCATTATTTCCACACTCGTTACTTATTTCACATTTCCATCTTCATTATTCATTTCAACGTCCAATTTCACTATTCATTTCAACATTCATTTCCCTTATTAATTTACTCATTTCACATACTTATTTCATTTCAATATCCATTTTCATTCTTCATTTCAACACCCCTTTTCTTTTTCTTTCCATTTCATTCTTTAAGATGCATCACACACCATTGTACTTCACCTCCACACTGGAAGTTACCTCATACATTTCCTTATTTAAATTAGGTGTCCCTCAGGTCAGAGGTCAACACATTTTTAACATTTTATTCATTTCGTGCCCCTCAGGTCAGAGGTCAACACATTTTAACATTTTATTCATAAAAATACATTTCGCGCCATTGTACTTCACCTCCACACCGGAAGGTACCTCATACAATGTGGCCTAGGGATACTTCACCTCCACACCGGAAGGTACCTCATATCGTTGTACTTCACCTCCACACCGGAAGGTACCTCATACAAGTTGGCCTGCAGGTACTTCACCTCCACACCGGAAGGTACCTCATACCATCGTACTTCACCTCCACACCGGAAGGTACCTCATACATTTGGCCTATGGGTACTTCACCTCCACACCGGAAGGTACCTCATACCATCGTACTTCACCTCCACACCGGAAGGTACCTCATACATTTGGCCTATGGGTACTTCACCTCCACACCGGAAGGTACCTCATACCATCGTACTTCACCTCCACACCAGAAGGTACCTCATACAATTTGGCCGGTGGGTACTTCACCTCCACGCCGGAAGGTACCTCATACAACCACCCAGTTTATACTTAAACATTAATCTCATGATAAACAATTCATTCATAAACACATTTAACCACAATCAACACATAATCTTTCATGTAATTTCCGTATTCATTTCCTTTCTTAGTTACCACATTCATACCAAATAGTGTTCTCTTTCATAGCCCAACATTTAGATTTTACATATATCATCTTTTACTTTGTTTTGCACGTAATCCTTTTACTTCCATTTCCTAGTTTCACATGTTAAATTCCTAAACCATAACCCTTATTCACAATTGATAATACTTTAACATTTATTCTCATTTAGAATTTAGTAACAACTACGCACATTCATCTCATATAGTCATTTTCATTCCATCTTCTTCCTATATCAATTTATTCCACAACACATAATTATATTAGCTATAGCAATTAATTATCATTTGATTCACAACTTTACCAATAAAAGCAACAATCATAGAAATCCTTTATGTCCACTTCATTAACACATTACCCAATTCCTCATGTATTTCAATATAATCATTAACCAAATTTCATTTATCAAATGATTGATTCTTATGGTATTGGGTTTCCTTTTCCTAGTCTTAATATCAAATCATCATGCATATTTAATTAATTAGAATTTTATGTTTCATAACCCAGGGTTTTATAATCTAATTTTCTCCCCTAACACATAATCCTAACAAGCATTATATACTAACTAGACCCAACTCCCTAGAACAAGGCAAAGCTCACTATATCCACTCCCTTACCTCAAATACTTAGAGATAAGGAGATCCCCAAATGCCCTATGCTTGAGTTTGCCCACCAATAAGGTACCCAACCAAAGGATAAGGATGGTACCTAATATAGAGTTACAAAAGAGAGGAAATCATCATTTATGTCATGAATCAAGTCAAGAATCAAAGAAAAATGGTGCCTCCAAAGCCTAGCATTGAAAAACCACCATTGAAGGTAGAGAGAGAGAGAGAAAACGAATTTGAAAGGAAAAGAGAGGAATCCACAATCAAACACTTACTTGAAGATGATAATAACAACCCTTGATGATGGAATGAGTGCTACCCACTTGATTCTTGATCAAATGGAAGTGAGAGAATCTTGAACCCTAGAGGAGAGAGAAAGCACGAATTTTAGAGAGGGAAAGAGGGAAACCCACAACATAATACTTACTTGGAGATGAGAATAGCAAGATTTGATGATTGAATGAGTGTGAAATCACTTGCCTTGGATTGATTGTGGAGGAGCAAGTGAAACCCCTACGAGGAAGAGAGGGAGTCGCGTATGAGAGGAAAAGAGGAGAAGATGAGTTTGAGAGAGAGAATGGATTATGGGGGAGAGAGTGTAGAGTTTTATTTGTTTGGGGGAGGAAAAATGAGTGGCTATGATTTAATCCACAAAAAGAGATTCTCTTTTGTGTGGTGGAGAGTGCACAACGTGCACTCTTCTTTTTTTTTTGTACAGACCCTAAAATAATCGATTATTCTAGCCAAATAATCGATTATTTCTTCAATGCAACATTTCTCAGTACATTCACCAGAGGCCTTATAATCGATTAAAGCCCTGAAAGTAATCGATTATAGCTCAAAATAATCGATTACTTCATATGAGGTAATCGATTAGAATTGCTGCAACTTTTTATTGTTTTCATCAGGGGCCTTGTAATCGATTACCGACCATCCAGTAATCGATTATTTAGTGGAAAAGTCAGATTTTGATGATTTTTCTAACTCCAATTCATTTCCTTAGGTCCCCATATCCCTTTAGTTTTGGTTTGATACTTGAAACCTTCCTCGAATCTTGGAAATTCTTCCTAATTAATTGGCATAATTTCCCATTATGCCGGAATCAAAATTAGGGATGTTACATGAACCCCACACAATAATCAACTTAATCAAGTGAACCCCACATTCGAATCAACTTAGTCAAGTGAACCCCACACAATAATCAACTTAGTCAAGTGAACCCCACATTCTAATCAACTTAGTCAAGTGAACCCCACATTCTAATCAACTTAATCAAGTGAACCCCGCACAATAATCAACTTAGTCAAGTGAACCCCACATTCTAATCAACTTAGTCAAGTGAACCCCACACAATAATCAACATAGTCAAGTGAACCCCACATTCTAATCAACTTACTCAAGTGAACCCCACATAATAATCAACTTAGTCAAGTGAACCCCAATTCTAATCAACTTAGTCAAGTGAACCCCACACAATAATCAACTTAGTCAAGTGAACCCCACATTCTAATCAACTTAGTCAAGTGAACCCCACACAATAATCAACTTAGTCAAGTGAACCCCACACAATAATCAACTTAGTCAAGTGAACCCCACATTCTAATCAACTTAGTCAAGTGAGCCCCACATTCTAATCAACTTAGGCAAGTGAACCCCACATTCTAATCAACTTAATCAAGTGAACCCCACATTCTAATCAACTTAGTCAAGTGAACCCCACATTCTAATCAACTTAGTCAAGTGAACCCCACACAATAATCAAATTAGTCAAGTGAACCCCTCACAATAATCAACTTAGTCAAGTGAACCCCACATTCTAATCAACTTAATCAAGTGAACCCCACGCAATAATCAACTTAGTCAAGTGAACCCCACATTCTAATCAACTTAGTCAAGTGAACCCCACAATAATCAACTTAGTCAAGTGAACCCCACACAATAATCAACTTAGTCAAGTGAACCCCACATTCTAATCAACTTAGTCAAGTGAACCCCACACAATAATCAACTTATTCAAGTGAACCCCACATTCTAATCAACTTAGTCAAGTGAACCCCACACAATAATCAACTTAGTCAAGTGAACCCCACACAATAATCAACTTAATCAAGTGAACCCCACACAATAATTAACTTAGTCAAATGAACACCACATTCTAATCAACTTAGTCAAGTGAACCCCACACAATAATCAACTTAATCAAGTGAACCCCACATTCTAATCAACGTAGTGAAGTGAACCCCACACAATAATCAACATTGTCAAGTGAACCCCACATTCTAATCAATTTAGTCAAGTGAACCCCACACAATAATAACCTTAGTCAAGTGAACCCCACACGATAATCAACTTAGTTAAGTGAACCCCACATTTTAATCAACTTAATCAAGTGAACCCCACATTCTAATCGACTTAGTCAAGTGAACCCCACATTCTAATCGACTTAGTCAAGTGAACCCCACATTATAATCGACTTAGTCAAGTGAACCCCACCGGTTAATCAAGTAATTATGTATATATAAACATATATGCCCATGAGCTCTATAGTCTAACTTAAACTTCTAGACTTTACTTATTTGTCACTCTCTTGGTGAGTAACCACTGGAGTCCTTTGTAACTCCAATAGGCCGAGGAGAAACTGCTCTGATACCAAAAATGTAACACCCTATGAAATAATTACCCTTAATTACCCCAAAATTAGGATTTAAAATTTCTTTTAATATGGATATGATATTTGCCAAAATAATATTTCCTTTCATTAATGACATAAACATCAGAGTTAATAAAGCGGAAAACTTAAATGCATCAAATACATAAAGTATAAGTTTAGGTACATTCAGTTCGGTCATTCAAAATACAATCAGTGTTTTAGCTCGGCCCAACTGGTCGAGACCCATCTACCTATCTGACTCTAAATAACTTACTCTCCCTGAGAGGGAGAGTGATCCTGCTCGGCCGGGGACTGCGTCTGCTCGGGCTCAGTACCTGAAAAATGGTAAGGAGGTGAGCATTACACAGAACTTAAATAAGCAGTTTCTAAGATGACATACCGAACTACCAAGCCAAACACAAGTAGTCAAATAGCAAATAAATCACAAGTAATCAAACCCATATATCTCATGCATATATCAACATTTAGCTCGGTTCGCAAACCCACAACCTCGTCCGGCTCGGCTCACATCATCAACCAGTTAACTCAATACTAGCTATACCTCGGTTTACATTCTCTTACCTCTGATTACCATCTCTATCTTGGATTCCTTACTCATTATTCCACTTTGACATAGCTTACAATCTTTTACTCTTCTCGGATGCATACACCCAGTGCATGTCTTACACCTTTTGAGTCAGATATTGGAGCGTCCATAACTGCGAGTACCACAATACCCGTCTTACAGCTGCGAGCACCACAATGCTCGGCTTACGCGATCAATGCACGCACCCAGTACGCGTCTGCTATGACCAGGAACACTACGGCCGATCATTCTATGGAGTAAGGAGTGTCCATAACTGCAAGTACCACCATACTCGTCTTACAGCTGCGAGCACCACAATGCTCGGCTTACGCGATCAATGCACGCACCCAGTACGCGTCTGCTATGACCAGGAACACTTCGTACCGATTCCGTTCTCGGAACCTTGTGTGTCATAACTGCGAGCACCACCATGCTCGTCTTACAGCTGCGAGCACCACAATGCTCGGCTTACGCGATCAATGCACGCACCCGGTACGCGTTTTCTATGACCCGACCACACAACCATTTCTCTTTAATTCCCTTTATCTTATTAACCATTACTTTTAGTTCGGCCCACCTCAGTTCACCTCTAGTTTATTCCTCTTTGCATCTATCTCGGCTCAACCCTTCACCCATTCCCGATTCCATTAATCCTATTATCTATCTCGTCTACCTAACTCATTATGTAACTTATTAGTTTCTCTTTTCGATCCACCCTGGTTACCATTTTTTCTCATTCTCCATTCTCACCCTCTCTCGGCTCGGCCACAGATACAAACACCAAATATCAAAGCTCATAAACACTTATACCACAACAACCGTATGCACAAAACATTTAGTCAATCCATCATATAAAATACAGCATATGAAATATAGCATGTAATCAAAATTGATATTCCATCTTCACCTAAAATCCATGTTTCTAGTTCATTCATTAATTCCCCTTTTTCCCTTCTTACCATTTCTCTTCTAACATTAACCTATGTCCATTCCCTAATCTAATACCCACTCTTAGTACCCTTTATGAACACCCTAGAAACCCAAACTCAAGTAGTGGTAACACTCACTCCTTACCTCAAACCGTGAGAGATAAGAGTTGAGAGCTTGAGAATGACTTCGTTGACCTAGACCTTGACCTTGTGAGCTTCACACCACTCGAATCCGTGTCCTCCTTGCTGCCACCACAACACCACCACGGTCCAGGGACGCCGGAACAGAAGAGAACAGAGAGGAGGAGGGTTCCATTTTGTGAGAAGAGAGGGAGAAAGAAAGTGTTGGGGTTTTGTTTGCTGAAGCTTTGGAGGAGAAAGAGAGAGATTCGTAGGAGGAAGAGAATGAGAAATGCAAAGTGTGATATGTGGTGTTTTGGGCTTTCTTTTATTCATTTAGGGAAAAATATTTGTGTGGCTAGGATTCATTGGCTTCTTGTGGAAGCTAGATTGCATGGCCAAGATTCATTGGCTTCTTGAGGAAGCCATGAATAGTACATTGAAAGGGACATAAAGTAGTGATAGTGACATAAAGTGAAAGATAGTACCGTACGGATGGCACGAAAACCAAAGGGTCAACAACTCAACACGAGCTGGCACGGAAGAGCTAGGATGTGTCGGATAGAGTACGTCGGCTGGGACACGTCGGCTTGGTTCGTAGGAACAGCAGTAGTCCGAGCCTCCTTCTTGGATGTTACTGTGAGGTGCGCTGAGGTCGGCTAATCCGGACTAGACAATGGGTTTCACGTTGGGTTCCCTTTCAGCTCGGTTCAGAAGCACACAATCTTGTCTAGCTCGGCCGAGATCGGGCCGAGGCCTTAATCTCACATCCTAGGTCGGCCTATGCTCATACTACCCTTCTAACCTTGTACAATTTCTAAGGCTTAACGCTATCCTTAAATAGATATTTATATATTAAAATTATATTATTTAATATCAATTTTTGGGATGTTACATTCCTCTCCCACTTACAGGAATTTCGTCCTCGAAATTTAGTCAGCATTGAACAATTGCGGATATGACTGCTTCATCTTCTCCTCGAGTTCCCAAGTAGCTTCCTCCACACCATTTCGATTCCATACTACCTTGACCATGGGGATTTCCTTTCCTCTGAGTCGTCTGACTTGTCTATCTCCAACTCGGTCTGGTAGGACTTCGAAGGTCAGATTGTCTCTTAGCGGCAGTTCATCCACTGCTATCACATGAGAGGGATCGTGAATGTATCTCCTAAGTTGCGAGACATGGAACACATCGTGGAGCTTAGACAAGTGCGGAGGTAGAGCGATTCTGTACGCTACTGGTCCGACCTTCTCCGATATCTGGTATGGTCCGACAAACCTAGGGATCAACTTCTTTGATTTGATAGCTCGGCCGATACCCGTTATAGGGGATACCCGAAGAAATACATGATCTCCCTCGATGAAGTTCAAGGGTTTCCTTCTCTTGTCGGCATAGCTCTTCTGTCGGTCCTGAGCGGCTTTCATCTTCCCTTGTATCATTCGGATCTTCTCAGTTGTCTCCTGAACAATGTCGGGACCAATCAACAAGTTTTCACCTATCTGGAACCAGCATAGCGGCGTTCGGAATTTCCGACCATACAAGGCTTCGAAAGGAGCCATTCTGATACTTGAATGAAAGCTGTTGTTGTAGGTGAATTCGACCAACGACAATAGTGTTTCCCAGCTTTCCGACTGTTCAAGCACGCATGTTCTCAGCAAGTCCTCAAGAGTCTGAATGGTGCGCTCGGATTGTCCATCGGTTTGGGGATGGTAATCTGTGCTAAATCTCAACTTTGTACCCATGGCTTCTTGCAGACTCTGCCAGAATCGAGATAAGAAGCGAGGATCATGGTCCGACACTATGCTGCTCGGAACACCATGGAGTCCGACGATGTCCTTTATGTACAGTTGCGTCAGCTTCTCCAAGCTGTACTTCATGTTGATCGGCAGGAAATGAGCGCACTTTGTAAGTCGGTCCACCACAACCCAAATGGCTTCCTGCCCTGCTCTCGTCCTCGGTAGACCGGATACAAAATCCATCGAAATGCTGTCCCACTTCCATTGAGGGATCTCCAACGACTTGAGCAATCCTCCTGGTTTCTGATGCTCGATCTTGGCTTTCTGACATGTCAAGCATCGAGACACATAATCGGCCACATCGGTCTTCAACTTCGGCCACCAAAACAACCTCTTCAGATCCTGGTACATCTTTGTGGCACCTGGGTGAAGACTCATCTTCTTCTTGTGGGCTTCTTCCATCAACTCTCTCCGGACTTCAAAGTCCATGGGAATGCAAACTCGGCCTCGAAATCGCACAAGACCATCAGATCCTTTAGTGAAATCAGGTTCATCCTTGTCTCCGGCTCTTTCTAATAGCTTTTGGAGCTCTAGGTCGGCGACCTGCCTTTCCTTAATGAAACCCACGAAATCATTGGTTACTTGCAGCATTTCCAGTACCACACTGTTTTCCTTTTTATGTATGCCTAGGTTAAGGTCACTGAACTCCTACATTAACTGCATCTCTCGGACCATCATGTTGCTCAAATGAAGACTCTTCCTGCTCAGTGCGTCGGCCACCACGTTGGCCTTTCCAGGATGATAGTGCAAGTTGAAATCATAGTCCTTCAAGAATTCTACCCATCTGCGCTGCCTCATATTTAACTCCTTCTGGTCGAATAGGTAGCCGAGACTCTTGTGGTCACTGAACACTTCAAACTTCGTGCCATACAGGTAATGTCTCCAGATCTTAAGGGCGAACACTACTGCTGCCAATTCGAGATCATGCGTAGGGTAGTTCTGCTCGTGTTGCCGAAGTTGCCGAGAGGCATACGCCACCACTTTTCCTTGTTGCATCAGCACACAGCCAAGGCCCTGCTTTGAGGCGTCACAAAATACGTCAAAGGTTTTGGTCGGATCGGGTAAAATCAACACGGGCGAGCTCGTCAACCTTTTCTTTAGCTCTTGAAAGCTCTGTTCACACACCTCGGACCATTGGTATGGGATATCCTTTCTAGTTAACGAGGTCAACGGTAGCGCCAGTTTAGAGAATCCTTCAATGAATCTTCTGTAATACCCTGCAAGACCGAGGAAACTCCTGATCTCAGTGACCGAGTTGGGTCTCTCCCACTTAAGTACCGCTTCCACCTTGGAGGGATCAACTGCTACACCTTGCTCGGATATCACATGTCTGAGGAAATGAACCTCGTTGAGCCAAAAGCTGCACTTAGAGAGCTTAGCGTAAAGATTCTTATCCTTCAAAGCCTGCAACACCGTTCTCAGATGCTGCTCGTGCTCACTCGGATTTTGGGAGTAGATGAGGATATCGTCAATGAAGACTATCACAAACGAGTCCAGGTAAGGTCGGAAGATTCTATTCATGTAGTCCATGAAGATAGCTGGGGCATTGGTAAGTCCAAAGGGCATAACCACGTACTCAAAATGCCCATACCTTGATCGGAAGGCTGTCTTCGGAATGTCTTCTTCTCGGACTCGGATTTGGTGATATCCAGATCGGAGATCTATCTTTGAAAACACCGACGCTCCCTTGAGTTGGTCCAATAAGTCATCAATCCGAGGGAGGGGATATTTATTCTTCACCGTTACCGCGTTGAGCTTCCTATAGTCAGTGCACATTCTGAGACTACCATCTTTCTTTTTCACAAACAGGATTGGGGCTCCCCACGGCGATACGCTTGGTCGGATTAGCTTTTTGGCCAAAAGTTCTTCCAGCTGTTTCTTAAGCTCTTCTAACTCGGGAGGCGCCATTCTGTATGGAGCAATTGAGATCGGGCCAGTTCCCGGAAGGAGGTCTATACTGAACTCTACTTCTCTATTCGGCGGTAAGCCAAGCATTTCATCCGAGAAAACCTCAGGGAATTCTCCGACCACAGGAATTTGGTCTAAGGTCGGTTCCTCTGTTGTCTCTAACTTCGCAACAAAAGGGCCACTAAAGATTACGGTCTTTTCTCGGCAATCGAGTAAGACATGGTGTTGAGACATCTAGTCCATGCCAAGGATAATATCTAGCTTGGTTAGAGGTAGACAAATCAAATTGACTTTAAATTCTTTGCCTAATACTTGGATAGGGCACTCTAGATACATTTTAGAAGTGATTACAGAAGAATTGGTTGGGGTAGAAATGGATAGTTTGTAAGGCATTTCTACTGGGGATAGTTTTAGTCTATTCATACAGTCAAGGGAAATGAAAGAATGTGTGGCTCCACAGTCAAATAGCACGGCACATGGAATACTGTTTACTCGACAAGTACATTCGGATCAGTTCGTCAGCATCAGTCACTTCTTCACCATCCATAGTGTAAACCTTGCCTCTCTGCATAGGTCGGTTAACACCGGTCTGATGTGCCTTGGTCACATTGACCTCTTCCTTCATAGTATTCTCGGTACACCGGGCTGCAAAATGGCCAGGCTTGCCACATCGGAAACAGGATCCTCTGGTTTTGCTCGGATCCAGATTCCAGCATTCCCCCCGGTGCTGCCTTCCACAATGTTGGCATATCGGATACGGGCCAGGAATAGCCACCATTTGACCACTACTCCTCGGAGCTGTTGACATTCTGGAGTTCGGATTCACATATGGGGCAGATCTCTGGACAAATCCTTTTTCTCTGATCGGACCCACTCCTTTCTGTGTCGACTTGCTCCTCTTTCCATCAGCTTTCCTCTTAAGCCCTTTCTCATAGGTGCTAGCCATGTTCACTAGTTGCGAGAGATTGGCCACGTTCTGATATTCGAATGCGAGCCGAATGTCGTCACGGAGACCAGACTCAAACTTGATGCACTTGGTACGCTCATCAGCATCTCGGTAGCTTCCTGAATAACGGATCAAATCTTCGAACTGAGCGGCATACTCCCCAACGCTCAAGTTCCTCTGTTCCAACTTAAGAAAAGCGAGCTCCTTCTCTTTCCTGACATCCTCGGGAAAGTACTTTCCGAGGAAGCGGGCTCGGAACAAATCCCAAGTGATGACCTCATTAGCCGCTTCCAGTCCTCGGCTCTGTTGATCCCACCAGTGCTCGGCTTCATTAACCAACACAAACTCGGCCAACCTCACCTTGTACTCATAGGGAGGTTGCAGAGATCGGAAGATCTTCTCAATGTCCTGGAGCCATCTCTGAGCTCCATCGGGATTGTAACCTCCTTCGAACCGAGGCGGTTCGTTCTTCCGAAATCGGCTCATCCAGTCAATCTCGACCGGAGCCGGAGGTTGAGGCTGAAGGGCTGCAGCTGCAGCTGCTGCGGTTGCGGCGATGTTTTGAGCGAGGTTCTCAGCCTGATTCTGCTGAGCCTGCGCTTGGTTTTGCTGTAGTTGAACCAGAGTTTCCAACACAGCAGCAATTCGGTCGTTATCAGCTCGTCTCCCAGCCATGTTGCTCGGTCATGGAGAGAAAGCCAATTAACCACCGGTTAATCAAGTAATTATGTATATATAAACATATATGCCCATGAGCTCTATAGTCTAACTTAAACTTCTAGACTTTACTTATTTGTCACTCTCTTGGTGAGTAACCACTGGAGTCCTTTGTAACTCCAATAGGCTGAGGAGAAACTGTTCTGATACCAAAAATGTAACACCCTATGAAATAATTACCCTTAATTACCCCAAAATTAGGATTTAAAATTTCTTTTAATATGGATATGATATTTGCCAAAATAATATTTCCTTTCATTAATAACAAAAACATCAGAGTTAATAAAGCGGAAGACTTAAATGCATCAAATACATAAAGTATAAGTTTAGGTACATTCAGTTCGGTCATTCAAAATACAATCAGTGTTTTAGCTCGGCCCAACTGGCCGAGACCCATCCACCTATCTGACTCTAAATAACTTACTCTCCCTGAGAGGGAGAGTGATCCTGCTCGGCCGGGGACTGCGTCTGCTCGGGCTCAGTACCTGAAAAATGGTAAGGAGGTGAGCATTACACAGAACTTAAATAAGCAGTTTCTAAGATGACATACCGAACTACCAAGCCAAACACAAGTAGTCAAATAGCAAATAAATCACAAGTAATCAAACCCATATATCTCATGCATATATCAACATTTAGCTCGGTTCGCAAACCCACAACCTCGTCTGGCTCGGCTCACATCATCAACCAGTTAACTCAATACTAGCTATACCTCGGTTTACATTCTCTTACCTCTGATTACCATCTCTATCTCGGATTCCTTACTCATTATTCCACTTTGACATAGCTTACAATCTTTTACTCTTCTCGGATGCATACACCCAGTGCATGTCTTACACCATTTGAGTCGGATATTGGAGCGTCCATAACTGCGAGTACCACAATACCCGTCTTACAGCTGCGAGCACCACAATGCTCGGCTTACGCGATCAATGCACGCACCCAGTACGCGTCTGCTATGACCAGGAACACTACCGCCGATCATTCTATGGAGTAAGGAGTATCCATAACTGCGAGTACCACCATACTCGTCTTACAGCTGCGAGCACCACAATGCTCGGCTTACGCGATCAATGCACGCACCCAGTACGCGTCTGCTATGACCAGGAACACTACCGCCGATCATTCTATGGAGTAAGGAGTGTCCATAACTGCGAGTACCACCATACTCGTCTTACAGCTGCGAGCACCACAATGCTCGGCTTACGCGACCAATGCACGCACCCAGTACGCGTCTGCTATGACCAGGAACACTTCGTACCGATTCCATTCTCGGAACCTTGTGTGTCATAACTGCGAGCACCACCATGCTCGTCTTACAGCTGCGAGCACCACAATGCTCGGCTTACGCGATCAATGCACGCACCCGGTACACGTCTGCTATGACCCGACCACACAACCATTTCTCTTTAATTCCCTTTATTTTATTAACCATAACTTTTAGTTCGGCCCACCTCAGTTCACCTCTAGTTTATTCCTCTTTGCATCTATCTCGGCTCAACCCTTCACCCATTCCCGATTCCATTAATCCTATTATCTATCTCGTCTACCTAACTCATTATGTAACTTATTAGTTTGTCTTTTCGATCCACCCTGGTTACCATTTTTTCTCATTCTCCATTCTCACCCTCTCTCGGCTCGGCCACAGATACAAACACCAAATATCAAAGCTCATAAACACTTATACCACAACAACCGTATGCACAAAACATTTAGTCAATCCATCATATAAAATACAGCATATGAAATATAGCATGTAATCAAAATTGATATTCCATCTTCACCTAAAATCCATGTTTCTAGTTCATTCATTAATTCCCCTTTTTCCATTCTTACCATTTCTCTTCTAACATTAACCTATGTCCATTCCCTAATCTAATACCCACTCTTAGTACCCTTTATGAACACACTAGAAACCCAAACTCAAGTAGAGGTAACACTCACTCCTTACCTCAAACCGTGAGAGATAAGAGTTGAGAGCTTGAGAATGACTTCCTTGACCTAGACCTTGACCTTGTGAGCTTCACACCACTCGAATCCGTGTCCTCTTTGCTGCCACCACAACACCACCATGGTCCAGGGACGCCGGAACAGAAGAGAACAAAGAGGAGGAGGGTTCCGTTTTGTGAGAAGAGAGGAGAAAGAAAGTGTTGGGGTTTTGTTTGCTGAAGCTTTGGAGGAGAAAGAGAGAGATTCGTAGGAGGAAGAGAATGAGAAATGCAAAGTGTGATATGTGGTGTTTTGGGCTTTCTTTTATTCATTTAGGGAAAAATATTTGTGTGGCTAGGATTCATTGGCTTCTTGTGGAAGCTAGATTGTATGGCCAAGATTCATTGGCTTCTTGAGGAAGCCATGAATAGTACATTGAAAGGGACATAAAGTAGTGATAGTGACATAAAGTGAAAGATAGTACCGTACGGATGGCACGGAAACCAAAGGGTCAACAGCTCAACATGAGCTGGCACTGA
Source organism: Crotalaria pallida (assembly GCA_037953625.1). NCBI lineage: Eukaryota > Viridiplantae > Streptophyta > Magnoliopsida > Fabales > Fabaceae > Crotalaria > Crotalaria pallida. The sequence continues at coordinate 47,259,600 of CM075649.1, read as the reverse complement.
AGAGCTAGGATGTGTCGGATAGAGTACGTCGGCTGGGACACGTCGGCTTGGTTCGTAGGAACAGCAGTAGTCCGAGCCACCTTCTCGGATGTTACTGTGAGGTGCGCTGAGGTCGGCTAATCCGGACTGGACAATTGGTTTCACGTTGGGTTCCCTTTCAGCTCGGTCCAGAAGCACACAATCTTGTCTAGCTCGGCCGAGATCGGGCCGAGGCCTTAATCTCACATCCTAGGTCGGCCTATGCTCATACTACCCTTCTAACCTTGTACCATTTCTAAGGCTTAACCCTATCATTAAATAGATATTTATATATTAAAATTATATTATTTAATATCAATTTTTGGGATGTTACAAAGTGAACCCCACACAATAATCAGCTTAGTCAAGTGAACCCCACACAATAATAAACTTAGTCAAGAGAACCCCACACAGTAATCAACTTAGTCAAGTGAACCCCACATTCTAATCAACTTAATCAAGTGAACCCCACACAATAATCAACTTAGTCAAGTGAACCCCACATTCTAATCAACGTAGTCAAGTGAACCTTACACAATAATCAACTTAATCAAGTGAACCCCACATTCTAATCAACTTAGTCAAGTGAACCCCACACAATAATCAACTTAGTCAAGTGAACCCCGCATGCTAATCAACTTAGTCAAGTGAACCCCACACAATAATCAACTTAGTCAAGTGAACCCCCCACAATAATCAACTTAATCAAGTGAACCCCACACAATAATTAACTTAGTCAAGTGAACACCACATTCTAATCAACTTAGTCAAGTGAACCCCACACAATAATCAACTTAATCAAGTGAACCCCACATTCTAATCAACGTAGTGAAGTGAACCCCACACAATAATCAACATTGTCAAGTGAACCCCACATTCTAATCAATTTAGTCAAGTGAACCCCACACAATAATCAACTTAGTCAAGTGAACCCCACACGATAATCAACTTAGTTAAGTGAACCCCACATTTTAATCAACTTTATCAAGTGAACCCCACATTCTAATCTACTTAGTCAAGTGAACCCCTCATTCTAATCGACTTAGTCAAGTGAACCCCACACAATAATCAACTTAATCAAGTGAACCCCACATTCTAATCAACTTAATCAAGTGAACCCCACACAATAATCAACTTAGTCAAGTGAACCCTACATTCTAATCAACTTAGTCAAGTGAACCCAACACAATAATCAACTTAATCAAGTGAACCCCACATTCGAATCAACTTAGTCAAGTGAACCCCACACAATAATCAACTTTGTCAAGTGAACCCCACATTCTAGTCAACTTAGTCAAGTGAACCCCACATTCTAATCAACTTAATCAAGTGAACCCCGCACAATAATCAACTTAGTCAAGTGAACCCCAATTCATATCAACTTAGTCAAGTGAACCCCACACAATAATCAACTTAGTCAAGTGAACCCCACATTCTAATCAACTTAGTCAAGTGAACCCCACACAATAATCAACTTAGACAAGTGAAACCTACATTCTAATCAACTTAATCAAGTGAACCCCACACAATAATCAACTTAATCAAGTGAACCCCACATTCGAATCAACTTAGTCAAGTGAACCCCACACAATAATCAACTTAGTCAAGTGAACCCCACATTCTAATCAACTTAGTCAAGTGAACCCCACATTCTAATCAACTTAATCAAGTGAACCCCGCACAATAATCAACTTAGTCAAGTGTACCCCACATTCTAATCAACTTAGTCAAGTGAACCCCACACAATAATCAACTTAGTCAAGTGAACCCCACATTCTAATCAACTTACTCAAGTGAACCCCACACAATAATCAACTTAGTCAAGTGAACCCCAATTCTAATCAACTTAGTCAAGTGAACCCCACACAATAATCAACATAGTGAAGTGAACCCCACAGTCTAATCAACTTAGTCAAGTGAACCCCACACAATAATCAACTTAGTCAAGTGAACCCCACACAATAATCAACTTAGTTAAGTGAACCCCACACAATAATCAACTTAGTCAAGTGAACCCCACACAATAATCAACTTAGTCAAGTGAACCCCACATTCTAATCAACTTAGTCAAGTGAGCCCCACATTCTAATCAACTTAGTCAAGTGAACCCCACATTCTAATCAAGTTAATCATGTGAACCCCACATTCTAATCAACTTAGTCAAGTGAACCCCACATTCTAATAACCTTAGTCAAGTGAACCCCACACAATAATCAACTTAGTCAAGTGAACCCCTCACAATAATCAACATAGTCAAGTGAACCCCACATTCTAATCAACTTAATCAAGTGAACCCCACGCAATAATCAACTTAGTCAAGTGAACCCTACATTCTAATCAACTTAATCAAGTGAACCCCACACAATAATCAACTTAATCAAGTGAACCCCACATTCGAATCAACTTAGTCAAGTGAACCCCACACAATAATCAACTTAGTCAAGTGAACCCCAAATTCTAATCAACTTAGTCAAGTGAACCCCACATTCTAATCAACTTAATCAAGTGAACCCCGCACAATAATCAACTTAGTCAAGTGAACCCCACATTCTAATCAACTTAGTCAAGTGAACCCCACACAATAATCAACTTAGTCAAGTGAACCCCACATTCTAATCAACTTACTCAAGTGAACCCCACACAATAATCAACTTAGTCAAGTGAACCCCAATTCTAATCAACTTAGTCAAGTGAACCCCACACAATAATTAACTTAGTCAAGTGAACCCCACATTCTAATCAACTTAGTCATGTGAACCCCACACAATAATCAACTTAGTCAAGTGAACCCTACATTCTAATCAACTTAATCACGTGAACCCCACACAATAATCAACTTAATCAAGTGAACCCCACATTCGAATCAACATAGTCAAGTGAACCCCACACAGTAATCAACTTAGTCAAGTGAACCCCACATTCTAATCAACTTAGTCAAGTGAACCCCACATTCTAATCAACTTAATCAAGTGAACCCCGCACAATAATCAACTTAGTCAAGTGAACCCCACATTTTAATCAACTTAGTCAAGTGAACCCCACACAATAATCAACTTAGTCAAGTGAACCCCACATTCTAATCAACATACTCAAGTGAACCCCACACAATAATCAACTTAGTCAAGTGAGCCCCAATTCTAATCTACTTAGTCAAGTGAACCCCACACAATAATCAACTTAGTCAAGTGAACCCCACATTCTAATCAACTTAGTCAAGTGAACCCCACACAATAATCAACTTAGTCAAGTGAACCCCACACAATAATCAACTTAGTCAAGTGAACCCCACATTCTAATCAACTTAGTTAAGTGAACCCCACACAATAATCAACTTAGTCAAGTGAACCCCACACAATAATCAACTTAGTCAAGTGAACCCCACATGTTAATCAACTTAGTCAAGTGAGCCCCACATTCTAATCAACTTAGTCAAGTGAACCCCACATTCTAATAAACTTAATCAAGTGAACCCCACATTCTAATCAACTTAGTCAAGTGAACTCCACATTCTAATCAACTTAGTCAAGTGAACCCCACACAATAATCAACTTAGTCAAGTGAACCCCTCACAATAATCAACTTAGTCAAGTGAACCCCACATTCTAATCAACTTAATCAAGTGAACCCCATGCAATAATCAACTTAGTCAAGTGAACCCCACATTCTAATCATCTTAGTCAAGTGAACCCCACACAATAATCAACTTAGTCAAGTGAACCCCACATTCTAATCAACTTAGTCAAGTGAACCCCACACAATAATCAACTTAGTCAAGTGAACCCCACATTCTAATCAACTTAGTCAAGTGAACCCCACACAATAATCAACTTAGTCAAGTGAACCCCACACAATAATCAACTTAATCAAGTGAACCCCACACAATAATCAACTTTGTCAAGTGAACCTCACATTCTAATCAACTTAATCAAGTGAACCCCACACAATAAACAACTTAATCAAGTGAACCCCACATTCTAATCAACTTAGTCAATTGAACCCCACACAATAATCAACTTAGTCAAGTGAACCCCACATTCTAATCAACTTAGTCAAGTGAACCTGTAACATCCCGAATTTTAATTCCAATAGTAATTAGAATAATGATAAGATTTGGAAGTAAGGATTATTATAAAAAGGATTTAAAATGATGGATCAGGAGTTCTTTGAATGCCATAAAGGAGTCAAGAAGCATTGGCATGAGAAAGGAGGTTGAAAGATGAACAAAAGAGCGTTAGAAGCAATGTTTTCGGTGTTGTAAACACCCTATATTAGGAAATTCAAAATAAAAGATTTAAAACTCTAAACAAGAATTCCACCGTTGGATGTGAATATTATTACGTATGGAAGCTTGATTTAAAATTTGAGCAAGATCCAACGGTTAACGAAGAATTTATGGCGATTTGAAAGCAAGATGAAAATAAAAGGAAAATAGGAGAAAAATAAAAAGGGAAGTAGCAGTGGCTACTCGAGTAGTGCATGGACTACTCAAGTACCACGAGTCTGCAGAGAAAAAAATAAAGGTCATGGGGCACACGAAATGCCCCATTCTTCCTCCCCAAGTTGGGATATCAAATTTCCAAGACAACCCAAGGTTCCATAGCTCATTTCCAAGCTTTTTCCTTCATCATCCAAGCTTCACCATCATCATCTCCATCATCCTCATCATCATCATCACCCTCCCCACCTTGCTTTCTCTCTCAATCCATGGGTATGAGTTAGGGTTCAAAGGCTTCAACACCCACTCTTGATTTCCACCATTTCAAGCTCAAAGTAAGTGAGATTCAAGCTTTCCTCGTCATTTCCTTCATGTTATACGAATTTCCCCCCATAATCTCTAACTAATTTCACTTCTTTTGCTTCATGGCTTATTTTCTCTCTCCTCCATAGCTTTGAAGCTTTCTCTCTCTACATTAAGGCTTGGAGAAACAAACTCTCTCTCACTACACATTTGGAGGCTATTTGGTTGGAGCTAAAAAGGGGGATTTTAAAGAGTTAGGGTTTGGTACTCCCTTCTCTCTCTCTCTCTATAAGGTTAAGGTAAGAGGGTTGTGTTACCTCTATTTAGGACATGATCTCTATGTTGTTTATGGTGATGGCTAGGAATAGAAAAGATTAGTTAGGATGATAAACAATAGGGTAGTTAATGTTGCCAATAAGTTAAGGATGCAAATAAATAAAAGTGAATATAAATTGAATGTTGTAAATATATGTGCTGGATGTTGATATTTGTTGTGTGTAATGATGTGTATGAGGGGTGGAATTCGAAATGGACCTAGGATAGGTGTAAAGCTAATGAGCATCATAAGCTAAGAAGTGTAACCAAGAATAAATGATAAGTTAATAATAAGGATAATAGAAGAGGATTAAGGGTTGGTAGGATGAAGATTATTGTGTATGTTTGTGTGCACTGAATGTTTGAATTTGTTTGTAAACCATAAGGGATAATATGAGATTAGCTATGAGGATAATTAATAGAGTAGTTGATATTGTCAATAGGATAAGAATGGAAATAAGGTAAAAGGAAACTAATTGCATGTTGTGAATATATGTGTTGTATGTCGATGTTTGTAATGTGTGGAAATATAATAGAAATGTTAATAATAGGTTAAGTAGGAAAATGAGGATAATGAGACCACTTGTGTGTTTATGATTATTGTGGGCATGATTGATGTGTTATGTATGTCAAGTGTATGTGGGGTCGGGTTTGAAAATGAATTTAGGATATAGTAAACTAATAAGTATCACAAAGTAAGGGATGAAAAGGGTATGTTTGGTTATGTAATGAATGTATGAATCGTCTGTTAACCCTCAATGGGATGAATTGAAGATGATAGTAGATCACTAATGAAAGGAATGAGAGAAGTGAATATAAATGGAAACCTAAGAAGAGCTAAGAAATTAAAAGAACGAAAGAGAACTAAGGAACTAAAAACGAAGAGAAAAGATAAGTTAGTGATGAGAAAGAAACAACAGATCGAAACAGGATGGTTGTGAGACCCTGTGGCCAAATAATAAAAGGTAAATGGCGCAGGATGGTTGTGAAACCCCGTGGCTAAATAATAAAAAGGTAAGCGACGCAGGATGGTTGTGAGACCCTATGGCCAATTAATAAAAAGGTAAACGACGCAGGATGGTTGTGAGACCCTGTGGCCAAGTAATAAAAAGGTAAACGGCGCAGGATGGTTGTGAGACCCTGTGGCCAAATAATAAAAAGGTAAACGGCGCAGGATGGTTGTGAGACCCTGTGGCCAAGTAATAAAAGGTAAACGGCGCAGGATGGTTGTGAGACCCTGTGGCCAAATGATAAAAGGTAAACGACGCAGGATGGTTGTGAGACCCTGTGGCCAAATGATAAAAAGGAAGGAAAGAGAATAAGGAAAAGAAAGAGAATAAAGAAAAGGAAGAGAATAAAGAAAAGAAAGTGAAAAGTGAAAAGAGAAAAGAATGAGAATGAATGTATGAATGACTATGCAGTTGTATGTTAATAATAATGATAGGCTTAGTTATTACTATGACCTCTTAGAGGTTATTTCCTAAGTTCTGTGTAATGCTGCCCTTCTTGCCTATTTTTTTACAAGTACGAAGATGGAGCTTACACTATGCATGGCCGAGCAGGAGTAAACTCCACACCGTGGAGAGTAAACTCCACACCGTGGAGTGTAAATTAGGCATTAAGAGAACTAAAAAAATTAAAGTAGTGTAATTTGTATAGTTTAATAGTTGTAGCCCACATATTATATTATTTTCTTACCAGGGCATTAGGATATTATGGTTGTAACATAAATTTAAGTTTTAGTTTTAATTTACTCTGGACTGACAGGTTTAAAATTTGTCAATTTTGGGAAAGTTCGAAAAACAGAGGAAACTCTGTCGGATTTTCATCGAAATTTTCAAGTACCATTTTAAATGGAACTTAATTTAACTAACTAAAAGTGAGGGTGTTACAGAACCCCACATTCTAATATACTTAATCAAGTGAACCCCACACAATAATCAACTTAGTCAAGTGAACCTCACATTCTAATCAACTTAGTCAAGTGAACCCCACACAATAATCAACTTAGTCAAGTGAACCCCACACAATAATCAACTTAGTCAAGTGAACCCCACACAATAATCAACTTAGTCAAGTGAGCCCCACCTTCTAATCAACTTAGTCAAGTGAACCCCACATTCTAATCAACTTAATCAAGTGAACTCCACATTCTAATCAACTTAGTCAAGTGAACCCCACACAATAATCAACTAAGCCAAGTGAACCCCACATTCTAATCAACTTAATCAAATGAACCCCACACACTAAACAAATTAGTAATTTGAACCCACATAATAAATAAGTGAACCACATAAAATGAATCCCCATTGTATTAAAACTGTGCGTTTTGATAGAACAACCTTAAACCCCATCGTCTTCGGCTTTTGTGGCTTTTCATACTTAGAACAGAATCCCTCAACTTGAAAAACCCGATCTCACCAGCCAAGCAAACAAAAATGGCCACCTGAATCTTCTTCCAGATCCAGCGTTCCTATTGGACAGCACAACATCAACGACGATTCACGCTCGACCTACAACTCGAATCGGTCTGATGCATCCAGAGACTCCATTCGTAAAATAAACTTTGAGGATCTCACATGCCCTTGCGGGAGATTGAGGATGCATACCTCCACCACTACTGACAACCCTGGGAGACGGTTTATTCGCTGCCCACTTTGGAGAGTACGTATCAAGTTTGATCTACCGACATAGTTCCATTTCAACTGTCTAACCAATGTTTCACAGTATCATGGTAACTTAACCTTTGTAACATTGTTCACAGGATGGCTGCAACTTCTTTCAATGGGAGGATGATTTCGCACGAAATTTGCTTTATTTTCATCTCAAGCATATTAAACCCCAAATTCCCGGTGGAATGGGGGATGTTGTGGAAGCTGCTGTGGAGGCTAAACATGTCGAGGATGATGGACAAAACAAGAAGATCACGAGGCTTCGAACAAAACTAGAAGATGAGAGAAAGAAGTCACATTTTCTTCTTGTTTGTTTAGTATTGTCAATTGGGGTTTTGTTTGGGCTTATTTTGTTTGGTAAAAATTAGGTGTTAATTGTGGTTATGTAGAAAACACTTATTATGTTAATCAAATTCGAATCATTTAAGTTGTAAATTGCTTAAGATATGTGTTAGATCTCTGTCATTATGTCCTCTTTTGAAGTCGTTTTTTTGTCTACTCTGACACTAGCCCTTCTATTCTCAATGCTTTTGTTTTTTTTAGTAACCTGTTGTTGTTTGCCAATGGAAATTCACTATTCGAGTTGATCAATGGGAGCCAAGTAGAGACTGGAGTATTGTGAAGTACATCAACCACAGAGAACTCGGTGTTCCATGAATTGTAAGTCTTCTAATTTTCATCTTCTTTTTGTTATTTGAAGCAACCATTCTGGGAATATCAATTTTTATTAAGTACTAACCTAAGAGAGAATAGAACCCTAGGCCAGGGAGTACTTGGCACATGGAGCACTTGGGCACTTGGTAAGGTCTTCCACAAGTGAATCTATGGATGTATTATGTCAAGATGGCTTCGACAGGGCACATAATAAACAAGGAAGTCACATTGAAATTATTTACAGTAGTTACTTATTATTAAATAAATCAAATGTCAAATAGAGTAGTTATTTAGATGAACACTTGTAAATTAGGAAATTTTTTTTCCCTATAAATAGATGTTTGTACAATGTAATTTAGGTTGACACTTGTTTACTTCTAAATATCTCATCGAGTGATGAAGAACACTATGTAATTTTCTACTTTCAATTCAATGCAAATTTATTTTTTCAAGTCCTTTAATTTCCATGTCCTTTAAATTTTAGCCCTTTAATTTCTTATCAAACTTTTACTTTCACGCAATTTAATTTCCAACTTCCAAGTGCTTTACATTTCGTCGCATTGTTACCTTATTAATTACCACCAATTAAAAAAAGACAAAATTACCACAGAAACTTCCCCAAACCCAATAGCTTAACCACATAGTTACAAAGAGTTTACTTGCAACTTTTGTCAATTTTTTCCCCTTAAACAGGGAGTAAGTCTCCAGAGGCACTAAGAATACATATGTTTTTCCAAATTCCAATAGATGTAGTTTTTTCCTTTGTCCATATCGTTGATGCCAAAAGCATACCTATCATTGTTGATCATTTGCATGCTAATGCTATATATATACCTGTGTAACATTTCATTGACCTTCTTAACGTACCTTGGAATTCACTTAGCTAGCATGTCTTGAAGTATCATTATAATTTATAAGCCCTAAACTTCTTGAAGTATCTAATCTATTTATTAATCTCGAAGTATTCATTTTCAGTGATGTTCCTTGTCTGTGAATTATCTTGAAGTATCATTATAATTTATAAGCCCTAAACTTAGCTTGTGGAGTTGTGGTATATAATATTTTGTTGATCCTATCTTCTAAGCTTTACTATTCTTATGACTACCTTTTCCTTGTTATGCAGAGTTACAACTTGCAGAAGCAATTATATCTGAAAGGCCTAGTAAAACTTGGGAAGGGCCGTGTCAAGTAGAGACTGGAGTATTGTGAAGGACATCAACCACAGAGGACTCGGTGTTCCATGAATCGTAAGTCTTCTAATTTTCATCTTCTTTTTGTTATTCTAATCAACCATTCTGGGAATATCAATTTTTATTAAGTACTAACCTAAGAGAGAATAGAACCCTAGGCCAGAGACGATGTAGGAACAGAGGATTCGTGAGTGAATAGGATTGACAATAATCATTAATCCACACAAAGAACCCTAGAGCAGAGAGGAAATAACAGAACCCACATAACAGCAGATTCATGAGGGAGGAAGCCACACAAAGGAATATAAACCATACATTACCCAAACAACATAACAGAAACATACTAATAAACAAAACTTAGACATTAATTAAAATTAAAAAGTCATTACATAAGGTTACTTAAAAAAAAAGACAACATAAAACTTTTAAAAAAATATTCATAAAAGCAAATTACATAAACATCATAAACATGAAATCAAACAGCAGCAGTGACATCCTCAATCTCCAGAAGTTCCAGAAGTGCTTCCTCCAACCTTTGGTGCAGTGGGTACCTCAACTGCTTGAGAGCCATCACCATCCTCCTCATCCATTGCTTGATAAGCCGCCAGTTCCTCCTCAATCCACTGAATCCTCTCAGCAAAAGACGGATATAGGATTCCATTCCAGCCTGGAATCTCAACCCGAAAACGATGGCCCCCAAGGTAGTGAAAGTGCACCACAGATCCATGCACCAGTCCATATCTAAACTTCATCTCAGCCCACCCAGAACCACCAACAGATGACTCCTTGATCCCATTAGGATAGAACACCAACCGAATCTTCTCTCCGTCAGGGCAGAAGCACACCCAGTGGGCTCCCATTTTGAGCCCATACTGCACCATGAATTCAGAGTGAACCATGAAGATGATCTGCAAAAGAATAGAAGCCAAGGCATTAAAAAACTGGTACTCAAATTTAAATTAAATTTAACCAAGGTTACATGGAATAGGAAATAGGAACTTACATCCTCAGAGTCGACAACCACACCATGGTCATATAGACTTGGTAGCAAATCAACATTCTGAAAATCCATTTTTACTGCACAATGTTTTTTCTCTCAACCACAAATTGTACAAAATATTGTGATGTAACTCGGGTTTTATAGAGGGATGAAGTGGTGGGAGTGATCTTGTAAAGGTGTGCAACGAAGAGGTGCATTCAATATGCACATCTCTTCGGTACCTACCAGATGCATTGGTTCAGAAATTAACTATTTCCACTAACCAATGTAATTATTAAACACTATGCATTAATAACTAAGCAGTCCAGTGATGCTTCAAATTAAAACATTGAATCTGAGAGAACAATAGATTAACTTGTTAATATTCCAAAGTTAATTCACACTCCACATTTCCCGAACCCCACACTTAATCTTCGACCCACATTAAACATAAACCCCACAACATAGGGGTATTAGTTAGGTATGACCCTATCTGAAGAGTCTACCTAACCCCATCTGAAAAGGCGTCCCCCACCCTACCCCATTAATGAAGCATGCCAAAAACTCCATTAGAGATTACGAAACCCAAGTTTATGCAGTGTCATTGATTTCCTTATTCAGGTAATCCACTGCCACACGTTAAGCAATGAATATAATAAGGCATACATGTATCAGTTACATGCACATTTTCTATTAACCAAGTGCACAAGTGAAGACTGCTTCCTCTTCTAATCTCCACTATATCATGTCTCCCCCAATGGAGTTCTTGGCCGTTCTTCTCCCACACAAACTGAGAGATGGATCACTGGTACACACTTCTTCTCCCACACAATGCTCTGTTCTTAACTTTTCTTGGCTATTATAGGCTGCTTATTTATAATCTATCTGCATAAATAACATGAAGCTTAATCTTATAATATATATTTTTTTAATATCTTTGCCTAGACAATCCCACCATGGGTTTTGGAACATTATCAGTTTAGGGCCATGCCTAACCCCATCTTCCTACAAATCCCAACGGGTCAGAATTTTAGGATTATTTTACGAAGAAATGGGTTCAGAGTAAACATATGTGATGGTTGGGCCAGATTTATCTCACAACTGTCCTTAAGCAACGAACCCCATCTGATCGTGTTCAAGTTTAACCTAACTGCAATTGTCAAAGTGTACATTTATAACCTTGAAAGTGAAGAGATTCAATATCCCAACCCTCAAGGTAAAGGCTGAAACCCAACTTTAAGTAACATTTGGCACCTTATTTACTATTTAATTGATATATCTTCAAAATGTAGGGATAAGTTATGCTGGAAACCCTTTCAATTTCCACCAACAACGAGAGGGTATAGCTACTTACTTGCGTGATCTCGTTGAATGGCCTATTGTCCTGGATGATCCAACATTCACCATTAAAATCACAAGGTTCAACATGGAAAATAAAATTCTGGTATATTCTTTTAACTTGAAATATATTCCTATCCATGGCTTATATGAGATGATAACTAATGCAGGGATACTTGGAGGTACTTCCCATTCTGTTTGCTAAGCATTACACATACAACAGCTAAGACAAAATGCAACTTGCTCATGGGGGGGAAGACATGGAATGCTGCTTTTACGTTGAACTAAAGTCATGGTTCTTGTGTTATTGGAGATAGTTGGTCCAAATTTGCCGAAGACAATGGAGTGACAATTTCATGCTGCTGTGTACTAGAAGTGATTGATGTTAATGATGAGTTCCTTAAGGTTTATTGTGTTTTACAAGAACCAAGTGTGTAACAGCATAGCAACTTAGGCTGTGTTTTTTCTGCATCAATTCCACTTAAACACTTGTTTGCGTTGATTTATCAGGATTATGTGTTGTAGAATAGATTATTTACCCAAAATCAAGTTTGAGCCAAAGCAATCATGGGTTTGCTTACTTGAGTCAATTTGAATTTGGTGTTTGGTATTTTATCATTTATGCCCTTCTTACCAGTTTTTCATCACCTTTTTCAATCTACTTTTATTTCTCTGACAGGAGCTTATCAGGAAAGTGCCTTTTTATGACAATGTGAATTCAGAAATTTTAGACAGTCATACTGACTGGTATCAGATCAGATGTGGGCATTTATGCAATTCACTTTCCAAACTCGCATATTGTATTTTATGATTTTGGCAGTAAATATATTCAAACTTTATTTCATAGTTCAAACTCACTCCTAAATTAAATTGAATTTGGAAATCAATTATATTCAGATGAACTTTTCAAAATTATTTTGTCAACTAATTTGGTTGTTTTATTTCCCGAACAAGTTCAAGGAACAAGTTCAATGCCGTTGAGTCATAAACATCGAAAAAATATTATTGCAATTAGTTTAATCAATTTAAGCAAAAATGTTATGTGCTTACTAACTTAAATAAAAAATGTTATGCATAAAAAATGAATCTTATTCAAGTTATTTATTGATTGATTAATAACTGTCATATTTGACATTGTAATTGTTGTAGGTTAATTCTGTATGTTAATTTATCAAGTTAACACTCAAAATATTAATCATAATAAATTAAAATTCAAGTTAACACTCAAAATATTAATCATAATAAATTAAAATTCAAGTTTACACTCAAAATATTAATCATAATAAATTAAAATTCAAGTTAACACTCAAAATATTAATCATAATAAATTAAAATTCCAGGCATTAATCAAACATGTAACTAAATGAAAAAATCACTATGCAATTTAAAAACAAAATTAAAATAAAACCCAATAAAACCCCAAACCCCATAGACATAGACCCCAAATACCCCACCCCAAACCATCAGTAGCACAAACAAACCCCACAAAAAACCCCAAACCCCGCCTACAAAGTACCAAACCCCAAACCCCCAAATTCCAAATCTCAACTCCTGTGCCCCACTTAACCGCCAAATACCAAGAGAAAGGAAAACCCCATAACCAGACCTCATTCCACTGCATTGCCGTCATCTGGCCTCTTTACTCTACTCAAGACTTTTCGTGCTACCGTGACATGTTCAAGGGTAAAGCCATATCTTCATCTTTTTTTGTCCTTCTTGCATTGCTGCAATTATTCTGGCAAGACAGAGCGTGTGTGTCTATATTCATACTCGCCTATACGCCATTAATTTCTGAACCAGTTTATTTTCCCTCACAGTCATAATTTTTCTTGGTTATTGATTTTGGCACCTAATTTCAGCATCCATGGAGCATAAGGACGACACAACAGTTGGCCTGGATGACACAGCCTCCCCTTTTTACAGGGATGGACCTTTTGAAACCAGGGAGGAGTTGGTTTATTTTGTCAAGAAAGTTGGAAAAGAACTAGGATTTGTTTTGAAGATTTCAAGGTCTGATTCAGGCAAAAGAGAGAGGGTTGTGTTAGGCTGTGAAAGGGGGGGTATATTCGTGCCAGACAAGCGATCAAAAGGGAAAAATAAAACAGGATCCAAGAAAGCTAACTGTCCCTTTAGCATTTATGCACGACCTCATGTAAAAGGTGGACCATGGAAATTACGGGGAATATGCGGCACACACAACCATCTTCCATACCATTCACAGTTAGACCATGGGAGTGATGAATGTACGAACAATGAAGAAAAAGTGTTGGCCGAAGACCATGTATGCCATGGTGGATTGGAGGCAACTGCCATGCAGATGACAACACTGACCTCGCTTGATCTAGAGAATGCCCCTGCAACGTGTGATGAATCCATAATGAAGTCACAAGAGTCACAACAAACAGATAAATTGGTGCCAAAGAAGACAGAGCCTTCAAAATTCCATGTTAGAAGGCATACCCGATCAAGTGCAGGATTCGTACCACATCATCTCTTGGAACCTTACATTGAATCGGTGAACGACGTTTATGGGGATGGTAATTGCGGTTTCCGGACAGTATCTATGTACCTTCATGGTCATGAAAACCACCACAAGATAGTCTGGATTGACTTGATGAATGAAATGAAAATTCACAGGCAGTTATACATCGATCTTTTGGGAGGTACCAGTGAGTATGACTCAGTTTTGACTCGTCTACATGTTAAGAGCGAGGGCTCTATTGATAGGGACAAGTGGATGGTCTTTCCGGACATGGGATGCATCATCGCATCAACATACAATGTTGTATGTGTATCAATCCCTAGCAAAAGCATTGGTGAATGCATGACTTTTCTACCGTATAACACGGCACCTCCTGCGAGTCCACGTATCTGGGCGATCGGGCGAATAGCTAGTAAAGAGCATTTTGTTCAGGTACAAAACTATGAAGTTTTTTTCCAATATAATTTTGGGCATGCTGATTACTAGTTTCATTTGTCACTTCAACCACGTTGATTAACCATTTTGATATAATTTCAATCTTGATTTTATTGATCACAGGTAAATCTACACGAGGGATCACCATTACCTCCGGTGTATGCACTTTGGTGTTCACACCGTAGTGAAGAAGCAAGAGAGTGGGAAGGAGTTGTTGCTGACCGTATCCGTTTGTTCCGGCCTTTTTTGCCAGAGAGTCATACCACTGGGGACACCATAAAATTAGATTAAGTGATACATATAAGTGTTTCTTTGTGTATTTTTTGGAAGCATTGGTGAATGCATATTTACACTATTTGATATGTTAGAGTTAGTACATGAACATGGTTATTAGATGAATGTGGGGGTCAATTAGCCCATATCCTGTAAAGTTAGTGTGATATGGATGGATTATAACATTGTTTGCGTGTAATCAAGTCACTAAATATTGTATGGAAAACATGTTATTGTCAAATTGGTAGCATTATGACACGTTCCACTGGCAATGTTTAGCAATTTAAATCAACTTATCATTTACCATATTGATATGTGTTATGTTTACTGTAAGTGAAAAGGGAAAAAAACAATAAGAATGCAGGTTGATCAAACCTGCACACACAGGATCTAAAAAGCAAATCACATGGTTGCTAAACTTCTAATCAGGTTCTGGAGTTAGTGTGCTGGTCCATTCTTTTGATGTCACACTGTCTAACTATTAGAATATATGCCATTTTTATTAGTATGACAAGATCATATCAAAAACGTGACTTATTCTGATAAGAGGAATTCAAAATTGTTAGGTCTTCTTGCACAATGGTGTCGGATGTAGGCATCCATTATGCCATTTACTTTCTATTGAATTTAGTTAAATATTCGCTGACAGATTGCTATCAGAATATGAGAATATTTTGATAGGTTGGTTTCAGAATTGTATTCGTCTTCTCATATTCCGATCTATGACTATCAGAATACTTCAAACTTTCAAACGTTTGTATTTTTGATGTTTAAATCTTTGATCCTGGTTTAATTTGATAGACCTGTTCATTGCTCATGCCACACACTTAATCACGTAATAACAGGATTCATATTATACAAAAAATTTGAAGTCATTTAAAATTAAACAATAAGATTAATGTATTGACACATTGTTGACCAATCCATACTGCCTAACTAATACAACTATTCATATCACAAATTGATCAATGCCTTCTAGCTCTGGCTCGAGTTCCATCTCTACTTGTGCTTCCTCCTCTTTGCTGAATCCCTGCCATGCCAACTCCATTGGCCCTTCCTCCTCTTTGCCTTGTTGCTATCCGAGGAACATCTTCAGTGATTGGCCTGGTACAGAGTAACTTCATTTCCTGGTGAGCCTCATTCGATAACACACCGGTATGTGATCTGGAATCCAACAGGACATCAATCCTCGCCAATCTGTCCTGATATCGAACCTGTTGAATGATGAATGTTAGCATTGGAGACATGTAATACTCAAATACAGATACGAAATGTTTGTTCTTAATGTAACCCTTACATTGAGAAGGTCGTGGTTTTGAACCCTCACTGAAGTATGCAAAAGATAAGGATGAGAGAAGCGATGCACCCAATCAATGTATCCGTTGTCCACCTCCCCTGCGAACCTGACTTGGGGTCCCCTGGTCATATCATCAAGCACGTGCTCAGGCTGGGAATCGAAATCGTCAGATATGTCATCAAGAGAAGGGATGCCGCGAGGTGGTGGTCTTGGAATACCTTGAATGTACCCAAATTGGCGCACCACACGCTCTGGTAAGTAAGCAGCCTTTTGAATCCCGCATCTAAGCCATCCTGAATATAAGCTAATCTCTTCAAATGGTCTGATAGCTCGGTGCTCCGGATCGTATGGCTGCCACTTAACTTGTTCAAAGCGCAGAATCTCAAGGTGTTGTCTATACTGCCCCTCCATACATCCAGCACCAATGCTTTGGTCCCATTTCAAAACTCTCGGCATATTTTCATTGTAATCAACCCTTGGTATAACACAACCAATCTCTGGAAAATGTTCCTTGATCCATGCCTGTTTCCACGAATACGAATTTACAACAACTTCAAGACCTCATATACTCATTAAATGAATAAATTCATTAAACAAATCACAGTCATCGGAATACCTGTAACAAAGTCATATAACCTCCAAGCTGCTTGACATTCTTGTTGCTTATATTTGTTAGCTCCCCGTACAGGTGTGTCAATGCACATGCCCCCCAAGCCCATTGGTGCACCGTGTCCAGCTTTTCAAATGCAAGTGCGTACTGTAAGCCAACATATGTCATACACTTCTCTATAAAAAGAGTAGACCCCACAAGAGTCATCAAATAGCAACGAGCTGCAAGCTGAAATCTTTTAGCTGTAACATGAGTTTGAAACCAGTATTGTAAAGTGCTAAATCAAATGGCTACTCCACGGTTAATGCGTACTTCAGCAGTAGCAGCAGCCGCATCAATGCCCAGGTGCTGCATCATCATCGATGCCCCTTCTGCAGCTTTTGGTTTTTTCCATGGCAGAAATTTCCCTCCAATTGGTATGTGAAGGATACAAGACACATCGTCTAGTGTGACGATCATCTCACCAATAGGAAGATGGAAACTATTGGTGTCCGGATACCAGCGTTCTACAAAACTAGTCTCTTGTCAACTTGATCATACGAAGCGCCTACTAGCGGTGAAAGTCCAAAATTCTCGACCACGACGCGGACTTCCTCCGGCAATTCAGCAACACGTGGCAAAACCCACTTTCTATTTGTGCCCCTGCTTAATACACCACGTTCCTGAAACGAGCAATATTATAGGGTGCGGTGACAAAAGCCAAAAAAAAAAATACAATGTTAGTAGAAAAATTTCATCAAAGAAGCAAACTTTCAAATTTCATCAAATGTATTCCAATACTTTTGAATATTACTTTTACTTACATTGCCTTGCCAAATTTCTTTCGCAACATGGTTTGCATATGACCTAAGCAAACTCTTGTCCTGAGGGTCAGGAATCTCTTCTTCTTTCTCGTCATCCTCTTCCTGAGCATTGTCTACCTCCATATTCTGCTCGCTTGCCTCACTTGAGGCATCCCCCTTTTCATTATCGTCCTCACCCGATCCAGAACCCGGATCACTGGAACTAGAAGATGGTTCAGAACCAGGGTGTAGTTGGGGTTTTTCAGCTGATGGACATGTTTGTGAGGATGATGGAGGGGATGTCTGCGGGGCATCAGGTGCCTGAAGTGCCTCAACCTGAGGATGCTGATCCTCAAGTGCATCAACATGAGGATGAGTTTCACCAAGTGCCTCTACTTGAGCAGCAGCATCAGCAGCAATAGCGGTAATGTCAATGTCATCTGATGCCTTAGTTGCAGGTTGGTCAAGAGGACCGGAAGATGGTGTATCAAGTATAGGAGCATCATCACCTCCCTCTGTAAGAGCAGCACCATCATAAACAATGGAAGGTTCAGCATCAACCGTAGCACGTGCAACATCAAGTGAATCGTGTGCCTCATCAAGTGTAGTATCCGCAACATCAATTGTAGCAGATGGATCTACAACTGCAGCAGCTGGAGCAGATGGAGTAGATGGTGCTGCTGAAGTAGCAAGTGATGGAATTGATGGGGGTGATGGTGTTGCTGAAGTAGCAGCTGCTGCTTTATCCTTGGCATGACGTCTCCGCTCAGCCCTCTCCCTCATGTTGGATGTAGTTGGTGGCCGTCTACCCTTCTCTTCTTCTTGCTTTGCTGCCCGTCTACCCTTATCTTCTAATCGAACTGTCTCCGCAGTACGCTTTAACCTAGCCATGGTCTGAAAATACTGCAAATCAAAATTAATATCAAGTTGTATGCATATTGAGATAAGTCAACTGTCAATTGATGGACCATTACCCATAATATATCAAAACTAATATCAAAATAATGCAAATCAAAACTAATATCAAGTTGTATCAAAACTAATATCAAAACATTACATTCAATATATGATGCCAACTGTGAATTGATGGACCGTTCATTCCATACCGATGCACAAAAACTTATCACAATATCAATTATCATACTGGTTCACTGACCCTAATATCAGGTTGTATGCATATTGAGATAAGTCATTGCACCAAGGAATATCAAAGTAGTCCCTACAAGATTTCTTTATACCAGGCTGATCCAACCTGGGTGTATTTAGTTATTCCACACTATAAAACAAATCACAGTGCCTCAACCCAATAGCTTCCATACATCAAGTACATGACAGCAACAGGGAACCACGACAATTACTGTTAATATAGTTCATTGTTTGTTAAAGAACCAAATTAATGTTTAATCATATTAAAATTATTATATGTCCTAATTTCTGAGACTTGTTAAAGTACAAGTTATAGAAGTTTACCGACGCCACCGTATCGGAATATCTAAAAATCCCGATACCGACACCACTGGTACAGGCATTATGAACAAAACCCAAAACTCAAAACCCAACACCCTTTGATGGAAACCAAGACCAAACCCAAACAAAACCCCACCAAAACTGCAACCTATTCCAAACTTCAGCAACACGAGATAACATGCATTGTCAAGGACATTTATTAAACAGAGAGGAAATTAAAAATTAACCCGGAAGTAAAATATTACCAGTGGAAGAGGGAAGTTGGGAAACTGCAGCTGTGGCGGAGGCGACGGTTGGAGTGACCGTAAGGTTGAGGGAAGTCGGCTTTGGTGGCGACGTCGGCGACGGTTGGAGTGGCCGTAAGGTTGAGGGAAGTCGTCGGGGAAGTTGAGAGATGGAGAGTTGGGTTGGGGTTTGTGAAATTTGAAAGTGAGGGGGCAGAACAGGGGGGAGGGGTTTCACTGGGGGTACTTTGGGAAATTCAAAATTTTTGGGGTTTGGGAAATTATTGGGCTTGAAGTCAATGAGCCCAACTGGCCCATTAGTAAAGGAAGGGGATCAATATGCAAAGTATAAAATAGTTGTCCTGGACTAATCATGACCATCCATTCCAGGTAAGCATTGATCAATGCTCCAGATGTAACATGCATTGTATGCATGTCACATATTTCATGCTCCAAAGAATTAGCCTCACAAAACTAACTCACAAAGACCATCATAGAAACTGTTTTTTTAATTTGGTCAATGGAGTTTTTGCTTTTTTTCAAACTGAAATGGGTGGATCACTTTAGTGTTTTTTTTGGTGTACACCAACCGGTACCCGGATTTGGTTTACCCAGAATCCGACTCATCGGTTCGACCCAACTGAGCTCGCACTAAGCGGTAGGGGTCTCCCAGCGGGGGTTGTTCCATACCCAAGGCTCGAACTCGAGACCAGTTGGTTAAGGGACCAAGTGAGCTACCACTTGACCAACCCCACGTTGGTAAAGTGGGGTTTGGTTAGTGTTTGTTATCGTTATTGATTTACGTGTTTTTTTATTTAGTCTTTATTATATATATATATATGTCTATCGACCCTCATTCATATTGTCGTGTTTTTGTCGTAAAAAATTGTTTATAGTAAAAAGATATATCAATCGATAATTATAAATGTCATGCATATTATGTGTTAAAAAGATATTCATAAAACCAACGTGCTGTTGGTCTAGTGGCAACTTATTAGGTCCTTTAACCATGAGGTCTCGAGTTCAACACCCATGGAAACGGAGAGGCACGCGTTGGGAGACCCCTGCCCACAAAGTGGAGTTACGTAGGGTCGAGGTGGATTTAGTTGGGCCGCCAAAATGCGAAAGCTCAGACACCACCTGCGAAAGCAAAAAAAAAACTTATTTTTTGTTATATATTTTTTTAAAAAACCAAAAGTGCACTATAAGGAATGTAAAGAGAAATATGTTTGAAACTTTCGATAATAACTCTCGTGCCTATTCTTATTGTTGTGTTTTTGTCTTACTATTTTGATTATTTTGACTAATTAACTTGTCAAAAATCATATAAAGTACTTATGATAAAGTTTGAACAACATACATATTTAAGGAGAATTTCTATCCACACCCAAGCAATACTATCCCCACCCAACACATTCAAAAATTTTGGTATAAACTACTAAATATATCCTTTCATACGCCCAATTTTTACTTTTTTTTTTAAAATTTTTTTGCTTTTACTCCATGCTCCTTCGTAGGTAGGGTTTTTGTTGTTGGGGAATGTACTGTGGGTTAACAAACAAGAGGCTATTGTGGGTGGCGGTTTGGGTCTTGATGGTGGCAATTGTGTGGTGGCGGGTGTGACGTCGTTCCCAAAACTATATCTGACTTTATATTGCATTAAATAAAGCATAGAATAGTTGTACTTTATGGACTTAATCCGAAAAAATAATTTGAGTAAATTTTTTTCTTTAACTTTGATTCTAAAGAGATTTGGATTTGTACCTTAGAAATCTAACCTTGTGTTCACATAAATAAATAGAATTCGACTTAATAACAATATAATAGTTCAAGTCGTATCAAATAATTTGAGACAACATCTTTTTGTTTATTAACGAGAAAATAATTAGCTCTTTATACAATTAGTTGTTGTCTCGAAGGCTGTAATTGTAAGGTCCTGTATTTTTATAAACAAAATAAATAAATGTGTTGAATAAAATAATGATTTTTCTGAAATTAAGATATTTTACTCGAGTATTGTAGAGGGTACTCGAGTATAATCACTATCTGTTTGAAAATTTGAATTTTTGAGCCAAAAGACTCGAGTATGTCAGAAAAGACTCGAGTGTTCTTGAGTTTTTGAAATATACTCGAGTAGAAAGAAAAAGACTCGAGTAAATCGAGCAGTCTGGCTAAATGTATAAGTTGGTTTTATAATTAATTTCGCACCAAAACGCGGTTTCTTGACGTGACAAGCATAGAGCTGAACCTTACTTCGAGTTGAAGTACTCTTAGACTATAAATTGATGCTTGGATGAAGCATCAACACCTCTGAAGTTCCAAAACCCGAATTTGACCAGAAATTTCCCTGTTTTACAGAGTTCACTTTGATCCCTTTGTTCTCTCTCAATCCTCACCCATTTTCCTTGAAACCTAAACACAAACTGAAGTTCTGATTCCATTCTTGAATTAGAACTCGAAATCACTTCAAATAGCCTTCTGAAGATCAGGTTCTAGGCCTACAAAGTTGGAGGTTCAAAACTGAGAAAAACAGAGTAACATTCAGTCTCAAGTATTCATCTTCATTGAAATCGTTTGGTAAATTCATGGATTCTTTTCGTGTCAAACTTGTTTCTGATTAAAGTTAGTATATCCTAGTTTCTGAAACTAACTTGTTTCATTCTTTTCATGCCAAATCCGTGGTGAAATCTGTGGCCAAAGTCAGCCTGTTCAACTCTTTTTCACCAAGTCCAGAATTTGGATTTTTGATCCAACCGATTTCTCTGTCGTTTTACTTGTTGATTAGCTTCTCTAAGGTAAGGGAGGAGTTATCTAAATACTAGAATGAGTTATTTCAAGCTGGAAATGTAGGAACCTCATATGGTTCATCAAGGGGTGAAGTTTGAATTGGGAATATGACATAGAGGTCATAAACCCAAGTTTTTATAAACCAAACATGTCTAAATGGACCTAATGATGCTCACTGGATCAATTTTCGAAGTTAAAAACAAAAGGAAATGAAAATCATATGTGAAATGGTTATTTGCTAAGTTTATGTTGATTTTGTGATTTATTGCATTTGATGTTGTTTCAATATTGATTACATGTTCTAACATGTTTATTTTATGTATCTAAGTTACTGTTTTGCATAAAAGTGGAAAGGAAAGGCTCTGAACTCGAATTGGCATTATAAAGTGCAGAAACTGGTGCTGCTGCTGCTAAAACACTCGAGTAATTGAAGAAAGACTCGAGTATTCTGGAAAATGGGAAGAACACTCGAGTATGTCTTGAAGGACTCGAGTAATTTTACACGAACACTCGAGTATGTGAAGAACTACTCGAGTAATTTAAAATAATTTTCAGAAAATCTTTACTTCTTTATGAAGTAATTAAAGATTAACTCGTCTAAACTCCTATATGCTTAAATTTTAATTTCTGCTCTTAATATCTATAGATTTAATCCCATTGGTTGATTTTATCCTGGATGAGTCCTACTGGAATTTTATTCAGTGGTTGACATATTCGGACAGGATGTCCCAATGGAGGTGCGTACACCCATTTGGTTGATTTTATTCCCACGTCCCAGTGGAAGTTTTTACCCACTTGGTTGATATTTTGGGAGTCCTAGATGGGGTCGTTGCACAAATTAATGACAACGTAATTAAATTCCTATTGTATAAAACCATCACAAAGTGGCTGGGCCGCTGATGGAATTTTTGGAAAGCACAAGCACCAGTTAATGCAAAAATGAAAAGATGGTTATAAGCAAGAAGGATTATGAATTTTGGGTCTCTATATTGGAGGCATGATATTCAAAGATATGAATTAAAAGAGAAAAAGACAATGAACAATTATGTGACATTGACATGCATGGAGATGCTCCGATTTTGATTGTGGAATCTGGTATAGGTAGAAGTATTCCGCAGCCCTGAGATAGCTGTGATGCCATAGCACGAAGATGCTGTGATGATTTGGATTCCGTAACATGAAAATGTTATGATGGCCAAATTCCCAATCAAATCGTGACGCCTGGGTTGTGAATACGCTCCGGTTTGATGAACCATAGGATTATGAATATCCCGAGCCTGAGATACTCGGATGCCGAACCGCGTAGCATGAATGGAGAGTAGGCATGCATCACGAAACTAAATGAAATATTATAAAAGACAGTTTGAGCATATACATATGCATTTATTATTGCTATCTGGAAACTTGTGCTTGTTATTTCTAGCCTCTGTTATGCTCATTTGTTATTGTGTTTAGCTATGACTCACTCCTAATCCCTTGTTGTAGGTCATGGCCAGGAATATGTTTTGCGTGGAGATGAGGCCGCTCCCTAATGGGGAGTGGGACTTCGAGGATCATCGGGCCATCTATGAGGGAGACGTGGAAGTTATTTTCCATCACCCGAACCCATGGTCCCGAATGCGTCCGCGTAGGACGAGAATCCCAATGATGTACATTATGCACATTCCGCACAATTTTGTGTTTCGGCATGGAACACCACCACCACCGCCAAGACGTTTTCCGAGACGCACCCTCCCACCAAGTCCATCACCCTCTGAAGAAAGAATTATTTTGGAGGTTCCTGCTCCCTCTCGTCCTTCCACTAGAGCCCGATCTCGGACTCCGGTATATGTGCCATCTGAACCGGCACATGAAGAGGAGGAGGAGGAGGAGGATCCGATAGAGGATGAGGATCCGGTGGAGGATGCTGACCCGGTGGCTGATGATGATTTCATGGACAACTCAACCGGTAGTCAGTAGGGAACTGATGATTGAGTTGAGTTGGGATGTTGGAGTGTGGATAGTGCTACTCATCAGGTTTCTCTTATCTATTTGATATTTTGAGTTCCGAACCAGTTGCTCAAGGTTATTATAAATTTTGTTGTAAGATATGTAATATAATGTAATGACCTAGAGTACTTAAGTTAAACCTAGTGGTGATAGTTTTAATGTAATGGAAATGTACTTTCCTTTTTATGAAATATAATATGAATAGTTTCTTTCATGATAATTATAATTTCCGCAAAGACTCGATAATGGATGATGACTGACTTTTAGTTTAAAAAAAAAAAAATGGTCGAATTTTCTAAGAATGAATATTAAGTTTTGGAATAAAAGTTGGGTCGTCACATTTAGTGGTATCAGAGCAATGGTTCAACTCTCGGCCTTGGAGTGTGGCCTTACACACTAACCATTGCATACTCTAGAATCATGTTTGCATTTTGAGATATAGAATAGCAGAATCTAATTAAGTTTTCCCTTTTGGATTCTGTAGGATAGATGGCTGGACGTAATAACGCTAACATTGCTGAGGCTCTGACCCGTATGGCTGCGGTCCTGGAAAACTTGCAGCAAACCCGTCCTCCCAGCAATGTAACCCCTGTTGAATTTCAAGGACTAGATTCTTTCCGTAGATGTAAACCCCCTGGCTTCTCGGGTGGTCGTTGCCCTGAGCAAGCCCAGTTTTGGTTAGCTGAGATGAATAAGATTTTCCGAACGTTGACTCTCACGGAAGTTCAGAAGGTCACGTTCGCGGCCTACATGCTGAATGGGGAAGCTGCAACTTGGTGGGAGCAGACCCGCCAGTTCTTGGAGTATGATCATCGCGAGCTCTCTTGGGAAGTCTTCACGGAAAAATTCTTGGAGAGGTATTTCCCGGATGATGTTCGGATCCAAAAGGAGATGGAATTCTTAGACTTGAAGCAAGGCAGCATGACTGTCGACCAGTATGCTGAAAAGTTTGAGGAGCTGATGAAGTACTCCCCGTACTTCCAATATCATCCTGACGAATACTCGAAGTGCACCCGGTTTGAAAATGGGCTAAGGTCAGATATCAAACTAGCTGTAAGCGTGCAAAGGATTCGTCACTATCCAATCCTGATTAATGCATGTCGCATTTTCGAGAAGAACAACTTCAAGAAGGAAGTCAGTCAAGGAAGCCATGGACCCCACCGCAATCAGCATAAGAATAACCGTGGAAATCGTGGAGGCCCATATTGGCACAAAGGAAAGGGAAGAGCACAACCTTCTGGAGCAGTTAGTCTTCCGGCTCCGGCAGAGATTTGTAGCAAGTGTCGACGCTCTCATCCTAGTCAAGAATGCTGGAGGGACAAGCCACCAGTCTGTTTCAATTGTGGAGGGACCGGCCACATCGCCCGTGCATGCCGCCAACCCCCGCGTCAAAGCAACCAAGGACAAGGAAGCAAACCTTGGGTCAATGGAAAGGTGTTCACGATGTTTGGAGAGGAAGCAAAGCAGGCCGACAACCTTGTGCAAGGTAACCATTTCCTCAATGGCATGCCTTGTCGCTTTTTATTTGATTCCGGAGCAACGCATTCCTTCATCTCGGAGAAATGTGTCAAGCGTTTAAATTTGTCTGTCTCGGAGACCCCGTTTAAACTGAGTGTGTCTACCCCCACGAATGCTCATGTTGTTGAATCAAGAGCATGTGTCGGTTGTGTGGTTAGCATAAGAGATCAGATTTCTCGAATAAATCTGATTTGTTTGCCGTTGTCCAATATCGATGTCATTTTGGGCATGGATTGGATGGCATCCAACCATGTAGTAATCGACTGCAAGGTTCGAACGATCATCTTTCCTGGTGAGAAGTCGCCGGCCAAGCAACCTGGAGGTTATGTGTGCCTATTTTCAACCATCGCTGAAGAAAAGAAAGAGGAAGCAAAGATCGAAGATATTCCGGTTATTCGAGAGTTTCCCGAAGTGTTTCCCGATGAAGTGCCCGGTTTGCCGCCGCATCGAGAGATAGAATTCAGTATTGACCTAGTCCCCGGTACTGGCCCTATCTCTATCGCCCCTTATCGTATGGCTCCAGCAGAATTAGCTGAATTAAAGAAGCAAGTGGAGGACTTGTTAGAAAAGCAGTTCATCAGACCAAGTGTGTCGCCTTGGGGAGCGCCGGTTTTATTCGTGAAGAAGAAGGATGGATCAATGAGGATGTGCATTGATTATAGGCAACTCAACAAGGTTACCATCAAGAACAAGTATCCGTTGCCAAGAATCGACGATTTGATAGATCAAGTGAGTGGAGCATCGGTATTTTCAAAGATTGATCTGAGGTCAGGATATCATCAGATCAGAGTTAAGGAGGAAGATATACCGAAGACTGCTTTTCGGTCACGATATGGACACTACGAGTATGTAGTGATGCCATTTGGGTTGACCAACGCTCCAGCAATATTCATGGATTACATGAATAGAGTGTTCCGACCCTACCTGGATTCCTTCGTCGTGGTGTTTATCGATGATATTCTCATCTATTCGAAGAATCCGAAAGAGCACGCTAATCATTTGAAGATTATTTTGGAGACCTTGAAGGAAAAGAAATTATATGCTAAGCTGGCCAAGTGTGAATTTTGGCTTGAAAAAGTCAATTTCTTGGGTCATATAATTTCAAAGGATGGTGTGGCTGTGGACCCAGTCAAAGTAGAAGCAGTTTTGCAATGGGAAAGACCAAAGACGGTTACTGAAATAAGAAGTTTTCTGGGGTTAGCTGGATATTATCGGAAGTTTATCGAAGGTTTTTCCAAGTTGGCTCTTCCGTTGACTCGTTTGACCCGGAAAGAGCAACCTTTTGTCTGGGATGAGAAGTGTGAAGTTAGTTTCCAGACGTTGAAGGACAAGTTAACATCATCTCCAGTGTTAACTTTGCCCGATCCTAGGAAAAGCTTCGATGTTTATTGTGATGCATCTCGACAAGGTTTGGGTTGTGTCTTGATGCAAGAAGGGAAAGTTGTTGCTTATGCATCTCGTCAGCTGAAGGTGCATGAAGGGAACTATCCTACTCACGACTTGGAATTGGCTGCCATTGTCTTTGCTTTGAAGATTTGGAGACATTACCTGTATGGTAATACGTTCCAAGTATTCAGCGACCATAAAAGTTTGAAGTATCTCTTCGACCAAAAGGAACTGAATATGAGGCAACGTAGGTGGATGGAATTCCTGAAGGATTATGACTTCGAATTGCATTACCACCCCGGCAAAGCTAATGTTGTAGCCGACGCTCTCAGTAGGAAGATGTTGCACTTGAGTACGATGATGATAAAGGAAGCTCAGCTAATTGAAGAATTCCGCAACTTGAATTTGGCAATTCAGTTCAAGCCGAGCTGCGTCAAGTTAGGAATGTTGCAAATCACAAATGAGTTTGAGGGTCAAGTTCGAAACCTTCAACAAGCGGACGAGGAGCTTCTAGAGAAGAAAAGATTAGGAATGGAAGGAGTAGAACCGGAATTCCAATTAGGATCTGATGGTATTTTGAGATTCCGGGATCGGATCTGCATCCCGGCAAATCAAGAATTAAGAAGAGTTGTATTAGAGGAATCCCACAAGAGCAAGCTGAGTATGCATCCTGGATCAACGAAGATGTATCAAGACCTGAAGAGGATGTTTTGGTGGCCCGGACTAAAGAGGGATGTTGCGTCTTACGTAGCGTCTTGCCTTGTCTGCCAAAAGGCGAAGATCGAGCATAAGAAGCCTGGAGGAGAACTACAACCTTTAAGCATACCAGAATGGAAGTGGGATGGAATAGCTATGGATTTCGTAAGTGGTTTTCCAAGAACAAGAGAAAGCTTTGATGCAATTTGGGTTGTGGTTGATCGCTTAACGAAGTCTGCACATTTCATTCCCATCAACATGCAGTATCCGTTGGAGAAGCTTGCAAGATTGTACATTAAGGAGATTGTTAGATTGCACGGAATTCCCTCGAGTATTGTATCGGATCGTGATCCCCGTTTCGTGACCCGGTTCTGGCAGAGTTTACATCAGGTATTGGGAACGCAGTTGAGGATGAGTTCCGCCTATCACCCTCAAACCGATGGTCAATCGGAAAGGACGATTCAATCCTTGGAAGACCTGCTTCGAGCGTGTGTTCTGGAATATCAAGAAGGGTGGGATCGGTTATTGCCGCTTGTGGAATTCACCTACAATAATAGTTATCACGCAAGCATCGGTATGGCCCCGTACGAAGCCCTCTATGGAAGGAGGTGTAGAACCCCGCTATGTTGGTTCCAAGTGGGGGAGAAGACTCTCATCGGACCTGAATTAGTTCAAGAAACGACTGAAAAGGTAAGGACTATCCAAGAGAAGATGAAGATCGCTCAAAGTCGC
This sequence comes from Crotalaria pallida, assembly GCA_037953625.1. Classification (NCBI taxonomy): domain Eukaryota; kingdom Viridiplantae; phylum Streptophyta; class Magnoliopsida; order Fabales; family Fabaceae; genus Crotalaria; species Crotalaria pallida. The sequence continues at coordinate 47,231,018 of CM075649.1, read as the reverse complement.
CAGAAGAGCTATGCCGACCAACGAAGATCCAAGCTCGAATTTCAAGAAGGAGATCATGTATTCCTGCGGGTTGTGCCAACGACTGGAATTGGAAGGGTAATGAAGCCAAGGAAGCTATCTCCTAAGTTCATCGACCCTTATCAGATTTTGAAACGAGTAGGCCCTGTCGCGTATCAGATCACCCTACCCCCATTTTTGTCCAACCTGCACAATGTTTTCCATGTCTCTCAGCTTCGCAAATTTATCCAAGATCCATCTTCGATTGTGCAATTGCAACAAGATTTGATACCGCTGAAAGAAAATCTCACGTTTGATCTTGGACCCGTGAGAATAGAGGATAGAAGGATTAAGAAGCTGCGAGGGAAAGAGATTCCGTTAGTACGAGTTCTCTGGGGGCAAGGTGGAGTGTCTGACTCCACATGGGAATTAGAGTCTAAGATGAGGGATGAATATCCACATCTATTTTTGTAAATCGGAATTTCGGGGACGAAATTCTATGTAAGTGGGGGAGGATGTAAGGTCCTGTATTTTTATAAACAAAATAAATAAATGTGTTGAATAAAATAATGATTTTTCTGAAATTAAGATATTTTACTCGAGTATTGTAGAGGGTACTCGAGTATAATCACTATCTGTTTGAAAATTTGAATTTTTGAGCCAAAAGACTCGAGTATGTCAGAAAAGACTCGAGTGTTCTTGAGTTTTTGAAATATACTCGAGTAGAAAGAAAAAGACTCGAGTAAATCGAGCAGTCTGGCTAAATGTATAAGTTGGTTTTATAATTAATTTCGCACCAAAATGCAGTTTCTTGACGTGACAAGCATAGAGCTGTACCTTACTTCGAGTTGAAGTACTCTTAGACTATAAATTGATGCTTGGATGAAGCATCAACACCTCTGAAGTTCCAAAACCCGAATTTGACCAGAAATTTCCCTGTTTTACAGAGTTCACTTTGATCCCTTTGTTCTCTCTCAATCCTCACCCATTTTCCTTGAAACCTAAACACAAACTGAAGTTCTGATTCCATTCTTGAATTAGAACTCGAAATCACTTCAAATAGCCTTCTGAAGATCAGGTTCTAGGCCTACAAAGTTGGAGGTTCAAAACTGAGAAAAACAGAGTAACATTCAGTCTCAAGTATTCATCTTCATTGAAATCGTTTGGTAAATTCATGGATTCTTTTCGTGTCAAACTTGTTTCTGATTAAAGTTAGTATATCCTAGTTTCTGAAACTAACTTGTTTCATTCTTTTCATGCCAAATCCGTGGTGAAATCTATGGCCAAAGTCAGCCTGTTCAACTCTTTTTCACCAAGTCCAGAATTTGGATTTTTGATCCAACCGATTTCTCTGTCGTTTTACTTGTTGATTAGCTTCTCTAAGGTAAGGGAGGAGTTATCTAAATACTAAAATGAGTTATTTCAAGCTGGAAATGTAGGAACCTCATAAGGTTCATCAAGGGGTGAAGTTTGAATTGGGAATATGACATAGAGGTCATAAACCCAAGTTTTTATAAACCAAACATGTCTAAATGGACCTAATGATGCTCACTGGATCAATTTTCGAAGTTAAAAACAAAAGGAAATGAAAATCATATGTGAAATGGTTATTTGCTAAGTTTATGTTGATTTTGTGATTTATTGCATTTGATGTTGTTTCAATATTGATTACATGTTCTAACATGTTTATTTTATGTATCTAAGTTACTGTTTTGCATAAAAGTGGAAAGGAAAGGCTCTGAACTCGAATTGGCATTATAAAGTGCAGAAACTGGTGCTGCTGCTGCTAAAACACTCGAGTAATTGAAGAAAGACTCGAGTATTCTGGAAAATGGGAAGAACACTCGAGTATGTCTTGAAGGACTCGAGTAATTTTACACGAACACTCGAGTATGTGAAGAACTACTCGAGTAATTTAAAATAATTTTCAGAAAATCTTTACTTCTTTATGAAGTAATTAAAGATTAACTCGTCTAAACTCCTATATGCTTAAATTTTAATTTCTGCTCTTAATATCTATAGATTTAATCCCATTGGTTGATTTTATCCTGGATGAGTCCTACTGGAATTTTATTCAGTGGTTGACATATTCGGACAGGATGTCCCAATGGAGGTGCATACACCCATTTGGTTGATTTTATTCCCACGTCCCAGTGGAAGTTTTTACCCACTTGGTTGATATTTTGGGAGTCCTAGATGGGGTCGTTGCACAAATTAATGACAACGTAATTAAATTCCTATTGTATAAAACCATCACAAAGTGGCTGGGCCGCTGATGGAATTTTTGGAAAGCACAAGCACCAGTTAATGCAAAAATGAAAAGATGGTTATAAGCAAGAAGGATTATGAATTTTGGGTCTCTATATTGGAGGCATGATATTCAAAGATATGAATTAAAAGAGAAAAAGACAATGAACAATTATGTGACATTGACATGCATGGAGATGCTCCGATTTTGATTGTGGAATCTGGTATAGGTAGAAGTATTCCGCAGCCCTGAGATAGCTGTGATGCCATAGCACGAAGATGCTGTGATGATTTGGATTCCGTAACATGAAAATGTTATGATGGCCAAATTCCCAATCAAATCGTGACGCCTGGGTTGTGAATATGCTCCGGTTTGATGAACCATAGGATTATGAATATCCCGAGCCTGAGATACTCGGATGCCGAACCGCGTAGCATGAATGGAGAGTAGGCATGCATCACGAAACTAAATGAAATATTATAAAAGACAGTTTGAGCATATACATATGCATTTATTATTGCTATCTGGAAACTTGTGCTTGTTATTTCTAGCCTCTGTTATGCTCATTTGTTATTGTGTTTAGCTATGACTCACCCCTAATCCCTTGTTGTAGGTCATGGCCAGGAATATGTTTTGCGTGGAGATGAGGCCGCTCCCTAATGGGGAGTGGGACTTCGAGGATCATCGGGCCATCTATGAGGGAGACGTGGAAGTTATTTTCCGTCACCCGAACCCATGGTCCCGAATGCGTCCGCGTAGGACGAGAATCCCAATGATGTACATTATGCACATTCCGCACAATTTTGTGTTTCGGCATGGAACACCACCACCACCGCCAAGACGTTTTCCGAGACGCACCCTCCCACCAAGTCCATCACCCTCTGAAGAAAGAATTATTTTGGAGGTTCCTGCTCCCTCTCGTCCTTCCACTAGAGCCCGATCTCGGACTCCGGTATATGTGCCATCTGAACCGGCACATGAAGAGGAGGAGGAGGAGGAGGATCCGATAGAGGATGAGGATCCGGTGGAGGATGCTGACCCGGTGGCTGATGATGATTTCATGGACAACTCAACCGGTAGTCAGTGGGGAACTGATGATTGAGTTGAGTTGGGATGTTGGAGTGTGGATAGTGCTACTCATCAGGTTTCTCTTATCTATTTGATATTTTGAGTTCCGAACCAGTTGCTCAAGGTTATTATAAATTTTGTTGTAAGATATGTAATATAATGTAATGACCTAGAGTACTTAAGTTAAACCTAGTGGTGATAGTTTTAATGTAATGGAAATGTACTTTCCTTTTTATGAAATATAATACGAATAGTTTCTTTCATGATAATTATAATTTCCGCAAAGACTCGATAATGGATGATGACTGACTTTTAGTTTAAAAAAAAAAAATGGTCGAATTTTCTAAGAATGAATATTAAGTTTTGGAATAAAAGTTGGGTCGTCACAGTAATAATAACAAATTAATAACAGTTGTCAAATTCCTTTTTGTTTAAAAATCAGAGTGCGCGGAATAAAATGAGTACCCTTGAATCATTTGAGATAAACATCATATATATATATATATATATATATAGAGAGAGAGAGATCATAAAGTGGTACATAATCATCAGAAGTAGTACGAAACCCAAAGTCCAAGTCCAAAAGAGTAGTAAAAAGTACATCGTAAAAGACCTCAGCTCAAAGGCAACTCAAAAATATGTACAATATAAATACAAATCAAAATAGACACATTAGAGTAGGTCAACCAGTTCTCAAGAGCTTCATCCATAGTCCACTGTAGCTACATCCCTAACCTAGGATTCCTGCCATCTATGTTAGATCACACGAGGAGATTGCTAGATCCGATGTGAAGGTTTTGATAATGACAAAGGATGACAAAAGATATTGCATAAGCTACAAATGTTTTGATCAAGCTCAAGTATGAAGAAGTTCATCAATCAACAACAAACAACAAATGATGAAGAGAGAGCAAGCTCATGAAGATTATATTTGTATTTAATTGTAATATCTTTAGTTTGAGTCTTTTATTTTGATGAGTTTGGGTAGAGTCCTTAGAGGGTAGTGAATCTCTATCAAGGTCATGATTATATCATAATTTGAGTTTTCACTTAACCTAAAATCAATAGGTGGCTTAAAGGTTTGAAAGGAAAGGTTTAATTTTGAGAAAACAAGTTTTTAATTGATTTGAACAGTGGTTAATCGATTAAGACATAGGCTAATCGATTAACGCACATATTAAACAGTGCTTAATCGATTAAGCTTCATGTTAATCGATTAAGACCTGTAAAACTGGTTTTTAAAATGCGTTTTTAACTTCTCAAAATCAGTTTTTAAGTTTCCTAACTTTTGGGCATTCTATATAAGTCTTTTCCTAACCTTTGTGAATCATTAGAACAAATTAGAACAAATTTCATATCAATTTTACAAAGATCAAAGCCACACTATTCTCTCTCACTTTCATAGATCAAAGCTTTCACTTTTATATTCTTTGATCAAGAATCTTTGAGTCTCTTATGTTGATATTTTCATAGCTATTGAAAGAGATTCATAGGATTGTTATTGTTTTCAATTTGAGTTGTAATCATTGCAAGGAGGCAAACATTCTACAACACAAGGAAGCCTTGGTGGTTGTTCATCAAGCAAAAGAAGTCTTGGAAGTCTTGTTGTGTTAACAAGCATTTGGAAGCATTGGTGTGAGGTATCATCAAGCATTTGGAAGTCTTGTTGGGTAAACAAGCAAATTGGAAGACTTGTTGTGGGGATATCAACAAGCAAGGGAAGAGGTTAGATTAGATTCAATAGGGTTGCAAGACAAGAGTGTGGTATCTCTTGGAGGCTATCAAGAAGGGAGTCTTGAGAGGCATTTGCTTGTAATTTGAGAACTCTAATTCCTCATAGTGAAGAATCTCTCTTGGTTGAAGAGGGGACTGGATGTAGCTCTCAAGCGGATGAGAGTGAACCAGGATAAATCTCTGTGCAGTATCTCTATTCCCTTAACTCTTTACATTCAAAGTCATTTCATATGTTCTTGGTTGAAAACCTAGAAAAGATTGATTTTCATAATTGATTGAATTGAATCTTAATTGTGCAAATTGATTTGGGGAAAATCATTTTCATAACCTAGATAATTAATAAGAATATTGGTGTTTATCAATTCCGCTTAATCTCTGATCATACGTGTTAATTGATTGATTTTCGTATTCAATTGAAAAGTGATTTTAAAGTTTTAACAGTGATTAATCGATTAACTGGATGTGTTAATCGATTAACTAAAAGCAAACTTTCAGGCATTAATCGATTAACTAAAATATTAATCGATTAACCATTTGAAGACTTTCAGGTGTTAATCGATTAATTGCAGGCTTAATCGATTAAGGGCTTAAGTTTTTGTAAAAATCATTCGTTTTAATTGTTTTGATTTGTTTCTTTCGAAAATCTTTCAAGGTTTCTCTAACACCTATTCAACCCCCCATTCTAGGTGTTCTCCTAGTGTCTCCTAGTTATTTCAACCACCGATTGTAGGTTCTCACAATTGGTATCAGAGCTCGGTCGAAAGACACGAGCATAGAGCTTTTTCGTAAAGATCCTTGAGGAAGCTACAATGGGTTCTACGAATCCTTTTGGTGGTGAAGGTGCTTCAATTAGCCGCCCTCCTATGTTTGGTGGAGAGGGTTATGCTTATTAGAAAGTTAGAATGAGAATTTATATAGAAGCCATAGACATGAACATTTGGGAAGCCATTGAGAATGGTCCTCATATTCCCTCAACTCAAGTAGAAGGTGTATCTCAACTTACCCCCAAAGATAAGTGGACCGATGATGATAAAAAGAAAATTCAATATGATTTAAAAGCTAAGAATATCATCACCTCCGCTCTATCTTATGATGAGTTCTTTAGAGTCTCCCAATGTCGTAATGCCAAAGAAATGTGGGACACCTTGCAAGTCACACACGAAGGCACTAGTGAAGTTAGGCGTGCTAGATTAAATTCTTTGATGCATGACCCCGATTTGGCAACTTGAAACCACAACTGTTTATATTAAAATACCTTGAAAATTTGGGCCATTTTTTTTATAAACAAGAGTTACGTACTCGTGAGAACGGCTTCGTTTTGAAACTTGATTATAATTAAAAAGTTACGTTCTCAAGTGCGTACCCTCTTTCAAGTTCCAAACCGAGATGTCACAAGACACCGCACTTTGAAACTGGTTTTCCAAAACGTCATTTAAACATAATAGCCCATTCGATTTAAATCCAAAATTACCCTTCCATTTGTTGCTTTGGCCGAACCTCAACCCAAGGGCAATTGAGATTGCCGCTGAGAGCGTGAATTGATATGATAATTATGTGAATGGTGAATGCTTAGACTTTTTAAATAATTTTAATGTGATTTTAGAATTTCATATTTTCGAATTTTTGGTATTCTGTTGGATGTTCTCATAACCTGAATGTTTTAAACTATGTTTTAAAGGATGTTTATTTGAATAAAAGAACATTTCAAAGTTGTTTTCAAAGTTTTTCTCAAAAACCTTTTTAATCCTAGATTTAAGTTGAATTTGGAAGTTTTGAATAATTAACAACAAGTTTTCAAAAAGAGAATTGTTTTCAAAAACGAATTAAAAGAGTGTATCGAAATCGTTTCTAACGCACGGGAAAAATGTCGTAGTTCGAGCGACGGACGCGAAGGAAATGAGGAAAGGATAGCGATCGGGAAACCTTGGAGAACTTTAGGATGTGTCGTCATCGAGGTGAGAGAGGGGCTTTCCCTTAAGACGCCGTGGTATTTAGGTAACATATTAAGAGGTCCAATCATCTCAAAGGTTGGACTCCAATCTCATTTAGCGTAGTGGTGTATGTGATAGCACATGTTTGATTGCTTTGGCTATCCACCCGAACGACTGAGATTGGTTTGTTAAGCATGATATTATATTTTCTGATTGTTTATGCTTGAACTGTTAGTTATCTTATTTTGCAAATGATCTATTGATTAGTTAAGTAGTTATGATATTGTTGGAACCGTTTGAATAAGCAATAAAGACTAAAAGTATGAAAGTAATAATCTAAAAATAAAGAGAAAAAGAATGACGGATATGAATGAGGAGAATAGTTGAAAAAGAATCGCGACGAGGAGACGATGCTAAGATACGATAATAAATATCCGACGAAGCGAGCGGAAGCGTGGCAGTGATGAGTGGAGCCAATGATGTTGCGAAGCCGAGCTGACAAGGAAGGACACTAATGACGTTGCTGAGTCATCGAGATGTGAAGGATGCGGAAGATGCTGCCGAACCACAGTTGACGAAGAGGACTAGATGATGTTACTGAGTAAGAATGGATGAGATGCATGAGAAATGATGATGATATGAATTGTTTCGTATGTTGCCTAATGAATCTATATGTATTATGCAAAAACGTTTTACTCATATTATTAATCATCTCATTGCTCTTGGAAAAACTTTCATGAATTGTGAACTTGTTAACAAAGTTTTAAGATGTCTAAGTAGGGAATGACAACCTAAGGTTACCGGAATTGTTGAATCAAAGGACTTGGACACCATGGAATTAGCTACACTTTTCGGAAAGCTTCAAGAACATGAAATGGAGCTTGGACGTTTGCATATGCATGAAGAGTCGGATAAGTACAAGGAAAGAAAAGGAATTGCTCTTAAAGCCAAAAGTTCATAAAGAGAGTTCCGATAATGATGAAAGTGAAGATTCCGATTCGGACATTGATGAAGAAGAGATGAAACTTCTACTAAGAAAGTTTAATAAGCTTCTAAGGAGAAAATGAAGGTTGAACAAAGACAAAAGTAAAGAGAAGAATCCCCCACACTACAAGACCAAGACAACAAAAGAAGGAGTGGTTTGCCATGAATGCGGAAAACCCGGTCATCTCAAGTACTCATGCTCTAAGTATCTCAAGAAGAAGGAGAAAGAAAAGAAAAATTCAAAGCATAAGAAGGCATACATCGTTTGGGATGATGAATGTAACATCCCTGATTTTTTTTAACCCCTGATTAATAAAAGGATAATTATAAAGCTCATTTATAATTAATCATTTTTATTCTTGGTTTCAAAGTAATTTATTATGAATGATAATATTAGAGAGTTTTAATATGAGAAAATAAGTATTTTGCACATTAATCCCTGTTTGGGACCTTGAAGTAATTTTAGAAAGATTTTGGAGGGAAAGAAAATAAAATTAATATTTTTCAAAAACTGGGCAAAATACTCGAGTGTTTTTGGGAGTACTCGAGTATTTTGGTCAGAGTTGACGAGTGAGTGCGTTTGGTGAGTCACCACCAACGAGTCACCGCCGTTTGACACGAAATCAAGCCTTCAACACGTCCATGGCTTTCGTGTCGAGTTGCAAGAGCTCCATGAATTGCTATTTAAGCCATGGTTGATGAATCAATCAACCCCTTTGCTCAATTCGTGAGTTTTGCTTGAGTTAGGGTTTCTGAATTGATTCAATCGATTCTCCCTCTCTGGGTTGATTCGAACCACAAATCATACACCATTGTGAAGCTCACATTCAGGGCTTCACAAATATACCAAGATTGTGAGCTGAGAGTTCGTAGTTTGGAAGAATCGAAGCTTAGAAGTTGGAGTCTGTTTGCTGTCTCAGGTTTCTGGAGCTTACTTTGGAGCTTGATTCTAGTAAGCTCAGACAACCTCCTCACGTGAATCTTATTTCTTTAGTTAGTGCGAATTGCAGAGAGTATATAGAGACTAATTTCCCCAATTTTTATGGTTGTTTCATGCATCAACCAATTCAATCTTGGTGCTTTGCTGAAATTGCTCTGTTTCAGTGTGGAGTTTGGGGGATTCAACTTGGAAGCTAAATTTTGGGTAAAGTCTCTGTTGATTCACGTCTAAGAGGTAAGGGGCAAGCTCTCTATTCACTAGATAGAGTTTAAATTGCATACATTTGATTAGAGAGCCACCAAGAGGCTCTATGGGTTTAGTTTGAATAGGGAAATTGGTTTGGAGACCAACCTGCACTCTAAAATTGTTCTGAGCAAGTTCTATATGTTGCATGTGAGCTATATGCAAGTTGTTTTCATGTCAAAAGTGTGTGGAACTAAATTTGGTATGTTAAGTTGTTGAACATGTGTTTTTATGCAAAATTGTTGCTCAGATTCGATTCAGTGTAATAAGTTGTTGTTTTTGTGTTGGAACATGTTTAATATGTATAATGTAAGCTCTGTTGATCATTGGATTGGATTAGAATTGGATAGAATTGGAAATGGTATGTTAAAATGCAAATTACAGTGTTATCTGTCTGAAAACACTCGAGTATTGGGGATTGATACTCGAGTATTTGACCAAAACTGAAACATGAATTTCTGGAAAATAAAGAGTACTCGAGTATCCTGAAGAATACTCGAGTAATTTGGTAACAAATGAAGAACACTCGAGTAACCATAAGGACACTCGAGTAACCATAAGGACACTCGAGTAATTTGGTAAAATCTGAGGAACACTCGAGTGACTATGTAAAACACTCGAGTATTTTGGTGAAAACTGAAACATGAATTTCTGGAAAATGAAGAACACTCGAGTAGTTTTACCTAGAATATTAGAAATATCATTTCCAATCCTAGACCATTTGGTTAATACTTAAATGACAATAATCCAATCGATCTAAGACTTAAAGGAAATTGATTTATGAGATGATTATTCCGTTTGGATGATGGGACGTGGCTCGGGTGGCACGTCATAACGTTGCTCGGGTGGCACGTTATGTATTATCAATTGAGGTAGACCAATCAATTTCCTTAAGTTAAGAGCTTGAGTGCTGGATTGTTTACTCATGTTCGGGTGACATGAGTAGGACCTCTGGAATTGCTAAAAGTTTCTACTAGCTCGATGACACGTTAAGGTGGATAATGTGGGCAGTATGTGGTATACTGTTGATTGGATGTTTCAATGGTGTGTTGCACACAAGTGGTAAGGTTTACGTCCGTAGGCGACGTGATGTTCATCAGACATGGTGACGTTGTTTATCACCTCTGTTGTGTATCACAAGTGATAAGGTTTACGTCCGTAGGCGACGTGACGTTCATCATAGGTGGTGACGTTTTTTATCACACCCGTTGTATGTTGAGAAGTGATAGGTTTGCGTCCTTGGGCGACGTGACGTTCACCAGGTGGTGTGACGTTTTTATCACTCCCGAGCTAGTATGCCATACGTTTTGGTAACGTATTCGTGATCTGGGAATGCATTGTGTATTGGATCGACATCTGTGAAGACATTAGATGGAGAATCTCAGAAAAAGAAGAATGTCAGGCATCATGCCACTTACCCTTAATTTAGTTAAGGCTGGATATTAAGAATGAGTATGAACATCTTATTTGCATTAAGTGTTTTCTAAGTGTTAACTATGGCTGTTAACTGTTTTGGGGTTATCTGTGCATAATCATGTTACTTCAACATTTATGCTCTATTGATTATGTGTATAGATTTGCTTACTCCTATGCCCTTGTAGGTGATGTCAAGTTACATCGCTTGCATCGAGATCCGTCCACTTCTTAGTGGCACATGGATCTGCGAGGATTGCCGAGTGGTGTTTGAGGGTGAGGTAGTGGTTACCTCTTATCACCCTAACCCACTGGTTCAGTTAGATCCTCGTAGGTTTAGGATTCCCATCATATACACTATGCATGTACCGACTTTTATACTTACCATGGATCATCTCCCACTCGACCAGCTCGCTTGTATTACAGTTTTCAATTCAAACCTACCCGCTCATACCTTTTTCTCTTAGAGTCATTCGAAAGGAGACTTCCCCGTCTATTTCAAGGAGTTCTATTAAGGTCACGTTTTCATCAGACCTTGTACCCAGTGGTAGGGTAACTACTCCTTCAAATAAGATCAAGGAGGATCCTGTCGAAGACGAGAGCGGAAGCGAGCTTGTCGTTCAATCTATCGGGAGTCAATGAAGAGGCGATGATCCCTAGGTATGTGCATAAGGTAAATGATGAGGATCAGGGATCCGGTGTGATGGATGCTGTGGAGGAGATTAGCTGCTGATGATGGTGTTGGATGATGATTGCTGCTATTTCTTGGAGACTTCTACTACTACTGCTGCTACCAGTGCTATGAGACCAGCTTTGGGGTTTTGATACTGTGGTTATGGGGGTATTCCTTTTGAAAACTCTGGAGTTATGGTCTATTTCGATGTTCATATATTTACATAGCCTTATGAACTTGTACTGGGATTTTGGAGTTCTTTATCGCTGGACTATGTATTACGTATCTTTTGGTATATATATATAAGATCCATGTTTATATTATAGTTTATTACATAGTCCTGTTAATTCCGCTTACTCTGATTTTGATTGGACAAAAGAATTCAGCTATGATATTTTGAGATGGTATTAGTTGGTTAGATGAAAAACTGGATGGCATTACTTAAGTTCTGTTATATGAAATTCTATCCTCAAAAAGGATGCCATCTAAGATTTGCAAAACTATTTTCTGAGCAAAGCAAATGTCGAATTCGTTTTTAAAAGTAATATGTAAATTATTCTCCAAATATCCTATGCTTTGGTTTGTGCACCCGACTTTTTAGAAAATAAAAAGGAAAAATTCTAAATCCAGTATTTTCTAACAATTCAACATGTCCATATATACTCAAGTTATATCATTTATTTGTATTAATTACTTGGGTTATTTTGAGGATGTTACAATGAAGAGTAAAAGAAAAGCACATCAAGTAGTTCTTCGGATGATGAAGAAGTCGCTACTCTCAACTTGATAGCTCTAGTAGATGAAGAAGAAAGTTCAAATGATGAATCAAGTGAACAAAGCGAGGATAGCGATGTAAGTGAAACTAAATCCGAAATTTCTTCCAAATATGAAATTTTATATAATGCTTACGAAGAAATGCATGAACATCTTAAGAAACTAGCTTTGAAAAACATTGAAAGAAAGAAGCTCATTTTGAAACATCAACAAGAGATTTTAAAACTTAAAAAACAAGTTGATGAGCTTAATCTTCAAAATGAAACTCTTGATCTTATATATGCTAGTTCTTCTTGTGATTGTGCTAGTAGATTGATATTGTGGTTGATTGTGAGAATTGCAAGTTGCTTAAAGATGAAAATGCTAATTTGAAAAATAAGCTTGCAAGTTTCACAAGTGGTGATATCAAATTGCGCACATTGTTAAATTTTCAAAGAGAAAATTCAAACAAGTTTGGTTTGGGTTATACTAATGCTAAGAGTAAGTCTCATAGAAATGTTGTTGATTTTTCTAAGGTTGATTTTTCAAATGCACCAACATGTTTCTATTGTGGCACTCATGGACATACTTCAAATGTGTGTTATATTAAAGTGCATGGTATACCTAGAGGAAATTTTGTTTGGGTTAAGAAGGGTGAGAGTCCCTTAACTAACAAAAATGGATCCAAAACCATTTGGATACCAAAAGGCAAAGCATGATTGTTTTGTAGGTATGATTGATGAGCAAAGGACTTACAAGTGTTATTCTTTGATTTGCTTCTTCAAGTCTCAAGAGAAAGTCCTACAAATTGGTAAAATTGATATTGTTGGACATTTACAATTGGTATTATTTCTACAAAGTTCAATTGATATCATTATGTGTGATCATTATATGTTTATCATGCTATTTGTGACGATCCAAATTTCTATCCAAAGTAAAATTTTTAGAGTAATATGTCAGATTAGTCCCTGACTTTGTAGGCGTAGGTCAAGTTAGTCCCTGACTTTATCGAAATAGCAATTTAGTCCCTGAGATAGGAGAACGTCGATCAAGTTAGTCCCTGCCGTCACTATCGCAGGGATGTATTTTCTTTAAAATGGGATAAAGATAGGGACGTATGTGAATTAAAATGAAATCTCAGGGACTAAATTGCTATTTCGATAAAGTTAGGGACTAACTTGACTGATGCTTACAAAGTCAAGGACTAATCTGACATATTACTCAAAATTTTTATATTCAGAGAATACGACCATTTTTTTTCTTTGAAACTAAAAGTCAAGTCATCATCCATTATCAAATCTTGCGGAAATATATAAACATCGAGTCATGAAGACAAGTGATGTAACATCATATTTCATTCATACTAAAAAGGGTACATACCACATTCTTCATTTAAACAAAATACATAATTACTTGACTTAACACTCTAGGCCGTTACATTATATTACATATATTACAACAAAATTCATAATAACCTAGAGCATATGGTTCATGACTCAAAATATAAAACAGTATAGATAAGAGAAAACCTGATGGATTATATCATTCACATTCCACCCCATAACTTAACTCAATCGTCAGTTCCCCACTGACTTCCAGTTGAGTTGTCCATAAAGTCATCCACCATCTGATTCACATTATCCACCGGATCCTCATCCTCGATTGGATCCTCCTCCTCCTCTTCCTCCTCTTCCTCCTCCTCTTGTGCCGGATCATCAGGCACGTATATCGGAGTTCGGGATCTAACTCGAGGGGAAGGGCTAGGACGAGCAGGAACCTCTAAGATGATTCTTTCTGAGGAGGGTGCTGGACTCGGTGGGATAGTGCGTCTCGGAAAACGTCTTGGTGGTGGTGGAGGGGTTCCATTTCGCATAACAAAATTTGGCGGAATATGCATGATGTAAACCATCGGGATTCTCGATCTAAGCGGACGCATACGGGAATATGGGTTAGGATGGCGGAAGGTGACTTCCACATCCCCCTCATAAGTAGCCCTATGGTCCTCAAAATTCCACTCCCCATTAGGGAGCGACCTCATTTCCACGCAGAACATGTTTTTCGCCATCACCTACACAAGGGACTGGGAGTGAGTCATAGCTAAAAGCAATAACAAAATGAGCATAACAGTGGCTAGAAATAACAAGCACAAATTATCAAATAGCAATAATAGATGCAAGTACATATGCTCAAACCGTCTTTTATAATATCTTAATTAGTGTCGTGATGCATGCCTACTCCTCATTCATGCTGCGCGGTTTGGCATCCGAGTATCTCAGGCTCGGGATATTCTCAATCCTATGTTTCATCAAACCGGAGCGATTCACATTCAAGCGTCATGATCGATTGGGAATTCGGTCTTCCTAGCATCCTTGTGCTAGGGATATTCTGATTTAACCTATACCGATGTTCCGAATCTAGATCGGAGCAACTCCATCTCCATGCATGATAATGCCACACAAACTTCTCGTCTTCTTTCTTTTTATTATGTAATCACATCCTTGAACATCATGTCTCCAATATAGAGACCCAAAGTTCATAATCCTTCTCAATCTCAATTCCATCTTTTCTTTTAGCATTAACTGGTGCTAGTATTTTCTGAAAATTCCATCAGCGGCCCAGCCACTTTGTGATGGTTTTATATGATAGGGGTTAATCATTTTATTATTAATTAATGCAACGACCCCATTTAGGACTCCCAAAATATCAACCAAGTGGGTAAAGACTTCCACTGGGACATGGGAAAAATAATCAACCAAATGGGTGTACGCACTTCCATTGGGACATCCTGTCCGAATGTATCAACCACTGAATAAAATTCCAGTAGGACTCATCCAGGATTAAAAATCCACCAATGGGAATCAAATAACTTATACATCTATCCATTGGGACTCCTATCCGAATATATCAACCACTGGATGAAATTCCAGTAGGACTCTTTAGGATAATAATCGACCAATGGAATTAGGTTTTTTGGCATAAAGAGAAATAATTAGGATTTAGTAACATAGGAGATTAGACGAGTTAATCATTAATGAAATTATAGAAAAGTAAAGGTTTTATGGAAAATTCTTTGAATTACTCGAATAGTTCTTGACTACTCGAGTGTTCATATGAAAATACTCGAGTTCTTAAGAAATACTCGAGTGTTCTTCCACTTTCCCAGAATACTCGAGTCCTCAATTTACTCGAGTGTTTTTGCTGCAACAGCACCAGTTTCTGCACTTTTCAATGTCAATTCGAATTCCTTGCATTGTATTTCCATTCTTATGCAAAACAGAGGCATGAACACATATAATGAACATGTTAGAACACATAAACAAGTACATAATAACATAAATCAACATCAAATCACAGAATCAATACAAACTTGGAAAATAACCATTTCAAAATATGAAATTCATTTTCACTTGATTTTAACTTCGAAAATTAATCCAGTGAGCATTATTAGGTCTAATTGAACTTGTTTGAATCAGAAAACTTTAGGTTTATGACCTCCAAGTCATATTCCCAATTCCAACTTCATCCCTTGATGAACCTTGTGAGGTTCCTACATTTCTAGCTTGAGATTACTCATTCTAGCAATTAGATAACTCCTCCCTTACCTCAGAGAAGCTAAAAAACAGATTAAACAACAAGGAACTTGGCTGGATCAAAAATTCGAATTCTGGACTTGTGGAAAGGGGTTGAACAGGCTGACCTTGGCCACAGATTTCACCACAGATTTGGCATGAAAAAGAATGAAACAAGTTAGTTTAACAAACTAGGATATACTAACTCCAATCAGGAACAAGTTTGACACAAAAAGGGTCCCTGAAATTACCAAACGAATTCAATGAAGATGAATACTTGATGCTGAAAACTACTCTGTTTTCACAGCTTTGAACTTCAAACTTTGATGATTTAGAACTCGAACTACAGGGGCTTATTTGATGTGATTCTTGGTTCTAATTCAAAATTGGAACTAGAACTTCGATTTTGTGTTTTGGTTTCAAAGGATTTGATTGAGAAACGAAGGAGAAATCAGAGATCAAAGTGTGCTATGAAAAACTGAAATTCGGGTTTTGGATGATTAAAGGTGTTGGATGCTTCAACTAAGCACTTATTTATAGCCTAGGAATGCTTCAAATCGAAGTAAAGTCCAGCTCTGTGCTTGAAGACTCGAGAAACCGCGTTTTGGTGCGAAAATTAAATGAAAACCGACTTATACACTTTCAGGTCTGCATAAAATACTCGAGTGTTTATTTAAAAATTCAAATTTCCAAACAGCTACTTAAAATACTCGAGTCTTTCCTAAAATACCCGAGTGTTTTTGCTAAAATAGGGAAAATTAACTATTTTAATGATACTAATATTTGATAAAGTACTTTTATTTCATATATTAAAATATAGGACCTTACATTCTCCCCTACTTACTAGAATTTCGTCCCCGAAATTCCGACTAAATAAACAAATGTGGGTACTCTTCTCTCATCTTAGATTCTAATTCCCATGTTGATTCTGACACTCCTTTTTGATTCCAAATAATTCGCACTAAAGGAATCTCCTTTCCTCGCAGCTTTCTGATTTGACGATCTTCAATTCGCACTGGTCTGACTTCAAATGTCAGATTCTCCTTTAAAGGTATTTCATCTGGCTGTAACTGGATAACTGAAGACGGGTCTTGAATAAATTTGCGAAGCTGAGAAACGTGAAAGACATCATGGAGATTAGCTAAAGAAGGCGGTAACGCGATCTGATAAGCGACGGGACCGACTCGCTTTAAGATCTGATATGGGCCTATAAACTTTGGAGATAATTTCTTTGGTTTCATTACTCTTCCAATACCAGTCGTCGGTACCACTCGTAGAAATACATGATCTCCCTCTTGAAATTCGAGTTTGGATATTCGTTGGTCGGCATAACTCTTCTGACGACTCTGTGCAATCTTCATCTTCTCTTGGATAACCTTGATCTTCTCGGTCGTTTCTTGAACTATCTCAGGTCCAATAAGAGCATTCTCCCCCACTTGGAACCAGCATAGTGGGGTTCTACACTTCCTTCCATAGAGGGCTTCGTACGGGGCCATATCGATGCTTGTGTGAAAACTATTATTGTAGGTGAACTCCACAAGTGGTAACAAACGGTCCCAACCTTCTTGATATTCCAAAACACATGCTCGAAGCAGGTCTTCTAAAGAATTAATCGTCCTTTCTGATTGACCATCCGTTTGCGGGTGATAAGCCGAACTCATCCTTAGCTGCGTTCCTAAAGCTTGATGTAAACTCTGCCAGAAGCGAGACACAAAACGAGGGTCACGATCTGATACGATACTCGAGGGAATACCGTGCAATCTAACAATATCTTTGATGTATAATCTTGCAAGCTTCTCCAACGGGTATTGTATGTTGATGGGAATGAAATGAGCTGATTTCGTTAAGCGATCAACCACGACCCAAATCGCGTCGAAACCTTCTCTTGTTCTCGGAAAACCACTTACAAAATCCATGGCTATTCCATCCCATTTCCATTCTGGTATGCTCAAAGGTTGCAACTCTCCTCCGGGCTTCTTATGTTCAATCTTCGCCTTCTGGCAAACAAGGCAAGACGCAACATAAGACGCAACATCTTTCTTCAATCCGGACCACCAAAACATCTTCAGGTCTTGATACATCTTCGTTGATCCATGATGCATACTCAGCTTGCTTTTGTGGGCTTCTTCTAGTACAGCTCTCCTTAGTTCTTGATTCGCCGGAATGCAGATTCGATCCTTGAATCTCAAAATGCCATCAGATCCTAATTGGAAATCTGGTTCCACTCCTTCTATCCCTAGTCTTTTCTTCTCTAGAAGCTCTTCATCCACTTGTTGTAAGTTTCGGACTTGACCCACAAACTCATTTGTGATTGTTAATATTCCTAACTTGATGCAATTTGGTTTGAACTGAACCGCCAAATTCAAGTTTCAGAATTTTTCAATTAATTCAGCTTCTTTCACCATCATCGATCTCATATGCAAAGTCTTTCTACTCAACGCATCGGCTACGATATTGGCTTTGCCGGGGTGGTAATGTAATTCAAAGTCGTAATCCTTTAAGAATTCCATCCCCCTACGTTGCCTCATATTCAGTTCCTTTTGGTCAAAAAGATACTTTAGACTTTTATGGTCACTGAATACTTGGAACGTATTACCATACAGGTAATGTCTCCATATTTTCAAAGCAAAGACAATAGCAGCTAATTCCAAATCATGAGTAGGATAATTCTCCTCATGCACCTTCAACTGTCGCGACGCATAAGCAATAACTCTTCCTTCTTGCATCAGAACACAACCTAAACCTTGTTTTGATGCATCACAGTAAACATCAAAATTTTTCTGGGGATCGGGCAGAATTAACACTGGAGACGATGTTAACCTGTCCTTTAAAGTTTGGAAACTAACTTCACACTTCTCATTCCAAACAAAAGGTTGCTCCTTCCTAGTCAGGCGGGTTAAAGGAAGAGCCAACTTAGAAAATCCTTCAATGAACTTCCGATAATAACCGGCTAAACCAAGAAAACTTCTAACTTCAGTAACAGACTTAGGCTTATCCCATTTCAGCACTGCTTTTACTTTAGCTGGGTCTACAGCAACACCATCTCTTGAAATTACATGCCCCAAGAAATTGACTTTTTCAAGCCAAAATTCACACTTGGCTAACTTGGCATATAATTTCTTTTCCTTCAAAGGCTCCAAGACAATCTTCAAATGATTGACATGCTCCTCTGGGGTCTTTGAATAGATGAGTATATCATCTATAAACACCACAACAAAGGAATCCAAATAAGGTCGGAACACTCTATTCATGTAATCCATGAATATGGCAGGAGCATTGGTTAAACCAAAAGGCATCACCACATACTCGTAGTGTCCATACCTTGATCTAAAAGCCGTCTTCGGAATATCTTCCTCTCTTACTCTGATTTGATGATATCCTGACCTCAAATCAATCTTCGAAAATATGGACGCTCCTCTAACTTGGTCCATCAGATCATCTATTCTAGGCAACGGGTACTTATTTTTGATAGTGACCTTATTTAACTGCATATAGTCTATACACATTCGCATGGATCCATCCTTCTTTTTGACAAACAAAATAGGTGCACCCCATGGTGACACACTAGGTCGGATGAATTGCTTCTGCAGCATATCTTCTATTTGCTTCTTCAACTCTGCTAATTCGGTTGGATCCATATGATAAGGAGCGATAGAAATAGGACCAGTACCAGGAACTAAATCGATACTGAATTCTATCTCTCGATGCGGTGGCAAACCGGGAACTTCATCAGGAAACACTTCGGAAAAATCTCGAATAATCGGAATTTCCTCTATCTTCGGCTCATCTTTCTTTTCTTCTACTACCGCAGAAAACACACAAACGTACCCTTCAGGTTGCACCTCAGGCGACTTTTTACCGGGAAAAACAATCGTTCGAGTCTTGCAATCGATCACCACTTGGTTAGTTGCTAACCAATCCATCCCCAAAATAACGTCGAGCTGGGATAACGGTAGACAGATTAAATCTACCCTAGAGGACCAACTTCCTATATTGACTGAACATCCAAAACATGCTCCTGACGTAGTCACTGGCACATTCGAAGGAGTACACACCTTAAGTCTAAACGGTGTCTCCGAAACAGGTAAACACAAACGCTTAACGCATTCCTCAGAGATGAAAGAATGCGTGTAACACCCCGATTTGGCCACTTGAAAAATATACTTCTTTAATTCCAAAATGTGGTGAAAATGTGGGCCAAATTTTTTTTTTAAAACAGGTAACGTGGTTGAGTAGCATGAGTATGGGAACCATGTCGTTTTCAGAACGCTTCCATAAACAAAAAGGGTTCGCACACATCATGCTAAAGTTCAAGTTCCAAACCGGAGTGTCACAAGGCACTACACTTTGCAACTTGACTCTTCTCAACTCAATTATCATAGCCTATTAAAATAAATTACTTCCACAAAATTTGGGGTTACATCATGGCATTGCAATGAAACTAAGTAAATACAGGGAATACAAAATACTTCAGGGAAAATGAAAGACTACCACCAGGCCCATTGAACTGAATACGGTGGTCCACGGAATAATGCCTCGCTAAGGTCGACCTCGATTACGTACGCCTCCGAGTATCTATGTCGTCGTCCACTTCTTCTAACTCCTTCAGCCTCGAGGTCACTGTGTGCAGACCAAAGCATCGGGTATCCACCATGATAATCAGCTGACCCACCGATCTCGGTGTCCTCACACTACTTTCGATCTCGATAATCCACTTTCCATTTTCCTTCGTCTCGAATGTCGAACGCGTACTTGATAGGATCCATCGACCAAGGAAATAGACATCGGAACAACAAGCATATAGAACAGAAGACTAGAGAGAGTAAGTATTCCCAAGCATGTTATGCCAACGTTGTCGGATTACAATAGGTAAGATATCAAGGAATAACAAAAACACATAAGTAAACCACACATACAAGCAATCATATTCAATCTCTACTTTACTCCCTTTCTCTTCTTAAAACTTTACATATCCACAGAACTTCCGTCAATCACTTCCGCTGCGAACTCTGATTCCAACATCCATCTCATCCTCTTTTCCAAGCTATTTCTTAAAAATTATTTCTTTACAAGTTATCTTTTCTTAATTAAGTTTTATGAATCCGTATCCGTCAATGATGCGGGGGATTTAATCATCATTGAGAAGGGTCGCTTTCAAAGTTAGCACACACGTCTACATCTCCTCGGCCATCCACTCAACCTAGTCGGAAGCAAACAGGAGTACAGAACCTTTACCACGCGGGCACGACAGCTGTCTCAACACATAAATGGTCCCAGACCAGGAGGATCTCGTCCTCAAATCAATTCAATAATATCAAGGCTCACTGTCCACGCAGTGGCAAAACACAATGCCCCGTTCCAGTCCCTCTCACTGTTCTCGATTTGCAATCTAGGGGGCGACAGTATATTTCTAGGGAGCTCGCAGAACTTACCATGTATTGGACCCAGTCCCCACCACAATAGTGCACCACTTATGGAGTTCGTTCTGCCTAGAAACATACTCGAGACTTCTTGACGTTTCACCATCATCGTCCTCCCCTAATGCAATCTCCTCCTAAGTATCCGCAGATACCTATGGTTCCTTCTGTAACACCCCAAATTTTTAATTCCTGATTAATGAAGATTAATTACAAAGGTTTATTTGTAATTAATTATTTTTGTGAAATCCTTGATTATGAAGTCATTTATTATGCATAAAAATATTAGATAATTTCTAATATGTGAAGATAATGTTTTTGCTCATCAGTCCCTGTTTTGGGACCTAGAAATAATTTTAGAAAGATTTTGGATGAAAAGGAAATAAAAATATTTATTTTTATTATTTTGCAAAAAGACTCGAGTCTTTCTGAAAAGACTCGAGTATTTTTCACAGTGAGAAACGAGTTAGTGCGTTTTGGTGAGTCACCATTAACGATTCTCGTGTGTTGACACGAGATCGTCTTCCTCAACACGTCTTTGGCTTCGTGTCGACTTGCATGAGTGATCAACCTTGCTATATAAACTCATGGTGTTGAAGAAGCAAGCTATTTTGGCCAATTTGTTCTGGAATTCGAAGTTAGGGTTCTTGATTTCTCTGGCTCGATTCTCCTTCCTTGAGTAGAGTAAGGTCACAAATCATACACCAATACGAAGCTCACATCTAGAGCTTTGTATAGACACCAAAATTGTGAGCTGAGAGTTTGAGTGTTGGAAGAATCGAAGCTCGAAAGTGGGGATTGTTTGCTGTCAACTGGTTCTGGGAGCTCACTTTGATCCTCGATTGTGGTAAGCTCGTGAACCCTCTTGATCTCAAATTGGTTTTAATCTCTCATGCATGTTGCAGAGAGTAGATTCTAACCTTTTTCCCCAATTTTTGTGCACGATTACTCACTCAAACGATGTGGTTTTTGGACTCTGCTCACACTGTTCTGCATTTTGGTGGGTGAAGTGATTTGAGTTGGTGTTGGTGGCTGCTGTGTGGCTACTGCTGTTCTTTGGTGTTTTTGAGTTTGTCAAAGTTGTTGGAAACCAACAAGCAGCTCAATATAGTCTAGAGGGGGGGTGAATAGAATATTGGAGCCTTAGTACAGATATTTCGATCACCGTAGAGAATGATTTTAAGAAAATAAATTTTCTTTCAAAAACAAGTCAGGTTACTCGAGTAAAATATCTTTTAATCGAGTATTACGCAAGCAAATTTTATTTCACTCGAGTATCAGAAGTCTCACTCGAGTAAAGTTCAAAACAGCTTTCAGATTAATCGAGTAATCCACAATTCACTCGAGTAATCTGGGTAAAAATCAAATAGTAAATGAGTTTTGATGAGAATTCTTTTAGAATCGCAATACTATGATGATTCAACAAACTATGTATGAATGCTATGAACAATTGCAAGTAAATTTACCAACCAATTTTAGGTCAATTGATAATGAATTGAAAAACCCCAATTCTAACCTAAAATTCAATTGTTCTTGAATTAATGCAAACAAGAAAAGAAACAATGAAGACGGTAATTTTATCCTGGTTCACTTTCACCCACTTGAAAGCTACATCCAGTCCCCTTTATCAAAATGATAAAGAGTTTCTACTAGACAAATTCAATTGTTAGAATTACAATGTTTAAGATGCAACTTTCTCACAAAGCTATCCTATCTTAACCCTTCTTCAAAGTGTGTACCAAACACTTTGAAATTCTAACCCAATTGATTTTCCGTCTTCTCTTGTTGATTTGTTGAAGATGCTTCCAACCAAATCCTTTTCAATCTTGCTTTGATAAACCTTCAAAGACTTGCTTGTGAAATTCTTCACCTTTGTTGAACTCTTGAAATGTGCTACCTCTTGTTGCAAAGCTTCAACACAATTAAGAACTAAAAAAAATATTGATCTCAAAGAAAACTTAGAACAATGATTAATCTTGAGTGAAGAATAGAAGAAATTTGTTGAATCTTGATTTCTCAAAGGAAGTGTGTAATAGCTCTTGAAAAATGAAAGTGTATTGCTCAATAGAAAATTGTAAAAGAGTGTGTAACCTTGTTCATATAAAAATGAAGTCCTTTTATAATTTTTCTGCCACTGTTCAAGTTACTCGAGTGAAGTGTAACACACTACTCGATTAACACATGTTGAAATACGTTACTCGAGTGACGAATAACTCATTACTCGATTAACCTATAACAACACACATTACTCGAGTAAAGGCAAACTCATTACTCGAGTGATCTGATCAGATATGGACTAAAAACAAAGTTTTTCAAATGGATTTTCACAATAACTTTAATATGAGCTATTATAATCAAGATTAAGTTTTCTTCACTCTTAATCAAACATTATTATAAGCTTCATTAAGATCACCTAAAGCTACCCACTCTCATGATATGCATTGCATAAAATTAAATATTACATTGCATTAGAATCAAACTAAATCCTAATTCTATTCTTCATGAGATAGCTTCCTTGTTGATAATGTTGTTGCTTGGAGAAAGGTTGTTAGCATCAAAACATAGAAACCTACAAACTCCCCCTTTTTGATGATGACAAACCTCCTTTGCAATTAAGCACTAAGTTTTAAAATACTCCCCCTAAATGTTAGACACTTTGGAAAAATAAAATAAAACTTAACCTACAAGAACAACATCAACAAAATATTCTCCCCCTTTTGGCATCATTAAAAAAAATATAAATGTTGAGAAAAATCCTTTGCCAAAAATGGAAGGTAAGTGTAGTAACTATGATAAAGAATGAAAATATAGTTAAGACGTAATGAATAAAATCCAAAATCAGAGTATAATCTCTAACCATATAACAATCCAGAATAGTGCCATAATTTAAATATAACAATCCAAAACAAAGCACCACAAAACACAGTACCACAATGTATCCAACATAGTCATCAACCATGAACAGCAAATACATAAACATAGTGTGAAACATAACATAGAAAATATAACCATAAAATAGTCAGTGAAATGCATATAAAAGAAAAATAAAATGTCCAAAGAACAACATCAACCACATGAACTAAGGGTGAGGTGGAGGTGGAAAGAGATCAGAAAAGAGTCCAGAAATATGATGTAAGATCCATGAAGAATGTTTTGATAAATGCCAAAAGGTTTTGAACAAGCTACAAATGTGTTGATCAAGTTCAAGCTCAACAAGCAACAACAAACATCAAGTTATGAAGAGAGAGCCAACTCATGAAGACTTAGTTTGGTAGTTTGTGTTTTAATGTTTTATCTTTTGCCTCACAAGTCTTTTAGTTTATGAGTTTGGGTAGAATTTATTAGAGGGTAGTGAATCTCTTTTGATTGCATGATTATATCATATTTTGAGTATTCACTTTGCCTAAAATCAATAGATGGCTTAAAGGTTTGAAAGAAAAGGTTTAGTTTTTGAGAAAATAAGTTTTAAGTGATTTTTAATGATAATAATCGATTAACAGATTTTGATAATTGATTAACAGTGTATTTTGAACTGATAATCGATTAACAAACTTTTGATAATCGATTATCTGAACTTTACTCGAGTATTTTTGGTCTCACTCGAGTGAAAATTATCTTGCTTTCGGTTTACTCGAGTAACACTCATTTCACTCGAGTAACTTGATCAGATATGGTTTTTTAAATACGTTTTTCACTTCTCAAAAGCCATTCTAAGTGCTCTAACTTTTGGGTATTCTATATAAACCTTTTCCTAATCATTTCTATCAACTAAAATCATTTTGATACACAATTTTACAAAGAATCAAAGCCACACTATTCTCTCTCACTCTCTCAAGATCAAAGCTCTCATTTTCATATTCTTTGATCAAGAACCTTGAATCTCTCATGTTGATATTTCATAGCTTTTGAAAGAGATTCATAGGATTGTTATTGTTTTTCATTTGAGTTGTAATCTTTGCAAAAGGCAAGCTATCTACAACAAAGGAAGACTTGATTTTGTGAATCAAGCAAAGTTATATAGGAAGCCTTGGTGAGGCATTTCATTAAGCACTTGGAAGCCTTGTTGAAGAACAAGCAATTGGAAGTCTTGTAGTAAAGCAAGCATTGGAAGTCTTGTTGAGGGGATTTGGCAAGCAAGAGAAGAGGTTAGATTAGATCATCAATAGGATTACAAGGCAAGGGTGTGGTATCTCTTGTAGGCTAGCAAGAAGGAAGTCTTGTGAGGCATTTACTTGTAATTTGAGAAACTCTAATTCCTCATAGTGAAGAATCTCTCTTGGTTGAAGAGGGGACTGGAGTAGCTTTCAAGTGGATGAAAGTGAACCAGGATAAATCACTGTGTCGTATCTCTAAACTCTCTACTCTTTACAATTCTTGTTATTAATTGTGTTCTTGATTGAAAACCTAGAAAAAGTGATTTTTCTATATTTGATTGAATTGAATCGTTATTGTTCAAATTAATTTGAGGAAAATCATTTTCATAACTAGGTGAATCAATAAGAATATTGGTGTTGATTGTTTCCGCTTAATCTCTGATATAATATTTGTTAATTGATTGATTTTCATTGGTTTTAATCGTTTAGATTTGTTTCTTGCGAAAATCTTTCAAAGTTTCTATAACACCTATTCAACCCCCCCTTCTAGGTGTTCTCCTAGTGTTCCTATTTGTTTCACACACCGAGTGTAGTTTTCCAACAATTGGTATCAGTGCTCGGTCAAAAGACACGAGCATAGAGCTTTTTCGTTAAGATCCTTGAGAAACTACAATGGGTTCTACGAATCCTTTTGGTGGTGAAGGTGCTTCAATAAATCACCCTCCTATGTTTGGTGGAGAGGGTTATGCTTATTGGAAAATTAGGATGAGAATCTTTATAGAAGCCATAGATATGAACATTCGGGAAGCCATTGAAAATGGTCCTTATATTCCCTCAAAAGATGTAGAAGGTGTGCTTACACTTACTCCCAAAGATAAGTGGACCGATGATGATAAAAGGAAAATTCAATATGATTTAAAAGCAAAAAATATCATCACCTCCGCTCTATCTTATGATGAGTTCTTTAGAGTCTCCCAATGTAAAGATGCCAAAGATATGTGGGACACCTTGCAAGTCACACATGAAGGCACTAGTGAAGTTAGGCGTGCTAGATTAAATTCTTTGATGCATGAATATGAATTGTTTCGTATGTTGCCTAATGAATCTATATGTTTTATGCAAAAACGTTTTACACATATTGTTAATCATCTCATTGCTCTTGGTAAAATTTTCGTGAATTGTGAACTTGTTAACAAAGTTTTAAGATGTCTAAGTAGGGAATGGCAACCCAAGGTTACCGCAATAGTTGAATCAAAGGACTTGCACACCATGGACTTAGCAACACTTTTCGGAAAGCTACAAGAACATGAAATGGAGCTTGGACGTTTGCAAATGCATGAAGAGTCGGATAAGTACAAAGAGAGAAAAGGAATTGCTCTTAAAGCTCAAAGGTCATATAAAAAGGAAGAGAGTTCCGATGATGATGATGTTGATAATGAAGATTCCGATTCGGATATTGATGAAGAGGAGATGAAGCTTCTACTAAGAAAGTTCAATAAAATTCTAAGGAGAAAAGGAAGGTTGAACAAGGACAAAAGTAAAGAGAAGGATCCCCCACACTACAAGACCAAGACTTCAAAAGAAGGTGTAGTTTGCCATGAATGTGGAAAGCCCGATCATCTCAAGTACTCATGCTCTAAGTATCTCAAGAAGAAGGAGAAAGAGAAGAAAAATGCAAAACACAAAAGGGCATACATAGTTTGGAATAGTGATGATGAACAAGACAAGAAAAGCACAACTAGTAGTTCTTCGGATGATGAACATGCCGCTTGTCTCAACTTGATAGCTCAAGTACATGAAGAGGAAAGCTCAAATGATGAATCAAGTGAGCAAAGTGACGAAAGCGATGTAAGTCTTACTAAATCCGAAATTTCTTCAAATTATGAAATGTTATATAATGCTTATGAAGAAATGCATGAACATCTCAAGAAATTAGCTAAGAAAAATATTGATAGGAAGAAGCTCATTGAGGAACATCAACAAAAGATTTTAGATCTTCAAAAGCAAGTTGATGACCTTAAGTTAGACAATGAGACTTTGCATCTTATCATTGATAATTCTACTTGTGATTGTGCTAGTAGATTGAATAATGTGGTTGATTGTGAGGATTGCAAGTTGCTTAAGGATGAAAATGCTATTTTGAAAAATAAGCTTGCAAGTTTCACAAATGGTGATATTAGATTGCGAACATTGTTAAATTTTCAAAGAGAAAATTCAAACAAGTTTGGTTTGGGTTATACTAATGCTAAGAGTAATTCTCATAGAAATGTTGTTGATTTTTCAAATGCACCAACATGTTTCTATTGTGGTACTCATGGACATACTTCAAATGTGTGTTATATTAAAGTGCATGGTATACCTAAAGGAGATTTTGTTTGGATGAAAAAGGGTGAGAGTCCCTACACTAACAAAAATGGATCCAAAACCATTTGGATACCAAAAAGCAAAGCATGATTGTTTTGTAGGTATGATTGAAGAAGCAAATGAAGGTCTATACACATTTGATACAATTGACATTATTGATCTTCTTCAATTGGTATTAAGGAGAAAATCCTACAAATTGGTAACATTTGATATTATACAATTGGTATTTCAATTTGATATTGTTGGATATTGCTCATAGTTCTCTTAATTGGTATTATTTCTTATAATGTGATATTGTTTATACTATTGAGAAAATTCTATTGGTATCAAATTCTTACAATTGTTTTACAATTGGTATCATGCTTTGGTTGTTATATCTCATTAATCTCTCTATTTTGGCTTAGATCTTATATTTCAATTGGTATATATTTCTTTTTGATAATGCCAAAGGGGGAGAAATATGATGTTTTGAAAAAGAGGAGATTTGTATTTGAAAGTTTTTAAAAAGGGGAGAAATATTATCATTTTGGGGAGAAATGAAATGGTATGTTTGGAGAAAGGTTGTTTTTTGTTGTTTTTATGTAGGTTGAGCAAAGTTGTTGGAGATAGGGGGAGAATCAAGCTTTCTATCAATTGGATTTCAAATGTCAAAAGCATTAATTGAGGGGGAGCAAGAGTCTCACCAAGTGATCAAATGGTTCAAGCATCAACAACTTCAATGAACTTCAAACGATTTCAAAACATGTTTGTCATTTTCAAAAAGGGGGAGATTGTAAGATCCATGAAGAATGTTTTGATAAATGACAAAAGGTTTTGAACAAGCTACAAATGTGTTGATCAAGTTCAAGCTCAACAAGCAACAACAAACATCAAGTTATGAAGAGAGAGCCAACTCATGAAGACATAGTTTGGTAGTTTGTGTTTTAATGTTTTATCTTTTGCCTCACAAGTCTTTTAGTTTATGAGTTTGGGTAGAATTTATTAGAGGGTAGTGAATCTCTTTTGATTGCATGATTATATCATATTTTGAGTATTCACTTTGCCTAAAATCAATAGGTGGCTTAAAGGTTTGAAAGAAAAGGTTTAGTTTTTGAGAAAATAAGTTTTAAGTGATTTTTAATGTTAATAATCGATTAACAGATTTTGATAATTGATTAACAGTGTATTTTGAACTGATAATCTATTTACAAACTTTTGATAATCGATTATCTGAACTTTACTCGAGTATTTTTGGTCTCACTCGAGTGAAAATTATCTTGCTTTCGGTTTACTCGAGTAACACTCATTTCACTCGAGTAACTTGATCAGATATGGTTTTTTAAATACGTTTTTCACTTCTCAAAAGCCATTCTAAGTGCTCTAACTTTTGGGTATTCTATATAAACCTTTTCCTAATCATTTCTATCAACTAGAATCATTTTGATACACAATTTTACAAAGAATCAAAGCCACACTATTCTCTCTCACTCTCTCAAGATCAAAGCTCTCATTTTCATATTCTTTGATCAAGAACCTTGAATCTCTCATGTTGATATTTCATAGCTTTTGAAAGAGATTCATAGGATTGTTATTGTTTTTCATTTGAGTTGTAATCTTTGCAAAAGGCAAGCTATCTACAACAAAGGAAGACTTGATTTTGTGAATCAAGCAAAGTTATATTGGAAGCCTTGGTGAGGCATTTCATCAAGCACTTGGAAGCCTTGTTGAAGAACAAGCAATTGGAAGTCTTGTAGTAAAGCAAGCATTGGAAGTCTTGTTGAGGGGATTTGGCAAGCAAGAGAAGAGGTTAGATTAGATCATCAATAGGATTACAAGGCAAGGGTGTGGTATCTCTTGTAGGCTAGCAAGAAGGAAGTCTTGTGAGGCATTTACTTGTAATTTGAGAAACTCTAATTCCTCATAGTGAAGAATCTCTCTTGGTTGAAGAGGGGACTGGAGTAGCTTTCAAGTGGATGAAAGTGAACCAGGATAAATCACTGTGTCGTATCTCTAAACTCTCTACTCTTTACAATTCTTGTTATTAATTGTGTTCTTGATTGAAAACCTAGAAAAAGTGATTTTTCTATATTTGATTGAATTGAATCGTTATTGTTCAAATTAATTTGAGGAAAATCATTTTCATAACTAGGTGAATCAATAAGAATATTGGTGTTGATTGTTTCCGCTTAATCTCTGATATAATATTTGTTAATTGATTGATTTTCATTGGTTTTAATCGTTTAGATTTGTTTCTTGCGAAAATCTTTCAAAGTTTCTATAACACCTATTCAACCCCCCCTTCTAGGTGTTCTCCTAGTGTTCCTATTTGTTTCACACACCGAGTGTAGTTTTCCAACATATGATCCATCAGATGTTGCTCCATAGCAATATTCTGCACATCTTGACGCATCTCCATAGCTGCAAATTGTTCATTTATGTGCTGAACCAAAGACTCATGTGCAGCTTGAGGATCAAACGGAGTGTCCAAATTTTCTAAGTCAATATAATCCTCAATACGATCCGTTTCCATATGATCAGTAGAAGGAGGATTGACGCGCGTTACTCGAGTGAAATGATACGTTACTCGAGTATTTCGTACGCGCGTTACTCGAGTGAAATGATACGTTACTCGAGTATTTCGTTCCTTAATCGAGTGAAATCAAGTTTAATCGAGTAAGCCGAAAGATGAAAATATTTTACTCGAGTGACAGTATCAGTTAATCGAGTAAGCCGAAAGAGATTTAAAAATTACTCGAGTGAAAACATCTGTTAATCGAGTAAACTGCTGAAAAACTTAAAATTTCAAATTTTCATGCAAAATAATTTTCATGCACACAAACACATAGAAACACTTAGCATTTAGCAATTAACACACATTCAAATAAAGCAAGTAATCATATCATAGAAAAACATACACACACAACTACATACCAAAAGATTTATGAAACACATTATCAAAATACAACAACTCAAAATACAAATCATATTGAAATAGGCTTGAAGGTGATTTCTAAAAGCATCAAATACAATTAGCTAATAGTTGATTCATCAAAAATACCAAGTTCTCTTCTAATTTTATAAAATGTATCCCTTGGTAAATGTTTTGTAAAGATATCAGCTAATTGATCCGAAGTTTGAACAAACTCAATAATACAATCACCTTTTTGAACATGATCTCTCAAAAAATGATGCCTAATTTCAATGTGCTTTGTCCTTGAGTGCAATACCGGGTTTTTAGTCAAATTGATTGCCGAAGTGTTATCACACTTTATAGGGATTTTTGTCAAATTTAAACCAATATCCGATAATTGTTGCTTCATCCAAAGGATTTGAGCACAACAACTACCGGCCGCTATGTATTCGGCCTCCGCGGTCGATAAAGCAACACAATTTTGCTTTTTAGAAAACCACGATACAAGCGAACTACCAATTAAATGACAAGTTCCACTTGTACTTTTTCGGTCAACTTTACAACCGGCAAAGTCAGAGTCCGAATAACCTATAAGTTTTAAAAAAACATCCCTAGGGTACCACAAACCGGTATTGGTTGTACCTTTTAAGTATTTCATTATTCTTTTGACAGCAGTTAGATGCGACTCTTTCGGTTTAGCTTGAAAACGTGCACACATACAAACACTAAACATGATATCAGGCCTAGATGCAGTTAAGTATAAAAAACTACCAATAATTCCACGATACTTTGTTACCTCTACCGCTTTTCCAGCCTCATCTTGATCTAGGTAGCATGCAACACTCATTGGAGTAGAAGCGGATTTACACGAGTCCATGCCAAAACGTTTGAGAAGCTCTCTACAATATTTACTTTGATGTATATAAATGCCATCGTTGAGTTGCTTTATTTGAAGGCCAAGAAAGAATGTAAGCTCTCCCATCATCGACATCTCGAATTCGCTTTGCATTAAATCTGAAAACTTCTTACACAAATTATCATTAGTAGCACCAAATATAATATCATCAACGTATATTTGAACCAAAAGAATATCCTTACCAGAACGTTCAATAAAGAGAGTAGTGTCCACAGTACCTCGTTTAAAACCTTTTTCCAATAAAAAATTGCTTAGTCGATCGTACCAAGCTCTAGGAGCTTGTTTAAGACTGTACAAAGCCTTTTTCAACTTAAAAACGTAGTTCGGATGATCAAAACTTTCAAAACTAGGAGGTTGTGAGACATAAACTTCCTCTTGAATGTATCCGTTAAGAAAAGCACTTTTGACATCCATTTGGTACAATTTAAAATTCATGATAGATGCAAAAGCGAGAAGAATACGAATAGCTTCTAATCTAGCTACGGGGGCATAAGTCTCATCGTAATCAATTCCTTCTTCTTGACTATAACCTTGTGCTACCAACCTAGCTTTATTTCTAACAATAATACCCGATTCATCTAACTTATTCCTATAGACCCAACGAGTCCCTATTTCAGGACGATCATTAGGTTTTGGCACAAGCTCCCAAACTTGATTCCTTTCAAATTGATTTAATTCTTCTTGCATGGCCATAACCCAGTGATCATCTTGAAGAGCCTCTTTGACATTCTTAGGTTCTATTTGAGATACAAAGGCAACATAATAACAGAAATTATTTAAAGTGCTTCGGGTTACCACCCCTTTAGCAATGTCACCTAAGATGTTAGAAACCGGATGATTTTTGTTGGACTTCCAAGCTATTGGTAGTTGAGGTTGTGTCTCTTGTTCTAAGTCTTTATCATGTGTTTGCACCTCTTCATGTTCAACTTGCGTCTCCTCTAATTGTTGTGGTGTTGACTTCTCATGATCCATAAGAGTACCTATATTATCATCATCACAAGAAACAACACGATCTCCTCTCGGAGATTCATCAAATACAACATGCACGGATTCCTCAACGGTTAATGTTCTTTTGTTATAGACACGATATGCTTTACTATGGGTTGAATAACCTATGAATATACCTTCATCGGCTTTGGAATCAAACTTGCCGACCGGATTCTTTCCGTTATTTAAGATAAACACCTTACACCCAAATACATGAAAATATGAGATGTTTGGCTTTCGCCCTTTTAAAAGTTCAGAAGGTGTTTTATTTAAATGCGGACGAATAAGAACCCTATTTATCACATAACAAGCGGTGTTTACCGCATCGGCCCAAAAGTATGTAGGAACTTTAGATTCTTTTAACATTGTACGTGCAAGTTCCTCCAATACCCTATTCTTCCTTTCTACAACTCCGTTTTGCTCCGGAGTTCTAGGGGCTGAGAATTGATGTTCAATACCAAACTTATCACAAAACGCATCAAACTTAGTATTTTCCAACTCACCTCCGTGGTCACTTCTAATAGTCACTATTTTCAAACTTAGTTGATTTTGGATGAGTTTGGCAAACTTTTTAAAACTTTTGTAAACTTCACTTTTTGCGGATAAAAATAAAGTCCATGTGAATCGAGTAAAATCATCTACTAAAACAAATCCATAGTAATTGCCACCTAAACTTCGAACTTGTGATGGGCCAAACAAATCCATGTGGATTAGCTCCAATGGCTTTGTTGTGCTTATCACATTTTTAGGTTTAAAAGAGCTTTTAACTTGCTTGCATTTTTGACATGAGTCACAAATGCTATCAAGCTTAAAATTTAGTTTAGGTAAACCAATCACTAAGTCTTTTCGCAAAAGTTTATTTAATTGATTCACATTAATATGTGCAATTCGTCGATGCCAAAGACGAATCTTATCATCAAACGATTTAAAACATTTTGAAAATAGTGAAGTTATCTCATCCAAATCAATTAAGTAAGTGTTATTAGAGCGACGACCAACAAACTTAACACTATCATCTATACTAGACTTAATAAAGCATAATTCCGGAGTAAAAGTCACATTATTGCCCATATCACATAGTTGGCTTATACTAAGCCAATTGTGTTCTAAGCCCTCTACGTATAGGACATTTTCTATGACAAGGTTAGATACGTTACCAATCTTCCCGACTCCTAGAATTTTGCCCTTGTTGTTGTCGCCGTAAGTCACATATCCACCACTTTTTGAAGTAAGTTGAATGAAGTGCGTTTTGTCTCCCGTCATGTGTCTCGAACACCCACTATCCAAGTACCATCTACGTTCCTTGGTTCGAAGACACACCTACAAAACAATTATTATTTGTTTGATTTAGGTACCCAAGTTGTCTTGGGTCCTTTGTTGTTAGCATGGGGTGAGCTCCCCTTAACAATCCAAATATATTCACCGCTTGGTATACCAAACTTCTTTATGTTACATTTATTCGTGGTATGCCCAAAAATCCCACAATAATGGCAAGTTGGGTTTTTAGAAAAATTAATCTTAGAAAATACACCAACTTTGCGATAATTGCGTTTCTTAGGTTTGGTATAGCCAAGACCGGATCTATTACTATTGTTCCTTTGAGTTGAAAGCAAATGATCTAAGCATGTATCTCCTCTCATGAGCCTTGCAATCCGATCATTTAAATTGAAAACTTCTTTTTCTAAGGATTTGCAATTCTCACAAGATGGAGTCTCATTTGTTTTCAATTCGCAATTGCATGTAGAGTTTGTATAAATGAGTTCAAGTGTTTCATTTTGAAGCTTAAGCTCCTCTAAAGAGTTTTGAAGTTCCAGAATCTTTTCATGTTGCTTCATAATAAAATTCTTTCTTTCAACATTTATTTTAGCAAGTTTCTTCAACTCTTTATGCATCTCTACATACACATTGTACAATTCATTAAATGAGGGGGAATTAGAACTAGAGCTAGCATCGGAAATATAATCTACCTCATTGACGTTTTCACTTGATTTCATGCTCGAAGATTCTTCTTCATCAAGCTTCGTCATTAAACAAAGGTTTGCAAGTTCTTCATCTTCCGATGAGCTAGATGAGGATTGATTCTCCGGTTCATCCCACACTATATAAGCCCTTTTGCCTTTAGATGAGTTGGGCTTCCAATTGTCACCTTCGGACTTCTTAGAGTTAGTTGGACAATTTGATCTATAGTGACCAAGCTTCCCACACCCATGACACTTGATATTCTCTTTGTTAGTCTTGTTCCTTGATTGAGTGTCCTTAGAATCTCTTGGTCTATTTCTATTAAAGTTACCCTTTTTCTTAAGGAATCTTCCAAGCTTTTTGACTAACAAGCCAAGGGTCTCATCATCTATGTCGGAGTCCGAGTCATCCATTTGAGGGTTTTCCTCTTGTGCCTTAAGGGATTTTGAAGTTGATTTGAGAGCTATTCCCTTTTTCTTCCTATCGGCATCTTCATTCATGGATAACCTCCCAAGCTCCATTTCATGATCTTGAAGCTTTCCGAATAGAGTTGCTAAGTCAATTTGGTCCAAGTCCTTAGCTTCCATAATGGCCGTCACCTTAGGTTGCCATTCCCTGCTAAGACATCTCAAAATCTTATTAACAACTTCACCATTTGTTAGTACTTTACCAAGAGCCGAAAGATGACTTATAATATGTGTGAAACGCTTTTGCATGTCACCTATATTTTCATTAGGTAACATACGAAAGAGTTCATATTCATGCATGAGTGTATTTAACCTAGCCCTTCTAACCTCAGACGTGCCCTCATGTGTGACTTGTAGTGTGTCCCACATTTGTTTAGCATCAACGCATTGAGACACTCTAAAGAACTCATCATATGAAAGAGCGGACGTGATGATATTTTTTGCTTTTAAATCAAATTGAACTTTCTTCTTATCATCATCGTTCCAACTCGATTTTGGTTTTACAGAAACAACATCATTTACTTTAGTTTGTGGAACAAAAGGTCCATTCTCTATGGCGTTCCAAATTTCCATATCTATGGCTTGTATAAAAATTTTCATTCGGACCTTCCAATAAGCGTATCCCTCACCATTGAATAGTGGGGGGCGGTTAATGGAAGCTCCTTCACCACCAAAAGGATTTGAAATTGAGCCCATTGTTTCCAAGTAAAAGGATCTTTTCGAAAAAGCTTTTTAAGGCTCGGATTTTTCGTCCGAGCTCTGATACCACTTGTTGGAAACCAACAAGCAGCTCAATATAGTCTAGAGGGGGGGGGGGTGAATAGAATATTGGAGCCTTAGTACAGATATTTCGATCACCGTAGAGAATGATTTTAAGAAAATAAATTTTCTTTCAAAAACAAGTCAGGTTACTCGAGTAAAATATCTTTTAATCGAGTATTACGCAAGCAAATTTTATTTCACTCGAGTATCAGAAGTCTCACTCGAGTAAAGTTCAAAACAGCTTTCAGATTAATCGAGTAATCCACAATTCACTCGAGTAATCTGGGTAAAAATCAAATAGTAAATGAGTTTTGATGAGAATTCTTTTAGAATCGCAATACTATGATGATTCAACAAACTATGTATGAATGCTATGAACAATTGCAAGTAAATTTACCAACCAATTTTAGGTCAATTGATAATGAATTGAAAAACCCCAATTCTAACCTAAAATTCAATTGTTCTTGAATTAATGCAAACAAGAAAAGAAACAATGAAGACGGTAATTTTATCCTGGTTCACTTTCACCCACTTGAAAGCTACATCCAGTCCCCTTTATCAAAATGATAAAGAGTTTCTACTAGACAAATTCAATTGTTAGAATTACAATGTTTAAGATGCAACTTTCTCACAAAGCTATCCTATCTTAACCCTTCTTCAAAGTGTGTACCAAACACTTTGAAATTCTAACCCAATTGAATTTCCGTCTTCTCTTGTTGATTTGTTGAAGATGCTTCCAACCAAATCCTTTTCAATCTTGATTTGATAAACCTTCAAAGACTTGCTTGTGAAATTCTTCACCTTTGTTGAACTCTTGAAATGTGCAACCTCTTGTTGCAAAGCTTCAACACAATTAAGAACTAAAAAAAATATTGATCTCAAAGAAAACTTAGAACAATGATTAATCTTGAGTGAAGAATAGAAGAAATTTGTTGAATCTTGATTTCTCAAAGGAAGTGTGTAATAGCTCTCGAAAAATGAAAGTGTATTGCTCAATAGAAAATTGTAAAAGAGTGTGTAACCTTGTTCATATAAAAATGAAGTCCTTTTATAATTTTTCTGCCACTGTTCAAGTTACTCGAGTGAAGTGTAACACACTACTCGATTAACACATGTTGAAATACGTTACTCGAGTGACGAATAACTCATTACTCGATTAACCTATAACAACACACATTACTCGAGTAAAGGCAAACTCATTACTCAAGTGATCTGATCAGATATGGACTAAAAACAAAGTTTTTCAAATGGATTTTCATAATAACTTTAATATGAGCTATTATAATCAAGATTAAGTTTTCTTCACTCCTAATCAAACATTATTATAAGCTTCATTAAGATCACCTAAAGCTACCCACTCTCATGATATGCATTGCATAAAATTAAATATTACATTGCATTAGAATCAAACTAAATCCTAATTCTATTCTTCATGAGATAGCTTCCTTGTTGATAATGTTGTTGCTTGGAGAAAGGTTGTTAGCATCAAAACATAGAAACCTACAAAAGTGTTATCCAAGGTATGGGAGAAGTCATTCATATTGCTAGGATTATAGATTGTGAATTTAGAATTGTTGTGTTATGTGAATTGGACCAAGACATGCTTGCTGGACTTGGAGGTTCAGACAATCACTTGGTCATTTGATTTATAACATGGATAATGTCTGAAATGAATCAATGAAATTAAGCTATAGGAACTTATGAGTTTGGTTGAGTTATAATTAGAAAATGTGATAAATCATGACCTTGATGTGGTATGCTTATGGTAAGCCATTAATGGACATTGAATAAGTTTGGAGTAAGTTCTAAATGCTGCATTTGTGCTGTACAAACTCAGTTCCTATGCTAATTGTGGGTAAATGTGATATGGTTATGTAGAGTTGCATAATAAGTGGTTTTATGCATAAATAGGAGCATGATAAGATGCTCTGAGAATTGCTGTGATCTCTGTGTTGAGACAAGTCCTAAATATGTAAATAAAGTTCATTTGATCATTATATGGAGTTAGAATTTGTCAGAGTTGAATTTGGCCTATCAAGTTGTTGAAAATGTGATTTAATGCATAATCGGTGCTCAAATTCAATTCTGTGTAATTTGTGGAGTTCTAAGTGTTTGAACATACTTGTTATATGTTATATGAACTTTATTGACCATTGGATTTGATTAGAAATGGTTAGAATTGAAAATGGTATGTTAAAATCAAGTTTCCAGTCTGTTCTGCAATAAAAGACTCGAGTATTAGGCTGGTTACTCGAGTAAAATTTTGGTAAAATAATGTATGTTGAGGAAGAACACTCGAGTACCATGCCTAGAACTCGAGTAATTGAGTGTTTCATGGGATATGTTAAGGTAAACCACTCGAGTAATTCAGGGGTCACTCGAGTATTCTGGAAATGATGAAGAACACTCGAGTCACTCATGAATCACTCGAGTATTTTTACGAATTTGAAACCCAAATTCCCAGAAAGACATGAACACTCGAGTATCCTGAAGAATACTCGAGTAATCTGGAAATAAGTTAAGAACACTCGAGTATGCTGAAGAACACTCGAGTAGTTCACCCAGAATATTGAAAATACCATTTTTCATCCTGAATCATTTGGTTAATAACTAAATATTGATAATCCAAGTGATCTAAGACTTAAAAGAGATTGATTGGTGGTGGTAGGAAAGTGATGAATTAGTAATGTGGAATATTACGAACTGTGATACATCAATCAATTCTTTTAAGTTAAGGAATTGCATTCATTCTGGAATTAGGATTGAGAGCTAACTCATGCATCATGCTGGTCACTTAAATTGAAAACTTGTAAAGGGAATAGGCATGAGCATCTTACTTGCGTTAGATGCTTGCCTAGTGCTAATTATGATGGTTGAAGATTGCATAAGGGGCATGAACAATTAGTTGAGTCTGACCTCTAGATAAGTTGATTCATATAGTATAAGAGGTGGAGTAATCATCATGTTCCCTTTAGATTAAAGATGATCATGTCTTTTTTAAGATATAGAATGTGATTAGTAGTTCATGATCTGGGTAAGATATTGATAAAGGATTTAATAAGCATGACCATGTCTACTTGGTAATTAATGTCTTAGAATATAAGAAGTTATTGGCTTCAAGGACATTAGAAAGGAGTTATTATCTCATGATGATAAGTGGAGTAAGTCTAATACCTTGGAACATAAATGGACAATGACTTAAGGAGTATTACTGTTAATGTAAGGGTGGTGATGCTTGTTGATTATGAGGATCCAATCCAAATGCGTTAGGGCTTGTTGCCTCGATTCGGTTATGTGAACGCTGGATAAGTAGGATCACCCTGATCTCCATAAGTTATGGACTAACTCCTGCAAGAAGTCGTTGTGCTTAAAGGATTCCGTATAGTACGGTGTGGCCGCTATATGAAGACATGTGGAACGGTGTGGCCGCCATGTGTGTGGTAATTGTGATGTGATTCCGTATGGAACGGTGTGGCCGCTATACGAAGACATGTGGAACGGTGTGGCCGCCATATGTATATGATTCCATATAGTACGGTGTGGCCGCTATATGAAGGCATGGAACGGTATGGCCGCCATGTGTATGATGTGATGATTAATATATGTGTGATGCATCTCATGCATGGTGTACCGGGAATCATTGAGTGAGGTGCATGCAGGATTGGAAACCATGTAGTACGGTGTGGCCGCTACATGAGACGGTTGGAACGGTGTGGCCGCCACCGTAGAAATGACAAGGACCTAGAACTATTGGTGGACAATGGTTAAGGGATCATCCCCTTGTATCATTTTAAGATCGTGGTCGATGGGGTTCTAGTATAGAACGGTGTGGCCGCTATACAGGTTGTGGAAACATCGAGCGTACGATTGCCTATCCCAGAGTGTTGTTTTCTGGAAGAGTTGATTATGGAGAAATGATTTGAGAGACGTGCATGCATGGCATGAGAAATTAATGGTTCTAGCCAATGTTGTTTAATAAGACTCTTGGGCATGCATCTATTATGTTGAAATGATATCTGTAATGTTTGTGTTTGACCAATCATATAATCTGCTTAGGCGATATGACAAGTGACTTACTCCCATCTACCATGTTTGTGGTGGTAGGTTCTTTCAAAGGACAGAATTGAAGTCACTCCGGTAGGAGTGGAAGTGTCTAGAAGAAGCAGCCAGGATGATGTCTCGTCATCCAAATCCTTTTGCAGAAGGATCGAGTTGTGAAGACCAATGCTCTGGGTGTAAAAAGGGGTTTTTGGGAGTTTGTATTATATAAGTATTTTACAGTCAGAATATTTTGTAAAAGAAATATTACTCTATGAAAAAAATACATTCTGGTTTTCACACTCCTTATAGAAAAAGTTTTTGTTAACTCGTATTTTTTTAATGGACCGGATTTGGGATGTTACATTTATGGTATCAGAGCAATGGTTCCAACTCTCGGCTGTGGAGTATGGTCCTTCCCATACTCAATAAGTTGTGTGACTCTGACCAAAGTTTTTATGAGTGCAGGTCTATCATGGCAGCGAGAAACCAAAACCGTACGAATGATATGTTAGAAAGGATCACTGCTGTATTAGAGAATATGCAGCAACATCAAACACAAGCGAATCAACCGCGTCAGTGCAATGCTGAACCTGTTGAGTTTGGAGGACTCACAGAATTTCGTAGTTGCAATCCCCCTAAGTTCGAAGGAGGGTATAATCCTGAGGGAGCTCAAAAATGGTTGCAAGAAGTCCAGAAAATCTTTCGGTCTATGGGTTGTTCAGACGCACAAAAGGTGGTATATGCGACTTATATGCTGAATGATAAAGCAGAAACTTGGTGGGATCACGCTAAGCAGTTATTGGAAGCCGAGGATCGGCACATCACTTGGGAGGTGTTTAAAGAAAAGTTCTTAGAAAAATACTTCCCAGAAGATATAAGGAGAAAGAAGGAAGTTGAATTTTTGGAATTAAAGCAAGGGGAGATGGATGTTGGAGAATACGCTGAAAAATTTGAAGAATTGATGAAGTATTCTCCCTACTACCAGAATCATCCAGATGAAAGATCAAAGTGTATAAAATTCGAGAATGGTCTACGCCCGGATCTGAAGCCAGGAATCAGTTATCAGGGAATAAGGAATTTCCCGATGTTGGTAAACATGTGCAGAATCTATGAGGATGATATGAAAGCAAAGGAGGTTTATGAAAAGAATGTCCGGATTAAGAAGAAGCGAAAGATTGAGGAAATGAGAACTCAATTGGAGGAGGAAGAAAAACAATTAACCATGGAAAAAGAACAATCTGAGGAGCCAGAGCTGTATAGATTGGGATTAGGAAAATCTCAATCAAAGAATGGTAATCAGAAAGGAAAGGGGAAATAAATCACATGCCCTCCTCAATGTGAAAGGTGTGGGACACATCACTTCGGATCAAGCTGTGGTGTACCCAAGGGAATCATCTGCTTCAGCTGCAGAAAGCCGGGACACTTTTCGCCAGACTGTCCAGAGAATAAGAGCAAGAAAGGATCGGGTAGCAAGCGAGGCAAGCAAGGTAAACCCTTAGGTTGTCCTTTCTCCTCATCTGAATTAACGTAGTCAACTATCTCTTTCGATTACGTTAATTGAATCGTTCGATAATTTGAAGACCTAGATATTATTTTTGATCCGAAATTTCTGTGATCGAAACCTTTATCACAATTGGATGTGATAAATATCTGTGGACACTATGGGAGATAGAAAGATTAGCTAAGAATAGAGAGATGAATGACCACCGGGATAGGACAAATCTTTGTCTCCCCAACGGAAATATCTCTAGCGCTTGGCTATCTAGCTAAATCTGATGGTGACAAGTACCCTATCTTTAAGTTCATCTAACTTAAAGATATGTCGTGTGACCTTTCTTGCGAAAGGTTATATCTGTAAGGGATGATTTTATTATTAATGGTTTGAATATTAGGACTGATCACCCTAATGTTTGCAACTATTAAGGAATAAGGTCATATAAATGATTCGTTAATCGTGTGTAAGTAATCAGAGTGCGCAGAGGGAAAAGTTTTTCATTGAAAAGTGTATTGCGAATTGTGTTTTTCAGAAAAGTTTTTCCTCGAACAGTTTTGTATCTCATCCGGAAAAGTTTAGTCAAAAGATTTCTTTTGAATTAATTGTAGAATAATTTTCGAGAAAGTTAAAGGAAAACCCTTTTTGGTAAGAAAGGATTTTTATACGCGTTGGAAGCAAAAGTTTTATTCAAAATATTTTCTTTTAAATATCTTATGAAATATTTGGAGTTAAGAAGTTTGAAAAATCCAAGGAATTCTTTTAAGTGGGGGAGAAATCTCCCTAATGATATTTTGGAAGAATAATAATAATATGAGAATAATCTTTTATATGATTTTGAAAATGTAGAATTTTTTTTAAGAAGAATGAATTTCGGGGACGAAATTCCTTTTAAGTGGGGGAGTAGTGTAACACCCCAAATTTTTAATTCCTGATTAATGAAGATTAATTACAAAGGTTTATTTGTAATTAATTATTTTTGTGAAATCCTTGATTATGAAGTCATTTATTATGCATAAAAATATTAGATAATTTCTAATATGTGAAGATAATGTTTTTGCTCATCAGTCCCTGTTTTGGGACCTAGAAATAATTTTAGAAAGATTTTGGATGAAAAGGAAATAAAAATATTTATTTTTATTATTTTGGCAAAAAGACTCGAGTCTTTCTGAAAAGACTCGAGTATTTTGCACAGTGAGAAACGAGTTAGTGCGTTTTGGTGAGTCACCATTAACGATTCTCGTGTGTTGACACGAGATCGTCTTCCTCAACACGTCTTTGGCTTCGTGTCGACTTGCATGAGTGATCAACCTTGCTATATAAACTCATGGTGTTGAAGAACCAAGCTATTTTGGCCAATTTGTTCTAGAATTCGAAGTTAGGGTTCTTGATTTCTCTGGCTCGATTCTCCTTCCTTGAGTAGAGTTAGGTCACAAATCATACACCAATACGAAGCTCACATCTAGAGCTTTGTATAGACACCAAAATTGTGAGCTGAGAGTTTGAGTGTTGGAAGAATCGAAGCTCGAAAGTGGGGATTGTTTGCTGTCAACTGGTTCTGGGAGCTCACTTTGATCCTCGATTGTGGTAAGCTCGTGAACCCTCTTGATCTCAAATTGGTTTTAATCTCTCATGCATGTTGCAGAGAGTAGATTCTAACCTTTTTCCCCAATTTTTGTGCACGATTACTCACTCAAACGATGTGGTTTTTGGACTCTGCTCACACTGTTCAGCATTTTGGTGGGTGAAGTGATTTGAGTTGGTGTTGGTGGCTGCTGTGTGGCTACTGCTGTTCTTTGGTGTTTTTGAGTTTGTCAAAGTGTTGTCCAAGGTATGGGAGAAGTCATTCATATTGCTAGGATTATAGATTGTGAATTTAGAATTGTTGTGTTATGTGAATTGGACCAAGACATGCTTGCTGGACTTGGAGGTTCAGACAATCACTTGGTCATTTGATTTATAACATGGATAATGTCTGAAATGAATCAATGAAATTAAGCTATAGGAACTTATGAGTTTGGTTGAGTTATAATTGGCAAATGTGATAAATCATGACCTTGATGTGGTATGCTTATGGTAAGCCATTAATGGACATTGAATAAGTTTGGAGTAAGTTCTAAATGCTGCATTTGTGCTGTACAAACTCAGTTCCTATGCTAATTGTGGGTAAATGTGATATGGTTATGTAGAGTTGCATAATATGTGGTTTTATGCATAAATAGGAGCATGATAAGATGCTCTGAGAATTGCTATGATCTCTGTGTTGAGACAAGTCCTAAATATGTAAATAAAGTTCATTTGATCATTATATGGAGTTAGAATTGCTCAGAGTTGAATTTGGCCTATCAAGTTGTTGAAAATGTGATTTAATGCATAATCGGTGCTCAAATTCAATTCTGTGTAATTTGTGGAGTTCTAAGTGTTTGAACATACTTGTTATATGTTATATGAACTTTATTGACCAATTGATTTGATTAGAAATGGTTAGAATTGAAAATGGTATATTAAAATCAAGTTTCCAGTCTGTTCTGCAATAAAAGACTCGAGTATTAGGCTGGTTACTCGAGTAAAATTTTGGTAAAATAATGTATGTTGAGGAAGAACACTCGAGTACCATGCCTAGAACTCGAGTAATTGAGTGTTTCATGGGATATGTTAAGGTAAACCACTCGAGTATTCTGGAAATGATGAAGAACACTCGAGTAACTCATGAATCACTCGAGTATTTTTACTAATTTGAAACCCAAATTACCAGAAAGACATGAACACTCGAGTATCCTGAAGAATACTCGAGTAATCTGAAAATAAGTTAAGAACACTCGAGTATGCTGAAGAACACTCGAGTAGTTCACCCAGAATATTGAAAATACCATTTTTAATCCTGAATCATTTGGTTAATAACTAA
This sequence comes from Crotalaria pallida, assembly GCA_037953625.1. Taxonomy (NCBI): domain Eukaryota; kingdom Viridiplantae; phylum Streptophyta; class Magnoliopsida; order Fabales; family Fabaceae; genus Crotalaria; species Crotalaria pallida. Next base: position 47,187,171 of record CM075649.1, on the reverse strand, counting down.
ATATTGATAATCCAAGTGATCTAAGACTTAAAAGAGATTGATTGGTGGTGGTAGGAAAGTGATGAATTAGTAATGTGGAATATTACGAACTGTGATACATCAATCAATTCTTTTAAGTTAAGGAATTGCATTCATTCTGGAATTAGGATTGAGAGCTAAACTCATGCATCATGCTGGTCACTTAAATTGAAAACTTGTAAAGGGAATAGGCATGAGCATCTTACTTGCGTTAGATGCTTGCCTAGTGCTAATTATGATGGTTGAAGATTGCATAAGGGGCATGAACAATTAGTTGAGTCTGACCTCTAGATAAGTTGATTCATACAGTATAAGAGGTGGAGTAATCATCATGTTCCCTTTAGATTAAAGATGATCATGTCTACTTTGAAGATATAAAATGTGATTAGTAGTTCATGATCTGGGTAAGATATTGATAAAGGATTTAATAAGCATGATCATGTCTACTTGGTAATTAATGTCTTGGTAATTAATGTGTATGATGTGATGATTAATATATGTGTGATGCATCTCATGCATGGTGTACCGGGAATCGTTCAGTGAGGTGCATGCGGGATTGGAAACCATGTAGTATGGTGTGGCCGCTACATGAGACGATTGGAACGGTGTGGCCACCACCGTAGAAATGACAAGGACCGAGAACTATTGGTGGACATTGGTTGAGGGATCATCCCCTTGTATGATTTTAAGATCGTGGTCGATGGGGTTCTAGTATAGAACGGTGTGGCCGCTATACAGGTTGTGGAAACATCGAGCGTACGATTGCCTATCCCAGAGTGTTGTTTTCTGGAAGAGTTGATTATGGAGAAATGATTTGAGAGACGTGCATGCATGGCATGAGAAATTAATGGTTCTAGCCAATGTTGTTTAATAAGACTCTTGGGCATGCATCTATTATGTTGAAATGATATCTGTAATGTTTGTGTTTGACCAATCATATAATCTGCTTAGGCGATATGACAAGTGACTTACTCCCATCTACCATGTTTGTGGTGGTAGGTTCTTTCAAAGGACAGAATTGAAGTCACTCCGGTAGGAGTGGAAGTGTCTAGAAGAAGCAGCCAGGATGATGTCTCGTCATCCAAATCCTTTTGCAGAAGGATCGAGTTGTGAAGACCATTGCTCTGGGTGTAAAAAGGGGTTTTTGGGAGTTTGTATTATATAAGCATTTTACAGTCAGAATATTTTGTAAAAGAAATATTACTCTATGAAAAAAATACATTCTGGTTTTCACACTCCTTATAGAAAAAGTTTTTGTTAACTCGTATTTTTTTAATGGACCGGATTTGGGATGTTACACCTTCCTCTCCACTAATTCACACTCTCATACCTCACCGCGTATGTTAATATCTTTTAAAAGTCTTTTATCTTTTTAAGATCAATCCTAATGGTCGGCCCATCCTTTGTGCATCCCTTCAATGAGTCCCGACCGCTATCTTTGCACAATCTTTCTCATCAGAGCACAGAGCTGGGATCACATCAACCACTTGCATCTCATTCCACAATTTCCTTTAACAATCTCCCTTTCAACTCCTTTTCTCAAAATCTCATTTCATAAACTTTCGCAAAATATCAATTCGTAAACTTTTTCATAAAATCGCTTCTCATAATTTCGCTCCAAATCTCTCTCCACAAACTCTCTTAAAAATCCCTTTTTCAAAAACTCTTTGAAAATTTATTTTCACCCACTTTTTCCAAAAACCTCCGTTCGCAAATCTTTTCAAAAACATTTCTTTTCACAATCCTTTTCCAAAATCTCTTCTCAAAACATTTTCAAACTCACATTTCGTACTCTGCTTCAAAAATCCCGTTTCAAAAACTATTTTTAAAAATCCTCATTTTCAAAAAAATTTTTAAATAAAACTTCATTTCAAAAACTTTTCAAAAACTTATTGTTTCAATGAGCACCAGCGGAGGAGCAAGCTCAACTCAACACCAGTCTCACTTCCACAATATCACAAAGGAACCGGACTCCTTCCAAATTCACATCTCCTTTCACAACACAGCATCCCTTTCCCTAGCTCTGGCTTGAGGGAAACCGCAATTGGTGGTTGAAACAACTAAGGAACCCTAGGAACATACCTAGAAGGGGGGGGGGGTTGAATAGGTGTAAAAGAAACCTTGAAAGATTTTCGAACGAAACAAATCGAAACAATCAAAACAAATGATTTTTGCAAATTCTACAGCACTTAATCGATTAATCTGAATTCTAATCGATTAAGATCAGAAAACTCAAAGTATCTTAATCGATTATGAAAGTCCTTAATCGATTAGATCTATCAGAAACCAGAAAAATCACTTTTCAATCGCATATGAAAATCAATCAATCAACATGTAAGATCAGAGATTCAGCAGAAAAGATTAACACCTATATTCTTATTGATTATCCTAGTTATGAAAATGATTTTACCTTTATCAATTTGAACAATAAAGATTCAATTCAATCAATTATGAAAATCACTCTTTTCTAGTTTTTCAACCAAGAACACAATCAATGACTTGAATGTAAAGAGTAAGAGTTTAGAGATACGACACAGTGATTTATCCTGGTTCACTTTCATCCGCTTGAAAGCTACATCCAGTCCCCTCTTCAACCAAGAGAGATTCTTCACTATGAGGAATTAGAGTTCTCAAATTACAAGTAAATACCTCTCAAGACTCCCTTCTTGATAGCCTACAAGAGATACTCCACACCCTTGCCTTGTAATCCTATTGATCTTCTCTCTAATCTAACCTCTACCCCTTGTTGATAATCCACACAACAAGTCTTCACTTGCTTGATGATAATCCACACACCAAGGCTTCACTTTGCTTGATTCACAACCAAGACTTTCTTCTTCAATTGCTTGAATGAACTTGCTTGATGATAAACGATACACCAAGTCTTCTTTGTTTGTTGTAGTTGGCTTGCCTTTTTGCAAAGATTACAACTCAATGAATACACATGACACTCCTATGAATCTCATTCAATAGCTATGACAAATCACACAAGAGATTCAAAGGTTCTTGATCAAAGAATATGAAAATATGAAAGCTTTGATCTTTGAAATTGAGAGAGAATAGAGTGGACTGATTCTTGTAAAATTGATTATGAAAGTGTTCTAATTAATCACAAAGGTTAGGAAAAGATTTATATAGAATACTCAAAAGTTGTAGCACTTGAAAACTGATTTTGAGAAGTGAAAATCGTATTTTAAAAATCAGATCTGCAGTACTTAATCGATTAAATCCCTTCTTAATCGATTAGTAATCGATTAACAATGTTCTTAATCGATTAGACACTGATGAAACTTGATTAAAACTTGTTTTCTCAAAACCAAACCTTTCCTTTAAAACCTTTAAGCCACCTATTGATTTTAGGTTAAGTGAAAACTCAAATTATGATTTAATCATGACCTTGATAGAGATTCACTACCCTCTATTAACTCTAACCAAACTCATAAACTAAAAGACTTGAGAGGCTAAAGATATTAAAATAAAGCATAAACTAAACCAAGTAAGTCTTCATGAGTTTGTTCTCTCTTCTTCCTTTGATGATTGTTGTTGCTTGTTGAGCTTGAACTTGATCAACATCTTTGAGCTTGTTCAAAACCTTTTGTCATTATCAAAACATTCTCAATGGAACTTACAATCTCCCCCTTTTTGAAAATGACAAACATGTTTTGAAGTTGTTTTAAGTTGTTGACGCTTTAACTATTTGATCACTTGGTGAGACTCTTGCTCCCCCTTAATCAATGCAATTTACATTTGAAATCCAATTGTTGATAGAAGCTTGATTCTCCCCCTATCTTCAACAACTTTTCTCAACCTACATAAAAACAACAAAAACAACCATTCTCCCAAAACAACCATTTCTCCCATTTTTCAAAACATACCATTTCTCCCCCTTTGGCATTATCAAAAAGTAATATATATACCAATTGAAATATAAAATACTAATCCAAAATAGAGAAATTCACATTTATTTCTTCACAACATTGATACCAATTGGAATATAACAAGTACTATACTTTGAAATGTGATACCAATTGGCAAGAAAATATAACAATGAATTATGAACCAATAGAAATACTAAGAAGTCATAATACCAATTGAGATATCATCAATGTAAAGAAATATCACAACAATAATAGCATGATAATCATCTAATCATCACTCAATGATACCAATTTAACTTTAGAAAAGTAATACTATTTGAGAACAATTCAATTATACCAATTGAGAAGACTAAACAATTGTAAATATTCAACAATATCATTTTACCACTTTGTAGGACATTCATTTGAGATGCAAATGTAATACCAATTGAAGATGCAAATGTAAGAATAACACTTGTAAGCCCTTTGCTCTTCAATCAAACCTACAAAACAATCATGCTTTGCTTTTTGGTATCCAAATGGTTTTGGATCCATTTTTGTTAGTTAAGGGAATCTCACCCTTCTTAACCCAAACAAACTTTCCTTTAGGTATACCATGCACTTTAATATAACACACATTTGAAGTATGTCCATGAGAACCACAATAGAAACATGTTGGTGCATTTGAAAAATCAACTTTAGAAAAATCAACAACATTTCTATGAGAATTACTCTTAGCATTAGTATAACCCAAACCAAACTTGTTTGAATTTTCTCTTTGAAAATTTAACAATGTGCGCAATTTAATATCACCACTTGTGAAACTTGCAAGCTTATTTTTCAAAATAGCATTTTCATCCTTAAGCAACTTGCAACTCTCACAATCAACCACAATATTCAATCTACTAACACAATCACAAGAAGAACTAGCATATATAAGATCAAGAGTTTCATTTTCAAGATTAAGCTCATCAACTTGTTTTTGAAGTTCTAAAATCTCTTTTTGATGTTTCAAAATGAGCTTCTTTCTTTCGATGTTTTTCAAAACTAGTTTTTCAAGTTGTTCATGCATTTCTTCATAAGCATTATATAACAATTCATATTTAGAAGAAATTTCGGATTTAGTATGACTTACATTGCTATCCTCGCTTTGTTCACTTGATTCATCATTTGAACTTTCCTCTTCATCTACTTGAACAAGCAAGTTGAGATTAGCAACTTCTTCATCATCCGACGAACTACTCGATGTGCTTTTCTTTTCTTCTACTTCACTATCCCAAACTATATATGCCCTTTTGTGTTTTGAATTTTTCTTGTCTTTCTCCTTCTTCTTGAGATACCTAGAGCATGAGTACTTGAGATGACCGGGTTTTCCACATTCATGGCAAACTACACCTTCTTTTGATGTCTTGGTCTTGTAGTGTGGGGAATGTTGGAAACCAACAAGCGGCTCAATATAGTCTAGAGGGGGGGGGGGGGTGAATAGAATATTGAAGCCTTATTACAGATTTTTCGTCCACCTAAGAGAATGGTTTTATGAAAATAAGTTTTCTTAAAAATTCAAGTCAGATTACTCGAGTAACTCAAGTCTTCACTCGAGTAATACGCAAGCAAAAATAATTTCACTCGAGTATTCAGCAAATCACTCGAGTATTACGAAAGCTATTTTTAAATCACTCGAGTAACAGAAAACCTACTCGAGTATTGTTCATAAACTGAAAGCAGATTACTCGAGTGACAAGAACTTTACTCGAGTAAACTGGGTAAAATTCAATTAAAACTCAGTTTTCAATGGAGTTCTTCAAGAATTACAATGCTATGATGATTCAACAAATTATAAATGATTAATATGAACAATTTCAAGTAATATTAACATACAATTTTAGATCAATTGAGTAGAATTAAAATAACCCCAATTCTAACCTAAAAATGCAATTGTTAATGAATTAAAGTAATACAAGGAATGAAAATAAAAGAGACACAAGGATTTATCCTAGTTCACTTTCACCCACTTGAAAGCTACTCCAGTCCCCTCTTGAATCAAGAGAGATTCTTCACTAGAAATCTTCAAATGTAGATTTTACAATGTTTTAAGATGCAACTAGATTCTTAGTTCTCCTATCTTAAAACCCAACTAAAAGTGTGTACCAAACACTTTGATCTAATCTACCCCTTTTGAGAATTCTAGATTTCCTTGCTAATTGATTGAAGATGCTTCCAACCAATCCTCTTTTCTTGCTTTGATTTGATCCTCAAAGTCTTCCTTGTGAGATTCTTCACTTGTGTTGAAACTTCAATGATGCAATCACAAATTGCAAATCTTCAACAACCACTAAGAACAAAATTATGATCTCAAGAATATTTGAACAATGAGAGAAATAGAGTGAAGAATGAAAAGTTTCTTGTTGAATCTTGATAGCTCTTGAAAGATGTAAAATAGCTCTTGAATTGCTTTTGAAAGTGTATAGAAAATCGTAAAAATGAATGTATGTTTCTATGAAAGAGAAAATTAAGTCCTTTTAAAATTTTCCAAACACTGATTGAATTACTCGAGTAAACCATATAACTTCACTCGATTAAAACATGTCAGATTAAGTTACTCGAGTGATGTGTAAACCATTACTCGATTAACCTGAAATGACATAAATTACTCGAGTGACCCAATACTCATTACTCGAGTAAACTGATCAGAATCTGAATAAAAACAAGGTTTTTCTAAAAGGATTTTCACAAAACTTATAATAGAGCTTTTTAATCAAGATTTAAGATTTAAAGTATCATCACTCTTAATCAAACATTATTTAAATATTCTTAAAATCACCTAAGCTACCCACACCAATGAGATGCATTGCATAAAATAAAGATTACATTGAAATAGAATTAATAAAAATCCTAATTCTAATCTTCATGTGGTGTAGCTTGCTTGTTGCTTGGAGAGAGATTGTTAGCATCAAAACATGAGAATCCTACAAACTCCCCCTTTTTGATGATGACAAACCTCCTTTTCAATTAAGCACTAAGTTTTAACATACTCCCCCTAAATGTAAAACACCTAGGAAAGATAATAAAACTTAACCTACAAGAACAACATCAACAAAATATTCTCCCCCTTTTGGCATCATTAAAAAGATAAGAATTGTGAGAAAAGTCCTTTGCCAAAAGTGGAAGGTAAGTAGTACACAATGGTATATAAAAAAAATAACAATAAAGACAATACCAAAATAAACCACAATAGTGCCACAACGAATATAAACGCACAACGAATATAGCACCATAATCCATAATATCAGAGTATCACACTACGCAGCAAATCATAGTGTAAAGCAAAAAGGCATCAACCATAGCAGATAATCAAACAAAACGAACCAAACTAGGCCATACAAAAGGCCCTAAAACATAGTAGCAACAGAGTCATAAACATGAAAAAGAAACATAAACAGAACATAAAGAGAGAGAATGAGGCGAGAAAATGAAACAGGTTGCAACAATTCAGCCTTTAAAATTACGTAAGTTACTCGAGTAATGTTCATGCGTTACTCGAGTGATTCGAGTAGTAATCGAGTTAAAAGAAAAAATGTTACTCGAGTATGCCGAAAGTTAAAAAGTTTTCACTCGAGTGATGGATGAACTAATCGAGTGATACGAAAGTCATTTTAAAATTAATCGAGTGACAGACAGAATCACTCGAGTAATACGAAAGAGATTTTAAAATTACTCGAGTGAAATATCTGTTACTCGAGTGAACTGTCCAGAATTTTAAAAATTTCAATTTTTCATGCAAAATCATTTGTCATGCACAAACACATAGTAACACTTAGCATTTAGCAAGTAACACACATACAAATAAAGCAATTAACATATTATAGAAAACATACACACATAACTACATATCAAAAAAGTGAAGAAACACTTTAATAAGATACAACAACTCAAAATACAAATCACATTGAAATAGGCTTGAAGGTGATTTCTAAAAGCATCAAATACAATTAGCTAATAGTTGATTCATCAAAAATACCAAGTTCTCTTCGAATTTTATAAAATGTGTCCCTTGGTAATGGTTTTGTAAAGATATCAGCTAATTGATCCGAAGTTTGAACAAACTCAATAACACAATCACCTTTTTGAACATGATCTCTCAAAAAATGATGCCTAATTTCAATATGCTTTGTCCTTGAGTGTAATACTAGATTTTTAGTCAAATTAATTGCCGAAGTGTTATCACACTTTATAGGGATTTTTGTCAAATTTAAACCAAAGTCAGATAACTGTTGCTTCATCCATAAAATTTGTGCACAACAACTACCTGCAGCTATGTATTCGGCCTCCGCGGTTGATAAAGCAACACAGTTTTGCTTTTTGGAAAACCACGATACAAGTGAATTACCAATTAAATGGCATGTTCCGCTTGTACTTTTTCGCTCAACTTTACAACCGGCAAAGTCAGAGTCCGAATAACCTATAAGTTTTAGAAAAGCATCCCTAGGATAATAAAGTCCAGTATTCGTTGTACCCTTTAAGTATTTCATAATTCTTTTGACAGCAGTTAGATGCGACTCTTTCGGTTTTGCTTGAAAACGTGCACACATACATACGCTAAACATGATGTCAGGCCTAGATGCAGTTAAGTATAACAAACTACCAATAATACCACGATACTTCATTACCTCTACCGCTTTTCCAGCCTCATCTTGATCTAGGTAGCATGCAACGCTCATTGGTGTAGAAGCGGATTTGCATGAATCCATCCCAAAACGTTTGAGAAGCTCTCTACAATATTTACTCTGATGAATATAAATGCCATCATTAAGCTGCTTTATTTGAAGGCCAAGAAAGAATGTAAGCTCTCCCATCATCGACATCTCGAATTCGCTTTGCATCAAATCTGAAAACTTTTTACACAAGTTATCGTTAGTAGCACCAAATATAATATCGTCAACATATATTTGAACCAATAAAATATCCTTACCGGAACGTTCAATAAAAAGAGTAGTGTCAACAGTGCCTCGTTTAAACCCTTTTTGTAATAAAAAATTGCTTAGTCGGTCGTACCAAGCTCTAGGAGCTTGTTTCAAACCGTACAAAGCCTTTTTCAGTTTGAAAACGTAGTCCGGATGCTCAAAACTCTCGAATCCGGGAGGTTGTGACACGTAAACTTTCTCTTGAATGTATCCGTTAAGAAAGGCGCTCTTAACATCCATTTGATACAATTTAAAATTCATTATCGAAGCAAAAGCGAGAAGAATACGAATAGCTTCTAGTCTAGCAACGGGAGCATATGTCTCATCGTAATCGATTCCTTCTTCTTGACTATAACCTTGTGCTACCAACCTAGCTTTATTCCTAACAATAATACCTGATTCATCTAACTTATTCCTATAGATCCACCGAGTACCGATTTCAGGACGATCATCGGGTTTTGGCACAGCTCCCAAACTTGGTTTCTTTCAAATTGATTTAATTCTTCTTGCATGGCCATAATCCAATGATCATCTTGAAGAGCCTCTTTGATATTCTTAGGTTCTATTTGAGATACAAAGGCAACATAATAACAAAAATTATTTAAAGTGCGTCGGGTTACCACTCCCTTCGCAATGTCACCTAAGATGTTAGAAATCGGATGATTTTTGTTGGACTTCCAAGCTATTGGTAATTGAGGTTGTATCTCTCGTGCTAAGTCTTTATCTTGTGCTTGCACCTCTCCATCTTCAATTTGATTCTCTTCCATTTGTTGTGATGTTGACTTCTCATGATCCAAATATGTACCTATATTATCATCATCACAAGAAACAACACAATCTCCTTTCGAAGATTCATCAAATACAACATGCACGGATTCCTCAACGGTTAATGTTCTTTTATTGTAGACTCTATATGCTTTGCTATGGGTTGAATAACCTATGAATATGCCTTCGTCGGCTTTGGAGTCAAACTTGCCGACCGGTTCCTTTCTGTTATTTAAAACAAACACCTTACACCCAAAAACATGAAAATGTGAAATATTTGGCTTTCGCCCTTTTAAAAGTTCATAAGGTGTTTTATTTAAATGCGGACGAATAAGAATCCTATTAAGCACATAACACGCGGTATTTACCGCATCGGCCCAAAAATATTTAGGAACATTTGATTCTCTCAACATAGTACGAGCAAGTTCCACTAATATTCTATTTTTCCTTTCTACAACTCCGTTTTGCTCCGGAGTCCTAGGGGCCGAAAATTGATGATCAATACCAAACTTATCACAAAACGCATCAATCCTAGTGTTTTCAAACTCACCTCCGTGGTCACTTCTAATAGACACAATTTTCAAACTTAGTTGATTTTGGATGAGTTTGGCAAACTTTTTAAAACATTTATAAACTTCACTTTTTGCGGATAAAAATAAAGTCCATGTGAATCTAGTAAAATCGTCTAATAAAACAAATCCATAGTAATTGCCACCTAAACTTTTAATTTGGGAAGGGCCAAACAAATCCATATGGATTAGCTCCAAAGGCTTTGTTGTGCTTATCACATTTTTAGGTTTAAAAGAACTTTTAACTTGCTTGCACTTTTGACAAGAGTCACAAATGCCATCAAGCTTAAAGTTTAGTTTAGGCAAACCAATCACTAAATCTTTTCGTAAAAGTTTGTTTAAATGATTCACATTCACATGAGCAATTCGTCTATGCCAAAGACGAATTTTATCATCAAAAGATTTGAAACATTTTGAAAATAGTGAAGTTATCTAATCCAAATCAATTAAGTAAGTGTTATTAGAGCGACGACCAACAAACTTAACACTATCATCTATAGAAGACTTAATGAAGCATAATTCCGGAGTAAAAGTCACATAATTGCCCATATCGTATAGTTGGCTTATACTAAGCAAGTTGTGTTCTAAGCCTTCTACGTATAGGACATTTTCTATGACAAGGTTAGATACGTTACCGATCTTCCCGACTCCTAGAATTTTGCCCTTGTTGTTGTCGCCGTATGTCACAAATCCACCACTTTTCGGAGTAAGTTCCATGAAGTGCGTTTTGTCTCCCGTCATGTGTCTCGAACAACCACTATCCAAGTACCATTTGCGCTCTTTGGTTCGAAGACACACCTACAAGAAAGATATCATTTGGTTGACTTAGGTACCCAAGTGGTCTTGGGTCCTTTGTTGTTAGCATGGGGAGAAGTCCCCTTAACAATCCAAATATATTCTCCGCTTGGTATACCAAATTTCTTTATATTACATTTATTCGTGGTATGCCCAAAGATCCCACAATAATGGCAAGTTGGGTTTTTAGAAATCTTATTCTTTGAAAATCCACCAACTTTTTGATAATTGCGTTTCTTAGGTTTGGTATAGCCAAGACCGGATCTATTGCTATTGTTCCTTTGAGTTGAAAGCAAATGATCTAATGAAGTATCTCCTTTCATGAGCCTTGCAAGTCGATCATTCAAATTAAAAACTTCTTTTTCCAAAGACTTGCATTTTTCACAAGATGGAGTCTCATTTGATTTCAATTCACAATTGCATGTAGAGTTTGCATAAATGAGTTCAAGTGTTTCATTTTGAAGCTTAATTTCTTCTAAATCTTTTTGAAGTTCAATTATCTTTTCATGTTGCTTCATTATGAAATTCTTTATTTCAACATTTATTTTAGCAAGTTTCTTCAACTCTTTATGCATCTCTACATACACATTGTACAATTCATTGAATGAAGGAGAATTAGAACTAGAGCTAGCATCGGAAAGATAATCTACCTCATTGACGTTCTCACTTGATTTAATGCTTGAAGATTCCTCTTCATCAAGCTTCGTCATCAAACATAGATTTGCAAGTTCTTCATCATCCGATGAGCTAGATGTTGATTGACTCTCCACTTCATCCCATACTATGTAAGCCCTTTTTCCTTTAGATGAGTTGAACTTAGAGTTGTCACCTTCCGACTTCTTAGAATGAGTTGGGAAATTCGATCGATAGTGACCAAGCTTTCCACACCCATGACACTTGATGTGATCCTTGTTAGTCTTATTTCTTGGTTGTGAGTCCTTAGAATCTCTTTGTCTATTTCTATTAAAGTTCCCCTTTTTCTTAAGGAACCTACCAAGCTTTTTAACTAGCAAGACAAGGGTCTCATCATCTATATCGGAGTCCGAGTCATCCACTTGAGAGTTTTCCTCTTGTGCCTTAAGGGATTTTGAAGTTGATTTAAGAGCTATCCCCTTTTTCTTTCTATCGGCATCTTCATTCATGGATAACCGCCCAAGCTCCATTTCATGCTCTTGAAGCTTTCCGAATAGAGTTGCTAAGTCAATTTGATCCACGTCTCTAGCTTCCATAATGGCCGTCACCTTAGGTTGCCATTCCCTGCTAAGACATCTCAAAATCTTATTAACAACTTCACCATTAGTTATAACTTTTCCAAGTGCAGAAAGATGATTTATGATATGAGTGAACCGCTTTTGCATGTCACCTATATTTTCATTAGGTAACATACGAAAGAGTTCATATTCATGCATGAGTGTATTTAGCCTAGCCCTTCTAACCTCCGAAGTGCCCTCATGTGTGACTTGTAATGTGTCCCACATTTGTTTAGCATCAACACATTGAGATACTCGAAAGAACTCATCATAAGAAAGAGCGGACGTGATGATATTTTTAGCTTTTAAATCAAATGCAACTTTCTTCTTATCATCATTGTCCCAACTCGATTTTGGTTTGACCGAAACAACATCATTTACTTTCGTTTGAGGAACAAAAGGTCCATTCTCTATGGCGTTCCAAATTTCCATATCTATGGCTTGAATAAAAATTTTCATGCGGACCTTCCAATAAGCGTAACCCTCACCATTGAATAGTGGAGGACGATTAATGGAAGCTCCTTCACCACCAAAAGGATTTGAAATTGAGCCCATTGTTTCCAAATAAAAAGGATCTTTTCGAAAAAGCTTTTTAAGGCTCGGATTTTTCGTCCGAGCTCTGATACCACTTGTTGGAAACCAACAAGCGGCTCAATATAGTCTAGAGGGGGGTGAATAGAATATTGAAGCCTTATTACAGATTTTTCGTCCACCTAAGAGAATGGTTTTATGAAAATAAGTTTTCTTAAAAATTCAAGTCAGATTACTCGAGTAACTCAAATCTTCACTCGAGTAATACGCAAGCAAAAATAATTTCACTCGAGTATTCAGCAAATCACTCGAGTATTACGAAAGCTATTTTTAAATCACTCGAGTAACAGAAAACCTACTCGAGTATTGTTCATAAACTGAAAGCAGATTACTCGAGTGACAAGAACTTTACTCGAGTAAACTGGGTAAAATTCAATTAAAACTCAGTTTTCAATGGAGTTCTTCAAGAATTACAATGCTATGATGATTCAACAAATTATAAATGATTAATATGTACAATTTCAAGTAATATTAACATACAATTTTAGATCAATTGAGTAGAATTAAAATAACCCCAATTCTAACCTAAAAATGCAATTGTTAATGAATTAAAGTAATACAAGGAATGAAAATAAAAGAGACACAAGGATTTATCCTGGTTCACTTTCACCCACTTGAAAGCTACTCCAGTCCCCTCTTGAATCAAGAGAGATTCTTCACTAGAAATCTTCAAATGTAGATTTTACAATGTTTTAAGATGCAACTAGATTCTTAGTTCTCCTATCTTAAAACCCAACTCAAAGTGTGTACCAAACACTTTGATCTAATCTACCCCTTTTGAGAATTCTAGATTTCCTTGCTAATTGATTGAAGATGCTTCCAACCAATCCTCTTTTCTTGCTTTGATTTGATCCTCAAAGTCTTCCTTGTGAGATTCTTCACTTGTGTTGAAACTTCAATGATGCAATCACAAATTGCAAATCTTCAACAACCACTAAGAACAAAATTATGATCTCAAGAATATTTGAACAATGAGAGAAATAGAGTGAAGAATGAAAAGTTTCTTGTTGAATCTTGATAGCTCTTGAAAGATGTAAAATAGCTCTTGAATTGCTTTTGAAAGTGTATAGAAAATTGTAAGAATGAATGTATGTTTCTATGAAAGAGAAAATTAAGTCCTTTTAAAATTTTCCAAACACTGATTGAATTACTCGAGTAAACCATATAACTTCACTCGATTAAAACATGTCAGATTAAGTTACTCGAGTGATGTGTAAACCATTACTCGATTAACCTGAAATGACATAAATTACTCGAGTGACCCAATACTCATTACTCGAGTAAATTGATCAGAATCTGAATAAAAACAAGGTTTTTCTAAAAGGATTTTCACAAAACTTTTAATAGAGCTATTTAATCAAGATTTAAGATTTAAAGTATCTTCACTCTTAATCAAACATTATTTAAATATTCTTAAAATCACCTAAGCTACCCACACCAATGAGATGCATTGCATAAAATAAAGATTACATTGAAATAGCATTAATAAAAATCCTAATTCTAATCTTCATGTGGTGTAGCTTGCTTGTTGCCAATGTTGTTGCTTGGAGAGAGATTGTTAGCATCAAAACATGAGAATCCTACAGGGAATCCTTCTCTTTACCTTTGTCTTTGTTCAACCTTCCTTTTCTCCTTAGAAACTTGTCAAACTTCCTTAGTAAAAGTTTCATTTCTTTTTCATCAACATCCGAATCGGAATCTTCACTATCATCATCATCATCATCATCATCATCGGAACTCTCTTTCTTTTTGTATGATCTATTGACTTTAAGAGCAAGTCCCTTTCTTCCATTGTTCTTATCCGACTCTTCATTGATACTTAAACGTCCAAGCTCCATTTCATGTTCTTGAAGCTTTCCGAAAATTGTTTCTAGATCCATAGCATCCAAATTCTTAGATTCAACAATAGCCGTTACTTTTGGTTGCCAATTCCTGTCTAAACATCTCAACACTTTGTTAGAAAGTTCACCTTGTAAGAAAGTCTTACCAAGAGCAAGTAAATGGTTAATAATATGAGTAAAACGCTTTTGCATATCATTAATAGATTCATTTGGAAGTATTTGAAACAATTCATAATCACGCATTAAAGCATTCAATCTAGCTCTCCTAACCTCACTAGTTCCTTCATGAGTCACTTGTAAAGTGTCCCACATTTCCTTAGCACTAGTACATTGAGAAACTCTAAAGAACTCATCATAAGATAAAGCGGAGGTAATGATATTCTTTGCTTTATAATCATATTGAACTTTCTTTCTATCATCATCCTTCCACTTATCCTCGGGGATTAAATGTACTACACCTTCAACTAAACTAGAGGGGATATGAGGACCTTTTTCAACTACTTTCCAAATTTCACTATCTATGGCTAGGATAAAGATTTTCATTCTAACTTTCCAATAAGCGTATCCCTCACCATTAAAGAGTGGAGGACGACTTATCGAAGCACCTTCACCACCAAAGGGATTCATGGAACCCATTGCGATTTTCTTAAAGGATCTTTACGAAAAAGCTCTTATGCTCGTGTCTTTCGACCGAGCTCTGATACCAATTGAGGGAAACCGCAATTGGTGGTTGAAACAACTAAGGAACCCTAGGAACACACCTAGAAGGGGGGGGGGTTGAATAGGTGTAAAAGAAACCTTGAAAGATTTTCGAACGAAACAAATCGAAACAATCAAAACAAATGATTTTTGCAAATTCTACAGCACTTAATCGATTAATTTGAATTCTAATCGATTAAGATCAGAAAACTCAAAGTATCTTAATCGATTATGAAAGTCCTTAATCGATTAGATCTATCAGAAACCAGAAAAATCACTTTTCAATCGCATACGAAAATCAATCAATCAACATGTAAGATCAGAGATTCAGCAGAAAAGATTAACACCTATATTCTTATTGATTATCCTAGTTATGAAAATGATTTTCCCTTTATCAATTTGAACAATAAAGATTCAATTCAATCAATTATGAAAATCACTCTTTTCTAGGTTTTCAACCAAGAACACAATCAATGACTTGAATGTAAAGAGTAAGAGTTTAGAGATACGACACAGTGATTTATCCTGGTTCACTTTCATCCGCTTGAAAGCTACATCCAGTCCCCTCTTCAACCAAGAGAGATTCTTCACTATGAGGAATTAGAGTTCTCAAATTACAAGTAAATGCCTCTCAAGACTCCCTTCTTGATAGCCTACAAGAGATACTCCACACCCTTGCCTTGTAATCCTATCGATCTTCTCTCTAATCTAACCTCTACCCCTTGTTGATAATCCACACAACAAGTCTTCACTTGCTTGATGATAATCCACACACCAAGGCTTCACTTTGCTTGATTCACAACCAAGACTTTCTTCTTCAATTGCTTGAATGAACTTGCTTGATGATAAACGATACACCAAGTCTTCTTTGTTTGTTGTAGTTGGCTTGACTTTTTGCAAAGATTACAACTCAATGAATACACATGACACTCCTATGAATCTCATTCAATAGCTATGACAAATCACACAAGAGATTCAAAGGTTCTTGATCAAAGAATATGAAAATATGAAAGCTTTGATCTTTGAAATTGAGAGAGAATAGAGTGGCTTGATTCTTGTAAAATTCATTATGAAAGTGTTCTAATTAATCACAAAGGTTAGGAAAAGATTTATGTAGAATACTCAAAAGTTGTAGCACTTGAAAACTGATTTTGAGAAGTGAAAATCGTATTTTAAAAATCAGATCTGCAGTACTTAATCGATTAAATCCCTTCTTAATCGATTAGTAGTCGATTAACAATGTTCTTAATCGATTAGACACTGATGAAACTTGATTAAAACTTGTTTTCTCAAAACCAAACCTTTCCTTTAAAACCTTTAAGCCACCTATTGATTTTAGGTTAAGTGAAAACTCAAATTATGATTTAATCATGACCTTGGTAGAGATTCACTACCCTCTATAAACTCTAACCAAACTCATAAACTAAAAGACTTGAGAGGCTAAAGATATTACAATAAAGCATAAACTAAACCAACTAAGTCTTCATGAGTTTGTTCTCTCTTCTTCCTTTGATGATTGTTGTTGCTTGTTGAGCTTGAACTTGATCAACATCTTTGAGCTTGTTCAAAACCTTTTGTCATTATCAAAACATTCTCAATGGAACTTACATGGATCATCCACATCTCATTCATCAATTCTTACTCATCCGCGATTATAACTTTCGCAACATCTCAACATCTTTCTCAAACTTTATCTTACATTTCTTTTATCCTTCTTATTCAGTGTCATTCTCATTATTTCTCATCATAAATTCAGCAAATAAACAAATAAACAACATACTATCATTCAGATATCATCATATAAAATCATTACTTAACCTCACGTGGTCTTTGTCTCCTTCACACGAGTGGCCACACAATCAAACAATTGCCACCGTGCTACTGACGCAGAACCACTAAGTTTCGACTTTTGAGATGGTCGAAACGCTTAATAAATTACCTAAATACCACGGTGTTTGGGGGAAACTTCTCTCTCACCTCAACCGATGACGATCTTCAATGCGCTCCTTGGTTTCCATTGCGACGTACATAACTGCTTCCCGATCGTTACTGGCACTCAAATATTTCTCTCTTGTTAAAATCATTCTTATTCAATTATCTCGAAAATAAGGCGACGTTACAAAACTTTTTATTTGAAAACAAAGTATTTGTTTCCTCTTAACATTTTGAAATAAATTTGGGTTTTAAACTCACAAGTAAAACATTCATTTAAAAACACATTTGAATACTCTTTCCAAACACTGGTTGAAAACATAATTAGTTTCCTGACCTCATTAAAAGTAACATTTATCTCAAGAGTTTGTAAATATAAAACACCTTTAAATTAAAGTCACGTACTTTAGAAATCATATGAAAACCTTTTCAAAACAATACTTTTTCAATCAAATCCCTTTATTTTTTGTCAAAACCGAATTAAGCCAAAGAAAATAACACAAAGAGTCAAATAAAAAACCTTTTGCAAATATTAACATTTAAATCATTTTTAAACACACATATTGAACATGTTAAATCATTTATAATTCATGCATCACTTTCACATTCATCATGCATGCAAGAATCAAGCATGAACTCCTATTTTCTATGCATGGCCGAATCCTATCACACATAAGGCAAGGTTTATATTTCAAACACTAATGATTACTAGCACTTAAACAAACATGCATGTATGGAAAATAATCACTTAAATACATTATCTTACTTTAAACATCATAACCGAAAATAATTATAAACAAAAGAAAGGAATATTTTCATTTAAAATTATGCTAACATCTTTCTAATCAATTAGCCTTACCCCTAAATTAACATGCAAATGAAAATCAATTTATTTCTTTTATTTCTTAATCAAGCCGAATTGGACATAGAGAAATAATCCAAACTCACAATAATATAATCACACGCCACACCACTCAAGTTAACTCAAACAGTAACACACAAGAAAATAAAATAGCTTAAGTAAAACTTGTTCCTAAAACCGAATGGAACACAAAATCACTTTTAAGTTTTTAATCAAAAATTTAGGTGTTCACATACTTAAAATCCATAGATCCATCAATAAAACACACATGCAAAACAAAACAAACAAACTTTAATATTTACAAAGACAAAACCGTGAGCTTCACATAAAACTTCATCAAATTTTAATAAATTTATCAAAGATCATATCAAATATCTTTAGATCACATAAATTTCAACATGCATGCAACTAGAATAAAGATCAAACATGATTCCCTATTTTTCCTAGGTTTGGCCGAATGACAAGATACACAAAAGCAAAATCTTTGGTTTAGTTTTCACATGCAAAGATTAAAACTCATGGATCATATCATGCAAAACTTTTTAAAGCATCATTTTCTTTTTCAAAGTACCAACCGAATCATCATCATCATCACACACACAAAATCTTGTTTAAAAATCCTTTTTGTACCAAAAATCATTTTTAAGCTTGTTATCATAACTTTCTCTTTAAAATTGTAACATGCATCAAAAGAAAATTAAGACTTTTACTCAAAACAAACACACAAAGTTCAAACTTCATGCTTTTGCAAAGATCTACCATAGATCAAGACATACAAGAAAGATCAAAGTAAAAACACAAACTTAAACACAAAACCTAAACTAAACCGTGAAGAAGAGATTTTACAAAATAAAGATCAAGGCTTCCAAGCATAAATTTTCAAGATCAAGCCTTAGAAATTACATGCAAGACACTTAAACTTCAAGATCTTAAGAAAAATAACACATGCATCACAAAATTAAACTTAAACAAAGTCCTTTAAAAAACTAAAATCTTTACACTAAAACTTTCTAAACAACTACCTTAAATAAAAATCCTAATCTTCAAGCTTCAAATCTCCTCTCTTCCTCCTATAGTTGCTTCGGCCTCTCCTTCTTAGGGTTGATAGGTTGATTTTGTTTTTGATCTTTGAAGAAGGAAGGGATTAGAGAAAGAAATCTAGGTGTTTGAGTTGGGAGGTTTGGGTTTTCCACTCTTCTTTTCCCTCTTCTCTCCTCTCGGCCATTCTCTCTTTCTAAGGTCTCAAGAGCTTTGGGTTGCTCTTGGACTAGAGTGTTTGTGTTGGTGTGAGAATGTGAAGGAAATGGATGAAAGAAATGGGAAAATGAACTAGAACCAACACACACATACACACGGTTCTATAGGCAAAGTCAAGGGTGAGTAAATTTCCTCTTCTAACCTCGGTCCAAGGTGCAAGCGTAAGGGCAAGTTGGTCCACTCCTAAAGTTGCATGGGAGGTCTTTTTCGTGGGAGACAAGGAGGGAAGAAAAGTCATCCTTAGGCACCATGAATCATCACCCTAGGCTTCCACTTGTTTGCCATTTGAATTTCTATTTTCTTTCCATCTAAATTCTATTTTCTTAATGGCTAAGGGAATGCATCCTAACTTGGTCCTTCTAATCTCTTCATGGCCGATCAATACACACACATGCACATCATACACATATTTTCATTTCATCATAGCAACACATAGCATAGGATCATGGAATGATGCATACATATATTTAATCATGCATATTGTATTTCACACACGACACACACATGCATCTTTTCACAATCATGCATTCACATTCACACATACATCTTTTCACAATCATGCATTCACATTCACACATACATCCTACATATATTCACATTCACACAATTCATGCATTTCAATTTTATTTCTTAAGATGAGAAAACACACATTCATATTCAAAAATTTCAAAGATGCAACTTTAAAGAAAATCAATTCACTTTATCAATTTAATTCAAAATAAGCTTATTTTTGAAATAAAATCTTATTTTCACACAAATCAAAGATTTTTAAAGAATCCATTTATTAAAAACTTCAAATCAATTAAAAAGAAAATTCGTTTCTTTAAGAAATCTCAAAAACCAAAATTATAACTTGGTTTTCATAAAATCAAACTCAAATGAAAATCATTTGCTAAAACACTTTAAAAAAAATCTCTCTTAGTTTCTGAAAAATCCTTTTTAAATTCTCAAAAATTCTTTTTAATTAAAACCTCATTGATCTATTTGAGTCCAGAAGATGCGGGATGTTACATTCTCCCCTACTTGAAGATTTCTCGTCCTCGAGAAATGATGCGCAATACCATCTTACGTAGCTCCTCATAGCAATCTTTTTCCTCATTCTCATATGAACTGACTGTTGCGACGTATCATTTATTAGCTGCCCTCATAAAGAATTTGTAAGAATCCCAATCAAAAGCAATCTGTTGGATCATCCCATTGTCAAATACAATGGTGTATAACGACAGGGCTTTGCTAAGCGGGTTAAATTTTTAAGGGTGTTCAAGGTTGCTGAAACAAATAGAAACATAAAAAGGAATGTCATGCTTATGCCAATCTAAACAAGGACACTATCTATAGGGCTCCTCTTCCGACTTACCCTTCTTCTAGGAACTTCCAGCCTAATCAGGTCACCTCAAAACCTCAAATTTTCATCTACTCCTCAACTTTAATGACTCTTACTACTATACCTCAACCACAAACATGAACTTGGTTCTCACCAACTTCCCCGTCCGTACTGCTTCCTAATCACCTTACCCTACTTCTCTTTACCTCATCCCAATTTATCCTATCATTATCTCAGATTCCACTAAACATTCACCCTTATAACTTCATCTTATTCATAACTAGTCCTTCCTTTCTTCAAGCGATTGCAAACATATGCTTCACTTCACCCCTCCTATTTCCTATGGATTGTGGCTACTTGAGTACTCTAACTCCCTTTTTCCATCCTTCATGTTTCACCTTAAGGTCTAAATCCATTGAAGTTCTTCAAATCCTATGAATACTCATCTAATTAAAGGTCTTCATTCCTAACAGGGCTTCTTCTAATCCACAATTCACTGTCACACTTCCATCATCTGTCCTAACATTGATCATCACTTAAGGATTCTAACCATATACGTCTTCACTTCATCTACCCAATTCCACACCATTAATAACAATTAGCACTAGACTATATCATTTACTCTCCTAACTTTGGCTCTACGGTCACTAACTCTCTGACTCCCTTGGATTTCTTACTACCTCAACACTATTCAGACCAAAAACTTAGACTATTTACCCTCATCTATACTTAGTTCTAACTGACTCGTACGATCCTTCATCTTAACCCAAAGACTTGAAAGAACATCCTCACTCTACCTTACGACCGACACATCTCCCCTATCCGTACCTTCTAACCCTCACTTTCCTCAGGTAGTGCATATCTAACCAATCAACACCTCACAATCCATTCTTAGTTCAGAGATAACTACTTGACTGGCACAAGTCATAACCAAAAATTTGGGAATCAAACAGCTTGACAATAGGGAAGGCTTATGAACTGAGGTCACAAATTTTGGGTTCAATCAAGTTAGGAAGGTTCAAGGCTGCTCTAAAGATCAACATGGGTAACAAGCAACAGGAGGTAGGCTCAAGGTTCAAATCAAATCAAGAGTACAAAGGTTATTCCAAGCAAAAGGAATCACAACAAAACAGGGTTCCAACAAATAATGAGAAGCTCAAACAACAATGTTAGGTTTTGCTAGGATTCTACAACGAACTCCGACGCATTCCAAGCAACATGCGCACACTCTCGGCATTCCTATTTCTAATCATCCTAGACTAGCACACAAGGCACACAAAGAAGTATGTTTCCCATGTATTCCAATACTTAGATCAACCATTGCTCTGATACCACAACTATAACACCCCGATTTGGCCACTTGAAAAATATACTTCTTTAATTCCAAAATGTGGTGAAAATGTGGGCCAAATTTTTTTTTATTTTTTTTTAAAACAGGTAACGTGGTTGAGTAGCATGAGTATGGGAACCATGTCGTTTTCAGAACGCTTCCATAAACAAAAAGGGTTCGCACACATCATGCTAAAGTTCAAGTTCCAAACCGGAGTGTCACAAGGCACTACACTTTGCAACTTGACTCTTCTCAACTCAATTATCATAGCCTATTAAAATAAATTACTTCCACAAAATTTGGGGTTACATCATGGCATTGCAATGAAACTAAGTAAATACAGGGAATACAAAATACTTCAGGGAGAATGAAAGACTACCACCAGGCCCATTGAACTGAATACGGTGGTCCACGGAATAATGCCTCACTAAGGTCGACCTCGATTACGTACGCCTCCGAGTATCTATGTCGTCGTCCACTTCTTCTAACTCCTTCAGCCTCGAGGTCACTGTGTGCAGACCAAAGCATCGGGTATTCACCATGATAATCAGCTGACCCACCGATCTCGGTGTCCTCACACTACTTCCGATCTCGATAATCCACTTTCCATTTTCCTTCGTCTCGAATGTCGAACGCGTACTTGATAGGATCCATCGACTAAGGAAATAGACATTGGAACAACAAGCATACAGAACAGAAGACTAGAGAGAGTAAGTAATCCCAAGCATGTTATGCCAACGTTGTGGGATTACAATAGGTAAGATATTAAGGAATAACAAAAACACATAAGTAAACCACACATACAAGCAATCATATTCAATCTCTACTTTACTCCCTTTCTCTTCTTAAAACTTTACATATCCACAGAACTTCCGTCAATCGCTTCCGCTGCGAACTCTGATTCCAACATCCATCTCATCCTCTTTTCCAAGCTATTTCTTAAGAATTATTTCTTTATAAGTTATCTTTTCTTAATTAAGTTTTATGAATTCGTATCCGTCAAAGATGCGGGGGATTTAATCATCATTGAGAAGGGTCGCTTTCAAAGTTAGCACACACGTCTACATCTCCTCGACCATCCACTCAACCTAGTCGGAAGCAAACAGGAGTAAAGGACCTTTACCACGCCGGCACGACAGCTGTCTCAACACATAAATGGTCCCAGACCAGGAGGATCTCGTCCTCAAATCAATTCAATAATATCAAGGCTCACTGTCCACGCAGTGGCAAAACACAATGCCCCGTTCCAGTCCCTCTCACTGTTCTCGATTTGCAATCTAGGGGGCGACAATATATTTCTAGGGAGCTCGCAGAACTTACCACGGTATTGGACCCAGTCCCCACCACGTTAGTGCACCACTTATGGAGTTCGTTCTGCCTAGAAACATACTCGAGACTTCTTGACGTTTCACCGTCATCGTCCTCCCCTAATGCAATCTCCTCCTAAGTATCCGCAGATACCTACGGTTCCTTCCTCTCCACTACTTCACACTCTCATACCTCACCGCGTATGTTAATGTCTTTTAAAAGTCTTTTATCTTTTTAAGATCAATCTTAATGGTCAGCCCATCCTTCGTGCATCCCTTCAATGAGTCCCGACCGCTATCTTTGCACAATCTTTCTCATCAGAGCACAGAGCTGGGATCACATCAACCACTTGCATCTCATTCCACAATTTCCTTTAACAATCTCCCTTTCAACTCCTTTTCTCAAAATCTCATTTCATAAACTTTCGCAAAATATCAATTCGTAAACTTTTTCATAAAATCGCTTCTCATAATTTCGCTCCAAATCTCTCTCCACAAACTCTCTTAAAAATCCCTTTTTCAAAAACTCTTTGAAAATTTATTTTCACCCACTTTTTCCAAAAACCTCCGTTCACAAATCTTTTCAAAAAAATTTCTTTTCACAATCCTTTTCCAAAATCTCTTCTCAAAACATTTTCAAACTCACATTTCGTACTCTGCTTCAAAAATCCCGTTTCAAAAACTATTTTCAAAAATCCTCATTTTCAAAAAACTTTTTAAATAAAACTTCATTTCAAAAACTTTTCGAAAACTTATTGTTTCAATGAGCACCAGCGAAGGAGCAAGCTCAACTCAACACCAGTCTCACTTCCACAATATCACAAAGGAACCGGACTCCTTCCAAATTCACATCTCCTTTCACAACACAACATCCCTTTCCCTAGCTCTGGCTCATCCACATCTCATTCATCAATTCTTACTCATCCGCGATTATAACTTTCGCAACATCTCAACATCTTTCTCAAACTTTATCTTACATTTCTTTTATCCTTCTTATTCAGTGTCATTCTCACTATTTCTCATCATAAATTCAGCAAATAAACAAATAAACAACATACTATCATTCAGATATCATCATATAAAATCATTACTTAACCTCACGTGGTCTTTGTCTCCTTCACACGAGTGGCCATGTAACACCCCACAAATTCCTCGTACTATTTTAAAATACTAAAAAGATTCATTGTAAGAAAAATGTTTTTGAAAGAATATTTTCTTAAATGATTTTCTTTGTTCACGCTTTCAAAATAATGAATGATATTTTTTGAAAAGAAATGATTTTTCATGAAATGATGATAAGAGTTCTGAAGTTAGGGTTTGAAGCAATTGTGTGTTAATGTTTTTACACCTTAAAGGAATTATGATTTTTATACGTGGGTCACTTTAGGATGAAAATGATTATTTTCTATGCATGTGTGTTTGTATGCACGGTTTTGTATGTATGTGTATGCTTAGGAGTATATGGACTTAAATTATTAAAAGAAAATGATAATGCATGAGTGTATATATGTGTACGTGTATGTGTGTGCAACATGAATGAATGTGTATGAGTAGGTGTGTGTATAATATGTGTGTGAGTGTGTGTAGGTGTGATACGTGTGAGTGTGTGGGTGTGCATGCCATAATACGTGTGGGTGTGTGGGTGTGCATGCCATGACTCCACTTGTGTTAAAATTAGGAAGCTTATAGGCTAAGCATTAGAACCATAAGGGAACCAAATGGGTAGAAAACCCTAACTAGAAGCCGAAGGCAACTAAACCTAAGGGACATAGTTCCTTAATTTTCTCCACCATGTTTCCCTAGGTTTGCTAACCACCCATGCAACAAATCAAGTTGCCAAAATTGCCCTTCCTTGAATGTACCTTGGCCGAATGGGATAAGGGTAAAAGAGGAAGTGTACCAATTGCTAATATAAACCACCACCCTTAGTTTCTTTCACCCCCTTCTCATTCATTCCTCTCATTTCCATTCATTTTCCAAACACCTTTGTTGAGAGCACATATCAAAGCTCTCAACACATAGAAAATAGAGGGGATGCCGTGAGCTAGGAGGAAGAAGAAGGAGAAACCAAGCCAAAAACCTAAGTTCTTTCTTGAAGATCCAAGGCCTTAGAAGCTAGAAGATCAACCCTTTCTTGGTGGGTAGTTCGAATAAAGCATAAAGAAGTTGTAAAAGTGTAGATTTTCTTTTGATTTTGTAATCTTTATTTCTTCTCTTCTTTGCATGTTCTATTTATGTTTGATCTTGAACTTCTAAGACTCGAAGCAACTTGTAAACTTCTAAACAATGGACTTCATAACTCTATTAAGATTTTAATAAAAGATCCTAAAGCTTTTCAAACTAAATCTTTTAGATCTAAAGGTTTGATGAAGTTTTTGAGAAGTTTAAAGTAAATTTCTTTGCATGTTTAATTTTCTTGCTTGAAACCGTAACTTGTGATGTGCTTGAGAGTTATTTGATAAATAAAATGAACGATCAAAATTTGCTTAAGAATAATGATGAGATCTTTGATGTTGCATGACTAGTTGATGTTGATCTTGGTGCTATGTGTATACGCATGTGTTGACTTTATCTTGATCTTGAATTTTTAAGACTAAATGAACCAACAAAACACTAGATCTTAAACTAAGAGGTTCGGCCATACTTAAAAAAGTGTAGGTCTTGATGCTTTTTAATTTAATCTCAAGAGTTGCATGTTAGTTTTGTGCCTTTGCAAGATGATTTGGATTGTTGAAACGGTTTGGGTTTAATTTAATGATGATGAAGCTTCGACTTTCACTTTGATCTTTGAAAAATGTCTTGATCCTTGCTTTAACCTTTAAAAAGTTATGTTATAAAGCCGTGCATGTTATTTTGAACCTAGAAGACTTAATCTCCTTCAACATTCATCACAGTTTTGAGTTTTTCTTACTCAAAGTGATTTTTCATCTTTGATTTGTGGTACTATACTTGATTTCATGATTTGATTTGCAAAATCTAGGTGCATGCATGTTATTTTAAGTGAAAAAGGTTCGATTCTTCTTGGAGATTACCTCGGTTTTTTTTTTCAAAGAGTTAAAGAAACAAGCCTTTGGGAATTTATTTCTAACTTGATCCATGTTCTTGCATGATAAAGATTTAAAATAAAAACATGATCTATATTAATATTCATTCGGCCTAAGCCTAGGACTAGGAAATCGTGTTTTGTTTCCATAAAAAGGGGCACATGCATGTTGATTTCTTTTGATCTAAGAATTTTGTGTTTTACATGTTGAAAAATGAACCTAAAACCATTGCCTTGTTATTCGGCCTAGGCATTGTAAGTAGACTAGGACTCTTTTTCTTATGAATTGACTTAGAGTAATGAGTGTGTCTTGAAGAATATTGTTAAATTATTATGTTTAAAATTGTGTTATAATTATTTAATTTATATTCGGTTTTAAATAAAGGAAATAAATGGACTAAATAATTTTGGAAGAGTATTGTGTTTAATTGAATGTATGGGTGTATGCATGTGCATTCGGTTTAGAAGGGAAGGAAGAGTAAAGGAGATGGTTGCATGAAAAAGAAAATAGAATTTTGGTGCTTGAAATAAACTAAGTAGATTTATGTGTTTTAAATCTGTGATCTTCGAATTGTTTTCTTTGATGTCATTCGGCCACATAGAGAAAATAAATTTAGGAAGTTTAGTTACATGAAATAAAATGTACATGTTTGGTTTGTGTCTTTGTGAATGCCTGAATGTTTTGTGAATAAGTGTTTGATTTATGATTAAGTTAAATGATTCATTTATGTTGTTTGTTGTTGTGTGTTCAGTTGATGTTGGGAAGTGATTAAGTATGTAATGGATTTTGAAATTAATTGATTTTAAAACAATTTGATTTGATTTATTTGGGATTGTGTTTATGGCTGTCCAGAATCTATTTTATGGTGAAAACTTGAGTTTTCAAGTGTTGATTTTGAATAAAAGAGCTATTTAGAACAAAGAGTGTTTTTACGATGTTTTCGGAGTTTATCAAAGTGATTTTTATAAATAATTCGTTGCTGTCCAGAATTATTCATAATTGTTTATTAAACTTTGAAAATGGTTCAAATGATTTAAAGTAGAATTTTCAAGTGATATCTGATTTAAGAAAACCCGGATTGAAAACGGGGCACTTTTCGGTGTTTTCAAACATGGTTATGGTGCTGTCCAAAACGGACCAGCAACCAAACCAAATGATTTAAACCATTTTATTAAATGTTTTCAAAAGGTTATAAAGTAATTAAAGTGCTACAAAAATGTGAGAATTTTCCTGACAAAACAGTAGTGTTTTAAGTCTTTCGATTAAGAACGGAAAGTGTCACGAACTAAGAAAAGATTTTCTTAGTACAAGAAAATAACGTAAGTGTATTTTATTTAGTACGAGGAAATCTTAAAGACAAGGGATTGGGGCAGCAGGCAGCACAAAGGATACGCGGGGACGGTACGCACTAAATCACTGGACCTCAGGAGAGAGAGAAGCTATCCTAAGACACTGTGGTGTTTAGGTGACATATTAGGACGTTCCGAATCATCTCAAAGATCGGAACTTAGTGGTTAGGAGTCAGTAGTATAAGTGGCAATTGTTTGATTGTGTGGCCACTTATACGAAGGTGACTATGACCACACTATTATTGTGTGATGTTGTGTGTTGATAGCATGTTTTTATTTTAATTATGTTTGATTGCTTATTGTTATTGGTTATGATGAGTAAACTGTTGAGGGACATCTGTTGCGTACTGAATGAGAATGAAAACGAAAGAAATAAGTTAAGAAGATAATAGGATTGAAAGTAAAGACACAATAAGAAAGAAAGAAAGAGTTGAGATTGGGGAATGAATTGATGGTAATGTTGAGAACGAGCCAGAGCTGGGAAAAGTAATGTGGAAGTGGAGGTGAGATGAGATTGAGCGGAGCTGGGCTCCTTGGTTTTAGACTGGGAACTAGTGTTGAGTTGAGCTTGCTCCTCCATTAGCACCTAGCAAAGTTGTAACTTTTAAAAAGTTTTTTTGAAAAACAGTTTGTGAAAAGGTTTTTGACAAAAGATTTTCGAAAAGACTTTTGGAAGAGAGATTTTAAAGGACTTGTAAAAGAAGATTTTGGAAAAAGTTTTGTGCAACGATCTTTTGAAAGTGTTTTGTGAAAAGATGTATCTTGAGGGAGCTTTGGGGGAAATGATCTTTGATAAAACAATTACCGAAAGCCTTTTTGGAAATGATACTTTGGGGGGGGGGGGAGTCTTCTTGAATTAATGTTTTGCGAAACTTTACGAGAGAATATTTTAAGAGGAATTTTGTGATAACACTTTTTGAGAAAAGTTTGAAAGCTTACGAAAGGAGATTTTGTGAAGGTGTCTTGGGATAGCTCTTGAAAAGATGGTTTTGAGAAAGGGTTTTGAAATGAAACGAGTATGAGAAATGGGGAATGTTGAGAAATTTTGAGTAATGAGATATGAGATTTGTGATGTGATCCCAGCTCTGTGCGATGTGAGAAAGGCTGTGCAAAGTTAGCGGTCGGGACTCGTTGAAGGGTTGCACGAAGGACGGGCCGACCTTAGGATAATTAAAGATAAAAGACTTAAAAGACATACGTGGTGAGATATGAGAGTGCGAAGTAGTGGAGAGTGTAACACCCCAAATTTTTAATTCCTGATTAATGAAGATTAATTACAAAGGTCTATTTGTAATTAATTATTTTTGTGAAATCCTTGATTATGAAGTCATTTATTATGCATAAAAATATTAGATAATTTCTAATATGTGAAGATAATGTTTTTGCTCATCAGTCCCTGTTTTGGGACCTAGAAATAATTTTAGAAAGATTTTGGATGAAAAGGAAATAAAAATATTTATTTTTATTATTTTGGCAAAAAGACTCGAGTCTTTCTGAAAAGACTCGAGTATTTTGCACAGTGAGAAACGAGTTAGTGCGTTTTGGTGAGTCACCATTAACGATTCTCGTGTGTTGACACGAGATCGTCTTCCTCAACACGTCTTTGGCTTCGTGTCGACTTGCATGAGTGATCAACCTTGCTATATAAACTCATGGTGTTGAAGAACCAAGCTATTTTGGCCAATTTGTTCTGGAATTCGAAGTTAAGGTTCTTGATTTCTCTGGCTCGATTCTCCTTCCTTGAGTAGAGTTAGGTCACAAATCATACACCAATACGAAGCTCACATCTAGAGCTTTGTATAGACACCAAAATTGTGAGCTGAGAGTCTGAGTGTTGGAAGAATCGAAGCTCGAAAGTGGGGATTGTTTGCTGTCAACTGGTTCTGGGAGCTCACTTTGATCCTCGATTGTGGTAAGCTCGTGAACCCTCTTGATCTCAAATTGGTTTTAATCTCTCATGCATGTTGCAGAGAGTAGATTCTAACCTTTTTCCCTAATTTTTGTGCACGATTACTCACTCAAACGATGTGGTTTTTGGATTCTGCTCACACTGTTCTGCATTTTGGTGGGTGAAGTGATTTGAGTTGGTGTTGGTGGCTGCTGTGTGGCTACTGCTGTTCTTTGGTGTTTTTGAGTTTGTCAAAGTGTTGTCCAAGGTATGGGAGAAGTCATTCATATTGCTAGGATTATAGATTGTGAATTTAGAATTGTTGTGTTATGTGAATTGGACCAAGACATGCTTGCTGGACTTGGAGGTTCAGACAATCACTTGGTCATTTGATTTATAACATGGATAATGTCTGAAATGAATCAATGAAATTAAGCTATAGGAACTTATGAGTTTGGTTGAGTTATAATTGGCAAATGTGCTAAATCATGACCTTGATGTGGTATGCTTATGGTAAGCCATTAATGGACATTGAATAAGTTTGGAGTAAGTTCTAAATGCTGCATTTGAGCTGTACAAACTCAGTTTCTATGCTAATTGTGGGTAAATGTGATATGGTTATGTAGAGTTGCATAATATGTGGTTTTATGCATAAATAGGAGCATGATAAGATTCTCTGAGAATTGCTGTGATCTTTGTGTTGAGACAAGTCCTAAATATGTAAATAAAGTTCATTTGATCATTATATGGAGTTATAATTGCTCAGAGTTGAATTTGGCCTATCAAGTTGTTGAAAATGTGATTTAATGCATAATCGGTGTTCAAATTCAATTCTGTGTAATTTGTGGAGTTTTAAGTGTTTGAACATACTTGTTATATGTTATATGAACTTTATTGATCATTGGATTTGATTAGAAATGGTTAGAATTGAAAATGGTATGTTAAAATCAAGTTTCCAGTCTGTTCTGCAATAAAAGACTCGAGTATTAGGCTGGTTACTCGAGTAAAATTTTGGTAAAATAATGTATGTTGAGGAAGAACACTCGAGTACCATGCCTAGAACTCGAGTAATTGAGTGTTTCATGGGATATGTTAAGGTAAACCACTCGAGTAATTCAGGGGTCACTCGAGTATTCTGGAAATGATGAAGAACACTCGAGTAACTCATGAATCACTCGAGTATTTTTACGAATCTGAAACCCAAATTCCCAGAAAGACATGAACACTCGAGTATCCTGAAAAATACTCGAGTAATCTGGAAATAAGTTAAGAACACTCGAGTATGCTGAAGAACACTCGAGTAGTTCACCCAGAATATTGAAAATACCATTTTTAATCCTGAATCATTTGGTTAATAACTAAATATTGATAATCCAAGTGATCTAAGACTTAAAAGAGATTGATTGGTGGTGGTAGGAAAGTGATGAATTAGTAATGTGGAATATTACGAACTGTGATACATCAATCAATTCTTTTAAGTTAAGGAATTGCATTCATTCTGGAATTAGGATTGAGAGCTAAACTCATGCATCATGCTGGTCACTTAAATTGAAAACTTCTAAAGGGAATAGGCATGAGCATCTTACTTGCGTTAGATGCTTGCCTAGTGCTAATTATGATGGTTGAAGATTGCATAAGGGGCATGAACAATTAGTTGAGTCTGACCTCTAGATAAGTTGATTCATACAGTATAAGAGGTGGAGTAATCATCATGTTCCCTTTAAATTAAAGATGATCATGTCTACTTTGAAGATATAGAATGTGATTAGTAGTTCATGATCTGGGTAAGATATTGATAAAGGATTTAATAAGCATGATCATGTCTACTTGGTAATTAATGTCTTAGAATATAAGAAGTTATTGGCTTCAAGGACATTAGAAAGGAGTTATTATCTCATGATGATAAGTGGAGTAAGTCTAATACCTTGGAACATAAATAGACAATGACTTAAGAAGTATTACTGTTAATGTAAGGGTGGTGATGCTTGTTGATTATGAGGATCCAATCCAAATGCGTTAGGGCTTGTTGCCTCGACTCGGTTATGTGAACGCTGGATAAGTAGGATCACCCTGATCTCCATAAGTTATGGACTAACTCCTGCAAGAAGTCGTTGTGCTTAAAGGATTTCGTATAGTACGGTGTGGCCGCTATACGAAGACATGTGGAACGGTGTGGCCGCTATACGAAGACATGTGGAACGGTGTGGCCGCCATATGTATGTGATTCCATATAGTACGGTGCGGCCGCTATATGAAGGCATGGAATGGTGTGGCCGCCATGTGTATGATGTGATGATTAATATATGTGTGATGCATCTCATGCATGGTGTACCGGGAATCGTTCAGTGAGGTGCATGCGGGATTGGAAACCATGTAGTACGGTGTGGCCGCTACATGAGACGGTTGGAACGGTGTGGCCGCCACCGTAGAAATGACAAGGACCTAGAACTATTGGTGGACAATGGTTCAGGGATCATCCCCTTGTATCATTTTAAGATCGTGGTCGATGGGGTTCTAGTATAGAACGGTGTGGCCGCTATACAGGTTGTGGAAACATCGAGCGCACGATTGCCTATCCCAGAGTATTGTTTTCTGGAAGAGTTGATTATGGAGAAATGATTTGAGAGACGTGCATGCATGGCATGAGAAATTAATGGTCCTAGCCAATGTTGTTTAATAAGACTCTTGGGCATGTATCTATTATGCTTAAATGATATCTGTAATGTTTGTGTTTGACCAATCATATAATCTGCTTAGGCGATATGACAAGTGACTTACTCCCATCTACCATGTTTGTGGTGGTAGGTTCTTTCAAAGGACAGAATTGAAGTCACTCCGGTAGGAGTGGAAGTGTCTAGAAGAAGCAGCCAGGATGATGTCTCGTCATCCAAATCCTTTTGCAGAAGTATCGAGTTGTGAAGACCAATGCTCTGGGTGTAAAAAGGGGTTTTTTGGAGTTTGTATTATATAAGTATTTTACACTCAGAATATTTTGTAAAAGAAATATTACTCTATGAAAAAAAATACATTCTGGTTTTCACACTCCTTATAGAAAAAGTTTTTGTTAACTCGTATTTTTTTAATGGACCGGATTTGGGATGTTACAGAGAGGAAGGAACGATAAGTATCTGCGGATACTTAGGACGAGATTGCATTAGGGGAGGATGATGACGGTGAAACGTCAAGAAGTCTAGAGTATATTTCTAGGCAGAACGAACTCCACATGTGGCGCACTAACGTGGTGGGGACTGGGTCTAATGCCGTGGTAAGTTTTGCGGGCCCACTAGAAATATACTGTCGCCCCCTAGATTGCAAATCGAGAACAGTGAGAGGGACTGGAGTGGGGCATCTTGTTTGCCACTGCGAGGCAGTGTGCCATGTATATTGATATGATTATGATTTGAGGCTGAGACCTCCTGGCCTGGGGCCATTTGAGTTTGAGACAGCTGTCGTGCCCGCACGGTAAAGGTCCTGTACTCCTGTTTGCTTCCGACTAGGTTGGGTGGATAACCGAGGAGATGTAGACGTGAGTGATGGCCGAGAACGAAACGAATACCTTGATGAGATTTGAAAGCTTTTCCCCATCATGAAAGAATGTGAAATGATAAGGATGTCAATAAGAGAATGTAAGATGATTCAAGCAAAGATAAGTTGGAAGGAAAATGAGAACATTAATAATGTCAATAATGTGTTTGAATTGTTGTGTGCTTGTGTGTTGTATTGTGTGCTAGTGTGGTCCTATTATTTCTCCTATCGTAATTCCACACCGTCGACGATTCGTCGTTCGGATCGCTTACTCTCTCCTGTTCGTTGTTATATTGGTGCTGCTGATGTCGCAACGGGCAGATGGAGCATCACAGGGATGTTCATCACTTTAGAGAAAAGGGGGCAGCAACTTAAACGACAGAAAGGAAGCAACAACAGAGGGGACTTCACTTTCGAGAATGAGGAAAGTATGCAAGAAGAAAAGGGAAGCTTCAACTGGTGATGTACGACCGGAAGAGTTAGGTGTAGTGTTTTTAGTTAAGTCTACTGTTTGTGTTTGAGTCAAGGATTACCAAGCAATGTGCCACTTATGTATTACAGCCGAATTTAAATCATGTGTTGTAAAGTGCTTCACTTGGGAAGGGAGGCCAATGTAACTTCTGAAACCCATTATAAATGTTGATGTTCTTGAAACTAAATTATTTTATGAAAAAGAAAGTTTTATGAAAAGGGATTGTTTTGGTAACAACTTGATGTTTAATAAAAAAAAATGGCCTCATTTTTGCAACACCAATAAATAAAAAGTCAGTTGTTTAGTTTTCGAAAAATCGGGCTGTTACAGGCCACACAATCAAACAATTGCCACCGTGCTACTGACGCAGAACCACTAAGTTTCGACTTTTGAGATGGTCGAAACGCTTAATAAATTACCTAAATACCACGGTGTTTGGGGGAAACTTCTCTCTCACCTCAACCGATGACGATCTTCAATGCACTCCTTGGTTTCCATTGCGACGTACGTAACTTCTTCCCGATCGTTACTGGCACTCAAATATTTCTCTCTTGTTAAAATCATTCTTATTCAATTATCTCGAAAATAAGGCGACATTACAAAACTTTTTATTTGAAAACAAAGTATTCGTTTCCTCTTAACATTTTGAAATAAATTTGGGTTTTAAACTCACAAGTAAAACATTCATTTAAAAACACATTTGAATACTCTTTCCAAACACTGGTTGAAAATGTAACACCCTATATAGTAATTACCCTTAATTACCCCAAATATTAGGATTTAAAATTTCTTTTAAGATGGATATGATATTTTACCGAAATAATGTTTCCTTTCATTATTAACAAAAACATCAGCGATACAAAGCGGAAGACTTAAGTTCGGACAAAGCATAAAAGTTCAATAAAAGTTTAGCTCGGCCCAACTAGGCATTTCAAGTTCAAATTACAAAAGAGTATTTTAGCTTGGCCAACTGGCCAAGACCCATCCAGACTATCCGACTCTAAATAACTTACTCTCCCTGAGAGGGAGAGTGATCCTGCTCGGCCGGGGACTGCGTCTGCTCGGGCTCAGTACCTGAAAAATGGTAAGGAGGTGAGCATTACACAGAACTTAAATAAGAAGTTTCTAGAATGACATACCGAACTACCAAGCCAAACACAAGTAGTCAAATAGCAAATAAATCACAAGTAATCAAACCCATATATCTCATGCATACTATCTCATTTAGCTCGGTTTAAATACACACAATCTCATCCGGCTCGGCTCACATCGTACCATCTCACTGGCTCGGTTCACATTGTACGATCTCGTCTAGCACGGCTCACATCACACTATCCAATCACTCTATTACCTATTAGTTATACCTCGGTTCACATTCTCTTACCTCGGATTACCATCTCTATCTCGGACATTACTCATTATTCCATTTTCACATAGTTTACAATCTTTTACTCTTCTCGGATGCATACACCCAGTGCATGTCTTACACCATTTACAGTCGGATATTGGAGTGTCCATAACTGCTGTGACACCCTTCGTTGTTACCCAAATTGAAAAATAAAAGTATATCGTATTGGGTAATATATATGGACTTGTGAGTGTTAAGAAAATATGGTAAATAAAAATTTCCTTTAGATCGGGTGCACAAATCGACAGATGAAGTTCTTGGAGAATAAACTATATCTTTTTCAAAACTTTTGTATCGAGTTCGGTGTTGTACTAAAACCTTTTCACAAATAGGGTAATCTTCGTCTTTTGAAATTGTACATACATTATTGAAAGTAATTGTAGTTACCCTTGCTTTTCTTAATAAAGCTGATACCATTGAGTTAATGGGTGTATCTGAACCCTTAAGTAATCTAAATCAGAGTAAGCGGAAAGTGCTGGACTATGCAATAGTTTGAACCTAAGATTTATATTTATATATATAGATAATAAAAGTGGTAAGTACATAGTCCATCATCATGTCTCCAAGTTTCATAATATACAAGTCCATAGTAGATCTACATAGTCATGTAACCCCAACCCTAGAGTACTACAAGAGTATATCTACAATATATACATAACCAAAATACAATTCCAGGGATAGTCACGTAGATCCATCAGCATCAGATGCAGTAGTAGTAGCAGTAGTAGTCTCCCAAAAGTAAAGTGAGTAAGGTAGTAGCATCATCATCACAGCAGCAGCAGCAAATCTCCTCCACACACCGGACCCTCAGATCCACACCATACACCATATACATGTACCTAGGGATCGTCGTCCCTCCAGTCACTCCCAGTAGAATGCACGACAGGCTCGCTCCCACTCTCGTCCTCCACCGGATCCTCCTCGATCTCATCCGAGGGAGAGTGTACCCTACCACTGGGTACCGGGTCAGGTGATGGTGAAACCCTGACTGGGCTCCTCGGATCAGATAGGGGAGTCTCCTCGCGGACGACTCTCGAAGTAAAAGGGTGAGAGCGGGTAGGTTGAAAACGAAAACTATGGTAAGAGCGAGCTGGTCGCGTGGGAGGTGGTCCATGGTAAGTGTAAAATGGGGGTACATGCATAGTGTATATGATGGGAATCCTAAACCTACGAGGACGAAATCGCATCAGCGGGTTCGGGTGGTAGAAGGTAATCTCTACCTCCCCCTCAAACACCGCGCGATGGTCCTCATAGATCCATATGCCACTAGGAAGTGGCCGGATCTCGATGCAAGCAATGTAGCGAGACATCACCTACAAGGGCATAGGGGTAAGCAATTCTAAACACATAATCAATAGAGAATAAATTATGCAACATAAATATGTAACATGCATCAATTAATATCAATCACACTTAACACTTAGCAAGTAGGTTATGCACATAGGATGCTCACACTTAATTCAGGTATGTCAATTACATTAAATGAATGACATGATGCATGATTTTAGCTCTCAAGCATATCTCCATCATAATACTATGTCACTCTCTGACGTCCATCCCTGACAACCCAGCACTCAACAGTGCGTTGTATTCCTAGGTATACAACCATTCGTACATTCACCTAGAATGTACACGACAAGCTTGGTATCCATGCCACCCAAGCATATCCCGTCATCCAAACGGATCGTCATCCAAACGATATATCCATTATCGGCATCCACTAAGCCGACCACGTCAACGACGTGTCATCAAGCAAGCGTATTGGCACTCCCAGAGGCCCTCCACATGTTTATCAAAACATGAATACGTCCTACCATCTGAACTCCAGGATGAATGCAATTTATCTTTTAGACTTAAGGGAAGTTGATTAATACTTTACAGGCCACCTAGGCTTATTTTCTTTATCAAAAAGGACCGTCACCAAACGATCTTTTTGTATTAATCAATTTCTCTAAGTCTTGATCCCTTGGACTATTATTAATAATTCCTTAATTTAATAAGTTAGAATTGAAAATGGTGTTTTCAGGTTCTGAACAATTTACTCGAGTAAACTTCAGGACACTCGAGTGTTACTCAACTTTTCCAGATTACTCGAGTGTTCTTAAGACTACTCGAGTGTTCATGACATTCTGAGGATTTGGGTTTTCAATTCAACAATTTACTCGAGTAGTTCATGGGTTACTCGAGTGTTCTTGAACATTTCCAGAATACTCGAGTGACCTTGACTGACTCGAGTGTTTGGCCTATAATGGTCCTCAGGTCATGCTCGATACTCGAGTACCAGACAAAATACTCGAGTGTTCTTCTTCATTTTACATTGTTTTGAAAGCATTTTACTCGAGTACCCTGCCTTTTACTCGAGTGTTTCGTAGCAGATAACACTGAAACCTGGTTTTAACATAACATTTTCATTTCTACTTAATTCCAGTCCAATCCAGGGATTGACAGAGTTCATACAACATAATTTGAACATGTTACAACATTCATTCCATATCAAAACACAGATTTGACAGAGAATTCAGTAATCATGCATTAAAACACATTTTCACAACTCAATACCTCAATTTGCAGAATAAGCTCAATACTCATGAATTAAAGTTCATTTAAGCTTGCATGCATGATACATAACTTGCTCAACACAGTTTTAGAGCATGGATTGGTCTCCAAACCAAAGTTCCTATTCAATCTAAGCCCTTAGAGCCTCTTGGTGGCTCTCTAACACAATTAATGGAATTTAAACTCTATCTAGTGAATGTAATTGCTTCCCCTTACCTCTCAGACGTGAATCAACAGAAAGAAATCCAAGAAAAGTGCTCCAACCCCAGAAATCACTTTGAGCTTCACATGCATGACAGTTTTGAGTGCACCACCAAAACCGAATTGGTTCACCCATGAAATAGAGATAAGAATTGGGGAAAATTAGATTTCTAAACTCTATACAACATGTTCTAACTAAAGGAATTGAGTTTGAGACTCAGGAGCTCGAGAGCTTACCAGAAATCAATCTCCAAGTAAGCTCCAGAAACCAACTATGACAGAATAACTCCAACTTCCAAGCTGTCGTTCTCCCAACGCACTCGCTCAATCCTCACGATTTTGGTGTTTATACAAAGCTCGTGATGTGAGCTTTATATTCGTGTATCACTCCAACCTTAACACTCAGAACTGATAGAGAATCGAAGAGAATGAATTCGAAACCCTAGCTTCAACAACACCAACAAGAACGAGAAAAATTCGTAGCTTAGGGAGGTTGAAGAGCTTAAATAGACATGGAGGGGCATCATGCATCACGACACGACACCCTTGGTGTTGGCATGGAGGCAATTTCGTGTCAACTAAGGAAAATCGTTGGCTGTGACGCACCAAACGCACTAACTCGTGCAGTTTGACCCAGAATACTCGAGTATTCTGAATAATACTCGAGTGTTTTGCCCAGATTTTGAAAAATAATTATTTTATTTACTTTCCCTCCAAAATCTTTCCTATAATTGCTTCTAGGTCCCAACCCAGGGACTAATATGCAAAATACACATTTTATGCATTTAAATTATTTATTAAATAATTTCCACACATAGGCTAGTCATATAAACACATATTTTAATCAAGGATTAATATAGAAACTATTAATTATAATTAAATTATAATTAACATTTCATTAATCGGGGATTAAAATTTTGCGGTGTTACAACTGCGAGTACCCAGTACCCATCTTACAGCTGCACATACCCAGTATGCGTCTGACGCGATCAATGCACGCACCCAGTACGCGTCTTCTATGACCAGGAGCACTACCGCCGATCATTCTATGGGGTTAAGGAGAGTCCATAACTGCGAGCACCCAGTACCCGTCTTACAGCGGCGCATCTCGACGACTTACGCGATCAATGCACGCACCTAGTACGCGTCTGCTATGACCAGGACCACTTCCCACCGATTCCGTTCTCGGAATCCTGTGTGAATCATAACTGCGAGCACCCAGTACCCGTCTTACAGCTGCACATACCCAGTATGTGTCTGACGCGATCAAGGCACGCACCCAGTATGCGTCTTCTATGACCCGATCACACAGCCATTTCTCTTTTATTCCTCTTGTCCTTTCAACCATTATTTAGCTCGGCCTCTCTCGGCTCGACACTTGAATTTATTCCCCTTTACATTTATTATCTACTAGCTCGGCCTCTCTCGGCTAAACCTAATAACCAGTCCCTCTTTCCATTAACCTTGTTCAGCCTCTGCCGTATTACTCTATCCCCTACTTTCCATTAACCTTGTTCAGTCTCTGCCGTATTACTCTATCCCCTACTTTCCATCTCTACCATTTCCTCATACCCATTCCCGTAGTCACTCAGCTCGGCCACAGACATGGATCATAAATATCAAAGCTCATAACATTTAAACACCAAGTTCATAATCGCTTATACAACAGCAATAACAAGAAGAACAAAACATTTAACCAATCCATCATGCAAATACCAACATATAGCATATAACGATACACACCCCTACTTCAAACTCATGTCTCTAATTCATTTATTAGTTCCCTTTTTTTTACCCTTTTTACCATTTCCTTTCTACATTAACCTAGATCCATTCCCTAATCTAACACCCACTCTTAGTACCCTTTATGAACACCCTAGAAACCCAAACTCAAGTAGAGGTAACACTCACTCCTTACCTCAAACCGTGAGAGATAAGAGTTGAGAGCTTGAGAATGGCTTCCTTGACCTTGTGAGCTTCACACCACTCGAATCCGTGTCCTCCTTGCTGCCACCACAACACTACGCCGGTCCAGGAACGCCGGAGTAGAAGAGAACAGAGAGGAGGAGGGTTCCGGTGTGTGAGAAGAGAGGGAGAAGGAAAATGTTGGGGTTTTGTTTGCTGAAGCTTTGGAGGAGAAAGAGAGAGAGATTCGTAGGAGAGAAAGAGAGTGAGAATGCAAAGTGTTGAGGGTTGTGTATGTGGGGTTCTTTTATTCATTTAGGGAAAACATTTGTGTGGCTAGGGTTTATTAGCTTCTTGAGGAAGCTTAGAATATATATGGCCAAGATTCATTGGCTTCTTGAGGAAGCCATGAATAGTACATTGAAAGGGACATAAAGTGAAGGGTAAGGACAGTGTACGGATGGTGCGGTTCCCAAAGGGCTACAACTCAACATGAGCTGGCACGGAGGAGCTAGGCAGTGTCAGCTCGAATACGTCGGCCAGGATATGTTGGCTCGGTTTGTAGGAACATCAGCAGTCCGAGCTTACCTTTCGGATAACGCTATGAGTTGCGCTGAGGTCGGATAATCCAGACTGGACAATGGGTTTCCCGTTGGGTTCCCTTTCAGCTCGGTTCATATACACACAATCTTATCTAGCTCGGCCGGGATCGGGCCGAGGCCTTAATCTCACATCCTAGGTCGGCTTATGCTCGTTCTACCCTTCTAACCTTGTACAATTTCTAAGGCTTAATCCTATCCCTAAATAGATATTTATACACTAAAATTATATTATTTAATATTAATTTTTGGGATGTTACATTCCTCTCCCACTTACAGAAATTTCATCCTCGAAATTTAGTCAGCATTGAACAGTTGCGGATATGACTGCTTCATCTTGTCCTCGGGTTCCCACGTGGCTTCCTCCACGTCATTCCGATTCCAGACGACCTTGACTAAAGAGATTTCCTTCCCTCTGAGTCGTCTGACTTGTTTGTCCTCAACTCGGACTGGTAGGACTTCGAAGGTCAGGTTGTCTTTTAGCGGCAGTTCGTCCACTGCTATCACATGCGAGGGGTCATGAATGTATCTCCTAAGTTGCGAGACATGGAACACATCGTGGAGCTTAGACAAGTGCGGAGGTAGAGCAATTCTGTACCCTACTGGTCCGACCTTCTCCGATATCTGGTACGGTCCGACAAACCTAGGGGTCAACTTCTTTGATTTGATAGCTCGGCCGATACCCGTCATAGGGGATACCCAAAGAAATACATGATCTCCCTCGATGAAGTTCAAGGGTTTCCTTCTTTTGTCAGCATAGCTCTTCTGTCGGTCCTGAGCGGCTTTCATCTTCCCTTGTATCATTCGGATCTTCTCAGTTGTCTCTTGAACAATGTCGGGACCAATCAACAAGTTTTCGCCTATCTGGAACCAGCATAGCGGCGTTCGGCATTTCCGACCATACAAGGCTTCGAAAGGAGCCATTCCGATACTTGAATGGAAGCTGTTGTTGTAGGTGAATTCTACCAACGGCAATAGTGTTTCCCAGCTTTCCGACTGTTCAAGCACACATGTCCTCAGCAAGTCCTCAAGAGTCTGAATGGTGCGCTCGGTTTGTCCGTCAGTTTGGGGATGATAAGCAGTGCTAAACCTCAACTTCGTACCCATGGCTTCTTGCAGACTCTGCCAGAATCGAGATAAAAAGCGAGGATCATGGTCCGACACTATGCTGCTCGGAACACCATGGAGTCGAACAATGTCCTTTATGTACAGTTGCGTCAGCTTCTCCAGGCTGTACTTCATGCTGATCGGTAGGAAATGAGCACACTTTGTAAGTCGGTCTACCACAACCCAAATGGCTTCCTGCCCTGATCTCGTCTTTGGTAGACCTGATACAAAATCCATCGAAATGCTGCCCTGATCTCGATCTTGGCTTTCTGACATGTCAAGCACCGAGACAGATAATCGGCCACGTCGGTCTTCAACTTCGGCCACCAAAATAACCTCTTCAAATCTTGGTACATCTTTGTGGCACCTGGATGAAGACTCATCTTCGTCTTGTGGGCTTCTTCCATCAACTCTCTTTGGACTTCAAAGTCCATGGGGATGCAAACTCTGCCTCGAAATCGTACAAGACCATCAGGTCCTTTAGTGAAGTCAGGTTCATCCTTGTCTCCTGCTCTTTCTAATAGCTTTTGGAGCTCTAGGTCGTCAGTCTGTCTTTCTTTAATGAAACCCACAAAATCATTGGTTACTTGCAGCATCTCCAAGACAACACTGTTTTCCTTTTTCTGTATGCCGAGGTTAAGATCACTAAACTCTTGCATCAGCTGCATCTCTCGGACCATCATGTTGCTCAAGTGAAGACTCTTCCTGCTCAGTGCGTCGGCCACCACATTGGCTTTTCCAGGATGATAGTGCAAGTTGAAATCATAGTCTTTCAAAAATTCCACCCATCTGCGCTGTCTCATATTGAGTTCCTTCTGGTCGAACAGATAGCCGAGACTCTTGTGGTCACTGAACACTTCGAATTTCGTGCCATACAGGAAGTGTCTCCAAATCTTAAGGGCAAACACCACGGCTGCCAATTCGAGATCATGCGTAGGGTAGTTCTGCTCGTGTTGCCGAAGTTGCCGAGAGGCATACGCCACCACTTTTCCTTGTTGCATCAGCACACAGCCAAGGCCCTGCTTTGAGGCGTCACAAAATACGTCAAAGGTTTTGGTCGGATCGGGTAAAATCAACACGGGCGAGCTCGTCAACCTTTTCTTTAGCTCTTGAAAGCTCTATTCACACACCTCGGACCATTGGTATGGGGTATCCTTTCTGGTCAACGAGGTCAATGGTAGCGCTAGTTTAGAGAATCCTTCAATGAATCTTCTGTAATACCTGCAAGACCGAGGAAACTCCTGATCTCAGTCACCGAGTTCGGTCTCTCCCACTTAAGTACCGCTTCCACCTTGGAAGGGTCAACTGCTACACCTTGCTCGGATATCACATGCCCGAGGAAATGGACCTCGTTAAGCCAAAAACTGCACTTAGAGAGCTTAGCGTAGAGATTCTTATCTTTTAGAACCTGTAGTACCGTTCTCAGATGCTGCTCGTGTTCGCTCGGATTCCGAGAGTAGATGAGGATATCGTCAATGAAGACTATCACGAACGAGTCCAAGTAAGGTCGGAAGATCCTATTCATGTAATCCATGAAGATGGCAGGGGCGTTGGTAAGTCTGAAAGGCATAACCACGTACTCAAAATGCCCATACCTTGATCGGAAGGCTGTCTTCGGAATGTCTTCTTCTCGGACCCGGATTTGGTGATATCCAGATCGGAGATCTATCTTTGAAAACACCGACGCTCCCTTGAGTTGGTCCAATAAGTCATCAATCCGAGGGAGGGGATATTTATTTTTCACCGTCACCGCGTTGAGCTTCCTATAGTCAGTGCACATTCTGAGACTACCATCTTTCTTTTTCACAAACAGGATTAGGGCTCCCCACGGCGATACGCTTGGTCGGATTAGCTTTTTGGCCAAAAGTTCTTCCAGCTGTTTCTTAAGCTCTTCTAGCTCGGGAGGCGCCATTCTGTACGGAGCAATTGAGATTGGGCCAGTTCCCGGAAGGAGGTCTATACTGAACTCTACTTCTCTATTCGGCGGTAAGCCACGCATTTCGTCCGAGAAAACCTCAGGGAATTCTCCCGACCACAGGAATTTGGTCTAAGGTCGGTTCCTCTGTTGTCTCTAACTTCGCAACAGACGGGCCACTAAAGATTACGGTCTTTTCTCGGCAATCGAGTAAGACACGGTGTTGAGACATCCAGTGCATGCCAAGGATAATATCTAGCTTAGTTAAGGGTAGACAAATCAGATTGACTTTAAATTCTTTGTGTGGTAGACCGACCCTCGGTCTACCCTAAAACGCCCTCGGCCGACCAGAATGCTCACTGGCCGACCAGAATTCTCATTCTGCCGGGTCACGCATCTTTGGGCCGAGCACATGCCATAGGACCCACCCTAACGACTCGGGACCGAGTACAGGGACCTCTTCCCTTAAAGAGTCCAAGCTAAGGGCGTGTGAGCCTAGCTCGCCAACCAGATAAGACTAACCGCTAACAGGATAAGGATGAATGACTCATCCCTTATCCTATAAAGGGACACGTCAGCCCTACTGGACCTCCGTACAGGCCCATAGGGTACAACACCGCTCCCCCTATAAATAGCTGTCTCCAGCTAGGGGCTCAGGTACGTTCTTTCTCCCTAATCATACACTAGCACACACTTGTGATTAGGGAAACCCTAGTTATCCCAACTGGATAGCTAGCATACCAACAAAATCACACAGTAACATCAGACCGTATTCTAGCTCTTAGGTCTTCCATACCCTTGAGCTAGGGTTATACTCTGAACATTGTGTCTAGGACACAACATTGGCGCCGTCTGTGGGAAACCGTAAACTGCTATTCCCACCCCAAAATGGTAGAGACGCGAGGAAACGCAACATCGCGTGGCGCAAACCGCCAAGCAGGGCGAAACCATCAGAATTTGCAAGAAGGCAGTGGCGACAACGGCGGAGATCTCGATGGAAGAAACCCTCCACATCCCAGCATGCCATCAGTAAGACAAATTCCAGCCCGGAGCCACCACTCCGTTCCAGCTCGCACGCACAGTGGTCCCTACACCGTCCATTCCAGGCAGACAAACCCCCAGAACCAAAATCCTCTTAACCCCAATCATGCCCAAAACCATGGATCAGGCCGATCCATCGACGCCCGTGTTTCTGGAGATGATAGGGATCACTCCCGTGGTCAAAGGGAGAGCCAGTTGGAAGAAATCATTAAGCAACAAGCTAAGATCCTAGAACAACAGGGAAAGGCCATCGCCGATCTCCAACAGCTCCATATGCAGGCGGTGGCCGGAGGGGTGTTAGCAACTCAGCTGATCCCCCACCCAACCACCACTCTACCTCCACCACCCCCCATAAACCCAATCTTAGGG
Organism: Crotalaria pallida; assembly: GCA_037953625.1. NCBI lineage: Eukaryota > Viridiplantae > Streptophyta > Magnoliopsida > Fabales > Fabaceae > Crotalaria > Crotalaria pallida. The sequence continues at coordinate 47,142,434 of CM075649.1, read as the reverse complement.
GACACATATGAGACCGACCACACTGCTCATCCTGGCCATCCCTTCACTCCGAGAATCATGGCATACGAGACACCCTCAGCCTTTCTCGGCCCAACGAGTGTTTCCAAATATAACGGGTTAACCGACCCTTTGGAGCATATCTTGTCTTTTGAAGGAGCTATGAACTTTTACGACGGCGGAGACATGATGAAATGCAGAGCTTTCTCCATGACTCTCCAACCACCCGTCTTAAGGTGGTACTCAGCCTTGCCCAGGAACTCTATTAACTCCTGGGCAGAGATGAAGAGAGTTTTTCTGAATAGGTACACCGCTAGTTGCGTCCAGCCGAAGTCCGACCACGCGCTAGCGGGCGTTATGCAGCAGACCGAAGAGCCTTTACGGGAATATCTCTCACGTTTCCATTCGGAGGCAGGGACCGTGCCTAACTTAGAACCAAGCTTTGCTGTCTTTCTCTTCACTCAGGGTCTCCGAAACGGAGATTTCAAAAATTCACTTGTGGGCAAACCGCCGAGGGATATGGCGGAGCTAAGACATCGTTCTACTAAGTTCATAAACTTAGAGGAATTCAGCAAATGGCAAAGAAACAGAGACAGAGGCGAGCGGGGAGAGCCATCCTCCCAGGGGAGATCAAGAAGAGACGAGAGAAGGGATGACAGAAGGGAAGATCAAAGGAGGGGACCCCGGGGGGAAAGGAGATTTGGACCTCCCCGAGGGAAATTCGAGCAATACACCCCTCTCACAGTCCCAAGAAGCCAAATTCTGCAGGAAACAATGCAGACTGACCTCCGAGCGATAGAAAGACCACCCCCATTGAAGAGAAGCCAGCGGCAAGATCGCTCCAAATTTTGCTCGTATCATGGTGGGTATGGGCACACGACAGATGAATGCACTTGGCTCAGGGATGTGATTGAGCAGTTAATCAGGGACGGTAAGTTACAGCAGTATGTCCGGGAAGCACTTGACCGACATACTCGAAGAAGAACTCCATCCCCTGACAGGAATGGTCGGCCGTCAACCAGGCAAGCCGATCAAAACACCAACCAACAGCAACCAACCAATCAGCAGCGAGTGGCCATGGTAGAGGTTGCCACGACGGATCAATCCCCGCAAAACCTACGAGTCAACACCATTGCTGGAGGTTTTGCGGGAGGGGGAGAGAAACGGTCCGACAGAAAGAAATATATCAATCAAGTCCTTGCAGTTCACAACCATCCAATCCGAAAGAGAACCACAAGAAGTATTCCCATTAGCTTTTCTGATGATGATCTTGAAGGGGTGATCCCGGGTCATAACGACCCTATGGTCATCACTGCTTTAATTGGTAATTACGAGGTCGCCAGGGTATTCGTCGATCAGGGTAGCTCGGCAGATATCATGTTCCTAAACCTTTTCGAAGCACTAAAATTGAAAAACTCGGACCTGACCCCCTTCGAGGGAAAGCTGATCAGCTTTACTGGGGATGCAGTGGTTCCCCAGGGACACATCCAGCTGCCAGTGACCCTCGGGAACCACCCTTCGGCGAGAACCGAGATTATCAAGTTCCTTGTAGTCGATTGCCATTCAGCATACAATGCCATCCTCGGCAGGACATGCTTACAGGCCTTCGGCGCGGTCGTGTCAACGGTCCATCTGGCTATGAAGTTTGAAGGTACTGACAGGACTGTAGTTACCATCCGAGCCGAGCAGGAGAAGGCTCGACTGTGTTATAATTCTAGTTTGACAAAGATCAAGATTCCAGAACAAATCCAGCCAACGTTAAGTTTGAACAAGGGAAGTGTACTCTTGACGGATCTAGATGTTAGGTCCGATTTGGATGATTCAAGACCTACCCCTGAAGGAGAGTGGGAGTTCATTGTTTTGGATGAAAAACTACCAGACAGAAGAGTGAAGCTAGGAACCAATCTTCCAGAAGAAGTACGAGCAGAAATGCTCGAGCTTTTAAAGAAGAATAAAGATCTTTTCGCTTGGACCTCGGCAGACATGCCGGGGATTGATCCGAACTTGATCTGTCATCGGCTCAGTGTTTATCCGACCGCCAAACCGGTCGCCCAAAAGAAGAGAAGGGTTGGCACCGAAAAGGCGGTAGTGATAGAGCAAAAGGTATCCGAGCTCCTTTCCGCCGGGTTCATAAGGGAGGTTAGCTACTCGGAATGGCTCTCCAACACCGTTCTGGTCAAGAAATCGAATGGGAAGTGGCGCATGTGCGTCGACTATACCGATTTGAACAAAGCATGCCCAAAGGACCAGTACCCCCTCCCCATCATCGACAAATTAGTGGACAACTCATCTGGCTACCAACTCTTATCTTTCATGGATGCATACTCAGGATATAATCAAATCCCGATGTACCCTCCTGATCAGGAGAAAACGACCTTCATCACTGAAAGGGCAACTTACTGCTACACGGTAATGCCTTTCGGGTTGAAAAACGCTGGAGCAACCTACCAGCGTGTGATGAACAAGGTCTTCTCGGGGATGATCGGACCTACTCTTGAGGTGTACATTGATGATATGATAGCTAAGAGTAAGAAGAAGGAGGACCATCCTCGGGACCTCGTGGCTATTTTTGATAGAATCAGAAAAGTTAACATGCGCCTGAACCCTGATAAGTGTACCTTTGGGGTCCCAGCCGGGACCTTTTTAGGTTTCATGCTCTCGGAGAGGGGGATCGAGGCCAACCCGGAGAAATGTCAAGCTATTCTGAACATGCACAGCCCATCTAATGTCAAAGAAGTTCAAAGGCTAACTGGTCGGATGGCGGCCCTCTCCAGATTTCTCCCTCAAGTAGCCAAGAAAGCTTTACCATGGTACCAGTTACTCAGAAAAAACAAGAACTTCCATTGGAACGACTCTTGCGAACAAGCGTTTACAGAGCTCAAGCAATACCTCTCGGCCCCTCCCGTCCTCACCAGTCCTCGGGAAGGGGAAACTTTGTTTTTGTATTTGTCTGTAAGTGAATCATCTGTTAGCTCGGTTTTGGTCAGAGACGACTCGGGAACCGAGCGTCCCATCTACTTTGTCAGCAAGGCTCTCCAGGGGCCTGAGATAAGATATTCCAGAATTGAAAAACTCGCCTTTGCTTTGGTGATTGCTGCTAGGAGACTCCGGCAGTACTTTCAGAACCACCCCGTAGTACTCAGAACAACTCAGCCAATCAGGCAGGTCCTCAACCGACCAGACTTGGCTGGAAGGATGGTGTCGTGGTCCGTTGAACTATCAGAGTTCGACATCACCTACGAGCCAAGAAAAACTCTCAAGTCCCAGATTTTAGCAGATTTTGTTTCAGAGCTATCAGATTCTACTTATTCCAACCCCTCCCAGCCATGGAAAATTTATGTTGATGGCTCCAGCCACAATAAGGGGGCAGGAGCAGGGATAATCCTTGAAAACGCAGCTGGCATTTGTGTGGAGTACTCCCTCAAGTTCGACTTCCCCACCTCGAACAACCAAGCAGAGTACGAAGCGGTGATAGCCGGCTTGCGCATGGCCCATCAAATGGGGGCGTCAGAAATTGAAGTTTTCAGTGATTCCCAGCTAGTTGTATCTCAAATCAAAGGTGAATTCCAAGCCAAAGAACCAATCCTTCAGAAATATCTAGAACAAGTCAAAGCTCTCACAGATCTTTTTCCACAATTCTCCATCACCCACATCCCTAGGTCTTCTAACAGCCGTGCAGATATCCTGTCAAAGCTCGCCAGTACTAAAGGACCAGAGAACAACAAAACCCTAATCCAAGAAACTGTTCACCAGCCGAGTGCTATCTTAGCTGTGTCTCTAACCACCAGCTGGATGGACCCCATCAAGCAGTATCTCCAGTTCCAAATCCTACCTACCGACTCCTCCCAAGGAAAGAAGATAGTAAGACAAGCGACTCAATACACCATGGTCGGCAACATTTTGTACAAACGGGGAACAGACTCCCCAATGCTAAGGTGTCTGGGTCGAGCGGAAGCTGATCTGGTACTGGCCGAGGTTCATGAAGGAATCTCGAGCCACCATGTGGGTGCGAAGGCATTGGCTCGCAAAGTGCTCCGAGCGGGCTACTACTGGCCTACACTCCTCAGCGACGCCTCAGAACATGTTAAAAAGTGCGATTCCTGTCAGTTCCATGGAAATATTTTTCAACGCCCCCCAACGGAGCTACATTCCATGATTGCACCATGGCCCTTCTATCAGTGGGGCATGGACATCATAGGAAAATTCAAAACAGCCCCGGGACAACTAAAATTTGTGGTGGTCGCAGTTGACTATTTCACAAAGTGGATTGAGGCCGAGGCATTGGCTACAATCTCCTCCGCCAAAATTCAAAAGTTCTTTCTCAGACAAATCATCACCCGTTTCGGTGTCCCACACACCCTGGTCACCGACAACGGTACCCAATTCACTGCTAAGGTTTTCCAAGAACTTGTCAATCACTTTCATATTACCCATCACTTCTCATCCGTCGAGCATCCGCAAACCAATGGACAGGCTGAAGCTGCAAACAAAGCCATCATCGATGGTTTGAAGAAAAGATTGTTGGATGCCGAAGGTTCATGGGCTGACCTCCTTCCCGAGGTATTATGGTCGATCAGAACGACCATACACACCTCAACAGGAGAAACCCCGTTCCGACTTACCTACGGTTGTGACGCTTTGTTACCTATTGAAACTCGGATCCCTACCTTCCGTATATCCGAGCGACCAATAGAAGTGAACTAAAATTTGTTAAAGGAAGAGTTAACCCTCAGCGAGGAAATCCGATCCCTAGCCTCGGACCGAGAGAAAAAAGCTAAGGAAAGACAATCCCGAGAGTACAACAAATGGGTGGTTCCGAGGAGTTTTGCCGTGGGAGACCTGGTCCTTAGAAGAGCTGACATTGGACGAAAAAATTCAAGAGAAGGGAAGTTGGCTAAGAACTGGGAAGGTCCCTACCGAGTGATCTCGAAGACAGGCTCGGGGGCCTACAGACTTGAAACACTAACCTACCAACAGTTGAACAACTCCTGGAACGCCACCAAGCTCAAACCATACTATAGTTAAATGGGAGCCACAACACTGTCTGCAAAGATGAAATTTTATCATTTTAAATTCCTGTCATTTATCTTTAACATGATCTTAATTATCCTTTTTTGTATTTTACTCCCGTTTACAAACGGATCAAGGAAATTCGATGGAGTTTTTTAAATTCTCGTATTCTCTTACTGTTAACGTACTATCCATTTCCCCTCGGCTCGCCACCGAGGCGAACTTGGATGTTTATGCATGACCTTCTAACAAGGACATATAAACTAACAATTGCAAGTACTTTAATGAGATGCCCGGCAAAAAGCTAAAAACAGTTCTATAATGCCGAGGACCGAGGATCCCACCTAGGCCATAGGTCGGAGATTCGAAATCTAAAACAACAGTGTATAACGAGATAAAACACAATACTAGATCATAAAGAACAGAATAAGATTCGCTTCTTACAAGAACAATGTTACAAAATAAGATTCACTTCTTACAAGAACAGAATAAGTTCAAATTACCAAATTACACAGCAAAACTTAGCAAAATACATCTCCGGGGAGTTAATCCTCGTCTTCGGACAAGGCAATGGATGATCCATCAAAGTCTTCTTCACTTTGCTCCAACTCCAGGGGGTTCGGCAGGTTAGGTGCTGACAAATCCACTTCAGCATCATCACGATAATCGATCATCCGATCACCATCAACCCCATAATATGGGCTACTCCCAACCACTCGGATTCCAGGGTTCAAGAGCATTAACTGTTTGACAGCATTCACAAAAGAGTCGACAGCACCATGATCCCAGTTGAAGTGGTTCTTGCAAGCCAGTACCTTATGCTTCAAAGCCTTCCGACGAGTTTTGATCAACTCCCTCTGCACTTCGCCCAGTTCCCCTTGTAACCTAGTCACTTCGGCCTCCGACCTCGTCAAACGACCAGCAACACCTTCCAGATCATTAACCCTTTGACAAGCTTCAGTCAGCTTCGCCTGGGCCGCCTGCAGCAACCTTCCTTTCTCAGCATCCTTTCCAACCGTATCCTACAGAGCCTTTAGAGCAGTCTCCCGAGCTCTCTCCGAAGCGTCAAATCTTCTTTGAAGCTCGGCGTTTGCCTCCGTTAGAGCTCGGAGATTTGCCTCACTTTCCCTCACTTGGCTTAACAGATTCTTAGTTTCAGCAGCAGCAGCTTTCCTCTTCTCTTTTTCAGCCGACGAGAGGGTGGCACTGATGTCTTCCGCATTCTTGCTTAAATGAAACATATAGCTGGCGGCCCTCAGCATGTTTCGGCCCAAAAGGTCACAATGGCACCTTAAGGTGCTTGCCGTCTGATCCGACAACCTTTTTTCATCGTTCGGCGTATAAACCAAGCCGATGAATTTCTCATTTAACTTCCTTGCCCAAACACTCTCCTCGTCCGGGTCAGACAAATCGAACCATAGATTGGTCCTTTGAAGGTCGGCAACCTTCGCCTTCACCACCTCCACAGCCTTGCCTTTGCCTTTATCCAACTTAGCCCTTTTGGCAAGAGGCACCCGATCCTCTTCATCCTCCTTTCCTTCTACTTGCACCAGCGGGATTCCAGTAGCTATATTCCCCCCCTTTGTCGGTGAAGGACGAACAACCTGCACCACCTCGACCTCGGAGGGACAAGTTTCGGCGACAGTCACCGAGCGAGTGGCTTCCGAGGACATGTCTCCACTCCGAGAACCACTTGACCCAGCAGACGCCTTTGCTTTAGCAAGTTCCTTTATACGAGCAACAACCTTGTTTTCCTTAGCCATTTTTTCTGCAAAACCAAGAATCCAAATGTTAAAAAAAAAAATATATATATATATATATGTTTTACCAAGCTCGGCTTTTATAAGCTCCTGGGGAAAAAGAATGATCTTCTTGATATCTACTGGACCATTCCGTCTAAGATAGGAAAAGAAGGTATCACAAGTGATCCTCTCGGCTACAGATAGCTCGGACTCATATTGATACTGATAAAGTTTGGGATTGCGGTTAAAAAACTCGGGTGACCAAGACAACGGAAACCGAGGCTGATCACCCTCCATAAACCAACAGTCCCCGTTTCCGACGAATTGATACTTAAAGAATAAAGGTTTAAAAGTCTTCCATGAATCTGTGAATTTATCGAAGAGGGCATGACCGTTGCGTGCTTTCAACGACACCCACAATCTTTGGCGCGACCCCTTCTCGAAGATGTTCACTTGCGGTATATACAACCATAGAAACGCTCGGAGCGAACAAGTCAACTTTTGAGCTTCGCAAAACTTTTGAAAGGCTCGGATGAAGGCCCAACCGCTAGGATGTAGTTGGGTAGGAGCCAAGCGTAATCGACGCAACAGCTCTATTTCTATTTCAGTAAAGGGCAACTTCACCCCCAGTCGAATGACAACTTCTTCGTACATGAAAAACTCTTTGCGACCCGCGGCGATCGCCGTACACACTCGGTCGTTGGCTGCCGGTGAGCTTATGGCATAAGATGTCCTAGTTTTATCCGTGGGGCAGGGGAGTATGTGGGCTCGGATATGACTTAGATTACTGTTGACCAAAGCTGACGGGGTTCCAAGCACCTCCAAGTCAACCCAGTCATAATCTACAGAGTTCGGAGGCACAAGGAACTCCTGAGGATGTGTGATGCACCTTCGAACCATACCTGGGGAAAGGGAATACTCGGCGTCAGAATCTATAAAATCAAGATTTTTAAACAACCTAGCCCTAGGTTTATTAGTCCTATAGCCGAGCCTGCTACACCTTCCCCTAACCCTAACAGCTTTTCCCCAGAAGGGTTTCTCCCAGGAACGGTTCGAAGGGCGGCGGGATAGTTGGGCACGCTCTTCCGCCGCTTGATACAACAGTTTCCTACCTTCCTCCTCCTCAAGGTTCCGAGGGTAATCTACTGATAGTGGTACTTCGGCCATCGGATCTACCATGCGATGGCGGAAGGGTGAAGGCAGAAAGTCCAGCACCTCCAGATTGGAAGACGAAGAAGAAGAAGAAGAGGAAGAATCCTCAAGATCACTCAAACCCAGAATCCTAGACCACTCCTCATACTGAAGCCAATTAATACTCATAATGAAATCTAAACTTACCCAGAAATAAGCCCAGAAAACTAAAACACAGGAACAAAATCTGCAACCAAAAACCCAGAACCTACGGAGAATATGATTCAGCAGAGAAGGAAAGAAAAGCGAAAAACAGGAACAGAAGAAAAAAATCAAAATACCTGAGAGTGGGAGATGAGAACTGGCACGAACGAACTGGGGAATCAAGAACAGAAGAATAACGGCGTAGGGAAATTATAATCCAAAAGCCAATGAGACGAATTTCAGAGAGAAGAGGAGTGTCAGAAGTCTGAGTTTGAAGGAAAGTATGAAAAAAAGGAGGAAAAGAGTAGTTGAAGGGGTGGTTTCCCCCCACGTTTGAAAATTTGGGCCTAATCACAAAAGCCCAAAAGCCTACATCGCGCCACTAAAAGGACACGTGGCGCACAACTAATGGAAAGAAGCATCTCGAAAACCCAAAAGGCAGCATGCACCATCATGACCCCTCTGACACAAGGCAGCACGTGTCATAGAAGGACATCCAAACGTCCTTTCAGTCAGTCAAGGGGACAGCGAGGCAGGGTGAGCTGTCCTGAACTCATTATCCCCTACCGAGCTTAACCCTCGACACCTTGAAGGTCACATACGAAGAACTCTCAGCTCGGCTCAAGACTCGAAAAGTCTTACCGAGCTAAGGGGCTTATGTGGTAGACCGACCCTCGGTCTACCCTAAAACGCCCTCGGCCGACCAAAATGCTCACTGGCCGACCAGAATTCTCATTCTGCCGGGTCACGCATCTTTGGGCCGAGCACATGCCATAGGACCCACCCTAACGACTCGGGACCGAGTACAGGGACCTCTTCCCTTAAAGAGTCCAAGCTAAGGGCGCGTGAGCCTAGCTCGCCAACCAGATAAGACTAACCGCTAACAGGATAAGGATGAATGACTCATCCCTTATCCTATAAAGGGACACGTCAGCCCTACTGGACCTCCGTACAGGCCCATAGGGTACAACACCGCTCCCCCTATAAATAGCTGTCTCCAGCTAGGGGCTCAGGTACGTTCTTTCTCCCTAATCATACACTAGCACACACTTGTGATTAGGGAAACCCTAGTTATCCCAACTGGATAGCTAGCATACCAACAAAATCACACAGTAACATCAGACCGTATTCTAGCTCTTAGGTCTTCCATACCCTTGAGCTAGGGTTATACTCTAAACATTGTGTCTAGGACACAACACTTTGCCTAATACTTGGATAGGACACTCTAGACACATTTTAGAAGTGATTACAGAAGAATTGGTTGGGGTAGAAATGGATAGTTTGTAAGGCATTTCTACTGGGGATAGTTTTAGTCTATTCATACAGTCAAGGGAAATGAAAGAATGTGTGGCTCCACAGTCAAAAAGCACGGCACAAGGAATACTGTTTACTTGGCAAGTACCTCGGATCAGTTCGTCAGCATCAGTCACTTCTTCTCCATCCATAGTGTAAACTTTGCCTCTCTGCATAGGTCGGCTAATACCAGTCTGATGAGCCTTGGTCACATTGACCTCTTGCTTCACCATATTCTCGGTACACCGAGCTGCAAAATGGCCAGGCTTGCCACATCGGAAACAGGGTCCTCTGGCGCTCGGGTTCAGACTCCAGCATTCTCCCCGGTGTTGCCTTCCATAATGTTGGCATATCGGATACGGGCCAGGAACAGCCACCATCTGACCACCACTCCTCGGGGCTGTTGACATTCTTGCGCTCGGAGTCACATAGGGAGTAGATCTCTGAACGGCTCCTTTTCCCCTGATCGGACCCACTGCTTTCTGTGCCGACTTTCTTCTCTTTCCATCAGCTTTCCTCTTAAGTCCTTTCTCATAGGTACTAGCCATGTTCACCAGTTGCGAGAGATTGGCCACGTTCTGATATTCGAATGCGAGCCGAATATCATCACGGAGACCAAACTCAAACTTGATGCACTTGGTACGCTCTTCGGCATCTCGGTAGCTCCCTGAATAACGGATCAAATCTTCGAACTGAGAGGCATACTCCCCAACGCTCAAGTTCCTCTGTTCCAGCTTGAGAAAAGCGAGCTCCTTCTCCCTCCTAACATCCTCGGGAAAGTACTTTCCGAGGAAGCGGGCTCGGAACAAATCCCAAGTGATGACCTCATTAGCCGCTTCCAGTCCTCGGCTCTGTTGATCCCACCAGTGCTCGGCTTCATTAACCAGCACAAACTCGGCCAACCTCACCCTGTACTCATAGGGAGGTTGCAAAGATCGGAAGATCTTCTCAATATCCTGGAGCCATCTCTGAGCTCCATCTGGGTTATATCCTCCTTCGAACCGAGGTGGTTCGTTTTTTCGAAATCGGCTCATCCAGTCTATCTCGACCGGAGCTGGAGGTTGAGGTTGAAGGGCTGCAGCTGCAGCTGCAGCTGCTGCGGCTGCGGTGATGTTTTGAGCGAGGTTCTCAGCCTGATTCTGCTGAGCCTGCGCTTGGTTCTGCTGTAGTTGAACCAGGGTTTCCAACACAGTGGCAATCCGGTCGTTATCAGCTCGTCTCCCAGCCATGCTATTCGGTCATGGAGAGAAAGCCAATTAACTTCCGAATAATCAAGTAAATATATATATATATTTAGGCATGTATACCTATAAGCCCTATTGCCTGACCTAAACTCCTAGACTCTACTTATTTGTCACTCTCTTGGTGAGTAACCACGGGAGTTCCTTGTAACTCCAATAGGCCGAGGAGAAACTGCTCTGATACCAAAAATGTAACACCCTATATAGTAATTACCCTTAATTACCCCAAATATTAGGATTTCAAATTTCTTTTAAGATGGATATGATATTTTACCGAAATAATGTTTCCTTTCATTAATAACAAAAACATCAGCGATACAAAGCGGAAGACTTAAGTTCGGACAAAGCATAAAAGTTCAATAAAAGTTTAGCTCGGCCCAACTAGGCATTTCGAGTTCAAATTACAAAAGAGTATTTTAGCTTGGCCAACTGGCCGAGACCCATCCAGACTATCCGACTCTAAATAACTTACTCTCCCTGAGAGGGAGAGTGATCCTGCTCGGCCGGGGACTGCGTCTGCTCGGGCTCAGTACCTGAAAAATGGTAAGGAGGTGAGCATTACACAGAACTTAAATAAGCAGTTTCTAGAATGGCATACCGAACTACCAATCCAAACACAAGTAGTCAAATAGCAAATAAATCACAAGTAATCAAACCCATATATCTCATGCATACTATCTCATTTAGCTCGGTTTACATACACACAATCTCATCCGGCTCGCTCACATCGTACCATCTCACTGGCTCGGTTCACATTGTACGATCTCGTCTAGCTCGGCTCACATCACACTATCCAATCACTCTATTACCTATTAGTTATACCTCGGTTCACATTCTCTTACCTCGGATTACCATCTCTATCTCGGACATTACTCATTTTTCCATTTTCACATAGTTTACAATCTTTTACTCTTCTCGGATGCATACACCTAGTGCATGTCTTACACCATTTACAGTCGGATATTGGAGTGTCCATAACTGCAAGTACCCAGTACCCGTCTTACAGCTGCACATACCCAGTATGCGTCTGACGCGATCAATGCACGCACCCAGTACGCGTCTTCTATGACCAGGAGCACTACCGCCGATCATTCTATGGGGTTAAGGAGAGTCCATAACTGCGAGCACCCAGTACTCGTCTTACAGCGGCGCATCTCGACGACTTACGCGATCAATGCACGCACCCAGTACGCGTCTGCTATGACCAGGACCACTTCCCACCGATTCCGTTCTCGGAATCCTGTGTGAATCATAACTGCGAGCACCCAGTACCCGTCTTACAACTGCACATACCCAGTATGCGTCTGACGCGATCAAGGCACGCACCCAGTACGCGTCTTCTATGACCCAATCACACAGCCATTTCTCTTTTATTCCTCTTGTCCTTTCAACCATTATTTAGCTCGGCCTCTCTCGGCTCGACACTTGAATTTATTCCCCTTTACATTTATTATCTACTAGCTCGGCCTCTCTCGGCTAAACCTAATAACCAGTCCCTCTTTCCATTAACCTTGTTCAGCCTCTGCCGTATTACTCTATCCCCTACTTTCCATTAACCTTGTTCAGTCTCTGCCGTATTACTCTATCCCCTACTTTCCATCTCTACCATTTCCTCATACCCGTTCCCGTAGTCACTCAGCTCGGCCACAGACATGGATCATAAATATCAAAGCTCATAACATTTAAACACCAAGTTCATAATCGCTTATACAACAGCAATAACAAGAAGAACAAAACATTTAACCAATCCATCATGCAAATACCAACATATAGCATATAACGATACACACCCCTACTTCAAACTCATGTCTCTAATTCATTTATTAGTTCCCTTTTTTTTACCCTTTTTACCATTTCCTTTCTACATTAACCTAGATCCATTCCCTACTCTAACACCCACTCTTAGTACCCTTTATGAACACCCTAGAAACCCAAACTCAAGTAGAGGTAACACTCACTCCTTACCTCAAACCGTGAGAGATAAGAGTTGAGAGCTTGAGAATGGCTTCCTTGACCTTGTGAGCTTCACACCACTCGAATCCGTGTCCTCCTTGCTGCCACCACAACACTACGCCGGTCCAGGAACGCCGGAGTAGAAGAGAACAGAGAGGAGGAGGGTTCCGGTTTGTGAGAAGAGAGGGAGAAGGAAAATGTTGGGGTTTTGTTTGCTGAAGCTTTGGAGGAGAAAGAGAAAGAGATTCGTAGGAGAGAAAGAGAGTGAGAATGCAAAGTGTTGAGGGTTGTGTATGTGGGGTTCTTTTATTCATTTAGGGAAAACATTTGTGTGGCTAGGGTTTATTAGCTTCTTGAGGAAGCTTAGAATATATATGGCCAAGATTCATTGGCTTCTTGAGGAAGCCATGAATAGTACATTGAAAGGGACATAAAGTGAAGGGTAAGGACAGTGTACGGATGGTGCGGTTCCCAAAGGGCTACAGCTCAACATGAGCTGGCACGGAGGAGCTAGGCAGTGTCAGCTCGAATACGTCGGCCAGGATATGTTGGCTCGGTTTGTAGGAACATTAGCAGTCCGTGCTTACCTTTCGGATAACGCTATGAGTTGCGCTGAGGTCGGATAATCTAGACTGGACAATGGGTTTCCCGTTGGGTTCCCTTTCAGCTCGGTTCATATACACACAATCTTATCTAGCTCGGCCGGGATCGGGCCGAGGCCTTAATCTCACATCCTAGGTCGGCTTATGCTCGTTCTTCCCTTCTAACCTTGTACAATTTCTAAGGCTTAATCCTATCCCTAAATAGATATTTATACACTAAAATTATATTATTTAATATTAATTTTTGGGATGTTACAGAAAACATAATTAGTTTCCTGACCTCATTAAAAGTCACATTTATCTCAAGAGTTTGTAAATATAAAACACCTTTAAATTAAAGTCACGTACTTTAGAAATCATATGAAAACCTTTTCAAAACAATACTTTTTCAATCAAATCCCTTTATTTTTTGTCAAAACCGAATTAAGCCAAAGAAAATAACACAAAGAGTCAAATAAAAAACCTTTTGCAAATATTAACATTTAAATCATTTTTAAACACACATATTGAACATGTTAAATCATTTATTATTCATGCATCACTTTCACATTCATCATGCATGCAAGAATCAAGCATGAACTCCTATTTTCTATGCATGGCCGAATCCTATCACACATAAGGCAAGGTTTATATTTCAAACACTAATGATTACTAGCACTTAAACAAACATGCATGTATGGAAAATAATCACTTAAATACATTATCTTACTTTAAACATCATAACCGAAAATAATTATAAACAAAAGAAAGGAATATTTTCATTTAAAATTATGCTAACATCTTTCTAATCAATTAGCCTTACCCCTAAATTAACATGCAAATGAAAATCAATTTATTTCTTTTATTTCTTAATCAAGCCGGATTGGACGTAGAGAAATAATCCAAACTCACAATAATATAATCACATGCCACACCACTCAAGTTAACTCAAACAGTAACACACAAGAAAATAAAATAGCTTAAGTAAAACTTGTTCCTAAAACCGAATAGAACACAAAATCACTTTTAAGTTTTTAATCAAAAATTTAGGTGTTCACATACTTAAAATCCATAGATCCATCAATAAAACACACATGCAAAACAAAACAAACAAACTTTAATATTTACAAAGACAAAACCGTGAGCTTCACATAAAACTTCATCAAATTTTAATAAATTTATCAAAGATCATATAAAAAATCTTTAGATCACATAAATTTCAACATGCATGCAACTATAATAAAGATCAAACATGATTCCCTATTTTTCCTAGGTTTGGCCGAATGACAAGATACACAAAAGAAAAATCTTTGGTTTAGTTTTCACATGCAAAGATTAAAACTCATGGATCATATCATGCAAAACTTTTTAAAGCATCATTTTCTTTTTCAAAGTACCAACCGAATCATCATCATCATCATCACACACACAAAATCTTGTTTAAAAATCCTTTTTGTACCAAAAATCATTTTTAAGCTTGTTATCATAACTTTCTCTTTAAAATTGTAACATGCATCAAAAGAAAATTAAGACTTTTACTCAAAACAAACACACAAAGTTCAAACTTCATGCTTTTGCAAAGATCTACCATAGATCAAGACATACAAGAAAGATCAAAGTAAAAACACAAACTTAAACACAAAACCTAAACAAAACCGTGAAGAAGATATTTTACAAAATAAAGATCAAGGCTTCCTGTAACATCCTACATTTTTATACTTTAAGAAAATACTTTAATTTAATATTAAATTATGAAAATATTCGGGGTTTATAAAAATTTTGACAGAGTTTCCCTTAAAAATTGGACTTTCCCCAAATAGAATTAAACCTGTCAATCCAGAACAGTTTGCAATTCGAGTAAAATAAAACTTTCAATTCAAAATAAAAATGTACATATAACTGTTCAATATACAAAACACTTAAACAAAATAAAATCCTTAATTACAAATATATATTTACAGAATCTATTTATTGCAATATAACCTATGAATGGTTGCTCAACCTCGTGACCCTTGGGTCACTTATACCAATATACTCTCTACTTTGAGTATACCGTTCTCGGCCTTGATCCTTTCGTGCCTGTCTCCTTGGTGTACCTAATATGTCCACTGTAAGGGTGAGTACTTTGAAATCTAGATCAAAGAAAACGCTTAAAAACAGTAATAGATCATAAATAGGTATATCCAAACACAAACAATAACAATTAAGCAAATCACAATTCACTTATCAAGTACAACATCATAATACTATCCAGTTTAAATATATCGCATATATATTTCTTTAATATCATGCATTAATGCGCAATCACATGGTTATGCCTTGCTAACGTCACACTTAGGTGGATTAATTCTCGAATCCAACATTGAACACTTTATTTCATTTTAACACTTCTACACTTTTGCATTGGATTCGAATAATTAAAACACCTATACAATGCATTCACACTTCCCCTTTCACTTGCACACTTTTCACTTTACTTTTAACACTTTTACACTTTTAACGATTGGGTACATTGTGCTTCACATTCTCCCCGCAGGAGGGTTCCTCACACAATGTACCTATACTACTTGATTGCCATTGAGACTTTTACCATAAAGTCCCACTTAGTTCCTTAAGGTTCAAAACATGAAGTTCGAAGCCTAGGGGCAATACCTGGCAATACAGACCTACTTAGTCCTATATCCAACACTACCTAACACTATTCAATAGAATCTAAACATTCAAACTTTCACAACACATACTCACACACGATACAGAGAGAGACAATCAAGACACAAAACATTTATTATTTAAGAAAAGTCAATGTCACAAAATTATAATTCAAACATAAGTTAAAGGGGAAATCGAATATAAAACAAAGCATCAAAGTATTATAATACATAAAAATTTTCATTTTAAAATCAAACATAAATTGAGTAAAAGAAACATCATTTAAATTTAAATTAAACTTTATTAAGGAGTACATTTCTTAAAAGAAAAGCAAAACATCAGTTCAACACAAGATCAGGTAAAAACAATCCATACACACCAAAAGGAGTTTGGCATTGAGGAGGAGAAAAGGGTTTGAAAAGTTTGCAAATAGCAAGGCTCCCTTAGGATCACAGGGAGTTATGATTGGCGTATGGATGAAAATAAGGTTTTGAAAGGAAATAGTTAAATGAATCGGCTTTCGCAAAACAAATGTAAACATCCATTGAGAAACTTAAATAGTTGAATACTATATATATGTATCCATAGAAAATTGGAAATATATTTAAGACAGGTGATGGAAAATACATTTTAATCATAGGTATAGAAAATAAGTTGTTGTTTTCTATTAAAAGCTTATCACTTGTAAGGTTTTCTCTAAAAATATTACTTTGAAAAAAATATATATATACTAGAGAAAGATAGAAATTCTAAATTACCATGTGAGGAAACACAAGGCAATTTAACTTTGAAAATTTGATGTGATAATTGGTTAATAAAAACTAATATAGTATTCTTTTTAAAAGTACTTTTAGTAGAAGGTAGAAAAATAATCTTAGTCAAAATCGATTCGAAATAGTAAACAAAAGACTTGAAGGAATTTTGGAAGTTGGGGAACTACCCAAAATCATAAGAAAAGGTTTATGAAAACGTTTGGACTTAACATATAGTCCTAATAAGATTAAAATTGTAAATACATATATATAAAATTCCAGCGTTCGAAAACATTTGAAAACCGCTTCCTATATGCACATCTATATGCCTACACAACTATGTCCGAACTCTATGACTCACTAAGATCGAACCTAACTTCTATCACCCAGTCTATGAAGGAAAACTATTGGGGTTCTACATTCAACCTAAAAGAAACTTTACAATGTAAGACTTTAACTAGTACTACACTCACTAATCTCCCTAAGGTTTAAGGTTTCCTAATTGGTTCCTTAGGTTTAAGATCGCACAACTAAGACTCGCTCTTAAGTCCTAGTTGAAACTTCCTTATTACTAACTAGACTTTGGCGCTACAACTTCTATAATGGATGTTGAGACTAGAACTTGGACATTCACAAACTACATTCCATGGAAGAGCTAATTATGGTTTGAAAATAGTCGGCACTTCCGGAATACAGTTTGTTCAACAAGTACAATAATTTCCTTGGAAATCTATGTGAACTTGAAGGAAAAAGGATCAACATCCACTACTCTAGTTCGGGTGCTAAACTAGACTTTGATTCTAGGGTAGTCATATTACCTTTAACTTACCTTACTACCCTCGATTTACATTTTCCACTTCCACATTACAATAGAAACAATGAAGTACCAAATTCGATGTAAAGGTTTGGTACTTGGTGATAAAAGAGTTTTCAAGAATTTGCATTTCCTTTAAAATGCGGAAAACACTTTATACTTTTGTAAATTATGTTTATTTAAAACTCACACAAAATTATTGTTTAGGAAAAACATGTCAAGCACTTACAAGTTCAAATCATTCATATAAGTTTTCAAAATCATTTCACAACCATTTGCAATTGACTCTGAAGCTTGAGGATTCCTTTGTCAAAGAAAATGAGAATCCTCTATAGTCATCAAACTCAAATGAAAGGACGGATTCTCCGATCAAAAGTTTAATGTCATTCACCTTTCCAAATCCCCGTGAATGCCTTTCCTTTCATTTTAGTTTGTAGATTCAAATTGACTTATGTCGCCTTAACTGAATTCCTATCAATTGATAATGGGTGTAACTTACGAGTAAATTACACTATCATTCAATCAGCGAGGAATTCACATTATGAGTAAAACTTTCTTGAAAATCGAGGTTGCGACATTCGATCAATTATCAGAGTGTGAATCAATTTCATACTTCGAAAAAAAATATGAAAACATTATTGTACTTGACATTCATTTCAAATTATAGTATTAATACTTTTCGAAAATAGAGCCTTGTGAAAAGTCCATTGCAAAACGCTTTCATATTCTAAAAACAAAAATTAGAATACATTTATTACCGAAATATAATGTGGAACTGTGAAGGCAATTAGATCTTACTAAGTCGACGCTTAGTAATTGTAGTTAAAGGCAATTGCAAAAGATTAACTCCTAATCACTTCCGCTGCGCACTCTGATGAAGAATGCTCGGAAGGTAAACTAGACAATTTCTAGTACCGACCCTATTCTTAAACTTAGAAAATAAATCCAACAATTATTTGGTTGGGTTCAAGGACTTTAACAATGTCATCTTCCGATGAATACAAAATGCGAGGGATCCGTCTCGATTCTATATTGCATTGGAAACAAAATTGTTTTCGTGCTACTTGAGTTCCAATCAAATAAGAAAATGACTCATCTTCGATGCAAAAGGAGGCTTGAAATTTCGTCTTAAAGCGAAATCTCACTTCCTTGTCATATTTAAAATAGACACAATTGATTCAAAACTAAGAGTCAGTCCTTCCCGTTGGGGTAGCAATTTCATGCTCTGTCCCGTTGGGAGTTTTCCTTCCCCTTAGTTTCTACTCCCTGTCCATTTCTAAATACAACAAAGTTATACTTTGAAAAATTTGGTTAGCCCACTTTAAATTGAAGATATACTCCTATGAATACTAAACTATGACTCACCCTAATAAACTATACGCGTTCCCACTAATGATGCATGCACGCAAGAAACACTAGAGTGCACTACTTATTCAACTACCTATTAGTTACTCTCATGTGGAGTAACTCATTGGGAGTAGGAGAATCCATACTCCGGGCCGAGGATTGCAACCATTGCTCTGATACCAACTGTAACATCCTACATTTTTATACTTTAAGAAAATACTTTAATTTAATATTAAATTATGAAAATATTCGGGGTTTATAAAAATTTTGACAGAGTTTCCCTTAAAAATTGGACTTTCCCCAAATAGAATTAAACCTGTCAGTCCAGAACAGTTTGCAATTCGAGTAAAATAAAACTTTCAATTCAAAATAAAAATGTACATAGAACTGTTCAATATACAAAAAACTTAAACAAAATAAAATCCTTAATTACAAATATATATTTACAGAATCTATTTATTACAATATAACCTATGAATGGTTGCTCAACCTCGTGACCCTTGGGTCACTTATACCAATATACTCTCTACTTTGAGTATACCGTTCTTGGCCTTGATCCTTTCGTGCCTGTCTCCTTGGTGTACCTAATATGTCCACTGTAAGGGTGAGTACTTGATGAGCATTTTATTTCCCATTATTCCTTGCATTATTTTACTCCTATTATTGATACTTGTTGCCCATTTGACATTGATTAGCTTGATTTATTGATTTAGAGTTTATTGGACTAATATTCCGAATATTGTTTAATTTGGAATTATTTAGCCTAATTAATTCTATTTCTATTTTCAGGTAATATTTGGCACAAGGACACTTTGGGAAGTTTGGAAATGAAGATTGAAGTATTGAAGTGAAGATTTTAATTTGCATTTAGGTCCCTTTTTAATTGTAATGTTCAGAATAGTGTTTCTTAGGATTTGGGCCCATGTTTTAGGCCCATTTTGTGTCTTAAGAGGGGAAATTCGTGTAACCTCCAAGAACACACTTTCATTTCAGATTTCTCACTCTCTCTCTAGGTTAGAACTTCTCTCTTGGCTCTCCCAAGTGATGGTGGCTGCTAGGGTTTTGTTCTTCCCCATTTCTACTCGTTTTTCTTCATTTATGGCCATGGAAGGCTAGACTTCAAGGGTTAATCCCTTTGGTATTGTATTATCTACTCTTGAGCTCTTGTTATTAATGCAATTTCGTTTTCTCTTCTCTGTTTTCATGTTTATCGATGTGTAGTGGTTTGCTTAATTCCATTTCGTAGAGATAATACATGAATATAAATGCTTAATTTGTATTAACTCGTAAAAACTCCAATTCTGGTTTCTGATGCTTAATTAGAAGTTAGGGTTTGGAGTGATAACTGAATTTTCGCTTAGTATTTGGTTATCACGAGTTGGACAGAGGAGAGGAGAGGAATCGATCTTTAGTGAGCTAGGATTGAGTAGTGTACGTAACCAAAGGGGTTTGCCCGCTTTTGTTTCTGATTTTCCTAGTTTTTATATTCTGTTTGTGTTTTGTTCTTCACATTTGTCACACACAAAAACTCCCCCATTTTACTGCACACTACGTGTTTGATACTTTGCCTAGACCGATATTCGCTGGGAAACGACCTAGGATCACCTTCCTAGTACTACAGAATAAACACCTTTTATTTTGATCGGGTACGGCCTCGATCAGTACTTTGAAATCTAGATCAAAGAAAACGCTTAAAAACAGTAATAGATCATAAATAGGTATATCCAAACACAAACAATAACAATTAAGCAAATCACAATTCACTTATCAAGTACAACATCATAATACTATCCAGTTTAACTATATCGCATATATATTTCTTTAATATCATGCATTAATGCTCAATCACATGGTTATGCCTTGCTAACGTCACACTTAGGTGGATTAATTCTCGAATCCAACATTGAACACTTTATTTCATTTTAACACTTCTACACTTTTGCATTGGATTCGAATAATTAAAACCCCTATACAATGCATTCACACTTCCCCTTTCACTTGCACACTTTTCACTTTACTTTTAACACTTTTACACTTTTAACGATTGGGTACATTGTGCTTCACATTCTCCCCGCAGGAGGGTTCCTCACACAATGTACCTATACACTTTTAACACTTTAACTTTTAACACTTTCACACTATTGGGTACATTGTGCTTCACATTCTCCCCGCAGGAGGGTTCCTCACACAATGTACCTATACACTTTCCCTTTTCCATATCAATAATAACACAACCACCTCACAACCCTCCCTCCACTCTGGGGAAAAACCGACCAGGAGTAAGCATTTCTCAACCTCTAGTTGGGTGCTTCACCTCCACTTAGGAAGGTCCCTCGCTCACCCGTTTGCACAACACTTCACCTCCACTTAGGAAGGTTCCTCATGCGATTTGGGTTGATTTGTCCAAATCGGGCTTTAGCAGAAATCACCCTCGACTGGCCCAAAGAAACCAAAGTAAATAGAATTATTATGGTTTGCATAGAACCAACCCCCAATACGGGAAGCAAACCCGTATCCTTTGCAGGATCAAAGTTCTCCATAATAATTCCTAACATTTACTCTTGTCCTCATCAATCGCGAAGCGACGTGTGTTTTTCCCCTACTCCTAACGTCCACCTTTTCACCATGCATGATCCAATATCTCAAGTGTTTCTCAATTGAATTTAAGGCCCTCTCTGTTCTTTAGAAAATGTCATTTAATTGGTTTAAATTCAATTGAGAAATACTTGGCCCTATTTAATGCATAACTATATGAATGTCATTTACCATTTACTTATATACACTTTAATAACATTAATAAAAGCAATATCAATCAACAATCAGTCGACATACTCAGGTATGTCTCAGGGACTGTAATTTAAATCATCTTCCTAGGGTTTTTCACTTCCTACTTAACAATTTATAAAAATCAATTAATATAACATATATACCTAAATAACATATCCCTAACACTTAGAGTTTCTAACTATACTCTACCCTCCTACCCATCAACCTAACCAATCAATAATATACCCAATTATAACTCTATTACTATTAATAAACCCTTCCTCTAATACTAGACCAAAGTACACCCCTTACCTCTTAAAGAGAAGAGGAGAAAGTGAGAGATTGAGGGAGCACCAACACCCACTCCAATCCAAGCTCCTATGTGCTTCCTCTCTTGATTCCTATGACTCCTCAAGCTCCTAGGATGAGTTGAAGCTCCAATTGCACACTTTAGGGTTTAGGGTTCAATTTGGGGGTTTTGAGAAGGAGGGATTAAATTGAGATTTAAAAGAGGGAAAATGATTGGGGATTTATAGGGAGATGATGTGGGGTGTTAATGTCTTGAGTTTTTGATGTTAACTTGATGGATTGAAGAGCCAAAGTGGGAAGGAGAAGAAGAACTTCGAAGAAGAGGAAGAGGGAAATGAGTTCAGAACCCAAAAATCGTGTTTTTAAGCTGATCTGACGGTGGTTACTCGATTAACCACTTGGGTTAATCGAGTAACCCATGTAAATTTGGCTTAGAACAGCCTTCGGCCTTACTCGATTAGTCGCATGCTTACTCGATTAATTCGTGAGCATCATTCGGCCTTACTCGATTAACTCAAGTGTTAATCGAGTAACTTAAGTGCACCCTTCGACCATTACTCGATTAACTCCAGTGTTACTCGAGTAACCAGTTCAGCCCACTTAAACCCTTGTACTTCGAAGTGCTATAACTTTTTCGTTAACCGTCGGATCTTGCTCAAATTTTGAGGCAAGCTTCCTAACACACTTATCTTAATATCCAACGGTGGAATTTGGGTTTAGAGCTATGGATCTTTTATTCTTAATTTCCTAAAGTCCTATGCTCTTAATCCTTAAATAACATTTCCAAACAACAATCTTAACCTAACACATTCCTTTCTCTTCACTCTAACCCTATTCGAACTTACTTCTATTTCATATAAACCCACTCTGAGCTAACTACTACACTCTAAACAATTAAACACACACTAATCCTAATACCAATTAACGTTTTCGACTGAAAATCGAAACCTAAGAAAGCTACGACGCGTAGGGCAATTCTATTTGCTAAGGCATCTAAACACTTAGTAAATTTGGGGATGTTACACTTCCAAGCATAAATTTTCAAGATCAAGCCATAGAAATTACATGCAAGACACTTAAACTTCAAGATCTTAAGAAAAATAACACATGCATCACAAAATTAAACTTAAACAAAGTCCTTTACAAAACTAAAATCTTTACACTAAAACTTTCTAAACAACTACCTTAAATAAAAATCCTAATCTTCAAGCTTCAAATCTCCTCTCTTCCTCCTATAGTTGCTTCGGCCTCTCCTTCTTAGGGTTGATAGGTTGATTTTGTTTTTGATCTTTGAAGAAGGAAGGGATTAGAGAAAGAAATCAAGGTGTTTGGGTTGGGAGGTTTGGGTTTTCCACTATTCTTTTCCCTCTTCTCTCCTCTCGGCCATTCTCTCTTTCTAAGGTCTCAAGAGCTTTGGGTTGCTCTTGGACTAGAGTGTTTGTGTTGGTGTGAGAATGTGAAGGAAATGGATGAAAGAAATGGGAAAATGAACTAGAACCAACACACACATACACACGGTTCTATAGGCAAAGTCAAGGGTGAGTAAATTTCCTCTTCTAACCTCGGTCCAAGGTGCAAGCCTAAGGGCAAGTTGGTCCACTCCTAAAGTTGCATGGGAGGTCTTTTTCGTGGGAGACAAGGAGGGAAGAAAAATCATCCTTAGGCACCATGAATCATCACCCTAGGCTTCCACTTGTTTGCCATTTGAATTTCTATTTTCATTCCATCTAAATTCTATTTTCTTAATGGCTAAGGGAATGCATCCTAACTTGGTCCTTCTAATCTCTTCATGGCCGAACAATACACACACATGTACATCATACACATATTTTCATTTCATCATAGCAACACATAGCATAGGATCATGGAATGATGCATACATATATTTAATCATGCATATTGTATTTCACACACGACACACACATGCATCTTTTCACAATCATGCATTCACATTCACACATACATCCTACATATATTCACATTCACACAATTCATGCATTTCAATTTTATTTCTTGAGATGAGAAAACACACATTCATATTCAAAAATTTCAAAGATGCAACTTTAAAGAAAATCAATTCACTTTATCAATTTAATTTCAAAATAAGCTTATTTTTGAAATAAAATCTTATTTTCACACAAATCAAAGATTTTTAAAGAAACCATTTATTAAAAACTTCAAATCAATTAAAAAGAAAATTCATTTCTTTAAGAAATCTCAAATAACCAAAATTATAACTTGGTTTTCATAAAATCAAACTCATATGAAAATCATTTGCTAAAACACTTTATAAAAAATCTCTCAGTTTCTGAAAAATCCTTTTTAAATTCTCAAAAATTCTTTTTAATTAAAACCTCATTGATCTATTTGAGTCCAGAAGATGCGGGATGTTACAATGCGTAGCACCAGAATCGAATAAAAAGCTACAAGGCATGCCATTGAGAAGATGGTTACCTTGCACGAGATTATCTGCCTGCTCTGCCTCTGATCCGGACATGGTAAAAACCTTCCCATTAACCCATGGCTTGTTTCCCGAACCTTGATTGTTCGGACGCTGGGGTTGATGACAAAGACGAGCGATGTGACCAGTCCTTCCACAGTTGTAGCAAATCGGTGGCTTGTCTCTCCAACACTCCTTTCCAAGATGGGACCTTTGACATTTGTTGCACACTGCACCAGGGGCTGGGAGACTGGGTACTCCAGAAGATGATGCGCTTCCTTTTCCTTTCTGTGGATAAGGATGTAACACCCCGCAAATTCCTCGTATTGAATTAAAATACTAAAAAGATTTACTTTGAAGAAAATGTTTTTGAAAGAGTATTTTCTTAAATAAATTTCTTAATTCACATTTTCAAGGTGGTGAATGAATTTAAAGAGATGATTTTCATGAGATAATGCCTTGATTTTTAAGGCTGATTTTTGGAAATGATGATATGATAAGAATTACGTTATGAAAGTGTGTTTCGTGCTTGATATGTTTGGTGCCATTATCATTTCTATACATGAATGATTTATTTTTCTTTGAGTGCATATAGATGAATATACGGTCTTATGTGTATGTATGTTTGGAATTATGTGAAAATTTAACTAAGTAAAGGAGCATGATTGTATATGCATGTATTATGTGTGTGCAACGTGTGCATGCATGAATATGGGTGAGATTAATAGGTGTATGTGTGAATACATGAGAGTGCCGTGTGTGTGTGTGTGTGAGAAGCCTAGAATTTTTTTTAGAGTGGAAACCAAGTAATCAAATTCCCATCTAAATCCTAACCAAAACCCAAACCAAGACCTAACCAAATCCTAACTAAGCCCTAACTAGACTAATGGAAACCCTAATGGAGAACCAACAAGTCAAAAACCTAAATGAACCCTAAACACCTAGTGTTCCCTACCTTGTCTCCTTAAGAGATGATAATCTCCACCCATGCAAAACCTTGAAGGGCCGAAATTGCCCCTCTCATTTACACTTCTTGGCCGAATTATTCAAGGGCATTAGAGGAAATGCTCGTGTGCCTATATAAGCCCTACACCTTAGTTCATTTTCACCTTCACTTCTTCATTTCCTTTCTTTCGTTTCTTACTTCTTTCCAAACACCAACACTAAGAGCAAAGTAAAACTCTTAGTGAAGAACTTAAAAAGAGAGAGTGAGGCCGTGAGTGAGAGCAAGGAAGAAGGAGAAGATCTAGCCAAAAACCAAAGCCTCCCTTGGAAATCCAAGACCTTAGAAGCTTGAAGGTCAACCCTTTCTTGGTGGGTAGTTCGAAAATTATGAAGAAAGTTGTAATAGTTTAGATTTTTCCTTTTGATCTTATGATTTTTCTTTCTTTTCCTCTTTGCATGTTAATTCCCAAAAGCTTAAATGATGAGTACAAGTGTGTTTGTACTTGATCATGGATTTTAAAGTTTAAAGCAACTTATAAACGTCTAACTAATGGACTTTATAACTCGTTCAAGGTCTTCATGAACGATCTTGAAGTTTTTCAAAATAAATCTTAAATATCTAAAAAGTCTTCGAGATTCTTGCAAAGTTTAAAGTGTATCTCTTTACATAATAATTTCTCAAAGCTTGAAGAAACTTGTAAACGTCTAATTAACGGATCCCTAACTCGTTTAAATTTTTTCATAAGAGATCCTAAAGCTTTTCCAACTAAATCTTCTAAATATAAAGGTTTTTGTGAAAAATGAAGTGGATCTCTTTGCATGATCCATTTCCCTTCTTAAACCGTGATTTAAAGATATGTTTGAGGTTTATTTGATGAATAAAATGAATGACCTAAGTTTACTTAATAATAATGTTGAGATCTTTGATTTGATGTTGATCTTGGTACTTTGAATGCATGCATGTGTTATTTATACTTGGATCTTGAATTTTTAGACTTAATAAACCCATAAAACATTAGATCCTAGAATATATGATTCGGTCATGACTAGAGAAACTAGGTCATGATGCTTTTATTTTGATTTGGGTTCTTGCATGTTTGTTTTATGTTTGAAAAAAAGTTAATTTGAGTAGTTTAAATGTTTTGGTTTTGGTTTTGATTTTTATAAAGCCTTGATCTTTGGTTTTTATCTTTAAAAAGTCTTGATCCTTATGTTTGTATGTCACGGTTTTGATCTTTTCTACTCAAAATGATTTTGTTTTGATCTATGATTGATTTCATGACTTGATCTATGATACCTAGGTGCATGCATGTCATTTTCAAGTGAAAAAGATTTGATCTTTTCTAAAGGCCATCTCGGTTTTACAAAGAAATCAAGGAGTCATGTTTTGATTTTCATAAAAGATACATGCATGATTTTCTTGATTCAAAGATTTTGATGCATGCATATAAAATTAAAATGAAAACTTGGTCTAAGGAAATAATATTTTTAGAGTTTTGTGTGAAAAGGGTGCATGGTTTGATTCATGACCTTTGATGGTTACATGTTGAAAAAGTGAACTAAAAACCTTGTTTTTGGTCAAAGTAGGGTTCGGTCTATGTATGTGAGCTAGGCTAGGTTCTTTTTCAATAAAATGACACAAAAACAATGTGTGTCTTGTGAAATCATGCTAAAATAAATTGTTTGAGATTGAGTTGTGAATATTTATTTTCCAATCGGTTTTTGATCTTAAAATAAAGGAGATGAATGAACTAAACGATTTTGGGGAAAGTATTGTGTGAGTGCATGTGTATTCGGTTTAGAAGGAAAGGAAGAGTAAATGGTTTTATTGCATGAGAAAGAAAATAGAATTTAAATACTTGATATAAACCAAGTGGATGTATGTGTTTTAAACTTGTGATCTTTGAATTATTCCTTTGATGTCATTCGGCCATGAAGAGAAAATAAATTTAAGAAGCTTACTTGCATGAAATAAAATGCGCATATTTGGTTAGTATCTTGTGAGTGGGTGAATGCCTAAGTGTTTTGTGAATAAGTGTTTGATTTATAATCAAGTTAAATGATTTATTTTGTGTTGCTTGTTCTTTATGTGTTAGTTGAGGTTTGAACGATATATGCATGTGTCATTGGTTGAGTTCAAATGTTCGTTTGTGATTTATAACTAAGTAGAATAATTGGTTTTGAAATTAATTGAATTTGGATTAAAATGACTTCTCATGAAGTAATCCTTTGCTGTCCCGAAATAAATAAAATTGTTTCTTAATTTTAAAAGGTGTTTTCCTATGATTTAAAGTGAAGTTTTTAAGTGATAATCGATTTAAGAAAAGTCGGGACAAAAACGGTGAATTTTTCGGTGTTTTTGAACATGTTTATAGTGCTTTCCAAAACAAACCAGCAACCAAACCAAATGATCTAAACCATTTTATTAAATATTTTCAAATAATTTTAAATATTTAAAGTACTAGAAAACATGGAAAGTGTTTTGATAAAACAAGAGTGTTTTATTTAATACGATGAATGAGAGGTGTTTAAGTTACGAAGAAGATTTTCCTAATATCAGTTAATAACGAAAGCGTATTTTATTTAGTACGAGGAAATCTTAAAGACGAGGGATTGGGGCAGCTGGCAGCCAAAGGATCCAAGAAGACGGTACGCATTAAATAGCTGGACCTCAGGTGAGAGAGAAGCTTTCCTAAGACACCGTGGTAGTTAGGTGATTTAGTAGGACGTTCCGTATCATCTTAAAGATCGGAACTAAGTGGTGAGAGTCAGTAGTATAAGTGGCAATTGTTTGATTGTGTGGCCACTTATACGAAGGTAACGAAGACCACATGATTGTGTGATGTTTGTGTGAATGATAGCATGCTTTTATATATATTCATTTAATTATGCCTTATATTGTTGTTAAATTAAATGAGTAACATGCTAATGGACGTCTGTCACGTCCTGAATAAGAAAATGAAATGAGATCAGTAAGTGGAAGAAAATAAAGATGTAAAGAGAAAAGGATAAGATAAGATGGATTTGAAAGGAGATAAAGAGTTGAGATTGGGGAATGAATTGATGATAATGTAGAGAACGATCCAGAGCTGGGAAAGTATTGTTGTTGTTGGAACAAGGTGGGAATTGAGTGAAGCTGGGCTCCTTTGTTTTTGGTTTTAGTCTGGGAACTAGTGTTGAGTTGAGCTTGCTCCTCCATTAGCACCCAGCAAAGTTGTACTTTTTGAAAAGGTTTTTGAAAAGAGATTTTCGAAAATACTTTTGGAAGAGAGATTTTAAAAGGATTTGTAAAAGGAGATTTGGAAAAAAGGTTTTGTGCAACAATCTTTTGAAAGAGTTTCGTGAAAAGATGTATTTTGAGGGAGTTTTGGGGGAAACAATCTTTTGATAAAATATTTAATGAAAGTCTTTTGGAAATGATATTTTGGGGGTAAGTTTTCTTGAATCAATGTTTTGCGAAACTTTACAAGAGAATATTCGAGAGGAACATTGTGAGATAACACTTTTTGAGAAAAGTTTACGAAAACTATGTTTTGCAAGCTTACGAAAGGAGATTTTGTAAAGGTGTCTTTGAGATAGTTTTTGAAAAGATGATTTCGAGAAAGGGTTTCGAAATGAAATGAGTATGAGAAATGGGGGATGTTGAGAAAGTTGAGAAATGAGATTTGAGATTGTGATTGATCCCAGCTCTGTGCTATGTGAGAAGTGATAAGAGAAAGATTGTGCAAAGTAGTGGTCGGGACTCGTTGAAGGGTCGCACGAAGGACGGGCCGACCTTAGGATAATTAAAAGATAAAAGACTTAAAAGACATGCGCGGTGAGGTATGAAAGTGCGAAGTAGTGGAGAGGAAGAAACGATAAGTATCTGCGGATACTTAGGACGAGATTGCATTAGGGGAGGACGATGACGGTGAAACGTCAAGAAGTCTAGAGTATGTTTCTAGGTAGAACGAACTCCACATGTGGCGCACTAACGTGGTGGGGACTGGGTCTAATGCCGTGGCAAGTTCTGCGGGCCCACTAGAAACATACTGTCGCCCCCTAGATTGCAAATCGAGAACAGTGAGAGGGACTGGAACGGGGCATTGAGTTTGCCACTGCGTGGACAGTGAGCCTTGATATTACTGAATTGATTTGAGGACGAGATCCTCCTGGTTTGGGACCATTTATGTGTTGTGACAGCTGTCGTGCCCGCGTGGTAAAGGTCCTGTACTCTTGTTTGCTTCCGACTAGGTTGGGTGGATGACCGAGGAGATGTAGACGTGAGTGATAACCGAGAACGAAATGAGTACCCCGATGATATCTTGTAAGAGGAAATTATGAGCATGAGAAGGAAAAGGATTGAGGAAGAAAGAATGTTTATGAGGAATGAAATTAAGTTTGAAATGATAATGAAAGATAAGAATAATGATGATAAGAATAATAATAATGTTGTTAATATTCTTGATTGTGGTGTGCTTGTATGTTTTATTATGTATTGTATGGTCCTTCTATCTTGCCTACCGTAATCCCACACCGTCGACGATTCGTCGTTCGGAACGCTTACTCTCTCCTGTTCGTTGTTATATTGGTGCTGCTGATATCGCAACGGGCAGACGGAGCACCATAAGGAGATCATCACTCTAGAGGAATGAGAGCAGGAGCTTAAATGACAGCAGGGAAGCTGCAACAGAGGGGACTTCACTTTCGAGAATGAGGAGAGTATACAAGAAGAAAAGGGGCTTCCTCGGGGGGTCTTCCTCAGAGTAGCGCAGCGGAAGCGATAGTAGTAAATTTGGTTTTAAGTTATGATTTGTGTGTTTTGAGTCACGGATTACCAAGCAATGTGCCAATTATGTAACTAAGCCAAGTTTTAATTCTGTATCATGGGATATTCGATTTTGGAAGAACAAACAATGTAATCTTTTGGGAAAAATGTTATTATGCTTTTTAATCAAGCCACTTTATGAAGATGAACGATTTTAGTAACAACTCGGTTTTCAAAAAGGGTGTTGAGACCACCAAGGACTTTTCAACAATGTTTTCAAAAACACATTCACAATGTTTTCAAAAAAAAATCTGGCCTCAATTTTTGTAACTTTAATAAGTAAAAGTAAATATTTCTGGTTTACGAAAATCGGGCTGTTACAAAGGACCTCTCCGGTTCTTGTTACCATACCTATGCTGATTGCGATGTGGCCCAAAACCTCCTTGTCCAAAGTCTTTCTTGACACTATTCCTTTCAAAAATGCGGCAAGTACTAACCAGCGTTGGATAGTGTCGGATCCTTTGCACACTCACAGTTAATTTGATGTCGGATCTCAGTCCATTCTCGAATCGCGTGCACTTGGAATGTTCATCGGGGTGATACTGGAAGTATGGCGAGTACTTCATCAGTTCTTCAAATTTCTCAGCATACTGGTCAACTGTCAGATTTCCCTGCTTTAGATCGAGGAATTCCATTTCCTTCTGCTGCCTGATGTCATCCGGGAAATACTTCTCGAGAAACTTCTCTGTGAAGATCCCCCAAGTAAACTCTACTTGATCAAACTCCATGAATTGACGAGTTTGGTTCCACCAAGTAGCAGCTTCACCAGTGAGCACGTAAGCAGCAAACGTGACCTTTTGCGATTCCGACAGAGTCAACGTTCTAAAGATTTTATTCATATCGTCAAGCCAGAACTGAGCTTGCTCGGGACGACGACCACCCGAAAAGCTAGGGGGTTTGCACTTCCTAAAGGCATCTAAGCCTTGAAACTCCGCTGGGGTTCCATTGCTTGGAGGATGGTTGTGGTGAATATTCTCCAGAACTGCAGCCATACGGGTCAAAGCCTTCGCAATGTCAGCGTTATTTCTTCCGGCCATCTAGTCCTACAGAATCCAAAGGGGAAACTTAATTAGATTCTGCGAATTCTAATCTTATACTACAAACATCATGTCATGAAATGCAATGGTTAGTGTGTAAGGCCACACTCCAAGGCCGAGAGTCGAACCATTGCTCTGATACCACTAAATGTGACGACCCAACTTTCTATCCAAAGTAAAATTTTTATATTCAGAGAATACGACCATTTTTTTCTTTGAAACTAAAAGTCAAGTCATCATCCATTATCAAATCTTGCGGAAATATATAAACATCGAGTCATGAAGACAAGTGATGTAACATCATATTTCATTCATACTAAAAAGGGTACATACCACATTCTTCATTTAAACAAAATACATAATTACTTGACTTAACACTCTAGGCCATTACATTATATTACATATATTACAACAAAATTCATAATAACCTAGAGCATATGGTTCATGACTCAAAATACAAAACAGTATAGATAAGAGAAAACCTGATGGATTATATCATTCACATTTCACCCCATAACTTAACTCAATCGTCAGTTCCCCACTGACTTCCAGTTGAGTTGTCCATAAAGTCATCCACCATCTGATTCGCATTATCCACCGGATCCTCATCCTCGATTGGATCCTCCTCCTCCTATTCCTCCTCCTCTTGTGCCGGATCATCAGGCACGTATATCGGAGTTCGGGATCGAACCCGAGGGGAAAGGCTAGGACGAGCAGGAACCTCTAAGATGATTCTTTCTGAGGAGGGTGCTGGACTCGGTGGGATAGTGCGTCTCGGAAAACGTCTTGGTGGTGGTGGAGGGGTTCCATTTCGCATAACAAAATTTGGCGGAATATGCATGATGTAAACCATCGGGATTCTCGATCTAAGCGGACGCATACGGGAATATGGGTTAGGATGGCGGAAGGTGACTTCCACATCCCCCTCATAAGTAGCCCTATGGTCCTCAAAATTCCACTCCCCATTAGGGAGCGGCCTCATCTCCACGCAGAACATGTTTTTCGCCATCACCAACACAAGGGACTGGGAGTGAGTCATAGCTAAAAGCAATAACAAATGAGCATAACAGTGGCTAGAAATAACAAGCACAAATTATCAAATAGCAATAATATATGCAAGTACATATGCTCAAACCGTCTTTTATAATATCTTAATTAGTGTCGTGATGCATGCCTACTCCTCATTCATGCTGCGCGGTTTGGCATCCGAGTATCTCAGGCTCGGGATATTCTCAATCCTATGTTTCATCAAACCGGAGCGATTCACATTCAAGCGTCACGATCGATTGGGAATTCGGTCTTCCTAGCATCCTTGTGCTAGGGATATTCTGATTTAACCTATACCGATGTTCCGAATCTAGATCGGAGCAACTCCATCTCCATGCATGATAATGCCACACAAACTTCTCGTCTTCTTTCTTTTTATTATGTAATCACATCCTTGAACATCATGTCTCCAATATAAAGACCCAAAGTTCATAATCCTTCTCAATCTCAATTCCATCTTTTCTTTTAGCATTAACTGGTGCTAGTATTTTCTGAAAATTCCATCAGCGGCCCAGCCACTTTGTGATGGTTTTATATGATAGGGGTTAATCATTTTATTATTAATTAATGCAACGACCCCATTTAGGACTCCCAAAATATCAACCAAGTGGGTAAAGACTTCCACTGGGACATGGGAAAAATAATCAACCAAATGGGTGTACGCACTTCCATTGGGACATCCTGTCCGAATGTATCAACCACTGAATAAAATTCCAGTAGGACTCATCCAGGATTAAAAATCCACCAATGGGAATCAAATAACTTATACATCTATCCATTGGGACTCCTGTCCGAATATATCAACCACTGGATGAAATTCCAGTAGGACTCTTTCAGGATAATAATCGACCAATGGAATTAGGTTTTTTGGCATAAAGAGAAATAATTAGGATTTAGTAACATAGGAGATTAGACGAGTTAATCATTAATGAAATTATAGAAAAGTAAAGGTTTTCTGGAAAATTCTTTGAATTACTCGAGTAGTCCTACTCGAGTGTTCATATGAAAATACTCGAGTTCTTAAGAAATACTCGAGTGTTCTTCCACTTTCCCAGAATACTCGAGTCCTCCTTAATTTACTCGAGTGTTTTTGCTGCAACAGCACCAGTTTCTGCACTTTTCAATGTCAATTCGAATTCCTTGCATTGTATTTCCATTCTTATGCAAAACAGAGGCATGAACACATATAATGAACATGTTAGAACACATAAACAAGTACATAATAACATAAATCAACATCAAATCACAGAATCAATACAAACTTGGAAAATAACCATTTCAAAATATGAAATTCATTTTCACTTGATTTTAACTTCGAAAATTAATCCAGTGAGCATTATTAGGTCTAATTGAACTTGTTTGAATCAGAAAACTTTAGGTTTATGACCTCCAAGTCATATTCCCAATTCCAACTTCATCCCTTGATGAACCTTGTGAGGTTCCTACATTTCTAGCTTGAGATTACTCATTCTAGCAATTAGATAACTCCTCCCTTACCTCAGAGAAGCTAAACAACAGATTAAACAACAAGGAACTTGGCTGGATCAAAAATTCGAATTCTGGACTTGTGAAAAAGGGGTTGAACAGGCTGACCTTGGCCACAGATTTCACCACGGATTTGGCATGAAAAAGAATGAAACAAGTTAGTTTAACAAACTAGGATATACTAACTCCAATCAGGAACAAGTTTGACACAAAAAGGGTCCCTGAAATTACCAAACGAATTCAATGAAGATGAATACTTGATGCTGAAAACTACTCTGTTTTCACAGCTTTGAACTTCAAACTTTGATGATCTAGAACTCGACTACAGGGGCTTATTTGATGTGATTCTTGGTTCTAATTCAAAATTGGAACTAGAACTTCGATTTTGTGTTTTGGTTTCAAAGGATTTGATTGAGAAACGAAGGAGAAATCAGAGATCATAGTGTGCTCTGAAAAACTGAAATTTGGGTTTTGGATGATTAAAGGTGTTGGATGCTTCAACTAAGCACTTATTTATAGCCTAGGAATGCTTCAAATTGAAGTAAAGTCCAGCTCTGTGCTTGAAGACTCGAGAAACCGCGTTTTGGTGCGAAAATTAAATGAAAACCGACTTATACACTTTCAGGTTTGCATAAAATACTCGAGTGTTTTCCAAAATACTCGAGTGTTTATTTAAAAATTCAAATTTCCAAACAGCTACTTAAAATACTCGAGTCTTTCCTAAAATACTCGAGTGTTTTTGCTAAAATAGGGAAAATTAACTATTTTAATGATACTAATATTGATAAAATACTTTTATTTCATATATTAAAATATAGGACCTTACACTATTGTTGTTATTGTGATATTTCTTTACAATTGATATCTTACTTTGTTAAGTAATATGATGACTTTCTAGTTACAATTGGTATCATATTTTATTGTCATATTTCTTTCCAATTGGTATCACATTTCAAAGTAAATTAAAGAACTATACTTTGAAGAAATGTTTCTTTAGTTTTACATTTGGTATCATTAATTAATTGGTATTGTAACAGCCCGGTTTTCGAAAACCAAAACCATTGACTTTCATTTATTGATGTTACAAAAATAAGGCCAAATTTTTGGGAATTTTTTTTTTGTAACATTCGTTGAAGGGTTTGAAAGCGTTCTTGAAAAGTTATTAATATCCTTCAACCTTCCCTTTCGAAAACCGAGTTGTTACTTGAAACCACAACTCACTTACCTTATTTTCCGAAAACCTTTGAATAAGAAAACAGTTTGATTCCAATTTAAGTAACTTCATTCCTTTCTTTAAAAGAACTTAAACATATTCATAAAAAGTGTTCTTACATTCCATAAAAGTCGGGCATGCTTCAATACAGCAATAGCTCATCACTTAGGTAATCTTGAACACAAAATACAAACAACTACTTAATCTAATTCTACTACTGGTTCCCTTTTCCTCCCCATCACTTAGGTAAGCTCATCACTTAGGTAAGCTTGGTCTCTCTCTCCCCCTCTTCTCTCCCTTGTCGGCCGCCACCACCGCCGCCTCGGACCATCGTCGCCGTGGCCGCCGATCGAACCACCATAGCCGCAGCTCCTCCCTCATTCATTGCTCTCACACCCACGAGCCTTCTCTCTCTCCACGGACGTCACCGGCGCCGTTATCGACCCGTGATCGTGCCGGGCTCGTGTCGGGAACCTCGAAGCTCAAAGCTCTTGCCTCGGTCCAGTCGCGATCGTTCCCGCCAACGAGGAGCAACATCGACGCCGTCATCGTCGCCGAGCTAAAATCCAGGTTCTATTTAAAAAGCCCGAGGTAAGAGGGTTCGCGTTACCTTTACTTAAGAAGTAAATTCAAGGATGCTATAGTGGTAGCTGAGAATAGGGAAATTAAAAAGTATGTTAATGAACCTTAGGGTAACCCTCGTGGATATAAAGGAAGTAAATAAAAATTGTATTAGAAACCACACTTTAGGGAATAAAAGGAATGAGCGTAGAATAAGGCCCGGAACGAATGAGCGTAATTAGAATATTAAAATAGTCAGGATAAAACAAGAACGTGAACAATCATAAAAATAAAACCATAGGGGAAGTAAAAGGACAAAAGGATAAAACGAAATAGGCAAAAGGGAGAGTAGAATTAATGAACTAAAAGATAATAAGTATAATAGTACCCACAGAGTAAAGTGAGATAAAGGAGGGATTAGTAATGGAAATAATAAATACGTGCAGGACCGATTAGAGCAATAGGCGCAAAATAATGAAATAGATTTAAAAGAAAATAGGAAACCGATAAGTGGATTAATAAAAAGATAATAAAACGAAGAGAAAGTACATTATGAGGGAAGTTAGATAGAATAATGTAATAAAGTTGAGAAGTTAAATTAAGTTAATAGAGCAATTAAATATAATGTAGTTAATGAAATAGGAACAATGAGTTAGGTAATTGACTGAGATAAGGAAATTAAGAAATAACTAAGAATAAGTAACAAGAACTAGAATATACTATACTTGACCGTATTAACTAGAGTTGGATAAAATCGAGGGGAAACTAACAAAAGAAAAAGAGTAAAGTAGAAAATGTAGAAAAATGTGATAAGTCATAAACGAAAATAAAGATCAAAAGATTGAGACAAGTACAAAAGAAATACTTAAATTATAAGAAGAGAAAAGGGAAATAATTAAGAAAGAATAAAAGAGAACGGCTGATGGTCTGTTGGACTCAGTCATAATAAAAGTTGAACGGCTGATGGTCTTTTGGACTCAGTCATAAAGGAAAAGAAAAAGAAAATGGAAGTCCGATGCGAGCCTGGTAAGGCGTATCGGCATCGATGCGAGCCTGGTAAGGCATGTCGATTAAAAAGAAAATGAAAGTCCGGTGCGAGCCTGGTAAGGCGTATCAGCATCGATGCGAGCCTGGTAAGGCGTGTCGATTAAAAATAAAATGAAAGTCCGGTGCGAGCCTGGTAAGGCGTATCGACATCGATGCGAGCCTGGTAAGGCGTGTCGATTAAAAAGGAAAAAGAAAGGAAAATGAATAATGAATAAGGGAACTCCTAGCGCTCAGTACCGTACGGCTGGCTGGGGCTGGACTACCTAATGAAAATGGAAAAAGAATAAAATAATGGGAAAGGAAGAAAGAAAAGAGAATCAATGATTAAAGGAATGTGAGAATAAGTGAAGAACTAAAAGAGATCAATTATACGAATAATTATGAATAAAGTATATTAATAATTATACAGGCTTAGTTATTTGCTATGTCTTCTTTTAGGATTTATCTTTTTAAGTTCTGTGTAATGCTACCCTTCTTGATATCATTTTACAGGTACGGAAGCGGAGCTTACACTGTTGCGGGCCGAACTGGAAACTCTCCACCACGTGGAGTGCATTTATGATACTCTGAGCGGATTTTAATTATATTGAAAACTGTTATTTTTGTAATTTAATATGCGTAGTAATTGTATGCCCTGAATTTGTACCAATTGGGCTTTAGGATCTGATCTGGTTATTGAACTATTATGTTTTAAGTTTTTAAATATTCTGGACTGACAGGTTTTAAGAAGAGAATTTTTGGGAAGTTCGAAAAACAGAGGAAACTCTGCCGGATTTTCGAAAAACCTTTTAAAAGAAATCAAATTTAAAATTAACTAAATTAAAGTGAGGATGTTACATTTATGGTATCAGAGCAGTTTCCCTCGGCCTTGGAGTTTGGACTCACAACTCCTATGGTTTACTCACCAAGCGAGTGACCAAATGTTAGTGTCAAGTTTTAGAATAGGCGAATAGGTACACTTAATTTAAGAGTTTTTAGTTAATTGTGGAATAACGTAATCTTTTCCAGAACTCAGTCACCATGCCTCGGAGACGTACTCAGGATGAAAGGATGGCTGCTATACTTGAGAATCTGGTCCAAATGAATCAGAATCAGGCTGAAACAGTAGCAGCGGCCGCCGCAGCAGCAGCCACGACACTCCATCAAACACCAGACCCAATGGGCATCGATTGGCTAGCTAGATTCAGGCAGAACGATCCGCCCAAGTTTGGAGGTGGCTACAATCCGGATGCAGCCCAGAGATGGCTCCAAGAATTGGAGAAGATTTTTCGCACAATGTCACCGCACGCGGAGCAGATAGTCCCTTTGGCGGCGTACATGTTCGCTGGAGAAGCTAAATATTGGTGGGAGCATGTACGAAGAGACATGGAGAGTTCCAACCAGAAGATTACTTGGGACTTCTTTAAGGAGGAATTTCTCGGAAGGTACTTCCCAGAAGATGTTCGCCGAGAGAAAGAACTAGCATTTCTGAATTTAACCCAGGGAAGTATGAGTGTTAGAGAATATGCCGCACACTTCGAAGATCTCATCCGGTATTCTGGAAGCTATAGTAATGCTGATGAAAGAGCTAAGTGCATCAAGTTCAAAGCAGGACTTCGCACTGAGATCAAGGTAGCTTTTGAGTTCTAGAACATAGATAATTTGGCCCAACTGGTAAATATGGCTAGCACTTATGAGAAGGGATTGAGGCGGAAGGCATCCGAGGATAGGAACAGGATGATACAGTGGGCTGAAGGTTCTAGCAGAGGTGAAGTACCGCCTCAGGAATCCGATACACATGCCGACATCAACGCTATGGCAATTGTACCAATGGACACTGCTCCCGACGTGAATGCCCCGAGAACCAGGCCACCATGTCCACTATGTGGGAAATTCCATCGGAAACTGCGCCTAATATTGAAACAGCACAGAAAACAGGGCCTCTGCTATATATGCAGACAACCGGGACACATGGGGGCAAACTGTCCTGGACGTATCGGTGAAGGGAACGAATGAACATACCCGAGGTACTTTTAGTGTTAACTATATACCAAACATTTATTTAAAATATTTATTTAAAATGTTTTGCATAAAGCATACGTATTCGATTTAACTTAAAAAGAAATCAATAAATGAAAATACATTAGTTAAAGATCCGCCGAACACAGTGATGGTATTGCCACTGGTAGAATGTAAGGTTAGAACTGATCACTCTGATTCTTACATCTGCTAGGGGACGATAACATCAACAAACTTGACGATGATGTTGCTATTGATAGATGCGAGATTGGGACTGATCACCTCGATCTTCGCAACTATTAGTGGTCGATATCATTGACACTTTCCAACAGAAATCAGGACAGACAGATAGGAGCCTTAAGTTAGTACACCCACTTACTAGTAGTGTAGCCACGAGTAGAACTCGCGAGAGAACCGAGCCGAGCGAACCTGTAGTAACCATCTTTAGACTTCATGAAAAGCCAAACTAAAAGCCCAAAACTCATCAGGCATTTTATTAAGAATCCGAAATGGCTATTCGCGAGAAAGGCGAAACTGGATGAATTAGTAGGGTACCCACACCGAAACCGACCCAAGTAAACGAGTGAATCGTACTCACCATGGGGAGTTAGAATTCACTTAAGAACTTAGCCAAGTTCCCAAACTATTCCCTCAAAGGAAACAAGTTTTAGCCGTTGCACCAAATACCTTTATCAAGACCAAATCAAATTAACGGTAGTTTCATAGAAAATGCATCTTTCGATAACTCTCTGCTGAAAAATGCACACTTGAGGATAATCTCCATTGTCTTCTTGCTTAACATGTATCCAGTACATCCTGGGTCATCGTGCGAAGACTATGAAACCCATCCTTGAGTGCTTCGTGTTTCTTCTTTTCATCTTCACTCTCTTCAAGTTTCAAGCGTCTCAGATGTATACATGAGAACTCACCAAGATGTAGGAACCCAATATAGTTCTATGCCTACCGATTGATAACCATCCACGTGTCCCTTCTAACATTGGATACCGATCGAGAACCCATGTACTCGATTCTGAATAACGAATGAGCATACCCCAAGCATTGATATAACCAAGTATGTTGATGCTAAGTGGGGGAGGATTTCAATCCAAGGAATGGAAGATGAAACTTTAACAACAAGAAAATTATGGATCCTATCCGAGTAACAAGGTGGAATGCAGGACGGTACGAAGCGTAGGGAAGATTGTATCGAGTCGGACTCAATGTCTGATGATCATACCATAACCCGTAGGGCTAATGAATGCCTCACCCCAAACGTTCTGCATTAATTGTCGAAGAGGTTCGCGGAGAATGGAACGAGAATTAAACTAAGAATCAATCAATACCTTCTCGGACCATCAGACAATTGGGAAATAAATTTAGACCCTGACCTTGACCCTTAAGTGAAATCGACCCATAGGAACCCCTATACCAAATTGAAATCGTTAAATGAACGGAAGGGAAGTACCACCGGAGTAGAATACAGATATAGCTAAGGTGGATTTGAAGGGCGACCTCACTAGACACTTTTGAAGGAGTAAAAAAAACGAACAGGGAAAGAGGGGAGTCACGAAGTGGAGTCTTACTTAAGAAGTTATGTCGGAGCACCGCAGATAATTGTCTCAGTCTCTTCAGACTTTGTGTATTACGCGGATACCTGAGTGACTGAGATAAACCATACATGAGGCAAATAATTATACCGCAGAACCCTTAACTTAGAACTTCCTCAAAGGGAAGATTGGAACCGAAGGAATTGAAATGACATGGGTGGAAACTATGTCAAGGGATACTCCTCCAAGTTAAGGGACAACTGGAATTTCGGGGACGAAATTCAAATAAGTGGGGGAGAAATGTAACATCCCCAAATTTTAAACCCGAAGATAAATAAATAAATAATAATTAGAATAATTAAAATGGAAATAACAAACCACAAATAGGTATTCCAAATGAGAATCCGAGCATTAGAAGAGAATAATAATAATACTAAGCGAATTAGAGAAGAAAGGAGCGTTAAATCGAAGTTAGGATCGGGCCAGAAAAATAGATAATTCGATAATAAACATAATAACAAGGGGAAAATTAAAATAAAATATTTGGGACTCAAAATGGAATTTCCACCGTTGGATATGAGGGTATGATTTTTAGAAGGTTGCTCGTCAAATTTGAACAAGATCCAACGGTGCATGAAGAAGTTATGGCTATTTGAAGTTGGGGAGAAAATAGCTGAAAAATAGAAAAGTGAAGTAGCAGTACCTGAAGGTTTCGCTTAAGCGAAAATCCGTCGCTTAAGCGAAAACGTGAAACTTCCCCACTGAAGCCATTTCGCTTAAGCAAAACTGGTCGCTTAAGCGAAAACCGGTCGTGTCAAATACTGAAGCCATTTCGCTTAAGCGAAACTGGTCGCTTAAGCGAAAACCGGTCGTGTCAAGTACTGAAGCCAATTCGCTTAAGCGAATAAATTTCGCTTAAGCGAAAATGGTCAGAGTGGCTTTTGTAACACCTAGGATTAATTACCCCTTTATACCCTTATATAAAATAGAGAATTTAAAATTTCATTTTTTTAGCTTATAAAATCTTCCGTCAAACGGACGGAGTTCTGTTTGTTTTTCGGACTAATCCAAAATTTAACCTGTGATAAAAAATTTTCAAATGGACAACTAATAGCCAACAGGGCTTCAAATTATATTTCTACATTATATCAAGGCCCCATGGGCTCCAAATATATCAGAGTAATAGCGAAAAATTCCAAGTTTAAGTGTCATAACCAATACATATAACTTTGTCAAAATAGAACATCCTAAGCCTCACTTGAAATATGAATAACAAATTTTACATCAAAATAGTGTAAGAGGCTTAAGATCATAATATCCTCCAAAACCCATGACAACCCTACTTTCCCTGTAAGGGAAAGTACTCCTGCTCGGCCGGGGGCTGTGCCAACTCAGTCTCCGTACCTGAAATTGTAAGGGAGTGAGCATTGCACATGAAATAGAAGGCAGTTTCTAACTAGATATAACGACTCGATAGGTCAAACACAAATAACAATTAAACAAATATTTACATATTCATTATTCATTCCAAATTTCCATTTTTATTATTCATTTCAATGTTCATTTTTATCATTCACTTCATCATTCATTTCCTTTATTTAAATTATGTGCCCCTCAGGTCAGAGGTCAACACTTCAATCTCTTTAATTCGGCGTGTGTCCCTCAGGTCAGAGGTCGACACTTTCTTTTATTTATGTGTCCCTCGGGTCAGAGGTCGACACTTTATTTTATTTATGTGTCCCTCGGGTCAGAGGTCGACACTTTATTTTATTTATGTCCCTCAGGTCAGAGGTCGACACTTTATTTTATTTATGTGTCCCTCAGGTCAGAGGTCGACACTTTATTTTATTTATGTGTCCCTCAGGTCAGAGGTCAACACTTTATTTCATTTAAATCACCTCTTACTTTTATTTATGCATAATACGTTTACTTCCTTCTCCTATATTCACACTTCAATACATAAGCTACGACCTTGTTAGCAATTGTTATTACTTAACATTTATTCTCATTTAGCATTTAAATACAACTACACACGTACATCACACATAGTCGTTTCCGTTCCATTTTCTTCCTATGTAAAATTACTCCATAATACATACATACATTTGCAACATCAATCAATTATCATTTTATACATAACTTGACAATTAAAATCCATAGTCATAGAAATCATTTATATCATCTTCCCTACCTTATTACCAAAATCTTATTGTACTTCCTTATCATCATTAACAAAGTTACATTTATCAAATCATTCGTTCTCACATTATTGGGTTTCCTTTTTCCTAGTCTTAACATCAATTCATCATGAATATTTAATTATTTAGAATTTCATATTCAATATCCTAGGGATTTATAATCTAATTTCCTCCCCTAACACATAACCCTAACAAGTATTATATACCAACTAGAACCTACTCCCTAGAACAAGGCAAAGCTCACTATATCCACTCCCTTACCTTGGTGTGGTGAGTAAGCAAACGGAAACTTAGAACCTCCTGAACCTCCTTAGCTTAGTGTACCACCCAAGGATAGCTAATTCCCAATGGTTGTAGAGTGCCCTAGGATGATTGTTGTATGGTTGAATAGAGCCTTCCTTGTCTTGGTTTGAGTTGGAAGACTTGAAACAAAATCCCTAGATAGCAAAAAGTGCAAGAATCCTAGGGTTTTAGAGCTCAATTTCTATGAGTCAAGGAAAGTTGAAATGGAAAGGAAATAACTCATGGCATGAAGCTCACTTACCCAAATCAATGGTGGAAAAATTGAAAAACCAAGGAGAATGGAGGAGAGGAGCAATTCGTGTGCCAAGGAGGAAGAGGAATGAGCTTCAAACAATATCCATGGTGAAAGCTTGATGGGGCTTGGTGGTTTTGGTTGATTTTGGGTTGAGGTGCCCAAGAATCAAGGTGTATGGTGGATTTGTGATTGGAAATGTGATGAAGATGGTCTTGGAGATGGAGAGAATCTTATGAGGATGATGAGTTGCTTTGGTTGGGGAGTGTGAAGGAATGAAGGGTTTTATGTGTCTTAATTTCCTTGCCATGGTGCTGAAGGATCGTGTGGCTAGGATCAAAAACTTAGCCACCAAGCTGATTTTGGACGCACCAGATCTGATCTGGTGTGCGCGACGCGCCTGGGCGCCAGTTTTCGCGCCTGAGCGCGGGATCAGCATCAGCACCTAGCTGGTGCATGGCTGATGCGCCAGCTGCTGGATGTTGGAGGAAATGGCGCGCCAGAACGAAACTGGTGCGTGGCTGGTGCCTCAAGGGCGCGCCTGGGCGCACAATTAGCGCGCCTGAGCGAAAAACTCCCTGTCTCAGCACCAATGAATAGTGGTGCGCGCCTGGGCGTTCACCGGTGCGCCTGGGCGTGGGTCAGAACTTTCAACCTTCGATTCGCCATAACTTTTTCGTTAACCGTCGGATCGAGTCCAAATTTTTAGGCATGCTTCTTCACCCCATAAACTTCACATCCAATGGTGGAATTTATTTTCTTAGCTTCCTATAATAAATTTCTAATTTTCTCTTTTCGGTCGATTTCTAACATCTAAAACGCCGATTTAACTCCCGATTTCGCTTATTTGACTTTGCCCGAAGCCACAACTGCCTTCTATACAACTCCTAGGACCTATAATCACCACTCACCTATCTAGCAAAATTCATTAAGCCACTTTTCCAATTTTTCTAAGGTTTTTAATTAATAATTTCACTTAAAATAAAGTTCGGGACGTTCTCCCCCACTTATTGGAATTTCGTCCCCGAAATTCCGTCCAATTCCTTTAATTGGAGAATCATTCCATTATTAGAGTTCATGATGTCCGTCTTTACTTCCCTTCTCTTCCTTCCGTCACTTTTCGATTTGCCCGAACTTGACTTAGGTTAAGAGATACTCCCCCACTTAGTGTCGAAGTACCCGATTTCATCTCATGCTAAAAGATGGGGAAGGAAGGAGTCCATATCAGTTCCAAG
This sequence comes from Crotalaria pallida, assembly GCA_037953625.1. Classification (NCBI taxonomy): domain Eukaryota; kingdom Viridiplantae; phylum Streptophyta; class Magnoliopsida; order Fabales; family Fabaceae; genus Crotalaria; species Crotalaria pallida. The sequence continues at coordinate 47,098,550 of CM075649.1, read as the reverse complement.
ATTTACCCAACTACCAAAGGTGAAGGGTACGACACTTGCTGTTGGCTGGGTCAATTATCAAGATTGTTTGGTGTTAACGCAGGGATTTTACAAGTTTTTGGCAAATACCGGCTATTCTTATGAACGGTTATCTACGACCCTGGAAAAGATACGAAGCAAATGTCAAATTGCTCAAGATCGGTTTAGTTGATATGATGTTTAAGAATAATTTCTGGAGAGTTTTCTTAACTCATCCAAGGGATTAGCACTTAGCTATACTACTTTGGAACAAGTAGCATACACCAAGACTTCCTTTCTTTAGAACTATTTTCTATCTACTCTCTAACTCTATGCGAAGCTCTCGAACGAATGTCTCGAGGTAAGGTTGGCTTCACTTACAAGAATTATTTTCCTTGGAAGTCACTTCTTTGGTTGTCTACTTTCACTTCAAAGGTTACAATGATAGCATTTATTGATAGATGCAAGAATTGAGGTGATCAATCCCATCCTCACGTCTACCAACAACACATCACTGTCAGGTTCTGTCAATGATGTCATCGTTTAACAAATGCTAGGATTAGAGTGATCAGTTCTAACCTTACATTACATCAAATAACAACATCATAACATAGTGTTGGTCACTTGGTACTAGAATTCTCAAACTTAATAATTCTTTCTAAGGTCTTTCTTATACTATCTGTAAGATCAGGATTGTATTTGGAGAGGCAGATATCCAACATGTTTTTAAACAATTCTACCCTAAGACATCACTAACTCACTATTTAGCTATCTGAGGAGAAAACTAACTCCACAACAATTGGACCTAGAAACATTACACACGGACTTGGCAAACATCAGTTACCTGCGGCCATATCAGCCGGGTCCACCTTGCCACCCTTGACGGTAAATATTTTCCCCTTCTGCAATGATGGACCACCACGGGCCTTCTGTGCCTTAGCAGCATTAATCTCTTTCTTCATTGTGTTCTTAGGACAATTTGAAGCAAAATGTCCGGGTTGTCCACAGTGAAAGCATAACCCTTCCTTTCGACCCAATGTCCAGCACAATCCCCTATGCATCCTGCCACAGTGCTGACAAGTCGGAATAGGACCAAAGGTACTCACTTCTTGGCCTGTTCTAGGCTGGGAGTAAGGACCTGGTCGCTGAACCGAACTCCTGCCCCTAATAGGACCTCTAGCCTTCTGTACATTCTTGTTTCTTTTCTCAGCTGCCCGTTGTTTCCGACTCTTTTCATAAGTACTAGTCATGTTGATTAGTTGAGACAGGTTGGCGATGTTCTGATATTCAAAAGCCATCTTGATTTCAGAACGAAGTCCGGTCTCGAACTTGATGCACTTGGTCCTTTCATCAGCATCCCTATAATTCCCTGCATATCGGATCAAGTCCTCAAACCTAGCAGCATACTCCCCAACGCTCATGCTCCCTTGCACGAGCTGCAGAAAAGTTATCTCCTTCTCTCTACGAACATCTTCAGGAAAGTATTTGCCCAGGAAACGATTCTTGAACAAATCCCATGTGATCGCCTGATTGTCCGCCTCTAAACCCCTCCGCATCTGCTGCCACCAGTGTTCTGCTTCACTAGTCAACATGTACTGTGCTAGCAGAACTTTCTGTTCCTCCGGGGGTGCCATAGTGCTCAGGATCTTCTCGATCTCTTGCAACCAAAGTTGTGCTCCATCGAGATTGAACCCACCTTCGAACTTTTGCGGATCGTTCTTTCTGAACCGTGCCAACCAATCAATTGCATTTGGAGCTGGGGGTTGAGGAACCATTGTTGCTGCTGTTGCTGTTGTTGCTGCTGCAGCTGCTGCTGCGATGTTATTCCCCTGATCCTGTTGCATCTTAGCCATCTGCTCCAGAATAGCTCGGATCCCATCATTATCGATCCGTCTACCAGCCATTCTGTTTAGTCATGCATCAGGCCGACAGTTAATGCTTAATAGCATAGTTAACAGTATAAACATCCTATCAATAGACTCTAGACTCTAAACTATAATTATCGATTACTTGCTCGGTGAGTAATCACTGGAGTAGCTCATAACTCCCAAAGGCCGAGGGAAACTGCTCTGATACCATAAATTGTAACACCTAGGATTAATTACCCCTTTATACCCTTATATAAAATAGAGAATTTAAAATTTCATTTTTTTAGCTTATAAAATCTTCCGTCAAACGGACGGAGTTCTGTTTGTTTTTCGGACTAATCCAAAATTTAACCTGTGATAAACAATTTTCAAATGGACAACTAATAGCCAGCAGGGCTTCAGATTATATTTCTACATTATATCAAGGCCCCATGGGCTCCAAATATATCAGAGTAATAGCGGAAAATTCCAAGTTTAAGAGTCATAACCAATACATATAACTTTGTCAAAATAGAACATCCTAAGCCTCACTTGAAATATGAATAACAAATTTTACATCAAAATAGTGTAAGAGGCTTAAGATCATAATATCCTCCAAAACCCATGACAACCCTACTTTCCCTGTAAGGGAAAGTACTCCTGCTCGACCGGGGGCTGTGCCAACTCAGTCTCCGTACCTGAAACTGTAAGGGAGTGAGCATTGCACATGAAATAGAAGGCAGTTTCTAACAAGATATAACGACTCGATAGGTCAAACACAAATAACAATTAAACAAATATTTACATATTCATTATTCATTCCAAATTTCCATTTTTATTATTCATTTCAATGTTCATTTTTATCATTCACTTCATCATTCATTTCCTTTATTTAAATTATGTGCCCCTCAGGTCAGAGGTCAACACTTCAATCTCTTTAATTCGGCGTGTGTCCCTCAGGTCAGAGGTCGACACTTTCTTTTATTTATGTGTCCCTCAGGTCAGAGGTCGACACTTTATTTTATTTATGTGTCCCTCAGGTCAGAGGTCGACACTTTATTTTATTTATGTGTCTCTCAGGTCAGAGGTCAACACTTTATTTCATTTAAATCCCCTCTTACTTTTGTTTATGCATAATACGTTTATTCCTTCTCCTATATTCACACTTCAATACATAAGCTACGACCTTGTTAGCAATTGTTATTACTTAACATTTATTCTCATTTAGCATTTAAATACAACTACACACGTACATCACACATAGTCGTTTCCGTTCCATTTTCTTCCTATGTCAAATTACTCCATAATACATACATACATTTGCAACATCGATCAATTATCATTTTATACATAACTTGACAATTAAAATCCATAGTCATAGAAATCATTTATATCATCTTCCCTACCTTATTACCAAAATCTTATTTTACTTCCTTATCATCATTAACAAAGTTACATTTATCAAATCAATCGTTCTCACATTATTGGGTTTCCTTTTTCCTAGTCTTAACATCAATTCATCATGAATATTTAATTATTTAGAATTTCATATTCAATATCCTAGGGATTTATAATCTAATTTCCTCCCCTAACACATAACCCTAACAAGTATTATATACCAACTAGAACCTACTCCCTAGAACAAGGCAAAGCTCACTATATCCACTCCCTTACCTTGGTGTGGTGAGTAAGCAAACGGAAACTTAGAACCTCCTGAACCTCCTTAGCTTAGTGTACCACCCAAGGATAGCTAATGCCCAATGGTTGTAGAGTGCCCTAGGATGATTGTTGTATGGTTGAATAGAGCCTTCCTTGTCTTGGTTTGAGTTGGAAGACTTGAAACAAAATCCCTAGATATCAAAAAGTGCAAGAATCCTAGGGTTTTAGAGCTCAATTTCTATGAGTCAAGGAAAGTTGAAATGGAAAGGAAATAACTCATGGCAAGAAGCTCACTTACCCAAATCAATGGTGGAAAAATTGAAAAACCAAGGAGAATGGAGGAGAGGAGCAATTCGTGTGCCAAGGAGGAAGAGGAATGAGCTTCAAACAATATCCATGGTGAAAGCTTGATGGGGCTTGGTGGTTTAGGTTGATTTTGGGTTGAGGTGCCCAAGAATCAAGGTGTATGGTGGATTTGTGATTGGAAATGTGATGAAGATGGTCTTGGAGATGGAGAGAATCTTATGAGGATGATGAGTTGCTTTGGTTGGGGAGTGTGAAGGAATGAAGGGTTTTATGTGTCTTAATTTCCTTGCCATGGTGCTGAAGGATCGTGTGGCTAGAATCAAAAACTTAGCCACCAAGCTGATTTTGGACGCACCAGATCTGATCTGGTGTGCGCGACGTGCCAGGGCGCCAGTTTTCGCGCCTGAGCGCGGGATCAGCATCAGCACCAAGCTGGTGCATGGCTGATGCGCCAGCTACTGGATGTTGGAGGAAATGGCGCGCCAGAACGAAACTGGTGCGTGGCTGGTGCCTCAAGGGCGCGCCTGGGCGCACAATTAGCGCGCCTGAATAGTGGTGCGCGCCTGGGCGTTCACCGGTGCGCCTGGGCGTGGGTCAGAACTTTCAACCTTCGATTCGCCATAACTTTTTCGTTAACCGTCGGATCGAGTCCAAATTTTTAGGCATGCTTCTTCACCCCATAAACTTCACATCCAACGGTGGAATTTATTTTCTTAGCTTCCTATAATAAATTTCTAATTTTCTCTTTTCGGTCGATTTCTAACATCTAAAACGCCGATTTAACTCCCGATTTCGCTTATTTGACTTTGCCCAAAGCCACAACTGCCTTCTATACAACTCCTAGGACCTATAATCACCACTCACTTATCTAGAAAAATTCATTAAGCCACTTTTCCAATTTTTCTAAGGTTTTTAATTAATAATTTCACTTAAAATAAAGTTCGGGACGTTACAGCTTTAAATCGCGCGAGGGACCTTCTTCCTTACTCACTCTCCCCCTTTGTTTCTCTCTCTTCCTCCGATCCTCCTTCTTCCTCCCTCCTCCACGGCCTTCACCGGAGCCACCGCCGCCCCTCGAGCCTCCCTCCCTCTCCATAGATCTACTCTCTCTCTCCTTCCCTCACAATCTCTCTCTCCCTCTTTCTCTCTCCACCACCACACTCACCTCCGGCCGCCACCTCCACCACGAGCCACCACCATTATCCACCACCACCACCATCATATTTCTCCCTCCCTCTTCCCCTTTAGCTTGGTCTCTCTCTCCCCCTCTTCTCTCCCTTGTCGACCGCCACCACCGCCGCCTCGGACCACCGTTGCCGTGGCCGCCGATCGAACCACCATAGCCGCAGCTCCTCCCTCATTCATTGCTCTCACACCCACGAGCCTTCTCTCTCTCCACGGACATCACCGGCGCCGTTATCGACCCGTGATCGTGCCGGGATCGTGTCGGGAACCTCGAAGCTCAAAGCTCTTGCCTCGGTCCAGTCGCGATCGTTCCCGCCAACGAGGAGCAACATCGACGCCGTCATCGTCGCCGAGCTAAAATCCAGGTTCTATTTATAATGCCCGAGGTAAGAGGGTTCGCGTTACCTTTACTTAAGAAGTAAATTCTAGGATGCTATAGTGGTAGCTGAGAATAGGGCAATTAAAAAGTATGTTAATGAACCTTAGGGTAACCCTCGTGGATATAAAGGAAGTAAATAAAAATTGTATTAGAAACCACACTTTAGGGAATAAAAGGAATGAGCGTAGAATAAGGCCCGGAACGAATGAGCGTAATTAGAATATTAAAATAGTCAGGATAGAACAAGAACGTGAGCAATCATAAAAATAAAACCATAGGGGAAGTAAAAGGACAAAAGGATAAAACGAAATAGGCAAAAGGGAGAGTAGAATTAATGAACTAAAAGATACTAAGTATAATAGTACCCAAAGAGTAAAGTGAGATAAAGGAGGGATTAGTAATGGAAATAATAAATACGTGCAGGACCGATTAGAGCAATAGGCGCAAAATAATGAAATAGATTTAAAAGAAAATAGGAAACCGATAAGCGGATTAATAAAAAGATAATAAAACGAAGAGAAAGTACATTATGAGGGAAGTTAGATAGAATAATGTAATAAAATTGAGAAGTTAGATTAAGTTAATAGAGCAATTAAATATAATGTAGTTAATGAAATAGGAACAATGAGTTAGGTAATTGACTGAGATAAGGAAATTAAGAAATAACTAAGAATAAGTAACAAGAACTAGAATATACTATACTTGACCGTATTAACTAGAGTTGGATAAAATCGAGGGGAAACTAACAAAAGAAAAAGAGTAAAGTAGAAAATGTAGAAAAATGTGATAAGTCATAAACGAAAATAAAGATCAAAAGATTGAGACAAGTACAAAAGAAATACTTAAATTATAAGAAGAGAAAAGGGAAATAATTAAGAAAGAATAAAAGAGAACGACTGATGGTCTGTTGGACTCAGTCATAATAAAAGATGAACGGCTGATGGTCTTTTGGACTCAGTCATAAAGGAAAAGAAAAAGAAAATGGAAGTCCGATGCGAGCTTGGTAAGGCGTATCGGCATCGATGCGAGCCTGGTAAGGCGTGTCGATTAAAAAGAAAATGAATGTCCGGTGCGAGCCTGGTAAGGCGTATCAGCATCGATGCGAGCCTGGTAAGGCGTGTCGATTAAAAAGAAAATGAAAGTCCAGTGCGAGCCTGGTAAGGCGTATCGGCATCGATGCGAGCCTGGTAAGGCGTGTCGATTAAAAAGGAAAAAGAAAGGAAAATGAATAATGAATAAGGGAACTCCTAGCGCTCAGTACCGTACGGCTGGCTGGGGCTGGACTACCTAATGAAAATGGAAAAAGAATAAAAGAATGGGAAAGGAAGAAAGAAAAGAGAATCAATGATTAAAGGAATGTGAGAATAAGTGAAGAACTAAAAGAGATCAATTATACGAATAATTATGAATAAAGTATATTAATAATTATATAGGCTTAGTTATTTGCTATGTCTTCTTTTAGGATTTATCTTTTTAAGTTCTGTGTAATGCTACCCTTCTTGATATCATTTTACAGGTACGGAAGCGGAGCTTACACTGTTGCGGGCCGAACTGGAAACTCTCCACCACGTGGAGTGCATTTATGATACTCTGAGCGGATTTTAATTATATTGAAAACTGTTATTTTTGTAATTTAATATGCGTAGTAATTGTATGCCCTGAATTTGTACCAATTGGGCTTTAGGATCTGATCTGGTTATAGAACTATTATGTTTTAAGTTTTTAAATATTCTGGACTGACAGGTTTTAAGAAGAGAATTTTTGGGAAGTCCGAAAAACAGAGGAAACTCTGCCGGATTTTCGAAAAACCTTTTAAAAGAAATCAAATTCTAAAATGAATTTTCAAACTCTGATTTTATTAAAATTTAAAATTAACTAAATTAAAGTGAGGATGTTACAATACCCATCCGTAACGCGTAGCTTTCCATCCATTCCCTTCACGAAGCCACGTAGAGATTTCCAAGCGACGATCCATCTGCCCGTTGGGATATCGGCAACACCAATGTACCAACGAACAGGAGAGAGTAAGCGATCCGGACGGCGTAGCGTCGACGATGTGGAATTACGGTAGGCAAGATAATAGGACACACACATAATACATAACACACATACAGGTAACAAACAAGCATACTACCATCATCAACACACCTCATTATTTCATCTTATTATCATTTTCTTCATGTCTTTCCACTTTATTTCTAATCTCTCTCATGGAGCTTAATATCCTTCCCACATTTCCATTCTCAATCTCTTTCTCATTCTTTACACTACTCACACTCTTGTTTCTTGACAATTACGAATCTTTTCTTATCATGTCTTATCGAGTTATAACCATCGATGATCGGGGGTGTTAGAGCATCATCGAGGTATGCGTTTCTTTCGTTGTTAGCACTCACGTTTCAAGTCTACATCTCCTCGGCCATCCATCCACCTAGTCGGAAGCAAACAAGAGTACAGGACCTTTACCACGCTGGCACGACAGTTGTCTCACAACAAATGGTCCCAGACCAGGAGGCCCAACCTCAAATCAATTCATATAATATCAATAATCAAGGCTCACTGTACAACCAGTGGCAAATCACGATGCCCCGTTCCAGTCCCTCTCACTGTTCTCGATTTGCAATCTAGGGGGTGACAGTATTGTTCTAGTGCGCGAGCAGAACTTACCACGGTGTTGGACCCAGTCCCCACCACGTTAGTGCACCACTTATGGAGGTCGTTCTGCCTACAACAATACTCTAGACTTCTTGACGTTTCACCGTCATCGTCCTCCCCTAATGCAATCTCCTCCTAAGTATCCGCAGATACCTATGGTTCCTTCCTCTCCACTACTTCGGGTTACTCTCATACCTCACCGCGTTCGCTGTTAATGTCTTTTAAAGTCTTTTATCTTTTTAATCAACCTAATGATCGGCTCACCCTTCGTACACCCCTTCAGTGAGTCTCGACCGCTAACTTTGCACAATTCTTTCTCACACCAAATCTCACATAGCTCAGAGCTGGGATTATCTCAATTGATTCACATCTTTCTCTCTCAAATCTTCCTTTTTACCATCCTTCTCAAAATCTTTGATTTCACCACTTTCCAAGAACCTCATTTCTCAAACTCTCTTATCAACACTCTTTCCAAAAACCTTTTCAAAACTTTATTCTCACCAAAATTTCACAAAGTATTATTTTCACAGACTTTTCTCAAAAAGATCATTTTGTAAAACTTTCTCAAGAATACAGTTCCAGAAATATCCTTTCATAAAACCTTTTCAAAAAGATCGTTTCATAAAAAGAATCCTTTGAAAATATTGTTTCACAAAAATCCTTTCTCAAAAACCTTTTTCAAAAGTTTGTTTCATAAACCCTTTTTTTGAAAATATTTCTCTTCCCAACTCTTTATAAAAATTCCTTTTCACAAATCTTTTCGAAAATTCCTTTACAAAAACCCTTTTTCAAAAACACATTTTTGCTGAGCGCTAGTGGAGGAGCAAGCTCAACTCAACACTAATTCCCAGTCTAAAACCAAAACCAAGGAGCCTAGCTCCGCTCAAATCACATCTCATGTTCCAACAATCCATATCACTCTCCATAAATCAACTCTTATCTTTTTCTATTCCACTCAATCTCTTGTCCTTTATCTTTATTCTTTTCTCATTATACCCTTACTTTCTATTCCATTACTTTCTCCACTCTTTTATTTCACTTTCATTCTTTATTTAGATCACGACAAATGTCCATCCACCATTTACTTATCATAATCAACAGCACTAATCATCATCGGACATAAATAAATAAATAAGTGAATAAAAGCATGCACACAACATCACACAATAGAATTGGGGTCTTTGTCACCTTCGTATAAGTGGCCACACAAGCAAACAATTGCCGCTTATACTACTGACGCCAACCACGTAGTTCCGATCTTTGAGATGATACGGAACGTCCTAATAAATCACCTAGCTACCACGGTGTCTTAGGAAAGCTTCTCTCTCACCTGAGGTCCAGCAATGAAGTGCGTACCGTCTCTTTGAATCCTTCGCGTTGCCGGCTGCCAACTGCCCCGATCTCTTTCTATATCATTCCTCATATTTAAGTAAAACACTTTGCATTATTAACTTATAAGAGAAAATCTCTTCTTAGTTTAATACTTGTCCTTTCTTTGTTGATAAAACTTTTGAAAATATAACCAAAATCAACTATCACTCGAAAACTTGGTTTTAGATCACACGAAAACATTTTTAAACATAAAAGCACGTCCAAGTGATTCTGGACAGCAAACATAGTTTTACAAAATCATTATATTAAGACTCTAAAAATATTGTAAAAACACTTTTACTTGAAATAACTTTTTAACTTAAAATTATCATTTTACAAACCCATGTTTTTATCATAAAACAATTTTGGGACAGCCATGAATACAATTTAAAAATCTCAAGTAAATCAAATCAATTTTCTTAAAAGTCAATTTAATACACAACCACAATATAATTCTAAGCAAACCACACCACATACAATCAACAAACAACACTTAGGCATACAATTATTAATAAACCAAATTGAGTCAAGTTTCAAACCAACATATTTATATATGTCCATGCACATTTTCTTTCATGCAATTAAACTCCCTAAACCCATCTAGACCTCATAGCCGAATAAAAGCAAAGGAAAATAAATCAAACATCGCAATTGAAAGCACAGGAACCAACTCATTTTATTTTAGGCATTTAAATTTCAGTTCTTTTTAATCCCAACCGAATACACATAAACACACACACATATATGTTCATTCAAACACAACACTCAATTAATTTAATTTATTTATTTCCTTCCTTTCTACACAAAGAACCGGTTAGAAAATACATGTCCACAACACAAGTTTGTTTTAACACCATTTCTTAAAATATACTTATTCCTCTTAAATCATTTTATTGAAATAAAAGAGAGATCATAGGTTAGCTAACATAAGTAGGCCGAATATCATCATGGCATGCACAAAGAACATGAATCAAAACAAAGATCATTTTCCAAGAATTTTGTTTTCTTATTTTCTTTATGAAAACCGTAAGTTTCACAAGAATTTTAACAAACAAAAATTCAATTTCTTGACACAATAAAATCAAAAATTATGTCAAGGTCTTCATCCTTTTAGAAAGACACATGCATGTACCTACAAATCTCTAGGTGGGACAATTTTCAACATGCATGTAAGAAAATGATGACTTAGATATTTCCCTTAGTCTTGACCGAATAATGACATGCAAGAAGGCAAAGCCTCACAATTTCCTTTTCACATGCAAGCACCTAATTTCATAGATCATTTCGTGTAAGACTTAAAGCATCATCTTATTTTCAAGCTATCAACCGAATTATCATCATTACACACACAAAAATCTTGATTCAACTTAGAATTATTTTCAAAGTTTGTTAAGCTTAATTTCCTTTGAAAACCGTGACATGCATACCATAAATCAAGACTTTACACTCAATTTAGACATACACAATTCAAGCTTCACGTTTTCTCCAAAATTAACCTTAAATCAAGACATGCAAAAGAAAATCAAAGCAAAACATAAACTTAAACTCAAACCTTCAAACAAACCGTGAAAAATAAGCTATAAATTAATATAATTAACATAAAATTACTTAGATCCAATCAAAGGCATCTAGACCTACTCCTTCTACTCATGGCCGAATCATTTTAGCTCTTGATTTGGTGATTTATAAGTTCATTCATTCATAGAAATCCAAGATCAAAACATAAGAAGGACATGCAAAGAAAAATAAGGATTATAAAGCCACAAAATCAACATGCATGAGAAAATCAACACAATATATGAATGTTAAACACAATTTCAAACAAAAACTGTGATGAAGAAAATTTACAAGTAAAAAATCAAAGCTTTTCAACATCAACATTCAAGATCAAAGCACAAAAATAACATGCATGACACTTAGATCTAAAGATCACTTAAAAATAATTACATGCATCACAAAAATTAAACAAAGTCCAAAATAAAGTCCTATACAACATAAAAATCACTTAATCAAACTCCCTCTACCTTAATTCCTAACTTAAATCTTCAAATCCTCTCTTCTCTTCCTCTAGGTTTTGCCTCGGTCTCTCCTCTTCTTCTAGGGTTGATAGGGTTTTCTCCTTGATCTTTAAAGAAGAAAGTGGTTGAGAAGGAAATCATAGAAGTTTGGGTTAAGGGCTTTGAGTTTTCACTCTCCTTCTTCTCTTCTCCTCACGGGTTCCCCTTTTCTCTCTATAAGTCTCAAGAGTTTGATGCACTCTTGAAACTAAGTGTGTGTTTGGTGGAAGAAACGAAATGAAGAAGGAAATGAATCAATTGAACACACACTCACTCACCCACACGGCTTATACATAGGCAAGAGTAAGGGCATGGAAATTTCCTATTTTAACCTTGGTTCAAGGTGTAGGACTAAGGGTAAATTGGTCTAGCTCATTTGTTGCATGGGAGGGGTCAAGTCGTGGAGGACATGGAGGAAGGAAAGTCCTCACTAGGTTCCATGACTCATACAACCTAGTCTCCTCCTATTTTCTATTTTAAATTTCATTTTCTTAGTGCTTAAGGAGATCACTCCCACTTGGTCCTTCTAGTCTTCATATGGCCGAACTACATGCACACACACACACACATTCACATATGATTTATTTTCATTTTATTATGACAATACATAGCATGACATCATGGGAAATGCATACATTTAACACATACTTAAGCATGCACACAATTAGCATTTTGAGGGCATCATGTTCACACGGCACACACGTATATGCATCACACACATATATTCACCTACCTTTACACATGCATCATATTCTTTTCCAATAGTTTAAGTACTCATATGATCCTAAGCATACTTATACATACTAAAACCGTATATACACACATATCTATAAAATAATTCTTTTTCATCATAAAGTGATTCATACAAGGATCACAAATATTTTTATAAAACATCAAGCATATAAACTTTTCAAAAAACTCAATTTCTAAACTTTGGGCATTACTTCAGAAAATCATTTAAGAAAACATTCTTTCAAAACACTTTTCTCAAAAATAAATTTCTTTAGTGTTTTAAATTAATATGAGGAATTTTACGAGGTGTTACAGGTATCATTGTTGTGAAGAAATGAATGTTGATTTCTCTATTTTGGCTTAGATTTTTATATTTCAATTGGTATATATTACTTTTTGATAATGCCAAAAGGGGGAGAAAGGGTTGTTTTGTTGTTTTTATATAGGTTGAGCAAAGTTGTTGAAGATAGGGGGAGAATCAAGCTTATCTCAATTGGATTTCAAATGTCAAAAGCATTTATTGAGGGGGAGCAAGAGTCTCACCAAGTGCTCAAAAGGTTCAAGCATCAACAACTTCAAACAATTTCAAAACATGTTTGTCATTTTCAAAAAGGGGGAGATTGTTAGATCACACGAGGAGATTGTTAGATCCGATGTGAAGGTTTTGATAATGACAAAGGATGACAAAAGGTTTTGCATAAGCTACAAATGTTTTGATCAAGCTAAAGTATGAAGAAGTTCATCAATCAACAACAACCAACAAATGATGAAGAGAGAGCAAGCTCATGAAGATTCAATTTGTATTTAATTGTAATATCTTTAGTTTGAGTCTTTTATTTTGATGAGTTTGGGTAGAGTTTTTAGAGGGTAGTGAATCTCTATCAAGGTCATGATTATATCATAATTTGAGTTTTCACTTAACCTAAAATCAATAGGTGGCTTAAAGGTTTGAAAGGAAAGGTTTAGTTTGGAGAAAACAAGTTTTTAATTGATTTGAACAGTGGTTAATCCATTAAGACATAGGCTAATCGATTAACACACATATTAAACAGTGCCTAATCGATTAAGCTTCATGTTAATCGATTAAGACCTGTAAAACTGGTTTTTAAAATGCGTTTTTAACTTCTCAAAATCAGTTTTTAAGTTTCCTAACTTTTGGGCATTCTATATAAATCTTTTCCTAACCTTTGTGAATCATAAGATCAAATTAGAACAACTTTCATATCAATTTTACAAAGATCAAAGCCACACTATTCTCTCTCACTTTCATAGATCAAAGCTTTCACTTTTATATTCTTTGATCAAGAATCTTTGAGTCTCTTATGTTGATATTTTCATAGCTATTGAAAGAGATTCATAGGATTGTTATTGTTTTCAATTTGAGTTGTAATCATTGCAAGGAGGCAAACATTCTACAACACAAGGAAGCCTTGGTGGTTGTTCATCAAGCAAAAGAAGTCTTGGAAGTCTTGTTGTGTTAACAAGCATTTGGAAGCCTTGGTGTGAGGTATCATCAAGCATTTGGAAGTCTTGTTGGGTAAACAAGCAAATTGGAAGACTTGTTGTGGGGATATCAACAAGCAAGGGAAGAGGTTAGATTAGATTCAATAGGGTTGCAAGACAAGAGTGTGGTATCTCTTGGAGGCTATCAAGAAGGGAGTCTTGAGAGACATTTGCTTGTAATTTGAGAACTCTAATTTCTCATAGTGAAGAATCTCTCTTGGTTGAAGAGGGGACTGGATGTAGCTCTCAAGCGGATGAGAGTGAACCAGGATAAATCTCTGTGTAGTATCTCTATTCCCTTAACTCTATACATTCAAAGTCATTTCATATGTTCTTGGTTGAAAACCTAGAAAAGATTGATTTTCATAATTGATTGAATTGAATCTTAATTGTGCAAATTGATTTGGGGAAAATCATTTTCATAACCTAGGTAATCAATAAGAATATTGGTGTTTATCAATTCCGCTTAATCTCTGATCATACGTGTTAATTGATTGATTTTCGTATTCAATTGAAAAGTGATTTTTCAGTTTTAACAGTGATTAATCGATTAACTGGATGTGTTAATCGATTAACTAAAAGCAAACTTTCAGGCATTAATCGATTAACTGAAATATTAATCGATTAACCATTTGAAGACTTTCAGGTGTTAATCGATTAATTGCAGGCTTAATCGATTAAGGGCTTAAGTTTTTGTAAAAATCATTCGTTTTAATTGTTTTGATTTGTTTCTTTCGAAAATCTTTCAAGGTTTCTCTAACACCTATTCAACCCCCCCCCCCTTCTAGGTGTTCTCCTAGTGTCTCCTAGTTATTTCAACCACAGATTGTAGGTTCTCACAATCTATACTATGCCCGAACCTAGGAACCATCCACACCCCTACGAGTACCAGAAACATGCTCGACTGGCTCCTCCTCCTTGCTCTCATCTTCCACAAAATTCTTCTCGACCTCGTCCGACGGAGTAGACACCCTACCACTGGGTGTAGGGACTGCAGCTAGAACAACCCTACCTGAACCTGTCGGACTAGGAGAAGGAGTCTCCTTAGTAACAATCCTTGAAGCTACAGGATGAGAACGAGTGGCAGCACAAAAACGGAAACTATGAAATCTACGAACTGGTCGAGCCGGGGGTGGTCCACGATAAGTATAAAACAGGGGTACGTGTAACACCCTATTTATAATTACCCTTAGCTACCCTTGATAAAAATATTGAACTAAAACATTTATTTTTAGAACTTTTAACATCCTACTTTTTATTTCCTTCATTAAATTCAAAGCATAAAAATTTTAGGAAAAATTTCACGGAGTTCGTTTTAAAATATAGACTTTTCCCTTTTTAAAATTATGAATATAACCTGTCAGACCATTCAGTATAAATATAAACATTCATTCTACACATTACTAATTAAAAGTTTTACATCATATGTTTCACAGTCCATAAACAAATACAGTTTAAGGTTTTACATTCCAAAAAGGGGAATATCACCATACAAAAGGAGGATATTTAGATATCCATCAAAAGTGACATACCCATATTTACATCAAAACATAAACGTTATATTAAGACTTAAATATATATATTCCAAAATATTTAACTGGCAAGAGCACTAAGTGGTTGCATCCGATATAAATCCATAATCCATAACGTAGAGTTATACTCCACTAGTAGGAGTATACTCGTCCTCAGCTGTAGGGAGATTTGGAAAATCTCCCTCAAGTATACCTAAAATGGACAACAAAGAGAGTGAGATATTCATTCAAAATCAAAGGAAACAATTAAAAATAATAATAAGACATAATGACAATGCATGACATATATATATATATATATTTAATAAACATAATGATAACAAAATCTCCAATTCCCATTTCCTTTCTTTATCCCTTTTCCCATTTATCCTTTTCTTTTCTTTTCCTTTTTCCTTTTCCCTCACATCGCCCTCCACACTTTAGGAAAGATCAACTAGGAGTAAATGTCCCTCAACCAATACTTGCACAGTACTTCACGAATCGTCGTCCATCGTAAAATTTCGGGTAGTTTTCCCAAAATTGGCTATAACAGGGACAATCCTCAACTTGTCAGGAAGTATTTAAGTGACCGATAGAACTATTATAGTGTGCACAAGACCAATCCCCAACACGAGTAGCGAACCCGGTTCTTTGGTGGATCAAAGTCCTTCTATAATAATTCCCACGATTGTTTCATTAGCACAATCGAATCACTATAATACTCTCATCCATCAGTTCTATGAACCTTCACGAAACATCCTTCAATTCATATAACCTTCACGCCATCTTTCCTAATTCCTAACGTCCACCTCACTCCGTAATTATACGTGTTTCTAGTTCATTTTAGGGGGGTTTTTGGTAGTCAAGCCTTTAAATACATATACCAATTTGGAAGGGTTTCCTAACTTAGGGTAATTGACATAAACATAAATAATAAATATTCAAGCAAGATCCTATTAGGCTTCTTGAATCCTTCATAGAAGGTGGCAAGATCTTATTAGGTTTAGGTATTATTCTAGCTTGAACCCTTCCTAGAAGGTGGCAAGTTTAGGATAATATCCTTTTGGATTGCGAGACATTTTGCATTGTGGTAATGAATTTTCTTTTACCGAAAAAAAAATTCTAGCATAAAAACATCAATAATAATAGCAATAACATTCATTCATCCAAATTAGTAAATATTCAAGCTTAAAATCAACATTCAAGTAACATCACATCACTAATTAGTATGAACCCTAGGTTCAAGAACCAATTTAAATTCACCTTTAACATACAAATCAAACATACACATCATTATATACATATTATCATAATTAATTCCTTCCCCTAATTAAGAATAACATCTCCCCTCTTACCTTAAAAAGGAGAGAGAAGAAAATGCTAGAGAGAGAGGCTTCTCTCCAAGCTTGGATTTTCACACTTTAACCACTAATTTGTTGATTTCCAACACCTTCTCTTTCTATTTTAGTTTCATGGCAAGAGCTCTTGATTTGGGAAGTTGGGGTTTTTGTGGGTTGCTGGGTTTGAGAGGAGAGGGAGTGTATTTGAAGCTTTTAGAGAGGGAAAGAGAAGGATTTGAGATGGGGAATGAGTTTAGGGTGATGATTTGTGGTGTTTTGTGTTGATTTTAAGATTGGAAGATCCTAGGGTTTGGAGAGAGCAAGTCGGCCTTGAGAGAAAACAAAAGGAGCTCGTAATTTTTGGCTTGGAATGAGCAGCACCAGGATTTAAAATCTCGTGAGCGCTCAGGCGCACACTCAGACGCGTGTCCCTGGTGCTGCTGGTCTGGTGCGTGTGGCGCTGAAAGTTGGTGCGTGGCTGCTGGGTTGCGGTGCGCCAGATGGGAGTTGGATGGTGCGGATGGTGCGCGCCTAGGCGCAGGCGCATCCCATCAGACTTGATGCATATTTTTTTTAACACAATTTAACCCATTCCAAATTCTCTTTAAAAATAAAATACATGCCAAAACATTTAAAATTCTTTTTCTTAAAATTATATACTACTAAAATTTATAACTACTTAAAATAACTTTTGTTACTAAATACATATAACTATTTAATAAATTTGGGGATGTTACAGAACTCATTAATCTTATAAAATTCTCCGTAAAAACGGACAGAGGTTCCTTTGTTTATTTGGCTTCCCAAAAATTTGGTTTGTCCTGCTACCTGTTATATATAAACAAAATATTCATATCATTCAGAAGTTAGCAGGGCTAAAACATAACTTTTAGCATCATCAGGCACTGCTCGCATTACAGTTATAACCACATCAGAGTTTTAGCAGAAATATTAACAAGTTGCGAATTTGTTTATAATTCCCAAAAGGACTCCTTTCCCCAAAGAAGTTGTCCTGGGCCCACCCAAAAGTGATATTTACATTATTTACAACAAAAAAACTACGTCATCATAATAAAAAAAAGGCCCAGGACATGTTAACATGTCTTACAACTAAAACCTACTCTCCCTGTGAGGGAGAGTGCACATTCAAATTATGATTAAAAGATTAAGTGGATTCAATTTATTTTGAAGAAGGAAAATAAGAAAATCTAGTTTGTGTTAGTTTCATTTGTGAATTTGGTTTTAAGTGAAAGATTGTAACTAGAAAATTTAACTTGAAATATTGTTTGTTTAGTTATGATTAGTGAGTATAAATGCATGATTTAGATGTTTATAATTGTAATATGTTAAGTAGATTTTTTTAGATGAGGATAATTGATTCTTAGAAATGTGTAAATGTGTTTAAGTGACATTGAATTGTTTTATGTATGATGCTGTCTTAATTTCTTTGTTGTGATAAGTTAGTCGAAACCATGATTAAGTTAAGTGTTTTGCTTTAAGGATTTTTAGTATAAGACTTATAAGTGATTTTCTTGTAAAATCAAAGTGTGAAAAGTGACTTTGGAATTTACTTAGATGTTGTGCAAGAACTATTGTGTGTTGTATGTGATAACTTGATTTAATGCAAAAGTGTTTGTGTGATGTATGCATGTTGTTTAATATTGTGTGAGAATGATTGTAGTTATAATGATTGATTCCTTGAATTTAAGATTCATGAAGTTTGGGTAACAAAGTATAACCAGGACTTTAAGTATTTTGGATATAAAGTAAAAAGTCATTTTCATAAATAGGTATTGTCTAGAATGATTTAATAAAGCAAAATGACCTTTTGGAATGGAAACTTAATGATTTTCAAGATATTAATTTTAGAAGAGTTCGGATGAATTCAATGATAATAAAAAGTTGTTTTCGGAATTCTTTTTTTAAGAGTTTCTTGAAAGTGTTTTTTGTGACGCTCTTGGATTAAAATACTTTATGAGAAAATATAGTTGAATATATATATTACGGACTTGATATTATAGGAAAAATAGGGTATAAAATTTTTCCTTTATATTTATTTTCAAACTAAACATATCCTTTTAAAAAATACTTTGAATTTGGCATTAGAATTGTTATCATATTTTTTTTCTTTTAAAACACTTGCTATTACCGAATTCGTTTGTTATTTATTAGAGTACGCGGAAAGAGTATAACTTTAGAAAAT
Source organism: Crotalaria pallida (assembly GCA_037953625.1). Lineage (NCBI taxonomy): Eukaryota > Viridiplantae > Streptophyta > Magnoliopsida > Fabales > Fabaceae > Crotalaria > Crotalaria pallida. Next base: position 47,079,805 of record CM075649.1, on the reverse strand, counting down.
AATATAATCATTGGACATTATAAACATAAACCATATATATATGTCATAAGTTCCACCATAAACATCCATCATATCCCAAGTACAGAAACTGATACCCAAGTCCAGTGATCTAAGTCTCATAGCAAAGTATAAACATAAACTGAAAGTAAAAACCAAAACCTTGAAGTCTCTCAAAGGATATATACAATATATACATAATCAAAATAAAGACACTCTAGAGTTGGTCATCAAGTCCTCCAAGAACGCTCCACGATCACCATGATCTGCTACAGCTGCTACTACGACCCAGACCCACACTACTCACACTATGCCCATACCTAAGGGCCACTCATCCTCCTATCAGTAACATCCTCCTGCTCGACTGGCTCCTCGTCACTCTCACCCTCCACTGGATCCTCCTCTGCCTCATCCAACGGAGTAGATACCCTACCACTGGGTACAGGATCTGCAACAAGCACAGTCCTCTTAGAGTCCGAAGAATCAGGTGAAGGAGTCCCAGCACGAACAACTCTAGCAGCAACAGGGTGAGAGCGAGTATAGGGACGAAAACGAAAAGTATGATAACGACGAACAGGTCGAGCAGGGGGTGGTTGTAACACCCTCACTTTTAATTAGTTAAAATTAGGTTTTATTAAAATTCATACTTGAAAATTTCGACGAGGATCCGGCAGAGTTTCCTCTGTTTATCGGACCTCACAAAAATTTGCATCTTTTAAACCTGACAGTCCAGAATATTACAAAACCTAAAATTATATTTCACTTCGGCTACCTCGCACTAATGCCCTTTTCAAAAAATAACATAAGTTTCTAGGCTTCAAAAAAAATAAACCATAATAATTACACCAAAATAATTTAGGTTCTCTCGTGACTAAATTACACTCCACGGTGTGGAGTGTACCCCTGTTCGGCCATGACTTGTGTAAGCTCCACTTATGTACCTGTAAAAATATAGCAAGAAGGGTAGCATTACACAGAACTTAGGAAATAATTTCTAAGAAGTCATAATAATAAACTAAGCCTAACATGTATATTTACATTGTAATAATCATAATCATTTTCAAATATTTCACAACACAAACATGCATCATTCACAATCACAATATGAGGCATTTCCTTCAACATTATTTTCTTAATTTTCTTTTTCAGTTTTCTTAGTTTTTCTCATCTTTCCTCTTTCCTTTCTTCTTTTCTTTTCTTTCTTGTCTTTTCTTATAATGTACCATTAGGTATTTTTGCATGCACCTGTTAGGATGGTGTCTTCACCCAATAGGATTTCTTACCTTCACCCAGGATTTTCTTACCGCATAGACCATTAGCTCGTTAGGGCCTTTTCTTTGTTCTTTTCTTTCGTGCTTTCTTACACGTCTCATTATTTATTTTATCGATTTACCAGGCAGCTATTGATCTCGCGCGAGTTCCAAACACCTAACGAGACTTTGGATCTATGGGATTTACTTACCTGAGTGAGGACTTCACCTATTGGGAATTCGAGTCTATTCCTTAAAATAGACTCTATCCTAACAGGGCACCTAATGGGTACGGATACCCGTCACGCGATCAATAACTGCTGCCTTTTGTTTAATTTATTTATTCCAATGACAATCCAGTCCAGTTTAATTCAAACATATTTGATTCATACTAACATGCAGCAGTCAAATTTTACTCCACAATTAAATACCAACCAGATATCATCCAACAATCAATAAAAATACTCAATACAATTACTCAATTCATAACCAATTTTAAGTTCACCAAAAATTAACCAAATAATCAATTAACCAATAATCAATAAAAATAATCAATTTATCAAAACATAAGCGTGTTCATTTCTTTAATTTAATAACAGACTTATTATCAACATTAAATACCCTATTGTTCATTATTCTAATTAATCTTTTCTACTCTGTAGTGTTCCATTGTTAAGGATACACCACGATGTGTATTTGGGGTTGTTGCAGCTGACGAGGCTGACCCCGGTCCTACGTATCCCCAGTGAAAAGGGAATCAAGCCGCACGTAGTTCTTGAGAGTAGGGATGAGAGAACGTACCTGAAACCCTAGCTGTGATGAGCTATTTAAAGGGTTTGGAGGAGGCTGATATGGGCCCTTTGGGCCCTGTATCAGAGTTGTGCTGAACCAGGATTCTGTGAGATAATATTGGATGATTATGCTTCTAGAATCTGGATAGGATCAGCTGGAGATCTCATGTCTAGGCTGTTGCGAGAATCTAGGAGAGATTTGCGGAAGGGATAAGAAGCCTCGGCGAACCTAAGCTTATCCACGAGCCGACGGTATGTCTCGGTCCTAGAGTTCCGAGCCTGATGGATTAAGGACCGATTGTAAGGCTCGGTTCCATCAAGTCCGAGCCTGGCCCTCTCGTATGCTCGGATCCCACGAGTCCGAGCGAAGGACTTTCATGACAGGTAAACCGAGCAAAGTGCCCATAGGGGAATCCTTTGGTGAGACTCGGGTCTGTATATGTTCGGTAGACCCTACAAGCCCCCCAGCTCGTAAGACTTGTAAAGTCTGTGGCGAGGTAACATGTGGATAGGGTTAACCTTTAGCATGTCTTGGTTCAGAAGTGTGACAACTGTTTCCAGCCTTAACCCTGTAGCCTGTCCGAGGTGACGCTTTAGGTTCTTTAGGTGCGACACGTTCCCTGGGAAGTTGTGCCAAATCATTTCAATTTTCGGATTCTGAAAAAGTACCTCCAATAACTGCCACGTCTTTCCCCATGGGTGGCTGAATGGTATAATGGGCCTTAGGCCCAACCGGCGTATCATGGAAGGAGGGAAATTTGAGGGGTTTTGAGGGGTATCGTGGGCGAAGAAGACTCCTGATGGTCTCAATGAAACAGTCTTCCCACCTGAGGATGCACAAGTGAAGGATGTCTGGCCTGCATCGGTTTGGGAAAACAACTGTTCCGCCTTGGCTAAGAGTCTTCATTCTTCGCTACCTCAGTCAGCATGGTGAGGATGTTCATGCTGGAGTGGCCACCGAGGGGAAGAAAAAACGGGAAGAAGCTGACGCTCGGGAGGATTATTCAAACCTCCGGGTAGAAGCCTTTGAAAAAAGACTTCAAACGTTGGCCGCAAAGAAGGAAGGGCTGCAAAAGGAGAAGCAAGAGGCTGAAGATGCCAAGGCTAGAGCCAAGGCTGACAAGGAGAAGGCTGAGAAAACTCTTCAAGAGGCCAATGAGAGGATGAGGAGGGCCGAGGAAATCTTGAAGAAGGCTGAAGAGGATGCCACAGCTCTGCGGGAGGCTACAGAGAAGGCTCGGAAAGCCGAGGAGGATGCTGCAGTGGCTCGAGAGCAACTCGAGTATGCCAAGGATGAGTCCGCCGGACTCCGAGCATCTCTAGATAAAATGAGAGCGAAAGCTCTTAAGCACAAAAGGGCAGCGAAAGAGAATTTTTATAACTGGGATCACGCAGTTGAAGACTCTTTCCTCAATACCGTCGAGCAGCTTCGCATCCTGAATCCTGGCGGAGATCTCGGAATGAGTTCGGCGTACGGTCGGTTAAGATGGGGGTAGGTCGGACCGGAGTCCGGTCCACGACATAAGCCCCCCAGCTCGGGAAGAGTCATAGAGACTCTGTGCCGAGTATAGAGCCCTTTTAGGTCGATCAGACGTTCTTTTCCAAGGCTTGGTGGTGACGTAAAAGAATGTTCGCAGCCGAGGTCTTTTACTCGGAAGAATATCGCGATTTGGAGATTCATACACCTCTCTCATCGGGGTGTGTTAAAAGTAATATCATGAATTGGATCGTAACGTCTACGGGGGATGCTGTCGGAATGACTGCCTTGGCCGAGGTGCATTCCTCGATCCTGCGACGTATTTGGCCGATGGCCAAGTTATCGAGGTAGCAATCCCCGTTTTCACTTGTAGCCACGCCGATCTGGTCGGCCAACCAAGATCGTAGGCAAGTGCGTCGAGATGTGATCCGAAATGAGTGAATGTATTTAAGTAATACCCTGATGAGAGAGGCGGTAGCAATAAAAGCAACCATCAAGGAGGGTGAGAACAGAGTCGCAATAAACATGGGTGAAAACGATCTGCCCGACCACTTTGCTGAGGAGTCCGAAGAAGACGGGGCCGAGGGTGCCGAAGGCGACGAGGAAGAAGAGGATAAATTTGATCCAGAAAGTATAGTGTTGTCCGATATAGAGTAGATTTACCCTTTTGCTTTTCAACTTGATGTATTTGCCCCAATAGATGGGTTTGGACCTCTTGCTGTAACCACTCTGAATATTTATAATATCCGTTATGATTTTGTGCTTCTCATATTGTTCTTTTAGTTATGAATTCAAGTGTTAAGACCTCGGAACTCCGACACTCTAGCCAAGGTGGGTTCCTCTATCCGCAATGTATAAAATGATTTTATGCCAATCACGTTTGAATCAGGAATCTTTTAAAGTACTTGACGAGTTATAAGCTCTTGTTCGAGCTGTTTATAATCGTTCACGTCATAAACGGTGGCTAATCGGTTATGAGAAAAAGTACGTAAATACAATGAATTCAGAAACAGAACTTTTATTTAATTGAAGCAGTAAATACAATGGGCTTGCGGATTTAGACCTGTGGTCGGCTTGTGCATGTTTTCGGATGATAGGAATCCTGACTTGGGTTATGCGTGAAACACTCGAATCAGTTTTGGCCATCGTGCTCGGGCTATCGCGCCCGGTAGTTCCGACCATCAAATTTGTACCTTTACATGATGTATAAAAACAACTATTAGAATATCAAGTAGTAAATGATATGTAATGACATTAATAGCGAAGTATGAGCTGTTTCACTGTTAATTATGAGTATTATCTAAGATAATATAATGTTGTGCAGCAAGTGATTCAGTAATAATGAATGTGAGGCTTAAACCATGCAATGTAAATGACGTAAATGAGATAATGAGAAAGATCTTTCCCTGTTAGTCTTTATGGGACTATTTTTGAATTTTGATACGTTCGGCATCCTTTTTGGCATAGAGACCATTCTTCTTCTATTGCTAGAACGTGTGCTCGTTTGGTATTCTTCATCTTCTTCCTACCAAAGACCCTGTATGCCGCTATGGGTGAACCATTGTATAGCGCCCTTGTGAGCAATGCTGGGATCTCGAGAAGAGATGTTGACGGGGATCGTCTTTTGGCTTTTAGTGACCATGAGAGGCAAGGGTGTCGTGGTAGAAGGGACCGATCAATTCGAGGATGTCATTGGTCGTAGCCTGATATTCTACTGCGGGTGTAGGGATCTGGTAGGAAATCGGTGGAGAAGTGGTGACAATCGTGTAATGAATCCGAAGGGAGAAGGCTAGTATTTAGTATCCTCTCCGTCAACTGATTTCGAACATGTTGAGGTGCTCCCAACACTCAGAAGAGTTGTTTTCCCATTGATGAAAACCTTGAAATGGACTGTTTACCCATATTTGTACCTCGTATATGTATACAAAACTAATAATTAGTAATCGCCATTTGAACTGACAATGTATAATAATTAAATTGCAAAAATGAGAATTATTGGCAAGTTTACAGAATAAAATATTGGTATGTAAATAGTATGATTCTAAAAATATCACACGCAATAATAATTATTGTAATAAACGACACGTATACCAAAAATATGTCGGAGCAATTAGTGGTATTAAACCAAATAATGTTAATAAGTATAATAATTAACTGTATCATTGGCATGCGATGGTGTACATAATAAATACCATTGAAATGACTTAAGTAAAAGAAATTAACTTCCCTGGATTGGTCATGGTAATGCCCTTAATTAAGCATAACTTGTGGCTTCACATGTTGTTTTGTTGATTGAGAGTTCATTGTGGACGGAGGCCCCGACAGCATGACTCGTAATAGTTTGACCGTGGTGAGTGTGTAGCGCCCGTTCTAGGCTAGCCTCGTGACGGGTTGTTACGGGAGCACATGCTTGCGTGGGCCATGGCCACAAAGCCTTTGTAATTATCTTGGAGTGACGATGACAGTAATTTGTGCCCCGACATGTTTTTACGATAACCGTTTTGACTTTTGGACTGTTCTCTATCATGGGATCGTGATGGTCCCGTCAACTCTAGAGAGAATCCTAGCTGTTCGGCCTTCCTTTTCGATAGGTCCGACCATCCTTTCTTGAACCTTACATTACATGTTTAAGAACAATAATCAGTGATCGTCGTTAATTTGACAATCTATGATAATTGAATAGCAACAATGAAAATTATTGACAAGTGAATATAAAGTATCAGAACAAAAGCAGCATGATTTAAAAATATCACACGTAACAAATATAATAATGACAATAATTAAATACCGTGCAACTAGACAGGATTGCCCATGAAAAGACAATAGTTAAATATCGTGCAAATAGACAGGATTGCCCATGAAAAGACGCATAATTTCAGGTATATCATGCGCAATAATTGTAATGGATGACATTTATAAATATGTCAAAGCATTTAATGACAATAAATCAAATGATAAAAGCTTATCCATGAAAAACGACAATGCACAATTGTCGGAAACTGCCTAATGTCATTCGAAAGGCAATGTATATCAAATATCATTATTCTATAATGACAGGAAAGACAGACGTTTAGGGATATTCAGCAGCAAAGGAGTTTGTGTCACATATCAACATATATGAAAAATCATGAGTATAGAATAAATGATATGTAATGAGTATAAATCAAAAGCATTGCATCAAGTAAATTAATATTAGCATGTGTACGTAAAATGCCAAGTAGACAAGAGAGTAATATAGGAACGAGAATTCCTTCCCTGAATCGCTGACGTGAGGAATGTTGGATCGAAGATTGTTGGATTGAAGTCTTCTGTTAATCCTTTTCAAATGAGCTCCGTCGAGCAGTTGACTTAAGTATGGAACATGGTGGGAGGTTTCTGCAGTCGTCTTATGAACCCGAGGTAGTGCATGGTTCCCGCTATTCTGAATGTATGAGATACCAATAGGGAGACGCTGTCGAGGGTCCGCGCGCAGTTGGCACATGTATTCGAAGTGGGGAACCGAGCACGAGGCTCTCTATACTCGGGGACGAGGTCAAAGAAGGAAATTTGGCGCGAGGGTCTTCGCTGTTATCTCCATGTTCCGAAAAGATTGACATGATTGTATTCATGGTGATCGAAAAATAATATGCCCATTGATGAGAATCTTGAAATGGGTGGTCTAATAGCTCGGACCATGTACCTCGCATATGTGTACAGAAAAAAAATAGTTTTAGCGGTTGTCGTTCAAATTGACAATTTATAATAAGGGAATTGCAATAATGAAAATTATTGGCAGGTGAATATAAAATATCATAATAGAAGTAGTGTGATTTAAAAATATCACACGCAATAAACAGGATAATGAAAATTATTGGAGAGTAAATGCTCATAAGTCATACAACATTGTCAATAAAAATATGCATGAAAATATATCGTGCGTGATAATAGGTGACACGCATGAAAAATATGCCAGAACAATTAATGGCTTTGAACCAAATAAAAGCGTTAATTTATGAATAATGACAATGTTTAATTGTCGTAAATGAACAACAAATAATGATAATAAAATAAATGACATATAACGAAGATAATTAGCAAAGGAATATTATATTATTCGTTGTTGCTGTTAATTATGAGTCATATGTAATTTAATAATATTATTCAAAGTAATATATGACCTATAGGCTATATATCAGTAATTGAATGTAACTAGCGTAAATATATCAGATACATCCTACTATCATAATATATAAAATATAATTAACGCCTTTAGATCTATGTGATAGCATAAACAAATATAGTAAGAAAATAAATCTTCCCTGATTGTTAGATCTGATTGTTAGACAGCTATGCTAATGCTTGTGCTTTTGGGCCTTGTTTGGGCCGAGCGAGAATCATGGTGCCCCAATCTCCTTTGCACCGAAACTGAAAAATTCCATTGATGAAGACGGCAACAGAAGCTGTTGCGGGCGTGACGGCCACGAAAGAAACCATGGGAGGTGGCGCGGTGACTTTGGAATCGTCGGTGCGGGGGAAGGGATGACGGCGGGCTCGGTAGCAGTGAGGACGTGGAAACGCCTCTGGAAACCACGAACGAAGACGACCACCTTGGTCCACGGCACGACAGTGGCACCGATTGGAACCAGAAAAAGGTGGAGATAGTGGGAGTAGAAGAGTCCAGTGATGGCGGTGAGTCCGTGAACGGCGGCGTGCCAGAAACGGGAACCTTTGTTCCTCGTGGAAGATCACAGCCACCGTGGCCTGTGAGACTTTTTTTTTTAAAAAAAAAAAGAAGGAGAAGACCTGTGGAAGCACCGTGAACGGCACGGTGAACAGCACCGTGGCAGTAATTATGAACGGCACCGGTGGAGTGGCACTGGGAGTAGAGACCGGCACCGAAAAAGCAGCGCACCGTGAACAGCCTTCAACAGCAACCGTTGCTCTTTTTCATTTTTTTTAATTTTTGTAATTGTGGATGGGGATCGAAGTTTATCGTTCCCCACAGACGGCGCCAATGTAGTGTTCCATTGTTAGGGATACATTATTGCAGTTGACGAGGGTGATCCCGGTCCTACGTATCCCCAGTGAAAAGGGAATCAAGCCGCACGTAGTTCTTGAGAGTAGAGATGAGAGAACGTACCTAAAACCCTAGCTGTGATGAGCTATTTAAAGGGTTTGGAGGAGGCTGATATGGGCCCTTTGGGCCCTGTATCAGAGTTGTGCTGAACCAGGATTCTGTGAGATAATATTGGATGATTATGCTTCTAGAATCTGGATAGGATCAGCTGGAGATCTCATGTCTAAGCTGTTGCGAGAATCTAGGAGAGATTTGCGGAAGGGATAAGAAGCCTCGGCGAACCTAAGCTTATCCACGAGCCGACGGTATGTCTTGGTCCTAGAGTTCCGAGCCTGATGGATTGGGGACCGATTGTAAGGCATGGTTCCATCTAGTCAGAGCCTAGCCCTCTCGTATGCTCGGATCCCACGAGTCCGAGCGAAGGACTTTCATGATAGATAAACCGAGCAAAGTGCCCATAGGGGAATCCTTTGGTGAGACTCGGGTCCGTATATGGTCGGTAGAACCTACATACTCCTAGCTACCACTATAAACAACCTAGAAATCATGCCCTGAATTAAGGTAATACAACCCTCTTACCTTGAAAATCCTAGTCATAGCAACAGAGCCACTTTTATAACCGCGACTTAGTCCAGGTTCAAGGTCCACAATAACATGCTGGATCTAAATAGGGACATATGTTAAAACTAATTATAACATTAAAAATATACATATATATATATATATATATTCACTAAATTTATTTTTGTTAAAATATATATCATTATACAATAAAGAAATATCACTTTTTCCCAAAATATCTCTTTATTTGAAAATACAGGGATAATAAAAATATTGACGGATCAAAGAACAAATTACACATATGGATATAGGGAATTGAGGGGATCATTTACCTAAAAAGGATTTAAGATTGGACAGTTGGATCTTAAATTATTGGACCGAGAAATTGAAAACCTCAACTTTTCCTCTTGCCTCTGTCGCCCTTTCTTCTACTCTCTCTGTCCGTGCCTCTCATTCTCTCTCTCTCTCGATGATCTCTTATTTCTTTCTCTATCTACTTTTCTTTTCTTTTATTTTGATACAGGTGGGTTACATGGGCCGGGACACATGGGTAGAATTAGGAATATATATATATATATATATATATATATATATATATATATATATATTAATGATGTGCTCTTATTTGTGGGTTAATGTGTGAAGGTATTTTGGATTATAATTAAAAGTTTGACGCTCCTAAAAATAAAATATATTTAGGTAGAACAATATTGTACTTTTGATTACCAACGAGCTGTTGGTGCATTGGTGTCAGGGGCTGCACTTGGTAGGGCGAACCACGGTTCGATCTCCCGCAACAACGTTGGGAGAGGAATAAAACCTTAACCCCGGGACCCCCCTCGAACTGGATTAGTCGGCCTAGTAGGTCGGATACCAGGGTGCAAACCAAAAAATATTGTACTTTTGATTACTCAAAACTGATTAAAAAATAATAAAGTTATCGGTCCCTAAAAATAGCTATTGCGTAAGAAAAAGTATCGAAATTCAAAAGTAAATACGTTTTCTCAATCCTGATGTTAAACTTATAGAATATAATATTTATAATTTTGAAATAGAAGATCATTATATATAACTTATACCGATAATATATTAAAACCAGTCCAGAAGCTAAAAATAAAACAGCCTCCGAACACTATGAGAATTTGCAGGGACACTCAAAATATTAAGTTGAACATATTTTTTTAAAGAAACTATTTATAAAAATGTCTCTAAGGCTTGCCACTTGAGCTCCCTGTCAAAATGTTAATTAAACTAAATAAAAGTACTACTTTATTTTTGGAAAACATATGATAACAAATCTATACTTATTTTGACAAAAAAACATATTTCAATTAAAATAATGAAATCAAAAATTTATTACAACACTCAAATCTTGAAAACATCATAATATTAAATCAATTAATTACATTATTCTTAATTTTCTATTATTATATGTTTCTAACACTAAAAGATCCTCTCTCTCTTTTTTTTAACACTCATCTAACCTTGTTATTATTATTACTATTATTCTAATATCGTTATTATTCTAATTATATTAGGGATTAAAATTTGGGATGTTACAATTCTCCCCCACTTTTTGGGACGAAATTCCATTCAATTCCTTCAATGGAGAACCATCCCAAACGCAAGGTCTTTCGGCTACGACGCTCGCTTCTTTTTGGTTGCACTCCCCCACTTGGAATTGACATACCACTTTGCATGAGTACACCACTAAGTTCCTGCACTCAATGAAGAGTACCGACTATGGTTTAACTTGGTCACTCTTCTCGCGACTAAACATTTCAAGAGTCTCACTAATAAGACTCCTAATGGGTCTTGGATTCTCCAACAATCAAGTTTAACTTCCCAAGGAAGTTGGGAATGGTTTCTAGGATCAACTGGGTTCCCTCAGGAATTCTACATCAAAGGTTTGAGGAGGGTACTACTACACTCTAAACGACAATGCCCTCAAGGGTGTGATTATATTCTAACCCAAAACATACAACTTATTCACTACTCCCAGGCTTAATCAAGTACATACATCAATCAAATATTCATATATTACATCAATCATACAAGATTCACATATACACATAACATTTCACATCAGTATATACTTACAAACATCAACTTGGCTTAATCAATACTTCCTCCTAATCTAGTCCTTGTCTACCTTGCCTAACTTAGGGTAAAATCTTACATCTACACACACATTCATAGCAATCATCACACATTCGAGAATTGGTTCAAAAGGGATTCGGGAGATAGGATTTCCATGATTTGCAACAAAACGCATTTTCATCAATTCAATTCCCTGACATTGTGAAAATTTATAAGTAGTGTCCCTGCATATAAAAGAGCATCATGATAAATTTTCAGGTCATTCAGAGTTCATTAGGTTCAGTTTTAACCCTACGATCACTTTGTCATAGAATTATAATTGTCGGGGCTGAAACTAAATCAGATTTATTTTAAAAAAATAGCAAGCAAACTCCCAATGGCCTCAAAATTTAAAGGGACATCAAGTATACTTAGCCAAAGGTTGGGTAAAATTGTCAAACTGATTGGAGCACATTAGACTCGAGTTTTATCCTGCATTCGCAGTATCAGAGACACTGGAACTGTCAGGTTTGATTATAAAGAAAAATGTATTTATTTAAAATACTAACTTGCTCCAGGCAGCTTGAAATTGAACATAAAACATTAACTCAACCTTAGGAAATTTACAAAAAATAATTCCAAATCAATCTGAACATCCCAGCTTGACACTCAGTTTTTCATTATCTTAAAAACCCCGATTTTTTTTCGAAATCATTTTCTTAGTAATTAATTTCCATAAAACAAAATATGAAACAACCCATGAAAACCATAAAAACTTACAGAGAACCACCACATGACATAAATACGCTCATGCAAATTACTTTATATTTTTAAAACGTTCATATATTCTTGTTAAATAAATTGTATAAAATTCTGGAAGCAGGCCTTGCAACTCAAATCTTATCTTTTCAAAAGAAGATACCTCCATCTAACTTCGTGAAAACTTAGATGAAGGGGTATAAAATTACTCAAGATTGTCAAACTCAAAGAAAGAGGGAATATATTTTTAGTTAGAAAATTTACCTTGGTACATATCCAAAAATTGGGTCGATTACATTCCCTTTTAGCTCAAGTTTGAAAGTTGAGTTTCATTCCTAACTGAGCGGTGTCGCATGTAAGAGGTTCCTATTTAATCGGCGAGTGACTTGATTTAATAAATGAGTTAATTCACCGCTCGATTACTTATGAATCCTTGTTTTCCTTGTTACTTTCTAAAAATTTTGTCATGCGACTTAACAACCAATTTGGAATGATTCTGATTCGGTTCACAACATTGAAATTCATTTTAAATACTATTATGCTTAAAAAAAATCAAGTGACTTATGATATTAACACTATGCAATAACAGAGTTTTCAGAAATAGTTTTGTGCCAAAACAAAATTCATTTCACATCCCAAAGAATTGCAAGTATCATCAAACTTCACAGTTATCATTTAGGCATTTCTATAAACTCAGTTAGTATCAAGTACATTTAATATCAAACATACACAATTATGCACATTTTCATTTCTATATATCCTAAGGTTTCACAAACACTACACTAATACCATAGACCTAGCAAATCACTACGAACTATCTAGGACTCCTTTTCCTAGGACTAAGTAACACCTACTACGCTTCCGCTGCGCCACTCTGATTAAAAAAATATCTAAACATACAGGGTGACATCTATACTAATGACCCTTGCATCTCCTAGATTTGGGACATTACTAAATTCCCAAAACGCTCACAGAAACTTATGATATGATGATTATATCTTCCGATAGATGTACACTTGAGGTGATCAGGCTCAAACATACACCATATCAGTGATAAAACCAGTCTCATCTCACCTAAATTATGCTTCGTGATCTATTAGTTTCAAAAATACTAAAATCTTGTTTTGTATGTCACATTTAGAATTGGATTACGTACTTGGCGTGAGACTAAAGATCACTTTCTCCCGTTGGAGTAGCAACTTAGTGCCCTAGCCCGTTGGGGTATTGTCTTCCTTAATCCCGTCTATGGGATTTACTTACCTGAGTGAGGACTTCACCTATTGGGAATTCGAGTCTATTCCTTAAAATAGACTCTGTCCTAACAGGGCACCTAATGGGTACGGATACCTGTCGGCGATCAATAGCTGCTGCCTTTTGTTTAATTTGTTTATTCCAATGACAATCCTCCAGTTTAATTCAAACATATTTGATTCACACTAACATGCAGCAATCAAATTTTACTCCACAATTAAATACCAACCAAATATCATCCAATAATCAATAAAAATACTCAATACAATTAATCAATTCATAACCAATTTTAAGTTCACCAAAAATTAACCAAATAATCAATTAACCAATAATCAATAAAAATAATCAATTTATCAAAACATAAGCGTGTTCATTTCTTTAATTTAATAACAAACTTATTATCAGCATTAAATACCCTATTGTTCATTATTCTAATTAATCTTTTTTACTCCTAGCCACCACTATAAACAACCTAGAAATCATGCCCTAAATTAAGGTAATACAACCTTCTTACGTTGGAAATCCTAGTCATAGCAACATAGCCACTTTTATAACCGCGACTTAGTCCAGGTTCAAGGTCCACAATAACATGCTGGATCTAAATAGGGACATATGTTAAAACTAATTATAACATTAATAATATACATATATATATATCTATATATATTCACTAAATTTATTTTTGTTAAAATATATATTATTATACAATAAAGATATATCACTTTTTCCCAAAATATCTCTTTATTTGAAAATATAGGGATAATAAAAATATTGACGGATCAAAAAACAAATTACACATATGGGTAGAGGGAATTGAGGGGATCATTTACTTAAAAACGATTTAAGATTGGACGGTTGGACTTGAATTATTGGATCGGGAAGTTGAAAACCTCAACTTTTCCTCTTGCCTCTGTCGCCCTTTCTTCTACTCTCTCTGTCCGTGCCTCTCATTCTCTCTCTCGCTGATCTCTTATTTCTTTCTCTATATACTTTTCTTTTCTTTTATTTTGATACAGGTGGGTTACATGGGCCGGGCATATGGGTAGAATTAGGAAAAAATATATATATTTTAATGATATGCTCTTATTTGTGGGTCAATGTGTAAAGGTATTTTGGATTATAATTAAAAGTTTGACGCTCCTAAAAATAAAATATATTTAGCTAGAACAATATTGTACTTTTGATTACTCAAAACTGATTAAAAAATAATAAAGTTATCGGTCCCTACAAATAGCTATTGCGTAAGAAAAAATATCGAAATTCAAAAGTAAATACGTTTTCTCAACCTGATGTTAAACTTATAAAATATAATATTTATAATTTTGAAATAGAAGATCATTATATATAACTTATACCGATAATATATTAAAACCAGTCCAGAAGCTAAAAATAAAACAGCCTCCGAACACTATGAGAATTTGCAGGGACACTCAAAATATTAAGTTGAACATATTTTTCTATAGAAACTATTTATAAAAATGTTTCTAAGGCTTGCCACTTGAGCTCCTTGTCAAAATGTTAATTAAACTAAATAAAAGTACTACTTTATTTTTGCAAAACATATGATAACAAATCTATACTTATTTTGACAAAAAAAACATATTTCAATTAAAATAATGAAATCAAAAATTTTATTACAACACTCAAATCTTGAAAACATCATAATATTAAATCAATTAATTACATTATTCTTAATTTTCTATTATTATATGTTTCTAACACTAAAAGATCCTCTCTCTCTTTTTTTTTTAACACTCATCTAACCTTGTTATTATTATTACTATTATTCTAATATCGTTATTATTCTAATTATATTTGGGATTAAAATTTGGGATGTCACAGTGGTCCACGGTGAGAATAAAAAGGTGGTACGTGCATAGTATAAATAATGGGAATCCGAAATCGTCGAGGTCGCACTCGGGCTAAGGGGTTGGGATGGTAGAGTCTGACCTCCACCTCTCCCTCAAAAGTAGCCCGACGCTCCTCATATGTCCATATCCCGCTAAGGATGGGACGATTCTCGATGCACGCTAGGTAGAAGTGTGCCATCACCTACACAGGGCACGGGAGTAAGCATAATATAATCACATAATCAAACAAGAATAATTCTAACATTCACAAGTATTCAAACACAAGTAAACATGCAAATACATATAAGCACACCCAGTTTAACAAATTGTTAATCTTTTATATTAGTGGCATGATGCTTGCTTTCTATCTCACAATTCTGAGGCCTCCGATACTAATCAATCTCGGACGTCCATCCAATACACCAATGTGTTCCCAGAACACTAACATACGTTCCCAGAACGTATAGCAAACCATACTTGGAATATAAACAAGCACCACTCCCAGAGTGTGTATCACGTTCCCAGAACGCACCACTGCCTTCTTGCATGCTGGGATGTGGAGGGTTTCTTCCATCGAGATCTCCGCCGTTGTCGCCACTGCCTTCTTGCAAATTCTGATGGTTTCGCCCTGCTTGGCGGTTTGCGCCACGCGATGTTGCGTTTCCTCGCGTCTCTACCATTTTGGGGTGGGAATAGCAGTTTACGGTTCCCCATGGACGGCGCCAATGTTGTGTCCTAGACACAATGTTCAGAGTATAACCCTAGCTCAAGGGTATGGAAGACCTAAGAGCTAGAATACGGTCTGATGTTACTGTGTGATTTTGTTGGTATGCTAGCTACCCAGTTGGGATAACTAGGGTTTGCCTAATCACAAGTGTGTGCTAGTGTATGATTAGGGAGAAAGAACGTACCTGAGCCCCTAGCTGGAGACAGCTATTTATAGGGGGAGCGGTGTTGTACCCTATGGGCCTGTACGGAGGTCCAGTAGGGCTGACGTGTCCCTTTATAGGATAAGGGATGAGTCATTCATCCTTATCCTGTTAGCGGTTAGTCTTATCTGGTTGGCGAGCTAGGCTCACGCGCCCTTAGCTTGGACTCTTTAAGGGAAGAGGTCCCTGTACTCGGTCCCGAGTCGTTAGGGTGGGTCCTATGGCATGTGCTCGGCCCAAAGATGCGTGACCCGGCAGAATGAGAATTCTGGTCGGCCAGTGAGCATTCTGGTCGGCCGAGGGCGTTTTAGGGTAGACCGAGGGTCGGTCTACCACACGCAAAATGTGTCATCAAGTAGGTTGCATCAATTTGGTACTCCCAGAGTACCCTCCTCATGTTCCTAGAACATGACAAACGATCTTTGCCAACCTATTTCATCACCTTTCACCATGTGTGAAACCCGCAATTTTATCCAATTTAATTAAATTATAATATTTTTATATTTGCTTTTATTTTACTTGGTCATATTTATTTTAAGGATAATTTAATAGGATTTGTTATTAAAAAGTTGATTTTGATTATATATATATATATATATATATATGTGTGTGTGTGTGTGGTGGTAATATATATATATATATGTACATTTAATTTTTATTTAATAAATGAGAAAAATTATTTTTGGTGTGAAATTATATTTCTGAATATTTAAATATTTTTATTAAGAAAAATTGTGTTGGAATGATTTTAACTAAGGTTTTGACAAAAAGTGAAATTTTTGGGTTATAGAGTTATAACTTCAAAAAATTCATATCTTTTTAATCGTAAGTCGAAAAATTACATATGATATATGAAAACGATCATATTAAAATGTAGTATTTGAATATGTGAAAATAAAATTTTTATTTTGACATCTTCGAAAAAGTACTGTACAGTAGGGAAAAACGAATTTTTGGTATTTTTAACTTAGAAAAATTATTTTGGAGCATAAAATAAATTATTGGACTATAAAATAATTTTATTTATATATTTAAATATTTATCTAAATGCCTACTGGTTTCACCGTCCAAATATTATTATTTTTTTTATTTATTTCTGAATTGTTAAAAATAAAAGCTTCAATGTGATTGGTCAATTTTGTGGTGAATTCAAAATGGGCCAATGGAAATTTTTCTCCTTATTTTTCTATGTATGCACCGTCCAAAAATATTAGGAGGGAGAGAGGAGAATTTTCTGAAAATTGTGAGGAATCATTCTTAAGTTAATAAGCCATAGGATTTATACAAAATTCATTAATGCATGTGTGTGTTTCAAAGTGGGAATTAAAATTGCTGACTCACGTTGGGCTAAGGGGGACGATTTTTTGATCAGATTGGAGGGGGAAATTTGCCTTCTCTTCACCTATAAATAGACCATCACACCTCTCACCATTTCACACACACTACTTGTTGTTATTCTGAGGAAAAAAAATATATTCCAAGAGAAAAGAGAGAGGGGGTGGCGAGTTGCATAGAGGAAGAGGAGAAAAATTTTCTCACTTTGGGGAAGTCATTTAGTCTAAGGAAGAGAGGTAACTCTAAGCTTATGTTTTTAATCTATTTTTCATCTCTTCTTCTTTTTTTATTAGAAACTCCAATTCTTTTTGTGATAGTAAGAACTAAAAGTTTCTACTTCTTATTTTGATAATAGAATGAACTATGTATTTGTTGGTGATATTCTGATTTTGTGGTCAAATGAATTAAGGTTTAAGGGAAAGGGACAAAATGAATTGTTTAAAGAGAATAATCTCCCCTTTTCTTTGGCCTTGAGATGACCGAATTTTGTAGCGTAATAGGAAAATAATATTCTGAAATTTTTGTGTTCTTAAAATGTAGGAATTTGTATTTTATAGAAATTTTGTATTCGTTTGAATTATTTTATTTCTTTTTGTTTGGATTCAAGATGAATGTATGTATAAGGAATGAAAACTAAATAAGTTTAATGTATTATTTGAAGAAAAGAAAAATTGGTCTTTTGCCTTGTTTTATTTTATTTTATTTTATTTTTTTTGGCCGTGATATATATATATATATATTAATTAGGTGGTAGTCGTTGTTAATATGTGTATACTGGTTGTGACTTAATTCTTAAAAAAAGTTTGAATAAATGGATGATTATTTGATCTCTGATGTTTTGATATAAAAGTGAAATGAAAATAGTTTTATGAAAACAAATAAAATTCTGGATTTTTATGGTGTTAGCAGTGAAGTATAATTGATGTTTGAGTAAAAGTTACAAATAACTTATAGTATTTTGTTTGGTAAATTTAGGAGTAAGTAGGTAATTTTTATTTGTGATTGTGTAAATGTCTGACCATGTAGTTAGTATGAATTGTAAATTAGTTGCTGTACAAAAAGTAATTTTTCTTAAAAAGTGATTATTGTTATGTCAAAGTAATTATTTTGAGTATATGAAATTATATAACTAAAAGTATATATGTGTTTGAAAATTTAAAAAGTACTCTCTTATGTATATAATGTTGGTCGAATTTATTAAAGAGAAAAACAAAAATGTTTGATTATTTTTAAATGATTATTTGATGTGAATGAATGGTTATTAGTGTGTATTATGTATTTTGATAAAAATATATTTTAGATCTGAAAATTTTTCTTAATGCTGAAAAATATTATTTTCATAAGGTATAAAGCCCCAAATAATGATTTTTATAGGTATTTACTATGCTTAACTTGTGTATGTGTAATTAAAGTATATATAAAGGAATGTTAGAGTATGGTAGTTCAAATTTTTGAAGTGATGCAACTAGACTTATGGTGACTGTCCATCAAACTAATATGCTTTATTTGAATTATATTTAATCATTTTATTAGAATAGGACTCGTAAAGAAAATTTTAGGAAAAAGCGGCATGTGTTTTCGATAAACTGTTTAGGAGAAAATTGATTTTTAGAAATAGTATATGTGCTGTCCAAGATTGTAAAATAATTGCATCAAGGATAGAAATTATTTTGAGATAATTAGTAATGTGTACTTTATGCTAATATTTTTATTATAAGTATTTAAAAATAAAAAAAAGTGACTTTGTGAATGTACTGATGCTTAGAGGTGATTTTCTGTGTTCTGTTTATAATCTGTATTTTAATTTCATTAGCGATAGAGAAAAAGTATTTTGAACTTTGAATACTTGAATCTATGCTCTCATTTAGTTATGTGTTTATAACATGATTTTGCAAAATTTGTTTACTGCTTGGTCTGATTAAAAATTTGCATCAAAAGAAAAATACTTTAAAGTCATGCTGTATGAATGGCCTGGTCATGGTAGTTGTTATAAGGTGTTTAAAAGTAGGATTTGTAGTAAAAGAAAAATTGAGATTTATTTTTAAGATTGTTATGATTATGTTTTAAAAGTTATATTACGATTAGAAAAGATTTTCATAACTTAAAAGCTAAAAAGAAAAAGTGATTTCCTGATACAGTAGTCTGTGTTTGATTTTCCAAAAAGGTTTTTATTTTTAAAGGAGTAATTTATTTTCTAAGAGTTTATATATTTTCAAGACGTCAAGGATTTTTAAGAAAATAGTGTTTGTCCAAAAGTTATAGCAAATTTTAATCTTTAAGTTGGTATAGATATTTATAGAGCTTGTGGTGGACTCGGCCTGGCCGAGGTCCTTAAACCGCCTCGCCGAAGTCCTGAGGACCCTTCAGGAAGCCTTCTGAGCGCTTGGCCGAGCTCAATGCTCAACGGCCGAACAGATGCCAGGTACAGGCCGACCTCGTGTTCCCACTCAGTTCCGACACCCAGGTCTGACACCTCCCCAAGTCCGACATCTAGGACATGAAGACAGCTCATTACCTTATCCGCAAGGACAGCTCATTACCTTATCCACAAGGACAGCTCACTACCTTATCCACAAGGACAGCTCATCCAACCTTATCCGCTCCTAGCTCAGTACAGGCTGGCCCTACTTGGGCCTAAAGCAAGTCCATTAGGGCAACCAGCTCCCCCCTATAAGTAGCTCAGTACTACATGGGGCTCAGGTACGTCCTCTAACCCTAATTGCCACCCTCACACACCAGTGATTAGGGTTGCTTCTTGGCTCTTTCCCTTAGCCATCTGAGGACTTCCCCCAAACATCACATATTAACCCTAGACAGAGGCTCCTTCGAAGGTCATCTCCTACACCCTCGGAGGTCCTCGCCGTCTAGGACATCACATTGGCGCCGTCTGTGGGGAGAGATAAATTTCAACCCCACTCAGAAGATTCTACCTTGTCTGAAGCTCAACCGGATCAGAAAAGGAGGAGGGAATGCTCTGGGAGAATCCCGCAAGGTGAAGACCTACGGTCGCACCGGGGGGTTAGCTGGACAGCAAGATCCCCACCACCCCCCCTCCTTACCCGCCGTCACTATCATCGCATCAAAACACCATTCAAGCCTCAGCTCCTGATGGGTCCCAACAACATCTAAGAAATTTGGTTATACAGGATCTGTTCAAAATACCGGCAAACTCCCAGGTCGACACTATCTCTGGAGGGTTCGCCGGTGGCGGTGAAAGGAAGTCGGAAAGGAGAAGGTATATGTTCAGCAGGTGTTGGCCGTTCGCCACAAGCCTATGGGTAAGAAACCATCCCGGAACATCCCAATTAGTTTCTCTGATGAGGATCTAGGAGATATCATCACGAACCACAATGACCCAATGGTGATCGCTGCCATGATTAGCAACTTTGAAGTCGCCCGAGTTCTCGTTGACCAGGGGAGCTCGGCCGACATTCTTTTTATCCACACATTTCAAGCATTAAAACTAAGATCCGCTGACCTCGTACATTTTGAAGGGCATCTTATCAGCTTCACGGGCGAGACAATACGCCCCCTTGGAGCCATCCTCCTCCCGGTGACCTTGGGCAAACTACCCTCGGCCCGAACGGAGTTTATTAAGTTTCTGGTAATTGACTATAAATCCCCCTACAATGTGATACTGGGACGAACCTGCCTTCAAGCCTTTGGAGCAGTGGTCTCAACAGTTCACCTAGTAATGAAATTCGTTGGTTCTGACGACAACCTTGTCACCGTCAAAGCTGATCAGCCCAGAGCCCGACTATGCTACAACGCGAGTCTACGGGAAAGTAAGAAAAAGCAAGAAGAACTCTCGGGTCCGACACTAGCCAAAGGGAAGGTCCTTTTGGCCGAGTTGGACGTCCGGGCTGAACAAGATGACCTCAGACCGTCTCCTCAAGGAGAGTGGTTGGCAGTTCCCATCGATCCCGCCGACCCCAGCAGAACTGTCAAGGTGGGTGCCGACCTCCCTAAGGATGTACAGGAGGAAATCATCACACTATTGCGAGCTAATTTGGACCTGTTCGCCTGGACCTCGACCGATATGCCGGGGATCGACCCGAACTTTATTTGTCACAGGCTCAGTGTAGACCTGAAAGCAAGGCCGGTGGCGCAGAAAATGAGACGGGTCGGAACTGAGAAGGCAAAAGTTATCCAGGAAAAGGTGTCCGAGTTGCTCGAAGCTGGGTTTATAAAAGAAGTCCCATACGCCGAATGGGTTGCAAATACAGTCCTGGTTAAAAAGGCAAACGGTAGTTGGAGGATGTGTGTAGATTACACCGACCTCAACAAAGCCTGCCCCAAGGACCAATATCCATTGCCGATTATTGACCAGCTCGTCGATAATTCGGCAGGTTACCAATTGTTATCATTCACTGATGCATATTCGGGATATAACCAGATCCCTATGTATCCCCCTGATCAAGATAAGACCACGTTCACGACCAGAAAGGCAACTTACTGTTACACCGTCATGCCTTTCGGCCTTAAGAATGCTGGCGCAACCTATCAAAGGATGATGAATAAAGTTTTTGACGGGATCATTGGAGCTACCATGGAAGTTTACATCGACGACATGATCACAAAGAGTAAGAAAAGGGAATACCATGCCAAGGACCTAACCACGGTCCTGGAAAGGGTAAGAACCCATAGGATGAGGTTGAATCCGGAGAAGTGTACTTTCGGAGTCCCCGCTGGCGCCTTCCTTGGGTTCATGCTCTCCGAGAGAGGAATCGAAGCAAACCCTGACAAATGCCGAGCTATACTGGAGATGAAAAGCCCTGCCGACCTCAGAGGGGTGCAACAATTAACTGGCAGGATGGCGGCTCTGTCTAGATTTCTTCCTCAAGCTGCTAAAAAGGCCTTACCCTGGTACCAACTTTTGAAAAAGGGCACAACCTTCAATTGGGATCAGGACTGTGAAGCCTCTTTCCTTGCTCTGAAAGAATACCTCTCTTCCCCTCCAGTTCTCTCTAGCCCCCGTGGGGGGGAGAACCTCTTTATTTACCTCTCCGTTGGGGAGTCAGCCCTTAGCTCTGTGTTGGTTCGAGATGAGGGTCGGAGTGAATTCCCCGTTTATTTCATAAGCCGAGCTCTCCAGGGTCCCGAGCTTCGGTATTCCAAGATTGAGAAATTTGCATTCTGTCTTATCCTGGCTGCACGGCGGTTACGACAATATTTTCAAAGCCACCCTATCATCGTACGAACCGCCCAACCCATTAAACAAGTTCTACAAAAGCCCGACCTCGCGGGGAGAATGATGGCCTGGTCAATCGAACTGTCCGAGTTCGACATCTCCTATGAACCGAGGAAGGCAATCAAGTCACAAGTGTTAGCAGATTTTGTGTCCGAGTTTACAGAGCACCACCAAAGCTCTAGCTCGGATATTTGGGTAATATATGTTGACGGTTCAAGCAATCAAAAGGGGGCAGGAGCTGGAGTTATTTTGGAAAACGCGGAAGGGCTCAGTATCGAGTATTCCCTGAAGTTCGAGTTTCTAACTTC
Organism: Crotalaria pallida; assembly: GCA_037953625.1. Taxonomy (NCBI): domain Eukaryota; kingdom Viridiplantae; phylum Streptophyta; class Magnoliopsida; order Fabales; family Fabaceae; genus Crotalaria; species Crotalaria pallida. The sequence goes on along the minus strand of CM075649.1, from coordinate 47,056,971 downwards.
GAATAATCAGGCCGAATACGAGGCAGTCATTGCTGGCCTCCGCATGGCCAAAGAGCTCGGTGCGTCCGAAGTTCAAGTTATGAGCGACTCCCAGTTGGTGGTTTCCCAAGTTGTTGGGGACTACCAAGCCAAAGAACCCATCCTGCAGAAATATCTCGACAAAGTTAAATCCCTCGCTCTCGATTTTGAAAAATTTTCCATCACCCATATCCCCCGCAGTTCAAATTCCCGAGCCGATGTGCTTTCCAAGTTAGCAAGCACAAAAGGCGGAGGGAATAATAAAAGCCTCATTCAAGAGCAAATCGCAACCCCAAGCGTAGTAATGGCCATTTCGGTATCGCCGAACTGGATGCACCCGATCAGGGCGTACCTCGAACATGGAATACTCCCTGCCGATCAAAAGGAAGCAAAGAAACTTAAGAGAAAAGCAGCTGAGTATGTTATTGTAGTGGACCAGACCCATAAGCCGACCGCATGCCTTCAATGCCGACCAACGACTCAACGGATAAGTTTAAAACTCCCTAGTACATGATAAGGATGAAGGACTCACCCTTCTTATCCTCTAAGAGCCACGTCAGCCCTATTGGGCCCAACAGGCCCATAAGGTATCACAACATACCTAACAGGTAATCCCCTATAAGAACCACTATGCTATAGGGGCTAAGGTATGTCTCTCATCCCTACTCTCAAGAACTACGTGTGGCTTGATCCCCTTATCACTGGGGGTACGTAGGACCGGGGTCACCCTCGTCAGCTGCAACAACCCAAAACTCACATCGTGGTGTCTCCCTAACACCGGGACATCACATTGGCGCCGTCTGTTGGAATCGTTAAACTCCGATTCCCATCCACAATAAAAAAAAATAAATAAAAAATAAAAGACCCCAACGTGTTGTTGCTGCGAAGAAGAGAGGCCATTCACGGATGTTCCTACAGATACCGTCGCCGATGAAGAAGAGGAAGCAACGCCGGTGAGGAAGCCACCGTTGTTCTCTCTCGCGCTCTCTTAGCACCAAATGTTCAGAGGTCAATCATTGGAGTCGGAACGGAGTCAAGTCAGAGACAACTCCCTCGGATATGTTGTTCACCAAGTTTCGGGCGCATTTAGATACAGTGGTGATATTCCGGTTCTGGGTGGTCCACCATTGGAGCCGGAATTGGAACGGATCTTTGTGGCTGGTCTATCAAGGGCACACGGTCTCACCACCGTTTCTGATCCACCATGGGAGCAACAGCGAAGCCACCACTTGCGACTCCATGGCGATTTCATGGCTGATCTTCTCCGGTGCGAAAATCAGAGGCAATGTTCGATCTACCCCGAATCCGCCATCATCGCTCTCATGTCTCCATGGATGAAGGTAATCAGAGGTTTCAAGGTTGCGTTTTCATGGATGAGCCCCTCGGGGTTTCCTCAAACCAATGCGCGAACCGCTTTTCTTTCCCTCCCTTCGCGAGTTCTCTTCACGACTCCCGAACCATAGAAGGGGTCCATGAACCACCAAGGAAGGAACCGCACCGACGTACGCCTCTGATTCCAGCAGGGACCACCGCCGCCGCATCGACCACTCCCACCGTCGCTCAAACTCACCGCGGTCCTTCTTGCTCCCAGTTCTCGCCGTTCCCGGCGACACCCTCATCACCATCGCTTGGGTCTGTGCTTGCCGCTACTACTGTATCTCGGGTTCGTACTTGCCGCCGCCGCCATACCCACTTGCAAGCAGCAGCATCAACGCTTCACACCTACTGCTGCTGCATTAGGGTTCCAAACCCTGACGGGCCACCAGGCCCAAATAAAAAAAAGAAAACAAAAAAAAACAATAAAAATAAAAAAAGTGCCTAATCAGGCCCAATTTACAAAAAAAAAAAGAGGCCAGCAGCCAAAAAAAAAAAAAGGGGGAGGAATGGACTATTGGCCCAAGCTGCACCAAAAAGAAAAACGGGCCTCAACAACTCTATGGGCCAACAATTCAGCAACCTACCTTTAAATCAGGGAAGTTACTCTTTTTAATAATGTCACAAATATTTTATTGACTCACATGACTATTAGTTAGAGACAAAAATAATTTATATTTTTCCATTTAGTTTGATTACATGTTGTTTATTATTTATTATTTAATAGCTATAAATTGTCAATCTTGAACGACAATAACTAATTAATTATTATTTTTGTGCGCATATGCGAGGTACACGTACGATGGCCCGAGCGACTGAATAACCCATTCCGAGATCCCCATTAATGGACAAATAATTTTCCGAGTATCACGAATACAATAATGTTACTTTATTTGGAATCTAGTGGTGATGGCGAGGACCCCCGAGCCGAGTTCTCCTCTTGAAGCTCATGCTCCGAGCGAAAAGCGAGGACCCCCACGTCGAGGTCCCCTCTTGAAGCTTGTGCTCCGAGCGAAGAGCGAGGACCCCCGCGCCAAGTTCCCCTCGTGAAGCTCGTGTTCCGAGCATAGAGAAAATCATATTTAAGGAAAACAAAAGTCGACCCTTAACGCTCAACAAAGCCCATTTTGAGAGGATTGACAAAAGACTTCAATCCAACAGTCTTCGATCCAACATTCCTCACCTTGGCGAATCAGGGAAGGAACTCTCGTTCCTATATTGCTTTCCTATTTACTTGGCATTTTACATGACTACTTTACACACATGCTTATATTAATTTACCCGATGCAATATTTTGGACATGTGCTTTAAATACTTAGTTCCTTCTAATCCCTTTACAAGTCGCTTATTATTTGATATTCTCCATGCTGTTACGTAATGTTTTGTTGAGCAAATCTTCGTGCTGCTGAATGCCCTTAAATCTTTGTCTCTCCTGTTGTGATAGGATAATAATTCTTTATATAGATATATCGCCTGTTGAATGACGTACATTAGTTTCCGACAATCGCACATTGTCATTATTCCTAAATTAATGCTTTCATTTGGCTTGTTGTCATTAAATGCTCTGACATATTTATAAATGTCATTCATTACAATTATTGCGCATGATATACCTGAAACTATGCTTCTTTTCATGGGCAATCCTGTCTGGTTGCACAGTATTTAATTATTGTCATTATTATATTTGTTATGTGTGATTTTTTTAATCATGATGCTTTTGTTCTGATACTTTATATTCACTTACCAATAATTTTCATTGTTGCTATTCAATTATAATAGATTGTCAAATTAACGATGATCACTGATTATTGTTCTTAAACATGTAATGTAAGGTTCAAGAAAGGATGGTCGGACCTATTGAAAAGGAAGGCCGAGCAGTTAGGATTCTCTCTAGAGTTGACGGGACCATCACGACTCCACGATAGAGAACAGTCCAAAAGTCAAAACGGTTACCGTAAAAACATGTGCTCTTGTAACAACCCGTCACGAGGCTAGCCTAGAACGGGCACTACACACCCACGACGGTCAAACTGTTACGAGTCATGCTATCGGGGCCTCCGTCCACAATGAACTCTTGATCAACAAAACAACGACATGTGAAGCCACAAGTTACGGTCAATTAAGGGCATTACCACGACCAATCCCGGGAAGTTAATTTATTTTACTTAAGTCATTTCAATGGTATTGATTATGTACACCATTGCATGCGAATGATACAGTTAATTATTATACTTATTAACATTATTTGGTTTAATACCACTAATTGCTCCGACACATTTTTGATACACGTATCGTTTATTATTATTATTACGTGTGATCTTTTTAGAATCGTACTATTTACATACTAATATTTTATTCCGTAAACTTGCCAATAATTTTCATTATTGCAATTTAATTATTATACATTGTCAGTTCAAATGACGATTACTGATTATTAATTTTGTATACATATACGAGGTACAAATATGGGTAAACAGTCCATCCCACCGGTTTCCTACCAGATCCCTACACCCACAGTAGGATATCAGGCTATGATATCAACCGACCAATGACATCCTCGAATTGATCGGTCCCTTCTACCACGATACCCTTGCCTCTCATGGTCACTAAAAGCCCAAAGACGATCCCCGTCAACATCTCTTCTCGAGATCCCAGCATTGCTCACAAGGGTGCTATACAATAGTTCGCCCATAACGGCATACAGGGTGTTTGGGAGGAAGAAGATGAAGAGTACCGAGCAAGCACACGATCTAGCAGTAGAAGAAAAAATGTCTCTATGCCAAATTGATGCCGAGCATATCAACGTTCATGCCAAAAAGAATGTCGAACGCATCAAAATTCAAAAATAGTCTAACTATAAAGACAAACAGGGAAGGATCTTTCTCATTATCTCATTTATGTGATGTACATTGCATGGTTTAAACCTCACATTCATCATTATTGAATCACTTGTTGCACAACATTATATTATCTTAGATAATACTCATAATTAACAGTGAAACAGCTCATACTTCGCTATTAATGTCATTACATATAATTTACTACTTGATATTCTAATAGTTGTTTTCATACATCATGTAAAGGTACAAATTTGATGGTCGGAACTACCGGACGTGATAGCCCGAGCACGATGGCCAAAGAATGATGCGAGTGTTTCGCGCATAACCCAAGTCAGGATTCCTATCATCCGAAAGCATGCACAAGCAGACCATAGATCTCGTGCCTCTCAGACGCCTTCTCTAACCCCGCCCTCACAACTTGCAAACATTCAACCCCGTCACAATGCACTCCTTCACAGGTCTAAATCCTCAAGCCTCTCACACAGGTTTGGATGAATCTGATCTAAATGGCAAAGCATTCTCAGAGGGGGAATCCGATTTAGTTGGGGAAGTACACTCGGATTAGGCAATTCTGCTACACATTCATTCTCTCAATCACCAATCATTCTGATGTTTCCTCGGATAATACTCCTGTTATCGGGTTAAAGGTTTTGAAAAGAAAACGACGAAGGCATGTCCGACAACTCAGAGAACAGTCGATTCAAATGCAAGGATATAACACTCCTCTCGCTTGATCAAGGAATTAATCTTTCTTTATCCTAAATTTAATTCATCGCTCTTTATTACGTTTATGTTTTATATCTTAATTACACATATTGGCTTTTATGAGATGGTTGTAATTATTGGCCATGAGTGGTACACATGGTCGCTTTATTTATGCTACGAGTATCATACTACCTACATAGTCTCTGAATATGACTCATTGTTTATAAAGTGAATGCATCACTCTTGTCTCATTTCTAATTTGATATTCTAATTCCTATCTCTGTATTTGTGATGAAAGGTACAACTGGGGAGGTACAAGCAACTCAGGATCTCTAAAAGAGTCTCACATCATTCGTCCACCCTCATGTTCCGACAATTGCAAAGATCGTGTTTTATTCAACATTCATGCATCTACCGAACGCAACAGGGCCTTATCAGACATCCTTTGATATTATGCAAGCAAGCTCCGTTTCGGCTTTGTTGTTCCGAGCTTCCCTTCGACGACCTTTTAATAAGGATCCGACAGACTATTCCGTTTTCTGAGGGGTTCAGCAGTTATAATTGATTAACATCATTGACGAAAGAATCAGTGCTACATCCTGTCCTATCCACAAGGAATTTTCTCAGATTGTTTTGTTGAAGATGATCTCACTTTTCGCCCTCTCGGCTTAATTTCTCGGCTTCAACTTCGGCTTATTTCTCTAGCTCGACAACATTGTTCTCCGACATTGAGCGCATCTCAGCCAGCTAGGGTCTGAGGACTCCCTCTCAAGTAGCCATTCTCTGCCACATCGTCCGCTGCTCGGGAGTAGCAACATACTCTAAGTCCCCATGCTCGCCATACGCCAAGTATCATTGTCACCGATCAGTATCTCTGAAAACCTCCCGCCGAGCATCTCAATTCTTATGAACTCAGCACAAGCCCTTTCAAGCTTTACCGCTTTTCTCACTCTTTGTCTTCTCGGCATCCCCGGTATGCTCCTTCTGCTCGTCAAGAATCCGATCATGTTCTCCTATGTGTCAGCATATTTCCGCCAGCTGGGGAGTGAGCACTTCCTCCCGAGCGGCCACATTCCATCTCATTGCCCGCTGCTCGGGATCAGCAACTTACTCTAAGGCCTTGGAGTCATTTGGGAAGAACTTTAACAAGGAAGTTTCTATGATCTTCACGCGCTGACGATCATTTTTGTCAACCAGTACCTTTGGAGATCTCCCATTGAGTTTTTGGGCTTATACCGAGTTTGAGGGTGCCTCGGACATCAGCATCAAGCATCTCAATTCTTATGAACTGAACACAAGCCTCTTGGGGGGCTTACGTTGTAATGGAATAGGTACATAGCCGACATAGGCCGACCTAGACACTGGTAACATATGATCATCTCCCTGTAAAGGATGTTGCAACATTTCCGCCTATCGCCATCAGATTTGGTATCCACCTCTCTCATCGAGGACTTACTTTAATTCAATCACTCACTCACTCTCGATCACGTTCCTACACACTTGCATGCCCACGATCTCGGTTAGCCGACCAGGTCGGCATTGCTACAAGTGGAAAGGAGGACTGCGACCCGATACTTGACCACAGGTCGAATACATCGCGGGCAGAGGAATACACCTCGGCTAAGGTGCTCATTCCGACAGCATGAACCCGTAAAGCTTACGATCCAATTGGTGATGAGACTCTTGACACACCTCAATACAACGGGGTGTAAGAGTCTCCTTTAGGTTTATTCTTTCAGTGTCATTGTTTGAGCACAAAGAATGCTATCAACCATTTGCGATACTCTTCCAGGAAAAGGGTCTTGGCTTTAAACAGTCTTCTATGTCACCTCCAACCTCGGAAATCGGACGTTTGATCTGCCCAGCACAGAAAAGATCTAAACTCGGCTCAGAGTCTATATGACACTTCCCGAGCTGGGGGGCTTATGTAGTGGACCAGACCCATAAGCCGACCGCATGCCTTCAATGCCGACCAACGACTCAACGGATAAGTTTAAAACTCCCTAGTACATGATAAGGATGAAGGACTCACCCTTCTTATCCTCTAAGAGTCACGTCAGCCCTATTGGGCCCAACAGGCCCATAAGGTATCACAACATACCTAACAGGTAATCCCCTATAAGAACCACTATGCTATAGGGGCTAAGGTATGTCTCTCATCCCTACTCTCAAGAACTACGTGTGGCTTGATCCCCTTATCACTGGGGGTACGTAGGACCGGGGTCACCCTCGTCAGCTGCAACAACCCAAAACACACATCATGGTGTCTCCCTAACACCGGGACATCACAGTTATTATTGATGAAGTCCTTTATAGGAGAGGAATGTCATCCCCACTCCTCCGATGTCTTACCTCCGAGGAAGCTCAGGAGACCTTGAACGAGGTCCATGGAGGAATGGGAAGCCATCACGTCGGAGGAAAATCCTTGGCGAGAAAGATACTAAGGGCCGGATATTTCTGGCCAACCTTAGTAATGGATTCCATTGACCATGTTCGACGATGTCCTCAATGCCAATTCTTCAGTGATGTTTACCAGAAACCGTCCGAGGAGCTCCACTCTCTAGCCTCCCCCTGGCCTTTCAGCATGTGGGGGATGGACATTGTGGGACAGTTCCCAACGGCTCCAGGCCAACTAAAATTCATCGTGGTAGCAATAGACTACTTCACTAAATGGATCAAAGCTGAGCCCCTAGCAACCATCACTTCGGCAAGGATCCAGAAGTTTTTCATAAAACAAGTCATCTCCCGTTTTGGCCTTCCCCTCACATTGATCACCGACAACGGCAGTCAATTCGCAACCAACAACTTCCAGATATTAGCTGAGAGTCTCGGGATCTCCCATTGTTTTTCCTCGGTTGAGCACCCCCAGACTAATGGCCAAGCAGAAGCCGCCAACCGAGCTATCGTTGACGGCCTCAAGAAGAGAATCACACAGGCCAAAGGAGCATGGGCCGATCTTATACCCGAGGTCCTCTGGTCAATCAGGACCACGGTTCAGTCCTCAACCGGAGAAACCCCCTTCAGACTCACCTATGGTTGTGATGCAGTCATCCCCATCGAACGAAGAATTCATACCTTCCGAATGAGGGACAGACCCGAGGAGGAAAACGGAAATTTGATAAAAGAAAACTTGATTTTGGCCGAGGAGATCCGGACGCCGCTTCTGCTCGGGAAAAGAAAGCGAAAGAAAGGCAAGCCAAGCAGTATAACAAAGCGGTACAACCCAGGTCTTTTGAGGTCGGCGATCTCGTTCTTAGGAGGGCTGACATCGGTCTTAAAAACCGAAGAGACGGGAAATTTTCTCAAAACTAGGAAGGCCCTTACAGAGTCATCTCAAAAACACACTCTGGGGCATATAGACTAGAAACCGTTGAAGGGGCTGAGCTTAAAAATTCTTGGAACGTGGCAAAACTGAGAACCTATTTTAGCTAGGTTTACCTCAGATGTTATCGGCTGCCCCAGTTAAAAGTTTAAATTTTGTCTTCATAATTTTATCTTCATTTCTATTAATATTTCGCACTTACTTTTCCCAATCATGCTCTCATCTTCCACGTGGGGACATACCCACCTTCTCAATCTAAAAGCAATGTACTCATGATAATTAATGAATAGTACAAACTTGCTCATACTCAAGTACCACAGTTTTATATACGTACGTACTAGCTTCTCATTTAGCACTAGCCACCTAAATGTTGCATGGCGCTATGCACATCCAACATCTCCCAGATAAGATCGGCTCATATGCACAGTGTACAAGGGACACCCGGTAAAGAACAGACTGCTGTGAAATGTTTATACATAGCTTCACTCAGCACTCTCTTTTACATCGGGGCCGAGGACACCCACCTCGGCTAAGGTGGGTAGATCCGAGTTCCCTACCGTATGCACTTATATACAGTACCTTTATTCAGAGGAAAACTTATAAGATTACTGCACTTACTGAGTCGTCCGAGTTTAACATTGGTAAGTTTTAAATCCGATCAAAATACAACGAGTTGGTAAAAAACTTGTATCCTCAAAGGTAGCTTTACTTAATTATTTAAAAATGACCTCGGACTCTATACGAATGCAACAAGTTAGAATAAAAACTTGCATAGATTGATAGTATGCAACAAGTTGAAAATGGAAAGAACTTGCATAAAAACAAAATGTTGTACACAATAAAGTTAAATACAATCCAACACTGTCAAACATGTTACAAAAAACATTGATAAGTCACAAATCACAAGCTGCCCAGCATAAGGGACTTATGCTGCTTCATCTTCGACATCAGATAGGACAACCGAGTTCGGGTTGAACTCCTCATCTGCCTTCTCCACCAAAGGGTCGGGCAGGTTCTCCTTGGGTTGGTTTAGGTCGACTTCAAGCCCGTCCTTGTCATAATCGACCATTTTCCCGTCCTCCACCCCGAAACCAGCAGAGGCGCCAAAGTACCGTATTTGGAGCCCTTGGTTCAGGTGCAGAATCTGCTCTATCGCGCTGGTAAAAACTTTACCCGCCGCCCTCTCAAGGTTGAAATCCGCTTCATGTGCGGCTACTTTGTGTTTAAGAGCTTGAGCGGCTCTTCTTTTCAACAGTGTTCTCACCTTCTCCATCTCGGCTAGTCCTTCTTGCCGACCTTCCCCTTTTGCAACCGCCGTCGCCCGGGCCAGGGCCTCCTCCTGACTCTTCCGGAGAACCTCTAACTTCCGCCAGTGTTCCTCCTTTAACTCGGCCAACTTTTGCTCAGCCGAGCTTTTATTCTCCCTCAGCTCCGCCACCTCCGCCGCCATATCAGACCGGGCCTTCTTCCTGGCCGGCGACACGCCCTCCGCAACGTCATCGGCGACATCGGCCAACACATTGAAAAAGTTAGTCGACCTTCTTAAATGATAAGCCAACCCTTCGGCCGTCTTCTTCCATTCGGCCCCTGACATCTTCACAAGCGACTCTTTAACCGAGGGCTTAGTAGTAGGAGTTGTTGGCCTTGGGGCACCAGCAACTTGGACAGGCTCGTTACTGGGAGAGGGAGGCTGAGGAGGGGACGAAGTAGCGATCACTGCGGGCTGAGTAGAATGTGGTAGAGCGGAGTCGGCTGACGTCGTCTCGGCCGTCGCGGCATCAGTGGAAGTGCTCTCTGACTTCTTCCTTTTGCGACTCAACGCAACCTTCAACGCCTTAGACGACATCGCTGACCAATATTCCTCTGCAAACAAAAAAGAAGAGACGAAGACAAATCAAAAAAAAAAAGTGTGTGTTTGTATACATATTTTTGCAAGTTACAAGAGCGAGGTTAACTACCAATTTTGGCCAATACGTCATTGTCGGAACACTTCATAAAAACCCCAATATCAAGTTGGACTTTCCGAGATTGATATTCATTTTGAAAGTGATGGACTGTGGCAGCCTCGTCCGCATCAAGAGTTGCACCCGACCACCTTTGTGGAGTACCAAGGTGGCGGTTAAAGAACTCCGAGGTCCACTCTAGGGGAAACCTCGGACCCGTCTCGTCCCGGAACCAAGGTCGGCCAGCACCCACAAATTTATACTTGAAGAACCTGGGTTTAAAGTGCTTCCAGGATTCCGTAAACATCCCGAAGAGTCCACAACGAGCTCGGGCTTTGGCCGATACCCAAAGTCGCCCAGTGACCCCGTCTTTGTTATTGATGAACGGGTTGTACATCCACAGAAAAAGTCAGACTGTGCATACTAATCCCTTGGCCCGACAATATTTCTGAAACGCCCTCAAGAATGACCAAGTGTTGGGGTGGAGTTGCGAGGGAGCTAGACCGAGCTCTTTCAGAACCCCCATCTCAAGGTCAGTAAACGACAAGGTAACGCGAAGGTTGTGAATTAAATCGGCATAAAAAAAGAAGGAGTTGACATCGGTCTTGGTGCAAATTCGGTCATTCGCCGAACAGGGAAGAACTTCGTAAGAAGTACCAGCGGCGTTGCCCGAACAAGGTAATATAATTCTCTTCACGTCGGAGAGTTTATCCTCGGAATCTAGATTAGACCGCACTCCCTTCGGCTCCACATCGACCCATAGATATTGGTCGGCATCGGTGGGCGCAGGATACAGCTCAGGTCGGCTCACGCATCTCCGGGGCGGCATGGTACCTGTGGAAGAACAGGGAAGCTCGATGTCAGTCTTACGGGTTACAAAATAACCCCCAGAAACCCCCCTCGTGTAGGATTCTCATGTTTTGATGCTAACAATCTCTCTCCAAGCAACAACATTGGCAACAAGCAAGCTACACCACATGAAGATTAGAATTAGGATTTTTATTAATTCTATTTCAATGTAATCTTTATTTTATGCAATGCATCTCATTGGTGTGGGTAGCTTAGGTGATTTTAAGAATATTTAAATAATGTTTGATTAAGAGTGAAGATACTTTAAATCTTGATTAAATAGCTTGTGAAAATCATTTTAGAAAAACTATGTTTTTATTCAGATTCTGATCAGTTTACTCGAGTAATAAGTACTGGATCACTCGAGTAATTTATGTCATGACAGGTTAATCGAGTAATGGTTTACACATCACTCGAGTAACTTAATCTGACATGTTTCACTCGAGTGACGTTGTTTGGTTTACTCGAGTAATTCAATCAGTGTTGGGAAAATTTTAAAAGGACTTAATTTTCTCTTTCATAAATATATACTTTCATTCTTACAATTTTTATTATACACTTTTCAAAAGCAATCCAAGAACTATTTTACATCTTTCAAGAGCTATCAAGATTCAACAAGAAATTTTTCTTCTTCACTCTATTTTCTATCATTGTTCAAATATTCTTGAGATCATATTTTTGTTCTTAGTGGTTGTTGAAGATTTGCAATTTGTGATTGCATTATTGAAGTTTCAACACAAGTGAAGAATCTCACAAGGAAGACTTTAAGGATCAAATCAAAGCAAGAAAAGAGGATTGGTTGGAAGCATCTTCAATCAATTAGCAAGGAAATCTAGAATTCTCAAAAGGGGTAGATTAGATCAAAGTGTTTGGTACACACTTTGAGTTGGGTTTTAAGATAGGAGAACTAAGAATCTAGTTGCATCTTAAAACATTGTAAAATCTACATTTGAAGATTTCTAGTGAAGAATCTCTCTTGATTTAAGAGGGGACTGGAGTAGCTTTCAAGTGGGTGAAAGTGAACCAGGATAAATCCTTGTGTCTCTTTTATTTTCATTCCTTGTATTTCATTAATTCATTAACAATCGCATTTTTTAGGTTAGAATTGGGGGTTTCTTAATTCTACTCAATTGATCTAAAATTGCATGTTAATATTACTTGAAATTGTTCATATTAATCATTCATAATTTGTTGAATCATCATAGCATTGTTATTCTTGAAGAACTCCATTGAAAACTCAGTTTTTAATTGAATTTTACCCAGTTTACTCGAGTAAAGTTCTTGTCACTCGAGTAATCTGCTTTCAGTTTTTGAACAATACTCGAGTAGGTTTTCTGTTACTCGAGTGATTTAAAAAATAGATTTCGTAATACTCGAGTGATTTGCTGAATACTCGAGTGAAATTATTTTTGCTTGCGTATTACTCGAGTGAAGACTTGAGTTACTCGAGTAATCTGAACTGAATTTTTAGAAAACTTATTTTTCATAAAACCATTCTCTTAGGTGGACGAAAAATCTATAATAAGGCTTCAATATTCTATTCACCCCCCCCTCTAGACTATATTGAGCCGCTTGCTGGTTTCCAACAAGTGGTATCAGAGCTTGGACGAAAAATCCGAGCCTTAAAAAGCTTTTTCGAAAAGATCTTTTTTACTTGGAAACAATGGGCTCAATTTCAAATCCTTTTGGTGGTGAAGGAACTTCCATTAATCGTCCTCCACTATTCAGTGGTGAGGGTTACGCTTATTGGAAGGTCCGCATGAAAATTTTTATTCAAGCCATAGATATGGAAATTTGGAACGCCATAGAGAATGAATCTTTTGTTCCTCAAACGAAAGTAAATGATGTTGTTTCGATTAAACCTCAATCGAGTTGGGACAATGATGATAAGAAGAAAGTTGCATTTGATTTAAAAGCTAAAAATATCATCACGTCCGCTCTTTCTTATGATGAGTTCTTTCGAGTATCTCAATGTGTTGATGCTAAACAAATGTGGGACACATTACAAGTCACACATGAGGGCACTTCGGAGGTTAGAAGGGCTAGGCTAAATACACTCATGCATGAATATGAACTCTTTCGTATGTTACCTAATGAAAATATAGGTGACATGCAAAAGCGGTTCACTCATATCATTAATCATCTTTCTGCACTTGGAAAAGTTATAACTAATGGTGAAGTTGTTAATAAGATTTTGAGATGTCTTAGCAGGGAATGGCAACCTAAAGTGACGGCCATTATGGAAGCTAGAGACGTGGATCAAATTGACTTAGCAACTCTATTCGGAAAGCTTCAAGAGCATGAAATGGAGCTTGGACGGTTATCCATGAATGAAGATGCCGATAGAAAGAAAAAGGGGATTGCTCTTAAATCAACTTCAAAATCCCTTAAGGCACAAGAGGAAAACTTTCAAGTGGATGACTCGGACTCCGATATAGATGATGAGACCCTTGGCTTGCTAGTTAAAAAGCTTGGTAGGTTCCTTAAGAAAAAGGGGAACTTTAATAGAAATAGACAAAGAGATTCTAAGGACTCACAACCAAGAAATAAGACTAACAAGGATCACATCAAGTGTCATGGGTGTGGAAAGCTTGGTCACTATCGATCGAATTGTCCAACTAATTCTAAGAAGTCGGAAGGTGACAACTCAAAGTTCAACTCATCTAAAGGAAAAAGGGCTTACATAGTATGGGATGAAGTAGAGAGTCAATCAACATCTAGCTCGTCGGATGATGAAGAACTTGCAAATCTATGTTTAATGACAAAGCTTGATGAAGAGGAATCTTCGAGCATTAAATCAAGTGAGAACGTCAATGAGGTAGATTATCTTTCCGATGCTAGCTCAAGTTCTAATTCTCCTTCATTCAATGAATTGTACAATGTGTATGTAGAGATGCATAAAGAGTTGAAGAAACTTGCTAAAATAAATGTTGAAAGAAAGAATTTCATAATGAAGCAACATGAAAAGATAATTGAACTTCAAAAAGATTTAGAAGAACTTAAGCTTCAAAATGAAACTCTTGAACTCATTTATGCAAACTCTACATGCAATTGTGAATTGAAATCAAATGAGACTCCATCTTGTGAAAATTGCAAGTCTTTGGAAAAAGAAGTTTTTAATTTGAATGATCGACTTGCAAGGCTCATGAAAGGAGATACTTCTTTAGATCATTTGCTTTCAACTCAAAGGAACAATAGCAATAGATCCGGTCTTGGCTATACCAAACCTAAGAAACGCAATTATCGCAAAGTTGGTGGATTTTCAAAGAATAAGATTTCTAAAAACCCAACTTGCCATTATTGTGGAATCTTTGGGCATACCACGAATAAATGTAATATAAAGAAATTTGGTATACCAAGCGGAGAATATATTTGGATTGTTAAGGGGACTTCTCCTCATGCTAACAACAAAGGACCCAAAACCACTTGGGTACCTAAGTCAACCAAATGATATCTTTCTTGTAGGTGTGTCTTCGAACAAAAGAGCGAAAATGGTACTTGGATAGTGGTTGTTCGAGACACATGACGGGAGACAAAACGCACTTCATGGAACTTACTCCGAAAAGTGGTGGAATTGTGACATACGGCGACAACAACAAGGGCAAAATTCTAGGAGTTGGGAAGATCGGTAATGTATCTAACCTTGTCATAGAAAATGTCCTATACGTAGAAGGCTTAGAACACAACTTGCTTAGTATAAGCCAACTATGCGATATGGGCAATTATGTAACTTTTACTCCGGAATTATGCTTCATTAAGTCTTCTATAGATGATAGTGTTAAGTTTGTTGGTCGTCGCTCTAATAACACTTACTTAATTGATTTGGATGAGATAACTTCACTATTTTCAAAATGTTTCAAATCTTTTGATGATGAAATTCGTCTTTGGCATAGACGAATTGCTCATGTGAATGTGAATCAATTAAACAAACTTTTACGAAAAGATTTAGTGATTGGTTTGCCTAAACTAAACTTTAAGCTTGATGGCATTTGTGACTCTTGTCAAAAGTGCAAGCAAGTTAAAAGTTCTTTTAAACCTAAAAATGTGATAAGCACAACAAAGCCTTTGGAGTTAATCCATATGGATTTGTTTGGACCTTCACAAATTAAAAGTTTAGGTGGCAATTACTATGGATTTGTTTTAGTAGATGATTTTACTAGATTCACATGGACTTTATTTTTATCCGCAAAAAGTGAAGTTTATAAATGTTTTAAAAAATTTGCAAAACTCATCCAAAATCAACTAAGTTTTAAAATTGTGTCTATTAGAAGTGACCACGGAGGTGAGTTTGAAAACACTAGGATTGATGCGTTTTGTGATAAGTTTGGTATTGATCATCAATTTTCGGCCCCTAGGACTCCGGAGCAAAACGGAGTTGTAGAAAGGAAAAATAGAATATTAGTGGAACTTGCTCGTACTATGTTGAAAGAATCAAATGTTCCTAAATATTTTTGGGCCGATGCGGTAAACACCGCTTGCTATGTGCTTAATAGGGTTCTTATTCGTCCGCATTTAATTAAAACACCTTATGAACTTTTAAAAGGGCGAAAACCAAATATTTCACATTTTCATGTTTTTGGGTGTAAGGTGTTTGTTTTAAATAACGGAAAGGAACCGGTCGGCAAGTTTGACTCTAAAGCCGACGAAGGCATATTCATAGGTTATTCAACTCATAGCAAAGCATATAGAGTCTACAATAAAAGAACATTAACCGTTGAGGAATCCGTGCATGTTGTATTTGATGAATCTTCGAAAGAAGATTGTGTTGTTTCTTGTGATGATAATATAGGTACATTTTTGGATCATGAGAATTCAACACCACAACAAATGGAAGAGAATCAAAATGAAGATAGAGAGGTGCAAGCACAAGATAAAGACTTAGCACAAGAGATTCAACCTCAATTACCAATAGCTTGGAAGTCCAACAAAAATCATCCGATTTCTAATATCTTAGGTGACATTGCGAAGGGAGTGGTAACCCGACGCACTTTAAATAATTTTTGTTATTATGTTGCCTTTGTATCTCAAATAGAACCTAAGAATATCAAAGAGGCTCTTCAAGATGATCATTGGATTATGGCCATGCAAGAAGAATTAAATCAATTTGAAAGAAACCAAGTTTGGGAGCTTGTGCCAAAACCCGATGATCGTCCTGAAATTGGTACTCGGTGGGTCTATAGGAATAAGTTAGATGAATCGGGTATTATTGTTAGGAATAAAGCTAGGTTGGTAGCACAAGGTTATAGTCAAGAAGAAGGAATCGATTATGATGAGACATATGCTCCCGTTGCTAGACTAGAAGCTATTCGTATTCTTCTCGCTTTTGCTTCAATTATGAATTTTAAATTGTTTCAAATGGATGTTAAGAGCGCCTTTCTTAACGGATACATTCAAGAGGAAGTTTATGTGTCACAACCTCCCGGATTCGAGAGTTTTGAGCATCCGGACTACGTTTTCAAACTGAAAAAGGCTTTGTACGGTTTGAAACAAGCTCCTAGAGCTTGGTACGATCGACTAAGCAATTTTTTATTACAAAAAGGTTTTAAACGAGGCACTGTTGACACTACTCTTTTTATTGAACGTTCCGGTAAGGATATTTTATTGGTTCAAATATATGTTGACGATATTATATTTGGTGCTACTAACGATAACTTGTGTAAAAAGTTTTCAGAATTGATGCAAAGTGAATTCGAGATGTCAATGATGGGAGAGCTTACATTCTTTCTTGGCCTTCAAATAAAGCAGCTTAATGATGGCATTTATATTCATCAAAGTAAATATTGTAGAGAGCTTATCAAACGTTTTGGAATGGATTCGTGCAAATCCGCTTCTACACCAATGAGCGTTGCATGCTACCTAGATCAAGATGAGGCTGGAAAAGCGATAGAGGTAACGAAGTATCGTGGTATTATTGGTAGTTTGTTATACTTAACTGCATCTAGGCCTGACATCATGTTTAGTGTATGTATGTGTGCACGTTTTCAAGCAAAACCGAAAGAGTCGCATCTAACTGCTGTCAAAAGAATAATGAAATACTTAAAGGGTACAACAAATACTGGACTTTATTATCCTAGGGATGCTTTTCTAAAAGTTATAGGTTATTCGGACTCTGACTTTGCCGGTTGTAAAGTTGAGCGAAAAAGTACAAGCGGAACATGCCATTTAATTGGTAGTTCACTTGTATCGTGGTTTTCCAAAAAGCAAAATTGTGTAGCTTTATCAACCGCCGAGGCCGAATACATAGCTGCAGGTAGTTGTTGTGCTCAAATTTATGGATGAAGCAACAATTATCTGACTTTGGTTTAAATTTGACAAAAATCCCTATAAAGTGTGATAACACTTCGGCAATTAATTTGACTAAAAATCCAGTATTACACTCAAGGACAAAGCATATTGAAATTAGGCATCACTTTTTGAGAGATCATGTTCAAAAAGGTGATTGTGTTATTGAGTTTGTTCAAACTTCAGATCAATTAGCTGATATTTTTACAAAACCATTACCAAGGGACACATTTTATAAGATTCGAAGAGAACTTGGTATTTTTGATGAATCAACTATTAGCTAATTGTATTTGATGCTTTTTGAAATCACCTTCAAGCCTATTTCAATGTGATTTGTATTTTGAGTTGTTGTATCTTATTAAAGTGTTTCTTAACTTTTTGATATGTAGTCATGTGTGTATGTGTTCTATAATATGCTAATTGCTTTATTTGTATGTGTGTTTCTTGCAAAATGCTAAGTGTTTCTCTGTGTTTGTGCATGAAAAATGTTTTTGCATGAAAAAATTGAAATTTTTAAAAATCTGGACAGTTCACTCGAGTAACAGATTTTTTCACTCGATTAATTTTAAAATCTCTTTCGTATTACTCGAGTAATTCTGTCTGTCACTCGATTAATTTTAAAATGACTTTCGTATCACTCGATTAAGTTCATCCATCACTCGAGTAATTTTTTTATCTTTCGGCATACTCGAGTAACATTCTTTTTCACTCGAGTACTGCTCGAATCACTCGAGTGACGTATGAACATTACTCGAGTAACTTACGTGATTTTAAAAGCTGAACTGTTGAAATCTGCATCATTTTCACGACTTTTTCTCTCTCTTGTTCGTCTTTCTCTCTTCTCTCTCATACGGGTCTTCATCAAATCATCATTTCACTATCAACCTCCTCAAAAGAAAGCAAAGCAAGGAGCAGGTCGTAATGATCCTTGGTTTTCTGGAATCAACCGAGATTTGCGGGAACCGGCATTTATCAATCGCTCTTTTGGTCTTACAAGGTATGTTAAGTTTGTTTGGTTGCGTAAGGAGCAATTTCCGTTTGTAGAGGATTTAGAATTTCAGAATTTGAAGAGGTTTTTGGAATTTGAGACTCATTATTACCCTAGGCTTGTCAGACAATTTTATCAGAATTTTACTAAGCTAGATGGTGAGTATCAAACAATTGTTAGAGGACATCATTTTGTTATAAAGCCTGCGGATTTGACTATGATGTTTGGTTTAGAAAACAAGGGAACTTTTATTGGTGATACTGAATGTCTGGATTTGAATGTGGATACTACTCAGATTTATACTGATTTGTTGCGTACTGGTGAATCTTGGGGTGATAGGACTACTAGAACTGTATCACCTTTGCATGCTGTGGATAGGGTGCTCATGTACATTGTCTCTTATTGTTTGATTCCTAAATGCAATCAAAATTATGCTCAATTGGGAGATGATGATCTTACTTTGTTTCATGGGATTAAAAAGAGGTATGAGATGAATTGGAATAAAATGTTTTTAGCTCGTATGGAAGCTGCTGCTCAATCTCCTCCTACCCAATTCTTGCCATATCCTATGCATGTCACCAAGATCATGAGGTATTATCGTGTTCCAATCCCTGATGATGAGCCAGCTGAAATGGAAAAGAAAAATAACTGGTGTCTTAATGATTCGCACATTAGTTATATGAAAATTGCTTGGCATAGGGAAAGTCGCACTTGGTTATGGAAATCACAGATTAAGGAAATGGCTGAAGCTGCAAAGGCTGCAAGAGTTTCAGGTTCTAGAAAAAGGAATTTACTTGCTGATAGGGCTGGTGCATCTTCTTCTGTTCCTCCTTCTTCTACTGATCCGATAGATACCGATCGTGTTGAGGACTATATCGATTTGGATAATCTTGGTACTCCATTTGATGCACAGGCTGCTCATGAGTCATTGGTTGAGCACATCAGTGCTCAATTCACTCAGTTGGAGATGAGACAGGATGTGAAGAATATTGCCATGGAGCATCGTTTGATGGATTACATGTCTGGACTCTTTTCTCATCATTTCCCTTCTACTCCACCTAATTCCTAGACCTGTGGATGCTGATGATGATTGATGTTGCTTTCTGTTGCATGTTTCATTTGCATATTGCTGGTTATTTTTCTGTCTCATGTTTCTGACTCTGTTGCTACTATATTTTTTTTTTCAGACCTTGCGTATGGTCTCGTTTGGTTAGTTTCGTTTTGCTTATCTGCTATGATTTGCTGCATAGTGTGATACTCTGATATTATGGTGCTATATTCGTTGTGCGTTTATATTCGTTGTTTATATTCGTTGTGGCACTATTATGGTTTATTTTGGTATTGTCTTTATTGTTATATATTTTATATACCATTGTGAACTACTTACCTTCAACTTTTGGCAAAGGATTTTTCTCAAAAATTTAATCTTTTTAATGATGCCAAAAGGGGGAGAATATTTTTTGTTGATGTTGTTCTTGTAGGTTTAGTTTTATTATATTTTTCCTAGATGTTTTACATTTAGGGGGAGTATGTTAAAACTTAGTGCTTAATTTGAAAGGAGGTTTGTCATCATCAAAAAGGGGGAGTTTGTAGGATTCTCATGTTTTGATGCTAACAATCTCTCTCCAAGCAACAACATTGGCAACAAGCAAGCTACACCACATGAAGATTAGAATTAGGATTTTTATTAATTCTATTTCAATGTAATCTTTATTTTATGCAATGCATCTCATTGGTGTGGGTAGCTTAGGTGATTTTAAGAATATTTAAATAATGTTTGATTAAGAGTGAAGATACTTTAAATCTTGATTAAATAGCTTGTGAAAATCATTTTAGAAAAACTTTGTTTTTATTCAGATTCTGATCAGTTTACTCGAGTAATAAGTACCGGATCACTCGAGTAATTTATGTCATGACAGGTTAATCGAGTAATGGTTTACACATCACTCGAGTAACTTAATCTGACATGTTTCACTCGAGTGACGTTGTTTGGTTTACTCGAGTAATTCAATCAGTGTTGGGAAAATTTTAAAAGGACTTAATTTTCTCTTTCATAAATATATACTTTCATTCTTACAATTTTTATTATACACTTTTCAAAAGCAATCCAAGAACTATTTTACATCTTTCAAGAGCTATCAAGATTCAACAAGAAATTTTTCTTCTTCACTCTATTTTCTATCATTGTTCAAATATTCTTGAGATCATATTTTTGTTCTTAGTGGTTGTTGAAGATTTGCAATTTGTGATTGCATTATTGAAGTTTCAACACAAGTGAAGAATCTCACAAGGAAGACTTTGAGGATCAAATCAAAGCAAGAAAAGAGGATTGGTTGGAAGCATCTTCAATCAATTAGCAAGGAAATCTAGAATTCTCAAAAGGGGTAGATTAGATCAAAGTGTTTGGTACACACTTTGAGTTGGGTTTTAAGATAGGAGAACTAAGAATCTAGTTGCATCTTAAAACATTGTAAAATCTACATTTGAAGATTTCTAGTGAAGAATCTCTCTTGATTTAAGAGGGGACTGGAGTAGCTTTCAAGTGGGTGAAAGTGAACCAGGATAAATCCTTGTGTCTCTTTTATTTTCATTCCTTGTATTTCATTAATTCATTAACAATCGCATTTTTTAGGTTAGAATTGGGGGTTTCTTAATTCTACTCAATTGATCTAAAATTGCATGTTAATATTACTTGAAATTGTTCATATTAATCATTCATAATTTGTTGAATCATCATAGCATTGTTATTCTTGAAGAACTCCATTGAAAACTCAGTTTTTAATTGAATTTTACCCAGTTTACTCGAGTAAAGTTCTTGTCACTCGAGTAATCTGCTTTCAGTTTTTGAACAATACTCGAGTAGGTTTTCTGTTACTCGAGTGATTTTAAAAAATAGATTTCGTAATACTCGAGTGATTTGCTGAATACTCGAGTGAAATTATTTTTGCTTGCGTATTACTCGAGTGAAGACTTGAGTTACTCGAGTAATCTGAACTGAATTTTTAGAAAACTTATTTTTCATAAAACCATTCTCTTAGGTGGACGAAAAATCTATAATAAGGCTTCAATATTCTATTCACCCCCCCCCTCTAGACTATATTGAGCCGCTTGCTGGTTTCCAACACCTCGAAATCGTCCCGAGGGGCGAGCACCTTCCCTCTACCACAGATACACCCCCCCATTCGTATCCACTCATTCCTCCGCCAACAATCCCGAGGTTAGGCTACCTCAACGGGATCAGCCTATAAAACTTATCCCTCATATTCCTCTAAAACCTATCCCTAGGTTATACTCATATTCCTCGTCGACCTCCAAGGAAGAGCAGGAGGAGGAAGAGGGGCCGTCCTCTTCCTCGTTACTAATACGGGATAAGCAAGTCATTACAGACCATTCCCTAACCCGTCCCCTACTCATAATAAACCCAGTGTATCCCTTCAACTCCTGGAAAAATAAAAAGCAATGCAAAAACCCGCAAAGCAAGTCCTAAAATGCCCCAAACCCAGAAACGTTATAAGCCACCAATTGGATCCCCCAAGGCTAGCACAAAACCCAACAGACAGAAAAAACCACCCCTATAGAAACAGAAGGGAAAAAGAAGTGAGAGAATACCTCAAGTATGCAACCGCGAAGAACGAAGGGGGTGGGGAGTGATTTGTTATCTGCGGAGAAAGAAGGAGAGAAGAGCACAATTCCAGAATGTAATCTCGAGAGAAGGTGGGAGAGTGGATCTTGTGTAAGTGAAAGAAGGTGCAGCCGTGTGGTGGAAAGAAGAAGCAGAACGGTTTGTGCCTAGATAAGGGAAGAGGAAACACCTTCCCTCCACTTTCGAAAGTTGGGCCAAGCCTAAAAGGCCCAACCCAACATGCAGCCATACCAATTGGGACACGTGTCATGTAGCAGCTGAAACAGTGGACCTCGTGCAACGTCACAGTAATGATGACGCTTCGAAGGTCGTGATCTCTGACACGGGTCAGATCCAGTAAAATCAAACGTCACATCGGTACGGGTGACTTGACAACTGTCAAGCCTGCTCTGTCATAATGAAAGGACATCAGAAACAGTTGGATCCAACTTACCGGCAACTCATCGTCCGAACTCCCTAGAACCTCGGAGCAAGGCTCAGATAGCCTTGGCCGAGCTGGGGGGCTTATGTGGCGAACTCGGCCCATGTGAGGTGGACCTGGGAAAAGGACATAAACCAGAACCTTGGAACAAGGCTCAGATAGCCTTGACCGAGTTGGGGGGCTTATGTGGTGGACTCGGCCTGGCCGAGGTCCTTAAACCGCCTCGCCGAAGTCTTGAGGACTCTTCAGGAAGCCTTATGAGCGCTTGGCCGAGCTCAATGCTCAACGGCCGAACAGATGCCAGGTACAGGCCGACCTCGTTTTCCCACTCAGTTCCGACACCCAGGTCCGACACCTCCCCAAGTCCGACATCTAGGACATGAAGACAGCTCATTACCTTATCCACAAGGACAACTCATTACCTTATCCACAAGGACAGCTCACTACCTTATCCACAAGGACAGCTCATCCAACCTTATCCGCTCCTAGCTCAGTACAGGCTGACCCTACTTGGGCCTAAAGCAAGCCCATTAGGGCAACCAGCTCCCCCCTATAAGTAGCTTAGTACTACATGGGGCTCAGGTACGTCCTCTAACCCTAATTGCCACCCTCACACACCAGTGATTAGGGTTGCTTCTTGGCTCTTTCCCTTAGCCATCTGAGGACTTCCCCCAAACATCACATATTAACCCTAGACAGAGGCTCCTTCGAAGGTCATCTCCTACACCCTCGGAGGTCCTCGCCGTCTAGGACATCACAGAGCTATTTTTGTAAATGTGGTTTGATTAAAGGTTTGCAATCGGAAAACAATAGCGCAACTGTGAATCATGCAGATCTTAATCCTTTCACATCATACCAAGGTGAGAGAGTAGCAACCTTTAGACACAATGACACCATGTTAATCATTAGGATGATTTCGACCATCTCAAAAGTCGGAATCCGAGTTACGTGTCAAGACACGAGATGACAATTGGTTGTGTATGTTTAGTCGTCCTTCGTGCGATAGTAACTTTATTTGTATGATGTTGTTATGACTATATTATGTTATGCTATTATGGAAATAAGTATGATATGTTGTTTAAATGAATTTGGAAATGATAATGAATATGCTGTGAATGTTCCAATGAAGTTGTGTAATTGAGAAATATTGTTATATAAGTTATGCAAGATTATTGATTAAGAGTTTATGATCATGGAAATATTGGAAGGAGCAAGACTTTGTATTTTTGATCTTGTTTTAAGAGAATTTGTAAATGATTAATGTTGTGACAATGCGAAGATAATGCTTGTGTACAGTGATGGTGCATCGTGGCACATTGACTTGTAATTTTCCCCTTAAGTGACGAATCACGTGAATAACTGTGCCGTGGTTTTGTCTTGTGGATTCCACTGTACAATAGGGAGTTTGTTTTGCTGTGGTCCCTTAGAGGTCGAGGCCCGTTAGAAGCGCGACTTAGAATGGGTCGACCAACTTAGGTTAATAAAAGACTTAAAAGATTTAAAATACTCTGAGTTTAAAATCCTTTCTAACTACGTTGAGAGAGAAGTAGTGGAGAGGAAAGATACCGTATACTTGGAGGTCGTGCATCCCTCCGAGTGGTGATTGTGATAGGGGAGGGCAATGACGGTGACTCGTCAAGAAGCCTATGAGCGCTTCCCTAGGCGGAACGATGCTGCAATGATCAAGGTCACCTGCTGGGCGTTGATCGTAGTAAGTACTACAACACGAACTAGGGATAGAGCTGTCACCTCCTTGAACAAATTCTAGATGGTGTAGAGGGAATCCGAATGGGACTAGAAGCCATTGTTTTTGTGAAATGATGAATTGATATTGTATTTTGTTTGCTGGCCAACTTGCGTGGTTTCAGCTGGTACGTACCCTTTGGCTTTGATGTCAGCATGGTTAGGATTCCTGTGCATCCCATCTGCTTTCCGAACTAGGATGTGGTTGGATATTGAAGGAGGAGATGTATCGAGTGTGCTAATTGCCCTACCTCAATGATTTCTCTCCCTAAATCATTGATGGTCATGAAAGACTTAATGGAAAAACTTTATAGGTAGAACTCTTGAATAATGATATGAAGTTGTTATAATAATGAAGTTGTAATAATATAAGGAATAATCCTGTGGCATGAATTTATTACAGAATGTTATGGTTCTACCTTGTGTTAGTCCTAATGCGACCCATGGAGTAAGCCCATGCCGTCGACGTCTTGATCGTCTGGTCGCTAACTCTCTCTATTTTCTGTTATACTCTTGTTTTTATCTATGGAAATTATTAGATGGCGGACCGATTACTTCGGTTGGAGATGTCTCCTTTAATGGGGGGACAATGGCATAGGACTGCGAATGGATGGATCTGGGAGGGACCAGCGAGACTCGTTTTTGCCGATCGAGATCACGTATTATGAGGAGTAGCTATGGACCGTGAGGAAGTGCGTTATCGTTTGAGGGATCTTATGCCGGATGGACCTCGGGCTTTTCATAATGCTCCACCTGCTAATCTCCATGATGGCGAGGAGGAGGACCCAGAAGAGGAGGAAGACCCAGAAGAGGACCCAGAAGAAGAAGAAGATCCGGAGGAGGACCCTGACGAGGATGCGCATGGCGACAAGTAGCTTAGTTCTTAGTAGTATTGATCTCTGTTTTTGAGTCTTGGATAACGGACCCTCTGAGTATCTTTATGTACACCCGATGGGGAGATTATGTTATTTCGCTTTTATTTTGGATAATGGCTGTTGAGCCGAAACTCTTTTCATTATAATGGTTATTTTGGAATTAATATAATGATGATTTGTTCCGCATTTCAAACTATTACATTTTGTGAATGGATATATGTAGTGGCACTTCATTTTGGAAAATAGAATTAAATACAAGTAATGGAAGGAAACCTTTTCAAGAAACTAAGTTGTTTATGTAATATAATCTTTGGAAAGACAAGTTGAGAAAATATTTTTGGAAACTAAGTTCATTTGCAAACTTACCTTTTAATGATATATTGTAATAAATGCAAAAAAAAAAATGGCGCAAATTTTTAGCGAAAATTCTATTTCCAAATTGGGGTGTTACACCATGCATGAATGCATATAATATTTTTCTCAATTTGGTTGACCATTAATTGATGTCCCAATTTCCATTTTCAACACATAAAGCCTATAACATCATTAAGAGTTCCATATTTTCTGAGTAAAACAGCTTAACTTGAGGTTCTATGAATTATCTCATAAAGTCACACTTTAGTATTGAAGGTAATTAGATTAGTATTAAATTGAACAAAATTAATTAAAATGGCACAAGTAAGTTCAAGTTATAATTCAATTGATTTTTCACTGCTGTCAGTCTCTAACAGGTTAAGACAGATTCTAACCGGTTAGAACCTGCAGCAAAACCAGAAATCCTTTAATGCTTAATACCATTTTAATTTCCAATCCAATCTAATACTCAAATAGGTTATGAATAACTTAAACACCTCAAATTAAGCTTGTTCTTATGTTAAGAGTCTCATGGAATCAATACCAAATGGACATATTTTTCCAAAACCAAATCAATATCATCACTTTCATTAAGATATGGAACTCAATTACAAAACCTTAAGTCCATGAACATTCTCAGTTCATAATAGATAAATTACAGTTAAGTTTGATTGGAAGAGTTCATTGAAAATGTTGTAAAACCTTTGATTAAATTTCTGAACTTCATTTTTCATGTCTGACAGATTCTAATCGGTTACTCAGCAGTTCTAACCGGTTAGAAACTGCATAAACAACACACTGATTTAAGGTTTTTCATAACATTTCCCATTCCACTCATTTCCAATCAAATTCAACCATAAACAGAGCTTCAATTCCATAAAGTAGACATGTTCCAACACTTGATTACATCCAGCACTCATGCATTTCAAATACACATATCAAATTGCATGAAAAAGGCATAAATGACAACTTAGCATACCAAATTCACATATACTGAAATTTAACACCAAATTATCATACATTCAGCTTGCATTCATCAATTGAAACTTGCTCTAAGTCCTGGAACAAGTTAAATTGGCCTCCAAGCCTTTGTCCTCTAAAGCCTATGTCCTTTATGAGTCTCATGGTGACTCATACCTAAATTACTACTCATTATTCTCATTCTAGTGATTAATTAGCTTCTCCCTTATCTTAGAGTTGTGCTTGATGAGTATCAACACAGGGACAACAAGATCAACACAGAAAAACACCAAATTCACAAGCTCTGCTCTCATGCATGACAGTTTTGGTAGGGTTCAGAAATCAGAATTTTTGATACATGAAAAGGAAACAAATTGGGGAAAATGGTTAGATTATGTTCTAGGTAACATGCACGAACTATAGACACAAGAATGGGACTCAAAGAGTGCATGTACTCACCAAAATCAGACTTCAAAGTGAGCTTCACGAATCTGATTCTGGTTTTTGACAGAATAAACACCTCCACTTCACAGCTTGATTTCTCCTTGCTCCCTCACTCTCAACTCACAATCTATATATCACTGCAAAGCTTAAAGATGAAGCTTTGCAATGGTGTATTGATTGTAACATAACTCTACACACACAGAGAGAATTGAAGGGACGAAGTTGCTACTTCAGAACAGGGAATCAACACCAACACTTGAAGAAATGAGCCAAATTCCATCAAATTGATGGTTATTTATAAGCAATTCAGGGTTACATGCAGAGAGACGCGTGTTCCCCACTATGCATGAGAATGATTCGTGGCAATTAACGAAGATTAGTGGGTGATTACTCATCAAAATGCACTAACCCTAATTCTGGGTTCATCGTCTAACCGGTTACAGGGCATGTTGATGTGCCAGCAAGTGTACTGGGTCAACGAGTAATATAGTCTATGGAAGACCGAATATCGTCCCATAGGGAGTTGTGTTTTTAGTATATTTTCACCTTAATGTAATTAAAAATAAATCCTATAACTAAAAAGTTGTTTAATTTAAAATTCAGATTTGAAATCAATAATTAACTAAACTAAAAAGTTGCTGAAATTAAATAAAACTTGAGAAACTATGGGAGAAAGTGGTTAGGAACTTTGGTTGCATTGTAGGTTTCACTTATTCAATTATAATTTAGATTTTCCTTTAATTCATGGAAAATTCCTCTCAAATAGCAATAGTTAGATCTCTCTAACATTACCCTTATTCTCTAAATACTTAATCCTTGATCTCTCAACAAATTACGATATTAGAAAATATCATATTCAGCACAAGGGAATTACCAAATCAATAATCATTTAATCATATCTCTATAACTAAACTGATTATACCGTTAATTGCATGACCTATTCAAAATCCTAACTCTCGTTACGAATTAAGAAATCCAAAACATAAATTGATCAGGTTTACGTATGCAATAAAAACACAATTAACGCATGAATTAAAAACAGGAAAACTCTAAATCATAAATTGAAATAAGCTACGCCATACAAATTCACCTTGTTCCTAACACGAGGGTTTTAGTTACACATAGAAATAAGAAGAATAGAAGACATAATAGGGAAATTCATAGACAAATTACCCCAAATTCTTCAATCTTCAATTGCTCCAAAGTATTGGTAATCTCCCTCTTCAATTCTAATTTCTGTTTTCTCCTCTAGTTGGCTGCCTAACCTAATTCTAAATCACTAATTTATATTTACAAAAAAACTCTAAGTAGAATCCCTATCAATTTATGAAGTTTTGGCCCAATTGGGCTTTTTCTGGTGCACGGGCGCCCCAGGCGCACGCGGTCTCGCGCCCCAGGCGCACGTCTCTGCTGTTTGGCTTTTTCATCAGTAGGCGCGCCCCAGGCGCACCCGTCCACGCGCCCCAGGCGCGCGGGACACTTTTCGGCTCTGTTTCTCTCCGTTCTTTTTCTTGCTTCATGGTCTTTACGTGCTCTTTCCAATTCCATAATTATTTTTCACATTTGAGCTCCAAAATCACCTGAAACAATGAACAAACGATCAAAAAGTTCAAGGGAAACTACAACTACTAAAATTCCTAAAAACTAATAAAAAGATCCTAAGTTTGCTATGAAAACAAGCCAAATCAAAGTAAAAGAGGGTAAAATGAAGTCCAAAAACTATATATATCAGACCCAAATCACTCCCCCAAACTTAGCATTTTGCATGTCCCAGGAAAAAGTAAAATAAAAATTCTAAACAAAAGACAAACTCCCTAAATCAACATATATACACCCCATCTAAGACTACGACTCATGACTCCAACACATATTATCACCAACTATTTACACAATCACAAACTAGTTAGAGTAACAAACCCAATCAGAACTCAGGACTAGTGAACACTCTCAACCTCTCAAATGTTCCTCTCAAAAGTGTATAAGGGTAATGTTTCAATTAAGCACACAAGTTCATCAATGACAAAGTGCTACCATATGCTTGACCATAGACCAACATCTCCACTAAAATTATCAATTGCACACAAAAATCAAAAGGTCTTAATATTGGTTGTAATGGGGCCTGGCTGAAGTGTTAGGTGAGATAAAAGAAAGAAGAGATAAAACTAAGGGCTAAAATGCAAAGCAAATTTCCCTCAGAAATTATGAATGAGCACTAAGTAGTATTACAATGAATCACAACTCAATCATAACTTTATTCTTCTTCACTTTTCAATTTTCAATTCCTCTACTCTCTTCCTTTTCACTTTCATTTGATTTATTTTTTTTCGAAGGAAAAGAAGTAGGCACAAAACACTTTTCATTTTCTTTTCTTTTTCATCACATTCCACTTAATTGCTCATCCAAAATTCCCAAGGTACTCACAATAAATTCAATGTAATAATTACAGGGTACCAAAGAGAAATCATATATCATTAGGCTCAAAGTGGACAACTAAGGGAACAATTTTCAATGCAACATCTGAAGGCCTCAAAAACACACCTAAGTGCCTTAATCATTTTCATGCATGCAATCAATCATCAATTTTGAAATGGTCACAGGTCAAGTTCTAGAGCACATTTATCAAAGAGAACACACTCATGAACGAATAGGGGTCTCAATATCAGAATATTCAATAAAATTCATACCCCTCAATATAAGGCTCAAATCCTCACAGGCTAAAGTCAGTTCACTAATCACAAGTTCTGAAAGCATTTGTCAAAATAACCAGTTCACAATTATATTTACAGCTCAATCAAATAGAGTTGAAAAGTCAATGAGTCTAAGTCCTAAACTAAGTATATACATGCATCAAAAGAGAAAAAGTCCTAAATCTAGAATAATCACCTACTTTCACTAGAGACACAAACCAACACCAAATATGGGGAAACAATTCAAGTCTGAAAAATCAATTTTTATTTTGTATCCTCCCCCAAACTTAAAGGTTGGCTTGTCCTCAAGCAAACTATTCTACCTAAAAACTACAAAATAAAAATGAAAAACCGATACTAAAAAAAAAACTAACTAAAAATGACAAAGATAAAGATTAAGAATACTACCTATTACATCCACATAAATAGCACTAAACACAAGTGAGATGTTGCTCCCCCAAACTTAATACCTGCAATGGTTAGCACTAGTGCAACAAAGCACCACTAATGGTAGGAGACAACATTCACACCTGCACAAAACTCAGCAATATAGATGCAACAAGATAATAGTCAAAATAAATATCCATGCATTAAAAATAAATTAAATCCTAAAACAAAATGCAAAACAAGTTCTAATATCACAAGTACAGAGCAGGGTGGGGAAAATACATCAGATATAACAAATAAGAACATTCCCCAAACTAATCCTCATCCATCCCCCTAGCATCTGGCTCAGGCACATCGACCGGATAGTCCAACAGACTCCTCTCATAGTCCGAATAAGGGCGCAAATCAAAAGTATATCCCTGATCAGCACTCCAGGCTCTCATAATATCATCACGGACCTCGTCCCCGTGTAACTGGACACGTTGGAACTCAGCCTGCTGCCGTAAATACCGCCCCTGCAGTGCTTGCTCCCTCATCATGGACTACATCATAACTCTCAGGTCCTCCACACCATCCAACGACTGTGCTGGTTGGCGAGAAGGTCCTGCTCTATCCTGGACTGGAGGCTGGGGGTCAAGAATAATCAGTGGGTGTCTATACTCTCTGGCTGTCCTAATAGCAAGTAAAACATAATTGTCCCAGACAGCTCTAGTCAACATGGTGGCCCTCTTAATCTCAGTCATCTCATCATTCCCAGGCACTACCCCCACAGCAGAACACAACTGGTGTATCACCCAAGGGAATCCCACATATCCCTTATCACTCAAAGCAAAGTGGTGCAACTGATCGGAAATCAGCGACGCCGCATCAACAACAATACAAGATTTAAGGACATACACTAATCGGCAAATAGATGGGGGAATCTCAGTGTCATGGGAATGAGGGTACAAGTTGTGCATAATGAACCGGACCCAAAACCGGGCAGCTCCCTGCATATTCCTCTGAGACACATGTTTTGGCCTTTGATTAATATTAAAATTCCAAGTTTTTCTAGCCAAAAACAAGTGTTTCTGAAGCATATCCAAAGGATACATACCCCCATCCTCATAGCTCTCAGTGTTGAACAAAGCGGGGGCCATATTAGGCGAGTAGCTAGGAAGGCTTAGGACACGTGCTATAGTAGCAGAATCATAAGGCACTTCCTTGCCCCTCACATAAGCAACCCTCTTATGCTTAACTGTACCATTTAACAACTCCTCCTTCTTCTCTAATTGGGCACGCCACCAAGCATGCTAATAAAACTCCCACACCAACTTCTGACTCAAATACTCCGGTGGACCTCTAACCCATGATTCCCATTTGTTCTCATTAACGACCTCCATCACCTCCTCTACACCTCTAAGTTCGACCACTGGCTGACCGGAAACGGCCTCATCAAGGACCATACCAATTTCCGGCTGCACCTTCCGCTTAACCATCTTCCCATCATAAAACTCGGAGACTTTCAGATGCTCAAAAGTCGTCCCAACCTCTCCACTAGTGTCCACCATAGGCCTCTTTCCTCTTCTCAACATGTTTTAGTTCAAAAAAAATGC
Organism: Crotalaria pallida; assembly: GCA_037953625.1. Lineage (NCBI taxonomy): Eukaryota > Viridiplantae > Streptophyta > Magnoliopsida > Fabales > Fabaceae > Crotalaria > Crotalaria pallida. The sequence continues at coordinate 47,025,541 of CM075649.1, read as the reverse complement.
AAAAGGCAATTTATTGAACACCTAGAAGGCAGCACAAAACCTTCAAAATTTTAAAGAGAGAACTCAATCCTAACCTTCCAAATCCAATTAAATAAGACCAGAGAAGGATAGAGAAGAGATTCTTACCTTAAAACGATTAAAAATTCGTGCTCCTTAGCCCTTTTTTAGAAAATCTGAATTGAGAAGAGAATGGAGGAGAATGGGGTTTTTGAAATTTTTTGATGAAAACGGAGAGAGATTGATGATGAGGATGATGATTAATGGAAGAATGAGTGATTAATTTGATGAAATTTGGGTGGATTTGATGGAATTTATGAATTGGGGGTGAAATTGGGGTTAGGGTTCTTAGTTTTCCTTATTTGGGGATGAAAAGGAAGTGGGGGGTATTGTGTTTCTCCCCTCAGGCGTGCTGGCCATAAGGACATAGTACACGCGCGCCCCAGGCGCGCCAGGCCATGCGCCCCAGGCGCGCCTGCGCCCCAGGTGTGCCTGGTCTGTACTGGCACTTTTTTTTCTTTAATAATAATAAAAAAAATGCAGACATAGAAAAAATAAAGAAATAAAACTATCTAAACTATCCTAAACTAAAAAAAATCACCTATCCTAAAGGACCTATCCTAAGGGAGAAATTACTTAAAATTGGGTTGCCTCCCAACAAGCGCTTGTTTAATGTCACGAGCCTGACTCATTGCCCCTAGAAGGGCTTAAGGGAAATTTGTTTCAGAAGGGTGCACAAACTCTAAATCATCAATTTTTTCATTAGAGCTTGAAACACAATTGATTTGGGGGAAGCAATCCGCCGTGCATGGTGGTTTTTCAAAAATATTTATCACAGCTTGCTCACCATTAACACGGAGAATAACCTCTCCTCTAGGAACATCTATGATTACCCCTGCTGTGGCCAAGAAAGGCCTTCCAAAAATTAGAGAAATGTTATCATCCTCCTCTATGTCAAGCACCATGAAATCAAGGGGTAATATAAAATCTTTCAATTTTACCAAGATATCTTCCACCACTCCATAAGGGCGGAGGGCGGTGTTATCAGCTAGTTGTAATAGGATTGGGGTTGGCTTAATCTCTCATATCCCTAACTTATTAAAAAGTGACAAAGGCATGATATTAACACTGGCACCAAGGTCACAGAGGGCCTTACCTGTATAATCCTTGCCGATGCTTATAGGTAGATTGAAGCTTCCTGGGTCCTTCAACTTCGGTGGCAGATTGGATTTTATGATTCTGCTACACTTCTCAGCAATTGGAAATGTCTCTCCAGTGAGCATCCCCTTCTTCTTGGTCAGAAGATCCTTCATAAACCTCGCATACAGAGGCATTTGTTCAAGAGCCTCCGCAAATGGGATATTAATCTGGATCTTTCTGATCATGTCCAGAAATTTCTGAAAGTGCCTCTTGTCTTCATCTTTCTTCAACCTTTGAGGAAAACGCACCCTCAAAGGCAAAGGAAGTGGCTTGGGCTGAACCGGTATGTGATCCGCAGGTGGACCCTGCGTACTCGATGCTCCAACTTCACCTTCCTTCTTCTTTGATGTTGCATCACCCTTAGGCTCCTTCTCTTTGCTTGAATTTTCATTGGTGGCACTCCCCTTGGCAGTTGGTTCATCATATGTTGTGCCACTTCGGAGTGTCACCTTCATGCACCTCTCCTTGGGATTAGCTATAGTGTCACTGGGAAAAGTTCCCAGTGACCTCTCAGAAATCTGCTTGGCAATCTGACCCACTTGCACCTCCAAATTACGAATGCTAGCACCCTGATTGGCAAATTGGGCTCTAGTCTCCTCAATGAACGATTGGGTGGAGTTGGTCAGCTTGTCAAGTGCTATCTCCCAGGAAGGTTTCTGCTGTTGTTGTGGCTGATTCAATGCTGGGTTGTGCCATGAGAAATTTGGGTGATTGCGATATGCTGGATTGTAGGTGTTGGAGTACATGTTGTTTCTATTTCCTCCACCACCCACATATTGTGCTTGTTCCTCAATAGTCGCCGCTTTCCCCATTTCATTGGCACAGTCCCCATTCCTATGGTTCCCATTGCAAAAGTCACACACAAGTGTGCTACCCACTGCTCCCAACTAGTGCTGACCCATCTGCTTCACTAATGCTGTGATCTGATCATGCATCTCCTTATTCTGCTAAATGAGAGTCTGCATCTGGGTAGTGCTCAGCTCTGGATTCTTCAAGATAGTCTTGTCAGCAAGGGCTTGACTACTGTTGTAGGCCATAGTCTCAATTATTTCTTTTGCCTCTTCCACAGTCTTCTTAATCAAGGACCCTCCAGCTGCTACATCAATCATGAATTTGTTTGTGCTCCTCAACCCATCATAGAATAATCGGATCTGCATCCAATCTGGTATAGCATGTGTCGGCACTTCTTCAACAGCTAGTTATATCTTTCCCATGCATCATGTAACAGCTCCCCCTCTGCTTGAACAAAAGAGTTGACATCCTGGCGGAGCTTGGCTTGCTTTCCAGCTGGGAGAAACTGAGCCATGAACTTTTTGACTAGAATATCCCAACTGGAAAGGATTCTAGGAGGCTGATTCCTCATCCATGTAAAGGCCTTGTCCCTCAAAGATAGAGGAAACATACGCATGCGAATCGCTTCATCTGATGCACCTTCTATCTTGAAAAAGTCCAGCATCTGAAGGAAATTGGCTATGTGCTCAGTAGGATCCTGATTAGGTGCACCTGAGAATTGATCCTGTTTGATGAGATGAATATATTGAGGATCAATCTCAAATGCAGCTGCTGAAATTGCTGGCCGGACCACACTTGATGTGCAGACATCTGGATCCAGTGTGTTATAATCAGCCAAAGTCTTCCTTGTGGGTTGGGGTGTTGCATCGAAACCACCAGAACCATGTGATTCAGCCATCTTTCTTGCTTGCTTTGCTTGCTTTTTCAACCGTTTCACACTAAGCTCCAATTCGGGATCAAGTTGCACAAGGCCTCGATTACCTGTAGAGCGCAAAAGCATAAAAACGGTTAAGCAGCACCTGTTAAATTAAACTAAAAAAAATTAAAACAGAAAAATAAAAAGAAAAAAATACAATTTACTAATAACTACACTAAGTACCAAAAATAAACTAAAGAAAACTACTCCCCGGCAACGGCGCCAAAAACTTGTTGATGTGCCAGCAAGTGTACTGGGTCAACGAGTAATATAGTCTATGGAAGACCGAATATCGTCCCACAGGGAGTTGTGTTTTTAGTATATTTTCACCTTAATGTAATTAAAAATAAATCCTATAACTAAAAAGTTGTTTAATTTAAAATTCAGATTTGAAATCAATAATTAACTAAACTAAAAAGTTGCTGAAATTAAATAAAACTTGAGAAACTATGGGATGCAGTGGTTAAGAACGTTGGTTGCATTGTAGGTTTCACTTATTCAATTATAATTTAGATTTTCCTTTAATTCATGGACAATTACTCTCAAATAGCAATAGTTAGATCTCTCTAACATTACCCTTATTCTCTAAATACTTAATCCTTGATCTCTCAACAAATTACAATATTAGAAAATATCATATTCAACACAAGGGAATTACCAAATCAATAATCATTTAATCATATCTCTATAACTAAACTGATTATACCGTTAATTGCATGGCCTATTCAAAATCCTAACTCTCGTTACGAATTAAGAAATCCAAAACATAAATTGATCAGGTTTACGTATACAATAAAAACACAATTAACGCATGAATTAAAAACAGGAAAAATCTAAATCATAAATTGAAATAAGCTACGCCATACAAATTCACCTTGTTCCTAACACGAGGGTTTTAGTTACACATAGAAATAAGAAGAATAGAAGACATAATAGGGAAATTCATAGACAAATTACCCCAAATTCTTCAATCTTCAATTGCTCCAAAGTATTGGTAATCTCCCTCTTCAATTCTAATTTCTGTTTTCTCCTCTAGTTGGCTGCCTAACCTAATTCTAAATCACTAATTTATATTTACAAAACAACTCTAAGTAGAATCCCTATCAATTTCTGATGTTTTGGCCCAATTGGGCTTTTTCTGGTGCACTCGCGCCCCAGGCGCACGCGGTCTCGCGCCCCAGGCGCGCGTCTCTGCTGTTTGGCTTTTTCATCAGTAGGCGCGCCCCAGGCGCACCCGTCCACGCGCCCCAGGTGCGTGGGACACTTTTCGGCTCCGTTTCTCTCCGTTCTTTTTCCTGCTTCAAGGTCTTTATGTGCTCTTTCCAATTCCATAATTATTTTTCACATTTGAGCTCCAAAATCACCTGAAACAATGAACAAACGATCAAAAAGTTCAAGGGAAACTACAACTACTAAAATTCCTAAAAACTAATAAAAAGGTCCTAAGTTTGCTATGAAAACAAGCCAAATCAAAGTAAAAGAGGGTAAAATGAAGTCCAAAAACTATATATATCAGACCCAAATCAGGGCACATCTAACCGGTTAGATACTGTGTAAAATTCAAAAATTCAGCTTTTAATTCCTTTCCCTCCAAAAACCTTTCTAATATTGTTATTAGGCCCTATTTCAAGGATTAAACTATAAAAATTATATTTTCACATAATTTACTAATTGAAAATATTTATTAATTAAACGCACATTATTCATATAATTAAACAATTAAAAGAAAACCTTATAATTTGGAAAATAAACTTTTATTATTAATATAAATATGCAAGGGACAAAATTAGGGGTGTTACATTTTCAGTTTTAATCAAAAGGTTATAGATTCTATTTAGACTTAAAGTCATGTGAATATTGACAATGTGACTAAAAGTTGTCGAACGAACAAAAGTATTATAATGATTTTTGCAAAGCTAGAGATGTTTTAAATGTTTTCGAAAGTATAAGACTCAATTTATTGAAATGATTTTTAACGTAAGTATAAAATGTTTTAGTTTTGAATTACGGGAAGAAAGCGGGGAAAGGAATAGCGGTTCAGCAATTCGAGGAGGACGCTTGGAGACCTGCACGTCTGTTGAGGTGAGAGAGAAGCTTCCTTAAGACACCGTGGTATTTAGGTAACATATTAGGATGTTATCGATCATCTCAAAGTTCGAAACTTCGTGGTTCTAAGTCAGTAGTATAGTGGCAATTGTTTGTGATTGCGTGGCCACTTATACGAAGGAGACAAAGACCACATATTATGTTATGATGTGTTTTGTAACATCCTCAATTTAAATTTGATTATAATATGAACTATGCAAAGTGTTTATGAGAATTACCAACTTTAGGGAAAGGTTATGAGTAGTAATTCAAGCTTGAATGAGAATAGGAGCCTAAGGAAATGAATTGGTGTTTGAAAACCATCAAAATAGGATTTTTCATAGAGTAATCGATTACCTTGAAAGGGACTAATCGATTACAAGCTCTCTGATAGAATCACTTCAATGTTGCAGCAATGGTAATCGATTACCTCATGGAAGTAATCAATTACCTTGTGATTTCCATGAAGTAATCAATTACTTTAAAATGGAGTAATCGATTAGTTGCTCTCTGCTGATTATACTAAAAATGTTGCATCAAAGGTGGTAATCGATTACTGTGAGCAAGTAATCGATTACCCTTGTAAAATCTTGAAAAAAAAATAACACGTGGGGAACACCCATTCGTGGCTTAACTTAGAAGGAAACGATTTCAGCCACTCAAAACAACTTGGAGGCTAAGACTAATACATAAAAGAAAAGAAAAGAAAGTAGAAACACAACAACAACAACAACATAAAGAACAAACTCCTCCCTCTCATCTTCGACTTCTCTCTTCTTCTTCCCTAGGGTTCTTGTTCTCCATCACCAACTCATCCAAGAACAAGTGGGATTCCTTCATTTCCATCAACAACTCTCTTCCTTGTTAGCTCCAAGTAAGTGTTTAAGCCAAGAACCCTTTCTATTTCTCTCCATAAATTCGAATCTCTCTCTCTTACTCCCATGGTGGATTTCAAGCATTAAACCATGGAAATCTCATTGTTTCATGAACCTTATCAAGGAACAAGGCAATAATAACAACCTTTGTTCTTATAACTCTTGTAATAGGTTCCTCCCTCTTCCTTGGATCATAACTCTTATGGTGGCAAACTTGTAAGCTTGTAAGTGGAAATCACCTTATCTCTAAGTATTTGAGGTAAGGGGGTGTGTGTTACGATATTCTAGGGGGTAGTTTGTATTATGTATATAGTGGGTGCTAAGAGTTTAATGTTAGACTAAGTTAAAACCCTAGGATAGTGAATATGTTAGAAAAATATAGAGATGTATTATTTTGTGCATGATTATGAAGATTGTTATTTGACAATGTAGTTTGGTATTTTTGCAAGTTGTTGTTAGGATCAAGAAATATTAAAAGGGCAAGAAAATGAGGGTCTAATAAAAAGTTGAAGCAAAAGGAAAATATTTGAAGTATGATTTAAAAGATTTAAGGCAAAATAAGTGTGTGATCCAGATCTTGTAAGACGTTGCCCGTAGGAGATTGTACACAATGATGGACACACACACCATATAATAATAAAGGTAAAATTGGATTGTGCGATTCCAGATCTTGTAAGACGTTGTCTGACGAAGGGTTTGTCGAGGACCTCGTCAAAAACAAAGTAAATTTAATTTAAACTTGTAGCACAGTGGTGCCCCAAGGTCGTCTCTCGTGGATCAAAGGGAATTTCTTGATTATATTAGGAGTATTTAATAATTTGGGGGGGAGGTTGATTTTTTTGATAGATCTTTGGATTAAAAATAAAATATTTAAAAACGTACCTTAGATGATTAAAGCTTCAACTTGTGGATTCGATTCTTGGATTTATCATTTGTTCAAAAATTTAAAGTCATATAATATTTGAATTCTTGTACCTAAGTTTGATTAGTCAAGCGCCAATTAAACTTAAATTGATTCCTCTAATGTTTAAGCAATCATGATTCGAGTCAATTAGGTTAGGATCAAGCGTCCACATTTAATCCCTAAATGATCCCTAAGAACAGGAATCAAACAAACCAAACATTGGACTAATGAATTAACTAACTCTTTCTTGTCCTAAACTCAATGAATCAAGCGTAAATCAAACTTAGGAGATTCGTTATATGTTTAAGCAACATGATTTGAGTCAACTTGGTTAGAATTATGCATTCACTTTTAATCCCTAGTTAACTTTAAGTCCTTGAATCATCAAGCAATTAATGAGTCAATTAATTAAGTCCATGAATGTTCCTTTGTATTTCTCAAGATTAATATAACTAAGCGTCACATAATCCTTGATCTTGCATTCTTAACCTTTTTAAGACTTATGTAAGTAAGCATCACATAAATCTTACTCCAGCAAGACATTAAGAACCACTTATACAATGAATTTAAGTGATCAATTCAAACTCAATTATACAAGCATAAACAAGATAGAAAGATAAAAGGGAAATTCAATAAATAAGAGTTTAGGAGGTTTTAGCCTTCCATTAAAACATAAAACTCAAAATCCATTAGAACTTAGAACCACAAGTTGAATAGGAGACTTAGCCTTCCATGAATCGAATTTCGATTGCAAAAGAAATAAGAAGAAGGGAGAAGAGAAGAAACATTCAAGAGTAACTTGCTTGGAAATGTTGTGTATTTTTTTTACAAGCTTGAGAAATGACCAATTTATAGGAAAATTCCAACAAATTTATGTTAGGAATTAGGTAAGAATGTTTTGGATTTTGGCATGTTTCATGCTGCCATTTGAATGCTTATTTAGACCCTGAAAACGTGAGAATTTGGAGAAAGTTATTTCTAGCAAAGTTGTTGCCCTCTCAATTAGCTTTCAAACGCCACCAAGTTTGTTGAATTTGGATATGTGTACAGCTAGATATGTCCTGAAAACAGAAAGGTGTCACAAAATGCCAAAAATCAAATTTTAAGAATAATTATTCATAAAAATATAATTTGTTCCATAAGCAATTATATCATTCTAATGTCCATAATTAAGCATAAAAGGAATGTTAAAAAGCTATGAATAAAGTAAAAGATACATGCCATAATTTATTTGATCAAATACCCCCACACTTAGTATTTTGCACTCCGGGCAAAATATATAAAAATGAACTTGAAATTCATAACACAAATAAATTAACATCTTACTTTTTTTTAAAATTATATTTTTATTTTATTTTATTATGAGAAAAGTAATGCAATGAATAAGAGTATCAATTAAGTATTAAGGCATCAAAATTATGATCACATCGAGATCTTAAACATTATTAAGATAATTAAGGAAGACAACTCAAATGAGAGGATAAGATGAATGTGGTAAAACCTCATCAGGTGAATTCTCTCAACTCTCACGTGTTTATTGGCTAAGTGTTTCACTCAAGCCACTTCATGAAAGAATGTACTACTATGAGCTTGACAAGATTCTACTTCTCCACCACTTTTTACAATGCACACAAAAATCAAAAGGTCTTTTATTAGGTTGTAACGGGGCCTGGGTAAGGGTAGGATAAATCAAGGATTATATGGGCTAAAATCTCAAGGAATAAGAGAAATGGAGGTTCAAAAATTAAGAATAATAATTATATGATGCCTCAAATTCTGCACCAAAACTTCCATGGCATTTAACCAATTGATTATTGGCATGTCTATCTCCTTGAATCCTTCCTAGAAGGTGGCAGGGTGAGTATTCATGGTTTTAGTTTTGTTTCATATTTTGCTCTTGATAAGGGATTCTCTTTTACCAAAAAATTAACCATGCCTTTTTTTAGCAACCAAATTTACCATTTTCCTCTTTTCTTCTTTTTTTTCTAGGAGAAATGTATACCCCCACACTTATATCTGAACTCATTCTTAAAAATCATTCCAAAGCTCTCTTATCCTTTGAGATATGGTAAATTCATGGTTTTTCTGTTTAAGACTTGTAATGAGCTATTTAACAAGAAGAGGTTACATAGGCTCGAGGGGGCTAAACAAAGGAAAATACGCAAGGTAGGCTTATTTGGCCAAGTTGCTTATTGAAAAAAAAAACAATGCCTTTATCATTTTAATGTGTGCAAGTGCAATTGTGGCCTCAAAAAGAATCATGGCAAGATCTAGAGTAACATCCGATCATGAGTGGAAAATATCACACAAGAAAGAAATTAGAATGGCTTGATATGTATCCATTCAATTTAAGGCCCAAATCTCACAGGGTTTGAAATTTACCACAATCAATCAAATCAACACACTCTTATTGAAAATTTAGTTATTCTTATAATAAAGAACCAAACCAATCAAAATTTTGAAGCCTCTAACCAAATTAACTCTTGGTCAAAACATTACTTTCTTACAAACAAAACACGAACACTCAAAATAAATTAAAATAAATTAAAAGTATTTATTTTTCTCACACTAAAACGGTCTTTTAAAAAAAATTTAAAAATTTTTTATGTTAAAAATAATACACTATACCCCCACACTTAAATCTCACATTGTCCTCAATGTTATGTAAAGTAAATCAAGACAAGTGAAATAAAAGAGGAGGATAGAAAACTCCCTTAGTTATGGAGGGTAGAATGGCTGATGCAAGTTTAGCTCTTCAACATTATCCTCTTGGTCTCCTCCACTTGTATGAAAAATCTTCAATCTGTGCCCATTGACCTTAAATTTGTTTTGTGATGATTCACTCTTGATCTCCACTACTTCATGAGGGAACACATTAGTAACCATAAAAGGTCCCAACCATCTTGAGCGGAGCTTTCGGGGCATGAGCTTGAGGTGAGAGTTGTAGAGAAGCACTTTTTGTCCAATAGAGAATTCCTTCCTGGATATCATTTTATCATGAATGAGCTTAGTTTTCTCTTTGTAAATTTTTGAATTTTCATAAGCCTCTAAGCGAATCTCTTCATGTTCCTGTAATTGTAACTTCCTTTCCATGCTAGCTTGATCATAGGCTAAGTTACAATTTTTAACCGCCCAATATGATTTATGCTCAATTTCCACTAGAAGGTGGCATGCTTTGCCAAAGACCAATCGAAAAGGTGATATTCCAATTGGTGTTTTGTATGCGGTTCTATAGGCCCATAGAGCATCTTCAAGTCTCTTACTCCAGTCCTTTCTATTTGGTTGGACTGTTTTTTCTAGAATTTGTTTTACCTCTCGATTTGAAACTTCAGCTTGTCCATTTGATTGGGGATGGTACGGTGTAGCAATTCTATGCACAACACCATATTTTCTCAATAGGCTCTCCAAGTTGCGGTTACAAAAGTGTGTCCCTTGGTCACTGATGATGGCTCTTGGAATTCCAAACCTGCAGAAAATGTTAGACCTAACAAAATCTACAACAACCTTAGAATCATCAGTACGAATGGCTTTAGCTTCTACCCATTTAGATACGTAATCAACAGCAAGTAAAATGTAAACGAAACCAAAGGAAGTAGGAAACGGACCCATGAAATCTATTCCCCAAATATCGAAAATTTCACAAAATAACATAGGTTGTTGGGGCATCTCATTCCTACGGCTTATATTACCGGTCCTTTGACATTGTTCACAAGATTTACAAAACTCATATGCATCATGAAAAATAGAAGTCCAATAAAATCCCGATTCCAAAATTTTCCTAGCTGTTCGTTGGGGACCAAAGTGTCCACCACCTGCTCGAGTATGACAAAAGGTAAGAATGGAATGAATTTCGTGATCAGGAACACATCTTCTAATTATTTGGTCACTACCACATTTCCATAGATAGGGATCATCCCATACAAAATATTTTGCATCACTTTTTAATTTAGAAATGTATGATTTAGATTCATTTTCAGGAAAAACATTAGCAACAAGAAAGTTTACCAAGTTTGCATACCATGGAATGATTGTCTGAACCTTAAATAATTGCTCATCAGGGAAAGTATCATGTATGGGTGTTGGGTCATGTGGTCTCTCAATTCTACTCAAGTGATCGGCAACCAAGTTTTCTGCTCCACTCCTATCTCTTATCTCGAGATCAAATTCTTGGAGCAAAAGCATCCACCGGATTAACCTAGGTTTTGCATCTGGTTTCTTTAAGAGGAATTTAAGAGCAGCATGATCAGATAAAACTACCACCTTGGAACCAAGCAAATAAGATCTAAACTTGTCCAATGCAAAAACAATGGCTAAGAGTTCCTTCTCGGTGGTTGTGTAGTTGGCTTGTGCAACATCCAAAGTTGTAACACCCTTATATTAAGATAGATTAATTACAATAATTAAGTTGATTTTGAAAATTAGGACTTGAAAATTTCTTATTAATTCTTAACGAAAATCCGACAGAGTCTCCTCTGTTTATCGGACTTTCCCAAAAATAACTTTTATAAACCTGCCAACCAGACCAGTTCAGAAAATATTTATACACATAATAATTTGATATTCATGCCCTGGTAACAAAATATAACCAACTTAGGGTGAACACTATGAAATACAATAAAACTAAAATGAATTTAAAGATAACAAAATAAAACACTTTCTCTTCTAACTAGCTTACACTCCACGGAGTGGAGTGTACTCCTGCTCGGCCAAAAATAATGCAAGCTCAACACTGCACCTGGAAAAATATTAAGGAGGTGAGCACTACACGAGAAGTAGAAAAGTAGTCTCTAACTAGACATAATAATCAACTAAGTCAAACACACTTAGTCATATATTTCACATAATATCAACAAATCACACCCAGCCAAGTCACACACATTTATACCAATCACAAATCGACCTTTTATAATTCTTTAAACTCTTTTATTTCATACATTTACAACTTATACAATCTGATATCTTTCTCAACTCATAACATAATTTCACATTTTCCATTCTCATACTCTTCGGAGTTTTACTTAGCTTTTTTTTTTTAGAATTTATCACGGGGATCCATCATTGCGTACAGTCTCCTAAGGACAACGTCTTACAGCTGCACACAATGTGTGTCTTACGTGGTCTATGCGTACAGTCTCCTAAGGACAACGTCTTACAAGACCTGGATTCCCAAAATCAGAAGGTGCGTCCATCATTGCGTACAGTCTCCTAAGGACAACGTCTTACAGCTGCACACAATGTGTGTCTTACGCGATCTATGCGTAGAGTCTCCTAAGGAATATGTCTTACAAGATCTGGAGTAGCACAATCCAATTACAACATTATTAATATATGGTGTGTGTGTCCATAACTGTGTACAGTCTCCTAAGGACAACGTCTTACAGCTATGCACAATGTGCGTCTTACGCGATCTATGCGTACAGTCTCCTAAGGACAACGTCTTACAAGACCTGGATCACACACTCTTTTTCCTTTAAATCTTTTAACACTTTATTTCACTTATTTCATCTCTTTGTACTCATTCTCATTAATTCCATTTTATCATCTCAGCATACTTTTAAATTCCAAAAATACAGGGTAATTTCAAAGAGACATTCATTCCAATATCAAATATCATAATCATCACAACAACTCACATGCTCAGGTAGCCACATATATGCATATATTTCACTTTCTCATGTAGACATACATAATAAAATTACACAACAACAACTAATCACAATTATTAGCATGATTTCCACAAAATCATTTACACATTTAGCATATACTTATTAATTTCCATTTTATAATAAATCACATACTAACACATATTCTCAGCAATCACTATATACTAACTAGAAACTATTTCCTACAATCAAGGTAATACTCACTCCTTACCTTGTCTTTCCTTAGACAAAATCTTTTCGTATAATGATGCTTGAACAAATCGTGGCTCAATGCTATCGCTTGAGCTTGTCCTAAAGCTCCTTCGTCGACTATTCAAATTACATAAATTAAATGATAATCAATTTAGTGTGTCAAACCGACCCAAACACATCAGTTACACCATAAGTTGATCCTTTTTAATTACGCTAAAACAATATCAATATTAAATTAGTTACTAGGATTATAACATTATGAAAACATCTTTTTCATGATGTCCCACAAATTAGTAAATATCAATGATGTTATAAAAGGACATTCAAGGTTCCTTAAAACAAACACTTTAGAACCTTACGTTCATGGAATTTAGAAATGGAACTCAAAACAATTAACTTCTTTCGAAAAATACGCTAACTTTCGAAATCGACAAAAGTATCATAATATATTAAAATCATGTACCTTTAGCTTCTTAAACCATAATTTCTGAATTAAAAAGAGAGTGGCCTTTGTTCAAAATAAGCAAATCACATTTCCTAATCCAATTAGCTACACTCTCCTTCAATTTAGAATTTAGAGTTCAAGATAGGTTTAAACTCGAATTAACATATGTCGAACATATTCGGTTCCTAATTAACCGATGTGTTGTTCAGCCAAGGGACAAGTTCGCCAAGCTAATCAACAACTCACTTACTTAGGAACCCAACACGTTTAACTAAAGTACTCTTTAAAACGATTTGTTTGACATACGTTTAATTTGATGTTGTTACAAATTAAAGTGACCACTTAAAATCATCATCAATAACAGTATCATTAAAATCAATATAAACTATAATACAATTTAATTTCTAAAACAATTTCATACTAAATAATTATTACCAATAACATTAAAATCAATATTAGTATTATAATTAAAACACAACATAGAACAATAAAAAGGGTATTAGAGATATACCCTCAAATATGGTTTTTGAAGCAACAGAGGGGATTAACTTGGTTTCTTTGCTCCACTCTAATCTGGTTTGAAGCACGGTCACGGAAGCGGCGATACTGGCGTCGGTTCGGTTCAGATCTGGTTCACAACAAATGGTCCTAAACCGATTCAAACATCAACACAGCAATAACAAGGTCTGAGGCGATAGCTTTGTCGGCGGTGGTTCGGTTCGGTAGCATCGTCGTCGGCGCACGTAGGAACCGAAAACAGAGGCTCCCGGTTCGTGGTGGTGGCAGCGAGAACCCGAGGAGGAGGGAGAGACGGAGGTGAGAGAGAGAGCGCTTGGGACCGAGAGAGGGAGAGACGCACGGTGGGGGCTGGAACCGGTTCGTGTCGACGACGGCGGAGGGAGAGAAACCAACGAGGGAGGAGAGAGAGAGCGACAGTGGCCTCATGAAGGAAGATTGGCCATGGAGAAGAACAATCGGAGGTTGAAACAAATGGGAGAGGGGCGGCGGCTGGGTCCTTTGGGAGAAGAAGAGGTGGAGATGGGTTTCTAGCTGATTGAAGAAGATGAATGAGAAAGGGACACAGAGGGTAGGGCGGCGGGAGCAAGAAGGGAATGGGTGGAATTAGGGTTTTCAACCCAAGTGCACCCACAACACACGAATAACCCCCCTCCTTTTTTTTATTTTTTTTAAACATATACTTCCATTCATTTATTTATTTATTGGTTCGCCAAAAATATCAATAATAAAAATTTAGCATCATATAACTTCATATAGGAAAACTATAAAGTAAGAAATTAGTTAGATACTGGGAAATAACAAAATTTATTTAATATTGTATCTTTGTAAAAATCAAAATAAAGAATAGAAAGTATATTATTGGGTACTTTTTCTAAACGAATTTATTTTAAAATACAATTAAAGGTACTTTCTAATTAACATAATGTATTTTATAAAAATACCTAGCACTTAATTGATTGATTTTCAAGACACGATTATTTAATTCGATAAAACTTATAATTATACTAGGGATTAAAATTAGGGATGTTACAATCCTTCCCCCCAAAAAGAAATTTCGTCCTCGAAATTTGATTAGTGAAGACCGTACAGTTAGGATTTTTAAGAACTTTTGACACTCATGCTAATAAACTTAGAACCAGAACTACAAATAGCATGAGGGACTTCTAAAATCATGCAATGTAACAGGACAATAAAACCTGAGTGGCACTAAAAATTTAGCAGGAGCAAAAGTATCTCAATGACTGGTCAAGTAAAAAGGTTGTCAAATTCAATCATTGAGAAAAACCATCTTTCATAACAATGCCAAATAGAGAAATCATCACTTCGGTACAAAATAGCAACAACCGCTAAGTCAGTTTCAAGTAAAATCATCTATGTTCTCAAAACTGGAAAATAATTTTAACATTTAGCAGATGTTAGATATTGAAAAGGTATTTTGACTCTCTGTCATAATTGTAAAACGAATTCAAATTTCAAAGAGACAACATGAAATATAAAGCAAAGTAGGAGCTTTAAAAACTCAACTGGTCTAAACAAAATCAGTGTTATGCATATGATTTGAGTTCGCATAACATGTTCAACACCTAAAATGACCAGAGGTTTGAAAATCTTGCTAAGAATTATTTTTGGTTTGAAAACATAATTCATTTTTGGGAGAAAGCATAATTCACTTATGTATTCGATTGCGGGATTAATTTTTGTAAGAGTTTGAAATAGAAAAATGGCATCTCTCTTTTCTACAAGAAATAAAGCATATAATAAGATCTATGCAGAAACTTAAATCCCCAAAAAGATAAGAATTAGAAGTCATGACTCAACCAATAGAGTGTCATTAACTTAAATGAATGTTGTTTTAAATTTACAAGAAGAAAAACTAAAACCTGAAAAGAATCAAAAGTTCGTTAAGCTAATGTTCAAAAAAAAAAAACATTTTCCCATGGCATGAAAGTTTAGGAAAACTTCTTGAAACCAACTAAGTAACATAATAAGTTGGCAGTGACCCACACAAATACGAAAGAGTTATGAGTAATATGCTAAGCAATAAAAGCTATCTGTTGAAATTGATTTATCACTTTTCGTTCAAAAGGATATAACTAATAACTAAAAATCCAAGATTTGCCATTTTCATATACATGTGCAAGCAATCATGCATAATCAGGAAATAAATTCATTTAAATCAAAAGTCAACAATCTAACTTGCATTTTACATAGACTCTGAAACAGAAATCCATAAAATTAAGTTCATAAAGGCTAAATCAAAGAAGAATCCAAAAGCAAGAGAAACTAACTATACAAAAATGTATGAGATAAGTCATTGACAAACAAAGAAAATTATCATCTCAACAAACATATTCTTTCAAGTGGATTGGAAACAAGGTAGTATATTAGGGAACGTAAAAGCAGCAGAATCCTCAAAGTCCATAATCAAATAAAATATTGCGAATTTCCAAGTTTAGGTAAGGTTATGAGTAATAAATCAAGCTCCTATGAGAATAGAAACGTAAAGAAATAATTTTGAATTGAGAGCCATCAAAATAAAATTTTCAACAAAGTAATCGATTACTTGGAAGGGAGTAATCGATTACTTGCCCCCTGGAAAAATCACACACAAAGGTTGCAGCAAAAGTAACCGATTACATCGGTAGCATAATCGATTACTTTGAGTTTTTGGTAAAGTAACCGATTATTTTTGGAGGTGATAATCGATTACCTGTCCTCTGAAAATTGTACTATAATTGTTGCATCAAGGAGGTAACCGATTACTTCAAGCCAGTAATCGATTACCCTTCTTGTCTAGGTAGTAAATCACTTATGAAGATTTCAAAAAGAACTTGTTTGGCTAAAAAGGAAATTATCCAAGCATTTAAGAGGGAAAGACATTTAAAATAAAATCCAAAGATCAAGACTTACAAAACACTTGGAATAAGTTTCTGGTTATTTTCCGCTGAGGGTACTAGGAATCTATGGGATTTGACTAAAACAGACTATTTCCTTTAGGTCTTCATACGTTCTTCATCTTAAGAGATAGTCTGGAACTCGGGGAACTTGATGATTTCACCTTCCAACAAATGTAGTCCTCAAGATGGCCGGTCTCAATTATACATTACCTTGGTGGTAAGATCATTTCGTCCTGCCTAAGTTTCAGACATTCAAAAACATAAAAATATATTGTTGCATTGCCACATTTAAAAATTGGCGTACTTACTTCGAAACCAAGGATCGTTCCTTCCCGATGGGGTAGCAATTACTTGCTCTAGCCCGTTGGGGTTCTTTCACTTTCCTTAATCTCGGATTTCATCCATTTTCTAAATGTGACAACGTCCATTATCCAAGAAATCAAGTTCTTTTGGGCAACAACTTGAAACAAATAAACCAAAACTTTCTTTTTTTTAATTCAAATCAAACACTATTATTTGCTTCAATACAAAAATTTTCAATATAATGTTAGCAACCTGCTACTCTATTACATAACTTAGATACTAAGCTGTCTATCAGTTACTCGCTTGGTGAGTAACACAACAGGAGTAATGAGTTACTCCAAGGCCGAGGAAAACTGCTCTGATACCAAAATGTAACACCCTTATATTAAGATAGATTAATTACAATAATTAAGTTGATTTTGAAAATTAGGACTTGAAAATTTCTTATTAATTCTTAACGAAAATCCGACAGAGTCTCCTCTGTTTATCGGACTTTCCCAAAAATAACTTTTATAAACCTGCCAACCAGACCAGTTCAGAAAATATTTATACACATAATAATTTGATATTCATGCCCTGGTAACAAAATATAACCAACTTAGGGCGAACACAAATGAAATACAATAAAACTAAAATGAATTTAAAGATAACAAAATAAAACACTTTCTCTTCTAACTAGCTTACACTCCACGGAGCTCAACACTGCACCTGGAAAAATATTAAGGAGGTGAGCACTACACGAGAAGTAGAAAAGTAGTCTCTAACTAGACATAATAATCAACTAAGTCAAACACACTTAGTCATATACTTCACATAATATCAACAAATCACACCCAGCCAAGTCACACACATTTATACCAATCACAAATCGACCTTTTATAATTCTTTAAACTCTTTTATTTCATACATTTACAACTTATACAATCTGATATCATTCTCAACTCATAACATAATTTCACATTTTCCATTCTCATACTCTTCGGAGTTTTACTTAGCTTTTTTTTTAGAATTTATCACGGGGATCCATCATTGCATACAGTCTCCTAAGGACAACGTCTTACAGCTGCACACAATGTGTGTCTTACGCGGTCTATGCGTACAGTCTCCTAAGGACAACGTCTTACAAGACCTGGATTCCCAAAATCAGAAGGTGCGTCCATCATTGCGTACAGTCTCCTAAGGACAACGTCTTACAGCTGCACACAATGTGTGTCTTACGCGATCTATGCGTACAGTCTCCTAAGGACAACGTCTTACAAGATCTGGATTAGCACAATCCAATTATAACATTATTAATATATGGTGTGTGTGTCCATAACTGCGTACAGTCTCCTAAGGACAACGTCTTACAGCTGCGCACAATGTGCGTCTTACGCGATCTATGCGTACAGTCTCCTAAGGACAACGTCTTACAAGATCTGGAGTAGCACAATCCAATTATAACATTATTAATATATGGTGTGTGTCCATAACTGCGTACAGTCTCCTAAGGACAACGTCTTACAACTGCGCACAATATGCGTACAGTCTCCTAAGGACAACGTCTTACAAGACCTGGATCACACACTATTTTTCCTTTAAATCTTTTAACACTTTATTTCACTTATTTCATCTCTTGGTACTCATTCTCATTAATTCCATTTTATCATCTCAACATACTTTTAAATTCCAAAAATACAGGGTAATTTCAAAGAGACATTCATTCAAATATCAAATATCATAATCATCACAACAACTCACATGCTCAGGTAGCCACATATATGCATATATTTCACTTTCTCATGTAGACATTCATAATAAAATTACACAACAACAACTAATCACAATTATTAGCATGATTTCCACAAAATCATTTACACATTTAGCATATACTTATTAATTTCCATTTAATAATAAATCACATACTAACACATATTCTCAGCAATCACTATATACTAACTAGAAACTATTTCCTACAATCAAGGTAATACTCACTCCTTACCTTGTCTTTCCTTAGACAAAATCTTTTCGTATAATGATGCTTGAACAAATCGTGGCTCAATGCTATCGCTTGAGCTTGTCCTAAAGCTCCTTCGTCGACTATTCAAATTACATAAATTAAATGATAATCAATTTAGTGTGTCAAACCGACCCAAACACATCAGTTACACCATAAGTTGATCCTTTTTAATTACGCTAAAACAATATCAATATTAAATTAGTTACTAGGATTATAACATTATGAAAACATATTTTTCATGATGTCCCACAAATTAGTAAATATCAATGAGGTTATAAAAGACCATCCAAGGTTCCTTAAAACAAACACTTTAGAACCTTACGTTCAAGGAATTTAGAAATGGAACTCAAAACAATTAACTTCTTTCGAAAAATACGCTAACTTTCGAAATCGACAAAAGTATCATAATATATTAAAATCATGTACCTTTAGCTTCTTAAACCATAATTTCTGAATTTAAAAGAGAGTGGCCTTTGTTCAAAATAAGCAAATCACATTTCCTAATCCAATTAGCTACACTCTCCTTCAATTTAGAATTTAGAGTTCAAGATAGGTTTAAACTCGAATTAACATATGTCGAACATATTCGGTTCCTAATTAACCGATGTGTTGTTCAGCCAAGGGACAAGTTCGCCAAGCTAATCAACAACTCACTTACTTAGGAACCCAACACGTTTAACTAAAGTACTCTTTAAAACGATTCGTTTGACATACGTTTAATTTGATGTTGTTACAAATTAAAGTGACCACTTAAAATCATCATCAATAACAGTATCATTAAAATCAATATAAACTATAATACAATTTAATTTCTAAAACAATTTCATACTAAATAATTATTACCAATAACATTAAAATCAATGTTAGTAGTATAATTAAAACACAACATAGAACAATAAAAAGGGTATTAGAGATATACCCTCAAATATGGTTTTTGAAGCAACAGAGGGGATTAACTTGGTTTCTTTGCTCCACTCTAATCTGGTTTGAAGCACGGTCACGGAAGCGGCGATACCGACGTCGGTTCGGTTCAGATCTGGTTCACAACAAATGGTCCTAAACCGATTCAAACATCAACACAGCAATAACAAGGTCTGAGGCGATAGCTTTGTCGGCGGTGGTTCGGTTCGGTAGCATCGTCGTCGGCGCACGTAGGAGGCGAAAACAGAGGCTCCCGGTTCGTGGTGGTGGCGGCGAGAACCCGAGGAGGAGGGAGAGACGGAGGTGAGAGAGAGAGCGCTTGGGATCGAGAGAGGGAGAGACGCACGGTGGGGGCTGGAACCGGTTCGTGTCGACGACGGCGGAGGGAGAGAAACCAACGAGGGAGGAGAGAGAGAGCGACGGTGGCCTCATGAAGGAAGATTGGCCATGGAGAAGAACAATCGGAGGTTGAAACAAATGGGAGAGGGGCGGCGGCTGGGTCCTTTGGGAGAAGAAGAGGTGGAGATGGGTTTCTAGCTGATTGAAGAAGATGAATGAGAAAGGGACACAGAGGGTAGGGCGGCGGGAGCAAGAAGGGAATGGGTGGAATTAGGGTTTTGAACCCAAGTGCACCCACAACACACGAATAACCCCCCTCCTTTTTTTTATTTTTTTTTAAAAACATATACTTCCATTCATTTATTTATTTATTGGTTCGCCAAAAATATCAATAATAAAAATTTAGCATCATATAACTTCATATAGGAAAACTATAAAGTAAGAAATTAGTTAGATACTGGGAAATAACAAAAATTTATTTAATATTGTATCTTTGTAAAAATCAAAGTAAAGAATAGAAAGTATATTATTGGGTACTTTTTGTAAACGAATTTATTTTAAAATACAATTAAAGGTACTTTCGTAATTAACATAATGTATTTTATAAAAATACCTAGCACTTAATTGATTGATTTTCAAGACACGATTATTTAATTCGATAAAACTTATAATTATACTAGGGATTAAAATTAGGGATGTTACAAAAGTTCTGGAAGCATAATATATGACATGAGGTGCCTTGCCCACTCTTTGGGCCAGAACTGCTCCCAAGGCATAGTTGGATGTGTCACACATAATTTCAAATGGAAGTGTCCATTCTGGTGACTGGATGACAGAGGTGCTTGTTAAAGCTTGCTTTAGTGTGTGAAATGCCTCCTTGCATTTTTGATCAAAATCAAATCCAACATCCTTTTGTAGCAACCGAGATAGTGGTAGTGCTATTTTACTAAAGTCTTTGATAAAGCGCCTATAAAAACCTGCATGGCCAAGAAAAGAACGCACCTCCCGCACGCATGTGGGGTAAGATAATCCAGAAATAACTTCAACTTTAACAGGATCAACTTCAATGCCACTTTTGGAAATGACATGCCCTAAAACTATACCTTGTTCTACCATAAAATGACATTTTTCAAAATTCAAGACAAGATTGGAGTCAATGCATTTGTGTAGCACCTTTGAAAGATTATTTAAACATGTATCAAAACATGACCCATAAATAGTGAAGTCATCCATAAAGACTTCCATACAATCTTCTAGAAATTCAGAGAAAATGCTTACCATACATCTCTGAAATGTGCCAGGAGCATTGCATAGACCGAATGGCATCCGTCTATATGCAAAAGTTCCAAAAGGACATGTGAATGTGGTCTTGTGTTGGTCCTCTGGTGCTATGTGGATTTGGAAGTATCCTGAGTATCCATCTAGAAAACAGTAATGGGATTTACCAGCCAATCGTTCAATCATTTGGTCCATGAATGACAGGGGAAAGTGATCCTTCCTTGTGGCTTGGTTGAGTTTTCTATAGTCTATACAAACTCTCCAACTGTTTTGCACTCTTGTTGGGATGAGTTCATTATCTTTGTTTGCCACCACAGTGACTCCTGATTTTTTGGGAACAACTTGAACTGGGCTTACCCATTTGTTATCAGAGATAGGGTATATGATACCTGCTTGTAGCAACTTTGATATCTCGTTTTTTACCACTTCTAGGATTTGTGGATTTAATCGCCTCTGAGGTTGCCTCACTGGTTTAACATCTTCTTCTAGAAGAATTCGATGCATACAAGTGGAAGGACTAATGCCAGGAAGATCTGCAAGTGTCCATCCGATTGCCTGCTTATTGTCCCTCAAAACTTGTAACAACTTAGTTTCTTGTTCTACCTCTAGGTTCTTGGCAATACTGACAGGAAGTTTGTAACCTTCCTCAAGGTAGGGATATTTCAAATGATTAGGAAGCGCTTTTAGTTCCAATACTGGTGGTTGCACTATGGAAGGCAACATTCTACTTGTTGATATTAGTTCTGCAGCTAAAATTTCTGCATGTTTTTCTTTTTCATGGTCTACTGTTAAATCATTAGTGTCCAAAAATTCTTTTATTTCATTACAAGTATTACATTCAGAACTATTATTTATGTACCTATGGCAACTTATGGAATCATCAAGATGATGTATGTCAGGAAATTCAGCACACAAGTAGTCATAGGCATAATTATCAACTAAGTCATCCAATAAATCAATGTGAAATACAGAGTGTTCTTCCCTATGATGTTTCATGGCATCTAGAATGTTGAACTTGACTATATTATTGCCAAACTCTAAGGAAAGTGTCCTAACATGTACATCAATTTTAGTTTTTGCAGTTTTAAGAAAAGGTCTACCTAAAATAATTGGTGGCTTATTTGTAGTCTCACCTTACATTTCAAGGATATAAAAATCAGCAGGAAAAATTAATTCTCCTACTCTCACTAAAACATCTTCAATTAATCCCGAGGGGTAAGTACTACTTCTATTTGCAAGTTGAATGACTACACCAGTTGGAATTAAGGGACCAAGCCCTAAAGACTTAAAAATAGACATAGGCATGACATTGATAGATGCACCTAAATCTAGCATGGCATTTTCAAATATGCAATTACCTATAGTACAAGGGATAATGAACGTACCTGGGTCCTTGCACTTTTGAGGCATTGGTTGAATGATGGTTGAAACATTTTCTCCTAGGCTTATCTTTTCATTCCCCTTTAGCCTTCTTTTATTAGTACACATCTCCTTCAGGAATTTAGCATACCTGGGGATTTGTTTGATTGCATCTAGTAGAGGAATGTTTACCTCCACCTTTCTAAATGTTTCTAGCAATTCCTTGTCCTTTTCAGTTTCAGTTTTCCTACTTTGTAAAGCTCTTTGTGGAAAGGGTAGTGGAATGCTTGGCTCATCTTTCTTTGTATGAATTGGCAGCTTCTCATTGGTTTCAGGCTTTTCAGCTTCAATGGAAGGCTTCAAAACTGTTTCAGTTTCTACAGTCTTCCCAGATCTTAGTGTGATGGCACTAACATTTCCTGTGGGATTGGGAATTGTTTGGGAAGGCAATTTATTTGATCCTTGTGTTTGCAGTTGGCTTATCGAGGATGCCATTTGTCCTACTTGCTTTTCCAAGTTCTGAATGCTAGCATCAGTTCTTTGTTGGAATTGCAAGTTTTGTATAGCCATTTGCTTCACAAGGTCCTCCAAGGAAGATCCACTTGGTTGTTGTGTATTTTGTTGCATAATTTGCCTTGGAGATTGTCGGAATGGTTGCCTATTTGGGAAAGGCTGTTGTTGTGATGTGGTGTTATTGTTATTACTCCACCTAAAACCAGGATGGTCGTTGTATCGAGGATTGAAAGTGTTTCTGACTTGGTCATTTCTAGGATATTGTGATGAGCTAGGAATGTTGTTTACTGAAGCTACTTCTTCAGAATTGCCTTCTTGTAGTTGAGGGCATGCATCAGTTGGATGAGAAGAGCAAGCACATATACCATATAGTCTAGCTGGTGCTTGTTTCCCCATGGCCATTCCTCTTACCAAAGAGGTCAATTCATCTAGTCTATTTTCCAATCTTTGGTGCTCGGTACTCGATATTTGTACCTCATTTACTGACCTTGTAGAGGATGTGGTTCCTCTTGTCGTACCAAATTGTTGTGTGTTCGCTGCCATGTTTGCAATTAGATCTTTTGCAGCAGCTGTGGTTTTATCCATTAAAAGACCACCACTAGCAGCATCGATCATGCTCCTCTCCATTGGTAGGAGACCTTCATAGAAGTATTGAATTAGAAGTTGCTCACTAATTTGGTGTTGCGGACAACTTGCACACAACTTTTTGAATCTTTCCCAATAGTCATGCAGTGTTTCATCATTCATTTTCCTAATACCGCATATGTTCTTTCTTATGGTTGCGGTTCTTGAAGCAGGGAAGTATTTTTCTAGAAACAACCTCTTGATTTCATTCCATGTGACTGGCTTGGGAGGGAGATAGTATAGCCACTCCTTGGCTGCATCGGCTAATGAAAACTGAAATGCCTTCAGCTTGATGTTTTCTTCATTGATACCAGGAGGCTTCATTGTTGAACATACCACATGAAACTCCTTCAAGTGTTTGTGTGGATCCTCACCTGAAAGTCCATGAAACTTTGGAAGCAAGTGAACTAAACTTGATTTTAATTCATAATCACCCTCATTAGTAGAAAATTTAATGCACAAAGGTTGATTTGAAACATCGGGCGCAGCCAATTCTTTTAGTGTTTTATTATTAGCCATGTTAGTAGATTGGTTAAAGGAATTTTTCTTCAAAAGTATTCTTTTATTTATCCTTAGTGTTCTTTCAATTTCGGGATCAAATTGAAGTAAAGGACTAGAATCAGATCTTGTCATGCACAAAGATAATAACACAACATATAATATATTCACAAAAGACAAATAAAAATTAAAAATAAAAAGACACCTTAATATAACAAAAAGTCACCTTTGATCCCCGGCAACGGCGCCAATTTGACGAAGGGTTTGTCGAGGACCTCGTCAAAAACAAAAGTAAATTTAATTTAAACTTGCAGCACAGTGGTACCCCAAGGTCGTCTCTCGTGGATCAAAGGGAATTTCTTGATTATATTACGAGTATTTTATAATTTGGGGGAGGTTGATTTTTTTGATAGATCTTTGGGTTAAAAATAAAATATTTAAAAACGTACCTTAGATGATTAAAGCTTCAACTTGTGGATTCTTGGATTTATCATTGGTTCAAAAATTTAAACTCATATAATATTTGAATTCTTGTACCTAAGTTTGATTAGTCAAGCGCCAATTAAACTTAAATTGATTCCTCTAATGTTTAAGCAATCATGATTCGAGTCAATTAGGTTAGGATCAAGCGTCCACATTTAATCCCTAAATGATCCCTAAGAACAGGAATCAAACAAACCAAACATTGGAATAATGAATTCATTAACTCTTTCTTGTCCTAAACTCAATGAATCAAGCGTAAATCAAACTTAGGAGATTCGTTATATGTTTGAGTCAACTTGGTTAGAATTATGCATTCACTTTTAATCCCTAGTTAACTTTAAGTCCTTGAATCAGCAAGCAATTAATGAGTCAATTAATTAAGTCCATGAATGTTCCTTTGTCTTTCTCAAGATTAATTATATCTAAGCGTCACATAATCCTTGATCTTGCATTCTTAACCTTTTTAAGACTTATGTAAGTAAGCATCACATAAATCTTACTCCAGCAAGACATTAAGAACCACTTATACAATGAATTTAAGTGATCAATTCAAACTCAATTATACAAGCATAAACAAGATAGAAAGATAAAAGTGAAATTCAATAAATAAGAGTTTAGGAGGTTTTAGCCTTCCATTAAAACATAAACCTCAAAATCCATTAGAACTTAGAAGCACAAGTTGAATACGGGACTTAGCCTTCCATGAATCGAATTTTGATTGCAAAAGAAATAAGAAGAAGGGATAAGAGAAGCAACACTCAAGAGTAACTTGCTTGGAAATGTTGTGTATTTTTTTTACAAGATTGAGAAATGACCAATTTATAGGAAAATTCCAACAAATTTATGTTAGGAATTAGGTAAGAATGTTTTGGATTTTGGCATGTTTCATGCTGTCATTTGAATGCTTATTTTGACTCTGAAAACGTGAGAATTTGGAGAAAGCTATTTCTAGCAAAGTTGTTTCCCTTTCAATTAGCTTTCCAACGCCACCAAGTTTGTTGAATTTGGATATGTGTACAGCTAGATATGTCCTGAAAACCGAAAGGTGTCACAAAATGAAAAAAAAAATCAAATTTTAAGAATAATTATTCATAAATATATAATTTGGTCCATAAGCAATTATATCATTCTAAAGTCCATAATTAAGCATAAAAGGAATGTTAAAAAGCTATGAATAAAGTAAAAGATACATGCCATAATTTATTTGATCATTGTCCGTAGGAGACTGTACGCCTAGATCGCGTAAGACACACATTGTGTGCAGCTGTAAGACGTTCTCCTTAGGAGACTGTACGCAATGATGGACACACATTCTGATTGTGGAAATCCAGGTCTTGTAAGATGCTCTCCGTAGGAGACTGTACGCATCGACCGCGTAAGACACACATTGTGTGCAGCTGTAAGACGTTGTCCGTAGAAGACTGTACGCAATGATGGATCCACGTGATAATTTCTAAAAATCTATAAAAAAACTTAATGAATATGAAATGAGAAAAGAAAATGTGAAGTCAAGAAAAGAGATGAGAAAGATATAAGTTGGCATAATGTAGGAATGCATGAAGTAAAAGAGTTAAAGAATTACAAAAGGAACCAATTGTCATTGATGTGAATATAATTAAATTGAATGAGTTTGATTGATTGAGTTTTGTGTACTATATGACTAAATGTGTTTGGCTTGGTAGTTCATTATAGCATAGTAGAAACTGCTTTCCCTATTTTATTGTGTAATGCTCACCTCCTTACCATTTTTCAGGTATTGAGCTGGAGCATACACCAGACATGGCCGAGCAGGATTACTCTCCCTCTCAGGGAGAGTAGGGTTATTATGGGATAGGATATGCTATTGGACCTAAGCCTATAATATTTTTGATGTGTATGATTTGTGTAAATATCTTTTGGAGTGAGGCTTAGGATGATTTCTTTTGATAAAGGAATATGTTGGAAATCATGTTTTTCATACTTAGTATTTCCGCTGCTACTTATGATATTGTTACATGTTGCTGTATTTTGAGCCCATTGGCACTGATATGATATATATATATATATATATATATATGAAAAGAAGCCCTGCTGGCTGCTGAATGTATAATTGTGAATGTTTTCAACAGGTTAAATTTTGGAAAAATCCGAAAAACAAACAGAACTCAGTCTGTTTGACGGGTGATTTTTAATAAATTAAAAAGAAATTTTTAAATTCATATTTTCAATAATGGGGAATTAAGGGTAAAAATTGTAGGTGATATGTAACATCCCGAATTTTTATTCTAATAATAATTAGAATAATAGTAAGATTTGGAAGTGAGGATTATCATAGAAGGAATTTAAAATGATGTATTAGGAGTACTTTGAGTGCCATATAGGAGTCTAGGAGCATTGGCATCGAGAAGCAAATTTAAAGAAGACCCAAACGAGTGTTAAAAATCGATTTTTCGGTGTTATAAACACCCGATGTTAGGAAATTCAAAATAAAAGATTTAGGACTCAAAACACAATTTCCACCGTTGGATATGAAGGTATGATTTTTAGGAAGTTACTCGTCAAATTTGAGCAAGATCCGACGGTGAACGAAGAAGTTATCTCGAATTGAAGCAGGAAGAAAATAGGAAAATGAATAAATGGGGTACTGGGCAAAACACTGGAGTCTTTTGGAAAAGACTCGAGTGTTTTGGAAAAGACTGGAGTCTTTTAGAAAAGACTCGAGTGTTCTTAGCCTCTACTCGAGTCTTTGTGAAAAGACTCGAGTGTTTTACAGATCCTGAATCGGGGAAAGGCAAAGCCCTCAGATTCACTCGAGTCTTTTAGAAAAGACTCGAGTATTTTTCATGAATTCACTCGAGTGATTGGGAAAAGACTCGAGTGTTTTTATCAGATCAGCAAAAATAAAAACACGAGTTGGGGTCATTTTCACCCCAAATATCACTTTCTCACTCTTCTTTTCTCCGGCTTCTCTCTAGGGTTTTCATCCCCAATCCTTCTCCAATGTTAAAATAGCACCAAATCAAATCAAATTAACATCCCATAATCATTCCCCATCAAATCCCCATGATTTTCTATCAACAAAAACCCCAATTTCATTCTCAATCCCTCAAATCCCCAATTCCCAATTCAAAACCCTAAATCCTTCCAATCCTCATAATCACTCAAAGTTATCAAAAATTAGTGCCACAAATCACTTCCAAATCAATTCCTCATGAATTTTCCCTCTCCAAAAACACATATTACTTCCTCTTTCTCATGAAATTCCAATTCCCTATCAAACCCCAATTTGTGTAATCGGTGGCATAGGGTCTTCTAATCATGCAAGGAAGCTTAGGAAGTGATTAAGGGCAAGGAATAGGAAGCTAAGAGGCATGGATTAGAGCTTGGTGAGGATGCTCCCTCAAAACCCCATTTTGGTTCTTGCTCTTCAAAGAGGTAAGAAGGGTTGTTCACATTACCTTTACTTAGAGAGTAAATTCTAGGATGTTATAGTGGTAGCTTAGAATAGAAAAGATTAGTTATAATAATATACAATAGGGTAATTGCAATAGACAATAAACAAAGCTTAGGAATAAAGGAAATGAACTCATTAGATAAATTGCGAATATATGTAGTATATGATGATGTTTGTAATGTGTGAATTTAGTATGGAAATGTTAAATGAACGGATAATGAATGAGGAAACTATAGGGAAATAAAGGTAATAAATCGAGTAGGTGAATAAATAAAATAAACCCGCCAAATCGTTTGTAATGCTATGTGTAAGTGAATTGTGTTGTTATGCTTGAATGCTTATATGTGAGATAATGGGTCTTAAAAATGAACCTAGGACTTAGTAAGATTAGAGGTATCACAAGCTAATGAAAGAATCAGAATAATGGGTATGTGTGGGAAATTAATAAAGATAGTTAAACAAGAATAGTAATCAATTAATTAATCGAAAAGATAAGGAAGGGGTAAGGGGTTTATATTGGGAAAATGATTGTGAATGTCCGAATGTTGTGAATGTTAGTTTTGTATGCTAACACCTTTAAGTGAAGATAAAGAAAATGATAACAAGTCACATGATAAGACATAAATGAAAATACAGATCAAAGATAAGATACAAACATAAACGAAATGCTATAATACAAATCATGTATATGTGTTATTTCTGAAATGGAAATGTAATGTAAAGTAAAAGAAAAGCAATAGGGTCTGCAGCTATTAATCGCGTATTGGGATCCACACCCATTAGGTGCACACGGTTAGGACAGGGTCCTACTAGCAAAGTAGGCCCGAATTAGCCCCAATAGGTACAAACCTCGCTCAGGAAAAATCCCCATAAGATCAAAGGCTCGTTAGGTTACGTGGATCCTACGCGACGGTTAATAGCTGCAGCACCAAATATAAGCATGAATCATGAACAATTGAGAATATATGAAAGTGAGTGAAGAAAAGAAAATAAAGAAAAGGCCCTAACGAGGGAAAGGTCTTATGGGTCAAGAAGTCCTGAGTGAGAAGAAGTCCTATTGGGTGAAGATACCATCCTAACCAATGTGCAAGCAAGAATACCTAATGGAATTATTATTTTTCTAGTAAAGCAAAAGACAAGATAAAAGTCCGATGCGATCCTGACGAGGCGTATCGGCATTAAAAGAATTAGTCGGCGCTCAGTACCGTACGGCTGGCTGAGGTTGGACTACATAATGAATACTGTAAAATGAAATAAAGAATGGAATTAAAAGAAAGTAAGCACATGAATCTTCATGTATAAGTATGCTAATAAAAATGAAAGAAAGAAAGGAAAACCAAAGATTAAAAGAATTAGAAGAAATAAATTATATGCAAGCTTTATGAATAAATGTATATTAATGGAATGAAAAAATAAGTGAAGAAATGTATATTAAAAGAATGTAAAAATAAGAGAAAAATTAGAAGAACTTAATTATATATGAAAATTTATTAATAAGGAAGATTCAGAATAGTGTAGGCTTAGTTATTTGCTATGTCTTCTTTTAGAATTTATCTTCCTAAGTCCTGTGTAATGCTACCCTTCTTGCTATACTTTTACAGGTACAGAAGCGGAGTTTACATGGGTCATGGCCGAGCAGATTTATGTTCCACTACGTGGGATATATATATATATATTTTGTTTTGAGTGGACTGTTATTTTGTAAAACGGAATATGTAATAGTTTTATGCCCTGAGACTAGTTCTAATCGGGCGTAGGATCATTTAAGTTGTTTGTAATATTTTTGTGTTTTATGTTTTTAAATAATTTTGGTTTGACGGGTTTAAAAGAAGAAAACTTTGGAAAGTCCGATAAACAGAGGAAACTCTGTCGGATTCTTCCTAAGGATTTTTACAAGTATTTAAGTTTTAAAAAAAAAGAAATTTTAAATCACCAATTTGATTAAAACCTAAAAATTAACTAATTAAAGTGAGGACGTCACATGATACATGTTTAATATGAAGATGTTTTGATAATAGCATTCTTCTATTTTTCTGTACTGGGTATATGTAATTTAGATTGCTACTAGTGGAGATAATGGGAGTTTTATTGGACCCTTAAACATCAGAGGACGGATAGACGCACTCAGAGTGCGAGACCTATGGCATCGAGAGTACTTCGGGGGCAGGACGACACTCCCTTTGGATATTTGGAGCTGCGATGTGTATCTCGCTCATAGTCTGGACCTCCCATCATCCCCTTGCTTGATCGACATTCCGGAGTTAGAGCAGATTCGAGATCCAATCGCCAACAAGAGTATGGATCTTCCCAATCTGGTGGAGTTACGATCTGCTAGTGCGTCCACTCCAGTTGTAGTTCCCACACATGACGGGGTGCAAAACCAAGATAGTTTGGGAAGAGTTCTGAGGAGATCACGAAGGAGG
This sequence comes from Crotalaria pallida, assembly GCA_037953625.1. NCBI lineage: Eukaryota > Viridiplantae > Streptophyta > Magnoliopsida > Fabales > Fabaceae > Crotalaria > Crotalaria pallida. Next base: position 46,994,883 of record CM075649.1, on the reverse strand, counting down.
ATCTCTCGGGTGAAATGCCCCTTTTGTGGGTGATCTAGTAGTCAGGATTAGTTACTAGGTATTTTCTTTTGAGGCATTGTATCCATTGCAGTTACTTAGACACTGTAGTTGTACCATGTTGTACCCCTTGTTTATGTTTTAGTACGTATGACTATGCAAAACCAAGGTTTTCAATTAATGATAAAAAGAAGGTGTTTTCTTGAAAGAAATTTATGAAAGAAGGTTTCAAAGTGCGATGTTAAGTAACATCTCGGTTTGGAACTTGAGGGATGATATGCGACATGAGAAATCGATTTTATTTACATAAATGTTTAATGGAATATTTTGAAACTCTAAGACTCTCATGTCCATGTTACCATAATAAAAAAAAATCTACCCAAATTTTCACTATATTTTATTAAATGAAGTATAATTTTTCATGTGACAAATCGGGCGGGCTGTTACACTAAACATAATGTCTGCCCTACTAGCCGTTAAATAAAGAAGGGAACCGATCATACCTCAATACTTTGTAATTTCAACGGATTTACCTTCTTCATCCTTGTCTAGATAGCATCACGTACGCATAGGTGTTGCTACTGCTTTGGCCTTATCTATGCCGAATCTTTTCAAAAGTTCCTTGTAGTACTTTGTTTGACTGATAAATATTCCATCCTTTGCTTGTTTTATTTGCAATCCAAGAAAGAATTTTAGTTCGCCCATCAGAGACATTTCGAACTCTTCATGCATTACACTCAAAAATTCCTTGCAAAGGGTTTCATTATTAGCACCGAATATAATATCATCAACATAAATCTGAACTAAAAGAATGTCCTTTCCTTTCTTTTTAATAAAAGTGTGTTGTCAGCCTTCCCCCTTTCAAAATCCTTTTCTAATAAAAATTTGCTCAATCGCTCATACCATGCTCTAGGAGCTTGCTTGAGTCCATAAAGAACCTTTTTCAATTTTAAAACATAATCATGATGTTCAAAATTTTCAAAACCAGGAGATTGACTAACATACACTTCTTCATTTATAAAACCATTTAGAAAGACACTCTTTACGTCCATTTGATATAATTTAAAATCTAAAATGCAAGCAAATGCTAAAAGTAATCTAATTGCTTCCAACCTAGCAACAGGGGCAAAAGTTTCATCATAATCTATCCTCTCTTCCTGGTTGTAGCCTTGTGCAACCAATCTAACTTTGTTTCTAATAATTATACCAGCCTCATCAAGTTTGTTTTTAAAAATCCATTTTGTTCCAATAATTTGATGAGAATCAGGCCTAGGAACAAGTTCTCAAACCTGGTTTCTTTCGAACTGGTTTAATTCTTCTTGCATAGCCAGTAGCCAATGTCATCAATTGAATCCTCGGAAATATTCTATGGCTCCACTTGAGAAACAAAAGCCATATGATTACACAAATTACTAAGAGAATTACGAGTACTTACACCTGCTGAAACTCATGGTTTCCCTTTATGATGTTTTGATGATGACACAACACAACTCTATATATTATGTTTGAACAGGTTCAGGTACCTTGATGGTGTGAAGATTGTATGCCTGGTTGAAGATCTAGTCTTTTAGGGCTTAGAATTTTATGTAAGGCAAATAGTAATCTAAAAAGCACTCAAGTATATTTTATTTTGCTAGATTATGATGATGATATGTTTTGTTCTTGAAAAATCTAGAAGAAGTATTTTTAAAACCTCTGCTCCAGGAAAAGCTTTTATGAAAATGTTTTGCGAAAACCTTTGGTTACAAATTTTTATGAAAAACTGATTTTACTATTGAGTAATCGATTACCCCTTCCGGACTAATCGATTACTCGCTACAACTTGTAACCAGAGAGTAAGTAATGGGTTAATTAGGTTCTTGTAATAGATTACTTCCTTGAACTGGTCATTTAAGTGACAGTAATCGATTACTGGAAGCTATTAATCGATTAGCTTTCAATGCTGCAACTTTTATGAAAAACTTGAGAGCAAGTAATCGATTACACTGACCAAAGTAATCAATTACCTTTTCAAATTTTTTTGAAAAACGTGCTAAATCAATCTGATTCCCAGAATGATTTATTTCCTTTTCTGGACGATCACGTTTCTGATTTTTGCTGGATGCTTTTTCTACCTTTTTGAAATCACCAACATACACACACCTTCTTCTCTAAGTCTCTATTCTTGGAAAAACCTTTTTCTTGAGAAGAATCATCATCATCATCATATTCATCTTTTCTTATCAAAAGTCAAAAACATTGAGTTTGCTTAAGATTATTTATTTGCTATAGGACTCTATTGTAGTATCTGCTCTATCTAGAGAGCTTCATTGTTAGTTGCACACATTTCTTCGTGCAAACCCGTTTTATTGTAAGGGGTGTGACAACCTTAGATATTAAGGAGTGTTTTCCCTTAGGATTGAACGTGTGTCGCGTTCATAGGGTGAGTAAACCCTTGTGTATTGGGTAGCGCTATACGAACGGTGGGATTCCTAGTAGTTAGGCTATTTTGTTCGAGGTCCCTGGCGAACGGTAGGATTCCTAGTAGCTTGCGGGGCACTCTGGATGTACTTGGGGACGCGTGGCGTCTTGGTTTAGTGAAAAGCTCAAGTGGGTCGCTTGAGGACTGGATGTAGGCGTTGTTTGCCGAACCAGGATAAAAATCCCCGGTGCAATTTTCTCTATCCCTTATCTCTTTATTTTCCGCATGTTTATTTTATGTTGATTATATTTTTTGCGGATAAAAGCTATTTTCACGTTTTAATCTATGTAGCGCGAGTATTGCGTTTTAGTGGTTTATTTCTTCAATCTCGCATATAATAAGTTTTATCTATTAATAATAAATATTGTGTTCCTATTCGCATAAAATCGTTTTTCATTCGTTCTTTAAGTCTTCCACTCGTTTAATCTCTGTTAATCTTTCTAAGAACGTGTGATTCGATTGAAGTTCAATGATTTTGTAAACACCCAATTCACCCCCCCTCTTGGGTGACGTTAGCCAATACCACCAATTATTCCAACACCACCATTTGAGATATCACCTATAACATGATCGATTGGATGGTGTCGTGATGTTTTCCATTCCTTAGGAAGATCTGCATTAGGCTCGGTGGAATTTGTAACACCCCGATTTCGGCAACTTGAAAAACATTATCTCTTCAACAAAACATAGTAAAAATTTGGGAAATTTTTTTTTTTAAAAGGTGACATGGACATGAGAAGCTTTAAGTTCAAAAACATTTCATTAACATAAGATAGTATTCTCATGTCGCACATCACAAGTCAAGTTCCAAACCGAGATGTTACTTAACATCGCACTTTGTAACTTGGCTTCATAAATTCTGATTTAAGAAAACATTTTCAAATCTTGTTTCATAAAACTTTATTCTTTCAAAAGTCATATTCAACAAAATATCAAGTGGGGTACAGAATGATATGACAATGTAAACCAAGTAGTTGCAAGGAATACAGTTCTTGAAGGGAATTACCTACTACTAGTCTTGACCTCTAATCTGAAGTCCACTGCAGCAGCCTCATCAAGATGACGTACCGATTTGCTGCAGGGTCGACCATCTATCCATTGCGATACCGGAATAACCCGATACGACAACATGATAGGAGAGATGGTCAGTATTCCAGAAGTACAACATGATAGGACAGTATACTAACGACTTCTTATAAAAAGAATACTCAGAATAAAAATATAAGGATCATGCATTAACAACTACTCATGCTATGCATATAACAAATACATTCATGTAAGCATATAGAAAGCAATCATAAACAAAGCGTGTCACAGACTACCAAATATATCAAATCATACTCATCACAATACACATCACTTCACTTGGCATCACAAGCCTTCAAATATTCAAGTCTTATCATCATCTTTCTCAATCTTTCCAAGTCCTTTCACAATCATTCTCAATCTTTTCACAGAACTTTTATACTTTTCCTTCTTTGAATCTTTTCCAAATCTTTCATAATTCTTTATAAATTCTTTCTTAGAATCTGTTATCATCATTAAGTCTTATCAAACGGTTCGCTCAATGATGAGGGGGAAACATCATTGAACTCGCACACACGTCTACATCTCCTCGGTCATCCACCCAACCTAGTCGGAAGCAAACAGGAGTATAGGACCTTTACCACGTGGGCACGACAACTGTCACACAATCAAATGGTCCCAGACCAGGAGGCCCTGCCTCAAATCATAATCATAATTCACATAATAACAATGCACGCTCTCAGCGGCAATCACAAATGCCCCGTTCCAGTCCCTCTCATTGTTCTCGATTTGCAATCAAGGGAGCGACAGTATAATTTCTAGTTCGCGATGCGGAACTTACAACGGTATTAGACCCAGTCCCCACCACGTTAGTGCACCACATGTGGGATTCGTTCCGCCTAGAAATATACTCTAGACTTCTTGACGTTTCACCGTCATCGTCCTCCCCTCATGCAATCTCCTCCTAAGTATCCGCAGATACCTATGGTTCCTTCCTCTCCACTACTTCGATACGACACTCATGCCTCACCGCGTATATAAATGTCTTTTAAGTCTTTTAAAGTTTTGAGTTTTAATTACACGGCTTAATCCTAACAGTTGGCTCGTCCTTGGTGAATCCCTTCAACGAAGCCCGACCACTAATCGCAATCCGTTCCCCCTAAATCTCAATGGCCTCATGCCTCAATCACTTTCATCTCATCATCATGACACACTCTTTCTCATCTCATCTCATCAACTTTCACAAAGCTCATTTCCTCGTCATTCTCAAAATATCTTTTCGCAACACTTTTTCGAAAACATGATTTCACCAAAACTTTTGCTTCACAAAACATTTTTAGAAACCTCATTTCATAAATCCTTTCACAAAAATTTTTCAAAAATAATGTTTCCAAAAACTTTCACAAAATATTATTTTCACAAAAGCTCTTTCAAAATCTCTTTTCAAAAAACCTTTTTCAAAAATCACATTTTTGGGTGAGTGTTAATGGAGGAGCAAGCTCAACTCAACACTAAGCTTCTTCCCAAAAACGTGAACGAGGAATCACATCTCCACTTCAACCACATCTCACTTTCATAACCTCATTACTCTTTCAAATCTCAACTCCGTACATCTTTTGCAATTTACTCATCTTATTCCTTTCTCATACTTCTCAAGTCTTACTCTTTCTTATTACCACACATATCACATTTAACTTTTCCATTTAACTTCGAGTCTTACTCGTTTTCATGATTCTTATTATCATTCATCACGCCTCTAGATTTTCCAGACAGAATATAACAATCACCAAGATATCCAGTCCATAATAAATTCAATCATGCAGCATTTTTAACAAAACAGGAAAACATCTAACACACATATGCATCACATATGATAATGCAGCATGAACATATTACAATTACTCTAATTAGACTCGATGTACTCAGTTTAGAACTGAGTCTACGCGTCACGATGACCTAGGCCTACTGCATCTCTCACCTCTCGCTCCAGCTTCTGAAATCGTTGCGAGTCCTTCCCAACAAGTCGGCCGTTCCACTTCTCGACTTATACGCACCTTGTGCTAAACAGACGATACTAACGTTACAAGTCTATCTTAAATAATCGTCATATTCATTATCTAAACGTGTTTTCGAAAACTCTTTTTATTTCTCGTCGGAAAATCGCAAAACGTTAAAACTTTTTCAATCCAAATCTCTCTCGAGTTAAATACCACTTAAAACTTAAACTTTAAACCATTCAAACACATTTTAGGATTGGAAAAACAATTTAAATAAAATATGGACAGCAATCATGCAAGCCCATAAATCATTTTCAGAAAATCCGAAAACACCGAAAAATCAAACTTTAGTTCATATAATACTTTGTTATAAAATAAACACTTAAATGATTTATTTTTCAAACTTAATATTGTGAAATTAATTAAGGGCAGCAACCACTAAGTCCAATATTATACTATTTCAAAAGCCAATTAATTTTTCAAAACCGATTATAAAATCAAACACACAACACTTTGGTTAATTAATTCATTCATGCATAACCTAGACAATTCATCAAACAATCACTCATTCAATCAATTCAGGACATCATGATTATCATACAAGCAAGCCAAGTCATAATATCAAGTAGAAAAGTTCACATTCATCAAAACATTCAAATAGAAGCTTAGTGTGTTTAAAGGTGAAACACAAAAGATAAAAACCCAAAACTAAATCAAATTAATTTGTTTAATCTTAAAAATTTCCAGAACATACAAATATATGCCAAAGTTCATCATATAAAAATTTCAAGTCATTTAAACAATCCTAAGCTAGGTTTCAAATCAAATTTCACATGAAAAGCAAGTCGGAGCTGTTGCTGGTCTGAGGCAAAAACGTTATTATTAAAAATAGTTACTCATCTTCGAATTGCATTAAAATTGGTATAAGTCTTCCTTATACAGTCAAGACTATCTCATAAAATTTTCAGATTATTTGGAGTTGTGAAAGTCATATTTTTCTAATTAAATTCGTCGCTAAGTCCAGAAAATCTGAACCAAACGGTTCACTGTTTTGCATTTAGTAAAAATATCAAATCAACTCCAAATCTCTTCAAATTTTACAGAGAACATCTAGAGAGGTTCAGGAAGATATCATAAAAATTTCAAACAAATTGGAGGAGCACAAGTTTGAAAATTCTGTTCATCATTAAACTGAAAAACTCATTTTCTCAAAATCATTTTCACAAAGTTGGTTCTCATAAAAATAGGAAATCAATTCCAAAAATCATTTAAAAATTCAGAGAAGTTTATTTTAATATATTTAGGTCAGTGACAAAAATCCAGAATTATTGAGCATATAGAAGTATTGTAGGGTCTGCCGACCTGATACGGATATAAGCCTTGTCAAAAGAGTCTTCTAAGGGCACTTCCCTCGGCATAAACGTCCCTCGCTCGGACTCATGGACTCCGAGCATCCCCAAAGGACCAGGCTCGGACTTGATGGAACCGAGCCTCATCATCGGTCCTCAATCCATCAGGCTTGAGATTCTAGGCCGAGACATACCGTCGGCAAGCGGATAAGTTCAAACCCACCGAGGCTTCTTATCCCTTCCGCAAATCTCTCCTGGATTCTCGCAACAGCCTAGACATGAGATCTCCAGCTGATCCTATCCAGATTCTAAGCATAATCCTCCGATATTATCTCACAGAATCCTGGTTCAGCTCAACCCTGATACAGGGCCCAAACGGCCCATATCAGCCTCCTCCAAACCCTATAAATAGCTCATTACAGCTAGGGTTTCAGGTACGTACTCTCATCCCTAAGTTAACACTCTGCACACACACGTTGAATAGGGAGAACCTGCTTTTCCCAACTGGAACTGCAGAAATACCATAAGTCACACATTAACTCTTGATCCTCTCTAGGGATCCTGATTCCATAGTCTTGAGCACTTAAAGGGTTAAGGACATCTAGTGTTCCAGGACACTACATTGGCGCCGTCTATGGGGATTGAATAACCAGTATTCCCACTTCCACCGTACTCATGGCAAACAACAACGATAACCAAGAACAAGGGGATCTCCGTCGTCGCCTTCGTGGGAGGCCACCTAAGAACGCAGGAAACGTCAGGGATGGAATCGCCCCAGGAAGACCTACTGGGGGCAATCGGGGTAACACTCCACCCGTTCCTCCGGTGGATCAGACGGTCGTTCCCCCTGTTCCTCCAGTTCAGGGTGATGTTCCTCCAGTTCCTCCGGTGATTCAAGCCACTGTTCCTCCCCGCATGGAAGGTGGCGGAAGGCGATCCAATCCCCGCACTGTTCCGGATGGCCATGTTTCAGATTGGCACGATACTGCGGACTCTGGACCACATCGGTCTCGGAGGCCCCCTGTTGGATCACGAACTGGTGAGGATCGGTGGGTTGAGCATTCCGCTCGACATGACCAAGCCCGTGCCGAGCGATCCAACAGAGAAGTCCCTCAATTTACCAGGGGTCGTTTTGGAACACTTCAAGGTGGTGAACGTTCCGAAACACAAGGTAGATCCTATATGACTACTTCATCGGCCCGTAGGAGAGAGGAATCAATCATGGAGATCTTAAGGACTCAAACTTCTTTGATTGAAAAGCAGAATCAGGCTCTCGCTGCTCTTCAGCAGCAAAGCATGGCAAGAATTGCCGAGCAAGGCCCTAACGTGGCTCTCGGACACCCTAATAACCTTCCTCCGCCCCCACCCCTTAATCCGGGATTAGTTCCTGGGCGTGTTACCGGGGAACCCCATCCTGGACATCCTTTCATAGCTGAGATAATGGCATTTCAAACCCCGCAGACTTATGTGGGTCATCAGAATATCCCTCGCTATAGTGGGACGACTGATCCGATGGACCATATCGCGGCTTACGAATCCTCCATGATGTTTTATGGAGGAGGGGATTTCATGAAGTGCCGAGCATTCTCAATGAATCTGGGATTGGCACCTTTGGGATGGTTCAATTCCCTACCTGCCAACTCGATTCACTCATGGGCCGAGCTGAGGACAGCATTTCTGAATCGATATACAGCCAGTATGTCACAACCCAAGTCGGACCATTCATTGGCTGGAGTCGCACAGAGACCTGACGAGTCTCTTCGCGATTACCTAGCTCGCTATCAGCAAGAAGCTAGTGGCATATCAGGCCTGCAATCGGGAGTATCTGTCCTCTTACTCACTCAAGGATTGCGAGACGATGATTTCAAGGATTGTCTGATCGGAGAACCACCGAGGGATATGGCTGAACTCAGGGAAAGATCTAGGAAATTTGTTAATTTGGAGGAATTCCATAGAATCAGCACCGCGGCTCGGGGTCTGGAACAACGCCCTCGTCAGAATGATTCCTGTCAAACTGATCGTTTTCGGGAAAACAGGGGGAGGAAGGACAAGAGAGAAAGAGGAGAAAAACTGCCTCCAAAAGGCAAGTATGATGAATATACCCAGCTCACAGTCTCGAGGAGTCAAATCCTTCGTGAGACTATGCATACCGAGATGCGTAACATCACTCGGCCTCCAGCTTTGAGAAAAACTGCTCAAAAGGATAGGACAAAGTACTGCGACCATCATGGTGGATGGGGGCATACCACCGATCAATGTACCCAACTGAAAGATCTGATTGAGGAAATGGTTAGGGATGGGAAGCTTCAACAATACATCGGGGAAGCGATGCGGAAGCGTTCAAAAAGAAGAAGTCATTCACCTCCCAAAACCGAAGAAAAAAGGAATAAAAGCCCTACGCCACCTGCAGGGGGAGCCCCCGCCCTACCATCTGAGCAGAATAAGGGTCGTGACGAGTTTCTGATCAACACCATTGCTGGTGGATTTGCGGGTGGTGGAGAAAAAAGAAGTGATAGAAAAAAGTATGTGGGACAGATCCTTTCGGTGGCTAGCCGACCGATCCAAAAGCCCAAAAAGAAGAATATTGTCATCAGTTTCAGTGACGATGACTTTGCTGATATTATTCAGGATCACAATGATCCTATGGTAGTTACAACCAGGCTCGGTAATTACGAAGTGAAAAGGATTCTCGTCGATCAGGGGAGTTCAGCAGACATTATGTTTTTGGATCTGTTCGAGAGGCTAAGGTTGAAGAGATCTGACCTAATTCCATTTGAGGGTAGTTTGATTGGCTTTACGGGACATTCCATTGTTCCCTTAGGCCACATTCATCTCCCAGTGACCATGGGTGAACAACCGTCTGCTCAAACCGAAATGGTAAAGTGGCTAGTTGTACAAGCACCGTCGGCGTACAACGCCATCCTTGGCCGTACAGCACTCCAATCATTTGGTGCAGTTGTATCAACCGTTCATTTAGCCATGAAGTTTCCAGGGTCTGATGACCAGGTGGTAACGGTACGGTCCGAACAAGAATTGGCTCGGAAATGTTACAATATTAGCCTGGGAAAACTGAAGCTGGATGACGATGAGAAGATCATGAAGGAGCCACTCAACAAAGGAAGTGTGAACTTGGCAGATCTTGACGTACGAGACGAGGATGAAACTAGGCCAACCCCTCAGGGGGACTTCAAAAAGGTAATTCTGGGTCCCGATCCGTCCCATTGTGTCAAGATTGGCGTCGGCCTTGCCGAGGAATTGGAAAGGGAACTGACGGAACTGCTGGTAGAAAACAAAGACTTGTTTGCTTGGACTTCGGAAGATATGCCGGGGATCGATCCGAATTTTATCTGCCATAAGCTAAGTGTGTATCCTAGCGCCAAGCCAGTGTGTCAGAAGAAAAGGCGGGTCAGAACAGAGAAGGCACAAGCAACAAAAGAGAAGGTGTCCGAGCTATTGGAGGCGGGATTTATCAGGGAGGTGGTATACACAGATTGGTTGGCTAATCCCGTGCTAGTCAAGAAATCCAATGGAAAATGGAGGATGTGCGTGGATTACACAGACCTGAACAAGGTATGCCCCAAAGATCAATACCCACTTCCCTGCATAGACAAACTCATAGATAGCTCGACAGGGTATCAAAGGCTATCCTTCATGGATGCTTATTCGGGGTACAATCAGATCCCCATGTATCCCCCGGATCGGGTGAAGACCTCTTTCGTCACAGAAAATGCTACATATTGTTACAACGTCATGCCGTTCGGACTGAAGAACGCTGGGGCAACTTACCAGCGAATGATGAACAAGGTCTTCGGTCCGCTTATTAGGCCAAAAATGGAAGTATACATCGACGATATGATTGCGAAAAGTCTGAAGGAGGAGCACCATGCTAAGGATTTGAAGGTTATACTTGATAGAATTCGACAGCTTGACATGAGGTTAAACCCAGAAAAATGCACTTTTGGGGTTCCTGCTGGTTCGTTCCTCGGGTTCATGCTCACCGAGCGGGGAATTGAGGCAAACCCAGAGAAGTGCCGAGCCATCCTTGAGATGAAGAGCCCTTCCGACATCAAGGGAGTACAGCAGCTAGCAGGTCGGGTAGCAGCTCTCTCCAGGTTTATGTCTCAGTCAGCTCGGAAGGCCTTGCCATGGTACCAACTGCTGAAGAAGGAAAAAGAAAAGACGTTCGACTAGAACGAGGCATGCGAAAAGGCCTTTACTGACCTTAAGCAATACCTGGCCTCTCCTCCAATCCTATCTAGTCCGGCAGCAGGAGAGGTTTTATTCCTATACTTATCAGTAGGGGATTCAGTGGTCAGTTCGGTTCTAGTTAGGGAAGAATCAGGCAAAGAATCTCCTGTCTACTTCGTCAGCCGAGCACTTCAAGGACCAGAGCTGAGGTATCAGAAGGTTGAAAAGTTGGCGTTTTGTTTGGTTATTACGGCTAGGAGGCTGCGTCAATACTTCCAAAGCCACCATATCACGGTCAGAACTGCTCAGCCAATCCGACAGATCCTTCAGAAACCCGACCTGGCAGGCAGAATGGTGACTTGGGCTATTGAACTTTCCGAGTTCGACATTACTTTCGAGCCTCGGAAAGCAATGAAGTCTCAGGTCTTAGTTGATTTTCTCACCGAGTTTACTGAGCCATTGACGAGCTCAAACTTGGATTGGAACATTTATGTCGATGGGTCAAGCAACAAGCTCGGAGCAGGAGCGGGAATAATTCTGGAGAACTCAGAGGGAGTTACCCTTGAATATTCGTTGAAGTTCGGATTTCCAACTTCGAACAATCAGGCGGAATATGAAGCTGTGATGGCTGGTCTGAGGATGGCGAAAGAAGTTGGAGCCCGAGAAGTGAAGGTTTTCAGTGATTCTCAGTTGGTGATATCGCAAGTGAAGGGTGATTATCAAGCCAAGAAACCCATCCTACAAAAATATTTGGAAAAGGTGAAGTTCCTATCTTCAGAGTTTGCCAAGGTTGAATTCTGCCACATCCCGAGGGAAAGCAATGGCCGAGCGAACATTCTTTCTAAACTTGCCTCAACAAAGGGTCCAGGAAATAATAAGACGTTGATCCAAGAAATGGTGCATGGACCTAGCGTTGTCCTCTCCGTTTCTATGGATCCAAGTTGGACCTCTCCGATCATAAACTTCTTGGAACAAGGAATCGTGCCGAAAGATCCAGCCGAGGCCAAAAAGTTTGTCAAAAAAGCCTCCCAATTCGCTATGATCGATGGAATTCTGTTTCGCCGTGGGGTCAGTGGCCCAATGCTCAGGTGCTTAGACCCCGCCGAAGCAAAGCAGGCACTGGAAGAAGTCCATGGAGGTATAGGAAGTCATCATGTCGGAGGGAAATCGTTGGCCAAGAAAATTCTAAGGGCAGGATACTACTGGCCGACCTTACAACAGGATGCAATCGGTCATGTAAAGAAATGTGAAAGATGTCAGTTCCACAGTGACGTCTACCAAAAGCCAGCCGAGGAACTTCATTCACTTTCATCTCCCTACCCCTTCTATCAGTGGGGAATGGATTTGATTGGCCAGTTCCCCACCGCACCAGGACAGCTCAAATGGGTGATAGTGGCCATCGATTATTTTACCAAGTGGATCGAAGCCGAGCCACTAGCAACTATTTCCTCGGCCAAGGTTCAGAAGTTCTTTGAGAGACAGGTTATAGCTCGGTTTGGAGTGCCACAGGTCTTGGTAACCGACAATGGAACTCAATTTGCGGCAAAGGCATTCCAGGATTTGGTCAACGCTTTGAACATTGAACACTACTTTTCTTCGGTCGAGCATCCTCAGACCAACGGACAAGTAGAATCAGTGAACCGAAGTATCATTCAGGGGATCAAGAAAAGACTCATCGGTGCTAAGGGAAATTGGCTGGAAAACCTACATGAAGTGCTTTGGTCGTACCGCACCACCATACAGACTTCCACGGGAGAAACCCCTTATCGTCTTACTTATGGTTGTGACGCTGTCATCCCGATGGAAAGGATCATCCCATCTTTCCGAGCTTTACAACAACCGAACCCCCTCAACAGCACTTTACTGTGTGAGGACCTAGTTCTTTCAGAAGAAGTCAGGGATTTAGCTGCCGAACGGGAAAAACATGCCAAGATGATGCAAGCGAAAGGATATAATCGCTCAGTGGTACCCAAAGAATTCGAGGTAGGTGACCTCGTCCTACGAAGATCTGACATCGGCCTCAAAAATGCTAAGGATGGTAAACTGGCTCAGAATTGGGAAGGTCCTTGCCGAGTAGCTTCCAAAACAGGAACAGGAGCCTACAAGCTCGAAACTCTCTCGGGTGCCCTCATCAACAACACATGGAACGTGGCAAAACTTAGAGCATATTTCAGTTAGAAATTTCTTCCCATTTCAATTCCGTTTTCAATTGTTTTAGTTTTACTATTTCCCTTGCTGTTATAGGATTGTTTATTTTTAATGATGGTGTACGCTCGGTGGAACTCCGAGCCCATTGTACTTATTGTTAATGCTTTGAATGAATAAAAGTGTTGTTATTGAATTCATTGTTTTCATGTACTTTTCCTCATAATCGATTAGCCACCGTTTATGACGCGAACGATTATAAACAGCTCACACAAGAGCTTATAACTCGTCAAGTACCCTAGAAAGGTTCCCGATTCAAACATGATTTGTTTTAAAATCATTTTTACATCACGGATAGAGGAACCCACCTCGGCTAAAGTGTTGGAGTTCCGAGGTCTTAACACTTGAATTCTTAACAAAAAGTTCCGAAAGAAGCATAAAATAAAAACGGATATTATAAATATTCCAAACAAGTTATAGCAACAAGAGTTGAACCCAGCTATTGGGGAAAATACAAGCTAAAAAGCAAAAATCTATTCTACGTCGGAAAGAACGACACTTTCAGGATCAAACTTGTCGTCTGCCTCCTCGTCATCTTCAGCATCCTCAGCCCCCTCTTCCTCGGATTCTTCGGCCAAATGGTCAGGAAGGTCTTTGCTACCCATGTCTATGGGGCGCCCATTTGTGCCAATGATCTGCCCGTTCTTTACAGCATGGTTGGGGTCAGCACCCTTGGTCACAAGGCCAGGATTCAGGATGCGGAGTTGCTCGGCGGTATTAAAGAAAGAATCCTCAATTGCATGATCCCAATTATAGAGATTCTCCTCAGCTGCTTTTTTGTGCTTAAGAGCTTGTGCCTTCACTTTGTCCAAGGAGGCTCGGAGTCCTGCAACCTCATCCTTAGTATACTCGAGTTGTTCTCGAGCTACCGCGGCATCTTCTTCGGCCTTCCGAGTTTTTTCCATTGCCACTTGTAAAGTTGCTTTGTCCTCTTCAGCCTTCTTCAATAGTTCCTCGGCTTTCCGAGCCTTCTCTTGGGCCTCCTGCAATATGGCAGCATCCTCTTCGGCCTTCTTCAAGATTTCTTCGGCTTTCCTCATCCCCTCTTGGACCCTTTGAAGAGTTTTCTCTGCTTTCTCCTTCTCGGCCTCGGCCCTGGTCTTGGCCTCTTCAGCATCTTGCATTCCCTTCTTTAGTTCCTCGTTCTCTTTGGCCAGGATTTGAAGCTTTCTCTCAAGGCCTTCCACTTGGAGCTGATAATAATCCTCCCGATCATTCGCTTCCCTCCTCTTCTTCTTCTCATCAGGGGCGACCCCAGCATGAACATCCTCGTCGTGGCGGCCGAGGTAGTGAAGAACACTTGCACTTCGAAGAAGACCCTTCACCAGGGCACTGCAGTTGTTCCCCCAAGTCGAAGGATGCCAGGCATCCATCACCTGTGCATCCTCGGGAGGGAAGACTGTGGCGTAGTAGCCCTCAGGAGTCTTCTTGGCCCATACAGTCTTGACAGCGGCTTCCTCGGTACCCTCCTCAAACTGAGTATCTTTATGGGATTTACTCAAATTGAACCAATCCCCAGCCAAGCCCTTACCTTTCTCTACCCGAATTCTTTTGGCTGGTCGCTCGGTGGTACCTTGAGCGTCTTGTTGTGCATCCGACTGGACAATTTTTTGGACTCCTTCGATGGCCTGAATTACCTCAGGGGTGACGACACGAGGAGCCAAGGTTGGTCTGTCCACCGGTGTTGGCTCGAAAGACTGGCTCTTAATCGAGGAACTCGAACCTGCTTTTCGTGCTGCCAGCTTACTCACTCGATTTGCGGCAACCACCGGTGTTGGCTCGGAAGACTGGCTCTTAATCGAGGAACTCGAACCAGCTTTTCGTGCTGCCAGTTTACTCACTCGATCTGCGGCAGCCTCGCTCTTCTTAGCTTTGGTGGCTTTCTTCCCCATTTTTTCTGCAAGAGAATGTGTTAAACTGTGCAAAAAAAAAATATACCCAGCTCGTCCTTCACTTCGGCTCGTGTCCTCTTCAGCAATATTTTTTTGGTATCAATTTGACCATTCGCCTCAAGGTATTCCCAAACTCGGTCGGACAATCGTCTCTCGACCTTCGTTAAATCAGTTTTGTAATCAAATTGATATAACGAAGCCCCTCGATTGTAGATACTATTCGACCAGCTCAAAGGGAACCGGGGTACAACTTTAATTTCCCCTTCGGCCTCAACTTGTTCCATAAACCAGCAAACTTCTGCTCCAGTGTATTCATATTGAAAGAAGAGCGGTTTAAAGGATTTCCAAGAATCGGTTACTTTTGCAAAGAGGGCGTGATCCCTCCGAGCTTTTAAGGACACCCAAAGCCCCTTTGAATCGCCAAACTTGTTCACTTGGGGGGCGTACAACCAAAAGAAAGATCGTAATATAGCGACCAAATTTTCAGCGTCACAGAACTGTTGAAACGCCCTTACAAAGGCCCAACCACTCGGATGTAGTTGGCTCGGGGCTATGTTTAAGTGCTTCAGGACCTCTATCTCGAGGGTGGAAAAGGGCATGCGGACTCCGACCTTAGTGGCTATCTCCTCGTAGAAATAAAAAAGTTGTCGATTTTCCGGTATTTGGAGGCATATCCGGTCGTCTATGCCCATGTGCCTTAGTACGAAGTCTGAGGCATTCCCATCTTCTCTCGGAGGTGTGAGAAGTGGACGAAGATGGTTCAAACTGTTCCTCGTCAGCAATGAAGGCCTCGTTCCAAGCACCTCCCGATCAAAGACTTCATCATACTGCGCATGATTTGGCGGCAAGGGATATTCTTTAGGATTGGTCTCACACCTGCGCTCCACCATATCTGGAGAAAAAGTAAAAGGCTCGGCGTTATGATTTTTTATAGCAGATGTTTTAATTTTAAAGTTAAGGACGAGCCTTGGAATTTTTCCCCCCTCTTTCCTCGGATTTCCCAAAGGCTCTTCTTCCACTATACAGCGCTCGGGACTAACCCTAACCTGAGCTCTCCGTTCAGCAAACCTATAAGCCAACAGCCACTTGCTTTCTTCAGCGGGGTCCGAGGGGTGTTCTACAGCTAACGGTTTTGTCACGGTGGATCCCTGGCTGATGGGGGGAGAGGAAGGATCTACTGCGTCATCACTACTCCCAGAATCCCCAAAATCCCCAGAAAAAGTCCGAATCACTATCACCAGAAGGCTCCTCTCCTAATTTCCTACAAAGTTCATGATAAATTCTCCTCAACTCCCTCCAACCTCTCATGATTCAGAAATCCAAACCCTTAAACACTACACTACCCAGAACAAAAAACCCCAAAATCCCTGCAAAACCCAGAAATGCGAAACCCTTTCAACATATAGAAAAGAGCACTACCAGAAATAGAGTATTTGAGTTAGAAGAAGAAAGACTACCTGTTTTTGATTATGAGTCTCTGGAAAACTGGAAGCGATGTGAAGGTAGTGGCGGAAATAAGCTTGAGAAGGGAGTGAGTTTCTGGTTTCCTGAGAGTAACAAAAAAGTCGTGAGGGAGCAAGTTTGAGAGTTTGGGAGCTTTTGGTGTGAATCTGATAGGACGAATGAAAAGTGAGTGTGGGGTGTAAGGGATTCGAAATGTAAGTTTCATGATGGGGAGATTGTAAGTCCCATGATGAATGTTTTGATAATGACAAAAGGTTACAAAGTGTTTTGAACAAGCTATCATGTGTTGATCAAGTTCAAGTTCAACAAGCAACAACAAACATCAAGTGAAGAAGAGAGAACAAGCTCATGAAGACTTAAGTTTGAGTGTCATTGTTTTTGTTTTATCTTTTGCCTCTCAAGCTTCATAGGTTTTCATTTGGGTAGTTTGTTTAGAGGGTAGTGAATCTCATTCATAAGTCATGATTAAATCATAATTTGAGTTTTCACTTAACCTAGAATCAATAGGTGGCTTAAAGGTTTTAAAGGAAAGGTTGGTTTTTGAGAAAACAAGTTTTAATCAAGTGCAGTATCAATCTACTCGAGTAAATCAAGATTTAATCGAGTACTACTCGAGTATGCTGCAATTTACTCGATTAAACACTGCTGAACTGATTTTTAAAATACGATTTTCACTTCTCAAAATCAGTTTTCAAGTGCCATAACTTTTGGGTATTCTATAAAAACCTTTTCCTAACCTTTGTGATCATAACCTATTATTTTGATATTCATTTTACAAAGAATCAAGCCACTCTATTCTCTTTCAATTTCAAAGATCAATGCTTTTCTATTTTCATATTCTTTGATCAAGAACCTTTGAATCTCTTATGGTGATTTGTCATAGCTATTGATTGAGATTCATTAGGATTGTTATTGTGTTTTCTATTGTGTTGTAATCTTTGCAAGAAGGCAAGCCACTACAACAAACAAGAAGCCTTGGTGTGTCGATTATCATCAAGCAAAGTTCAAGCAATTGAAGAAGTCTTGGTTGTGAATCAAGCAAGGAGAAGCCTTGGTGTGTGGATTATCATCAAGCAATTGAAGACTTGTTGTGTCGATTATCAACAAGGGGTAGAGGTTAGATTAGAGAGAAGATCAATAGGATTACAAGGCAAGGGTGTCGGTTATCTCTTGTAGGCTAGCAAGAAGGGAGTCTTGTGAGGCATTTACTTGTAATTTGAGAACTCTAATTCCTCATAGTGAAGAATCTCTCTTGGTTGAAGAGGGGACTGGATGTAGCTTTCAAGCGGATGAAAGTGAACCAGGATAAATCACTGTGTCGTATATCTAAACCCTTACTCTTTATATTCAAGTCATTTGATTTCGTTCTTGGTTGAAAACCTAGAAAGATTGATTTTCATAATTGATTGAATTGAATCTTTATTGTTCAAATTAACTTGGGGAAAATCATTTTCATAACTAGGTTAATCAATAAGAATATAGGTGTTAATCATCTCCGCTGAATTTCTGATCTTTCATGTAAATTGATTGATTTTCGTATGCGAATGAAAACTTGATTTTTCTGGTTTCTGTCAGATATACTCGAGTAAACGAGTCTTTAATCGAGTACTACTCGAGTACTACTCGAGTACTCTGAAATCTACTCGAGTAAACCTGAACAAAATTGCAAAAATTTTTTGTTTTGATTGTTTCGATTTGTTTCGTTCGAAAATCTTTCAAGGTAGCTTAGACACCTATTCAACCCCCCTTCTAGGTGTATTCCTAGGGTTCCTTTGTCTCTCCAACCACCAATTGCGGTTTCTTCAATTGGTATTAGAGCTCGGTCGAAAGACACGAGCATAAGAGCTTTTTCGTAAAGATCCTTTAAGAAAATCGCAATGGGTTCCATGAATCCTTTTGGTGGTGAAGGTTATTCAATAAGTCGTCCTCCACTTTTTAACGGAGAAGGCTATGCATATTGGAAAGTTAGAATGAAAATCTTTATCCAAGCCATAGATAGTGAAATTTGGAAAGTAGTTGAAAAAGGCCCTCATATTCCCTCTAGTTTAGTTGAAGGCGTAGTACATTTAATCCCCGAGGATAAGTGGAAGGATGATGATAGAAATAAAGTACAATATGATTATAAAGCAAAGAATATCATTACCTCCGCTTTATCCTATGACGAGTTCTTTAGAGTTTCACAATGTTCTAGTGCTAAGGAAATGTGGGACACTTTACAAGTGACTCATGAAGGAACTAGTGAGGTTAGGAGAGCTAGATTGAATGCTTTAATGAGTGATTATGAATTGTTTCAAATGCTTCCAGATGAATCTATTAATGATATGAAAAAGCGTTTTACTCATATTATTAATCATTTACTTGCTCTTGGTAACACTTTCTTACAAGGTGAACTTTCTAACAAAGTGTTGAGATGTTTAGACAGAAATTGGCAACCAAAAGTAACGGCTATTATTGAATCTAAGAACTTGGATGCTATGGATCTAGCAACACTCTTTGGAAAGCTTCAAGAACATGAAATGGAGCTTGGACGATTAAGTATAAATGAAGAGTCGGATAAGAACAAAGAAAGAAAGGGACTTGCTCTTAAAGTCAAAAGTGGATATAAAAAGAAAATGAGTTCCGATGATGATGATAGTGAATATTCCGATTCAGATGTTGATGAAAAAGACATGAAACTTCTACTAAGGAAGTTTGACAAGTTTCTAAGGAGAAAAGGAAGGTTGAACAAGGACAAAAGTAAAGAGAAGGATTCTCCACACTACAAGACCAAGACTTCAAAAGAAGGTGTAGTTTGCCATGAATGTGGAAAACCCGGACATCTCAAGTATTCATGCTCTAGGTATCTCAAGAAGAAGGAGAAAGACAAGAAAAATTCTAAATCTAAAAGAGCATACATAGTTTGGGATAGTGATGAAGATAACAAGGTAAGCACATCGAGTAGTTCTTCGGATGATGAAGAAGTTGCGTGTCTCAACTTGATAACTCTAGTAGATGATGAAGAACAAAGTTCAAATGATGAATCAAGTTATCAAAGCGAGGAAAGCGATGTAAGTCATACTAAATCCGAAATTTCTTCTAAATATGAATTGTTATATAATGCTTATGAAGAAATGCATGAACAACTTGAAAAACTAGCTTTGAAAAACATTGAAAGAAAGAAGCTCATTTTGAAACATCAAAAAGAGATTTTAGATCTTCAAAAACAAGTTGATGAGCTTAATCTTGAAAATGAAACTCTTGATCTTATATATGCTAGTTCTTCTTGTGATTGTGCTAGTAGAGTGAATATTGTGGTTGATTGTGAGAATTGCAAGTTGCTTAAAGATGAAAATGCTATTTTGAAAAATAAGCTTGCAAGTTTCTCAAATGGTGATATTAGATTGCGCACATTGTTAAATTTTCAAAGAGAAAATTCAAACAAGTTTGGTTTGGGTTATACTAATGCTAAGAGTAAATCTCATAGAAATGTTGTTGATTTTTCTAAAGTTGATTTCTCAAAAGCACCAACATGTTTCTATTGTGGTACTCATGGACATACTTCAAATGTGTGTTATATTAAAGTGCATGGTATACCTAAAGGAGATTTTGTTTGGATGAAAAAGGGTGAAAGTCCCTACACTAACAAAAATGGATCCAAAACCATTTGGATACCAAAAAGCAAAGCATGATTGTTTTGTAGGTATGATTGAAGAGCAAAGAGAGCTTACAAGTGTTATTCATATTTGCATCTTCAATTGGTATCAAAAGAAGTCCTACAATATGGTACAAATGTTATGGTTAGATTGTGAACTTCATATGGTATCTTCTCAATTGGTATTACTTTTCTAATTGTTTAATTAAATCATTTGGTATCATTGAGTAGATTCATAGATGGTTATCAAGATATAGTGACATGCTTTGGTTGTTATTAGAGAAATATCACATTTGGTATCAAATTTTTGTGATTATTGATACTTCTTTACAATTGATATCTTCTTTGTTAAGTGATATTATGATCTTTTTAGTTCTCAATTGGTATCATATTTCATTGTTATATTCTCTTGCCAATTGGTATCACATTTCAAAGTATAGTTTTATTGTATTTGTTCAATTGGTATCAATGTTGTAAAGAAATGATCATTGATTTCTTACCTTGGCTTAGATGTTATATTTCAATTGGTATATATGATTTTTTTTATAATTCCAAAGGGGGAGAAATATGATGTTTTGAATTGATTGGAATGTTTCTCAAAGGTGGAGAAATAATATGATTTTTAGATGTTTGTTTGGAGAAAGGTTGTTTTTGTTGTTTTTATGTAGGTTGAGCAAAGTTGTTGAAGATAGGGGGAGAATCAAGCTTATCTCAATTGGATTCAAATGTCAAAAGCATTTATTGAGGAGGAGCAAGAGTCTCACCAAGTGATCAAATTGTTAAAGCATCAACAACTTCAAAGAACTTTTGGAGAACTTCAAAACATGGTTTGTCATTTTCAAAAAGGGGGAGATTGTAAGTTTCATGATGGGGAGATTGTAAGTCCCATGATGAATGTTTTGATAATGACAAAAGGTTACAAAGTGTTTTGAACAAGCTATCATGTGTTGATCAAGTTCAAGTTCAACAAGCAACAACAAACATCAAGTGAAGAAGAGAGAACAAGCTCATGAAGACTTAAGTTTGAGTGTAATTGTTTTTGTTTTATCTTTTGCCTCTCAAGCTTCATAGGTTTTCATTTGGGTAGTTTGTTTAGAGGGTAGTGAATCTCATTCATAAGTCATGATTAAATCATAATTTGAGTTTTCACTTAACCTAGAATCAATAGGTGGCTTAAAGGTTTTAAAGGAAAGGTTGGTTTTTGAGAAAACAAGTTTTAATCAAGTTCAGTATCAATCTACTCGAGTAAATCAAGATTTAATCGAGTACTACTCGAGTATGCTGCAATTTACTCGATTAAACACTGCTGAACTGATTTTTAAAATACGATTTTCACTTCTCAAAATCAGTTTTCAAGTGCCATAACTTTTGGGTATTCTATAAAAACCTTTTCCTAACCTTTGTGATCATAACCTATTATTTTGATATTCATTTTACAAAGAATCAAGCCACTCTATTCTCTTTCAATTTCAAAGATCAATGCTTTTCTATTTTCATATTCTTTGATCAAGAACCTTTGAATCTCTTATGGTGATTTGTCATAGCTATTGATTGAGATTCATTAGGATTGTTATTGTGTTTTCTATTGTGTTGTAATCTTTGCAAGAAGGCAAGCCACTACAACAAACAAGAAGCCTTGGTGTGTCGATTATCATCAAGCAAAGTTCAAGCAATTGAAGAAGTCTTGGTTGTGAATCAAGCAAGGAGAAGCCTTGGTGTGTGGATTATCATCAAGCAATTGAAGACTTGTTGTGTCGATTATCAACAAGGGGTAGAGGTTAGATTAGAGAGAAGATCAATAGGATTACAAGGCAAGGGTGTCGGTTATCTCTTGTAGGCTAGCAAGAAGGGAGTCTTGTGAGGCATTTACTTGTAATTTGAGAACTCTAATTCCTCTTAGTGAAGAATCTCTCTTGGTTGAAGAGGGGACTGGATGTAGCTTTCAAGCGGATGAAAGTGAACCAGGATAAATCACTGTGTCGTATCTCTAAACCCTTACTCTTTATATTCAAGTCATTTGATTTCGTTCTTGGTTGAAAACCTAGAAAGATTGATTTTCATAATTGATTGAATTGAATCTTTATTGTTCAAATTAACTTGGGGAAAATCATTTTTATAACTAGGTTAATCAATAAGAATATAGGTGTTAATCATCTCTGCTGAATTTCTGATCTTTCATGTAAATTGATTGATTTTCGTATGCGAATGAAAACTTGATTTTTCTGGTTTCTGTTAGATATACTCGAGTAAACGAGTCTTTAATCGAGTACTACTCGAGTACTCTGAAATCTACTCGAGTAAACCTGAACAAAATTGCAAAAAATTTTTGTTTTGATTGTTTCGATTTGTTTCGGTCGAAAATCTTTCAAGGTTAGACACCTATTCAACCCCCCCTTCTAGGTGTATTCCTAGGGTTCCTTTGTCTCTCCAACCACCAATTGCGGTTTCTTCAATTGGTATCAGAGCTCGGTCGAAAGACACGAGCATAAGAGCTTTTTCGTAAAGATCCTTTAAGAAAATCGCAATGGGTTCCATGAATCCTTTTGGTGGTGAAGGTTATTCAATAAGTCGTCCTCCACTTTTTAACGGAGAAGGCTATGCATATTGGAAAGTTAGAATGAAAATCTTTATCCAAGCCATAGATAGTGAAATTTGGAAAGTAGTTGAAAAAGGCCCTCATATTCCCTCTAGTTTAGTTGAAGGCGTAGTACATTTAATCCCCGAGGATAAGTGGAAGGATGATGATAGAAAGAAAGTACGATATGATTATAAAGCAAAGAATATCATTACCTCCGCTTTATCCTATGACGAGTTCTTTAGAGTTTCACAATGTTCTAGTGCTAAGGAAATGTGGGACACTTTACAAGTGACTCATGAAGGAACTAGTGAGGTTAGGAGAGCTAGATTGAATGCTTTAATGCGTGATTATGAATTGTTTCAAATGCTTCCAAATGAATCTATTAATGATATGCAAAAGCGTTTTACTCATATTATTAATCATTTACTTGCTCTTGGTAACACTTTCTTACAAGGTGAACTTTCTAACAAAGTGTTGAGATGTTTAGACAGAAATTGGCAACCAAAAGTAACGGCTATTATTGAATCTAAGAACTTGGATGCTATGGATCTAGCAACACTCTTTGGAAAGCTTCAAGAACATGAAATGGAGCTTGGACGATTAAGTATAAATGAAGAGTCGGATAAGAACAAAGAAAGAAAGGGACTTGCTCTTAAAGTCAAAAGTGGATATAAAAAGAAAATGAGTTCCGATGATGATGATAGTGAATATTCCGATTCAGATGTTGATGAAAAAGACATGAAACTTCTACTAAGGAAGTTTGACAAGTTTCTAAGGAGAAAAGGAAGGTTGAACAAGGACAAAAGTAAAGAGAAGGATTCTCCACACTACAAGACCAAGACTTCAAAAGAAGGTGTAGTTTGCCATGAATGTGGAAAACCCGGACATCTCAAGTATTCATGCTCTAGGTATCTCAAGAAGAAGGAGAAAGACAAGAAAAATTCTAAATCTAAAAGAGCATACATAGTTTGGGATAGTGATGAAGATAACAAGAAAAGCACATCGAGTAGTTCTTCGGATGATGAAGAAGTTGCGTGTCTCAACTTGATAACTCTAGTAGATGATGAAGAACAAAGTTCAAATGATGAATCAAGTTATCAAAGCGAGGAAAGCGATGTAAGTCATACTAAATCCGAAATTTCTTCTATATATGAATTGTTATATAATGCTTATGAAGAAATGCATGAACAACTTGAAAAACTAGCTTTGAAAAACATTGAAAGAAAGAAGCTCATTTTGAAACATCAAAAAGAGATGTAGCTTTCAAGCGGATGTAGCTTTCAAGCGGATGAAAGTGAACCAGGATAAATCACTGTGTCGTATCTCTAAACCCTTACTCTTTATATTCAAGTAATTTGATTTCATTCTTGGTTGAAAACCTAGAAAGATTGATTTTCATAATTGATTGAATTGAATCTTTATTGTTCAAATTAACTTGGGGAAAATCATTTTCATAACTAGGTTAATCAATAAGAATATAGGTGTTAATCATCTCCGCTGAATTTCTGATCTTTCATGTAAATTGATTGATTTTCGTATGCGAATGAAAACTTGATTTTTCTGGTTTCTGTCAGATATACTCGAGTAAACGAGTCTTTAATCGAGTACTACTCGAGTACTCTGAAATCTACTCGAGTAAACCTGAACAAAATTGCAAAAATTTTTTGTTTTGATTGTTTCGATTTGTTTCGTTCGAAAATCTTTCAAGGTAGCTTAGACACCTATTCAACCCCCCCTTCTAGGTGTATTCCTAGGGTTCCTTTGTCTCTCCAACCACCAATTGCGGTTTCTTCACGAAAGAAACCCCTAAAACCTTTCGGTTTCCCCCACGATGCACGTATGGACCTGTGTGGATCAAAAGCCCATTACACCACTCAACCACACGGTGATGAGACGTGGTAGTTACCAAAAAGGAACTTTTTCAAATTTCAAAATTCGAAATAATTTGGCACAATTTACAAGAGAACGCGTCGTACCTAGAGAACCCAAAACGTCACCTCGAACGGGCTACCTGGTTACAGCTGCCACACACTCCCGGAACGAGGCATCCGAAAAGGTCAACCCTAAACACTTGCTACCTCGTCACAGACTTCTCAAAGTCTTACGAGGTGGGGGGCTTGTAGGGTCTGCCGACCTGATACGGATCTAAGCCTTGTCAAAAGAGTCTTCTAAGGGCACTTCCCTCGGCATAAACGTCCCTCGCTCGGACTCATGGACTCCGAGCATCCCCAAAGGACCAGGCTCGGACTTGATGGAACCGAGCCTCATCATCGGTCCTCAATCCATCAGGCTTGAGATTCTAGGCCGAGACATACCATCGGCAAGCGGATAAGTTCAAACCCACCGAGGCTTCTTATCCGTTCCGCAAATCCTCATGCATTCTCGCAACAGCCTAGACATGAGATCTCCAGCTGATCCTATCCAGATTCTAAGCATAATCCTCCGATATTATCTCACAGAATCCTGGTTCAGCTCAAT
The DNA here is from genome assembly GCA_037953625.1 of Crotalaria pallida. Classification (NCBI taxonomy): domain Eukaryota; kingdom Viridiplantae; phylum Streptophyta; class Magnoliopsida; order Fabales; family Fabaceae; genus Crotalaria; species Crotalaria pallida. The sequence continues at coordinate 46,969,617 of CM075649.1, read as the reverse complement.
CCTGATACAGGGCCCAGACGACCCATATCAGCCTCCTCCAAACCCTATAAATAGCTCATTACAGCTAGGGTTTCAGGTACGTACTCTCATCCCTAAGTTGACACTCTGCACACACACGTTGACTAGGGAGAACCTGCTTTTCCCAACTGGAACTGCAGAAATACCATACGTCACACATTAACTCTTGATCCTCTCTAGGGCTCCTGATTCCATAGTCTTGAGCACTTAAAGGGTTAAGAAAATCTAGTGTTCCAGGACACTACAAGTATCATTCATCAAGGTCAAAAACACATAAATCATATTTTCCAGCATAACACATTATTCAACAAATGGTTCATTCATTTTCTTACATGAAATCAAAGATACTATCATACATGCAATCAACACCAAAAATCAACCCATCAATTATATTTCCTTTGAAAACCGAATTAATTTTTTCATGAAAACAATTTATTTTAATTCTGTAGGGTCTGCCGACCATATAAGGGCTCCAGTCTTATTTAAGGGACTCTTCAAGGATCTTTCCCTCGGTTCACTCAGCACAAACGTCCCTCGCTCGGACTCATTGGCTCCGAGCACACAAAAGGACCAGGCTCGGACTTGATGGGGCCGAGCCTTACAAACGGTCTTCCACTCATCAGGCTCGGAACTCTAGGGCCGAGACATACCGTCGGCTTGTGGATAGACTCAGACTCATTCAGGCTTCTTATCCCCTCCGCAAATCTCTCCTGGATTCTTGCTAACAGCCTAGACATGAGATCTTGAGCTGATTCTATCCAGATTCTAAGAGTATAAACCTCCGATATTATCTCACAGAATCCTGGTTCAGCTCAACCCTGATACAGGGCCCATACGGCCCATATCAGCCTCCTCCAAACCCTATAAATAGCTCATAACAGCTAGGGTTTCAGGTACGTACTCTCATCCCTAAGTTGACACTCTGCACACACTTGTTGACTGGGGAGACCCTGCTTTTCCCAACTGGAACTGCAGAAACACCACAAAGTCACATATTAACACTTGATCCTCTCTTGTGCTCCTGGTTCCATAATCTTGAGCACTTAGAGGATTAAGGACATAGTGTTCAAGGACACTACATAGTGTTCACCCTCGAATATTCTTTGAAGTTTGGATTTTCAACTTCGAACAATCAGGCGGAGTATGAAGCCGTATTGGCCGGGTTGAGAATGACAAAAGAAGTAGGGGCCCGAGAAGTAAAAATTTTCAGTGATTCTCAGTTGGTAGTTTCACAAGTCAAGGGCGATTACCAGGCTAAGGAACCAATCCTTCAAAAATATTTGGAGAAGGTGAAGTTCCTATCCTCGGAGTTTGCTAAGGTCGAATTCTGCCACTTCCCAAGCAGCCGAGCAGATATCCTCTCTAAACTTGCTTCGACAAAAAGTCCTGAGAACAACAGAACGTTGATCCAAGAAATGGTGCATGGACCTAGCGTTGTCCTCTCTATTTCGCTGGATCCGAGCTGGATTGCTCCGATAACGGACTACATGGAACAAGGGGTTTTTCCAAGTAATCCAATAGAGGCCAAGAAACTCGTCAGAAAAGCTTCACAGTTTGCCCTAGTTGATGGAGTCTTGTTTCGCTGAGGGGTTAGCGGCCCAATGCTTAGATGTCTAGACAAAGCCGAAGCAAAAAAGGCGTTGGAGGAAGTTCACGGGGGCATTGGAAGTCATCATATTGGGGGGAAGTCACTGGCTAGAAAGATTCTAAGGGCAGGATACTACTGGCCGACTCTTCAACAGGATGCGATCAACCATGTGAAGAGGTGCGACAAGTGTCAATTTCACAGTGATGTGTATCAGAAACCGGCTGAGGAACTCCATTCACTTTCATCTCCCTATCCCTTCTATCAATGGGGAATGGATCTGATTGGACAGTTCCCCACCGCTCCAGGACAGCTAAAGTGGGTGATAGTGGCCATTGATTATTTTACCAAGTGGGTGGAAGCCGAGTCTCTTGCGACCATATCCTCGGCCAAGGTGCAGAAGTTCTTTGAAAGGCAAGTTGTGGCTCGGTTTGGAGTGCCACAAGTGCTGGTGACTGACAACGGAACCCAATTCGCGGCAAAGGCGTTCCAAGACTTAGTCAATGCTTTGAGCATAAAACATTACTTTTCCTCGGTCGAACACCCTCAGACTGATGGCCAAGTAGAATCTGTAAACCGATCTATCATCTAGGGGATCAAGAAAAGACTCGAAGGAGCGAAAGGGAATTGGTTGGAAAACTTGCACGAAGTGCTTTGGTCGTATCGAACCACCATACAAACTTCGACAGGAGAGACACCATATCGGCTCACTTATGGTTGCGACGCGGTCATCCCCATTGAGAGGATCATCCCTTCATTCCGAGCTATGCAACAACCGAATCCCCTCAACAACACTTTATTGTGTGAGGATCTTGTTTTATCGGAAGAAGTCAGGGATTTAGCGGCCGAACGAGAAAAGCATGCTAAGATTATGCAAGCAAAAGGGTATAATCGCTCGGTCGTATCCAGAGAGTTCGAGGTAGGCGACCTTGTCTTGAGGAGAGCTGATATTGGTCTCAAAAATGCAAAGGACGGAAAACTGGCCCAAAGTTGGGAAGGACCATACCGAGTTGCCTCGAAGACTGGAACAGGAGCCTACAAGCTCGAAACTCTCTCGGGTGCCCTCATCAACAACACATGGAACGTGGCAAAACTTCGAGCTTATTACAGTTAGTTTTTCAATTTCATTTTTAATAGTTTTAGTTGTTTCATTACATTTGCTTTTTGAATTGTTTCTTTTTTGATAATGGGGTACGCTCGGTGAAACTCCGAGCCCATTGTAATTTGCTTCAAATGAATAAAAGTTCTCGTTATTGAATTCATTGTATCACGTACTTTTCCTCGTAACCGATTAGCCACCGATTATGACGCGAACGATTATGAACAGCTCTAGCAAGAGCTTATAACTCGTCAAGTACTTTAAATAAGATTCCCGATTAAATCATGATTTCATAAAATCATTTTACATCGCGGATAGAGGAACCCACCTCGGCCAAAGTGCTAGAGTTCTGAGGTCTTAACACTTGAATTCTTAACAAAGAGTGTAAAAAGAAGCATAACACGATTACGAATATTATAAAATATTCCAAACGAAACACAACAATATAAGTTTATACCCATTTACTGGGGCAATTACAAAAGGGAAAGCAAAATGATAAAGCTACTCTAAGTCGGACAGTACAATGCCGCCGGCATCAAATTTATCTTCTTCTTCTTCTTCACCTTCGGCATCCTCGGCATCGTCCCCCTCGGAATCCTCAGCCAAATGGTCAGGCAGATCGGCGCTGTTCAGATCTATGGGAGCCCCAGTTGGGCCGACAATTCGACCACCTTTCACAGAAAAATTAGGGTCAGCACCCTTGGTCAAGAGCCCAGGATTCAGAACGCGGAGTTGCTCGGCAGTGTTGTAGAAAGAATCCTCAACCCCATGATCCCAGTTGTATAAATGCTCCATGGCTGCTTTCTTGTGTTTGAGAGCTTTTGCTCTCATCTTCTCCAAAGAAGTTTGGAGCCCCAAAATCTCATCCTTAGCATACTCATGCTGCTCCTGAGCCGCGGCAACAGCCTGCTCCGCTTTCCGAGCTTTCTCTATCGCCGCTCGGAAAGCAGCAGCGTCTTCCTCAACTTTTTTCAGAACCTCTTCCGAGCGCTTTATCCTCTCTTCGGCCCCCTGGAGTGTCTCCTCGGCCCTAACCTTGGCGCCTTCAGCATCTTGTGCCACCTTTTGCAACCGTTCGTTTTCAGTTGCCAAGGTTTGCAACTTCTTGTTCAGACCTTCAACTTGAAGTTGCAAATAATCCTCCCGCTCGGCTGCCTCGGTCCTTTTCTTATTTTCTTCGGGGGCTATCCCAGCATGAGTGTCATCTCCATGATGACCGAGGTGATGAAGTATGCTCGCACCCCTCAGGAGACTCTTCACCAACGACTTACAGTTGTTCTCCCAAGTTCCAGGGGTCCAGGCCTCAATCACTTCAGCATTCTCGGGAGGAAAGACAGTAGCAACAAGTGTATCAGTCATTTTTCGGTGCCACACTGTCTTGGCAGCAGCTTCCTCCTTTCCCTCAGGAATCTCTACCCCTTTATTTGACTTGCTCAAATTAAGCCAATCTCCAGCAAGACCTTTTCCTTTTTCCAGCCGAGACCTCTTGAGGGGACGCTCGGGAGTGCCTTGAGGAGTTGTTTGAGCCTCCACTTCGATGTTTACAGCGTCGATGATACGATCCCTTTTGATCACCGGCTCAACGCCTTTGATCCTAACAGTCGGAGTGGCATTGGGGATAATGGTCGGACTTTCAGAAGGGGTCGGTTCAGAAGATTGACTCATGTTTAGGGAGCCAGATGCAGCTTTGATTTCAGCCAACTGTGATACTCTAGCTGCTCGAGCTTCACCTTTCTTGGCCTTGGTTGCTTTCTTCCCCATTGTTTCTGCGAGAAAAAATGGATCAGTAAAAAAAAATATATATATATATATATAGTACCCAACTCGGCCTTCACTTCATCTCGTGTTTCTTTCAACAAGATTCGTTTGGTATCAATTTGACCATTTGCTTGAAGGTAGTTCCAAACATGGTCGCACAATCGCCTTTCGGATCTTGTCAAATCCGCCTTAAAGTCGAATTGATACAAGGAGGGTCCTCGGTTATAAATGTTAGTCGTCCAACCCAGTGGAAACTGAGGCACGACCTTGATCACTCCATCTTCTTCAACTCGTTCCATGAACCAACATACTCCAGCCCCAGTATGCTCGTATTGGAAGAAGAGAGGTTTGAAAGACTTCCAAGAATCAGTCACCTTGGCGAAGAGGGCGTGCCCCCTCCGAGCCTTTAGGGACACCCAAAGCCCCTTGGAATCACCAAACTTATTTACCTGGGGAGCGTATAACCAGAAAAAAGATCGTACAGTTGCTACCAAATTTTCAACGTCATAGAATTACTGGAAGGCTCGGATGAAAGCCCACCCACTGGGATGCAGTTGGCTAGGAGCTATTCCTAGATGACTGAGGACTTCAGTTTCGAAGGTGGAAAAGGGCAAGCGGATACCGACTTTAGTTGCTATTTCTTCGTAGAAATAGAAAAATTGACGATTTTCCGGTACTTGAAAGCATATTCGGTTGTCGATTCCCAAAGGTCTCAATACGAATTCTGAGGCATTTCCATCGGCGTTCGGAGGTGTTAAAATTGGTCGAAGATGGTTAAGACTATCTGTTGTCAGAAATGAAGGTCTCATCCCTAGTACTTCCCGATCAAAAACGGCGTCGTATTGCGCATGATTGGGCGGCAGAGGATATTCTTCAGGGTTGGTAACACACCTGCACTCCACCATATCTGGGGAAAAAGCAAAAGCCTCGGCGTTAGGATTTTTTACAGCACATGTTTTTATTTTAAAATTAAGGCCGAGCCCTGGACCTTTTCCCCCTCCCTCGGTGGACTTCCTAAAGGTTTTTCCTCGGTGCGACGATCGGGGCTAGTCCTGACTTGAGCCCGACGCTCAGCGAACCTATACGCTAGTAACCACTTATTTTCATCTGCGGGATTCGACGGGTACTCTACAACTAACGGTTTTGCCTCGGTGGATCGTTGGCCAGAAGGGGGAGTAGAAGGGTGTATAAAATCGTCAATATCAAAGTTTCCCTCATCCCCAGAATTCTCAGAAGAACTTGAAGAATCACTATCACTAGAAGGTTCCTCTCCTAATCTCCTGCAGAGTTCACGATAAACTCTCCTCAAACGTCTCCATCCTCTCATGGTCTAAAGGTAAAGAATCCTAAACACAGCTTACCCAGAACAAAAACCCAGAACCCAGAAATTCCCTAAATCCAAACTCCTTGCAAAACCCAGAACCAAAACCCCTTTACAAAAAGCAGAAATCACACAAAAAGAGGAAATCGCAGAAATAGAAATAAGAAGAGTAGAGGAAGTTCTGCTTTCAGTTGTTGGAAAGGATGATGGGAGAAGGTTGTGGATTCGAAGGCGGAGACGGTGGAAAGGAGATTGGAAAGAGAATAATGGGATTCTGATTTGAGAAGATTCTGGAGTGAGGAAAGGAACAATGAATGTGGGTAGTAAGAGGTTGAAAGGATTCGAATTAATGAAGGAAACTTTTCAGTTTCCCTCCATTTTACGCATTTAGTCCGAAAGCCCATCAACCCATGCAACCACTCGCTGGATGAGACGTGGCGGTTTCAACAGGTACTTTTTCAAATTTCAAAAATTGCAATGATTTGGCACAACTTACAAGAAAACGCGCCGTACCTAGAGAAACCAAAACGTCACCTCGGACAGCTGTCGCACATTAGAACTAAGACATCTAGAAGGTCCAACCCTAAACACATGCTACCTCGTCACAGACTTTATAAAGTCTTACGAGCTGGGGGGCTTGTAGGGTCTGCCGACCATATAAGGACTCAAGTCTTATTTAAGGGACTCTTCAAGGACCTTTCCCTCGGTTCACTCAGCACAAACGTCCCTCGCTCGGACTCATTGGCTCCGAGCACACAAAAGGACCAGGCTCGGACTTGATGAGGCCGAGCCTTACAAACGGTCTTCCACTCATCAGGCTCGGAACTCTAGGGCTGAGACATACCGTCGGCTTGTGGATAGACTCAGACTCATTCAGGCTTCTTATCCCCTCCGCAAATCTCTCCTGGATTCTCGCTAACAGCCTAGACATGAGATCTTGAGCTGATTCTATCCAGATTCTAAGAGTATAAACCTCCGATATTATCTCACAGAATCCTGGTTCAGCTCAACCCTGATACAGGGCCCATACGGCCCATATCAGCCTCCTCCAAACCCTATAAATAGCTCATAACAGCTAGGGTTTCAGGTACGTACTCTCATCCCTAAGTTGACACTCTGCACACACTTGTTGACTGGGGAGACCCTGCTTTTCCCAACTAGAACTGCAGAAACACCACAAAGTCACATATTAACACTTGATCCTCTCTTGTGCTCCTGGTTCCATAATCTTGAGCACTTAGAGGGTTAAGGACATAGTGTTCAAGGACACTACAAATTCAAATAAAACATGCATCAATATCTAGAAATAAGAAAAATCAAGCTTCTTAAAATAAAAATCAAGGATCAAATTAAACTAACCTAGATCTTAACATGCACATACTCAAAATTTATAGATCTCAAATAAAATTACTCATGCATCAACACTTAAGAACCAAATCAAGACTTTAAGAGAAACTAGCATCAAAACCTAATTCTTTTCACTAGATCATGACATGCATCAAAACTCCAAGTAAAAATTCATGTCTAAAAATTCAAGCAAAACCGAAACATGTGTAAGAAAAATAAATTCATTTTATCAAAAGTTTCATGCTTACTAAAACTAATTTTTCTTTATATGCAAACAAAACCAAATCAAGCAAGGTAATGAAATCATGAGTACAAAAATCTTTTTAGAAACCGAATTGAACATTATGGTCTTAAACATAGTAGATCAAGTCACAAAATTAAACATAATAACACAAATCAAAGACAAAATCATTTTAATTGAAAGAGGGACCAAAACCGAGACATAATCTAAGAAATAAGAAAGCTTTTGTTTCAAAAATCACATATAAAATTCAAGATCAAAACCAAAATCAAAGATCAAGATACAAATCAAAGTTTTTCTTAAGATTAAATCAAAAATCAAGACATGCAAAGGTTCAAGGTCATCACCAAACAACATGCAAGACCAAAAATTTAAAAACAAGTTTAGATCAAACATAGATTTACCAAATAAGCACATAAACATCTTTGATTCACGGTTTTAGGCACCAAAATCAAACATGCAAGAAGATCTACTTCAAGTTTACAAGAATTATAAACAAAACTTTAGATCTAAGGATTTAACTTAAAAAAAACATCTAGATCTACTAAAAAGAAATACCAACCGAATCGTAAAGTCCATCATTTAGCTCATTACAAATTTATTTAGGTCTAAGAAGATCAAGATCAAGGTAAGACATCACATGCACCTTAGATCAATTCATGAACATGCAAGAAAAGAGAAGCAAAATTACAAGATTACAAAATAAAAACTAGTTCTACTCTTCTAAGATCTTCGGTTATACCAAGGAAATAGGTCTTCTAAGCACTTTGATCTTCAAAGGAACTCCTAGGTTTGGGTTGGTCTCCTCCTCTACCTCCTCACGGTCCTCTCTCTTTCTCTCCATGGTTCTCTTTTTTTTGTATATGTCTCAAGAGCTAATGTTGCTCTTTGAGACTAAGTGTTTGTGTTGGAAGTGTGGAATGGAGGAAATGAATGGATGAAAGCAACGAAGGAAAGAAGGAAGTGAAAGAATGAATGGAACTAATGAATTGAATGGAAAGGAAGTAGGCTAAGAGTGAAATGTCTTTTCCCTTCCTTGGTCCTTGGTTTGGTTCGACTAGCATGCACCAAAGCAGGGTGTTTTTGGCATTATAAAGTCTCTACTACTTGGTCCCCAAGTTTCTTATTTCTTTTCTCTTATTTTATTTTCCCTATCCTAGCTTAGTCAACATGCAAATGCATCACAAACCTACACATACACACACTCATACACTTGTCATCCACACACACATCACACATATATTTCTCATGCACACATACACCCCAAAACCGTGGCACCTTTTCATGCACACACATGTCCTACTTCTTTTTTCTTAATTAAATTCATTTATAAGTATTAATTCATATAATCCAGCAATTAACTCTAAAATTCCCATTCACATAATTATACATACACATATGAGCACATATTGGCACACATTTATCAATCAAGCACACACTCAATCACAAAATAGTTAACTTAATCAAACATGCATATTAACACTTTTTCCTTTAAATAATAAACTGTACTTATTGGTTGCAATTATGGCCCTTATTTCATTTTCCAAAATCATACTTTAATATAATAAAGATAATCCCAAAAATTAAAATTCATTAAAAATCAAAAACTATTTTTCATGATTTATTCCTTGGAAATTCGTCCTTTACCACACTGAAAAACAATTTTCGCAAACCAACCCAGAAAATTATGAAAGATACATTTTTGAAATCTACGTTTCGATACGATCGTTTTGATATAAAGATCACAAAAATCGGAGTTACGGTTAAAAAGTTATGGATTTTCTAAGTTAATCAATCTTTTAAAGTCCATAAAGAAAATTCATTTTCACAAACCACCAACAATAAAAATCATTTCTCATTAAAAATCATTTTTAATAACTCCATAAAATATTGTTTATCAAAACTCCATAAAATCAACATTTTCTTTAATCAAATTTTATTTATCCTAGTCGGAAAAACGCGGGATGTTACAGAATTCCCTTGAGTTTGCATTTGATTTTCATTTGTTTCATTTGCCTTTTCGTTTCCTTGGGATTCCTTCCTTTCTTCCAGTATTGGATCAAGATCCTCATCAAGATAGAGTTTACCTAGAATACCTTCAAGATCATCAACAGATACCTTTCCCAGCTTTCTGGTATTAGACTCATCAAAAGTTACGAGAATAGATTCTTCAATAGTATTATGAGTATTATTGAAAATCCTATAGGCTTTGCTCGAAACAGAATAACCAAGGAATATACCCTCATCAGCTCTAGCATCGACACTCCCTAGATTGTCTCTACCATTATTATGCACAAAACATTTACATCCAAAGACTCTCAAATGGGATATATTGGGTTTTCTCCCATTGTACAGCTCGTAGGGGGTTTTGTAACAGACCGATTTTCAACACCCAAAATAATCATTTATTTAAGAAGTTGCTAAAAATGAGGCCATTTTTTTTAAAACGTTTTTGCAAAGCGGTTGGTGCATGCTCATGTTCTTACTTGAAAACCGGGTTGTTACTTAAAAACCTTTCTGCACCTTCACTTTCCAATCTCCCAAAACAGTTTTAAAGATTCGGCCAGTTCACAAAATAAGTAGGGCATAGTTACAAGAGTGATACATTGCTAAGATAGTCCTTGACTCACACTTACAACAACTTAAACTAATTATCCTACCTCTGACTCTTCCTAATAAAAACTATAGGGTACAACTCATGATCCTCCTTCTTGCGTCATTACTTGACACCAGAAGATGAAGTTATTTCACTTGTAGCTTGTCCACGATTCTTTGGCACCCACTGCATTCTGACTGGGGCAGAAGAAATCCTCTGAGCTTCACATCGCACCTTCTCCTCGTAGTCTCTATATCCTCTGACAGAAACTTGTCCCAACAGTGGTCCTAGGTTAGCTCCGCAAAGTCGATGCTCAGGATCCGGAATCACGATCTGAGTGTCGCCAATCCATACCCATCCAGATGGGGTACGCTTCCAACCACATCCGTGCTTAGTCCATGTAGCAATCTCCATGCGATACTCCATCAGCACGTTGAAGTACCGGAAACACCGATATACCAATGGGCAGGAGAGAGTTAGCGAACCGAACGACAAGTCTTCGAAGTTGTGGATTTACCGCAGGCGGAATATCAAGACAACACACACAATACAAACAAGGCACACCACATAGCACTCAAGCATAACATCACAATTCTTATTATATTAACTCATTAACAGTCTTATATAAACATCTTCTAATTTCAATCATTTTCTCAATCACATCTTCATTCACCATTCTCAATCTTTCACTTATTCCCTTTCCCTCTTCAAGGGTTTCCATCACTTATTCCAAACTTCACTTCCTCATCATCAAAACTTCGCAAACTTTACTTTTCTTAATTATAAATCTTTTCTTATAAGTCTTATCAAATTACAACCATCGATGATTAAGGGGATTTGAAGAATCATCGAGGTACGCATCCGTTCGTAGTTAGCACTCACGTTTCAAGTCTACATCTCCTCGGCCATCCATCCACCTAGTCGGAAGCAAACAGGAGTACAGAACCTTTACCGTGCGGGCACAACAGCTGTCACATAACAAATGGTCCCAGACCAGGAGGTCTCAGCCTCAAATCATAATCATATCAATTCATATATAGAACAAGGCACACTGTCTCACTCCAGTGGCATACAAGATGCCCCACTCCAGTTCCTCTCACTGTTCTAGATTTGCAATCTAGGGGGCGACAGTACAACTCTAGTGTGCACGTAGAACTTGCCACGACATTGGACCCAGTCCCCACCACGTTAGTGCGCCACTTGTGGAGTTCGTTCTGCCTAGAAAAGTACTCTAGACTTCTTGACGTTTCACCGTCATCGTCCTCCCATAATGCAATCTCCTCCTAAGTATCCGAAGATACCTATGGTTCCTTCCTCTCCACTACTGCGGGTTAACTCTCATACCTCACCGCGTTCGCTGTTAATGTCTTTTAAAAGCTTTTATCTTTTATTATCCTAATGGTCAGCTCACCCTTCGTGCATCCCTTCAATGAGTCCTGACCGCTATCTTTGCATCACTTTTCATAACTCAAACTTGGCACAGAGCGGGATCACAATCACAACTCGAATCTCATCACAAAACTTTTCTCAAAACAACCTTTTATACACATCTCTCTCTTCATAGAAAAATCTCACTTCACAACTTCTCAACTCCTCTTCAAAAATTTCATTTCGTAAAACCCTTTCCAAAACTTCAGTTCACCACCTTTTCTAAAAATATTTCATTTCATAAATCTTTTCCAAAATCTCCTTTAGAAAACTCATTTCAAAAATTTTCCTTTCGAAATCCTTTTTCAAAACCTCTTTTCACAATCACTTTCAGAAAATCAATGTTGGAAAAGTTTTTCTCATTTTGGGAACCCCATTCAAAAATACGTTTTGTAAACTCTTTTCAAAAATCTCATTTTTGGGAAGCCCTTTCATAAATACATTTTCAAAAATTTCAGTTCGCAAACTCTTTTCAAAAATCCTTTCCAAAATATTTCGTTTTCGAAAACCTTTTCAAAAATCTTCATTTTCTTCTCAAAAACTTTCTTTTCTTGAGAACTAATGGGGGAGCAAGCTCAACTCAACACCAGTCTCAGTCCAAGAAAACAACATCAAAGAAACAAGTTTCCACCCTCATCAACTCTTCACTTTCATTTCCACATCATCATTCTTTCCCAGCTCTGGCTCATTCACATCACATCATTACATCTTTACCACTCTAATCTCATCATCTCTTCTCAATCATTATCTCAATCCTCTTATCATTATCTCCACTTTTAGTGTCTTATCAAGGCAGCCTGGTTTCATCAGGACTTAAGCCAAACAAGGGTTATATCTCTTCCCTGTGTGTCTTTTAATTCCAATCTCTTTTATTATCATTATCAGTTATCTCGTATTCAACCAGCATGCACAACAAACATAAACAACATATCATCAGCATACAAACATCACACACAACAATGTGGTCTTTGTCCTCTTCGTATAAGTGACCACACAAAGCAAACAATTGCCACTATACTACTGACTCAGAACCACTGAGTTCCGATCTTTGAGCTGATACGGAACGTCTTAATACAACACCTACTACCACGGTGTCTTAGGAAAGCTACTCTCTCACCTGAGGTCCAGCGATTAAAATGTACGCAGTCTTCTCTAATCCTGGTTGCTGCCACTACCTTAATCCCTTGTCTGTAACGTCCCTCGAATTAATTAAAAACACATTTTCATCACTAACTTTTATTAAGAAAACGTTTTCTTAACTAAAGCGTTCTTTCGTTCCTCGTCGGAAATCTTAAAACATGATTGTTTTCTCAAAACACCTTTTACTTTTCTTAGTTCTTTAAACACTTGAAATTACTTTGAAAACATCAAATAAAACAATTTAAATCAATTGGTTAGGTTGCTGGTCCGTCTTGGACAGCACCTTAACCTCATTCAAAAACACCGAAAAATTCACCGGTTTCAATCCGGGTTTTGCTCAAATCAATTACCTTTTGAAAACCAAACTTTGAGTCTCATGAACTCAATTTAAAAATCAAGAAAACAATTTTAAATAGACTTGGACAGCAAAGAAATACTTTACAAAAATTAATTTAATAACATCCGAAAACATGGTAAAAACTCGTTTTTGTTTCAAACGCTTTAAAAACTCAAGTTTTTGTTATAAAACAACACTTAAACCACCATGAACACATTCAAAAACTCAAATACATCAAATCAAATAGATCTCAAAACCACATATACACACAATATACTTTGGTCACTCAAATCATATAAACAATTAATCAATTACAAATCAACACTTAATCAAATTATTCAACACATAATCACTTTCAAAAACCATTTCATTTTATAAAATGAAAACACTTTAACATATTTAAACCCTTAAACCGAATGCACACACACATAGCCATTCAAAGACAAAACTTATTCCTAATCAATTATTTTACACCATACATGCATTATTCCTATGTTACTTCCATGGAAAAGAGTTCTAACCTAATTAACATGCATAAACCGAAAATATCATAAATCATAGCAAGATTCATTCATCATCAAACACACACACAAATCATGCAATTATTTTCTTCTTTTTCCTAATAAAACCGCGAGCTACATCCTTTAAATTTATTTTTCCTTATCTTAAATCAAATCAAGAATCATGCAAAACATAGAGCATATATCAAGTTTTCACAAAATAAAAAGCATGGATATGAATTAAACATGGCCGAATTAAAATCAACACATGTTCATGCAAAGGAAATTATTTTAAAGCTTATTTCCCCAATTTTCTTTCAAAAACCGAGGCATGCAATTCAAGAAAACATGATCATTTCATTTAAAACTAACATGCAAGAACAAATCATGCAAGAACAAATCTTAAACTTTTCTACCAAAATAAATAAAAATCATAGATCAACACAACACTTTCAATTTGTTTCTCAAAGAAACATAAAAATAATTTTCAAAGTTCAAGATCAACATGCATGCACTTAAATCATGTAGATAAAGTCATGAAATTACACATAAGATCACAAATAGAAGACAAAATTATTTTAAATGAGAAATGACCAAAAACAGTGACATGCCTTTGAGAAAATAAGAAAGCTTTTGTTTCAAAAATCGTTTATAAAAGTCAAAACAAAATCAAGATCAAAACAAAAATCAAGAATCAAGACTTTCATTAAGATCAAATCAAAATAACACATACATGGTTCAAGATCAACATCATAAACTAACATGCAAGACCAAAAATTAAAATAAATTTAGATCAAACAAATAAACACTAAAACACTTCATGATTCACGGTTGCGAGCATCAAAATCAAACATGCAAGAAGATCTATTCTATATTCACAAAGATCATAAACAAAACCTTAGATCAAAGAGATTTAACTTAGAAAAACATAAAGATCCATCATGAAAACATCAAGATCTACCATAAACAACACCAACCGAAACATCAACATAAGTGACACATATTACAAATTAATTTATGTCCTTAAAAGTCCATAGTTAAGAAAAATTAACACATAAGGTGCATCAAAAGGAACATGCAAGAGAAGAAAAGAAAATTACAAGATTACAAACAAAACTAAGTCTAATTCTTCTAGGGTCTTCGGTTATACCAAGAAATAGGTCTTCTAACACTTGATCTTCAAAGGATTTCCTATGTTTGGGGTTGATCTCCTCTCCTTCTTCCTTCTCCTACTCACGACCTCCTCTTCTTATTTCTCTATCTTTCTCTTTTCTTTTCTTAGTCTAAGAGTTTTGAGAAGCTCCTAGATCTTGTGTTTGTGTTTGTGTTGGACGGAAGAGTGAAATGGAGAAATGAAATGAGGAAAAAAAACTAAAGTTCCATCTATTTATAATCAACTCAAGGCTTCCTATTTTGCCCTTGATGAGTTTCGGTCCTAGCATAATTTGAGGGGTAAATTCGGTGCTCCCAATTTTTGCATGGGTGGAGGTTAGCAAAATCCAAGGGGACAAAGTAGAGTGGCTTAGGTGCTTAGGGTCTTATTAGGTGCAAAGACTTTTTGGCATTCCATTAGGGTTTCTACTATTTGGTTAGGATTTAGTTCACTTGGTTCATTTGGTTACTTGCTCACCACTTAAGGAAATTCTAGGCTACACACACACACACCTTCACGGCACACATACACACATGCACATACATATCATACCAACACACATATTCATGTAGGCACCATCATGTTTATTTACTAATTAAAATTTCACAAAATTCCAAGCATACACATACAAAACCGCACATACATACACATAGAAGAATAAATTTTCTCATTTATAAAATTATTCATGCATAAATTTATAATGGCACCAAAAATATCAAGCACAAAACACACTTTCATAAAATAATTCTCATCATATCATCATTTCCAAAAATCTACTTTAAAAATCATGGCATTATTTCATGAAAATCATTTATTTAAATTCAGTTACCACTTTGAAAACGTGAATCAAGACATTTATTTAAGAAAATATCCTTTCAAAAATACTTTTCTCAAAAACAATTCTTTTTAGAAATTAAAACCGTACGATGGTTTTGAGGGGTGTTACAGGTTTTCTTTAAAATAGGCCTTATTAAAACACGGTTCATAACATAACAAGCTGTACTCACTGCATCGGCCCAAAAATATGTAGGCAGGTTCATGTCACTAAGCATTGTTCGAGAAAGTTCTTTTAAAGATCGATTTATCCTCTCCACAACCCTGTTTTGTTCCGGAGTTCTTGGAGCTGAAAAATAATGCTTAATGCCATGTTTTTCAAAAATCTTTTAAAAAAATAGTTTTCAAATTCACCGCCATGATCAGTCTTAATGGATGCAATGCCTAAATGCATTTGGTTTTGAACAACCTTTGTCAGCTTTTTGAATTCATGGAATGCATCATTTTTATGAGTAATGAATAAAGTCCATGTATACCTAGAATAGTCATCCACAATAACCAAGCAATAATAGTTGCCACCAAAGCTTTTAGTTTGACACGGTCCAAAAAGATTCATATGTAAAAGTTCCAAGGGTCTTTGAGTAGAAACAATATTTTTAGGAGGAAAAGTTACCCTTGTGAGTTTTGATTTTGAACACGGATCACATTTTTCAGAAATAGAAAATTTTTGCTTTGGCAAACCAACTACTAAGTTTTTAAAAGATAGTTTGTTCAAATGATTCATGTGGATGTGACCTATCCTACGATGCCATAGCCAAGACTCATCCTCTTTACTAATTAAACATTTAGCATCATTTCAGGGAATTGAATTAAGATCAATTAAATACACATTGTTTACCCTGTGAGCAACAAGCTTAATAAGATTGTCAATTTTACCCTCAATAATACAATTATGAGAATCAAAGATAACCCTATTGCCCTTATCACATAGCTGACTAATACTTAGCAAGTTATGCTTTAGGCCTTCAACATGCAAAACATTTTCAATGCAAGGGTTTGGAGGAATACCTACTTTACCGATTCCGAGTATCCTTCCTTTGTTGTTGTCTCCGAAAGTTACATGTCCTTGGTCCTTTGGAATGAGGTGAGAGAATTTTGATTTGTCTCCAGTCATATGTTTAGCACACCCGCTATCCAAATACCGCCATGATTTACTTTCTTCCGGAGTAACCTACAAAAGAGTATTTCACGTTTTCTTTTTAGGTATCCATACCTTTTTGGATCCTTGCATGTTAGTGTTACCATAGTTTGCATCTTGCCACCTTTTAGTTTCATTGTTCTTTTTAACGAACTTCACTTTTCGGTGTTTGCACTCATGTGCACCATGGCCCTTTCTACCACAATAATGACAAATAAAAAGAGGCTTCTTATGCGAGCTAGCGGGGACAAAAATTGTGCTTAATTGTTTTTGGTGCCAGCCGGGTTGATTCCTAAACCGACTCTATTGAAAAAACATTTTTGTCTCTCTAGCATCAAATTTAAGGTATTTCTGCCTTTTGTAAATTTTGCAAGTGTTTCTTTTAAATCTTCATTTTCTTTTACTAAATCCTTGCAGAACTTACAAGAAGACGAACTAGCCTTAATTTTGATTTCATTACTAGAGGTGTTTTGAAGAATTTTTCAAAGTAGAATTCAGCTCTTTATTTTCAATTTTCAAAACTTCATTTTCTTTAGAGAGTTCTTGGTTCTTTTGTAAAAGTAAAGCTGAATTTTTCTTTTCTAAAGAAACCAATAAGGATAACCTAATCGATTCCTCATGTAATTCTTCAAATGCCTCATGTAATTCAATATAAGAAGGTTCAAGTTCAAGTTCGGAATTTACCTCGTCTCCATCTGCCATTAAGCATAGGTTGGTTGTTTCTTCCTGTTCGTCTGAATCCTCATCCGAACTTCTCTCGTTGTCTAGCCACGCCAAGTATGCTTGCTTTTCTTTCCATGAGTTGGAGGTATTTCTTTCTGAATTCTCCTTCTTTTTTAATAACTGGTAGCAATCCGCTCTGATGTGACCAGGATTGCCACATTCATGACATGTGATAGCTGATCCTCCACCTTTGTCAGCGTCTCTTTTATTTTGAGTAGTGAAGTTGCTCTTCTTTCTCAAAAACTTCCCAAACTTTTTGACAAGAAGTCCCATATGTTCATCACTGATTATTGTCCTTAGGAGACTGTACGCAATGATGTACGCACCTTCTGATTTTGGGAATCCAGGTCTTGTAAGACGTTGTCCTTAGGAGACTGTACGCATAGACCGCGTAAGACACACATTGTGTGCAGTTGTAAGACGTTGTCCTTTAGGAGACTGTACGCAATGATGGATCCCCGTGATAAATTCTAAAAATCTATGTAAAACTCCAAAGAGTATGAGAAAAGAAGATTGTGAAAATTAATAAGGTTTGTGAATAAGTTTATATTTGACTAAGTTGGAATTAAATGAAATTATGAGCTATAGTATATTAAAAAGAACTAAATGATTATGATATGAACATGTTTATTTGAATGGGAGTGCTTTACTGTGAATTGTGCATTATCTGGCTATATGTGTATGGCTTAGTGGTTCATTATAGCATAGTAGAAACTGCTTACCCTATTTTATTGTGTAATTCTCACCTCCTTACCATTTTTCAGGTACTGAGCTGGAGTGTTGATTGTCTAGCAAGAGTACTAGGTCGGCAAGTAATACAGATAGTAAGTGAGTATCGTTCCACTCGGGGATTGCAAATTGTTTCTAATAACTTTTCACCAATTCGTAATTATTAATGCAACTTGTTATTGAATTTTAGAAGGAGAAGGAGAATTTAAATAAAAAAATAAAAAGATTGAGGAGATAAGATGGTTAGAAAGCAATAGAAAAAGGTTAGAAACTTGGTTTCGTTGTATGATTCACTTATTTAACTATGAATTAGGTTTTCCTTCAAATCAAGAACAATTCCTAAATTAGTAGTTACTAGATTTCTCTTATGCAACTACCGTTTATTTTTCCGATTATTAATTCTCAACCTCTTAAGTAATTAAATTACCAAATAAATAATTTATTAAGAACATGGAATTAATTAGTTGTATAACTAACCAATTAGATCTCTCTGTGTTGAATAGTTATACCATTGAATTGCATGGCCTATTCTAAATCCTAATTCTCATTAGTAACTTAGAAAATCCACAACATAAATTGCGCAAGTTTATGTGATAAAAACACAATCAACGCTTGATTTAAAACAGGAAAACACTAAATCATAAATTAAAATAAGTTACACCATACAATTTACACCATGCTCCTAACAAGAGGTTTTAGTTACACATAGAAATAAAGAAAACAGAAGCAAAGAGAAAACCTCATATCATAGACAATACAGCTTAACTCTCCAAGAGACCTTCAATCCTCACGCAGATCTCTCTTGTAGTGATGATCTCCAATCTTTGTGCCTTGCATCCTTGCTCTCAATAGATGTTACTAACCTCTCTCTCTAATCCTAATAGTCTCATAAGGCTTTATTCCATATAGCTTGGTAGGGTTTTGATGATGGGTTTATCTTCATTTGTGCCTCTTGATTTCTCTATAATCGTTGGGCACAATGGAAGGAACATCGGTCCTCTAAGGGTTTTAAGAGATTCCTTACAAAAGGGAATCTACATTCGCCCTCATGCTTATGTACCTATAGGTCTGCATTCTTACAAAATCTCTTACGCCATATCTCAACATGATTTTATTTATTTTCAAATTAATATACTAAAGCTTTTAGGAAACTTCAAGTACAAAATTCAATATTTGTTTTACTCAAATAGAAATAATTGTTATCTAGTGATAACGCAGTGTTAAGATCATATTTTGTTTTAAGGTGCAAAAGTAATTCATTATTTGAGATTTACTTCATTTAAGATTTTATCGAAATTTCAATTATTTAGGGAGTTTCATACTTTTTTATTTAAAAAAAATCTTATATACATATATGTGTATAATTGTAAACTATTCTGAATGTGTTAAAAATCAAGTTTTGAAAATAACACCTCATAAGTAACTATATATATATATATATATACAAGTCGTATGAAAGAACATTAATGTGAATTACTTCTATAAATTTTATCTTAAATATTTTCAATTTGGAAATTTAAAATTTGGAGTTAGGTTTCAACACGTAAATAATTTACAATTACTTAGAAAGTAGTTTCGGAATTGACAATTTCAATTGATGATCAATTTGATAAAACTATAATTAAGTGAGTATAAAGTGTTATAATATTAAATTTTCAAGGCAAGATTGAATCCTAGATTATTTTAATAATCTATGTTTGTTACACTTGCTTTTTCTACGATCGTTTAAAGCATACATAACATAGGGAGATATTAGGGTGCACTCTTAGTTTAGGCTTCGATTTCTACAGTTTTACCAACTAATTTACTTAGGTATACTCTATCTAGCTTTAAACCTCAACTTGCTTAGAACCTAGAGGATTTCTATTCAAGGTTTGGGTTTGTACTGGGTTCTAGTGACACTTATCCTTCGAATGTCCCATGAGGGTTTCTGTTTCTTTCTGTTGCGTCGCTCTGATTTTCTTAGAGTCGGCAAACTATTGCTATTTGGCTTCTTCTCTAGTTTTGGGTTAAAAGAGGATGAGTTTAGTGTAAGTGTTTTGATGTGTCAGCCAGTTACGATGTGATTGTTGGACATCCTCTCTATTCCAAAAATCACATCGAGTTGGCTTAAGGAAAGACATGTGAGGTCAATACCAAAAATAAGGTTTAGGACCGTTAAGACACAACTAGAGGTATTTATCATAGTGGAACTAATGGGTGAACATTAAAAGTTTGCAAGGTATGGGAACTATAACAACCTTATCGATGTGAACATGGTTAAGAGATATAAAAGAGAGATGGCATCATAATTAAACAATACTTAGCAAGCATTACTATTAATTTAATGTGTACCTTCAATTAGTCCTTTTGTATTGTCAGCTTCAACACTATTGAGGAGACGGGTCATACTACGAGTGACAGGTCTATGTTTACCAACTTTTCTAGTCTCCACTGGGACAGTCGCATCCTCTTTCAGAATTGCATTTGGACAGCGAACAGCCATATGGCCTGGTTGTCTGCAAAGAAAACAACGTCGTTCTCTTCCTTGGCTTTGTAGTTTCCAACATACGCCCCAATGGAGTTTGCAACAACATTGGCAAAGAGGTTCAAAATTAAGGATGGGTGAACTAGATCCCTTGGGGAACATTCCTTTAGATTGTCCTCTTGTTGGTCGGAGGGCAGAATAAGAATCTTCTAGATGAGAGGGTTTCTTACCCTTATCCCTACTTGGTTTCGAGTTCCCTTGAACTAACCTCGAATTTCTTTCTTTGATTTCCTTTATTTTTAAATCACTTCCACAAGTTGGGCATACATTCCCGAGTTGGGGAGAGTTAGAACTACTCTGTCTTTGGGAAGTTACCACTTGAACACCAGTTGTTCTTTGGAAAAACTGGGCATTTCTAGCAGCCATCTACTACGTCTGAAATAGAATCAACATAATAAGAGCAATAACAACCTTCAATTATTTAAACTGTACTAATTTTATAGTTACTCTCATGTGGAGTAACACTTTGAGGAGTATGGGAGTCCATACTCCACAGCCGAGAATTGCAACCATTGCTCTGATACCATAAATTGTAACACTAGTTTTTATTTCTTTAATTATAATATTAAGGATAGTATCTTAGTGTGGTTAAAACTTTAGTCAATGAAAATTCAAAAAAATTTTGGCAGAGTTTACTTTGTTTTTCTGACTTTTCATATATTATTTATTTAAGTACCTGTCAGAACCAGAGAATACATACAGTCTTATAAGTATTACACATCAAAAGAGACTTATATCCACCCTAATATATCATATCCTAGTGGTAAAAATATTTACAAACTCAAAACAAAGTTTGTTCTTTCCTTTTTCATGCTCCAAAAACTAGAATTTTAAAAAGATTTTATACTATATTTTTATACTGAAAGGCCAAAAAGTGTAAGATACAGCATCGAGCACGGTTGCAAAGGGAGTGGTCATAACCACAAAGAGGAGTCTAAAATCCTTTAGAAGGAGTCTGACTCTCCTCGGCAGCAAGCGAGGGCCAAACAGGGCTTGGGGAAGTACCTAAAAATGTCAACATAAGGGAGTGAGTAGTTTGACATAATTCAAAATAAAGAATTAAATAACAATAATATAAAACCAATAATAATTAATTTCATTAATTACTTAGTTTCATTTAAGTTTAGCAATCATATTACTCTTCTCCTTTAAATAATCAAGTCACGATCAAGTACATAAGTTCTATTCATTTGCATTATAACAAAGGCACACTTACATACAAAAGGATGCCATGATACATGAATGATATATGTGTTTTTTTGTAAGAATGATGCATGCTCGTCTCTCGGAATCCATTAATTGAATCCAATGACTATTGATCACATCACCAATTTATACTTCTATCCACATACTATTACATTATGGAGTACATTGGATCCAATCATGGAGTGATTTGTAATATGATATTCACCTCAATCATTTTCTCTTTTCACTCATATAGTCTCAAAGTCACCATTCATTCAATGATTCAGCATTACACTCAATTTCCACACTTCACCCTCCGCTCCAGGGAAAGACCAACCGGGAGTAAGTGTCCCTCCACCCATGCTTTCACGGTACTGGCCATCACTCACGGTCCAGTACAACTTGGGTTGAAGGCCCAAGTTGGCTATAGCAGGGAACCACCCTCAACCGGTCCCGAAATGACTCTGTGACCAATAGAATTACCGTAGTTAACGCGGAACCAATCTCCCGACATGGTTGGCCAGTCCATGCCCTCCTAGGAGATCAAAGTTCCACCCACGATAACTCCTAATCACATATCATTCACGTGCCTCCGCGTATGTCTTTCCCAACTTCCTCACCGTCCCCTTATTACTCCATGTATGATGCATGATACTAATTACTTCTCAATTGAATTTTTTTTTTTGGTAAAAGAAAAATTTTCATTACCATCTGGACAAAATTACAACCTCAAAGAAGCAAAATAAAAGTGAACCTTTTCAACTTCCCACCTACTATGTAGGGTTGAAGATTAAAGGAAACACTAAAAGGAAACTAATTAAAGTTCAACTTGCAATCTAGCAAAAATGGCACTATTACAAATTTTCCTAACATCCTGAAAATAAACATTAAATCTAATGGCAATCTCCTTCTTCACAAGTTTGAAAACATGAGTTGTAGTCCTTGATTTCCCCACAAAGATCCTCCTGTTGCGTTCGGCCCAGACATTATACAGAACCGCAGCCATGGCCGCACCAACAAATTTCTGGCGCTGCTTCTTCTTGAACCCGTGACCGAGCCAATGCAGCCAAGACGAAAATTTCGTGCGCCAGTTTTCAATACCCAGCCATTCAGCTATTAAACCAAGAAGCTCTTTACTCCATGGGCATAGAAAGAACAAATGATCACGGTCTTCAAACGCACCCTGACATAAGACACAAATTGGATCAAAATTGTTCATATAAACCAAGTTTGATTTGGTCTTTAACCTATCATGTACTGCCAGCCAGAAGATGAAGCAGTGCCTGGGAATTGATGCTGAATTCCAGACCAGCCTACTCCATGAAACCTTGTCTTGTTGACCAATTAAGAAAGCATAGCCCTTACTGATCGAGTAGCATGAGTTACCAGCCCACAAACCATTAATGTACTGAGCTCGAAATTTATCTCTCAACTTGATGGTCTTCTTCCAATGCCAACTATCTTGACTGCTGCACTGATACAACCAGAAATCATGGTCTTTCAAATACATTGTGCTTATCCATTTGACCCATAGCATATCCTTTTTCAAATCCAGCTGCCACACTTGTTTCCCAATGGCAGCTTGGTTCCATAATATAATGTTTTTGAAACCAAGCCCTCCAGCAGATTTAGGCCTAAAACAAACATCCCAGACAACTAAGGATCTTGACCTTCCAGCCTGATTAGTGCCCCAAAGGAATTGCCTACATTTCTGCTCAACCTGCTTCAACACACTCTTAGGGATGATAAACATACTGGCCCAATACACATGCATAGAAAGGAGGACTGAATTGATTAATTGAACCTTCCCCTGGTATGACAAGTGCCTTGTTTTCCATGATTCTATTCTGGTTGTTACTTTATGCACAAGCAATTGGCAAGTTTGTGTAGACCATTTCTTTGCTGAAATAGGCATTCCAAGATACCTGAATGGAAAGGAGCCCTTTGTAAAACCTGTTATTTCCTGCAATCTAGCTTCATTGTCTTCTGAAATTCCATCCATAAAGAGTTGTGATTTGGCTTGGTTTGCATACAGGCCAGAGCTAGCTGAAAACTCATTAAAAGTCTGCATCAGAGTACTTACACTTTGCACACTGCCCTTACAAAACATCATTATCTCAATTGAATTCATATTCCATAAAAAGTTAGAAAATAATTTGTATTTGAATATGAGTTCAATTGAGAAGCTTACTTGATATTCTAACTTATGCAAAAAAAAAATCAATGAAACATTTACAGTAATTAGTTTATGTCTCACACTCAATTGTTCAAATTTACATAATCAACTACAATACAATTGAATTTCACATATTCATTGTCACAACAAAGTATTAAGTTTTCACTTTTAAACTAAAGTTCCAATATTCTATTTCCAAACATGCCAATATCAATCATTACAATAGCTATTCCTAATTTCCCAATCAATAAGTCAAGCATACACCATTTCACACAAGGTAATATTTTCTTATAATGTCTTATTCAGCCAATTATTAAGATTTTCATCATGAGAATCAAGTTATTCCTAGCTAAGGTTATGGCAAATTTGGCTTTAAGCAGGGGATAAAATAAGAAATTCCATAAAATGGAAAGAAATAACAAAGTATTAGATTTAGTACAATTTTTGTAGACCAAGACTAATATGTTGGTTAGCTGGTTCATGAAAATGATAGAATAACAATGCATTCTAAAATGTTAGCCAATGGACTATCGTGAAACTGTATTCAAAGTTCTTATTTTTAAACTTGGCCATAATCAGTTAGAAACCAGTTATCTCAATGCTGTTCAGTTTTAATTTTCCTTTGGATTAATAATTCCCTTAATTAAGTATGGAAGTAATGTTAGAGCAGAATGAGCTGAAGCATAAATTATAATCACATCTAAGATCTCTTACATGCGTTACTGTAAACTGAAATTTGTGCTTTACACAATAGGCATTCCAAGTAGAATTTTACAGAGCTACATGTTGGGATAAAAAAAATGAACCAATCAAGAGCCTTTGCCTAAAAGCTAAGCCTGAAAATTTACGAAAGTTTGTCCTTTGACACTAGATTAATCCTATTTATTCTTCTTAAACCTAAGGTATTATATTATTATTACTCAATCCTTTATTCCAAATTTATGTAAACTAAACCTCCCTTACCTTTGGTGAGGAGGTAGAATAGCTCCACAAGAGAGAGTTCCTAATGAAGATTCCAGCTTCTCTTCCTTAGTTTCTTCTTCGATGCAACCCTTTCCTAACCTTTCTTTGAAATTAAACCCTTTGTTCTCATTCATTTATGGGTAGTTTAAGAGTATTAGGTGATGGAGTTTAGGTGTATGGAGAGTGAAAGAAGAATTTGTGAAGGAGAAGAAGATATATGAGATGATGCGTTGATGGAGAGGAAGAGGATTTAAGGGAGTTCTCACGGTTAGAAGTTGCTTTCCCTATGTTTTTCCTTCAACTAAGTGCCTAAGTCTTCTTAAAATGGGATAAGAATGAGTGAAAGTTATAGATTTCTCTAGAAGCCATTGAGAAACTCGAGCAACAATTGGTGTTGCTGCTGGCGGGCGCCTGGGCGCCAATATCCCGCGCTTGGGCGCGAAGCATCAGATGCTCTCTCTGTTTTTTTTAATCCTATTCCAAATCCTTCCTAATTTAAAATACACACTAAAATATTAAAGTTTTCATTCTCATAATTATATAATTGTTAACTTTTATAATCACTTAAATAAATTTGATTACTAAACACATAAATCTAATCACTTAACAACATAATTACTTGATAAAATTTAGAATGTTACAGGGATCACAATCACAACTCGAATCTCATCACAAAACCTTTCACAAAACAACTTTCATAAACTTTCTCAAAAATCTCTCTCCACAGCTTCCAAAATTCTCACTCCACAACTCCTTTTCAAAATTCTCCTTTTGAAACTTGTTTCAAAAATTTCCTTTCAAATCCTTTTTCAAAACCTCTTTTCACAATCACTTTCAGAAAATCAATTTTAGGAAAATTTTTCTCATTTTGGGAACCCCATTCACAAATACGTTTTGTAAACTCTTTTCGAAAATCTCATTTTGGGAAACCCTTTCAAAAATACCTTTTCAAAAACTTATTCTCAAAAATTTCAATTTGCAAACTCTTTTCAAAAATCATTTTCATAATTCCTCTCCCAAAATCTCATTTTCAAAAACCTTTTCAAACATTTCTTTTCAAAAGGTTTTTCTCAAAAACTTTCTCTTCTTGAGAGCTAGTGGAGGAGCAAGCTCAACTCAACACCAGTCTCAATCCAAGAAAACAAAGCCAAAGAATCAAGCTTCCACTCTCATCAACTCTTCACTTTCATTTCCACATCATCATTCCTTCCCCAACTCTGGCTCATTCACATCACATCATTACATCTTTACCACTCTCATCTCATCATCTCTTCTCAATTATTATCTCAATCCTCTTACCATTATCTCCACTCTTAGTGTCTTATCAAGGTGGCCTGGTTCCATCAGGACTTAAGCCAAACAAGGGTTATATCTCTTCCCTTTGTGTCTTTTAATTCCAATCTCTTTTCTTAACATTATCAGTTATTTCACATTATCTCATATTCAACAATATCATTTGATAACCTTGATACCTGTGCAATAGGTAGGATATGGTTGTTATGGAGTAAGGATGCTTTTGAGATGCAGCTGATTGCAAGATCCTCACAATATAAGCATTGTTTGGTTACTGAAAAACAAAACATGAAGCCATTTTACATCACAATAATTTATGCCTCAAATGATGCTTTGGAGAGGAAGGAACTATGGGATGTGCTTTGTGGTGTGCTGCCTTTCATTGATTTACCATGGTTATGGATAGGGGATTTTAATTCTTGCTTGAACCCTCAGGATAAATCTGGTGGAGTTGAGATGGATCCTGGTTCACTACATGACTTCAGAAATTGTGTTGCAAACTGTGGTATGATTGATATGAATTTTAAGGGCCAGTTTTATACTTGGTCTAACAAGCAAGAGGGCAATGATAGAGTCCTGTGAAAACTTGATAGAGCCTTAATCAATGATATGTGGTGTAATGAATGGCCAGAAGCAGTGACAAATTTCCACACACCAGGAGTATCTGATCATTCCCCAATGATTGTTGAATGGGGGCAGCCAATCAAACTGAGGAGAACTGGATTTAAATTCTTTAATATGTGGGCAAATCATTCAGATTTTATGGAGATTATTAGCTCAGAATGGAGTAAGGAAATTCAAGGAAGTCCCATGTATGGTGTTTGCAGGAAATTGAGGGCATTGCAAAAGCCTCTACTGGAGTTTAACAAAATGTATTTTTTTGGTGTGGATGAAAGAGAACAAGAGCTGAGTCAGAAATTGGAGAAGGTGCAAGCTGAACTTAATTTGAACCCTCAGGATATCCAATTGCAAATAGAAGAGAAGGCAATTATTAGACAGTACTACAAGATTAAAACAGATGCACTGTCTTTCTTGCGCCAGAAGGCAAAGTTACAATGGCTCAGAGAGGGGGATGAAAATAGAAAGATTTTTCATAATTCAATCAAGCAGAGGCAATACATCAACATAATTAGCAGAATCAACAATGATCATGGCTTTCCAGTGACAGGGCAGGCAAATATTGAGCAGGTTTTTACGAGTTTTTACAAGCAGCTTTTTGAGAAAAGGCAGAATAGAAGTATCCTTGATCCTGAAATCCTGCAAAGAGGTACTGTTCTAACAGTTGACATGCAATTATCCTTAATTAATCCTTTTAATAATGATGAGATAAAACAAGCACTGTTCAGCATCCACCATGACAAATCTCCAGGGCCAGATGGCTTTGGTTCTGGTTTTTTTAAAAAGTGCTGGGATATTGTTAGTGAAGATTGTTGTACTGCTATAAAACAGTTCTTTGATACTGGCTATATGCTTAGAGAGATTAATGTCACCAATTTAGTCATGGTGCCAAAGGTAGAAGGACCAAGTAATGTCACTGACTTTAGACCTATAGCTTGTTGCAACACCATTTATAAGGTCATTTCCAAAATGCTGTGTGAGAGGCTTAGTAAGGTCCTGCCTTTATTGGTTCAAAACAACCAAGGAGCTTTTGTCAAAGATAGATCAATTATGCATAATATCCTGATCTCTCAGGAACTTATAAGGCTTTATGGTAGAAGAAGAGTGTCTCCAAGATGCATGATGAAGATTGACTTGAGGAAGGCCTATGACTCACTGGATTGGGAGTTCATTGAGGAAATGTTGCATGCTTTCAGGTTTCCTGCAAAGTTTACCTCTTGGATCATGGCTTGTGTTACCATAGTGTCTTTTAACCTTGTTCTGAATGGTGGTAAAAGTAAGAATTTCAGAGGGGCTAGAGGCATCAGGCAAGGAGATCCAATCTCCCCCTGCTCTTTGTTCTGGCAATGGAAGTATTATCTAGATGCTTTCAACAGGCTGCTACTCATCCTAATTTCAGATATCATCAATTGTGTAAAGAGGTGAAATTAATTAATGTATGCTTTGCTGATGACCTAATGGTTTTTTGCAAGGCCCATCCAGCAAGTGTCAGGGTCTTAAGTGAGGCTTTTGAGCAGTTCACAGCATGGTCAGGACTGCAAGCAAATCTGACTAAGTCCTCTCTACATATGGCTGGCATTAATCAAGACACTCAGCAGATTTTGCTCAACTTGACTAGTTTTAGTAGAGGGACTATTCCCTGCAAATATTTAGGAGTTCCTCTACAGTCCAGGAAATGGAACTCAAGCTCTTGCCAAGTGCTGTATCAAAAGGTAGTTGCTAGAATACAGAGCTGGAAATCAAAGAATTTATCATACCAAGCCAGGGTATGCCTAATCAACTCTATCCTTTTGAACTTGCATGTGTATTGGGCTTCTATTTTTATCTTGCCTGTTGCTGTGATCAAGGCAATTGATAAAGAATGCAGGAAGTTCCTTTGGGGGGTCAATGAATATGGCAACTACAAAGCAAAGGTCGCATGGGATGTGTTCTGCACACCTAAAAAGAATGGAGGTCTCAGCATGAAAAACACCAGGATTTGGAACTTGGCTGCCATTGGTAAGCAGGTTTGGTCAATTGCCACTAAAAAGGACTGTCTGTGGATCAAATGGCTGCATTCAGTATATATAAGAGATGATGATTTCTGGACTTGCACACCTGCTCAACATCAGAATTGGCATTGGAAGCAAATTCTCAAAGCAAGAGATGCTCTCAAAAATGGCTATCAGGGTGATGTTTGGATTCATAGCAGCACAGGCCAGTACTCTATCAAATCAGGCTATGATTTCCTGCTTAATCAAAACAATGCTTTTCCTATGTGCAGAATTGTTTGGAACAGAGTTAATATACCTAAGCATAGGTTCATAATGTGGCTTGCAGTACAAGGTAAATTGCAAACTCTTGATAGGATACACTGGATGGCTTTTCCAAACCATTGCAGTTTGTGTCTTGCTGACCAAGAAACAAGAAACCACTTGTTCTTTGAGTGTGATTGGTCGAGACAGCTACTAGACTTATGTATGGATTGAATAGGTATCAATTGCTTGCCCTATAAAATTCAGAATTGGACTAGATGGGTTCAGCATTCTTTCAAGGACAAGGCTAGAAGAGGTTGTATCTCTGCTATCTTGGCTGCTGCATCTTATCATGTATGGCAGGAGAGGAACACAAGGATTTTTGGCAACCAAACTCTTCCTTTGCAAAGGCATTTCAAGGCTATCAAGATAGAAATAGCTAATAGAATACAGTTCTGTTTTCCAAAGTTTAGGACTTGGACTAATAGAGCATTAGTTGATAGGATTTGTTTTGAATTATGTTAGTTTCTTTTCTATTTTTTTCCAAAATTAAGGGTCATTTGGTCATTCTTTGAGGTCTTAGATGTGTAGAACCCTTCCTAGACGGTGGCTATAACTCTAAGATGCTCTTTTTTTGTATTGTTTTAGCATTTTGCTTGTTTGGTAATAAAATTTTTTTATTTACCAAAAAAAACAATATATAAATAATATCAACAAGCATAGATAAACAAACATAAACAATTCATCATCACACATCACACACAACAATGTGGTCTTTGTCCTATTTGTATAAGTGGCCACACAAAGCAAACAATTGCCATTATACTACTGACGCAGAACCACTTAGTTCCGATCTTTGAGCTGATACGGAACGCCTTAATACAACACCTACTACCACGGTGTCTTAGGAAAGCTACTCTCTCACCTGAGGTCCAGCGATTGATGTGCACAGTCTCTTTTGATCTCGGTTGCTGCCACTACCTCAATTCCCTCGTCTGTAACATCCCTCGAGTTAATTAAAACACATTTTCTTATCCTTTGTCGAAAATCGTAAAATATGATTGTTTTCTTAAAATGACTCAAACGTTTCTTGGTTCTTCCAATACTTGAAAATTACTTTGAAAGTATCAAATAAAACAATTTAAATCAATTGGTTAGGTTGCTGGTCCGTCTTGGACAGCACCTTAACCTTATTCAAAAAGACCGAAAAATTCACCGGTTTCAATCCGGGTTTTGCTCAAATCAATTACCTTTTGAAAACCAAACTTTGAGTCTCATGAACTCAATTTAGAAATCAAGAAAACAATTTTAAATAGACTTGGACAGCAAAGAAATACTTTACAAAAATTAATTTAATAACATCCGAAAACATCGTAAAAACTCGTTTTGTTTCAAATACTCTTTAATTCAATATTAATACTTTGAAAACTCAAGTTTCATGATAAAATAAATCTTAAATATCAAATCAAATCAAACTCAAATAAGTTTCAAAACCACACATACAATTAGCAACACACTTTAATCAAACAAGGCACATAAACAATTAGTCAAGTATTCACTTAAATCACAAACAAACACTCTTTCTCAAATAAACATTATACACATCAAACACTTGATTCAAATTATTCAACACATAATTGATTCCAAAAACATTTCATTTTTGTAAAACAAAATCATTTAGGCACACTTAAGTACACAAACCGAATGCACACACACATAGTCATTCAAGCACAAAACCTATTCCTAATCAATTATTTTACACTATACATGCATTATTCCTAGATTACTTTCATGGAAAAGAGTTCTAACCTAATTAACATGCACAAACCGAAACTACACACAATCATAGCAAAATTCATGCATCATTAAACACACAAAAACTTATGAAATTATTTCCTCTTTCTCTTGACAAAACCGAGAGCTATCTCTTTGGAGAACACTCAAACTTTAATTTATTTCCTTAAATCAAATCAAAATCATGCAAGAACATAAAGCATATATCAAATTTTCAAAAATAAAAAGCATGGATTTTAATCTAATTGTGGTCGAATGCCTCATGCACAAACCAACACTTAGATTAAATCATGTTCATGCAAGAAAATTATTTTGAAGCTTATTTCCTTAATTTTTCCTAAAAATCCGAGGCATGCATTACAAGAAAACACATAATCTTTTAGTTGAATTTAACATGCAAGAACCAATCCTAAACTTTTCTACCAAAATAAATAAAAATCATGGGTCAACACAACACTTTCAATTTATTTCTCAAAGAACATAAAAATAACTTTTTCAAAGTTCAAAATCAACATGCATGCATCTAAATCATGTGGATCAATTCATAAAATTAAATATAAGAACACATTTCAAAGACAAAGATCAACTTAAATGAAAAAGAGACCAAAACCGAGATGTAACACCCGCAAATTCCTCGTATTAATTTAAATTACTAAAGAGATTTGTTTTTGAGAAAAGTATTTTTGGAAAGAGTATTTTCTTAAATAAATTTCTTAACACACGTTTTTAAAGTAATGAGTGATTTTAAAAGAAGGATTTTTCAAGAAATAATATTATGATTTTTAAAGTTGATTTTTGGAAATGATTATATGACTGAAATTCTTCTAAAGGAATATTGAATTCTTCCATAAGAAATTATTTAATGAAAGGGTGATTTGATTTCTAAAAATGTGTGTTGGATATTTTTGGGTGTTATTGTGATGCATATGTATGAATAATTTATTTTATATGAGTATGTGCATACGTATATTCGGTTTTGTATATATATGTATGTATGCCTAAGATCATGTGAAATTTAACTAGTGAAAAGTATATGATGATAAATGCATGAATGTATGATATGTGTGTGCATGACTATGTGCCGTATGTGTATAAATAGAAGGGAGCCTAGAATTTTCCTAAGTTGTAACCAAAAGAACCAAGTCCTAACTAAGTCCCTAACTAAATCCTAACTAGATAGAAGAAACCCTAATGGAGGACCAAAAAGTCTTAAAGCCTAGAATGACCCTAATTACCTTATGTTCCCTACCTTGTCCCCTTAATTTTGCTAAACACAACCCATGCAAAGTTTTGAGTTGCCAAAACTACCCCTCCTACTTGCACCATAGTCGAATTAATTGAGGACAAAAGAGGAAAAGTCCCATGCTTTAGTCCTTGTCTATATATGGCCGAATGGGTGAAGGGATGACCACCTCATTTCTTCATTTCCACCCTTCATTTCTTTTCATTTCCCTTCACTTTCCAAACACATTGTTGAGAGCAAATACCAAAGCTCTCAACACATAGAGAAATAGAGAGGGAGGCCGTGAATGAAGAAGGAAGAAGAAGGAGAGACCAAAACCAAAAACCTAGAGTTTTCCTTGAAGATCCAAACCCATAGGAGTTAGAAGACCTTGATTTGGTGGGTATTTCGAATGAGCATGAGGAAAATTGTAATAGTTAGGTTTTTTTCGTTTGATCTTGTAATTTTTCTTCTCCTTTTCTTTACATATTAATTTTTAAAGTTAAAATGACAAGTACAAGTATTGTTTGTGCTTGATCATGGATTTTTTTAAAGTTAAAGATAACTTATAAATGTCTAACTACCGGGCTCCATAACTCGTTTAAGAGTTTTCATGGAAGCTCTTAAAGTTTTCAAGCTAAATCCTAAAGATCTAAAGATTTGTTGAAAATTTTGTAAAGCTTTAAGTAAATTCCTTTGCATGTTAATTTTCTAAGTTTTATTTATGCTTGATCTTAGATTTTTCAAAGCTAAAAATATCTTATAAACGTCTAAACAACGGACTCTATAACTTGATTAGATTTTTCATAAAAGATCTCAAAGTTTCTCAAGCTAAATTTTCTAGATTTAAAGATTTGTTGAAATTTTTGTGGATCTAAAGTCAAGTCTCCTTGTATGTCTAAATTCTCGCTTAAAACCGTGACTTGTGAAGTGTTTGAGTTTATTTGATGAGTGAATAAGTGATCTAAACTTGTTTAACAATAAAGTTAAAACTTTTGGTGTTGCATGTTAGTTTGATGATGATTTTGGGTTGATTTGAGTACATGCACGTGTTGATTCTACTTTGATCTTGAATTTTTGAGAACTAAATGAACTCATAAGACACTAGATCTTAAACTAGGAGGTTCGGCCATGACTTAAAGATTACGTCTTGATGCTTTTTAATTTGATCTAAGTGATTGCATGTCAATCTCATGATTAGACGAGTTAATTTGAGTAATTGGAATGTTTGATTTTGATTTGGTTTTGATAAAACTTTAACTTTGGGGTTTTGTTCCTTAAAAGCTTTAAACCTTATTTTGATCTATGAAAAGTTATGCTCTTGAAGCTATGCATGTTGTTTTAAACCAGAAAGACTTTATTTTCTTCAACATTCATTACGGTTTTGACTTCTTCTTACTTAAAATGATTTTTATCTTTAATTTGTGTTATTATAGTTGATTTCATGAGTTGATCTACAAGGTCTAGGTTCATGCATGTGGTTTTTGGGATAACAAGAGTTTATTTTTTATTTTTTTTTAAAAAAAGGATCATCACGGTTTTGTGGAAAGACCAAGAGGAAGGAGTTTTGAAAAGTGATTTTTGTCTTAACTCACGTTCTATATACATGCATGTGAAAGATTTGAAAATAAAAACTTGATTCATGATGATGTGCATTCGGTCAAGACCTAGGGTTAGGAAATCATTTTTTGTTTTTATAAAAGGGGACACATGCATGTTAATTCATGTGACTTAAGAACATTGTGTTTTGCATGTAGGAAAATGAACTCAAAAACCTTGTTTCAACCATGATGAGATTCGGCCTAGGTTGATAAGTAGACTAGGATTCCTTTTTCTCATGAATTGACTTAGAGTAATGAGTATGTCTTAAAAATTTTGTTAAATTAATGTGTTTAGAAATTGTATTGAGAATATTTAAATTCTATTTGGTTTTAATTAAAAATAAAGGACCTAAATAAATTAGATAAAAGTTTGGTATTTAATTAGAGGTATGTGTGTGTAATCGGTTAGGAGTTGAGGGAAGAGTAAATAACCTTGTTTCATGAAAAAGAAAGTGGAATTTAAGTGTTTAAAATAAACCAAACTATGTGTTTTGAATTATGATTCTTAATTTGTTTTCCCTTGACTGCATTCGGCCACATAGTTTAAATGAGTCTAGGGAATTTGGTTGCATAAAAATAATTTCGCACAATAATTTTTGGAAGGAAACAATTGTTTAAAGAAGATAATTTATATCTTGGTTCAATACGTATATGCCTGAGTGTTTTGTGTGAGTGTATCATTGTCCTGATGCTGATTTAATTGGTTATATACTTGGGGAAGTGTTGCTTGTTGCTTATATGATAATTGATGTTTGAAAAATAGGTGAATGTGTAATTGACTTTGAAACTAATTGATTTTGGGATGAGTTTGGTTTAATTTATTTGAGCTCGTTGCATTGTATTCGTGGCTGTACAAGATTTGAGTTTTCAAACATTGGTTCTTAATAAAAGAGTCATTTAAAGCAAAGAGTGTTTTATTTAATACGAGGAATGGGACGTGTCTAAGTTATGGAAAATATTTTCAAAAGACAATTTAATAACGAGAGCGTGTTTTATTTAGTACGAGGAATAATCTTAAAGACGAGGGGTTGGGGCAGCCGGCAGCACAAAGGATCCGAGGCGACGATGCGCATTAAATTGCTGGACCTCAGGTGAGAGAGAAGCTTTCCTAAGACACCGTGGTAGTTAGGTGACATATTAGGACGTTCCGTATCATCTCAAAGATCGGAACTAAGTGGTTAGAGTCAGTAGTATAAGTGGCAATTGTGTGATTGTGTGGCCTCTTATACGAAGGTGACGAAGACCACATTGTTGTGTGATGTTTGTGTGAATGATAGCATGCTCTTGTACATTTATTCAATTATGCCTTATGTTATTTATTGCTGTTAATGAAAATGAGTAATATGCTGATGGGCGTCTGTTACGTCCTGAAAATAGAAGCGAAATAAATAAGATTGTGAAGTAAAGACATAAGGAAAGAGAAATAATGATTGGAAATGAAGTATGTGATGGAAAAGAGAAATAGTTGAGCTTGGGGAAAGAATGAAATGATAATGTGAGAACGAGCCAGAGATGGGAAAGTATTGTTGTTGTTGGAACAAGATGGGAATTGAGTGGAGCTGGGCTCCTGTGTTTTTGGTTTTAGTCTGAGACTAGTGTCAAGTTGAGCTTGCTCCTCCATTAGCGCTCAGCAAAGAGGTGATTCTTGAAAAGGTTTTTGAAAAAGGTTTTTGAAAAGAAATTCTTTTGAAAATGTTTTGAAAAGAGGTTTTTGAGAAAAATATTATAGAAACTATTTTTGGAAAAGCTTTTGAAGTAAAATTCTGCGAAAGGTTCTTAAACAGGAGATTTTTTAGAAACGTGAGAAAAGAGATTTTCAAGGGAAGTTTTACCAAGAGATTTTCAGAAGATGTGGAACCCGATTTGAGAAAATTTACGAAAGGGAACTAGATGAAAAAGTTTATGAAATAATGTTTTGTGAAAGTTTATAAAATGGAGTTTTGAGATAGTTTTTGAAAAGATTGCTATGAGAGAAGGATTTGAACTGAGATGATTTAC
The DNA here is from genome assembly GCA_037953625.1 of Crotalaria pallida. Taxonomy (NCBI): domain Eukaryota; kingdom Viridiplantae; phylum Streptophyta; class Magnoliopsida; order Fabales; family Fabaceae; genus Crotalaria; species Crotalaria pallida. The sequence goes on along the minus strand of CM075649.1, from coordinate 46,934,059 downwards.
GAGAAATGAAGGGATGTTGAGAAAGTTGAGAAATGAGATTTGAGAGTGTGATGTGATCCCAGCTCTGTGCTATGTGAGATTTGATGAGAGAAAGTTTGTGCGAAGATAGTGGTCGGGACTCGTTGAAGGGTTGCACGAAGGACGGGCCGACCTTAGGGTAATTAAAAAGATAAAAGACTCAAAAGACATACGCGGTGAGGTATGAGAGTGCGAAGTAGTGGAGAGGAAGGAACCATAAGTATCTGAGGATACTTAGGAGGAGATTGCATTAGGGGAGGACGATGACGGTGAAACGTCAAGAAGTCTAGAGTATGTTTCTAGGCAGAACGAACTCCACATGTGGCGCACTAACGTGGTGGGGACTGGGTCTAATGTCGTGGCAAGTTCTGCGGGCCCACTAGAAACATACTGTCGCCCCCTAGATTGCAAATCGAGAACAGTGAGAGGGACTGGAACGGGGTAATGTGTTTTGCCACTGCGTGGACAGTGAGCCTTGATATTATTTGAGGACGAGATCCTCCTGGTCTGGGACCATTTATGTGTTGTGACAGCTGTCGTGCCCGCGTGGTAAAGGTCCTGTACTCCTGTTTGCTTCCGACTAGGCTAGGTGGATGACCGAGGAGATGTAGACGTGTGAGAAGATGGTAACAAAGGAAGTACTTCGATGATATTATGATTTCTTCCCCAATCATTGAAGGTTATGATTTGATAAGACGTGATAATGAAAATCAAAAAGAGATTGAGAAAGTAGTTGAGAAAGAAGGAATGTGTATAAGTTTAGTAAAGCAAGAGAAATTATGATAATAATGATGATAATAGTGAAATGCTTGGTTTTTGTGCTGTATGTATGTTGTGTGTTGTATGTCTGTATTGTCTTGATATCTCGCCTATCGTAATCCCACACCGTCGACGATGCGTCGTTCGGATCGCTTACTCTCTCCTGTTCGTTGGCATATCGGCGCTGCTGGTGTCTCAACCGGCAGATGGAGTAAAGGATGGAAGTCACCGTATGAGGCTACAGGGACTACAAAGAGAAGATTCGGCACGAGGCTCGGAGGAACTCCACCACTCTCAATGGAGCAGAACCGAAATCTACTGGCAAGAAGGGAACCACAACAAGGCGGGCAACACCTTCGGGAGCAAAGAGAGAACGCAAGAAAAAGAAAGAGGACCTTCACCCCATAGTTCTCAAGTGGATAGTTTAAGATTAGTGTGGCTAGTTTAGATTGTGGTGATTGTTTGATTTAAGGATTACCGAAGCCATGAGCCACTTATGTAATTGAGCTAAGTTTTAATTTGACTTGTGGAGCCTACTTTTACTCACAGTTAAGTTATGAAAAGTTTTTGAGAATTGTCAAGATGATTCTGAACTAAGTCCTTTTCTTAAAGCGAATGTTTTATCAAAGAACAGTTTTAGTAACAACTCGGTTTTCAAAAAGGGTGTTGAGAACACCAAGGACTTTTCAATAATGTTTTCAAAATACATTCACAATGTCAAAAAAAAAAATCTGGCCTCAATTTTTGTAACTTTGATAAGTAAAAGTAAATATTTTTGGCTTACGAAAATCGGGCTGTTACACGAGACATACACAAAGAAAATCCTAAAGCTTGTTGTTTCAAAAATTACATGCAAAGCTTGTAGTCAAAACAAAATCAAAGATCAAGACACAAATCAAAGACAAAAATTACTTTAGATGAAAAAGAGACCAAAACCGTGACATGCCTTTGAGAAAATAAGAAATTAAAGCTTTTGTTTCAAAATCATTTATACAACTCAAAACAAAATCAAGATCAAAACCAAAAATTAAGAATCAAGACTTTCATCAAAATCACACATATACGGTTCAAGATCAACATCATAAACTAACATGCAAGACCAAAAATTAAAAATAAATTTAGATCAAACATAGATTCACCAAGTAAACACATAAACATCTCATGACCCACGGTTTCAAGCATGAAAATCACACATGCAAAGAGTTCTACTCTATATTCACAAAGATCATAAACAAAACCTTAGATCAAAGAGATTTAACTTGAAACATATAGATCTACCATGAAAACATCAAGATCTAACATGAAGAGAACACAAACCGAACCATCAATCATAAACTACACATATTACAAATTAGTTTGAGTCTTAAAAGTCCATGGTTAAGAAAAAGATTACACATAAGTGCACAAAAATAAACATGCAAAGGAAGAAAAGAAAGTAAAATTACAAGATCACAAATCACAACTAATTCTAAAACTTCTAGGTCTTCGGTTTATACAAGAAAGGAAAGGTCTTCAACACTTCTAAGCACTTGATCTCCAAAAACTCCTAGGTTTAAGGGTTGATCTCCTCTTCTTCTTTCTCCTCCTACTCACGGCCTCCTCTTCTTCTTTCTCTATCTTGCTATTTTCTTTTCTTAGTCTTAAGAGTTTAAGGAACTCTTAGACTTGTGTTTGTGTTGGTGTGTGGGACGAAGGAAATGAAGAAATGAGATGAGAAATGAATGAAATGCATCAAAGGCCAAGCATATAAAACAACTCATGGTTTCCTATTTTGTCCTTGGGTTGCTTCGGTCATGAGCTAAAGAGGAAGGGGTAAATTCGGCCTTCTCTAAGAAATTGCATGGGTGGAGTTTATCATCTCCAAGGAGACAAGGTAGGGGACATAAGGGCTTAGGGTTCATTCTAGGCTTTTGACTTAAGTGTTCTCCATTAGGGTTTCAACTATCTAGTTAGGGTTTAGTTTGGGTTTTAGTTTGTTCTTGGTTCATTTGGTTACTTGCTCACCACTTAGGGAAATTTCTAGGTTTTTCTTCACATACACACAGCACACACATAGACTCACACATACACACCTTAACCACACCCTCATTCATGCATGCACACGTTGCACACACACATACATGCATATATATATTCACACATACATTCATGCATACATTCACTCATTTTCATGCCTCATACCTACACTCATGCACAAATATACATCATGCCAACACATACATGATATACACATACATTCATGCATATCTAATCACATTCATTTACTAATTAAATTCTCACATAATTCCAAACATACATACATATAAGACCGTATATTTATATGCATACCCACATGGAAAATAAATTACCCATGCATCAAAATTATAATGGCACCAAAAACATCCAGCACAAAACACACTTTCATAAAATAATTCCTATCATATAATCATTTCCAAAAATCAACTTTAAAAATCATGGCATTATTTCATCAAAATTATTTCTTTAAATTCATTTACCACTTGAAAAACATGATTTAAGAAATTTATTTAAGAAAACATCCTTTAAAAATACTTTTCTCACAAAATAATTCTTTTTAGAATTTAAAACCGTACGAGGATTTTGAGGGGTGTTACAAATCCTAAGAGATAAAATGGTAGAATTGGGATTGGACCCCCAAACTTATTTTCTGCACTCCACAGTCCTTGACTTCGGTTTTTTTTTTTAAACAACAACTATCTAAGAATTGAAACCTACACTACTGCTTATGTAAAAAAAATCCACCAGGATCCCAAATTCTATGGGTCAAATCCCTTGTGATGCAACAATAATGAGTTATGCCCACATCCCATGGGGAAGACCTTGAGTGATGATGGTGGATTAAGGAATTTTCAAAATAGAGTTCAAACCCACCAGGGTTAAAAGGTGTATTCCTTAATCCATACATCATCCCAGCAAAATTTTCTTTTCTTCCATCATTCATCATGAAGTTGTTAACTCCATTAGTCAGGAAGATTACTTTCTCATGCTTCCCATTGCCTAATAATGACTCAGATTGCTCTAGATATTTTTCATAAAAGTACTTAGGCTGAATATAATAGAAAAATTTTGAATCACCCAAGCATGAACTAGATTTAATAAAATTCTCTATAACAACAAATTCCTCATGCAAGGGTGGTTCAATTTTTTCTACAATTTTCAAACCTTCTATTGTTATATTTCGATCCTCTTCCTCAAACCTATCATGCACAATTTCTTTTTCAGATTTTTGCTCCTCCAAAGGGATTTGATCATTGGTCACATCCATCACCACAACTTCTTCCTCTTTTTTAGGAGAGTCAAAAATTATTGATAATGCTTGTGACTCCTCAGATAAATGTTTTAAAATTTGCTCAAGTTCTATTTTTATGTTCTCAAAACTTTTTCTGTTTTCTTCATCTATAAAATTAATTTCTTGAACATTACTACTAACTTTTTGAGCTAATTTCTCTTGGTTAATTTCCCATGACTCTTTCTCCACAGGGGAAGGAATTGGCTCAACACGAGGGAATCCAAAATTATTTTTGCAATCTTTAGCATAATCCTCAGCGGTTTGAGCCAATTTCTCTGGAGCTATTTCCATTGGGGTTTTACTAGGAGGGGGAGGCTCCACATGAGAAAATTGAGAATAGTATCTTTCCTTTTTCATATCATTAATCTGTTGATTCATTATCTCTATATCTATTTCCCATTTGGCCTTCCTAGGAGTTATATTTTGTGAAACATAGTATGGAGGATAAGGATAATATGGAATAAATCTATCACAATCTGAATCACTATTACAACTATAATTATACATGAGAAAGTACAAATTACACAAATAATTACAAAAAAGTACCGAAAAGAAATTAGAATCGAATTTCAATCCCCGGCAACGGCGCCAAAAACTTGTTGATTGTCTAGCAAGAGTACTAGGTCGACAAGTAATACAAATAGTAAGTGAGTATCGTTCCACTCGGGGATTGCAAATTGTTTCTAATAACTTTTCACCAATTCGTAATTATTAATGCAACTTGTTATTGAATTTTAGAAGGAGAAGGAGAATTTAAATAAAAAAATAAAAAGATTGAGGAGATAAGATGGTTAGAAAGCAATAGAAAAAGGTTAGGAACTTGGTTTCGTTGTATGATTCACTTATTTAACTATGAATTAGGTTTTCCTTCAAATCAAGAACAATTCCTAAATTAGTAGTTACTAGATTTCTCTTATGCAACTACAGTTTATTTTTCCGATTATTAATTCTCAATCTCTTAAGTAATTAAATTACCGAATAAATAATTTATTAAGAACATGGAATTAATTAGTTGTATAACTAACCAATTAGATCTCTCTATGTTGAATAGTTATACCGTTGAATTGCATGGCCTATTCTAAATCCTAATTCTCATTAGTAACTTAGAAAATCCACAACATAAATTGCGCAGGTTTATGTGATAAAAACACAATCAACGCTTGATTTAAAACAGGAAAACACTAAATCATAAATTAAAATAAGTTACACCATACAATTTACACCATGTTCCTAACAAGAGGTTTTAGTTACACATAGAAATAAAGAAAACAGAAGCAAAGAGAAAACCTCATATCATAGATAATACAGGTTAGCTCTCCAAGAGACCTTCAATCCTCACGCAGATCTCTCTTGTAGTGATAATCTCCAATCTTTGTGCCTTGCCTCCTTGCTCTCAATAGATGTTACTAACCTCTCTCTCTAATCCTAATTGAATTCTATGATCTCAAAACCTGCTGAAAACTATTTACAAATCCTCTATTTAAAGAGTAAAACAAATCCTAAAATAAATCTTAATTAAATCTAGTAGATAAGTCCATGTTTATCTTCTAATTTCTGACCAAGTCTAAGATATGAAGCCAATTTAGACTTCTCTTCTTCTACTTTGTTCAGAATCTGGTCAAATTGGGCCTCCAGCAGGTACGCGCGCCCCAGGCGCGCAGGGTCTGCTGCTCCAGTTTTCTACACAGGCGCGCCTCAGGCGCCCACGGTCTCGCGCCCCAGGCGCGTGGGACCTACTTTGGCTCCGTTTCTCTCCGTTCTTGGACCGTTTCGAAGCTCTTTTCATCCTCTATTTAAGTCCATCAATATATTTTGCATTCAAGCTCCAAAATTACCTGAAACATACCCAAAAAGGATCAAAACGCTCAAAGGACCCTAAACTACTAAAAATAATTAAAATCTACTAAAAAGTCCTAAATTTGCTAGAGAAACAAGCCAAATACATAGTAAAAGGGAGTCCAAATAATGCTCAAATCTATATATATTGGACCTAAATCATGGAGCATACACCAGGACTGGCCGAGCAGGATTACTCTCCCTCACAGGGAGAGTAGGGTTGTTGCGGGTTTAGAGCACTTTTCTTGACCTAAGCCTCCTACATTATTTTGTTGTATATGTGATGTATATACTTTTTGAGTGAGGCTTAGGATGTTTTTATTTGGTCAAAGTTTATGTTTTGTTTCTTGATACACATGCTTGGTCTTTTCGCTGGTACTCTAAAAACTGATGCAGGCTGTTTTATTGTTGAGCCCATGGGGCACTTATATGATGCATATATATATATATATATATATATGAGATGAGCCCTGCTGGCTACTGTTTATATTTTGAGAATGTGTTCAACAGGTTGAGATTTTAGAAAAGTCCGAAAAACAAACAAAACTTCGTCCGTTTGTCGGTTGATTTTATAATAAATTAAAAGGAAATTTCAAGTTCACATTTTTAATTATGGGAAATTAAGGGTAAAAATCATAGGGTGTTACACAAATCATCATCATATATTGGATTCCCATCACACATAAACACTTAAACCTTCGTCAGTCTCTCATTCTCCTTCTCAAAGATCATGATTTGGTGAGTTAAGGTTCAATAGCTTCAACACCCATTTTTGGTTTCCATCATTCCATGCTCAAAGTAAGTTTCATTCATGCTTTTCTCCTCTCTTCCTACATGATGCATGAATTTGTTACCCACAATTCTAACTATTTATGCCTCCTCTTGCTCTATGGCTTATTCTCTCCCTCCTCCATAGCTTGGAGCTTTCCCTCTCTACACTTAAGGCTTTGGAGTCAAGCTCTCTTCCTCCCTCTCACTACAAATTGGTGGCTATTGTATTGTGGTTCAAAAGAGTTAGGGTTTGGTATTTCCCTCCTCCCACTAAAAGGTTGAGGTGAGGAGTGGGTGTTACCTTGATTTAGGAATTAGTTCCTAATTAGTATATAGCGATTTGCTAAGAATGTTTGGTTAGTTTGTGATAGAAACCCTAGGATAGTGAATAATGACATTATTATGACTATAAAATAAATGAAATGGACCCTAATTGAGACTTGTGATTAAATGTGTATGCTAGGTGTTAAGTGTTATTATGAATGCTAATTGGAGAATATTGTTCACTCTCTAGCAAGTATACTAGATCGGATAGTAATATAGTCTAGGAAGACTAGATATCGTTCCCACAAGGAATACAAATTATTTAACTTATTCCTACCTAAGAGTAATTAAAAGTAAAATCTATTAAAATTGAGAATTAAATAAATTAATTAAAAGAATATTTTACTGCTGGAAAAATAACTAAAAGCAATTAACAATGGGTGAATGGTGGTTAGGAACTAGTTTCATTGAATATTTCATTTATTTATTGTAAATCGATGTTTTCCATTTAAACCAAGAACTAATTCATAAAAATAGTAATTCACAGATTCCTCTAATGAAATTACTGTTTATTATCCAATTTGTTAAATCCTAATTCCTTAGAAATTTAATCTATTGAATAACCATGATTAAGAACAGTGAATTATGAAAAGTTATATAAAAATCCAAATGTATTCCTACAAGTTGAATCCTTATATTGTTTAATTGCATGGCCTATTTTAAATCCTAGTTTTCCAATTCAGATCTAAAAATCCATAACATGAATTGATCAAGTTCATGCATAACAATAAAAACACAATTAAACACTTAATTCATATAAATAAACTACATAATCAAATCCACCATGTTTCTAACACAAGAGGGTTTAGTTACACATCATAGAGAAGAAGAACAAATAAGAAAAGAAGTAATTTGTTCCTAAATTACCACTAATCCTTGATCTGAATCTTCAGCCTTCAATGGATTCCTCCTCCGAATGTTCTCCAAAGAATGTAATCACCCTCAAACTTGATACTAATCTCTAATGATGACTGATTATTGCTGCTTAACCTAGTCCTAAACACATAAATATATCTCTAAAATACAAATCCTAATAGAAACCCTCGAAATTGCTCAGAAATTGGCCCAATTGGGCCTTAACGAACCTAGCGCGCCTGGGCGTATGACGCAGCACGCCTGGGCGCGTGCCATCTGATGCCCATAAATTAAAGAAGCACGCACGCCTGGGTGCGCCATCCACGTGCCTGGGCGTGCAAAGTATTTTCCGACTCCGTTTCTATCCGTTCTTGTGCCATTTTCAAGGTCTTCTTATGCTCTTTTCAGCTCCAATAATATTTTCTCCAAATAAAACTCCAAGACACCTGAAACATACCCAAAACGGATCAAAACGTTCAAAGGATTCTATAAAACTAAAAATTCCTAAAACTAATACAAAATACCTATATTTACAAGAGAAACAAACCAAAACCATAGCAAAAGGAAGTGAAATTAAGCCCAAAAACATCATATATTAGACCCAAATCAAATATGAACCCTTGATTTATGCTTGTGAATAGTGGCGAATATTTGTTATTTGATTTTGAATATTTGTTGTGGTGTAATGTTGGCAATTAGGAATATTATAAATGCTTGAGTGACTAATTGAAAATACTTGTATAGTTGTTGTAAGACCCGGGCTGATGAGGGCGGGGAATGATCGCCAGTGCAAGAGGCACGGATAAGGAGCGGCTCCTGGCAGGCTTCTAAGGGAGGGGTACATGAATGAACCGATACATCGGAATGAGAGGGTGATCCTGAGACTGTGTAGGTATGAGACTACATAGTACAGGAAGGCTTAAATGAATTTATTGGTACTACCCATATTAACAAGATGCATCTTCTTTTCGGTAGCCCATCACATAAGAACTCCATGGTTAAGCGTGCTTGACTTGGGGTAATTCTAGGATGGGTGACCTCCTGGGAAGTTTTCCAAGGAAGTGTGCAAGTGAGGACAAAGCACGCTAAAAAGACTCGTGTTGGTTTGTGGGGACAGTCGCAATTCATTTGCCTGCCAGGGATGTTACAAATGGTATCAGAGCGGCTCCTCTCCCAGTACGGTGTGGTTCGGGGACGAACCACGCGGAAGCTGGTGGGCATGTAAGACCCGGACTGATGAGGGCGGGGAGTGATCGCCGGTGCAAGAGGCACGGACAAGGAGCGGCTCCTGGCAGGCTTCTAAGGGAGGGGTACATGAATGAACCGACACATCGGAATGAGAGGGTGATCCTGAGACTGTGTAGGTATGGGACTACATAGTACATGAAGGCTTAAATGAATTGATTGGTACTACCCATATTAACAAGATGCATCTTCTTTTCGGTAGCCCATCACATAAGAACTCCATGGTTAAGCGTGCTTGACTTGGGGTAATTCTAGGATGGGTGACCTCCTGGGAAGTTTTCCCGGGAAGTGTGCGAGTGAGGACAAAGCACGCTAAAAAGACTCGTGTTTGTTTGTGGGGACAGTCGCAATTCATTTGCCTGACAGGGATGTTATAGTTGTAGCTATGTGTTGGTTGATATATTAGTGCATGATTAATTGAATTGAATGTATGGCTAATTAAAAAAGAACAATGAGATAAGTTAAAAGGAATGGACTGTTGAATTGATCATTGGGGACATTGGCACACCAGGTGCCCTGCTAGGTGTTTCAAACGCCCCATTAGGGCCAAATGCCCCGTCAGGCGAAATGCCCCATTAGGTCCAAACACCTCGTTAGGGGTCGATGTACCCAATTTGTAACATCCCGAATTTTTATTCTAATAATAATTAGAATAATAGTAAGATTTGGAAGTGAGGATTATCATAGAAGGGATTTAAAATGATGGATTAGGAGTACTTTGAGTGCCATATAGGAGTCTAGGAGCATTGGCATCGAGAAGCAAATTTAAAGAACACCCAAACGAGTGTTAAAAATCGATTTTTCGGTGTTATAAACACCCGACGTTAGGAAATTCAAAATAAAAGATTTAGGACTCAAAACACAAATTCCACTGTTGGATATGAAGGTATGATTTTTAGGAAGTTACTCGTCAAATTTGAGCAAGATCCGACGGTGAACGAAGAAGTTATCTCGAATTGAAGCAGGAAGAAAATAGGAGGAAAATAGGAAAATGAATAAATGGGGTACTGGGCAAAACACTGGAGTCTTTTGGAAAAGACTCAAGTGTTTTGGAAAAGACTGGAGTCTTTTAGAAAAGACTCGAGTGTTCTTAGCCTCTACTCGAGTCTTTGTGAAAAGACTCGAGTGTTTTACAGATCCTGAATCGGGGAAAGGCAAAGCCCTCAGATTCACTCGAGTCTTTTAGAAAAGACTCGAGTATTTTTCATGAATTCACTCGAGTGATTGGGAAAAGACTCGAGTGTTTTTATCAGATCAGCAAAAATAAAAACACGAGTTGGGGTCATTTTAACCCCAAATATCACTTTCTCACTCTTCTTTTCTCCGGCTTCTCTCTAGGGTTTTCATCCCCAATCCTTCTCCAATGTTAAAATAACACCAAATCAAATCAAATTAACATCCCATAATCATTCCCCATCAAATCCCCATGATTTTCTATCAACAAAAACCCCAATTTCATTCTCAATCCCTCAAATCCCCAATTCCCAATTCAAAACCCTAAATCCTTCCAATCCCCATAATCACTCAAAGTTATCAAAAATTAGTGCCACAAATCAATTCCTCATGAATTTTCCCTCTCCAAAAACACATATTACTTCCTCTTTCTCATGAAATTCCAATTCCCTATCAAACCCCAATTTGTGTAATCGGTGGCATAGGGTCTTCTAATCATGCAAGGAAGCTTAGAAAGTGATTAAGGGCAAGGAATAGGAAGCTAAGAGGCATGGATTAGAGCTTGGTGAGGATGCTCCCTCAAAACCCCATTTTTGGTTCTTGCTCTTCAAAGAGGTAAGAAGGGTTGTTCACATTACCTTTACTTAGAGAGTAAATTCTAGGATGTTATAGTGGTAGTTGAGAATAGAAAAGATTAGTTATAATAATATACAATAGGGTAATTGCAATAGACAATAAACAAAGGTTAGGAATAAAGGAAATGAACTCATTAGATAAATTGTGAATATATGTAGTATATGATGATGTTGTAATGTGTGAATTTAGTATGGAAATGTTAAATGAACGGATAATGAATGAGGAAACTATAGGGAAATAAAGGTAATAAATCGAGTAGGTGAATAAATAAAATAAACCCGCCAAATTGTTTGTAATGCTATGTGTAAGTGAATTGTGTTGTTATGCTTGAATGCTTATATGTGAGATAATGGGTCTTAAAAATGAACCTAGGACTTAGTAAGATTAGAGGTATCACAAGCTAATGAAAGAATCAGAATATTGGGTATGTGTGGGAAATTAATAAAGATAGTTAAACAAGAATAGTAATCAATTAATTAATTGAAAAGATAAGGAAGGGGTAAGGGGTTTATGTTTGGAAAATGTTTGTGAATGTGCGAATGTTGTGAATGTTAGTTTTGTATGCTAACACCTTTAAGTGAAGATAAAGAAAATGATAACAAGTCACATGATAAGACATAAATGAAAATACAGATCCAAGATAAGATACAAACATAAATGAAATGCTATAATACAAATCATGTATATGTGTTATTTCTGAAATGGAAATGTAATGTAAAGTAAAAGAAAAGTAATAGGGCTGCAGCTATTAATCGCGTATTGGGATCCACACCCATTAGGTGCACACGGTTAGGACAGGGTCCTACTAGCAAAGTAGGCCCGAATTAGCCCCAATAGGTACAAACCTCGCTCAGGAAAAACCCCCATAAGATCAAAGGCTCGTTAGGTTACGTGGATCCTACGCGACGATTAATAGCTGCAGCACCAAATATAAGCATGAATCATGAATAATTGAGAATATATGAAAGTGAGTGAAGAAAAGAAAATAAAGAAAAGGCCCTAACGAGGGAAAGGTCTTATGGGCCAAGAAGTCCTGAGTGAGAAGAAGTCCTATTGGGTGAAGATACCATCCTAACAAATGTGCAAGCAAGAATACCTAATGGAATTATTATTTTGCTAGTAAAGCAAAAGACAAGATAAAAGTCCGATGCGATCCTGACGAGGCGTATCGGCATTAAAAGAATTAGTCGGCGCTCAGTACCGTACGGCTGGCTGAGGTTGGACTACATAATGAATACTGTAAAATGAAATAAAGAATGGAATTAAAAGAAAGCAAGCACATGAATCTTCATGTATAAGTATGCTAATAAAAAATGAAAGAAAGAAAGGAAAACCAAAGATTAAAAGAATTAGAAGAAATAAATTATATGCAAGCTTTATGAATAAATGGATATTAATGGAATAAAAAAATAAGTGAAGAAATGTATATTAAAAGAATGTAAAAATAAGAGAAAAATTAGAAGAACTTAATTATATATGAAAATTTATGAATAAGGAAGATTCAGAATAGTGTAGGCTTAGTTATTTGCTATGTCTTCTTTTAGAATTTATCTTCCTAAGTCCTGTGTAATGCTACCCTTCTTGCTATACTTTTACAGGTACAAAAGCGGAGTTTACATGGGTCATGGCCGAGCAGATTTATGTTCCACTACGTGGGATATATATATATATATTGTTTTGAGTGGACTGTTATTTTGTAAAACTGAATATGTAATAGTTTTATGCCATGAGACTAGTTATAATCGGGCGTAGGATCATTTAAGTTGTTTGTAATATTTTTGTGTTTTATGTTTTTAAATAATTTTGGTTTGACAGGTTTAAAAGAAGAAAACTTTGGAAAGTCCGATAAACAGAGGAATCTCTGTCGGATTCTTCCTAAGGATTTTTACAAGTATTTAAGTTTTAAAAAAGAAATTTTAAATCACCAATTTTATTAAAACCTAAAAATTAACTAATTAAAGTGAGGACGTCACACAATTGATCAATTCAATGATAATTAAAATTGTGTAAAATATGCAAAGGGTCAAAGTAAATGAATTGAATATGCTAAGAAATGTGATAAGAAGGAATAAAGTTATAAGCATTGTCCTAACGGGTGAAGCCTAATGGGTGCCAAAAGTCCTGATGGGTGCAAAAGTTCCTAATGGGTGTTACAAATGCCCTAGCTGGTGCAACCAATTCCTAGTAGTGCAAATAAGAGAAAAGAGTATAAGAAAGAAAAAAAATGAATGATGAAATGATTAATGAACAATTGAATTGTGATGTGAGCTAAATGTAAATGTTTGAATGTGCATGAGCATGATATGAAATTATTGAATGAAATGGTATGTGCTAAATGTTTAATTGTGATTGACTTGGTAGGTTATTATTTCTAGTTAGAAACTTCTTTCTACTTCATGTGTAATGCTCACCTCCTTACTATTTTAAAACAGATACTAAGATTGAACTTGCACAACCCCCGGCTGAGTAGGTGCACTCTCTCTCTCATAGGGAGAGTAGGTTATATTAGCTAGGGCTTGTGTCCTGTCCTGGATCGTTTTAGGCATATGATGATATTGTCTTTGTTATTTGGCCAATTTATAAAGGTTTATTTTTGGGTTGGTCCAGGACCACTTCCTTTGGGTGGGAAGTGTATTTTTGGGAAAGCTTAAACAACTTCACTACTTTTACTTATTAGCTGCTAACTCTGATGTATGTAAATTTTGATGAGGATGCACTTGATGCTCCTTGATATTTTGGCCCTTTTGGCCTCTGGATAAAAGAATATTTTTGATTTGCACAGGTTACAGGAAAAACCTAATTTTTGGAATGTCCATAAAACAAAGGATACCCTGTCTGATTTGATAGAGATTTTTATAAGCTAATGAGTTTCCAAAACGGAATTTTTAAGTCACTATTTTCTTATTAGGTAATTATAAATAGGATGTTACATGGTGTGCCTGAGCGCGCACCAGAATTTAAGTGGTGTGGCCAGCACCAAATCATACCCAACACTTGGAATTTCTTCCCCTTCTCTCAAACAACTTCTTCTTCCTCCAAACCCTAGGTCTTTCAATCTCAAAATCAACATTAATAAATTATCACCCTAAACTCAATTTCCACCCTTAATCCATTTATTTCCCTCACTTATATGGCTTAAATCCATTCCCTCTCCTCTCAAATCCATAACACGCATAAACCCTAACTCTTTAAATAAAAGGGTTCTTGTTAAAGAAATAGGAGCTAAGAAGGGTGGCACTAACAAAGAGAGGAACTCAACCTCCACTTTCCCTTCTCTCTCTACAAGAGGTAAGACGGGAGATATTTGTAATACCCCGATTTGGCAACTTGAAAAATATACTTCTTTAATTCCAAAATGTAGTGAAAATGTGGGCCAATTTTTTTTTTAAAACATGTAACGTGGTTGAGTAGCATGAGTATGAGAACCACTAAGTTTTCAAAACCCTTTCGTAATTAAAGAGTGTTCCCATATCTCATACTAAAGTTCAAGTTCCAAACTGGAGTGTCACAAGGCACTACACTTTGCAACTTGACTCTTCTCAACTCAATTATCATAGCCCACTAAAATAAATTTCTTCCACAAAAATTTGGGGTTACATCATGGCATTGCAATGAAACTAAGTAAATACAGGGAATACAAAATACTTCAGGGAAAATGAAAGACTACCACCAGGCCCATTGAACTGAATACGGTGGTCCACGGAATAATGCCTCGCTAGAGTCGGTCTCGATCACGTCCGCCTCCGGGTATCTATGTCGTCGTCCAATTCTCCTAACTCCTCAGCCTCTTGGTCACTGTGTGCAGACAAAAGCATCAGGTATCCACCATGGTAGTCAGCTAACCCACGATCTCGGAGTATTCACACCACTCCCAATCTTGATAGGCCACTTCCATCATTCCTCGTCTCATATGTGAACGCGAACTTGATAGGATCCATATACTAAGGGAGAGACATCATAACAACAAGCAGACAGAACAGAAGACTAGAGAGAGTAAGTATTCCCAAGCATGTTATGCCAACGATGTGGGATTACAATAGGTAAGATATTAAGAAATGACAAAAACATGTAAGTAAGCAGCACATAAAAGCAATCACATTCATTCACACAAACTTTTACTCATCTATCATCACTTTTTCTTTTTCCAAAACTTTTCATAACTCGCTTCTGCTGCGCAACTCTGATTCCATCAACACGCCATCTCATCCTCTTTTCCATGCTGTCTCTTAAGAATTATTTCTTAACAATATCAGTTATCTTTTCTTAATTAAGTTTTATGAATTCGTATCCGTCGATGATGCGGGGGATTTTAATCATCATTGAGGAGGGCCGTTTTCAAAGTTAGCACACACGTCTACATCTCCTCGGTCATCCACCCAACCTAGTCGGAAGCAAACCTGAGTACAGGACCTTTACCACACGGGCACGACAGCTGTCTCAACACATAAATGGTCCCAGACCAGGAGGATCTCATCCTCAAATCAATTCAATAATATCAATAATCAAGGCTCACTGTCTCGCAGTGGCAAACACAATGCCTCGTTTCAGTCCCTCTCACTGTTCTCGATTTGCAATCTAGGGGGCGACAGTATATTTGTAGGGAGCTAGCAGAACTTGCCACGACATTGGACCCAGTCCCCACCACGTTAGTGCGCCACTTGTGGAGTTCGTTCTGCCTAGAAACATACTCTAGACTTCTTGACGTTTCACCGTCATCGTCCTCCCCTAATGCAATCTCCTCCTAAGTATCCGCAGATACCTATGGTTCCTTCCTCTCCACTACTTCGCACTCTCATGCCTCACCGCGTATATTCATGTCTTTTAAAAGTCTTTTATCTTTTTAATACAACCTAATGGTCGGCCCATCCTTCGTACATCCCTTCAATGAGACCCGACCACTATCTTTGCACATGTTTCCTCTCATTATTTCTCACGTAGCACAGAGCTGGGATCACATTAACCACTTGCATCTCATTCCACAATTTCTTGTAACGATCTCCTTTCTCAAACTTTCTCAACCCCTTGTTTCATCACTCTTTCCAAAATAGTTTCACAAACATGCCCATGAATAATGTTTCAAAATCCCTTTTAAAAAAATTAGTGTCTCACAAACTCCTTTCGAATTTAACAATTCCCAAGTTCTTTTCAAAAACAATGTTTCACAACTTCTTTTCAAAAATACTATTTCATAAATTCTTTTCAAAAATCTCGTTTCCACAAATTCTTCTCAAAATGATGTTTCATAAATTTTTCAAAAATACTGATTACACAAACTTTCCTTTGAAATAATATTTCAAAATCTTTCTTCAAAATAGTGTTTTACAAACTTTTTTCAAAAGTAAGGTTTTGCAATTCCTTTTTCAAAAATAACATTTCACAAATTCTTTTTGAAAATCTTATTTCAAAAACTTTTCGAAAATATATTGTTTCAATGATGACGAGTGGAGGAGCAAGCTCAACTCAACACCGGTCTCATTTCCACTGTAACACCTAAGTTTATTTACCCTTTTATACCCTTAAACAAAAATAGCAACTTGAAAATTTCATTTTAAACTTATAAATTGATTAGTAAAAACTATTAGTTATTTTTAATTCATCAGAAAATCTCCCGTCAAACGGACGGAGTTTCGTTTGTTTTTAAGACTTTTCCAAAATTTCTGTTGTGAGACCCACAATTTTACCCAAATTATTTGTGACTTTATAATTGAAATTAGGAAATTATGCTTGATTTTGATGCATGGATTTAATATATATATGAATAAATATATATATACCTATATATATACGTGACATATATATATATATATATATATTATGTACCAATATTTTCCCTAGCCTATTTAAATGAAATATTTTAAGGTAAAGTATTTGATTTAAATGATTTTAAAAGATGAAATGATTTTTGATGAATTAGAGTACCCAATCTTTAGAAATTCATATCTTTTCAACCGTACGTCAAAAAATTACAAATGATATGTCAAAACGATCGTATCAAAATCTAGATTATGAAAATATAAAGCTTTGATTTTTATTTTTGAGTTTTGGAAATTTTATCACTGCTACAGTAGTGAACGAATTTTTGAGTTTTAAGAACCAATGTATGGTTTTAATGCATTAAATAACCTTTTGACTAAAGAATATTTTATTTTGAAAATGAAAATACATTTCTGAAGTTGTATAATGAACTATTATTCAAATTAAGTGTATTTTCGTATTTTTATTATGTTTAAATTATTTGAAAGCTTAGAAAGTGTATTTTTGAAGAAAATGATCTTAGGACTTCAAAAATTCATAACTTTCAAACCCTAAGTCCAAAAATTACAAACTTTATATGAAAATGATCGTATTAAAATGTAGAATCTTAATATGTAAAAATAAAATTTTTATTTTAATATTTACGAAAATTTTTGTACAGTAGGTAGAAAATCAAATTTTGATAGTTAATATGATGGGATAATTATGTAGGCACCTCCACAATGAACCAATGAGAAATTTTCTCTTCTATTTTAATAATATGCACCATCCAAAATAAGTGGGAAGAGGGGAAGAATAGTTCTGAAGTTTGTGAGAAGAAACCATGAATTAAAATGCTTTAGGAATCAACAAAATCCCATTTAATGCTAGTTCATGTTCCAAGTAGTGTTTGAAAATTTTTGACTAAGACTTGATGAAGGGGGGGGGGTGGACGAATTTGCCTCTGAAAATGGAGGGGAAATGCATCCTCAACACCTATAAATAGATAGCCTTAGTTCCCACATTTTTCACACACAAAAACTTGATAGTTTCACAAGAGAAAAAAATAAAATTCTAAGAGAGAAATTGAGAGAGAGGGACGTGTAAGCTAGGAAGGAAGGGAAAAGTAGCTTGGTTGCTTGAAGTCTTCTAAAAAGCTTAAGGAGTAGAGGTAACCCAAAATCACTTATTTATTTAAGTTGTTTTTAAATTGTTTTGTTTATATTTTGTTTAAATCTTCTAAATTTCTTCTATGGTCAAGTTCTAAATTTTCCTTTTCATTTTAAAGTTATTTTTGAATAAGTGATATTGTTCTTGAGTCATATGAATTAAGAATGAGAAAAGGGACACAAAAAGAGTGTTTAAAGGGATTTATCTCCCCTTTTCTTTAATTCTTAAGATGGCTAAATGTTTTTGATGAGTTTGATCAATTTATTTTCTGGGTTTATTTTATTTCTAAGATCATATGAAATATAAAAAATTTTGTATGGTTAAATAAGTTTTTATTCTTTATCTTTTAATTGTTTTTGTTTCTTTATAATAAGGAATAAGAATCAATAAGTAAATAACAATGGAAAAAATTAATTTCTGGTATATGTATATATATATAGGCCGTGTCACATAATAAGAAATTGATGGTTGATTTGTGTAATTTTGATATATGGATTTTATTGTTGTTTAATAAAATAAAAAGAGAATGGAAATGAATAAAAGATTAAAATGGATTTTTATTTTTGGTTTTTATTTTCTTTTCTTTTCTGGACGTGTATGTACATATATATATATATATATTGTATGATAATTGTTGTTATTTCATGTGTATTTGAGTTATAGTTAAGAATGAAAACAAATAGGTATTTTCTTTAAAGTAGAAATGAAATAAAAATGATTTAAAAAGGAACAAAAAAATGATTTTTAAGAATAAAACTAATTCTGGAAAATTTTGATGTTCTTGAAGTATATGGAATTATATGTTATGGAAATTCTTATGTAATTGTTATTGTTTGTTTGTATTTGATTTTATTTTGTTTTGGATTTAAGTTAAATAAGAACAATGAGTAAATGAACAAAAAATAAATTTCTGGAAAAATAAGAAGAATAGACCGTGAGGTCTATTGTGTTGTTTTGAAATTATTTTTGTAATTTGTTTGATTGTTTGATGTGTAGTTAAATTATAGTTAATTGTTTACAAGAAATAGGAACAAATGGTAGTTGTTATAAACCTATAAGAACATGTATTTTTAATTAATTGTATGAGTATGTGGTTGATATGTTTGTAAATGTTAGTTGCTGGAAAAAGTGAATTATTTTCTAAAAGAGATTTATTTTATATTTTGTTAATGATTAAACCTCTTATTTTTAATATACAAAATGATATAATTATATTATATAGATGCTTTAGGAATTGAAAATATTTTTATAATTTGTCTATATGTTAGTCGAATTTTAGGAGAAAAAGAAATTAAATCTATTGAATTTTTCTATTTTATTTGATGATTGCTTTAGTATGTTTATGGAATATATTACATGTTTATATGGAAAAGATTAATTTTGAAAGTTTCATTTTTATTCTAGAAATTTATTTTTAAATCTGAAAAATTTATTTATTTAAGATCCCAAATGACTATTTTTAGAATGTTAGTGATACCTTGTTTATAGGTGCAAATGTGATATAGAAATCAATAGAAATAAGTATTTTGAGTGATTAGGATAACTTAAATTAAAAATATTAAGTTGCTGTCCAGAATTTAGAATTAATGAAAAAGTTATATTTTATTAGAAATAATTGTATTTATAAGTCTTTGGCATAAGTAGGAATTGTATCTAAATTGTTTTGGATTGTTACTTGAACTTTTTGAATTGATGCAACTTTTCTGTGGCTGTACAGCAGATGCAACTATTTTATTTTGGTTTAGTTTTAGTTATTTTATTATAGTAGAAGTTGTAATAAGAATTTAGGAAGAATCGGCATGTGTTTTCGATGTTCTGTTTAAGAGAAATTGAATTTTTAAGTTTGTGTATGCATGCTGTCCAAAAATGAGAAATGTGTAGTATTTATGTTATGACTTGTTCTTGAATGATTAGATATGTAGATTTTATGTTAATATGGAAATATAAGTGCTTAGGATTAGAAAATGAATTTTTAAAAGTAAATTTAGAATAATTATAATTAAGGTGGTGTATGTGTTAAATGAAATATTGTTTGTACTTGTATAAAATGTAAAGAATGATTGATTTTTTTTAGGTATTTACATGATCCCAAAACTTCAAGGACTTTGAGGAATTAATGTTTTCAAAGAGTATATATTTGGTTAATTACTGTTAAGTTGGCGTGAATATCTGTAAAGGTTATTTTTAATATACTGACGTTTGAGAGTGAATTTTCTATAATCTGATTGTGGTCTGTAACTTAATCTAATTTATGATAGAAAAAGTATTTTAAACCTTGAATGCTTGAGTTTACTTTCTTATTTAGTATATATGCTTATAACATGGTTTGTTGCAAAACTGGTTTACTGCTTGATCTGATTAAGATTTGCATCAAAAGAAAAATACCTTAAAGTCATGCTAGTTTGAACATGGTAGTTGTTATATAAGCAATGTAGTGTGGTTTTTATGAAAATAAAAATGTATTCTTAAAGGTTTTCAAATATTGAAGTGAGTTTTAAATTATGTTTTGTAAAGAGGATTTCTTGAATTTATAAAAAGGAATTATTTTAAGAATATCTGATGTCTTAAAAAGGATTTATGTTTTAAAGAGGATTTCTATTTTAAGGGACTTTGGGTTAGTCTTTACGTAAAGGTAGTATATGTGACACCCTTCCGGATTATTCAAATATAAACTAATATTTAAGCTATTATATTGAATAATATATGGACTTGCGAGTATTAAGCAAATATGGAAAATAAAATTTTCCTTTTTAAACGGGTGCACAAACCAACGCTTGGAATCCTTGGAGAATAAACCCTAAGGCATTATAAAACAGTTACATTGTATTCGGCGATTTCTAAAACCTTTTCGAAAATTGGGTAGCATTCGTCTCTTAGAATCGTTCATATATTATAGAAAATAACAGAAGCTACCCTTACTTTGTTTGATAAAACTAATACCATTGAATAGTTTACACAGCCGAACTCTTTAAATGGATTAAATCAGAGTAAGCGGAAGTTATAGGACTATGCAACTGATAGTAATATAAACATAGATGTATATACATAAGTATGAAAAGAGTGATAAGTACATAGTCCCCATATCAAGTCTCCAAGTTCCAAAATACAAGTCCATAATCCGATCTACATAGTAATACGACCAAAGCCCTAGAGTACTCTGTAACACCCTCACATTTATTTAGTAAATTTTGGATTTTAATAAAAATGGTACTTGAAAATTTCTTTTTAAAT
The DNA here is from genome assembly GCA_037953625.1 of Crotalaria pallida. Lineage (NCBI taxonomy): Eukaryota > Viridiplantae > Streptophyta > Magnoliopsida > Fabales > Fabaceae > Crotalaria > Crotalaria pallida. The sequence goes on along the minus strand of CM075649.1, from coordinate 46,913,001 downwards.
TAAAATACTTAAGAATATTTTTCCGGAAAAACGGACAGAGTCTCCTCTGTTTATCGGATTTTCCCAAAAATAACATTCATAAACCTGTCAGCCAGCATAGTCCAGAAAATATTTATAAACAATTTAATTTGATCTCCGTGCCCTGGTAACCAGATAAAATATCCACAGGGTTCTCACGGATGAAAAATAATAAAACTAAACAAGACTTATTTATAACAAAATAAAACAAAGAAAATAACTCTCTTCTAAGCTAATTTACACTCCACGGGTGGAGGGTACTCCTACTCGGCCAAATATAGTGCAGCTCAAACTCTGAACCTGAAAAATGGTTGTAAGGGTGAGCTTTACACATGAAATAGAAAGTATATTATTCAAATTGGATAATTCTTTCAAATAAATTTACTTTGAAATATAATCAAGTACACTTGCATAATTAAAATAGTGTATTTTTATGAAAATACCCAACAGCTAAATGATTAATTTCAAGAAACAAATATTTAATTCGGTAAAACTTATAATTATATTAGGGATTAAAATTAGGGATGTTACAATTCTCCCCCACTTAGGAGAATTTCGTCCCCGCAATTCCGGTTGGTTCAAGCGAATGGAGGATCATCACTTAAACAGGGCATCTAACTATGATATCTATCTCTTTCTAGATTCACTCCCCCACTTATGATGCTCCTAGAGCAATACGCTTTGGTGGTTTTCTCAAATCTATTTCCGATTGCATTAGCCCAAAGTCGTTTCAGGCTAATACCTTCTTTCCTTAACACCAATGAGTACGGTTGAGTTCCTGTTTAGTGTAACACCCTAGGATTTTTACCCTTAATTCCCCTTTAATAAAATACGGACTTAAAAATTTCTTTTTAATTATATTAAAATCAACCGTCAAACGGACGGAGTTTTGTTTGTTTTTCGGACTAATCCAAAATTTGACCTGTGATAAACAATTTCAAATAAACAACTGATAGCCAGCAGGGCTTCAGATTATATTTCTAAATCAAATCAAGGCCCCACGGGCTCCAATGATATCAGTATGCAAAAAAAATCAGAGTATTAGCGGAAATACAACTTTTAAGCATTAAAACCAAAAGTTTTAGCTTTAGCAAAACAAAACATCCTAAGCCTCATTCGAATTATGCATATAAAATTTACATCAAAATAATATCAGAGGCTTAGGTCCATACTATACACTAAACCCCTAACACCCTACTCTCCCTGTAAGGGAAAGTACTCCTGCTCGGCTGCGCCAGCTCAATCTCCAAACCTGAAACTGTAAGGGAGTGAGCATTGCACATGAAATAAAATTGCAGTTTCCATATAATCATAATAGATCCACTAGGCCAAACACAAATAGTAAAGTAATGACATATAGCATTTACAAGTCTATTCACAATCAACCTCTTTCCACCCTTTCTATTTTCTCTTTATCATGATTCCATAATTACCCCTTTCTTTAACATGCCCATAATCAATGTTAATGTTCATTACCATTTACTTTATCCCTTTTTCCTATTCATTTCCATTGTCTTTATCCATTTTCCATTTTCCCTTAACATTTTCACTAATTCAATTCCCTTTCCGTTTTTGATTCTGTTACCATTGTCCATTATCTTTTCCATTTTCTGACTATATCCATTATCTTTTCCATTTTCCTTTATTTCCTTTTTCCTTTATGCGTAACCCCAAATCAGAGATCTACGCTTTCCATTGGGTGTAACCTCAAATCAGAGATCTACACCTTACCATCGTGTGTAACCCCAAAACAGAGATCTACACACGGTGTATGCAACCACAAACAGTGATCTGCATACCCTTTCCCTTTTTCCTTTTTAATTGTACACCACTAGGATTTTGGTTACCCGCTAGGTAATTGGCACACCTGTCTAGGGACTTGAAACACCTGCCCAGGACTTTACACCCATCCAGACCATAACCTGTAGGACTATGTACATATTTACCATTCCATTATTTAATCAAATTATTGGTGTGGAAAATTGATCCTGTGGGTCACCCGGCGCCTATAGGGCGGTTTGGCCTGATGGGTAATTGGCCTGGCAGGTAATTTGCCCTAACAGGTAATTGGAACACCTAGCCGGGTACCTAGTGTTCTGGGCCCCACTGATCAATTTCCACTTTGGTTACCTTTACCATTATTACTCAGTCAATAGGCCAGTACATTAATTATAACCAACAACACAATTCCAACAATAATCACAATGAGTATAAATATAAACCATTCCAATCCGTATGGTCCCCATTTAAAATCCCAGCAACATTCATATAACATTATAGTACAAATAACCCTCAACTTCCGCATGTAGTCTTGCATTTAAACCTCAGTCCATTTATTATAAGCATAACCACCATACCCTCAATAATCACAAGTAAGTATATTTATAACTCATTTCAATTACTTCCAGCACGCAAAGATTACTCATTTCAAATAACCACAAATAAACACTTATTATCAACAATCAACATCATATTCCATTCCAAATCCAATAAGCACATAATGCACACTATCCATATTGTCATTTTGAAACAATCACAAATAAATATTTTATCATCAATAATCATAACCATTTACCAAGTCTTTACATAACATTATAGCACAATAGTCATAAACCTTCACATATAATTTCACATTTAAATTCCACATTACTTTCCCTTATTTAATTATGATTCCTAGATGCATTTCTACCATGTTCACCATTCCCTAAATTTACTATCCAAGATTCTACCCTTAGTTTTTATAAACACATATTAGAAAATCACTATAACCATAGGGATACCCAATCTTAGATCAACCAATGCTCACTATAATCCACCCCCTTACCTCAAACACTTAGAGACAATGCGATTTCACTTGCCCTAAGCTTGAGAATCTCGCCACCAAATGAGCTATGATCCAAGGAAGAGAGAGGAGAGGGGTCTTGAGTTCCTCTACACCATGTGAATGAAAAAGAACATGAGAAAGTGGCACTACATAGTATGGAGCTCAAATTTCATCGGGAACAAGAGGGAAATTCGTGTGACCAAAAAGGGGAGAAGAGAAAGATGGAATTTACCTTGAATTTAAGGGAGAGAATGTGAGGTTGATGATAGTCCTTGATAATAGTTGAGATTGGAGCCTCAAATCCTTGAGGAGAAGGAAGAACAAAGCTTCTTCTTGGAGAGAGAGAGAGAAATCCGTGAGAGAGAGAAAAAGGAGAGGGATTGATGGAGGAGATGATGTTTGTATGTGATGAAGATTGATTTATAGTGATTTATTATGGATTAGAGTGGAGAAATGAGAAGGAATTTAGAGAGAGAAAGGGGAAGAATTCGTGCCCTAAGAGAGAGAAAGAAAAGGAGGAGTGAGTGAGGAAGAAGGCCAAAACGCGTTTTAAGGCTGTCTGCACAAAACACTCGAGTGTTTTCAAAAACACTCGAGTGTTTTCTTTAAAAACACTCCAGTCTTTTCCAAAAGACTCCAGTCTTTTCCAAAACACTCGAGTCTTTTCCAAAAGACTCGAGTAGTGCCTGAGATCCCCATTTTCCAACTGACCATAACACTCGAGTCTTTTCCAAAAGACTCGAGTGTTTTGCCCAGTACCCCATTTATTCATTTTCCTATTTTCCTCCTATTTTCTTCCTGCTTCAATTCGAGATAACTTCTTCGTTCACCGTCGGATCTTGCTCAAATTTGACGAGTGACTTCCTAAAAATCATACCTTCATATCCAACGGTGGGAATTGTGTTTTGAGTCTTAAATCTTTTATTTTGAATTTCCTAATGTCGGGTGTTTATAACACCGAAACTCGATTTTTAACACTCGTTTGGTCTTCTTTAAATTTGCTTTTCGATGCCAATGCTCCTTGACTCCTATATGGCACTCAAAGCACTCCCAATCCATCATTTTAAATCCCTTCTATGAAAATCCTTTCTTCCAAATCTTGCTATAATTCTAATTATTGTTAGAATTAAAATTCGGGATGTTACATTTAGGATTTCTAAAGCAGGGCCAACGTTCACTAATCCGAGACAACTATATAAAAAAAACATTACACGAAGCATGAGGGTCTTAGTTAATTTGTAAGCTAAGAGGTACACTTCATGCCGATGTCGAACTCCACGAGTTTGCTAAACACTTCGCAAGGCGTAGAATAGCTAATCTAATAAGGGAAAATGTAGGATGAGCCATCAGTGACAATTTGATTGACCCGGATTGTCAACACCATGCTAGGTAGGATAGGAAATTTTGCTAACTATACATTAGAGGGGCACGACATGATAGACTCATGAAAATGCCAATTGAATCCAAGGGTAAGATAAATCAAAAGATTATAACAAAATCAGTTTCAGTTTGAGTTTCTATCGAAGAATGAATAAGGATAAGATCTCAAGAGTTATCAGTATCAAAAGCGTTGAGTCTTGACCAAAATAAACATGGTCATGGAATCATAAGTCACATGAAATGATTTTATGTTAGCTGGAATGTTTCAAACTAGCAAGCATGTATTTAAACTTTGCAAGAGACAATTCGAGTCCTTGTCGGTCACGATTCAATTGGAATTGAAAGAATTACCAAATAATCAGATTTTTGACTTATAAGAGGTGATAAGGATTATGAACCAAAGATAGATTCAGGGATCAACTTATCAAGTCATAACGGTATGTTGCCTTCAGGAACTGATACGCGGCTAGAGGAAGGGTAAACTACTCTCTTAATTATGCTTAAGCCACACGAAATCCCACTCATCCAGAAATATTTAAGATGCCTTGCAATTATCAAGGTTTTACACAAACATAGTCAACTCTCTAGATCCGAGACACCGAACATAATTTGGAAACATGAAAAGGAAAAGGAAAATCTATAAGATTTCTGGGATTGTCTTCTAGTCATTCCGTCGCACACTCTGATTTTAGAGCATTCCAAATCAATATGGTGTTAACTACCACGAATCGTTTTAAGTAAACTATTAGAGATTACTAATTGTCAACTTATACTCTTAAACTCAGAAACTTTAATGATATCACCTTCCAATAAATGCAAACATTGGGATGATCGAGCCCAACCTTACATTCCGTGGGGGTAAAATCATTTCCATATTAAGTTGCTTTTTTTCTTTTTGAATTATTTTGTCTGAATTGTCACATTTGAAATTCGTGCACTTTATTCAATCCTAAGGGTTAATCCTTCCCGTTGGGGTGGCAACTAGTATGCCCTAGCCCGTTGGGGTCTTTCATTTCCCTTAGTGTTGACAATTACATGTTTCCCAAGTGTGACAATACAATAGTTAGGAATATTGGATTCGGACACTTTGCGAAATCCAAAACAACACTAAGAATTCAATTATAAATTTTGAAATGTAATACTAAGTCTCCTAAATTCAAATTCCTAATCTAACTAACTTAGACATCTAACTATCTATTGGTTACTCGCTTGGTGAGTAAACTACAGGAGTAATAAGTTACTCCAAAGGCCGAGGAGAAACTGCTCTGATACCATAATGTAACACCCTCACATTTATTTAGTAAATTTTGGATTTTAATAAAAATGGCACTTGAAAATTTCTTTTTAAATTAAAATACTTAAGAATATTTTTCCGAAAAAACGGACAGAGTCTCCTCTGTTTATCGGATTTTCCCAAAAATAACATTCATAAACCTGTCAGCCAGCATAGTCCAGAAAATATTTATAAACAATTTAATTTGATCTCCGTGCCCTGGTAACCAGATAAAATATCCACAGGGCTCTCACGGATGAAAAATAATAAAACTAAACAAGACTTATTTATAACAAAATAAAACAAAGAAAATAACTCTCTTCTAAGCTAATTTACACTCCACGGGGTGGAGGGTACTCCTGCTCGGCCAAATATAGTGCAGCTCAAACTCTGAACCTGAAAAATGGTTGTAAGGGTGAGCTTTACACATGAAATAGAAAGTATATTATTCAAATAGGATAATTGTTTCCAATGAATTTACTTTGAAATATAATCAAGTACACTTGCATAATTAAAATAGTGTATTTTTATGAAAATACCCAACAGCTAAATGATTAATTTCAAGAAACAAATATTTAATTCGGTAAAACTTATAATTATATTAGGGATTAAAATTAGGGATGTTACAATTCTCCCCCACTTAGGAGAATTTCGTCCCCGCAATTCCGGTTGGTTCAAGCGAATGGAGGACCATCACTTAAACAGGGCATTTATTTAGTAAATTTTGGATTTTAATAAAAATGGTACTTGAAAATACTCCAAAGGCCGAGGAGAAACTGCTCTGATACCATAATGTAACACCCTCACATTTATTTAGTAAATTTTGGATTTTAATAAAAATGGTACTTGAAAATTTCTTTTTAAATTAAAATACTTAAGAATATTTTTCCGGAAAAACGGACAGAGTCTCCTCTGTTTATCGGATTTTCCCAAAAATAACATTCATAAACCTGCCAGCATAGTCCAGAAAATATTTATAAACAATTTAATTTGATCTCCGTGCCCTGGTAACCAGATAAAATATCCACAGGGCTCTCACGGATGAAAAATAATAAAACTAAACAAGACTTATTTATAACAAAATAAAACAAAGGAAATAACTCTCTTCTAAGCTAATTTACACTCCACGGGGTGGAGGGTACTCCTCGGCCAAATATAGTGCAGCTCAAACTCTGAACCTGAAAAATGGTTGTAAGGGTGAGCTTTACACATGAAATAGAAAGTATATTATTCAAATAGGATAATTGTTTCAAATGAATTTACTTTGAAATATAATCAAGTACACTTGCATAATTAAAATAGTGTATTTTTATGAAAATACCCAACAGCTAAATGATTAATTTCAAGAAACAAATATTTAATTCGGTAAAACTTATAATTATATTAGGGATTAAAATTAGGGATGTTACATACTCAAAAAGTATATCTACAACATATATAAAATATGAAGTCCAGGGGTGGTCACGTAGATCCGGTAGCATCAGATGTAGTAGTATTGATAGCAGCAGTCTCCAAGTAGTAAAAAGGGTAGTAACATCATCATCATCACAACAGCAGCAAATCTCCTCCACAGCCTCCACACATCGGATCCTCTGATCCTCATCATATACCCTATACACATACCTAGGGATCATCGTCCCTCCAATCACTCCCAGTAGAATGCACGACAGGCTCGCTCCCACTCTCGTCCTCCACCGGATCCTCCTCAATCTCATCCGAGGGAGAGTGTACCCCACCACTGGGTACTGGGTCAGGTGATGATGAAACCCTGACTGGGCTCCTCGGATCAGAAGGGGGAGTCTCCTCGCGGACGACTCTCATAGTAAAAGGGTGAGAGCGGGTAGGTCGAAAACGAAAACTATGGTATGAGCGAGCTGGTCGCGTGGGAGGTGGTCCATGGTAAATGTAAAACGGGGGTACATGCATAGTGTATATGATGGGAATCCTAAATCTACGAGGACGGAATCGGATCAACGGGTTCGGGTGGTAGAAGGTAATCTCTACCTCACCCTCGAACACCGCGCGATGATCCTCATAGATCCATGTGCCACTAGGAAGTGGCCGGATCTCGATGCAAGCAATGTAACGAGACATCACCTACAAGGGCATAGGGGTAAGCAATTCTATACACATAACCAATAGAGAATAAATTGTGTAATATGAATATGTAAATATGCATCAATTAACAACAATCACATATAACACTTAGCAGTTAATGATTGCACATAGGATGCTCACACTTATTTCATTTATCACAATTAATTTAAATGAGTGGCATGATGCATGACTTTAGCTCTCAAGCCTATCTCCGTCATACTATGTCACTCTCTGACGTCCATCCCTGACAACCCAGCACTCAACAGTGCGTTGTATTCCTAGGTATACAACAATTCGTACATTCACCTAGAATGTACACGACAAGCTGGGAATCCATGCCACCCGAGCATAGTTATAACGTGCCACCCGAGCATCATCCCGTCATCCAAACGGTCCGTCATCCAAACGGTATAACCATATCGGCATCCACTAAGCTGACCACGTCAACGACGTGTCATCAAGCAAGCGTATTGGCACTCCCAGAGGCCCTCCACATGTTTACCAAAAACATGATATACGTCCTACCATCCAGACTCCAGTATGAATGCATTGACTTTACTTAAAAGGGATTGATTGATGTTTCGTCCTTTTATTAATACACTACGTGCCTCCCGAGCAACGTATCATCATTACTCAAATGAAACATCATAACGTCAATCAATTTCTTTTAAGTCCAGGATCACTTAGTTTATTGTCCTTTAAGAGTTACAAAATGACTTAGAATTTAAAATGGTATTTTAAGTGTCTAACTAAAAATACTCGAGTTTTTCCCAAAATACTCGAGTAGTTTATCATTTTTCCAGATTCTACTCAAGTTATTCATAATTATACTCGAGTCGTTCATGTCTTTTCAGAGATTTAGGGTTTCAGGTCTTCATAAATATACTCGAGTAATTCATGAGATACTCGAGTATTCCATTACCCAGAATACTCGAGTAGTTCATACATTACTCGAGTGTTCAATCTGATTCCCAAGTTGGTGCGCCAATTTTCACTCTGGTGCACCACGAAATACTCGAGTATTAAGCCAAATACTCGAGTATCTGCAGACAGAACAGAGTGAAACTTGGTTTTTACATACCATTTCAATTTCTAAACATTTTTAACCCAAAACAGTGATCACAATAGTTCATATACCACATATTGAACATGTTAACATACTCATTTCATATCAAATAACAAATTTGACAGAGAATCAATCCATTATGCATGAAATATACAATTTAGCAACTCAACACTTCAAATTGCAAAATAAGCACAATATTCATGAAACAAAGTTCATTTAAGCTTGTATGATATAGAACTTGCTCATCACAGTCATAGAGCATGGATTGGTCTCCAAACCAAAGTTCCTATTCAAACTAAGCCCTTAGAGCCTCTTGGTGGCTCTCTATCACAATTAATGAAATTTAAAATCTATCTAGTGAATATAATTACTTCCCCTTACCTCTCAGACGTGAATCAAACAAGAAATTCCCCAAAGAAAAGCTCCACAACACCAAAAGCACTTTAACCCAACATGCAGAGCAGTTTTGAGTGCAACACCAAAGTGGAATTGGTTCACACATGAAACAGAGAATAAAATTAGGGAAATTAGGTTTTCTAGACTCTATGCAACATCATCTAACTAAAGGAACTGAATTTGAGACTCAGAGACTCGTGAGCTTACCACAATCAATGATCAAAGTGAGCTCCCAGAACTGATGACAGCACCCAAACCTCAACTTCTCAGCTTTGATTCTAACAGCACACTCACTCTCAGCTCACAAACTTTATGTTTATACAAAGCTCGTGATGTGAGCTTTGTATTGGTGTATGATTTGTTACTTGAATCTAAGCACACAAGGAGAATCGAAGGAAACGATTGCAGAACCCTAAGTTGAGTAGAAAACTCGAATTTGACCAAAATCCTCAACAAATCGGTGTTGATAGGCTTTTATAGACGTGGGAGAGACTCATGCATCACGACACGACATCCATGGCGTTGGCATGGTGGTGATTTCGTGTCAACGAAGGGGGAATCGGTGGTGGTGACTCACCAAACGCACTAACTCGTGCAACTCTGTCCAGAATACTCGAGTTTTTCAGAAAATACTCGAGTATTTTGCCCAATTTTTGAAAAATAATTATTTTATTTACTTTCCCTCCAAAACCTTTCCTATAATTACCTCTAGGTCCAATCCAGGGACTAATTTGCAAAATATTTATTTTATGCACAAATTTACTCGCCAAAATAAATTCTAGCAATATAAACAAAGATCTTAACTAAAGATCAAGAATAGAAATAATTAATTATAATAAACTTTATAATTAATATTTCATTAATCCAGGATTAAAATTTTTGGGGTGTTACACTACTTCCCCACTTAAAAGGAATTTCGTCCCCGAAATTCATTCTTCAAAATTTCACGTTCTCAAGTTTAAATAAAAGATTATCTTATCGTTTCTCAAAACATCTTTAGGGAAAGTCCTTCCCCACTTAAAAGAATTTCTCATATTCCCTTAATTTTTCCGTCTCAAAATGTTCCACTAAACATTTAAAATAAAACTTTTTTCGAATAACACCCTTGTGTTCAAAAGCATATACCAATCCTTTTTCTCATAAAAGAGTTTTCTTAAACTTTCTTGAAAATTATTTCATAATTAAATCCAAATAAAAATCTTTTGATCGCCCTTTTCCCGGACAAGATGTTTCAAATACCTAGCTTAAATTAAAACTTTCCCTCATGAACTTTTTCGAGAAGAACACGTTTCAATTTCATAACATTTTACGATTACTTCAAATGAAATATGTTGGCTAAAACTTTTTCAAATAATACCTTTTAAATATATATATATATATTCTTCAATTAAAACATTCTCCAAAGATCTTTTCGAGGAAAAACTTGACCCGTTGCGCACTCTGATCACTCAAGCACGATTAACGAATCATTTATATGACTTTATTCCTTAATAGTTGTAAACATTAGGGTGATCAGTCCTAATATTCAAACCATTAATAATAAAATCATTCTTTTCAGATATAACTTTTCGCAGGAAAAGTCATACGACACATCTTTAAGTTAGATGAACTTAAAGATGGAATACTTGTCACCATCAGATATAGCTAGATAGCCAAGTGCTAGAGTTGTTTCCGTTGGGGAGACAAATACTTGTCCTATCCCGGTGGTTATTAATCTCTCTAGTCTTAACTGATCTTTCTCTTTCTGTGGCGCCCAAAGATATTTATCACATCCAACTGTGATAAGGGTTTTGATCACAGAAATTCAAATCACATACCTGCTCAGGTTTTCAAATTACATAACGATTTAACCAACGCAATCGAAAACATTGATTACGTTAATCCCGATCAGAGAAAGGATAAACTCAAACTTTCTATATTCAAATCTAACTCGCATCCTAGCAGGTTGATCACCTTTCCGAGCTTAACTCGCTTTATGACCATTCCCCTCTAACTCTTAACCCTTGATGACTCTGGCGCATTAAAACATTAGTCTCTTACAGCTCCAACCGAATGTCCTCATAGGTATACCAGTACTTAGTCCAAAGTGATGCATCTCTTACTTTACTCATAGAAATGGGCAAGTCCTTTACTTCTTATTAGCATACTCGATAATCCCCACGGTCGAAGTTTGGTTAAATTGTCATTCTCCCATGATTAATTCACTTAACTACATTTCCACTTTTCTAATTGAATACTTCCTTTGCCCAGGTCCCCTTCGTACCCGGGTTGGACATTCATTCTATCCACTTCTTACGCCTCTCCATCGTACCTATAAATTCCACACATTCTTTCAATATCGGGAAACTCCTTATTTGTTGATAGTTGATAGATTGCTTAAGGTTCGGGCACAATCCATTCTAACTTCACATATTTGAACCTTTCGTCCGGGTCGTTATGAAACATACTTCCTCAGTCGTTTGAACTTGACGACGCCTACTTGACGACGCCTTCTCTGAGACTATTACTTTCCCGTTCAATGTTTAGCATTTCAGTTCCTTGAATCCTCCTCATGCCTCTTGAAAAATATCTTCATTTCCCAAAGACTGTTTTTCAACTATTGCTCAAATGATGTATCAATCCTTTGTCTCAACATTTGTCCTATATGATTTCTGCCAGTTCTTCGCTACACCACTTAACATAAAAGTGACCTAACTTTCTATTCATCCATCTCTTGTATGCACAATACCAAAAATTTCACTCCTAATCCCCGTATCACTTGGAATGTAAATTTTATGGTATGAAGCGAAGGATTTCTCCCATCCATCTATGGAAATTGGATTCCTTCTCTTCCATAAATCAATCTCTTATTTCTTTTCGTCTTCCTTACTTCGAACAATCTCTTTAGTTACCTTAAAGTCTACTCCTTGACCCAAAGTTGTCACCACCTTTTACTTTACTAGATAGGTATTGGGGCTTAAAATCAAAGCTCCCAAACTCCCTCCACTACTTATAACTCTAATTCAATTCCTTCCTACTCCCTTGGTTTCTAAACTCTCAAGACACAGGGCCATAGAGACTAAGCCTTCAAATCTCATAGAGTGAACATACTCTTTGCAAACTCCAAGTCACTCAACAAAAGCTTACTCTGTGTGTATTCGATCACTTTGATGCATACACACCTACTTTCCTTCCTTCAGACTATTCCTTTCCAGGTCCTTGCCTTGATACATGAAACTATTCTTTCATATCTTCGCATGAATCGAGTAAGAGCAACGCAGGAGAGATTGTTAGTCTTCCCCTTCAATCACTGAAAATCCTTGTTGCATTCTTGTTTCATATGAAATGCTAATCCTTCCAGATTACCTTGATTGCAAGTACTTGGCTTAAGGGAAGTCCACTTATGGTCTCACAACAGCACTTAACAATCTATTCCCAAGATCGCATCCCCATGCGATAAGGTTAGACGGATCAAATTTATGCTAAGACTTGTCCTAACACTTCTATACAACCGTTAAGACTTGCCTTAGTAATATCTACAATAACGCTCGAAGAAATTTCTACCATAATAGCACAGGACAATTCAAATGCAAACGAAGTCAAACAATTTACACATTCATAAGAAACAAATGAATGCGTAGCATCAGAATCAAACAATGCATTGCAAAACTGATCATTTAGCAAGTACTTACCTTGCACAAGATCAGAGGATTGTTTAGCTTCTATTCCACTAAGGGTAAACACTCTGCCTTGAGTTGTTGATTTGCTAGCAGGTATGATGGGGTTACTTTTCACAGGTTCTCTGCAGTAACGTGCAATATGACCCTGCTTCCCACAGTTGAAACAATTACTTGTTGCCCAACAGATTCTTCCATAATGATGATGCTTACACTTCTCACAGAAGGGAGCCTTGCTTAGGGAATCCCTTCCATCGCTACCGCCCACTTTTCCTTTGCCTTTCCCTCGGCGATCATACGGACCTTTGCCTCGGTTATTGAAACCGTTACGCCTCTGAGGTCCATAGTTCTGACTGTCCTTCCTCTCTGGAACTTGCATCTCTTCCGCTTTTGTGTCATCTTCATACATCCTACACATGTCCACAAGTGCAGGAAAGCTTTGAATTCGTTGATAACTGAAAATCGACTTCAACTTGGGCCTCAAGCCTCCTTCAAACTTTATGCACTTGCTTCTTTCATCCGGGTTGTTCTGATAGTATGGAGAGTACTTTATCAGCTCCTCAAACTTGGCCGCGTACTCACCCACACTCATACTCCCTTGCTTCAGCTGCAAGAACTCCACCTCCTTCTTCCTCCTGAGATCCTCAGGAAAATACTTTTGGAGAAACTTCTCCACGAATACACCCCAACTCACATCCCTTCCTTCATATTGCAAAAGTTGCACCGTGTGATTCCACCAATTTTCGGCTTCATCCTCTAACATGTAGGTTGCATACGCCACCTTTTGAGCATCAGAACACTCCAACGTTCTCAAGATCTTGTCCATGGTGTGAATCCACTTGTTGGCCTCTTCCGGTTTAAATCCTCCTTCAAACTTTAGCGGATTACAGCTTCTAAAATCAGCCAAAGTCTTCGCCTCAGCGTTACCCACGTTACACTGATGGGACGGGTCGACCGGTTGAGATGGTTGTTGAGATTGTCGCTGCATGGCTTCCAGCACCGTGGTGATCCTTTCTAACATCGTATTGGTGTGATTTTGGTTTCTAGTTGCCATATTAGACCTGCGCTATGGGCTTATGGTCACATATGTTGCACTAAAGAAACTTTCATCACACCACCCATACTAAGGCTCTATCTTAAATTTTTAAGTCTACAATCAATTGTGTCTTGTACTCAAAAGAGACAAGATACAAACAAATCAAGGGTATCTAAAGCTCAACGAGCCAAGATAATAGCATTCAAATAGTGTAAATACCCTGGAGATACCTGCTTGATGTTGATGGCTACCTTTCTGAACTACTTCCACTACTACAGGATCTGACTTTTGCTCTGATACCACTCAGTGTGACACCCTTCCGGATTATTCAAATATAAACTAATATTTAAGCTATTATATTGAATAATATATGGACTTGCGAGTATTAAGCAAATATGGAAAATATAATTTTCCTTTTTAAACGGGTGCACAAACCAACACTTGGAATCCTTGGAGAATAAACCCTAAGGCATTATAAAACAGTTACATTGAATTCGGCGATTTCTAAAACCTTTTCGAAAATTGGGTAGCATTCGTCTCTTAGAATCGTTCATATATTATAGAAAATAACAGAAGCTACCCTTACTTTGTTTGATAAAACTAATACCATTGAATAGTTTACACAGCCGAACTCTTTAAATGGATTAAATCAGAGTAAGCGGAAGTTATAGGACTATGCAACTGATAGTAATATAAACATAGATGTATATACATAAGTATGAAAAGAGTGATAAGTACATAGTCCCCATATCAAGTCTCCAAGTTCCAAAATACAAGTCCATAATCTGATCTACATAGTAATATGACCAAAGCCCTAGAGTACTCAAAAAGTATATCTACAACGTATATAAAATATGAAGTCCAGGGGTGGTCACGTAGATCCGGTAGCATCAGATGTAGTAGTAGTGATAGAAGCAGTCTCCAAGTAGTAAAAAGGGTAGTAACATCATCATCATCACAACAGCAGCAAATCTCCTCCACAGCCTCCACACATCGGATCCTCTGATCCTCATCATATACCCTATACACATACCTAGGGATCATCGTCCCTCCAATCACTCCCAGTAGAATGCACGACAGGCTCGCTCCCACTCTCGTCCTCCACCGGATCCTCCTCAATCTCATCCGAGGGAGAGTGTACCCCACCACTGGGTACTGGGTCAGGTGATGATGAAACCCTGACTGGGCTCCTCGGATCAGAAGGGGGAGTCTCCTCGCGGACGACTCTCATAGTAAAAGGGTGAGAGCAGGTAGGTCGAAAACGAAAACTATGGTATGAGCGAGTTGGTCGTGTGGGAGGTGGTCCATGGTAAATGTAAAACGGGGGTACATGCATAGTGTATATGATGGGAATCCTAAATCTACGAGGATGGAATCGGATCAACGGGTTCGGGTGGTAGAAGGTAATCTCTACCTCACCCTCGAACACCGCGCGATGGTCCTCATAGATCCATGTGCCACTAGGAAGTGGCTGGATCTCGATGCAAGCAATGTAACGAGACATCACCTACAAGGGCATAGGGGTAAGCAATTCTATACACATAACCAATAGAGAATAAATTGTGCAATATGAATATGTAAATATGCATCAATTAACAACAATCACATATAACACTTAGCAGTTAATGATTGCACATAGGATGCTCACACTTATTTCATTTATCACAATTAATTTAAATAAGTGGCATGATGCATGACTTTAGCTCTCAAGCCTATCTCCATCATACTATGTCACTCTCTGACGTCCATCCCTGACAACCCAGCACTCAACAGTGCGTTGTATTCCTAGGTATACAACAATTCGTACATTCACCTAGAATGTACACGACAAGCTTGGAATCCATGCCACCCGAGCATAGTTATAACGTGCCACCCGAGCATCGTCCCGTCATCCAAACGGTCTGTCATCCAAACGGTATAACCATATCGGCATCCACTAAGCCGACCACGTCAACGACGTGTCATCAAGCAAGCGTATTGGCACTCCCAGAGGCCCTCCACATGTTTACCAAAAACATGACATACGTCCTACCATCCAAACTCCAGTATGAATGCATTGACTTTACTTAAAAGGGATTGATTGATGTTTCGTCCTTTTATTAATACACTACGTGCCTCCCGAGCAACGTATCATCATTACTCAAATGAAACATCATAACGTCAATCAATTTCTTTTAAGTCCAGGATCACTTAGTTTATTGTCCTTTAAGAGTTACAAAATGACTTAGAATTGAAAATGGTATTTTAAGTGTCTAACTAAAAATACTCGAGTTTTTCCCAAAATACTCGAGTAGTTTATCATTTTTCCAGATTCTACTCGAGTTATTCATAATTATACTCGAGTCGTTCATGTCTTTTCAGAGATTTAGGGTTTCAGGTCTTCATAAATATACTCGAGTAATTCATGAGATACTCGAGTATTCCATTACCCAGAATACTCGAGTAGTTCATACATTACTCGAGTTTTCAATCTGATTCCCAAGTTGGTGCGCCAATTTTCACTCTGGTGCACCACGAAATACTCGAGTATTAAGCCAAATACTCGAGTATCTGCAGACAGAACAGAGTGAAACTTGGTTTTTACATACCATTTCAATTTCTAAACATTTTTAACCCAAAACAGTGATCACAATAGTTCATATACCACATATTGAACATGTTAACATACTCATTTCATATCAAATAACAAATTTGACAGAGAATCAATCCATTATGCATGAAATATACAATTTAGCAACTCAACACTTCAAATTGCAAAATAAGCACAATATTCATGAAACAAAGTTCATTTAAGCTTGCATGCATGATATAGAACTTACTCATCACAGTCATAGAGTATGGATTGGTCTCCAAACCAAAGTTCCTATTCAAACTAAGCCCTTAGAGCCTCTTGGTGGCTCTCTATCACAATTAATGAAATTTAAACTCTATCCAGTGAATATAATTACTTCCCCTTACCTCTCAGACGTGAATCAAACAAGAAATTCCCCAAAGAAAAGCTCCACAGCACCAAAAGCACTTTAACCCAACATGCAGAGCAGTTTTGAGTGCAACACCAAAGTGGAATTGGTTCACACATGAAACAGAGAATAGAATTAGGGAAATTAGGTTTTCTAGACTCTATGCAACATCATCTAACTAAAGGAACTGAATTTGAGACTCAGAGACTCGTGAGCTTACCACAATCAATGATCAAAGTAAGCTCCCAGAACTGATGACAGCACCCAAACCTCAACTTCTCAGCTTTGATTCTAACAGCACACTCACTCTCAGCTCACAAACTTTATGTCTATACAAAGCTCATGATGTGAGCTTTGTATTGGTGTATGATTTGTTACTTGAATCTAAGCACACAAGGAGAATCGAAGGAAACGATTGCAGAACCCTAACTTGAGTAGAAAACTCGAATTTGACCAAAATCCTCAACAAATCGGTGTTGATAGGCTTTTATAGACGTGGGAGAGACTCATGCATCACGACATGACATCCATGGCGTTGGCATGGTGGTGATTTCGTGTCAACGAAAGGGGAATCGGTGGTGGTGACTCACCAAACGCACTAACTCATGCAACTCTGTCCAGAATACTCGAGTTTTTCAGAAAATACTCGAGTATTTTGCCCAATTTTTGAAAAATAATTATTTTATTTACTTTCCCTCCAAAACCTTTCCTATAATTACCTCTAGGTCCAATCCAGGGACTAATTTGCAAAATATTTATTTTATGCACAAATTTACTCACCAAAATAAATTCTAGCAATATAAACAAAGATCTTAATTAAAGATCAAGAATAGAAATAATTAATTATAATAAACTTTATAATTAATATTTCATTAATCCAGGATTAAAATTTTTGGGGTGTTACAGTATAAGGTACTCAATTAGATATTAATTGTATGTCGTTCATCATTCAAGAATAAAGGAATCAAAAGTGAACGAGCTGCTGGAGTTGTAGACGCAAAAGGGTTGAAAACAGAGTAAGCGTGGAGCTCAGGTGAGAGAGAAGCCTTCTTTAGACATAGTGGCATGTAGGGTAATATTACGACATTCTGTATCATCTCAAAGGTCGGAACTAGGGATCTATCGGTTGAGTAGTAGAATGGCAATTGTGTGCGTGTTCCGCCGTTCATACGAAAAGCACGATCCCTCGATAATAATTGTATGGGTTATATATCCTGATTTATTATGATGTTGCTTTCATGATAAGCTTTATATATTGTTAACTGCTTGATGAAAGCATGGTTGGCTTATATGTATTATAATTTTGTTATTGGAAGACAATTTGTTCATATGATGTATATTTGGGAATTGATTAAAAGGTTTTCGGGTGTAAACCATTAATATGGAATCTTTACGAAAATTATGAAAGGTTATAATGTTACCCCTTGATCGCATTGTCGTGATGACGTGCTTGATCTTTAAGTATTGAATTCCCTGTGACCTGGAAGTGTCCATGAGAAGCTAATCCCTTAGAGGTCGAGACCCGTTAGAAACAAGGTTTAGAATGGGTCGACCACAACTAGGAATGTTAAACTTTGTAAAAGCTCTCCGATAACTTAAAAGACATAGGAACCCTTTATTTTAAACCTTGCGTTGAGAGTGAAGTAGTGGAGAGGAAAAACACCCTGTTTATCTACGGATACTCAGGTATGCTTGGAGATAGGAGTTCTTCAAGTGATGATTGCAATAGGGGAGGGCAAGGATGGTGAAACGTCAAGAAGTCTCGAGTACTTCTCTAGGCGGAACAGGACTACAATGACAAGGTTCACGCAGGAGTCTGGGCTTTCGTCGTAGCGAGGACTGCAGGCCAACTGGAGATAGTGCTGTCGCCCCCTTGAGCAAATCATAGATGGTGAGAGGGAACCTGAACAGGGCTAGAAGTTCGGTAAGGGTTGGGTTTTTGGAAACTTTTATGAAATGAATCTTGTTGACCGCCGGTGTTGGTCACATGAATTTTTTATATCTTACTGACCACTGGCGATGGTATAGCCTTTTCGTTTACCGACTTCGATGCCAGTGTGGCTAGGGTTCCTGTGTGTCCCATCTGCTTTCCGAACTAGGATATGGTTGGACTTATGGAGGAGATGTAACGTGTGTGATATCCATACCTCGAACCTCGGTAATGGCACCCCTTTTTGATTTACCGATGGTATGAAACTTAGAGACTAAAGATAATTAAATATAACGGCTATAATTTTTAAGAGGTATACCCAGTTCGTGGGAAAAGACTTTATGGTAATAAATAAGGTAATGATAATAATGATGTACATGTTTGTGTGGTCTTAATATTCCCCTATGGTAAGCCCACGCCATCGATGATAATATCGTTCGGAAGTGCTTACTCTTTCTATTTCCCTTTCCTGTGGATATTGGGAACAATGTCCACAGATGGCAGATCAAGGAGTGGTAGCTTAAGTCAGGAAGAGGATCATGAGATGACGCATCATACAAGGAGGAAGCAGAAGCGGCAATCGAGGAATATTCTAGACACTTGCAAGGGGAGATAGCAATGAAGACTTGTAGTATAAGATAGGATAGTCTTTGCTTTGTATCCTATCTTAAGGTGATTAGGACATGATTAATCTGTCCCGAATGTAACCCCAGTTGTAATATGAATTATTTTAATGGAATAAAAGAAGTTCTTTTTGATTATGTATGAAGTTCATTTAAAGTAATTAAACTATTTCCCGCAAATTAACCATCGACTAAATATGACATTGATAAAATGAGTTTTTGGAAATATGTTGGAGGATAACATCTCTTTTTGGAAATAGAATTTTATGACGTAAGTCTAAGTACCAAAACATTTTTTTGTAAACCAAATGAATCAAATTGTATTTATGAAAACCTTTTTGTAAAAGAATTGAATGACTTTGGAAATGTTTATTATATAAAAAAAAAATGGCGCAAATTTTTAGTGAAAATTCTAAGTCCAAATCGGGGTGTTACATTTAGTGGTATCAGAGCGATGGTTGTCCTTAGTGGCCTTAAGCATAGTCTTACAAGCTTTCTTTGTGTGACTCTGTTTGTTAGTATGTAGGATGAATGTCCTTTGTGGCTTAAAGCATAGCCTTATATGCTTTCCTTGTATGACCCTCTGCTTAGTCTAAGACTTAAAACTCCACGTGTGTAGAAGAATCGCAATGGCACGTCGACAAGCAAATGAGGAACCGATGAACGCTCTACAACAAGCTGCTATGATGGCTCAGACAGCTGCAGTTTTGGCAGGAGTAAGGGATAACATGAACCTTATGCTCCAACAACTTCAACTGCGAATGCTGGTGGGCAAGGAATCAGAGGACTCGACGAATTTTGTCGTAGGAATCCAAAGGAATTCGCCGGGGGTTTCGCATCGGAAGAAGCGGAAGTATGGGTAGCAAGTTTGGAAAGGATTTTTGGAGGAATGGTGCAGTGCACCGACGAGCAAAAGATCGCCTATGCTGGATACATGATTGTAGGAGAAGCGGCCGACTGGTGGCGCAATGAGAAACAAGCCTTAGGAAGAGAACTTGGAGCACTGACTTGGAATCACTTCAAGGACAGACTATTGGTAAAATACTTTCCAGAGCATCTGAAGACAGCTAAGGAGTTAGAGTTTCTGCGATTGGAACAAGGTAATATGACTGTGGGAGAGTATGCTGCACGATTTGAGAGTCTAGCAAAGTTCATGCCTTACTATAGAGAAGCTGCGAATGAGAGATCTAAGTGTGCAAAATTTTTGGATGGACTAAAGCCGGAAATTAAGCAAGTTTTGGCTCCCATGGAGATTGCGGTGTTCACAACTCTGGTAAACAAAGGAAGTATTGTGGAAAGCGGCCTGAAATCAAGGAACTCTACTGGAAAGCTAGCTATACAAGTTTCAAGTGGTGGTCCGATGAGACACTCTTCAGGACATGGAAACCCGAACAGAGGAGCAAGACATCAAGGTCCTTATGGACAGGGAAGTGGACAAAGAGACAACAGATTTGGAGGTAACAATTCGGCTGGAAGTAACAATCGTGGTAGTGGAAATCGGAACAGGCTTGGGAATGATCGTAACAACAATTGGAAAAATCAAAACAATGGTGGGAACCGAGGGAACAATGGGAATGCTATTGGTAACAATGGAGATGCTGACGGAGGACAAATTACTGCACCTCCATTTTGCAACAAATGCGACAAGAATCATTATGGACCCAACTGTCCTTACGAAAATCCTAACTGCTTTAACTGCAACAAACCAGGACACACTGCGAAGAACTGTTGGGAACCAAAGCGTGAAATGGGTTCTGATCAACCAAAAGGAAACAGAAAAGTGTTCGCTATGGTCGGGAATAAGGATGCTAATGCTACTAGTCGTTCTTAGGATTGATGTTTGTATTAAATGTTGTTTGAATGAAGTGGGTTTATCCACTCGTCTTGTCTAGTCTTTTGATTGTTTTGTTATTTGACTTGTTTTGAAGGAGTTTTCCTTCTCGTACTTTGATATTTTAAGTTGGAATTTTTAAAGATTCAATGCATGAATGCGGTTATTTTCATAAGAATATTCTGCCTTATTCTTAGTAGCATGGTATTTCTCGAGGACGAGAAATCTCTAAGTTGGGGAGGATTGTGAGACCCACAATTTTATCCAAATTATTTGTGACTTTATAATTGAAATTAGGAAATTATGCTTGATTTTGATGCCTGGATTTAATATATATATGAATAAATATATATACCTATATATATATACGTGACATATATATATATATATTATGTACCAATATTTTCCCTAGCCTATTTAAATGAAATATTTTAAGGTAAAGTATTTGATTTAAATGATTTTAAAAGATGAAATGATTTTTGATGAATTAGAGTACCCAATCTTTAGAAATTCATATCTTTTCAATCGTACGTCAAAAAATTACAAATGATATGTCAAAACGATCGTATCAAAATCTAGATTATGAAAATGTAAAGCTTTGATTTTTATTTTTGAGTTTTCGAAATTTTATCACTGCTACAGTAGTGAACGAATTTTTGAGTTTTAAGAACCAATGTATGGTTTTAATGCATTAAATAACCTTTTGCCTAAAGAATATTTTATTTTGAAAATGAAAATACATTTCTGAAGTTGTATAAAGAACTATTATTCAAATTAAGTGTATTTTCGTATTTTTATTATGTTTAAATTATTTGAAAGCTTAGAAAGTGTATTTTTGAAGGAAATGATCTTAGGACTTCAAAAATTCATAACTTTCAAACCGTAAGTCCAAAAATTACAAACTTTATATGAAAATGATCGTATTAAAATGTAGAATCTTAATATGTAAAAATAAAATTTTTATTTTAATATTTACGAAAATTTTTGTACAGTAGGTAGAAAATCAAATTTTGATAGTTAATATGATGGGATAATTATGTAGGCACCTCCACAATGAACCAATGAGAAATTTTCTCTTCTATTTTAATAATATGCACCGTCCAAAATAAGTGGGAATAGGGGAAGAATAGTTCTGAAGTTTGTGAGAAGAAACCATGAATTAAAATGCTTTAGGAATCAACAAAATCCCATTTAATGCTAGTTCATGTTCCAAGTAGTGTTTGAAAATTTTTGACTAAGACTTGATGAAGGGGGGGGACGAATTTGCCTCTGAAAATGGAGGGGAAATGCATCCTCAACACCTATAAATAGATAGCCTTAGTTCCCACATTTTTCACACACAAAAACTTGATAGTTTCACAAGAGAAAAAATAAAATTCTAAGAGAGAAATTGAGAGAGAGGGACGTGTAAGCTAGGAAGGAAGGGAAAAGTTGCTTGGTTGCTTGAAGTCTTCTAAAAAGCTTAAGGAGTAGAGGTAACCCAAAATCACTTATTTATTTAAGTTGTTTTTAAATTGTTTTGTTTATATTTTGTTTAAATCTTCTAAATTTCTTCTATGGTCAAGTTCTAAATTTTCCTTTTCGTTTTAAAGTTATTTTTGAATAATTGATATTGTTCTTGAGTCATATGAATTAAGAATGAGAAAAGGGACACAAAAAGAGTGTTTAAAGGGATTTATCTCCCCTTTTCTTTAATTCTTAAGATGGCTAAATGTTTTTGATGAGTTTGATCAATTTATTTTCTGGGTTTATTTTATTTCTAAGATCATATGAAATATAAAAAATTTTGTATGGTTAAATAAGTTTTTATTCTTTATCTTTTAATTGTTTTTGTTTCTTTATAATAAGGAATAAGAATCAATAAGTAAATAACAATGGAAAAAATTAATTTCTGGTATATGTATATATATATATATATATATATATATATATATATATATAGGCCGTGTCACATAATAAGAAATTGATGGTTGATTTGTGTAATTTTGATATATGGATTGTATTGTTGTTTAATAAAATAAAAAGAGAATGGAAATGAATAAAAGATTAAAATGGATTTTTATTTTTGGTTTTTATTTTATTTTCTTTTCTGGACGTGTATGTACATATATATATATATATATATATTGTATGATAATTGTTGTTATTTCATGTGTATTTGAGTTATAGTTAAGAATGAAAACAAATAGGTATTTTCTTTAAAGTAGAAATGAAATGAAAATGATTTAAAGGAACAAAAAAAATGATTTTTAAGAATAAAATTAATTCTGGAAAATTTTGATGTTCTTGAAGTATATGGAATTATATGTTATGGAAATTCTTATGTAATTGTTATTGTTTGTTTGTATTTGATTTTCTTTTGTTTTGGATTTAAGTTAAATAAGAACAATGAGTAAATGAACAAAAATTAAATTTCTGGAAAAATAAGAAGAATAGACCGTGAGGTCTATTGTGTTGTTTTGAAATTATTTTTGTAATTTGTTTGATTGTTTGATGTGTAGTTAAATTATAGTTAATTGTTTACAAGAAATAGGAACAAATGGTAGTTGTTATAAACCTATAAGAACATGTATTTTTAATTAATTGTATGAGTATGTGGTTGATATGTTTGTAAATGTTAGTTGCTGGAAAAAGTGAATTATTTTCTAAAAGAGATTTATTTTATATTTTGTTAATGATTAAACCTCTTATTTTTAATATACAAAATGATATAATTATATTATATAGATGCTTTAGGAATTGAAAATATTTTTATAATTTGTCTATATGTTAGTCGAATTTTAGGAGAAAAAGAAATTAAATCTATTGAATTTTTCTATTTTATTTGATGATTGCTTTAGTATGTTTATGGAATATATTACATGTTTATATGGAAAAGATTAATTTTGAAAGTTTCATTTTTATTCTGGAAATTTATTTTTAAATCTGAAAAATTTATTTATTTAAGATCCCAAATGACTATTTTTAGAATGTTAGTGATACCTTGTTTATAGGTGCAAATGTGATATAGAAATCAATAGAAATAAGTATTTTGAGTGATTAGGATAACTTAAATTAAAAATATTAAGTTGTTGTCCAGAATTTAGAATTAATGAAAAAGTTATATTTTATTAGAAATAATTGTATTTATAAGTCTTTGGCATAAGTAGGAATTGTATCTAAATTGTTTTGGGTTGTTACTTGAACTTTTTGAATTGATGCAACTTTTCTGTGGCTGTACAGCAGATGCAACTATTTTATTTTGGTTTAGTTTTAGTTATTTTATTATAGTAGAAGTTGTAATAAGAATTTAGGAAGAATCGGCATGTGTTTTCGATGTTCTGTTTAAGAGAAATTGAATTTTTAAGTTTGTGTATGCATGCTGTCCAAAAATGAGAAATGTGTAGTATTTATGTTATGACTTGTTCTTGAATGATTAGATATGTAGATTTTATGTTAATCTGGAAATATAAGTGCTTAGGATTAGAAAATGAATTTTTAAAAGTAAATTTAGAATAATTATAATTAAGGTGGTGTATGTGTTAAATGAAATATTGTTTGTACTTGTATAAAATGTAAAGAATGATTGATTTTTTTTAGGTATTTACATGATCCCAAAACTTCAAGGACTTTGAGGAATTAATGTTTTCAAAGAGTATATATTTGGTTAATTACTGTTAAGTTGGTGTGAATATCTGTAAAGGTTATTTTTAATGTACTGATGTTTGAGAGTGAATTTTCTATAATCTGATTGTGGTCTGTAACTTAATCTAATTTATGATAGAAAAAGTATTTTAAACCTTGAATGCTTGAGTTTACTTTCTTATTTAGTATATATGCTTATAACATTGTTTGTTGCAAAACTGGTTTACTGCTTGATCTGATTAAGATTTGCATCAAAAGAAAAATACCTTAAAGTCATGCTAGTTTTAACATGGTAGTTGTTATATAAGCAATGTAGTGTGGTTTTTATGAAAATAAAAATGTATTCTTAAAGGTTTTCAAATATTGAAGTGAGTTTTAAATTATGTTTTGTAAAGAGGATTTCTTGAATTTTTAAAAAGGAATTATTTTAAGAATATCTGATGTCTTAAAAAGGATTTATGTTTTAAAGAGGATTTCTATTTTACGGGACTTTGGGTTAGTCTTTACGTAAAGGTAGTATAAGGTACTCAATTAGATATTAATTGTATGTCGTTCATCATTCAAGAATAAAGGAATCAAAAGTGAACGAGCTGCTGGAGTTGTAGACGCAAAAGGGTTGAAAACAGAGTAAGCGTGGAGCTCAAGTGAGAGAGAAGCCTTCTTAAGACATAGTGGCATGTAGGGTAATATTAGGACGTTCCGTATCATCTCAAAGGTCGGAACTAGGGATCTATCGGTTGAGTAGTAGAATGGCAATTGTGTGCGTGTTCCGCCGTTCATACGAAAAGCACGATCCCTCAATAATAATTGTATGGGTTATATATCCTAATTTATTATGATGTTGCTTTCATGATAAGATTTATATATTGTTAACTGCCTGATGAAAGCATGGCTGGCTTATATGTATTATAATTTTGTTATTGGAAGACAATTTGTTCATATGATGTATATTTGGGAATTGATTAAAAGGCTTTCGGGTGTAAACCATTAATATGGAATCTTTACGAAAATTATTAAAGGTTATAATGTTACCCCCTGATCGCATTGTCGTGATGACGTGCTTGATCTTTAAGTATTGAATTCCCTGTGACCTGGAAGTGTCCATGAGAAGCTAATCCCTTAGAGGTCGAGACCCGTTAGAAACAAGGTTTAGAATGGGTCGACCACAACTAGGAATGTTAAACTTTGTAAAAGCTCTCCGATAACTTAAAAGACATAGGAACCCTTTATTTTAAACCTTGCGTTGAGAGTGAAGTAGTGGAGAGGAAAAACACCCTGTTTATCTACGGATACTCAGGTATGCTTGGAGATAGGAGTTCTTCAAGTGATGATTGCAATAGGGGAGGGCAAGGACGGTGAAACGTCAAGAAGTCTCGAGTACTTCTCTAGGCGGAACGGGACTACAATGACAAGGTTCACGCAGGAGTCTGGGCTTTCGTCGTAGCGAGGACTGCAGGCCAACTGGAGATAGTGTTGTCGCCCCCTTGAGCAAATCATAGATGGTGAGAGGGAACCTGAACAGGGCTAGAAGTTCGGTAAGGGTTGGGTTTTTGGAAACTTTTATGAAATGAATCTTGTTGACCGCCGGTGTTGGTCACATGAATTTTTTATATCTTACTGACCACTGGCGATGGTATAGCCTTTTCGTTTACCGACTTCGATGCCAGTGTGGCTAGGGTTCCTGTGCGTCCCATCTGCTTTCCGAACTAGGATATGGTTGGACTTATGGAGGAGATGTAACGTGTGTGATATCCATACCTCGAACCTCGGTAATGGCACCCCTTTTTGATTTACCGATGGTATGAAACTTAGAGACTAAAGATAATTAAATATAACGGCTATAATTTTTAAGAGGTATACCCAGTTCGTGGGAAAAGATTTTATGGTAATAAATAAGGTAATGATAATAATGATGTACATGTTTGTGTGGTCTTAATATTCCCCTATGGTAAGCCCACGCCGTCGACGATAATATCGTTCGGAAGTGCTTACTCTTTCTATTTCCCTTTCCTGTGGATATTGGGAACAATGTCCACAGATGGCAGATCAAGGAGTGGTAGCTTAAGTCAGGAAGAGGATCATGAGATGACGCATCATACAAGGAGGAAGCAGAAGCGGCAATCGAGGAATATTCTAGACACTTGCAAGGGGAGATAGCAATGAAGACTTGTAGTATAAGATAGGATAGTCTTTGCTTTGTATCCTATCTTAAGGTGATTAGGACATGATTAATCTGTCCCGAATGTAACCCCAGTTGTAATATGAATTATTTTAATGGAATAAAAGAAGTTCTTTTTGATTATGTATGAAGTTCATTTAAAGTAATTAAACTATTTTCCGCAAATTAACCATCGACTAAATATGACATTGATAAAATGAGTTTTTGGAAATATGTTGGAGGATAACATCTCTTTTTGGAAATAGAATTTTATGACGTAAGTCTAAGTACCAAAACATTTTTTTGTAAACCAAATGAATCAAATTGTATTTATGAAAACCTTTTTGTAAAAGAATTGAATGACTTTGGAAATGTTTATTATATAAAAAAAAAATGGCGCAAATTTTTAGTGAAAATTCTAAGTCCAAATCGGGGTGTTACATTTGTTTCCTTGCAACCTGATAAATAACATATTTTCAAATTTCAAAGCCAGCAGGGCTATTCACACACACACACACATATATATATATATATATATCAGCTAGTGCATCTTCGTGCACGCATCAGAAACAAGTTTAAAACATCATAATCTAGTCATCAGAGTTAGCGGAATATAAACAAGTTAGGAAAACAGTTTTTCCCCAAAATAGACCCCTTTCCCAAAAGGAGTCGTCTTGGGCCCCCAAAAGCTATTTACATTTATCTACAACAAAAAGGATTCACATCATCGGGCCCAGGACATTTCCATGTCCTACATAATAATAAGTGACCTACTCTCCCTATGAGGGAGAGTACTCCTGCTCGGCCTGATCTTGTGCAAACTCTTCCTCAGTACCTGTGGGGATAGTAAGGAGTGAGTATTACACATAAAATGGGGAGGCAGTTTCCAATTAAGACATAATGCAACACTAAGCCATACACATATAACAATTCAATCACAACATCATAAATAAGAGTCAATTCATCACAAATCAATTTTAAATATTCATTAGTTTCTCAAATCGATTTTTACTTAACATTTTCTTAAGTCTTTCGTTCCATGTATTTTAATCATATTTATATTCCTTATTATTTGTCCCTGGTCACGACCTACTACGTCTGCACTCCTGTGCACTCACGACTTACTGCGTCCGGGTGTGTTTCTCAATCCCCTGGTCACGACCTACTGCGTTCGCACCACCGCGCGATAACGACTTACTGCGTCCGGGTGTGTTTCTCAATCCCCTGGTCACGACCTACTGCGTTCGCACCACCGCGCGATAACGAATTACTGCGTCCGGGTAATCCCCTGGTCACGACCTACTGCGTTCGCACCACCGTGCGATAACGACTTACAGCGTCCGGGTATAATACGATCTCCCCTGGCTGAGCCTGGGTATAATTCATTTAGTTCCTTTATCATTATCAATTCTTTTGCAAATTTCCATTACTCAAAATTAATCACCACATTACCCATTTCCACTATCCAATGATCACAAATATATTTTATAACTTAATTAGCACAATTCAAAATAATATCACATTTCACAACATAAGCATTTAATTCCTTTATCATCACCAAATAACAATTGAGCCATATCGACATCAAATTAATTTCCCTAAGACATAAATTCTACTTGAACAATTATTCTATATTATATTAACCTAAACTAACACAAAAATCTTAGTACTCATTATATGCATATTGTAAACTAAACCCCAGAGTAAGGTAATACTCACTATAACCCACTCCTTACCTCAAATTAGCAAAGAGTAAATAGAACCTTAGTGAGCCCTAGCTCAAAATCTTGGAAACTTTGAACTTCCTAAGTCTAGCTTGCCACCTCAATAAGGAAATGATGAAATGATGATAGACAAGCCTATTTGATAGAGCACAAGAGGAATGATCTTTGTCCTTGCCTTGATTCGAGTTGGAAGGCATGAAACACAATCCCTATATAGCAAAAAGTGCAAGAATCCTAGGGTTTTAGAGCTCAATTTCTATGAGTCAAGGAAAGTTGAAATGGAAAGGAAAATAACTCATGGCATGAAGCTACTTACCCAATCAATGATGGAAAAATTGAAAAACCAAAAAGAGTGAAGAAGAGAGCAATTCGTGTGAGCCCAAGGAGGAAGAGGATGAAGCTTTAATCAATATCCATGGTGAAAGCTTGTTGGGTTTTGTTTGATTTTGGGTTGAGGTGCCCAAAATCAAGTGTTTATGGTGGTTTGGTGATGGAAATGTGATGAATATGGAGAGAAAATGGATGAAGTTGATGGAGTTGTTGAGGTGATGAAAGGTGGTGGAGAGTTGAGCTTTTAGTGTTTTATTTTTCTGCCTTGGTGACTGGAAAATCGTGTGGCTGTGGCTCATTGCTTAGCCACCAAGCTCAAAATCAAGGGACCAGATTGACCCTGATCTGCGCCACGCGCCTAGGCGCATGCCAGGCTCGCCTGGGCGCGCGATCAGCACCAGCACCAAGCTGGTGCATGGCTGGTGCGGTCAGCTGGGGTTTGGCGCGCCACACACGGACTCTGATGCAGCTGGTTCATGCTGCGACTCGCCTGGGCGCATGGTGGGCTGGCCTGGGCGGGTTTTTCACTGAATTGGTGCACCATGAATAGTGCACCCGCCTGGGCGCATGGCTGGTGCGCCTGGGCGAGTTTCAGGGTTTCCAACCTTCGATTCGCCGTAACTTTTTCGTCGACCGTCGGATCGAGTCCAAATTTTTAGACATGCTTCTTCACCCCACAAACTTCCTATCCAACGGTGGAATTTATTTTCTTAGCTTCCTATAATAAATTTCTAATTTTCTCTTTTCGGTCGATTTCTAACATCTAAAACGCCGACTTAACTCCCGATTTCGCTTATTTGACTTTGCCCAAAGCCACAACTGCCTTCTATACAACCCCTAGGACTTATAATCACCACTCACCTATCTACCAAAATTCATTAAGTCATTGTTCCAATTTTTCTAAGGTTTTTAATTAATAATTTCATTTAAAATCAAAGTTTAGGATGTTACATCCACAATATCACAAAGGCACCGTGCTCCTTCTAAATCACATCTCATTTCACAACACAACATCACTTTCCCTAGCTCTGGCTCATCCACATAATATTTATCAATTCTTACTCATCAGCGATTACAATTTCCACCACATCTCAACATCTTTCTCAACCTTTATCTTACATTTCTTTTATTCTTTTTATTCATTATTATTCACATTATTTTCAATCTCATCATGCATAGTAAATTCATCAAACAACAGTATACTAGCGTTCAAACCTCATCACATATAATCATTACCTAATTTCACGTGGTCTTTGTCTCCTTCACACGAGTGGCCTCATAATCAAACAATTGCCACCGTGCTACTGACTCAGAACCACTAAGTTTCGACTTTTGAGATGGTCGAAATGCTTAATATGTTACCTAAATACCACGGTGTTTGGGGAAACTTCTCTCTCACCTCAACCGATGACGACCTTCAATGCGCTCCTTAGTTTCCATTGCGACGTTCGTAACTGCTTCCCGATCGTTACTGGCACTCAAATATTTCCCTCTTATTAAAATCATTCTTATTCAATTATCTTGAAAATAAAGCAACGTTACAAAACTTTTATTTGAAAATAAGCATTTGTTTCTTCTCAATAATTTGAAATCACTTTGGGTTTTAAACTCACAATCAAAATCAAGTAAAACATTCATTTAATAAGACGTTTAGAAAATTAAAACTTAAAATACTCTTTTAAAAAATTTGCTAAAAACATAATTAGTTCTCTGATCTCTTTAAAAGCCACATTTATCTTAAGGGTTTTTAAATATAAAACTCCTTTAAGTTAAAACCATGCTTTAGAAGTCATACAAAAATCTTTTCAAAACAATACTTTTTCAATAAATCAAATCACTTTATTTCTTTCAAAAACCGAATTAGATTAAAGAAAATAACACAAGGGTTAAATCAAAACCTTTTGCAAATATCAACATTCAAATCATTTTCAAACACACATCTTGAACATGTTAAATCATTTATAATTCATGCATGTATAGAAAACAAGAATCAAACACAAACTCCTATTATTTTCTATACATGGCCGAATCTCCTTCTATATAAGATAAGACTATATTCACAATTTCAAACACACATACAAAACATGCACATATGGGACATAATCATTTAAACACATTATCCTACTTTAAACATCACAACCGAAAATAATTATTAAAAGAAAAGGAATATCTTCAATTAAATTCATGAAAACATCTTTCAAATCAATTAGCTTTATCCCTAAATTAACATGCAAATGAAAATCAATTTATTTCTTTTATTTCTCGCTCAAACCGAATTGGACATAGAGAAATAATCCAATCACATACCAAACCAATCTTATTCACTCAAAGCTAACTCAAACAATAACACACAAGAAAATAAAAGAGTTTAAGTAAAAGTTGTTCCTAAAACCGAATGGAACATAAAAATCACTTTTTAAGTCTTTAATCAAAAATTTAGATTTTCACATACTTGAAATCCATAGATCCATCAATAAAACACACATGCAAAACAAAACAAACAAACTTTAATATTTATGAGGACAAAACCGTGAGCTCCATACAAAATTCATCAAATTTTAATTTTGTTTCTTTAAATAAATTTGTCATAATAACATCAAGTGTCATATCAAGATCTTTCACCTCCAAAATTTTCATGCATGTGCTTTAAAGCTTTAAATCACATAAATCTCATCATGCATGTAACTAAAATAAGGATCAAACATGATTCCCTACTTTTCCTAGGTTTGGCCCAATGACAAAAATGCACGAAGGTAAGATCTTGGGTTTTATTTTCACATGCAAAGCTTCAAAACAACATTTTCTTTTCAATCATCAAGAAATCATCATCACACACATAAAGTCTTGTTTAAAAATCCTTTTTGTACCAAAAATCATTTTTAAAACTTATTATCATAATTTTTCTCCTTGAAATCGTGACATGCATCAAAGAAAATTAAGACTTGTTACTCAAAATCAACACACAAAGCTCAAGCTTCATACCTTTGCAAAGATCTACCATAAATCAAGACATGCAATAGAAGATCAAGGTAAAAACATAAACTTAAACACAAACTCAAACAAAACCGCGAAGAAGAAATTTTACAAATTAAAGATCAAAGCTTCCAAGCATAAATATTCAAGATCAAGCCATAGAAATTACATGCAAAGCATTTAAACTTCAAGATCATGAGAAAATAAATACATGCATCACAAAATTTAAATTTAAACAAAGTCCATCACAAAGTTCTTTACAAAACTAAGATTATTACATTAAAACTTTCTTAAACAACTTCCTTAAACAAAATCCTAATCTTCAAGCTTCAAATCTCCTCTCCTTCTCCTAAGATTGCTTCGGCCTTCTTTCTCTAAGGGTTAAGGGTTGGTTTTTCTTCTTAATCTTTGAAGAAGGATGTGATTGAAGGAAGGAATCAAGGGTATTTGGGTTGGAAGTTTGGGGTTTTCACTCTTCTTTTTTTCTTCTCCTCTCTCGGCCATTCTCTCTTTCTAAGGTCTCAAGAGCTTTGGTGGTGCTCTTGGGACTAAAGTGTTTGTGTTGGTGTGAAAATGTGAAGGAAATGAAGGTGAATCAAAGCCAACCCACACACACACACATACGGTTCATATAGGAAAAGCAAAGGGAATGGAATTTTCCTTTTCTACCCTCGGTTTAGGCTATGGGTTCAAGGGCAAGTTGGTCCACTCCAATTGTTGCATGCGAAAGGTCTTGTCCAAAGGGAGACAAGATGGAAGGAAAGTCTTCGTAGGCACCATGACTCACACCACCTAGGTTTCCACTTGTTTTCCATTCAAATTTTCTATTTAATTTTCACTTCCTTAATGAATAAGAAAATGCTCTCCTACTTGGTTCCTCTCATCCTCTCACGGCCGAACAATCACATGCACACATACACATAATTTTCATTTCATGTTATCATAGCGAACACATAGCATTAAAGCATGGGATGATGCAAACACTTAACACATACTTAAACATGCATCTAACACTTTGACACATCATGTTTTCTACTCAAACACACGACACACATATACATACATCATACATGCATCATACAATTCATACATTTCAAATTTATCATTCAATTTTATTTCTTAAGATAAGAAAACACACATTCATATGTCAAAAATTCCAAAGATGAAACTTTAAAGAACATCAATTCACTTCATCAATTTAATTTCAAAATAAGCTTATCTTTGAAATAAAATCTTATTTTCACACAAATCAAAAACTTTCCAAGAAACCATTTATTAAAAACCTCAAATCAATTAAAAATAAAATTCGTTTCTTTGAGAGGTCTCAAATGACAAGATCATAACTTGGTTTTCATGAAATCAAGCTCAAATAAAAATCATTTGCTAAAACATTTTTTTTTTGAAAATCCTTCTTAAATTCTCAAAAATTATTTTTAAATAAAACCTCATTGATCTATTTGAGTCCAGAAAACGCAGGATGTTACATTCTCCCCAACTTGTAGATTTCTCGTCCTCGAGAAATTATGCGCAAAACCGTCTCGTTCAAGAGTGCGTAGCTCCTTGTAGCAATTTTCTTCCTCATTCTCATATGAACTGACTGTTGCGACGTATCTTTTATTCACTGTTCTCACGAAAAATAAAAATTCCGAAATGATTCTTTAACAGAAGCAGTCTCTTGGGTCAATCCATTGTCAAATACAATGGTGTATAACGACAAGGCTTTGCTAAATGGGTGAAATTTTTAAGGATGTTCAAGGTTGCTGAAACAATTAGCAACAGAAAAGGAACGTCATGCTTATGCCAATCTAAGCAAAGACACTATTTGTAAGGCTCCTCTTCCGACTTACCTTTTTCTAATAACTTCCGGCCTAATCAGATCACCTCAAAACCTCAAATTTCCATCTACTCCCCAACTTTAATGACCCTTATCACTATATACTTCAACCACAGACATGAACTTGGTTCTCACCAACTTCCCAATCCTTACCGCTTCCGATCCATCTTACCCTACTTCTCTTTATCCCATCCAAATTCATCTTATCATTATCTCAGATTCCACTAAACATTAACCTTTATAACTCCATCTTATTCATCAATAGACCTTCCTTTCTTCAAGCAATTGCTAACATATACCTCACTTCACTCCTCCTATTCCCTATGGATTGTGGCCGCTTGAGCATTCTAACTCCTTTTTCCATCCTTCATGTTTCACCTTAAGGTCTAAATCCATTGAAGTTCTTCAAATCCTATGGTTACCTATCTAATTAAAGGTCTTCATTCCTAACAGGGCTCTTCTAATCCACAATTCACCGTCACACTTCCATCATTCGTCCTAACATTGATCATCACTTAAGGGTTCTAACCATATATGTCTTCACTTCATCTACCCAATCTCACACCATTACTAACAATTAGCACAAGACCATATCATTTACTCTCCCTAATTCTGACTCTACGGTCACTAACTCTCCTGACTCTCTTGGACTTCTTACTGCCTCAACACCATCCATATCAAAGACTTAGACTAATTATCCTCATCCATACCGAGTTCTAACTGACTCATACGATCCTTCATCTTAACCCAAAGACTTAAAAGACATCCTTACTCTACCTTATGACCGATACGTCTCCCTTATCCGCTCCTTCTAGTCCTCACTTTCCTCAGATATTGCATATCTAGCCTAACAACACCTCACAATCTATTCCTAATTCAGGTATAGCTACTTGACTGGCATAAGTCATAACCAAAATCTTGGGAATCAAACGGCTTATAAACTGGGTTCACAAATTTTGGGTTCAATCAAATTAGGAAGGTTCAAGGCTACTTTAGAGATCAATCAAGCAACATGAGATAGGATCAAAGTTCTCATCAAATCAAGAGCTCGAAGGTTATTTTTGAACAAAGGGCTCACAACAAGTAAGGGTTCCATCAAGGAATGATAAGTTCAAGGATAAGTTTTGGTCTTGCTAGAATTAGAATCCTCGGATTCTACAACGAACTCCGACGCATTCCAAGCAACATGTGGGCCAATTTTTTTTTTTAAACATGTAACGTGGTTGAGTAGCATGAGTATGAGAACCACTAAGTTTTCAAAACCCTTTCGTAATTAAAGAGTGTTCCCATATCTCATACTGAAGTTCAAGTTCCAAACCGGAGTGTCACAAGGCACTACACTTTGCAACTTGACTCTTCTCAACTCAATTATCATAGCCCATTAAAATAAATTTCTTCCACAAAAATTTGGGGTTACATCATGGCATTGCAATGAAACTAAGTAAATACAGGGAATACAAAATACTTCAGGGAAAATGAAAGACTACCACCAGGCCCATTGAACTGAATACGGTGGTCCACGGAATAATGCCTCGCTAGAGTCGGTCTCGATCACGTCCACCTCCGGGTATCTATGTCGTCGTCCAATTATCCTAACTCCTCAGCCTCTTGGTCATTGTGTGCAGACAAAAGCATCAGGTATCCACCATGGTAGTCAGCTAACCCACGATCTCGGAGTATTCACACCACTCCCAATCTTGATAGGCCATCATTCCTCGTCTCATATGTGAACGCGAACTTGATAGGATCCATATACTAAGGGAGAGACATCATAACAACAAGCAGACAGAACAGAAGACTAAAGAGAGTAAGTATTCCCAAGCATGTTATGCCAACAATGTGGGATTACAATAGGTAAGATATTAAGAAATGACAAAAACATGTAAGTAAGCAGCACATAAAAGCAATCACATTCATTCACACAAACTTTTACTCATCTATCATCACTTTTTCTTTTTCCAAAACTTTTCATAACTCGCTTCTGCTGCGCAACTCTGATTCCATCAACACGCCATCTCATCCTCTTTTCCATGCTGTCTCTTAAGAATTATTTCTTAACAATATCAGTTATCTTTTCTTAATTAAGTTTTATGAATTCGTATCCGTCAATGATGCGGGGGATTTTAATCATCATTGAGGAGGGTCGTTTTCAAAGTTAGCACACACGTCTACATCTCCTCGGTCATCCACCCAACCTAGTCGGAAGCAAACAGGAGTACAGGACCTTTACCACGCGGGCACGACAGCTGTCTCAACACATAAATGGTCCCAGACCAGGAGGATCTCATCCTCAAATCAATTCAATAATATCAATAATCAAGGCTCACTGTCTCGTAGTGGCAAACACAATGCCCCGTTCCAGTCCCTCTCACTGTTCTCGATTTGCAATCTAGGGGGCGACAGTATATTTTTAGGGAGCTCGCAGAACTTGCCGGCATTGGACCCAGTCCCCACCACGTTAGTGCGCCACTTGTGGAGTTCGTTCTGCCTAGAAACATACTCTAGACTTCTTGACGTTTCACCGTCATCGTCCTCCCCTAATGCAATCTCCTCCTAAGTATCCGCAGATACCTATGGTTCCTTCCTCTCCACTACTTCGCACTCTCATGCCTCACCGCGTATATTCATGTCTTTTAAAAGTCTTTTATCTTTTTAATACAACCTAATGGTCGGCCCATCCTTCGTACATCCCTTCAATGAGACCCGACCACTATCTTTGCACATGTTTCCTCTCATTATTTCTCACGTAGCACAGAGCTGGGATCACATTAACCACTTGCATCTCATTCCACAATTTCTTTTAATGATCTCCTTTCTCAAACTTTCTCAACCCCTTGTTTCATCACTCTTTCCAAAATAGTTTCACAAACATGCCCACGAATAATGTTTCAAAATCCCTTTTAAAAAAATTAGTGTCTCACAAACTCCTTTCGAATTTAACAATTCCCAAGTTCTTTTCAAAAACAATGTTTCACAACTTCTTTTCAAAAATACTATTTCATAAATTCTTTTCAAAAATCTCGTTTCCACAAATTCTTCTCAAAATGATGTTTCATAAATTTTTCAAAAATACTGATTACACAAACATTCCTTTGAAATAATATTTCAAAATCTTTCTTCAAAATAGTGTTTTACAAACTTTTTTCAAAAGTAAGGTTTTGCAATTCCTTTTTCAAAAATAACATTTCACAAATTCTTTTTGAAAATCTTATTTCAAAAACTTTTCGAAAATATATTGTTTCAATGATGACGAGTGGAGGAGCAAGCTCAACTCAACACCGGTCTCATTTCCACAATATCACAAAGGCACCGTGCTCCTTCTAAATCACATCTCATTTCACAACACAACATCACTTTCCCTAGCTCTGGCTCATCCACATTGTAACATCCTACATTTTTATACTTTAAGAAAATACTTTAATTTAATATTTATTTATGAAAATATTCGGGGTTTATAAAAATTTTGACAGAGTCTCCTTTGAAAATCGGACTTTTCCCCGAATGAAATTAAACCTGTCAGTCCAGAACAGTGTTCAATCCAATAAAAATAGAACTTTCAGTTCAAAATAAGTAATACTACGTCATACTTCGAAACTTAACAAAATAAAAGAATATACATGTAAATTTACAATTTAACAAAATGCTTAAACAAAATAAAACCATTAATTACATTTACAAAAAATCTACTTATTACAAAATTAACCTTTGAATGGTTGCCCTACTATTGGGACCGTGAGGTCACCCTAACAATATACTCTCCGAAGGAGAGTATCACTTTCTCGGCCTTGATCTTCACATGTGCATGTCTCCTTGGTGTACCTAATATGTCCACTGTAAGGGTGAGTACTTTGAAATCTAGATCAAAGAAAACGTTTAAAAACAGTAATAAATCTTAAATAGGTATATTCAAACACATACATTGGCAATTAAGAAAATCACAACCCAATTAGCAAGTACAACATCGTAACTTTATCCAGTTTAACTATATTACGTATATAACTTTAATATAATGCATTAATGCGCAATAACATGGTTATGCTCTACTAACGTCACACTTAGGTGATTTAATCCTTGAATCCGATATTAAACATTTCATTTCAATTTAAACACTTTAACACTTTGATCGGATTCAATGAATTAAAACACCTGTACTATGAAGTCACACTTCCCTTTTCACTTTAACACTTTTCACTTTAACTTTTACACTTTTACACTTTTAACGATTGGGTACATTGTGCTTCACATTCTCCCCGAAGGAGGGTTCCTCACACAATGTACCTATAACACTTTCCCTTTTCCATAACAATGATAACACAACCACCTCACAACCCCCCTCCACTCTGGGGAAAAACCGACCAGGAGGGAGCATTTCTCAAACCCTGTTTGGGTGCTTCACCTCCACTTAGGAAGGTCCCTCGCTCACCCGCTTGCACAATACGTCACACTCCTCTAGGGTAGTGGTAACAACGTACAATCTGGATTGATTCGCCCAGATTGGCTCTAGCAGAAATCACTATCACTGGCCAAAAGGAGCCAAAGTAAATAGAATTACTATGGTTTGCGTCGGACCAATCCCCAACACGGGTGGCGAACCCATGTCCTTTGGAAGATCAAAGTCCCCCATAGTAATTCCTAACATTTACTCTTGTCTTCATCAATCGCAAAGCGACGTATGTTTTTCCCCGACTCCTAACGTCCACCTTTTCACCATGCATGATCCAATGTCCTAAGTGTTTCTCAATTGAATTTAAGACTCTCTTTGTTCTTTAGAAAATGTCATTTAATTGGTTTAAACTCAATTGAGAAATACTTGGCCCTATTTAATGCATAACTATATGAATGTCATTTACAATTTACTTATATACACTTTAATAATATTAATACAAACAATATCAATCAATAATCAGTCGACATACTCAGGTATGTCTCAGGGACTGTAATTTAAATCACCTTCCTAGGGTTCTTCACTTCCTATTCTAACAATTCACAAAATCAGTTAATATAACATATCCCTAAAACTTAGAGTTTCTAACTATACTCTACCCTCCTACCCATCAACCTAACCAATCAATAATATACCCAATTATAACTCTATTACTATAATTAAACCCTTCCTCTAATACTAGACCAAAGTACACCCCTTACCTCTTGGAGGGAAGAGGAGAAAGAGAGAAGTTGAGGGAGCACCAACACCCACTCCAATACAAGCTCCTATGTGCTTCCTCTCTTGATTCCTATGACTCCTCAACCTCCTAGGATGAGTTGAAGCTCCAATTGCTCCATTACACAATTTGGGTCTTAGGGTTTTATTTGGGGATTTTGTGAGAAAGAGGGGAAATTGAAATTGAGAGAGGGAAATCCATGAGGGAGTAATGGGGAATTGAATTGGGGGTTTGATTTGTGGTTTCATGGTGGTGGCTGTGTGAAATCACAAGCCCTAGGGGAGGGGAAGAAGAGAGAATTCGTGTGGAAGGGAGAGGAGAGAGGAAAAATTGTGAAAAATGGCTCAAAAACGAGTTTATAAGGCTGTTTCAGCAGTGGTTAATCGATTAACAGGGCTGTTAATCGATTAATTTGTGAGCATCATTTGGTCTTAATCGATTAACCTCATGCTTAATCGATTAACTCAAGGCTTAATCGATTAACTGGTTCAACCCACCATTCCTTTGCACTTCAAAGTGCCATAACTTTTTCTTTAACCGTCGGATCTTGCTCAAATTTTGAGGCAAGCTTCCTAAGACACTTATCTTAACATCCAACGGTGGAATTGGGGTTTAGAGCTATGGATATTTTATTCTTAATTTCCTAAAGTCCTATGCTCTTAATCCTTAAATAACATTTCTAAACCACAATCTTAACCTAACACATTCATTTCTCTTCACTCTAAACCTATTCTAACTTACTTCTATTTCATATAGACCCACTCTAAGCTAACTACTACACTCTAAGCACTTTAACACATACTAATTCGAATACCAACTGTCGTTTCTAAACAAAATCAACACTTAAGAATACTAAGGCACTCATCGAAATCCTACTCACTAATGCACCTAATCACTTAGCAAATTTGGGGATGTTACAATTCTCCCCCACTTATATGAATTTCGTCCCCGAAATTCGGCTCACTTCAAAGAAAGGAGGTTATAAAACTATATGCTCGATTGAACAAGGGGTCTTAACCTATTTGGGATAGATACGACCTTGGGGATTCACTCCCCCACTTAGGATGCAACTCCGATTGGATTTCTTTACTAGGCCTATTGGATTACTATTGAGACTTTTGCCAAGAAGTCCCACTTAGTTCTTAAGGTTCAAAACGTAAAGTTCGGAGCCTAGGGGCAATACCTGTTACAACAGACCTACTTAGTCCTATATCCAACACTACCTAACATTATTTAACAAAAATCTAGGCATCCAAACTTTCACAACACATATTCATACACAATATAGATAAAGATAATCAAAACACAAAACATTTATCATTTACAAAAAGGAATCAATGTCACAAGATTATAATTTAAACATGAGTTAAAGGGAAAATCAAATACAAAAACAGAGCATCAAAGTATTATAATACATAAAGAGTTTCATTTTAAAATCAAACATAAATTAAGTAAAAGAAACATCATTTAAATTTAAATTAAACTTCATTAAAGAGTACATTTCCTAAAAGAAAAGCAAAACATCAGTTCAACACAAGATCAAGTAAAAACAATCCATACACACCAAAAGGAGTTTTGCATTGAGGAGAATAAAAGATTTGAAAAATTTGCAATTGAAAAGACTCCCTTAGAATCACAAGTAATTATGATTGGTGTACAGATGAAAATAAGGTTTTGAAAGGAAATTGTTACATGCATCGGTTTCCAAAACAAATGTAAGTATTTATAGAGAAACTTAAGTGGTTGAATACTATATATACGTATCCATAGTAAAATTGGAAATATGATTAAGGCATGTGATAGAAAACACATTTAAATTTTCGTACGGAGTAGTTCATATATATATAAAAGAAAAGCAATTGGAATGTCCAAACATCCCGAATGTCAGATATAAAATAAAGAACACTGTATGAAAGTTAAAAGCGGAGAAATAACTTGGATAACATAGAATTGAAACATAAAGGTTATCCTTTGGAAATTGATTTAATAAAGGTTGATAAAATAAGTTGAAGATATTGCACGATTATATACAGAAAGAATTTGAAATCTGGGAACTACCCAAAATCATATGAAAAAGGTTCATAAAAACATTTGGACTTAACATATAGTCCTAATAAGTTTAAAAATCGTAAATACATATATATAAAATTCCGTCGTTCGAAAACATTTGAAAATTCGCTTCCTATATGCACATCTATATGCCTACACACCTGTGTTTAAAACTCTAGGACTCAACGAATCGAACCTAGCTTCTATCGCCCAGTCATGAATGAAAACTATCGGGGTCTTACACTCAACCTAAGGGAACTCTACAATGCAAGACTTCAACTAGTACTACGCTTACTAGTCCTCCTAAGGTTTAAGGTTTCCTAATTGGTTTCTTAGGCTTAAAGATCGCGCAACTAAGACTTAACCTTAAGCTCTAGATAAAACTTCC
The DNA here is from genome assembly GCA_037953625.1 of Crotalaria pallida. NCBI lineage: Eukaryota > Viridiplantae > Streptophyta > Magnoliopsida > Fabales > Fabaceae > Crotalaria > Crotalaria pallida. The sequence continues at coordinate 46,871,669 of CM075649.1, read as the reverse complement.
TTATTGTTAACTAGACTTTGGTGCTACGACTTTTTATAATGGATGCTAAGACTAGAACTTGGACATTCACAAACTACATTCCACGGAAGAGTTAATAATGGTTTGAAAATGATTTGAAAATTGTTTGCACTTCCGGAATACAGTTTGTTCAATAACACAACGAATTCCTTGGAGTTCTATGTGAACTAAAAGGAATAAAGGATAACATCCATCACCCTGGTTCAGCTTCTAAACTAGACTTTGGTTCTAGGGTAGCTACATTACCTTTAACTTACCTTACTTCCTTCGATTCACATTTTCCACTTCCACATTACAATAGAAACAATAAAGTACCAATTTTTGTGTAAAAGGTTTGGTACTTGGTGATAAAAGAGTTTTCAAGAATTTGCATTTCCTTTAAAATGCGGAAAACACTTTATACTTTTGTAAATTATGTTTATTTAAAACTTAAACAAAATTATTGTTTAGGAAAAACATGTCAAGCACTTACAAGTTTCAAATCATTCATATAAGTTTTCAAAATCATTTTACATCCATTTGAAATTGATTCTGAAGCTTGAGGATTCCTTTGACAAAGAAAATAAGAACCCTCTATAGTCATCAAACTCAAATAAAAGGAACGGATTTATGGTTAAAAAGTTTCAATGTCATTCACTCTCTTTAAATTCTAGTGAATGCCTTTCCTCTCATTTTAGTTTGAAAGTTCAAATTGACTTATGTCGCCTTCATTGGATTCCTCTCAATTGACAATTGGTGTAACTTAAAAGTAAATTACACTATCATTCAATTAGTTAGGAATTCTCATTGTGAATAAATTTTTAAAAAAAATCAGTGTTACGACATTCAATCAATTATCAAAGTTTGAATCAATTCCATTCTTTGAAAAATATCAAAACATTACTGTACTTGACATTCATTTCAAATCGTAGTACTAATGCTTTTCAAAAATAGAGTCTTAGAAGAATTTTGTTGCAAAAGCATTTTCATACCTTAAAAATCAGAGTATATTTATCACCAAAACATGATGTGGAAATGTAGGAGGCAATTAGGTTTTACTAAGATGACACTTAGTAATCACAGTTAAAGGTAACTACAATGGGTTAACACCTATTCACTTCCGCTACGCACTCTGATGAAGAATGCTCGAAGTGTATAAACTAGATGACCTCTAATACCGATCCTATTCTTAAACTTAGAAAATAAATCCAACAATTATTTGATTAGATTCAAGGACTCAGCGATTTCATCTTTCAATGAATACAAAATGCGAGGGATCCGTCTCGATTCTATATTGCATTGGAGACAAAATTGTTTTCGTGCTACTTGAATTCCAATCAAATAAAGAATGACTCATCTTCGATTCAAAAAGAGGCTTAGAAATTTCGTGTTAAATAGAAATCTCAATCCATTGTCATATTTGAAATAGACACGGTTGATTCAGAACTAAGAGTTAGTACTTCCCGTTGGGGTAGCGATTGCATGCTCTGTCCCGTTGGGAGTTTCTCTTTCTCTTAGTCTCTACTTTATGTCCATTTCTAAATACAACAAAGTTATACTGTGAAAATTTAGTTAGCCCACTTTAGATTGAAGATACACTTCTGTGACTACTGACTACGACTCACCCTAATGAACTATACTCATTCCCACTAATGATGCATGCATGAAACACTAAAGTGCACAACTTAATTGACTATCTACTAGTTACTCTCATGTGGAGTAACTCTTTGGGAGTAGGAAAATCCATACTCCGGGCCGAGGATTGCAACCATTGCTCTGATACCATAATGTAACATCCTACATTTTTATACTTTAAGAAAATACTTTAATTTAATATTTATTTATGAAAATATTCGGGGTTTATAAAAATTTTGATAGAGTCTCCTTTGAAAATCGGACTTTTCCCCGAATGAAATTAAACCTGTCAGTCCAGAACAGTGTTCAATCCAGTAAAATTAGAACTTTCAGTTCAAAATAAATAATACTACGTCATATTTCGAAACTTAACAAAATAAAAGAATATACATGTAAATTTACAATTTAACAAAATGCTTAAACAAAATAAAACCATTAATTACATTTACAAAAAATCTACTTATTACAAAATTAACCTATGAATGGTTGCCCTACTATTGGGACCGTGAGGTCACCCTAACAATATACTTTCCGAAGGAGAGTATCACTTTCTCGGCCTTGATCTTCACATGTGCCTGTCTCCTTGGTGTACCTAATATGTCCACTGTAAGGGTGAGTACTTTGAAATCTAGATCAAAGAAACGTTTAAAAACAGTAATAAATCATAAATAGGTATATTCAAACACATACATTGGCAATTAAGTAAATCACAACTCAATTAGCAAGTACAACATCGTAACTTTATCCAGTTTAACTATATTACGTATATAACTTTAATATAATGCATTAATGCGCACAAGCACATGGTTATGCTCTACTAACGTCACACTTAGGTGATTTAATCCTTGAATCCGATATTAAACATTTCATTTCAATTTAAACACTTTAACACTTTGATCGGATTCAATGAATTAAAACACCTGTACTATGCAGTCACACTTCCCTTTTCACTTTAACACTTTTCACTTTAACTTTTACACTTTTACACTTTTAACGATTGGGTACATTGTGCTTCACATTCTCCCCGAAGGAGGGTTCCTCACACAATGTACCTATAACACTTTCCCTTTTCCATAACAATGATAACACAACCACCTCACAACCCCCCTCCACTCTGGGGAAAAACCGACCAGGAGGGAGCATTTCTCAACCCCTGTTTGGGTGCTTCACCTCCACTTAGGAAGGTTCCTCGCTCACCCGCTTGCACAATACGTCACACTCCTCTAGGGTAGTGTTAACAACGTACAATCTGGATTGATTCGCCCAGATTGGCTCTAGCAGAAATCACTATCACTGGCCAAAAGGAGCCAAAGTAAATAGAATTACTATGGTTTGCGTCGGACCAATCCCCAACACGGGTGGCGAACCCATGTCCTTTGGAAGATCAAAGTCCCCCATAGTAATTCCTAACATTTACTCTTGTCTTCATCAATCGCAAAGCGACGTATGTTTTTCCCCGACTCCTAACGTCCACCTTTTCACCATGCATGATCCAATGTCCTAAGTGTTTCTCAATTGAATTTAAGACTCTCTTTGTTCTTTAGAAAATGTCATTTAATTGGTTTAAAACTCAATTGAGAAATACTTGGCCCTATTTAATGCATAACTATATGAATGTCATTTACAATTTACTTATATACACTTTAATAATATTAATACAAACAATATCAATCAATAATCAGTCGACATACTCAGGTATGTCTCAGGGACTGTAATTTAAATCACCTTCCTAGGGTTCTTCACTTCCTATTCTAACAATTCACAAAATCAGTTAATATAACATATCCCTAAAACTTAGAGTTTCTAACTATACTCTACCCTCCTACCCATCAACCTAACCAATCAATAATATACCCAATTATAACTCTATTACTATAATTAAACCCTTCCTCTAATACTAGACCAAAGTACACCCCTTACCTCTTGGAGGGAAGAGGAGAAAGAGAGAAGTTGAGGGAGCACCAACACGCACTCCAATACAAGCTCCTATGTGCTTCCTCTCTTGATTCCTATGACTCCTCAAGCTCCTAGGATGAGTTGAAGCTCCAATTGCTCCATTACACAATTTGGGTCTTAGGGTTTTATTTGGGGATTTTGTGAGAAAGAGGGGAAATTGAAATTGAGAGAGGGAAATCCATGAGGGAGTAATGGGGAATTGAATTGGGGGTTTGATTTGTGGTTTCATGGTGGTGGCTGTGTGAAATCACAAGCCCTAGGGGAGGGGAAGAAGAGAGAATTCGTGTGGAAGGGAGAGGAGAGAGGAAAAATTGTGAAAAATGGCTCAAAAACGAGTTTATAAGGTTGTTTCAGCAGTGGTTAATCGATTAACAGGGCTGTTAATCGATTAACAGGGCTGTTAATCGATTAATTCGTGAGCATCATTCGGTCTTAATCGATTAACCTCATGCTTAATCGATTAACTCAAGGCTTAATCGATTAACTGGTTCAACCCACCATTCCTTTGCACTTCAAAGTGCCATAACTTTTTCGTTAACCTTCGGATCTTGCTCAAATTTTGAGGCAAGCTTCCTTAGACACTTATCTTAACATCCAACGGTGGAATTTGGGTTTAGAGCTATGGATCTTTTATTCTTAATTTCCCAAAGTCCTATGCTCTTAATCCTTAAATAACATTTCTAAACCACAATCTTAACCTAACACATTCCTTTCTCTTCACTCTAAACCTATTCTAACTTACTTCTATTTCATATAAACCTACTCTAAGCTAACTACTACACTCTAAGCACTTTAACACATACTAATTCGAATACCAACTGTCATTTCTAAACAAAATCGACACTTAAGAATACTAAGGCACTCATCGAAATCCTACTCACTAATGCACCTAATCACTTAGCAAATTTGGGGATGTTACACACATCATATTTATCAATTCTTACTCATCAGCGATTACGATTTCCACCACATCTCAACATCTTTCTCAACCTTTATCTTACATTTCTTTTATTCTTTTTATTCATTACTATTCACATTATTTTCAATCTCATCATGCATAGTAAATTCATCAAACAACAGTATACTAGCATTCAAACATCATCACATATAATCATTACCTAATTTTACGTGGTCTTTGTCTCCTTCACACGAGTGGCCACACAATCAAACAATTGCCACCGTGTTACTGACTCAGAACCACTAAGTTTCGACTTTTGAGATGGTCGAAACGCTTAATATGTTACCTAAATACCAAGGTGTTTGGGGAAACTTCTCTCTCACCTCAACCGATGACGACCTTCAATGCGCTCCTTAGTTTCGATTGCGACGTTCGTAACTGCTTCCCGATCGTTACTGACACTCAAATATTTCCCTCTTATTAAAATCATTCTTATTCAATTATCTTGAAAATAAAGCAACGTTACAAAACTTTTATTTGAAAATAAGCATTCATTTCTTCTCAATAATTTGAAATCACTTTGGGTTTTAAACTCACAATCAAAATCAAGTAAAACATTCATTTAATAAGACGTTTAGAAAATTAAAACTTAAAATACTCTTTTAAAAAAATTGCTAAAAACATAATTAGTTCTCTGATCTCTTTAAAAGCCACATTTATCTTAAGGGTTTTTAAATATAAAACTCCTTTAAGTTAAAACCATGCTTTAGAAGTCATACAAAAATCTTTTCAAAACAATACTTTTTCAATAAATCAAATCACTTTATTTCTTTCAAAAACCGAATTAGATTAAAGAGAATAACACAAGGTTTAAATCAAAACCTTTTGCAAATATCAACATTCAAATCATTTTCAAACACACATATTGAACATGTTAAATCATTTATAATTCATGCATTATAGAAAACAAGAATCAAATACAAACTCCTATTATTTTCTATACATGGCCGAATCTCCTTCTATATAAGATAAGACTATATTCACAATTTCAAACACACATACAAAACATGCACATATGGGACATAATCATTTAAACACATTATCCTACTTTAAACATCACAACCGAAAATAATTATTAAAAGAAAAGGAATATCTTCAATTAAATTCATGCAAACATCTTTCAAATCAATTAGCTTTATCCCTAAATTAACATGCAAATGAAAATCAATTTATTTCTTTTATTTCTCGCTCAAACCGAATTGGACATAGAGAAATAATCCAATCACATACCAAACCAATCTTATTCACTCAAAGCTAACTCAAACAATACCACACAAGAAAATAAAATAGCTTAAGTAAAACTTGTTCCTAAAACCGAATGGAACATAAAAATCACTTTTTAAGTCTTTAATCAAAAATTTAGATTTTCACATACCTGAAATCCTTAGATCCATCAATAAAACACACATGCAAAACAAAACAAACAAACTTTAATATTTATAAGGACAAAACCGTGAGCTCCATACAAAATTCATCAAATTTTAATTTTGTTTCTTTAAATAAATTTGTCATAATAACATCAAGTGTCATTTCAAGATCTTTCACCTCCAAAATTTTCATGCATGTGCTTTAAAGCTTTAAATCACATAAATCTCATCATGCATGTAACTAAAATAAGGATCAAACATGATTCCCTACTTTTCCTAGGTTTGGCCGAATGACAAAAATGCACAAAGGTAAGATCTTGGGTTTTATTTTCACATGCAAAGCTTCAAAACAACATTTTGTTTTCAATCATCAAGAAATCATCATCACACACATAAAGTCTTGTTTAAAAATCCTTTTTGTACCAAAAATCATTTTTAAAACTTATTATCATAATTTTTCTCCTTGAAATCGTGACATGCATCAAAGAAAATTAAGACTTGTTACTCAAAATCAACACACAAAGCTCAAGCTTCATACCTTTGCAAAGATCTACCATAAATCAAGACATGCAATAGAAGATCAAGGTAAAAACATAAACTTAAACACAAACTTCAAACAAAACCGTGAAGAAGAAATTTTACAAATTAAAGATCAAAGCTTCCAAGCATAAATATTCAAGATCAAGCCATAGGAATTACATGCAAAGCATTTAAACTTCAAGATCATGAGAAAATAAATACATGCATCACAAAATTTAAATTTAAACAAAGTCCATCACAAAGTTCTTTACAAAACTAAGATTATTACATTAAAACTTTCTTAAACAACTACCTTAAACAAAATCCTAATCTTCAAGCTTCAAATCTCCTCTCCTTCTCCTAAGATTGCTTCGGCCTTCTTTCTCTAATGGTTAAGGGTTGGTTTTTCTTCTTAATCTTTGAAGAAGGATGTGATTGAAGGAAGGAATCAAGGGTATTTGGGTTGGAAGTTTGGGGTTTTCACTCTTCTTTTTTTCTTCTCCTCTCTCGGCCATTCTCTCTTTCTAAGGTCTCAAGAGATTTGGTGGTGCTCTTGGGACTAAAGTGTTTGTGTTGGTGTGAAAATGTGAAGGAAATGAAGGTGAATCAAAGCCAACCCACACACACACACATACGGTTCATATAGGCAAAGCAAAGGGAATGGAATTTTCCTTTTCTACCCTCGGTTTAGGCTATGGGTTCAAGGGCAAGTTGGTCCACTCCAATTGTTGCATGGGAAAGGTCTTGTCCAAAGGGAGACAAGATGGAAGGAAAGTCTTCCTAGGCACCATGACTCACACCACCTAGGTTTCCACTTGTTTTCCATTCGAATTTTCTATTTCATTTTCACTTCCTTAATGAATATGAAAATGCTCTCCTACTTGGTTCCTCTCATCCTCTCACGGCCGACCGAACAATCACATGCACACATACACATAATTTTCATTTCATGTTATCATAGAAAACACATAGAATTAAAGCATGGGATGATGCAAACACTTAACACATACTTAAACATGCATCTAACACTTTGACACATCATGTTTTCTACTCAAACACACGACACACACATACATACATCATACATGCATCATACAATTCATACATTTCAAATTTATCATTCAATTTTATTTCTTAAGATAAGAAAACACACATTCATATGTCAAAAATTCCAAAGATGCAACTTTAAAGAAAATCAATTCACTTCATCAATTTAATTTCAAAATAAGCTTATCTTTGAAATAAAATCTTATTTTCACACAAATCAAAAACTTTCCGAGAAACCATTTATTGAAAACCTCAAATCAATTAAAAAGAAAATTCGTTTCTTTGAGAGGTCTCAAATGACAAGATCATAACTTGGTTTTCATGAAATCAAACTCAAATAAAAATCATTTGCTAAAACAATTTTTTTTTTAAAATCCTTCTTAAATTCTCAAAAATTCTTTTTAAATAAAACCTCATTGATCTATTTGAGTCCAGAAAACGCAGGATGTTACATTCTCCCCAACTTGTAGATTTCTCGTCCTCGAGAAATGATGCGCAAAACCGTCTCGTTCAAGAGTGCGTAGCTCCTTGTAGCAATTTTCTTCCTCATTCTCATATGAACTGACTGTTGCGACGTATCTTTTATTCGCTGTTCTCACGAAAAATAAAAATTCCGAAACGAATCTTTAACATAAGCAGTCTCTTGGGTCAATCCATTGTCAAATACAATGGTGTATAACAACAAGGCTTTTCTAAATGGGTGAAATTTTTAAGGATGTTCAAGGTTGCTAAAACAATTAGCAACAGAAAAGGAACGTCATGCTTATGCCAATCTAAGCAAAGACACTATTTGTAAGGCTCCTCTTCCGACTTACCTTTTTCTAATAACATCCGGCCTAATCAGATCACCTCAAAACCTCAAATTTCCATCTACTCCCCAACTTTAATGACCCTTATCACTATATACTTCAACCACAGACATGAACTTGGTTCTCACCAACTTCCCAATCCTTACCGCTTCCGATTCATCTTACCCTACTTCTCTTTACCCCATCCAAATTCATCTTATCATTATCTCAGATTCCACTAAACATTCACCCTTATAACTCCATCTTATTCATCAAGTCCTTCCTTTCTTCAAGCAATTGCTAACATATACCTCACTTCACTCCTCCTATTCCCTATGGATTGTGGCCGCTTGAGCATTCTAACTCTTTTTTCCATCCTTCATGTTTCACCTTAAGGTCTAAATCCATTGAAGTTCTTCAAATCCTATGGTTACCTATCTAATTAAAGGTCTTCATTCCTAACAGGGCTCTTCTAATCCACAATTCACCGTCACACTTCCATCATTCGTCCTAACATTGATCATCACTTAAGGGTTCTAACCGTATATGTCTTCACTTCATCTACCCAATCTCACACCATTAATAACAATTAGCACAAGACCATATCATTTACTCTCCCTAATTCTGACTCTACGGTCACTAACTCTCCTGACTCTCTTGGACTTCTTACTGCCTCAACACCATCCATATCAAAGACTTAGACTAATTATCCTCATCCATACCTAGTTCTAACTGACTCATACGATCCTTCATCTTAACCCAAAGACTTAAAAGACATCCTTACTCTACCTTATGACCGATACGTCTCCCTTATCCGCTCCTTCTAGTCCTCACTTTCCTCAGATATTGCATATCTAGCCTAACAACACCTCACAATCTATTCCTAATTCAGGGATAACTACTTGACTGGCATAAGTCATAACCAAAATCTTGGGAATCAAACGGCTTATAAACTGGGTTCACAAATTTTGGGTTCAATCAAATTAGGAAGGTTCAAGGCTACTTTAGAGATCAATCAAGCAACATGAGATAGGCTCAAAGTTCTCATCAAATCAAGAGCTCGAAGGTTATTTTTGAACAAAGGGCTCACAACAAGTAAGGGTTCCATCAAGGAATGATAAGTTCAAGGATAAGTTTTGGTCTTGCTAGAATTAGAATCCTCGGATTCTACAACGAACTCCGACGCATTCCAAGCAACATGTGCACACTCTCGGCATTCCTATCTCTAATCATCCTAGACTAGCACACAAGACTCACAAAGGAAGTATGTTTCCCATGTATTCAATTACTTAGATCAACCATGCTCTGATACCACTTCTGTAACACCCCGATTTGGCAACTTGAAAAATATACTTCTTTAATTCCAAAATGTAGTGAAAATGTGGGCCAATTTTTTTTTTTTAAACATGTAACGTGGTTGAGTAGCATGAGTATGAGAACCACTAAGTTTTCAAAACTCTTTCGTAATTAAAGAGTGTTCCCATGTCTCATACTGAAGTTCAAGTTCCAAACCGGAGTGTCACAAGGCACTACACTTTGCAACTTGACTCTTCTCAACTCAATTATCATAGCCCATTAAAATAAATTTCTTCCACAAAAATTTGGGGTTACATCATGGCATTGCAATGAAACTAAGTAAATACAGGGAATACAAAATACTTCAGGGAAAATGAAAGACTACCACCAGGCCCATTGAATACGGCGGTCCACGGAATAATGCCTCGCTAGAGTCGGTCTCGATCACGTCCGCCTCCGGGTATCTATGTCGTCGTCCAATTCTCCTAACTCCTCAGCCTCTTGGTCACTGTGTGCAGACAAAAGCATCAGGTATCCACCATGGTAGTCAGCTAACCCACGATCTCGGAGTATTCACACCACTCCCAATCTTGATAGGCCACTTCCATCATTCCTCGTCTCATATGTGAACGCGAACTTGATAGGATCCATATACTAAGGGAGAGACATCATAACAACAAGCAGACAGAACAGAAGACTAGAGAGAGTAAGTATTCCCAAGCATGTTATGCCAACGATGTGGGATTACAATAGGTAAGATATTAAGAAATGACAAAAACATGTAAGTAAGCAGCACATAAAAGCAATCACATTCATTCACACAAACTTTTACTCATCTATCATCACTTTTTCTTTTTCCAAAACTTTTCATAACTCGCTTCTGCTGCGCAACTCTGATTCCATCAACACGCCATCTCATCCTCTTTTCCATGCTGTCTCTTAAGAATTATTTCTTAACAATATCAGTTATCTTTTCTTAATTAAGTTTTATGAATTCGTATCCGTCGATGATGCGGGGGATTTTAATCATCATTGAGGAGGGTCGTTTTCAAAGTTAGCACACGCGTCTACATCTCCTCGGTCATCCACCCAACCTAGTCGGAAGCAAACAGGAGTACAAGACCTTTACCACGCGGGCACGACAATTGTCTCAACACATAAATGGTCCCAGACCAGGAGGATCTCGTCCTCAAATCAATTCAATAATATCAATAATCAAGGCTCACTGTCTCGCAGTGGCAAACACAATGCCCTGTTCTAGTCCCTCTCACTGTTCTCGATTTGCAATCTAGGGGGCGACAGTATATTTCTAGGGAGCTCGCAGAACTTGCCACGGCATTGGACCCAGTCCCCACCACGTTAGTGCGCCACTTGTGGAGTTCGTTCTGCCTAAAAACATACTCTAGACTTCTTGACGTTTCACCGTCATTGTCCTCCCCTAATGCAATCTCCTCCTAAGTATCCGCAGATACCTATGGTTCCTTCCTCTCCACTACTTTGCACTCTCATGCCTCACCGCGTATATTCACGTCTTTTAAAAGTCTTTTATCTTTTTAATACAACCTAATGATCGGCCCATCCTTCGTACATCCCTTCAATGAGACCCGACCACTATCTTTGCACATGTTTCCTCTCATTATTTCTCACGTAGCACAGAGCTGGGATCACATTAACCACTTGCATCTCATTCCACAATTTCTTTTAACGATCTCCTTTCTCAAACTTTCTCAACCCCTTGTTTCATCACTCTTTCCAAAATAGTTTCACAAACATGCCCACGAATAATGTTTCAAAATCCCTTTTAAAAAAATTAGTGTCTCACAAACTCCTTTCGAGTTTAACAATTCCCAAGTTCTTTTCAAAAACAATGTTTCACAACTTCTTTTCAAAAATACTATTTCATAAATTCTTTTCAAAAATCTCGTTTCCACAAATTCTTCTCAAAATGATGTTTCATAAATTTTTCAAAAATACTGATTACACAAACTTTCCTTTGAAATAATATTTCAAAATCTTTCTTCAAAATAGTGTTTTACAAACTCTTTTTAAAAGTAAGGTTTTGCAATTCCTTTTTCAAAAATAACATTTCACAAATTCTTTTTGAAAATCTTATTTCAAAAACTTTTCGAAAATATATTGTTTCAATGATGACGAGTGGAGGAGCAAGCTCAACTCAACACCGGTCTCATTTCCACAATATCACAAAGGCACCGTGCTCCTTCTAAATCACATCTCATTTCACAACACAACATCACTTTCCCTAGCTCTGGCTCATCCACATCATATTTATCAATTCTTACTCATCAGCGATTACGATTTCCACCACATCTCAACATCTTTCTCAACCTTTATCTTACATTTCTTTTATTCTTTTTATTCATTATTATTCACATTATTTTCAATCTCATCATGCATAGTAAATTCATCAAACAACAGTATACTAGCATTCAAACATCATCACATATAATCATTACCTAATTTCACGTGGTCTTTGTCTCCTTCACACGAGTGGCCACACAATCAAACAATTGCCACCGTGCTACTGACTCAGAACCTGTAACATCCTGATTTTCTTTAGTATTATAAATTTAGAGTTTTATCGAATTAACTAATTAATTCTTTTAATTAATAATTAAAGTGTTGGGTATTTTCATAAAGTACGTTATATTATTTAGGAAAGTACATTTTTATTCGTATATTTTAAAGTAAATTCATTTAAAGTAATTACCCTATTTTAAAAATATATTTTCTATACTTTGCTTTGATTTAGATGTACCAATATTAAATTATTTTGTGAGTAATATCAAATTACTAACCTTATGATTTACCCTATATGTGTTGATATGACAATTTATTTTTTTTAGTGTTGGTTTTTCCTTTAAGCAATAATAATAATTATGATAGGAATAATATGGTTTTTTTGTTAAAAAAAAAATTTAATTAGATAAGTGGGGGGTATAATGGTAAACTAAGAGGGCATGAAACCCTATTTTGTTCCTTCCTTCTTCCTAGTGCCGCCACCCCCCTTCTCTTTTTCTCTCCCTCACCGTTTTCTCTCTCAGCCGTGCCCACCGACGCCGGCGCCATCACCGTCGCTATTGTCTCTCCCTCTCACGCGACGCACACTCTCTCTCTCTCTCTCTGCTCCATATACCGCCACTCGTGCTCACCGCTGCAGCAGCCACCAATCGCGAGTCCAGATGCGACGAAGCTCGCGAATCGCCGCCACTAGTCTTTGAATCGCGAACCGAGGACAGCTCGCCAGCCATCGCCGTCCTCCCTTATCGTCAAAGCCGCACACCACACGTGTTCCTCTCTCTTCCCAGTCGCAAATCGCGACTCTCTTTCTCCCTCTGCCGCTAGGTGTTGCTGCTGCCATGGAGGTCACGCCGCCGCCGTTCGTTGTTGCGGCCTTCAATCGCGAACCGAACCGCCACTAGAGACGCCACCGGCGCCAGCCATCACGTGAGTCGCTACCCAAGGCCATATCTTCGCCTCCTTGAGTTGTCGGTGTCTACTGTGGGTGCAAGTCGAGCCGCCAGCCTCCATCTTGCTGGGTGGTTGTGTTAATGATTCAGACCCGTTTGCGATGAACCGAACATAGGTGGAGGCTATGCACCGAACCCTCTGTTCCTTCAAAATCGAAGATGAGGGTAAATCTCTAATACTCTCTTAATTGCTCTGTGTTGCTTTTTAATGATAATGATAATGATAATAATATTAATAGTAATAATGTTGGTAATGATTTTTATAGTGATAGATTGCTTTGGAACTTTATTATTGTTTTGGAACTAAATTGGTATTATACTTTACATTGATTTGAAAAATAATGCTATTGATGATGATTTTAATGGGTTAATATGGTTCGTAATTATATCGAATTAACCGTTATGCCGAATAATGAGTTTTTTAAAAGTATATTTTGGTTAAATGTGTGGGTTCCTAAGTAAGTGAGCTGTCGCTTACACTACAACATTTTTAATTTTCTGCAACGACAGAAAATCGTTGCTTAAAGCAAAAAAAACGTTGCTAAAAATATAGACAACGGTTTTCGAACTGTTCTCTAGGTGAGTGTTGCCTATTGTCAATGGCAACGGTTTTTTGCATAAAACTGTTGCCCTTTGACTTATAAATAGCAACGGTTTCCAAGTACATAATATGCAACGGTTTTCTTATAAACAACAACGGTTTCTCTGTTAAGAATATGCAACGGTTTTATTAATAAAATCGTTGCCCTTTTGCTTATAAATAGCAACGGTTTTATTAATTATAGCATACGCAACACTGATGAAACCGTTGCTTTAAGAAAACCGCTGCCCTTTGGCTTATAAACAACAACGATTTTATTAATTTATGGCATATGCAACACTGGTGAAACCGTTGCATTAAGAAAACCATTGCCTTTTAGCTTATAAACAACAACGGTTTTATTAATTTATAGCATATGCAACACTGATAAAACCGTTGCGTTAATAACTATTGTTAACTTCACATATGCAACACTTTTAATAAAATTATATGTATTATATATATATATATATATATATATATATTTGATATCATCTATTTAATTTTTGTATATTATATTTCCAATGGGTCTTTGAATGTTTATGAACAATAATTAATTAAAGACACAATTTTGAATTTTTATTTACATAACATCATTTAAATAGTTACGATCACACATATAATCTAAATAGTAATGGACATAATAATGAGCATTTAAGATAATATTCTAGCACTAATATATATATATATATATATATATATATATTATATATATATTATGTATATATATATATAGACATAATGAAATTAAATTATACCATACATACCAAAATAACATAAGATTATATTGTTCTATAATCCAAAGAATACAAGACTAAATTAAGTACTTGCTAGTTAACATAATTTTTTGAAAGTTCAAAAGAAAATAACTCAAAGCTATAAATAATCCACATATATATATATATATATGGTTGCCAGTGACATCATTCCCATTCATCTTCAGCTTGGTTTTCCTCAACATTTAAATTTTGCTGCAATATGGAAAAAAATATACATGTTAAAAATAGAGAATTTAAACATCATTGCAATTGTAAGAACTTAAAAAATATACATGTTAAAAATATAGCTTTTTTAGAAGTAGCAGTTGTAAGAAGCTCATAAGCTACTATAGCAATGGCTTCTTTTACAAAATTTGGGTTGGAACTTATGTTCAATGCAAGCTCAACATACAACATATTATTATCTTTTTATCACTCAACTAAACCTCACAAGGATTTTGGTTGAGAATAGAGATACGTGACAATGCATGTATCTATGGCATGCCAGACAAATTTCACGTTCAATATTGATTGACATGAAATTTGGATTACATACCTGAAAACCCTTATACTTGATCAGTTCTTTGATACGGTCAACGACATAAAGATGCCCATCCTCATCAAAATATCCAAGATCTCCCATATGTAGCCACCCCTTTTTATCTATAGTCAATCTTGTGGCTTGTGGATTGTTGTGATAACCTGAAAAATTTTGTAATAGTTGTACTAAATTGCATCTAGGAAAAGAGCTTACTGAGCATAAATAAATCAGCATATGAAGTACAAAAAAAATAGGAATCTTGAATTTGCCTGCATGTCCATATTCACAGAGGAAATCTCCTTCCGGTAATTAGCTACTACCCTTTATCTTTTCTCAAACTGAAGTTTTACTAGTAACGTATATCGAATAATTTTAATTTAATGTCTGCTAACAAAACAAAGTTGCAAAAAAAATTACTTCTAAATATACATTGAATTTCATAAAGGCCGCACTAACTAAAATTCATGACCTTGCTGAGGCTCTATATGTCAGCTCTACACTGGCAAAATCAAATACTTAAGAAAGAGAACCATTCAATTAATGAGAAAGTCCGGTTCTAAATACAACCACATGCTTAGGCAGATCAATTGAACTTTCTTAAGCCAAGAGAAGATAGAATCAAGGACTAGGTTTAGGCACATAATCACTCCATGCATCTACTCAGCAAAATTGCGAAGGAAGCGGGCAAAGCACTGAGCAGACCTATTGTTCAATTCTCTGGTGTTTAATTGGTGTTGCCAACAGAAATCTTAACTTTTTAGTCAAAGACCAATAGTTTTTGCAAGTAACATAGCATGAAAATGGATTAAACTTGTAATTTCACACAAAACCTATCATTATCCATAGAATGAATGACCCAATATCATCATGCTTAATTTCAGTAACAAAAAGCATAATGGTAATGCAATAAACAACTTAAGCTTCCTTTGTAAGCCAGTAACAGTGAGACATTTATTTACAAGAGGTTCACATCTTAAACCTCACTTGGAAAGAAATTTTTCATTCATAAGTTCATTCAAGCTATTACATACAAGAAAATAGATCTCTTCATGTAAGTTTTCATATAAGAACTTACAAGATCACAGAGACATACAAACAAACACACAAAAACAACCTTGATAAAACAGTTACAAGATCTCGGTGAACCAGAATTTTATATCTCACTAGAGCAAATTACTCTAGTACAACAAAACTAATTACAAACAACAAAGAATAGCTGCAAGAGCTACTTGATAAGACCTAAAAATACAAGGAGCTAATAAACCTCTATTTATCCAATGTTTAACATAGGACTGCATGAGCTACTTGATATATAGCCTTAAGATAAATTAGTAATGACAAGTGGAAAAAGAAAAAGAAATTTAACTTCAACATATATCCAAGCAATTGGAAATTGATAATAATAATAATAATAATAATAATAATAACAACAACAACAAACACACAACACATACATTCAACAGCAAAGAAATTTAACTGACTACCAGTGGCTTCCTTAAAAGGAAATTGATTTCCTCAGGTAGCACTTTCTTGCTGTAGGAACTTAAGCACTCATCAGACCTCACAGTATCAACTAATCGAGCATGCAGTGACATCAATCCAACTCCAACATAAACCAAGTGGCTAAATACCATAAGAATTTGCAAAAAGTTAAGATGGACTGCATGAAAAAGGATAGTTTAGAAAGCTCACAATAAGTGCCTTCATATACTGCACTTGAAATAAGCCAATAATGCTAGCTTCTGTTTTCCGCTGAAGGGCTTTTGTATAATCCTACAAAAAGAAAGAACAATGTATATAACTAGTTTTTTTGACCTGTGTGTCATGACATATTTATACCCTGAAAATAAATTGAAGTGGAAAGAACAAAGGAACTGAACTATCAATACATTCAGCTCAAAACAACAAATGCTCAAAACAACATTTCCATTGCTTTGCTTCCTAGTTAGATTGTAACAAAAAATAAATACCAATGAAGGAAGATTTACATACTTTAATTTCCGCTGCCTCATGATGAACATCCGCATTCTTCTCTCTAAGGCTCTGTAGAGCAGAATCTCTCTCCTTCAAGCGACTAATCTTTGCCTGCATAAGATTGCAAGTTTCACTTGTGATATTGTCTAATGACATGCCTTGACACAGTTGACAAAATGAATAGTAAAAAATTTTAGTTCAATGTATGAGCTGTGTTGATGACAAACAGCCCAAACAATGAACTTCCAGCAGCCATGAACAACTAATAACAATTGTTATAAAACATAGGGATTAATTAAGTTGCCAAATAAATTATGGAATCAACAACCATTAGATGAGTAATTAAGAACCTAAGGAGTGAGCTCTCGATGGTTGCAGATCTAAGGAGTGAGCTGAACCAGAGGAACACACTGGTCGTGAGCGCCACCGATGAGGAAGAGAGTGGGAACGAGGGCTGAGAGTTTGAAAAGGAATGGGTCGCGGTGAGCAAAAGAGGTCGCCGGTTCGGTGATTTGAGGGTTGGGGTTTCATGGAGTTGGAAGGGAAATCTGGGGCTTTTTGATAGTATTTTTTTTTAATGATTTTAGGTTGGCGCTAATAAATTTTATCTTAGGCGCTCTTCAATTTTTTTGGCGGAACAAATGTTTTGGGGAATGGTTTTTAGATGAAGTTTTAGGCAACACATACAAAAATGTGGTCTTTTCTATCAATGTTTAATACACCATTGCATATAGGGGACCTTATATTAATATAAAACAGTTATCAACCTATACTAATAAAAACCGTTGCCTATTTATATTAATTGTCAACACACAAAAAACCGTTGCCTATTCCATTTATAAGCAACGATTTTCCAACCGTTGACACTTTCAGTGTTGCCTAAAGTCAAAAATGTTGTAGTGTTAGCTTGGTTGAATTGTCCCTGAGCTAAATGATACCTCAGTTAATTAGGAAATTGATATAATCGACATAATGTTAATTCGAGTTAGGACGTTGAACATTAATTTCAAACTGAAGGGAAGTGAAACTGTTTTAATGTTATAATTATGAATTGGACTTATTTTGAATCAAGAACACTTTCTTTTAGTTTGGAATTAATAGTGTCAAATAACAACCTTTGATTTTGTGGTTTCAAAACTAAAACTAATTAACTTTAATGAATTTCTGGTGATTATGTTAGTTTCGAAAGTTAAGCGTATCTTCAATAAAAAGCGATACTATTTTATTGAGAAGACAATGATTATAATTTAAAATCCTATGTTATGTTGGTTCGTAAATTATAATTAAATGATTTTGTGATTTGGAAAACCTACGAAATACTTTACTTTGAAATATATTAATTATTGTGATTTCACATTGAGTCGCTTTTGGCGCATTAAATGATTGCTATATGATTTAATAATATAGTTAGATCTACGAAGGAGCTTTAGGACAACGCGAACGATAGCAAAGGGCCACGACCTGTTCGAGAATTGGTATACGAAAAGGAGTGCGTTTGTGAAAAACTAAGAGTTAAAGCAATTGCAGGTAAGGGGTTCTTTGCCTTGCTTTAGGGAGTATTTTCTAATTAGCTCATAGTACTTGCTAAGAGTATATGTATATGTTTGGTTTGAAATTTAGATAGTTATTATAGGCTTAACGATCAAGAATGAAATTAAATGAAATAGTTGTTAAATTGATATATGTGATAAATTTTGTATGCTAAGTGCTAAATGTCATTATTTATGCCTAATTATTGAAATATATGGAGACTTGGTTGGTAACTAGAAATGATTATATATTGTAACATCCCTCGTTTCTTAAAAAGAATTTCATAAATTATTGAAACGTGTTGGAAAAGTCTGAGTATGAAAATTTTTCCTTGAATGTGGTACTCAAATTTAAACCATGTATTGGAACTAAATTCGATAGAAGGAGTAATTATTTGCTGAACATTTTAGAATCCTTTTGAGATAACCTTTGTAGTACAAAATAGCTTTCGAAAATAACTTAGTCATTAGGTCATCCCAGGAAATCAACTTTAACAATACTTCCTTCGTGTCGAACGATAAAATCAGAGTGAACGGAATATATTAAAATAGTTCATTGACTCATAAAATCAGGGATATAAATTTGATGTGTACCACAATTATATCAAAGTATGAAAACTAGGTTTCCTCTTGGATACATCTCTCAAAATATATACATTGTTTCCATTATCAAAAATAGAGACGTTCCAGAGCTGGTCACTGGTTCTTCATCCATTCGTCCATCTGGTTGAGTCCTTAGAGTTGTACAAAAGAGTCTCTATCCCATGATGCCTTGGCACTTTATGAACTTAAGAGTCATCCCATTTCCTTTAATCTCTAGGTAATCTAGGTACCTGGTCAAAACCTATTAAGGGCAGGGGGTAAGCTTATACATTCGCATTATCAAATAAGAGTAAAGTCCTAACATCCACAAGTAAGCAACCATCATGATAGAAATGCATAAACATGAGCACCCGCCATTTCACTTATTTCTCTTTCCAAATAGGTGGAATGATGCATGCTTCCCATCTCTCGATTCCTGAGATTCTTCAACTAATCGCTCAGATGAACGTCCTTCCATAACACCATGGTATTCCCAGAATACAAATAATACGTTATCAAACGTATGGCGTACTTGCTCGGAAGTGATAAAAACGTCACACTATCTGGTGAACGTCACGTCGCCCAAGGACGTAAACCTATCACTTTTCAATATGCACTGGGTGTGATAAAAAACGTCACCACATCTGATGAACGTCACGTCGCCTAAGGACGTAAACCTTATCACTTGTGATACACAACAAAGGTGATAAATAACGTCACCATGTCTGATGAACGTCACGTCGCCTAAGGACGTAAACCTTATCACTTGTGTGCACCACACCCTTCTCAACAAACAACGGGTGTGATAAAAAACGTCACCACATCTGATGAACGTCACGTCGCCTAAGGACGTAAACCTTATCACTTGTGTAACACAACAGAGGTGGTAAACAACGTCACCATGTCTGATGAACGTCACGTCGCCAAAACGTAAACCTTACCACTTGTGTGCAACACACCGTTGAACCATCAAACCAACAGTATACCACATACCGCCCACATTGTCCACCTCAATGTGTCATTGAGCAAGTAGTAACATTTGGCACTCCCAGAGGCCCTCCTCATGTTCCAAAAACATGACACAACGATAACTCGTCACCGTTCACGATGCATGAATGCATGCAAGTATTCCCTCAAGATTATTCGTTAATCTCATCGTATACAATATGTAATGAATTCACCAATGAGATATATCAATTTCCATGCTTAGGGATTATGGTATTTATTAAAGGAAGTATCACATTATTCCCTTTAAGTGTCATTAGGTTTAAATGGAAGTGATTAGATTAAAAATGGTGTTTTCTCAACATTTTAGTAAAAGACTCGAGTAGTAGCTTCAATACTCGAGTAGTTCTTCAATTTCATGAAATTGTGTATCAGACTGCCCAGAATACTCGAGTATTTCACAAAATACTCGAGTAGTTTACAGTTCAGAATACTTGAGTATTTCACAAAATACTAGAGTATTTTTCAGCCCAAAATACTTGAGTGTTTCACAAAATACTAGAGTATTTCACAGAATACTAGAGTATTTTGCAGCCCAGAATACTAGAGTATTTTACAAAATACTAGAGTATTTCGTGATCTTCTGGGAAGCTTGCATCAGAAAATACTCGAGTGTTTTACCAAAAACTCGAGTTTTTTACCAAATACTCGAGTGTTTTACCAAACACTCGAGTATTTTTTACAGCAGATGCACTACAACTTGGTTTTAACATACCATTTTCAATTCTAATCAATTCCAACTTAAACCAATGATCAACAAAGCTTTACATACACAAATTAAACATATCTCAACACAGAGATCGCATCAATTCACAGAAAATCATAATCATTCATCAATTATGCATGAAAATCACATATTATGCAACTTCAAGTACCAATTTCAATTCTATTCATTTTTGGCATAATTTCAGCATTGATTAAGCTCACATGCAACCAAATAAACTTGCCTTAGCATGTAGCATGCCTCAGATTGGCCTCCAAGCCATATTCCTATTTCAATCTATGCCCTTAGAGTCTCATGGTGACTCCTACTCTCTAATGCAATTTACTCTTATTCTAGCAAATGGTAAGCTTCCCCCATACCTTAGGGTCGTTCTTGAACAAAAGCTCCACAGAGAACAACAACCAAATGTTCTAACCACTTCCCACCCGAACTTGCATAACAGTTTCAGCAGAGGTTCAAAACCACATCAATCGACATTCGAATCATGCATAAAAATTGGGGAAATTGGTTAGACTATGTTCTCTGTAACATGAACTTTGAAAACCAATAAGTTTCAGACCAAAAGGGAGCTTGAGCTTACCACAATTGAAGCTCAAAGTCGGCTCTCTGAATCTGAAAATCTAGTTTGGCAGATTTCAACACCTAACTTCACAGGCCCATAACTTTTCATCCAGGAACTCAAATCTCACAAACTATGTATCAAATCGAAGCTCGTTGAAAGAGCTTTCCAATGGTATCTCACTCACGATCTAACTCTCAAGCACGAGAGAGAATCGAAGGAAAGAAGGTGACGGGTCTGCACAACATTCTGGTTTTTGGCAAATTTGAATCTCTATCTTGCAGAGTTCATTACTCCTCACCCACTCCACCTTAACTCACGATTTTTGGTGCTTTTCAAAGCTCTGGATGTGAGCTTAAAAAAGGTGTATGGTTTGTTCTATGAGATGCAGAAACGAAGACGAATTGAGAATTGGAATTCAAGAACCCTAAAACTCGTTTCTGTCCTTGAGTTTATGTTTTTGGCTTAATAAATCAACTCTTCTCCCTTGTGGAAGAAGTTTGGAGGTTCCATGCATGAGGACACGAGTCCTAGAACGTGTCTGGAGGTTGTTTGCGTGTCAACACCAAGGTTTCAGGCGGATTTCGTGGCAAATTCCGAGCTCCCCCCATGGCAAGACAACTACAGCGCACTAACTGTGGCTGTCTGCTCCAGAATACTCGAGTATTTAGCCAAATACTTGAGTATTTTGGTCAGTTTTCACTAAAAACTTTGTTTAATTAATTTTAACCCCAAAAGACCTTCCATTATTTCTTTTAGGTCCTTCCCAAGGACTTATTGCAAAATTTAATATTTTATGGAAAAACCTCATCATAAAATATTTTCACATAATACTTATAATGAATATATATATCCAAATCAAACATGAAATTATTATTTATTTATAAAACCATTTTACTAACATATTTATTCGGAAGACGAAATTTGGGGTGTTACACTACTCCCCCACTTAAAAGGAATTTCGTCCCCGAAATTCATTCTTTTAAAATTCCACATTTTCATAACAAATTGTTTTGATGTTATTATTTTTCAAAACATAATTAGGGAGAACTCTCCCCCACTTAAAAGGAATTTTCTTATACTTTTTCAAATTCTCTGACTCAAAACGTTCCACAAAATAGTTCAATTGAACTTTTCTCAATTAAAACTTTTGCATTCCAAAACATATACAGATCCTTGTTTCTCATAAAAGGGTTTTTCTTAAACTTCCTCAAAATTATCTTGTAATTCCTTCAAATGAAATCTTTTGACTAAACCTTTTTCGAATAATATCCTTAATATATATATATATATATATATGTATATATACTTCTCAATTAAAACATTTCAAAAAAAATCTTTTTGAGGAGAAACCCCGTCCCGTTGCGCACTCTGATCACTCGGGCACGAGTAGGGAAATATTCGTATGACTTCACTTCTTAATAGTTGTAAATATTAGGGTGATCAGTCCTAATATTTAAACTATAAGTAATGGAATCATCCCTCTCAGATATAATCTTCCTCAAGAAAGACTATACGATTTACCTTTAAGTTAGATGAACTTAAAGATAAAGAGCATTATTGTCACTATCAGACTCAGTCAGATAGCCAAGTCCTAGAGAAACTTCCGTTGGGGAGACAAATACTTGTCCTATCCCGGTGGGTGTTAATCTCTCTAGTCTTAACTGATCTTTCTCTCTCTGTAGTGTCCAAAGACATTTATCACATCCAACTGTGATAAAGGTTTTGATCACAGAAATCCAAGTTAAAGACTTGCTCAGATTTTTAGATCACAGAACGATTTAATTAACGCAATCGAAATCATTGATCACGTTAATTCAGATCAGAGGAAGGATAAATTCATATTACCTATATCCGAATCTAATTCGCATCCTAGCAGGATGGAAAACTCTTCCCTCATGATTTGCTGATTGACCATTCCCGTCTTGCATTTCTTCTTCAATTAATCAGGTGAATAAGACTTAATTTTCTTGCGACTGAAAACGAATATCTTTTTCAGATATCACCACTCAGCCCATGGTGATGCGCCTCACCTTCCCACCTTAAAATTGACAAATGATTTCTTTCCATTTGCTTTTCATTTACCTTCATGCAATTGAGATTTCTCTAACCCCTTATGCATGAAATTCTGGTTCCCATAGTTAGTTCACTTATTCCTCAATAGTTGATATCCGGTTTGGAATTCAGACATTATTCATTCCGGACTCCGCATGTTCGAGCCTTCCATCAAATTGCAATGAAACATACTTCTCTGATCCTTTGAACTTGGCAACGTTTTCCCCGAGATTCCTATTGCCCTACCTTATTTCAAACATTTTAATTTCCTTTCTCTAATCTTTCAAAAACTTCATCCGTGAGTAATTCCCAAGTGACATGCCAATCCTCTACTTCCAAGATCAGATTTACATAGTTCCACTATGTTTTAGCTTCACCACTTAGCATATTCGTATATAACCTTTACTCCCCATTCAGCTTAATTCCATAATTAACCTTTAATTTCCAAATCATCCGTACTCCAAATTCTTGTCCCTAAAACGTCCAATATGGATCCTAGGTTTCTTCCCTTTCGAAATCAATCTCTTATTTGTCCTTAGATCTTCAGCTCTTTGTTGCAATTCATGAATTCGAATTAGGAATTCTATTGTGATTTGCAACCTTCCCTTCTTACTTCTCGTCGGTTTACTTGTATCATCAAACTCGTATCTATTAGACTTCTTAAAATCACTTCCTTAATCCCCATAGCGCTCACATGAACTGCCCTTCGGCCCAATTGTAATTGTTACCTCCTTTGCTTTGTCATGACGACGATAGAGTCTCCAATCATGAGCCTTTAAAATTCTGTCCCTCGGCGTTGCCCCCTGTTTAACTCCTCTTGATTGCTCAACTATTTCGACTTTCCAGGGTCATTAACACTTAAAGCATAGTGACACGAGAAAAGGCCTCAAATCCTCAAACAACCATGGTCGTTGTAAAACTCGAGTCAGGAGTCAATTGTATCACCTTGTGTGTATTTAATCACCTTGATGTATACACATCCGCCTTCTTTTCATAAAACTTCCTCCTTCAAAGTCCGGGTCTCGACACATGAAAGTATGCTCCAATACTTTGGCATGAATCGAGTGGAAGTAACACAAGAGGAAATGCTAACTTTCCTAGAAATCACATCCAAATGTGATAGAGGATAATAGATCTATTTTAACTTAGTGTCGTGATCGAATACTTCGATACTAATTTGGGGAATTTCATAGAGTCTCTAATTCTAAAACAATTAGGTGAATCCGACTTAAACCTAATCTCACAAATATATAGAACAAAAGAATGGGTAACTCCCGAATCGAACACAATCATGCAAAGTTGGTTTTGAAATAAATGGTTACCTTGCACGAGATCAGGAGATTGGTTAACTTCTACTCTATTCAGGGTAGACACTTTTCCTTGAGTCATTGGTTTGCTAGCAAATCTGGTGGGGTCACTCTTCGCAAGTTCTCTGCAGTGACGTGCAATATGACCCTGCTTCCCACAGTTGAAGCAAGTACTTGTTGCCCAACAGATTCTTCCATAATGATGATGCTTGCACTTCTCACAGTAAGGGGCATTGCTGCGAGACTTAACCTGATTCCTGTCTTCAACTCTACCTTTGCCTCGTTTCTGGTTGAAATATGGATCCGTTTTCCGATGATTAAATCCTTTCTTTCTTTGTGGTCCATAACTTGGCTGGTTACTATTTGCCTGATCAGCTGCTACTTCGGCCTTCTTGTCATCCTCATACATCCGACACATGTCAACCAACGTAGGAAAACTTTGGATCTTCTGATAACTGAAAACAGATTTCAGTTCAGGTCTCAGGCCACCTTCAAATTTGATGCATTTGCTTCTCTCATCCGGATTGTTTTGATAGTATGGAGAGTACTTCATCAATTCCTCAAACCTAGCTGCGTACTCGCCCACACTCATATCTCCTTGTTTTAATTGTAGGAATTCAACTTCCTTCTTCCTTCTCAGGTCCTCTGGGAAATATTTATTGGGAAACGTTTCCATAAACATCTCCCAATTGACGTCCTTTCACTCATAGCGTAAAAGCTGAACCGTGTGATTCCACCAATTATCAGCCTCTCCTTCTAACATATAAACTGCATATGCCACCTTTTGAGTTTCCGTGCAGTCTAATTGAAGAAACCGCAATTGGTGGTTGAAACAACTAAGGAACCCTAGGAACACACCTAGAAGGGGGGGGGTGAATAGGTGTAAAAGAAACCTTGAAAGATTTTCGAACGAAACAAATCAAAACAATCAAAACAAATGATTTTTGCAAATTCTACAGCACTTAATCGATTAAACTTAAATTTAATCGATTAACCTGCAATTTAATCGATTAAACCTGAAAGTTCAAAAGTCCTTAATCGATTAAACGAACACTTAATCGATTAAAACTATCAGAAACTGAAAAATCACTTTTCAACCGAATACGAAAATCAATCAATCAACACGTAAGATCAGAGATTCAGCGAAAACAATTAACACCTATATTCTTATTGATTTCCTAGTTATGAAAATGATTTTCCCTTTATCAATTCGAACAATAAAGATTCAATTCAATCAATTATGAAAATCACTCTTTTCTAGGTTTTCAACCAAGAACACAATCAATGACTTGAATGTAAAGAGTTAAGGGTTTAGAGATACGACACAGTGATTTATCCTGGTTCACTTTCATCCGCTTGAAAGCTACATCCAGTCCCCTCTTCAACCAAGAGAGATTCTTCACTATGAATAATTAGAGTTCTCAAATTACAAGTAAATGCCTCACAAGACTCCCTTCTTGCTAGCCTACAAGAGATACCACACCCTTGCCTTGTAATCCTATTGATCTTCTCTCTAATCTAACCTCTACCCCTTGTTGATAATCGACACAACAAGTCTTCAATTGCTTGATGATAATCCACACACCAAGGCTTCACTTTGCTTGATTCACAACCAAGACTTTCTTCTTCTTCAATGAGATTTGCTTGATGATAATCCACACACCAAGGCTTCTTGTTTGTTGTAGTTGGCTTGCCTTCTTGCAAAGATTACAACATAATAGAAAACACAATAACAATCCTATGAATCTCAATCAATAGCTATGACAATTCATAATAAGAGATTCAAAGGTTCTTGATCAAAGAATATGAAAATATGAAAGCTTTGATCTTTGAAATTGAGAGAGAATAGAATGGCTTGATTCTTGTAAAATTGATTATGAAAGTGTTCTTCTTAATCACAAAGATCAGGAAAAGGTTTATATAGAATACCCAAAAGTTGTAGCACTTAAAAACTGATTTTGAGAAGTAAAAATCGTATTTTAAAAAACCAGTTCAGCAGTGTTTAATCGATTAAATCTTCACTTAATCGAGTACTAATCGATTAAATATGTTCTTAATCAATTAAACATGTCTGATACTTGTTTAAAACTTGTTTTCTCAAAAACAAACCTTTCCTTTAAAACCTTTAAGCCACCTATTGATTTTAGGTTAAGTGAAAACTCAAATTATGATTTAATCATGACTATGATAGAGATTCACTACCCTCTAAATAAACTACCC
The DNA here is from genome assembly GCA_037953625.1 of Crotalaria pallida. Lineage (NCBI taxonomy): Eukaryota > Viridiplantae > Streptophyta > Magnoliopsida > Fabales > Fabaceae > Crotalaria > Crotalaria pallida. Next base: position 46,844,784 of record CM075649.1, on the reverse strand, counting down.
AAATAAAAGACCTAAGAAGCTTGAGAGGCAAAAGATAAAACAATTACAATTACACTCAAACTAAGTCTTCATGAGCTTGCTTTCTCTCTTCTTCATTTGATGTTTGTTGTTGCTTGTTGAACTTGAACTTGATCAACATCTTTGTAGCTTGTTCAAAACACTTTGTAACCTTTTGTCATTATCAAAACATTCACCATGGAACTAACACTAATGTTCTAAAAATCTTATCCATAGTATGAATCCGCTTGTTAGCCTCCTCTGGCTTAAATCCTCCTTCAAACTTAGGTGGATTACAACTTCGAAAATCTGCTAAACTCTTAGCCTCAACATTACCGACATTACATTGATGTGGCGGATTAACTGGTTGTGGTGATTGTTGATGTTGTTTCTGTTGCCATTGCTGCATTGATTCCAACACAGTCGTGATCCTCTCCAGCATCGCATTAGTATGATTTCGGTTTCTTGTCGTCATATTAGACCTGCACTATGGACGTGTGGTCATATATGATGGACGTAAGAAACACTCATCACACAACTTATACTAAAGCTGTAGCTTCAACGGTACATCCAACTCATATCTATTACTTGATCAAAGCAGAATATAAATCTCATCCTGTGGATACTTTGCTTGATGCTGATAACTACCTTTCTAGAACTACTTTAGCTATTACAGGATCTGACTTTTGCTCTAACAAACCCGACACTTCACGAGAGAATATCCGGGAGATTCTTCGTAACCATAATCTCTTAAATCCCCCCTTCCTTTACCCCACTATGAGAACAACACTCATACATCTCGGGTTTCGGATTCTCGCCTCTCTATCACAATTAGTTATTACTTGATTCTTGCGTATCCACTCCAAGTCCAAGATCACACCTAGTAGTGAAAAATGAGTAGACCAAGTTTATTCTAAAGAGATAGCTCAATAGAATAGCTCAATCATATGAGAGAAACAACTACAAGAAAACTTGTAGGAGTTTGATCTTGAGGTAGCAGGGTAGATCAAACACAAGAAAACGCAATCGATTCTCGTCCTCACCAAGGGTTAATTAACTTCAGAGTTACAACTCTGTAAAGCAAACCACTAGGGAAAATAACCACCTGGTACTAACTTCGGGGTTTGTTAGTTTTCATACTAGAGGAAAATACCCTCCCTAGAGGATATTAGCTCGCCTTTAGATCCTTTGGAATCACCCCTTGTTGATTCCTTGATGCCATAATGGGTCAGCACTATGAGCTTAAGGTTGGGTTTGACCTAAAAGAAGTACATCACTAACATACTTCAACTTAGGCTACTATAAACACTATAGACAGGTACTTGGTCACATACCCAGGGTCAAGGGATAGAACCTTTTACTCCAATTAGAAGTATGTAAGAGCATACTTCACAAGAAACTCTACAATTCTTGAGTATGAAAATATTTCCTTGAATGTGGTACTCAAATTTAAACCATGTATTGGAACCAAATTCGGTAGAAGGAGTAATTATTTGCTGAACATTTTAGAATCCTTTTGAGATAACCTTTGTAGTACAAAATAGCTTTCGAAAATAACATAGTCATTAGGTCATCCCAGGAAATCAACTTTAACAATACTTCCTTCGTGCCGAACGATAAAATCAGAGTGAACGGAATATATTAAAATAGTTCATTGACTCATAAAATCAGGGATATAAATTTGATGTGTACCACAATTATATCAAAGTATGAAAACTAGGTTTCCTCTTGGATACATCTCTCAAAATATATACATTGTTTCCATTATCAAAAATAGAGACGTTCCAGAGCTGGTCACTGGTTCTTCATCCATTCGTCCATCTGGTTGAGTCCTCAGAGTTGTACAAAAGAGTCTCTATCCCATGATGACTTGGCACTTTATGAACTTAAGAGTCATCCCATTTCCTGTAATCTCTAGGTAATCTAGGTACCTAGTCAAAACCTATTAAGGGCAGGGGGTAAGCTTATACATTCGCATTATCAAATAAGAGTAAAGTCCTAACATCCACAAGTAAGCAACCATCATGATAGAAATGCATAAACATGAGCACCCGCCATTTCACTTATTTCTCTTTCCAAATAGGTGGAATGATGCATGCTTCCCATCTCTCGATTCCTGAGATTCTTCAACTAATCGCTCAGATGAACGTCCTTCCATAACACCATGGTATTCCCAGAATACAAATAATACGTTATCAAACATATGGCGTACTTGCTCGGAAGTGAAAAAAACGTCACACTATCTGGTGAACGTCACGTCGCCCAAGGACGTAAACCTATCACTTTTCAATATGCACTGGGTGTGATAAAAAACGTCACCATATCTGATGAACGTCACGTCGCCTAAGGACGTAAACCTTATCACTTGTGATACACAACAAAGGTGATAAATAACGTCACCATGTCTGATGAACGTCACGTCGCCTAAGGACGTAAACCTTATCACTTGTGTGCACCACACCCTTCTCAACAAACAACGGGTGTGATAAAAAACGTCACCACATCTGATGAACGTCACGTCGCCTAAGGACGTAAACCTTATCACTTGTGTAACACAACAGAGGTGGTAAACAACGTCACCATGTCTGATGAACGTCACGTCGCCAAAACCTAAACCTTACCACTTGTGTGCAACACACCGTTGAACCATCAAACCAACAGTATACCACATACTGCCCACATTGTCCACCTCAATGTGTCATCGAGCAAGTAGTAACATTTGGCACTCCCAGAGGCCCTCCTCATGTTCCAAAAACATGACACAACGATAACTCGTCACCGTTCACGGTGCATGAATGCATGCAAGTATTCCCTCAAGATTATTCGTTAATCTCATCGTATACAATATGTAATGAATTCATCAATGAGATATATCAATTTCCATGCTTAGGGATTATGGTATTTATTAAAGGAAGTATCACATTATTCCTTTAAGTGTCATTAGGTTTAAATGGAAGTGGTTAGATTAAAAATGGTGTTTTCTCAACATTTTAGTAAAAGACTCGAGTAGTAGCTTCAATACTCGAGTAGTTCTTCAATTTCATGAAATTGTGTATCAGACTGCCCAGAATATTCGAGTATTTCACAAAATACTCGAGTAGTTTACAGTTCAGAATACTTGAGTATTTCACAAAATACTAGAGTATTTTTCAGCCCCAAAATACTTGAGTGTTTCACAAAATACTAGAGTATTTTTCAGCCCAAAAATACTAGAGTATTTCACAGAATACTAGAGTATTTTGCAGCCCAGAATACTAGAGTATTTTACAAAATACTAGATTATTTCGTGATCTTCTGGGAAGCTTGCATCAGAAAATACTGGAGTGTTTTACCAAATACTCGAGTATTTTTGACAGCAGATGCACTACAACTTGGTTTTAACATACCATTTTCAATTCTAATCAATTCCAACTTAAACCAATGATAAAAAAAGCTTTACATACACAAATTAAACATGTCTCAACACAGAGATCGCATCAATTCACAGAAAATCATAATCATTCATCAATTATGCATGAAAATCACATATTATGCAACTTCAAGTACCAATTTCAATTCTATTCATTTTTGGCATAATTTCAGCATTGATTAAGCTCACATGCAACCAAATAAACTTGCCTTAGCATGTAGCATGCCTCAGATTGGCCTCCAAGCCATATTCCTATTTCAATCTATGCCCTTAGAGTCTCATGGTGACTCCTCCTACCCTCTAATGCAATTTACTCTTATTCTAGCAAATGGTAAGCTTCCCCCATACCTTAGGGTCGTTCTTGAACAAAAGCTCCACAGAGAACAACAACCAAATGTTCTAACCACTTCCCACCCGAACTTGCATAACAGTTTCAGCAGAGGTTCAAAACCACATCAATCGACATTCGAATCATGCATAAAAATTGGGGAAATTGGTTAGACAATGTTCTCTGTAACATGAACTTTGAAAACCAATAAGTTTCAGACCAAAAGGGAGCTTGAGCTTACCACAATTGAAGCTCAAAGTCGGCTCTCTGAATCTGAAAATCTAGTTTGGCAGATTTCAACACCTAACTTCACAGGCCCATAACTTTTCATCTAGGAACTCAAATCTCACAAACTTGGTATCAAATCGAAGCTCGTTGAAAGAGCTTTCCAATGGTATCTCACTCACGATCTAACTCTCAAGCACGAGAGAGAATCGAAGGAAAGAAGGTGACGGGTCTGCACAACATTCTGGTTTTTGGCAGATTTGAATCTCTATCTTGCAGAGTTCATTACTCCTCACCCACTCCACCTTAACTCACGATTTTTGGTGCTTTTCAAAGCTCTGGATGTGAGCTTCAAAACGGTGTATGGTTTGTTCTATGAGATGCAGAAACGAAGACGAATTGAGAATTGGAATTCAAGAACCCTAAAACTCGTTTCTGTCCTTGAGTTTATGTTTTTGGCTTAATAAATCAACTCTTCTCCCTTGTGGAAGAAGTTTGGAGGTTCCATGCATGAGGACACGAGTCCTAGAACGTGTCTGGAGGTTGTTTGCGTGTCAACACCAAGGTTTCAGGCGGATTTCGTGGCAAATTCCGAGCTCCCCCCATGGCAAGACAGCTACAGCGCACTAACTGTGGCTGTCTGCTCCAGAATACTCGAGTATTTAGCCAAATACTTGAGTATTTTGGTCAGTTTTCACTAAAAACTTTGTTTAATTAATTTTAACCCCAAAAGATCTTCCATTATTTCTTTTAGGTCCTTCCCAAGGACTTAATTGCAAAATTTAATATTTTATGGAAAAACCTCATCATAAAATATTTTCACATAATACTTATAATGAATATATATATCCAAATCAAACATGAAATTATTATTTATTTATAAAACCATTTTACTAACATATTTATTCGGAACACGAAATTTGGGGTGTTACATATATGATAGTTGTTATGTATGTTAGAAAAAGTATAGATTTATGTGCTAGATTTAGATTAAAAACCCTAAAATAGATAATATTGTATAAAGTATTTAAATATGATATTTGTGTGCTAAAATATGATATTGTATTGCTCTAATTGTATGGAAACTTAGTAGTATAATTGGATAAAGTAAATATTGATTCTATGACATTGATTGCAAGACTTTAAAATATTGTGGTGCATTTTCAAAAGACTAATGGTAAATTAATTAAAAGAGCCAATCTTGTAAGACGTTGTCCGGGTTGTGGGACTGTACGCTTAGACTGGTGTGAATCAAGTCGTGTAAGACGTTGTCCGGGTTGTGGGACTGTACGCATCGACTGGTTCGATTTGAGGTCGTGTAAGACATTGTCCGGGTTGTGGGACTGTACGCATCGACTGATATGATTCAGGTCTTGTAAGACGTTGTCCGGGTTGTGGGACTGTACGCATAGACCGGTGTGTTTTCATGTCTTGTAAGACGTTGTCCGGGTTGTGGGACTGTACGCATAGACTTGTGCGATCCAGATCTTGTAAGACGTTGTCCGGGTTGTGGGACTGTATGCATAGACTTGTGCGATCCAGATCTTGTAAGACGTTGTCCGGGTTGTGGGACTGTACGCATAGATCGCGTAAGCCGCCATAGTGCGCAGCTGTAAGACATTGTCCGGGTTGTGGGACTGTACGCAATGATGGATCCACGTGAATAAATTTCCAACTGTTATGAGAAAATCAAGGTATATGTAAAGAGAAAAGAAATCATGGAAAATCAAAAGATTTGACGAAAAAGGCATACATGAGAATCAAATGAAAAAAATACATGTGGTAAAAGATCAGTGAATGGTACAAAGAAAGAATTGCGATGTTATATATGAGATTGAGAAATATGTCAATTTGTATACTTTGTGAAATGTATGAAATAATGAAATTAAAATTATGAAAGGACTATTTTATTATGGAAATGAAAATAATTGAATTGATTGGGAATGCTTATTGGACTATGTGCAATATATGGCTAAATGTGTTTGACTTAGTAGGTCATTATGTCTTGTTAGACACTACTTTATACTTCATGTGTAAAGCTCACCCTTACAACCATTTTTCAGGTACTAAGCTTGGAGCTTGCACAGTTTTTGGCCGAGTAGGATTACCCTCCACCACGTGGAGTAGTCATGTATCATGAGTGAATTAAAGTAGTAATTAAATTAAAGATGGATATTTTGTATTTTACAAGAATGTATTAGTTGTCCGCCCTCGCTTGGATTATGTTGGGCATTAGGACTTATTGTATGTTTTAAAATGCTCTGGTTTGAACAGGTACAAATAGGAAATTTTGGAAAGTCCAAAAAACAGAGGAAACTCTGCCGGAATTTCGTCGAAATTTTCAAGTACCAATTTTTGTAAAATCCTAAATTAACTAATTATTTGTGAGGGTGTTACATTTTGGTATCAGAGCAGTTTTTTCCTCGGCCTTGGAGTTGTGAGTTACTCTTGTGGTTTACTCACCAAGCGAGTAACCGATAGGTAGTTAGATGTCTAAATTAGTTAGATTAAGAATTCGGATTTTGTGGACTTAGAATAATAACTCTTAATTCATAGTTGATTTCTTGGTGTTTGTTTCAAACTCCACGAAGTATTCAAATCTAATTTCCCTATTTGTATGTATTGTCGCACTTGGAAAACGTGCACGAATTCCAAAGGTGACAATTCAGACAAGTAATTCAAATAAAATTTTCATACATCTAAAAATCTTTGAACTAATTCGTGTAACTTTTATCGAGAGAAATGACAAGTTGTCTACCGTATGACAAAAACTCAGTTAATATGGAGATGATTTTACCACCAATAGATTGTAAGGTTGGACTTGATCACCCCAATGTTTACATATATTGGAGGGTAATATCTTTGAAATTTCTGGGTTTAAGAGTATAAATTGATAATGTGAAATAACCTATTGATTTGAAATACTCTCCAATCAGAGTGCGTAGCGGAATAACGAAAAGACAATCCTAGAAAATGTTATAGCTTTTCCCTTTCCTTTCTCATGAATCCCTAATCTATGATTGGTGTCTCGAATCTGGAACGTCGATCTCGTTTGTCTGGAGCCTTAATAATTGCTTGGCACCTTGAACCTTTATTTTCCTCGTTTAACTCTTGACACCTTAGATATTAATTGTAGAATCCAGATTTCATTTGGCTCCAAATATCAATTGATTGTGAATAGATTTTATTATTTCATGATGCACTCATTAATGTACAACTTCTTGAGTACATTGCATCCATCATTCTGAGTTCTATGCAAACACTTGAATTCAAAGCAAAAAGTTACCTATTCTTATTTTTGCATGGGTTGGATCTTACATACACCCATAGCCTTTTGATATCGAAGAAGACTTCCCTATTACCATTGACATTAGTTTTTATTTTGAATGAACTTGACTCCTTGTGTTTCCAATATAATTAGAGAGTTATCATTTCTTCCTTTAATCATGACCTAGTTTGTAATAACAAAAATGCAGTTTTGATTTGAGGAATTGGCACTTGAATGTATCTTTGGTTCATAATCCTTACTATCTCTTATACGCCAAGTAGTTTGATTATTTGGTAATTCTTTTCAACTCCAATTGCATCGTGATCGCCATAGACTCGAATTATCTCTTGTAAAGTTTAAATGCATACTTGCTAGTTCGAATACATTCCAAGTAACATGCAGTTCTTTTCATATGACCTATGATTGCATGACCATACTTATTTTGGGTCATGACTCTAATGCTTTTGATTGTGGTGACTCCTGAGATCTTGTCCTTACTCTTTGATAGACACTGAAAATGATTTCTGATAATCTCCTGATTTGTCTTATCCGTAGAATCGATTGACACTTTCATGAGTCTATTATATCATGTCTCTCAAATATGTAGTCAATAGACTTTCTTATCCTACCCAGAATAATGTCGTCATCCAAGAAAATCGATGTCCCATGTTATTGTGCTATTGTCTGATTGGCGATCTGAGGTGACCATTTACCTTATTCGTTGATGGTTTGCTCTAGATTTTGCGTTACCTAACTAGTTATTCTATGCCTTGCAAAGAGTTTAATTAACAAACCCGTGTTGTTTGACATTGGGATGAAGTTTGCCTCTTAGCTTATGAGTTAGACCAAGACCCTTGTATGTTGTGTTTGTTTGTTTAGGGTCGTATTTGTCTACGTTTATTGGAATGATGGTCAAGGATTCTCGTATTCTAACCTTATAATTCAAGCTAATCAAATTTCGAGGACGAAATTTCTTTTTCGGGGGAAGGATTGTAACATCCTGATTTTCTTTAGTATTATAAATTTAGAGTTTTATCGAATTAAGTAATTAATTCTTTTAATTAATAATTAAAGTGTTGGGTATTTTCATAAAGTACGTTATATTATTTAGGAAAGTACATTTTTATTCGTATATTTTAAAGTAAATTCATTTAAAGTAATTACCATATTTTAAAAATATATTTTCTATACTTTGCTTTGATTTAGATGTACCAATATTAAATTATTTTGTGAGTAATATCAAATTACTAACCTTATGATTTACCCTATATGTGTTGATATGACAATTTATTTTTTTTAGTGTTGGTTTTTCCTTTAAGCAATAATAATAATTATGATAGGAATAATATGGTTTTTTTGTTAAAAAAAAATTAATTAGATAAGTGGGGGGTATAATGGTAAACTAAGAGGGCATGAAACCCTATTTTGTTCCTTCCTTCTTCCTAGTGCCGCCACCCCCCTTCTCTTTTTCTCTCCCTCGCCGTTTTCTCTCTCAGCCGTGCCCACCGAGGCCAGCGCCGTCACCGTCGCTATTGTCTCTCCCTCTCACGCGACACACACTTTCTCTCTCTCTGCTCCATATACCGCCGCTCGTGCTCACCGCTGCAGCAGCCACCAATCGCGAGTCCAGATGCGACGAAGCTCGCGAATCGCCGCCACTAGTCTTTGAATCGCGAACCGGGGACAGCTTGCCAGCCATCGCTGTAACACCCTAAATAATTACCCTTAAACACCCATAATAAAATAGTGAATTTAAATTTTTATGATTAATACCATTTTAACTTATGAAAATCTCTATCAAAACGGACAGAGTTTGCTTTGTAATATGGACATTTCAAAAATGAGTTATTTTCCTGTAAACCTGTTAATTTAATAATTCAAGTGAAATCAGAAAAGCCATCAGGGCCAAACCATATATTAAAGCATTTATATCAGAGTTTCAGTGCGGCGGAAAATTATAAACTAATACAAGTTTTAGCAGTTATTTAAATTCCATTAAATTCTCCAAAATTACTCCCTTCCCACAAGGAGTGGTCCTGACTATACCCCGAAATGATGTTTTTCAGTACATACACCTAATCATCATCATATACAAAAATCCCAAAAGTAGTCAGGACAAGACACACGACTCAACTAATATGACTTACTCTCCCTGTGAGGGAGAGCGAACCTGCTCGGCCGGGGGCTGTGCTAGCTCAATCGCAGTACCTGTGGAAATAGTAAGGAGTGAGCATTACACATAAAATGGGAAAAGTAGTTTCCAATATGACATAATAACCGACTAAGTCACACACAATCACCACATAGTTCAATCAATTTCACAACAGCCCCATTCATACCAACATGCATCAATATTCCGATTCCATTATTTTTCCTAAGTTATAGTTCATTTTACCTATCCGACTAATCCACCTATGCTCCTATTCCCTTTTCCTTTTACCCATTAGTTGCCTAACTATTTAATTTGTTTTACATACCCGGTTGTTCTATTATTACTAGTACATTTCTAATACAATCCCAAATTATCTTATTATATCCTTCTACCAACCTTCCTATCTTATGTTTCTTGTATTTTTTTTCCATTTTCATTCTTCATTCCTTTCTTCCTATCCTGTTCATTTCCTTTATTTTCCAATCTCCATTTACGATGTATGTCACTTCAGGTCAAAGGCCCACATACATCCCCTATTTACAAAGTATGTCACCTAAGGTCAAAGGCCAACATACTCACCCTATACACACATGATAAGTATGTCACCTCAGGTCAAAGGCCCACATACTTACCATATTCACAAAGTATGTCACCTCAGGTCAAAGGCCAACATACTCACTCTATACACACATGATAAGTATGTCACCTCAGGTCAAAGGCCCACATACTTACCATATTCACAAAGTATGTCACCTCAGGTCAAAGGCCAACATACTCACTCTATACACACATGATAAGTATGTCACCTCAGGTCAAAGTCCCACATACTTACCATATGTACAAAGTATGTCACCTCAAGTCAAAGGCCAACATACTCACCACTTCCAAACAATCATAATAAGTAACAAATATCCATATACAATACTAAGCACATCATTCCTAATAATCTCACATAAACCATCTAGTAAATAAACACAATTACAATTCACAACACTTAAACACTTAGAGCAGCAAATGAACAGTTCACAATGATTATCAAGAATACACCAAATATATATATAACAATTAGCAACAACTCACATAAGCACTTAAAATATCCTACACATTAGCATTAAACAATTATTATCAAGTAGCACCTATAATAACATATAGTAGTAAGATCATGCATTTAGCTAGTTCAATTTATTGGTTTGCCTAATCATATTATATTTCCTATTCCCTATCATAGAGTTACACTAAGTTCGTTTCTAATATTACCATTATTTTCTAACTTAGGTTTCCTATTCCTTATACTAACACCTAACTCTTAGCAAACATTATATACATACTATAAACTATTCCCCAGAGTATGGTAATACTCACTAATACCCACTCCTTACCTCAACTCTTAGAGATAAGGCGGTTACACTTGCTTTAAGCTTGAGAGTCTTGCCACCAATTGAGTTATGACCCGAGAGAAAAGTGAGGAACCTAATATAATAGCCATAACAAGAAGAGTTAGCATTTATGTCATAGCCTCTTGCCAAAACTCAAGAAAATGAGAAGCTTCCATGGACTAGAGTTGAAAACCACCATGGAAGACAAGAGAGAGAAAGGGAAAACGAGTTTGGAGAGAGAAGTTTGAAAGCTCACCAGGATTGACTAGCACCGGTAAGGTTTAGGATCTTTCAAAAACACAAGCATTCATGAACAAGAAGCATCCCAATGCTTAGTTGATTAGAGCAGACACAATTCCTACTAAATGCCCCACAATCAACTTCTTCCATGAATCGACTAAAAAGATTAAGAAGGAAGAAGTCCACATTAGTTCCAAGATTTACCCAACTACCAAATGTGAATGGTACGAAAACTTGCCGTTGGCTGAGTCAATTATTAAGATGTTTGGTCTCAACGCAGGGATTTTACAAATTCGGCAAAACCGGCTATTCTTATGAGTGGTTATCTAAGAACCGGGAAAAGATTCGAAGCAACTGTCAAATTGCTTCAAGATTGATTTAGTTGATATGATGGTTAAGAATAACTTTTGGAGAGCGGTCTTAACTCATCCAAGGGATTAGCACTTAGCTATACTACTTTGGAACAAGTAGCATATACCAAGACTTCTTTTCTTTAGAACTATTTTCTATCTACTCTCTAACTCTATATGAAGCTTTTGAACGAATGTTTCGGGGTAAGGTTGGCTTCACTTACAAGAATTATTTTCCTTGGATGTCACTTCTTTGGTTGTCTACTTTCACTTTAAAGGTTACAATGATAGCATTTATTGATAGATGCAAGAATTGAGGTGATCAATCCCATCCTCACGTCTACCAACAACACATCACTGTCGGGTTCTATCAGTAATGTCATCATTTAACAAATGCAAGGATTAGAGTGATCAATTCTAACCTTACATTACATCAAATAACAACATCACAACATAATATTGGTTACTTGATACTAGAATTCTCAAACTGAAGAATTCCTTATAAGGTCTTTCATACATTCTCTATAAGAACAGGATTATATTTGGAAAGGCAAATCCAAAGTGTTTTAAACACTTCTATCCTAAAACATTACTAGTTCAATATTTAGCTAACAGAAGAGCAATCTAACTTCACAACTTCGAATTTAAAAGCACTTCGTATGGACTTGCCAAACGTTAGTTACCTGCAACCATATCAACTGCTTAGCCAGAGTGAACAGACCAATAAGACTCAAATACTAAGTAAATACATAGTACTATAATTATCTTATTATAATCCTAAACTATTACTATGAGCATCAATTACTCGCTAGGTGAGTAATCATTTGGAGTTTGTACAACTCCATGGCCGAGGAGAAACTGCTCTGATACCAAAACGTAACACCCTAAATAATGACCCTTAAATACCCATAATAAAATAGTGAATTTAAATTTTTCTGATTAATACCATTTTAACTTATGAAAATCTCTATCAAAACAGACAGAGTTTGCTTTGTAATATGGACATTTCAAAAATGAGTTATTTTCCTGTAAACCTGTTAATTTAATAATTCAAGTGAAATCAGAAAGCCATCAGGGCCAAACCATATATTAAAGAATTTATATCAGAGTTTCAGTGCGGCGGAAAATTATAAACCAATACAAGTTTTAGCAGTTATTTAAATTCCATAAAATTCTCCAAAATTACTCCCTTCCCACAAGGAGTGGTCCTGACTATACCCCAAAATGATGTTTTTCAGTACATACACCTAATCATCATCATATACAAAAATCCCAAAAGTAGTCAGGACGAGACACACGACTCAACTAATATGACTTACTCTCCCTGTGAGGGAGAGCGAACCTGCTCGGCCGGGGGCTGTGCTAGCTCAATCGCAGTACCTGTGGAAATAGTAAGGAGTGAGCATTACACATAAAATGGGAAAAGCAGTTTCCAATGACATAATAACCGACTAAGTCACACACAATCACCACATAGTTCAATCAATTTCACAACAGCCCCATTCATACCAACATGCATCAATATTCCAATTCCATTATTTTTCCTAAGTTATAGTTCATTTTACCTATCCGACTAATCCACCTATGCTCCTATTCCCTTTTCCTTTTACCCATTAGTTGCCTAACTATTTAATTTGTTTTACATACCCGGTTGTTCTATTATTACTAGTACATTTCTAATACAATCCCAAATTATCTTATTATATCCTTCTACCAACCTTCTTATCTTATGTTTCTTGTATTTCTTTTCCATTTTCATTCTTCATTTCTTTCTTCCTATCCTGTTCATTTCCTTTATTTTCCAATCTCCATTTACGATGTATGTCACCTCAGGTCAAAGGCCCACATACATCCCTATTTACAAAGTATGTCACCTCAGGTCAAAGGCCAACATACTCACCCTATACGCACATGATAAGTATGTAACCTCAGGTCAAAGGCCCACATACTTACCATATTCACAAAGTATGTCACCTCAGGTCAAAGGCCAACATACTCACTCTATACACACATGATAAGTATGTCACCTCAGGTCAAAGGCCCACATACTTACCATATTTACAAAGTATGTCACCTCAGGTCAAAGGCCAACATACTCACCACTTCCAAACAATCATAATAAGTAACAAATATCCATATACAATAGTAAGCACATCATTCCTAATAATCTCACATAAACCATCTAGTAAATAAACATAATTACAATTCACAACACTTAAACACTTAGAGCAGCAAATGAACAGTTCACAATGATTATCAAGAATACACCAAATATATATATATAACAATTAGCAACAACTCAGATAAGCACCTAAAATATCCTACACATTAGCATTAAACAATTATTATCAAGTAGCACCTATAATAACATATAGTAGTAAGATCATGCATTTAGCTAGTTCAATTTATTGGTTTGCCTAATCATATTATATTTCCTATTCCCTATCATAGAGTTACACTAAGTTCGTTTCTAATATTACCATTATTTTCTAACTTAGGTTTCCTATTCCTTATACTAACACCTAACTCTTCGCAAGCATTATACACATACTATAAACTATTACCTAGAGTATGGTAATACTCACTAATACCCACTCCTTACCTCAACTCTTAGAGATAAGGCGGTTACACTTGCTTTAAGCTTGAGAGTCTTGCCCCCAATTGAGTTATGACCCGAGAGAAAAGTGAGGAACCTAATATAATAGCCATAACAAGAAGAGTTAGCATTTATGTCATAGCCTCTTGCCAAAACTCAAGAAAATGAGAAGCTTCCATGGACTAGAGTTGAAAACCACCATGGAAGACAAGAGAGAGAAAGGGAAAACGAGTTTGGAGAGAGAAAAGAGGAAATCCATGGCATTAAACACTTACTTGGAGTGAAGAAGGAAGGGATTTGTTGATGGAATGAAGAAATCCCACTTGCTCTTGGTGGATTTGATGATAGAGAATGGAACCCTAGGGGAGAGAGGAAGAGAGAAACGAATTTGGGAAAGAAAGAGTGTGTGTTTTGCTTTTATTTTTTTCAGCAGCAGCACGATTTAATCGATTAAATTGCAGCTTAATCGATTAAGATGCGATTAAGAGGCGATTAAGCTGCACAATTTTGCAGTATCCAAACTTTGAAAGGCCATAACTTCTTCGTTACCCGTTGGATCTTCCTCAAATTTTAAAGCAAGCTTCCCCACATACTAATCTTCACTTCCAACGGTGGAATTTGTGTTTAGAGTTGTAAATCTTTTATTTTGAATTTCCTAAGGTTCTATGTTTTTAACCCTAGTTCTACATGTATTTTTGGCTAGATTCTAACTTATATCTCCATTTCTTCTACCCTAAGACCATCCCAACATAGATTATAATTGGAATTAAATTTGGGATGTTACAATCGCCGTCCTCCCTTGTCGTCAAAGCCGCACACCACACGTGTTCCTCTCTCTTCCCAGTCGCGAATCGCGACTCTCTTTCTCCCTCTACCGCTAGGTGTTGCTGCTGCCATGGAGGTCACGCCGCCGCCGTTCGTTGTTGCGGCCTTCAATCGCGAACCGAACCGCCACCAAAGACGCCACCGGCGCTAGCCATCACGTGAGTCGCTACCCGAGGCCATATCTTCGCCTCCTTGAGTTGCTGGTGTCTACTGTGGGTGCAAGTCGAGCCGCCAGCCTCCGTCTTGCTGGGTGGTTGTGTTAATGATTCAGACCCGTTTGCGATGAACCGAACATAGGTGGAGGCTATGCACCGAACCCTCTGTTCCTTCAAAATCGAAGATGAGGGTAAATCTCTAATACTCTCTTAATTGCTCTGTGTTGCTTTTTAATGATAATGATAATGATAATAATATTAATAGTAATAATGTTGGTAATGATTTTTATAGTGATAGATTGCTTTGGAACTTTATTATTGTTTTGGAACTAAATTGGTATTATACTTTACATTGATTTGAAAAATAATGCTATTGAAGATGATTTTAATGGGTTAATATGGTTCGTAATTATATCGAATTAACCGTTATGCCGAATAATGAGTTTTTTAAAAGTATATTTTGGTTAAATGTGTGGGTTCCTAAGTAAGTGAGCTGTCGCTTAGCTTGGTTGAATTGTCCCTAAGCTAAACGACACCTCTTAATTAGGAAATTGATATAATCGACATAATGTTAATTCGAGTTAGGACGTTGAACATTAATTTCAAACTGAAGGGAAGTGAAACTGTTTTAATGTTATAATTATGAATTGGACTTATTTTGAATCAAGAACACTTTCTTTTAGTTTGGAATTAATAGTGTCAAATAACAACCTTTGATTTTGTGGTTTCAAAACTAAAACTAATTAACTTTAATGAATTTCTGGTGATTATGTTAGTTTCGAAAGTTAAGCGTATCTTCAATAAAAAGCGATACTATTTTATTGAGAAGACAATGATTATAATTTGAAATCCTATGTTATGTTGGTTCGTAAATTATAATTAAATGATTTTGTAATTTGGAAAACCTACGAAATACTTTACTTTGAAATATATTAATTATTGTGATTTCACATTGAGTCGCTTTTGGCGCATTAAATGATTGCTATATGATTTAATAATATAGTTAGATCTACGAAGGAGCTTTAGGACAACGCGAACGATAGCAAAGGGCCACGACCTGTTCGAGAATTGGTATAAGAAAAGGAGTGCGTTTGTGAAAAACTAAGAGTTAAAGCAATTGCAGGTAAGGGGTTCTTTGCCTTGCTTTAGGGAGTATTTTCTAATTAGCTCATAGTACTTGCTAAGAGTATATGTATATGTTTGGTTTGAAATTTAGATAGTTATTATAGGCTTAACGATCAAGAATGAAATTAAATGAAATAGTTGTTAAATTGATATATGTGATAAATTTTGTATGCTAAGTGCTAAATGTCATTATTTATGCCTAATTATTGAAATATATGGAGACTTGGTTAGTAACTAGAAATGATTATATATGATAGTTGTTATGTATGTTAGAAAAAGTATAGAGTTATGTGCTAGATTTAGATTAAAAACCCTAAAATAGATAATATTGTATAAAGTATTTAAATATGATATTTGTGTGCTAAAATATGATATTGTATTGCTCTAACTGTATGGAAACTTAGTAGTATAATTGGATAAAGTAAATATTAATTCTATGACATTGATTGCAAGACTTTAAAATATTGTGGTGCATTTTCAAAAGACTAATGGTAAATTAATTAAAAGAGCCAGTCTTGTAAGACGTTGTCCGGGTTGTGGGACTGTACGCTTAGACTGGTGTGAATCAAGTCGTGTAAGACGTTGTCCAGGTTGTAAAACTCAAAAATGAGTTATTAAGTCGTGTAAGACTGGTGTGAATCTGGTGTGAAAGCTAGTAAATAAAGCAACGTTACAAAACTTTTATTTGAAAATAAGCATTCGTTTCATCTCAATAATTTGAAATCACTTTGGGTTTTAAACTCACAATCAAAATCAAGTAAAACATTCATTTAATAAGACGTTTAGAAAATTAAAACTTAAAATACTCTTTTAAAAAATTTGCTAAAAACATAATTAGTTCTCTGATCTCTTTAAAAGCCACATTTATCTTAAGGGTTTTTAAATATAAAACTCCTTTAAGTTAAAACCATGCTTTAGAAGTCATACAAAAATCTTTTCAAAACAATACTTTTTCAATAAATCAAATCACTTTATTTCTTTCAAAAACCGAATTAGATTAAAGAAAATAACACAAGGTTTAAATCAAAACCTTTTGCAAATATCAACATTCAAATCATTTTCAAACACACATATTGAACATGTTAAATCATTTATAATTCATGCATGTATAGAAAACAAGAATCAAACACAAACTCCTATTATTTTCTATACATGGCCGGATCTCCTTCTATATAAGATAAGACTATATTCACAATTTCAAACACACATACAAAACATGCACATATGGGACATAATCATTTAAACACATTATCCTACTTTAAACATCACAACCGAAAATAATTATTAAAAGAAAAGAAATATCTTCAATTACATTCATGCAAACATCTTTCAAATCAATTAGCTTTATCCCTAAATTAACATGCAAATGAAAATCAATTTATTTCTTTTATTTCTCGCTCAAACCGAATTGGACATAGAGAAATAATCCAATCACATACCAAACCAATCTTATTCACTCAAAGCTAACTCAAACAATAACACACATGAAAATAAAATAGCTTAAGTAAAACTTGTTCCTAAAACCGAATGGAACAAAAAAATCACTTTTTAAGTCTTTAATCAAAAATTTAGATTTTCACATACTTGAAATCCATAGATCCATCAATAAAACACACATGCAAAACAAAACAAACAAACTTTAATATTTATAAGGACAAAACCGTGAGCTCCATACAAAATTCATCAAATTTTAATTTTGTTTCTTTAAATAAATTTGTCATAATAACATCAAGTGTCATATCAAGATCTTTCACCTCCAAAATTTTCATGCATGTGCTTTAAAGCTTTAAATCACATAAATCTCATCATGCATGTAACTAAAATAAGGATCAAACATGATTCCCTACTTTTCCTAGGTTTGGCCGAATGACAAAAATGCACAAAGGTAAGATCTTGGGTTTTATTTTCACATGCAAAGCTTCAAAACAACATTTTCTTTTCAATCATCAAGAAATCATCATCACACACATAAAGTCTTGTTTAAAAATCCTTTTTGTACCAAAAATCATTTTTAAAACTTATTATCATAATTTTTCTCCTTGAAATCGTGACATGCATCAAAGAAAATTAAGACTTGTTACTCAAAATCAACACACAAAGCTCAAGCTTCATACCTTTGCAAAGATCTACCATAAATCAAGACATGCAATAGAAGATCAAGGTAAAAACATAAACTTAAACACAAACTCAAACAAAACCGCGAAGAAGAAATTTTACAAATTAAAGATCAAAGCTTCCAAGCATAAATATTCAAGATCAAGCCATAGAAATTACATGCAAAGCATTTAAACTTCAAGATCATGAGAAAATAAATACATGCATCACAAAATTTAAATTTAAACAAAGTCCATCACAAAGTTCTTTACAAAATTAAGATTATTACATTAAAACTTTCTTAAACAACTACCTTAAACAAAATCCTAATCTTCAAGCTTCAAATCTCCTCTCCTTCTCCTAAGATTGCTTCGGCCTTCTTTCTCTAAGGGTTAAGGGTTGGTTTTTCTTCTTAATCTTTGAAGAAGGATGTGATTGAAGGAAGGAATCAAGGGTATTTGGGTTGGAAGTTTGGGGTTTTCACTCTTCTTTTTTTTCCTCTCCTCTCTCGGCCATTCTCTCTTTCTAAGGTCTCAAGAGCTTTGGTGGTGCTCTTGGGACTAAAGTGTTTGTGTTGGTGTGAAAATGTGAAGGAAATGAAGGTGAATCAAAGCCAACCCACACACACACACATACGGTTCATATAGGCAAAGCAAAGGGAATGGAATTTTCCTTTTCAACCCTCGGTTTAGGCTATGGGTTCAAGGGCAAGTTGGTCCACTCCAATTGTTGCATGGGAAAGGTTTTGTCCAAAGGGAGACAAGATGGAAGGAAAGTCTTCCTAGGCACCATGACTCACACCACCTAGGTTTCCACTTGTTTTCCATTCAAATTTTCTATTTAATTTTCACTTCCTTAATGAATAAGAAAATGCTCTCCTACTTGGTTCCTCTCATCCTCTCACGGCCGAACAATCACATGCACACATACACATAATTTTCATTTCATGTTATCATAGCAAACACATAGCATTAAAGCATGGGATGATGCATATACTTAACACATACTTAAACATGCATCTAACACTTTGACACATCATGTTTTCTACTCAAACACACGACACACACATACATACATCATACATGCATCATACAATTCATACATTTCAAATTTATCATTCAATTTTATTTCTTAAGATAAGAAAACACACATTCATATGTCAAAAATTCCAAAGATGCAACTTTAAAGAAAATCAATTCACTTCATCAATTTAATTTCAAAATAAGCTTATCTTTGAAATAAAATCTTATTTTCACACAAATCAAAAACTTTCCAAGAAACCATTTATTAAAAACCTCAAATCAATTAAAAAGAAAATTTGTTTCTTTGAGAGGTCTCAAATGACAAGATCATAACTTGGTTTTCATGAAATCAAGCTCAAATAAAAATCATTTGCTAAAACATTTTTTTTTTAAAATCCTTCTTAAATTCTCAAAAATTCTTTTTAAATAAAACCTCATTGATCTATTTGCGTCTAGAAAACGCGGGATGTTACAATATTCTTCTAAATTAGAGGAAGGAATTAATTGTAATAATAGGGATATAATGATATGTATGTTTTATTTATGTGTTGGTTATGAAATTATTTTGTTCTTGAACCTAGCGTTTTATGTTAGTGATAATGATGTTGCTTGAATGATGATTATATACTTGAATGCTTACTAATTTGGATAAATGAATGCTATTGTTACTATTATTGATATTCTCATACTTGAATGTTGATTATTTTAGTATGCCCAATTACCTTAAGTTAAGAAACCCATCTAAATTGGTATAATTAATTAAAGGCTTGATTATCAAAACCCACTAAAATGAACTAGGAACACATATGATTATGAAGTGAGGTGGACGCTAGGAATTAGGAAAGATGGCGTGAAGGTTCTATGAACTGAAGGACATTTCGTGAAGGTTCATAGAACTGACGAAGGAGAGTATTGTAGTGATTATATTGTGCTAATAAAACAACCGCAGGAACTATTATAGAAGGACTTTGATCCACCAAAGAACCGGGTTCGCTACTCGTGTTGGGGATTGGCCTTGTGCACACTATAATAGTTCTACGAGTCACTTAAATACTTCCTAACAAGTTGAGGATGGTCCCTGCTGTAGCCTATTTTGGGAAAACCACCCGAAATTATACGAAGAACGATTCATGAAGTACTGTGCAAGCATCGGTTGAACGACATTTACTCCTAGTTGATCTTTCCTAAAGTGTGGAGGACGATGTGAGGAAAAAGGAAAAAGGAAAAAGAAAAGGAAAATGGGAAAAGTAAAAGAAAGGAAATGGGTTATGGAGATTTCATTTAATTGTACATAACTATATATTTGTAATTATGTTGCATGCTTTATTATTATGTCTTGTTATTTTTTTAATTGTTTCCTTTGATTTTGAACGAATATCTCACCCTCTGTGTTGTCTATTTTAGGTACACTTAATGGAGATTATCCTGATCTCTCTGTCACTGAGGATGAGTACACTCCTACTAGTGGAGTGTAGCTCTCTATTATGATTATATGATCATAAAAGATGCAACCACTTAATGCTCTTACCACTTTTCTCTTTTGGGAATGTATAAACTGTTAAGATTTTAATGTAATACTTATATTTTTGATGTAAATATGTGGATGTCACTCTTATCTAAATATCCTCCTTTTGTATAGTGATATCCTCTTTTTGTAATGTAAAACCTAAAACTTTTATTTCCATTTGGACTCTGAAACATATGATGTAAAACTTTTATTTTGACAATGTGGTAAAAGGAATCACTAGTACAAAAAACACATTTTAGACTAGTTGATTCAGACCGGTTCCGTGCGGAACCAGTCTCTTTATGACCATTTATTGAAATCAGACTGGTTGCTTGGTATAACCAGTCTGAATTATATATTAAATAAGACTGGTTCTGTGCCGAACCAGTCTCCTTGAGTCAAAAAATTTAAATAAGACTGGTTCCGTTGGTTCAACACGGAACCAGTCTCCTTATGTGCAGTTAAATAAGACTGGTTCTGTGCTGAACCAGTCTCCTTATGGCAGTTTATTTAAATTAGGCTGGTTCCGCATTGAACCAGTCTCTTTTTAATACTATTGAACTGGTCTGATATTCTTCTTCATCTTCTCCACGTCGTGGCCTCTCCTCCCCTCTAAAGTTCAGCCAGCCTTAATACTCTTCAACACAATCTCCCTTTTCTCTCTCTCTTTCTTCTTCGTGTCTCTCTTCCCCAGCTCTCCTAGCCGCCGCAATCAACCCTCGCCAACTCACCAGCCATGGTCGAAGTTCTGCCTCCATCGCCATGGAGTTCTCACTCGCGGTTCTACCATTGCAACCCTTCACTGCCACAAACGAAGTCACGACACCAGCCACCATCGCCACTGCGCCATTCGCATCTCCATCGTCAACCCTCAACTCTAATTTGGTCATTTCGGGAAAGTTGTTATTTTTTATTTTTTTTATATATATAAGATTTACCATTAACAAAGCCTTGTGTTTGTGAACCACACACTCCTTCTCACTGGTTACCTTTGTAGTTTGTGCGTGTAGTTTCTTAGAGAATCAGCTGGTAATGAGCAAAGTCATGGATTTGCAAGGTGTGACCAAGAAGAAGGTAGATCCCGTAATCTATTTCAGCTTTTGGTAACCAATTTTAATTATTATTCTACATTAGGTTTCGTTCTAATGTTGTTAGGGTTCAATTTCTTTTAGGTGTTTTATAACATGTCTCTTCTGAAGGTGCAAAGAAGAAGGAGGTGTGTGAGTTCACGCCCAACGATATGGCAATAGGCATTTTAGTTCTATCTCATTAACGATCCTAGGGTTCTTATGTCCTTTGCGTTAACAGATCCAAGAATTAGTTGAAGCAATTGTTTTGCCAATGACCCATAAGGAGCGGTTCCAGAAATTAGGAGTTCATCCACCAAAAGGTGTAACACCCCGATTCGGCAACTTGAAACCACAATTGCTTAAATTAAATATAGTGGAAATTTGGGCCAAATTTTTTTTAAACATGTGTAACATAGACATGAGAACATTTAAATTTTCGAAACTTGATTACTATTAAAAACTCATGTTCTCACAATACCTAAACTCTTTCAAGTTCCAAACCGAGATGTCACAAGACACCGCACCTTGAAACTTGTCCACCAAAACATCATTTAAACATAAAGGCCCATTTAACTTATTCAAAACATAAGTACTGAAAGTAAACTTTATCCGGGGTACAACATGATAGAGCTATAGTGCTAAGAACTTGCCATGGATTACAATACTCTGAGGGATTACCTATCCACTAGTCATATATACTAAGACTTGCAATCTAATTCTAAGTCTCGATAGATCAAATCTCAATCATCTTCGTCTGTCGGAAGGTCCTCGTGGTCCGGGTGCCAATCCTCATCACTGATACACTCCTCCATGTCGGCCTCTGACCACAGATCGCAATCATCGTCATCTGCCACCTCAGGAGTCTCTTCCATAGAGTTGTCTTGTGCTTTCTTCTCCTCCATCTCTCGGGATATAAGCCTCTCCATGATTTCCTTTCTTCGCCGTTTCATCTCTATGAAGACTATGACATAAGCGGACATAGTTATATTATCTCCTTTCAATGGAGATGCTCCTATCTCCCGAATGAGCTGAAATCTCACGATGTTGTCCATCTAAGAACCATATAGAATTTTTCCAATACAAAGCAGAAGTACAAGAGAGAGTGAGCTACCCAAAACAATAAATGTCGACTGTGTGGAATTATAATAGGCAAATATTAAGACAAAGCAGCTAACATCAAATATATCATAACAACAACATAAACTCACGTTCGATCTTTCGTAATAACATTCTCATTATCTTTTTCTTAAAACTTTCACAATCCTTATCAATTCCTTCCCTCAATCATTATTTCCAAACTTCTCAATTATTTCAGGGATCTTATTTCATATTTGCCTCAATGTCATTCCTGTACTTTTCTTTTAAAACATCTTAATCTTTTAAGTCTTATCATTCCAGTCTACTCAATGATGTGGGGAAATCATCATTGAGGAAATTCAGATCGCGCACACGTCTACATCTCCTCGGTCATCCACCCAACCTAGTCGGAAGCAAACAGGAGTACAGGACCTTTACCTCGCGGGCACGACAGCTGTTTCAACAATCAAATGGCTCCAAGCCAGGAGAACTGTAGAAAACTCGGGTACAGTCTCAAATCAATTAAAATCATATTATATAATCAAGGCTCACTGTAGAAAAACCGGGTACAGTGGCAAAATCACAGATGTCCCGTTCCAGTCCCTCTCACTGTTCAAGATTTGCAATCTAGGGGGCGACAGTACTATTCTAGTCTCGAGTGCAGAACTTACCACGGCTTTGGACCCCAGTCCCTACCACGTTCGTATGCCACATATGGAGTTCGTTCTTCCTAGAAAGTACTCTAGACTTCTTGACGTTTCACCGTCATTGTCCTCCCCTAATGCAATCTCCACCTGAGTATCCGCAGATACCCATGGTACCTTCCTCTCCATTACTTCAACATCACACTCATGACTCACCGCATTAATCCATGTCTTTTAAAGTGTTTTAGAGTTTTAATTAACGCTTTAATCCTAAGGTCGACTCATCCTTGGTGCATCCCTTCAACGAGTCCCGACCACTAATCGTTCAATCCGTTCCCCAAAGATTCACATATGACAGAACTTGAATCACCACAGCATCTTGCATCACATCTCTTTTCTCATGAATCTCATCAGCATTATTTCCATCAGCTATTGCTCAGCAGCATCATCAACATCTTTCTCAGCATCATTTCAGCACTTTCTTTCGCATCGTTGGATATTTCTTGTCACAATCTCAAAATCATCTTTGCATCTCAACTCTTTCTCAAACTCGGCTCGTAACTCTTTTCCAATCATTCTCATATCACTTATCGTTATTTCCTTTCTCAACATCTTATCAAGGCAGCCTTATTCAATAAGGACTTAGGCCCAAATGGGTTTTACAACTTTCTCTTGATACTTTATTACTTTCATAACCTTCATTCTTATTCATCTTTCTTTCCAATTGCAATTCATTACTTCGCGGTTTTATTCACATCATCTCATAATCAAAGCGTACCAACGTTTCTTAAACAATATCACAATTACTTAATCAATAAATAGATCCTTTCGCAAAATAAGAGAATCAAATAGTTCATGTATAATTAACCAAAAAACATGGCATCATGCTAAGCAGCGAGAACATATCAAACTATAAACAACAAACCAATCTCAGCCGTTCGTGTGGATAGCCAGACCATCAAACAATTGCTATCACACTACCTCGCTAAATGAGATCGGAGTCCAATCTTTGAGATGATTGGGCATCTTAATATGTTACCTAAATACCACGACGTCTTAGGGAAAGCCCCTCTCTCACCTCAAATGACGTAGGCCTCCGAGAGCTTTCCAAGATTTCCCAGTCACTAGCCCCGCCTCGTTTCCTTTTCGTCAGTCGCTCGAACTAAAACATTTTTCCCGTGCGTTAGAAACAATTTCAATAAATTCATAATTTCGTTCTTGAAAACACTTTGAAACAATTCCTTTTTGGAAACACATTGCCAATATCCAAAAGATTTCAAATCCAAATCAAATCCATAATTAAAACGGTTTCGAGGAAACTTGAAACAATTTTACAATACTCTCTTTATCAAAATAGAATCCATGCTACTCAATATAAACTTACTTTAAAACGTTCATGTTATAAAAATCATTATCCTTAATCATTAAACAAAATTCAGAACTCAAGAAGATAAAATTCCAGAACCACCTCAAATTCATTTATTTAAATCTCAAACTTTACAATACTATTAAATACTGATCAGAGGATGCCATTTTTGAAAATATCAGATCAATTTAAGTTGCTTAAACCACACTTTCTAATTAAACATTTCTCAATTCTTTTGAAATCCAGACATAGATTTTTCACCAATAATTCTAACAAACAAATTCAAAGATAATTCCAATTCAATCTAGATTTTCCAAAACACACTAACTTAGCATGAAGAAAAACACATTAAATTTTCAAAGCATACACAACTCACATAATGCAAGTCACATTTTGAGTCATTAAAATCATTTATCAAATCAAATTCTCTATAGACCACTCAATTACTCTTAAGAAAATAATTCAAACTTAACCTCTTAATTAACTCCACAAAGACCGAATTACCCTTGGTCAACAGTTTCTAATCACTAATAAATTTCAAAAATTGAAATCATAGAATTAACATCATGAAAATTCCTTTTTACATAACCAAATCAACTTATTTATTTTTATCTCTAAAAACCGAATATAGTACAGAAATCAACACTTCATTTCCATATAACATCATGCACATAAAGACATAGTCATCATTAGGGGTCATTTCATGAAGAAAATATTCCAACCATTTGAACATGCATTGGCCGAATCATACATATACAATCTTGCAAAGATGTGATACACAATTAAAGACATAAAATAATGAAATCACTTTCTTTCTTTTGGGACTAAAAACCGTGAGCATTCAAGAAGAAAATTTAACAATTTTTAATTCATTTTCTAACTTAAATCAAAACAACAATTTAAGTCACAAACATCTCAAAGTTTCATTTTTATTTTTCTTTAAACTTGATTATTTCATGCATGTACTTCTAAGCTCTTAGATTCAACTACTTTTATCATGCATGCAACCTAAATGATGATTAAACACAATTTTCTACTCCTCTTCCTCATGGCTGAATATCATCATGCAAAAGACAAGGTTTTTGGTCCATTTTTTCAACATTCAAGAGACACATAATCAAATCAAGGCATGTAGATTTTCAAGGCAAATTTTTCAAAGCATTATTCTACATCACTCACTCACATCAACATAAATTAACATCGTCAAGACAAGATTTTTCTCAAATATTTCTAATAAAACTCAAGCTCATTACCTTTTCTTAAACAAAAACCAAGGTCATTCTTTAAACTTCTAAAAATGACATGCATGTACTTGAAATCATGAAATCCACCCTTTAAAACACACATGCATCAACTTTTCACAAAATAAAAAGCATAAATCCCATTTTTTATCAAGCATGGCCGAATAGTCTTCACAAAAACATAACATGCACAAGATCAAACACTTAGATTAAATCATGTTTATGCTTAAAAATCATTTTAAAGCTTGTTACCCTAATCTTTCTCCAAAACCGTGACAAGCATCAAAGGAAAGCATGATCTTTTTGCTTAAATTTGACATGCAAGATTCAAGATCTTAACTTTTAGCTTATTAAACATGGATCATTACGTGCATGTATTTAAATTACCAAAATCATCATCAAATCAACATGCAAAGCCAAAGATCTCAACTTTATCTTCAAGTAAGCTTAGATCATATATTTGTTCATTAAATAATTTCATGAATACATCATAAATCACGATTTAAGCAAGAAAATTCAACATGCAAGACTAAAGATCTTCACTTTATCATTAATCATAAATTCATTTACCAAATCATCTCATGAAAGCTTCATAAATCACGGTTTGAGTGAGGAAATTCAACATGCAAAGAGATTTATTTTAATCTTCACAAAAATCTCAAGCAAAACTTTAGATCTTTAAGATTTTGTTTGAAAAGCATCAAGATCCTTTATGAAAGTCTTAACTGAATCCAAGTCCATGGTTTTACATATTACAAATCACTTTTAGTCTTAAAAGTTCATAGTCAAGTACAACGTCACATACACTCGTCTTTCAAGCCATAAAAATAAACATGCAAAGAATGAGAAGAAGAAAGATTACAAATTCAAAAGGAAAAACCTAAACTTAACACAATCTCCTTCTTGATCTTCGAATCACCTTCCAAGAAAGGTTGATCTTCTAGCTCCTAGTACTTGGATCTTCAAGGAAAATCTATGATCAAGCTCCAAATCTCCTTCTTCCTCTTCCTATCTCCCACGGCCTCTCTTTCTCTCTCTCTCTCTTTTTCTTTCTAAGAGTTGGATGGACTCTTAGAATAGTGTTTAGATTTAGAAGTGAAAGTGAAGAAATGAGGAAATGAACAAGGGAAATGGACCAAGGCCACACCTATTTATAGGCCAACCATACTCTTCCTCTTTTGCCCTTGGTTTTGGTTTCGGTTCATGCACAATGAGAGGGGCAATTTTGTCCTACTTAAAGTTTGCATGCTAATAATCAAGTCAAGGGGACATAGTGGAGTGAATTAAGGCACTAAGGTCACTTCATGTATGATTATCTCTACTACTCTAAATTTTTCTATCAATCCTATTTTATTAAATTTCCAAATGGTTCCACTTATCCTATAGGTTCCTTGTCCTAAGAATTAAAATCCTAGGCTTACACACACATACATACAAACCGTAGCACACACATACACATATATACACATCTTATCTTTTTATTTCCTAATCACACTCACTTAGAACTTTATGATCACTAATTCACACAAGGATACAAATTTCTTTAAAGAATCGCATTCACACCATTATTCTCATGCATCATTCATCATTCACACATCAAACCAAAAACATATCACATAATAGATTCATGCCATGACAATAATTTTATTTTCTACAAAACACATTTCTTATTAAGGGATTAAACCATCTCAAGTGAAATAATTATCCGCATATAATATACATAGACATAAATATAGCCTCCAAATTATTTTCAAAACTAAGCTTTTCATACACATAAGAGGTTTCCAAAAAGACAAATTCATTTAAGGTTTTCTAGCTACCTTCAATAATCAATATTTCTTAAAATTCGTTCTTCACAAACCCAAGGAATAAATTTTTATAAATCACCCCAGAAAATTCCAAAAGTTACATTTTCAAATTCCTCGTTTCAAGACGATCGTTTTCATATAAAAATCATAAATTTTCGAGTTACGGTTAAGAAGATATGAATTTTCAAAGTTGACATACCCAAGAGGAAATTTATTTCAAATAAAGATAATCCTTTAATAAAATCACAACTCATTTCTTGTAAATCAGGTTATCCCAAACTCAACAAAATCATTCACTTCTCATCCATAAAATACTTTTGTTTATAAAACTCCGTAAAATCAACACCTTATTTCTTGTTCACGTAAAATTCTCATCTGAAAATCCTTTATAAAATAGAACCTCAGGGTTCATTTTGACAAAGTTCATTTACGCACGTATGGGAAAAATACTGGATGTCACAAAAGGAGTGCTTTGCTCTACTTTGTTCATTCTCATCTGAATTATGATTTTTGTACATGAGAGATTTTATAAGAAAAAAATTTATTTTCTATATGTGTGTGTATATATGTATGTACGGTCTTGCATGTGTGTATGCTTGGGACTAGGTGAAAATTTAATTAGTGAAGGAATATGATGATATATGCATGAATGTATGTGTTGGTATGATATGTATGTGCATGTGTGTGTGAAATACCTGTAAGTGTGTGTGCATGTATGTATGTATATATATATATATGTGTGTGTGTGTGTGTGTGCCGTATATGTATGTATGTGTGGGTGTAAGCCTAGAATTTTCCTAAGTGTAGGACAAGTAACCAAATGAACCAAATCCTAACCAAGACCTAACCAAGTTAGTAGAAAACCCTAAGGAAGAGCCAACAAGTCTTTGCACCTAATATGACCCCTAAGCACCTAATCCACCCTATATTGTCCCCTTAGATTTGCTAACCTCCACCCATGCAAAATTTGGAAGAGCCGAATTTACCCCTCCCATTTACACATAAACCTAATCCAACCTGTAACACCCCTCAAATTCCTCGTGTTGTTTTAATCTCTAAAGAGAATTATTTTTGGGAAAAGTATTTTTGAAAGGATATTTTCTTAAATAAATTTCTTTATTCACGTTTTCAAAGTGGTAAATGATTTTAAAGGAATGGTTTTTCATGAAATAATGTTATGAATTTTAAAGTTGAGTTTTTGGAAATGATTATGTGATTAAAATTCTTTTAGTGAAATGATGAATTTTTTCAACAAGAATTATTTGATGAAATGGTGATGTGTTTTTTTAAAAATGTGTGCTTGATATTTTTGGTGTTATTATGATTTTATCCATGAATGATTTTATAAATAAGAAAATTTATTTTATATGTATGTATGCATGTATATGTACGGTTTTTGGATATATGTATGTATGTTTAGGATTATGTGAAAATTTAATTAGTAATAGAATATGATGATAAATGCATGAATGTATATGGTGGTATGATATGTGTATGTATGTGCGTATGTGTTAGGCGTGTGTGTAAGTGTGTGTATGCATGAATATGTATGTGTGTGCCGTGTGTGTGTGGGGGAAACCTAGAATTTTCCTTAAGTGGAGACCAAGTAACCAAGTCCTAACTAAGTCCTAACTAAGTGAATGGAAACCCTAATGGAGTGCCAAATAGTCTTTGCACCTAAATGACCCCTAAAGCACCTAGTGTCCCCTACATGTCTCCTAAAGAGATGTTAACCTCCACCCATGCAAAAATAGAGAAGACCGAATTTACCCCTCCCTCCAAAGCTCATGACCGAATTTCATGAGGGCAAAATGGGAAGCCCGAATTGCTTATATAAACCTTGGCCCTTAGCTTCATTTCATTCTCCACTTCATTTTCATTTCACTCTTTTGCCCAAACACCACCAAACACAAGTCCAAGAGCTCATTCAACTCTTAGACTAAGAAAAGGGAAATAGAAATAGAGAAAGAGAGAAAGAAGAAGAGGCCATGAGGTAGGAGAAGGGAGAGGAAGAGGAGATCAAGCCTTAAACCTAGGAGTTCTTTGAAGATCAAGTGCTAGAAGACCTATTTTCTTGGTATAATCGAAGATCCTAGAAGAGTAGAACTAGTCTTGTTTTGTAATTTTGTAATTTCATAATTTTCTTAGAACTAGTCTTGCATGTTCCTTTTATGTTTTGAAAGACGACTTTATGTGTTGATCTTTCTTAACTATGGACTTTTAAAGACTTAAAATTATTTGTAATATGTGTAGCTTATGTTTGATGATTCGGTTGATGATTTTCATGATAGATCTAGATGTTTTTCAAGTTAAATCTTTTAGATCTAAAGTTTTATTTGTGATCTTTGTGAACTTGAAGTATATCTTCTTGCATGTTAGATTTTGATGCTTGAAACCGTGAATCAAAAGGTGTTTATGTGTTTATTTAGTAAATCAATATGTGATCTAAACTTATTTGTAATTTTTGGTCTTGCATGTTGTTTGATGATGACCTTGAACCTTTGCATGTCTTGATTTTTGGTTTGATCTTAAGAAAAAGCTTTGATTTGTGTTTTGATCTTTGACTCTTGTTTTAATCTTTGATTTTGGTTTTGATCTTGATTTTGTTTTGAGTTTAAATGATTTTTGAACAAAGCTTTCTTATTTTCTTTAATTATGTCTCGGTTTTTGGTCCCTTTTCATTCAAAATGATTTTTGTCTTTAAATTGTGTTAGTATGTTTAACCTCATGACTTGATCTACATGATTTAAGTGCATGCATGTTGGTGTTGAGCTTTGAAAAAGTTGTTTTCATGTCCTTTTGAGAAATAAATTGAAAGTGTTTGTGTTGATCCATGATTATTGCATATTTTGTTAGAAAAGCTTAAGATTCATTCTTGCATGTTAAATTTAAATAAAAGATCATGATTTCTTGTATTGCATGCCTCGGTTTTTGAAAGAAAATTATGGAGAACAAAATGATTTTTTTTCTAAATTGAATTATGTTCTATGTTCTTGTGTGATTTTGATTTGTTTTAAGTAAAGAAAAATAAATTAAAGTTTGATTATTTTCCAAGTTAAAGCTCACGGTTTCCTTAAGGAAAAAGAAGAAGTAATTGCATGATTTTGTATGTTCGATGATGCATGAATCTTGTTTTGATTTGTGTGATGATTTTCGGTCTATGCATGTTAATTAGGTTAGAATTCTTTTCCATGAAGTAATATAGGGATAATGAAGGTATTTGATAAAATAACTGATTAGGACTAAGTTTTGTGTTTAAGTGAAATTATGTGTGTGCATTCGGTTTGTGAGCTTAAGCATGTTTTAAGTGTTTTTGTTTTACAAAAGTTAAATGTTTTTGAAGGTAATTGTGTGTTGAATAATTTACTTAAGTGTTTGATTTGTGAAATATTTGCTTATGAATGAATGAATGGTTTGTAATCAAAGTGAATAATTGAATAATTGTTTTGTTTAATCAAAATGTGTGGTTGGCCGTGTGTAATCGTTTTGAACTTAATTTGGTTTGATCTATTTGAATTTGTGAAGTTGTGTTTTAAGATTTGTTTTACAACAAAAACTTGAATTTTAAAGAATTAATATTGAATTAAAGAGTATTTGAAATAAAAAGCGTTTTTACGATGTTTTCGGGTTTTATTAAATTGATTTTTGTGAGACTATTCCTTGCTGCCCAAGTTTATTTAAAATTGTTTTCTTGATTTCTAAATTGAGTTCATGAGACTCAAAGTTTGGGTTTTCAAATGGTAATTGATTTGAGCAAAAACCGGAGTGAAACCGGTGAACTTTTCGGTGTTTTCGAATTGATTTAAATTATTCTATTTGATGTTTTCAAAATGATTTTTAAGTATTTGAAGAAGTAAGAAACGTTTGAGTCATTTTAAGAAAACAATCATATTTTACGATTTCTGACGAAGGATGAAAAATGTTTTCTTAATAAGAGATAGTAATGAAAATGTATTTTAATTAATTCGAGGGATGTTACAGACGAGGGATTAAGGCAGTGGCAGCAATCCAGTTCAGAGAAGACTGCACGTATCTAATCGCTGGACCTCAGGTGAGAGAGTAGCTTTCCTAAGACACCGTGGTAGTAGGTGTTATATTAAGACGTTCCGTATCAGCTCAAAGATCGGAACTCAATGGTTCGGAGTCAGTAGTATAGTGGCAATTGTTTGTCTTGTGTGGCCACTTATACGAAGAGGACAAAGACCACCATGTTGTGTGTGATGTTTGTGTAACACCCCGTCCGAATACCTCATATATGTTTTAATTGGTAAAGAAATCGATTTGAGAAAGTGTTTTCAAAAGGGTATTTTGAAAGAGTACTTTTTGAATTAAATTTATTTTATGATTTCAAATGATAAAGGATTTTAAGGAAAATGATTTTTATGAGAAAACCTTATGAGTTTGAATTGAATTTTTTTAAAGTGGATTATTTAAGTATTTGATATTTTGGTATTTTTAGAAAGTGTGAATTATAAGAAAGAAAATAAAAATGATTTAAGGTGCATGTGTGTGCATATGTGTCGGCCGTGTGTGTGTAGGTGCATGCATGATGCAAGTTTTGACTTTCTTGCACCCTAAGTTAGTAGCCCTAGGTTTAGTTTAGTGTAAAGCTTAGTTAAGGATTTGACCAACCAATAGGAAGGAAGATTAAGCCTAATCTTACTCTATTTGTCTCATGGCTTGGCTTGAGCCATGCAAGCTTTCATGAGGACAAAATTACCCTTCTAGTAACACTCTTGGCTGAATTCCCTCAAGGGCAAGAAGGGAAATGCTTGTGTACTTTCTTATAACCCCAACCGTAGTACTCCCAATTCATTTGCTTCACATTTCATTTCATTTCCCAAACACTTTTCCTAAGAGTATCATCAAACTCTTAGAGAGACATAGAGAGAGAGAGAGAACCCGAGAGCTTGGAGAAGAGAGGAGGAAGAAGATCAAATCCAAAGCCTTAGGATTCTTGAAGACTAAGTGAAGAAGGTTGAAGATCCTTTCTTTTTCTTTGGGTTACTCGAAGATCATAGGATGTTAGTGGTAGTTCTTGATTTTCTAAGACTTGTAAAGTTCCTTTGTTGATGCATGTCTAATTTCATTTTAGATCCATGTTTGTAAGTGCTTATTTAGCTTTTATCTTTAGTTTCAAAGACCAAACAAACTTGTAGAACCCAAAACCATGGACATTATCATTCGGTCATGCATAGAAAATTAGGTTGTGATGATTTTTATTTCATTTTGAGTCCATGCATGTTAGTTTGATGCTTGTTAAAGTTGATCTAAATGGTTTTCATGCTTTGATTTCAACTTTGATTTTTCTAAAGCTTTGATCTTTGATTTTTATCTCAAAAGGCTTTGATCTATTACTTGATCTTGAAAAAGAATTGTTCTCTTGCCTTGATTTTCAATAGCTTTGATCTTGAAATTTGATTCGTGATTTTTGAACTCAAAAGTTTTGTTTCTTGACTTGCACGTCACGGTTTTGAGGAGAAACAAAGGAAAACAATTTTTTTCAAATGATTTTTGCTTTGATCTAAATTTATGTGTTTCAAAGCTAAGGATTTAAGTTTTTCACTTGATTTTGTGGATGTATTTTTCGGTCAAGCTTTGAAAACAAAAGATCATGGTTGTTGTTCATGAAAAGTTTCTTGCATGTGTTTTCTTTTTGATTTATATGATTTTTGAGGCACATGCAAAGGAAAATGAAAATGAAATTGTGTTTGAAGTGACTTGTAGGTCACGGTTTTGGTAAGAAAAAGGGAGTGTTATTTTTCTAAAAACCATGTATTTTAAAGTGCATGTTTTTGGTTTGCTAAATTAAAGGTTTTGGCATGAAAGGAAAATGCATCAAAGACTTGTTTTTCTCTAGTGATGGTTCGGCCTAGTGTAGGTCTAGTAGGTTGAATAGGTTAGATTCTTTTTGCAGGTAATTGTCTCTTTGAAATGATTGTGTTTTATGACTTTGTTTTAAGAAAAATTATTGTGTTGTTTTGGTATGTTCAATTCGGTTTTGACTAAGAACATAAGTAAATTTATTTGATTATTTCTAAAAGTATTTTCATGATTTGATTTCTTTTATCCTTTGCTGCCCAAAACTTTATTTCAAAGTATTTCAATTTTAAAGGTGTTTTTGAGTTGTGAAAAATGTGGGTTTCAAGTGTTAGGTGATTTAAAAAAAGTTAGAATGAAAATTGGGGATTTTTCAATATTTTTCAACTTGAAATGGTGGCTGGACTTTTCCATACCGCCACACAAACCATTTGTTTTATTTATTTTAATGTGAGGTTTTCAAATGATTTTCAAAGGATTTCAATTATAAGAAAAGATTGAAAGTGGTTTTGATAATCACTTGTATTTTAAGAAAAGAATAAAGAAAGTAAAGGATTTCCTATTCAAGAGATCAAATTGTGATTTTTAGTTGAAATGATTTTTGATAAAAGTGTATTTATTTACCTCGAGGTTATTCAGTCGACGGTGGGAACCATTCTCAAAGAGAAGCTAGAGATCTCCAAGGTCAAAGTGTTTCTCTTGCTGGATTAAGAGGTGAGTGAGAGTGTGGTGAACCCGTAACATAGTTGCTCGGATGGTGATGACATGAGTTTTCTGCAATATGTTCTGTTCTATATTTCTTTGATTCGATGCATGTCTATTTCTATTTTATGTTGGTCTCTTTACCATTCTCTTGTGAAAGTGCTATAATTCGTGTGATGAGTCTGGATGTCATTGTGATTGGTTATGAGAAATTAAAAGAGAAAGTAAAGTATGATGATGAGTGAAAAAGCAATGTTTGGTGTGATTCAAGGGAAATGTTGAGGAGTGACAAAGTGTCGGATAAAGAGACGTGCTCGTGGAGCCGAGATCATGTTAGTGAGTACCAAGGCAAGAATGATTGTGCAAAAGAGCTATGTGATTGTATGTGAGAATGATGGGATGAAATTGTGCCTGAGTGGCTTGAGAAAGTAATGGTTTGATTTTGTGAAAGTGAGGAAAGATGTGCTCATTAGTGGTCGGGTCTTGTCGAAGGGATGGACTAAGGGCAACCCGATCTTAGGTTAACTAAAGATGCTACAAGACTTTAAAAGATTTTAAAAGACGTTAAAAGACATTAATATACGCGGTGAGGTATATGAGCGTGAAGTAGTGGAGAGGAAGATACTATGGGTATCTGCGGATACTCAGGTGGAGATTGCATGAGGGGAGGGCAAGGACGGTGAAACGTCAAGAAGCCTCGAGTATATTTCTAGGCGGGACAAATCCCACAAGTGGCGCACTAACGTGGTGGGGACTGGGTCTAATGTCGTGGTAAGTACCGCATAGCTAACTAGAAATGATACTGTCACCCCCTTGAATGCAAGCCTACAACAGTGAGAGGGACTGAAACGGGGCATTGTGTTTTGCCACTGCGTGGACAGTGAGCCTCGATATTATTGAAATGATTTGAGGACGAGATCCTCCTAGTCTGGGACCATTTGTGTTGAGACAGCTGTCGTGCCCGCGTGGTAAAGGTCCTGTACTCCTGTTGGCTTCCGACTAGGTTTCGATGGAGACCGAGGAGATGTGGAGAGTGCGATTTTCCTCATTGATGGTGATTCCCCTACCTCATTGAGTGAGCTGAGATATGATAAACCTTAATAACCAAAGAGTAAAGATAGAATTAATGATGAAAAAGATTGATAAGTATGATGTTCAGCTATGAGAATTGTGTTTTTAATTGGTGGTTTATGTTTTATTTTTATGCTTCTTATACCATAATCCTTGTTATATTTTGCTACTCGCTTTGCTACCCTATTCTGTCTAATTATCATGTTCTGAGTATTCTATACGCCCTGAGTACCTTGTCTCATTCGGTGTACTTGTCAAGTGTCATTGTCGTTTGTTCTTCTTTTTATCGAGTCTACCTTGAGACCTTTCGATCAACTTGTTAGTGTATGGCACACTAACTCTCTCCTACCTGGTTGTTGTATTGGCATCCGCCGATATTGCAACGGGTAGATGGCGTATCATGTAGCAATCCACATGTGGCCTCTTCAGGGAGGAGCATGGGAAATGGTTCCTGAAGGTTGGATCTGGAGAGGAGAAACTCGATTGGAGATCGACGATCCTAGACACATTCTACGAGGAGCGAGCATGGACGTGCACGTGGGACAAATCACTCTCCGTGACTATCAAGATGGTGGACCGAGGGAGTATCACGAGTTTGGTGGTGATCCTGCAGAGGCCACATGTGATTCCTCAACCAATGGAGGAAGAGGACGCTAGTGATTCCGATCACGAAGCGGAGGCGGATTCGAGTGAAGATATGGAGACGGACGCTAGTTCCGCTGAAGAGTGATTTCCTGTTGTCTGTGTCTAAAGGATGTTGTGTGTCTAGGATCTGAGTTCCAGTCGAGGATTATCTTGCGATGTACTACAGATGTAATCAGCTACTTTTTATTTTGGTTTGTAATCTCTTTTGTAATGATGGCCTACTTTTGGAAAACCTTTGGAGTGTGACTCCAGTGCTTGTGGCTCATGCTTTTCTTTTAAATAAAAACAGTTTTATATTTCAATGATGATGCTTTGAGTGGAGAGTTTCGAAAGTGACAACTCGATTTTCGAAGGGTGGAGCTAATTGTTAATGAATTCATGCTTTTAAAAAAAAGGCCTCATTTTTGCAAATAAAATAGAATAATTCAATTAAGATTTCGGAAGCGAAAATCGGGCTGTTACAGAGGTGGTATCAGAGCAATGTTAATCCTCAGTGGCCTTAAGCCCAGTCTCGTGTGCTTACTCTATGTACTCTGTGTGTCTAGAGTCTAGGATTCTTTGTTATCGTGCGTTGAACCTCTTTCTGCTTTATTTTAAGATGAGTCGTACGCGTGGGAGACCTTCCGGTTCAAGTTCGCGAAACCCTGGTGAGGATGCTGATCACCCGGATGCGACAGATTTCATGACTCGGATGGCGGCAGTGATGACGGGAGTCAATGACAATCTTCAAGCGTTGCATCGTCAGGCGCAACAGAATTTCAACGTTCAACAGCAAGCTCAAAATTTGGAAGCCCAAGGCTACAAGGGATTAGATGAGTTTTGTCGTCGCAACCCGAAGGAATTTGCGGGAGGCTTTGCTCCGGACGCAGCTGTGGAATGGATAGAGGATTTAGAGCGTATTTTCGGGGGTATGGTGCAGTGTAACGATGAGCAGAAGTTGGCATATGCTGACGAGAGAGGCTGCAGCATGGTGGTGCGTGACTAAGCAAGTGATGATGAATCTGGGAGAAGCGCTGACATGGGAGACTTTTAAGCAGAGGTTTCTTGAGAAGTATTTTCCGTTGTATTTGAGGACTGAGAAGGAGATGGAATTTCTAAGGTTGAGTCAGGGGAATTTGTCGATTGATGAGTATGCTTCGAAATTCGAAGAGCTAGTTAAGTATGTATATGCTGGAGGGGAGAATGAGCGATCGAAGTGTGCTAAATTTAGGGATGGTCTTAAGCCTGAGATTAAGTTGGCTTTTTCTCATTTAGAAATAGATAATTTTGCAAGTTTGGTGAATCGTTGTCGTATGTACGAAGGAGGTTTGAGAGCAAGAGGAGCGGCTGAAAGGGTAGTGAACCCTTCTTCATCTCATGGACCGGTTCGTAATTTTCCTTTTCATAAAGATTCTGGTGGAAGGTATAGGACTCCGCACCCGTATTGTGGATCCAGTGGGAGGAGAGATCTACGTTTTGGAGGAAGCGGACACGGTGAAGGCTTCGGAGGCGGTAGTAATCGCAGTGGAAACCGTGGGGGCAGCAGCTATGGAGGGAATCGCATGGATCATAGTGGTGGTAATCGCAACAACTTCGGCGGAGTGAGATCAGGGAACGTACCTCCTCGTTGCAACAAGTGTGGTCGTAATCATTTTGGTCCAATGTGCCCAACGAGGAATCTGAACTGTTTCAACTATGATAAGCCTGGTCATATTGCGAGAGATTGCAGGGAGCCTAAGCGAACAACTAATTCGGGGAATGCTAATCGTCCTACTATGCCCGGTAGAGTGTTCACGATGAGCGGAATTGAAGTTGCGAATGCTGCTAATCTTATCCAAGGTGAATGTTTCATTTATAAGAGTTCCTTGTTAGTATTGTATGATTCGGGTGCTACTCATTCCTTTATTTCCCATGATGTGGTGAATAGATTAAATTTGAAAGTAGATGTTTTACCCTATAACTTGATTGTTTCTACCCCTACTGATAAGCCTATGATAGTGACTACTTATTGTCCTAATTGTCCCTTAGAGATAGAAGGTAACACTTATCTTGTTGATTTGATTCAACTACCCCTTTCCCAAATAGACATTATACTAGGAATGGACTGGCTTACTAGGAATCATGTTCTTCTGAACTGTTCCGAAAAATCGTTAGTCTTTAGTGAAACCCAATCTTCTTTGCCCTAACCCAATGACCTTGAGCATTTATCTGCCAAGCAAATTCGAACTTCATTGAAAGGAGGCGCGGTAGCTTACATGTTTCTGGCTTCGTTGGACGTCAAAAAGGACAAGGAACTGCACGAATTACCCGTAGTTCGGGATTTTCCCGAAGTTTTTCCGGAAGAGATACCTGGTTTACCGCCAATTCGAGAAGTGGAGTTCTCAATTGACGTGATACCTGGAACTGGACCGATTTCCAAAGCACCTTATAGGATGGCTCCGGCGGAGTTAGCCGAATTGAAGAAGCAATTGGAGGAGATGTTGGAAAAGAAGATGATAAGACCTAGTGTTTCACCCTGGGGAGCACCGATTTTGTTCGTCAAGAAGAAGGATGGTAGTATGCGTTTGTGTACGGATTACCGACAACTGAACAAGGTGACGATCAAGAACAAGTACCCTCTGCCCAGAATTCATGACTTGTTGGATCAATTGAAGGGAGCGACTATATTTTCCAAAATCGACCTTAGATCGGGATATCATCAGATAAGAGTAAAGGAGGAAGATATTCCCAAGACTGCTTTCAGAACTCGTTATGGTCATTACGAGTATCTGGTTATGCCTTTCGGTATAACGAATGCTCCTGCGATATTCATGGACTACATGAATAGAATTTTTCATCCTTACTTGGACTCATTTGTTGTCGTATTTATCGACGATATTTTGATTTATTCCAAGTCTAAGGAGGAACACGCTGAGCATTAAAGGACAATCTTGACAATGCTAAAGGACAAACAGCTCTATGCTAAGTTGTCGAAGTGCGATTTCTGGCTGGACTCAGTGCATTTCTTGGGCCACGTGATCTCGAAGGACGGAATTGTTGTGGATCCTGCAAAAGTAAATGTTGTGTTGGAATGGAAGACACCAACGTCTGTGACGGAGATCCGTAGTTTCTTAGGACTAGCGGGGTATTATCGTCGATTTATCGAAGGATTTTCTCGTTTATCTTTGCCTTTGACGAAACTGACGAGGAAAGGACAACAATTCGAATGGTCGGTGAAGTGCGAGGAGAACTTCCAAGAATTGAAGAGGAGACTGACAACCGCCCTAGTGTTAGTTCTACCGGATACGACAAAGTCTTTCTGTGTGTATTGTGACGCTTCGAAACAAGGATTAGGATGTGTGTTGATGCAAGAGCGAAAAGTAGTGGCCTATGCTTCACGGCAACTGAAGATTCATGAGCTCAATTACCCAACCCATGACTTGGAAATAGCGGCAGTTGTATTCGCTTTGAAGATTTGGAGGCACTATTTGTATGGTGTACGGGTTGAAGTCTTCAGCAATCACAAGAGTTTGAAGTATCTGTTCGAGAAAAAAGAGCTGAATATGCGTCAGAGAAGATGGATGGAATTCCTAAAGGATTACGATATTGAGTTACAGTATCATCCTGGGAAGGCAAATGTAGTTGCTGATGCCTTGAGTAGGAAGTCATTGCATGTTTCTGCGTTGATGATCAAGGAGTTAGAGCTGATTGAGGAATTTCGGGATCTAAATCTAGGAGTGGAGTCAAGACCGAAGAGTATAGTATTGGGACAGCTGACTGTTTCAAGCGGATTTATGGAACGAATAAAGGAACTTCAGTTGGAAGACGAGGAACTTCAAGCTAAGAAGGAGCTTTCGGACAAAGGGAAAGAAGTCGAATTCAAGGTCGGTGATGATGGAGTATTGAAGT
The DNA here is from genome assembly GCA_037953625.1 of Crotalaria pallida. Classification (NCBI taxonomy): domain Eukaryota; kingdom Viridiplantae; phylum Streptophyta; class Magnoliopsida; order Fabales; family Fabaceae; genus Crotalaria; species Crotalaria pallida. The sequence continues at coordinate 46,804,804 of CM075649.1, read as the reverse complement.
ATAAGGATCGTGTCTGTGTACCGGATAATGTGGAGATAAAGGGAATGATACTGGAAGAAGCTCACAAGAGTAAGTTGAGTTTACACCTTGGTTCTCAAAAGATGTATCAAGATCTTAAGAAGGTATTCTGGTGGCCTGAATGAAGAGAGAAGTGGCAAAGTATGTATCGCGATGTTTGACGTGTCAAAAGGCGAAGGTGGAACATAAGAAGCCTGGTGGTGAGTTGAAACCGTTGGAAGTACCAGTATGGAAATGGGATTGTGTCACCATGGATTTTGTCTCTGGTTTTCCAAAAACTCGAAAAGGTTACGATGCTTTCTGGGTAATCGTGGATAGATTGTCGAAGACGGCGCGGTTTATTCCTGTCAACATGAAGTATTCAATAGATAGGCTGGCCGAACTATATTTGAAGGAAGTAGTAAGATTGCATGGAGTACCCTCAAGTATAGTATCAGAGAGAGATCCTCGTTTTACTTCTAAATTTTGGGTCAGTTTGCAAACAGCAGTCGGAACTAAGTTGGATTTAAGTTCCGCATATCACCCTCAAACGGATGGACAGTCAGAGCGAACTATCCAAACGTTGGAAGATTTGTTGAGAGCCTGTGTGATTGAGAGTGCCGGTGATTGGGATTCTTTTCTGCATTTGATTGAGTTCACCTACAACAACAGTTTTCATTCGAGTATAGGGATGGCACCGTATGAAGCTCTGTATGGTAGAAAGTGCAGAACACCGTTGTGTTGGTTCGAGACTGGTGAGCACTTGCTCATAGGACCGGATTTGGTGCAGCAGACGAATTAGAAGGTGAGGTTCATACAGGAAAAGATGAGGACTGCTCAAAGTAGACAGAAGAGTTACCAGGACAAGAGGAGAAGTCCGCTGGAATTCAATGAAGGAGATTTTGTATTCATGAAGGTAGTGCCAACTACTGGAATTGGTAGAATGCTCAAAACTCGAAAACTCACACCTCGTTTTATTGGACCCTACCCAATTCTTAAACGAATGGGACCTTTAACCTACCAAATTGCCTTACCTCCTTTTCTTTCAAACTTGCACAATGTTTTTCATGTATCCCAATTGAGAAAAATGTCCATGATCCTTCACACATCATTGAACCCGATTCAGTGCAATTAAAGGAAAATCTTACATTTGAGGCTTTACCTCTAAGGATAGATGGTAGTAGTGTCAAGAGGTTAAGAGGTAAGGACATTCCCTTAGTTAAGGTAATATGGAGTCGGAATAATGGGGAAGATGCAACATGGGAACTTGAGAGCAAGATGAGAAGTTCTTTTCCGCACTTGTTTGATCCAGGTACTGCATTTCTCGGGGACGAGAAATCTCTAAGTTGGGGAGAATGTAACACCCCGTCCGAATACCTCATATATGTTTTAATTGGTAAAGAAATCGATTTGAGAAAGTGTTTTCAAAAGGGTATTTTGAAAGAGTACTTTTTGAATTAAATTTATTTTATGATTTCAAATGATAAAGGATTTTAAGGAAAATGATTTTTATGAGAAAACCTTATGAGTTTGAATTGAATTTTATTAAAGTGGATTATTTAAGTATTTGATATTTTGGTATTTTTAGAAAGTGTGAATTATAAGAAAGAAAATAAAAATGATTTAAGGTGCATGTGTGTGCATATGTGTCGGCCGTGCGTGTGTTGTAGGTGCATGCATGATGCAAGTTTTGACTTTCTTGCACCCTAAGTTAGTAGCCCTAGGTTTAGTTTAGTGTAAAGCTTAGTTAAGGATTTGACCAACCAATAGGAAGGAAGATTAAGCCTAATCTTACTCTATTTGTCTCATGGCTTGGCTTGAGCCATGCAAGCTTTCATGAGGACAAAATTACCCTTCTAGTAACACTCTTGGCCGAATTCCCTCAAGGGCAAGAAGGGAAATGCTTGTGTACTTTCTTATAACCCCAACCGTAGTACTCCCAATTCATTTGCTTCACATTTCATTTCATTTCCCAAACACTTTTCCTAAGAGTATCATCAAACTCTTAGAGAGACATAGAGAGAGAGAGAGAGAGAGAACCCGAGAGCTTGGAGAAGAGAGGAGGAAGAAGATCAAATCCAAAGCCTTAGGATTCTTGAAGACTAAGTGAAGAAGGTTGAAGATCCTTTCTTTTTCTTTGGGTTACTCGAAGATCGTAGGATGTTAGTGGTAGTTCTTGATTTTCTAAGACTTGTAAAGTTCCTTTGTTGATGCATGTCTAATTTCTTTGTAGATCCATGTTTGTAAGTGCTTATTTAGCTTTGATCTTTAGTTTCAAAGACCAAACAAACTTGTAGAACCCAAAACCATGGACATTATCATTCGGTCATGCTTAGAAAATTAGGTTGTGATGATTTTTATTTCATTTTGAGTCCATGCATGTTAGTTTGATGCTTGTTAAAGTTGATCTAAATGGTTTTCATGCTTTGATTTCAACTTTGATTTTTCTAAAGCTATGATCTTTGATTTTTATCTCAAAAGGCTTTGATCTATTACTTGATCTTGGAAAAGATTTGTTCTCTTGCCTTGATTTTCAATAGCTTTGATCTTGAAGTTTGATTCGTGATTTTTGAACTCAAAAGTTTTGTTTCTTGACTTGCACGTCACGGTTTTGAGGAGAAACAAAAGAAAACAATTTTTTTCAAATGATTTTTGCTTTGATCTAAATTTATGTGTTTCAAAGCTAAGGATTTAAGTTTTTCACTTGATTTTGTGGATGTATTTTTCGGTCAAGCTTTGAAAACAAAAGATCATGGTTGTTGTTCATGAAAAGTTTCTTGCATGTGTTTTCTTTTTGATTTATATGATTTTTGAGGCACATGCAAAGGAAAATGAAAATGAAATTGTGTTTGAAGTGACTTGTAGGTCACGGTTTTGGTAAGAAAAAGGGAGTGTTATTTTTCTAAAAACCATGTATTTTAAAGTGCATGTTTTTGGTTTGCTAAATTAAAGGTTTTGGCATGAAAGGAAAATGCATCAAAGACTTGTTTTTCTCTAGTGATGGTTCGGCCTAATGTAGGTCTAGTAGGTTGAATAGGTTAGATTCTTTTTGCATGTAATTGTCTCTTTGAAATGATTGTGTTTTATGACTTTGTTTTAAGAAAAATTATTGTGTTGTTTTGGTATGTTCAATTCGGTTTTGACTAAGAACATAAGTAAATTTATTTGATTATTTCTAAAAGTATTTTCATGATTTGATTTCTTTTATCCTTTGCTGCCCAAAACTTTATTTCAAAGTATTTCAATTTTAAAGGTGTTTTTGAGTTGTGAAAAATGTGGGTTTCAAGTGTTAGGTGATTTAAAAAAAGTTAGAATGAAAATTGGGGATTTTTCAATATTTTTCAACTTGAAATGGTGGCTGGACTTTTCCATACCGCCACACAAACCATTTGTTTTATTTATTTTAATGTGAAATTTTCAAATGATTTTCAAAGGATTTCAATTATAAGAAAAGATTGAAAGTGGTTTTGATAATCACTTGTATTTTAAGAAAAGAATAAAGAAAGTAAAGGATTTCCTATTCAAGAGATCAAATTGTGATTTTTAGTTGAAATGAATTTTGATAAAAGTGTATTTATTTACCTCGAGGTTATTCAGTCGACGGTGGGAACCATTCTCAAAGAGAAGCTAGAGATCTCCAAGGTCAAAGTGTTTCTCTTGCTGGATTAAGAGGTGAGTGAGAGTGTGGTGAACCCGTAACATAGTTGCTCGGATGGTGATGACATGAGTTTTCTGCAATATGTTCTGTTCTATATTTCTTTGATTCGATGCATGTCTATTTCTATTTTATGTTGGTCTCTTTACCATTCTCTTGTGAAAGTGCTATAATTCGTTTGATGAGTCTGGATGTCATTGTGATTGGTTATGAGAAATTAAAAGAGAAAGTAAAGTATGATGATGAGTGAAAAATCAATGTTTGGTGTGATTCAAGGGAAATGTTGAGGTGTGACAAAGTGCCGGATAAAGAGACTGTGCTCGTGGAGCCGAGATCATGTTAGTGAGTTCGAAGGCAAGAATGATTGTGCAAAAGAGCTATGTGATTGTATGTGAGAATGATGAGATGAAATTGTGCCTGAGTGGCTTGAGAAAGTAATGGTTTGATTATGTGAAAGTGGGGAAAGATGTGCTCATTAGTGGTCGGGTCTTGTCGAAGGGATGGACTAAGGGCAAGCCGATCTTAGGTTAACTAAAGATGCTAAAAGACTTTAAAAGATTTTAAAAGACGTTAAAAGACATTAATATATGCGGTGAGGTATACGAGCGTGAAGTAGTGGAGAGGAAGATACTATGGGTATCTGCGGATACTCAGGTGGAGATTGCATGAGGGGAGGGCAAGGACGGTGAAACGTCAAGAAGCCTCGAGTATATTTCTAGGCGGGACAAATCCCACAAGTGGCGCACTAACGTGGTGGGGACTGGGTCTAATGCTGTGGTAAGTACCGCATAGCTAACTAGAAATGATACTGTCACCCCCTTGAATGCAAGTCTACAACAGTGAGAGGGACTGGAACGGGGCATTGTTTTTTGCCACTGCGTGGACAGTGAGCCTTGATATTATTGAAATGATTTGAGGACGAGATCCTCCTGGTCTGGGAACATTTGTGTTGAGACAGCTGTCGTGCCCGCGTGGTAAAGGTCCTGTACTCCTGTTGGCTTCCGACTAGGTTTGGATGGAGACCGAGGAGATGTGGAGAGTGCGATTTTCCTCATTGATGGTGATTCCCCTACCTCATTGAATGAGCTGAGATATGATAAAACTTAATAACCAAAGAGTAAAGATAGAATTAATGATGAAAAAGATTGATAAGTATGATGTTGTTCAGCTATGAGAATTGTGTTTTTAATTGGTGGTTTATGTTTTATTTTTATGCTTCTTATGCCATAATCCTTGTTATATTTTGCTACTCGCTTTGCTACCCTATTCTGTCTAATTATCATGTTCTGAGTATTCTATACGCCCTGAGTACCTTGTCTCATTCGGTGTACTTGTCAAGTGTCATTGTCGTTTGTTCTTCTTTCTATCGAGTCTACCTTGAGACCTTTCGATCAACTTGTTAGTGTATGGCACACTAACTCTCTCCTACCTGGTTGTCGTATTGGCATCCGCCGATATTGCAACGAGTAGATGGCGTATCATGTAGCAATCCACATGTGGCCTCTTCAGGGAGGAGCATGGGAAATGGTTCCTGAAGGTTGGATCTGGAGAGGACAAACTCGATTGGAGATCGACGATCCGAGACACATTCTACGAGGAGCGAGCATGGACGTGCACGTGGGACAAGTCACTCTTCGTGACTATCAAGATGGTGGACCGAGGGAGTATCACGAGTTTGGTGGTGATCCTGCAGAGGCCACATGTGATTCCTCAACCAATGGAGGAAGAGGACGCTAGTGATTCCAATCACGAAGCGGAGGCGGATTCGAGTGAAGATATGGAGACAGACACTAGTTCCGCTGAAGAGTGATTTCCTGTTGTCTGTGTCTAAAGGATGTTGTGTGTCTAGGATCTGAGTTCCAGTCGAGGATTATCTTGCGATGTACTACAGATGTAATCAGCTACTTTTTATTTTGGTTTGTAATCTCTTTTGTAATGATGGCCTACTTTTGGAAAACCTTTGGAGTGGGACTCCAGTGCTTGTGGCTCATGCTTTTCTTTTAAATAAAAACAGTTTTATATTTCAATGATGATGTTTTGAGTGGAGAGTTTCAAAAGTGACAACTCGATTTTCGAAGGGTGGAGCTAATTGTTAATGAATTCATGCTTTTTTTTTAAAAAAAAAAGGCCTCATTTTTGCAAATAAAATAGAATAATTCAATTAAGATTTCGGAAGCGAAAATCGGGCTGTTACAGTTTGCATGATTGACGATGTGTTGGTTATGTTTGTTTATGTATGTTAATGTTATAAAATGTTAAGACATGTTAAGTAATTGATAATGATAATAAAATAGATTAGAATTAAAAGACACCAAAAAAAGATATAACCCTTGTTTGGCTTAAGTCCTGATGGAACCAGGCGGCCTTGATAAGACATTAAGATGGAAAATGATGATAAGGGAGTTGAGAATGATGTGAAAGGAAATAAAGGGAATGATTGGAAAGAGATAAAGAGATGAGATTGGAAAAGATTTGTCGTGGCGATGCAAGTGAGCCGGAGCTGGGAAATAATGTTGAAAGTGTACCGGAAATAAAGTGTGATGAGGGAAAAGCTTGATTCTTGTTAATATTTCTTGGACTGAGTCTAGCGTTGAGTTGAGCTTGCTCCTCCACTAGTTCTCAAGAAGAGAAAGTTTTTGAGAAAAACTTTTGAAAAGAAATTTCGAAAAGGTTTTTACAAAAATGAGATTTTTAACAACAGAATCATGAAAGGAAATTTTTAGAAAAGGGTTTGTGAAAAGGAAATTTTTGAAAAAGAGTTTACCAAATGAAATTTTGAATAGGGTTCCCAAAATGAGAATTTTCGAAAAAGAGTTTACCAAATGAAATTTTGAATAGGGTTCCCAAAATGAGAATTTTCGAAAAAGAATTTACGAAAATGAAATTTTGAAAGGGGTTCCCAAAATGAGAAAAATTTCCAAAACAAATCTTTGTAAAGAATTTGTGAAATGAGTTTTTGAAAAAGGTTTTTGAAAGAGATTTTTGAAATGGGTTTTCAAAAGGAGATTTTGTAAAAGGATTTATGAACTGAAATTTTTGAAAAAGGTTTTTCGAAATGCGAAATTTGAAAAGGATTGTAAATTGAGATTTTTGTGAAGAAAGTTTATGAAAAGAGATTTTTGAGAAAATTTATAAAGGTTGTTTTGAGAAAAGTTTTGTGATGAGATTCAAGTTGTGAAGGTGATCCCGCTCTGTGCCAAGTTGTGAATTGAAAGGAAAAGAGATGCAAAGATAGCGGTCGGGACTCATTGAAGGGTTGCACGAAGGGTGAGCCGACCATTAGGTTTATTAACAAGATAAAAGACTTTAAAAGACATTAACAGCGAACGCGGTGAGGTATGAGAGTTAACCCGAAGTAGTGGAGAGGAAGATACTATGGGTATCTGCGGATACTCAGGTGGAGATTGCATTAGAGGAGGACGATGACGGTGAAACGTCAAGAAGTCTAGAGTACTTTCTAGGCAGAACGAACTCCACATGTGGCGTACTAACGTGGTAGGGACTGGGTCCAATGCCGTGGCAAGTTCTGCGTGCACACTGGAATTGTACTGTCGCCCCCTAGATTGCAATTCTAGAACAGTGAGAGGGACTGGAGTGGGGCATCTTGTTTGCCACTGTGAGTGAGACAGTGTGACATGATTATATATGAATTGAATTGATATGATTTGAGGCTGTAGTCCTCCTGGTCTGGGACCATTTGTTTGTGAGACAGCTGTCGTGCCCGCACGGTAAAGGTCCTGCACTCCTGTTTGCTTCCGACTAGGTGTATGGATGGCCGAGGAGATGTAGACTTGAAACGTGAGTGCTAACTACGAAGGAACGTGTACCTCGATGATTCTTTAATTCCCCAATCATCGATGGTTATAATTCGATAAGCCTTGATAATGAAAATATTATAATTAAGAAAAGGAAAAGTTTGTGAATGATTGAAAATGGAGATGGGAAGTGTGGAAAGGAAAAGGTGAGACCCTTGGAAAGGGAAAGAAAAGGAGTGAAGGTTTGGATATTGAGAATGAGAAAGGAATTGAGGAATCAAGGATGAGAAAGAATTAATAAGAATATTGTTAATAATAATAAAGAATTGTGATAATATGCTTGAGTTCTGTGTGGTGTGTGCCTTGTTTGTATTGTGTGTGTTGTCTTGATATCCCGCCTGCCGTAAATCCACAATGTCGACGATTCGTCGTTCGGTTCGCTAACTCTCTCCTGCCCGTTGGTATATCGGTGCTTCTGGTACTCCAACGTGCAGATGGAGTATCGCATGGAGATTGCAACCTGGACTAGACATGGATGTGGCTGGAAGCGTATCCCATCTGGTTGGGTATGGATTGGCGACACTCAGATCGTGATTCCGGATCCCGAGCATCGACTTTGCGGAGCTAACCTAGGACCGCTCTTGGAGCAAGTTTCTGTCCGTGGATACCGAGACTACGAGGAGAAGGTGCGATGCGAAGCTTGGAGGACTTCTTCTGTTCCAACTAGGATGCAATGGGTGCCAAAGAATGGCGGACCAACAGCAAGGGAGAAGGCTTCATCCTCTGGAGTTAAGCAAGGATACAAGAAGGAGGATCGAGAGTTGCACCCTATAGTTTTCATTAGGAAGAGTCAGAGGTAGGGTAAATAGATTAAGTTGTTCATAGTGTTGAGTCTAGGATTATCTGAGCGAAGTATCACTCCTGTAACTATGCCCTACTTTTATTTTGTGAACTGGCCGAACTTTGTTTTCACAAGAAATATGAAATTGTTTGAAAAATTTGAAAGTGAAGGTGCAGAAAAGTTTTAAGTAACAACCCGGTTTTCAAGTAAGGACGTGAACATGCACTAATGGTTCACCACGAACGTTTTAAAAAAAATGGCCTCATTTTTAGCTACTTTTAATCAGATGATGATTATTTTCGGGAGGTGAAAATCGGGCTGTTACACAACCCAAAGGCAAAAGAGAGATCACGATTGGCCTATATAAGTGAGTGACCTTGATTCATTTCCCTTGTTCATTTTCATTCCACCCTTTTCACTTCCAAAACCAAAACACAAGTTCTAAGAGCCACTCAAACTCTTAGACTAAGAAAAAGAAATAGAGAGAAAGAGAGAAAGAGAAGAAGTCGTGGGTTAAGAGAGGAAGAAGGAGAGGAGATCAAGCCGTAACTTAGGAATTCCCTTGAAGAGCAAAGTGTTGGACACTACAAGAATTTTCCCGAACAGCTACGGAATATTGCGTAGCAATTCCGTTGCTATGCTCTAGCAAAGTAGTCATAACTACGGAATTGCCGCGGAACAGCTACAACACGGTGCGTAGCGTAAATCAGGTCGCTAATTCGCTACCGAATAATACCGTAGCTAATCCGTTGCAATACTGTAGCAAAATAATTTCTCACTTTAAAGTAATAAGAGTATTTTCCGTAGCTATCCAGCTAGAAATTTTCGGTAGCTGATCCGTAGCTAGTATTTTCACAATCTGTAGCTAAGTTGCATCTATTTCCTAGCTGAAGTGTGAAAAATAACCGCATAATCCCTAGCAATTTTGAAGCTACTCGGTAGCTGTTTTTCCTAGGTGTTCTCTAGCTAATCCCTAGCTGAGTTACGACACAATTCCGTAGCAATTCTGTAGCAGTTTGGTACCTATTAAATATAGCAATTCCGTAGCAGTTGGGTACCTTTTTTTCCTAGCTGTTCTCTACCTATTCTGTGGCGTTATTGGATTATATTTTATTTTTCTCTTTGGATTTAATAGCTATATTTCATTACTAACATACTTAATTTTTATATCATCGAAATCATATTTATAATAAGCTCCATACGAATTGTTTCAAGCAAAGAAAAGAACACAAGCTAAGAAATATATAAGTAAAATAATAATGTCATAATTTTTATATTAGCTAGCCACTTTTCAATAATGTCATAAATTCTGGTCTAAGCCTACTTCAAAACAAGTCTTCAATACCATTTCCTAATGGTCATTTGTGGCTCTTCCACTATCTCCATATTTCTACTTCTCAACCATGTCAAAAAACTCAACTTAAACTCAGTTTAAAACAAGTTTTCAAAATATCATCTTTGTAATCAGTCTATAAACAAGAGCCATTAACAGATGCATGTCATGAATTATCCACCACCATATTCTTAAGTACTATTAGAGGCACAAAAATTGCAACATTGTCTTAAAGCCAAAAAAGTTTAAATCACAATAATACCACATTGATCAGCTTCTTTCAACTTCTCTTTGATTTCCTTTGACAATTCAAGAATCTCAGGTGTCTGCAAATTCAAGAAGGAACAAGCACAAGACAACTTAATATCAACTAAGCAAAGGAACAAGTATATAGAAAATTTACACATAGTATAACAAAACTGTCATAAAAAGATATATAATGTCATCATTGTTTCCTATATGACAACTACATAAAAATAAGGAACAAGTATTGATAGTGAAATTAAGATTCTAATTATATAGCAGAAAATCCAAACAGACAAACCATACCTAAATAGATTAAGAAGACAAAATATTAGTAGTAGTTTCCTCAAGATGGAACCACCAGGTACTAAGTTAAGGACAAGGTGGCCCATCATCAATTGGTACAAAAGAAATACTGTTGACTGTTTGATGATTCAAAACAAGATAGCCCACTCATCATCATAGATCTTTTCACCGTGCTAGCACATTAATAAGAAAAGGGAAAAACAATAAAATCAATCTGAAGTCAGACACAAATTTGGCTACATTTCTGAAATTTATAACAAGGTGGTAGCCCACCACCCACGGTTTCTTTGAAGCAAGAATCAAACCTTTAAAAAAAAAAAAAAAACAGATACGCTTGAACAAGAAAAAAGCAGATAAGCAGGAATCCAATTTTCCACCCTGAACCAGATATACACTTGAACCAGATAATCAGGAATCCAATTTTCCACCTTGAATTCTCTTTTTTTTTCAAAGCAAGCTCGTTCATGGCTAATTACAGTATGAGAGAGAGTAGCCATTTCCCAATGGCATAAGTGCTTACATAATCCCGAGAATCACTGGTATAAGTAAACGAACCACAGTATTTAAAACAGAACAGTATGCAATACACTAAACCAATTGAGTGTGTGTGTAATTACTCGGTGAATCAAGCATTAAAATGCCAATGTCTCATGAAAATCAACGAGTAGGTTGTACAAGGTAGTGCTACAAGGTAGTAGGCACAAAGGATTAAGAATGTATCCTAGTCAAGGCACATGAGGTTTAAGAATAATAAACCATGCAGGAAAATATCAGGTTTTGGAATCTCATTCAATATTTGTTTCTGAAAACTTATATGTAACAACAACATTGAAAACTGATAATACAAGTAAAAGCAAAGTTGGCAATGATTGAATAAAAATTATGAGAAGCACAGGCGCTATTTGGTAGCATAGTGAAAATACAAATGAAAAACCGAGAATGAAAGAAAAGGGAAACGAGTTCTGTTCTATATTCCCTAAGCTGAAAGTGAGCATAAACACAAACAAGCAGTGGATCATTTGATGCGAATTGTTCTTCTAAAACCAGAAACTTAAACTTCTATCCTTTTCTTTTTCCACATTTCATTGTTCCAAAAGCTGTGCCATCAGCAAACTATTACTACTGAAAAGAAGCAGACGAATGATGGATGCAACTAACTTGGTGCCAAAAAAAATAAATATAAATGTAATTATCAAGCAAAGATCACAGATGTGCCTGATTTGCTAAAAAAAATTAGAGAGATAAACAAGAGAAGAATTGAAGGTACATACATTGCGTAGTTCCCTTGCAAAAGTAGCCAATTCACCTTGCTGAGTTGAAAGAGATCTCTGAAGATCATCAAATATTGAACTTGCTTCAGCAGCCTCAGATGCAAGAAGCTGACTCACCAAGAAAAAAGTAACTTTCTTAGTGTTTAACATTGTCATTTGTCATTGTCACACTGTTCAAAAAACAGAAAAACCAGAACAGTTTTTCTGCAACTAATTGTCAATCCATTTTTCAACCTCAAGCAAGCTTATAACACAGAAAAATCATCAATCATTAATGTTTGCACTTAGTAGAATAAAAACATTTCTAAAGTGAGTAACAAACATCCAAAATTGTGTCAGTTAAATTTTAAACTCTTGTCAAAAGTGCTCTTGCTTGAATTTGAATAAATGAACTTTGCACAATTTCAAGATCAGATTGACTCAACAGAAACAGCAGCAGTAGCAAAACTATGAGAGTGCAGCAGGTGTAAACAAATCTGATGCACCATGATTAGTACAAAATGCATTAAAAAAACACGCATATTCAAGCAAGCATCCAAAAAAAAAGAACTTTAGCAACAATAAACATAGCAAACAACAACAACAACAACAACAATAATAATAATAATACCTTCAAAGAGGGTGAACTTAAACATTACAAACAACACTTAAAAAAAGAAACCCTTTTCACCTTAAAAGCATCAAAACTGATAATTCTATAAAAAAAAAAAAAAGAAACCCTTTTCACCTTAAAAAAAGCCTCTGTTCCAAAAAGCCTCTATTCCAAAAAGCAATGTAATTGTTAATAGCAGCAGAAAACATAATTTCCAAGAAAATAGAATAAAAATTAAAGCTTCTACAATTGATCTAAAAAATACTCATAATATAGACATATAACATGTTAAATCCAAGCTATACAGTTAAATCCAACTCTGTTTTAATTCTTTACTCATTTTTTACACCAAGTTTCATGGTTGGTACACACACTTTAAGCCAAAACATAGACATATAACATGTTAAATCCAAGCTATACAGTTATTAGAAATTAAGCCTTTGTTCAAAGACCAACTCAGAATATGCTCTACAAAATCAACACAACACACAATTTTGTAATCAACACACAATATGCTCCAAACAGTGAACACAATTTCACAATTTTTTAAAGCCCAGATCTGAATTAAGTGAATTGTTTCCCTTCCCATGAGGTTTAGTGAAAGTGGTTTATAACAAGAACAACAACAACAAAAAACCAGAATAAAACAAAATTGAAAACCATAAAAAAAATCCCAAAGGGAATGAAATTAGTAAATGCCACAGTGAATGATTAATAAAAAAACGAAAAAAATTAACATAAGTTCAGAGTAAAAAAACCTAAGTTGCATGCAAACAAAATACAAAAACAAAATAAATATATAAATCAAGCAAGCGATTATAAAAAAAGAAAATGAAAAAAAAAGGGATGTACTCTTAGAGAGAAGAGAGGAAAAAATTAATTACCTTAGAGAGAGAGAAACGATGAGCAATCGAAGACAGAGGAAGTGTTGAAATGATGAGTGTTGAAACGGTGAGAACGGAGCAAGTGGTGGTCTGAAACTTGACAGAGAACGGAGGAAGTAGTGGTCTTAGGGTTCGAAGGCTTGACAGAGAATGGAGGATCGAAGCAGAGAACGGAGGAAAGAAAGGGCGGAGGAGAGAGGAGCGGAGGAAGCTGACGGCGGTGAGGGAGAGGCCATGAAGGAGGGAGATGGTGATTATCATTATTATTACACTCAACTTCATTATTCTTCGCTACCGAAACAACAACATCACCATTGTTATTGTTACTAGTTTCAATTGGGGTACTTAAACAAGTATCAACATGTTCAGAAACCTCTTCTTCAGATCTAAACGATTTTCCACAAATGGGGCATTCAAAAACGTTGAGTGAATACCCATTTTGAGATCTCTTGGCAGTGGTGACGAGAGAATCAAAAGGGTCAAACCATTTACGGGTTTGCGATCAAGATCGGATTTTGAAGCTCTCTCGACTCTATCACGATCCGAATTGATGGTTTTATGGGGCAAGGGTTTTGGATTGGTTGGAGCAGAAGTGGGTTTGGAATTGGGAATGGAATTAGCGTTTGAAGAAGAAGAAGAGGAAGAACCTAAGACTCGACCTTGGCCTTTGAATCTGGGAGAAGAAGAGGAAAAAGGGTTGCTGAATTTTTTCATGAAACCCTTCAACTTGTCTTTCAGCGGCGGGAGCAAAGGAAGGAGTAGCGGGAGCGTAAAAATTTTAAAGATTGGGCCAAAAAATTCATCAGCTATGGAATATTGCCTAGCAAATTAATCTGTTACGAAATTTTATATTGTTACCAATATTCCTTAGCTAAAGCGTAGTTGTTCCATAGTTGTTTTTCATATAATAAGTGTATTTTATAGTATTGAAAACTAACTACGGAAATTAATTTTGTATCTATTCTATAGCTGATTTGCTATGAAATTGCTAGGAAAATATTCCGTAGCAAAATTCCGTAGCTGTCCGAGAAAATTCTTGTAGTGGGAGATTAGAAGACCTTTCTTTCTTCGTAAAACCCGAAGATCCTAGAAGTATTAGAACTAGTTTTGAATTTGTAACCTTGTAATTTCTTTTCTTTTCTTTGCATGTTCATCTTTATGGTTTGATTAAAGGTCGCATGCGATGTTCTTGCCTTGATCATAAATTTTTAAGAGCTAAAGAAATTTGTAATGAACTAAACAATGGACTCTATGATTTGGTTGATGTTTTTTCATGGTAGATCTTGATGTTTTTCAAGTTAAATCTTTAAAATCTAAAGTGTTGTTTAAGATTTTTGTGAACTTGAATTAGATCTCTTTGCATGTTAGGTTTTAGTGCTTAAAACCGTGAATCAAGAGGTGTTTCAGAAATTATTTGGTAAATAAATGTTTGATCTAAGCTTGTTTGATGATAAAATTGAAATCTTTGGTTTTGCATGTTGATTTGATGATGATTTATGTGATCTTTGAACAAAAGCTTTAGTATTTTCTCAAAGTATGTCTCGGTTTTGGTTCCTTTTCACTCAAAATGATTTTTGTCTTTTATTTGTGCTATTATGTTTAATGTCAAGACTTGATCTACATGATTTAAGTGCATGCATGTGAGTGTTGAACTTTGAAAAGTTATTTTTATGATCTTTTGAAAAACAAATTGAAAGTATTTGTGTTGATCTATGATTTTTACATGTTTTGTTAGAAAAGCCTTAGACTTGATCATGCATGATAATTTTAAATTATGTTTTCTTTTGTTGCATGTCTCGGTTTTTGAAAAAAATTAGGGAAAACAAGCTTTAAAATAATTTTCTTTGTATGAACATGATTTAATCTAAGTGTTGATTTTGTGCATGTTGTATTTGGCCATGTTTAAATTAAAAACCATGCTTTTTATTTTGTGAGAAATTGATATTGTGGTTTGATTTAATAAATTGAAGTTTGATAAATTTTCTAAGAACAAGCTCACGGTTTTTGTCAAGGAAAAAGAAGAAATAATTTCATGATTTTATGTGTTTGGTAATGAATGAATCTTGCTTTGATTTGCGAGAATTTTCGGTCAATGCATGTTAATTAGATTAGGGTTCTTTACCATGAAGTGACCTAGAAGTAATGAATGTATTTTGTGAAAATAGTGCTAAGCTAATTGGTTTGAGAAAAAGTTTTGTGTTTAAGTGAAATTATGTGTGTGTATTCGGTTTATGAGTCTAAGTGTGTTTAAATGTTTTTGAAATTAATTATGTGTTGAATAATTTAATTAAGTGTTGAGTGTGAAAATGTTTGTTTGAAAATGAATGTTTGGTTTGTGATTAAATCAAATAATTGGTTAATTGTTTATGTGACTTGAATGATCAAAGTGTGTTGTTGATTGTATGTGTAATTAGTTTTGAGTTTGATTTGACTTGATTTATTTGAACTTGTGGAATTATGTTTATGGTTGTTTAAGATTTGTTTTATAACAAAAAAACTTGAGTTTTAAAGAATTAATATTGATCTAAAGAGTAATTGAAAAAAAAGAGTTTTTACGATGTTTTCGGATTTTTTTTAAAAAAAATTGATTTTTTTTGTAGAGTAATCCCTTGTTGTCCGAATTTATTTAAAGTTGTTTCTTGATTTCTAAAATTGCGTTTATGAGACTCAAAGTTTGGTTTTTAAATGGTAATTGATTTTAGAAAAACCCGGATGGCAATCGGTGAATTTTTCGGTGTTTTCGAATGCGGTTGAGGTGTTGTCCAAAACGGACCAGCAACCTAACCAATTGATTTAAATTGTTTTATTTGATGTTTTCAAAATGGTTTTGAAGTATTTAAAGAACTAAGAAACGTTAGCATGATTTAAGAGAACGACCATGTTCTTCCGACGAAGAATGAAAAATGTTTTAAGCTAAGAAAAGATTTTCTCAATAAAAGTTGGTAATGTGTTTTATTTAATTCGAGGGATGTTACAGATGAGCGATTAAGGCAGTGGCAGCAACCAGGATCCAAGGAGACTGTGCACAATTAATCGCTGGACCTCAGGTGAGAGAGTAGCTTTCCTAAGACACCGTGGTAGTAGGTGATATATTAGGACGTTCCGTATCAGCTCAAAGATCGGAACTCAGTGGTTCTGAGTCAGTAGTATAGTGACAATTGTTTGCCTTGTGTGGCCACTTATACAAAGAAGACAAAGACCACATTGTTGTGTGTGATGTTTGTATTTGTTTATCTACGCATGCTGATATTATAAATTGTTGAAATGTGAGAATGTGAAAGAATTGGTAATGATAATAAAAGAGATGGAAAGTGAAAGATGTAACACCACGCAAATTCCTCGCATTGAAATAAAATACTAAAGAGATATGTTTTATGAAAAATGTTTTTGAAAGAATATCCTCTTAAATAAATTTCCTAATTACCATTTTCAAGGTAACAAGTAACTTTAAAGAAATAATTTCCTGAAACAATGACAAAAGTTTAGAAATTGAGTCTTTGAAAAGTCTATGTGTTCGATATTTTGGTGTCTTAACAGGACTATGATTTTATACATGAATGATTTTATGAGGTGGAAAATTTATTTTCTATGTGGATACATGTATATACGGTTTTGTGTGTGTATATGCTTATGATTATGTGCAAATGTAATTAGTGAACAAAATATGATGGTGTATGCATGAGTGTATGTGTTGTGTATGCATGTGTGTATGTATGTACGGCTTTATATGCTTAGGATAAGGTGAGAATTTAATTAGTTAAAAATATATATTGATATATGCATGCATGCATGAGTATGATGTGTGTGATACGTGTGTGGATGTGTGTGTGCTACGTGTGTGTATGCATGAAGGAGGGCTAGAGTTTTGTTTTTAAGTTAAGAAATCATGGACTAGGGTGAAACTATAAGCAACTAAATTAGTGACCAAAATCTAACCATTAGCCCAAAAGTAACCAAACATAAAGAAACTTAGTCCCTTAAATCACTCCCCATTGTCCACTTAGAGATGATAATCTCCAACCATGCAACATTTGGAAGAGCCAAAATTACCCTCCCTTGAACACACCTTGGCCGAATTGAAAAAGGGTAAGATGGGAACTCCATGAATTGCCTATATAAGTTTTTGGCCTTAGCCCATTTTCACACACTTTATATCCTTTCCTTCATTTCCTTTCATTCTCATTTCCATCCTTAAACACTTTACTTTAAGAGTCCAACAAGCTCTTAGAGAGTAAGAGAGAAAGAGAGAGGGCCGTGGGAGAGGAAGAGAAAGAAGAGTGAAGATTCAAGTTCCTCCACCTTTCACCTTTGATTTTCATTTCTCCATCACTTCCTTTTTCAAAGACTAAGAAGAAAACCACCCCTCAACCAAAAGAAGAAGAGGTCGAAACTAAAACCTAGGAGAAGAGGAGAGAGAGAGATCTTGAAGTTGAAGTTAAGTTTAGATCTAAGGTAGTTGTTTGAATTTTGAGAAGTTTTAAGTGTAATAATTTTGTGTGTGAAGGACTTTATGATAAACTTGGTTTAAATTTAAAAGTTTGTGATGCATGTTATTAATTTTGAAGTAATCTTGAAGTTTAAACTACATGCATGCCACTTCTAAGTGTTGATCTTGAAAATCTATGCTAAAAAGTTTAGATCTTTAACTTATGGTTTTCTTTGTCACGGTTTCAACAAAAGTTGTGTTTAAAGTTATTTATTTGCGTTGATTTCACTTGTATGTGTTGACCTATGGTTGATCTTTGCCTTGATCTTTAAAAGGGTTTGTTCTTGAGTCTTGCATGTTTGATTTTATGGCCTTGTAATCTTTATTTTCCTTTGCATGTCTTGTTTATGACTTGATCTTTAAATTTTAAGAATAAATAAACCTATAAACCCTAGATCAAGAGCCAAGTAATTCGGCCTTGACTAGAACTATGGGTCTTGATGCTTTTCAATTTATTTTAAGTCCTTGCATGTTAATCTCATGCTTAGAAAAATTAATTGGAATTGTCGAAATGTTTAATTTTGGGTTTAGTTTTGATGAAATTTTGATTTGTGGGTTTCTGACCTTTAAAAGCTTTAAATATCATTTTGATCCATGAAAAAGTTGATCTTCAAATGCATACATGTTGTTTTTGAACCAAAAGGTCTTGATCCTTGTGCTGCATGTCACGGTTTTGTGTTTGAAAAGGGAAGTAGTATTTTCGAAACTATGTGTCTAAAAATGCATGATATGATTTGGTGATTTTAAGGTTTTCATGTTTGAAAAGTTCATCAAAACCATGTTTTTGCCATGATGATGGTTCGGCCTAGCTAGGTTTAGTAGGCTAGATTCTTTTTCAATGAAGTGACATAAAAGTAATGAGTGTGTCTTGTGAACTTAGGTTAAATTAATTGTTTGAAATTGCATTGTGATTATTTTCTTCCAATTCGGTTTTAATTGAAAAGATAAAAGAAGGATAAATGATTTTGTTTCATGAAAAAGGAAACAAGGTTTAAAGTGCTTGAAATAAGCTAAGTTGATATATGTGTTTTGGATTTGTAATTTTTAACTTGTTTCTTTAACTTCATTCGGCCATATAGTATAGTTAAGCCTAGGAGGTTAGTTGCATAAAAAAAAATAATTTCACATAATGATTTTTGAAAGGAATTAAGTTGTTTAAAGTAAGAAAATTAAATGTGTTTGGTTTGCATCTTTGGCTCAATTAGGTTTATTAATATGTGTATGTCTAAGTGATTTTATTAATTAAAAAGGGACTTGCATGATGATGTTTTAAGATAATCAAGTTGATTTGAAGTGTTTGAACAATTAATTCTTGGTTTGTCTTGACATGTTCAATTCGGTTTTCTTTTTGGCTTAAATATGAAAATGGTCCCTATAATTGTTGCTCATTTTGAAATTAGTCCCTATAAAAAATTTTCTTTGGTTTTGGTCCCTAACATTATTTATTGTTTTGGTTTTAGTCCCTCATGTTTAAATTGGATGGAAATTACTGACGTGGCCTACCAGAATGGTGGTCAAAAGTTGTTGCTACTGGGAATGATGGTCAAGAGGTTGTTGCTACTAGGAACGAGCAACCATCTGCACAACCTGCACAGTCATGTAGAAAGAAGACTAGATCAACTCATAAAGCTCTCTTTCTACATGACTGTGCAGGTTGTGTAGACGGATGATCATTCCCAGCAGCAGCAGCCTCTTGACCACCATTCCCAGCAGCAGCAGCCTCTTGACCACCATTCCGTTAGGCCATGTTAACGATTTCCATCCAATTTAAATGTGGGGGACTAAAACCAAAACAATAAATAATGTTAGGGACCAAAACCAAAGAAAAAATTTTGTAGGGACCAATTTCAAAATGAGCAACAATTATAGGGACCATTTTGGTATTTAAGCCTTTCTTTTTTTTATAAAGAAGATAGAAATTTAGTGCTTTGTTTTGTGAAACTAAACTATTTGTGAGTTGTATGATTGTTTGTGATGATTGACTAAATTGGTTATATGTTTCTAATTAATCAAGTGTTAATTTTAGAAATCATTTAGAAATGAAATAGCATCATGATATATTACGTTGTCTTGATTGATTCTAAATGTTTGTTTGTAAAAGTGTTTGCTTGAAAGTGAATGTTTAATTTATAATTTAGTTGAACGATTGGTTGTGTGATTAATTGAATTCGGATTTTGGTTAAAATGATTCTTTTGTGAAGTAACCCTTCGCTGTCCCGGACTATTTTAAATTGTCTTTTAACTTTAAAAATGTTTTCATGTGATTTAAAGCAAAGTTTTCAAGTAATAATTAATTTAAGAAAAACCCGGATTGAAAACGGGGCATTCTTCGGTGTTTTCAAACAATGCTTAAGGTGCTGTCCAAAATGGACCAGCAACCAAACAAATTGATTTAAATCATTTTATTAAATATTTTCAAATAGTTTTAAAGTAATTAAAGTGCTAGAAAATAAGGGAAGTGTTTTGATAAAACAATAGTGTTTTAAGTCTTTCAATTGAGAACGAAAAGTGTAAGGAACTAAGAAAAGATTTTCTTAATACACGTTACTAACATAAGAGTATTTTACTTAATACGAGGAATCAGAAGTGTTTAAGTTATGGAAAAGATTTTCATAATACAAGTTAATAACGTGAGCGTATTTTATTTAGTACGAGGAATTTGAAAGACGAGGGATTGGGGCAGCCGGCAGCAAGAAGGATTCAAAGAGACAGTACGCATTAAAAAGCTGGACCTCAGGTGAGAGAGAAGCTTTCCTAAGACACCGTGGTAGTTAGGTGATATATTAGGACGTTCCGTATCATCTCAAAGATCGGAACTAAGTGGTTCGGAGTCAGTAGTATGGTGGCAATTGTTTGCTTGGTGTATGTGGCCACTCATACGAAGGTGACAAAGACCACATTATTATTGTATGCTGGTTGTGTGTGTGGATAGCATGCTTATATTTATTTATTTGATTATGCCTGTTGGAATTTAATGATGTTGGTTGACATGCGTATTATGCTGATGGACGTCTGTTACGTCCTGAATAAGGAAATGAAATTAATGAAAGTGAAAGTAAAGTTAGAAGTGCGAGAAAATAATAATGATAAGATATAAAGAGAAAGGAATAATGATTGGAAACAAAGTATGTGTTGGAAAAGAAAGAAAGAGTTGAGGTTGGGAATGAATGGATGATAATGTTGAGAACGAGCCAGAGCTGGGAAAGTGATGTTGATTATGTGAAGGAGATGTGATTTGAGTGGAGATGGGCTCCTTTGTTTTTGGTTTTAGTCTGGGAATAGTGTTGAGTTGAGCTTGCTCCTCCACTAGCGCTCAGCAAAGTTGTAATTTTTGAAAAGGTTTTCGAATAGCAGTTTTTGAGAAGATTTTTGAAAAGGAACTTTTTGAAAAGATTTGTGAAAATCAATTTTGGTGAAAGAACTATGAAAAGAAAATTTTGAGAAAAGTTTGTGAAAGGAAATTTTTGGAAAGATTGTTTTGAAAAGGGATGTTGGAATGAGATGATGGTGAGAAATGGAGTATGATGAGAAAGTTTGAGAATTGAGATTGGAAATGGTGATGTGATCCCAGCTCTGTGCTATGTGAGGGATGATGAGAGAAAGATTGTGCCAAGTTAGTGGTTGGGTCTCGTTGAAGGGTTGCACGAAGGACGGGCCGACCTTAGGATAATTAAAGATAAAAGACTTAAAAGACATACGCGGTGAGATATGAGAGTGCGAAATAGTGGAGAGGAAGGAACCATAGGTATATGCGGATACTTAGGAGGAGATTGCATTAGGGGAGGACGATGATGGTGAAACGTCAAGAAGTCTAGAGTGTGTTTCTAGGCAGAACGAACTCCACATGTGGCTCACTAACGTGGTAGGGACAGGGTCTAATGTCGTGGTAAGTTCTGCGGGCCCACTAAAAACATACTGTCGCCCCCTAGATTGCAAATCGAGAACAGTGAGAGGGACTGGAACGGGGCATTATGTTTTTCCACTGCGTGGACAATGAGCCTTGATATTATTGAATTGATTTGAGGACGAGATCCTCCTGGTCTGGGACCATTTATGTGTTGTGGCAGCTGTCGTGCCCGCGTGGTAAATGTCCTGTACTCCTGTTTGCTTCCGACTAGGTTGGGTGGATGACCGAGGAGATGTAGACGTGTGTGATAGCGAGAATGAGATAAATGCTTTAATGATATCTTGAGTACCCTGATCATTAAAGATTGCGAAATGATAAAGACCGGATGAAAAGAGAAGTATAGTTGTGAAAGGGAAATGAGAAGAAAGTAAAAGATATACATAAGACGTAAAGGTAAATTAATAAGGGAATGAAAAATGATAACAAGGATGATGATAATAATGATAATGTTATACTTGATTGCTGTGTGTTTGTATGGTCCTATATGTTGCCTATCGTAATCCCACACCGTCGACGATTCGTCGTTCGGATCGCTTACTCTCTCCTGTTCGTTGGCATATCGGTGCTGCTGGTATTTCAACGGGCAGATGGAGTATTGGATAGAAGTCACCATACGAGGCTACAGGAACTACAAAGAGAAGATTCGGTATGAGGCTCGAGGGAACTCCACCACTCTCAATGGAGCCGAGCCGGAATCTACTAGTAAGGAGGGAATCACAATAAGGAAGGCATCAACTTCGAGAGCAAAGAGAGGACGCAAGAAGAAGAAGAAGGAACTTCACCCAATTGTTTTAATAGGATAGTTTAAGGATAGTGTGGCTAGATTAGGTTATGATGATTGTTGAAGGATTACCGATGCCATGAGCCATTATGTAATTGAGCTATGTTTTTAATCTGACTTGTGGAACGCATCTTTTTGCAAAGTTAATTCATGTAAAGTTTTTGAAAACTGCTGAGATAATTTTGAACCAAGTTCCTTTAAGAAAACGAACGTTTTATGAAAAGATTTGTCTTCGTAACAACTCGGTTTTTGAAAAAATGGATTGAAGATGAGAGAGAGATTTTCAATGATGTCTCCGAACACTTAAATATTGTTTTACAAAAAAAAATGGTCTCATTTTGCAACTTTAGTAAATAAAAGTCAGTTATTTTGGTTTACGAAAATCGGGCTGTTATAGAATGGTATCAGAGCTTATGGTAATCCTTAGTGGCCTTAAGCATGGGCTTACATGCTTTGTTTGTGTGACTCTGTGTGTTCGTTAGTATTATGGTAAGAATCTGAGGTTAAGTTTTCGTCTCTTAGGACATGAGACTAGTTGTAGCATAACATCAACCGTGTTAGTTTAAGAAACCTTTTGGTTCCATAGCTTGAAGGAATAGACCATGAATAGATTCTGAGACCGAGACCCAATACCCCTGATGTTTCATTAGTGATTGTCAGACTTAGGTTTGATTAACCCTAACCTGCTCTTATACGGGGATAGTTATCGCCTTTGAGGATGTAAGTTGTTATCTCTCAATTTCAGTGTTTGTCGAATTGCTTCAGCAAAATAGTTAGTGTTGTTAAAGTCCAAACCTTTTCCTTCATGAACCCTTGCCAAACCGTAGCTTTACCGATCCTGTCTGAGAATCACTAGTCCAAATTGTGAGGTTAGAAACGCCATAGTTACTCAGACAGTTTAGACTTGAACGATTAAGGGAGGATAAATAGTTTGAGTCAAGTAAGGATATGAGACCACCGTAAGTTTAGTTATAAGTTTGATCTAAGTTGGGGAGTCACAAGGAGAAGAAGAATTGTCTGTTACCGATTATCAGAGGAAATTTTTAGGAAAGACTGAGGATTAGAATTGCCATACATAATAATTAGAGGTTTAGACGGTAGAAGTGATAGGTTGATCGATGTTTAGGACGAGTCTAAGGAAAAGAGTGAGGATGTTTGAGGGAACAAGTAAGCCCAAGATGTGATGGGATCCCCTCAAATTAGAGAAAGGATAGACAAAAACCTTAGAGTTAGAAGGAGAATTGGATGAAGAAGTGATTATTGTGAGTTAGTAAGAACCCGAGTTGTATAGAATAGCGAATATTTAAGGATTTCCGGTGAAATCCCATACTTTTGGAGATGTGTGAATTCTATTTGTTTGATTCTCCCTAAGTCCGTACCCATGGTTGGACTTTCTGTGACGACGATCAGCTAAGGGAGCGACGTCTTCTTCGGTTAGTCCGATGGACTTAACTCGATTTGACACTCGAGCGGTTGGACGAGTGCGACCTCTTCGTCCGAAAGCAACAAACGAGGAACATGACAAAGTGAATTAGACCGACAAAGGGGAATACGGCCACGGAACGAGAGGAGAGTGTTCATATGGGAATTAAAGTGACATAAGAACCCCGTGCCCTGCTGCCCAATCTACAGCGTATTTCTCGGGGACGAGAAATCTTTAAGTTGGGGAGAATGTAACACCCAGCAAATTCCTCGCATTGAAATAAAATACTAAAGAGATATGTTTTATGAAAAATGTTTTTGAAAGAATATCCTCTTAAATAAATTTCCTAATTACCATTTTCAAGGTAACAAGTAACTTTAAAGAAATAATTTCCTGAAACAATGACAAAAGTTTAGAAATCGAGTCTTTGAAAAGTCTATGTGTTCGATATTTTGGTGTCTTAACAGGACCATGATTTTATACATGAATGATTTTATGAGGTGGAAAATTTATTTTCTATGTGGATACATGTATATACGGTTTTGTGTGTGTATATGCTTATGATTATGTGAAAATGTAATTAGTGAACAAAATATGATGGTGTATGCATGAGTGTATGTGTTGTGTATGCATGTGTGTATGTATGTACGGCTTTATATGCTTAGGATAAGGTGAGAATTTAATTAGTGAAAAATATATATATTGATATATGCATGCATGCATGAGTATGATGTGTGTGATACGTGTGTGGATGTGTGTGTGCTACGTGTGTGTATGCATGAAGGAGGGCTAGAGTTTTGTTTTTAAGTTAAGAAACCATGGACTAGGGTGAAACTATAAGCAACTAAGTTAGTGACCAAATTCTAACCATTAGCCCAAAAGTAACCAAACCTAAAGAAACTTAGTCCCTTAAATCACTCCCCATTGTCCCCTTAGAGATGATAATCTCCACCCATGCAACATTTGGAAGAGCCAAAATTACCCTCCCTTGAACACACCTTGGTCGAATTGAAAAAGGGTAAGATGGGAACTCCATGAATTGCCTATATAAGTTTTTGGCCTTAGCCCATTTTCACGCACTTCATTTCCTTTCCTTCATTTCCTTTCATTCTCATTTCCATCCCTAAACACTTTACTTTAAGAGTCCAACAAGCTCTTAGAGAGTAAGAGAGGAAGAGAGAGGGCCGTGGGAGAGGAAGAGAAAGAAGAGTGAAGATTCAAGTTCCTCCACCTTTCACCTTTGATTTTCATTTCTCCATCACTTCCTTTTTCAAAGACTAAGAAGAAAACCACCCCTCAACCAAAAGAAGAAGAGGCCGAAACTAAAACCTAGGAGAAGAAGAGAGAGAGAGAGATCTTGAAGTTGAAGTTAAGTTTAGATCTAAGGTAGTTGTTTGAATTTTGAGAAGTTTTAAGTGTAATAATTTTGTGTGTGAAGGACTTTATGATAAACTTGGTTTAAATTTAAAAGTTTGTGATGCATGTTATTAATTTTGAAGTGATCTTGAAGTTTAAACTACATGCATGCCACTTCTAAGTGTTGATCTTGAAAATCTATGCTAAAAAGTTTAGATCTTTAACTTATGGTTTTCTTTGTCACGGTTTCAACAAAAGTTGTGTTTAAAGTTATTTATTTGCCTTGATTTTCACTTGTATGTGTTGACCTATGGTTGATCTTTGCCTTGATCTTTAAAAGGGTTTGTTCTTGAGTCTTGCATGTTTGATTTTATGGCCTTGTGATCATTATTTTCCTTTCATGTCTTGTTTATGCCTTTATTTTTGAATTTTAAGAATAAATAAACCTATAAACCCTAGATCAAGAGCCAAGTAATTCGGCCTTGACTAGAACTATGGGTCTTGATGCTTTTCAATTTATTTTAAGTCCTTGCATGTTAATCTCATGCTTAGAAAAATTAATTGGAATTGTCGAAATGTTTAATTTTGGGTTTAGTTTTGATGAAACTTTGATTTGTGGGTTTTTGACCTTTAAAAGCTTTAAATCTCATTTTGATCCATGAAAAAGTTGATCTTCAAATGCATATATGTTGTTTTTGAACCAAAAGGTCTTGATTCTTGTGTTGCATGTCACGGTTTTGTGTTTGAAAAGGGAAGTAGTATTTTCGAAACTATGTGTCTAAAAATGCATGATATGATTTGGTGATTTTAAGGTTTTCATGTTTGAAAAGTTCATCAAAACCATGTTTTTGCCATGATGATGGTTCGGCCTAGCTAGGTTTAGTAGGTTAGATTCTTTTTCAATGAAGTGACATAAAAGTAATGAGTGTGTCTTGTGAACTAAGGTTAAATTAATTGTTTGAAATTGCATTGTGATTATTTTCTTCCAATTCGGTTTTAATTGAAAAGATAAAAGAAGGATAAATGATTTTGTTTCATGAAAAAGGAAACAAGGTTTAAAGTGCTTGAAATAAGCTAAGTTGATATATGTGTTTTGGATTTGTAATTTTTAACTTGTTTCTTTAACTTCATTCGGCCATATAGTATAGTTAAGCCTAGGAGTTTAGTTGCATAAAAAAAATAATTTCACATAATGATTTTTGAAAGGAATTAAGTTGTTTAAAGTAAGAAAATTAAATGTGTTTGGTTTGCATCTTTGGCTCAATTCGGTTTATTAATATGTGTATGTCTAAGTGATTTTATTAATTAAAAAGGGACTTGCATGATGATGTTTTAAGATAATCAAGTTGATTTGAAGTGTTTGAACAAGTAATTCTTGGTTTGTCTTGACATGTTCAATTCGGTTTTCTTTTTTTATAAAGAAGATAGAAATTTAGTGCTTTGTTTTGTGAAACTAAACTATTTGTGAGTTGTATGATTGTTTGTGGTGATTGACTAAATTAGTTATATGTTTCTAATTAATCAAGTGTTAATTTTAGAAATCATTTAGAAATTAAATAGCATCATGATATATTACGTTGTCTTTATTGATTATAAATGTTTGTTTGTAAAAGTGTTTGCTTGAAAGTGAATGTTTAATTAATAATTAAGTTGAACAATTGGTTGTGTGATTAATTGAATTCAGATTTTGGTTTAAATGATTCTTTTGTGAAGTAACCCTTCCATGTCCTGGACTATTTTAAATTGTCTT
This sequence comes from Crotalaria pallida, assembly GCA_037953625.1. Classification (NCBI taxonomy): domain Eukaryota; kingdom Viridiplantae; phylum Streptophyta; class Magnoliopsida; order Fabales; family Fabaceae; genus Crotalaria; species Crotalaria pallida. Next base: position 46,778,224 of record CM075649.1, on the reverse strand, counting down.
TTAACTTTAAAAATGTTTTCATGTGATTTAAAGCAAAGTTTTCAAGTAATAATTAATTTAAGAAAAACCCGGATTGAAAACGGGGCATTCTTCGGTGTTTTCAAACAATGCTTAAGGTGCTGTCCAAAATGGACCAGCAACCAAACAAATTGGTTTAAATCATTTTATTAAATATTTTCAAATAGTTTTAAAGTAATTAAAGTGCTAGAAAATAAGGGAAGTGTTTTGATAAAACAATAGTGTTTTAAGTCTTTCAATTGAGAACGAAAAGTGTAAGGAACTAAGAAAAGATTTTCTTAATACACGTTACTAACGTAAGAGTATTTTACTTAATACGAGGAATCAGAAGTGTTTAAGTTATGGAAAAGATTTTCATAATACAAGTTAATAACGTGAGCGTATTTTATTTAGTACGAGGAATTTGAAAGACGAGGGATTGGGGCAGCCGGCAGCAAGAAGGATTCAAAGAGACAGTACGCATTAAAAAGCTGGACCTCAGGTGAGAGAGAAGCTTTCCTAAGACACCGTGGTAGTTAGGTGATATATTAGGACGTTCCGTATCATCTCAAAGATCGGAACTAAGTGGTTCGGAGTCAGTAGTATGGTGGCAATTGTTTGCTTGGTGTATGTGGCCACTCATACGAAGGTGACAAAGACCACATTATTATTGTATGCTGGTTGTGTGTGTGGATAGCATGCTTATATTTATTTATTTGATTATGCCTGTTGGAATTCAATGATGTTGGTTGACATGCGTATTATGCTGATGGACGTCTGTTACGGCCTGAATAAGGAAATGAAATTAATGAAAGTGAAAGTAAAGTTAGAAGTGCGAGAAAATAATAATGATAAGATATAAAGAGAAAGGAATAATGATTGGAAACAAAGTATGTGTTGGAAAAGAAAGAAAGAGTTGAGGTTGGGAATGAATGGATGATAATGTTGAGAACGAGCCAGAGCTGGGAAAGTGATGTTGATTATGTGAAGGAGATGTGATTTGAGTGGAGATGGGCTCCTTTGTTTTTGGTTTTAGTCTGGGAATAGTGTTGAGTTGAGCTTGCTCCTCCACTAGCGCTCAGCAAAGTTGTAATTTTTGAAAAGGTTTTCGAATAGCAGTTTTTGAGAAGATTTTTGAAAAGGAACTTTTTGAAAAGATTTGTGAAAATCAATTTTGGTGAAAGAACTATGAAAAGAAAATTTTGAGAAAAGTTTGTGAAAGGAAATTTTTGGAAAGATTGTTTTGAAAAGGGATGTTGGAATGAGATGATGGTGAGAAATGGAGTATGATGAGAAAGTTTGAGAATTGAGATTGGAAATGGTGATGTGATCCCAGCTCTGTGCTATGTGAGGGATGATGAGAGAAAGATTGTGCCAAGTTAGTGGTCGGGTCTCGTTGAAGGGTTGCACGAAGGACGGGCCGACCTTAGGATAATTAAAGATAAAAGACTTAAAAGACATACGCGGTGAGATATGAGAGTGCGAAGTAGTGGAGAGGAAGGAACCATAGGTATCTGCGGATACTTAGGAGGAGATTGCATTAGGGGAGGACGATGACGGTGAAATGTCAAGAAGTCTAGAGTGCGTTTCTAGGCAGAACGAACTCCACATGTGGCGCACTAACGTGGTGGGGACTGGGTCTAATGCCGTGGTAAGTTCTGCGGGCCCACTAGAAACATACTGTCGCCCCCTAGATTGCAAATCGAGAACAGTGAGAGGGACTGGAACGGGGCATTGTGTTTTGCCACTGCGTGGACAGTGAGCCTTGATATTATTGAATTGATTTGAGGACGAGATCCTCCTGGTCTGGGACCATTTATGTGTTGTGACAGCTGTCGTGCCCGCGTGGTAAAGGTCTTGTACTCCTGTTTGCTTCCGACTAGGTTGGGTGGATGACCGAGGAGATGTAGACGTGTGTGATAGCCGAGAATGAGATAAATTCTTTAATGATATCTTGAGTACCCCGATCATTAAAGATTGCGAAATGATAAAGACCGGATGAAAAGAGAAGTATAGTTGTGAAAGGGAAATGAGAAGAAAGTAAAAGATATACATAAGACGTAAAGGTAAATTAATAAGGGAATGAAAAATGATAACAAGGATGATGATAATAATGATAATGTTATACTTGATTGCTGTGTGTTTGTATGGTCCTATATGTTGCCTATCGTAATCCCACACCGTCGACGATTCGTCGTTCGGATCGCTTACTCTCTCCTGTTCGTTGGCATATCGGTGCTGCTGGTATTTCAACGGGTAGATGGAGTATTGGATAGAAGTCACCGTACGAGGCTACAGGAACTACAACGAGAAGTTTCGGTATGAGGCTCGAGGGAACTCCACCACTCTTAATGGAGCCGAGCCGGAATCTACTAGTAAGGAGGGAATCACAATAAGGAAGGCATCAATTTCGAGAGCAAAGAGAGGACGCAAGAAGAAGAAGAAGGAACTTCACCCAATTGTTTTAATAGGATAGTTTAAGGATAGTGTGGCTAGATTAGGTTATGATGATTGTTGAAGGATTACCGATGCCATGAGCCATTATGTAATTGAGCTAAGTTTTTAATCTGACTTGTGGAACACATCTTTTTGCAAAGTTAATTCATGTAAAGTTTTTGAAAACTGCTAAGATAATTTTGAACCAAGTTCCTTTAAGAAAACGAACGTTTTATGAAAAGAATTGTCTTCGTAACAACTCGGTTTTTGAAGAAATGGATTGAAGATGAGAGAGAGATTTTCAATGATGTCTCCGAACACTTAAATATTGTTTTACAAAAAAAAATGGTCTCATTTTGCTACTTTAGTAAATAAAAGTCAGTTATTTTGGTTTACCAAAATCTGGCTGTTACAAAAGACACAAAGAAAAGAGATAACTCCTATTTGGCTTAAGTCCTTGTGGAATAAGGCAGCCTTGATAAGACATTGAGAATGGAGAGGATGATAAGAGAATAAGAATTGATTGGGAAAGAGATAAGGATATGAGAGTTGAAAGGATTTCATGATAACGATGCGAATGAGCCAGAGCTGGGAAGGAATGTTGATAGTGTATTGAAAGTGAAGTGTGATGAGAGTGAAGCTTGATTCTTGTTGTTGTTTTCTTGGACTGAGACTGGTGTTGAGTTGAGCTTGCTCCTCCACTAGTTCTCAAGAAGAGAAAGTTTTTGAGAAAAACTCTTGAAAAGAAATTTTAAAAGGGTTTTAAGAAAATGGAATTTTGAAAAGGGGTTCCCAAAATGAGATTTTTGAAAAAGGGATTTACGAAAACGAGACTTTTGAAAAAGAGTTTACAAAATAAATTTTTGAAAAGAAATTGTGAAATGAGATTTTTGAAAAAGATTTTCGAAAAGAGATTTTTTGAAATGGGTTTTCGAAAGGAGATTTTTGAAAAGAAATTATGAGATGAAAATTTTAGAAAAGGATTTATGAACTGAAATTTTTGAAAAAGGTTTTATGAAATGAAATTTTGGAAAGGATTTGTGAAAATGAGATTTTGTTCAAGTTTACAAAAGAGACCTTGAGAAAAGTTTATGAAAGGAAATTTTGGAAAAAAAAATTTATGCAAGAACTTTCTGAGAAATAAAGTTTTTGGGAATTTTTGGAGAAAGTATGTGATGAGAATTTGGGGAAAGTTGTGAAGGCGATCCCGCTCTGTGCTAAGTTGAGAAATGAAAGGAAAAGTGATGCAAAAGATAGCGGTCGGGACTCATTGAAGGGGTGTGTAACACCCCGATTTCGGCAACTTGAAAACATCATCTCTTTAACCATTTTATAGTAAAAATTTGGGAAATTTTTTTTTTTACATGGTGACATGGACATGAGAACCTTTAAGTTCAAAAACGTTTCAGTAACTTAATTGAAATAAAATAACATTCTCATGTCACACATCACGAGTCAAGTTCCAAACCGAGATGTTACTTAACATCGCACTTTGCAACTTGGCTTCATAGATCTCTTTTGAGAAAACAGTTTCAAATCTTGTTTCACGAAACTTTATTTCTTAAAAATCATGCTCAATAAAATTCCAAGCGGGGTACAAAATGATATAGCAATGTCAACCAAGTAGTTGCAAGGGATACAGTACTCGAAGGGATTACCTACTACTATTCTTGATCTCTAATCTTCCTCGCTGAAGTCCACTGCCGAATTCGCTTCGAGACGAAAGTACAGATTGTACTACAGGATCGGCCATCTATCCGTTTCAATACCGGAGTAACCCGATACGACAACATGATAGGAGAGATGGTCAGTATTCCAGAAGTACAACATGACAGAACAGTAAAATAACGACTCTATATAAAATAGAGAGGACTCAATAAACTATGAAAGATAAAACACAAGACTTAACAGACACTTATCACTAACTAGAACATAAAGGTATATAATTCTCATGCAATAACAGTTACTCATGCTTGCATATGACAAGTATATTCACGTAAGCATATAGGAAACACTTATAAACAAAACACTTCATAACAAACCAAATATATCAAAATCATAACTTATCACAATATACATTATCATACTTGGCATCACAAGCCTTCAAACATTCGGGTCTCATCATCATCTTTCTCAATCTTTCCAACATTCATTTATACTTTCTTCTCTGAATCTTTCTCAATTCTTCATAAATTCTTTATGTTTTCATTCTTGTAATCTTTTACTATTATTAAGTCTTATCAAACGGTTTGCTCAATGATGAAGGGGAAACATCATTGAACTCGCACACACGTCTACATCTCCTCGGTCATCCACCCAACCTAGTCGGAAGCAAACAGGAGTACAGGACCTTTACCACGCGGGCACGATAGCTGTCTCACAATCAAATGGTCCCAGACCAGGAGGACTCAGCCTCAAATCATATCAATTCAATTCATATAATATCATATCAATGCACGCTCTCAGCGGCAATCTCAAATGCCCCGTTCCAGTCCCTCTCACTGTTCTAGACTTGCATCGAGGGGGTGACAGTATCATTTCTAGGTCGCGGTGCGGAACTTACCATGGCATTGAACCCAGTCCCCACCACGTTCGTGTGCCACATGTGGGAATCATTCCGCCTAGAAATATACTCTAGGCTTCTTGACGTTCACCGTCCTTGCCCTCCCCTCCTGCAATCCCCACCTGAGTATCCGCAGATACCCATAGTATCTTTGTCTCCACTACTTCGATATGACACTCATACCTCACCGCGTTTGTAAATGTCTTTTAAAGTCTTTTAGAGTTTTAATTCGCGGCTTAATCCTAATAGTCGGCTCGTCCTTAGTGCATCCCTTCAACGAAGCTCGACCACTAATCGCAATCTATTCCCCCTAAACTCTCAATGGCATCTTGCCTCAAATCTCTTTCATCACATTATCATCATTCTCATTAGCTCATGCTCAGCATCATTCTCATCATCATTGATCAGCGTCGTTCTCCTCGATTGTTGTTCCACAGCATCATCAGCATCACTCTCCTTGGTCGTTCCTTAGCAGCACCATCAGCAGCATCGTCATCACCACGCTTCCGGTCGCCTTATTGGGCATCTCTTGTTGCTTTCTCGAACCTTATCTTTTTATTCGCTTTTTAATTTCTAGCTCAAGTCTCGCTTCCAACCACTATTTATCTCTTTCACAATTTATTCGTTTCATGACTTATTTCTTTCTTATGATTCTTATCATTACGTATATCCACAATCAGGTTTTCCAGACAGAACAATACATATTCAACAGTATAATCACAGAGTAATCCAGTACTTAACAAAATCATTCATGCATCATAATTAACAAAACAGATAAACATCTAGCACATATAGATCACATATAATTATGCAGCTCATGACTTATGACAAATACTCAATTAGACTCGATGTACTCAGTCTAGAACCGAGTCTACGCGTCACGATGACTTAGGCCTACTGCATTTCTCACCTCTCGCTCCAGCTTCTGAAATCGTTGCGGGTTCTTCCCAACAAGTCGGCCGTTCCACTTCTTGACTTGTACATACCTTGTACTAAGGGAGATGATACTAACGTTACAAGTTTATCTTAAATAATCGTCCTACTTAGTATCAAAGCCCGTTTTCGAAAACTCTTTTTATTTCTCGTCGGAAAATCGTAAAACGTTAAAACTTTTTCGATTCAAACCTTTCTCAATTTAATTACCACTTAAAACTTAAACTTTAAACCAATCAAATAAATTCTTAGGTTTGAAAAACAATTTAATTAAAAGCTGGACAGAAATTACACAAGTCCATAAATCATTTTTCAGAAAACCCGAAAACACCGTAAAATCATTCTTTAATTCATATAATACTTTGCTATAAAATAAACACTTAAATGATTTATTTTTCAAACTTAACATTGTGAAATTATTTAAGGGCAGCAACCACTAAGTCCAAGGTTCTTGAATTAAATTAAACTATTTCAAAAACCAATTAATTTTCACAACCAATTACAAAATCACACACAACACTTTGGTTAATTAAATCATTCATGCATAACCTAGACAATTCATCAAACAATCACTTATTCAATTGTTTCAAAGCATCATGATTATCAAACAAGTCAGCCAAGTCATAACATCATACATAAAAGTTCACATTCATCAAAAACATTTAAATAGAATCCTAGTGTGACTACAAGTAAAACACAAAAGATAAAATTCAAAACTATATCAAATAAATTTATTTAATCTTCAAAATTTCCAGAACATACACATATATGCCAAAGTTCATCATATAAAATTTTCAAGCCATTTAAGCAATCCTAGGCTAGGTTTCAAATCAAATTTCACATGAAAAGCAAAACGGTACTGTTGCTGGTCTGAGGCAAAAGCATCATGATTAAAAATAGTTGTTCAACTCCGAATTGCATAAAAATTGGTATAAGTCTTCCTTATACAGTCAAGACTATCTCATAAAATTTTCAGAATATTTGAAGTTGTGAAAGTCATACTTTTATAATTAAATTTATCACTAAGTCCAGAAAATCTGAACCAAGTGGTTCACTGTTTTGTCTTTTGAAAAATTATCAAATCAACTCCAAATCTCTTCAAATTTTACAGAGAACATGTATAGAGGTTCAGGAAGCTACCATAAAAATTTCAAGCAATTTAGAGTAGCACAAGTTCAAAAATTCTGTTTCTCTTTAAACCGAAAAACTTATTTTCTCAAAATTGTTTTCACAAAGTTTGCTCTCATAGAGATAGAAAATCAAATCCAAAAATCATACAAAAATTCAGAGAGGTTCATTTTAGCCTACTTAAATCAGTGACAAAATTTCAAGGTTATTGAACATACGCAATTATCATTTATCAAGGTCAAAACACATGCAAATCACAATTTCAGCACAACACATTATCCAACAAATTTGTTCATCATTTCTTTTCATGAAAATCAAAATACATTCATACATACAAATCAATACAAAAATCAACCCATCAATTATTTTTCCTTTGAAAACCGAATTAACATATCATGAAAACAATTTTCTTTAACTCAAATAAAACATGCATCAACATAAAAATCAAAGCCTTTTAAACTAAAAATCAAGAATCAAATTAAACTATCCTAGATCTAGACATGCACACACTTAAAATTAATAGATCTCAAAGAAAATCATACATGCATTAACATTCAAGAATAAAAATCAAGATTTTAAGAGAAAAATCAAAACAACATTAAAGCATGCTCCTTTTTACTAGATCATCACATGCATGCATCAAACACTTCAAGTAAAAATTCATCTTTAAAAATTTGAGCCAACACCGAAACACATCAAGAAAAATAAATTCAATTTATCAAAAGTTTCATGCTCATTAAAAATAATTCCTTTACATGCATACAAAACCGAATCAAGCAAGGAAACAAAATCATTAGCACAAAAATTCTTTTAAAAACCGAATTGATCATCAAGTTTTAAAACATAGTAGATCTCTTATTTTTATATCAAAATCTTTCACATGCATGTAAGGAAAATCAAGATCAACTTGAGAAAATCATGTGGATGCAAAGAGAAATTCTAGATCTAGTTTGAAAATCAACATGCATCAAGGAACCATTTTAAAAATCAATTTCATTTTCAAGGACATGCACAAAACCAAAGTTCATCAAAGAAAACAAGAATTATTTGCATAAAATCATTACAAAACCGAATCACCTTCAAACCTTTTTGCATGTTCATTTTGTGGTTTTAAAACTTTAATCTTTAATTATTACTCTTGGAAACACATAGATCAACATCAAGAATCAACATGCATGGATAAACTTTGAATAAATCAACATTTTTACAATAAAAACATGTAGATCCAAAAATAAAAATGATAGAGAAGAAAGAATCAACAAAGATCAAGCTTATACCTAAGAGAGATGGGTGAAAATGGGCTAGGAATCAAGGCTTCTCTCTTCCTCTCCTCACGGTTTTCTCTTCTTTTCTCTCTATGTCTCTCTTTTTTTTTTTCTATGTGTCTCAAGAGCTAATGTGGCTCTTTGAGACTAAGTGTTTGTTGGAGTGTGAAAGGAAGAAGTGAAATGAAGGAATGAAAGGAACGAAGGAAAGAAAGAATGAATGGAAGAATGAAAGGAAATGAAGGTGTGAATGGAAATAAGAGGAAATGAACTAAGTCCACCTACATGCTTCTAGGAGGGTAATTTTGGTAGCACAAAAATATGTACTTGGTCCCCAAGTTTTGTTTTGTTTTGTTTTTATTTTATTTTCCCTTCCTAGCTTAGTCATCAAGCCAAGGCCTCATAAACCTACACATACACACACCATGCATACATGTGTCACTCATACACATATTACACCTACATCATGCATGCACACACAAAAAAATCGTGGCACTCCTCCATGCATACACATGTCTTGCAATTTATTTTCTAATCACCTTGTAATTACTAATTCATACAATGATGCAAACATCACTTAAGAAATTACACTCATCAATCACACACTTGATCACAAAATAAATAATCAAGCATACATATATAAGCACACATTTACATATCATACACACACTAATTTCTTCTTTCATTAAACAATCACACATAAGTCTTAACACTTAAACACATTTTCCTTTAAATAATAAACTGTACTTATTGGTTGTAATTATAGCCCTTATTCCATTTTCTAAAATCATACTTTAATATATTAAAGATAATCCCAAAAGGAAAAATTTATTAAAAATCAAAAACTATTTTTCATGATTTATACCTTGAAAATTCGTCCTTTACAGTACTGGAAAATAATTTTCGCAAACCAATCCAGAAAATTATGAAAGATATATTTTTGAAAACTACATTTCGATACGATCGTTTTGATATAAAGATCATCAAAATCGGAGTTACGGTTAAAAAATTATGGATTTTTGAAGTTGATCAATCTTTTAAAGTCCATAAAGAAATTCATTTTACAATAAATTACCAATCAATAAAAATCATTTCTTATAAAAATCATTTTTAATAACTCCATAAAAATATTTGTTTGCCAAAACTCCATAAAATCAACACTTTATTTCGTAATCGAATAAAATACTTGTTGAAAACCTTTTGTAAAACATTTTCTCAAAATTTTTCTTTGATGAAATTTTATTTATCCTAGTCGGAAAAACGCGGGATGTTACAGGATGCACGAAGGGTGAGCCGACCATTAGGTTAATTAAAAATATAAAAGATTTTAAAAGACATTAATAGCACGAACGCGGTGAGGTATGAGAGTAACCCGAAGTAGTGGAGAGGAAGGAACCATGGGTATCTGCGGATACTCAGGAGGAGATTGCATTAGGGGAGGACAATGACAGTGAAACGTCAAGAAGTCTAGAGTATTTTTCTAGGCAGAACGAACTCCACATGTGGTATAAGAACGTGGTAGGGAATGGGTCCAATGCCGTGGCAAGTTCTGCATGATCAACTAGAATTAGTACTGTCGCCCCCTAGATTGCAAATCTTGAACAGTGAGAGGGACTGGAGTGGGGCATTGTGATTGCCACTGTGAGTTTGAGACAGTGCGTTGATTATATATATTGAATTGATATGATATGATTTGAGGCTGTAGTCCTCCTGGCCTGGGGCCAATTGATTGTGAGACAACTGTCATGCCCGCACGGTAAAGGTCCTGTACTCCTGTTTGCTTCCGACTAGGTTGGATGGATGACCGAGGAGATGTAGACTTGAGACGTGAGTGCTAACTATGAAAGAACGCGTACCTCGATGATTCTTTAACTCCCCTTATCATCGATGGTTATAACTCAATAAGACTTGATAAAAAAAAGGATTCATAATTAAGAAAAGTAAAGTCTATGAACTTCTAAGGATGAGAATGTGAAGTGTGGAATAAGAGATGAAACCTCATGAAGAGAGAGAAAGGAAGGAAGTGAAGGATTGGAAATTAAGGATGAGGAAGTAACCGAGAAAGAAAGGAGGTTTATGAAAGAATGATAATCAATTTAGCTAGATAGAGATGATAATAATAATGAATGTTGATTATGATGATATGCTTGAATGTTGTGTTGCGTGTATTGCTTGTATTGTGTGTGCTGTCTTGATATCTCGCCTGCCGTAAATCCACAATGTCGACGATTCGTCGTCCGGATCGCTGACTTTCTCCTGTTCGTTGGTATATTAGTGCTGCTGGTATCTCAACGGGCAGATGGAGTATCGCATGGAGATTGCAACTTGGATGAGACATGGATGTGGCTGGAAGCGTACCCCATATGGTTAGGTGTAACATCCTACATTTTTATACTTTAAGAAAATACTTAATTTAATATTTATTTGTGAAAATATTCGGGGTTTATAAAAATTTTGACAGAGTTCCCTTTAAAAGTTGGACTTTCCCCGAAATTCAGTTAAACCTGTCAGTCCAGAACAGTTTGCAAATCGAGTAAAATAAAACTTTCAATTCAAAATAAACATGTACATATAACTGTTCGATATACAAAACGCTTAAACCAAATAAAATCATTAAATTACAATTATATTTACAAACTCTACTTATTACAATATAACCTATGAATGGTTGCTCAACCTCGTGACCCTTGGGTCACTTATACCAATATACTCTCTACTATGAGTATACCGTTCTCGGCCTTGATCCTTTCGTGCCTGTCTCCTTGGTGTACCTAATATGTCCACTGTAAGGGTGAGTACTTTGAAATCTAGATCAAAGAAAATGCTTAAAAACAGTAATAAATCATAAAGAGGTATATTCAAACACAAACAATAACAACTATACGATTCACCATTCAATTAGCAAGTAAGGCACAATAACACTATTCCGTTTATGACCTCTACATATAAGGGTATAATACTTTTATATAATTCTACAATGCACAATCACATGGTTATGCCTTGCTATCGTCACACTTAGGTGAATTAATTATCGAATCCAACATTGAACACTTTATTTCCTTTCAAACACTATTACACTTTTGTATTGGATTCGACGAATTAAAGCACCTTCATAATGCATTCACACTTTCCCTTTCACTTGCACACTTTTCACATTACTTTTAACACTTTTACACTTTTGACGATTGGGTACATTGTGCTTCACATTCTCCCCGCAGGAGGGTTCCTCACACAATGTACCTAAACACTTTTAACACTTTAACTTTTAACACTTTCACACTATTGGGTACATTGTGCTTCACATTCTCCCCGCAGGAGGGTTCCTCACACAATGTACCTATACACTTTCCCTTTTCCATATCAATAATAACACAACCACCTCACAACCCCCCCTCCACTCTGGGGAAAAACCGACCAGGAGTAAGCATTTCTCAACCTCTAGTTGGGTTCTTCACCTCCACTTAGGAAGGTCCCTCGCTCACCCGCTTGCACAACACTTCACCTCCACTTAGGAAGGTTCCTCATGCGATTTGCGTTGATTTGTCCAAATCGGGCTTTAGCAGAAATCACCCTTGACTGGCCCAAAGAAACCAAAGTAAATAGAATTATTATGGTTTGCATAGAACCAACCCCCAATACGGGAAGCAAACCCATATCCTTTGCAGGATCAAAGTTCTCCATAATAATTCCTAACATTTACTCTTGTCCTCATCAATCGCGAAGCGACGTGTGTGTTTCCCCTACTCCTAACGTCCACCTTTTCACCATGCATGATCCAATATCTCAAGTGTTTCTCAATTGAATTTAAGGCCCTCTTTGTTCTTTAGAAAATGTCATTTAATTGGTTTAAATTCAATTGAGAAATACTTGGCCCTATTTAATGCATAACTATATGAATGTCATTTACAATTTATTTATATACACTTTGATAATAATAATACAAACAATATCAATCAACAATCAGTCGACATACTCAGGTATGTCTCAGGGACTGTAATTTAAATCATCTTCCTAGGGTTCTTCACTTCCTACTTAACAATTTATAAAAATCAATTAGTATAACATATATACATAAATAACATATCCCTAACACTTAGAGTTTCTAACTATACTCTACCCTCCTACCCATCAACCTAACCAATCAATAATATACCCAATTATAACTCTATTACTATTAATAAACCCTTCCTATAATACTAGACCAAAGTACACCCCTTACCTCTTGAAGGGAAGATGAGAAAGTGAGAGATTGAGGGAGCACCGACACCGACTTTAATCCACGCTCCTATGATCTTCCTCTCTTGATTCCTATGGCTCCCCAAGCTCCTTGGATGGATTTGAGACTCCACTTGGTCAATTGCACACCTTAGGGTTTAGGGTTCAATTTGGGGGTTTTGTGAGAAAGAGAGGGAATTGAAAATTGAGAGAGGGGAAATGCTTGGGAAGTAATGGGGAGTTGATTTGGGGTATCAATTTGTTGATCTATTGGGTGGTGGCTTTGAGGAATCAAAGCCCTAAGAGAAAGAGGGAGAGAGTTCGTGAGTGAGGAGAGAGGAAATTCCATGAAAAATGACTCAAAAACGCATTTATAAGGCTGTTTCAGCGTCCGTTACTCGATTAACAGATGCTGTTAATCGATTAATTCGTGAGTAACTTTCGGCCTTAATCGATTAATCGCATTCTTACTCGATTAATTCGTGAGCATCTTTCGGCCTTACTCGATTAACTCAAGTGTTAATCGAGTAACTTAAGTGCACCCTACGGCCATTACTCGATTAACTCCAGTGTTACTCGAGTAACCAGTTCAGCCCACTTAAACCCTTGCACTTCGAAGTGCCATAACTTCTTCGTTAACCGTCGGATCTTGCTCAAATTTTTAGGAAAGCTTCCTAACAGACTTATCTTAATATCCAACGGTGGAATTTGGGTTTAGAGCTATGGATCTTTTATTCTTAATTTCCTAAAGTCCTATACTGTTAATCCTTTAATAACCTTTCTAAATCGCAATCTTAACCTAACACATTCCTTTATCTTCACTCTAAACCTATTCTAACTTATTTCTACTTCTCACAAACCCACTCTAAGCTAAAGGCCATTCCCTAAACACTTTGACACACGCTAATTCTAATACCAATTAACGTTTCTAAACGGAATCGACACTTAATAATACTACGACACTTACCGGAATCCTACTCACTAATACATCTATCCACTTAGCAAATTTGGGGATGTTACAGTTAGGTATGGATTGGCGACACCCAGTTCGTGATTCCAGATCCGGAATATCGACTGAGCGGAGCTAACCTAGGACCGCATTTGGGACAAGTCTCTATCCGAGGATATAGAACCTACGAGGAGAAGGTGCAGTATGAAACTCAGAGGACTTCTACTACTCCAGTCGGAGTGCAGTCGGTGCCAAGGTTTGGTGAGCGAACAGCAACTGAAGTGGCTTCGTCTTCGGGAGCTAAGAAAGGACGCAAGAAGGAGGAATGGGAGCTTCACCCGATAGTTTTCTATAGGAAGTGTAACACCCCGTCTGAATGCCTCGAATTTGTTTTAAAACCCTAAAAAGATTATTTGGATAGAGTATTTTAAAAGGTGTGATTTCAAAAGATATTTCTTAAATCAAATTCCTTTTTGTGATTTCAAGCGACAAAGAGTTTTTTTTTAAGAAAATGATTTTGTTTTGAGAAAAACCTTATGAGATTTAAATTGAAATTTTGGATTGAATTCTTAAAGTATTTAATACTTTATGTTTTAGAAAAAAATGTGATTTTATAAAAAAGAAAATAAAAATGATTTTGAGGTGCATGTGTGTGCATGTGTGTCGCCGTGTGGTGTGTGTGTGTGGCATGCATCATGCAAAATTTTTGACTTCCTTGCACCCTAGGTTAGTAGCCAAATAGCCCTAGGTTTTGTTTAGTGATAAGCTTGATTAGGAGTTTGACCAACCAATAGGAAGTGAGATTAAGCCTAAACCAACTTCATTTGTCCAATGGCTTGGCTTGAGCCATGCAAGCCTTCATGAGGACAATTCTACCCTTCATTCAACACTCTTGGCCGAACTTCCTTAAGGGCAAGAAAGGAAAAGCCTTGTTGTTTCTTATACCCCAAACGGTAGCTCATTCCCATTCATTTGCTTCTCATTTCTTTTCCAAACCAACACACAATTCCTAAGAGTCTTCAACAAACTCTTAGAGAGACTTAGAGAGAGAGAGAAACCGTGAGCTCAAGAGGAGAGGAAGAAGAAGATCAAACCCAAAGCCTTAGGATTCTTGAAGACTAAGTGAAGAAGGTTGAAGATCCTTTCTTTTTCTTTAGCATTTCCGAAGATCATAGGATATTAGTGGTAGTTTTCAATTTTCCCAAGTCTTGTAAAGTTCTTTGTTGTTGCATGTCTAAATTCTTTGTAGATCTATGATTTTAAGTACTTGTAAAGCCTTGATCTTGAGTTCCAAGAGTTCCATAAACTTGTAGAACCCTAAACCATGGACATTATCATTCGGTCATGCTTAGAAAACTAGGTTGTGATGATTTTTATTTCATTTTGAGTCCATGCATGTTAGTTTGATGCTTGATAAAGTTGATCTAAATGGTTTTCATGCTTTGATTTCAACTTTGATTTTTCTAAAGCTTTGATCTTTGATTTTTATTTCAAAAAGTTATAATCTATTGCTTTGATCTTGAAAAAGACTTGTTTTCTTGCCTTGATTTTGAAAGCTTTTGATCTTGAAGTTTGATTTATGATTTTTGAACTCAAAAGTTTTGGTTCTTGACATACATGTCACGGTTTTGAGGAAAAACAAAGGAAAACAATTTTCTTTTCAAATGATTTTTGTTTTGATCTAAAATTATGTGTTTCCAAGCTAAGGATTTAAGTTTTCCTCTTGATTTTGTTGGTGTACTTTTCGGTCAAGCTTTAAAAACAAAGATCATGGTTGTTTTTCATGATAAGTTTTCTTGCATGAGTTTTCTTTTGATTTTCCATGATTTTTGAGGTACATGCAAAGGTAAATGAAAATGAAATCTTGTTTAAAGTGACACAAGTAGGTCACAGTTTTGAGAAAGAAAAAGGAGTAGTATTTTCTAAAACCATGGACTTATATGTGCATGTTTTTGATTTAATGTTTAAAGGTTTTTGCATAAAAAAAAATAAGAAATGCATCAAAGGTTTTGTTATCCTCTAGTAATGATTCGGCCTATACTAGGATAAATAGGCTAGATTCTTTTTGCATGAAATTGTCTCTTTGAAATAATTATTTTTTATGACTTTGATTTAAGAAAAATTGTTTGAATTGTGTTGTTTTATTTTTGGGTCAATTCGGTTTTCATGAAAGAAAAAGGATAAATGTATTTGATTATTTCTAAATGTATTTTTATGGTTTGATTTCTTTATCCTTTGCAGTCCAAGAATTTATTTCAAAGTATTTTACTTTCAAAAAATGTTTGAGTTGTGAAAAAGGTAGATTTCAAGTGTTATGTGTTTTATAAAAAGTTAGAATGAAAATTGTGGATTTTTCAATGTTTTTCAAATTGAAATGGTGGCTGGACTTTTCCATACAGCCACATAAACCATCATTGAATTTATTTTAATGTGAAGTTTTCAAATGATTTTCCAAGGATTTCAATTATGAGAAAAGATTGAAAGTTGTTTTGATAATCACTTGTATTTTAAGAAAAGAATAAGGAAAGTAAAGGATCTTATATTCAAAAGATCAAGATGTGAATTTTAATTGAAATGATTTTGGATAAAAGTGTATTTATTTACCTCGAGGTTATTCAGTGGACGGTGGGAACTATTCTCAAAGAGAAGCTAGAGATCCCCAAGGCCAAAGTATTTCTCTTGCTGGATTAAGAGGTGAGTGAGATTGTGGTGAGCCCGTAACATGGTTGCTCGTATGGTGGTAACATGAGTTTACATGATATTCTGTTCTATGATTCTTGAATTAGTGCATGTTTATTCCTATCCTATGTTAGTTCCTTTCTCATTCTTTGTAAAAGTTACCCTTCGCGAAATGAGTCTGAATGTCGTTATGAATGCTTATGAGAAAGCGAAAGTGAAGTGTGAGGATAAGTGAAAGAGAGATATGTGTTGAGATTCAAGATGATGTGGTGGAGTAACAAAGTACCGGATGAGGACATTGCGCTCGTAGAGCCGAGCTTGTGTTAAGAGAATATGTGATGGAAATGATGGTGCAAAAGAGATATGTGAATGTATGTGAGAATGATGTGATGGCATTGTGGCCGTGTGGCTTGAAAAGTGATGGTTTGATTATGTGAAAGTGGGGAAAGATGTAACCCTTAGTGATCGGGTCTTGTCGAAGGGATGTACTAAGGGCAAGCCGATCTTAGGTTAACTAAAGAAGCTAAAAGACTTTAAAAGATTTTAAAAGACACTAAAAGACATTAATATATGCGGTGAGGTATATGAGTGTGAAGTAGTGGAAAGGAAGATACTATGGGTATCTGCGGATACTCAGGTGGAGATTGCGTGAGGGGAGGGCAAGGACGGTGAAACGTCAAGAAGCCTCGAGTACATTTCTAGGAGGGACGAATCCCACAAGTGGCGCACTAACGTGGTGAGGACTGGGTCTAATGCCGTGGCAAGTACCGCATAGCTAACTAGAAATGATACTGTCACCCCCTTGAATGCAAGTCTACAACAGTGAGAGGGACTGGAACGGGGCATTGTGTTTGCCACTGCGTGGACAGTGAGCCTTAATGTTATTGATATGATTTGAGGACAAGATCCTCCTGGTCTGGGACCATTGTGTTGAGACATCTGTCGTGCCCGCGTGGTAAAGGTCCTGTACTCCTGTTGGCTTCCGACTAGGTTTGGATGGAGACCGAGGAGATGTAGAGAGTGCGTTTATCCTTAGTGATGGTGATTCCCCTACCTCATTGAGTGAGTTGAGATATGATAAGACTTAATAACCAAAGAGTAAATATATAATTGAATGATGATGAGGATATTGATGAGTTGATGTTGTTCTGAGAATCATGTTTCTGGATTGGTGGTTTATGCTTACTTATTTTTGTGTTTATTTATTTACGTATCTCGTTCATTTCGATTATTATGTTACCCGCTTTGTTATCCCATCCTGTCAAATTGGTATATCCGTGTGTTCTCTATGCTTTTGGTATCTTGTCTCATTTTGTATACTGGTCAAGCGTCGTTGTTGTCTGTTCTTCTTTCTATCGAGTCTACCTTGAGACCTTACGGTCAACTTGTTAGTGTATGGCACACTAACTCTCTCCTACCTGGTTGTCGTATTGGCATCCGCCGGTATTGCAACGGGTAGATGGCATATCATGTAGCAATCCACATGTGGCCTCTTCAGGGAGGAGCATGGGAAATGGTTCCTGATGGTTGGATCTGGCGTGGCGAAACTCGATTGGAGATCGACGATCCGAGACATATTCTACGAGGAGCAAGCATGGACGTGCACGTGGGACAAGTCACTCTCCGTGACTATCAAAATGGTGGACCGAGGGAGTATCACGAGTTTGGTGGAGATACTGCACCCTTGGCGGCTGCGATTCCTCAACCAATGGAGGAAGAGGATGTTAGTGACTCCGATCACGAAGCGGAGGCGGATTCGAGCGAAGATATGGAGACGGATGCTAGTTCCGCTGAAGAGTGATTCCCTGTGTCTGTGTCTAAGGAATGTTGTGTGTCTAGGATCTGAGTCCAGTTGAGGATTATCTTGTGATGTACTACAGATGTAATCAGCTACTTTTTATTTTGGTTTGTAACCTCTTTTGTAATGATGGCCTACTTTTTGGAAAACATTTGGAGTATGACTCCAGTACTTGTGGCTCATGCTTTTTATGTTAAATTGAACACAGTTTTACTTTCAACGATGATGTTTTGAGTGGGGAGTTTCGAAAGTGACAACTCGATTTTCGAAAGGGTGGTGTTAGTCGTCAATGAATTTATGTTTTTTTTTTAAAAAATGGCCTCATTTTTTTGCAATCAAATAATAATAATTCATTTAAGTTTTCGGAAGCGAAAATCGGGCTGTTACAGAGGTGGTATCAGAGCAATGTTAATCCTAAGTGGCCTTAAGCCCAGTCTTGTATGCTTACTATGTGTACTCTGTGTGTCTAGAGTCTAGGATTCTGTGTTATCGTGCATTGAACCTCTTTCTGCTTTATTTTAAGATGAGTCGTACGCGTGGAAGACCTTCCGGTTCAAGTTCGCGAAACCCTGGTGAGGATGCGGATCACCCAGATGCGGCAGATTTCATGACTAGGATGGCGGCAGTAATGACGGGAGTCAACGATAATCTTCAAGCGTTGCATCGTCAGGTGCAGCAGAATTTCAACGTTAAGCAGCAAGCTCAAAATTTGGAAGCCCAAGGCTACAAGGGATTAGATGAGTTCTGTCTTCGCAACCCGAAGGAATTTGCGGGAGGCTTTGCTCTGGATGCAGCTGTGGAATGGATCGAGGATTTAGAGCGTATATTTGGGGGTATGGTGCAGTGCAACGATGAGCAAAAGTTGGCTTATGCTGGGTATATGCTGACAAGGGAGGCTGCAGCATGGTGGCGCGTGACTAAGCAAGTGATGGTGAATCTGGGAGAAGTACTGACATGGGAAGCTTTTAAGCAGAAGTTTCTTGAGAAGTATTTTCCGTTGTATTTGAGGACTGAGAAGGAAATGGAATTTCTGAGGCTGAGTCAAGGGAATTTGTCGATTGATGAGTATGCTTCGAAATTCGAAGAGTTAGTTAAGTATGTACCCCAATATGCTGGAGGGGAGAATGAGCGATCGAAGTGTGCTAAATTTAGGGATGGTCTTAAGCCTGAGATTAAGTTTGCTTTTTCTCATTTATAAATAGATAATTTTGCTAGTTTGGTGAATCGCTGTCGTATGTACGAAGGAGGTCTGAAAGTAAGAGGAGCGGCTGAGAGGGTAGTGAACCCTTCTTCATCCCATGGACCGGTTCGCAATTTTCCTTTTCGTCGAGATTATGGTGGAAGGTATAGGGCTCCGCACCCGTATTTTGGTTCGAGTGGAAGAAGAGATCTACGCTTTGGAGGCAACGATAATCGTGGTGGAAACCGTGGGGGCAGCAGCTATGGAGGGAATCGTATGGAGCACAGCGGTGGTAATCGCAACAATTTCGGTGGAGTGTGATCATGGAACGTACCTCCTCATTGCAATAAGTGTGGTCGTAATCACTTTGGCCCGATGTGTCCATCAAGGAGTTCGAACTGTTTCAACTGTGATAAGCCTGGTCATATTGCAAGAGACTGCAGGGAGCCTAAGCGAACAACTAATTC
This sequence comes from Crotalaria pallida, assembly GCA_037953625.1. Taxonomy (NCBI): domain Eukaryota; kingdom Viridiplantae; phylum Streptophyta; class Magnoliopsida; order Fabales; family Fabaceae; genus Crotalaria; species Crotalaria pallida. Next base: position 46,758,614 of record CM075649.1, on the reverse strand, counting down.
GGGGAATGCTAATCGTCCTACTATGTCAGGCAGAGTGTTCACGATGAGTGGAATTGAAGCTGCGAATGCTGCTAATCTCATCCAAGGTGAATGTTTCATTTATAAGAATTCCTTGTTAGTATTGTATGATTCGGGTTCTACTCATTCTTTTATTTCTCATGATGTGGTGAATAGATTAAATTTGAAAGTAGATGCCTTACCCTATAACTTGATTGTTTCTACCCCTAGTGATAAACCTGTGATAGTGTCTACCTATTGTCCTAATTGTCCCTTAGAGATAGAAGGAAACACTTATTTTGTTGATTTGATTCAACTACCCCTTTCTCAAATAGACATTATACTAGGAATGGACTGGCTTACTAGGAATCATGTTCTACTGAACTGTTCCGAAAAGTCGTTAGTCTTTAGTGAAACCCAATCTTCTTTGCCTAAACCCAATGACCTTGAGCATTTATCTGCCAAGCAAATTCGAACTTCATTGAAGGAAGGCGCGGTAGCTTACATGTTTCTGGCTTCGTTGGACGTCAAAAAGGACAAGGAGCTGCATGAATTACCCGTAGTTCGGGAATTTCCCAAGTTTTTCCGGAAGAAATACCTGGTTTACCGCCAATTCGAGAAGTGGAGTTCTCAATTGACGTGATACCTGGAACTGGACCAATTTCCAAAGCACCTTACAGGATGGCCCCAGTAGAGTTAGCCGAATTGAAGAAGCAATTGGAGGAGATTTTGGAAAAGAAGATGATAAGGCCTAGTGTTTCACCCTGGGGAGCACCGGTTTTGTTTGTCAAGAAGAAGGATGGTAGTATGCGTTTGTGTACGGATTACCGGCAATTGAACAAGGTGACGATCAAGAACAAGTACCCTCTGCCCAGAATTGACGACTTGTTGGATCAATTGAAGGGAGCGACTGTATTTTCCAAAGTCGACCTTAGATTGGGATATCATCAGATAAGAGTAAAGGAGGAAGATATTCCCAAGACTGCTTTTCGAACTCGTTATGGTCATTACGAGTATCTGGTTTTGCCCTTCGGTGTAACGAATGCTCCTGCGATATTCATGGACTACATGAATAGAATTTTTCATCCTTACTTGGACTAATTTGTTGTCGTATTTATCGATGATATTTTGATTTATTCCAAGTCTAAGGAGGAACACGCTGAGCATTTAAGGACAGACTTGACGATGTTGAAGGACAAACAACTCTATGCTAAGTTGTCGAAGTGTGATTTCTGGTTGGATTCAGTGCATTTCTTGGGTCACGTGATTTCGAAGGACGGAATTGCTGTGGATCCTGCAAAAGTAAATGTTGTGTTGGAGTGGAAGACACCAATGTCTGTGACGGAGATCCGTAGTTTCTTAGGATTAGCGGGGTATTATCGTCGATTTATCCAAGGATTTTCTCGTTTATCTTTGCCTTTGACGAAGCTGACGAGAAAAGGTCAACAATTCGAATGGTCGGCGAAGTGCGAAGAGAATTTCCAAGAATTGAAGAGAAGACTGACAACTGCACCAGTGTTAGTTCTACCGGATACGACTAAGTCTTTCTGTGTGTATTGTGACGCTTCAAAGCATAGATTAGGATGTGTGTTGATGCAAGAGTGAAAAGTAGTGGCTTATGCTTCACGAAAACTGAAGATTCATGAGCTCAATTACCCAACCCATGACTTGGAGCTAGCGGCAGTAGTGTTTGCTTTGAAGATTTGGAGGCACTATTTGTACGGTGTAAGGGTTGAAGTCTTTAGCGATCACAAGAGTTTGAAGTACCTGTTCGAGCAAAAAGAGCTGAATATGCGTCAAAGAAGATGGATGGAATTCCTAAAGGATTATGATATTGAGCTACAGTATCATCCTGGGAAGGCAAACGTAGTTGCTGATGCTTTGAGTAGGAAGTCATTGCATGTCTCTGCATTGATGATCAAGGAGTTGAAGTTGATTGAGGAATTTCGGGATCTGAATTTAGGAGTGGAGCTAGGACCGAAGAGTATGATATTGGAACAGCTGACTGTATCAAGTGGATTTATGGAATGAATAAAGGAACTTCAGTTGGAGGACGAGGAACTTCGAACTAAGAAGGAGCTTTCGGACAAAGGGAAGGAAGTGGAATTCAAGGTTGGTAGTGATGGAATTTTGAGATATAAGGATCGTGTATGTGTACCAAACGATCTGGAGGTAAAGGGAATGATATTGGAGGAAGCTCACAAAAGTAAGTTGAATTTACACCCTGGTTCCCAGAAGATGTATCAAGATCTCAAGAAGATATTCTGGTGGCCTGGAATGAAGAGAGAAGTGGCAGAGTATGTATCGCGATGTTTGACGTGCCAAAAGGCGAAGGTGGAACATAAGAAGCCTGGTGGTGAGTCGAAACCGTTGGAAATACCAGTCTGGAAATGGGATTGTGTCACCATGGATTTTGTCTCTGGTTTTCTAAAAACTCGGAAAGGTTACGATGCTATTTGGGTAATCGTGGACAGATTGACGAAGACGGCGCGGTTTATTCCTGTCAACATGAAGTATTCAATGGATAGGCTGGCTGAACTCTATTTGAAGGAAGTAGTAAGATTTCATGGAGTGCCCTCAAGTATAGTATCAGACAGAGATCCTCGTTTCACTTCGAAATTTTGGGTCAGTTTGCAAACAGCAGTCGGAACCAAGTTGGATTTAAGTTCCGCATATCACCCTCAAACAGATGGACAGTCAGAGAGAACTATCCAAACATTGGAAGACTTGTTGACAGCCTGTGTGATTGAGAGTGCCGGTGAATGGGATTCTTTTCTGCATTTGATTGAGTTCACCTACAACAACAGTTTTCATTCGAGTATAGGAATGACACCGTATGAAGCTCTGTATGGTAGAAAGTGCAGAACACCGTTGTGTTGGTTCGAGACTGGTGAGCATTTGCTCATAGGACCGGATGTGGTGCAACAGACGAATGAGAAAGTGAGGTTAATTCAGGAAAAGATGAGGACTGCTCAAAGTAGACAAAAGAGTTACCAGGACAAGAGGAGAAGTCCGCTTGAATTCAATGAAGGAGATTTTGTATTCATGAAGGTAGTGCCAACTACTGGAATTAGTATGCTCAAAACCCGAAAACTTACACCTCGTTTTATTGGACCTTACCCAATTCTTAAACGAATAGGACCTTTAGCCTATCAAATTGCCTTACCACCTTTTCTTTCAAACTTGCACAATGTTTTTCATGTATCCCAATTGAGAAAGTATGTCCATGATCCTTCACACATCATTGAACCCGATTCAGTGCAATTAAAGGAAAATCTTACATTTGAGGCTTTACCTCTAAGGATAGATGGTAGTAGTGTCAAGAGGTTAAGAGGGAAGGATATTCCCTTACTTAAGGTAGTATGGATTCGGAATAATGGGGAAGATGCAACATGGGAACTTGAGAGCAAGATGAGAAGTTCTTTTCCGCACCTGTTTGATCCAGGTACTGCATTTCTCGGGGACGAGAAATCTCTAAGTTGGGGAGAATGTAACACCCCGTCTGAATGCCTCGAATTTGTTTTAAAACCCTAAAAAGATTATTTGGATAAAGTATTTTAAAAGGTGTGATTTCAAAAGATATTTCTTAAATCAAATTCCTTTTTGTGATTTCAAGTGACAAAGAGTTTTTTTTAAGAAAACGATTTTGTTTTGAGAAAAACCTTATGAGATTTAAATTGAAATTTTGGATTGAATTCTTAAAGTATTTAATACTTTATGTTTTAGAAAAAAAATGTGATTTTATAAAAAAGAAAATAAAAATGATTTTGAGGTGCATGTGTGTGCATATGTGTCGCCGTGTGGTGTGTTTGTGTGGCATGCATCATGCAAAATTTTTGACTTCCTTGCACCCTAGGTTAGTAGCCAAATAGCCCTAGGTTTAGTTTAGTGATAAGCTTGATTAGGAGTTTGACCAACCAATAGGAAGTGAGATTAAGCTTAAACCAACTTCATTTGTCCAATGGCTTGGCTTGAGCCATGCAAGCTTTCATGAGGACAATTCTACCCTTCATTCAACACTCTTGGCCGAACTTCCTTAAGGGCAAGAAAGGAAAAGCCTTGTTGTTTTCTTATACCCCAAACCGTAGCTCATTCCCATTCATTTGCTTCTCATTTCTTTTCCAAACCAACACACAATTCCTAAGAGTCTTCAACAAACTCTTAGAGAGACTTAGAGAGAGAGAGAGAAACCGTGAGCTCAAGAGGAGAGGAAGAAGAAGATGAAACCCAAAGCCTTAGGATTCTTGAAGACTAAGTGAAGAAGGTTGAAGATCCTTTCTTTTTCTTTAGCATTTTCGAAGATCATAGGATATTAGTGGTAGTTTTCAATTTTCCCAAGTCTTGTAAAGTTCTTTGTTGTTGCATGTCTAAATTCTTTGTAGATCTATGTTTGTAAGTACTTGTAAAGCCTTGATCTTGAGTTCCAAGAGTTCCATAAACTTGTAGAACCCTAAACCATGGGCATTATCATTCGGTCATGCTTAGAAAACTAGGTTGTGATGATTTTTATTTCATTTTGAGTCCATGCATGTTAGCTTGATGCTTGATAAAGTTGATCTAAATGGTTTTCATGCTTTGATTTCAACTTTGATTTTTCTAAAGCTTTGATCTTTGATTTTTATTTCAAAAAGTTATAATCTATTGCTTTGATCTTGAAAAAGACTTGTTTTCTTGCCTTGATTTTCAAAGCTTTTGATCTTGAAGTTTGATTTATGATTTTTGAACTCAAAAGTTTTGGTTCTTGACATACATGTCACGGTTTTGAGTAAAAACAAAGGAAAACAATTTTCTTTTCAAATGATTTTTGTTTTGATCTAAAATTATGTGTTTCCAAGCTAAGGATTTAAGTTTTCCTCTTGATTTTGTTGGTGTACTTTTCGGTCAAGCTTTAAAAACAAAGATCATGGTTGTTTTTCATGATAAGTTTTCTTGCATGAGTTTTCTTTTGATTTTCCATGATTTTTGAGGTACATGCAAAGGTAAATGAAAATGAAATCTTGTTTAAAGTGACACAAGTAGGTCACGGTTTTGAGAAAGAAAAAGGAGTAGTATTTTCTAAAACCATGGACTTATATGTGCATGTTTTTGATTTAATGTTTAAAGGTTTTTGCATAAAAAAAAGAAGAAATGCATCAAAGGTTTTGTTTTCCTCTAGTAATGATTCGGCCTATACTAGGATAAATAGGCTAGATTCTTTTTGCATGAAATTGTCTCTTTGAAATGATTATGTTTTATGACTTTGATTTAAGAAAAATTGTTTGAATTGTGTTGTTTTATTTTTGGGTCAATTCGGTTTTCATGAAAGAAAAAGGATAAATGTATTTGATTATTTCTAAATGTATTTTTATGGTTTGATTTCTTTATCCTTTGCTGTCCAAGAATTTATTTCAAAGTATTTTACTTTCAAAAATGTTTGAGTTGTGAAAAAGGTAGATTTCAAGTGTTATGTGTTTTATAAAAAGTTAGAATGAAAATTGTGGATTTTTCAATGTTTTTCAAATTGAAATGGTGGCTGGACTTTTCCATACAGCCACATAAACCATCGTTGAATTTATTTTAATGTGAAGTTTTCAAATGATTTTCCAAGGATTTCAATTATGAGAAAAGATTGAAAGTTGTTTTGATAATCACTTGTATTTTAAGAAAAGAATAAGGAAAGTAAAGGATCTTATATTCAAAAGATCAAGTTGTGAATTTTAATTGAAATGATTTTTGATAAAAGTGTATTTATTTACCTCGAGGTTATTCAGTGGACGGTGGGAACTATTCTCAAAGAGAAGCTAGAGATCCCCAAGGCCAAAGTATTTCTCTTGCTGGATTAAGAGGTGAGTGAGATTGTGGTGAGCCCGTAACATGGTTGCTCGTATGGTGGTAACATGAGTTTACGTGATATTCTGTTCTATGATTCTTGAATTAGTGCATGTTTATTCCTATCCTATGTTAGTTCCTTTCTCATTCTTTGTAAAAGTTACCCTTCGCGAAATGAGTCTGAATGTCATTATGAATGCTTATGAGAAAGCGAAAGTGAAGTGTGAGGATAAGTGAAAGAGAGATATGTGTTGAGATTCAAGATGATGTGGTGGAGTAACAAAGTACCGGATGAGGACATTGCGCTCGTAGAGCCGAGCTTGTGTTAAGAGAATATGTGATGGAAATGATGGTGCAAAAGAGATATGTGAATGTATGTGAGAATGATGTGATGGCATTGTGGTCGTGTGGCTTGAAAAGTGATGGTTTGATTATGTGAAAGTGGGGAAAGATGTAACCCTTAGTGATCGGGTCTTGTCGAAGGGATGTACTAAGGGCAAGCCGATCTTTGGTTAACTAAAGAAGCTAAAAGACTTTAAAAGATTTTAAAAGACACTAAAAGACATTAATATATGCGGTGAGGTATATGAGTGTGAAGTAGTGGAGAGGAAGATACTATGGGTATCTGCGCATACTCAGGTGGAGATTGCATGAGGGGAGGGCAAGGACGGTGAAACGTCAAGAAGCCTCGAGTACATTTCTAGGCGGGACGAATCCCACAAGTGGCGCACTAACGTGGTGGGGACTAGGTCTAATGCCGTGGCAAGTACCGCATAGCTAACTAGAAATGATACTGTCACCCCCTTGAATGCAAGTCTACAACAGTGAGAGGGACTGGAACGGGGCATTGTGTTTGCCACTGCGTGGACAGTGAGCCTTAATGTTATTGATATGATTTGTGGACGAGATCCTCCTGGTCTGGGACCATTGTGTTGAGACAGCTGTCATGCCCGCGTGGTAAAGGTCCTGTACTCCTGTTGGCTTCCGACTAGGTTTGGATGGAGACCGAGGAGATGTAGAGAGTGCGTTTATCCTCAATGATGGTGATTCCCCTACCTCATTGTGTGAGTTGAGATATGATAAGACTTAATAACCAAAGAGTAAATATATAATTGAATGATGATGAGGATATTGATGAGTTGATGTTGTTCTGAGAATCATGTTTCTGGATTGGTGGTTTATGCTTACTTATTTATGTGTTTATTTATTTAAGTATCTCGTTCATTTCGATTATTATGTTACCCGCTTTGTTATCCCATTCTGTCAAATTGGTATATCCGTGTGTTCTCTACGCTTTTGGTATCTTGTCTCATTTTGTATACTGGTCAAGCGTCGTTGTTGTCTGTTCTTCTTTCTATCGAGTCTACCTTGAGACCTTACGGTCAACTTGTTAGTGTATGGCACACTAACTCTCTCCTACCTGGTTGTCGTATTGGCATCCGCCGGTATTGCAACGGGTAGATGGCATATCATGTAGCAATCCACATGTGGCCTCTTCAGGGAGGAGCATGGGAAATGGTTCCTGATGGTTGGATCTGGCGTGGCGAAACTTGATTGGAGATCGACGATCCGAGACATATTCTACGAGGAGCAAGCATGGACGTGCACGTGGGACAAGTCACTCTCCGTGACTATCAAAATGGTGGACCGAGGGAGTATCACGAGTTTGGTGGAGATACTGTACCCTTGGCGGCTATGATTCCTCAACCAATGGAGGAAGAGGATGTTAGTGACTCCGATCACGAAGCGGAGGCGGATTCGAGCGAAGATATGGAGACGGATGCTAGTTCCGCTGAAGAGTGATTCCCTGTGTCTGTGTCTAAGGAATGTTGTGTGTCTAGGATCTGAGTCCAGTCGAGGATTATCTTGTGATGTACTACAGATGTAATCAGCTACTTTTTATTTTGGTTTGTAACCTCTTTTGTAATGATGGCCTACTTTTTGGAAAACATTTGGAGTATGACTCCAGTACTTGTGGCTCATGCTTTTTATGTTAAATTGAACACAGTTTTATTTTCAACGATGATGTTTTGAGTGGGGAGTTTCGAAAGTGACAACTCGATTTTTGAAAGGGTGGTGTTAGTCGTCAATGAATTTATGTTTTTTTTTTAAAAAAAAATGGCCTCATTTTTTTGCAATCAAATAATAATAATTCAGTTAAGTTTTCGGAAGCGAAAATCAGGCTGTTACAGGAAGAGTCAGAGGTAGGGTATTTAGCTTCAGTGTTATGAGTGTTTGAGTCAAGGATTATCTTAGCAAAGTATCACTCCTGTAATTATGCCCTACTTTTAATTTGGGAACTGATGGAACTGAATGAAACTATTTTGGGAATTTTGGAAGTTTAGGTAAGAAAAGGTTTTTAAGTAACAACCCGGTTTTCAAGTAAGGAAGTTTAAATGTACCAATGGCTTTTCAAAAACGTTTTCAAAAAAAAAATAAAAAAATTTGGCCTCATTTTTAGCAACTTATTAAATAAAAGATGACTATTTTCGAGTGGTGAAAATCGGGCTGTTACAGAAGTGGTATCAGAGCGATGTTAATCCTTTGTGGCCTTAAGCATGGGCTTACATGCTTTGTTTGTTTGTTTGTTTGTTTGTGTGACTGTGTGTGCTTGCTAGTGTAAGGATAGGAGTATGAGACTAGGTTCTCATCTTTCTTAGATATAAGGCCTTATTTATATCCCTAGTGCCTGCTGTGTTAGAAACCTGTTGGCTAAGTAGCTTTGAGGAAGTAGACTCAGTAGAAGCGAACAGATTCTAAGATTGAAATCCCATGACCTTTGCTAAGACCTAAGTCTGTTAACCCCGATGTACCTTTTGATGTTACCTCTAAGGATATAGGATGTTATTCCTGGACCCCGTGTTTGTTGAATTGTATCAACAAAGACAGTCAGTATGGTTGAAATCCAAACTTTTTCTTCATAAACTTTCCTATTAAACCGTAGACTTATCAATCTTTTCCAAGATTTGCTAACCTGGCCTATGGAATTAGAAGTGTCATAGCTGCCCAAAATAGCCTAGGTTTGAATGATTGTGGATCGATAAATGGTGGTTAATGAGTAAAAAGGTAGAACGATGGTAAGCCTAGCAGTAAGTTTGATCAAAGTTGGGGAGCCACAAGGAAGAAAAGAAGTGTATAATGTTGGTAATCTGAGGAAATTCTGCGCAGAATTCGGAAGACCAGACCCCTTTGTGCTATAGTCAGATGTTTAGGCGGAGAAAGTGATAAGTTGGATTGATGTTTAGGAGGATAAGTGAGGTTGTTTTGAGGAAGTAGAACCAGAGTTGTCATAGAATTCCCCTTAAGATGAAGAAATGATGGATAAAAGCCTTAGAGTTAGAAGGAGAACTAAGGAGAGGAGTGATTGTTTGTAAGTTAGTAAGGACCTAAAGTGTAGAAAGTAATGAGTATCTAAGGATTTTAGGCTAAACCCGGTATCTTTGGAGATGTGTGAAACCTTGTTTGCTTGATCTTTCCTCAAGTTTGTACCCAGTTGGACTCTCGGTGACAACGATCAGTTAAAGGAGCGACCTTTTCTTCGGTTAGTTCTTTGGACTTAACCCGGTTCGACGCGTAAATGGTTATGCTATGGAGCTTCTTCATTCGAAAGCGACACACGAGGAGTATTGTGAAGAACCTACTGTCAGTGAAGGAAAGGACGACCTTAAAGCGAAAATGAGAATGTTCTCATGGACATCACTGTGATGTGAGATTTGTTGTGCCATGTTGCCCAATCCGCAACGTATTTCTCGCGGACGAGAAATCTTTAAGTTGGGGAGAATGTAACACCCCTCAAAATTCTCGTACTGTTTTAATCTCTAAAAAAAATTATTTTGAGAAAAGTATTTTTGAAAGGGTATTTTCCTAAAAGAATTTCTTTATTCACGTTTTCAAAGTGGTAAATGATTTTAAAGAAATGATTTTTCATGAAATAATGTTATGAGTTTTAAAGTTGAGTTTTGGGAAATGATTATGTGTTTAAAATTCTTTTAAAGAAATGGTGAATTTTTCAACAAGAGCTATTTTATAAAAAGGGTGATTTATTTTATACAAATATGTGTTTGATATTTTGATATTTTAAGGGAATTATGATTTTTGTACATGAGAGATTTTATAAGAAAAAGATTTATTTTTTATATGTGTGTGTATATATGTTGCATGTGTGTATGCTTGGGACTAGGTGAAAATTTAATTAGTGAAGGAATATGATGATATATGCATGAATGTATGTGTTGGTATGATATGTATGTGCATGTGTGTGTGCAATATGTGTAAGTGTGTGTGCAATATGTGTAAGTGTGTGTGTGAGTGAGTGAGTGAGTGAGTGAGTGTGCAATATGTGTAAGTGTGTGTGTGTGTGTGTGCCTAGAATTTTCCTAAGTGTAGGATGTGAGAGCCACAATTTTACCCAATTTATTTGTGATTTTATAATTGAAATTAGGAAATTATGCTTGATTTTGATATCTGGATTTAATTAAAAATCATATGAAATATATATATATATACGTGACATATATGTATATATTATATATATACCAATGTTTTCCCTAGCCTATTTAAATGAAATATTTTAAGTTAAAGTAGTTGATTTAAATGATTTTTAGAATATGAATTGTCTTTTGATGGATTAGAGTATCCTATCTTTAGAAATTCATATCTTTTCAACCGTATATCAAAAAATTACAAATGATATGTCAAAACGATCGTATCAAAATCTAGATTATGAAAATGTAAAGGTTTGATTTTTATTTTTGAGTTTTCGAAATTTTATCACTGCTACATTAGTGAACGAATTTTTGAGTTTTAAGAACCAATGTATGGTTTTAATGCATTAAATAACCTTTTGACTAAAGAATATTTTATTTTGAAAATGAAAATACATTTCTGAAGTTGTATAATGAAATATTATTCAAATTAAGTGTATTTTCGTATTTTTATTATTTTTAAATTATTTGAAAGCTTAGAAAGTGTATTTTTGAATGAAATGATCTTAGGACTTCAAAAATTCATAACTTTCAAACCGTAAGTCCAAAAATTACAAACTTTATATGAAAATGATCGTATTAAAATTTATAATCTTAATATGTAAAAATAAAATTTTTATTTTAATATTTACGAAAATTTTTGTACAGTAGGTAGAAAATCAAATTTTGATAGTTAATATGATGGGATAATTATGTAGGCACCTCCACAATGAACCAATGAAAAATTTTCTCTTCTATTTTAATATATATAAACCATCCAAAAAAAATAGTAGAAAGAGGGGAAGAATAGTTCTGAAGTTTGTGAGAATAAACCATGAATTAAAAGGCTTTAGGAATCAACAAAATCCCATTTAATGCTAGTTCATGTTCCAAGTAGTGTTTGAAAATTTTTGACTAAGACTTGATGAAGGGGGGACGAATTTTGCTCTGAAAAATGGAAGGGAAATGCATCCTCAACACCTATAAATAGATAGCCTTAGTTCCCACATTTTTCACACACAAACACTTGATAGTTTTACAAGAGAAAAAAATAAAATTCTAAGAGAAAAGAGAGAGAGAGGGACGAGTAAGCTAAGGAAGGAGGGAAGAGTTGCTTTGTTGCTTGAAGTTTTCTAAAAAGCTTAAGGAGTAGAGGTAACCCAAAATCACTTATTTATTTAATCTCTTTTTAAGTTGTTTTGTTGTTATTATTGAATAAAAACTTCTAACTTCTTCTATAGTCAAGTTCTAAATTTTCCTTTACACTTCAAAGTTATTGTTGAATATGTGAGATTGTTTTTGAGCCATATGAATTAAGAATGAGAAAAGGGACACAAAAAGGGTGTTTAAAGGGATTTATCTCCCCTTTTCTTTAATTCTTAAGATGGCTAAATGTTTTGATGAGTTTGATCAATTTATTTTCTGGGTTTATTTTATTTCTAAGATCATATGAAGTATAGAAAAATTTTGTATGGTTAAATAAGTTTTTATTCTTTATCTTTTAATTGTTTTTGTTTCTTTATAATAAGGAATAAGAATCAATAAATAATAATGGAAAAAAATTAATTTCTGGTATATGTATATATAGATAGGCCGTGTCACATAATAAGAAATTGATGGTTGATTTGTGTAATTTTGATATATGGATTGTATTGTTGTTTAATAAAATAAAAAGGGAATAGAAATAAATAAAAGAATTAAAAAGGATTTTTATTTTATTTTATTTTATTTTCTGGACGTGTAATATATATATATATATATAATTATATTGTATGATAATTGTTGTTATTTTATGTGTATTTGAGTTATAGTTAAGAATGAAAACAAATAGGTATTTTCTTTAAAGTAGAAATGAAATGAAAATGATTTAAAGGAACAAAAAAAATGATTTTTAAGAATAAAGTAAATTCTGGAAAAAATTTTTTATGTTCTTGAAGTATATGAAATTATAGTTTATAGGAATTTGGTTTAATTGTTATTGTTTGATTTTATGTTATTTCTTTGTCTGATTTAAGTTAAATAAAGAACAATGAGTAAATGAATAAAAATAAATTTTCTGGAAAAATAAAAATTATAGACCGTGAGGTCTATGGTGTTGTTCTAAAAATAAATGTTGTAATTTGTTTGTGGTTTGATGTGTAGTTAAATTATAGTTGATTGTTTAAAAGAAATAGGAACAAATGGTAGTTGTTATAAACCCATAAGAACATGTATTTTGATTAATAGTATGAGTATGTGGTTGATGTGTTTGTAAATGTTATGTGCTGGAAAAAAATGAATTATTTTCTAAAAGAGATCTATTTTATATTTTATTAATGATTAAACATTTTTATACGAAATGATGTAATTATATTATATAGATGCTTTAGGAATTAAAAATTATTTTTCTAAGTTGTCTATATGCTAGTCGAATTTTAGAGAAAAAGAAATTAAATTTATTGAATTTTTCTAATTGATTTGATGGTTGCTTTAGTATGTTTATGGAATATATTATATGTTTATATGGAAAAGATTAATCTTGAAAATTTTATTTTAATTCTGGAAATTTGATCTTTATTCTGAAATTTTTTTTTTATTTAAGACCCCAAGTAATTATTTTTGAAGAGTGTTAGTGATACTTTGTTTGTATGTGCAAATGTAATGTAGAAACAAATAGAAAATAAGTGTTTTTGATTAATTACTTTGATTGTATAAAAAATTAAGTTGCTGTCCAGAATTTTTAAATAGTGAAAAGTAATATGTTATTCGAAATATTGGTATTTTTAAAGTTTGTAGCATAAGTAGGAATTGTGTATAATTGTATATAATTGTTTTGGATTGTTTACTTGAACTTCTTGAATTGATGCAACTTTTCTGTGGCTGTACAGCAGATGCAACTATTTTATTTTGTTTGAATTTAGTCATTTTATTATAGTAGAAGTTATAATAAAATTTAGGAAGAATCGGCATGTGTTTTCGATGTTCTTTTTAAGAGAAATTGAATTTTTAAGTTTGTATATGTACGCTGTCCAAAAATGAGGAATGTGTGGTATTTATGTTTTGACTGGTTTTTGAATGATTAGATATGTAGATTTTATGTTAATCTTGAAGTATAAGTGCTAAGGATTAGAAAATGAATTTTTAAAAGTGAATTTAGAATAAATGTAAGTAAGGTTGTGTATGTGTTTGAATGAAATATTGTTTGTACTTGTATAAAATGTGAAGAATGATTTAGGGAGGTTCTTGAAAAGAAATATTGATTTGATATTTAATTTTAAAGTTTTGTTAGTTTTTATTTTAGAAATGATTTATTTTCTAAGTATTTACATGGTTCCAAAACTTCAAAGACTTTGAGAAATTAATGTTTTCAAAGGTTATATTTGGTTAATTACTGTTAAGTTGGTGTGAATATCTGCAAAGGTTATTGTGTAAAAATAATTATGTGAATGTACTGATGTTTGAGAGTGAATCTTCTGTAACCTGATTTTGGTCTGTAACTTAATCTAATTAATGATAGAGAAAGTATTTTGGATTTTGAATGCTTGAGTTTACTTTCTTATTTAATTATATATGCTTATAACATGATTTTTGCAAAACTTGTTTATTGCTTGATCTGATTAAGATTTGCATCAAAAGAAAAATACCTTAAAGTCATGCTGTATGAATAGTCTGAACATGATAGTTGTTATAAGGTGCTGAGAAGTAAGATTAGTAAAAGAAAAATTTAGATTTACTTTCAAAGGTGTTATGATTATGTTTTTAAAGTTATATGTTAGAATGATTGGTGATGTGTTAGGTGTTTTTGGTAAATGTTAAAATGGATTTTTAAAGAAGGTGTTTCTGGACTGTCCAAATGATTAAAAAGGTTGCATCAAGTTTAAGTTATTTGTTTTATATTAATCCTTGAGCGGTAGTTGTTATTGGTTTTCAGAGTTAATAAAAAGTATGATTTGTTTTAAGTATTGGAAGTTTTGGTTCAAGTCTTTTGGATTTCCTAAAAGTGATAAAGGAAATTGTTGTTAAGGACATAGGTCTTGTGGTTTGCTTACTTGTAATTGAGTAGTTATTTATGAAATTATTTTGTAAATATTATTTGGTAAAGGCTTTCGTTCGGATTTGGGTGACGTGACTTCAAAGCAAGAGGACACTAATTTTGGTAGCTTCAACTTCAGGTGAGAGAGAAGCCTTCTTAAGACATAGTGGCATGTAGGATAATATTAGGACGTTCCGTATCATCTCAAAGGTCGGAACTAGGAATCTATCGGTCGAGTAGTAAAACGGAAATTGAGTGTGTATTCCGCCGTTTATACGAAAAACACGATTCCTCGATATTTATTGTATGTCGGTTGATAATTGATTATGCCATGTTGTATGTTTTTGAATTGTATATCATATTTTGGAAATAATGGTTCATCTTATGGAAAAATAATTAATGTTCGGTGGTTCCTATGAAAAGAGTTCTTTGTGTTTTTCGACCGGTCGTTCCATGAGAAAGATTTGGCGTATTTTGGAAATACTATTATGAAAATATAAGAATGGTTAAAGAATAATGTGGAATTGCGAAAGCGATAGTAGTGTACAGTGATGGTGCAAGCGGCACAAAATAACTTTGCTAAAAATCCCCTTTAAGTGACTGGTCACGTGGATGACTGTGCCGTGGTCTAAGTCTTGTGGAATCCACTGTACTATAGAAGGTTGTTTGATGTTTCCCTTAGAGGTCGAGGCCCGTTAGAAGCGAGGCTTAGAATGGGTCGACCAAAACTTAGGTTTAAGAAGAGACTTAAAAGACTTAAAAGATTTAAAAGACTTAAAAGACTTAGGAACCCCTTTCCTAAACCTACACGTTGAGAGTGAAGTAGTGGAGGTCGGTGTTTCTTCAAGTGGTGATTGCGATAGGGGAGGGCAAGGACGGTGAACGTCAAGAAGCCTTGAGTACTTCTCTAGGCAGGACAAGACTACAAGGACTTATCTTTCGGTAGTAGGCAATGTCGTAGCGAGGAACTGCACGATCAACTAGAGATAGCACTGTCGCCCCCTTGAGCAAGTCTTGGATGGTGAGAGGGAACCCGAATGGGGCTAGATGTCGCTGTATTTTGGAAACTGTATGGATGAAATGATTTTACTTCGGTTGTTGGATACTTTTGGTGCGTACCCTTCGACATTTGATGCCAGCATGGTTAGGGTTCCTGTGCGTCCCATCTGCTTTCCGAACTAGGATGTGGTTGGAATGATAGAGGAGATGTAACGTGAGTGCTACCAAATCCTTGACCTTCGGTGGTGGTACCCCTTCTCGAATTTCCGGTGGTTACGATAATAAAACTTAGAGCTTAAAGATAATTAATTATAACAGTTATGAGGTATATCCTTTTTGGAAAGGACTTTATGGTAATAAATGGAATAAGGTAATGATAATAATGATGTACGCTATGATATGCTTGTATGATCTTAATATTCCCCTATTGTAAGCCCGCGCCGTCGACGATCATATGGTTCGGAAGTGCTTACTCTCTCTATTTCCCTTTCCTGTGGACATTGGGGAACAATGTTCACAGATGACAGATCATGTACTATCTCGAGTAGCGGTTGCTCAAGTCGAAAGAGGATCACGAGACAACGTACATACGAGGAGGAAGCAGAAGCAGCAATCAAAGAATATTCCAGACAATTGCGGTGGAGGAAAATGATGAAGACTAATAGTCTAGGATAGTTTTTGTTTTGTATTCCATCTTTGGATGGGCAGGACATGATTACTCTATCCCGAATGTAACCCCAGTTGTAATATGGATTATTTTAAATGAAATAAAAGAAGTTTCTTTGTTATATATCATGTTCATAAAATAATTAAACTATTTTTCCGCAAGTTAACCATCGACTAAATATGACATTGGGAAAATGAGTTTTTAGAAATGTGTTGGATGTTAACATCTCTTTTTGGGAATAGAATTTTATGACGTAAGTCTAAGTACCAAAACATTTTTGTAAACCAAATGAATTAAATTGTATTTATGAAAATCTTTTTGTAAAAGAATTAAACCGAATTGACTTAGATAATGTGATATAAAAAAAAATGGCGCAAATTTTTAGTGAAAATTCTATGTCCAAATTGGGGTGTTACATAGGACAAGTAACCAAATGAACCAAATCCTAACCAAGACCTAACCAAGTTAGTAGAAAACCCTAAGGAAGAGCCAACAAGTCTTTGCACCTAATATGACCCCTAAGCACCTAATCCACCCTATATTGTCCCCTTAGATTTGCTAACCTCCACCCATGCGAAATTTGGAAGAGTCGAATTTACCCCTCCCATTTACACATAAACCTAATCCAACCCAAGGGCAAAAGAGAGATCACGATTGGCCTATATAAGTGAGTGACCTTGATTCATTTCCCTTATTCATTTTCACTCCACCCTTTTCACTTCCAAAACCAAAACACAAGTTCTAAGAGCCCCTCAAACTCTTAGACTAAGAAAAAGAAACAGAGAGAAAGAGAGAAAGAGAAGAAGCCGTGGGTTAAGAGAGGAAGAAGGAGAGGAGGTCAAGCCGTAACTTAGGAATTCCCTTGAAGATCAAAGTGTTGGAGATTAGAAGACCTTTCTTTCTTGGTAAAACCCGAAGATCCTAGAAGTATTAGAACTAGTTTTGAATTTGTAACCTTGTAATTTCTTTTCCTTTCTTTGCATGTTCATCTTTATGGTTTGATTAAAGGTCGCATGTGATGTTCTTGCCTTGATCATAAATTTTTAAGAGCTAAAGAAATTTGTAATGAACTAAACAATGGACTCTATGATTTGGTTGATGTTTTTCATGGTAGATCTTGATGTTTTTCAAGTTAAATCTTTAAGATCTAAAGTGTTGTTTGAGATTTTTGTGAACTTGAATTAGATCTCTTTGCATGTTAGGTTTTAGTGCTTAAAACCGTGAATCAAGAGGTGTTTCAGAAATTATTTGGTAAATAAATGTTTGATCTAAGCTTGTTTGATGATAAAATTGAAATCTTTGGTTTTGCATGTTGATTTGATGATGATTTATGTGATCTTTGAACAAAAGCTTTAGTATTTTCTCAAAGTATGTCTCGGTTTTGGTTCCTTTTCACTCAAAATGATTTTTGTCTTTTATTTGTGCTATTATGTTTAATGTCAAGACTTGATCTACATGATTTAAGTGCATGCATGTGAGTGTTGAACTTTGAAAAGTTATTTTTATGATCTTTTGAAAAACAAATTGAAAGTATTTGTGTTGATCTATGATTTTTACATGTTTTGTTAGAAAAGCCTTAGACTTGATCATGCATGATAATTTTAAATTATGTTTTCTTTTGTTGCATGTCTCGGTTTTTGAAAAAAAATTAGGGAAAACAAGCTTTAAAATAATTTTCTTTGTATGAACATGATTTAATCTAAGTGTTGATTTTGTGCATGTTGTATTCGGCCATGTTTAAATTAAAAACCATGCTTTTTATTTTGTGAGAAATTGATATTGTGGTTTGATTTAATAAATTGAAGTTTGATAAATTTTCTAAGAACAAGCTCACGGTTTTTGTCAAGGAAAAAGAAGAAATAATTTCATGATTTTATGTGTTTGGTAATGAATGAATCTTGCTTTGATTTGCGAGAATTTTCGGTCAATGCATGTTAATTAGATTAGGGTTCTTTACCATGAAGTGACCTAGAAGTAATGAATGTATTTTGTGAAAATAGTGCTAAGCTAATTGGTTTGAGAAAAAGTTTTGTGTTTAAGTGAAATTATGTGTGTGTATTCAGTTTATGAGTCTAAGTGTGTTTAAATGTTTTTGAAATTAATTATGTGTTGAATAATTTAATTAAGTGTTGAGTGTGAAAATGTTTGTTTGAAAATGAATGTTTGGTTTGTGATTAAATCAAATAATTGGTTAATTGTTTGTGACTTGAATGATCAAAGTGTGTTGTTGATTGTATGTGTAATTAGTTTTGAGTTTGATTTGATTTGATTTATTTGAACTTGTGGAATTGTGTTTATGGTTGTTTAAGATTTGTTTTATAACAAAAAAACTTGAGTTTTAAAGAATTAATATTGATCTAAAGAGTAATTGAAACAAAAAGAGTTTTTATGATGTTTTCGGATTTTTTTAAAAAAAAATTGATTTTTTTGTAGAGTAATCCCTTGCTGTCCAAGTTTATTTAAAGTTGTTGCTTGATTTCTAAAATTGCGTTTATGAGACTCAAAGTTTGGTTTTTAAATGGTAATTGATTTTAGAAAAACCCGGATGGAAACCGGTGAATTTTTCGGTGTTTTCGAATGCGGTTGAGGTGCTGTCCAAAACGGACCAGCAACCTAACCAATTGATTTAAATTGTTTTATTTGATGTTTTCAAAATTGTTTTGAAATATTTAAAGAACTAAGAAACGTTAGCATGATTTAAAAGAACGACCATGTTCTTCCGACGAAGAATGAAAAACGTTTTAAGCTAAGAAAAGATTTTCTCAATAAAAGTTGGTAATGTGTTTTATTTAATTCGAGGGATGTTACAGACGAGGGATTAAGGCAGTGGCAGCAACCAGGATCCAAGGAGATTGTGCACAATTAATCGCTGGACCTCAGGTGAGAGAGTAGCTTTCCTAAGACACCGTAGTAGTAGGTGATATATTAGGACGTTCCGTATCAGCTCAAAGATCGGAACTCAGTGGTTCTGAGTCAGTAGTATAGTGGCAATTGTTTTCTTTGTGTGGCCACTTATACGAAGAAGACAAAGACCACATTGTTGTGTGTGATGTTTGTATTTGTTTATCTATGCATGTTGATATTATAAATTGTTGAAATGTGAGAATGTGAAAGAATTGGTAATGATAATAAAAGAGATGGAAAGTGAAAGACACAAAGAAAAGAGATAACTCCTATTTGGCTTAAGTCCTTGTGGAATAAGGCAGCCTTGATAAGACATTGATAATGGAGAGGATGATAAGAGAATAAGAATTGATTGGGAAATAGATAAGGATATGAGAGTTGAAAGGATTTCATGATAACGATGCGAATGAACCAGAGCTGGGAAGGAATGTTGATAGTGTATTGAAAGTGAAGTGTGATGAGAGTGAAGCTTGATTCTTGTTGTTGTTTTCTTGGACTGAGATTGGTGTTGAGTTGAGCTTGCTCCTCCACTAGTTCTCAAGAAGAGAAAGTTTTTGAGATAAACTTTTGAAAAGAAATTTTAAAAGGGTTTTACGAAAATGGAATTTTGAAAAGGGGTTCCCAAAATGAGATTTTTGAAAAAGGGATTTACAAAAACGAGACTTTTGAAAAAGAGTTTACAAAATAAATTTTTGAAAAGAAATTGCGAAATGAGATTTTTGAAAAGAGATTTTTTGAAATGGGTTTTCGAAAGGAGATTTTTGAAAAGAAATTATGAGATGAAAATTTTAGAAAAGGATTTATGAACTGAAATTTTTGAAAAAGGTTTTATGAAATGAAATTTTGGAAAGGATTTGTGAAAATGAGATTTTGTTCAAGTTTACAAAAGAGACCTTGAGAAAAGTTTATGAAAGGAAATTTTGGAAAAAAAAAATTATGCAAGAACTTTCGGAGAAATAAAGTTTTTGGGAATTTTTGGAGAAAGTATGTGATGAGAATTTGGGGAAAGTTGTGAAGGCGATCCCGCTCTGTGCTAAGTTGAGAAATGAAAGGAAAAGTGATGCAAAAGATAGCGGTCGGGACTCATTGAAGGGATGCATGAAGGGTGAGCCGACCATTAGGTTAATTAAAAAGATAAAAGATTTTAAAAGACATTTCGCGGTGAGGTATGAGAGTAACCCGAAGTAGTGGAGAGGAAGGAACCATGGGTATCTGCGGATACTCAGGAGGAGATTGCATTAGGGGAGGACAATGACGGTGAAACGTCAAGAAGTCTAGAGTACTTTTCTAGGCAGAACGAACTCCACATGTGGTATACGAACGTGGTAGGGACTGGGTCCAATGCCGTGGCAAGTTCTGCATGATCAACTAGAATTAGTATTGTCGCCCCCTAGATTGCAAATCTTGAACAGTGAGAGGGACTAGAGTGGGGCATTGTGATTGCCACTGTGAGTTTGAGACAGTGTGCGTTGATTATATATATTGAATTGATATGATATGATTTGAGATTGTAGTCCTCCTGGCCTGGGGCCAATTGATTGTGAGACAGCTGTCGTGCCCACACGGTAAAGGTCCTGTACTCCTGTTTGCTTCCGACTAGGTTGGATGGATGACCGAGGAGAAGCAGACTTGAGACGTGAGTGCTAACTACGAAAGAACGCGTACCTCGATGATGCTTTAACTCCCCTTATCATCGATGGTTATAACTCAATAAGACTTGATAAAAAAAAGGATTCACAATTAAGAAAAGTAAAGTCTATGAACTTCTAAGGATGAGAATGTGAAGTGTGGAATAAGAGATGAAACCTCATGAAGAGAGAGAAAGGAAGGAAGTGAAGGATTGGAAATTAAGGATGAGGAAGTAACCAAGAAAGAAAGGAGGTTTATGAAAGAATGATAATCAATTTAGCTAGATAGAGATGATAATAATAATGAACGTTGATTATGATGATATGCTTGAATGTTGTGTTGCGTGTATTGCTTGTATTGTGTGTGCTGTCTTGATATCTCGCCTGCCGTAAATCCACAATGTCGACGATTCGTCGTTCGGATCACTGACTCTCTCCTGTTCGTTGGTATATTGGTGCTGCTAGTATCTTAACGGGCAGATGGAGTATCGCATGGAGATTGCAACTTGGATGAGACATGGATATGGCTGGAAGCGTACCTCATATGGTTGGGTATGGATTGGCGACACCCAGATCGTGATTCCAGATCCGGAGTATCGACTGAGCGGAGCTAACCTAGGACCGCATTTGGGACAAGTCTCTATCCGAGGATATAGAACCTACGAGGAGAAGGTGCAGTATGAAACTCAGAGGACTTCTACTACTCCAGCCGGAGTGCAGTCGGTGCCAAGGTTTGGTGAGCGAACAACAACTGAATTGGCTTCGTCTTTGGGAGCTAAGAAAGGACGCAAGAAGGAGGAATGGGAGCTTCACCCGATAGTTTTCTATAGGAAGAGTCAGAGGTAGGGTATTTAGCTTCAGTATTATGAGTGTTTGAGTCAAGGATTATCTTAGCAAAGTATCACTCCTGTAATTATGCCCTACTTTTAATTTGGGAACTGATGGAACTGAATGAAACTATTTTGGGAATTTTGGAAGTTTAGGTAAGAAAAGGTTTTTAAGTAACAACCCGGTTTTCAAGTAAGGAAGTTTAAATGTACCAATGGCTTTTCAAAAACGTTTTAAAAAAAAAAAATTGGCCTCATTTTTAGCAACTTATTAAATAAAAGATGACTATTTTCGAGTGGTGAAAATCGGGTTGTTACATCAGTACTATTCTAGTTGCGCTGCAGAACTTACCACGGCATTGGACCCAGTCCCTACCACGTTCGTATACCACATGTGGAGTTCGTTCTGCCTAGAAAGTACTCAAGACTTCTTGACGTTTCACCGTCATCGTCCTCCCCTAATGCAATCTCCACCTGAGTATCCCTGATACTCATGGTGTCTTCCTCTCCACTACTTCGATATCACACTCATAGCTCACCGCGTTCGCATTGTTAGTGTCTTTTAAAGTCTTTTATCTTTTTAGTTAACCTAATGGTCGGCTCGCCCTTGGTGCATCCCTTCAACGAGTCCCGACCGCTATCTTTCAACATCACTGTTCCTTTCATTTCTCATCATAGCACAGAGCTGGGATCACATCGATAAACTCGTATCTCATTTCACAAACTTTCTCATCTTCTCATATTATCAACTTTCTCAAATCTCATTCCACAACTTTCTCAAAATCGCATTTCATAATCTGTCTCAAAAATCTCATTTTCCTCATCTTTCTCAAAAATCTCGTTTCGCAAACTTTCTCAAATATCTCCTTTTGTAAATCTTTTCAAAAAATCTCTTTTCATAAACTTTCGCAAAATCTCGTTTTGTGAACTTTCTTATAATCTCATTTCTCAAACTTCCTCAAATAACATTTCATAAGTTTTCTCAAAATCTCGTTTCAGAAACTTTCTCAAAAATCTCGTTTCACCTACTTTCTTCAAAATACATTTTATAAGTTTTTCTGAAAATCTCGTTTTGTAAACTTTCTCAAAAATCGTTTCATAAACTTTTCTCAAAATACATTTTATAAGCTTTCTCAAAATCCCGTTTCACAAAATTTCTAAAAAAAATCCCGTTTCACAAACTTTTCACAAAAATCTCATTTCACAATCTTTTTCAAAATGTCCTTTCACAAACTTACTCAAAAATCTTAGTTCGTAAACTTTTTCAAAAGTCTTATTTCAGTGAGCACTAGTGCAGGAGCAAGCTCAACTCAACACAAGCCTCATTCCAATAATATCCACAAAGGAACCAAGTTCCACTCAGATCACATCTCGCATCAACAACACCATCCCTTTCCCCAGCTCTAGCTCATCATCATCATTATCATCAAGTTTTCCCCAATCTCAGCTCTTTATCTCTTCTCAACACATCTCTCTTGTCCAATCAGTCTCATATCTTTTATCATTATCACTTTTTCTTAATATCTTTTACTTTCATAAACCTACTCATTTCATTTTCATTTTCAGGACGTAACAGACGTCCATCAGCATGCTACTCATATTAATCAACGATATTAAATTTCATCATGCATAAATAAATAAATAAATAAAAGCATGCTATTCACATCATCAATATAAAATCATCACACAACAACAATGTGGTCTTTGTCTCCTTCGTATAAGTGGCCACACAACACAAACAATTGCCACTATACTACTGACTCAGAATCACTAAGTTCCGATCTTTGAAATGATACGGAACGTCCTAATAAATCACCTAAATACCACGGTGTCTTAGGAAAGCTTCTCTCTCACCTGAGGTCCAGCAATTAAACGTACACGATCTCCGCGGATCCTTGTCACTGCCAGCTGCCCCAATCCCTCGTCTATATCATTCCTCGTATTAAATAAAACGCGTTTTCGTTATTAACTTGTATCAGGAAAATATTCCCTTAACTCAAACACAATTCGTTCTTCGTCAGAAAACCTAAAACATAACCGTTTTCTCAAAACAACTCTATCATTTTCTAGTACTTCAAGTACTCCAAAACCATTTGAAAACATCATGTAGAATAATTTAAATCATTTGATTTAGCTGCTGGTCCGTCTTGGACAGCACCTTAATCATATTCGAAAACACCGAAAAATTCATCGTTTTCAATCCGGCTTTTTCTCAAACCAATTACCTCTTGAAGACTATACTTTAAATCACTTGAACACAATTTTACAGTTAAGAAACAACTTTAAATAATTCTGGACAGCATAGGACCGTTTCACAAAATTACTTTGATAAAAATCTGAAAACGTCGTAAAAACACTTTTTGCTTTAAGACATGCTTTAGTGAAAAATAAGCATTTTATAATTCAAACTTTTGTCATAAAACAATATCTTGGACAGCCATCAAACATAACCAACACTTTCACCATCAAACATTTAATCTCTTATTCAACACATAACTACTTTTCAAAACCATTTCATTTTTATAAAACAAAAACACTTAGACATACATATACTCACAAACCGAATTGAACCCAAGATATAAATCATGAACATTTTTTTTCTTACTTTAAACAATTCAATTCCCTTCAAAATCACTATATAGATTTATTTTCATGCAACTAAATTTTCTAGACTTATTGACACTATATGGCCAAATGAAATCCAAGAAAACAAGTCAAAATTACAAATCCAAGACACATAAATCAACTTAATTTAATTTAAGCACTTAAACAAAATTATTTACTCTTCCTTTTTGTTCTTGGCCGAATATACACACACATGTATTTATTTAAACACAAAACTTTTTTCCAAACCAATTAGCTTAGTATTATTTCACAAAACACACTCATTATTTTTATGTCACTTCATGAAAAAGAAACCTAGTCTAGTTGACATGCATTGGCCGAAAACTCAACATGGTCAAAACAAGGTTTTTGGTTCATTTTTCAACATGCAAGACACAAGATTCTTAAACCAAATCATGCACTTTAGAAATCCTTAAAAAAAGTGAAGAAATCAACATGCATGTGCCTAGGTCTTGTAGATCAAGTCATAAAATCAATCACCATAGTATAAATCAAAGATAAAAATCATTTTGGGTAAAAAGAGGCCAAAACCGTGTCATGCAATTGAAGAAAGACTAGATCTTTTCACTCAAAGCAACATGCATGTACTAAAGATCAAAGCTTTTTAAAGATCAAAACAAAAATCAAAGCTTCATCAAGATCAAAGCATTTTAACAACTCATATCAACTTTTCTAAGCATAAAGTTAACATGCAATTACTTGAATCAAATTAAAAAAAGCATCAAAACCTAATCTTCTAGTCATGGCCGAATTCTACCTCACAAAATTTAGCATGCACAAGATCAAACACTTAGTTCATGCTCAAAAATCATTTTAAAACTTGTTTCTCAAATCCCTTTTTAAAACCGAATCATGCATCAAAGAAAGGCATAATCTTTTCACTCATCAAACATGGATAATCACATGCATGTACTAAAATCATCAAAATCATCATCAAATCAACATGCAAAGTCAAAGGTCTCAACTTTATCATCAAGCAAGTTTAGATCATGTATTTGTTCATCACATAATCACATAAATGCTTCATAAATCACGGTTCAAGCAAGGAAATTCAACATGCAAAGAAGCTTTATTTTAAACCCACAAAACCTCAACAAGTCTTTAGATCTTTAAGGTTTATTAGAAAGAAAACATCAAGATCTATTATGGAAAACTTTAACCGAATCATAAAGTTCTTAGTTCAACTCATTACAAATTTCTTTTAGTTTCAAAAGTCCATGATCAAGCATAAATAACACATGCAAAGAAAATAAAAAGAAGGAAGGTTACAAGATCAAAGGAAAAGCCACACTATTACAACTCCTTCATGCTTTTTCGAACCACCCACCTAAGATAAGGTTGATCTCCTAGCTTCTAAGTTCTTGGATCTTCAAGGAAAGCTCTAGGGTTTCTTCTTCTTCCTCCTTCCTCTTTTGATCTCACGGCCCTCTCTCTCTCTCTCTCTCACTCTCTCTTTTTCTCCAAGAGCTTGATGGACTCTTAGAGTGTGTTTAGGAAATGAAATGGGAAGTGAAGGAAATGGATGGAAAATGAACTAAGGCCTAAATCTTATATAGGAAATTCGTGTATTTCCCTTCTTGTCCTTGGCTTGGTTTCGGTTTGCACACAATGGGAGGGGTAATTTTTGTAACACCCTAGTTACTTTTACCCTTAATTTATTATGAATTTAAAATTTTCTTT
The DNA here is from genome assembly GCA_037953625.1 of Crotalaria pallida. NCBI lineage: Eukaryota > Viridiplantae > Streptophyta > Magnoliopsida > Fabales > Fabaceae > Crotalaria > Crotalaria pallida. Next base: position 46,733,004 of record CM075649.1, on the reverse strand, counting down.
TAATACTACTAGTTGATTAGGAAAACACTTAGGTATAATTACTTCTTATAAAAATCTCCGTAAAATCGGACGGAGTTTACTTTGTTTTAGGGACATGCCCAAAATTTACTTTTCCTGATTAACCTGCATAAAACTTCTTTTCAACAACAATGGGCCAGCAGGGCCAAAATACAATTCAGTTCAATTACACTTTTCAGAAAATGATTACAATTCTAAAGTGGGTTTGCTTTCCCAAAATATTATACATTTCAAATTCCCAAAATTGAAACTATTGACCCACAAAGGGTCACTCAACTAACTAAGCAACATTCCACGAGGTGGAGAGTAATCCTGCCCAGCCATACTCGTGTAAGCTCCTTCTTCACCTATAAAAATATATCAAGAAGGGTAGCATTACACAGAACTTAGAAAATACTTCTAAAACGACATAGAGAACAACTAAGGGATTACTACCCGTTATCACTTGAATTATATTTTCTATTTCAATTTCCCTTGCTTCATTAATTCCCTCTTGTTGTCCATATTCATTTCTTATTCCTTTTTACTATTTCCTTAACCTTTCTTGATTCTATCATGTCCTTCTATCATTTCACACACTTACCTACCTACCCTTTTATTCTCATTTAATACTCACTCCTAATGGAGGTCTTGTTTATATAATATTCCACTCCTCTATGGAGGGTCCTGATATTATCCACTCCCTTATGGAGGGTCATGGTAATGTCCACTCCGTTACGGAGGGTCTTGATAATATCCACTCCTTTATGGAGGGTCGTGATAATATCCACTCCTTTACGGAGGGTCATGATACTACACATATACAATTCTCACTCCTGCTTAGAGAGTAAGCGGAGGGTCCTGTTCTCACTTCAGTTACGATGCAAGTGAAGGGTCATGATAATATCCACTCCCTTACGGAGGGTCCTGATAATATCCACTCCTTTACGGAGGGTCATGATACTACACATATACAATTCTCACTCCTGCTTAGAGAGTAAGCGGAGGGTCCTGTTCTCACTTCACTTACGATGCAAGTGAAGGGTCATGATAATATCCACTCCCTTACGGAGGGTCCTGATAATATCCACTCCCTTATGGAGGGTCATGAAGATATCCACTCCTTTATGGAGGGTCATGGTAATATCCACTCCTTCATGGAGGGTCATGATGATATATAAATTCCGCTCCTTTATGGAGGGTCATGATAATATAATTTCCCGCTCCGCATAGGGAGGGTCATGAATGTATCCTCTCCATTTTGGAGGGTCCATAGATAATACTCAATATCATAATCAATTATTCATACCATTTACTTACCTTCTTCTCTAACCATTGATCCTTTTCTTGATTTCTTTACCATTCACCTAATTTCCTTCTTATTTCCGTTAACTGCATTTTACTCTTCATCATCATTCATGTTCATTATAATCTCATTTAAGGCACTAAAATTAATAACATAATCAACTTCTTAATCACTATATTCATTATTGACCTTCAAGCCAGGATATATTCTATAACCATCATCATTATTCCCAATTGTCTACCTCATCTCTAAATCTATGACTCACTTTCATTATTAAACCCACAAATACTTAAATCTAGACAATTACAAACATACACATTTATAGTCATATCCATTAACCTTTCATAAATTCTATTCTAGTCAATTTCCCTAAGGTTCATCTTTCTATTTTATTACCTACCCTTAATTCCCCCTATATACATACTAGAAAATACCCTCTAAGTAAAGGCAACACACCCCTTCTTACCTCGGACTTCCGTTTAAAAAAGAACTTGGGTTGTGGCTCGGTGTCGATGACGGCGTCGGTGTTGCTCCTCGTTATTGAGAACGATCGCGGCCGGATTCGAGGCCAAAGCTCCAAGCCTCAGAGTACCCAACACAAGCCCGGTGCGAATCACGATCTGTAACGACGCCGGTGAGATCGGGTGGAAGGAGAGAGAAACCAAATAGAGGGAAGAGAGAGAGAGTAAGGGTCAAAGGGAGAGTAAGAGAGAGAGTGAATAGGAGGTCGTGAGGGTGGTGGGTGGCCGGTGTGGTGGTTGGCCGTGGTGGCTGGTGGAGGATATGGTGGTGGGAAAGAAGAGAGAGAAAGAGAGTAGGGAGAGAGAGAGTGAAAGGAACTCAAAAGGGAGGAGAGAGAGTGGATCTATGGGGAGGAGGAAGAGCCAAGGAGGTGGGGCGGCCTTGGGGCTCCGGTGGTGGCGGTTGGTGGTACTGGGGTGGTTTTGGGGTGCTGGGGGTTGATTTGGGTGAGGGAGAGAGAAGTGGTGCGGAGGAAATGGGGTGGAGGGGCGGCTGGTGCACCAATTTAAGGTGCTGGTGCGTGAAACATGCATCCGCGCGCCTGGGCGCGGAAAGGCGTGCGCCTGCGCGCGCGCTGCGCATCTGATGCGCGTTGGTGATTCGGTCGCGCACCTGGGTGAGTTTGGTGCGCGCCTGGGCGGATTTCTGTCTGAGTTGGTGCACCAATTGTACCCTGGTGCGCCTGGGCGTGCACCAGAAATTCCCAACTTCGATTCGCTGTAACTTTTTCGTTAACCGTCGGATCGGTCCCAATTTTTAGACAAGCTCCTTAATCCCTTAAACTTCATATCCAACGGTGGAATTTAATTTCTTAGCATCCTATAATAAATTCCTAATTTTCTCGTACCGGCTGATTTCTAATACTTAAATCGCCGATTTAACTCCCGATTTCGCTTGGATAATTTTGCCCCTTGCTACCAATGTCTCCTACACAACCCCTAGTACTTATAATTTCTACTCACTTTGCTCCCAAAATTCTTTAAGCAATTAGTCTACCCATTCCTTCCACTTTAATTCTATTAATTCATTAATTATTGCTTGGAATTAAATTAGGGATGTTACAATTCTCCCCCACTTATTAGAATTTCGTCCCCGAAATTCCGTTCAATTCCTTTAATGGAAAACCATCCCAATGCAGGGTCCTTCGACTAAAATACTCACTCCTCTTTGGTTCCACTCTCCCACTTGGAATCGGCATACCACTTGAATTAGTACGCCGCTAATTTCTTGCACTCTATGAAGAGTTCGGACTATGGTTCAACTCGGTTAGTCTCAGCGTGGAGACTCTATGAGGTTTTTAAGGTTGGTTTTTCTCGCTGCAAATCGTTTCAAGAGTCTTGCGAGTAAGACCTGAATGGGTCTAAGACTACTAGGGTTTGGTCTAACTCCCAAGGGAAATTGGAGATAGTTTCTAGGGTCAATTGGATTCCCTCAGCAATTTTGCTACAAGGTTTTGGAAAGGGTACTATTCAGGTTGATTTCCTTTCTTCTATGTCGGGTTGGTTTCTGTTCCACTTAAAAACTTTCAATGACATCAACCATTAATAAATGCAAGGATCGAGGTGGTCAGTCCCAATCTCACATTCATCAATAGTAACATCACTATCGGCTTGCTGATGATATCGTCACTTAACAGTTGTAAGAGTCAGGATGACCAATCCTACCCTTACACTCCATTAAACAACAAAACCATCATAGATGTGGTTCTATTCTACCCAGAGTTCTACAATTCCATAATTATGCCTAAAATCTCAAATCAAGCACATTCATCATTCAAGCATACATTGCAGCATTTCACGTCAACACATACACAAAATATCAAAATGAATGCTATTCATTCATATTCGCACATTAGTTACTGTCTACCTATATGCCCTATTTTACTTATTCTAGTGTTGTCCTACCAAGTTTTTCTCTCAAACTTTATCCTAGTTTATTATAATTCTAACCTACTTGAGAATTCACCAATAACTAATACCACTAATTCATACATAACAGAGAATATCATACATATGCATACATAACTTCACACACCTATATATTCAATCATAATCCTAATAGGATTTCTACCTCGACTCTAACACTTGAACATCTAACTTTACATCGGTTACTCGCTTGATGAGTAACCACTAGAGTAATGAGTAACTCCAATAGGCCGAGGAAAACTGCTCTGATACCAAAATGTAACACCCTAGTTACTTTTACCCTTAATTTATTATGAATTTACAATTTTCTTTTAATACTACTAGTTGATTAGGAAAACACTTAGGTATAATTACTTCTTATAAAAATCTCCGTAAAATCGGACGGAGTTTACTTTGTTTTAGGGACATTCCCAAAATTTACTTTTCCTGATTAACCTGCATAAAACTTCTTTTTCAACAACAATGGGCCAGCAGGGCCAAAATACAATTCAGTTCAATTACACTTTTCAGAAAATGATTACAATTCTAAAGTGGGTTTGCTTTCCCAAAATATTATACATTTCAAATTCCCAAAACTGAAACTATTGACCCACAAAGGGTCACTCAACTAACTAAGCAACATTCCACGAGGTGGAGAGTAATCCTGCCCGACCATACTCGTGTAAGCTCCTTCTTCACCTGTAAAAATATATCAAGAAGGGTAGCATTACACAGAACTTAGAAAATACATTCTAAAATGACATAGAGAAAAACTAAGGGATTACTACCCGTTATCACTTGAATTATATTTTCTATTTCAATTTCCCTTGCTTCATTAATTCCCTCTTGTTGTCCATATTCATTTCTTATTCCTTTTTACTATTTCCTTAACCTTTCTTGATTCTATCATGTCCTTCTATCATTTCACACACTTACCTACCTACCATTTTATTCTCATTTAATACTCACTCCTAATGGAGGTCTTGTTTATATAATATTCCACTCCTCTATGGAGGGTCCTGATATTATCCACTCCCTTATGGAGGGTCATGGTAATGTCCACTCCGTTACGGAGGGTCTTGATTGTAACACCCCAAAATTTTAATCCTCGATTAATGAAATGTTAATTATAAAAATTAATTATAATTAATGATTTCTATTTTAATCCTTGATTAAAATTCTGTGTTATGTATTTGGGAGATGTGTTTGAATTTATTTAATAAATATAATTATGCATGAAATAAATATTTTGCATATTAGTCCCTGGGTTGGGACCTAGAAGTAAATATAGGAAAGATTTTGGAGGGAAAGTAAATAAAATAATTATTTTTCAAAAACTGGGCAAATTACTCGAGTACTTTTGGAAATACTCGAGTATTCTGGACAGAGTTGCACGAGTTAGTGCGTTTGGTGAGTCACCACCAACGATTTCGTGTCGTTGACACGAAATCACCACCACTCCACGTCTATGGAGGTCGTGTCGACCTGCATGAGCCTTCTCCCCTCCTATTTAAGCCTATCAACACCGAATTTGTGAAGGATTTGGCAAAGCTTGGGTTGTTGATCAAGTTAGGGTTCTTGATTTACTCCCTTCGATTCTCCTTCTCTGAGTCAAATTGAGTAACAAATCATACACGAATACAAAGCTCACATCACGAGCTTTGTATAAACACCAAAATCGTGAGGTTTGAGTGAGTGTGGTGGAAGAATCAAGGCTTGGAAGTGGAGCTGTTCTTTGTCAAGTTTTTGTCTGGAGCCTACTTTGATTCTGATTTCTGGTAAGCTCACGAGTCTCTGAGTCCCAAATTCGATTTCTCTAGTTAGTATGTGTTGCATAGAGTCCAGAAAATCTAATTTCCCCAATTGTTATCTCTGTTTTCCATGTAAACCAATTCAATTTTGGTGATGCACTCAAACTGTCCTGCATGTGATGCTCAAAGTGGTTTCTGGGGTTGGAGAGCTTTCTCTTGGGAATTCTCTGTTGCTATACGTCTGAGAGGTGAGGGGAAGTTGTTTTATGCACTAGATAGAGTTTGAATTTCATTATTTTCATTAGAGAGCCACCAAGAGGCTCTAAGGGCTTAGATTGAATAGGAACTTTGGTTTGGAGACCAAGTTACGCTCTATGGTTATTTGGAGCAAGTTTCTCATGATGCATGCAAGCTGTAATAAACACTATTTTATGAGTTTGTTGATTATTTTGCAATTTGAGGTGTTAAGTTGTAAAATTATATGTTTTATGCATTAGTGATTGATTTCCTGTCAAATCTGTAATTTGATATGAATTGAGTGTTGTAACATGTTCATTATATAGTATATGAACTCTGTTGATCATTGGATTGGACTAAAAATGATTAGGATTGAAAATGGTGTGTTAAAACCAAGATTTCAGTCTGTTCTGCAATAAAACACTCGAGTATTAGGCTGGTTACTCGAGTAAAATTTTGGCAAAACAATGTATTTTGAGCAAGAACACTCGAGTACCATGCCCAGCACTCGAGTAATCGAGTGTTGCATGGGATATGTTAAGGTAAACCACTCGAGTAATGCAGGGGTCACTCGAGTATTCTGGAAATGCTGAAGAACACTCGAGTAACTCATGAATCACTCGAGTATTTTTATGAATCTGAAACCCAAATCCCCAGAAAGGCATGAACACTGGAGTAGTTTGAAGAACACTCGAGTAATCTGGAAATAGTTGAAGAACACTCGAATCTTTTGAAGAACACTCGAGTAATTTACCCAAAATCTTAAAATACCATTTTTAATTCTGAATCATTTAATTAATAATTAAACGACAATAATCCAAGGGATCTAGACTTAAAAGAAATTGATTAATATGAGTGTACCGTTTGGATGACGGGATGTGCTCGGGTGGCACGTTATATATATTAACCAATTTCCTTTAAGCTTAAATATGATGCATTCATTTGGAGTTTGGATGGTAGGTCTTTATCATGTATTAGTAACATGAGGAGGGCCTCTGGGAGTGCCAATACGCTCGCTTGATGACACGTTGAAGACGTGGTCGGCTTAGTGGATGCCGATATGGTTATACCGTTTGGATGACGGGAGGTGCTCGGGTGGCACGGATTCCAAGCTTGTCGTGTACATTCTTGGTGAATGTACGAAATGTTGTATACCTAGGAATACAACGCACTGGTGAGTGCTGGGTTGTCAGGGATGGACGTCAGAGAGTGACATAGATTTTTGGAGATAGGTTTGAGAGCTAAATCCATGCATCATGTCATTCATTTAAATTAACTGTGATAAATGAAATAAGTATGAGCATCCTACTTGCATTCAATACATGCTAAGTGCTAAATGTGATTGCTGTTCATTGTTGCCTATTTACATATTCATATTGTACATATTTAAACCTTGTTGATTATGTGTATAGAATTGCTTACCCCTATGCCCTTGTAGGTGATGTCTCGATACATCGCTTGCATCGAGATCCGGCCACTTCCTAGTGGCACATGGATCTATAGGACCATCGCGCGGTGTTCGAGGGAGAGGTAGAGATTACCTTCTACCACCCGAACCCGTTGATTCGATTTCGTCCTCGTAGATTTAGGATTCCCATCATATACACTATGCATGTACCCCCGTTTTACACATATCATGGACCACCTCCCACACGGTCAGCTCGCTCTTATCATAGTTTTCGTTTCAGACCTACCCGTTCACACCCTTTTTCCTCGAGAGTCGTCCGCGAGGATACTCCCCCTTCTGATCCGAGGAGTCCAGTCAGGGTCACACCATCTCCTGACCCCGTACCCAGTGGTAGGGTACACTCTCCATCGGATGAGATCGAGGAGGATCCCGTGGAGGATGAGAGCGGGGGCGAGCCTGTCGTTCATTCCACAGGGAGTCAGTGGAGGGATGATGATCCCTAGATACGTGCATAAGGTGTATGATGAGGATCAGAGGATCCGGTGTGGGGATGTTGTGGAGGAGATTCTGTTGCTGCTGTTGATGTGGATGTTTCTTTTGCTACCTGGAGACTGCTACTACCATTATCACTACTACTACTGATGATGCCAGATCTACGTGACCACCTCTAGAGTTCATATTTTGATATGTATATATTTTGTAGATATGCTCTTGAGAGCTCTAGGGCTATGGTTATGTTATGATGTGGATCGGTTATGGACTTGTTGGACCTTGGAGACTTGACTGCTGGGACTATGTATTTCTTGACCTATATCTATATATATATCGCTTATGTTCATACTTCTAACTGTGCATAGTCCTACTCTTTCCGCTTACTCTGGTTAAAGATTGATTAACGAATTCGGTTGCATTATTTATATGGTATCAGTTTTGTAAAAGAAAGAATGGATATGCATCGTCTAATTTTACTATGTCTATACGTTTTCGAAAGCACCGATGCTATCCGGATTATGGAAAGGTTTTTTCTTATTTTTGCAAACACCGAATTCAACACAATGTTTCAAATAATACGAGTTGTTCTCTCCAAGAGCTCCATAGTGATTGTGCACCCGCTTTGTAAGAAAATTGTATTCCCACATTTTCTTATATAATTACAAGTCCATATATTATTAATGAAATAGTTTAATAAACTTAAGTTAATGAGAAGGGTGTCACACTCAGTGGTATCAGAGCAAAAGTCAGATCCTGTAGTAGTGGAAGTAGCTCCAGAAAGGTAGCCATCAACATCAAGCAGGTATCCGCAGGGCATATTTATTGTTATGAATGTTTGTATCTTGTCTCTTTTGAGCACAAGACACAATTGAATGTTGATTTAAAGTTATAAGCTATAGTCTTAGTATAGGTGGTGTGAGGAATGTTTCTTTAGTTCAACATATGTGACCATGAGCATATAGCGCAGGTCTATTATGGCAACTAGAAACCAAAATCACACCAATGCGATGTTAGAAAGGATAACCGCGGTGTTGGAGACCATGCAGCAACAATCTCAGCAACCACCTCAGCCGGTTAATCCACCTCATCAATGCAATGTGGGTAGTACCGAGGCGAAGAGTCTTGCTGATTTTAGGAGTTGTAATCCGCCTAAGTTTGAAGGAGGATTTAGACCTGAGGAGGCCAACAAGTGGATTCATACCATGGATAAGATTCTGAGAACCCTGGATTGCACAGAAGCTCAGAAGGTGGCATATGCTGTCTACATGCTAGAAGACGAAGCTGAGAATTGGTTGAATCACACGGTTCAGCTTCTGCATTATGAAGGAAGGGATGTGAATTGGGGTGTATTTATGGAGAAGTTTCTCAATAAATATTTCCCTGAAGATCTAAGGAGGAAGAAAGAGGTGGAATTCTTACAGCTGAAGCAAGGAAGCATGAGTGTGGGCGTGTACGCGGCCAAGTTTGAGGAGTTGATGAAGTACTCTCCATACTACCAGAACAACCCCGATGAAAGGAGCAAGTGTATCAAGTTTGAAGGAGGCTTGAGGCCCAAGTTGAAGTCAATTTTCAGCTACCAGAGGATTCAAAGTTTTCCTGCACTTGTGGACATGTGTAGGATGTATGAAGATGACAAGAAAGCTGAAGAGTCGCAAGTCTCAGAAAGAAAGGACAACCAGAATTATGGACCTCAGAAGCGGAAAGGTTTCAACAACCGAGGCAAGGGTCCGTACGATCGCCGAGGGAAAGGCAAAGGGAAGGTTGGTGGTTCGGATGGAAGAAATGTTCGGAGCGAGGCTCCATTTTGTGACAAGTGCAAGCGCCATCATTATGGCCGTGTTTGTTGGGGAACAAGTGGATGTTTCAACTGTGGAAAACTGGGACACTTTGCGAGAGACTGCAAGGAACCGGTCAAAGCTAATTCAAGAGGGACTGCGGATACGCCTATGGCTCAAGGAAGGGTTTTCACTCTTAGTGGTGTGGAAGCAAGCTGATCTTCTGATCTGGTGCAAAGTAAATACTTGCTAAATGGTCAGCTCTATAATGTCTTGTTTGATTCTGGTGCAACGCATTCATTTGTTTCATATGAATGTGTAGATCGTTTGGGTTTATCTATGTTTGAATTGCCATATACTCTGAAAGTAGAAACCCCTACTAATGCCCCTGTAGTTGTTTCTAGAGCATGTCTTAACTGTTGTATAGAAGTGTTAGGACAAACCTCTAGGGTAGATTTAATCTGTTTACCCTTAGCACAATTGGATGTGATCTTGGGGATGGACTGGTTAAGTCAAAACCAAGTGAACATCGATTGTGATAAGAAGATAGTAACCTATAGAAACGCAAAACCCTCCGGCTACATGTGTCTGTTCAACACTGAATTGGAGGAGAATGGTCCAAGGTTGGAAGAGATTCCTGTTGTTAGAGACTTCCCGGAGGTATTTGTTGATGAGATCCCTGGTTTGCCACCAAGAAGAGAAATTGAATTTGGCATCGACCTACTTCCGGGAGCTGATCCCATTTCTATCGCTCCTTATAGAATGGCACCACCGGAAATGGCTGAAATGAAGAAGCAAATCGAGGAGCTGTTGTAGAAGCAGATGATCCGACCAAGTGTGTCACCTTGGGGTGCTCCAGTTTTATTTGTCAAGAAGAAAGATAGTAGTATGAGGATGTCTATCGACTACCGGCAGTTGAATAAGGTCACAATCAAGAACAAGTGTCCATTTCCAAGGATCGATGACCTTATGGATCAAGTTCGTGGGGCTTCGGTATTTTCCAAGATTGATTTGAGGTCGGGATATCATTAGATCAGAATTAGAGAAGAGGACATCTCTAAGACTGCATTTCAATCCCGATACGGGCATTATGAGTACGTTGTGATGCCGTTCGGATTGACCAATGCACCAGCTATTTTCATGGACTACATGAATCGAATCTTTAGACCTTATTTAGATTCATTCGTGGTTGTGTTCATTGACGATATCCTTATCTACTTTAAGAGCCCGGAGGAGCATGCTGAACACTTGAGGATAGTGTTGAGTATTCTGAAGGAGAAGCAGTTGTACGCCAAACTTACAAAGTGTGAGTTCTGGCTGGAGGAGGTTAAGTTCTTGGGGCATGTGATTTCAAGCAAGGAAATAGCGGTTGACCCGGATAAAGTAAGTTCAGTATTGCAATGGGAACAACTGAAGTCGGTCACAGAGGTGAGAAGCTTTCTTGGTTTGGCTGGTTATTATAGAAGATTTATAGAAGGTTTCTCGAAGATTGCACTACCTTTGACAAAGTTGACTCGGAAGGATCAAACTTTCATTTGGGACGAGAAGTGTGAAAGGAGTTTCCAAGAGTTGAAAGAAAGGTTGACGTCATCTCCTGTGTTGGTCTTGCCTGACCCACAGCAGATGTAACATCCCCAAATTTTAAACCCGAAGATAAATAAATAAATAAAAATTAGAATAATTAAAATGGAAATAACAAACCACAAATAGGTATTCCAAATGAGAATCCTAGCATTAGAAGATAATAATAATAATACTAAGCGAATTAGAGAAGAAAGGAGCGTTAAATCGAAGTTAGGATCGGGCCAGAAAAATAGATAATTCGATAATAAACATAATAACAAGGGGAAAATTAAAATAAAATATTTGGTACTCAAAATGGAATTTCCACCGTTGGATATGAAGATATGATTTTTAGAAGGTTGCTCATCAAATTTGAGCAAGATCCAACGGTGTACGAAGAAGTTATGGCTATTTGAAGTTGGGGAGAAAATAGCTGAAAAATAGAAAAGTGAAGTAGCAGTACCTGAAGGTTTCGCTTAAGCGAAAATCCGTCGCTTAAGCGAAAAGGTGAAACTTCACCACTGAAGCCATTTCGCTTAAGCGAAACTGGTCGCTTAAGCGAAAAGAGTTCGTGTCCACTACTGAAGCCATTTCGCTTAAGCGAAACTGGTCGCTTAAGCGAAAAGAGTTCGTGTCCACTACTGAAGCTATTTCGCTTAAGCGAAACTGGTCGCTTAAGCGAAAACCGGTCGTGTCAAGTACTGAAGCCAATTCGCTTAAGCGAAAATGGTCAGAGTGGCTTTAAATCGTGCGAGGGACCTTCTTCCTCACTCACTCTCCTCCTTTGTTTCTCTCTCCCTCCGACCTCCCTCCCTCCTCCACCTTCCACCGGACCACCGCCGCCCCTCAACCACCCAAAACCGCCTCCCAACCACCACCCATCATCACCTTCCTCCTCCATCTCTCCCTCACCTTCCCTCACAATCTCCCTCTCTCTCTCTTTCTCTCTCTCCACCTTCTCCACCGCCCTCCTCTTCCTCTTCGGCCACCAAGCCGCCGGCCACCACCCACCCAGCCACCATCACCACAGCGTGTCTCCTCCTCTCTCGGTCACAAGCTCTCTCTCACACCCACGAGCTCTCTCTCTCTCCACGGATCTCACCGGCGCCGTTACCGACCCGTGATCGTGCCGGACTCGTGTCGGGAACCTCGAATCTTGAAGCTCTTGCCTCGGTCCAGCCGCGATCGTCCCCGCTAACGAGGAGCAACACCGACGCCATCATCGTCGCCGAGCTAAAATCCAGGTTCTATTTAAAAAGCCCGAGGTAAGAGGGTTTGTAACATCCCAAATTTAATTCCAAGTATAGTCTATGTTGGGATGGTCTTAGGGTAGAAGAAATGGAGATATAAGTTAGAATCTAGCCAAAAATACATGTAGAACTAGGGTTAAAAACATGGAACCTTAGGAAATTCAAAATAAAATATTTACAACTCTAAACACAAATTCCACCGTTGGATGTGAATATTGGTATGTAGGGAAGCTTGCTTTAAAATTTGAGGAAGATCCAACGGGTAACGAAGAAGTTATGGCCTCTCAAAGTCTGGGTACTAAAAAACTGAACAGCTTAATCGATTAAACTGCAGTTTAATCGATTAACGTCAGAAAATGGGAAATGTAACACCTAGGATTATTACCCTTAAAACCCCATCATTCAAAAATATGAACTTAAAAATTCCTTTTTATTTTAATAAAATCAACCGCCAAACGGACGGAGTTTCGTTTGAAATTCGGACTTATCCAAAATTTCACCTGTGAAAACATTTATCAATTAAACATTCGGTAGCCAGCAGGGCTTGCATCAAGAGTATTTTTGCATTATATCGAGGCCCAAAGGGCTCAAAAATATAAAATCAACATCAGAGTTAAAAGTAGCAGCGAAACACCAAGTTAGAAATATAAGCTCAAAGACCCTAAGCTTTTAGCAAAAGTGATATATCCTAAGCCTCGCTCAAAAAGTATATACAACACATTTACATCAAAATAATATCAGAGGCTAAGGTCCAGTGCCATATCCTATCCCCTAACACCCCTACTATCCCTGTAAGGGATAGTAATCCTGCTCGGCCAAAACTGGTGTATGCTCCAGCTCAGTACCTGAAAAATGGTAAGGAGGTGAGCACTACACAATAAAGTAGGAATAGCAGTTTCTCATATGACATAATAACCGACCAAGCCAAACACATGTAGTTCAGGTATTTCACATAGTCATTCACACTTAGAGTTATTAACACAAACATTTACCAACCATTCTTTCATCTCAAAACCTCAATCTTTTCTTTCAAGCCAACAAATTATTATTCTCTAATTTATCATGCTACCAGCCTACTTTGATTCCCCCTGTTCTAACTCTTTATCGCGTCGGGTCGGTGCCGACCTCGCATTATTAAGTATAAATGATCGCGCTGGGTCGATAAGACCTTCGCATTATTCAATATAAATGATCGCGCTGGGTCGATAAGACCTTCGCATTATTATGTTTTATTATCGCTCTGGGTTATATGACCTTCGCATACTGCACTGGGTACATATACCTTCGCATTATATCGTTTTGTTGACGCGCTGGGTGATATGACCTTCGCAAATCGCGCTGGGTACATATACCTTCGCATTATATTGTTTTATTATCGCGCTGGGTGATATGACCTTCGCATATCGCGCTGGGTACATATACCTTCGCATAATTATGTTTTATTATCGCGTTGGGTGATATGACCTTCGCATATCGCGCTGGGTACATATACCTTCGCATTATTAAGTTTAATTCATCGCGCTGGGTCACCGTGACCTTCCCAACATGAAGTCTAAATGGTCGCGCTGGGTCTTCATGACCTTCGCAACAATAAGTCTAAATGGTCGCGCTAGGTCTTTATGACCTTCGCTTTTTCTTAAATTTTCATTACTTTATTCATTCATAATTCCCTCTCTAACCATCACTTTACTTTTTCCTAACTCTTAGTAAATTCATTTTCCGAGCTCTATCAACACTAATCCCATTCACTTATTTCTACAATCCATTATTCATTTAGTCACATGGCCATCAACACATCATTCATCAACTTAGCATTATTTCCAACAAATTCCACAATATACACTTATTCAAACATACACATAATCAGAAATATTCACATATATACAACATCATGATTAATTAAATTCCATAATTTCAATTTTATAATCATTACTAATGTTCACTACCCTATGATTTTATGCCCTATTAACACTTAACTCTTAGCAAGTATTATATACATACTAGAAACTCATCCCTAAATTAAGGTAATACTCACTCCTTACCCCAAAATATTAAGAGATAGAGTGTTTGCCCAACTTGTCCTAGCTTACAAATCTTAAAGCCTTGAGCTTTCTCCACTTAGCTTTCCACCTCAAAAGAGATCTTATGCCAAAGTTGATGAATAACCTATTGTGAGAGTGGTAAAACAAAGGTTACTATTATCATCTTGCTACTTGTTAGAATCCATAAAATAGAGAGATTTCCATGGATTGAAATTGGAGATCCAAAACATGAGAGAGAGATATCGATCTAGATAAAGAGGAAAAGGAATGATTTTCTTTGAACTTAATCACTTACTTGGAGCTTGTTAGGACTATGATTGTTGAGGAGGATGATAGATACTCTTACTCCTTGAGTATTTGTTGAAGACGATCACAAAAACCAGAGGAGAGAGAAAAAGGGCATGGAGCTTGAGGGAAGAGAGAGAGAGTTTCTAACTCATGATTCTTGATTGATGATGGAGATGATGGAACCCCTTGATCTTGGATGAAGGTTGATGAAGCAACAAAGCCCTAGAGGAGAAAGAGAGGGATGGATCGATGATGAGAAGAGGGAGAGAGAAAGAGAGCTACGTGCTTCTTTTTTTTCCTTTTTCTTTTTATGGCCAAACTTAATCCTTAAGTTAAATTTATGTGGCTAGGGTGATTTGCTTGGAGACAAAGCTAAAAACGTGTGGAGGGGAGTGCATCGCGTGCACTCCACTTTTCCCTTCTTTTTTTTGTACAAACCATAAAGTAATCGATTACCCTAGCCTGGTACTCGATTATTTCTTCAATGCAACATTTCTCAGTACATCCACCAGAGCCTAACTAATCGATTAACCCCCTGAATTTAATCGATTACTACTCAAAGTAATCGATTACTTTACCCTTGTAATCGATTAATTTGCTGCAACATCTTAAGTGTTTCCACTAGAGGCCTTGTAATCGATTACTGTCATGCAGAGTAATCGATTACTTCAGTGAAAAGTCAGATTCTGACGAATTTCTAACTCCAATTCATCTCCTTAGGCCCCCATTCTCACTCAGGCTTGGATTACTACTTAAAATCCTCTCTTAAAACTTGATAACTCTCCTAAAGGCTTGGCATAAATCATATTATACTGAATATTAAACTTAGGGATGTTACAGGAAATGGCATAATCGATTAATAATCGATTAAGACCTGTTGATGCAGAAAAAAAATAAAGGCGTTCATTCCCTTCTTTCATGCCAAATTCGAATCTTCCTTCTCCTAGGGCACAAATTCATTCATTCTAAGTGATCAATCCTCAAGGGAATCACACCAAATCCATCCTCAAGTCCTTCCTTGTTGCTCCAAGTAAGTATTCAAGCCTTTGGTTTCTTCTCTCTCTCTCTTTAATTCGAGTTCTCTCTCTCCTCCCTCTTATGGAGGTTTTCATTTCTAAGCATAGGACCTTCAAGTTTTCCATGGGGTTTAGTTTGAGAATCATGGAATCAGCAATAACCCTCATTTTTGTGGCTTTATAATAGGTTCTATCACTCTCTTGTGGATTTTGAGCTCTTGGTGGGCAAACTCAAGTATAGGACACTTGGACTCTCCTAATCCTTAAGTGTTAGAGGTAAGGGGGTGGATATAGTGAGCTTTGCCTTGTTCTAGGGAGTAGCTTCTAGTTAGTATATAATGCTTGTTAGGGTTTTGTGTTAGGGGAGAACATTAGATTATAAATCCCTAGGTTATTGAATATGAAATTCTAATTAATTAAATGTGCATGATGATTGGATGTTAAGACTAGGAAAAAGGAAACCCAATAATATAAGAATGAATTATTTGATAAATGAAATTTGGTTAATGATTATATTGAAGTACATGAGGAATTGGGTAATGTGAAAGTGAAGTTGACATAAATGATTTTTATGATTATTGACCTTATTTGTAAAGTTGTGAGTTAAATGATAATTAATTACTGTAGCAAATATATGTATGTGTTGTGGAATAAATTGATATAGGAAGAAAGGGAATGGAAACGATTAAATGTGATAAATGTGCATATTTGTATCTAATTGTTAAATAAGTAAAAATGTTAAGTATTATCAATTGTGAATAAAGATCATGGTTTATGAATTGAACTTGTGAATATAGGAAACGGAAGTAAAACAATTATGTGGAAATAAAAAGTAAAAGATGATATATGCAAAATTAAAATGAAGGGCGAATCTAAATGTTAGGCTATAAAAGAGAACACTATTTGGTATGATTGTGATAACTGAGAAAGGAAATGAATAAGGTAATTACATGAATCATTAGTTGTGGAATGTGTGTTGTTGTATTTAAATGTGTTACAATTAATTGAACAAGAAAGTGAATAATTCTTGGCCTCTGAATTGAGGCGCCGAACATTGAGAATGTGGTTTATGCGTTGGCCTCTGATTTGAGGTGACGATTAAAGAAAGATTTGATAAATGATATAGGGAATGAGTATGGATATAGAATGAATGGGAAATGTGTGTAAGTGTATTAGTGATTGTATGTGCTAAGTTGTTTGTGTAAGATGGTGAAAGTATGATTTGGCCTCTGATGTGAGGTAATGTGAAATGAAAATGTAATAAGTGCGTTGGCCTCTGATTTGAGGTGACGATTAATGGAAAGTGATAATTTGGCTGACCTCTGATATGAGGGGCACAAAATGAATGAAAGTGAAAGAGTGTTGACCTCTGACCTGAGGGACATGAAATGAATAAAATGTTAAAAATGTGTTGACCTCTGACCTGAGGGACACGATATGAATTAAAATGAATGAGTGTTGACCTCTGACCTGAGGGACACCGGATTAAATAATCAGTTGGGTGTTGACCTCTGACCTGAGGGACACCGGATGAAATGTGTATTGGTGTGTTGACCTCTGACCTGAGAGACACACCGTGAATTAAGAGATTGAAGTGTTGACCTCTGACCTAAGGGACACAATATGAATTATAATGAATGGGTGTTGACCTCTGACCTGAGGGACACAAGATGAAATGAATGTTATTGGGTGTTGACCTCTGACCTGAGGGACACCGGATGAATTAAAGAATTGAGTGTTGACCTCTGATCTGAGGGACACATAATTTAAATATGGAAAAGAATAAGGGCCTCTGTTTTGAGGTGATAAATGTGTTGAATGAAATTGTACATTGGCCTCTGATTTGAGGTGATGTACCTAAATAAAGTAAGTATGTGAAATGATTAATGAAATGGATGTTGAGATGAATAAGGAAAATGGATGTGGAAATGAATAATTGAAACGGATGTTGAAATGAATAATAAAAATGGAAATTTGGAATGAATAATGAGTATGGTGTGAAATATGTAAATATATGTTTAATTGCTATTTGTGCTTGACCTAGCGAGTCGTTATGTCTAGTTAGAAACTGCCTTCTATTTCATGTGCAATGCTCACTCCCTTACATTTTCAGGTACGGAGATTGAGTTGGCACAGCCCCCGGCCGAGCAGGAGTACTTTCCCTTACAGGGAGAGTAGGGTTATTATGGGATGTGGAAGAATATTATGAACTTAAGCCTCCTACACTATTTTGATGTAAAATTTGTTATTCATATTTTAAGTGAGGCTTAGGTTGTTTTATTTTGACAAAGTTATACTATTTGGTTATGACACTCAAACTTAGTATTTTCCACTATTACTCTGATATATTTGGAGCCCATGAGGCCTTGATATGATTTAGAAATATAATCTGAAGCCCTGCTGGCTATTAGTTGTTTATTTGAAAATTGTTTATCACAGGTTAAATTTTGGATTAGTCCGAAAAACAAACAAAACTCTGTCCGTTTGACGGTTGATTTTAATGAAATGAAAAGGAATTTTTAAGTCCGTATTTTAGTATAAGGGGAATTAAGGGTAAAAATCCTAGGTGTTACATTTATGGTATCAGAGCAGTTTCTCCTCGGCCACGGAGTTGTACAAACTCCAAATGATTACTCACCTAGCGAGTAATTGATGCTCATAGTAATAGTTTAGGATTGTAATAGGATAATTATAGTAATAAGTATCTACTTAGTAATTGAGTCTTACTGGTCTGTTCTCTCTGGCTAAGCAGTATGGCTGGAAGAAGGGCTGGTAATGATGGACTTGCTGCTATTTTGGAGCATCTATCTCAGATGCAGCAACAACAGGGGGAACAAATGGCAGCTGCCGCAGCGGCAGCAGCTACAGCAGTAGCTCTGCAACCAGCTCCAGTTGGGATTGACTGGATGTCTCGTTTCCGAAAGAATGATCCGCCTCGCTTTGAAGGTGGAAATGACCCGGATGGAGCGCAGAGGTGGATACAGGAGATAGAGAAGATTCTCCGTTCTCTTCAACCACCAAGGGAGCAGTATGTTCGACTAGCAGAATTCATGCTGACCAATGAGGCAGAACATTGGTGGGATCAGCAGAGGAGAGGATTGTCGGCAGCTAACCCTGTGATTCCTTGGGAGATGTAATAAAAAGAAATTTTCAAGTCCGTATTTTATTATAAGGGGAATTATGGGTATAAATCCTAGGTGTTACATTTATGGTATCAGAGCAGTTTCACCTCGGCCATGGAGTTATGCAAACTCCAAATGATTACTCACCTAGCGAGTAATTGATGCTCATAGTATTAGTCTAAGATTATAATAGGATAATTATAGTGCTATGTATACCTTTAATAATTGAGTCTTACTGGTATATAATTGTTTAAAAACATGTTGGATATCTGCCTCTCCAAATTCAATCCTGTTCTTATAGATGACATATGGAAGACCTTAGAGAGAATTCTTAAGTCTGAGAATTCTAGTATCAAGTGACCAATACTATGTTGGGATGTTGTTATTTGACGTAATGCGAGGTTAGAATTGATCACTCTAATCCTTGCATTTGTTAAATAATGACATCATTGACAGAACCTGACAGTGATGTGTTGTTGGTAGACGTGAGGTTGGGATTGATCACCTCAATTCTTGCATCTATCAATAAATGC
This sequence comes from Crotalaria pallida, assembly GCA_037953625.1. NCBI lineage: Eukaryota > Viridiplantae > Streptophyta > Magnoliopsida > Fabales > Fabaceae > Crotalaria > Crotalaria pallida. The sequence goes on along the minus strand of CM075649.1, from coordinate 46,713,798 downwards.
TATCATTGTAACCTATCTAGTGAAAGTAGGCAACCAAAGTAGTGACTTCCAAGGAAAATAATTCTTATAAGTGAAGTCAACCTAACCCAGAAACATTTGTTTAAGAGCTTCATATAGAGTTAGAGAATAGATAGAAGATAGTTCTAAAGAAAGGAAGTCTTGGTGTATGCTACTTTTTCCAAAGTAGTATAGCTAAGTGCTAATCCCTTGGATGAGTTAAGAAAACTCTCCAGGAATTATTCCTAACCATCATATCAACTAAACCAATCTTGAAGCAATTTGGCAGTTGCTTCGAATCTTTTCCTGGTTCTTAGATAACCATTCGTAAGAATAGCCTGTTTTGTCAAATTTGTAAATCCCTGCGTCAAAACCAACCAATCTTGATAATTGACCCAGCCAACGGGAAGTTGTCGTACCCTTCACCTTTGGTAGTTGGGTAAATCTTGGAACTAATGTGGACCTCTTTCTTCCTATTCTTTTTAATCGATTCATGGAAGAAGTTGATTGTGAGCATTTAGTAGGAGTTATGTTTGCTCTAATCAACTAAGCATTGGAAGAGTTTCTCGTTTCTGAATACCTGTTGTTTTTGGAAAGCTCTAAATCCTATCGGTGCTAGTCGATCTTTGTAAGAGTCAAACTCTAAGGAGTTATATTCCATAAGAATCTTCGCATGCCATAACTTCGGGGCATCTCTTCAGGGAAAGATCCTAAATCCATGCTGGAATGTTAAGCATTTTGAGTTTTCTATATCTAGTCCTTACAACTCCTGCCTCAAAGTTAATTGTAATACTATCAGAATTGGATCCGAATCCGTTCCGTATATTTTAGCGTTGGATGTAATCTGGTATGTCGGCGCTAAGTGGGGGAGTAGTTCTTAATCTAAGTTAAATTCCGGTTAGTTTAGGGCGAACCGAGAAGTTGACAGAAGAAAACGAAGGAAAGTAAAGATAGGAAACCGCAAGCCCTACCATTGGGGACGATTCTCCATGGACTGAACTTAACGGAATTTCGGGGACGAAATTCCAATAAGTGGGGGAGAATTGTAACATCCCTAATTTTAATTCAAGCATAATATGGATTATGCTAAATATTTAGGAAGAATTTCCAAGATTTGGGGAAGGTTTTGGGTATCAATCCAACCCTAAATGAGTATTGAGCCTAAGAAAGGAATTGGAGTTAGAAAAATCCTCAAAATATAACTTTTCACTGAAGTAATCGATTATTCTACAGGGCAGTAATCGATTATAAGGCCTCTGGTGGAAGCACTTAAGATGTTGCAGCAATTTAATCGATTACAAGGGTAAAGTAATCGATTATTTTGAGTATTAATCGATTATATTTAGGGGGTTAATTGATTATTTAGGCTCTGATAAATGTACTGAAAAATTTTGCATTGAAGGAATAATCGATTATCAGGTCAAGATAATCGATTATTTTAGGGTCTGTACAAAAAAAAAGAGAAAGAGAGTGCACGTGATGCACTCTCCTCCACACAAAGAGCATCTTTATTTTGGGCTTTTAATCACATCCATTCATTCTCCTTCACCATTAAACATAATACCCTCCCTTTTTCACTCACTTCTCTCTCACAAACCCTTCCTCTTCTTCCTCTCACTCAACTCACGAGCTCCCCTCTCTTCCTCATAGGGGTTTCATTTTCTTTCCTCAAGATCAACCAAGAACAAGTGATCCTTGCATCCCTATCATTGTAATTTCTTCTTTCTCATCTCAAGGTAAATGTTTAAGCTTTGATTTCTTCTTTCCCTCTCTAAATTCGTACTTTCTCTCTCCTCTAGGGTTCAAGTTTCTCTCACTTCCATTTGGCCAAGAATCAAGTGTGTGGCACTCCTTCCATCATCAATGAGTGTTATTATCACCTTCAAGTAAGTGATTGTGGGTGGGTTCCTCTCCTTTCCTTTCAAAACTCGTTTTTTTCTCTCTCTACCATTGATGGTGGTTTTTCAACACTAGGCATTAGAAACTCTATTTTTATTTGATTCTTGGTTTGAATCATGACACAAATGATAATCCCTCTCTTTTATGGCTCTCTATTTTAGGTTCTATCCTAATCTTGGAGTTTGGTATCTTATTGGTGGGCAAAACTCAAGCATAGGGCATTTGGAATCTTCTTATCTCTGAGTATTTGAGGTAAGGGGGTGGATATAGTGAGCTTTGCCTTGTTCTAGGAAGTTGGGTCTAGTTAGTATATAATGCTTGTTAGGGTTATGTGTTAGGGGAGAAAACTAGATTATAAATCCCTAGGATATTGAATATACAATTTTAATTAATTGAATATGCATGATGATTTGATGTTAAGATTAGGAAAAGGAAACCCACTATTTTGAGAATGAATAATTTGCTAAATGAAATTTTGTTAATGATGATAATGAAGTACAAGAAGATTTTGGTAACAGGGTAGGAAAGAGGATATGAACGATTTCTATGATTTTGGTTTTATTTGTAAAGTTGTGAATTTAATGGTAATCAATTACTGTAGCTATTATATATGTGTGTTGTGGAGGAAATTGACATAGGAAGAAGATGGGATGAAAATGTCCATATGTGATGAAGGTGTGTAGTTGTGTCTAAATGCTAAATGAGAATAAATATTAAGTATTAACAATTGTGTACAAGGGTCGTATCTTATGAGTTGAAATGTGAAAATAGGAAAAAGGGAATAAAATGATTAAGTGCAAATAAGAGTAAAAGATGATATATGTAAACTAAAAATGAAGGGCAATTCAAATGTTGGGTTATAAATTAGAATACAATGTGAAAGATAATGATGATTGAGAAAGGAAATGAATAAAGGTAATATATGAATAATTATGTATTGACTTGTGGCTTGTTATGATTAAATGTGCTGTGATTGATTGGATGAGAAAGTGTAAAATTCTTGGCCTCTGATTTGAGGCACCAAATAATTAGAATGATGTTAAAAGTATAATTTTGGTGGTTGTATGAGGTACCTTCCGGTGTGGAGGTGAAGTACCCACCGGCCAAATTGTATGAGGTACCTTCCGGTGTGGAGGTGAAGTATGATGGTATGAGGTACCTTCCGGTGTGGAGGTGAAGTACCCATAGGTCAAATGTATGAGGTACCTTCCGGTGTGGAGGTGAAGTACGATGGTATGAGGTACCTTCCGGTGTGGAGGTGAAGTACCTGCAGGCCAACTTGTATGAGGTACCTTCCGGTGTGGAGGTGAAGTACAACGATATGAGGTACCTTCCGGTGTGGAGGTGAAGTATCCCTAGGCCACATTGTATGAGGTACCTTCCGGTGTGGAGGTGAAGTACAATGGCGCGAAATGTATTTTTAAGAATAAGATGTCAAACTGTGTTGACCTCTGACCTGAGGGGCACGAAAGGAATAAAATGTTAAAATGTGTTGACCTCTGACCTGAGGGACACAAAATGAATTATAAAGATTGGGTGTTGACCTCTGACCTGAGGGACACATAAATTTTAAATAAGGAAAAGTACGAGGTACCTTCCGGTGTGGAGGTGAAGTACCATGGTGTAAAATACATCGTAAGAATGAAATGAAGAGAAAAGGAAAAATGAATATTGAAATGGATAATGAAAAATGGAAATTTGAAATGAAGAATGAAAATGGATATTGAAAGGAATAATGAAAATGGAATTTGTAGAGTAAATAATGAATATGGAAATAATGAAATGAGTATGGGTGCAGTATGTGAATATATGCTTTAGTTGCTAATTGTGTTTGACCTAGTGGGTTGTTATGTCTAGTTAGAAACTGCTTTCTATTTCATGTGCAATGCTCACTCCCTTACATTTTCAGGTACGGAGATTGAGTTGGCACAGCCCCCGGTCGAGCAGGAGTACTTTCCCTTACAGGGAGAGTAGGGATATTATGGGATTGGGTGGATATTATGAACCTAAGCCTCCTACACTATTTTTGACGTAAATTTGTTATAAATATTTTTCAGTGAGGCTTAGGATGTTTTGTTTTGAGAAAATTTTATGTTTTAGTTTTTTTAACGATCAAACTTTGTACTTTCCGCTGAACTCTGAATATTTGATGTCTCTGTTATAATCTAAAGCCCTACTGGCTATTAATTGTTTAAATGAAACTATTTATCGCAAGTTAAATTTTGGGAATAGTCCTAAAAACAAACAAAACACCGTGCGTTTGACGGTTGATTTTATTGTAATAAAAAGAAATTTTCAAGTCCGTATTTTATTATAAGGGGAATTATGGGTATAAATCCTAGGTGTTACATTTATGGTATCAGAGCAGTTTCACCACGGCCATGGAGTTATGCAAACTCCAAATGATTACTCACCCAGCGAGTAATTGATGCTCATAGTATTAGTCTAAGATTATAATAGGATAATTATAGTGCTATGTATACCTTTAATAATTGAGTCTTACTGGTATATAATTGTTTAAAAACATGTTGGATATCTGCCTCTCCAAATTCAATCCTGTTCTTATAGATGACATATGAAAGACCTTAGAGAGAATTCTTAAGTCTGAGAATTCTAGTATCAAGTGACCAATACTATGTTGGGATGTTGTTATTTGACGTAATGCGAGGTTAGAATTGATCACTCTAATCCTTGCATTTGTTAAATAATGACATCATTGACAGAACCTGACAGTGATGTGTTGTTGGTAGACGTGAGGTTGGGATTGATCACCTCAATTCTTGCATCTATCAATAAATGCTATCATTGTAACCTATCCAGTGAAAGTAGGCAACCAAAGTAGTGACTTCCAAGGAAAATAATTCTTGTAAGTGAAGTCAACCTAACCCAGAAACATTTGTTTAAGAGCTTCATATAGAGTTAGAGAATAGATAGAAGATAGTTCTAAAGAAAGGAAGTCTTGGTGTATGCTACTTTTTCCAAAGTAGTATAGCTAAGTGCTAATCCCTTGGATGAGTTAAGAAAACTCTCAAGGAATTATTCCTAACCATCATATCAACTAAACCAATCTTGAAGCAATTTGGCAGTTGCTTCGAATCTTTTCCTGGTTCTTAGATAACCATTCGTAAGAATAGCCTGTTTTGTCAAATTTGTAAATCCCTGCGTCAAAACCAACCAATCTTGATAATTGACCCAGCCAACGGGAAGTTGTCGTACCCTTCACCTTTGGTAGTTGGGTAAATCTTGGAACTAATGTGGACCTCTTTCTTCCTATTCTTTTTAATCGATTCATGGAAGAAGTTGATTGTGAGCATTTAGTAGGAGTTATGTTTGCTCTAATCAACTAAGCATTGGAAGAGTTTCTCGTTTCTGAATACCTGTTGTTTTTGGAAAGCTCTAAATCCTATCGGTTCTAGTCGATCTTTGTAAGAGTCAAACTATAAGGAGTTATATTCCATAAGAATCTTCGCATGCCATAACTTCGGGGCATCTCTTCAGGGAAAGATCCTAAATCCATGCTGGAATGTTAAGCATTTTGAGTTTTCTATATCTAGTCCTTACAACTCCTGCCTCAAAGTTAATTGTAATACTATCAGAATTGGATCCGAATCCGTTCCGTATCTTTTAGCATTGGATGTAATCTGGTATGTCGGCGCTAAGTGAAGAAACCGCAATTGGTGGTTGAAACAACTAAGGAACCCTAGGAACACACCTAGAAGGGGGGGGGTTGAATAGGTGTAAAAGAAACCTTGAAATATTTTCGAACGAAACAAATCGAAACAATCAAAACAAATGATTTTTGCAAATTCTACAACACTTAATCCATTAAACTGAAATTTAATCGATTAACCTGCAATTTAATCGATTAAACCTGAAAGTTCAAAAGTCCTTAATCGATTAAACGAACACTTAATCGATTAAAACTATCAGAAACTGAAAAATCACTTTTCAATCGAATACGAAAATCAATCAATCAACACTTAAGATCAGAGATTCAGCGAAAACAATTAACACCTATATTCTTATTGATTTCCTAGTTATGAAAATGATTTTCCCTTTATCAATTTGAACAATAAAGATTCAATTCAATCAATTATGAAAATCACTCTTTTCTAGGTTTTCAACCAAGAACACAATCAATGACTTGAATGTAAAGAGTTAAGGGTTTAGAGATACGACACAGTGATTTATCCTGGTTCACTTTCATCCGCTTGAAATCTACATCCAGTCCCCTCTTCAACCAAGAGAGATTCTTCACTATGAGGAATTAGAGTTCTCAAATTACAAGTAAATGCCTCACAAGACTCCCTTCTTGCTAGCCTACAAGAGATACCACACCCTTGCCTTGTAATCCTATTGATCTTCTCTCTAATCTAACCTCTACCCCTTGTTGATAATCGACACAACAAGTCTTCAATTGCTTGATGATAATCCACACACCAAGGCTTCACTTTGCTTGATTCACAACCAAGACTTTCTTCTTCTCCAATGAGATTTGCTTGATGATAATCCACACACCAAGGCTTCTTGTTTGTTGTAGTTGGCTTGCCTTCTTGCAAAGATTACAACACAATAGAAAACACAATAACAATCCTATGAATCTCAATCAATAGCTATGACAATTCAAACAAGAGATTCAAAGGTTCTTGATCAAAGAATATGAAAATATGAAAGCTTTGATCTTTGAAATTGAGAGAGAATAAAATGGCTTGATTCTTGTAAAATTGATTATGAAAGTGTTCTCATTAATCACAAAGATTAGGAAAAGGTTTATATAGAATACCCAAAAGTTATAGCACTTGAAAACTAATTTTGAGAAGTAAAAATCGTATTTTAAAAAACCAGTTCAGGAGTGTTTAATCGATTAAATCTTCACTTAATCGAGTACTAATCGATTAAATATGTTCTTAATCGATTAAACATGTCTGATACTTGTTTAAAACTTGTTTTCTCAAAAACAAACCTTTCCTTTAAAACCTTTAAGCCACCTATTGATTCTAGGTTAAGTGAAAACTCAAATTATGATTTAATCATGACTATGATAGAGATTCACTACCTTCTAAATAATCTACCCAAATAAAAGACCTAAGAAGCTTGAGAGGCAAAAGATAAAACAATTACAATTACACTCAAACTAAGTCTTCATGAGCTTGTTTTCTCTCTTCTTCATTTGATGTTTGTTGTTGCTTGTTGAACTTGAAACTTGATCAACATCTTTGTAGCTTGTTCAAAACACTTTGTAACCTTTTGTCATTATCAAAACATTCATCATGGAACTTACAATCTCCCCCTTTTTGAAAATGACAAACCATGTTTTGAATTTGATTGAAGTTGTTGATGCTTTAACAATTTGATCACTTGGTGAGAAACTTGCTCCCCCTTAATCAATGCATTTGATATTTGAAATCCAATTGATAGAAGCTTGATTCTCCCCCTATCTTCAACAACTTAGCTCAACCTACATAAAAACAACAAAACAACCTTTCTCCCATTTTTCAAAAAATACTATTTCTCCCAAAATATCGTTTCTTCGTTTCTTCAAAACATACTATTTCTCCCCCTTTGGCATTATAAAAAAGTAATATATATACCAATTGAAATATAAAATACTAAGCCAAAATAGAAGAAATAAAGAAATGATCATGATTTCTCTATAACAAACATTTCTTCACAACATTGATACCAATTGAGATATAATAAGTACTATACTTTGAAATGTGATACCAATTGGCAAGAAAATATAACAATGAATTATGAACCAATAGAAATACTAAAAAGTCATAATACCAATTGAAATATCATCAATGTAAAGAAATAAGATATATTGAGATATTTCTTCAATAACAACAAAAGCATGATAATCATCTAATCATCAAAATTAGTATCAATTGAACTAAAAAAAATTGAGAAGATACCAATTGAGAAGATACTATAATCATCAATTTTTACCACTTTGTAGGACATTCACTTGAGATGCAAATGTAATACCAATTGAAGATGCAAATGTATGAATAACACTTGTAAGCCCTTTGCTCTTCAATCATACCTACAAAACAATCATGCTTTGCTTTTTGGTATCCAAATGGTTTTGGATCCATTTTTGTTAGTGTAGGGACTTTCACCCTTTTTCATCCAAACAAAATCTCCTTTAGGTATACCATGCACTTTAATATAACACACATTTGAAGTATGTCCATGAGTACCACAATAGAAACATGTTGGTGCATTTGAGAAATCAACTTTAGAAAGATCAACAACATTTCTATGAGAATTACTCTTAGCATTAGTATAACCCAAACCAAACTTGTTTGAATTTTCTCTTTGAAAATTTAACAATGTGCGCAATCTAATATCACAAATGGTGAAACTTGCAAGCTTATTTTTCAAAATAGCATTTTCATCTTTGAGCAACTTGCAATTCTCACAATCAACCACAATATTCACTCTACTAGCACAATCACAAGAAGAACTAGCATATATAAGATCAAGAGTTTCATTTTCAAGATTAAGCTCATCAACTTGTTTTTGAAGTTCTAAAATCTCTTTTTGATGTTTCAAAATGAGCTTCTTTCTTTCAATGTTTTTCAAAGCTAGTTTTTCAAGTTGTTCATGCATTTCTTCATAAGCATTATATAACAATTCATATTTAGAAGAAATTTCGGATTTAGTATGACTTACATCACTTTCCTCGCTTTGATAACTTGATTCATCATTTGAACTTTGTTCTTCATCTACTACTAGAGTTATCAAGTTGAGACAAGCAACTTCTTCATTATCCGATGAACTACTTGATGTGATTTTCTTCTCTTCTACATCACTATCCCAAACTATGTATGCTCTTTTAGATTTAGAATTTTTCTTGTCTTTCTCCTTCTTCTTGAGATACTTAGAGCATGAATACTTGAGATGTCCGGGTTTTCCGCATTCATGGCAAACTACACCTTCTTTTGATGTCTTGGTCTTGTAGTGTGGAGAATCCTTCTCTTTACCTTTGTCTTTGTTCAACCTTCCTTTTCTCCTTAGAAATTTGTCAAACTTCCTTAGCAAAAGTTTCATGTCTTTTTCATCAACATCCGAATCGGAATCTTCACTATCATCATCATCATCGGAACTCTCTTTCTTTTTGTATGATCTATTTGCTTTAAGAGAAAGTCCCTTTCTTCCTTTGTTCTTATCCGACTCTTCATTGATACTTAATCGTCCAAGCTCCATTTCATGTTCTTGAAGCTTTCCAAAGAGTTTTTCTAGATCCATAGCATCCAAATTCTTAGATTCAACAATAGCCGTTACTTTTGGTTGCCAATTCCTGTCTAAACATCTCAACACTTTGTTAGAAAGTTCACCTTGTAAGAAAGTCTTACCAAGAGCAAGTAAATGGTTAATAATATGAGTAAAACGCTTTTGCATATCATTAATAGATTCATTTGGAAGCATTTGAAACAATTCATAATCACGCATTAAAGCATTCAATCTAGCTCTCCTAACCTCACTAGTTCCTTCATGAGTCACTTGTAAAGTGTCCCACATTTCCTTAGCACTAGAACATTGAGAAACTCTAAAGAACTCGTCATAGGATAAAGCGGATGTGATGATATTCTTTGCTTTATAATCATATTGAACTTTCTTTCTATCATCATCTTTCCACTTGTCCTCGGGGATCAATTGTTCTACACCTTCAACTAAACTAGAGGGGATATGAGGGCCTTTTTCAACTACTTTCCAAATTTCACTATCTATGGCTTGGATAAAGATTTTCATTCTAACTTTCCAATATGCATAGCCTTCTCCGGCAAACAATGGAGGACGATTTATCGAATAACCTTCACCACCAAAGGGATTCGTAGAACCCATTGCGATTTTCTTAAAGGATCTTTACGAAAAAGCTCTTATGCTCGTGTCTTTCGACCGATCTCTGATACCAATTGAAGAAACCGCAATTGGTGGTTGAAGCAACTGAGGAACCCTAGGAACACACCTAGAAGGGGGGGGGGGGGTTGAATAGGTGTAAAAGAAACCTAGAAAGATTTTTGAACGAAACAAATCGAAACAATCAAAACAAATGACTTTTGCAAATTCTACAGCACTTAATCGATTAAACTGAAATTTAATCGATTAACCTGCAATTTAATCGATTAAACTTGAAAGTTCAAAAGTCCTTAATCGATTAAACGAACACTTAATCGATTAAAACTATCAGAAACTGAAAAATCACTTTTCAATCGAATACGAAAATCAATCAATCAACACGTAAGATCAGAGATTCAGCGAAAACAATTAATACCTATATTCTTATTGATTTCCTAGTTATGAAAATGATTTTCCCTTTATCAATTTGAACAATAAAGATTCAATTCAATCAATTATGAAAATCACTCTTTTCTAGGTTTTCAACCAAGAACACAATCAATGACTTGAATGTAAAGAGTTAAGGGTTTAGAGATACGACACAGTGATTTATCCTGGTTCACTTTCATCCGCTTGAAAGCTACATCCAGTCCCCTCTTCAACCAAGAGAGATTCTTCACTATGAGGAATTAGAGTTCTCAAATTACAAGTAAATGCCTCACAAGACTCCCTTCTTGCTAGCCTACAAGAGATACCACACCCTTGCCTTGTAATCCTATTGATCTTCTCTCTAATCTAACCTCTACCCCTTGTTGATATTCGACACAACAAGTCTTCAATTGCTTGATGATAATCCACACACCAAGGCTTCACTTTGCTTGATTCACAACCAAGACTTTCTTCTTCTCCAATGAGATTTGCTTGATGATAATCCACACACCAAGGCTTCTTGTTTGTTGTAGTTGGCTTGCCTTCTTGCAAATATTACAACACAATAGAAAACACAATAACAATCCTATGAATCTCAATCAATAGCTATGACAATTCACACAAGAGATTCAAAGGTTCTTGATCAAAGAATATGAAAATATGAAAGCTTTGATCTTTGAAATTGAGAGAGAATAGAATGGCTTGATTCTTGTAAAATTGATTATGAAAGTGTTCTCATTAATCACAAAGATTAGGAAAAGGTTTATATAGAATACCCAAAAGTTATAGCACTTGAAAACTAATTTTGAGAAGTAAAAATCGTATTTTAAAAAACCAGTTCAGGAGTGTTTAATCGATTAAATCTTCACTTAATCGAGTACTAATCGATTAAATATGTTCTTAATCGATTAAACATGTCTGATACTTGTTTAAAACTTGTTTTCTCAAAAACAAACCTTTCCTTTAAATCCTTTAAGCCACCTATTGATTCTAGGTTAAGTGAAAACTCAAATTATGATTTAATCATGACTATGATAGAGATTCACTACCTTCTAAATAATCTACCCAAATAAAAGACCTAAGAAGCTTGAGAGGCAAAAGATAAAACAATTACAATTACACTCAAACTAAGTCTTCATGAGCTTGTTTTCTCTCTTCTTCATTTGATGTTTGTTGTTGCTTGTTGAACTTGAAACTTGATCAACATCTTTGTAGCTTGTTCAAAACACTTTGTAACCTTTTGTCATTATCAAAACATTCATCATGGAACTTACACTAAGTGGGGGAGTAGTTCTTAATCTAAGTTAAATTCCGGTTAGTTTAGGGCGAACCGAGAAGTTGACGGAAGAAAACGAAGGAAAGTAAAGATAGGAAACCGCAAGCCCTACCATTGGGGACGATTCTCCATGGACTGAACTTAACGGAATTTCGGGGACGAAATTCCAATAAGTGGGGGAGAATTGTAACATCCCTAATTTTAATTCAAGCATAATATGGATTATGCTAAATATTTAGGAAGAATTTCCAAGATTTGGGGAAGGTTTTGGGTATCAATCCAACCCTAAATGAGTATTGAGCCTAAGGAAAGGAATTGGAGTTAGAAAAATCCTCAAAATATAACTTTTCACTGAAGTAATCGATTATTCTACAGGGCAGTAATCGATTATAAGGCCTCTGGTGGAAGCACTTAAGATGTTGCAGCAATTTAATCCATTACAAGGGTAAAGTAATCGATTATTTTGAGTATTAATCGATTATATTTAGGGGGTTAATCGATTATTTAGGCTCTGATAAATGTACGGAAAAATGTTGCATTGAAGGAATAATCGATTATCAGGTCAAGATAATCGATTATTTTAGGGTCTGTACAAAAAAAAAGAGAAAGAGAGTGCACGTGATGCACTCTCCTCCACACAAAGAGCATCTTTATTTTGGGCTTTTAATCACATCCACTCATTCTCCTTCACCGTTAAACATAATACCCTCCCTTTTTCACTCACTTCTCTCTCACAAACCCTTCCTCTTCTTCCTCTCACTCAACTCATGAGCTCCCCTCTCTTCCTCATAGGGGTTTCATTTTCTTTCCTCAAGATCAACCAAGAACAAGTGATCCTTGCATCCCTATCATTGTAATTTCTTCTTTCTCATCTCAAGGTAAATGTTTAAGCTTTGATTTCTTCTTTTCCTCTCTAAATTCGTACTTTCTCTCTCCTCTAGGGTTCAAGTTTCTCTCACTTCCATTTGGCCAAGAATCAAGTGTGTGGCACTCCTTCCATCATCAAGGAGTGTTATTATCACCTTCAAGTAAGTGATTGTGGGTGGGTTCTTCTCCTTTCCTTTCAAAACTCGTTTTTCTCTCTCTCTACCATTGATGGTGGTTTTTCAACACTAGGCATTAGAAACTCTATTTTTATTTGATTCTTGGTTTGAATCATGACACAAATGATAATCCCTCTCTTTTATGGCTCTCTATTTTAGGTTCTATCCTAATCTTGGAGTTTGGTATCTTATTGGTGGGCAAAACTCAAGCATAGGGCATTTGGAATCTTCTTATCTCTGAGTATTTGAGGTAAGGGGTTGGATATAGTGAGCTTTGCCTTGTTCTAGGAAGTTGGGTCTAGTTAGTATATAATGCTTGTTAGGGTTATGTGTTAGGGGAGAAAACTAGATTATAAATCCCTAGGATATTGAATATACAATTTTAATTAATTGAATATGCATGATGATTTGATGTTAAGATTAGGAAAAGGAAACCCAGTATTTTGAGAATGAATAATTTGCTAAATGAAATTTTGTTAATGATGATAATGAAGTACAAGAAGATTTTGGTAACAGGGTAGGAAAGAGGATATGAACGATTTCTATGATTTTGGTTTTATTTTTAAAGTTGTGAACTTAATGGTAATCAATTACTGTAGCTATTATATATGTGTGTTGTGGAGGAAATTGACATAGGAAGAAGATGGGATGAAAATGTCCATATGTGATGAAGGTGTGTAGTTGTGTCTAAATGCTAAATGAGAATAAATATTAAGTATTAACAATTGTGTACAAGGGTCGTATCTTATGAGTTGAAATGTGAAAATAGGAAAAAGGGAATAAAATGATTAAGTGCAAATAAGAGTAAAAGATGATATATGTAAACTAAAAATGAAGGGCAATTCAAATGTTGGGTTATAAATTAGAATACAATGTGAAAGATAATGATGATTGAGAAAGGAAATGAATAAAGGTAATATATGAATAATTATGTATTGACTTGTGGCTTGTTATGATTAAATGTGCTGTGATTGATTGGATGAGAAAGTGTAAAATTCTTGGCCTCTGATTTGAGGCACCAAATAATTAGAATGATGTTAAAAGTATAATTTTGGTGGTTGTATGAGGTACCTTCCGGTGTGGAGGTGAAGTACCCACCGGCCAAATTGTATGAGGTACCTTCCGGTGTGGAGGTGAAGTACGATGGTATGAGGTACCTTCCGGTGTGGAGGTGAAGTACCCATAGGCCAAATGTATGAGGTACCTTCCGGTGTGGAGGTGAAGTACCTGCAGGCCAACTTGTATGAGGTACCTTCCGGTGTGGAGGTGAAGTACAACGATATGAGGTACCTTCCGGTGTGGAGGTGAAGTATCCCTAGGCCACATTGTATGAGGTACCTTCCGGTGTGGAGGTGAAGTACAATGGCGCGAAATGTATTTTTAAGAATAAGATGTCAAACTGTGTTGACCTCTGACCTGAGGGGCACGAAAGGAATAAAATGTTAAAATGTGTTGACCTCTGACCTGAGGGACACAAAATGAATTATAAAGATTGGGTGTTGACCTCTGACCTGAGGGACACATAAATTTTAAATAAGGAAAAGTACGAGGTACCTTCCGGTGTGGAGGTGAAGTACCATGGTGTAAAATACATCGTAAGAATGAAATGAAGAGAAAAGGAAAAATGAATATTGAAATGGATAATGAAAAATGGAAATTTGAAATGAAGAATGAAAATGGATATTGAAAGGAATAATGAAAATGGAATTTGTAGAGTAAATAATGAATATGGAAATAATGAAATGAGTATGGGTGCAGTATGTGAATATATGCTTTAGTTGCTAATTGTGTTTGACCTAGTGGGTTGTTATGTCTAGTTAAAAACTGCTTTCTATTTCATGTGCAATGCTCACTCCCTTACATTTTCAGGTACGGAGATTGAGTTGGCACAGCCCCCGGCCGAGCAGGAGTACTTTCCCTTACAGGGAGAGTAGGGATATTATGGGATTGGGTGGATATTATGAACCTAAGCCTCCTACACTATTTTTGACGTAAATTTGTTATAAATATTTTTCAGTGAGGCTTAGGATGTTTTATTTTGAGAAAATTTTATGTTTTAGTTTTTTTAACGATCAAACTTTGTACTTTCCGCTGAACTCTGAATATTTGATGTCTCTGTTATAATCTGAAGCCCTGCTGGCTATTAATTGTTTATATGAAACTATTTATCGCAGGTTAAATTTTGGGAATAGTCCTAAAAACAAACAAAACTCCGTCCGTTTGACGGTTGATTTTATTGTAATAAAAAGAAATTTTCAAGTCCGTATTTTATTATAAGGGGAATTATGGGTATAAACCCTAGGTGTTACACTTGTCGCTGCCAGCTGCCCCAATCCCTCGTCTATATCATTCCTCGTATTAAATAAAACACGTTTTCGTTATTAACTTGTATCAGGAAAATATTCCCTTAACTCAAACACAATTCGTTCTTCGTCGGAAAACTGAAAACATAACCGTTTTCTCAAAACAACTCTATCATTTTCTAGTACTTCAAATACTCCAAAACCATTTGAAAACATAATGTAGAATAATTTAAATCATTTGATTTAGCTGTTGGTCCGTCTTGGACAGCACCTTAATCATATTCGAAAACACCGAAAAATTCATCGTTTTCAATCCGGCTTTTTCTCAAACCAATTACCTCTTGAAGACTATACTTTAAATCACTTGAACACATTTTTACAGTTAAGAAACAACTTTAAATAATTCTGGACAGCGTAGGACCGTTTCACAAAATTACTTTGATAAAAATCCGAAAACGTCGTAAAAACACTTTTTGCTTTAAGACATGCTTTAGTGCAAAATAAGCATTTTATAATTCAAACTTTTGTCATAAAACAATATCTTGGACAGCCATCAAACATAACCAACACTTTCACCATCAAACATTTAATCTCTTATTCTACACATAACTACTTTTCAAAACCATTTCATTTTTATAAAACAAAAACACTTAGACATACATATACTCACAAACCGAATTGAACCCAAGATATAAATCATGCACATTTGTTTTTCTTACTTTAAACAATTCAATTCCCTTCAAAATCACTATATAGATTTATTTTCATGCAACTAAATTTTCTAGACTTATTGACACTATATGGCCGAATGAAATCCAAGAAAACAAGTCAAAATTACAAATCCAAGACACATAAATCAACTTAATTTAATTTAAGCACTTAAACAAAATTATTTACTCTTCCTTTTTGTTCTTGGCCGAATATACACACACACGTATTTATTTAAACACAAAACTTTTTTCCAAACCAATTAGCTTAGTATTATTTCACAAAACACACTCATTATTTTTATGTCACTTCATGAAAAAGAAACCTAGTCTAGTTGACATGCATTGGTCGAAAACTCAACATGGTCAAAACAAGGTTTTTGGTTCATTTTTCAACATGCAAGACACAAGATTCTTAAACCAAATCATGCACTTTAGAAATCCTTAAAAAAAGTGAAGAAATCAACATGCATGTGCCTAGGTCTTATAGATCAAGTCATAAAATAAATCACCATAGTACAAATCAAAGATAAAAATCATTTTGGGTAAAAAGAGGCCAAAACCGTGTCATGCAATTGAAGCAAGACTAGATCTTTTCACTCAAAACAACATGCATGTACTAAAGATCAAAACTTTTTAAAGATCAAAACAAAAATCAAAGCTTCATCAAGATCAAAGCATTTTAACAACTCATATCAACTTTTCTAAGCATAAAGTTAACATGCAATTACTTGAATCAAATTAAAAAAGCATCAAAACCTAATCTTCTAGTCATGGCCGAATTCTACCTCACAAAATTTAGCATGCACAAGATCAAACACTTAGTTCATGCTCAAAAATCATTTTAAAACTTGTTTCTCAAATCCCTTTTTAAAACCGAATCATGCATCAAAGAAAGGCATAATCTTTTCACTCATCAAACATGGATAATCACATGCATGTACTCAAATCATCAAAATCATCATCAAATCAACATGCAAAGTCAAAGATCTCAACTTTATCATCAAGCAAGTTTAGATAATGTATTTGTTCATCACATAATCACATAAATGCTTCATAAATCACGGTTCAAGCAAGGAAATTCAACATGCAAAGAAGCTTTACTTTAAACCCACAAAATCTCAAAAAGTCTTTAGATCTTTAAGGTTTATTAGAAAGGAAACATCAAGATCTATTATGGAAAACTTTAACCGAATCATAAAGTTCTTAGTTCAACTCATTACAAATTTCTTTTAGTTTCAAAAGTCCATGATCAAGCATAAATAACACATGCAAAGAAAATAAAAAGAAGGAAGGTTACAAGATCAAAGGAAAAGCCACACTATTACAACTCCTTCATGCTTTTTCGAACCACCCACCTAAGATAAGGTTGATCTCCTAGCTTCTAAGTTCTTGGATCTTCAAGGAAAGCTCTAGGGTTTCTTCTTCTTCCTCCTTCCTCTTTTGATCTCACGGCCCTCTCTCTCTCTCTCTCACTCTCTCTCTCACTCTCTCTTTTTCTCCAAGAGCTTGATGGACTCTTAGAGTGTGTTTAGGAAATGAAATGGGAAGTGAAGGAAATGGATGGAAAATGAACTAAGGCCTAAAGCTTATATAGGAAATTCGTGTATTTCCCTTCTTGTCCTTGGCTTGGTTTCGGTTTGCACACATTGGGAGGGGTAATTTTGGCTACTCAAATTGTTGCATGGGTGGAGTTTATCAAGGGAACAAAGAGGAGGAATTTAAGGCTTTAAGTCACTTCATGTCTATTTATTTCTACTCCCTCAAATTTTCTATCAACTTAATTTATTTATGGTTCTAATTCACCTCATAAGCTCCTTGTCTTAAAAAAAAGTTAAAATCCTAGGCATGCACATATACACATACACACGTAATACGCACATATACATACATACATGCATTATCTTTTCATTTCTTAATCATTTTTACTTTAGAACATATAATCACCAATTCACATAATAATTCAAATATCTTCAAGGAAGCACATTAACACAATTATTTTTATACACCATACATCAAACACAGATATTCATACATGCATAGGAAACAAATCTTTTTCTCATAAAATAACTCTTATTTAGAAATCACCATTTCTTTGAAGCATAAAAATATTAAACACACAATCATTCCAAAAATTCAATTTCTAAAACTCATGATTTCATCCCATGAAAACCATTTCTTTTAAAATCATTCACCACTTTGAAACCATGAAATAAGAAATTCATTCAAGAGAATACTTTTTCAAAAACACTTTCTCAAAATAAATCTCTTTAGTAATTAAAACAGTATGAGGATTTTGAGGGGTGTTACAACCTAGAGAGGGAGAACTTCAATTGAAGCTTATAACAACTACTCTTTGATTCCTCTTTTGTTATAAGTCCTTTTGTTCTCTCTCTAGCAAGTTTACTAGATAGCAAAGCAATATAGTCGGTTAAGACCAGATATCGTTCCCACAGGGACTACGAATTATTTAACTTATTCCTACCTAAGAGTAATTAAAAGTAAAATCTATTAAAATTCAAAATTAAATAAATTAATTACAAAGAATATTTTACTGCTGGAAAATAAATAAAAACAATTAACAATGGGTAAATGGTGGTTAGGAACTAGTTTCATTGAATATTTCATTTATTTAATATAAATCAATGTTTTCCATTTAAATCAAGAACTAATTCAGAAAATTAGTAATTCCCAGATTCCTTTAATGAAATTACTGTTTATTATCCAATTTGTTAAATCCTAATCCCTTAGAAATTTAATCTATTGAATAACTATGATCAAGAACAGTGAATTATGAAAAGTTATATAAAAATCCAAAAGTATTCCTACAAGTTGAATCCTTATATTGTTTAATTGCATGACCTATTTTAAATCCTAATTTTCCAATTCAGATCTAAAAATCCATAACATGAGTTGATCAAGTTCATGCATAACAATAAAAACACAATTAAACACTTGATTTAAAAACTGAAAAACATTAATTCATATAAATAAACTACATAATCAAATCCACCATGTTCCTAACACAAGAGGGTTTAGTTACACATCATAGAGAAGAAGAACAAATAAGAATAGAAGTAATTCATTCCTAAATTACCACTAATCCTTGATCTGATTCTTCAGCCTTCAATGGATTCCTCCTCCGAATGCTCTCCAGAGAATGTAATCTCCCTCCAATTCTCTCTCCAACTTGATTCTAATCTCTAATGATGACTGATTATGGCTGCCTAACCTAGTCCTAAACATATAAATATATCTCTAAAATACAAATCCTAATAGAAACCCTCGAAATTGCTCAGAAATTGGCCCAATTGGGCCTGCTCGTGTCATGCGCGCCTGGGCGTGTTGGTCAGCACGCCTGGGCACGCGCCATCTGATGCCCAATAATACACGAAGCAAGCACCCCTGGGCGCGCCATTCCCGCGCCTGGGCGTGCCAAGTAACTTCCAACTTCGTTTCTCTCCGTTCTTGTGCCATTTTCAAGGTCTTCTTATGCTCTTCTCAACTCCAATATTATTTTCTCCAAATAAAGCTCTGAAACACCTGAAACATACCCAAAATGTAGGAAATTCTCAACCATTCAATCTTGAACCGCCTTAAAATTGGCTGTGCTGAGTCGTGGTAATCGATTACCACTTCCTGGTAATTGATTACTGAGGTTTAAATTTGGCCAAACTTTGAAATTTTGACCTGGTAATCGATTACTGGCCTTGGTAATCGATTACCTAAGCTTTTGGCCTCCAAAATAAATTTCCACCGTTGGATTTGAAGACAAGAGGGTTGGGAAACTTGTCTCCAAATTTTAGCACGATTCGACGGTTAACGAATGAGATATGACACGATATTTGGGTGATGTTTCCACTAGAATTCACTTAATATTCACATAGTAGTTTCATAACATTCATTCACATAATATCCATCTAATGTCTACTTGATATCTACTTACTCTTTCATTTAATATTTATAATTTTCGAGGATAATTCCGGTGGGCGTTACAACTCTCCCCCACTTCAAGGAATTTCGTCCCCGAAATTCACCTAATACTTACATAGATTCAAACAAATGAGGATACTCCTCACGCATTTGATATTCTAACTCCCAAGTCATGTCGATGACTTCACCTCGCTGCCATGCGACTTTGACTAAGGGAATATCCTTCCCTCTCAACCTCTTGATTCTTCGATCTTCGATATGGATCAGACCAACATCGAACGTCAGATTCTCCTTCAATGGCAACATATCTGGCTGAATTTGAATGATAGCAGAGGGATCATGCACAAATCTTCGAAGTTGAGAAACATGAAAAACATTGTGCAAGTTGGATAGAAATGGAGGTAAAGCAATTTGGTAAGCCACAGGGCCGACTCTTTTCAAATTTGGTAGGGACCAATGAATTTTGGTGACAACTTTTTGTGTTTCAACACTCAACCAATACCGGTTGTCGGAACGACTCTAAGGAAAACATGGTCGCCTTCTTCAAATTCCAGCTTCGATCTCCTACGATCCGCATAACTCTTTTGTCGACTCTGTGCCATCTTCATTTTCTCTTGGATCACTTTGATCTTCTCCGTCGTATCTTGCACTATATCAGGGCCAATGAGTGCATTCTCCCCAACTTGGAACCAACATAGTGGGGTTCGACACTTTTTTCCATAGAGAGCTTCAAATGGTGCCATCCCGATACTTGCATGATAGCTGTTGTTGTAGGTGAATTCCACCAAAGGCAACAACTGGTTCCAACTTTCTTGATACTCCAATGCACAGGCTCGAAACAAATCTTCAAGCGATTGAATTGTCCTCTCCGACTGTAACATCCTACCTTTTATAGTCTAAAATACATTGCTTAAATTGGTGATTTAATAATAAAGTACTTGGGGTTTTATAAAAATTTTGGCGGAGTTTACTTTAAAAGATGGACTCTCCCCAAGTTAACTTTATACCTGTCAAGTCCAGAATAGTTTATTTATAAACAAAGCTATAATTACATTGTAGTGTTTGTGGCATACTTTAGAGTTCAATTAAAAAGAGGTTATCTCAATATCCTTCACAACCACCAAAACATTCGAAGTATTCAAAGTTCATAGAAAGTTCTTTTACAAAATAGGAATATCCTTAACTCGGAATAAATAATTAAAAATTAAATACAACTTTAGTAAATGAAAACATTTTACATTACATTGTCCTAACAATAATTGCAATAATAATAAGACCACCCAGGTCTCACCAAATAATATACTCTCATTGTGTGAGAGTATACTTTCTCGGCACGGGAGCAATGAACGTCTTTTTCCACTGGTACCTAAAATGGTCAACTTAAGGGGTGAGTAATTTGAATAGTAATCAAGAAAAACACTTGAAATGACACTAATAAAGCATAAATAGACATACTTACACATATATCCTCATGTTCACACTGTCCTATATAACGCTACCATTCATATACTTTATCAATTATGTAAACCATTCAACAACTATATATATATATATATACTTCACAATGCTTGATGCTCAAACATATGAACAATGCAATGCAACTTTATACCGTTGTGGTTTAATCCCTGAATCCAATGTTACACTTTTCATTTCACTTTAAATACTTTAACACTTTAACACTTTAACACTTACATTGGATTCAGTGAATTAAACCTATATGCATATATATATATATATATATATATCAATGCATGCACTTTTCTCCATTTCCTTTATGATAACACTGTATCTACATTGTACTGCACATTCTCCCCGAAGGAGGGTTCTTCGTACAATGTACACTTTTACAACTTTTTCCTCACATCCCCTCCACACTATGAGAAAGATAGACTAGGAGTAAATGTCCCTCTACCTTTACCTACATTGCACTTCACATTCTCCCCGTATGAGGGTTCCACAGGCTATGTAGGTCCCACTGTACTGCTGGAAATAGGGATCAAATACGCAGCGAAAAAAAACGAAATACCCTATTTCCAGAACAGGATCCATGCGAGAAAGCATGATTCGAGATAAAAAAACGTTTACCTCTTGATGCGAAGAGGAGAACGGCGCTGGTCAGATCGTCCACGAACAATTCACATCAATCACGAGCGCAGCAAGGTAGTCGCGTCTCTATCGGTATCCACACGAACAGATTCCCAATTGGAGTCACGTCTCTCTTCTCAGTGCTAGCGGAGAAGAGAGAGATTCAGTGTATCACTCACTCTCTGATATGGACGGCTAGGGTTGCCGTTCTGTGTCTCACACGTACCAAAACCCTAAGGCTAATACTATTATTTATAATAGTATTAGAATAACGGGCTGGGCTTGGCAACACATATCAGAATGCATCGCACGGTCATACTGTGCATCACACGGACGTAAATTTTATAAAAATACAACTATTGTATTTTTTATCAAATGTGATATCCCCAATCTATCTATTCTTAGTGTGTGACCCTATAGGTTCCTATAACGTTGGTAGTAAAGTTAAAATCCCATTTTAAGTTTACAAGCAATGAGCGGTATCTAGCAACATGATTTGGGTCTAATATATAGTGTTTTGAGCATTGATTTGACTCCCTTTTACTATGTGTTTAGCTTGTTTCTCAAGTATTTTGTAGGACTTTTTGTTAGTTTTTAGAAATAGTTCTTAGTTTTGAACCCTTTGAACGTTTTGATATTTTTTGGATATGTTTCAGGTACTTATTGAGATTAAATGAAAAATATATTGATGGGCTTGGATAGAGGATGAAAAGAGCTTCGAAACGGTCCAAGAACGGAGTAAAACGGAGTCCGGAGCAGTCCATAGCGCCCAAAACAGTCTGGGGCGTGCGTGCTGAAATTGTGCAGTAACCGTGCGCGCCCCAGGCGTGAGGACGGATGCGCCCCAGGCGCGCGATCAGCAGACAGGCCGGTTTTGGGCCGGGTTTGATGCATTTTGATGGGGATTCAATTGGGACTCAATTAGGGTTTGTTTTAGGCATTAAATACTAGGTTTTTCAACAGTTTTTGTAAGCTTTAGAGAGGGAGATTACATAGTTTAGAGAGAGGTTTAGAAGAGGAGGATATCCAAGGATTGAGAGATCAAGGCTTTTCCATGGTAAACGTGTATTATCCATCTATTTCTTCTCTTGTTCTTCAATGTTTATCATGTAACTAAAACCCTTTGTTAGGAATTGGTGGATTTGTATGGATTAGTTTATGTAGTTATTGAATAAATGTTTTTCCATTTCTAAATCATGTGTTTGATTGTGATTTAATTGTTATGCATGAATCTGGCCAATTTATGTTTTGGATTTCTAATCCCCAAATTGAGAGATTTAGGGTTTAGATAGGCCTTTCCAATCAAACAATATAATTAATCCAGGGGTAGAGATACACTTGGGTAATTATATAACTTTTAGGAACTCCATTGTTCTTAACTATTATTCAATGAATTAAACACTTGAGAGATTGGGGGTTATGAATTGAATAAGAAACGGTAACTAAACATGAGATATCTGATAGTTACTAATTTAGGGGTTTGTTCATGATTTAGGGGAAGACAATAATTTATAATTAGATAAACGAAACATACAATGAAACCACGTTCCTAACAATCCTTCTCTACTTGCTCACAACTCTCTTTAATTTTCAGCATTAGTTTTAGTTTTAGTTGTTAATTTCAATACAAATCAATTTTTAATTAAATCTGAATTTTAGTTATAGGATTCGCTTCTAGTTGCATTAAGGTAAAAATATATTGAACATTCTCACAAACTCCCTGTGGGACGATATCTGGTCTTCCCGAGACTATATTACACGTTGACCCAGTACACTTGCTGGCATCTCAACAAGTTTTTGGTGCCGTTGCGGGGGAGTTTAGAATTGTTCAATTTATTTTTGGTACTTAGTGTAGTTATTAGTAAATTCTATTTTTCTTTTTATTTTTATTGTTCTATTGATCTTAATTGTAATGTATAATAATGACTTGTGAAGTGTTGAATTTTTTTGACTTTGTTTTGGCTTCACATCCTCTTACTTATGATGCAAATACCTCGATTTATGAGATTGAGAAATTATATTTCAAAGAGTATAAGAAATTTGTTGTAGAGGAATTGGTACAAGAGTTCTCCATTAAGGAAGACTTAAGTACTAATCTCTCTGAAAATTTTGAAGAAGAAAAAGAAAGTAAGGTGCATCATGAGGTAGAAGAGGTGACGCAAAACAAAACAAAAGAGGGAAGGATAATAGTAGAGAATTTTGACTCATCCTTGCGGGCTGAATTTTCTGAACTTAAAATTTGTGTTAAATCCCTAGCATGTTTGGATGATTCAAAATTTTTCAATTATGTTCGACCCTTGAGTTTGCATGACGTTTTTCCAAATCATCAACATAAGTTTTCCTTGTTCATGAAATTTACACCTTCATGAATGGGGAAAAAGGCAAATTTTCTAAGATGATGCATGATGTAAGGAATGTACCTTTTGACCCTGGTGGGTTTAAATTTATTTTTAAATTTTCCTTATTTCATCATCATCCCTGCTCATTCCCATGGGACATGGGGGTAACTTGTTATTCCTATATCACATGGGAGTTGAGCCATAGAATTTGGGATCCTGGTGGATTTTTTTTTGTAATTATGTAGTAGTGTAGGTTTTGTTTATTTTTTTATTTAGTGAATAAGGAGTTGGAATTTTCTATAAGTAACTACTAATGAGGTGCTTTCTAGCACTGCTTTTAGTTGTTCATGTGACACAGGTAAATAAGTTTGGGGGAGTTCCTCCATGTGCATCAATATAAAAAGCTGTGTAACAAAGGTAAGTTCCTAACTCCATTTATTAGTTGATTTTAGTTTAGGAGAATAGTTTTTAGTGTTTGTTTTTAAAAAAAATAAATAAATAAAAAATATAGAGGTACATACCTCGTGCGCCCCAGGCGCAGGCGGTCGCGCGCCTCAGGCGCGCCGGGCTGTGAAAGACCCTGTTTGGGGGAATTTCACTCCTACTTGATTCTCATTAGTTTCCAACTTCCCATTCTAGCCCTTGTACCTCACCAAAAATATTGTCCAGCTTTCTTAGGTAGTTTTAATTTTTATTTTGTAGTGTAGGATAGATTAGTTTGCTTGAGGACAAGCCAACATCTAAGTTTGGGGGAGTATATACAAAATAAAAATTTTTCAGATCTGAATTTTTCTCTCATATTTTTGGTATTGGTTTGTGTCCTTAGCAAGAGTAATTAATTTTTCTAACCTTAGGACTTTTTCTGTTTTAATGCATGTACATACTTAGTTTAGGACTTAGACTCATTGACTTTTAACTCTATTTGATTGAGCTGTAAATACTATTGTGAACTGGTTATTTTGACAAATGCTTTCAGAACTTGTGATTAGTGAACTTACTTTAGCCTGTGAGCTTTTGAGCCTATTGATGGGGTATGTGATTATTGATTTATTCTAATTTTGAGACCCCTATTCTTTCATGAGTGTGTTCACTTTGGTATTGTTGTTCTAGAACTTGACCTGTGACCATTTCAAGATTGATTTTTGTTTGCATGCATGAATATGTTTAAGGCACTTAGGATGTGTTTTTGAGGCCTTCAGATGTTTTGCATTGATACCTTTTCCCTTAGTTGCCCACTTTGAGCCTAATGATATTATATAATTTTGCTTTGGTACCCTGCATTGATTGCATTGTTCTTTGTGAGTACCTTAGGAATTTTGGATGAGCAATTAAGTGGAATGTGATGCAAAATAAAAGAAAAGAAAAAAAAAGTAAAGTGTTATGTGCCTACTTCTCTTCCAATGAAAAAAAAAAGAAAATTGAAAAAGAATGAAAATTATGAAAAGGAAGAGAGTAGAGGAATTGAAAAGTGAAAAGTGAAGAAGAATAAAAGTTGTGATTGAGTTGAGTTTCATTGTGATATACTTAGTGCTCATTCATGATTCTGGGGGAATTTTTCTTTGCATTTAGCCCTTAGTTTTATCCCTTCTTTCTTATATCCCACCTAACACTTTAGCCAAGCCCCATTACAACCAAAAATAAGACCTTTTGATTTGTGCAATCGATAATTTCAGTGTAGATGCTGGTCTATGGTCAAACATATGGTAACACTTTGTCATTGTTGAACTTGTGTGCATTATTGAAATATGACTCTGCTACATTTGAGAAAGATACACTGAGAGGTTGAGAGTGTTCACTAGTCTTGAGTTTGTTACTCTAACTAGTTTGTAATTGTGTAAATAGCTTGTGATAATATGTGTTGGAGTCTTGATTCGAAGTGTTAGATGAGGTGTGTATATGTTGACTTAGGGAGTTAGTCTTTTGTTTAGAAGGTTATTTTACTTTTGCTTGGGACATGAAAAATGCTAAGTTTGGGGGAGTGATTTGGGTCTAATATATAGTGTTTTGAGCATTGATTTGACTCCCTTTTACTATGTGTTTAGCTTGTTTCTCAAGTATTTTGTAGGACTTTTTGTTAGTTTTTAGAAATAGTTCTTAGTTTTGAACCCTTTGAATGTTTTGATCCTTTTTGGGTATGTTTCAGGTACTTATGGAGCTTAAATGCAAAATATATTGATGGACTTGGATAGAGGATGAAAAGAGCTTCGAAACGGTCCAAGAACGGAGTAAAACGGAGTCCGGAGCAGTCCGTAGCGCCCAAAATAGTCCGGGGCGCGCGTGCTGAAATTGTGCAGTACCCGTGCGCGCCCCAGGCGTGAGGACGGCTGCGCCCCAGGCGGGCGATCAGCAGACAGGCCCGTTTTGGGCTGGGTTTGATGCATTTTGATGGGGATTCAATTGGGACTCAATTAGGGTTTGTTTTAGGCATTAAATACTAGGTTTTTCAGCAGTTTTTGTAAGCTTTAGAGAGGGAGATTACATAGTTTAGAGAGAGGTTTAGAAGAGGAGGAGATCCAAGGATTGAGAGATCAAGGCTTCTCCATGGTAAACATGTATTATCCTTCTATTTCTTCTCTTGTTCTTCAATGTTTATCATGTAACTAAAACCCTTTGTTAGGAATTGGTGGATTTGTATGGATTAGTTTATGTAGTTATTGAATTAATGTTTTTCCGTTTCTAAATCATGTGTTTGATTGTGATTTAATTATTATGCATGAATCTGGCCAATTTATGTTTTGGATTTCTAATCCCCAAATTGAGAGATTTAGGGTTTAGATAGGCCTTTCCAATCAAACAATATAATTAATCCAGGGGTAGAGATACACTTGGGTAATTATATAACTTTTATGAAATCCATTGTTCTTAACTATTATTCAATGAATTAATCACTTGAGAGATTGGGGGTTATGAATTGAATAAGAAACGGTAACTAAACATGAGAGATCCGATAGTTACTAATTTAGGGGTTTGTTCATGATTTAGGGGAAGACAATAATTTATAATTAGATAAACGAAACATACAATGAAACCACGTTCCTAACAATCCTTCTCTACCTGCTCACAACTCTCTTTAATTTTCAGCATTACTTTTAGTTTTAGTTGTTAATTTCAATTCAAATCAATTGTTAATTAAATCTGAATTTTAGTTATAGGATTCACTTCTAGTTGCATTAAGGTAAAAATATATTGAACATTCTCACATACTCCCTGTGGGACGATATCTGGTCTTCCTGAGACTATATTACACGTTGACCCAGTACACTTGCTGGCATCTCAACACAACACGTCATTGCTACCCAAGTGACAGGAATGTCTGTGATCTGACATAACCTTAGTGTGACCAATGATCATGTGTAAATTTAATCCATTTGTCCAAATATCTTAGTTACACTCATGGCATGGAACGTGTCACCCATGTATAGTGTAACCTATGGTTTCTTGATCCCTGAGTAGACGCGTCTAAACAAGTCTCGTCAATATCTCATATTGACTGTCTTGAGTATGGCCATACATTTCACCGTCTCACTCAATCAAGGGGCCCAGAGATATATTTCCTATTGACAAGGAAGGACAAATCCCATCTACGTCACTCACATCCCTCTACATGATTTGTCATATACCCGACTACAACCGTTATGATCACCTGGTTAAAGATGACGTTTGATTGCGTGAAAGCACATAATTCCTCATGTTGGGAACCGTAGCGACTTCAGGTCGAAGGACCATGTACACCATTGTCACTATGAGAATCGCTTATGACACTCACTTAATAACCCATGTAGCATTCTCATGGCGGGTCAATCCAGTACACAATTGTCCCAATGTATACTTATGTGAAGACTTGATATCCCATATCCATGACCGGTGAGATACAGTCATCAATCTGCCACATACTAGTCTTGATGTATTATAGTTGTCCTTATTAACTATAATACTCGACTAGGGAATCTTTAAGGATAATTATCAATCAATAAGATCTCACTATCAAGTCATGTAATTGATATTCTTATGACATTGAACTTATAATCCTAAGGACTTTATTACATCTATTTTAATTAAACAATTAAAGCATAAATATAATAAATGAAATGCCTCATTATTATTAATAGTAATAATCCATAAACATGAAATAAGTACAAGTAAAAGAGAAAATATGATTGCCACTAGGGCACTCTCCAACAAAAATGTGCTCTAAAACTTATTTGAGCAAGTTATAATTGATGCATGCAAGCTTTTATCAACATTAAACCATGACTTAAGTGTGTAATTTGAGTTTTGGTATGTTGAGTTGTTGAAATACATGATTTTTGCATAATTATGTGAACTCCTGTAAATCCTGTGAAGTAATTCTATTTCTGTTATGGAACATGTCTGAAATATGATTTTTGAGGTGTATGAATGATTGGAATAAGTTAAAAATTGTTAGAAATAAAAATGGTATGTTAAAACCTCAATTTTAGTGTTCTGCTGTCATGGATAATCGATTACCACGATTTGATAATCGATTACCCAGTTGCATTTTTTAAAGACTTGATAAATACACATAGTAATCGATTACCAGTGTCAAAAATACTTAAAAATACCATTTTTAATTCTGAATCATTGAGATGGTACTTGAAGTGCTAATTATTCATATGACCTGAAACTTAAAAGAACTGATTGATGATGGTATAAATTATTATTGAATTAATTATGTGAGACATTATTAAATGTGAAATACCAATCAATTCTTTTAAGTTAAATTGCATTCATTCTGGAGTTCGGATGATAGATCGTTTGTCATGTTTTGGTAACATGAGAAGGGCCTCTGGGAGTGCTAACTGATGGCTCGCTTGATGACACATTATGATTGACGATGTGGCCAACAAGAGTAATTCGCTGATGATATGATTATTCCGTATTGGACGACGGGACGACGCTCGAGGAGCGCGTTATGTATCATTTCCAAGCTTGCCGTGTACATTCTAGGGTAAATGTACGAATGTTGTACAACTAGGAGTACAATGTACTACTGAGTACATATGCGATGTAAAGAATGGACGTTAGAGAGTGATATAGAATGATGGATATAGGGATGAGAGTTAGACTCATACATCATGCCACTCATTCTTAATCAATTTTAAAGTTTGTTAATTTTAAATCAGTGCGAGCATCCTACTTGCATCAAGTACTTGTTAAATGATATATGTGATTGTTAACTGAATTGATGCTATCTGCTCATGTTTAAATGATTTATCTTTTATGCTCTATCCATTATGTGTATAGTATTGTTTATCCCTGTGCCCTTGTAGATGATGTCGTGATACATCGCTTGCATTGAGATCCGCCCACTTCCTAGTGGAGTGTGGATCTATGAGGATCATCGGGCAGTGTATGAGGGTGAGGGTGAGCTGACCTTCTATCACCTAATCCACTGGTGCGGTTTCGTCCTCGTAGATTCAGGATCCCCATCATTTATACTATGCATGTACCTCCTTTTTACACTTACCATGGACCACCTCCCACTCGACCAGCTCGCTCTTATCATAGCTTTCGATTTAGACCAGTCCGCTCACACCCTTTTTCTCCTAGAGTCGTTCGAGAAGAGACTCCCTCACCTGATCCGACGAGTCCTATTAGGGTCACGCCAACACCTGATCCTATTGTAACAGCCCGATTTTCACCTCCCGAAAATAATCATCATTTATTTAAAAAAGTTGCTAAAAATGAGGCCAAATTCTTGGGAATTTTTTTTTAAAACGTTTGTGGTGAACCATTAGTGCATGTTCACGTCCTTACTTGAAAACCGGGTTGTTACTTAAAACCTTTCCGCACCTTCACTTTCAAATCTTTCAAACGATTTCATATTTCTTGTTAAAACAAGGTTCGGCCAGTTCACAAAATAAAAGTAGGGCATAGTTACAGGAGTGATATTTCGCTCAGATAATCCTTGACTCAACACTATGAACAACTTAATCTATTTACCCTACCTCTGACTCTTCCTAATGAAAACTATAGGGTGCAACTCTCGATCCTCCTTCTTGTATCCTTGCTTAACTCCAGAGGATGAAGCCTTCTCCCTTGCTGCTGGTCCGCCATTCTTTGGCACCCATTGCATCCTAGTTGGAACAGAAGATGTCCTCCAAGCTTCACATCGCACCTTCTCCTCGTAGTCTCGGTATCCACGGACAGAAACTTGCTCCAAGAGAGGTCCTAGGTTAGCTCCGCAAAGTCGATGCTCGGGATCCGGAATTATGATCTGAGTGTCGCCAATCCATACCCAACCAGATGGGGTACGCTTCCAGCCACATCCATGCCTAGTCCAAGTTGCAATCTCCATGCGATACTCCGTCTACACGTTGGAGTACCAGAAGCACCGATATACCAACGAGCAGGAGAGAGTTAGCGAACCGAACGACGAATCGTCGACGTTGTGGATTTACGGCAGGCGGGATATCAAGACAGCACACACATTACAAACAAGGCACACACAAAACAACACTCAAGCATATCGGCATATTATCATTATTATTATTCTTTTTATCTTTTATTCCTCAATTCCTTTCTCATTCTCAATGTCCAAACCTTCACTCCTTTTCTTTCCCTTTCCAAGGGTCTCATCTCTGTTTCCTTCCACACTTCCATTCATCAACAATTCATGTACCTTACTTTTCTTAATTATAAATCTTTTCTCATCATGTCTTATTGAATTATAACCATTGATGATCGGGGATTTAAGAATCATCGAGGTGCGCGTTCCTTCGTAGTTAGCACTCACGATTCAAGTCTACATCTCCTCGGCCATCCATCCACCTAGTCGGAAGCAAACAGGAGTACAGGACCTTTACCGTGCGGGCACGACAGCTGTCTGACAAACAAATGGTCCCATACCAGGAGGACTACAACCTCAAATCATATCTATTCAATTCATATATAAACAAGGCACACTGTCTCACTCACGGTGGCAAACAAGATGCCCCACTCCAGTCCCTCTCACTGTTCTAGACTTGCAATCTAGGGGGTGACAATACAATTCTAGTGTGCACGCAGAACTTGCCACGGCATTGGACCCGGTCCCTACCACGTTAGTACGCCACTTGTGGAATTTGTTCTGCCTAGAAAATTACTCTAGACTTCTTGACGTTTCACCGTCATCGTCCTCCCCTAATGCAATCTCCACCTGAGTATCCGCAGATACCCATAGTCTCTTCCTCTCCACTACTTCGGGTTAACTCTCATACCTCACCGCGTTCGCTATTAATGTCTTTTAAAGTCTTTTATCTTTTATTTAACCTAATGGTCGGCTCACCCTTCGTGCAACCCTTCAATGAGTCCCGACCGCTATCTTTGCATCACTTTTCCTTTCATTTCACAACTTGGCACAGAGCGGGATCACCTTCACAGCTTGAATCTCATCACAAAAACTTTTCTCAAAATTTCTTTTGTAAACTTTCACAAAAACCTCATTTTGTAGGTTTTCTCAAAAATCTCCTTTTGAAAGTTCTTTTCAAAAATCTCAATTTCACACATTCTTTTCACAAAATCTCGTTTTCGTAAATCCTTTTTCGAAAATCCCGTTTCCTAATTTCTTTTCAAATATCTCCTTTCGAAAACCCATTTCAAAAATCTCTTTTTTTGGAAAATCTTTTTCAAAAACTCATTTCACAATTTCTTTTCAAAAATTTGTTTTGGAAAATTTTTCTCATTTTGGGAATCCCTTTCAAAATTTCATTTTCGTAAACTCTTTTCAAAATTCTCATTTTGGGAACCCCTTTCCAAAAATTCATTTCATAAATTCTTTTCAAATATTCAGTTCGCAAATTCTTTGCAAAAGTTCTTTCCAAAAATCTCATTTTCGAAAAACCTTTTCAAAAAATTTCTTTTCAAAAGTTTTCTCAAAAACTTTCTCTTCTTGAGAACTAGTGGAGAAGCAAGCTCGACTCAACGCTCGACTCAGTCCAAGAAATATTAACAAGAATCAAGCTTTTCCCTCAT
The DNA here is from genome assembly GCA_037953625.1 of Crotalaria pallida. NCBI lineage: Eukaryota > Viridiplantae > Streptophyta > Magnoliopsida > Fabales > Fabaceae > Crotalaria > Crotalaria pallida. The sequence goes on along the minus strand of CM075649.1, from coordinate 46,681,968 downwards.
CACACTTTACTTCCAGTACACTTTCAACATTACTTCCCAGCTCTGGCTCACTCGCATCGCCACGGCAAATCTTTTCCAATCTCATCTCCTTATCTCTTTCCAATTATTCCCTTTATTTCCTTTCACATCATTCTTAACTCCCTTATCATCATCTTCCATCTTAATGTCTTATCAAGGCTGCCTGGTTCCATCAGGACTTAAGCCAAACAAGGGTTATATCTTTTCTTGGTGTCTTTTAATTCTAATCTATTTTATTATCATTATCAATTACTTAACATTAATAACATCGGCAAGCATAAAGAAACAAACATAAATAACATATCATTAGCACACAAACATCACACACAACAAGGTGGTCTTTGTCCTCTTCGTATAAGTGGCCACACAAGACAAACAATTGCCACTATACTACTGACTCAGAACCACTGAGTTCCGATCTTTGAGCTGATACGGAACGTCTTAATATAACACCTACTACCATGGTGTCTTAGGAAAGCTACTCTCTCACCTGAGGTCCAGCGATTAGATACGTGCAGTCTTCTCTGAACTGGATTGCTGCCACTGCCTTAATCCCTCGTCTGTAACATCCCTCTTATTAATTAAAAATACATTTTCATTACTATCTTTAATTAAGAAAACATTTTTCATCCTTCGCCGGAAATCGTAAAATATGATTGTTTTCTTAAAATGACTCAAATGTTTCTTAGTCCTTCAAATACTTAAAAATCACTTTGAAAACATCAAAGAGAATAATTTAAATCAATTGGTTAGGTTGCTGGTCCGTCTTGGACAGCACCTTAACCTCATTCGAAAACACCGAAAAACTCACCGGTTTCACTCCGGGTTTTGCTCAAATCAATTACCATTTGAAAACCCAAACATTGAGTCTCATGAACTCAATTTAGAAATCAAGAAAACAATTTTAAATAAACTTGGGCAGCAAGGAATAGTTTCACAAAAAAATCAATTTAATAAAACCCGAAAACATCGTAAAAACTCTTTTTATTTCAAATACTCTTTAGGTCAATATTAATTCTTTAAAACTCAAGTTTTTGTTGTAAAACAAATCTTAAAACACAACTTCACAAATTTAAATAGATCAAACCAAATTAAGTTCAAAACAATTACACACACGACCAACCACACACTTTGATTACAAACCATTCATTCATTCATAAGCAAATATTTCACAATTCCAACACTTAAGTAAATTATTCAACACACAATTACCTTCAAAAACATTTAACTTTTGTAAAACAAAAATACTTAAACATGCTTAAGCTCACATGCCGAATTCACACACATAATTTCACTTAAACACAAAACTTAGTCCTAATCAATTATTTTATCAAATACCTTCGTTATTCCTATATTACTGCATGGAAAAGAATTCTAACCTAATTAACATGCATAGACCGAAAATCATCACACAAATCAAAACAAGATTCATGCATCATAAAACATACAAAATCATGCAATTACTTCTTCTTTTTCTTAATGAAACCGTGAGCTTCAACTTGGAAAATAATCAAACTTTAATTTATGTTTCTTTACTTAAACAAATCAAAATCACACAAGAACATAGAACATAATTAAATTTAGAAAAAAATCATTTTGTTCTCCCTAATTTTCTTTCAAAAACCGAGGCATGCAATACAAGAAATCATGGTCTTTTATTTAAGTTTAACATGCAAGAATGAATCTTAAGCTTTTCTAACAAAATATGCAACAATCATGGATCAAGTCAAACACTTTCAATTTATTTCTCAAAAGGTCATGAAAATAACTTTTTCAAAGCTCAACACCAACATGCATGCACTTAAATCATGTAGATCAAGTCATGAGATTAAACATGAGAACACAAATAGAAGACAAAAATCATCTTGAGTAAGAAAAAGGGCAAAACCGTGACATATATTGAGAAAACACTAAAGCTTTTGTTTAAAAAAAATCACATGCAAAGCTTAAGATCAAAACAAAAATCAAGGATCAAAACACAAATCAAGCTTTGTAAAAATAAAAGCAAAGATCAAAACATAAATCAAAGCTTTTCCTAAGATTAAACCAAAAATCAAGACATGCAAGAGTTCAAGATCATCATCAAGCAACATGTAAGACCAAAAATTACAAATAAGTTTAGATCACATATTAATTTACTAAATAAACACATAAACACCTTTTGATTCACGGTTTCAAGCATCAAAATCTAACATGCAAGAAGATTTACTTCAAGTTCACAAAGATCACAAGTAAAACTTTAGATCTAAAAGATTTAACTTGAAAAACATCTAGATCTATCATGAAAATCATCAACTGAATCATCAAACATAAGCTACACATATTACAAATAAATTTAAGTCTTTAAAAGTCCATAGTTAAGAAAGATCAACACATAAAGTCATCTTTCAAAACATAAAAGGAACATGCAAGAGAAGAAAATTACGAAGTTACAAAATTACAAAACAAGACTAGTTCTACTCTTCTAGGATCTTCGGTTATACCAAGAAAATAGGTCTTCTAGCACTTGATCTTCAAAGGGCTCCTAGGTTTAAGGCTTGATCTCCTCTTCTTCTTCCTTCTCCTGCCTCACGGCCTCTTCTTCTTTCTCTCTTTCTCTATTTCTATTTTCCTTTTCTTAGTCTAAGAGTTGAATGAGCTCTTGGACTTGTGTTTGGTGGTGTTTGGGCGAAAGAGTGAAATGAAAATGAAGTGAAGAATGAAATGAAGCTAAGGTTTATATAAGCAATTCGGGCTTCCCATTTTGCCCTCATGAAATTCGGTCATGAGCTTTGGAGGGAGGGGTAAATTCGGTCTTCTCTATTTTTGCATGGGTGGAGGTTAACATCTCTTAAGGAGACATGTAGGGGACATTAGGTGCTTTAGGGGTCATTTAGGTGCAAAGACTATTTGACACTCCATTAGGGTTTCCATTCACTTAGTTAGGTCTTGGTTAGGACTTAGTTACTTGGTCTCCACTTAAAGAAATTTCTAGGCTTTCCTCCACACTCACACACATACACGGCACACACATATATACATGCATACACATACTCACTTACACGCCTTACACACACATACACACATATTCACATGCATATATTATACTAACACATACGTTCATGCATATATAATCATACTCTTTTACTAATTAAATTTTCACATAATCAAAACATACATGCATATATCCAAAAACCGTACATGTTCATGCACACACATAGAAAATAAATCATTCATGTATAATAATCATAATAACACCAAAAATATCAGGCACATATATTTTTATAAATTAAACCACCTTTTCATAAAATACTTCTCGTTGAAAAATTTACTATTTCACTAAAAAGAATCTTAAACACATAAGCATTTTCAAAAATCAATTTTAAAAATCATAACATTATTTCATGAAAATCATTTCTTTAAAATCACTCAATACTTTGAAAACGTGAATAGAGAAATCTATTTAAGAAAATATCCTTTAAAAACTTAGTTTTCTCAAAAATAATTTCTTTTTAGCCATTAAAATATAGGATGAGGATTTTGAGGGGTGTTACATTCTCCCCAACTTAAAGATTTCTCGTCCCCGAGAAATACGTTGCGGGTTGGGCAGCAGGGCATAGCAACTCTCATAACACAGTGATGTCCAGGAGAAAATTCTCATTCTCGCTTCGCGGTTGTCTCTTCCTTTACTGATAGTAGGCTCTTCACACTACTCCTCGTGTGTCGCTCTCGGATGAAAGGCTCCATAGTGTAACCATTTACGCGTCGAACTGGATTAAGTCACACAGACTAACCGAAGAAGATGTCACTCCTTTAGCTGATCGCTGTCACAGCGAGCACAATCTTGGGTATAAACCCAGAGAAATCAAGCAAACAAATATTCATACATCTCCAAAAGCGTCGGGTTTTAGCCCAATATCCTTATATACTCATCACTCCCTACACCTTAGGCCCTCACTACCCTACAAACAATCACTTCTTCCACTAATTTCTTTCTGACTCTAAGGCTTCCACCCACCATGCTTCCATCTTAAGGGGATTTCTATGACAACTTGGATACTATTTTCTCAGAATAGCTTCACCTATCCTTCTAATCGTCCATCAAATCTAACACTAACATTTAACTATAGAACAAGAGGGTCTAATCTTCCTCACTATTTCCTCAACTTAAGACCAACACACACCTTTTTCCTTCCTTGTAGCTCCCCAACTTTGATCAAACTTACTACTAAACTCATCACCGTCCTACATTTTACTCAATAACCACCATTTATCCATCCACAATCATTCAAGCCCAAACTATTTGGGTACTATAACACTCCTAATACCACAAGCCAGGTCAACAAGTCTCAGAAAAAAAAAAAGGGTGAGGATACGGTTTAATAGGAAGGTTTATGAAGAAAGAGTTTGGATTTCGACTACACTGACTGTCTTTGTTGAAGCAATTCAACAAATACGGGGTCTCAAGAATAATATCCTATTTCCTTAAGGGTAATCACTATCCTTGTACCAAAAGGGTACATCGGGGTCAACGAACTTAGGTCAAACAATGATACTACCTCAAGGGTCATGGGATCTCCATCTTAGAATCCGCCTAAACTTACTTAACCATTAGGGTCCTTAACCTAACACAGCAGGCACTAGGGACAAACCAAGTCTTTCACCTTAGAAAGACAAGAACCTAATCTCACACTCTTATCCTTACACTAGCAAACATACTTAGTCACACAAACAAACGAGCAAGCAAACAAACAAGCAAAGCACGTAAGCATGGGCTTAAGGCCACAAAGGATTAACATCGCTCTGATACCACTCTGTAACAGCCCGATTTTCACCTCCTGAAAATAATCATCATTTATTTAAAAAGTTGCTAAAAATGAGGCCAAATTCTTGGGAAATTTTTTTTTTAAAACGTTTGTGGTGAACCATTAGTGCATGTTCACGTCCTTACTTGAAAACCGGGTTGTTACTTAAAACCTTTCCGCACCTTCACTTTCAAATCTTTCAAATGATTTCATATTTCTTGTTAAAACAAGGTTTGGCCAGTTCACAAAATAAAAGTAGGGCATAGTTACAGGAGAGATACTTCGCTCAGATAATCCTTGACTCAACACTATGAACAACTTAATTTATTTACCCTATCTCTGACTCTTCCTAATGAAAACTATAGGGTGCAACTCTCAATCCTCCTTCTTGTATCATTGCTTAACTCCAGAGGATGAAGTCTTCTCCCTTGCTGTTGGTCCGCCATTCTTTGGCACCCATTGCATCCTAGTTGGAACAGAAGATGTCCTCCAAGCTTCACATCGCACCTTCTCCTCGTAGTCTCGGTATCCACGGAGAGAAAATTACTCCAAGAGAGGTCCTAGGTTAGCTCCGCAAAGTCGATGCTCGGGATCCGGAATTATGATCTGAGTGTCGCCAATCCATACCCAACCAGATGGGGTACGCTTCCAGCCACATCCATGCCTAGTCCAAGTTGCAATCTCCATGCGATACTCCATCTGCACGTTGGAGTACCAGAAGCACCGATATACCAACGAGCAGGAGAGAGTTAGCAAACCGAACGACGAATCGTCAACGTTGTGGATTTACAGCAGGCGAGATATCAAGACAACACACACAATACAAACAAGGCACACACAAAACAGCACTCAAGCATATCAGCATATTATCATTATTATTATTCTTTTTATCTTATATTCCTCAATTCCTTTCTCATTCTCAATGTCCAAACCTTCACTCCTTTTCTTTCCCTTTCCAAGGGTCTCATCTCTGTTTCCTTCCACACTTCCATTCATCAACAATTCATGTACCTTACTTTTCTTAATTATAAATCTTTTCTCATCATGTCTTATTGAATTATAACCATCGATGATAGGGGATTTAAGAATCATCGAGGTGCGCGTTCCTTCGTAGTTAGCACTCACGATTCAAGTCTACATCTCCTCGACCATCCATCCACCTAGTCGGAAGCAAACAGGAGTACAGGATCTTTACCGTGCGGGCACGACAGCTGTCTCACAAACAAATGGTCCCAGACCAGGAGGACTACAGCCTCAAATCATATCAATTCAATTCATATATAAACAAGGCACACTGTCTCACTCACGGTGGCAAACAAGATGCCCCACTCCAGTCCCTCTCACTGTTCTAGACTTGCAATCTAGGGGGTGACAATACAATTCTAGTGTGCACGCAGAACTTGCCACGACATTGGACCCGGTCCCTACCACGTTAGTACGCCACTTGTGGAATTCGTTCTGCCTAGAAAAGTACTCTAGACTTCTTGACGTTTCACCGTCATCGTCCTCCCCTAATGCAATCTCCACCTGAGTATCCGCAGATACCCATAGTATCTTCCTCTCCACTACTTCGGGTTAACTCTCATACCTCACCGCGTTCGCTGTTAATGTCTTTTAAAGTCTTTTATCTTTTATTTAACCTAATGGTCGGCTCACCCTTCGTGCAACCCTTCAATGAGTCCCGACCGCTATCTTTGCATCACTTTTCCTTTCATTTCACAACTTGGCACAGAGCGGGATCACCTTCACAGCTTGAATCTCATCACAAAAACTTTTCTCAAAATTTATTTTGTAAACTTTCACAAAAACCTCATTTTGTAGGTTTTCTCAAAAATCTCCTTTTGCAAGTTCTTTTCAAAAATCTCAATTTCACACATTCTTTTCACAAAATCTCGTTTTCGTAAATCCTTTTTCGAAAATCCCATTTCCTAATTTCTTTTCAAAAATCTCCTTTTGAAAACCCATTTCAAAAATCTCTTTTTTTGGAAAATCTTTTTCAAAAACTCATTTCACAATTTCTTTTCAAAAATTTGTTTTGGAAAATTTTTCTCATTTTGGGAATCCCTTTCAAAATTTCATTTTCGTAAACTCTTTTCAAAATTCTCATTTTGGGAACCCCTTTCCAAAAATTCATTTCATAAATTCTTTTCAAAAATTCTGTTCGCAAATTCTTTTCAAAAGTTCTTTCCAAAAATCTCATTTTCGAAAAACCTTTTCAAAAATTTCTTTTCAAAAGTTTTCTCAAAAACTTTCTCTTCTTGAGAACTAGTGGAGAAGCAAGCTCGACTCAACGCTAGACTCATTCCAAGAAATATTAACAAGAATCAAGCTTTTCCCTCATCACACTTTACTTCCAGTACACTTTCAACATTACTTCCCAGCTCTGGCTCACTCGCATCGCCACGGCAAATCTTTTCCAATCTCATCTCCTTATCTCTTTCCAATCATTCCCTTTATTACCTTTCACATCATTCTTAACTCCCTTATCATCATCTTCCATCTTAATGTCTTATCAAGGCTGCCTGGTTCCATCAGGACTTAAGCCAAACAAGGGTTATATCTTTTCTTGGTGTCTTTTAATTCTAATCTATTTTATTATCATTATCAATTACTTAACATTAATAACATCGGCATGCATAAAGAAAAAAACATAAATAACATATCATTAGCACACAAACATCACACACAACAAGGTGGTCTTTGTCCCCTTCGTATAAGTGGCTACACAAGACAAACAATTGCCACTATACTACTGACTCATAACCACTGAGTTCCGATCCTTGAGCTGATACGGAACGTCTTAATATAACACCTACTACCACGGTGTCTTAGGAAAGCTACTCTCTCACCTGAGGTCCAGCGATTAGATACGTGCAATCTTCTCTGAACTGGATTGCTTCCACTGCCTTAATCCCTCGTCTGTAACATCCCTCTTATTAATTAAAAATACATTTTCATTACTATCTTTTATTAAGAAAACATTTTTCATCCTTCGCCGGAAATCGTAAAATATGATTGTTTTCTTAAAATGACTCAAACGTTTCTTAGTCCTTCAAATACTTAAAAATCACTTTGAAAACATCAAAGAGAATAATTTAAATCAATTGGTTAGGTTGCTGGTCCGTCTTGGACAGCACCTTAACCTCATTCGAAAACACCGAAAAGTTCATCGGTTTCACTCCGGGTTTTGCTCAAATCAATTACCATTTGAAAACCCAAACTTTGAGTCTCATGAACTCAATTTAGAAATCAAGAAAACAATTTTAAATAAACTTGGGCAGCAAGGAATAGTTTCACAAAAAAATCAATTTAATAAAACCCGAAAACATCGAAAAAACTCTTTTTATTTCAAATATTCTTTAGGTCAATATTAATTCTTTAAAACTCATGTTTTTGTTGTAAAAAAAATCTTAAAATACAACTTCACAAATTCATATAGATCAAACCAAATTAAGTTCAAAACAATTACACACACGGCCAACCACACACTTTGATTACAAACCATTCATTCATTCATAAGCAAATATTTCACAATTCCAACACTTAAGTAAATTATTCAACACACAATTACCTTCAAAAACATTTAACTTTTGTAAAACAAAAACACTTAAACATGCTTAAGCTCACAAGCCGAATGCACACACATAATTTCACTTAAACACAAAACTTAGTCCTAATCAATTATTTTATCAAATACCTTTGTTATTCCTATATTACTTCATGTAAAAGAATTCTAACCTAATTAACATGCATAGACCGAAAATCATCACACAAATCAAAACAAGATTCATGCATCATCAAACATACAAAATCATGCAATTACTTCTTTTTCTTAATGAAACCGTGATCTTCAACTTGGAAAATAATCAAACTTTAATTTATTTTTCTTTACTTAAAACAAATCAAAATAACACAAGAACATAGAACATAATTCAATTTAGAAAAAAAAAAATCATTTTGTTCTCCCTAATTTTCTTTCAAAAACCGAGGCATGCAATACAAGAAATCATGGTCTTTTATTTAAGTTTAACATGCAAGAATGAATCTTAAGTTTTTCTAACAAAATATGCAACAATCATGGATCAACACAAACACTTTCAATTTATTTCTCAAAAGGTCATGAAAATAACTTTTTCAAAGCTCAACACCAACATGCATGCACTTAAATCATGTAGATCAAGTCATGAGATTAAACATGAGAACACAAATAGAAGACAAAAATCATCTTGAGTAAGAAAAAGGGCAAAACCGTGACATATTTTGAGAAAACACTAAAGCTTTTGTTTCAAAAAATCACATGCAAAGCTTAAGATCAAAACAAAAATCAAGGATCAAAACACAAATCAAGCTTTGTAAAAATAAAAGAAAAGATCAAAACATAAATCAAAGCTTTTCCTAAGATTAAACCAAAAATCAAGACATGCAAGAGTTCAAGATCATCATCAAGCAACATGTAAGACCAAAAATTACAAATAAGTTTAGATCACATATTAATTTACTAAATAAACACATAAACACCTTTTGATTCACGGTTTCAAGCATCAAAATCTAACATGCAAGAAGATATACTTCAAGTTCACAAAGATCACAAGTAAAACTTTAGATCTAAAAGATTTAACTTGAAAAACATCTAGATCTATCATGAAAATCATCAACCGAATCATCAAACATAAGCTACACATATTACAAATAAATTTAAGTCTTTAAAAGTCCATAGTTAAGAAAGATCAACACATAAAGTCATCTTTCAAAACATAAAAGGAACATGCAAGAGAAGAAAATTACGAAATTACAAAATTACAAAATTACAAAACAAGACTAGTTCTACTCGTCTAGGATCTTCGGTTATACCAAGAAAATAGGTCTTCTAGCACTTGATCTTCAAAGGGCTCCTAGGTTTAAGGCTTGATCTCCTCTTCTTCTTCCTTCTCCTACCCCACGGCCTCTTCTTCTTTCTCTCTTTCTCTATTTCTATTTTCCTTTTCTTAGTCTAAGAGTTGAATGAGCTCTTGGACTTGTGTTTGGTGGTGTTTGGGCGAAAGAGTGAAATGAAAATGAAGTGAAGAATGAAATGAAGCTAAGGTTTATATAAGCAATTTGGGCTTCCCATTTTGCCCTCATGAAATTCGGTCATGAGCTTTGGAGGGAGGGGTAAATTCGGTCTTCTCTATTTTTGCATGGGTGGAGGATAACATCTCTTAAGGAGACATGTAGGGGACATTAGGTGCTTTAGGGGTCATTTAGGTGCAAAGACTATTTGACACTCCATTAGGGTTTCCATTCACTTAGTTAGGTCTTGGTTAGGACTTAGTTACTTGGTCTCCACTTAAAGAAATTTCTAGGCTTTCCTCCACACTCACACACATACACGGCACACACATATATACATGCATACACATACTCACTTACACGCCTTACACACACATACACACATATTCACATGCATATATTATACTAACACATACGTTCATGCATATATAATCATACTCTTTTACTAATTAAATTTTCACATAATCAAAACATACATGCATATATCCAAAAACCGTACATGTTCATGCACACACATAGAAAATAAATCATTCATGTATAATAATCATAATAACACCAAAAATATCAGGCACATATATTTTTATAAATTAAACCACCTTTTCATAAAATACTTCTCGTTGAAAAATTTACTATTTCACTAAAAAGAATCTTAAACACATAAGCATTTTCAAAAATCAATTTTAAAAATCATAACATTATTTCATGAAAATCATTTCTTTAAAATCACTCAATACTTTGAAAACGTGAATAGAGAAATCTATTTAAGAAAATATCCTTTAAAAAATTACTTTTCTCAAAAATAATTTCTTTTTAGCCATTAAAATAGGATGAGGATTTTGAGGGGTGTTACACCTGTACCCAGTGGTAGGGTACCTACTCCGTCGGGTTAGATTGAGGAGGATCCTGTCGAGGACGAGAGCGGAGGCGAGCCTGTCGAGCATTCTACCGGGAGTCTGTGGAGGGATGACGATCCATAAGTACATGTCTAGGATAGGTGATGTGGATCAGGGATCCGGTGTGATTGCTGCTGTGGAGGAGATGCTGCTAATTGTTGATGATGTCTGTTACTATTTCTGGGAGACTACTACTACTACTGCTGCTACTAGTGCTATGTGACCAGCTCTGGAGTTTTATATTTTGATGTGTATATATGTTGTAGATACACTTTTTGAGAACTCTAGAGTTGTGGTCTACTTTTGATATAGATATTATGTTATGGACTTGTTCAGGGTCTTGGAGACTTTTACTTGGGCTATGTATTTTATGACTTTCGATATATATACAAAACCTATGTTTATATCACAACTTGTACATAGTCCTACTATTTCCGCTTACTCTGATAATGGTTTTCAAAGAGTTCGGCTACGATATTTAAAAATGGTATCAGTTCCGCAACATGAAATGTTGGATGGCATCACTTAAGTTTTCATTACCTAAATGCTTTATTAAAGAGTAGATGCTATCTAAATTATGAAATGATTTCCTTGTTATAGAAAACACCGAATTCAATATCTTAAGTGATACGAAATCTTATCTCCAAAGGTCCCATATATTGGTTTGTGCACCTGCTTCTTTTAGAAAATGAAAAGGAAAAATTTAATCCTATATTTTCTACTAATAAGCAAGTCCATATTCTTTTGGAGTAAAAAGCTTAAATATTTTAATTACTCGAGGTTAGTTTTTGAGGGTGTCACACGCTCTAATGATAAATTTTAAGGATTCATTATTTAATTGGGTAAATTTCGTTATTTAATATGAACGAAACTTTGGGATGTTACAAGTTGGGAACAAATGTTTCCGCTCGTGGAGTTTACTTACAACAATAGTTATCATACGAGCATCGGATTGGCACCATTTGAAGCTTTATATGGAAGGAAATGTCAAACCCCGCTATGCTGGTTTCAAGTGGGGGAGAGTTTTCTTATTTGTCTGGAGGTTGTACAAGAGACAACTGAGAAGATCAAGATGATACAGAAGAAGATGAGGACTGCTCAGAGCCGGCAGAAGAGTGATGCTGATCAGAGGCGAAAACCTCTAGAGTTTGCCGAGGGTGACCATGTTTTTATTAGAATAGTACCAACCAAAGGTGTTAGTCAAGCTTTGAAAACCCAGAAACGATCACCTAAGTTCATAGGTCCCTATCAAATCCTTAGAAGAGTTGGCTCTGTAGCTTATCAGATAGCTTTACCGCCTTCTTTAGCCAATCTTCATAATGTATTTCATGTGTCTCAGTTGAAAACGTATGTCCATGACCCCACCATTGTTCTGAAAATTCAACCTGATGACCTAAAAGTACGTGAAAACCTAACCTTTGAAGCTATGCCTATCTGGATTGAAGATCGACGAGTCAAGCATCTTAGAGGAAAGGATATTTCTTTGGTCAAGGTTATTTGGAAGTGTGGGAATGTAATCAAGGCAACTTGGGAGCTTGAAGTCAAGATGTGTCAGGTTTATCCTGAGTTGTTTGTGTAAGTTGAATTTCGGGGACGAAATTCCTTGTAAGTGGGGGAGTAGTGTAACACCCCAAATTTTTAATCCCTGATTAATGAAAGTTTAATTATAAATTTATTTATAATTAATTACTTTTATTTTAATCCTTGATTAAAATTAGTTTATTATGCATGTGGTTAATAAAAGAAAAATATGTAGAAATGACTAGATAATTATTTTTATGCGAAAATAAGGTTTTTGCATATTAGTCCTTATTTTAGGACCTAGAAGTAATGTTAGAAAGGTTTTGGAGGGAAAGGAAATAAAATATTTATTTTTCAAAAATTGGCCAAAAGACTCGAGTATTTTAGTCAGAGTTGCACGAGTTAGTGCGTTTGGTGAGTCATCACTCAACGATTCCCTCGAGTTGACACGAAGCCCACTCAGTAACACGATTCCGATGTCGTGTCGCCGTGCATGATCAACGAATCCAAGTATATAAGCTTGCTGGTTGATGAGAATCGATCATTTTTGGCAAATTCGTGAAGATTTCATGCATTAGGGTTCTTAACTTTGCTCAATCGATTCTCCTTCCCCATTTTAGAGTTGAAACACAAATTATACACCAATACAAAGCTCACATCACGAGCTTTGTATAGACACCAAATTTGTGAGCTAAGAGTGTTTGTGTGAGAAAAATCGAAGATTGGAAGTTGGGGGTTGAACTTGCAGAAAGCTGGCTGGTGATGGAGGATACCTCAGATGAGCATTGGACTCCTGTTAAAACTAGGAGTAAGGGGCATAAGAGAGGCTTGATAAATGAAGGTAAGAGTTCAAAAACTCATCTTTGTAATGGATAGTCTCATGGCATGGAATATTCGGGGGATCAACCACCCCCGAAAACAAAAAGAATTAAAAAGGTTGATGCATGAGTATAGTGTTGGAATTGTAGGTATTTTAGAAAATAAAATTCGGGCAAATTCTTATGATTTTGTTCGTAATTCTATGTGTCCTGGATGGGGTTCGTTCATTAACTTGAACCATTGTGATATTGGTAGAATTTGGATTATGTGGAAAAAGGATATGTTTGAATTGAGAATTGAGGAGAGCAGCAGCCAGCATGTGCATTGCATTGTGAAACATCTCCATAGTCAGGTTGTTTTTCAGGTTACTTATGTCTATGGGGCTAATGATGAGGATGGAAGATCTAGTTTGTGGTCTAGCTTGGTGCATTTAGGCAGGTCTCAAACTATGCCTTGGATGATAATTGGTGACTTCAATGTTGTCTTGGATCCAAGTGAGAAATTAGGTGGTCAGATTTGGACAGCGCAAGAATGGCTGATTTCAGAAACTGTATTCAGAGTTGTATGTTGACAGATATGAAATATGATGGTTGTTTCTTTACTTGGAATAACAAACAAGATGGAGCTGATAGGATTCTGTGCAAATTAGACAGGGCTTTAATCAATGACTTATGGATCCAAAGTTGGCCTGATGCGGTTACTCATTTCATCCAGGAAGGACTGTCTGATCATTCTCCAGCAATAGTATCTTGGGGAACAAGGCATTGGAGAAGAACAGGCACATTCAAATTCTTTAACATGCTATCCAAGGATTCTGAATTCCTAAATGTAGTTCAGGATGCTTGGAACAATGACATGTCAGGTAGTGCTATGTTTATTCTTATGAGAAAATTGAAAAGCATCCTAAAGCCTCTTAGAGAGTTGAATCATGCTAAGTATCAGCAGATAGATAAAAGAGAGGAGACTTTAAGAGTCATCTTGCTGAATGCAAAAGCAAATCTGGCTGGTGATCCTCTTAATAATGACTTGCAGAAGGTAGAGAAGGAGACAGCAAAAAAATACTTGGAAATTTCAGAGGCTGCTACAAGTTTTCTCAGACAGAAGGCTAAGGAGTTTTGGCTCAAAGATGGTGATCAGAATACTAAAGCATTTCACCAAGCAATAAAGCAGAGAACATATGTAACACCCTAATAAATATTACCCTTAATTCCCAGGTATTAAAAATGTGAACTTAAAAATTCATTTTCATTATATTAAAATCACCCGTCAAACGGACGGAGTTTTGTCTGTTTTTCGGACTTTCCAAAATTTAACATGTATAAACAATTTTCAAATAAACAACTAATAGCCAGCAGGGCTTCAGATTATATTTCTAAATCATATCAAGGCCCCATAGGCTCCAAATATATCAGAGTAATAGCGGAAAATACTAAGTTTGAGTGTCATAACCAAAACATATAACTTTGTCCAAATAAAACATCCTAAGCCTCACTTAAAATATGAATAACAAATTTTACATCAAAATAGTGTAGAAGGCTTAAGTTCATAATATTCTTCCTTATCCCATAATAACCCTACTCTCCCTGTAAGGGAAAGTACTCCTGCTCGGCCGGGGGTTGTGCCAGCTCAATCTTCGTACCTGAAACTGTAAGGGAGTGAGCATTGCACATGAAATAGAAAGCAGTTTCTAACTAGACTTAACAACCCACTAGGTCAAACACAATTAGAAAATAAGCATATATTCACATATTACACACCATACTCATTTCATTATTTCCATACTCATTATTTATTTCACATTTCCATTTTCGTTATTCCATTTCAACCTCCATTTCCATTATTCATTTGTTCATTTCACATACTCATTTCATTTCAATACATCACCTCAAATCAGAGGCCAATGAACAATTTTCATTCAACACATTTATCACCTCAAGACAGAGGCCCTTATTCTTTTCCATATTTAAATTATGTGTCCCTCAGGTCAGAGGTCAACACTTAGTTCTTTAATTCATCCGGTGTCCCTCAGGTCAGAGGTCAACACTCAATAACATTCATTTCATCTTGTGTCCCTCAGGTCAGAGGTCAACACTTTATTTCATTCTGTGTCCCTCAGGTCAGAGGTCAACACTCATTCCCCTTAATTCATACGGTGTCCCTCAGGTCAGAGGTCAACACCCATTCACTTTATTCCTTTCCATGCCCCTCAGGTCAGAGGTCAACACACACTTTCATTTTAATTCATCCGGTGTCCCTCAGGTCAGAGGTCAACACTCATTTACATTATTACTTTAATTCATTTTGTGCCCCTCATATCAGAGGTCAGCATAATCACCACTTTCCATTAATCGTCACCTCAAATCAGAGGCCAACGCACTTATTACATTTTCATATTCAATACCTCACATCAGAGGCCAAAACATACTTACACACATTCAATATCTAATCATTCATGCAATTTTCCTTATTCATTTCCTCTCTCAGTTATCACAATCATACCAAGTAGTATTCTCTTTTATAGCCCAACCTTCATATTGCCCTTCAATTTAATTTACATACATCACCTTTTACTTTTGTTTACACATAACCATTTTACTTCCATTTTCACCTTTATACATATTTAACATTTAGTGTACAAATATATTCAGCCGAAACATACATATTATCACCTTCACATATTTTTGTTTTAACAACACATATATTCGTTTCCGTTCCATTCCTTCCTATATCCATTTATTCCACAACACATACATATATTTGCTACAATAATTAATTATCATTTCGTTCACAACTTTACAACTAAGATCAATAATCATAGAATTCATTTATGTCAACTTCATTATCACATTACCCAATTCCTCATGTAATTCAATTTAATCCTTATCCAAGTTTCATTTATCAAATAATTCATTGTCATATTATTGGGTTTTCTTTTACTAGTCTTAACATCCAATCATCATGCACATTTAATTAATTAGAATTTCATATTCAATAACCTAGGGATTTATAATCTAATTTTCTCCCCTAACACATAACCCTAACAAGCATTATATACTAACTAGAGCCTACTCCCTAGAACAAGGCAAAGCTCACCATATCCACTCCCTTACCTTAAACCAAGAGAAATGGAGAAAAATCTTCCAAGCTTTAATACCCACAATAATCCTTGAAAATGTGCAAAGAGATGGCAAGAGTCAAGAGTGTAGAGATGATAGAGCTCCCCTAGCTCTTAGAAAGTGAGAATCCCAAGTGATTATAGAATTCCATGCCCCTTTTATTGGAAAATAAGAGGAACAACTCTATCTTAGAAAAAGAACACAATAATCAACAATCAATGAATGAAAAGGGAAAGGAGTGATTTAATTACTTACTCAACCCTTTAGAATAAAAAGAAACAAGATTGAGAGATGAAAGAGCTTGAACCAAGAGCTCAATCCATGGAGAAAAATAGGGAAACACACTTGGTGAGGATGCTTGATGATGAATCTTGAAGCTTGGAGCTCCAATGGAAGGGAAAGTGCCAAGAATCAAAACCCTAGGCTTGGGGAAGAAGGACCTTCGAATGGAGAGAAGAGGAGGATGACATAGATTATGTTTTTCCCCTCGTTGGTCGAATGGTGTAGCTTAAAAGGTGTTTTGGGTGGAGAAATCCCCAAAATACCCCCAAAAATTCTCAAAACGTGTTGCAGAAAACAGACTTTTCGCTTAAGCAAATCCAGTTCAGTAATGGCACGAATCATTTTCGCTCAAGCGAGGGCTTTTCGCTTAAGCGAATTGCTCACAGTGGGAAAAATTCAGGTTTTCGCTTAAGCGAACGATTTTCGCTTAAGCGAAACAGGCAAACACTGCTGTTTCAGTTTTCTATTTTCTAATTATTTTTCTCCTATTTTCTTCCTGCTTCAATTCGAGATAACTTCTTCGTTCACCGTCGGATCTTGCTCAAATTTGACGAGTAACTTCCTAAAAATCATACCTTCATATCCAACGGTGGGAATTGTGTTTTGAGTCTTAAATCTTTTATTTTGAATTTCCTAATGTCGGGTGTTTATAACACCGAAAACTTGATTTTTAACACTCGTTTGGTCTTCTTTAAATTTGATTTTCGATGCCAATGCTCCTTGACTCCTATATGGCACTCAAAGCACTCCTAATCCATCATTTTAAATCCCTTCTATGATAATCCTTACTTCCTGTAATGTCCTAGACACAATGTTCAGAGTATAACCCTAGCTCAAGGGTATGGAAGACCTAAGAGCTAGAATACGGTCTGATGTTACTGTGTGATTTTGTTGGTATGCTAGCTATCCAGTTGGGATAACTAGGGTTTCCCTAATCACGAGTGTGTGCTAGTGTATGATTAGGGAGAAAAAACGTACCTGAGCCCCTAGCTGGAGACAGCTATTTATAGGGGGAGCGGTGTTGTACCCTATGGGCCTGTACGGAGGTCCAGTAGGGCTGACGTGTCCCTTTATAGGATAAGGGATGAGTCATTCATCCTTATCCTGTTAGCGGTTAGTCTTATCTGGTTGGCGAGCTAGGCTCACGCGCCCTTAGCTTGGACTCTTTAAGGGAAGAGGTCCCTGTACTCGGTCCAGAGTCGTTAGGGTGGGTCCTATGGCATGTGCTCGACCCAAAGATGCGTGACCCGGCAGAATGAGAATTCTGGTCGGCCAGTGAGTATTCTGGTCGGCCGAGGGCGTTTTAGGGTAGACCGAGGGTCGTTCTACCACATAAGCCCCTTAGCTCGGTAAGACTTTTCGAGTCTTGAGCCGAGCTGAGAGTTCTTCGTATGTGACCTTCAAGGTGTCGAGGGTTAAGCTCGGTAGGGGATAATGAGTTCAGGACAGCTCACCCTGCCTCGCTGTCCCATTGACTGACTGAAAGGACGTTTGGATGTCCTTCTATGACACGTGCTGCCTAGTGTCAGAGGGGTCATGATGGTGCATGCTGCCTTTTGGGTTTTCGAGATGCTTCTTTCCATTAGTTGTGCGCCACGTGTCCTTTTAGTGGCGCGATGTAGGCTTTTGGGCTTTTGTGATTAGGCCCAAATTTTCAAACGTGGGGGGAAACAACCCCTTCAACTACTCTTTTCCTCCTTTTTTCAAACTTTCCTTCAAAATCAGACTTCTGACACTCCTCTTCTCTCTGAAATTCGTCTCATTGGCTTTTGGATTATAATTTCCCTACGCCATTATTCTTCTGTTCTTGATTCCCCAGTTCGTTCGTGCCAGTTCTCATCTCCAATTCTCAGGTATTTTGATTTTCTTCTTATGTTCCTGTTTTTCGCTTTTCTTTCCTTCTCTGCTGAATCATATTCTCCGTAGGTTCTGGGTTTTTGGTTGCAGATTTTGTTCCTGTGTTTTAGTTTTCTGGGCTTATTTCTGGGTAAGTTTAGATTTCATTATGTGTATTAATTGGCTTCAGTATGAGGAGTGGTCTATGATTCTGGGTTTGAGTGATCTTGAGGATTCTTCCTTTTCTTCTTCTTCTTCTTCGTCTTCCGATCTGGAGGTGCTGGACTTTCTGCCCTCACCCTTCCGCCATCGCATGGTAGATCCGATGGCCGAAGTACCACTATTAGTAGATTACCCTCGGAACCCCGAGGAGGAGGAAGGTAGGAAACTGTTGTATCAAGCGGCGGAAGAGCGGGCCCAACTATCCCGCCGCCCTTCGAACCGTTCCTGGGAGAAACCCTTCTGGGGAAAAGCTGTTAGGGTTAGGGGAAGGTGTAGCAGGCTCGGCTATAGGACTAATAAACCTAGGGCTAGGTTGTTTAAAAATCTTGATTTTATAGATTCTGACGCCGAGTATTCCCTTTCCCCAGGTATGGTTCGAAGGTGCATCACACATCCTCAGGAGTTCCTTGTGCCTCCGAACTCTGTAGATTATGACTGGGTTGACTTGGAGGTGCTTGGAACCCCGTCGGCTTTGGTCAACAGTAATCTAAGTCATATCCGAGCCCACATACTCCCCTGCCCCACGGATAAAACTGGGACATCTTATGCAATAAGCTCACCGGCAGCCAACGACCGAGTGTGTATGGCGATCGCCGCGGGTCGCAAAGAGTTTTTCATGTATGAAGAAGTTGTTATTCGGCTGGGGGTGAAGTTGCCCTTTACTGAAATAGAAATAGAGCTGTTGCGTCGGTTACGCTTGGCTCCTACCCAACTACATCCTAGCGGTTGGGCCTTCATCCGAGCCTTTCAAAAGTTTTGCGAAGCTCAAAAGTTGACTTGCTCGCTCCGAGCGTTTCTATGGTTGTATATACCTCAAGTGAACATCTTCGAGAAGGGGTCGCGCCAAAGATTGTGGGTGCCGTTGAAAGCGCGCAACGGACATGCCCTCTTCGATAAATTCAC
This sequence comes from Crotalaria pallida, assembly GCA_037953625.1. Taxonomy (NCBI): domain Eukaryota; kingdom Viridiplantae; phylum Streptophyta; class Magnoliopsida; order Fabales; family Fabaceae; genus Crotalaria; species Crotalaria pallida. The sequence continues at coordinate 46,662,525 of CM075649.1, read as the reverse complement.
AGATTCATGGAAGACTTTTAAGCCTTTATACTTTAAGTATCAATTCGTCGGAAACGGGGACTGTTGGTTTATGGAGGGTGATCAGCCTCGGTTTCCGTTGTCTTGGTCACCCGAGTTTTTTAACCGCAATCCCAAACTTTATCAGTATCAATACGAGTCTGAGCTATCTGTGGCCGAGAGGATCACTTGTGATACCTTCTTTTCCTATCTTAGACGGAATGGTCCAGTAGATATCAAGAAGATCATTCTTTTTCCGCAGGAGCTTATAAAAGCCGAGCTTGGTACATATTTATTTTTTTTTTATTTTTTTTTTTAACATTTGGATGCTTGGTTTTGCAGAAAAAATGGCTAAGAAAAACAAGGCTGTTGCTCGTATAAAGGAACTTGCTAAAGCAAAGACGGCTGCTGGGTCAAGTGGTTCTCGGAGTGGAGACATGTCCTCGGAAGCCACTCGCTCGGTGACTGTCGCCGAAACTTGTCCCTCCGAGGTCGAGGTGGTGCAGGTTGTTCGTCCTTCACCGACAAAGGGGGGGGGGGGGAAATAGCTACTGGAATCCCGCTGGTGCAAGTGGAAGGAAAGGAGGATGAAGAGGATCGGGTGCCTCTTGCCAAAAGGGCTAAGTTGGATAAAGGCAAAGGCAAGGCTGTGGAGGTGGTGAAGGCGAAGGTTTCCGACCTTCAAAGGACCAATCTGTGGTTTGATATGTCTGACCCGGACGAGGAGAGTGTTTGGGCTAGGAAGCTAAATGAGAAATTCATCGGCTTGGTTTATACGCCGAACGATGAAAAAAGGTTGTCGGATCAGACGGCAAGCACCCTAAGGTGCCATTGTGACCTTTTGGGCCGAAACATGCTGAGGGCCGCCAGCTATATGTTTCATTTAAGCAAAAATGCGGAAGACATCAGTGCCACCCTCTCGTCGGCTGAGAAAGAGAAGAGGAAAGCTGCTGCTGCTGAAACCAAAAATCTGCTAAGCCAAGTGAGGGAAAGTGAGGCAAATCTCCGAGCTCTAACGGAGGCAAACGCCGAGCTTCAAAGAAGATTTGACGCTTCGGAGAGAGCTCGGGAGACTGCTCTAAAGGCTTTGGAGGATACGGTTGGAAAGGATGCTGAGAAAGGAAGGTTGCTGCAGGCGGCCCAGGCGAAGCTGACTGAAGCTTGTCAAAGGGTTAACGAGCTGGAAGGTGTTGTTGGTCGTTTGACGAGATCGGAGGCGAAAGTGACTAGGTTACAAGGGGAACTGGGCGAAGTGAAGAGGGGGTTGATCAAAACTCGTCGGAAGGCTTTGAAGCATAAGGTACTGGCTTGCAAGAACCACTTCAACTGGGATCATGGTGCTGTCGACTCTTTTGTGAATGCTGTCAAACAGTTAATGCTCTTGAACCCTGGAATCCGAGTGGTTGGGACTAGCCCATATTATGGGGTTGATGGTGATCGGATGATCGATTATCGTGATGATGCTGAAGTGGATTTATCAGCACCTAACCTGCCGAACCCCCTGGAGTTGGAGCAAAGTGAAGAAGACTTTGATGGGTCATCCATTGCCTTGTCCGAAGACGAGGATTAACTTCGTGGAGATGTATTTTGCTGTACTTTGCTGTGTAATTTGGTAATTTGAACTTATTCTGTTCTTGTAAGAAGACTTTTTTTTTTATATTTTGCAACATTGTTCTTGTAAGAAGCGAATCTTATTCTGTTCTTTATGATCTAGTATTGTGTTTTATCTCGTTATAAACTGTTGTTTTAGATTTCGAATCTCCGACCTATGGCCTAGGTGGGATCCTCGATCCTCGGCACTATGGAACTGTTTTTAGTTTTTGGCCGGGCATCTCATTAAAGTAGTTGCAATTGTTAGTTTATATGTCCTTGTTAGAAGGTCATGCATAAACATCCAAGTTCGCCTCGGTGGCGAGCCGAGGGGAAATGGATAGTACGTTAACAGTAAGAGAATACGAGAATTTAAAAGCTTCATCGAATTTCCTTGATCCGTTTGTAAACAGGAGTCAAATACAAAAAAGGATAATTAAGATCATGCTAAAGATAAATGACAGGAATTTAAAATGATAAAATTTCATCTTTGCAGACAGTGTTGTGGCTCCCATTTAGCTATAGTATGGTTTGAGCTTGGTGGCGTTCCAGGAGTTGTTCAACTGTTGGTTGGTTAGTGTTTCAAGTCTGTAGGCCCCCGAGCTTGTCTTCGAGATCACTCGGTAGGGACCTTCCCAGTTCTTAGCCAACTTCCCTTCTCTTGAATTTTTCAATCCAATGTCAGCTCGTCTAAGGACCAGGTCTCCCACAGCAAAACTCCTCGGAACCACCCATTTGTTGTACTCTCGGGATTGTCTTTCCTTAGCTTTTTTCTCTCGGTCCGAGGCTAGGGATCGGATTTCCTCGCTGAGGGTTAATTCTTCCTTTAACAAATCTTCATTTACTTCTATTGGTCGCTCGGATATACGGAAGGTAGGGATCCGAGTTTCAATAGGTAACAAAGCGTCACAACCGTAGGTTAGTCGGAACGGGGTTTCTCCTATTGAGGTGTGTATGGTCATTCTGATTGACCATAATACCTCGGGAAGGAGGTCAACCCATGAACCCTCGGCATCCAACAATCTTTTCTTCAAACCGTCGATGATGGTTTTGTTCGCAGCTTCAGCCTGTCCATTGGTTTGCGGATGCTCGACGGATGAGAAGTGATGGGTAATATGGAAGTGGTTGACAAGTTCTTGGAAAACCTTAGCAGTGAATTGGGTACCGTTGTCGGTGACCAGGGTGTGTGGGACACCGAAACGGGTGATGATTTGTCTGAGAAAGAACTTTTGAATTTTGGCGGAGGAGATTGTAGCCAACGCCTCGGCCTCAATCCACTTTGTGAAATAGTCAACTGCGACCACTACAAATTTTAGTTGCCCCGGGGCTGTTTTAAATTTTCCTATGATGTCCATGCCCCACTGATAGAAGGGCCATGGTGCAATCATGGAATGTAGCTCCGTTGGGGGGCGTTGAAAAACATTTCCATGGAACTGACAGGAATCGTACTTTTTAACATGTTCCGAGGCGTCGCTGAGGAGTGTAGGCCAGTAGTAGCCCGCTCGGAGCACTTTGCGAGCCAATGCCTTCGCACCCACATGGTGGCTCGAGATTCCTTCATGAACCTCGGCTAGTACCAGATCAGCTTCCGCTCGGTCCAGACACCTTAGCATTGGGGAGTCTGTTCCCCGTTTGTACAAAATGTTGCCGACCATGGTGTATTGAGCCGCTTGTCTTACTATCTTCTTTCCTTGGGAGGAGTCGGTAGGTAGGATTTGGAACTGGAGATACTGCTTAATGGGGTCCATCAAGCTGGTGGTTAGAGACACAGCTAAGATAACACTCGGCTGGTGAACAGTTTCTTGGATTAGGGTTTTGTTGTTCTCTGGTCCTTTAGTACTGGCGAGCTTTGACAGGATATCTGCACGGCTGTTAGAAGACCTAGGGATGTGGGTGATGGAGAATCGGGGAAAAAGATCTGTGAGAGCTTTGACTTGTTCTAGATATCTCTGAAGGATTGGTTCTTTGGCTTGGAATTCACCTTTGATTTGAGATACAACTAGCTGGGAATCACTGAAAACTTCAATTTCTGACGCCCCCATTTGATGGGCCAAGCGCAAGCTGGCTATCACCGCTTCGTACTCTGCTTGGTTGTTCGAGGTGGGGAAGTCGAACTTGAGGGAGTACTCCACACAAATGCCAGCTGCGTTTTCAAGGATTATCCCTGCTCCTGCCCCCTTATTGTGGCTGGAGCCATCAACATAAATTTTCCATGGCTGGGAGGGGTTGGAATAAGTAGAATCTGATAGCTCTGAAACAAAATCTGCTAAAATCTGGGACTTGAGAGTTTTTCTTGGCTCGTAGGTGATGTCGAACTCAGATAGTTCAACAGACCATGACACCATCCTTCCAGCCAAGTCTGGTCGGTTGAGGACCTGCCTGATTGGCTGAGTTGTTCTGAGTACTACGGGGTGGTTCTGAAAGTACTGTCGGAGCCTCCTAGCAGCAATCACCAAAGCAAAGGCGAGTTTTTCAATTCTGGAATATCTTATCTCAGGCCCCTGGAGGGCCTTGCTGACAAAGTAGATGGGACGCTCGGTTCCCGAGTCGTCTCTGACCAAAACCGAGCTAACAGATGTTTCACTTACGGACAAATACAAAAACAAAGTTTCCCCTTCCCGAGGACTGGTGAGGACGGGAGGGGCCGAGAGGTATTGCTTGAGCTCTGTAAACGCTTGTTCGCAAGAGTCGTTCCAATGGAAGTTCTTGTTTTTTCTGAGTAACTGGTACCATGGTAAAGCTTTCTTGGCTACTTGAGGGAGAAATCTGGAGAGGGCCGCCATCCGACCAGTTAGCCTTTGGACTTCTTTGACATTAGATGGGCTGTGCATGTTCAGAATAGCTTGACATTTCTCCGGGTTGGCCTCGATCCCCCTCTCCGAGAGCATGAAACCTAAAAAGGTCCCGGCTGGGACCCCAAAGGTACACTTATCAGGGTTCAGGCGCATGTTAACTTTTCTGATTCTATCAAAAATAGCCACGAGGTCTCGAGGATGGTCCTCCTTCTTCTTACTCTTAGCTATCATATCATCAACGTACACCTCAAGAGTAGGTCCGATCATTCCCGAGAAGACCTTGTTCATCATACGCTGGTAGGTTGCTCCAGCGTTTTTCAACCCGAAAGGCATTACCGTGTAGCAGTAAGTTGCCCTTTCAGTGATGAAGGCCGTTTTCTCCTGATCAGGAGGGTACATCGGGATTTGATTATATCCTGAGTATGCATCCATGAAAGATAAGAGTTGGTAGCCAGATGAGTTGTCCACTAATTTGTCAATGATGGGGAGGGGGTACTGGTCCTTTGGGCATGCTTTGTTCAAATCGGTATAGTCGACGCACATACACCACTTCCCATTCGATTTCTTGACCAGAACGGTGTTGGAGAGCCATTCCGAGTAGCTAACCTCCCTTATGAACCCGGCGGAAAGGAGCTCGGATACCTTTTGCTTTATCACTACCGCCTTTTCGGTGCCAACCCTTCTCTTCTTTTGGGCGACCGGTTTGGCAGTCGGATAAACACTGAGCCGATGACAGATCAAGTTCGGATCAATCCCCGGCATGTCTGCCGAGGTCCAAGCGAAAAGATCTTTATTCTTCTTTAAAAGCTCGAGCATTTCTGCTCGTATTTCTTCTGGAAGGTTGGTTCCTAGTTTCACTCTTCTGTCTGGTAGTTTTTCATCCAAAACAATGAACTCCCAGTCTCCTTCAGGGGTAGGTCTTGAATCATCCAAATCGGACCTAACATCTAGATCCGTCAAGAGTACACTTCCCTTGTTCAAACTTGACGTTGGCTGGATTTGTTCTGGAATCTTGATCTTTGCCAAACTGGCATTGTAACACAGTCGAGCCTTATCCTGCTCGGCTCGGATGGTAACTACAGTCCTGTCAGTACCTTCAAACTTCATAGCCAGATGGACCGTTGACACGACCGCGCCGAAGGCCTGCAAGCATGTCCTGCCGAGGATGGCATTGTATGCTGAAGGGCAATCGACGACAAGGAACTTGATAATCTCGGTTCTTGCCGAAGGGTGGTTCCCGAGGGTCACTGGCAGCTGGATGTGTCCCTTGGGAACCACTGCATCCCCAGTAAAGCTGATCAGCTTTCCCTCGAAGGGGGTCAGGTCCGAGTTTTTTAATTTTAGTGCTTCGAAAAGGTTTAGGAACATGATATCTGCCGAGCTACCCTGATCGACGAATACCCCGGCAACCTCGTAATTACCGATCAAAGCAGTGATGACCATAGGGTCGTTATGACCCGGGATCACCCCTTCAAGATCATCATCAGAAAAGCTAATGGGAATACTTTTTGTGGTTCTCTTTCGGATTGGATGGTTGTGAACTGCAAGGACTTGATTGATATATTTCTTTCTGTCGGACCGTTTCTCTCCTCCTCCCGCAAAACCCCCAGCAATGATGTTGACTCGTAGGTTTTGCGGGGATTGATCCGTCGTGGCAACCTCTACCATGGCCACTCGTTGCTGATTGGTTGGTTGTTGTTGGTTGGTGTTTTGATCGGCTTGCCTGGTTGACGGCCGACCATTCCTGTCAGGGGATGGAGTTCTTCTTCGAGTATTTCGGTCAAGTGCTTCCCGGACATACTGCTGTAACTTGCCGTCCCTGATTAACTGCTCGATCACATCCCTGAGCCAAGTGCATTCATCTGTCGTGTGCCCATACCCACCATGATACGAGCAAAATTTGGAGCGATCTTGCCGCTGGCTTCTCTTCAAGGGGGGTGGTCTTTCTATTGCTCGGAGGTCAGTCTACATTGTTTCCTGCAGAATTTGGCTTCTTGGGACTGTGAGAGGGGTGTATTGCTCGAATTTCCCTCGGGGAGGTCCAAATCTCCTTTCCCCCCGGGGTCCCCTCCTTTGATCTTCCCTTCGGTCATCCCTTCTCTCGTCTCTTCTTGATCTCCCCTGGGAGGATGGGTCTCCCCGCTCGCCTCTGTCTCTGTTTCTTTGCCGTTTGCTGAATTCTTCTAAGTTTATGAACTTAGTAGAACGATGTCTTAGCTCCGCCATATCCCTCGGCGGTTTGCCCACAAGTGAATTTTTGAAATCTCCGTTTCGGAGACCCTGAGTGAAGAGAAAGACTGCAAAGCTTGGTTCTAAGTTAGGCACGGTCCCTGCCTCCGAATGGAAACGTGAGAGATATTCCCGTAACGGCTCTTCGGTCTGCTGCATAACGCCCGCTAGCGCGTGGTCGGACTTCGGCTGGACGCAACTAGCGGTGTACCTGTTCAGAAAAACTCTCTTCATCTCTGCCCAGGAGTTAATAGAGTTCCTGGGCAAGGCTGAGTACCACCTTAAGACGGGTGGTTGAAGAGTCATGGAAAAAGCTCTGCATTTCATCATGTCTCCACCGTCGTAAAAGTTCATAGCTCCTTCAAAAGACAAGATATGCTCCAAAGGGTCGGTTAACCCGTTATATTTGGAAACACTCGTTGGGCCGAGAAAGGCTGAGGGTGTCTCGTATGCCATGATTCTCGGAGTGAAGGGATGGCCAGGATGAGCAGTGTGGTCGGTTTCATATGTGTCCTCTAAGATTGGGTTTATGGGGGGTGGTGGAGGTAGAGTGGTGGTTGGGTGGGGGATCAGCTGAGTTGCTAACACCCCTCCGGCCACCGCCTGCATATGGAGCTGTTGGAGATCGGCGATGGCCTTTCCCTATTGTTCTAGGATCTTAGCTTGTTGCTTAATGATTTCTTCCAACTGGCTCTCCCTTTGACCACGGGAGTGATCCCTATCATCTCCAGAAACACGGGCGTCGATGGATCGGCCTGACCCATGGTTTTGGGCATGATTGGGGTTAAGAGAATTTTGGTTTTGGGGGTTTGTTTGCCTGGAATGGACGGTGTAAGGACCACTGTGCGTGCGAGCTGGAACGGAGTGGTGGCTCCGGGCTGGAATTTGTCTTACTGATGGCATGCTGGGATGTGGAGGGTTTCTCCCATCGAGATCTCTGCCGTTGTCGCCACTGCCTTCTTGCAAATTCTGATGGTTTCGCCCTGCATGGCGGTTTGCGCCACGCGATGTTGCGTTTCCTCGCGTCTCTACCATTTTGGGGTGGGAATAGCAGTTTACGGTTTCCCACAGACAGCGCCAATGTAATGTCCTAGACACAATGTTCAGAGTATAACCCTAGATCAAGGGTATGGAAGACCTAAGAGCTAGAATACGGTCTGATGTTACTGTGTGAGTTTGTTGGTATGCTAGCTATCCAGTTGGGATAACTAGGGTTTCCCTAATCACGAGTGTGTGCTAGTGTATGATTAGGGAGAAAAAACGTACCTGAGCCCCTAGCTGGAGACAGCTATTTATAGGGGGAGCGGTGTTGTACCCTATGGGCCTGTACGGAGGTCCAGTAGGGCTGACGTGTCCCTTTATAGGATAAGGGATGAGTCATTCATCCTTATCCTGTTAGCGGTTAGTCTTATCTGGTTGGCGAGCTAGGCTCACGCGCCCTTAGCTTGGACTCTTTAAGGGAAGAGGTCCCTGTACTCGGTCCAGAGTCGTTAGGGTGGGTCCTATGGCATGTACTCGGCCCAAAGATGCGTGACCCGGCAGAATGAGAATTCTGGTCGGCCAGTGAGTATTCTGGTCGGCCGAGGGCGTTTTAGGGTAGACCGAGGGTCGTTCTACCATACTTCCAAATCTTACTATAATTCTAATTATTATTAGAATTAAAATTCGGGATGTTACATTTCTCCCTCACTTATTAGAATTTCGTCCCCGAAATTCCGTTAGGTTCCGTAAATGGAGAACCACCCCGGTGGTAGGACTTGTGATTTCTATCTTTAATTCCCTCTGGTTTCTTCCGTCAGTCTTTCGATTTGCCCTTACCTAGGCAGAATTTAAATTAGGGTAGGAAGTGCTCCCCCACTTGGCATTGACTTACCCAATTACCGCTATGCTAAATGATGTGGGATTGGGTGAATCCGCTTCCGATCGTCCTTCGAATAGATGTCGGACATGAGTTGCATTAGCTAGATACGGGAAAAGTCGAAATGTTTAGCATTTCCGGAATAGTTTTAGAATCTTTTCTTGAAGAGGTGTCCTGAAATCATGGCATACGAAGATTCGTATAAAGTATAACGCCTTAAAGTTTGTCTCTCATAATGATTGACTAGCACCAATAGGATTTAAGGCTTTTCAAAAACACAGGCATTCCTGAACAAGAAGCACACCAAAGGCTAAGAGCTTCCCTAATTGCCTATGTGAGTAGAGCAGACACAACTCCTACTAAATGCTCAACAATCAGCTTCTTTCATGAATCGATTAAAAGAACAGGAAAGAAGGAGTCCACATTAGTTCCAAGATTTACCCAACTACCAAAGGTGAAGGGTACGACAAGATTTGTGTTTAGAGTTGTTTGGTCTTAATGCAGGGGTTTTCAAATTTGACACAACCGACTATTCTTATGAATGGTTACCTAAGAACCGGGAAAAGATTTCGAAGCAATTGTCTAATTGCTCAATGATGGGTTTAGTTGATAGGGTGGTTAAGAATAATTTCTGGAGAGTTTTCTTAATTCATCTCCTAGGATTCATAAATTAGCTACACTACTTTGGTTGTCTATTTTCACTTTTGAGGTTACAATGATAACATTTATTGATAGATGCAAGAATTGAGGTGATCAATCCCATCCTCACGTCTACCAACAACACATCACTGTCGGGTTCTATCAGTAATGTCATCATTTAACAAATGCAAGGATTAGAGTGATCAATTCTAACCTTACATTACATCAAATAACAACATCACAACATAATATTGGTTACTTGATACTAGAATTCTCAAACTGAATAATTCCTTATAAGGTCTTTCATACGCTCTCTATAAGAACAGGATTGTATTTGGAAAGGCAGATTTCCAACATGTTTTTAAGCAGTTCTAACCTAAGACATTACTAATCCCCTATTTAGCTAACTAAGGAGAAAACTATCTCCACCACAATCGAACTTAGAAACATTACGCATGGACTGGGCAAACATTAGTTACCTGCGATCATATCCGATGGGTCCAACTCGTCACCCTCGACGGTGAATAACTTCCCCTTCTGCAATGATGGACCACCCCGAGCCTTCTGTGTCTTAGCAGCATTAACTCCTTCTTCATTGTGTTCTTAGGACAATTTGAAGAAAAATGTCCGGGTTGTCCATAGTGAAAGCATAACCCCTCCTTTCGATCCAATGTCCAGCACACTCCCCTATGCATCCTTCCGCAGTGCTGACAAGTCGGTATTGGACCATAAGCATTCACCGTTGGTCCGGATTCCCTAGGAAACGTGACCCCGGAATGAGGGTATGGACCAGACTTCTGAATCGATCCCTTGCCCCTAATAGGACCAGACAATTTCTGAGATGCCCTTCTTCGCTCCCCTGCTTGTTCCTGCTTGCGAGAATCTTCATAAGCACTGGTCATGTTCACTAGTTGAGAGAGATTAGAGATTCCCTGATAGACAAAGACAGTTTTGATCTTGGAATTGAGACCAGCCTCAAACTTGATACACTTAGTGCGTTCATCTGCATCCCGATAGTTGCCAGAATAACGAATGAGATCCTCAAACTGAGCTGCATACTCTCCAACACTGAGGCTCCCTTGCTTCAGCTCAAGAAAAGCCACTTCCTTCTCCCTCCTTACATTTTCCGGAAAGTACTTTCCCAGAAAACGGATCTTGAAAAGATCCCATGAAATAAGCTCATTAACTGCTTCCAGACCTCTCCTCTGTTGGTCCCACCAATGTTCCGCCTCACCCATCAGAACATACTCCACTAGTCGCATATACTGGTCACCTGGTGGCTGCAGTGAGCGAAACACCTTCTCCATCTCCTGGAGCCATCTTTGAGCTCCATCGGGATTGTAACCCCCTTCAAACTTCGGCGGATCGCTTTTGCTAAAGCGGCCCATCCAGTCAATCTCCACTGGTGGTGGTGGAGGAGGCTGGAGTGCTGCTGCAGCAGCTGCTGCAGCTACAGCAATGTTCTGGGCTTGATTCTGCTGCAGGTTTGCAAGATTATTAGCTTGTTGCTGCTGAACTTGGGCTTGGTTCTGCTGCAATTGAACCAGAGTTTCGAGAATTGCAGCAATCCTATCATTATCAGGCCGTCTCCCTGCCATACGGTTGAGTCATGGAAGGGAAACCAGTTAATGATAGAATAATTAAATAAAACTACTAATATCCTATAACTTCACTTAGACACTAAATTAAGTACTTGGGTTACTCGCTCGGTGAGTAACCATAGGAGTAGTGAGTTCATACTCCAAAGGCCGAGGGAAACTGCTCTTATACCATAAATGTAACACCCTAATAAATATTACCCTTAATTCCCAGGTATTAAAAATGTGAACTTAAAAATTCATTTTCATTATATTAAAATCACCCGTCAAACGGACGGAGTTTTGTCTGTTTTTCGGACTTTCCAAAATTTAACCTGTATAAACAATTTTCAAATAAACAACTAATAGCCAGCAGGGCTTCAGATTATATTTCTAAATGATATCAAGGCCCCATAGGCTCCAAATATATCAGAGTAATAGTGGAAAATACTAAGTTTGAGTGTCATAACCAAAACATATAACTTTGTCCAAATAAAACATCCTAAGCCTCACTTAAAATATGAATAACAAATTTTACATCAAAATAGTGTAGGAGGCTTAAGTTCATAATATTCTTCCTTATCCCATAATAACCCTACTCTCCCTGTAAGGGAAAGTACTCCTGCTCGGACGGGGGCTGTGCCAGCTCAATCTCCGTACCTGAAACTGTAAGGGAGTGAGCATTGCACATGAAATAGAAAGCAGTTTCTAACTAGACATAACAACCCACTAGGTCAAACACAATTAGCAAATAAGCATATATTCACATATTACACACCATACTCATTTCATTATTTCCATACTCATTATTTATTTCACATTTCCATTTTCGTTATTCCATTTCAACCTCCATTTCCATTATTCATTTGTTCATTTCACATACTCATTTCATTTCAATACATCACCTCAAATCAGAGGCCAATGAACAATTTTCATTCAACACATTTATCACCTCAAGACAGAGGCCCTTATTCTTTTCCATATTTAAATTATGTGTCCCTCAGGTCAGAGGTCAACACTCAGTTCTTTAATTCATCCGGTGTCCCTCAGGTCAGAGGTCAACACTCAATAACATTCATTTCATCTTGTGTCCCTCAGGTCAGAGGTCAACACTTTATTTCATTCTGTGTCCCTCAGGTCAGAGGTCAACACTCAATCCCCTTAATTCATATGGTGTCCCTCAGGTCAGAGGTCAACACCCATTCACTTTATTCCTTTCCATGCCCCTCAGGTTAGAGGTCAACACACACTTTCATTTTAATTCATCCGGTGTCCCTCAGGTCAGAGGTCAACACTCATTTACATTATTACTTTAATTCATTTTGTGCCCCTCATATCAGAGGTCAGCATAATCACCACTTTCCATTAATCGTCACCTCAAATCAGAGGCCAACACACTTATTACATTTTCCTATTCATTACCTCACATCAGAGGCCAAAACATACTTTCATAATCTTACACAAACAATTTATAACACATACATTTACTCAATATTTGGCACCTCAACTCAGAGGCCATAAATTATTCACTTTCTTGGTCCATCAATTATATCACATTTAAATTCAACAACACACATTAAATATCTAATCATTCATGCAATTTTCCTTATTCATTTCCTTTCTCAGTTATCACAATCATACCAAGTAGTATTCTCTTTTATAGCGCAACCTTCATATTGCCCTTCATTTTAATTTACATACATCACCTTTTACTTTTGTTTACACATAACCATTTTACTTCCATTTTCACCTTTATACATATTTAACATTTAGTGTACAAATATATTCAGCCGAAACATACATATTATCACCTTCACATATTTTTGTTTTAACAACACATATATTCGTTTCCGTTCCATTCCTTCCTATATCCATTTATTCCACAACACATACATATATTTGCTACAATAATTAATTATCATTTCGTTCACAACTTTACAACTAAGATCAATAATCATAGAATTCATTTATGTCAACTTCATTATCACATTACCCAATTCCTCATGTAATTCAATTTAATCCTTATCCAAGTTTCATTTATCAAATAATTCATTGTCATATTATTGGGTTTTCTTTTACTAGTCTTAACATCCAATCATCATGCACATTTAATTAATTAGAATTTCATATTCAATAACCTAGGGATTTATAATCTAATTTTCTCCCCTAACACATAACCCTAACAAGCATTATATACTAACTAGAGCCTACTCCCTAGAACAAGGCAAAGCTCACCATATCCACTCCCTTACCTTAAACCAAGAGAAATGGAGAAAAATCTTCCAAGCTTTAATACCCACAATAATCCTTGAAAATGTGCAAAGAGATGGCAAGAGTCAAGAGTGTAGAGATGATAGAGCTCCCCTAGCTCTTAGAAAGTGAGAATCCCAAGTGATTAGAGAATTCCATGCCCCTTTTATTGGAAAATAAGAGGAACAACTCTATCTTAGAAAAAGAACACAATAATCAACAATCAATGAATGAAAAGGGAAAGGAGTGATTTAATTACTTACTCAACCCTTTAGAATCAAAAGAAACAAGATTGAGAGATGAAGGAGCTTGAACCAAGAGCTCAATCCATGGAGAAAAAGAGCGAAACACACTTGGTGAGGATGCTTGATGATGAATCTTGAAGCTTGGAGCTCCAATGGAAGGGAAAGTGCCAAGAATCAAAACCCTAGGCTTGGGGAAGAAGGACCTTCGAATGGAGAGAAGAGGAGGATGACTTAGATTATGTTTTTCCTCTCCTTGGTCGAATGGTGTAGCTTATAAGGTGTTTTGGGTGGATAAATTCCCAAAATACCCCCAAAAATTCGTAAAACGTGTTGCAGAAAACAGACTTTACGCTTAAGCGAAATTTATTCGCTTAAGCGAATCCAGTTCAGTAATGGCACGAATCATTTTCGCTCAAGCGAGGGCTTTTCGCTTCAGCGAATTGCTTACAGTGGGAAAAATTCAGGTTTTCGCTTAAGCGAGCGATTTTCGCTTAAGCGAAACAGGCAAACACTGCTGTTTCAGTTTTCTATTTTCTAATTATTTTTCTCCTATTTTCTTCCTGCTTCAATTCGAGATAACTTCTTCGTTCACCGTCGGATCTTGCTCAAATTTGACGAGTAACTTCCTAAAAATCATACCTTCATATCCAACGGTGGGAATTGTGTTTTGAGTCTTAAATCTTTTATTTTGAATTTCCTAATGTCGAGTGTTTATAACACCGAAAACTCGATTTTTAACACTCGTTTGGTCTTCTTTAAATTTGCTTTTCGATGCCAATGCTCCTTGACTCCTATATGGCACTCAAAGCACTCCTAATCCATCATTTTAAATCCCTTATATGATAATCCTTACTTCCAAATCTTACTATAATTCTAATTATTATTAGAATTAAAATTCGGGATGTTACAACATACAAAAACAAGATTTTATCAATCAAAAATGAGTATGGCCAAGTCTTTTCTGATCAGGATGAAATTGGTAACACCTTTCTGGAGTGCTACCAGAATCTGTTGAATGGCAGTGCAGGTCCATGGGACATATCTGATTATGAGATAAATCAAGGGACTGTTTTGTCTACTGGTCAACAGATTAGCCTAATCAAGCCCATCACAGATCAGGAAATAAGGGAGGGTTTTATGAGCCAGCACAGTGACAAGTCTCCAGGACCTGATGGGTTTGGAGCTGGCTTTTTCAAGGGTGCTTGGTCTGTTGTTGAAAAGGATTGCTTGGAAGCTTTTCATGAATTTTTCAGGTCAGGAAGGATGCTCAAAGAAGTTAATAGCACAGATCTTGTCCTGATTCCTAAGGGTGAATGTCCAAATACTGTAACTGATTACAGGCCTATTGCTCTATGTAATACAGTTTACAAGTGTATATCCAAGATTTTATGCTCTAGATTGCAGGCTGTTCTTCCTGGTCTTATTGACGAGAATCAAACTGCCTTTGTAAAGGATAGAAGCATCTTCCAGAATATTTTGATTAGTCAGGAATTGCTGAGATATTATGGTAGAAGGAATATTTCTCCAAGATGTTTGATGAAGGTGGATATAAGGAAAGCATATGACACAATTAGTTGGAGGTTCATTGAAAATATGTTGCTTGCTTTGAAGTTTCCAATGAAGTTTGTGAGATGGATTATGGAATGTATTTCCACTGCATCATTCAGCATTGTTATAAATGGTCACAGGTTTCACAGATTTAAGAGCTCTCGAGGGATTCGCCAAGGTGATCCTTTATCACCTCTGATTTTTGTCATTGCCATGGAGATGTTATCTAGAAGTTTGAAAGCAGCTGTGAGTAGAGATAGAGGATTTAAGTATCATCCTTATTGCAAAAGTACTGGTTTGCTAAGCCTAGCTTTTGCTGATGACTTAATGCTCTTTTGTAAAGGGACTGCTGCAAGTGTGAAGGTTGTTTATGAGGCTTTTAATAGGTTCTCTATCAGTTCTGGATTATATGCAAACAAGCAGAAGTGTGCTGTGTATATGGCATGGGTGAAGGATGATCAGAAGCATTACATTGAGGAAATTACTGGCTTTGACAGAGGGACCTTTCCATTTAGATACCTTGGCTTGCCTTTGGCAGCTAGGAAATGGTCTAATAGCACTTGTCAAAGTTTGGTGGACAGAATTACCAAACGGTTGGCTTCATGGACTACTAGACATTTATCATATCAAGGTAAAGCTCTGCTTATTAATTCAGTATTGTTGTCTCTGCATACATTTTGGGCTTCTGTCTTTATAATGCCAAAAGGGGTAGTTAAGGCCATTGAGAAAAAGTGCAGAGATTTTTTATGGGGAGTTAATAATGATGGGAGACCAAGAGCTGCTGTAGCATGGCATGATTTATGTAGAGGAAGAAGATATGGTGGTTTAGGCTTTCAAAATGTGCAGCTTTGGAACATTGCGGCTGTGGGTAAACAAGTTTGGAGCCTTGCTATGAAGAAAGATAGCCTTTGGGTTCGGTGGATAAGTTCCATTTACTTGAGGTCTCATGAATTCTGGAATTGTCAATATTCAGCAGGTGCAAGTTGGCATTGGAAGCAAATTTTAAAGTGCAGAGATCAACTTAAGAATGGTTATGTTAATGGTTTCTGGAAAGGTGATCAATCCATCAGTTATACCATTAAACAGGGCCATGAATTCTTAATTGGGCCTCAAGTTAAATTCCAATATTACAACTTGGTTTGGAATACTTTCTCTATTCCGAAACATTGTTTTATTGTTTGGTTGACAATGCTTGACAAATTGAAAACAAAGGATGTGCTAGCTTCTTTTATGCATATTGATCCTAAATGCTTTCTTTGTGATGCTGCTATAGAGACAAGAGACCATTTGTTTTTCTCTTGTCCTTGGAGTCGTGAGCTAATGGAGTTGGTTTGCACTTGGTGCTGTCTTGATAATTGGCATACTCGTTTTGATACTTGGGAGAGATGAATTAGGCATGGGTTCAGGAATGTGAAAAGGAGACGCCTGCTTTATGCTGCCATGGCTGCTGTTATATATCACATATGGATGGAGAGAAACAGAAGGCAATTTGCTCAAAAAATTCTGAGTCCGGTTCAAGTTTTCATGCTGCTCAAGAAGGAATTGGCGCATAGAATTTCTTTAGTTTGTCCTAGCTATAATATTTACTTTCATTCGGTTTTAACAAATAGGATTTTAGCTGAAATCTAATGTTTTTGTGTTGTGATCCTAGTGTTAGGGGTTTGTCCTAACCTAGTGAACCTTTGGTTTTCTCTCTCTTTTGGCATTGAACCCTTCCTAGAAGGTGGCAATCCATAAGTGAGTTTGGATGGTGTTTGTATTTGTTTTGTGGTAATTAATTTATTTCTTTACCAAAAAATTGTAAAAGAATATATCATGACAACACTTGTGAATCTTCAACACAAATTGTAAATATCAATTGTAAGTAACTAATAGTAAGATTAGAAGATACCAATTGTGAATACTACTAGTAATACCAATTGAAAGTACTTGTTATCTCTTGTGAGAAATTCACTTGATATCAAATGTGAGATTTGTAGAAATAATATCAATTGTAAAAATCCAATAATACCTGTAACACCCGTAATTTTCGTCTCCCAAATAACCAAGAAATTAATTATCACAATTAATTTATAATTGATTTATATTAGTTTTAAAGGTTTTAGTTTTTGTACATTATGTGTTTTTATATATAAAAATATGAGATATATTTTTATATGGTTATTTTGTACAAAAATGTGAATATTGTAATTTAGTCCTTGGGTTGGGACCTAATTGCAATATTAAAAAGGTTTTTTTTTTGGTAAAGAAAATAATGCATTACCAAACGAACAAAATAAAATACACATAAAAGGCAACCATTAGGACTCTAGCCACCTTCTAGGAAGGGTTCTAGAGCCCAAATAGTCCCAAAAAAATATATAGTCCAAACTATTCAGGCCATTGCCCTTATTCTATTCATAAGCAAAGAAAGAGGCCCATTATTTCTAATGCCTTTATTTCTAACATACCAACTAACTTTAATAGCTAATTCATTCTGCATCATAGCAAAAACTTGATGTGGGTGCAAAGACTGGTGACGGAAAATCCGTCGATTCCTCTCCATCCAAACTCCATAAACACATCCTGCTACCACCGCTGTGAGCACCAGACGCCGCTGCTTGTTCCTAAATCCATGATGCATCCAACGCAGCCAGTTTGGGAATTTGAAATGAGGAACTTCAACTCCGATCCAGTTTCCAGCTTCTTCCAGAAGCTGACGACTCCAAGGGCAATCAAAGAACAAATGGCTTCTAGATTCTTCCACTCCTGCACAGAGCTCACACAAAGGTGAGTCTTGTAAGAAATGGAGGTTATCCTTCGTCCTCAAGCTGTCATGAGCCAACAACCAGAAGATGAAGTTGTGTTTCGAGATGCTCATCAGGTTCCAGATAAGCTTGTGGTGGTTGAACACTGGCAAAGCTCCAATAAGGTACTCATACCCTTCCTTAATCGAATACTGCTGTTGATTTGCAATTAGGCCAGCAAATAGATTATTTAGCTTGTTTCTTGCTTTAAGAATTTGTTTCCAGTGCCAATTTGTGGCTTGATTAGTCTGCACATCTTGAAAGCTGATCCTTTTTAAGTAGACCGCATGAATCCACCTTAACTAGAGAGAGTTTTTGTTGCTCATTATATGCCATGCTTGATTCCCCAGAGCAGCTACATTCCACACATAGATATTAGGAAAACCCAATCCTCCATACTTCTTGTCTCTACAGACCATAGTCCAAGCTACCTGAGCCTTGGTGTGACGTCCTCACTTTAATTAGTTAATTTTTAGGTTTTAATAAAATTGGTGATTTAAAATTTCTTTTTTTTTTAAAACTTAAATACTTGTAAAAATCCTTAGGAAGAATCCGATAGAGTTTCCTCTGTTTATCGGACTTTCCAAAGTTTTCTTCTTTTAAACCTGTCAAACCAAAATTATTTAAAAACATAAAACACAAAAATATTACAAACAACTTAAATGATCCTACGCCCGATTAGAACTAGTTTCAGGGCATAAAACTATTACATATTCAGTTTTACAAAATAACAGTCCACTCAAAACAAAATATATATATATCCCACGTAGTGGAACATAAATCTGCTCGGCCATGACCCATGTAAACTCCGCTTCTGTACCTGTAAAAGTATAGCAAGAAGGGTAGCATTACACAGGACTTAGGAAGATAAATTCTAAAAGAAGACATAGCAAATAACTAAGCCTACACTATTCTGAATCTTCCTTATTCGTAAATTTTCATATATATAATTAAGTTCTTCTAATTTTTCTCTTATTTTTACATTCTTTTAATATACATTTCTTCACTTATTTTTTTATTCCCTTAATATACATTTATTCATAAAGCTTGCATATAATTTATTTCTTCTAATTCTTTTAATCTTTGGTTTTCCTTTCTTTCTTTCATTATTATTAGCATACTTATACATGAAGATTCATGTGCTTGCTTTCTTTTAATTCCATTCTTTATTTCATTTTACAGTATTCATTATGTAGTCCAACCTCAGCCAGCCGTACGGTACTGAGCGCCGACTAATTCTTTTAATGCCGATACGCCTCGTCAAGATCGCATCGGACTTTTATCTTGTCTTTTGCTTTACTAGCAAAATAATAATTCCATTAGGTATTCTTGCTTGCACATTGGTTAGGATGGTATCTTCACCCAATAGGACTTCTTCTCACTCAGGACTTCTTGACCCATAAGACCTTTCCCTCGTTAGGGCCTTTTCTTTATTTTCTTTTCTTCACTCACTTTCATATATTCTCAATTGTTCATGATTCATGCTTATATTTGGTGCTGCAGCTATTAATCATCGCGTAGGATCCACGTAACCTAACGAGCCTTTGATCTTATGGGGATTTTTCCTGAGCGAGCTTTGTACCTATTGGGGCTAATTCGGGCCTACTTTGCTAGTAGGACCCTGTCCTAACCGTGTGCACCTAATGGGTGTGGATCCCAATACGCGATTAATAGCTGCAGACCCTATTACTTTTCTTTTACTTTACATTACATTTCCATTTCAGAAATAACACATATACATGATTTGTATTATAGCATTTCGTTTATGTTTGTATCTTATCTTTGATCTGTATTTTCATTTATGTCTTATCGTGTGACTTGTTATCATTTTCTTCATCTTCACTTAAAGGTGTTAGCATACAAAACTAACATTCACAACATTCGCACATTCACAATCATTTTCCCAATATAAACCCCTTACCCCTTATCTTTTCGATTAATTAATTGATTACTATTCTTGTTTAACTATCTTTATTAATTTCCCACACATACCCAATATTCTGATTCTTTCATTAGCTTGTGATACCTCTAATCTTACTAAGTCCTAGGTTCATTTTTAAGACCCATTATCTCACATATAAGCATTCAAGCATAACAACACAATTCACTTACACATAGCATTACAAACAATTTGGCGGGTTTATTTTATTTATTCACCTACTCGATTTATTACCTTTATTTCCCTATAGTTTCCTCATTCATTATCCGTTCATTTAACATTTCCATACTAAATTCACACATTACAAACATCATCATATACTACATATATTCGCAATTTATCAAATGAGTTCATTTCCTTTATTCCTAAGCTTTGTTTATTGTCTATTGCAATTACCCTATTGTATATTATTATAACTAATCTTTTCTATTCTCAGCTACCACTATAACATCCTAGAATTTACTCTCTAAGTAAAGGTAATGTGAACAACCCTTCTTACCTCTTTGAAGAGAAAGAACCAAAAATGGGGTTTTGAGGGAGCATCCTCACCAAGCTCTAATCCATGCCTCTTAGCTTCCTATTCCTTGCCCTTAATCACTTCCTAAGCTTCCTTGCATGATTAGAAGACCCTATGCCACCGACTACACAAATTGGGGTTTGATAGGGAATTGGAATTTCATGAGAAAGAGGAAGTAATATGTGTTTTTGGAGAGGGAAAATTCATGAGGAATTGATTTGGAAGTGATTTGTGGCACTAATTTTTGATAACTTTGAATGATTATGGGGATTGGAAGGATTTAGGGTTTTGAATTGGGAATTGGGGATTTGAGGGATTGAGAATGAAATTGGGGTTTTTGTTGATAGAAAATCATGGGGATTTGATGGGGAATGATTATGGGATGTTAATTTGATTTGATTTGGTGCTATTTTAACATTGGAGAAGGATTGGGGATGAAAACCCTAGAGAGAAGCCGGAGAAAAGAAGAGTGAGAAAGTGATATTTGGGGTTAAAATGACCCCAACTCGTGTTTTTATTTTTTGCTGATCTGATAAAAACACTCGAGTCTTTTCCCAATCACTCGAGTGAATTCATGAAAAATACTCGAGTCTTTTCTAAAAGACTCGAGTGAATCTGAGGGCTTTGCCTTTCCCTGATTCAGGATCTGTAAAACACTCGAGTCTTTTCACAAAGACTCGAGTAGAGGCTAAGAACACTCGAGTCTTTTCTAAAAGACTCCAGTCTTTTCCAAAACACTCGAGTCTTTTCCAAAAGACTCCAGTGTTTTGCCCAGTACCCCATTTATTCATTTTCCTATTTTCCTCCTATTTTATTCCTGCTTCAATTCGAGATAACTTCTTCGTTCACCGTCGGATCTTGCTCAAATTTGACGAGTAACTTCCTAAAAATCATACCTTCATATCCAACGGTGGAAATTGTGTTTTGAGTCCTAAATCTTTTATTTTGAATTTCCTAACGTCGGGTGTTTATAACACCGAAAAATCGATTTTTAACACTCGTTTGGGTCTTCTTTAAGTTTGCTTCTCGATGCCAATGCTCCTAGACTCCTATATGGCACTCAAAGTACTCCTAATCCATCATTTTAAATCCCTTATATGATAATCCTCACTTCCAAATCTTACTATTATTCTAATTATTATTAGAATAAAAATTCGGGATGTTACATTTCTCCCCCCAATTATTAGAATTTCGTCCCCGAAATTCCGCTCGATTCCTTAAATGGAGAATCATCCCATTGGTAAAGCTTTTAACTATGGTCTTCACTTCCCGCTCTAGGTGTGGTTAGGTTCATGCCTATTTCAATGCTTGTCTTCTAAGACCACGTATTATCTCCATCTGCACCAGATCATCGGCTTTCTTATTATTAAAGTTCCATCTCCCAATCGTTTGGATTGAAATCCTCCCCCATTTAGCATCGACATACTTGATTATATCAATGTTAGGAGTAGGTTCGGTCGCTACTAAGCATGGAGTGTATGGATTTCCCAAGCGTTCTTCGGAAGTGGGAGTGAAGGGGGGTTTGACGACTTGTGGTGGCATTGAATCATACAAGATTCCTACAATTTGGCAAACTCCTGCATACACATCCGAGTTCTATCACTAGATACCTGTAACTCGAAGATAGTGAAGATGAAAAGAAGAAACTAGAAGCATTCAAGGAAATGCTTAATGGGCTTTGCAAGATGACCAAAGACGTGGGAGGTGATGAGAGTGTAGAAATTTCAGCATCTTATCGTATCGTGGCTTTTTCCATAATGTTCGGTGACTAGCGAGTATCGGTCGGCTGCCAACATAAAAGAATCGTGCAGCACCGACATTGTAGGGTAGCAACATGACTGGTTACATGTCGCCCCTGAAGATAATAGAGATTTATCCCAGAGAATGCATCTTCGTTGGAAAATCAACGAAAGATGTGTTTTCTACAGAGCGATGGTTGACTTGATCGATCTCGGTAAGGGTACCTGGTAAAGGGGTCCAGCATTCGTCATACGAGGTGACTGAATTGAGTAGTCAAGACGAGAACTACATGAACGTTTGATATTTACCAATGAAAACAAAGAGAAGGATTCAAGAGTTCACCAACCTTAGTTGGTTGAAACAAGGACACATTTGATTAGGATTGAAATTGTTGCATCAAGATTGGTTCGGAACCAAGAAGGTCAAAACAAGAAGACAGAGGTTTACTTGCACAAATTAAACCATTATCCATGGTTCAACGGAAACACAAATAAAGTCTTGAACGATACTTGGCGGCCATGGATTGAGGTATACCAGCACTCTTGAAATTTAGACGCTTTATTGGGCAGTATCAGAGATCTACGAAACTTAAATCTCACGTTGAGTGCATGCCAGCAACCTGGTTTCAGCTTATCCCAAACTGGATCTTAAAGGAGATACGTTGTGAATTTGGTATGGACTAAAAGTGCTAATGAGATTAGCCTCGAGGTCCCTACTTGTCCTCCATTGTCCTTGAACAAAAAGGTTTGTATCACTTGAAGTTGTGGTCCACCTTTCCCTTGTCTCTCTCTTGAGTGTTTCATCACTTTCGAGATTGAAGTTGAGCTAACAACCTATTGTTGATCGACGGGTTGGATTAAATTCCTAAGGTTTGCGAAGGCTTGTGTTCGCACGCATCCAGGTTCTTATACTGAATGAGGAGTACAGACTAATAGTTTAACCTTGTCGGTCTTGATGTGGAGACCCACTAAGTCGTTAAGGTTTACCCCTTCTCGCGGTGTCTTTTCAGGAACCATGACAAGATTCCCGTTAAAACTTGAACTCCCGGAATCTGATTTGGCTTTTCATGGAATTTAGAAGTGATTCCTATAGGGTTGGTTATATTTTCAAAGATTAGGCATTCGGCTATGCCATTCCTAAACTGATGAAATAGCTTAAGACTCTTCTCTTCTAGTTTCGCTTTGGGATCTACTTTCCGGTTCTATGTAAAGAGTTCGGAAAGAACACCATTCGGTTGGTTTCCTTGCTTTCAAGGGATCTATTTCCTTGGAGAGTTCCTATTTTGATTGTTTCAACTTCGTTAAGAAGATTGCAATGATATCATCTTTTAATAGCTGCAAAGGTTGAGGTGATCAATACCAACTTCACGTCTATCAACAGCGCACCAATGTCGGGTTCTTACTTTTACCAGAGACCATGGTTCAATGGTTCAGTCTTGGTTGATCTCGGCGTGGATACTTTGTAAGGTTGACAAGATTTTGGCTTTTCTCACAGGCGACCGTTCATAAATCTTAGTGGGAAGACTCCCAACAGATCACGGACTACCAGTGTTTGGCTTGGCTTTTCGGAAAAGCTGGAGATGGTTTCTATGGTGAACTTGATTCCCTTCCTTCTGAGAGAGATACTTCTCGGGGAAATTGAATGCCTGGTTGGAGTTTGTGCTACTTCGAAGTCTTCAATGACATTGACTGTTGACAAGTGCGAAGATCGAGATGGTCAGTCTCAATCTCACATGTATCAATAGCAACAACATCATCGGGTTTGTTGATGATAGCATCATTTAATAGTTGAAAGAGTAAGGACGACCAATCCTACCCTTACACTCTATTTAAACGATAACACCATCGAGGGAATTAGTTAAGCTTAAACTAGCGTCTTATTGTCTTTGTCACTACTTAATCTTGGTTAAGATAGCAATTGAACACATATATGCATAGATAGCTATATATATATGCATCCCATTCGCCTAACTTAGACACTTGACTATACATATCGGTTACTCGCTTGGTGAGTAAACCACAGGAGTTGTGACTCCAAACTCCAAGGCCGAGGAAAAACTGCTCTGATACCATAAATGTGACGTCCTCACTTTAATTAGTTAATTTTTAGGTTTTAATAAAATTGGTGATTTAAAATTTCTTTTTTTTTAAAACTTAAATACTTGTAAAAATCCTTAGGAAGAATCCGACAGAGTTTCCTCTGTTTATCGGACTTTCCAAAGTTTTCTTCTTTTAAACCTGTCAAACCAAAATTATTTAAAAACATAAAACACAAAAATATTACAAACAACTTAAATGATCCTACGCCCGATTAGAACTAGTTTCAGGGCATAAAACTATTACATATTCAGTTTTACAAAATAACAGTCCACTCAAAACAAAATATATATATATATATCCCACGTAGTGGAACATAAATCTACTCGGCCATGACCCATGTAAACTCCGCTTCTGTACCTGTAAAAGTATAGCAAGAAGGGTAGCATTACACAGGACTTAGGAAGATAAATTCTAAAAGAAGACATAGCAAATAACTAAGCCTACACTATTCTGAATCTTCCTTATTCATAAATTTTCATATATATAATTAAGTTCTTCTAATTTTTCTCTTATTTTTACATTCTTTTAATATACATTTCTTCACTTATTTTTTTATTCCATTAATATACATTTATTCATAAAGCTTGCATATAATTTATTTCTTCTAATTCTTTTAATCTTTGGTTTTCCTTTCTTTCTTTCATTATTATTAGCATACTTATACATGAAGATTCATGTGCTTGCTTTCTTTTAATTCCATTCTTTATTTCATTTTACAGTATTCATTATGTAGTCCAACCTCAGCTAGCCGTACGTTACTGAGCGCCGACTAATTCTTTTAATGCCGATACGCCTCGTCAGGATCGCATCGGACTTTTATCTTGTCTTTTGCTTTACTAGCAAAATAATAATTCCATTAGGTATTCTTGCTTGCACATTGGTTAGGATGGTATCTTCACCCAATAGGACTTCTTCTCACTCAGGACTTCTTGACCCATAAGACCTTTCCCTCGTTAGGGCTTTTTCTTTATTTTCTTTTCTTCACTCACTTTCATATATTCTCAATTGTTCATGATTCATGCTTATATTTGGTGCTGCAGCTATTAATCATCGCGTAGGATCCACGTAACCTAACGAGCCTTTGATCTTATGGGGATTTTTCCTGAGCGAGCTTTGTACCTATTGGGGCTAATTCGGGCCTACTTTGCTAGTAGGACCCTGTCCTAACCGTGTGCACCTAATGGGTGTGGATCCCAATACGCGATTAATAGCTGCAGACCCTATTACTTTTCTTTTACTTTACATTACATTTCCATTTCAGAAATAACACATATACATGATTTGTATTATAGCATTTCGTTTATGTTTGTATCTTATCTTTGATCTGTATTTTCATTTATGTCTTATCGTGTGACTTGTTATCATTTTCTTCATCTTCACTTAAAGGTGTTAGCATACAAAACTAACATTCACAACATTCGCACATTCACAATCATTTTCCCAATATAAACCCCTTACCCCTTCCTTATCTTTTCGATTAATTAATTGATTACTATTCTTGTTTAACTATATTTATTAATTTCCCACACATACCCAATATTCTGATTCTTTCATTAGCTTGTGATACCTCTAATCTTACTAAGTCCTAGGTTCATTTTTAAGACCCATTATCTCACATATAAGCATTCAAGCATAACAACACAATTCACTTACACATAGCATTACAAACAATTTGGCGGGTTTATTTTATTTATTCACCTACTCGATTTATTACCTTTATTTCCCTATAGTTTCCTCATTCATTATCCGTTCATTTAACATTTCCATACTAAATTCACACATTACAAACATCATCATATACTACATATATTCGCAATTTATCTAATGAGTTCATTTCCTTTATTCCTAAGCTTTGTTTATTGTCTATTGCAATTACCCTATTGTATATTATTATAACTAATCTTTTCTATTCTCAGCTACCACTATAACATCCTAGAATTTACTCTCTAAGTAAAGGTAATGTGAACAACCCTTCTTACCTCTTTGAAGAGCAAGAACCAAAAATGGGGTTTTGAGGGAGCATCCTCACCAAGCTCTAATCCATGCCTCTTAGCTTCCTATTCCTTGCCCTTAATCACTTCCTAATCTTCCTTGCATGATTAGAAGACCCTATGCCATCGATTACACAAATTGGGGTTTGATAGGGAATTGGAATTTCATGAGAAAGAGGAAGTAATATGTGTTTTTGGAGATGGAAAATTCATGAGGAATTGATTTGGAAGTGATTTGTGGCACTAATTTTTGATAACTTTGAATGATTATGGGGATTGGAAGGATTTAGGGTTTTGAATTGGGAATTGGGGATTTGAGGGATTGAGAATGAAATTGGGGTTTTTGTTGATAGAAAATCATGGGGATTTGATGGGGAATGACTATGGGATGTTAATTTGATTTGATTTGGTGCTATTTTAACATTGGAGAAGGATTGGGGATGAAAACCCTAGAGAGAAGCCGGAGAAAAGAAGAGTGAGAAAGTGATATTTGGGGTTAAAATGACCCCAACTCGTGTTTTTATTTTTTGCTGATATGATAAAAACACTCAAGTCTTTTCCCAATCACTCGAGTGAATTCATGAAAAATACTCGAGTCTTTTCTAAAAGACTCGAGTGAATCTGAGGGCTTTGCCTTTCCCTGATTCAGGATCTGTAAAACACTCGAGTCTTTTCACAAAGACTCGAGTAGAGGCTAAGAACACTCGAGTCTTTTCTAAAAGACTCCAGTCTTTTCCAAAACACTCGAGTCTTTTCCAAAAGACTCTAGTGTTTTGCCCAGTACCCCATTTATTCATTTTCCTATTTTCCTCCTATTTTCTTCCTGCTTCAATTCGAGATAACTTCTTCGTTCACCGTCGGATCTTACTCAAATTTGACGAGTAACTTCCTAAAAATCATACCTTCATATCCAACGGTGGAAATTGTGTTTTGAGTCCTAAATCTTTTATTTTGAATTTCCTAACGTCGGGTGTTTATAACACCAAAAAATCGATTTTTAACACTCGTTTGGGTCTTCTTTAAATTTGCTTCTCGATGCCAATGCTCCTAGACTCCTATATGGCACTCAAAGTACTCCTAACCATCATTTTAAATCCCTTCTATGATAATCCTCACTTCCAAATCTTACTATTATTCTAATTATTATTAGAATAAAAATTCGGGATGTTACACTTGGCTCTCCCCCTTTGATCTTTTCTCCATAAAAAACCTCTACAAAGCTTTTCTATTTCCCTGATAACAGTCTTAGGGATTATGAATGTGGTTGCCCAGTACACATGCATGGACATTAGCACAGACTGAATAAGTTGTGCTTTCCCTTGAAAGGATAGGTTCCTTGTTGCCCACATGTTTATTCTTTTTGTCACTCTCTCAACTAAGTATCTACATGTGTCCACATTCCATTTCTTGGCTGCAAGAGGGAGCCCCAAGTATGTGAAAGGGAATGAACCCCTTCTAAAACCAGTCATATTCACAAGCCTCTGTTCCAAGTCACCACTCACCCCAGCCAGAAAGATTTGAGATTTGTTGTAGTTAGGCAGCAATCCAGACTCTAATGAAAACTCCTTAAAAGCATCAACCAGAGTGCCTACACTTTTTTCTGTTGCCTTGCTAAATACATCAAGTCATCAACAAAGGCTAGATTAACCAAACCAACCCTTTTGCACATTGGATGAAAATAGAACTCCTTCTTCTTGGTTGAAGCTAGCATTTTCCTGGTTAGCATTTCCATAACTATAACAAATAAGAGAGGGGACAATGGGTCCCCTTGTCTTAATCCCCTTGAGCTTGTGAATCTATTGTGCACATTCCCATTAATCACCAGTTTATAGGACACAGTTTTAACACACATCATGACCCAGTGAATGAATTTTTCTGGAAATTTTAAAGCCACCAAGCTTGCTTGTAGGAATTCCCAGCTGACACTGTCATAGGCTTTCTTCAAGTCTATTTTCATTAGGCTCCTAGGAGACACATTTTTCCTTCTATACAACCTCAACAGATCCTGAGTTATAAGCACATTATGCAAAATTGATCTGTCCTTAATAAAGGCAGCTTGATTATCATGAATCAATTCAGGCAGGCATGCTTGTAATCTATTACAAAGTAACTTGGAAATAGCTTTATAAATCACATTGCAGCAAGCTATTGGCCTAAAGTCACTTACCAAATTAGGGCACTCCACCTTAGGAATAAGGACAAGTAAGGTTTGATTAGCCCCCTTTAGCATCCTTCCATTGTTAAAGAAATCCTGAACAGCCTCCACCACATTTGCACTGATAATAGGCCAAGCAGCTTTATAGAAAGCAGCCCCATAACCGTCAGGCCCAGGGGCCTTATCATCACCAATTTGGAAAACACAGAGCTTAATCTCATCAGCCTCAACTGGCCTCAACAGACTTAATTGTTGTCTAGGGTTTAAAACCTTCCCTTGCTGGATATCAATGTCAGGAATACAACAATCTCTATTCTCACCTTTCAGTAATTCCTTATAGAATACTTCAAAAGCATTCACAATTTCATCCTGTTGTGTAAGCACTCTACCATTACTATCTTGGACATTTAAATCCTGTTTTTGTACCTTCTCTGCCTTATACTTTGATGAAAGAAACTAGTGTTCAAATCCCCTTCACAAAGCCAGTCCTGTTTAGCTTTCTGCTTTAGGAACATAAAAGCTGCCTGATATACTTCTGCATGCTCTTTCCTAGCTTCCCTCTCCAGCTTCTGAATGTGGATATTCAAAGGATCCAGTTGAAGCATATCCTGAATTGAATCTAGCTTCTGTCTAGCCTGAATTTCTCTGATGTCTATATCCCTGAACTTCCTGTTATTTAGGTCTTTCAAGCCATCTCTGATGTTATCCAAGTTTCTCATTAGTCTGAACATAGCAAAATGATCATCTTCTTGCCTCCACAAGCTGTTAACAGTAGTTAGAAACTCACTGTCTAGGGTCAAATGATTGAGAAATTTGAAGGAGTGACCCCTTCTACTTGTATTATTGTTCCAATGAATTACCATGGGGCTGTGGTCAGAGACACCACAATTCATGAACTCTGTACAAACCTCAGGCCAATAGGCACACCACTCTGCATTAACAAGAGTTCTATCCAGCTTGCTTGTAATTGCATCCCCTCCTTCTTGTTTATTTGTCCAAGTGTAGAAACAGCCATAACTATGCATGTCCTCCAGTTGGCAATGATAGACCATATCCTTGAAATCCTGCATCTGATGCACCTCCAAGGGATTACCCCCAATCTTATCCTGTTGATTAAGACAACAATTAAAGTCTCCCATAAGAGCCCATTTCCCATGCATATCATTCCCTATTTGTTTCAAGTCCTGCCAGAGCCTTCCTCTTCTTTCACTATCATTGTGAGCATAGACAAATGTAGTGTAGAAAACAGTTTGATCAGGGATATAAAGAACCTCACAATGAACAAGTTAGCTAGTATGCTTTTCCACTTCCACCAAAAACATGTCCTTTTTCCAAATCACCCATATTCTACCAATTGGATGGTCCTCTAAATTAATAAAGGAACCCCAGTCATCAAACAACTTATGTTTCACCACATCAAAAGAATTTGCTCGGAGCTCATTTTCAAGCAAAGCTAAAATACCTATATTACATTTATTAATGAGCCTTTTAACCTCTTTTTGCTTCAGGGGCTGGTTAATTCCCCTTGTATTCTATGCTCCTATACTATCCATTAAGGATTGGGGCAGAGCTTTCCCCTTTGTATAACCTCACCTGAGCCTTCCTTCTGGTCATGACAGGAGTCCACACCCCTTCTTTTTGATCCCCAACTTCTGCCTCATTCTGTTTGCTTGTTCCATTTTCTATTTGAGAGTCCTTCACCACAGAAACTGAACCTTCCTCACATTGAGCTTCTAAGACTTCCTTCACCACTTTGGAGGCTGATTCAATATTTTCCACTGGAACTATGCCCTCTTCTATGTCTTTGTTAAGCTTTAGAGCCTCATCCACCTTCTCAATGTCCTCTCTTGAAGGTTTTCTTTTTTCAATCCAGACCTTCTTTGTTTGCTTCCTGCAGGATTTACTATCATGCCCATACATATAACATGATGCACATAGGACCGGTTTCCATTCATAGTCAATTTTTTGTGCTAAGATGTTTTCCTTCTCATCTTCAAAAAAAAACCTCCTCTGGGAGAATAGAGGGGTTAACCTCCACTAGTACCCTTGCATAGCTAATACGGTTTCGTTCTTTTGTAACATTATCTACCATAATTGGGGTTCCCATAAGGCTTGCTATTTTACTCAGGGCAGGCACTCCCCAAACTTGAGATTCAAGTTTGGCAACTGTATCCAAACAGGTACAGTTGTTAGAAAGCTCTTGTTGACAGGTTTCCCTGTCCATGGTGCTATGATTAGTGGTTTTCTATCAAAGTGATAGATCCCTACATCAAGCACAGCAGTCACTGCCTCTGCAGTGTTAAATCTTACCACCATCGTGCCATCCCCATTCATAAGCACCTTGTCAATCCCATGATGGCCCCAAATCTTCCGAATGTATCCATTAAGCACAACATATGGGGGTCTGGCACCAAGCACATAACAAACTATTGCCTGTTTCCAATACTGCTCCTCACTTTCAATATCTGTTACAGTGATTTTACCCACCGCAACACCATCCTTTATTTCTGGTTTAACAAAATTTAATTTGTCTCCTGCATTTCGTAGTTTTGTGATTTTACCCACCACAACTCTAATTTAATTTGCATCCCAAACTGATGGTACTCTAACAGTTTCTTCATTCTCATTGTTTACAGGATTACCAGGAGGGTCTACATGATGCTGATCTTCCTTATTGTCTTCAGCAGATGCCTTTCCTTTGATCTTGGCATGGAGTTCATCAAGTTTTTCCAATAAGGACGCCGCTTTCTTGGGGCTCAAGGCTTCAATGTCATCTAGGTCTTCATCATCAAGGTGTTCAAGGTCGAGGCTTTTTGGCTTATTGGTTGGTGTAGAGAGGTGTGTGGAGGGGGACTTGGGGGGGCGCCCCTTCTTTCTAGCCATGACAGCTAGCTGCGACGGTGGCAACCACCGCGAGACAAGAGAAGGCTACCAAAGAGAAAAACCCTAGCAGAGGAAATCAAACCCAAGTCAAACCCTAAGATTTTTTATACTTGCTATTAAAAAGGTTTTTGAAGAAAGAGTAATTAAATTATTAATTTTTGAATTTTATCAGTATGTAACCGGTTAGAAGGGCTGTGTAACCGGTTACACGATGAACTCAGAAATTGGGATTAGTGCGTTTGATGAGTAATCACCCAATTAACCCAGAAATTGCCACGATTTCTTCCTTCCTTGAGTGGAGATAGACGTGTCGCCTTGCATGTTACTCCAATTCGTCTATAAAAGGCTGAATTGCTGAAGGATTTAGGGTTGATTCTCTGAATTTAGGGTTGAAGCTTTGTTTAGGGTTTGTAAGTTCGTCTCTGAAATTATCCTTCATTTCTGAGAGTTAGAACATGAGTGATACACTGTTACAAAGCTCACATCAAGGGCTTTGTATTGATATAAAGATTGTGAGTTGAGAGTCCCTGAATCAAGAGAACGAAGCTTTCAAAGTAAAGGTGTTGGAGCTGTCAACACTGATTCTAAGTTTCTGGAGCTTGCTTTGGACTTCGATTTGGGTAAGCACATGCACTTTTTGAGTCTCAAATATGTTCAAATCTGTAGTGCATGTTACATAGATTGAGTTTTGATGGTTTTCCCCAATTCGTTTGTCCAATTCATGTGTCAAATCTTGTAGTTTTTGGACCCTGTCAAACCTGTTGTGGACTGAAAATGGAGATTGTGGATTCTGGGGAGATCTGGCAAATTCCAGTGATTAGATTCATCAAGCACGAACCTAAGGTAAGGGGGAAGCTTACTATTTGCTAGAATGAGAATAAATTGTGGTAGAATATAGGATGAGTCACCAAGAGACTCAAAGGGCATAAGTTGAAATGGTTAAGTGGCTTGGAGGCCAATCTGAGCTCAATTATTGTTATGAGCAATGTTATTGAGATGCATGCAAGCTATATTGATGTTGGATTCATGACTTATTTGGATATTATGTGAATTGATGCATTAAGTTGTGAAATATGTGCAATTATGTGCAATTTGAGTATCCAAATTGAATGCATGCAAGATAGATATGTTTCTGTGTTTAAACATATTTATTTAAGGTATATGTACTCTGTTAAAGGTTGAAATTTGGTTAGATTTGAGTAGTGAAGAGAATGGTTTGTTAAAACTCATGTCTTAGTGTCAGACTGCATAATCTAACCGGTTACTCGATATTCGTAACCGGTTAGACACTGTTAAAATGCAAAAGAAAATAAGTTTACAAAATCAGTGTTGTGGTCTTATAAATTCTACTCAAATCTAGGCCTTAATTTCATGGAAAACAATCTGAAAATAAGTTGATTTCATGGTTATAGATCAGATTGCAGTTAAAGAGTTAATACCTTAAGGTAATGAGATAATTTCAAGAGGAAATTATGCATAAATGAAAATGGATTATGACTTAGATCTTTTGAATGATATTATGTGTTGAACTTGAGGTATTCTGTTATGCTAAGACCTTGTTATTGGATTGAGTAGAGAATTGAAGAAAAGATTCTTGGAAAATCAGTGGTTTTATATTCAGGTCTGTAATTCTAACCGGTTAGGTGATGATGTAACCGGTTAGTACCTGAAACTTAAAAATAAAAGTTAAGTTTTTTTGAATAAGGGTTGTTAACACCAATGATTATATTCTCTCAATCCAGGTCTATGAGCATATGTTAAATTCAAATTCAAAGGTGAATTTTATGAGTAAAGTCATACCTCAAGATATCATTCAGAAGTTGTGTTTTTTTTTCTAAGTCATAATAATGGAATTAATGGGAACATGACCCTGTACTCTAGGAGTACCAAACTGATGCAACCTACTTGATGACACATTCTGGGAATGTGGCCATTGTCTGGGACATGGTTTCTTGGATACGTTCTGGGAACGTGATGCACACTCCGGGAGTGGTGCTTGATTATATTCCAAGTATGGTTTGCGATACGTTCTAGGAACGTATGTTAGTGTTCTGGGAACACATTGGTATAGTAATAGAATTAAAGATAAAACCAACCTTGATGATTGTGCATTCATGCATATAGAATGGAAGATGGGTTGGTAGGAACGTTTATCATATTCTGGGAATATGAGGAGGGTACTCCGGGAGTACCAAATTATAACCTACTTCATGACACATTATAGATATGTGGCCAGTGTCTGGGACCTGGTTTTATACGTTCTGGGAACGTATGTTAGTGTTCTGGGAACACATTGAGATGCAACCTACTTGATGACACATTATAGATATGTGGCCAGTGTCCGGGACCTGGTTTTTATGCGTTCTGGGAACGTATGCGTTCTGGGAACGTGATGCACACTCTGGGAGTGATGCTTATTATTCCAAGTACGGTTTGCTACACGTTCTGGGAACGTGGTGCACACTCTGGGAGTGATGCTTATTACGTTCTGCATTACGTTCTGCATTACGTTCTGGAAACGAATGTCGGTGTTCCGGGAACACAAGGATTTATTGGATGGACATCCAAGATGGACTTTAGAGGCCTCAGTTGTGGAAGGAAATCATGCATCATGCCACCTGCATTGAAAGAATTATTATGATTAACCGGGTGTGCTCATATGATTATGCATCATGATTTGCTACATGTTGACTTGTGGATGTTAGTTTTATTCCCATTTGATTATGCGAATATGTATAGCTAACCCCCATGCCCTTATTAGGCATTGATCGTGCATCTAGCTTGCACAAGAATCAATAAAGGAAGGTGTCCCTTAGGTGCATGCAGAGTGCAGAAAGTGTGGGTTGGGAACCCGTTGTGCAGATATCGAGGATCCGACCAAAAGGATGTTTGGACAAAGGACCAGTGACCAGCTCTATAACAATTCTATTTTTAATAAAATTTATATGATACATATTTTGGAAAGAGGTATCATAAGAGGAATTCAGTTTCATAATAATACTTATTTGGTATTAATGGGCTTGTTACACTTGATATATTTTGGGAATGTAATATGATGATTACACTATGTTTCCGCAAACTCTGATTTTACTAGTCACTTTCGTCATTAATCAAGTGTTTGCAAAAATAAATTTTCAAGGGAAGGGATAATTCTTATTTTCAAATCTTTTTCCAACAATAACAAGTCCAAGTAATCATAAACTTATTACTTTTCTTATAAAGTAAGATGATATACAAGGAGTGTTACAATACCAATTGTACCAATTGTAGGACTTTCTCTTTGATAATTGAAGAAGCAAATAAAGAATAACACTTGTAAGCCCTTTTGCTCTTCAATCATACCTACAAAACAATCATGCTTTGCTTTTTGGTATCCAAATAGTCTTGGATCCATTTTTGTTAGTTAAGTGATTTTCACCCTTCTTAACCCAAACAAAATTTCCTTTAGGTATACCATGCACTTTAACATAACACACATTTGAAGTATGTCCATGAGTACTACAATAGAAACATGTTGGTGTATAGGAAAAATCAATCTTAGAAAAATCAACACAATTTCTATGAGACTTACTTTTAGCATTAGTATAACCCAAACCAAACTTGTTTGAATTTTCTCTTTGAAAATTTAACAATGTGCGCAATTTAATATCACCACTTGTGAAACTTACAAGCTTATTTTTCAAAATAGCATTTTCATCTATAAGTAACATGCAACTCTCACAATCAACCACAACATTCAATCTACTAGCACAATCACAAGAAGAACTAGCATATATGAGATCAAGAGTTTCGTTTTGAAGATTAAGCTCATCAACTTGTTTTTGAAGTTCTAAAATCTCTTGTTGATGTTTCAAAATGAGCTTCTTCCTTTCTAAATTTTTCAAAACTAGTTTCTTAAGTTCTTCATGCATTTCTTCATAAGAATTATATAAAGTTTCATATTTAGAAGAAATTTCGGATTTAGTATCACTTACATCGCTTTCCTCGCTTTGTTCATTTGATTCATCACTTGAGCTTTCTTCTTCATCTACTTGAACTAGCAAGTTAAGAGTAGCGATTTCTTCATCATCCGAAGAACTACTTGATGTGCTTTCCTTTTCTTCTTCATCGCAAACAATGTATGCCTTTTTGTGCTTTGGATGTTTCTTCTCATTCTCCATCTTTTTGAGATACTTTGAACATGAGTATTTGAGATGACCGGATTTTCTTCATTCATGGCAAACTACTCCTTCTTATGTTGTCTTGGTCTTGTAGTGTGGGGAATTCTTCTCTTTCTTTTTGTCTTTGTTCAACCTTTCTTTTCTCCTTAGATGCTTGATAAACTTTCTCAATAGAAGTTTCATAGACTCTTCATCAATGTCCGAATCTTCACTATTGGAACTCTCTTCCTTTTTATATGAACTTCTAGCTTTAAGAGCAATTCCTTTTCTTTCTTTGTTCTTTTCCGACTCTTCATGCATATGCAAACGCCCAAGTTCCATTTCATGTTCTTGAAGCTTTCCGAAAAGTGTTGCTAAGTCCATGATATACAAGTCCTTTGATTCAACAATTGCGGTAACCTTAGGTTGCCATTCCCTGCTTAGACATCTTAAAACT
The DNA here is from genome assembly GCA_037953625.1 of Crotalaria pallida. NCBI lineage: Eukaryota > Viridiplantae > Streptophyta > Magnoliopsida > Fabales > Fabaceae > Crotalaria > Crotalaria pallida. The sequence goes on along the minus strand of CM075649.1, from coordinate 46,627,091 downwards.
TTGTTAACAACTTCACAATTCATAAAAGTCTTTCCAAGAGCAATGAGATGATTAATAATATGAGTAAAACGTTTTTGCATATCACATATAGATTCATTAGGCAACATACGAAACAATTCATATTCATACATCAAAGAATTTAATCTAGCACGCCTAACTTCACTAGTGCCTTCATGTGTGACTTACAAGGTGTCCCACATTTCTTTGACATTACGACATTGGGAGACTCTAAAGAACTCATTATAAGATAGAGACAAGGTGATGATATTCTTAGCTTTTAAATCATATTGAATTTTCTTTTTATCATCATCGATCCACTTATCTTTGGGAACATGTTGAGATGCACCATCTACTTGTTTTGAGGGAATGTGAGGACCATTCTCAATGGCTTCCCAAATGTTCATACCTATAGCTTCTATAAAGATTCTCATTCTAACTTTCCAATAGGTATAACCCTCTCCACCAAACATAGGAGGGCGGTTTATTGAAGCACCTTCACCACCAAAGGGATTCGTAGAACCCATAGTAGTTTCCTCATGGATCTTTACGAAAAAGCTCTATGCTCGTGTCTTTCGACCGAGCTCTGATACCAATTGTAAAAACTACAATCGGTGGGTGAATTAACTAAGGAACACTAGGAGAACACCTAGAAGGGGGGGTTGAATAGGTGTTTAAGAAACCTTGAAAGATTTTCAAATAAAACAAATCGAAAAAATTAAAACGAATGATTTTTACAAAATTTGAACCTCTTAATCGATTAAGCCTGCAATTAATCGATTAACATCTGACAGCCTTCAAATGGTTAATCGATTAATGATGTTGTTGATCGATTAAATGCTACAGAGATCAGAAAATCACTTTTCAATCAATTACGAAAATCAATCAATAAACACAAAAGATCAGAGATAAAGCGGAATTGATTAACACCAATATTTTTATTGATTACCTAGGTTATGAAAATGATTTTCCCCAATTCAATTTCCACAATTAAAACCTAATTCATTCAATTATGGAAAAATCAATCTTTTCTTGGTTTTCACTCAAGAACGATATGAAATGACAAATATTAAAGAGTTAATGAAATAGAGATATTGCACAGTGATTTTATCCTGGTTCACACACAACCACCGTGAGCTACATCCAGTCCCCTCTTCAACAAAGAGAGATTTCACTAAAGGAATTAGAATTCTCAAATTACAAGTAATCCACCTCTCAAGACTCCCTTCTTGATAGCCTCCAAGAGATACCTCACTCTTGTCTTGCAATCCTATTGAAATCTAATCTAACCTCTTCCCTTGCTTGTTGATAACCCCACAACAAGTCTTCCACTTGCTTGTTGATCCCTGTAACATCCTCAAATTTACTAAGTATTTAGATGCATTAGCAAATAGAATTGCCCTAAGTGTCGTAGTATTATTAAGTATCGATTCCGTTTAGAAACGATAATGGGAATTAGAATTAGTGTGTGTCAAAGTGTTTAGGGAGTGGCCTTTAGCTTAGAGTGGGTTTGTGAGAAGTAGAAATAAGTTAGAATAGGTTTAGAGTAAAGAGAAAGGAATGTGTTAGGTTAAGATTGTGGTTTAGAAATGTTATTTAAGGATAAGGAGCATAGAACTTTAGGAAATTAAGAATAAAAGATCCATAGCTCTACACCCGAATTCCACCGTTGGATGTTAAGATAAGTGTCTTAGGAAGCTTGCCTCAAAATTTGAGAAAGATCCGACGATTAACGAAAAAGTTACGGTACTTTGAAGTTCAAAGGAATAGTGGGCTGAACAGGTTAATCGATTAACACATGAGTTAATCGATTAAGGCCGAAGGGTGCAGATGAATTAATCGATTAATCTTGAGGTTAATCGATTAAGGCCGAAAGATACTCACGAGTTAATCGATTAACAGCATCTGTTAATCGATTAACAGACGCTGAAACAGCCTTATAAACATGTTTTTGACTCATTTTCTCAGAATTTTCCTCTCTCCTCACTCACGAACTCTCTCCCTCTTTCTCTTAGGGCTTTGATTCTTCAAAGCCACCACCCAATAGATCAACAAATCAAACCCCCAAATCAATTTCCTAACACTCCTTCATGTATTTCCCTCTCTCAATTTCCAATTTCTCCTCTTTCTCACAAAACCCCCAAATTAACCCTAAGCCCCAAAGTGTGTAATTGGTCAAGTGGAGCCTCCAATCGGTTCAAGGAGCTTGAGGAGCCATAGGAATCAAGAGAGGAAGCACATAGGATCTTGTATTGGAGTGGGTGTTGGTGCTCCCTCAACTTCTCTCTTTCTCCTCTTCCCTCCAAGAGGTAAGGGGTGTACTTTGGTCTAGTATTAGAGGAAGGGTTTATTAATAGTAATAGAGTTATAATTGGGTATATTATTGATTGGTTAGGTTGATGGGTAGGAGGGTAGAGTATAGTTAGGAACCCTAAGTTTTTGTGATATGATATTAATGTATGTTTATATTAATTGATTTTATAAATTGTAAAGTAGGAAGTGAAGAACCCTAGGAAGATGATTTAAATTACAGTCCCTGAGACATACCTGAGTATGCCGACTGATTGTTGATCGATATTGTTTGTATTAATATTATTAAAGTGTATATAAGTAAATTGTAAATGACATTCATATAGTTATGCATTAAATAAGGCCAAGTATTTCTCAATTGAATTTAAACCAATGAAATGACATTTTCTAAAGAACAAAGAGGGTCATAAATTCAATTGAGAAACACTTGAGATATTTGATCATGCATGGTGTAAAGGTGGACGTCAGGAGTAGGGGAAAAACATACGTTGCTTCGCGATTGATGAGGACAAGAGTAAATGTTAGGAATTATTATGGAGAACTTTGATCCTGCAAAGGATACGGGTTTGCTTCTCATATTGGGGGTTGGTTCTATGCAAACCATAATAATTCTATTTACTTTGGTTTCTTTGGACCAGTCGAGGGTGATTTCTGCAAAAGCCCGATTTGGACAAATCAACCCAAATCGCATGAGGAACCTTCCTAAGTGGAGGTGAAGTGTTGTGCAAGCGGGTGAGCGAGGGACCTTCCTAAGTGGAGGTGAAGCACCCAACTAGAGGTTGAGAAATGCTTACTCCTGGTCGGTTTTTCCCCAGAGTGGAGGGAGGGTTGTGAGGTGGTTGTGTTATTATTGATATGGAAAAGGGAAAGTGTATAGGTACATTGTGTGAGGAACCCTCCTGCGGGGAGAATGTGAAGCACAATGTACCCAATAGTGTAAAAGTGTTAAAAGTTAAAGTGTTAAAAGTGTATAGGTACATTGTGTGAGGAACCCTCCTGCGGGGAGAATGTGAAGCACAATGTACCCAATCGTTAAAAGTGTAAAAGTGTTAAAAGTAAAGTGAAAAGTGTGCAAGTGAAAGGGAAAGTGTGAATGCATTATGAAGGTGTTTTAATTCGTCGAATCCAATAAAAAAGTGTAAAAGTGTTTGAAAGGAAGTAAAGTGTTCAATGTTGTATTCGAGAATTAATCCACCTAAGTGTGACGTTAGCAAGGCATAACCATGTGATTGCGCATTAATGCATGATATTAAAGATATAAATATGCGATATAGTTAAACTGGATAGTATTATGATGTTGTACTTGATAAGTGAATTGTGATTTGCTTAATTTGTTATTGTTTGTGTTTGGATATACCTATTTATGATCTATTACTGTTTTTAAGCGTTTTCTTTGATCTAGATTTCAAAGTACTCACCCTTACAGTGGACATATTAGGTACACCAAGGAGACAGGCACGAAAGGATCAAGGCCGAGAACGGTATACTCATAGTAGAGAGTATATTGGTATAAGTGACCCAAGGGTCACGAGGTTGAGCAACCATTCATAGGTTATATTGTAATAAGTAGATTTTGTAAATATAATTGTAATTTAATGATTTTATTTTGTTTAAGCGTTTTGTATATTGAACAGTTAGATGTACATTTTTATTTTGAATTGAAAGTTTTATTTTACTCGATTTGCAAACTGTTCTGGACTGACAGGTTTAATTCTATTCGGGAAAAGTCCAATTTTTAAAGGAAACTCTGTCAAAATTTTTATAAACCCTGAATATTTTCACAAATAAATATCAAATTAAGTATTTTCTTAAAGTATAAAAATGTAGGATCTTACAGTTGGTATCAGAGCAATGGTTGCAATCCTCGGCCCGGAGTATGGATTCTCCTACTCCCAATGAGTTACTCCACATGAGAGTAACTAATAGGTAGTTGAATAAGTAGTGCACTCTAGTGTTTCTTGCATGCATGCATCTTAAACAGGAATGCGTATAATTTAGTAGGGTGAGTTATAGTTTAATATTCATAGGAGTATATCTTCAATTTAAAGTGGGCTAACCAAATTTTTCAAAGTATAACCTTGTTGTATTTAGAAATGGACAGAGAGTAGAGACTAAGGGAAAGGAAAACTCCCAACGGGACAGAGCATGAAATTGCTACCCCAACAGGAAGGACTGACTCTTAGTTTTTAATCAATTGTGTCTATTTTAAATATGACAAGGAATTGAGATTTCACTTTAAGACGAAATTTCAAAGCCTCCTTTCGAATCGAAGACGAGTCATTCTTTATTTGATTGGAACTCAAGTAGCACGAAAACAATTTTGTCTCCAATGCAATATAGAATCGAGACAGATCCCTCGCATTTTGTATTCATTGACAGAGGAAATCGTTAAGTCCTTGAACCCAACCAAATAATTGTTGGATTTATTTTCTAAGTTTAAGAATAGGGTCGGTACTAGAAATTGTCTAGTTTATACACTTCGAGCATTCTTCATCAGAGTGCGCAGCGGAAGTGAATAGGTGTTAACCCATTGTAGTTGCCTTTAACTATTATTACTAAGTGTAGTCTTAGTAGAACCTAATTGCCCTCTACATTTCCACATTATGTTTTGGTGATAAATATACTCCGATTTTTAAGGTATGAAAATGCTTTTGCAACAAAATTCTTCTAAGACTCTATTTTTGAAAAGCATTAGTACTACGATTTGAAATGAATGTCAAGTACAGTAATGTTTTGATATTTTTCAAAGAATGGAATTGATTCAAACTTTGATAATTGATTGAATGTCGTAACACTGATTTTTAAGAAAATTTTATTCACAATGAGAATTCCTAACTAATTGAATGATAGTGTAATTTACTTTTATGTTACACCAATTTTCAATTGAGAGGAATTCAATGAAAGCGACATAAGTCAATTCGAACCTACAAACTAAAATAAAAGGAAAGGCATTCACTAGAATTTGGAAAGGTGAATGACGTTAAACTTTTGACCGTAAATCTGTTCCTTTTATTTGAGTTTGATGACTATAGAGGATTCTTATTTTCTTTGTCAAAGGAATCCTCAAGCTTCAGAATCAATTTCAAATGGATGTAAAATGATTTTGAAAACTTATATGAATGATTTGAATTTGTAAGTGCTTGACATGTCTTTTCCTAAACAATAATTTTGTTTAAGTTTTAAATGAAAAGAATTTACAAAGGTATAAAATGTTTTCTTCATTTGAAAGAAAACGCAAATTCTCGAAAACTCTTTTATCACCAAGTACCAAACCTTTTACACCGAAATTGGTACTTTATTATTTCCCTTGTAATGTGGAAGTGGAAAATGTGAATCGAAGGTAGTGAGGTAAGTTAAAGGTAATGTAGTTACCCTAGAACCAAAGTCTAGTTTAGAACCAAACTAGAGTAATGGATGTTGATTCTTCTTCCTTCAAGATCACATAGAACTCCAAGGAAATTTGCTGTATTTAATGAACAAACTGTATTCCGGAAGTGCAAACCATTTTCAAAACTATTATTAACTCTTCCGTAGAATGTAGTTTGTGAATGTTAAAGTCCCGGTCTTAGCATCCATTATAAGAGTCATAGCACCAAGCCTAGTTAGCAACAAGAGATTTTTATCTAGGGCTTAAGGTTAAGTTGTAGTTGTTGATCTTCGAGCTTAAGGAACCAATTAGGACACCTTAACCCTTAGGAAAGATAGTAAGTGTAGTGCTAGTCGAAGTCTTGCATAGTAGGAAATTTCTTTTAGATCGAGTATAGAACCTCAATAGCTTTCCTCGAGTGATAGAAGTTAGGTTCGATTCGTTGAGTCCAAGAATTTAAGCATAGGTGTGTAGGCATATAGATGTGCATATAGGAAGCGGTTTTCAAATGTTTTCGAACGCTGGAATTTTATATATATGTATTTACTATCTTAAACTTATTAGGACTATGTGTTAATTCCAAACGTTTTCATGAACCTTTTCCGATGATTTTGGGTAGTTCCCCAACTTCCAAAATTCTTTCAAGTCTTTTGTTTACTATTTCAAATCGATTTTGACTAAGATTATTTTTCTACCTTCTACTAAAAGTAATTTAAAAAAAAAATAATAATAATAATAATAATAATAAGATACTATATTAGTTTTATTAACCAATTATCAAATCAAATTTTCAGTGTTAAATTGCCTTGTGTTTCCTCACTTGGTAATTTAGAATTTCTATCTTTCTCTAGTATATATATATTTTTCAAAGTAATCTTTTTAGAGAAAACCTTACAAGTGACAACTTGTAATGGAAAACAACTACTTATCTTTTATACCTATGATTAAAATGTGTTTCTCCATCACATGTCTTAAACATATTTCCAATTTTACTATGGATACATATATATAGTATTCAACTATTTAAGTTTCTCAATAAATGTTTACATTTGATTTGGACGGTTGATGCATTTAATTATTCCTTTTCAAAACCTTATTTTCATCCTTACATCCATCAAAATTACCTGTGATCCTAAGGGAGTCTTGCTATTTGCAAACTTTTCAAACCCTTTTCTCCTCCTCAATGCAAAACTCCTTTTGGTGTGTATGAATTATTTTTACTTGATCTTGTGTTGAATTGATTTTTTTTTCTTTTAAGAAATGTACTCTTTAATAAGGTTTAATTTAAATTTAAATGATGTTTCTTTTACTAAATTATTGTTGATTTTTAAAAATGAAAATCTTTATGTATCATAATACTGAGAGGCTTTGTTTTTGTATTTGATTTCCCCTTAACTTATGTTTGAATTTTAATCTTGTGACATTGATTCCTTTTCTTAAATAATAAATGTTTTGTGTTTTGATTGTCTCTATTGGTATCGTGTGTGAGTATGTGTTGTGAAAGTTTGAATGTCTAGATTTTATTGAATAGTGTTAGGTAGTGTTGGATATAGGACTAAGTAGGTCTGTATTGTCAGGTATTGCCCCTAGGCTTCGAACTTTATGTTTTGAACCTTAAGGAACTAAGTGGGACTTAATGGTAAAGGTCTCATAGTAATCAAGTAGACATAGTAATAGAAACTCAACCGGAGTTGTATCCTAAGTGGGGGAGTGAATCCCCAAGATTGTGTCCATTCTGAAGTAGGTTAAGACCTTTCCTTCAACCGAGCATATAGCTCCATATCTCCTTTCTTTGAAGTGAGCCGAATTTCGGGGACGAAATTCATATAAGTGGGGGAGAATTGTAACATCCTCAAATTTACTAAGTATTTAGATGCATTAGCAAATAGAATTGCCCTAAGTGTCGTAGTATTATTAAGTGTCGATTCCGTTTAGAAACGATAATGGGCATTAGAATTAGTGTGTGTCAAAGTGTTTAGGGAGTGGCCTTTAGCTTAGAGTGGGTTTGTGAGAAGTAGAAATAAGTTAGAATAGGTTTAGAGTAAAGAGAAAGGAATGTGTTAGGTTAAGATTGTGGTTTAGAAATGTTATTTAAGGATAAGGAGCATAGAACTTTAGGAAATTAAGAATAAAAGATCCATAGCTCTAAACCCAAATTCCACCGTTGGATGTTAAGATAAGTGTCTTAGGAAGCTTGCCTCAAAATTTGAGAAAGATCCGACGGTTAACGAAAAAGGTACGGTACTTTGAAGTTCAAATGAATAGTGGGCTGAACAGGTTAATCGATTAACACATGAGTTAATCGATTAAGGCCGAAGGGTGCACATGAATTAATCGATTAATCTTGAGGTTAATCGATTAAGGCCGAAAGATACTCACGAGTTAACAGACGCTGAAACAGCCTTATAAACACGTTTTTGACTCATTTTCTCAGAATTTTCCTCTCTCCTCACTCACGAACTCTCTCCCTCTTTCTCTTAGGGCTTTGATTCTTCAAAGCCACCACCCAATAGATCAACAAATCAAACCCCCAAATCAATTTCCTAACACTCCCTCATGTATTTCCCTCTCTCAATTTCCAATTTCTCCTCTTTCTCACAAAACCCCCAAATTAACCCTAAGCCCCAAAGTGTGTAATTGGTCAAGTGGAGCCTCCAATCGGTTCAAGGAGCTTGAGGAGCCATAGGAATCAAGAGAGGAAGCACATAGGATCTTGGATTGGACTGTGTGTTGGTGCACCCTCGACTTCTCTCTTTCTCCTCTTCCCTCCAAGAGGTAAGGGGTGTACTTTGGTCTAGTATTAGAGGAAGGGTTTATTAATAGTAATAGAGTTATAATTGGGTATATTATTGATTGGTTAGGTTGATGAGTAGGAGGGTAGAGTATAGTTAGGAACCCTAAGTTTTAGTGATATGTTATCAATGTATGTTTATATTAATTGATTTTATAAATTGTAAAGTAGGAAGTGAAGAACCCTAGGAAGATGATTTAAATTACAGTCCCTGAGACATACCTGAGTATGTCGACTGATTGTTGATTGATATTGTTTGCATTAATATTATTAAAGTGTATATAAGTAAATTGTAAATGACATTCATATAGTTATGCATTAAATAGGGCCAAGTATTTCTCAATTGAATTTAAACCAATTAAATGACATTTTCTAAAGAACAAAGAGGGTCATAAATTCAATTGAGAAACACTTGAGATATTGGATCATGCATGGTGTAAAGGTGGACGTTAGGAGTAGGGGAAAAACACACGTTGCTTCGCGATTGATGAGGACAAGAGTAAATGTTAGGAATTATTATGGAGAACTTTGATCCTGCAAAGGATACGGGTTTGCTTCCCGTATTGGGGGTTGGTTCTATGCAAACCATAATAATTCTATTTACTTTGGTTTCTTTGGGCCAGTCGAGGGTGATTTCTGCTAAAGCCCGATTTGGACAAATCAACCCAAATCGCATGAGGAACCTTCCTAAGTGGAGGTGAAGTGTTGTGCAAGCGGGTGAGCGAGGGACCTTCCTAAGTGGAGGTGAAGCACCCAACTAGACGTTGAGAAATGCTTACTCCTGGTCGGTTTTTCCCCAGAGTGGAGGGAGGGTTGTGAGGTGGTTGTGTTATTATTGATATGGAAAAGGGAAAGTGTATAGGTACATTGTGTGAGGAACCCTCCTGCGGGGAGAATGTGAAGCACAATGTACCCAATAGTGTAAAAGTGTTAAAAGTTAAAGTGTTAAAAGTGTATAGGTACATTGTGTGAGGAACCCTCCTGCGGGGAGAGTGTGAAGCACAATGTACCCAATCGTTAAAAGTGTAAAAGTGTTAAAAGTAAAGTGAAAAGTGTGCAAGTGAAAGGGAAAGTGTGAATGCATTATGAAGGTGTTTTAATTCGTCGAATCCAATACAAAAGTGTAAAAGTGTTTGAAAGGAAGTAAAGTGTTCAATGTTGTATTCGAGAATTAATCCACCTAAGTGTGGCGTTAGCAAGGCATAACCATGTGATTGCGAATTAATGCATGATATTAAAGATATAAATATGCGATATAGTTAAACTGGATAGTATTATGATGTTGTACTTGATAAGTGAATTGTGATTTGCTTAATTGTTATTGTTTGTGTTTGGATATACCTATTTATGATCTATTACTGTTTTTAAGCGTTTTCCTTGATCTAGATTTCAAAGTACTCACCCTTACAGTGGACATATTAGGTACACCAAGGAGACGGGCACGAAAGGATCAAGGCCGAGAACGGTATACTCATAGTAGAGAGTATATTGGTATAAGTGACCCAAGGGTCACGAGGTTGAGCAACCATTCATAGGTTATATTGTAATAAGTAGATTTTGTAAATATAATTGTAATTTAATGATTTTATTTTGTTTAAGCGTTTTTTATATTGAACAGTTAGATGTACATTTTTATTTTGAATTGAAAGTTTTATTTTACTCGATTTGCAAATTGTTCTGGACTAACAGGTTTAATTCTATTCGGGAAAAGTCCAATTTTTAAAGGAAACTCTGTCAAAAATTTTATAAACCCCGAATATTTTCACAAATAAATATTAAATTAAGTATTTTCTTAAAGTATAAAAATGTAGGATGTTACAATTCCTCACAACAAGACTTCTTCTTCAATTTGCTTGATGAACAACACACCAAGGCTTTCCTTTGTTGTATTTGAGCTTGCCTTCTTGCAATGATTACAACTCAATAGAAAACACAATAACAATCCTATGAATCTCTTTCAAGAACTATGAAAATATCAATGCAAGAGATTCAAAGACTCTTGATCAAAGATGTAAAAACGAAAGCTTTGATCTTTGAGAAAGTGAGAGAGAATGTTGAGAGAAATTAGAATAGTGAGGCTTTTGATCTTTCTAGAAAATGATATGAAAATGAAACTGGTTTGTTCTAATGATTTAAAAAGGTTGGTAAAAGGTTTATATAGAATACCCAAAAGTTAGGAAACTTAAAAACTGATTTTAAGAAGTGAAAAACGTATTTTAAAAACCAGTTCAGAAGATGTTAATCGATTAAGCCATCCCATTAATCGATTAAGACCTGATTCAAATCATGTTAATTGATTAGCATTGCTTGTTAATCGATTAAGACATGTAAAACTAGATTAAAAACTTGTTTTCTCAAAACTAAACTTTTTCTTTCAAACCTTTAAGCCACCTATTGATTTTAGGTTAAGTGAATACTCAAAATATGATATCATCATGCACATGATAGAGATTCACTACCCTCTAATAACTCTACCCAAACTCATCAAACTCTAAGACTCAAAATAAAGATATTAGAAATCAATACACATAATGAATCTTCATGAGCTTTCTCTCTTTTCATCATTGATGTTTGTTGTTGTTTGGTGAGCTTCTCCATAACTTGAGCTTGATCAAAACATTTGTCATTATCAAAACCATCAAAACCATGCATTTGCATAATAGATCGCACAATCTCCACATGCACATGCCTTCTAGATCTAACACTTTTATGCTCTATCCGTTATGTGTATAGTATTGCTTATCCCCATGCCCTTGTAGATGATGTCACGATATCTCGCTTTTATTGAGATCCGCCCACTTCCTAGTGGAGTTTGGATCTGTGAGGATCACCGGGCAGTGTATGAGGGTGAGGTGGAGATAACCTTTTATCACCCTAATCCACTGGTTCGGATCCGTCCTCGTAGATTTAGGATCCCCATCATATATACTATGCATGTACCTCCTTTTTACACTTATCATGGACCACCTCCCACTCGACCAGCTCGCTCGTACCATAGTTTTCGATTTAGACCTACCCGCTCACACCCCTTTTCTACTAGAGTCGTTCAAGAGGAGACTCCTCCATTTGATCCGACGAGTCCTATTAGGGTCACACCTACACCTGACTCTGTACCCAGTGGTAGGGTACCTACCCCGTCGGGTGAGATTGAGGAGGATCCTATCGAGGATGAGAGCGGAGGCGAGCCTGTTGAGCATTCTACTGGGAGTCAATGGAGGGATGATGATCCATAGGTATGTGCATAGGATAGATGATGTGGGTCAGGGATCTGGTGTTTCTGCGGCTGTGGAGGAGTTCTGCTGATGGTTGATGATGACTGCTGCTACTACTACTGGGAGACTACTACTACTACTACTCATGCTACGAGATCAGCTCTGGAGTCTTTTATTTTGATTATGTAGATATTGTATATATTATCTTTTAAGAACTCTATAGTATTGATCTATTTTGATTATGTGTATATTTTACTATGGACTTGTACTGCTGGACTTGGGGATTTACACTATCTGGACTGTAACATCCTGATTTTCTTTAGAATTATATATTTTGAATATTATCAAACTAAATAATTAATCCTTGAAATTTATCATTAAAGCAGTGAGCATTTTGTTAAAATATCCTATGGTATTTACGAAAGTATATTTTAATTATATATTTGAAAGTAGATTCATTTAAAGTAATTACCCTATTTGAAATTAGACTTTCTATTCTTTACTTTGGTATTTATAACGACACAATAATAAATAAATTTTTGTTATTTCCTAATATCTAACTAATTTCTAACTTTTTAGTTTTCCAATATGAAGCTATATGATGCTAAAATCCTATTATTAATATTTTTGGGCATAAATAAATAAATGTAAGTATATGTTTAAAAAAAATTAAGAGTATGATGTGTTGAAATGGGGGAGGGGAAACCCTAAAGATCTACCCAATAGCCGCCGCCCCCTTACCCCCATAGTCTCCTTCTTCATTTTGGCTGATCCCTCTCTCCTTCCACCGGTTCCCTCTTCACAACCACCACCATCAAAGGGCCACCACCGCTTTAGTTCTCTCTCTCTCGCTTCCTCACTGCGAAACGCGTTCGTAGCAACGCCGTCGTCACCCCGAAGCATTTGACCACCATTTTCATGCCTTTCTCACGTTCGCGAATTAGACCGAGCCGCTGCCACCCAAGATCGAACTGCCACCAATGGAGCTTTGCGCCGTCGAAGTCTCTCTCCTCTGTCGCGATCTATCTCTCCTTGCTATGTCGTCGCATCGCCGCTTCCATTGTTGATGAAGGAGGCTTGCAAATCGCGAGCCACGGATCTCCCTCCGCCGCTGGTTGTTGCTGCTGCCATGGAGGTCACACCGCTGCCATTCGTTGATGCGGCCTCCTTCGCAAATCGAACTGCCACCATGATCAGAAGCCTAAGCTGCCGCCGCTAGTTATCGTCGCCGCCGCCTTGGAGGGTGGGTGCTATTGCTGCCAAGGAAAAGCTTGATGTTGTGGCTGTGGTTTGGGTGTGGACCGAACCGGTTTGACCGTGAGCCGGGTCGGATCGGTGCAGCTTTTTGGTTGGAAAAACGAGCGCAAATCTTCCCTGGATGAGGATGTCAAGTACGGTGTTGGAGTCAAACCGGATACGAGTGGAGCCCTATGGACCGAACCGGTCTTGATCTCTCTGCTGCCTCAAAATCCTAATCGGAGGGTAAATCCTTAACACCTTTTTAATTACTCTACTTTGTGTTTTAATAATAATTAATATTAATAATATAGGTAATAATTATTTAGTGTTAAAATTGTTTTGGAATGTTGTTGTTTTGGAAAAAAATAAATGGTATGGTGGTTTAGTATTGATTTTAATTATACCATTATTGATAATGATTTTTAATTGATTACTTTGATTTGCTATAACGTCGAATTAAACGCTATGTGAAATGAATTGTTTTAGAAGTATTTTATTAAAGGTGTTAGGTCCCTAAGTAACTGAGTTGTTGTTTAGTGAGGTGGAATTGTCCCTGAACTAAACAATACACCAATTAAATAGGAATCTGATACATATTCGACATATGTTAATTCGGGTTAAAGGCTTTAACTTTAATTTCGAATTGAAAGGAAGTGTGATTGCCCGAACGTTAGAAATGTAATTTGGACTTATTTTGGATCTAGGCATTTCCTTTTAATTCAGAATTAATGGTGTCAAGTAACATTAGCATTTGATTTTGTGGGTTATTATCAAAGTTACGTGATTTTGGTTTGTTTTGATAGATTATATTAGTTCTGAAAGTTAAGGTGTTTTAATAAAGAAACGTACTATTTTATCGAGAACACAATGGTTTTAAGTTTAATTTCCATCTAGTAGAGGTTTATGAATTATGTCACACTCTCTTCGTTTTGAAAAGAATAAGTATTTATACTTTAATAAAGATAAATCTTAGATAGTATGGACTTGGTTCGGAGATACATGTATCAAAATGATAATATGGTAGATAAAATTTTTACTTCAAAAAGACGTTATCTCGACTCCTTTGGTGGAATATTTCAAAAACAATTTAACATCAGAGTATTGTGGAAGTAAATCATGAACCTTAAGTCGATAGATATAAAACCAGTAGTCATATATATATACATAGAATATGAAAACAGCCAAGGTACATCAAAAGTCGAGATAGCAAAGTTTGGGTAGTACAAGTCCATAGAAACTAACATAATGAAAGACAGCCTCTCCGAGATCTCTCAAAAATATATACAATAGAAATACAGAGCAAAATATGAAATCCCAGATTAGCAGTCCGACGATCCTCCTCCATAGCATGATCCTCCTCCATCAGGTCTCCAGCAAGAACTCCACACGTCCCACATACACCTATCAATACTATGCATCACCCGGTGGATCCCCAACTCCCCACTGGTTCCCAGTGGAGTGCTCGACTGGCTCCCTCTCGCTCTCTGCCTCCTCAGGGTCATCCTCAACCTCATCCGACTGAGTCGGTGCCCTACCCCTGGGCACTGGGTCAGCTGAGGGAGTCCCATGATCTGGACTCATCGGACTAGCCAAAGGAGTCTCCTCCCGAATCACTCGGGAAGCAGAGGGATGGGATCTAGTAGCTGCTCGAAAGCGAAAAGAGTGGAATCGGCGAGCTGGTCGAGTTGGGGGTGGTACATGATATGTATAAAACGGGGGTACATGCAGGGTATAAATAATAGGTATGCGGAACCTACGAGGACGGACTCGAGCCAAGGGGTTGGGATGATAGAGGGTCACCTCTATCTCTCCCTCAAAAGTGGCTCGATGGTCCTCGTAGTACCACACTCCACTAGGGAGTGGGTGCAACTCGATGCAAGCTAGATAGCGAGCCATCACCTACAATGGGCATAAGGGGTAAGCAATATAGTCCACATAATCGAATAAGAACAATGAAAGCATGTAAACAATCACATATACCAAGTAGTCAAGTGATATGCATATACATATGAGCAAGCCAAATTTCCATTTATAATTAATTCCTTTAATTATCTGGCATGATGCATGCTCACTATCTCAAATTCCTGAGATTCTCCATCTATCACTTTATGGACGTCCAGCCAAACAACCCAAATACGTTTTTAAAACGTATACTACACCTGCTCGGACCATAATCCATGATGACACTACCAAAGTGTACGTTGCGTCACCAAGACGCAGCAGCACTACCAAAGTGCATATCGCGCCACCAAGACGCAGCAGCATTCCACATGACTGCCCACATTACCAAAATGTGTCATCAAGCAAGGTGTATCCAAATTGGTACTCTCAGAGTACCCTCCTCATGTTCCTCGAACATGAAAAACGATATCTTATCGCCATAACACCAAGAATGAATGCACATCAAGGTTCCATTTAAGATTATCCTTTAATCTTGTTATGTGAAACATGCAATTCATTCACTCATGTAATACCAATGTAATTTTTAACATTTCATATCTTCCTTGGAACATGGCCCATCCTTTGAAATTCATCCTTTAACTTACTTGAAATTTGACTTAGTGAAAATGGTATCATATCAGCATTTTGATTAATAAGACTCGAGTAAAATTTAAAAGACTCGAGTAAAATTTTAACTCAATGCAAAAATACTCGAGTAGTTCTTAGTAAGACTCGAGTGGATCTTGGTTTTCTGAAAAACTTAAGTCTCGGGTTTTTGTAAAGTACTCGAGTCGTTCATGAAATACTCGAGTCTCCTTCAACCCAGAAGACTCGAGTGGATCAGGAAGACTCGAGTTGTTCATCAGAAAAATTTATTCTTAGCACCAGTCAGTACTCGAGTTCTGAGTCAGAGACTTGAGTGCTGGTGCCACCAGATGCACTGGTGCGTATAAAAGACTAGAGTCTCGAGTCAAATACTCGAGTATTGACAGTCAGATAACACTAAAAACTTGAATTTTAACATACCATTTTCAATTCTATACAAATTCAAACCAAACCAATGCTCAACAGAGCTCACATTATGTAAGCTACACATGTTCCAACACAAAAATTACATTGTATTACAGTGAATCATAACTGAGCATCAATTATGCATAAAAACCACATTTTGAGCAACTTACATACCAAATTCCATTCTAATCATTTTTGGCATGAAAATAACTTGCATACAGTACACATGCAGCATAACAAACTTGCTCAAACCAAAGTTAATGCTCAGAAAGGCCTCCAAGCCCTAAACCTATTTCAAAACTATGCCCAAAGAGCCTCATGGTGGCTCCACACCTATAATCCTACCAATTAAACTCATTCTAGTGAACAAATAGCTTCACCCTTACCTATAGGTCGTGAATCAACACAAAGATTGCAGAGAAATTGACTGGGGTGCACTAACTCACAAAATCCTTTGCATGCAGCAACATTCGAACAGATCCAAAAACCATAGATTTTGACATGCAAAAACAGTTTAGAAATTGGGGAAAACAATTAGAATCAATTCTCTACAACAAGAACTAGAGGTGGAAAGGAATTTGAGGATTGGAAAGCTCATATACTTACCAAAATCCGAGCTCCAAGTAAGCTCCAGACTTCAGTTCTTAAGTTTGACAGCAAAACTCCCTCCCTTTTCGAGCTTCGATTCTCCTTCCTCAAGCAACCTCAACTCTTAAATCTTATGTCTTTGTAAAGCTCGTGATGTGAGCTTTACAATGGTGTATGACACTCACACTAACACTCAGAATCGAAGGAGAACGCAAGGGACGAAATCAGGAACCCTAACACTTGGTTTTCCAGAGCAACTCGACCAAATGGTCGATTTTCACCAACAACAACGTTAGCGACACGAAGCCCACTATCAAGCCTTCAAGTGTTTTCGTGTCGAGGTTTGGGATTCGTTGAGTGCTGACTCATCAAACACACTAACGAGTTCAACACTGACCAGAATACTCGAGTTTTTCCCAGGAATACTCGAGTCTTTTTGGTCAATTTTTAAAGATAAATATTTTAATTCCTTTTCCCTCCAAAATATTTCTAACATTACTTCTAGGTCCCAAATCAAGGACTGATGTGCAAAAACCCTAATTTCACCTATTATTAATTATTAAAATATTCCTAATGCAGAAACACTTATTGCAAGCACATACATAATCACATAATTAACTCCAAATTATTTATAAAAAATAATATTTATAATTTAAGGAAATTATTTTGATTAATTTGTATAATTATCATTTCATTACATCAGGAAATGAAAATTTGGGGTGTTACACTACTCCCCCACTAAACAGGAATTTCGTCCCCGAAATTCACCCTAAGAAAACAACTCAGGATAATCCTTACGGATCTTATCTTCCAATTCCCAAGTTGCCTCATAAACATTTCCACTTTGCCAAATAACTTTGACCAATGGAATCTCCTTTCCTCTAAGCTGCTTTACTCTTCTATCCTCGATTCTAATTGGGCCAGCCTTAAAGGTTAGGTTTTCCCGCAAGGTTAGATCGTCAGGGCGAATCTGAAGGATTGAGGTTGGATCGTGCACATACTTTTTCAACTAGGAGACATGAAAAACATTGTGTAAGTTAGCCAAAGATGGTGGTAGAGCTATTTGGTAAGCTACGGGACCTACTCGCTTAAGGATCAGGTAGGGACCTATAAACTTAGGCGAAAGCTTTTTAGGTTTCAAGGCTCTACTCACTCCCTTCATTGATACAATCCTAAGGAACACATGCTCGCCTTCTGAGAACTCTAAAGGTCTTATCCTCTGATTGGCATAACTTTTCTGACGACTCTGAGCAGTCTTGATCTTCTCTTGAATCATTCGAATCTTTTCAGTTGTCTGCTGAACCACATCAGGACCAAGGTGCAAGTTCTCCCCCACTTGGAACCAGCATAACGGAGTTTGGCACTTTCTTCCATACAATGCTTCAAACGGTACCATTCCAATACTTGCATGATACCCATTGTTGTATGTGAATTCCGCAAGAGGCAAAATCTGATCCCAACTTCCTTGTTCTTCCAATGCACAAGCTCGCAGAATATCCTCCATGGTTTGAATGGTCCTTTCCGTCTGCCCATCCGTATGAGGATGGTATGCTGAACTCATCTTGAGTCTTGTTCCCAGGGCCTGCTGTAGACTATACCAAAACCTTGACATGAACCTTGGATCGCGATCTGAAATAATACTGGAAGGTACCCCATGCAGCCGTACCACTTCCTTGATGTAAATCTGGGTAAGCTTCTCCAAAGAATAGCGCATATTCACCGGAATGAAATGTGCCGACTTAGTCAAACGATCCACAATTACCCAGATTGCATCATGGTTTGCAACTGTCCTTGGCAACCCTGTTACAAAGTCCATGGAAATGCTATCCCACTTCCACTAAGGGATCTCCAAGGGTTGCAACTCCCCTCCAGGTTTCTGGTGTTCCACTTTAACTTTCTGACAGATCAAACAAGATGCCACATAGTCCGCAACATCTTTCTTGAGTCCTGACCACCAAAACATACCCTTCAGATCTCGATACATTTTGGTTGATCCTGGATGAATACTCATCTGACTCTTGTGTGCCTCATCCAAGATTAACCTCCTAACTTTCCGATCCTTTGGTATATAGATTCTCGTTTGGAAACGAAGAATCCCATCCGATCCTTCAGAGAAATTAGGCTCCTTTCCTCTTATCATCAATTCTCTCTTCTCCTTTAATTCTTCATCTTCTCGAGCCAAGAATTCGTTGGAGATTTGCAACATACCCATCTTAAAACTGGTTGGTTCCACTTCTATCACAAAACTTAAATCCCTAAACTCCTCAATTAAAGCAACCTCTTTAATCATCATCGAACTTACATGAATTGATTTCCAACTCAAAGCATCTGTTACAACATTAGCTTTGCCGGGGTGATAACGAAGCTCAAAATCATAGTCTTTCAAAAACTCCATCCACCGACGTTGCCTCATGTTCAATTCTTTCTGATCGAACAAATACTTCAAACTCTTATGGTCACTAAACACTCTGAATGTAGTGCCATAGAGATGATGCCTCCATATCTTTAGGGCAAAAACTATTGCAGCAAGTTCCAAATCATGGGTGGGATTATTCACCTCGTGAATCTTTAATTGACGAGATGCATATGCCACTACCCTTCCTTCTTGCATCAATACACTTCCGAGCCCTTGCTTCGATGCATCACAATACACTTCATACTCCTTGTGAGGGTCAGGTAAGATTAACACTGGTGAGGATGTTAATCTTTCCTTCAGCATCTGAAAGCTTTTCTCACACTTCTCACCCCAGATAAATGGTTGATCCTTTCGAGTCAACTTTGTGAGAGGCAGTGCGATCTTTGAGAATCCTTCGATAAATCTTCGGTAATAGCCGACCGGTCCTAAGAAACTTCTGACCTCAGTTACTGACTTAGGCTGTACCCAATGCAGGACTGAATCAACTTTAGTTGGGCCGACCGCTATACCTTCCTTTGAAATCACATGCCCCAAAAACTTAACTTCCCTTAGCCAAAATTCACACTTAGAAAGTTTGGCATAGAGATGCTTCTCCTTCAGAATCTTTAACACTATCCGGAGATGTTCAGCATGTTCTTCCAAATTCTTAGAATATATCAGGATATCATCAATGAATACCACCACGAATGAATCCAAATATGGTCTAAAAATCCGTTTCATGTAATCCATGAAAACAGCTGGTGCATTGGTCAATCCGAACGGCATTACAACATACTCATAATGTCCATATCGCGATCGAAATGCGGTCTTAGGAACATCATCTTCCTTAATCCTGATCTGATGATATCAAGACCTCAGATCTATCTTGGAGAACACTGAAGCTCCCTAACTTTTTCCATCAGATCATCAATCCTTGGCAAATGATACTTATTCTTAATAGTCACCTTGTTCAACTGTTTATAATCAACACACATTCTCAAGCTTCCATCCTTCTTCTTAACAAACAAAACTGGAGCTCCCCATGGTGAGACACTTGGTCTAATAAGCTGCTTTTGCAACAACTCCTCTATCTGCTTTTTCAATTCGATCATTTCGGGTGGTGCCATTCTATATGGAGCAATAGAAATGGGACCGGTTCCGGGAATCAACTCAATTCCAAATTCAATCTCTCTCTTCGGTGGTAATCCCGACATCTCCTCTGGAAATACATCTGGATAATCCCGAACGACCGGAATCTCCTCGACAAACTTTTCATCTTCCTCCGATCCAACAGTAGAGAACAAACAGAGATACTTCTCTGGAGTTGAGTCCTTATACAAAATTGCTTTCTTATTACAATCAATAACCACATGATTGCTAATCATCCAATCCATTCCCAGAATCACATCCAGTTGGTGTAACACCCCGCAAATCCCTCGTATTGATTTAAAATACTAAAGAGATTATTTTTAAGAAAATGTTTTAAAAAGAGTATTTTGAACGGATATTCCTTGAGTTAATTTTCTTTTATGATTTCCAATAATAAAGGGTTTTTAAGAAAATGATTTTTAGAGGAAATCTTATGAGTTTAAATTGAGTTTTTAATTAGATTGATAAAGTATTAGATATTTTGTATTTTAAGGAAAATGATGATTTTACAAGAAAGAAAATAAAAATGAAAATAATTCTATGTGTACATGTGTGTGCATGATGTTTGGCCGTGTGTGTGTAGGTGCATGGATGATGAAATTTTGACTTTCTTGCACCCTAGGTTAGTAGCCTAATAGCACCTAGGTTTAGTTTAGTGTAAAGCTTGGTTAAGAGTTTGACCAACCAATAGGAAGGAGGATTAAGCCTAATTCTACTATCATTTGTCTCATGGCTTGGTTTGAGCCATGCAAGCTTTGATGATGCCAAAATTACCCTTCTAGCAACTCTCTTTGGCCGAATTCTTTAAGGGCATTAAGGGAAATATTTGTGTGTCTTTTAAGCATAAGGTCGTGGCTCATTTTCATTCATTTCCTTCACCTTTCATTCCAAACCAAAACACAATTTCTAAGAGTATCAACAAACTCTTAGAAAGAGACTTAGAGAGAGAGAGAACCCGAGAGCTTGGAGAAGAGAGGAAAAAGGAGATCAAGCCTAAAGCCCTAGGATTTCTTGAAGATTAAGTGAAGAAGGTTGAAGATCTTCTCTATTTCTTTGTCTATTCGAAGATCCTAGAGTGTTAGGGTAGTTTTTAATTTTCTAAGACTTGTAAAGTTCCTTTGTTGATGCATGTCTAATTTCTTTGTAGATCCATGTTTGTAAGTGCTTATTTAGCTTTGATCTTTAGTTTCAAAGACCCAACAAACTTGTAGAACCTTAAACCATGGACATTATCATTCGGCTATGTCTAGAAGTTTAGGTTATGAGGATTCCTACCATGCTTAGAAGTCATGCATGTTAATTTGATGCTTGTTAAAGATGATCTAAGTGGATTAAGTGCTTTGATTTTTACTTGGATGTTTCTAAGCTTTGATCTTTGGTTTTCTTTTAAAAAAAAAGGACCTTGATCTATTGTGTTGATCTTGAAGAAGATTTGATTCTTGCCTTGATTTTTCCATAACCTTGATCTTGAAGTCTTGCATGTGATTTTTGAACTTAAAAAGTCTTGTTTCTTGGCTTGCATATCACGGTTTTGATGAGAAAGAAAAGGCAAACAACTTTTGCAAAATAGTTTTTACTTTGATTTAAGTTTTTCCTCTTGGTTTTGTTAATTGGTTTTCGGTTAAGCCTTGAAAATCAAAGAGATCATGATTGTTCTTATAAAATGTTCATGCATGTGCTAATTGAACTTTGATCTTGAATTTCTAAGGGTAAATAGATTTACAAAACATTAGATCTAAAATCTTGTGATTCGGTCATGACTACGGAACTAGGTCATAATGCTTGTTATTTTGATTTAGGTTCTTGCATGTTTGTTTTATGTTTATGAAAGTTGATTTGAGTAGTTTAAATGTTTTGATTTTGGTCTTGATCTTGAAAAGGCTTTGATCTTTGGTTTTTATCTTTAAAAAGTTTTGATCCTTATGTTGTATGTCATGGTTTTGATCTTTCTCTACTCAAAATGATTTTTATCTTTGATTTGTGATTGGTTCCATGACTTGATTTACAAGATTTAGGTGCATGCATATGGTTTTGGGTAAAAAGATTTCATTTTTTTTATAAACCTCACGGTTTTACAAATAAACCAAGGGGACAAATTTTTGGAAAATGCATTCTTAACTTGACTCATGATTTATGATCTTCCATGTTGATCTCTCTTTGATTCAAAGACTTTTAAGAAAAACATAATTAAGATGAGAACTTGATTTAAGGACATGATATTTTTTTAGACTTGTGTGTGTGAAAAGGGTGCATGGTTTAATTCATGAATTTTGATGTTGCATGTTGAAAAGTGAACTAAAAACCTTGTTTTTGTCGAACTTAGATTCGGCCTAGGCACGGGAATAGGCTAGGATTCTTTTCAATGAAGTGACATAACAACAATGAGTATGTTTTGTGAAACTATGTTAAAATAAATTGTTTAAAATTGTGTTATGGATGTTTAATTTCTATTTGGTTTTGGATTAAAAATTAAAGGGAATAATTGGGTTAAATAATTTTGGAGAAGTTTTGTGTAATTGAATATGAGTATGTGTGTATTCGGTTAAGGATAAAAGGAAGAATAAATAATTTTGTTTCATGAAAAAGAAAGTAGAATTTAAGTATTTGAAATAAATCAAGTTGATCTATGTGTTTAGATTCATGGTTCCTAACTTGTTTCCCTTCATTCTATTCGGCCATATGGTAAGGATAGGTCTAGAAAGTCTAGTTGCATGACGTTAAATCTATGTAATGATTGTTGAAAAGGATTTAAATTGTTGAAAGTAGGAAAAATAAATATAAAAATGTTTGGTTTAAATTTTGATGCAATTTGGTGTGCGAATATATGCATGACTGAGTGTTTGTTTTGTGAAATTAAATTATTTGTGAATTGTATGATTTCTGTAATGATTGACTAAATTGGTTATGTGTTTCTAATCACTTAATAAAGTGTTAATTTTAAGTTAAAGAAATCGTTTGGAAATGGAATAGCATCATGATATATTAAGTTGTCTTGGTTGATTTCAAATGTTTGTTGTGAAAGTGTTTGTTTGAAAATGAATGTTTAATTTATAATTAAGTAGAACAATTGGTTTTGAAATTAATTGAAATCGGATTTTGATCAAAATGATTTTTGTGAAGTGACCCTTCGCTGTTCTGGACTATTTAAGATTGTTTCTTAACCTTAAAAATGTTTTCATGTGATCTAAAGTAAGGTTTCAAGCGATACTTGATTCCAGAAAAGCCCGGATTGAAAACGGGACATTTTTCGGTGTTTTCAAACGTGTTTTAGGTGCTGTCCAAGTCGGACCAGCAACCAAGTAAATTGGTTTGAATTACTTTACATGATGTTTTCAATGATTTTAAAATACTTAAAGCATTAGAAAAATGTTAAAATAGTTTAAGAGAAATCGGTTATGTTTTAAATCTTCCGACGGGGAGTGAGAAGTGTTTAAGTTACCAAAAGATTTTCTTAACACAAGTTAATAACATAAGCGTATTAATTTAGTACGAGGAACTTGAAAAGCGAGGGATTGGGGCAGTCAACAGCACAGAGGATCCGAGATGACGGTACGCAATAAATAGCTGGACCTCAGGTGAGAGAGAAGCTTTCCTAAGACACCGTGGTAGTTAGGTGACTTATTAGGACGTTCCGTATCATCTCAAAGATCGGAACTAAGTGGTTCGGAGTCAGTAGTATAGTGGCAATTGTTTGATTGTGTGGCCACTTATACGAAGATGACAAAGACCACATTGTCATTGTGTGGTGAATGTGATTTGAGTGGAGCTGGGCTCCTTGGTTTTTGGTTTTAGTCTGGGACTAGTGTTGAGTTGAGCTTGCTCCTCCATTAGCGCCAAGCAAAGTTGTGATTTTGAAAAGGTTTTCGAAAAGAAATTTCTGTAAGGATTTGTGAAAGGAAACTTTTGAAAAAGTTTTTTTTGAAAGGAAATTTTTTGTAAAGAAGTGTGAAAAGAAGTTTTTGGAAACAGGTTTGGGAAGCAAAATTTTCGGAAAGGTTCTGAAATGAAATTTTGAAGAGGTTTGTGAAACGATGTTTTTAAAGGAATTTTTATGAAACGATCTTTTTGAAAAGTTTTATGAAAGGACACAATTTGAGGAAAGTTTTGTGAATCAACTTTTGATGAAGTTTTTGGAATGACATTTTGAGAAATTATTTTTGTAACAATACTTTTGGGAATGTTGGATGAGAATAGATTGTTATGTGAAAGTTTTCGTAAGGATATTTTGTGAAAGTTTATGATATAAGATTTTCCAAAAAGTTCATGAGATGTGTTTTGAGGAAAGTAAGATTGCTTTGAGAAAAGATGTTGAAATGAGTTGATTACGAGAAATGGAGAATACTGAGAAAGTTTGAGAAATGTGATTGGATATGGTGATGTGATCCCAGCTCTGTGCTATGCGATCTTTGATGAGAGAAAGGTTGTGCCAAGTTAGTGGTCAGGACTCGTTGAAGGGTTGCACGAAGGACGGGCCGACCTTAAGACAATTAAAAGATAAAAGACTTAAAAGACATGTGCGGTGAGGTATGAGAGTGCGAAGTAGTGGAGAGGAAGAAACGATAAGTATCTGCGGATACTTAGGACGAGATTGCATTAGGGGAGGACGATGACGGTGAAACGTCAAGAAGTCTAGAGTATGTTTCTGGGCAGAACGAACTCCACATGTGGCGCACTAACGTGGTGGGGACTGGGTCTAATGCCGTGGTAAGTTCTGCGGGCCCACCAGCAACATACTGTCGCCCCCTAGATTGCAAATCGAGAACAGTGAGAGGGACTGGAGTGGGGCATTTTGTTTGCCACTGTGAGGCAGTGTGCCATGTTTATTATGAATTGATATTATTGAGGCTGAGTCCTCCTGGTCTGGGACCATTTGTTGTGACAGCTGTCGTGCCCCGCACGGTAAAGGTCCTGTACTCCTGTTTGCTTCCGACTAGGTTGGGTGGATGACCGAGGAGATGTAGACGTGAGTGATAGCCGAGAACGAAATGAATTCCCCGATGATATCTGATGATTCCCAAAGTAGAGGAATGATATGAATTGATAAGATTGGAAAGGAAAAGATTTCGAGTACGAAATGGAAAAAGGATTGAGAAAGAAAGAAGAAATAAGAGAATTGAAATTAAATTAGAAAGAAATTGAAGGATGATAAGAAAGACGATAAGACTGATAATAGGGATAATGATATCATAATTGTTGTGTGTTCGTATGCTGTATGTTGTGTGGTGTGTTTGTATATTGTATTGTATGTTCGTTTGGTCCTTCTATCTGGCCTATCGTATACCCACACCGTCGATGATTCGTCGTTCGGAACGCTTACTCTCTCCTGTTCGTTGGCATATCGGTTCTGTTGATGTCTCAATGGGCAAACGGAGTACCGCATGGAGATCATCTCTCTAGATGGAGCTGAATGACAACTGCAGAGCAACGATGGAGACGGTTTCATTTACGGGTGAAGAGAAGGCACAAGAAGAGAAGAGATTTCCATCTGAAGGTCTTCATCAGAAGGAAGCGAAAGTAGAATGTTAGGTTAAGTTTGTGAATTGTGATTTGAATCAAGGATTACCAAGTTATGTGCCAATTATGTAACTAAGCCAAGTTCTAATTCTATGTTGTGGAATGCTCTATTTTGGAAAAACAAACAATGTAGTCTTTTGGAAAATATCAGGATGGTTTGGAAACAAGTCTTTTTGTGAAAATGAAAGTTTTATGAAAATGAATGTTTTAGTAACAACTCGGTTTTCAAAAAGGGTGATGAGAACACCAAGGACTTTTCCACAATGTTTTCAAACGCTACAACAATGTTTTCAAAAAAAAAAAAATCGGCCTCATTTTCTGCAACCTTAATGAATAAAAGTCAATTATTTTGGTTTACGAAAATCGGGCTGTTACAGTTGGGACAAAGGTAGACAGATCAAATCTATACAAGAGACTCGATCTAATACCTTAATTCTGCAATTAAGGCATATCCTTGAAGCAATCACAGGGGAATTAGTAGGGGTTTCTACCTTAAGGCAATAGGGTGACTCAGACACAGATAACTTTAAACGATTCACGCATTCAAAAGAAATAAATGAATGAGTGGCTCCTGAATCGAATAAAATCTTACAAGGTTGGTCATTAAGCATGAAATTACCTTGCACGAGCTCTGGAGTCTGATTAGTGATCACTCTCTAGCAAGTATACTAGATCGGATAGTAATATAGTCGGTTAAGACCAGATATCCTTCATACAGGGACTCAGAATTGTTCAATCTATCTCTACCTAAGGTAAAATCTAGAATAAAATCTATTTAAATACAAAATTCAGAATTAAATAATTAAAATAAAAAGAAGGATTAATTTCTGGAAAATAAAATAGAATAGAAATTTAATGGGAAAACTTGGTAAGGAACTTAGTATCATTGTATGTTCATTTATTTATTATGAATCAATATTTTTCTATCCAAATCAAGAACAAATTCATAAAATAGCAATTCCTAGATTTCTTTTATGAAATTACTGTTTATTATTCAATTTATTAAATCCTAATTCCTTAGAAATTTAAATCATTGAATAACCTTAATTAAGAATAGTGAATTTATCAAGTTATATAATAATCCAAAAGCATTCCTACAAGTTGAATCATTATATTGTTTAATTGCATGACCTATTCTAAATCCTAATTTTCCAATTCAGATTTAGAAATCCAAAACATAGATTAGCTACTTCTATGCATAACAATAAAATCACAATTAAACACTTGATTTAAATCTGAAAAACATTAATTCATAAAAATAAATTACAAATACAAATCCACCATGTTCCTAACACAAAAGGTTTGGTTACACATAATGAAAGAGAAGAGAAAACAAATAAATATGATATTTATTCCTAAATTATCACAGATACATGCCTTGAATCTTCAATCTTCTTTGGATTCCTCCTTTGAATGCTCCCAAAAGTGTGCAAAAATCCTTTCTAAAACTAACTATTGAATCCTAATTATTATTCTAATGCTAAAAACTTGATTATTGCTCTCTCTCTATTCCTAAACTAATCCTCAAAAATATATAATAGAAGATAAAATCCTAATCTTATTAAAATCCTTCAAAACTGATCAGAAATTGGCCCAGTTGGGCTTTCTCGGACTTCGAGTGCCTGGGCGCGCTGTATCTGATAACCCAGAATTAACGTGGCTAGCGCGCCTGGGCGTGCCAAATAACTTTTGACTCCGTTTCTCTCCGTTCTTGTGCCATTTTCAAGGTCTTCTTGTGCTCTTTTCAGCTCCAATAATATTTTCTCCAATTAAAACTCCGAAATACCTGAAACATACCCAAAACGGATCAAAACGTTCAAAGGATTCTAATAAACTAAAAATTCCTAAAACTAATACAAAATACCTATATTTACAAGAGAAACAAGCTAAAACCCAAGCAAAAGGAAGTGAAATTAAGCCTTAAAACATCATATATTAGACCTTCATCACACCCCCAAACTTAGCATTTTGCATGTCCCAGGCAAAAGTAAAATAAAAAATTCATAAAGTCAAGACTACCTTCTAAATCAAAATGTACAACACTTAATCTAAGACTTCGACTCATCAACACAGCCACATATTTACTCAAGCTATACATGTAACACCCCGCATTTTTCCCGTACGTGTGTAAACGATTTTTAACGAAAGAAACCTTGAAATCATGATTTTTAGAAAAAGTATTTTTCATAAGAAAGAAATGAAGTGCTGATTTCCATGGATTTTTCCAAACAAAATATTTTCTATAAGAAAAGTGAATGATTTTGTTGAGATGAAAAATGGTTTGAAATTATAATTTTTAGAATTTTCTAGAGAGATTTATAAAAATTTATTTTCAGAATATAAGAAAAACGAATTTTAAGAAAAATGTGTTTTGTGGTGATGACTTGGTATGAATTTTTGTGTGATGTGATTTAATGTGTGTGTAATATGTGATGCATGAAATTGATTATGAAAATGTGATTTCTTAGAATTAGTTGCATGATTGTGTGAATTAATAATTTCTAAGTAAAAATGATTAGAAATAAATTAATGATTTAGAAAAATAAAAACAAAAGACATGTGTGTGCATGTGAGAGTGCCACGGTTGTGTTTGTGCATGTAGGTGTGTGTATGTGTGTGTATTGCCGTGTGTGTATGTGTATGTGTGTGCATAGACTTAAGATCCTAGAGACTTAGAGTGTAAGAAATTAAAAGAACCAAACCAAAACTATAAACCAACTAGTTAGCAAAAACCCTAACTATCATTTAACCAACCATTAGAACCTAGATGACCCCTAAAGCTTAGACCACTCCACTTTGTCCCCTTGACTTTAGTGACCCTTAGCCATGCAACAATTTGTGAAGACCAAATCGCCCCCCCCCCCCCTTAGTTGTGCTTGCACCGAATTTTACAAGGGCTAAATAGGAAATTGAGAGCTTGCCTATATATGTGTGTAGCCTTGATTCATTTCACTTTCACCCATTCTCATTTTCATTTCTTCCAAACACCAAAACATACTCTAAGAGCTCATTTACCTCTTAGAGAGAAATAGAAAAGAAAAGAGAAAGAGAGAAAGAGAGTGGCGGCCGTGAGAGACTTAGGGAGAAGAAGAAGAAGAACCACTTTAGATCAAGCCATTTCCTTTGAAGATCAAGAGTGTTAGAAGCCAAGAGACCAACCCTTCTTGTTAGGAAATCCGAGGATCAAGAGAAGAAATGTAATAGTCTAGTTTTTCTTTCTTAGTTTGTAGATTTCTTTTATTTTCTTCTTGCATGCTTGTTTTCATGATTTGTAAGATGAACTTGTATATTCTTCTTTCTTGATCTTGGAATTTTATGGACTAAAAGTAACTTGTAATAATTGTAACTCTATGCTTGTGTTTCGGTTTATACTTTCTTGATTTGATCTTGATGATTTTCTAACTTAAACATAAAGATCTAAAGTTTTTTTTAAAGATTTTGTGAAGCTTAACCTAGATCTTTCTTTCATGTATGTTTTTCTTGTTCTAAATGATGATCTAAGATGTGTTTGTATGATTTCTTAATAAATAAATAAATGATTTAAGTTTACTTGAAAATAAAGTTGAGATCTTTGATTTTTCATGATGATTGGATGATGACTTTGTTGATTAATGTGTATATATGCAATAATCCAAATTTTTAAAACATGCATGTTAATTTCAAGTAGAAAAATCATGCTTTTACTTGATGAATGTCACGGTTTGGAAGAGAAAATTTAAAGGACAAGTTTTAAAATGATTCTTGATGTGTGAACATGATTTAGTTTTGGAAATTGATTTTATATGTGCTATGATTTGTAAGAGGCCATTCGGTCATGTTAGATAAAAATGAATCTCATGCTTTTTAGTTGAGGAATGTGCATGATAGGACTAGATCTAATGATCCTAAGTGCATGCATGTTGATATGATGAGGTGTGATGCCTTGATTTGGTTTTGTGATTTTTTTATGTTGAAATTGAACTAAAAACCTTGTATCTTTGCATGAGGGTATTCGGCCATGAGGGATAAAAATAGGAAGTTGTATTTGATCATTGTTTAGGATGCATGTATGATGAAATTAAATTAATCTAAAGGCTTAGAATGTGCATGCATGAAGTAATTGAATATGTGAATGAAACTTTGAAGTGACTTATGATTTTAACTTGTTGTTTGATTTAAGTTTGTTGAAATTTTCCTTTTTATGCTCTCGGTTTTTTAGTTCTAAAGAGAAAGAAAAATGATTTCATTGTTTGTTTTTGTATATGTGCATAAATCTTTGTAAAATTTCACTTATATGATTCGGCCTAAGTATGCTAGTGTAGTTAGGAAAATTATTCTCATGAAATAACCTTTATAAATGACTATGTGTTATATGATGCTATGTGTGTGATTGAATTGATGTGTTATTTGTTTTAATCCCTTTCGGTTTTTAAGAGTAGAAATAAAATAAATGGGTTTGATTGGAATGATATGTTGTTTGTTTTGATTTTCTTTTCGGTTTTTAGAAATAAAATGAATAAATTGATTTAATAAATGATTTCTAATGTGAATAGTATTGTGTGGAGTTGTGAATGTTTTAATGATGTGTTGTCTGAATGTGTTTTTCTATATTTGAATTTCCAAAGAATTGAAAAATGTTTTACTGAAAAAGTATGGTTTAAGAAATTTAAATTGATAAGAATGAATTCTATTTTGATAAGAAAATCATTTTTAGAGTATTTCAAAGTTTTCTTGAAAACATTTTTGGTTTTTGATTTGGATTTGAGAACTTTTTTGAATATGAACAATGTGTTTTCAAAAAGAAATGATTTCAAAGAGTTTTATAAAATAAAGTAATGAATCTGTTAAAAACGTTTCTAACGCACGGGGAAAAATGCTATAGTTCGGACGACAGACGCAAAGGAAACGAGGCAGAATTAGCAATCGGGAAATTTCGGAAAGCTTTCGGAGGCTTACGTCATTTGAGGTGAGAGAGGGGCTTCCCTTAAGACGCCGTGGTATTTAGGTAACTTGTTAAGAGGTCCAATCATCTCAAAGGTTGGACTCCAATCTCATTTAGCGTAGTGGTGTATGTGATAGCAATTGTCTGATTGTTTGTTTGGCTATCCACCCGAACGGCTGAGATTGGCTTATTAAGTATGATGTTATGTTTTCTGATTGTTTATGTTTGAGTTATTTATTTATCCCGTCTTGCAAATGATCTGTTTATTGGGTAAGTCATTATGCTGTTGTTGTTGGAGAAACATTGGTGTGCTGAATAATGGGAATAATTTGTTTAAGTAAATTGAGAGAATGATAAGTAATAACAAAGGTGATGTAAGTGAAAGAGAAGAGAAAAAGAGTTGAGATTGGAAAAGAGAACGTGGTTCTGGAAGTAAGATGAGTGATGGAAAATGAGATGTGGCATGAGCGGAGCTGGGCTCCTTTGTTTTTGTTTTAGACTGGGAACTAGTGTTGAGTTGAGCTTGCTCCTCCATTAGCGCTCAGCAAAAATGTAGTTTTTGAAAATGTTTTTGAAAAATGATTTCTGAAAATCTTTTTGTAAAAGATATATTTTTGAAAAAGTTCTGTGAACCGATATTTTCGAAAAAGTTTTCGTGCAAAGATCTATTTTTGAGAAGAGTTTTGGAAAACAATATTTTTTATAATGTTTTTGAGATGACATTCTTTTTGAAACAACATTCTTGAGAAAGTCTTTTATGAGGAGGTTTTTGAGAAAGTGTTTTCGACATAATATTTTTGAGAAAGTTTTATGAAATGACCTTTTGAGAAAAGTTTGTGAAAGCAATATTTTTGTGAACGTTTGTGAAAATAGATTTGTGAAATTTTTTGGGAATATTATTTTTGAGAAAGTTTTGTGAAAAGTTATTTTTGAGAAAATTTATGAAATGATATTTTGGAAAAAGTTTGGTGAAGGGAAAGTTTTGTGAAATTATGTTTTCGAAAAGTTTTGCGAAAAGGTGTCTTTGAGAAAGTTGATGAAATGAGCTTTGAGAAAGTTGAGGAAATGAGCTTTGAGAAAGTTGATGAGATGAGATGAGAAAGAGTGTGATATGAGATGTGGAAATGTGATGTGAAGAATTGGGGAACAGTTTGAAAGATTAGTGGTCGGGACTCGTTGAAGGGATGCACTAAGGATGAGCCGACCGTTAGGATTAAACCGTAAGTAAAACTATAAAACTTTAAAAGACTATTAAAAGACATGAATAACGCGGTGAGGTATGAGTGTGTATCGAAGTAGTGGAGAGGAAGGAACCATAGGTATCTGCGGATACTTAGGAGGAGATTGCATGAGGGGAGGACGATGACGGTGAAACGTCAAGAAGTCTAGAGTACTGTTCTAGGCAGAACGAACTCCACATGTGGTGCACTAACGTGGTGGGGACTGGGTCTAATACCGTGGTAAGTTCTGCACTCGAGACTAGAACTGTACTGTCCCCCCCTTGATTTCAAATCGAGAACAGTGAGAGGGACTGGAACGGGGCATCTTGTTTGCCACTGTAGTGAGACAGTGTGAATTGATATGATTTGAGGTTGAGTCCTCCTGGTCTGGGACCATTTGTTGTGTGACAGCTGTCGTGCCCGCGTGGTAAAGGTCCTGTACTCCTGTTTTCTTCCGACTAGGTTTGGATGGATGACCAAGGAGATGTAGACGTGTGAGCCGTTGGCCTCAATGATGTTTGTTCCCCTAATCATTGAGTGGATTGAGATGATAAGACTTAATATTTTAAAGATTCAAAAGAGAAGTAAAGTACTGGTATTGAGTATTGAATGAGATTTGAGAAGTGTGGATAAGATGATGTTTATATGATGATGATGATGATGTTTGTTTGCTATTTGTTGTTTTATCTTAATAATTGCCTATCGTAAATCCACATAGTCGACATCACATGTTTTGGGTAGCTCACTCTCTCCTATATCTCTGCTTGGTATTGGAAAAAATTCTCTATGGTCTTTAGATGGAAAATATAGCGAAGTTCCAGCGCATTCGGGAGATAGGAGCTTCTCCTCTAAAGGGAGACAATATAACTATGACCGGCCGTGTCATAGTGTGTATTGAGATGAAACGGAATCGAAAGGAAATCATGGAGAGACTGCTAGCTCGTTATGAGGAGGAGAGGAAAGCACGAGAAGCGGCTATGGAAAGTATCGCTAAGGAGGCTGATGAGGATGATGTTGTTGGCGACCTGAGGAGTTGACTTACCAAGAATCAGAGTAGCTCAGCGGAAGCGTTAGAGTATGTTGGTTTTGGCCTCAAAACCTCGAGAGGGGGGGGTGAATCGAGTTTTATTATGTATTGAAAAAATCGTAACAAATAAAAAATTGATTTGAGATGGAGAGATTAAACGTTCGAAACGGATCGCAAAATCGATAGAAAAATAATAAATGAGTAGCGCGGAAACGAAAAAATTGAAATATGCGGTAAGTAAAAGAGATAGGGATAGAAAAGCTTGCACCGGTGAATTTTATACTGGTTCAGCCTTCCCGTCGAAAGGCCTAGTCCAGTCCCCAAGCGACCCGCCTGAGAGTTCTTATACCAAGCAATAGAGCCGCACCCTATTACAACCAAGAGCACACCGCACACTACTAGGAACCTCCGTTCGCTAGGGGCCTCAATCACACAGCAGGGTTCCTCGCCCTACGACGTATCACACGTCCACTAAGGGATTCTCTCCCTAACCACTAAGGTTTAGAACGATTACAATGATAGTGATTACAATAGCTTTTTGTGTTCTCACAGCACGGATACAACAATATGCTCTATGATAGTGAAGTAGAAGTTTCTCTTAGAGTTTACTCAGCCAATATAAGTTTTGCTCTTCGAAAAATATGAACGATGAAAAGCAGAAGACTTGAGAAGAAGAAGAAGAGAGAAACGTGAATGAATGAATGAAAATAAAAAGTCTGATCGTGTAAAAACTATTTTCAATGTTGGAGTGATCTTTATTTAAAAAGGAAAACGATTTTGAATCAACAGAGATTTTTAATAAATAAAACAAATTCAAAATAGAATAAAGTAGGATTTGAAATAAGTTTTAAAATCAAAATAAAATCAAAACGATTTCCGAAATAAAATAAAGATTTGATTTTTAAAACCAAAAAGGAAATAATTAAAAATTAAAATCATTTTCGAATTTTGTAAAATATATCAGAATCTTTTATATAAAAACAAATCAGGAAATAATAAAAATGATTCTGACATGTTTTTCAATAAAACATGAAGTAATGGATTACTTTCTGAAGGTAATCGATTATTCCTTCAAAAAAAGAAATTCTTAAATACATTTGAAAAACCATGTAATCGACTAGGCTAATAATAGTTAATCGATTACACCACTCCTGTTCATTGTATGATGCAACTCATAATAACCGATTACACTAGGGAGTTAATCGATTACTGAGCCTCTGGTTTGCATATGATGCACCATCATGTAATCGATTACTACAGAGCTTGTAATCGATTACTAAGCCTCTGAAAAATATATGATGCAACAATTATAATCGATTACTTGACTAATGTAATCGATTACTTCCATAAGAAAGTAACTGATTAACAAGATTCAGTTAATCGATTACAGCCTCTCTGATTTTTCTATGATGCAACAAAGCTAATCGATTACTTTATGAGATAATCGATTACTCTCTCTTGCAATCATACAAATATACAGAGTTTTGTAACATCAAGTATTTCACTAAGGTTAAATGCAGAAAAAAAAACACTTTTATATGCAAAAACACGTTTTTCTTCTTCTCTCCTAAAATGAAAAACTTTATTGGCTTTGTAACTTTTAAGGAAACAAAAACTTCATTACCTTACATTCGATCTAAGGAGAAGGTTTCTATTCTTAAACTTGCTTGAGTCTTCAATCTTGAGACTTGCACTTGTGAGCTTGAACTTGAGTTGGCTTGTTATCATCAAAACACATACTTGAATAAAACTTGAAGTCCATAGAGAGTTTGAAGCATGCCTTCCAACCAGCTTGACTTCCAACACTCCCCCTTTTTGATGATGACAAACAACCATTCTGATATGCTCTTTATTATTTGCATCACAAGTGTTATACAAGCAGTATATACATATAAAATACTAAAACCTTCCTTACAACACAAAATACAGGAAATATAGTATATCAATTTCTTCTCCCTCTGAATGTCTTAGTCATGTATATCAGAATATCTCTCCCCCTTTTGTAATCATCAAAAAGATGTGCTATCTCCCCCTGAAACACTAAGAAGATGCATCAATAATAACAAGAGAGATATATAGACTCACATACTCAAAATAGGTGAGAGGCAGAAGTTAAACCAATTTCTCTACGAATAAAAAAGAAATTTTCTTTTGGAAGCGGTTTCGTAAAGATATCAGCCAACTGTCGCGAAGTATCAACATACTCAATAATGCAATCACCCTTTTGAATATGATCACGAATAAAATGATGTCGAATCTCTATATGCTTCGTGCGAGAATGTTGCACTGGGTTTTTGGTGATACTAATAGCACTGATATTATCACATTTAATGGGAATGTGATCTAGACTTACACCGAAGTCTAGGAGTTGTTGTTTCAGCCACAAAATCTGTGCGCAACAACTACCCGCGGCGACATATTCAGCCTCAGCTGTAGATAGGGCCACACTAGACTGTTTCTTGCTAGCCCATGATACCAAAGAATTGCCAAGAAGATGACAAGTGCCGCTAGTGCTTTTTCTATCTACTTTGCAACCAGCAAAGTCAGAATCAGAATACCCAACAAGATTACAAGATGAACCTTTGGGGTACCACAAACCCATATCAGTTGTGCCAGACAGATATTTCATTATACGCTTGGCAGCAACCATGTGCGTTTCTTTTGGATTCGACTGGAACCGGGCACAAAGACATACACTAAACATTATATCCGGCCTACTTGCCGTTAAATAGAGAAGGGATCCGATAATACCTCGATACTTTGTAATTTCTACGGATTTACCTCCTTCGTCTTTGTCCAAGTAACAGGATGTGCTTATTGGTGTTGCTACTGCCTTGGCCTTATCCATGCCAAATCTTTTCAGTAATTCTTTGCAGTATTTTGTTTGACTAATGAAGATTCCATCCTTCGCTTGCTTTATTTGTAATCCCAGGAAAAAGTTCAGCTCGCCCATCATAGACATTTCGAACTCTTCCTGCATCATACTAGAAAATTCCTTGCAAAGGATTTCATTAGTAGCACCGAAAATAATGTCATCAACATAAATTTGAACTAAAATAATGTCCTTTCCTTTCTTTTTGATAAAAAGTGTGTTATCAACCTTCCCTCTTTGAAAGTTATTTTCCAATAAAAATTTGCTAAGACGGTCGTACCACGCTCTAGGAGCTTGTTTCAAACCGTACAAAGCCTTTTTCAATTTATAAACATAATCTAGGTGTTCATAACTTTCAAAGCCAGGAGGTTGAGACACATAAACTTCTTCATTTATGTAGTGTCCTGGAACACTAGATGTCCTTAACCCTCTAAGTGCTCAAGACTATGGAATCAGGAGCCCTAGAGAGGATCAAGAGTTAATGTGTGACTTATGATATTTCTGCAGTTCCGGTTGGGAAAAGCAGGTTCTCCCTAGGCAACGTGTGTGTGCAGAGTGTCAACTTAGGGATGAGAGTACGTACCTGAAACCCTAGCTGTAGTGAGCTATTTATAGGGTTTGGAGGAGGCTGATATGGGCCGTCTGGGCCCTGTATCAGGGTTGAGCTGAACCAAGATTCTGTGAGATAATATCGGAGGATTATGCTCTTAGAATCTGGATAGGATCAGCTGAAGATCTCATGTCTAGGCTATTGCGAGAATCTAGGAGAGATTTGCGGAAGGGATAAGAAGCCTCGGTGGGTTTGAGCTTATCCGCTAGCCGACGGTATGTCTCGGCCTAGAGTCTCAAGCCTGATGGATTGAGGACCGATGATGAGGCTCGGTTCCATCAAGTCCGAGCCTAGTCCTTTGGGTGTGCTCGGAGTCCATGAGTCCGAGCGAGGGACGTTTATGCTAAGTGAACCGAGGGAATTGCCCTTAGAAGACTCTTTTGACAAGGCTTAGATCCGTATCAGGTCGGCAGACCCTACAAGCCCCCCCCCAGCTCGTAAGACTTTGAGAAGTCTGTGACGAGGTAGCAAGTGTTTAGGGTTGACCTTTTCGGATGCCTCGTTCCGGGAGTGTGCGACAGCTATAACCAGGTAGCGCGTTCGAGGTGACGTTTTGGGTTCTCTAGGTACGGCGCGTTCCCTTGTAAATTGTGCCAAATCATTTCGAATTTTGAAATTTGAAAAAGTGCCATTTTGGTAACTGCCACGTCTCATCATGCGTGTGGTTGAGTGGTGTAACGGGCTTTTAATCCACCCAGGCCCATACGTGCATCGTGGGGGAAACCGAAAGGTTTTGAGGGTTTCTTTCGAATCCCTTACACCCCACACTTCACTTTTCATTCGTCCTATCAGATTCACACCAAAAGCTCCCAAACTCTCAAACTTGCTCCCTCACTACTTCTTTGTTACTCCTAGGAAACCAGAAACTCACTCCCTTCTCAAGCTTATTTCCGCCACTACCTTCACATCGCTTCCAGTTTTCCAGAGACTCAGAATCAAAAACAGGTAGTCTTTCTTCTTCTAACTCAAATACTCTATTTCTGGTTCTTCTCTTTTCTATTTGTTGAAAGGGTTTCGCGTTTCTGGGTTTTTCAGGGATTTTGGGGTTTTTTGTTCTGGGTAGTGTAGTGTTTAAGGGTTTGGATTTCTGAATCATGAGAGGTTGGAAGGAGTTGAGGAGAATTTATCATGAACTTTTGTAGGAAATTAGGAGAAGAGCCTTCTAGTGATAGTGATTCGGACTTTTCTGGGGATTTTGGGAGTAGTGATGACGCAGTAGATCCTTCCTCTCCCCCCATCAGCCAGGGATCCACCGTGACAAAACCGTTAGCTGTAGAATACCCCTTGGACCCCGCTGAACGGAGAGCTCAGGTTAGGGTTAGTCCCGAGCGCTGTATAGTGGAAGAAGAGCCTTTGGGAGATCCGAGGAAAGAGGGGGGGAAAAGTCCAAGGCTCGGCCTTAACTTTAAAATTAAAACATCCGCTATAAAAAATCATAACGCCGAGCCTTTTACTTTTTCCCTAGATATGGTGGAGCGCAGGTGTGAGACCAATCCTGAAGAATATCCCCTGCCGCCAAATCATGCGCAGTATGATGAAGTCTTTGATCTGGAGGTTCTTGGAACAAGGCCTTCATTGCTGACGAGGAACAGTTTGAACCATCTTCATCCACTTCTCACACCTTCGAGAGAAGATGGGAATGCCTCAGACTTCGTACTAAGGCACATGGGCATAGACGACCGGATATGCCTCCAAATACCGGAAAATCGACAGCTTTTTTATTTCTACGAGGAGATAACCACTAAGGTCGGAGTCCGCATGCCCTTTTCCACCCTCGAGATAGAGGTCCTGAAGCACTTAAACATAGCCCCGAGCCAACTACATCCGAGTGGTTGGGCCTTTGTAAGGGCGTTTCAATAGTTCTGCGACGCTGAAAATTTGGTCGCTACATTACGATCTTTCTTTTGGTTGTACGCCCCCCAAGTGAACAAGTTTGGCGATTCAAAGGGGCTTTGGGTGTCCTTAAAAGCTCAGAGGGATCACGCCCTCTTTGCAAAAGTAACCGATTCTTGGAAATCCTTTAAACCGCTCTTCTTTCAATACGAATACACTGGAGTAGAAGTTTGCTGGTTTATGGAACAAGTTGAGGCCGAAGGGGAAATTAAAGTTGTTCCCCGGTTCCCTTTGAGCTGGTCGAATAGTATCTACAATCGAGGGGCCTTGTTATATCAATTTGATTACAAAACTGATTTAACGAAAGCCGAGAGACGATTGTGCGACCGAGTTTGGGAATACCTTGAGGCGAATGGTCAAATTGATACCAAAAAAATATTGCTGAAGAGGACACGAGCAGATATTGCTGAAGAGGACACGAGTCAAATTTGGGTATATTTTTTTTTTGGTCGGTTTAACACATATTCTCTTGCAGAAAAAATGGGGAAGAAAGCCACCAAAGCTAAGAAGAGCGAGGCTGCCGCAGATCGAGTGAGTAAATTGGCAGCACGAAAAGCTGGTTCGAGTTCCTCGATTAAGAGCCAGTCTTTCGAGCCAACACTAGTGGTTGCCACAGATCGAGTGAGTAAGCTGGCAGCACGAAAAGCTGGTTCGAGTTCCTCGATTAAGAGCCAGTCTTCCGAGCCAACACCGATGGACAGACCAACCTTGGTTCCTCGTGCCGTCACCCCCGAGGTAATTCAGGCCATCGAAGGAGTCCAAAAAATTGTCCAATAGGATGCACAACAAGACGCTCAAGGTACCACCGAGCGACCAGCCAAAAGAATTCGGGTAGAGAAAGGTAAGGGCTTGGCTGGGGATTAGTTCAATTTGAGTAAATCCCATAAAGATACTCAGTTTGAGGAGGGTACCGAGGAAGCCGTTGTCAAGACTGTATGGGCCAAGAAGACTCCTGAGGGCTACTACGCAACAGTCTTCCCTCCCGAGGATGCACAGGTGATGGATGCCTGGCATCCTTCGACTTGGGGGAACAACTGCAGCGCCCTGGTGAAGGGTCTTCTTCGAAGTGCAAGTGTTCTTCACTACCTCGGCCGCCGCGGCGAGGATGTTCATGCTGGGGTCGCCCCTGATGAGAAGAAGAAGAGGAGGGAAGCGAATGATCGGGAGGATTATTATCAGCTCCAAGTGGAAGGCCTTGAGAGAAAGCTTCAAATCCTGGCCAAAGAGAACGAGGAACTAAAGAAGGGAATGCAAGATGCTGAAGAGGCCAAGACCAGGGCCGAGGTCGAGAAGGAGAAAGCAGAGAAAACTCTTCAAAAGGTCCAAGAGGGGATGAGGAAAGCCGAAGAAATCTTGAAGAAGGCCGAAGAGGATGCTACCATATTGCAGGAGGCCCAGGAGAAGGCTCGGAAAGCCGAGGAACTATTGAAGAAGGCTGAAGAGGACAAAGCAACTTTGCAAGTGGCAATGGAAAAAACTCGGAAGGCCGAAGAAGATGCCGCGGTAGCTCGGGAGCAACTCGAGTATACTAAGGATGAGATTGCCCGACTCCGAGCCTCCTTGGACAAAGTGAAGGCACAAGCTCTTAATCACAAAAAAGCAGCTGAGGAGAATCTTTATAATTGGGATCATGCAATTGAGGATTCTTTCTTTAAAACGGCCGACCAACTCCGCATCCTGAATCCTGGCCTTGTGACCAAGGGTGCTGACCCCAACCATGCTGTAAAGAACGGGAAGATCATCGGCACAAATGGGCGCCCCATAGACATGGGTAGCAAAGACCTTCCTGACCATTTGGCCGAAGAATCCGAGGAAGAGGGGGCTGAAGATGCTGAAGACGACGAGGAGGCAGACAACAAGTTTGATCCTGAAAGTGTCGTTCTTTCCGACGTAGAATAGATTTTTTCTTTTTAGCTTGTAAAAAAAATCCAGCAATGATTTTTGCTTTTTAGCTTGTATTTGCCCCAATAGCTGGGTTAAACTCTTGTTGCTATAACTTGTTTGGAATATTTATAATATCCGTTTTTATTTTATGCTTCTTTCGGAACTTTTTGTTAAGAATTCAAGTGTTAAGACCTCGGAACTCCAGCACTTTAGCCGAGGTGGGTTCCTCTATCCGCGATGTAAAAATGATTTTAAAACAAATCATGTTTGAATCGGGAATCTTTCTAGGGTACTTGACGAGTTATAAGCTCTTGTTTGAGCTGTTTATAATCGTTCGCGTCATAAACGGTGGCTAATCGATTATGAGGAAAAGTACATGAAAACAATGAATTCAATAACAGCACTTTTATTCATTTAAAGCATTAACAATAAGTACAATGGGCTCGGAGTTCCACCGAGCGTACACCATCATTAAAAATAAACAATCCTATAACAGCAAGGGAAATAGTAAAACTAAAACAATTGAAAATGGAATTGAAATGGGTAGAAATTTCTAACTGAAATATGCTCTAAGTTTTTCCACGTTCCATGTGTTGTTGATGAGGGCACCCGAGAGAGTTTCGAGCTTGTAGGCTCCTGTTCCTGTTTTGGAAGCTACTCGGTAAGGACCTTCCCAATTCTGAGCCAGTTTACCATCCTTAGCATTTTTGAGGCCGATGTCAGCTCTTCGTAGGACGAGGTCACCTACCTCGAATTCTCTGGGTACCACTGAGCGATTATACCCTTTCGCTTGCATCAGCTTGGCATGTTTTTCCCGTTCGGCAGCTAAATCCCTGACTTCTTCTGAAAGAACTAGGTCCTCACACAGTAAAGTGTTGTTAAGGGGGTTCGGTTGTTGTAAAGCTCGGAAAGATGGGATGATCCTTTCCATCGGGATGACAGCGTCACAACCATAAGTAAGACGATAAGGGGTTTCTCCCGTGGAAGTCTGTATGGTGGTGCGGTACGACCAAAGCACTTCATGCAGGTTTTCCATCCAATTTCCCTTAGCACCGATGAGTCTTTTCTTGATCCCCTTAATGATACTTCGGTTCACTGATTCTACTTGTCCATTGGTCTGAGGATGCTCAACCGAAGAAAAGTAGTGTTCAATGTTCAAAGCGTTGACCAAGTCCTGGAATGCCTTTGCCGTAAATTGAGTTCCATTGTCGGTTACCAAGACCTGTGGCACTCCAAACCGAGCTATAACCTGTCTCTCAAAGAACTTATGAACCTTGGCCGAGGAAATAGTTGCTAGTGGTTCGGCTTCGATCCACTTGGTAAAATAATCGATGGCCACTATCACCCATTTGAGCTGTCTGGTGCGGTGCGGAACTGGCCAATCAAATCCATTCCCCACTTATAGAAGGGGTAGGGAGATGAAAGTGAATGAAGTTCCTCGGCTGGCTTTTGGTAGACGTCACTGTGAAACTGACATTTTTCACATTTCTTTACATGACCGATTGCATCCTGTTGTAAGGTCGGCCAGTAGTATCCTGCCCTTAGAATTTTCTTGGCCAACGATTTCCCTCCGACATGATGACTTCCTATACCTCCATGGACTTCTTCCAGTGCCTGCTTTGCTTCGGCGGGGTCTAAACACCTGAGCATTGGGCCGCTGACCCCACGGCGAAACAGAATTCCATCGATCATAGCGAATTGGGAGGCTTTTCTGACAAGCTTTTTGGCCTCGGCTGGATCTGTCGGCACGATTCCTTGTTCCAAGAAGTTTATGATCGAAGAAGTCCAACTTGGATCCACAGAAACGAAGAGGACAACGCTAGGTCCATGCACCATTTCTTGGATCAACGTCTTACTATTTCCAGGACCCTTTGTTGAGGCAAGTTTAGAAAGAATGTCCGCTCGGCCATTGCTTTCCCTCGGGATGTGGCAGAATTCGACCTTGGAAAACTCTGAAGATAGGAACTTCACATTTTCCAAATATTTTTGTAGGATGGGTTCCTTGGCTTGATAATCACCCTTTACTTGCGATATCACCAACTGAGAATCACTGAAAACCTTCACTTCTCGGGCTCCAACTTCTTTCGCCATCCTCAGACCAGCCATCACAGCTTCATATTCCGCCTGATTGTTCGAAGTCGGAAATCCGAACTTCAACGAATATTCAAGGGTAACTCCCTCTGAGTTCTCCAGAATTATTCCCGCTCCTGCTCCGAGCTTGTTGCTTGACCCATCGACATAAGTGTTCCAATCCAAGTTTGAGCTCGTCAATGGCTCAGTAAACTCGGTGAGAAAATCAGCTAAGACTTGAGACTTCATTGCTTTCCGAGGTTTGAAAGTAATGTCGAACTCGGAAAGTTCAATAGCCCAAGTCACCATTCTGCATGCCAGGTCGGGTTTCTGAAGGATCTGTCGGATTGGCTGAGCAGTTCTGACCGTGATATGGTGGCTTTGGAAGTATGGACGCAGCCTCCTAGCCGTAATAACCAAACAAAACGCCAACTTTTCAACCTTCTGATAACTCAGCTCTGGTCCTTGAAGTGCTCGGCTGACGAAGTAGACAGGAGATTCTTTGCCCGATTCTTCCCTAACTAGAACCGAACTGACCACCGAATCCCCTACTAATAAGTATAGGAATAAAACCTCTCCTCCTGCCGGACTAGATAGGATTGGAGGAGAGGCCAGGTATTGCTTAAGGTCAGTAAAGGCCTTTTCGCATGCCTGGTTCCAGTCGAACGTCTTTTCTTTTTCCTTCTTCAGCAGTTGGTACCATGGCAAGGCCTTCCGAGCTGATTGAGACAGAAACCTGGAGAGAGCTGCTACCCGACCTGCTAGCTGCTGTACTCCGTTGATGTCGGAAGGGCTCTTCATCTCAAGGATGGCTCGGCACTTCTGTGGGTTTGCCTCAATTCCCCGTTCGGTGAGCATGAACCCGAGGAACGAACCAGCAGGAACCCCAAAAGGGCATTTTTCTGGGTTTAACCTCATGTCAAACTGCCGAATTCTATCAAGTATAACCTTCAAATCCTTAGCATGGTGCTCCTCCTTCAGACTTTTTGCAATCACATCGTCGATGTATACTTCCATTTTTGGCCCAATAAGCGGACCGAAGAGCTTGTTCATCATTCGCTGGTAAGTTGCCCCAGCGTTCTTCAGTCCGAACGGCATGACGTTGTAACAATATGTAGCATTTTCTGTGACGAAAGAGGTCTTCACCTGATCTGGGGGATACATGGGGATCTGATTGTACCCCGAATAAGCATCCATGAAGGATAGCCTTTGATACCCTGCCGAGCTATCTACGAGTTTGTCTATGCAGGGAAGTGGGTATTGATCTTTGGGGCAGACCTTGTTCAGGTCTGTGTAATCCACGCACATCCTCCATTTTCCATTGGATTTCTTGACTAGCACGGGATTAGCCAACCAATCTGTGTACACCACCTCCCTGATAAATCCCGCCTCTAATAGCTCGGACACCTTCTCTTCTGTTGCTTGTGCCTTCTCTGTTCCGACCCGCCTTTTCTTCTGACACACTGGCTTGGCGCCAGGATACACACTTAGATTATGGCAGATAAAATTCGGATCGATCCCCGGCATGTCTGCCGAAGTCCAAGCAAACAAGTCTTTGTTTTCTACCAGCAGTTCCGTCAGTTCTCTTTCCAATTCCTCGGCAAGGCCGACACCAATCTTGACACAATGGGACGGATCGGGACCCAGAATTACCTTTTTGAAGTCCCCCTGAGGGGTTGGCCTAGTTTCATCCTCATCCCATACGTCAAGATCTGCCAAGTTCACACTTCCTTTGTTGAGTGGCTCCTTCATGATCTTCTCATCGTCATCCAGCTTCAACTTTCCCAGGCTAATATTGTAACATTTCTGAGCCAATTCTTGTTCGGACCGTACCGTTACCACCTGGTCATCAGACCCTGGAAACTTCATGGCTAAGTGAACGGTTGATACAACTGCACCAAATGATTGGAGTGCTGTACGGCCAAGAATGGCGTTGTATGCCGACGGTGCTTGTACAACTAGCCACTTTACCATCTCGGTTCGAGCAGACGGTTGTTCACCCATGGTCACTGAGAGATGAATGTGGCTTAAGGGAACAATGGAATGTCCCGTAAAGCCAATCAAACTACCCTCAAATGGAGTTAGGTCAGATCTCTTCAACCTTAGCCTCTCGAACAGATCCAAAAACATAATGTCTGCTGAACTCCCCTGATCGACGAGAATCCTTTTCACTTCGTAATTACTGAGCCTGGCTGTAACTACCATAGGATCATTGTGATCCTGAATAATATCAACAAAGTCATCGTCACTGAAACTGATGACAATATTCTTCTTTTTGGGCTTTTGGATCGGTCGGCTAGCCACCGAAAGGATCTGTCCCACCTACTTTTTTCTATCACTTCTTTTTTCTCCACCACCCGCAAATCCACCAGCAATGGTGTTGATCAGAAACTCGTCACGACCCTTATTCTGCTCAGACGGTAGGGCGGGGGCTCCCCCTGCAGGTGGCGT
Source organism: Crotalaria pallida (assembly GCA_037953625.1). Classification (NCBI taxonomy): domain Eukaryota; kingdom Viridiplantae; phylum Streptophyta; class Magnoliopsida; order Fabales; family Fabaceae; genus Crotalaria; species Crotalaria pallida. The sequence continues at coordinate 46,582,629 of CM075649.1, read as the reverse complement.
AGGGCTTTTATTCCTTTTTTCTTCTGTTTTGGGAGGTGAATGACTTCTTCTTTTTGAACGCTTCCGCATCGCTTCCCCGATGTATTGTTGAAGCTTCCCATCCCTAACCATTTCCTCAATCAAATCTTTCAGTTGGGTACATTGATCGGTGGTATGCCCCCATCCACCATGATGGTCGCAGTACTTTGTCCTATCCTTTTGAGCAGTTTTTCTCAAAGCTGGAGGCCGAGTGATGTTACGCATCTCGGTATGCATAGTCTCACGAAGGATTTGACTCCTCGGGACTGTGAGCTGGGTATATTCATCATACTTGCCTTTTGGAGGCAGTTTTTCTCCTCTTTCTCTCTTGTCCTTCCTCCCCCTGTTTTCCCGAAAACGATCAGTTTGACGGGAATCATTCTGACGAGGGCGTTGTTCCAGACCCCGAGCCGCGGTGCTGATTCTATGGAATTCCTCCAAATTAACAAATTTCCTAGATCTTTCCCTGAGTTCGGCCATATCCCTCGGTGGTTCTCCGATCAGACAATCCTTGAAATCACCGTCTCGCAATCCTTGAGTGAGTAAGAGGACAGATACTCCCGATTGCAGGCCTGATATGCCACTAGCTTCTTGCTGATAGCGAGCTAGGTAATCGCGAAGAGACTCGTCAGGTCTCTGTGCGACTCCAGCCAATGAATGGTCCGACTTGGGTTGTGACATATTGGCTGTATATTGATTCAGAAATGCTGTCCTCAGCTTGGCCCATGAGTGAATCGAGTTGGCAGGTAGGGAATTGAACCATCTCAAAGGTGCCGATCCCAGAGTCATTGAGAATGCTCGGCACTTCATGAAATCCCCTCCTCCATAAAACATCATGGAGGATTCGTAAGCCGCGATGTGGTCCATCGGATCAGTCGTCCCATTATAGCGAGGGATATTCTGATGACCCACATAAGTCTGCGGGGTTTGAAATGCCATTATCTCAGCTATGAAAGGATGTCCAGGATGGGGTTCCCCAGTAACACGCCCAGGAACTAATCCCGAATTAAGGGGTGGGGGCGGAGGAAGGTTATTAGGGTTTCCGAGACCCACGTTAGGGCCTTGCTCGGCAATTCTTGCCATGCTTTGCTGCTGAAGAGCAGCGATAGCCTGATTCTGCTTTTCAATCAAAGAAGTTTGAGTCCTTAAGATCTCCATGATTGATTCCTCTCCCCTACGGGCCGACGAAGTAGTCATATAGGATCTACCTTGTGTTTTGGAACGTTCACCACCTTGAAGTGTTCCAAAACGACCCCTGGTAAATTGAGGGACTTCTCTGTTGGATCGCTCAGCACGGGAGTGGTCATGTCGAGCGGAATGCTCAACCCGCCGATCCTCACCAGTTCGTGATCCAGCAGGGGCCCTCCGAGACCGATGTGGTCCAGAGTCCGCAGTATCGTGCCAATCTGAAACATGGCCATCCGGAACAGTGCGGGGATTGGATCGCCTTCCGCCACCTTCCATGCGGGGAGGAACAGTGGCTTGAATCACCGGAGGAACCGGAGGAACATCACCCTGAACTGGAGGAACCGGGGGAACGACCGTCTGATCCACCGGAGGAACGGGTGGAGTGTTACCCCGACTGCTCCCAGTAGGTCTTCCTGGGGCGATTCTATCCCTGACGTTTCCTGCGTTCTTAGGTGGCCTCCCATGAAGGCGACGGCGGAGATCCCCTTGTTCTTGGTTATCGTTGTTGTTTGCCATGAGTACGGTGGAAGTGGGAATACTGGTTATTCAATTCCCATAGACGACGCCAATGTAGCGTCCTGGAACACTAGATGTCCTTAACCCTCTAAGTGCTCAAGACTATGGAATCAGGAGCCCTAGAGAGGATCAAGAGTTAATGTGTGACTTATGATATTTCTGCAGTTCCAGTTGGGAAAAGCAGGTTCTCCCTGGTCAACGTGTGTGTGCAAAGTGTCAACTTAGGGATGAGAGTACGTACCTGAAACCCTAGCTGCAGTGAGCTATTTATAGGGTTTGGAGGAGGCTGATATGGGCCGTCTGGGCCCTGTATCAGGGTTGAGCTGAACCAAGATTCTGTGAGATAATATCGGAGGATTATGCTCTTAGAATCTGGATAGGATCAGCTGAAGATCTCATGTCTAGGCTGTTGCGAGAATCTAGGAGAGATTTGCGGAAGGGATAAGAAGCCTCGGTGGGTTTGAGCTTATCCGCTAGCCGACGGTATGTCTCGGCCTAGAGTCTCAAGCCTAATGGATTGAGGACCGATGATGAGGCTCGGTTCCATCAAGTTCGAGCCTAGTCCTTTGGGTGTGCTCGGAGTCCATGAGTCCGAGCGAGGGACGTTTATGCTAAGTGAACCGAGGGAAGTGCCCTTAGAAGACTCTTTTGACAAGGCTTAGATCCATATCAGGTCGGCAGACCCTACAATTTATAAAGCCATTAAGAAAGGCACTCTTTACGTCCATTTGATATAATTTAAAGTCTAAAATGCATGCAAAAGCTAAAAGCAGTCTAATGGCTTCCAACCTAGCAACAGGGGCAAATGTTTCCTCATAATCTATCCCCTCTTCCTGGTTGTAACCTTGTGCAACTAGCCTAGATTTGTTTCGAACAATTAAACCATCCTCATCAAGTTTATTTTTATAAATCCACTTAGTTCCAATAATCGGATGAGACTCAGGCCTAGGAACAAGTTCCCACACCTGATTTCTTTCGAACTGGTTTAATTCCTCTTGCATTGCCAAAAGCCAATGCTCATCAAGCATAGCCTCAGAATAATTCTTTGGTTCTACTTGAGAAACAAATGCAAAGAAGTTACACAGATTGCTAATAGAATTGCGAGTACTTACACCTTTTGAAATGTCTCCGATGATCTGATCAATAGGATGGTGCCTCGATGTTCTCCATTCCTTAGGCAATTCAGTGTTGAGTTCCATTGATTGTTCTTGAGTTTTCTCCTCAACTGTTTCATCTGATTTTCCATTGCTTTCGGAATTCTCCTTCCCTTTTGCATTCGGCTCCTCATCCTCATCGATGAATAAATCTCCAAGAATACCTGAAATGTCATTAACAGATACATTTCCCAACCTTCTGGGATCGGATTCGTCAAATGATACATGAATAGATTCTTCAATAGTATTACGAGATTTATTGTAAATCCTATATGCTTTGCTTGAAGCAGAATATCCAAGGAAAATGCCCTCATCAGCTCTAGCCTCAAAACTTCCTAGATTTTCTCTACCATTATTATGCACATAACATTTACATCCAAAAACTCGAAAATGGAAAATATTTGGTTTTCTCCCCTTGTACAGCTCATAGGGGGTTTTCTTTAAAATAGGCCTAATTAAAACACGGTTCATAACATAACAAGATGTACTCACTGCATCGGCCCAAAAGTATGCAGGCAAATTCATGTCATTAAGCATTGTTCTTGAAAGCTCTTTTAATGAACGATTTTTCCTCTCCACAACCCCATTTTGCTCAGGAGTTCTTGGAGCGGAAAAATAATGCTTAACTCCATGTTTTTCGCAAAACTTTTCAAAAAGATGATTTTCAAATTCTCCACCATGATCAGTTTTAATGGATGCAATGCTTAAATGCAATTGATTTTGAATAATCTTGGCTAGCTTTTTTGTGAGACCCACAAATTTTCCCAATTTATTTGCGAATTTATAATTGAATTTAAGAAATTATATTTGATTTTGATACCTGGATTTAATTAAAATCGTACGAATTATATATGCATACCAATGTTTTCCCTAGTATATTTAAATGAAATATTTTAAGGTAAAGTATTTGATTTAACTGATCTTAGAAGAATGAACTGCTTGGTGAAGGATTAGAGTATCCTATCTTCAGAAATTCATATCTTTTCAACCTACATCGAAAAATTACAAATCATATGTCAAAAAGACCGTATCGAAACGTAGATTATGAAAATGTAAATCTTTTATTTTTATTTTAAAGTTTACGAAATTTTATCACTGCTACAGTACTGAACGAATTTTTGAGTTTTAAGTGGAAAGGTGTGACTTTAATGCATTTAATGGCCTTTTGACTCAAGTGTATTTTATTTTGAAAACAAAAATAATTTTATGAAGTTTTATATTGGACTACCATCCAAATAAAATATATTTTCGTATTTTCTTATTATGAAACATTTGAAAGCTTATGAAGTGCATTTTTGAAGGAAATGATCTTAGAACTTCAAAAATTCATAACTTTCAAACCGTAAGTCCAAAAATTATAAACTTTATATGAAAATGATCGTATTGAAATTTAGAATCTGAACATGTGAAAAAAAAAATTATTTTGGCATTTACAAAAAAATTTCTGTATAGTAGAGAAAACGAATTTTTGGTATTTCTAACTTAGAAAGAATTATTTGGAACATGAAATAAATTATTAGGCTATAAAATAATTTTATTTGTGTATTGAGAGGTTTATTTAAATGTCTACTGATTTCACAGTCCAAATATTAGTTTTTTTCTAAAGTTTGTTCTAAATTATTAAAATGAAAGCCTTATTCTGATTGGTCAATTTTGTGGTGAATTCAAAATGGACCAATGGAAATTTTTTCTTCTTAATTTTATATATATGCACCGTCCAAAAAAAATAATAGGAGGGAGAGAGTAGAATTTTCTGAACTTGTGGGGAATCATTCTTAAGTTAATAAGCCATAGGATTTAGAAGAGTTTCATTAATGCATGTGTGTGTTTCAAAGTGAAAATTAAAAATGCTGACTCACTATGGCTAAGGGGGGACGAATTTGAGGTCTGATGGGAGGGGAAAATTGGTCTTCTCTTCACCTATAAATAGACCACCACACCTCTCACAATTTCACACACATTACTTGCTATCATTCTGAGAAAAAAATTTTATTCCAAGAGGAAGGAGAGAGGAGGGTGGCGAGTGCATAGGGGAAGAGGAGGAAATTTTTCTCACCTTTGGGAAGTCTTTTAGCTTTAGGAGGAAAGGTAATTCTAAGTTCTTATTTTATTTTAATTCATTTCTTCTTCTACTGATATCATAATCCCTAATTCCTTTTATAGTAACAAGAACAAAAAGTTCTATTTCTTCTTTTTATGAACTATATATTTGTTGATAGTATTTTGTTTTTATGGTCAAATGAATAAAGGTTTAAAGGAAAGGGACAAAATGAATTGTTTAAAGGGAATAATCTCCCCTTTTCTTTGGCCTTGAGATGGCCTAATTTTGTAGCACAAAAGGGAAATTTATATTCTGAAATTTTTGTGTTCTTACAATATAGACATTTATATTTTGTTTCTGATTGAAGTATTTTAGTTCTCTTTGTTTTGATTCAAAATGGAAACTAAAATTGATTCTGAAAATTTTGTGTTACTGAGATCTGATGTAGCATTAAAAGAAAAGAAAAAAAGAATTTAGTCTTTTGCTTTTTCTATTGATTGGTCATGATATGTATATAAAGTGGTAGTTGTTATTATTATATGTGATGATTTTTTTGATCTCTGATGTGCTGTGGTAAAATGAAAATAGTTTTATGAAAACCCATGAAATTCTGGATTTTATGGTGTTACAAGTATAAATGATTTCTGACTAAAAATTTCACATGATTCATATTATTTGATTTGGTAAATTTAGGAGTAGGTAAGTGAAGTTTTTTATCTTGTGATTGTGTAAATGTCTGATTATGTGATTAGTAGAAATTTTAGACTAGTTTCTGTACAAAAGTAAATTTTCTTAAAAGTGATTATCCTGTGTCAAATTAATTATTTTGAGTATATGAAATTATGTGACTAAAGTATACATGTGTGTTTGAAAAATTTAAAAAGTACTCTTTTTATATAGAGTTGGTCGAATTTATTGAAGAAGGAAAAACAAAGATGTTTGATGATTTTTAATTGATCTTCCTGATGTGAATAAATGATTATCAGTGTGTATTAGGTATTCTGATAAAAAAAATATTTAGAGCTAGAAATTTCCTTAATGTTGAAAAGTATTATTTTCATAAGATACAAGGCTTCAAATAATAATTTTTATACGTGTGTACTATTTATATGAAATTGCAGTATGTACAGTAATGTTAGAATCTGTTAGTTTATTTTTTTGAAAGTGATGCAACTGGACTTAAGGTGTCTGTCCAGCAAATCAATATGCTTTATTTTAATCATGTTTAATCATTTGATTGTAGTAGTTTTTGTAAAGAATTTTTAGGAAAAAGTGGCATGTGTTTTCAATGATCTGTTTAGGAGAAAATTCATTTTTGAGAAGTTCTGTATGTGCTGTCCAAATTGCAAAATAGTTGCATCAAGAACGAAAATCATTTTTTGGTAATGTGTGCTTTATGATAGAATCCTTATTATAAGTATTTAAAATTATTAGGATGTATAAAAGTGATTTTGTGAATGTACTGATGCTTGAAGTGAATTTTCTGAAATCTGTTTGTGGTCGGTAGGTTAATCTAATTAGTGGTAGAAAAAGTATTTTTGAACTTTGAATGCTTGTTTTCTTATTTAGTTATATATGCTTATAACATGATTTTGTAAAGTTTGTTTTCTGCTTGGTCTGATTAAAAAGTTGCATCAAAAGAAAAATACTTTAAAGTCATGCTGTATGAGTGGTCTGAACATGGTAGTTGTTATAAGGTACTTAGGAGTAAGATTTTTAGTAAAGGAAAAATTTAGATTTATTCTTAAGGTGTTATAACTATGTTTTAAAAGTTATATTTCGATTGGAAAAGTTTTTAATGATTTAAAAGCTAAAAAGAAAAAGTGATTTTCTGATACTGTAGTCTGTGTTTGATTTTCAAAAAACGGTTTTGATTTTTAAAGGAATGATTTATTTTCTAAGAGTTTATGTATAATCAAAACATCAAGGATTTTTAAGAAAATGAATTGCCCAAAAGTTATAGCAATTTTTAATTGTTAAGTTGGTATAGGTATTTAGAGAGCTATTTTTGTAAATGTGGTTTGATTAAAGGTCTGCATTTGGAAACAAATAGCGCAACTGTGAATCAAGCGGACGCGAGTTCTTAGCTGCATCTCGAGGTGAGAGAGTAGCCATCTTAAGACACAATGGCACCATGGTAACATTAGGACGATTTCGACCATCTCAAAAGTCGGAATCCTAAGTTATCTGTCAATATACGAGACGACAATTGGTTGTGGTGTGTTTAGTCGTCTTGCGTTGCGACAGTGACTATTATTGATTGTCTGATTTTATTTGGTTATGATATGTTATTCTGTTTATATGGCTTTGGAAAATATTGATAAACTATGTGATGAAGTATCAATGAAAATTTTATATAACTGAGAATTGGTGATTGATGGATGTGATTGAGATTATTGGATATCTTGGTAGAATTTGGAATTACGTTATGAAAAGAAAATATGATAAAGGTTAATGAATCTTATGAAATGGTGGAATTGTTGTTAGTGTACAGTGATGGTGCAAGCGGCACAATGACTACGTTTTATTTTCCCTTTAAGTGACTGGCCACGTGAATGACTTTGTCGTGGTTCATGTCTTGTGGATTCCACTGTACTATAGGGAGGTGTTTGTTTTGGTCCCTTAGAGGTCGAGGCCCGTCATAAGTGCGGCTTAGAATGGGTCGACCAAACTTAGGTTTAATAAAAGACTGAAAAGACTTAAAAGACTTAAAAGACTCTAAGCTTAAACCCTTTCTAACTACGCGTTGAGAGTGAAGTAGTGGAGAGGAAAGACACCCTGTTTATCTACGGATACTCAGGAGTTAATTGTGATAGGGGAGGGCAAGGACGGTGACTCGTCAAGAAGCCTAAGAGCGCTTCCCTAGGCAGGACGAAGTTATAATGGTCAAGGTCACTTGCCGGGCGTTGACCGTAGCAAGGACTGCAACCGGAACTAGGGATAGAGCTGTCGCCCCCTTGAGCAAATATTAGATGGTGTAGAGGGAATCTGAACAAGGCTAAAAGTCACTGATTTTCTTACGACGATCATAGGCGGTTGGCCATATTGATGGTTCCAACATGGCGGATCTCGAATTGTTTACTATGTTTTATTTGCTGGCCAACATGCGTGGTTTCAGCTGGTACGTACCCTTTGACTTCGATGCCTGTGTGGTTAGGATTCCTGTGCGTCCCATCTGCTTTCCGAACTAGGTCGTGGTTGGATATTGAAGGAGGAGATGTATCGTGTGTGCTAATCTACCCTTGCCTCGATGATTTCCCTCCCTAGATCATTGATGGTTGTGAAAATACTTAGTGGAAGGTTTATGAGTATGGAATATTTAAGATAGAGTCATATGAATAAAAGTTGTAAAGAGGATAAAGTTGTAATAAGATGATATAATGATTTTTTGGAAGAGAAGTGGTCGTAATGTTATATTGTATGTGCTTGGTTCTAGTGCGATCCATGGCATAAGTCCATGCCGTCGACGAACTTGTTCGTTTGATCGCTAACTCTCTCTCCCTTCTCTTCTATGTTCTTGTTTTTCTGGTTGTGGTAAACCTTAGATGGCCGATCACGTGCTACGATTGGTGATGACCCCTTTGGCGGGAGGACAGTGGTTTAGATCTGCTAATTCGGGAAGAATGAGTATATCTACGAAGAGGATGTAAAAGCAGCAACCGAAGAATCTTTCAAGACACTCGGGGTGAAGGATAGCAATGAAGACTAGTAGTCTAGGATAGTATAGTCTTTGTTATGTATTCCATCTCTGGATGGGTAGGACATAATTACTCTATCCCGAATGTAACCCCTGTTGTAATAAATGATTATTTGAAATGAAATAAAAGAAGTTTCTTTTGTCATATATCATGTTCATAAAGTAATTACACTATTTTTCCGCAAGTTAACCATCGACTAAATATGACATTGAGAAAATGAGTTTTTGGAAATATGTTGGATGGTAACATCTCACTACAACAGAATAGCTAAAAGATCCCGGTTCCGCATGCCTATTGATCCCGGTTCGGAACTGGGATTGTATCCCCTGGTATAACAAGAATGTTGCTTTTGATCCCTGTTGTTTTGGAAAAAACGGAACCGGGATCTAAAGAAAAACAAGGAACCGGGATCAATAATACTGAATAATCACTGATGAAATTTTTAAAGGAACCGGGATCAATAATTCTTATGATCACTATTAAGTTTTTTATTAGGAACCGGGATCAATAATTCTTATGATCACTGTTAAGTTTTTTATAAAGAACCGGATCAATAATACTTATAATCAATATTAATTTTTATAATTTTTTTCTTGATGTCTTTTATTTATTTATTTATTTTATCAACAAATAAGTTTTATTATTATTAAAAGAGCATAATGGCATTCAGTAACAAGATATATATATATATATATATATATATATATATAAGATGGAAAAAACATGAAACTTGGAAAAAAAATTAAAACATACTAATATCTCGGCATCACTAAATTTGCAATTGTTCTATCATTTCACTTTTACAAATGGCAAAAGATTTTAGTTTTCAACTTACACTAAAATCTTAAAATTTACATCATCAAAACTCCTACCAACACACTAACCACATCAACAACAACGGCGGTAATATGGAATCATGATAATCCAAAATTTGTACTAATAAGAATAGCGAAGCCTTTTGCAACATATTTTGCAACATATCCCACACCATGATTTAGCAATCCTTGATCAAATACATGGATCATCTGAAAACAAATAAAAAGACACAACATTAAGAAATCACCACTATGCTCTATCTTTGATATATTCAGCATGGATAGACCTAAATTAAGTAAATCTAACCACATGAAGAGTTAAACCAACTAGGTGGATTCTATTTAAAATGAGGGGTGACATCAAGGAAATGATTTTCCAGAGATCATCTGAAGGCATAATTGTTTGCAAAAGAATTAAGTTTGTGAGAACTACAGTTCTTATGTCTTATGAAATTGCCTCAACATTTACGTGAAATGATTTCTCCATGATTCTTTTTCTTAAATGACTCATTTCTCGTCGTCTTGTTTCCCAGTGAACTTACAGAACCAGTTTCTGGGTGTACTACATCAAACTACAACCAACAGGTTTACTAGATAAGAAAACCAAAAAGAACACAGGTAACAAAATAAAGGAAACATAAATAAGATCATGCTTACTCACTTAATATTCATTCCCCTCATCGCAAAAGCCACTTGAGACAGGACAGTAAACTGTACATTACTTGATTGCACCAAGTCAAATGATAGAGCTTACTTGATATATCTTGTTTTCGAAAGAGTGGTCAAAGGTTACCTTATGCATAATATGCTCACTGTCACAAACCAGCCATGGTAAACTTCCAACGATGATACTCAATACTAATCTCAATATGGATTTTTTTTTATTCCCTCTATGCAAAAGCTTGATCATGAAGAAATTCATTACAATTTTTCTTTGTGCAACATTTTACTATTTATTATTGTTAGCCATTGTGATCTTTCAGTTTGTCTCAGCAACAATTTCCTACGGCAAAAATTATGCATGCAGATGCAATTATGCAAGGAGTTCACATCAAAATCTAGGCAGAAAGTCCCACTATAAAATACAGGATAACGCTAAATAGTACATGAAGGAAGTCAGAATTGATAAAATGTTACCTGATCTTCAACGAAGAGGCGCGGGGGTGTGCACCATGCACCACGTTGGAAGGTATTATAGGAGCTCACACTGCTCAGTCCAGTAAGTGAGCTAACAGTTGACATTTGGGGACTTTGCTGACCATCACCATATCCCCAACTATACCCTTGTATTTTTCTTTTTTATACATGATAGAGTGAAACAATTGGAAAGAAGTTGCGGATGCTTTACAAATGAAATGAAGTATTGAACCAGATTACCAACATTTCAAGCAACCTTCAAAGTTACCTTTTTAATGAGGAGGATATGAAAGAACAAGAGCTGAGCGACAGGCAAGGTAGCGATCATAGCGAGAACAGTGCAGACAGACTGGAAAGGAAAAACATTTCTGTAATCAGAAACAGCCTCAATAAATTTTTCCAAACAAAGATAATATATACACACACATGATACATATCTACATATACACTCACAGATTGTCAGATGAAAAAAATAAGTAAATAACCATTACAGTAATACAATAACCACATAATATAGATAAAAAAGAAAAAGAAGCATAATGCTCACCACCACAATAACATAGGGAGCCACAGAGAAACTGCTTCCCAACTTGGAGGAGATAGCCACAGAAAATTGCTTCCTCTCAACAAAATAGCATATAATTACGAGTATCCCAGTCGACCATTGAAGAATAAGCTGCAATCTCAAGCCCAAGGAGCACAGAACAGACAATAGTTAATCAAAACGAAAAGGACTAGGAAATAAAAATGCTTACTTGTGGTACTCTATAGATTATGGCATGTTGCTTGCAACAACTACTGAGAAAGGAGTACACTGATGTTACACTATAGATTGTTAGCCAATGAAGCAGATACACTGATGTTGGTGTCTCTTGACTCTGAGAAAGGAGTACACTGATGTTACTCTATAGATTGTTAGCCAATGAAGCAGATACACTGATGTTGGTGTCTCTTGACTTCATAATGATGTAAGCAAGAAGCACAATATGAATCTCAAAGGAGCTGTAAAATCAATACATCTAAAGGCTAAGGATACCATGCAAAAAAACTATCACGCAGTCAAGAAATCAATCACCATGCATTTTGAAATGAAAATGCATTTAAGAATAATTATCAAATGCAGACTAAATAAACCATATGCAGTACTTTAGGTATTTTTGAAGTAGCAACTTTACCGAAGACACAGCCGACCATATAACAACTTGGACAAAATTTTCAATGAAAACAAAAATTAATACCAATTTAAAGAATAAGAATTCTTCTACTGAATACTATTCCATACATCAATAAAACATAACGACCAATTCCACTTTGCGTACTACATCATGATAAAGCTAAATCCAACGGCATGCAATTTCTCAAAGAGCACTGCAGAACATTCAACAATAAAAGGCAACACCAAACAATATAAGCGAATAATATATGCTTTACAAAAAGAAACAAAGAATTTTTAATGCAAGATTTAGCAGAGACCCAGTAAGAAAAATCCAAACTTGAGCATTATTAGGCACAATTTAGCAGCTCCAAATAAGCCAAAGTAAAACATGAAATTGAAAACAATAAAAAGTTGAGAGTGGTGGGAGAAGTGGGTGGTGGGTATAAATAATAATACTCACAGTGGCTCTGACAATGAAGGAAGGTGGAGTGCAATGAAGCCTTGAATGGAAGGGCTTGCAGTTGCAGAGGCGGGTGAATGATTTTGGGAAAGGAGAGAGAGCAAGGGACCGAGGATGAGCGCGAAACAGAGAAGGGAATCGAATGAAGAAGAAGAAGGTGCGTGGCCACAACTGGGGCGGCGACGGTGGTGGTTTGGAAGAGAGAGAGAACGAGAAAGGTCAAGGGAAGAAGTAGAATATAGGAAGGGGGTGGCGGCTGGAAGAGGAAAAAAAATTAATATTGATCCGGTTCCGTTTTTTTATTATTCATTCCGGTTGAAGTAAAACAATGGGATAAATAAGGTTTATGTGATTTTTAATTTAAAAAATAAAAAAAATTATATATGTTATAATATTGATCCCGGTTCCGTGTTTTTTATAACCGGGATTAATAAATTCATGGTATTTTTTAACTATCATTTGTCTATTAATCCCAGTTCTGGAACGGAACCCGGATTAATATCCGGCTACTTTTTTACAATTTTGTAGTAGTGTCTCTTTTTGGAAATAGAATTTTATGACGCTAGTCTAAGTACCAAAACATTTTTGTAAACCAAATTGTATTTATGAAAACCATTTTGTAAAAGAATTAAACTAAATTGATTTTTTGATAATGTTATAAAAAAAATGGCGCAAATTTTTAGTGAAAATTCTAAGTCCAGATTGGGGTGTTACATTTTTGAATTCATGAAATGCATCATTTTTATGAGTAATAAAAAGCATCCACGTATACCTAGAATAGTCATCCACAATAACTAAACAATAATAGTTGCCACCAAAGCTTTTCGTTTGACAAGGTCCAAAAAGATCCATATGTAAAAGTTCCAAGGGCCTTTGAGTTGAAACAAGGTTTTTAGAAGGAAAATTTGCCCTTGTGAGTTTTGATTTAGAACAAGGATCACATTTTTCAGAAAAAGAAAAATTTTGCTTTGGCAAACCAACTACTAAGTTTTTAGAATAAATTTTATTTAAATAAGCCATGTGGATGTGACCTATTCTACGATGCCATAGCCACGATTCATCCTCTTTGGATAATAAACATTTCGCATCATTTGAGGGAATTGAATCAAAATCAATAACATAAACATTGTTTATCCTGCGAGCAATTAGCTTAATAAGATTATAAATTTTTCCCTCGATAATACATCTATCAGAATCAAATATAACCCTATTTCCCTTATCACACAATTGACTAATACTTAGCAGATTGTGTTTTAGGCCCTCAACATGTAAAACATTTTCAATGCAAGGGTTAGGAAATATACCAATTTTACCGATTCCGAGTATCTTTCCTTGATTGTTATCTCCGAAAGTCACATGTCCTTGGTCCTTAGGCACGAGATGCGAAAATTTAGATTTATCTCCAGTCATATGTTTTGAGCATCCGCTGTCCAAGTACCACCATGACTTCTTTTCTTCCGGAGTAACCTACAAACAAAGATTTCAAGGTTTCTTTTTAGTTAACCATATCTTTTTGGGTCCTTGAGCGTTAGTATAGCCATAGTTTAAATCATGCCACCTTCTAGTTTCATTGTTCGGTTTAACGAACTTCACTTTTCGGTGTATGCATTCATGTGCACCATGACCCTTTTTACCACAAATATGACAAATAATAAGAGGTTTCTTATGATTACTAGCAGGGACAAAAATGGTACTTAATTTCTTTTGATGTCTACCGGGTTGATATCCTAAACCCGCTCTATTGAAGAAACATTTTTGTCTCCCTAACATTAAATTTAAAGTATTTCTACCTTTTGTAAATTTAGCAAGGGTTTCTTTTAAATCTTCAACTTCTTTAACCAAGTCCTTGCAGAATTTACAAGAAGAAGAACTAGCTTTGAATTTAATGTCATTACTCGAAGTGTTTGAAGAACTTTTCAAAGTCAAATTCAGCTTGTAACACCCTATAATTATTTACCCTTAATTCCCCTTATATCAAAAATACGGACTTAAAAATTCATTTTTATTACATTAAAATCAACCGTCAAACGGACGGAGTTTTGTTTGTTTTTCGGACTTTTCTAAATCTTCAACCTGATAAACACAATTATTTAGTATCAACAGTAGCCAGCAGGGCTCAAATATAGAAATAAGTGCATCGCATAGTTGCCCCATGGGCTCAAGTGTAAAACATCAACAGCAGTGTGTCAGAGTGCCAACAACAGTACAAAGCATGCAAAACAAGAGACCATATCCGCTACTATGCCCAAAAATGAATCATAAGCAATGCACAAAAGAAACTATCCTAAGCCTCACTCAAAAGAACATATACAGCACATATACATCAAATAATACGGAGGCTTAGGTCAAATCAAAAGTATCTAATCCCAACCCTACTCTCCCTGTGAGGGAGAGTACTCCTGCTCGGCCTGGTCATGTGTAAACTCTGCCTCGGTACCTGTCGAAATAGTAAGGAGTGAGTATTACACATAAAATGGGGAAGCAGTTTCCAATTATGACATAATGCTATACTAAGCCAAACACATTTAACAATTCGATAACAATATAATAAAACTCTGCATAACACAATTCATGGTCAACATATCCATTAGTTTTACAATTCAATTATTTCGACTTTGTTCTTACTCATCACTTTTATCAAGTCTTTTAGTCTATGCTTTTCCAATATAATCACATCTCTTTTCATTTTGTCCCTGGTCACGACCTACTGCGTCCGTACTCATGCACGGTCACGTCTTACTGCGTCCAGGTATGTTCCCATTATCCCCTGGTCACGACCTACAGCGATCGCACCCCTGCGCGATCACGTCTTACTGCGTCCAGGTACATTTTTATTCTCCCCCGGTCATGACCTACTGCGTCCGCACCCATGCACGGTCACGTCTTACTACGTTCGGGTGTGTTACTTTCATCTTATTCCCCTGGTCACGACCTACTGCGTCCACACTCATGTGCAGTCACGTCTTACTGCGTCCAGGTACATTTTTATTCTCCCCCGGTCACGACCTACTGCGTCCGCACCCATGCACGGTCACGTCTTACTGCGTCTGGGTGTGTTACTTTCATCTTATTCCCCTGGTCACGACCTACTGCGTCCGCACTCATGTGCAGTCACGTCTTACTGCGTCCAGGTACATTTTTATTCTCCCCCAGTCACGACCTACTGCGTCCGCACCCATGCACGGTCACGTCTTACTGCGTCCGGGTGTGTTACTTTCATCTTATTCCCCTGGTCACGACCTACTGCGTCCGCACTCATGTGCAGTCACGTCTTACTGCGTCCAGGTACATTTTTATTCTCCCCCGGTCACGACCTACAGCGTCCGCACCCATGCGCGGTCACGTCTTACTGCATCCGGGTGTATTTACATTCCTTTCCCTGGTCACGACCTACAGCGTTCGCACTCATGTGCGATCACGTCTTACTGCGTCCAGGAACATTCTCATATTCATTTTCTATAATAACATCTCCTCTTATTCATATCAACCATTTCATTACTCCTTTCAACCACTTAAACTTTATGACAAGTACATTACTCAACTCAATCACCACAGTTCACATTTACATTATCAACTCATCACAATCATATCTTATCGTTTAATTAGCACCAATCAACATATTATTAAATTCATCACCATTACATCTCATAATTTATTTAGCACAATTCAACATTTTATCATTAACATCATCATTATCATTGATTCATAAATACTATTTATCAACTACCCTTCCTATATGATTTCCATTCTTTGCCTTGGTTTCTAATCATACCATAGCTCACTCATTCAACAAAATAAGCACTTAAATTATAAACATCACCAAGTCACAAGTTTATCTACCAAATATTAAAATGAAACATATCATCATCTAATTATTTTCCCTAAGTCATAAACTCTACTTATTGATTACCATATGGTATAACCACCTAGACTAACACATAACTCTTAGTACCCATTATATACATATTGTAAACTAAACCCTAGAGTAAGGTAATACTCACTATAACCCACTCCTTACCTCAAGCTCTTTGAATTAGAGGGAGAATTTGTGCTTGGAGCACACTTGAGAAGATGTCACAACTCAATAGAGAGGGAGGAACCTAAAATCCATAAAATAAAGAGACAAACATTAAGCTTTTACCCACAATATTGAGGGAAATTCGTGACCCCCCCCCCCTTCATGGTTTCTCTATGTTGATGCCTAAAGCTCCATGAGAGGAAGAGAGAGAGAGAAATTCGAATTCTTAAGGAGAGAAAGAGAAGAACAACATCAACAACCACTTACTTGGAGCAACAAGGAAGGACTTGTGGATGGACTTGGAGTGATCCTCTTGAGGATTGATTAATGAAAATGGAAGGTTTGGTGCCCTAAGAGAGAGAGGGATTCGAATATGGCAAGAAAGAGAAGAGAGAACGCTTTTAATTTTTTCTGCACAGACCCACTTTAATCGATTAATAATCGATTATGAAGATTCTAACATTCTGGACTTAATCGATTAAGCTGCAGCTTAATCGATTAAGTTGCAGAGTTTTCAGCACCCCGACTTTGAATGGCCATAACTTCTTCGTTACCCGTTGGATCTTCCTCAAATTTTAAGGCAAGCTTCCTTGCATATCCTACTTCACATCCAACGGTGGAATTTATGTTTTGAGCTACCAATCTTATTATTTTAATTTCCTAAGTTCCTATGTTTAAACCTAAGATTGCATGCTAATTTGGCTAAGTTTCTCACTCTTGCTCTCACTTCTTCTACCCTAAGACCATCATAACATAAATTACAATATAAGTAAAGTTTGGGATGTTACACTGCTCCTTATTTTGATTTTTCAAGAATTCATTTTCTTTACTAAGTTCTTTATTTCTTTATAAAAGAGAAGCTGAATTTTTCTTTTCTAGAGAAACCAATAAGGATAACCTCATCGATTCCTCATGCAATTCTTCAAATGCTTCTTGTAATTCATCATAAGAAAAGTTTAGTTCAGTGGTTACCTCCTTTTCGTGAGCCATCAAGCATATGTTGGCGGTTTCCTCTTGTTCGTCTGAATCTTCATCCGAACTTCCTTCATTGTCCAGCCATGCCAAGTATGCTTGCTTTCCCTTCTTTGAACTTGAGGTGCCTTTTTCTGAATTCTCTTTCTTTTTCAACTGGTAGCAGTCTGCTCTAATGTGACCAGGCTTGCCACATTCATGACATGTGATGGTTGAGCCTCCACTCTTGTTGTTGTCTCTTCTGTTGAAATTCTTCTTTCTCATAAATTTCCCGAACTTTTTCACCAATAGACCCATGTGTTCATCATTCAATAATTCTTTGTCCGAGTCACTTTCAGCAGCAGGTGCTTCAGCCTTGAATGCCAAACTTTTAAATTTCTTGTTTTCTTCTTCATGCTGAGCCAACCTTTTTAGTTCGCTTTCATGCTCTTGTAACTTCCCAACCTTTTTAATTGTGATATATGAATAATTTATTTTCTAAATGTGTTTATATGTGTACGGTCTTGCATGAGTATATGCTCAGAATCATGTTAGAATTTGATTAGAAAATGGATGTGATGAAGTATGCATGAATGAATGAGGTAATATGATATGTGTATGTGTTGGTATGAGGTATATATGTGCATGAGTGTATGTGTTAGGCGTGAAAATGAGTGTGCAAGTGTGATTGATATGTGCATGTGTTAGTATAATGTGTGTGTGAATATGCATATATGTGTGTGTTAAACGTGTAAGTAAGTGAGTGTGTGTATGCATGTGTGAGTGTGATACGTGTAAGTGTGTGAGGATGCATGAATATATGTGTGTGTGTGTGTCGTGTATATAGGTGAGTGAGTAAGAAGCCTAGAGACTTCCTAAGCATGGAAACCAAGCAACCAAGTCCCTAACCAAGTCCCTAACTAAACCCTAACTAAAGGAGAAACCCTAATGAGAAACCCACAAGTCAAAAGGCCTAATTGAACCCTAAGTGCCTTATGTTCCCTACCTTGTCTCCTTAAGAAGTACTAACCTCCACCCATGCAAATTTAGGGAAGGCCGAATTTACCCCTCCCTTTAGAAGCTCTTGGCCGAACCAACCCAAGGACAAAAGAGGAAACCATGATTTGTTTATAAATAAATGGAGCCTTGGTCATTTTCCTCACCCATTTCTCATTTCTTTCCTTCGCCCAAACACAACCAAAATACACAAGTCTAAGAGCTCCTTAAACTCTTAGACTAAGAAAATAGAAGTAGAAAAAGAGAGAAAGAAGAGGAGGCCGTGAGTATAAAGAAGGAAGAAGGAGAGGAGATCAGCCCAAAACCTAGGAATCCTTTGAAGATCAAGTGCTTTAGAAGACCTTTCTTCTTGGTATAAACCGAAGACTTAGAAAAATTAGAATTAGTTTGATTTGTAATCTTGTAATGTTTGTTTCTTTTCTTGCATGTTCATTTTATGTTTTGAAAGATGCCTCTATGTGTTGATCTTGTTAACCATGGACTTTTAAGACTCAAATTAAATTGTAATATGTGTGGTTATGTTGATAATTCGGTTGGTGATGTTTAGGTTAGATCTTGATGTTTTTATTTTAAATCTAAAAGTGTCTTGTATTATCTTTGTGAAATTAGAGTAAATCTTCTTGCATGTTAGGTTTTAATGCTTAAAACCGTAGATCAAAAGGTGTTTGTATATTTAGTTGGTGAATGAATGTTTGATCCAAACTTATTTTGATTTTTGGTGTTGCATGTTGTTTGATGATGACTTTGAACCTTTGCATGTCTTGATTTTTGGTTTAATCTTGATGAAAACTTTGATTTGTGTTGTGATCTTTAATTTTGTTTTGATCTTTGATTTTGTTTTGATTTTAAGCCTTACATGTAATTTTTGAAACAAAAGCTTTAATATTTTCTTCAAGTGTGTCTCGGTTTTGAGTCCCTTTTTACCCAAAATGATTTTTGTCTTGATTTGTGCTAACATGTTTAATTTCATGACTTGATCTACATGATTTATGTGCATGCATGTGAGTGTTTGACTTGAAAAGTTATTTTTATGTTCTTTTGAGAAATAAGTTAAAAGTACTTGTATTGATCTATGATTTCTACATGTTTTGGTTAGAAAAGTTTAGGATCTAGTTTTGTATGTTGATTTCAACATGAAAAGATCATGTTTTCTTTTATGCATGCCTCGGTCTTGAAAGGAAATTAGGGAGAGCGAAATGATTTTCTAAATTGAATTATGTTCTATGTTCTTATGTGATTCTTGATTTAATTTAAGTGAAGAAAAATAAATTAAAGATTGATTGTTTTCCAAAGTTTAAGCTCTCGGTTTTTGTTAAGAAAAGAAGAAAATAATTGCATGATTTGTGTGTTGATAATGCATGAATTTTGTTTTGATTTGTAAAGTGTTTCGGTCCAAGCATGTTAATTAGGTTAGGAACTCTTTCCCCTGAAATAAAATGGAATAACTAATGTGTTTTGTGAAATAATTGATTAAGAATAAAGAGTTTTGTGTTTAAATAAATTGGGTGTGTGTATTCGGTTTGTAAGTCTAAATGTGTTTAGATGTTTTCGTTTTATAGAAATGAAGTGGTTTTGAATTTGTTATGTGTTGAAATAATTGAATTAAATGTTGAATTGTGAACATGTTTATTTGAGGATGAATGTTTGTTTTATGATTAAAGTTGAATAATTGATTAAGTGTTTATGTGATTCGAGTAATCAAAGTGTGTGGTTGACCGTGTGAGTGCTTGGTTTTGAATTTAATTTGCTTTGATGTGTTTGAGTATGTGAAATTGTGTTTTAAGGTTTATTTTATAGTGAAAACTTGAGTTTTCAAAAGAATTAATATTGAACTAAAGAGTATTTGAAACTAGAGAGTGTTTTTACAATGTTTTGGAATTTTATTTAGTGATTTTGTGAAACCATTCCTCGTTGTCCAAGTTGTTTAAAAGTTGTTTTTGATTTCTAAAATTGAGTTCATGAGACTCAAAGTTTGGTTTTCAAAAGGTAATTGATTTTAGAAAAAACCCGGATTAAAAACCGGTGAATTTTCGGTGTTTTTGAATGCGGTTGAGGTGCTGTCCAAGACGGACCAGAAACCTAACCAATCCATTTAAATTGTTTTATGTGATGTTTTCAAAATGGTTTTGAAGTATTTAAGAACTAAGAAAAGTGTGAGTCATTTTGAGAAAACAATTATGTTTTAAGATTTCCGACGAGAGATGACGAACGGAAATGTTATTCTCAATAACAGTCAGTAATGAAAATATGTTTTAATTAATTCGAGAAATGTTACAGACGAGGGATTAAGGCAGTGGCAGCAACCAAGCTTAGAGAGGACTGTGCACGTTTAATCGCTGGACTTCAGGTGAGAGAGTAGCTTTCCTAAGACACCGTGGTAGTAGGTGTTGTATTAAGACGTTCCGTATCAGCTCAAAGATCGGAACTAAGTGGTTTTGCGTCAGTAGTATAGTGGCAATTGTTTGCTTTGTGTGGCCACCTATACGAATGGGACAAAGACCACATTGTTGTGTGTGATGTGTGATGATGAATTGTTTATGTTTGTTTATCTATGCTTGCTGGTATTATTTATATATTGTTGAATATGAGATGATGTGAAATAACTGATAATGTTAATAAAAGATATTGGGATTAAAAGACACAAAGAGAAGAGATAACCCTTGTGTGGCTTAAGTCCTTGTGGAGCAAGGCAGCCTGAGCTTGATAAGACATTGAGAGTGGAGATAATGATAAGAGGTTTGAGATAATAATTGAGAAAAGATGATGAGATGAGAGTGGTAAAGACGTAATGACGTGATGTGAATGAGCCAGAGCTGGGAAGGAATGATGATGTGAAACTGAAAGTGAAGAGTTGATGAGAGTGGAAGCTTGATTCTTTGGCTTTGGTTTCATGGATTGAGACTAGCGTTGAGTTGAGCTTGCTCCTCGACTAGTTCTCAAGAAGGAAAAGTTTTTGAGAAAGGATTTTGAAAAGAAATTTTTGAAAAGATTTTCAAAAATGAGATTTTTGAGAGGATTTATGAAAGGAATTTTTGAAAAGAGTTTGCAAACTGAAATTTTTTAAAATAAGTTTTTGAAAATGTATTTTTGAAAAGGGTTCCCAAAATGAGATTTTTGAAAAGAGTTTACAACATGTATTTTTAAAGGGATTCCCAAAATGAGAAAATTTTTTTTTCCAACATTGATTTTCTGAAAGAGATTGTGCAAGAGGTTTTGAAAAAGGATTTCAAAAAGAGATTTTTGAAATGAGTTTTGAAAGGAGATTTTTGGAAAAGAATTATGAAAGGACTTTTGAACTGAAGTTTTGAAAGCGTTTTTATGAAATAGTTGAAGAGGAATTGTGAAGTGAGATTTTGAAAGAATTGTGATGAAAGGATTATTGGAGAGATGTTTTGTGATGAGGTTTAAGTTGTGATGGTGATCCCGCTCTGTACCAAGTTGTGAAAGAAAAGTGATGCAAAGTTAGTGGTCAGGACTCATTGAAGGGATGTACGAAGGGTGAGCTGACCATTACGATTAATAAGATAAAAGCTTTTAAAAGACATTAACAGCGAACGCGGTGAGATAGGAGAGTTAACCCGAAGTAGTGGAGAGGAAGGAACGATAAGTATCTGCGGATACTTAGGACGAGATTTCATTAGGGGAGGACGATGACGGTGAAACGTCAAGAAGTCTAGAGTACTTTTCTAGGCAGAACGAACTCCACAAGTGGTGCACTAACGTTGTGGGGACTGGGTCCAATACCGTGGTAAGTTCTGCGTGCACACTAGAGTTGTACTGTCGCCCCCTAGATTGCAAATCGAGAACAGTGAGAGGAACTGGAGTGGGGCATTTTGTTTGCCGCTGAGAGCGTGCCATGTTATATATGAAATGATATGATTTGAGGCTGGGCCTCCTGGTTAGGGACCATTTGTTGTGTGACAGCTGTCGTGCCCGCACGGTAAAGGTTTTGTACTCCTGTTTGCTTCCGACTAGGTGGATGGTGGTCGAGGAAATGTAGGCATGAGACGTGAGTGCTAACTACGAACGGACGCGTACCTCGATGATTCTTTAAATCCCCTTAATCATCGATGGTAGTAATTTGATAAGACTCATTAAGAAAAGATTTATAATTAAGAAAGTAGAGTTTGTGGAGATTTGATGATGAGAATGGAAGTGTGAAAGGAAATGATGAGACCCTTGAAAAGGGGAGGAAAGACGTGAAAGATTGAGAATGGTGAAGGAAGATGTGATTGAGGAAATGATCGAAAATTAAAAGATGTTTACATAAGAATATTAATAAGTTAATAATTAAGAGTTGTGATGTTATGTTGTGTGTGCTTTGTTTATATTGTGTGTGCTGTCTTGATATTCCGCCTGCGGTAAATCCACAACGTCGACGACTTGTCGTTCGGTTCGCTAACTCTCTCCTGCCCGTTGGTATATCGGTGTCTCCGGTACTCCAACGTGCAGATGGATTATCGCATGGAGATTTCAACATGGACCAGACATGGATGCGACTGGAAGCGTACCCCATCTGGTTGGGTATGGATTGGTGACTCTCAGATCGTGATTCCGGATCCTGAGCATCGACTTTGCGGAGCCAACCTAGGACCACTGTTGGGACAAGTATCTGTCCGAGGATACAGAGACTATGAGGAGAAGGTGCGATGTGAAGCTCAGAAGATTGCTTCTGCTTCAACTAGGATGCAGTGGGTGCCCAAGAATGGTGGGCCAGCAGCGGCCGCCGTGGCGTCTTCTTCTGGAGTTAAGAAAGAGTGCAAGGAGGATCGGGAGCTTTACCCGATAGTTTTCATTAGGAAGAGTCATAGGTAGGGTACTTAGTTTAAGTTGTTGTAAGTGTGTGTCAAGGACCATCTTAGCAAAGTATCACTTCTGTAACTATGCCCTACTTTATTTTGTGAACTGGCCGAATGTTTAAAACTGTTTTGAAAGATTTAAAAGGGAAGGTGCGGAATGGTTTTTAAGTAACGACCCGGTTTTCAGGTAAGAACGAGAGTATGCACCAACCGCTTTGCAACAACTCTTTTCTAATAAAAAAATGGCCTCATTTTTAACAACCTTTAATTAAATGATGATTATTTCCGGATGGTGAAAATCGGGGCGTTACAGAGTGGTATCAGAGCGATGTTAGTCCTTTTTGGCCTTAAGCCATGTTTTGTTTTGCTTGCTTGTTTGTTTGCTTGTTTGTTTGTGTGATGGTGAGTGCTTGTTAGTGCAAGGATGATCTTTACCTTTAAGATGAAAGATATTATTTCTGAGACCCGTGATTGTTGAATTGTCTCAACAATGGCAGTCAGTCGGAATCCAAATCCTTTCTTCATGAGCCTTCCCATTAAACCATAGCCTTACTAATCTTTCCAAGATTTGCTAACCTGATTTGTGGAATTAGGAGTGTCGTAGTACCCAAATAGTTTAGGCTTGAGCGATTGTGGATGACGAATATTGAGTAACGTAGTAGGTTCCATCAAAGTTGGGGAGCCACAAGGAAGGAAGGAAGTGTATATTGACCTTAGTATGAGAGAATAGTGAGAAGGAATGGGTCCCTTTGTCCTATAGCTAGATGTTAAAGTGGGGAAATGATGGATGAAAGTCTTAGAGTTAGAAGGGAAATAGAAGAGAGGTGATTGCTTGTAAGATAGTGAGAACCTAAGAGGTAGAAAGTAGTGAGTATCTTTGGGTTTTAGGCTAAACCCGGTGCCTTTGGAGATGTGTGAATCTTTGTTTGTTTGATTTTTCCCCTGGGTCTATACCCAAGTTGTGACGACGATCAGTTAAAGGAGTGACATCTTCTTCGGTTAGTCTGTGTGACTTAACCCGGTTTGACGCGTAAATGGACGTGCTATGGAGCTTCTTCAACAGAAAGCGACACCTGAGGAGCGTTGTAAGGAGTCTACTGTCAGTAAAGAAAAGGATGACCCTGAAGCGAAATTAAGGATGATGTGAGAGTTGCTATGCCCTGCTGCCTAATCCGCAACGTATTTCTCGGGGACGAGAAATCTTTAAGTTGAGGAGACTGTAACACCCCTCAAAATCCTCGTATCGGTTTAAATTCTTAAAATAATTATTTTTTAGAAAAGCATTTTTGAAAAGGGTATTTTCTTAAATAAATTCCTTAATTCATGTTTTCAAGTGGTAAATAATTTTCAAGAAAGGGTTTTCATGAAATAGAGTTACGAGTCTTAAAGTTAATTTCTAAAAAGGTGGCTTATTTTCCATAATTATGTGTTTAAGATTCTTTTAATGAAATGGTGAATTTCTTTTAACAAGGAATTATTTTATGAAAGTGCGTTTGTTTCCTATAAATGTGTGCTTGATATTTTGGTGTCATTATAATTGTGATATATGAATAATTTATTTTCTAAATGTGTGTATATGTGTACGGTCTTGCATGAGTATATGCTCAGAATCATGTTAGAATTTGATTAGAAAATGGATGTGATGAAGTATGCATGAATGAATGAGGTAATATGATATGTGTATGTGTTGGTATGAGGTATATATGTGCATGAGTGTATGTGTTAGTCGTGAAAATGAGTGTGCAAGTGTGATTGATATGTGCATGTGTTAGTATAATGTGTGTGTGAATATGCATATATGTGTGTGTTAAACGTGTAAGTAAGTGAGTGTGTGTATGCATGTGTGAGTGTGATACGTGTAAGTGTGTGAGGATGCATGAATATATATGTGTGTGTGTGTCGTGTATATAGGTGAGTGAGTAAGAAGCCTAGAGACTTCCTAAGCATGGAAACCAAGCAACCAAGTCCCTAACCAAGTCCCTAACCAAGTCCCTAACTAAACCCTAACTAAAGGAGAAACCCTAATGAGAAATCCACAACTCAAAAGGCCTAATTGAACCCTAAGTGCCTTATGTTCCCTACCTTGTCTCCTTAAGAAGTACTAACCTCCACCCATGCAAATTTAGGGAAGGCCGAATTTACCCCTCCCTTTAGAAGCTCTTGGCCGAACCAACCAAGGACAAAAGAGGAAACCATGATTTGTTTATAAATAAATGGAGCCTTGGTCATTTTCCTCACCCATTTCTCATTTCTTTCCTTCGACCAAACACAACCAAAATACACAAGTCTAAGAGCTCCTTAAACTCTTAGACTAAGAAAATAGAAGTAGAAAAAGAGAGAAAGAAGAGGAGGCTGTGAGTAGAAAGAAGGAAGAAGGAGAGGAGATCAACCCAAAACCTAGGAATCCTTTGAAGATCAAGTGCTTTAGAAGACCTTTCTTCTTGGTATAAACCGAAGACTTAGAAAAATTAGAATTAGTTTGATTTGTAATCTTGTAATCTTTGTTTCTTTTCTTGCATGTTCATTTTATGTTTTGAAAGATGCCTCTATGTGTTGATCTTGTTAACCATGGACTTTTAAGACTCAAATTAAATTGTAATATGTGTGGTTATGTTGATAATTCGGTTGGTGATGTTTAGGTTAGATCTTGATGTTTTTCTTTTAAATCTAAAAGTGTCGCGTATGATCTTTGTTAAATTAGAGTAAATCTTCTTGCATGTTAGGTTTTAAGCTTAAAACCGTAGATCAAAAGGTGTTTGTATATTTAGTTGGTGAATGAATGTTTGATCCAAACTTATTTTGATTTTTGGTGTTGCATGTTGTTTGATGATGACTTTGAACCTTTGCATGTCTTGATTTTTGGTTTAATCTTGATGAAAACTTTGATTTGTGTTGTGATCTTTAATTTTGTTTTGATCTTTGATTTTGTTTTGATTTTAAGCCTTACATGTAATTTTTGAAACAAAAGCTTTAATATTTTCTTCAAGTGTGTCTCGGTTTTGAGTCCCTTTTTACCCAAAATGTTTTTTGTCTTGATTTGTGCTAACATGTTTAATTTCATGACTTGATCTACATGAGTAATGTGCATGCATGTGAGTGTTTAACTTGAAAAGTTATTTTTATGTTCTTTTGAGAAATAAGTTAAAAGTACTTGTATTGATCTATGATTTCTACATGTTTTGGTTAGAAAAGTTTAGGATCTAGTTTTGTATGTTGATTTCAACATGAAAAGATCATGTTTTCTTTTATGCATGCCTCGGTCTTGAAAGGAAATTAGGGAGAGCGAAATGATTTTCTAAATTGAATTATGTTCTATGTTCTTATGTGATTCTTGATTTAATTTAAGTGAAGAAAAATAAATTAAAGATTGATTGTTTTCCAAAGTTTAGGCTCTCGGTTTTTGTTAAGAAAAGAAGAAAATAATTGCATGATTTGTGTGTTGATAATGCATGAATTTTGTTTTGATTTGTAAAGTGTTTCGGTCCAAGCATGTTAATTAGGTTAGGAACTCTTTCCCCTGAAATAAAATGGAATAACTAATGTGTTTTGTGAAATAATTGATTAAGAATAAAGAGTTTTGTGTTTAAATAAATTTGGTGTGTGTATTCGGTTTGTAAGTCTAAATGTGTTTAGATGTTTTCGTTTTATAGAAATGAAGTGGTTTTGAATTTGTTATGTGTTGAAATAATTGAATTAAATGTTGAATTGTGAACATGTTTATTTGAGGATGAATGTTTGTTTTATGATTAAAGTTGAATAATTGATTAAGTGTTTATGTGATTCGAGTAATCAAAGTGTGTGGTTGACCGTGTGAGTGCTTGGTTTTGAATTTAATTTGCTTTGATGTGTTTGAGTATGTGAAATTGTGTTTTAAGGTTTATTTTATAGTGAAAACTTGAGTTTTCAAAAGAATTAATATTGAACTAAAGAGTATTTGAAACTAGAGAGTGTTTTTACAATGTTTTGGAATTTTATTTAGTGATTTTGTGAAACCATTCCTCGTTGTCCAAGTTGTTTAAAAGTTGTTTTTGATTTCTAAAATTGAGTTCATGAGACTCAAAGTTTGGTTTTCAAAAGGTAATTGATTTTAGAAAAAACCCGGATTAAAAACCGGTGAATTTTCGGTGTTTTTGAATGCGGTTGAGGTGCTGTCCAAGACGGACCAGCAACCTAACCAATCCATTTAAATTGTTTTATGTGATGTTTTCAAAATGGTTTTGAAGTATTTAAGAACTAAGAAAAGTGTGAGTCATTTTGAGAAAACAATTATGTTTTAAGATTTCCGACGAGAGATGACGAACGAAAATGTTATTCTCAATGACAGTCAGTAATGAAAATATGTTTTAATTAATTCGAGAAATGTTACAGACGAGGGATTAAGGCAGTGGCAGCAACCAAGCTTAGAGAGGACTGTGCACGTTTAATCGCTGGACTTCAGGTGAGAGAGTAGCTTTCCTAAGACACCGTGGTAGTAGGTGTTGTATTAAGACGTTCCGTATCAGCTCAAAGATCGGAACTAAGTGGTTTTGTGTCAGTAGTATAGTGGCAATTGTTTGCTTTGTGTGGCCACCTATACGAATGGGACAAAGACCACATTGTTGTGTGTGATGTGTGATGATGAATTGTTTATGTTTGTTTATCTATGCTTGCTGGTATTATTTATATATTGTTGAATATGAGATGATGTGAAATAACTGATAATGTTAATAAAAGATATTGGGATTAAAAGAAACAAAGAGAAGAGATAACCCTTGTGTGGCTTAAGTCCTTGTGCAGCAAGGCAGCCTGAGCTTGATAAGACATTGAGAGTGGAGATAATGATAAGAGGTTTGAGATAATAATTGAGAAAAGATGATGAGATGAGAGTGGTAAAGAGGTAATGATGTGATGTGAATGAGCCAGAGCTGGGAAGGAATGATGATGTGAAACTGAAAGTGAAGAGTTGATGAGAGTGGAAGCTTGATTCTTTGGCTTTGGTTTCTTGGATTGAGACTAGCGTTGAGTTGAGCTTGCTCCTCCACTAGTTCTCAAGAAGGGAAAGTTTTTGAGAAAGGATTTTGAAAAGAAATTTTTGAAAAGATTTTCAAAAATGAGATTTTTGAGAGGATTTATAAAGGAATTTTTGAAAAGAGTTTGCAAACTGAAATTTTTGAAAATAAGTTTTTGAAAATGTATTTTTGAAAAGGGTTCCCAAAATGAGATTTTTGAAAAGAGTTTACAACATGTATTTTTAAAGGGATTCCCAAAATGAGAAAGCCGCTGTCAAGACTGTATGGGCCAAGAAGACTCCTGAGGGCTACTACGCAACGGTCTTCCCTCCCGAGGATGCACAGGTGATGGATGCCTGGCATCCTTCGACTTGGGGGAACAACTGCAGCGCCCTGGTGAAGGGTCTTCTTCGAAGTGCAAGTGTTCTTCACTACCTCGGCCACCGCGGCGAGGATGTTCATGCTGGGGTCGCCCCTGATGAGAGGAAGAAGAGGAGTGAAGCGAATGATCGGGAGGATTATTATCAGCTCCAAGTGGAAGGCCTTGAGAGAAAGCTTCAAATCCTGGCCAAAGAGAACGAGGAACTAAAGAAGGGAATGCAAGATGCTGAAGAGGCCAAGACCAGGGCCGAGGCCGAGAAGGAGAAAGCAGAGAAAACTCTTCAAAAGGTCCAAGAGGGGATGAGGAAAGCCGAAGAAATCTTGAAGAAGGCCGAAGAGGATGCTACCATATTGCAGGAGGCCCAGGAGAAGGCTCGGAAAGCCGAGGAACTATTGAAGAAGGCTGAAGAGGACAAAGCAACTTTGCAAGTGGCAATGGAAAAAACTCGGAAGGCCGAAGAAGATGCCGCGGTAGCTCGGGAACAACTCGAGTATACTAAGGATGAGGTTGCCGGACTCCGAGCCTCCTTGGACAAAGTGAAGGCACAAGCTCTTAATCACAAAAAAGCAGCTGAGGAGAATCTTTATAATTGGGATCATGCAATTGAGGATTCTTTCTTTAAAACGGCCGACCAACTCCGCATCCTGAATCCTGGCCTTGTGACCAAGGGTGCTGACCCCAACCATGCTGTAAAGAACGGGAAGATCATCGGCACAAATGGGCGCCCCATAGACATGGGTAGCAAAGACCTTCCTGACCATTTGGCCGAAGAATCCGAGGAAGAGGGGGCTGAAGATGCTGAAGACGACGAGGAGGCAGATGACAAGTTTGATCCTGGAAGTGTCGTTCTTTCCGACGTAGAATAGATTTTTGCTTTTTAGCTTGTAAAAAAAATCCAGCAATGATTTTTGCTTTTTAGCTTGTATTTGCCCCAATAGCTGGGTTAAACTCTTGTTGCTATAACTTGTTTGGAATATTTATAATATCCGTTTTTATTTTATGCTTCTTTCGGAACTTTTTGTTAAGAATTCAAGTGTTAAGACCTCGGAACTCCAGCACTTTAGGCGAGGTGGGTTCCTCTATCCGCGATGTAAAAATGATTTTAAAACAAATCATGTTTGAATCGGGAATCTTTCTAGGGTACTTGACGAGTTATAAGCTCTTGTTTGAGCTGTTTATAATCGTTCGCGTCATAAACGGTGGCTAATCGATTATGAGGAAAAGTACATGAAAACAATGAATTCAATAACAACACTTTTATTCATTTAAAGCATTAACAATAAGTACAATGGGCTCGGAGTTCCACCGAGCGTACACCATCATTAAAAATAAACAATCCTATAACAGCAAGGGAAATAGTAAAACTAAAACAATTGAAAATGGAATTGAAATGGGTAGAAATTTCTAACTGAAATATGCTCTAAGTTTTGCCACGTTCCATGTGTTGTTGATGAGGGCACCCGAGAGAGTTTCGAGCTTGTAGGCTCCTGTTCCTGTTTTGGAAGCTACTCGGTAAGGACCTTCCCAATTCTGAGCCAGTTTACCATCCTTAGCATTTTTGAGGCCGATGTCAGCTCTTCGTAGGACGAGGTCACCTACCTCGAATTCTCTGGGTACCACTGAGCGATTATACCCTTTCGCTTGCATCAGCTTGGCATGTTTTTCCCGTTCGGCAGCTAAATCCCTGACTTCTTCTGAAAGAACTAGGTCCTCACACAGTAAAGTGTTGTTGAGGGGGTTCGGTTGTTGTAAAGCTCGGAAAGATGGGATGATCCTTTCCATCGGGATGACAGCGTCACAACCATAAGTAAGACGATAAGGGGTTTCTCCCGTGGAAGTCTGTATGGTGGTGCGGTACGACCAAAGCACTTCATGCAGGTTTTCCAGCCAATTTCCCTTAGCACCGATGAGTCTTTTCTTGATCCCCTGAATGATACTTCGGTTCACTGATTCTACTTGTCCGTTGGTCTGAGGATGCTCAACCGAAGAAAAGTAGTGTTCAATGTTCAAAGCGTTGACCAAGTCCTGGAATGCCTTTGCCGCAAATTGAGTTCCATTGTCGATTACCAAGACCTGTGGCACTCCAAACCGAGCTATAACCTGTCTCTCAAAGAACTTATGAACCTTGGCCGAGGAAATAGTTGCTAGTGGTTCGGCTTCGATCCACTTGGTAAAATAATCGATGGCCACTATCACCCATTTGAGCTGTCTGGTGCGGTGCGGAACTGGCCAATCAAATCCATTCCCCACTTATAGAAGGGGTAGGGAGATGAAAGTGAATGAAGTTCCTCGGCTGGCTTTTGGTAGACGTCACTGTGAAACTGACATTTTTCACATTTCTTTACATGACCGATTGCATCCTGTTGTAAGGTCGGCCAGTAGTATCCTGCCCTTAGAATTTTCTTGGCCAACGATTTCCCTCCGACATGATGACTTCCTATACCTCCATGGACTTCTTCCAGTGCCTGCTTTGCTTCGGCGGGGTCTAAGCACCTGAGCATTGGGCCGCTGACCCCACGGCGAAACAGAATTCCATCGATCATAGCGAATTGGGAGGCTTTTCTGACAAGCTTTTTGGCCTCGGCTGGATCTGTCGGCACGATTCCTTGTTCCAAGAAGTTTATGATCGGAGAAGTCCAACTTGGATCCATAGAAACGAAGAGGACAACGCTAGGTCCATGCACCATTTCTTGGATCAACATCTTATTATTTCCAGGACCCTTTGTTGAGGCAAGTTTAGAAAGAATGTCCGCTCGGCCATTGCTTTCCCTCGGGATGTGGCAGAATTCGACCTTGGCAAACTCTGAAGATAGGAACTTCACCTTTTCCAAATATTTTTGTAGGATGGGTTCCTTGGCTTGATAATCACCCTTTACTTGCGATATCACCAACTGAGAATCACCGAAAACCTTCACTTCTCGGGCTCCAACTTCTTTCGCCATCCTCAGACCAGCCATCACAGCTTCATATTCCGCCTGATTGTTCGAAGTCGGAAATCCGAACTTCAACAAATATTCAAGGGTAACTCCCTCTGAGTTCTCCAGAATTATTCCCGCTCCTGCTCCGAGCTTGTTGCTTGACCCATCGACATAAATGTTCCAATCCAAGTTTGAGCTCGTCAATGGCTCAGTAAACTCGGTGAGAAAATCAGCTAAGACTTGAGACTTCA
Source organism: Crotalaria pallida (assembly GCA_037953625.1). NCBI lineage: Eukaryota > Viridiplantae > Streptophyta > Magnoliopsida > Fabales > Fabaceae > Crotalaria > Crotalaria pallida. Next base: position 46,551,122 of record CM075649.1, on the reverse strand, counting down.
TTGCTTTCCGAGGTTTGAAAGTAATGTCGAACTCGGAAAGTTCAATAGCCCAAGTCACCATTCTGCATGCCAGGTCGGGTTTCTGAAGGATCTGTCGGATTGGCTGAGCAGTTCTGACCGTGATATGGTGGCTTTGGAAGTATGGACGCAGCCTCCTAGCCGTAATAACCAAACAAAACGCCAACTTTTCAACCTTCTGATACCTCAGCTCTGGTCCTTGAAGTGCTCGGCTGACGAAGTAGACAGGAGATTCTTTGCCCGATTCTTCCCTAACTAGAACCGAACTGACCACCGAATCCCCTACTAATAAGTATAGGAATAAAACCTCTCCTGCTGCCGGACTAGATAGGATTGGAGGAGAGGCCAGGTATTGCTTAAGGTCAGTAAAGGCCTTTTCGCATGCCTGGTTCCAGTCGAACGTCTTTTCTTTTTCCTTCTTCAGCAGTTGGTACCATGGCAAGGCCTTCCGAGCTGATTGAGACAGAAACCTGGAGAGAGCTGCTACCCGACCTGCTAGCTGCTGTACTCCGTTGATGTCGGAAGGGCTCTTCATCTCAAGGATGGCTCGGCACTTCTGTGGGTTTGCCTCAATTCCCCGTTCGGTGAGCATGAACCCGAGGAACGAACCAGCAGGAACCCCAAAAGGGCATTTTTCTGGGTTTAACCTCATGTCAAACTGCCGAATTCTATCAAGTATAACCTTCAAATCCTTAGCATGGTGCTCCTCCTTCAGACTTTTTGCAATCATATCGTCGATGTATACTTCCATTTTCGGCCCAATAAGCGGACCGAAGAGCTTGTTCATCATTCGCTGGTAAGTTGCCCCAGCGTTCTTCAGTCCGAACGGCATGACATTGTAAAAATATGTAGCATTTTCTGTGACGAAAGAGGTCTTCACCTGATCCGGGGGATACATGGGGATCTGATTGTACCCCGAATAAGCATCCATGAAGGATAGCCTTTGATACCCTGCCGAGCTATCTACGAGTTTGTCTATGCAGGGAAGTGGGTATTGATCTTTGGGGCAGACCTTGTTCAGGTCTGTGTAATCCACGCACATCCTCCATTTTCCATTGGATTTCTTGACTTGCACGGGATTAGCCAACCAATCTGTGTACACCACCTCCCTGATAAATCCCGCCTCTAATAGCTCGGACACCTTCTCTTCTGTTGCTTGTGCCTTCTCTGTTCCGACCCGCCTTTTCTTCTGACACACTGGCTTGGCGCCAGGATACACACTTAGCTTATGGCAGATAAAATTCGGATCGATCCCCGGCATGTCTGCCGAAGTCCAAGCAAACAAGTCTTTGTTTTCTATCAGCAGTTCCGTCAGTTCTCTTTCCAATTCCTCGGCAAGGCCGACACCAATCTTGACACAATGGGACGGATCGGGACCCAGAATTACCTTTTTGAAGTCCCCCTGAGGGGTTGGCCTAGTTTCATCCTCGTCCCGTACGTCAAGATCTGCCAAGTTCACACTTCCTTTGTTGAGTGGCTCCTTCATGATCTTCTCATCGTCATCCAGCTTCAACTTTCCCAGGCTAATATTGTAACATTTCTGAGCCAATTCTTGTTCGGACCGTACCGTTACCACCTGGTCATCAGACCCTGGAAACTTCATGGCTAAGTGAACGGTTGATACAACTGCACCAAATGATTGGAGTGCTGTACGGCCAAGAATGGCGTTGTATGCCGACGGTGCTTGTACAACTAGCCACTTTACCATCTCGGTTCGAGCAGACGGTTGTTCACCCATGGTCACTGGGAGATGAATGTGGCCTAAGGGAATAATGGAATGTCCCGTAAAGCCAATCAAACTACCCTCAAATGGAGTTAGGTCAGATCTCTTCAACCTTAGCCTCTCGAACAGATCCAAAAACATAATGTCTGCTGAACTCCCCTGATCGACGAGAATCCTTTTCACTTCGTAATTACCGAGCCTGGCTGTAACTACCATAGGATCATTGTGATCCTGAATAATATCAACAAAGTCATCGTCACTGAAACTGATGACAATATTCTTCTTTTTGGGCTTTTGGATCGGTCGGCTAGCCACCGAAAGGATCTGTGCCACCTACTTTTTTCTATCACTTATTTTTTCTTCACCACCCGCAAATCCACCAGCAATGGTGTTGATCAGAAACTCGTCACGACCCTTATTCTGCTCAGACGGTAGGGCGGGGGCTCCCCCTGCAGGTGGCGTAGGGCTTTTATTCCTTTTTTCTTCGGTTTTGGGAGGTGAATGACTTCTTCTTTTTGAACGCTTCCGCATCTCTTCCCCGATGTATTGTTGAAGGTTCCCATCCCTAACCATTTCCTCAATCAGATCTTTCAGTTGGGTACATTGATCGGTGGTATGCCCCCATCCACCATGATGGTCGCAGTACTTTGTCCTATCCTTTTGAGCAGTTTTTCTCAAAGCTGGAGGCCGAGTGATGTTACGCATCTCGGTATGCATAGTCTCACGAAGGATTTGACTCCTCGGGACTGTGAGCTGGGTATATTCATCATACTTGCCTTTTGGAGGCAGTTTTTCTCCTCTTTCTCTCTTGTCCTTCCTCCCCCTGTTTTCCCGAAAACGATCAGTTTGACGGGAATCATTCTGACGAGGGCGCTGTTCCAGACCCCGAGCCGCGGTGCTGATTCTATGGAATTCCTCCAAATTAACAAATTTCCTAGATCTTTCCCTGAGTTCGGCCATATCCCTCGGTGGTTCTCCGATCAGACAATCCTTGAAATCACCGTCTCGCAATCCTTGAGTGAGTAAGAGGACAGATACTCCCGATTGCAGGCCTGATATGCCACTAGCTTCTTGCTGATAGCGAGCTAGGTAATCGCGAAGAGACTCGTCAGGTCTCTGTGCGACTCCAGCCAATGAATGGTCCGACTTGGGTTGTGACATATTGGTTGTATATCGATTTAGAAATGTTGTCCTCAGCTTGGCCCATGAGTGAATCGAGTTGGCAGGTAGGGAATTGAACCATCTCAAAGGTGCCGATCCCAGAGTCATTGAGAATGCTCGGCACTTCATGAAATCCCCTCCTCCATAAAACATCATGGAGGATTCGTAAGCCGCGATGTGGTCCATCGGATCAGTCGTCCCATTATAGCGAGGGATATTCTGATGACCCACATAAGTCTGCGGGGTTTGAAATGCCATTATCTCAGCTATGAAAGGATGTCCAGGATGGGGTTCCCCAGTAACACGCCCAGGAACTAATCCCGGATTAAGGAGTGGGGGCGGAGGAAGGTTATTAGGGTTTCCGAGAGCCACGTTAGGGCCTTGCTCGGCAATTCTTGCCATGCTTTGCTGCTGAAGAGCAGCGATAGCCTGATTCTGCTTTTCAATCAAAGAAGTTTGAGTCCTTAAGATCTCCATGATTGATTCCTCTCCCCTACGGGCCGACGAAGTAGTCATATAGGATCTACCTTGTGTTTTGGAACGTTCACCACCTTGAAGTGTTCCAAAACGACCCCTGGTAAATTGAGGGACTTCTCTGTTGGATCGCTCGGCACGGGAGTGGTCATGTCGAGCGGAATGCTCAACCCGCCGATCCTCACCAGTTCGTGATCCAGCAGGGGCCCTCCGAGACCGATGTGGTCCAGAGTCCGCAGTATCGTGCCAATCTGAAACATGGCCATCCGGAACAGTGCGGGGATTGGATCGCCTTCCGCCACCTTCCATGCGGGGAGGAACAGTGGCTTGAATCACCGGAGGAACTGGAGGAACATCACCCTGAACTGGAGGAACCGGGGGAACGACCGTCTGATCCACCGGAGGAACGGGTGGAGTGTTACACCGACTGCTCCCAGTAGGTCTTCCTGGGGCGATTCTATCCCTGACGTTTCCTGCGTTCTTAGGTGGCCTCCCATGAAGGCGACGGCGGAGATCCCCTTGTTCTTGGTTATCGTTGTTGTTTGCCATGAGTACGGTGGAAGTGGGAATACTGGTTATTCAATTCCCATAGACGACGCCAATGTAGCGTCCTGGAACACTAGATGTCCTTAACCCTCTAAGTGCTCAAGACTATGGAATCAGGAGCCCTAGAGAGGATCAAGAGTTAATGTGTGACTTATGATATTTCTGCAGTTCCAGTTGGGAAAAGCAGGTTCTCCCTGGTCAACGTGTGTGTGCAGAGTGTCAACTTAGGGATGAGAGTATGTACCTGAAACCCTAGCTGTAGTGAGCTATTTATAGGGTTTGGAGGAGGCTGATATGGGCCGTCTGGGCCCTGTATCAGGGTTGAGCTGAACCAAGATTCTGTGAGATAATATCGGAGGATTATGCTCTTAGAATCTGGATAGGATCAGCTGAAGATCTCATGTCTAGGCTGTTGCGAGAATCTAGGAGAGATTTGCGGAAGGGATAAGAAGCCTCGGTGGGTTTGAGCTTATCCGCTAGCCGACGGTATGTCTCGGCCTAGAGTCTCAAGCCTGATGGATTGAGGACCGATGATGAGGCTCGGTTCCATCAAGTTCGAGCCTAGTCCTTTGGGTGTGCTCGGAGTCCATGAGTCCGAGCGAGGGACGTTTATGCTAAATGAACCGAGGGAAGTGCCCTTAGAAGACTCTTTTGACAAGGCTTAGATCCATATCAGGTCGGCAGACCCTACAATTTATAAAACCATTAAGAAAGGCACTCTTTACGTCCATTTGATATAATTTAAAGTCTAAAATGCATGCAAAAGCTAAAAGCAGTCTAATGGCTTCCAACCTAGCAACAGGGGCAAATGTTTCCTCATAATCTATCCCCTCTTCCCGGTTGTAACCTTGTGCAACTAGCCTAGATTTTTTTCGAACAATTAAACCATCCTCATCAAGTTTATTTTTATAAATCCACTTAGTTCCAATAATCGGATGAGACTCAGGCCTAGGAACAAGTTCCCACACCTGATTTCTTTCGAACTGGTTTAATTCCTCTTGCATTGCCAAAAGCCAATGCTCATCAAGCATAGCCTCAGAATAATTCTTTGGTTCTACTTGAGAAACAAATGCAAAGAAGTTACACAGATTGCTAATAGAATTGCGAGTACTTACACCTTTTGAAATGTCTCCGATGATCTGATCAATAGGATGGTGCCTCGATGTTCTCCATTCCTTAGGCAATTCAGTGTTGAGTTCCATTGATTGTTCTTGAGTTTTCTCCTCAACTGTTTCATCTGATTTTCCATTGCTTTCGGAATTCTCCTTCCCTTTTGCATTCGGCTCCTCATCCTCATCGATGAATAAATCTCCAAGAATACCTGAAATGTCATTAACAGATACCTTTCCCAACCTTCTGGGATCGGATTCGTCAAATGATACATGAATAGATTCTTCAATAGTATTACGAGATTTATTGTAAATCCTATATGCTTTGCTTGAAGCAGAATATCCAAGGAAAATGCCCTCATCAGCTCTAGCCTCAAAACTTCCTAGATTTTCTCTACCATTATTATGCACATAACATTTACATCCAAAAACTCGAAAATGGGAAATATTTGGTTTTCTCCCCTTGTACAGCTCATAGGGGGTTTTCTTTAAAATAGGCCTAATTAAAACACGGTTCATAACATAACAAGTTGTACTCACTGCATCGGCCCAAAAGTATGCAGGCAAATTCATGTCATTAAGCATTGTTCTTGAAAGCTCTTTTAATGAACGATTTTTCCTCTCCACAACCCCATTTTGCTCAGGAGTTCTTGGAGCGGAAAAATAATGCTTAACTCCATGTTTTTCGCAAAACTTTTCAAAAAGATGATTTTCAAATTCTCCACCATGATCAGTTTTAGTGGATGCAATGCTTAAATGCAATTGATTTTGAATAATCTTGGCTAGCTTTTTTGTGAGACCCACAAATTTTCCCAATTTATTTGCGAATTTATAATTGAATTTAAGAAATTATATTTGATTTTGATACCTGGATTTAATTAAAATCGTACGAATTATATATGCATACCAATGTTTTCCCTAGTATATTTAAATGAAATATTTTAAGGTAAAGTATTTGATTTAACTGATCTTAGAAGAATGAACTGCTTGGTGAAGGATTAGAGTATCCTATCTTCAGAAATTCATATCTTTTCAACCGTACATCGAAAAATTACAAATCATATGTCAAAAAGACCGTATCGAAACGTAGATTATGAACATGTAAATCTTTTATTTTTATTTTAAAGTTTACGAAATTTTATCACTGCTACAGTACTGAACGAATTTTTGAGTTTTAAGTGGAAAGGTGTGACTTTAATGCATTTAATGGCCTTTTGACTCAAGTGTATTTTATTTTGAAAACAAAAATAATTTTATGAAGTTTTATATTGGACTACCATCCAAATAAAATATATTTTCGTATTTTCTTATTATGAAACATTTGAAAGCTTATGAAGTGCATTTTTGAAAGAAATGATCTTAGAACTTCAAAAATTCATAACTTTCAAACCGTAAGTCCAAAAATTATAAACTTTATATGAAAATGATCGTATTGAAATTTAGAATCTGAATATTTGAAAAAAAAATTATTTTGGCATTTACAAAAAAATTTCTGTACAGTAGAGAAAACGAATTTTTGGTATTTCTAACTTAGAAAGAATTATTTGGAACATGAAATAAATTATTAGGCTATAAAATAATTTTATATGTGTATTGAGAGGTTTATTTAAATGTCTACTGATTGCACAGTCCAAATATTAGTTTTTTTCTAAAGTTTGTTCTAAATTATTAAAATGAAAGCCTTATTCTGATTGGTCAATTTTGTGGTGAATTCAAAATGGACCAATGGAAATTTTTTCTTCTTAATTTTATATATATGCACCGTCCAAAAAAAAATAATAGGAGGGAGAGAGTAGAATTTTCTGAACTTGTGGGGAATCATTCTTAAGTTAATAAGCCATAGGATTTAGAAGAGTTTCATTAATGCATGTGTGTGTTTCAAAGTGAAAATTAAAAATGCTGACTCACTATGGCTAAGGGGGGACGAATTTGAGGTCTGATGGGAGGGGAAAATTGGTCTTCTCTTCACCTATAAATAGACCACCACTCCTCTCACAATTTCACACACATTACTTGCTATCATTCTGAGAAAAAAATTTTATTCCAAGAGGAAGGAGAGAGGAGGGTGGCGAGTGCATAGGGGAAGAGGAGGAAAATTTTCTCACCTTTGGGAAGTCTTTTAGCTTTAGGAGGAAAGGTAATTCTAAGTTCTTATTTTATTTTAATTCATTTCTTCTTCTACTGATATCATAATCCCTAATTCCTTTTATAGTAACAAGAACAAAAAGTTCTATTTCTTCTTTTTATGAACTATATATTTGTTGATAGTATTTTGTTTTTATGGTCAAATGAATAAAGGTTTAAAGGAAAGGGACAAAATGAATTGTTTAAAGGGAATAATCTCCCCTTTTCTTTGGCCTTGAGATGGCCTAATTTTGTAGCACAAAAGGGAAATTTATATTCTGAAAATTTTGTGTTCTTACAATATAGACATTTATATTTTGTTTCTGATTGAAGTATTTTAGTTCTCTTTGTTTTGATTCAAAATGGAAACTAAAATTGATTCTGAAAATTTTGTGTTACTGAGATCTGATGTAGCATTAAAAGAAAAGAAAAAAAAATTAGTCTTTTGCTTTTTCTATTGATTGGTCATGATATGTATATAAAGTGGTAGTTGTTATTATTATATGTGATGATTTTTTTGATCTCTGATGTGCTGTGGTAAAATGAAAATAGTTATATGAAAACCCATGAAATTCTGGATTTTATGGTGTTACAAGTATAAATGATTTCTGACTAAAAATTTCACATGATTCATATTATTTGATTTGGTAAATTTAGGAGTAGGTAAGTGAAGTTTTTTATCTTGTGATTGTGTAAATGTCTGATTATGTGATTAGTAGAAATTTTAGACTAGTTTCTGTACAAAAGTAAATTTTCTTAAAAGTGATTATCCTGTGTCAAATTAATTATTTTGAGTATATGAAATTATGTGACTAAAGTATACATGTGTGTTTGAAAAATTTAAAAAGTACTCTTTTTTTATATAGAGTTGGTCGAATTTATTGAAGAAGGAAAAACAAAGATGTTTGATTATTTTTAATTGATCTTCCTGATGTGAATAAATGATTATCAGTGTGTATTAGGTATTCTGATAAAAAAATATTTAGAGCTAGAAATTTCCTTAATGTTGAAAAGTATTATTTTCATAAGATACAAGGCTTCAAATAATAATTTTTATAGGTGTGTACTATTTATATGAAATTGCAGTATGTACAGTAATGTTAGAATCTGTTAGTTTATTTTTTTGAAAGTGATGCAACTGGACTTAAGGTGTCTGTCCAGCAAATCAATATGCTTTATTTTAATCATGTTTAATCATTTGATTGTAGTAGTTTTTGTAAAGAATTTTTAGGAAAAAGTGGCATGTGTTTTCAATGATCTGTTTAGGAGAAAATTCATTTTTGAGAAGTTCTGTATGTGCTGTCCAAATTGCAAAATAGTTGCATCAAGAACGAAAATCATTTTTTGGTAATGTGTGCTTTATGATAGAATCCTTATTATAAGTATTTAAAATTATTAGGATGTATAAAAGTGATTTTGTGAATGTAGTGATGCTTGAAGTGAATTTTCTGAAATCTGTTTGTAGTCGGTAGGCTAATCTAATTAGTGGTAGAAAAAGTATTTTTGAACTTTGAATGCTTGAGTTTATTTTCTTATTTAGTTATATATGCTTATAACATGATTTTGTAAAGTTTGTTTTCTGCTTGGTCTGATTAAAAAGTTGCATCAAAAGAAAAATACTTTAAAGTCATGCTGTATGAGTGGTCTGAACATGGTAGTTGTTATAAGGTACTTAGGAGTAAGATTTTTAGTAAAGGAAAAATTTAGATTTATTCTTAAGGTGTTATAACTATGTTTTAAAAGTTATATTTCGATTGGAAAAGTTTTTCATGATTTAAAAGCTAAAAAGAAAAAGTGATTTTCTGATACTGTAGTCTGTGTTTGATTTTCAAAAAACGGTTTTGATTTTTAAAGGAATGATTTATTTTCTAAGAGTTTATGTATAATCAAAACATCAAGGATTTTTAAGAAAATGAATTGCCCAAAAGTTATAGCAATTTTTAATTGTTAAGTTGGTATAGGTATTTAGAGAGCTATTTTTGTAAATGTGGTTTGATTAAAGGTCTGCATTTGGAAACAAATAGCGCAACTGTGAATCAAGCGGACGCGAGTTCTTAGCTGCATCTCGAGGTGAGAGAGTAGCCATCTTAAGACACAATGGCACCATGGTAACATTAGGACGATTTCGACCATCTCAAAAGTCGGAATCCTAAGTTATCTGTCAATATACGAGACGACAATTGGTTGTGGTGTGTTTAGTCGTCTTGCGTTGCGACAATGACTATTATTGATTGTCTGATTTTATTTGGTTATGATATGTTATTCTGTTTATATGGCTTTGGAAAATATTGATAAACTATGTGATGAAGTATCAATGAAAATTTTATATAACTGAGAATTGGTGATTGATGGATGTGATTGAGATTATTGGATATCTTGGTAGAATTTGGAATTACGTTATGAAAAGAAAATATGATAAAGGTTAATGAATCTTATGAAATGGTGGAATTGTTGTTAGTGTACAGTGATGGTGCAAGCGGCACAATGACTACGTTTTATTTTCCCTTTAAGTGACTGGCCACGTGAATGACTTTGTCGTGGTTCATGTCTTGTGGATTCCACTGTACTATAGGGAGGTGTTTGTTTTGGTCCCTTAGAGGTCGAGGCCCGTCATAAGTGCGGCTTAGAATGGGTCGACCAAACTTAGGTTTAATAAAAGACTGAAAAGACTTAAAAGACTCTAAGCTTAAACCCTTTCTAACTACGCGTTGAGAGTGAAGTAGTGGAGAGGAAAGACACCCTGTTTATCTACGGATACTCAGGAGTTAATTGTGATAGGGGAGGGCAAGGACGGTGACTCGTCAAGAAGCCTAAGAGCGCTTCCCTAGGCAGGACGAAGTTATAATGGTCAAGGTCACTTGCCGGGCGTTGACCGTAGCAAGGACTGCAACCGGAACTAGGGATAGAGCTGTCGCCCCCTTGAGCAAATATTAGATGGTGTAGAGGGAATCTGAACAAGGCTAAAAGTCACTGATTTTCTTACGACGATCATAGGCGGTTGGCCATATTGATGGTTCCAACATGGCGGATCTCGAATTGTTTACTATGTTTTATTTGCTGGCCAACATGCGTGGTTTCAGCTGGTACGTACCCTTTGACTTCGATGCCTGTGTGGTTAGGATTCCTGTGCGTCCCATCTGCTTTCCGAACTAGGTCGTGGTTGGATATTGAAGGAGGAGATGTATCGTGTGTGCTAATCTACCCTTGCCTCGATGATTTCCCTCCCTAGATCATTTGTAAGATCCATGAAGAATGTTTTGATAAATGCCAAAAGGTTTTGAACAAGCTACAAATGTGTTGATCAAGTTCAAGCTCAACAAGCAACAACAAACATCAAGTTATGAAGAGAGAGCCAACTCATGAAGACTTAGTTTGGTAGTTTGTGTTTTAATGTTTTATCTTTTGCCTCACAAGTCTTTTAGTTTATGAGTTTGGGTAGAATTTATTAGAGGATAGTGAATCTCTTTTGATTGCATGATTATATCATATTTTGAGTATTCACTTTGCCTAAAATCAATAGGTGGCTTAAAGGTTTGAAAGAAAAGGTTTAGTTTTTGAGAAAATAAGTTTTAAGTGATTTTTAATGTTAATAATCGATTAACAGATTTTGATAATTGATTAACATCGTATTTTGAACTGATAATCGATTAACAAACTTTTGATAATCGATTATCTGCACTTTTACTCGAGTAAAACCTTTTTCACTCGAGTGAAATTTATGGAGTTTTCGTATTACTCGAGTAATACTCATTTCACTCGAGTAACTTGATCAGATATGGTTTTTTAAATACGTTTTTCACTTCTCAAAAGCCATTCTAAGTGCTCTAACATTTGGGTATTCTATATAAACCTTTTCCTAATCATTTCTATCAATGAGAATCAACTAGAATCATTTTGATACACAATTTTACAAAGAATCAAAGCCACACTATTCTCTCTCACTCTCTCAAGATCAAAGCTCTCATTTTCATATTCTTTGATCAAGAACCTTGAATCTCTCATGTTGATATTTCATAGCTTTTGAAAGAGATTCATAGGATTGTTATTGTTTTTCATTTGAGTTGTAATCTTTGCAAAAGGCAAGCTTTCTACAACATTGGAAGCCTTGATTTTGTGGAATCAAGCAAAGTTATTTGGAAGCCTTGGTGAGGCATTTCATCAAACACTTGGAAGCCTTGTTGAAGAACAAGCATTTGGAAGTCTTGTAGTAAAGCAAGCAATTGGAAGACTTGTTGTGGGGTATCGGCAAGCAAGAGAAGAGGTTAGATTAGATATCAATAGGATTACAAGGCAAGGGTGTGGTATCTCTTGTAGGCTAGCAAGAAGGAAGTCTTGTGAGGCATTTACTTGTAATTTGAGAAACTCTAATTCCTCATAGTGAAGAATCTCTCTTGGTTGAAGAGGGGACTGGAGTAGCTTTCAAGTGGATGAAAGCGAACCAGGATAAATCACTGTGTCGTATCTCTAAACTCTCTACTCTTTACAATTCTTGTTATTAATTGTGTTCTTGATTGAAAACCTAGAAAAAGTGATTTTTCTATATTTGATTGAATTGAATCTTTATTGTTCAAATTAATTTGAGGAAAATCATTTTCATAACTAGGTGAATCAATAAGAATATTGGTGTTGATTGTTTCCGTTTAATCTCTGATATAATATTTGTTAATTGATTGATTTTCATTGGTTTTAATCGTTTAGATTTGTTTCTTGCAAAAATCTTTCAAAGTTTCTATAACACCTATTCAACCCCCCCTTCTAGGTGTTCTCCTAGTGTTCCTATTTGTTTCACACACCGAGTGTAGTTTTCCAACAATTGGTATCAGAGCTCGGTCGAAAGACACGAGCATAGAGCTTTTTCGTTAAGATCCTTGAGAAACTACAATGGGTTCTACGAATCCTTTTGGTGGTGAAGGTGCTTCAATAAATCGCCCTCCTATGTTTGGTGGAGAGGGTTATGCTTATTGGAAAATTAGGATGAGAATCTTTATAGAAGCCATAGATATGAACATTTGGGAAGCCATTGAAAATGGTCCTTATATTCCCTCAAAAGATGTAGAAGGTGTGCTTACACTTACTCCCAAAGATAAGTGGACCGATGATGATAAAAGGAAAATTCAATATGATTTAAAAGCAAAAAATATCATCACCTCCGCTCTATCTTATGATGAGTTCTTTAGAGTCTCCCAATGTAAAGATGCCAAAGATATGTGGGACACCTTGCTAGTCACACATGAAGGCACTAGTGAAGTTAGGCGTGCTAGATTGAATTCTTTGATGCATGAATATGAATTGTTTCATATGTTGCCTAATGAATCTATATGTTTTATGCAAAAACGTTTTACTCATATTGTTAATCATCTCATTGCTCTTGGTAAAACTTTCTTGAATTGTGAACTTGTTAACAAAGTTTTAAGATGTCTAAGTAGGGAATGGCAACCCAAGGTTACCGCAATAGTTGAATCAAAGGACTTGGACACCATGGACTTAGCAACACTTTTCGGAAAGCTACAAGAACATGAAATGGAGCTTGAACGTTTGCATTTGCATGAAGAATCGGACAAGAACAAAGAAAGAAAAGGAATTGCTCTTAAAGCTCAAAGGTCATATAAAAAGGAAGAGAGTTCCGATGATGATGATGTTGATAATGAAGATTCCGATTCGGATATTGATGAAGAGGAGATGAAGCTTCTACTAAGAAAGTTCAATAAAATTCTAAGGAGAAAAGGAAGGTTGAACAAGGACAAAAGTAAAGAGAAGGATCCCCCACACTACAAGACCAAGACTTCAAAAGAAGGTGTAGTTTGCCATGAATGTGGAAAGCCCGATCATCTCAAGTACTCATGCTCTAAGTATCTCAAGAAGAAGGAGAAAGAGAAGAAAAATGCAAAACACAAAAGGGCATACATAGTTTGGAATAGTGATGATGAACAAGACAAGAAAAGCACAACTAGTAGTTCTTCGGATGATGAACATGCCGCTTGTCTCAACTTGATAGCTCAAGTACATGAAGAGGAAAGCTCAAATGATGAATCAAGTGAGCAAAGTGACGAAAGCGATGTAAGTCTTACTAAATCCGAAATTTCTTCAAATTATGAAATGTTATATAATGCTTATGAAGAAATGCATGAACATCTCAAGAAATTAGCTAAGAAAAATATTGATAGGAAGAAGCTCATTGAGGAACATCAACAAAAGATTTTAGATCTTCAAAAGCAAGTTGATGACCTTAAGTTAGACAATGAGACTTTGCATCTTATCATTGATAATTCTACTTGTGATTGTGCTAGTAGATTGAATAATGTGGTTGATTGTGAGGATTGCAAGTTGCTTAAGGATGAAAATGCTATTTTGAAAAATAAGCTTGCAAGTTTCTCAAATGGTGATATTAGATTGCGCACATTGTTAAATTTTCAAAGAGAAAATACAAACAAGTTTGGTTTGGGTTATACTAATGCTAAGAGTAATTCTCATAGAAATGTTGTTGATTTTTCTAAAGTTGATTTTTCAAATGCACCAACATGTTTCTATTGTGGTACTCATGGACATACTTCAAATGTGTGTTATATTAAAGTGCATGGTATACCTAAAGGAGATTTTGTTTGGATGAAAAAGGGTGAGAGTCCCTACACTAACAAAAATGGATCCAAAACCATTTGGATACCAAAAAGCAAAGCATGATTGTTTTTGTAGGTATGATTGAAGAGCAAAAGGACTTTCATGTGATATTCATTCATTTGCTACTTCAATTGGTATCAAGAAGAAAATCCTACAAATTGGTAACATTTGATATTATACAATTGGTATTTTCAATTTGATATTGTTGGATATTGCTCATAGTTCTCTCAATTGGTATTATTTCTTATAATGTGATATTGTTTATACTATTGAGATAATACTATTGATATCAAATTCTTACAATTGTTTTACAATTAGTATCATGTTATTGGTATACAATTTGTTATAATTGATATCATTGAGTAATCATTAGATGATTATCATGCTTTGGTTATATTTCTTCAATTTTGGCTTAGATCTTATTTCAATTGGTATTTGTTTAGTTACAATTGGTATATATTTCTTTTTGATAATGCCAAAGGGGGAGAAATATGATGTTTTGAAAAATGGGAGATTTGAAAGATTTGAAAAAGGGGAGAAATATTATGTTTTGATTTTTTTTTTTTTTTGAGAAATGAAATGGTATGTTTGGAGAAAGGTTGTTTTTTGTTGTTTTTATGTAGGTTGAGCAAAGTTGTTGGAGATAGGGGGAGAATCAAGCTTTCTATCAATTGGATTTCAAATGTCAAAAGCATTAATTGAGGGGGAGCAAGAGTCTCACCAAGTGATCAAATGGTTTAAGCATAAACAACTTCAATGAACTTCAAACGATTTCAAAACATGTTTGTCATTTTCAAAAAGGGGGAGATTGTAAGATCCATGAAGAATGTTTTGATAAATGCCAAAAGGTTTTGAACAAGCTACAAATGTGTTGATCAAGTTCAAGCTCAACAAGCAACAACAAACATCAAGTTATGAAGAGAGAGCCAACTCATGAAGACTTAGTTTGGTAGTTTGTGTTTTAATGTTTTATCTTTTGCCTCACAAGTCTTTTAGTTTATGAGTTTGGGTAGAATTTATTAGAGGGTAGTGAATCTCTTTTGATTGCATGATTATATCATATTTTGAGTATTCACTTTGCCTAAAATCAATAGGTGGCTTAAAGGTTTGAAAGAAAAGGTTTAGTTTTTGAGAAAATAAGTTTTAAGTGATTTTTAATGTTAATAATCGATTAACAGATTTTGATAATTGATTAACAGTGTATTTTGAACTGATAATCGATTAACAAACTTTTGATAATCGATTATCTTCACTTTTACTCAAGTAAAACCTTTTTCACTCGAGTGAAATTTATGGAGTTTTCGTATTACTCGAGTAATACTCATTTCACTCGAGTAACTTGATCAGATATGGTTTTTTAAATACGTTTTTCACTTCTCAAAAGCCATTCTAAGTGCTCTAACTTTTGGGTATTCTATATAAACCTTTTCCTAATCATTTCTATCAATGAGAATCAACTAAAATCATTTTGATACACAATTTTACAAAGAATCAAAGCCACACTATTCTCTCTCACTCTCTCAAGATCAAAGCTCTCATTTTCATATTCTTTGATAAAGAACCTTGAATCTCTCATGTTGATATTTCATAGCTTTTGAAAGAGATTCATAGGATTGTTATTGTTTTTCATTTGAGTTGTAATCTTTGCAAAAGGCAAGCTTTCTACAACATTGGAAGCCTTGATTTTGTGGAATCAAGCAAAGTTATTTGGAAGCCTTGGTGAGGCATTTCATCAAGCACTTGGAAGCCTTGTTGAAGAACAAGCATTTGGAAGTCTTGTAGTAAAGCAAGCAATTGGAAGACTTGTTGTGGGGTATCGGCAAGCAAGAGAAGAGGTTAGATTAGATATCAATAGGATTACAAGGCAAGGGTGTGGTATCTCTTGTAGGCTAGCAAGAAGGAAGTCTTGTGAGGCATTTACTTGTAATTTGAGAAACTCTAATTCCTCATAGTGAAGAATCTCTCTTGGTTGAAGAGGGGACTGGAGTAGCTTTCAAGTGGATGAAAGCGAACCAGGATAAATCACTGTGTCGTATCTCTAAACTCTCTACTCTTTACAATTCTTGTTATTAATTGTGTTCTTGATTGAAAACCTAGAAAAAGTGATTTTTCTATATTTGATTGAATTGAATCTTTATTGTTCAAATTAATTTGAGGAAAATCATTTTCATAACTAGGTGAATCAATAAGAATATTGGTGTTGATTGTTTCCGCTTAATCTCTGATATAATATTTGTTAATTGATTGATTTTCATTGGTTTTAATCGTTTAGATTTGTTTCTTGCGAAAATCTTTCAAAGTTTCTATAACACCTATTCAACCCCCCTTCTAGGTGTTCTCCTAGTGTTCCTATTTGTTTCACACACCGAGTGTAGTTTTCCAACATCATTGATGGTTGTGAAAATACTTAGTGGAAGGTTTATGAGTATGAAATATTTAAGATAGAGTCATATGAATAAAAGTTGTAAAGAGGATAAAGTTGTAATAAGATGATATAATGATTTTTTGGAAGAGAAGTGGTCGTAATGTTATATTGTATGTGCTTGGTTCTAGTGCGATCCATGGCATAAGTCCATGCCGTCGACGAACTTGTTCGTTTGATCGCTAACTCTCTCTCCCTTCTCTTCTATGTTCTTGTTTTTCTGGTTGTGGTAAACCTTAGATGGCCGATCACGTGCTACGATTGGTGACGACCCCTTTGGCGGGAGGACAGTGGTTTAGATCTGCTAATTCGGGAAGAATGAGTATATCTACGAAGAGGATGTAAAAGCAGCAACTGAAGAATCTTTCAAGACACTCGGGGTGAAGGATAGCAATGAAGACTAGTAGTCTAGGATAGTATAGTCTTTGTTATGTATTCCATCTCTGGATGGATAGGACATAATTACTCTATCCCGAATGTAACCCCTATTGTAATAAATGATTATTTGAAATGAAATAAAAGAAGTTTCTTTTGTCATATATCATGTTCATAAAGTAATTACACTATTTTTCTGCAAGTTAACCATCGACTAAATATGACATTGAGAAAATGAGTTTTTGGAAATATGTTGGATGGTAACATCTCACTACAACAGAATAGCTAAAAGATCCCGGTTCCGCATGCCTATTGATCCCGGTTCGGAACTGGGATTGTATCCCCTGGTATAACAAGAATGTTGCTTTTGATCCCTGTTGTTTTGGAAAAAATGGAACCGGGATCTAAAGAAAAACAAGGAACCGGGATCAATAATACTGAATAATCACTGATGAAATTTTAAAGGAACCGGGATCAATAATTCTTATGATCACTATTAAGTTTTTTATTAGGAACCGGGATCAATAATTCTTATGATCACTGTTAAGTTTTTTATAAAGAACCGGATCAATAATACTTATAATCAATATTAATTTTTATAATTTTTTTCTGGATGTCTTTTATTTATTTATTTATTTATTTTATCAACAAATAAGTTTTATTATTATTAAAAGAGCATAATGGCATTCAGTAACAAGATATATATATATATATATAAAAGATGGAAAAAACATGAAACTTGGAAAAAAAAATTAAAAAATACTAATATCTCGGCATCACTAAATTTGCAATTGTTCTATCATTTCACTTTTACAAATGGCAAAAGATTTTAGTTTTCAACTTACACTAAAATCTTAAAATTTACATCATCAAAACTCCTACCAACACACTAACCACATCAACAACAACGGCGGTAATATGGAATCATGATAATCCAAAATTTGTACTAATAAGAATAGCGAAGCCTTTTGCAACATATTTTGCAACATATCCCACAAGCAAGACACCATGATTTAGCAATCCTTGATCAAATACATGGATCATCTGAAAACAAATAAAAAGACACAACATTAAGAAATCACCACTATGCTCTATCTTTGATGTATTCAGCATGGATAGACCTAAATTAAGTAAATCTAACCACATGAAGAGTTAAACCAACTAGGTGGATTCTATTTAAAATGAGGGGTGACATCAAGGAAATGATTTTCCAGAGATCATCTGAAGGCATAATTGTTTGCAAAAGAATTAAGTTTGTGAGAACTACAGTTCTTATGTCTTATGAAATTGCCTCAACATTTACGTGAAATGATTTCTCCATGATTCTTTTTCTTAAATGACTCATTTCTCGTCGTCTTGTTTCCCAGTGAACTTACAGAACCAGTTTCTGGGTGTACTACATCAAACTACAACCAACAGGTTTACTAGATAAGAAAACCAAAAAGAACACAGGTAACAAAATAAAGGAAACATAAATAAGATCATGCTTACTCACTTAATATTCATTCCCCTCATCGCAAAAGCCACTTGAGACAGGACAGTAAACTGTACATTACTTGATTGCACCAAGTCAAATGATAGAGCTTACTTGATATATCTTGTTTTCGAAAGAGTGGTCAAAGGTTACCTTATGCATAATATGCTCACTGTCACAAACCAGCCATGGTAAACTTCCAACGATGATACTCAATACTAATCTCAATATGGATTTTTTTTTATTCCCTCTATGCAAAAGCTTGATCATGAAGAAATTCATTACAATTTTTCTTTGTGCAACATTTTACTATTTATTATTGTTAGCCATTGTGATCTTTCAGTTTGTCTCAGCAACAATTTCCTACGGCAAAAATTATGCATGCAGATGCAATTATGCAAGGAGTTCACATCAAAATCTAGGCAGAAAGTCCCACTATAAAATACAGGATAACGCTAAATAGTACATGAAGGAAGTCAGAATTGATAAAATGTTACCTGATCTTCAACGAAGAGGCGCGGGGGTGTGCACCATGCACCACGTTGGAAGGTATTATAGGAGCTCACACTGCTCAGTCCAGTAAGTGAGCTAACAGTTGACATTTGGGGACTTTGCTGACCATCACCATATCCCCAACTATACCCTTGTATTTTTCTTTTTTATACATGATAGAGTGAAACAATTGGAAAGAAGTTGCGGATGCTTTACAAATGAAATGAAGTATTGAACCAGATTACCAACATTTCAAGCAACCTTCAAAGTTACCTTTTTAATGAGGAGGATATGAAAGAACAAGAGCTGAGCGACAGGCAAGGTAGCGATCATAGCGAGAACAGTGCAGACAGACTGGAAAGGAAAAACATTTCTGTAATCAGAAACAGCCTCAATAAATTTTTCCAAACAAAGATAATATATACACACACATGATACATATCTACATATACACTCACAGATTGTCAGATGAAAAAAATAAGTAAATAACCATTACAGTAATACAATAACCACATAATATAGATAAAAAAGAAAAAGAAGCATAATGCTCACCACCACAATAACATAGGGAGCCACAGAGAAACTGCTTCCCAACTTGGAGGAGATAGCCACAGAAAATTGCTTCCTCTCAACAAAATAGCATATAATTACGAGTATCCCAGTCGACCATTGAAGAATAAGCTGCAATCTCAAGCCCAAGGAGCACAGAACAGACAATAGTTAATCAAAACGAAAAGGACTAGGAAATAAAAATGCTTACTTGTGGTACTCTATAGATTATGGCATGTTGCTTGCAACAACTACTGAGAAAGGAGTACACTGATGTTACACTATAGATTGTTAGCCAATGAAGCAGATACACTGATGTTGGTGTCTCTTGACTCTGAGAAAGGAGTACACTGATGTTACTCTATAGATTGTTAGCCAATGAAGCAGATACACTGATGTTGGTGTCTCTTGACTTCATAATGATGTAAGCAAGAAGCACAATATGAATCTCAAAGGAGCTGTAAAATCAATACATCTAAAGGCTAAGGATACCATGCAAAAAAACTATCACGCAGTCAAGAAATCAATCACCATGCATTTTGAAATGAAAATGCATTTAAGAATAATTATCAAATGCAGACTAAATAAACCATATGCAGTACTTTAGGTATTTTTGAAGTAGCAACTTTACCGAAGACACAGCCGACCATATAACAACTTGGACAAAATTTTCAATGAAAACAAAAATTAATACCAATTTAAAGAATAAGAATTCTTCTACTGAATACTATTCCATACATCAATAAAACATAACGACCAATTCCACTTTGCGTACTACATCATGATAAAGCTAAATCCAACGGCATGCAATTTCTCAAAGAGCACTGCAGAACATTCAACAATAAAAGGCAACACCAAACAATATAAGCGAATAATATATGCTTTACAAAAAGAAACAAAGAATTTTTAATGCAAGATTTAGCAGAGACCCAGTAAGAAAAATCCAAACTTGAGCATTATTAGGCACAATTTAGCAGCTCCAAATAAGCCAAAGTAAAACATGAAATTGAAAACAATAAAAAGTTGAGAGTGGTGGGAGAAGTGGGTGGTGGGTATAAATAATAATACTCACAGTGGCTCTGACAATGAAGGAAGGTGGAGTGCAATGAAGCCTTGAATGGAAGGGCTTGCAGTTGCAGAGGCGGGTGAATGATTTTGGGAAAGGAGAGAGAGCAAGGGACCGAGGATGAGCGCGAAACAGAGAAGGGAATCGAATGAAGAAGAAGAAGGTGCGTGGCCACAACTGGGGCGGCGACGGTGGTGGTTTGGAAGAGAGAGAGAACGAGAAAGGTCAAGGGAAGAAGTAGAATATAGGAAGGGGGTGGCGGCTGGAAGAGGAAAAAAAATTAATATTGATCCGGTTCCGTTTTTTTATTATTCATTCCGGTTGAAGTAAAACAATGGGATAAATAAGGTTTATGTGATTTTTAATTTAAAAAATAAAAAAAATTATATATGTTATAATATTGATCCCGGTTCCGTGTTTTTTATAACCGGGATTAATAAATTCATGGTATTTTTTAACTATCATTTGTCTATTAATCCCAGTTCTGGAACGGAACCCGGATTAATATCCGGCTACTTTTTTACAATTTTGTAGTAGTGTCTCTTTTTGGAAATAGAATTTTATGACGCTAGTCTAAGTACCAAAACATTTTTGTAAACCAAATTGTATTTATGAAAACCATTTTGTAAAAGAATTAAACTAAATTGATTTTTTGATAATGTTATAAAAAAAATGGCGCAAATTTTTAGTGAAAATTCTAAGTCCAGATTGGGGTGTTACATTTTTGAATTCATGAAATGCATCATTTTTATGAGTAATAAAAAGCATCCACGTATACCTAGAATAGTCATCCACAATAACTAAACAATAATAGTTGCCACCAAAGCTTTTCGTTTGACAAGGTCCAAAAAGATCCATATGTAAAAGTTCCAAGGGCCTTTGAGTTGAAACAAGGTTTTTAGAAGGAAAATTTGCCCTTGTGAGTTTTGATTTAGAACAAGGATCACATTTTTCAGAAAAAGAAAAATTTTGCTTTGGCAAACCAACTACTAAGTTTTTAGAATAAATTTTATTTAAATAAGCCATGTGGATGTGACCTATTCTACGATGCCATAGCCACGATTCATCCTCTTTGGATAATAAACATTTCGCATCATTTGAGGGAATTGAATCAAAATCAATAACATAAACATTGTTTATCCTGCGAGCAATTAGCTTAATAAGATTATAAATTTTTCCCTCGATAATACATCTATCAGAATCAAATATAACCCTATTTCCCTTATCACACAATTGACTAATACTTAGCAGATTGTGTTTTAGGCCCTCAACATGTAAAACATTTTCAATGCAAGGGTTAGGAAATATACCAATTTTACCGATTCCGAGTATCTTTCCTTGATTGTTATCTCCGAAAGTCACATGTCCTTGGTCCTTAGGCACGAGATGCGAAAATTTAGATTTATCTCCAGTCATATGTTTTGAGCATCCGCTGTCCAAGTACCACCATGACTTCTTTTCTTCCGGAGTAACCTACAAACAAAGATTTCAAGGTTTCTTTTTAGTTAACCATATCTTTTTGGGTCCTTGAGCGTTAGTATAGCCATAGTTTAAATCATGCCACCTTCTAGTTTCATTGTTCGGTTTAACGAACTTCACTTTTCGGTGTATGCATTCATGTGCACCATGACCCTTTTTACCACAAATATGACAAATAATAAGAGGTTTCTTATGATTACTAGCAGGGACAAAAATGGTACTTAATTTCTTTTGATGTCTATCGGGTTGTTATCCTAAACCCGCTCTATTGAAGAAACATTTTTGTCTCCCTAACATTAAATTTAAAGTATTTCTACCTTTTGTAAATTTAGCAAGGGTTTCTTTTAAATCTTCAACTTCTTTAACCAAGTCCTTGCAGAATTTACAAGAAGAAGAACTAGCTTTGAATTTAATGTCATTACTCGAAGTGTTTGAAGAACTTTTCAAAGTCAAATTCAGCTTGTAACACCCTATAATTATTTACCCTTAATTCCCCTTATATCAAAAATACGGACTTAAAAATTCATTTTTATTACATTAAAATCAACCGTCAAACGGACGGAGTTTTGTTTGTTTTTCGGACTTTTCTAAATCTTCAACCCGATAAACACAATTATTTAGTATCAACAGTAGCCAGCAGGGCTCAAATATAGAAATAAGTGCATCGCATAGTTGCCCCATGGGCTCAAGTGTAAAACATCAACAACAGTGTGTCAGAGTGCCAACAACAGTACAAAGCATGCAAAACAAGAGACCATATCCGCAACTATGCCCAAAAATGAATCATAAGCAATGCAGAAAAGAAACTATCCTAAGCCTCACTCAAAAGAACATATACAGAACATATACATCAAATAATATGGAGGCTTAGGTCAAATCAAAAGTATCTAATCCCAACCCTACTCTCCCTGTGAGGGAGAGTACTCCTGCTCGGCCTGGTCATGTGTAAACTCTGCCTCGGTACCTGTGGAAATAGTAAGGAGTGAGTATTACACATAAAATGGGGAAGCAGTTTCCAATTATGACATAAGGCTATACTAAGCCAAACACATTTAACAATTCGATAACAATATAATAAAACTCTGCATAACACAATTCATGGTCAACATATCCATTGGTTTTACAATTCAATTATTTCGACTTTGTTCTTACTCATCACTTTTATCAAGTCTTTTAGTCTATGCTTTTCCAATATAATCACATCTCTTTTCATTTTGTCCCTGGTCACGACCTACTGCGTCCGTACTCATGCACGGTCACGTCTTACTGCGTCCAGGTATGTTTCCATTATCCCCTGGTCACGACCTACAGCGATCGCACCCCTGCGCGATCACGTCTTACTGCGTCCAGGTACATTTTTATTCTCCCCCGGTCACGACCTACTGCGTCCGCACCCATGCACGGTCACGTCTTACTGCGTTCGGGTGTGTTACTTTCATCTTATTCCCCTGGTCACGACCTACTGCGTCCACACTCATGTGCAGTCACGTCTTACTGCGTCCATGTACATTTTTATTCTCCCCCGGTCACGACCTATTGCGTCCGCACCCATGCACGGTCACGTCTTACTGCGTCTGGGTGTGTTACTTTCATCTTATTCCCCTGGTCACGACCTACTGCGTCCGCACTCATGTGCAGTCACGTCTTACTGCGTCCAGGTACATTTTTATTCTCCCCCGGTCACGACCTACTGCGTCCACACCCATGCACGGTCACGTCTTACTGCGTCCGGGTGTGTTACTTTCATCTTATTCCCCTGGTCACGACCTACTGCGTCCGCACTCATGTGCAGTCACGTCTTACTGCGTCCAGGTACATTTTTATTCTCCCCCGGTCACGACCTACAGCGTCCGCACCTATGCGCGGTCACGTCTTACTGCGTCCGGGTGTATTTACATTCCTTTCCCTGGTCACGACCTACAGCGTTCGCACTCATGTGCGATCACGTCTTATTGCGTCCAGGAACATTCTCATATTCATTTTCTATAATAACATCTCCTCTTATTCATATCAACCATTTCATTACTCCTTTCAACCACTTAAACTTTATGACAAGTACATTACTCAACTCAATCACCACAGTTCACATTTACATTATCAACTCATCACAATCATATCTTATCGTTTAATTAGCACCAATCAACATATTATTAAATTCATCACCATTACATCTCATAATTTATTTAGCACAATTCAACATTTTATCATTATCATCATCATTATCATTGATTCATAAGTACTATTTATCAACTACCCTTCCTATATGATTTCCATTCTTTGCCTTGGTTTCTAATCATACCATAGCTCACTCATTCAACAAAATAAGCACTTAAATTATAAACATCACCAAGTCACAAGTTTATCTACCAAATATTAAAATGAAAAATATCATCATCTAATTATTTTCCCTAAGTCATAAACTCTACCTATTGATTACCATATGGTATAACCACCTAGACTAACACATAACTCTTAGTACCCATTATATACATATTGTAAACTAAACCCTAGAGTAAGGTAATACTCACTATAACCCACTCCTTACCTCAAGCTCTTTGAATTAGAGGGAGAATTTGTGCTTGGAGCACACTTGAGAAGATGTCACAACTCAATAGAGAGGGAGGAACCTAAAATCCATAAAATAAAGAGACAAACATTAAGCTTTTACCCACAATATTGAGGGAAATTCGTGACCCCCCCCTTCATGGTTTCTCTATGTTGATGCCTAAAGCTCCATGAGAGGAAGAGAGAGAGAAATTCGAATTCTTAAGGAGAGAAAGAGAAGAACAACATCAACAACCACTTACTTGGAGCAACAAGGAAGGACTTGTAGATGGACTTGGAGTGATCCTCTTGAGGATTGATTAATGAAAATGGAAGGTTTGGTGCCCTAAGAGAGAGAGAGAGAGAGGGATTCGAATATGGCAAGAAAGAGAAGAGAGAACGCTTTTAATTTTTTTCTGCACAGACCCACTTTAATCGATTAATAATCGATTATGAAGATTCCAACATTCTGGACTTAATCGATTAAGCTACAGCTTAATCGATTAAGTTGCAGAGTTTTCAGCACCCCGACTTTGAATGGCCATAACTTCTTCGTTACCCGTTGGATCTTCCTCAAATTTTAAGGCAAGCTTCCTTGCATATCCTACTTCACACCCAACGGTGGAATTTATGTTTTGAGCTACCAATCTTATTATTTTAATTTCCTAAGTTCCTATGTTTAAACATAATATTGCATGCTAATTTGGCTAAGTTTCTCACTCTTGCTCTCACTTCTTCTACCCTAAGACCATCATAACATAAATTACAATATAAGTAAAGTTTGGGATGTTACACAGCTCCTTATTTTGATTTTTCAAGAATTCATTTTCTTTACTAAGTTCTTTATTTCTTTATAAAAGAGAAGCTGAATTTTTCTTTTCTAGAGAAACCAATAAGGATAACCTCATCGATTCCTCATGCAATTCTTCAAATGCTTCTTGTAATTCATCATAAGAAAAGTTTAGTTCAGTGGTTACCTCCTTTTCGTGAGCCATCAAGCATATGTTGGCGGTTTCCTCTTGTTCGTCTGAATCTTCATCCGAACTTCCTTCATTGTCCAGCCATGCCAAGTATGCTTGCTTTCCCTTCTTTGAACTTGAGGTGCCTTTTTCTGAATTCTCTTTCTTTTTCAACTGGTAGCAGTCTGCTCTAATGTGACCAGGCTTGCCACATTCATGACATGTGATGGTTGAGCCTCCACTCTTGTTGTTGTCTCTTCTGTTGAAATTCTTCTTTCTCAGAAATTTCCCGAACTTTTTCACCAATAGACCCATGTGTTCATCATTCAATAATTCTTTGTTCGAGTCACTTTCAGCAGCAGGTGCTTCAGCCTTGAATGCCAAACTTTTAACTTTCTTGTTTTCTTCTTCATGCTGAGCCAACCTTTTTAGTTCGCTTTCATGCTCTTGTAACTTCCCAAAGAGAGTTGCCAGCGTCATAGTTGATAGATTTCTTGATTCAGCAATCGTCGTCACTTTGGGTTACCATTTTCTTCCCAAACACCTTAGGACTTTGTTTATGAGATCCTCATTGGTGAATTTCTTCCCCAATGTCGTCAGTTGATTTACAATCATTGTGAAGCGTTTTTGGATCTCTTGAATCGATTCTCCATCTTTCATTCTGAATAGCTCATATTCACCAGTCAACGTGTTGATTCTCGACCTTTTTACTTCAGTTGTACCTTCATGCGTGACTTCCAGCGTATCCCACATCTGTTGTGCTGTCTCGCATGTCGATATCCGGAAAAACTCATCATAGCTCAAAGCAGATGTTATAATATTTTTCGCTTTCAAGTCGTACTAGACTCTACGTTCCTCCTCCTCCGTCCATTCAGCCATAGGCTTATCGACGGTGTTACCATTAACCACATAGGTAGGAACATAGGGACCATTTACAACAGCATCCCAAACTTTTAATCCAATTCCTTGAATAAAAATTTTCATACGGGCTTTCCAATACGCGTACCCTACCCCATCAAACATGGGAGGACGGTTAATAGAACTCCCTTCACCTCCAAACAGAGAGTTTGAAGCCATACTCTTGAGACGGTTAAGTCTTAACACAAGAGACTAGCTCTGATACCAATTGTTGGTTTTGGCCTCAAAATCTCGAGAGGGGGGGGGGGGGGGTGAATCTAGTTTTATTATGTATTGAAAAAATCGTAACAAATAAAAAATTGATTTGAGATGGAGAGATTAAACGTTCGAAACGGATCGCGAAATCGATAGAAAAATAATAAATGAGTAGCGCGGAAACGAAAAAATTGAAATATGCGGTAAGTAAAAGAGATAGGGATAGAAAAGCTTGCACCGGTGAATTTTATATTGGTTCAGCCTTCCCATCGAAAGGCCTAGTCCAGTCCCCAAGCGACCCGCCTGAGAGTTCTTATACCAAGCAATAGAGCCGCACCCTATTACAACCAAGAGCACCCCGCACACTACTAGGAACCTCCGTTCTCTAGGGGCCTCAATCACACAGCAGGGTTCCTCGCCCTACGACGTATCACACGTCCACTAAGGGATTCTCTCCCTAACCACTAAGGTTTAGAACGATTACAATGATAGTGATTACAATAGCTTTTTGTGTTCTCACAACACGGATACAACAATATGCTCTATGATAGTGAAGTATGTAACACCCCTCAAAATCCTCGTATCGGTTTAAATTCTTAAAAGAATTATTTTCGAGAAAAGCATTTTTGAAAAGGGTATTTTCTTAAATAAATTCCTTAATTCATGTTTTCAAGTGGTAAATAAATTTTCAAGAAAGGGTTTTCATGAAATAGAGTTACGAGTCTTAAAGTTAATTTCTAAAAAGGTGGCTTATTTTCCATAATTATGTGTTTAAGATTCTTTTAATGAAATGGCGAATTTCTTTTAACAAGGAATTATTTTATGAAAGTGTGTTTGTTTCCTAAAAATGTGTGCTTGATATTTTGGTGTCATTATAATTGTGATATATGAATAATTTATTTTCTAAATGTGTTTATATGTGTACGGTCTTGCATGAGTATATTCTCAGAATCATGTTAGAATTTGATTAGAAAATGGATGTGATGAAGTATGCATGAATGAATGAGGTAATATGATATGTGTATGTGTTGGTATGAGGTATATATGTGCATGAGTGTATGTGTTAGGCGTGAAAATGAGTGTGCAAGTGTGATTGATATGTGCATGTGTTAGTATAATGTGTGTGTGAATATGCATATATGTGTGTGTTAAACGTGTAAGTAAGTGAGTGTGTGTATGCATGTGTGAGTGTGATACGTGTAAGTGTGTGAGGATGCATGAATATGTGTGTGTGTGTGTGTGTCGTGTATATAGGTGAGTGAGTAAGAAGCCTAGAGACTTCCTAAGTATGGAAACCAAGCAACCAAGTCCCTAACCAAGTCCCTAACTAAACCCTAACTAAAGGAGAAACCCTAATGAGAAACCCACAAGTCAAAAGGCCTAATTGAACCCTAAGTGCCTTATGTTCCCTACCTTGTCTCCTTAAGAAGTACTAACCTCCACCCATGCAAATTTAGGGAAGGCCGAATTTACCCCTCCCTTTAGAAGCTCTTGGCCGAACCAACCCAAGGACAAAAGAGGAAACCATGATTTGTTTATAAATAAATGGAGCCTTGGTCATTTTCCTCACCCATTTCTCATTTCTTTCCTTCGCCCAAACACAACCAAAATACACAAGTCTAAGAGCTCCTTAAACTCTTAGACTAAGAAAATAGAAGTAGAAAAAGAGAGAAAGAAGAGGAGGCCGTGAGTATAAAGAAGGAAGAAGGAGAGGAGATCAGCCCAAAACCTAGGAATCCTTTGAAGATCAAGTGCTTTAGAAGACCTTTCTTCTTGGTATAAACCGAAGACTTAGAAAAATTAGAATTAGTTTGATTTGTAATCTTGTAATGTTTGTTTCTTTTCTTGCATGTTCATTTTATGTTTTGAAAGATGCCTCTATGTGTTGATCTTGTTAACCATGGACTTTTAAGACTCAAATTAAATTGTAATATGTGTGGTTATGTTGATAATTCGGTTGGTGATGTTTAGGTTAGATCTTGATGTTTTTATTTTAAATCTAAAAGTGTCTTGTATTATCTTTGTGAAATTAGAGTAAATCTTCTTGCATGTTAGGTTTTAATGCTTAAAACCGTAGATCAAAAGGTGTTTGTATATTTAGTTGGTGAATGAATGTTTGATCCAAACTTATTTTGATTTTTGGTGTTGCATGTTGTTTGATGATGACTTTGAACCTTTGCATGTCTTGATTTTTGGTATAATCTTGATGAAAACTTTGATTTGTGTTGTGATCTTTAATTTTGTTTTGATCTTTGATTTTGTTTTGATTTTAAGCCTTTCATGTAATTTTTGAAACAAAAGCTTTAATATTTTCTTCAAGTGTGTCTCGGTTTTGAGTCCCTTTTTACCCAAAATGATTTTTGTCTTGATTTGTGCTAACATGTTTAATTTCATGACTTGATCTACATGATTTTTGTGCATGCATGTGAGTGTTTGACTTGAAAAGTTATTTTTATGTTCTTTTAAGAAATAAGTTAAAAGTACTTGTATTGATCTATGATTTCTACATGTTTTGGTTAGAAAAGTTTAGGATCTAGTTTTGTATGTTGATTTCAACATGAAAAGATCATGTTTTCTTTTATGCATGCCTCGGTCTTGAAAGGAAATTAGGGAGAGCGAAATGATTTTCTAAATTGAATTATGTTCTATGTTCTTATGTGATTCTTGATTTAATTTAAGTTAAGAAAAATAAATTAAAGATTGATTGTTTTCCAAAGTTTAAGCTCTCGGTTTTTGTTAAGAAAAGAAGAAAATAATTGCATGATTTGTGTGTTGATAATGCATGAATTTTGTTTTGATTTGTAAAGTGTTTCGGTCCAAGCATGTTAATTAGGTTAGGAACTCTTTCCCCTGAAATAAAATGGAATAACTAATGTGTTTTGTGAAATAATTGATTGAGAATAAAGAGTTTTGTGTTTAAATAAATTGGGTGTGTGTATTCGGTTTGTAAGTCTAAATGTGTTTAGATGTTTTCGTTTTATAGAAATGAAGTGGTTTTGAATTTGTTATGTGTTGAAATAATTGAATTAAATGTTGAATTGTGAACATGTTTATTTGAGGATGAATGTTTGTTTTATGATTAAAGTTGAATAATTGATTAAGTGTTTATGTGATTCGAGTAATAAAAGTGTGTGGTTGACCGTGTGAGTGCTTGGTTTTGAATTTAATTTGCTTTGATGTGTTTGAGTATGTGAAATTGTGTTTTAAGGTTTATTTTATAGTGAAAACTTGAGTTTTCAAAAGAATTAATATTGAACTAAAGAGTATTTGAAACTAGAGAGTGTTTTTACAATGTTTTGGAATTTTATTTAGTGATTTTGTGAAACCATTCCTCGTTGTCCAAGTTGTTTAAAAGTTGTTTTTGATTTCTAAAATTGAGTTCATGAGACTCAAAGTTTTGGTTTTCAAAAGGTAATTGATTTTAGAAAAAACCCGGATTATAAACCGGTGAATTTTCGGTGTTTTTGAATGCGGTTGAGGTGCTGTCCAAGACGGACCAGCAACCTAACCAATCCATTTAAATTGTTTTATGTGATGTTTTCAAAATGGTTTTGAAGTATTTAAGAACTAAGAAAAGTGTGAGTCATTTTGAGAAAACAATTATGTTTTAAGATTTCCGACGAGAGATGACGAACGAAAATGTTATTCTCAATAACAGTCAGTAATGAAAATATGTTTTAATTAATTCGAGAAATGTTACAGACGAGGGATTAAGACAGTGGCAGCAACCAAGCTTAGAGAGGACTGTGCACGTTTAATCGCTGGACTTCAGCTGAGAGAGTAGCTTTCCTAAGACACCGTGGTAGTAGGTGTTGTATTAAGACGTTGCGTATCAGCTCAAAGATCGGAACTAAGTGGTTTTGCGTCAGTAGTATAGTGGCAATTGTTTGCTTTGTGTGGCCACCTATACGAATGGGACAAAGACCACATTGTTGTGTGTGATGTGTGATGATGAATTGTTTATGTTTGTTTATCTATGCTTGCCGGTATTATTTATATATTGTTGAATATGAGATGATGTGAAATAACTGATAATGTTAATAAAAGATATTGGGATTAAAAGACACAAAGAGAAGAGATAACCCTTGTGTGGCTTAAGTCCTTGTGGAGCAAGGCAGCCTGAGCTTGATAAGACATTGAGAGTGGAGATAATGATAAGAGGTTTGAGATAATAATTGAGAAAAGATGATGAGATGAGAGTGGTAAAGAAGTAATGACGTGATGTGAATGAGCCAGAGCTGGGAAGGAATGATGATGTGAAACTGAAAGTGAAGAGTTGATGAGAGTGGAAGCTTGATTCTTTGGCTTTGGTTTCATGGATTGAGACTAGCGTTGAGTTGAGCTTGCTCCTCCCCTAGTTCTCAAGAAGGGAAAGTTTTTGAGAAAGGATTTTGAAAAGAAATTTTTGAAAAGATTTTCAAAAATGCGATTTTTGAGAGGATTTATAATGGAATTTTTGAAAAGAGTTTGCAAACTGAAATTTTGAAAATAAGTTTTTGAAAATGTATTTTTGAAAAGGGTTCCCAAAATGAGATTTTTGAAAAGAGTTTACAACATGTATTTTTAAAGGGATTCCCAAAATGAGAAAATTTTTTTTTCCAATATTGATTTTCTGAAAGAGATTGTGCAAGAGGTTTTGAAAAAGGATTTCAAAAAGAGATTTTTGAAATGAGTTTTGAAAGGAGATTTTTGGAAAAGAATTATGAAAGGACTTTTGAACTGAAGTTTTGAAAGCGTTTTTATGAAATAGTTGAAGAGGAATTGTGAAGTGAGATTTTGAAAGAATTGTGATGAAAGGATTATTGGAGAGATGTTTTGTGATGAGGTTTAAGTTTTGATGGTGATCCCGCTCTGTACCAAGTTGTGAAAGAAAAGTGATGCAAAGTTAGTGGTCAGGACTCATTGAAGGGATGTACGAAGGGTGAGCTGACCATTAGGATTAATAAGATAAAAGCTTTTAAAAGACATTAACAGCGAACGCGGTGAGATAGGAGAGTTAAGCCGAAGTAGTGGAGAGGAAGGAACGATAAGTATCTGCGGATACTTAGGACGAGATTGCATTAGGGGAGGACGATGACGGTGAAACGTCAAGAAGTCAAGAGTACTTTTCTAGGTAGAACGAACTCCACAAGTGGTGCACTAACGTGGTGGAGACTGGGTCCAATACCGTGGTAAGTTCTGCGTGCACACTAGAGTTGTACTATCGCCCCCTAGATTGGAAATCGAGAACAGTGAGAGGAACTGGAGTGGGGCATTTTGTTTGCCGCTGAGAGCGTGCCATGTTATATATGAAATGATATGATTTGAGGCTGGGCCTCCTGGTCAGGGACCATTTGTTGTGTGACAGCTGTCGTGCCCGCACGGTAAAGGTTTTGTACTCCTGTTTGCTTCCGACTAGGTGGATGGTGGTCGAGGAAATGTAGGCATGAGACGTGAGTGCTAACTACGAACGAACGCGTACCTCGATGATTCTTTAAATCCCCTTAATCATCGATGGTAGTAATTTGATAAGACTCATTAAGAAAAGATTTATAATTAAGAAAGTAGAGTTTGTGGAGATTTGATGATGAGAATGGAAGTGTGAAAGGAAATGATGAGACCCTTGAAAAGGGGAGGAAAGACGTGAAAGATTGAGAATGGTGAAGGAAGATGTGATTGAGGAAATGATCGAAAATTAAAAGATGTTTACATAAGAATATTAATAAGTTAATAATTAAGAGTTGTGATGTTATGTTGTGTGTGCTTTGTTTATATTGTGTGTGTTGTCTTGATATTCCGCCTGCGGTAAATCCACAACGTCGACGACTTGTCGTTCGGTTCGCTAACTCTCTCCTGCCCGTTGGTATATCGGTGTCTCCGGTACTCCAACGTGCAGATGGATTATCGCATGGAGATTTCAACATGGACCAGACATGGATGCGGCTAGAAGCGTACCCCATCTGGTTGGGTATGGATTGGTGACTCTCAGATCGTGATTCCGGAGCCTGAGCATCGACTTTGCGGAGCCAACCTAGGACCACTGTTGGGACAAGTATCTGTCCGAGGATACAGAGACTATGAGGAGAAGGTGCGATGTGAAGCTCAGAAGATTGCTTCTGCTTCAACTAGGATGCAGTGGGTGCCCAAGAATGGTGGGCCAGCAGCGGCCGCCGTGGCGTCTTCTTCTGGAGTTAAGAAAGAGTGCAAGGAGGATCGGGAGCTTTACCCGATAGTTTTCATTAGGAAGAGTCGTAGGTAGGGTACTTAGTTTAAGTTGTTGTAAGTGTGTGTCAAGGACCATCTTAGCAAAGTATCACTTCTGTAACTATGCCCTACTTTATTTTGTGAACTGGCCGAATGTTTAAAACTGTTTTGAAAGATTTAAAAGGGAAGGTGCGGAATGGTTTTTAAGTAACGACCCGGTTTTCAGGTAAGAACGAGAGTATGCACCAACCGCTTTGCAACAACTCTTTTCTAAAAAAAAATGGCCTCATTTTTAACAACCTTTAATTAAATGATGATTATTTCCGGATGGTGAAAATCGGGGCGTTACAGAGTGGTATCAGAGCGATGTTAGTCCTTTTTGGCCTTAAGCCATGTTTTGTTTTGCTTGCTTGTTTGTTTGCTTGTTTGTTTGTGTGATGGTGAGTGCTTGTTAGTGCAAGGATGATCTTTACCTTTAAGATGAAAGATATTATTTCTGAGACCCGTGATTGTTGAATTGTCTCAACAATGGCAGTCAGTCGGAATCCAAATCCTTTCTTCATGAGCCTTCCCATTAAACCATAGCCTTACTAATCTTTCCAAGATTTGCTAACCTGATTTGTGGAATTAGGAGTGTCGTAGTACCCAAATAGTTTAGGCTTGAGCGATTGTGGATGACGAATATTGAGTAACGTAGTAGGTTCAATCAAAGTTGGGGAGCCACAAGGAAGGAAGGAAGTGTATATTGACCTTAGTATGAGAGAATAGTGAGAAGGAATGGGTCCCTTTGTCCTATAGCTAGATGTTAAAGTGGGGAAATGATGGATGAAAGTCTTAGAGTTAGAAGGGAAATAGAAGAGAGGTGATTGCTTGTAAGATAGTGAGAACCTAAGAGGTAGAAAGTAGTGAGTATCTTTGGGTTTTAGGCTAAACCCGGTGCCTTTGGAGATGTGTGAATCTTTGTTTGTTTGATTTTTCCCCTGGGTCTATACCCAAGTTGTGACGACGATCAGTTAAAGGAGCGACATCTTCTTCGGTTAGTCTGTGTGACTTAACCCGGTTTGACGCGTAAATGGACGTGCTATGGAGCTTCTTCAACAGAAAGCGACACCTGAGGAGCGTTGTAAGGAGTCTACTGTCAGTAAAGAAAAGGATGACCCCGAAGCGAAATTAAGGATGATGTGAGAGTTGCTATGCCCTGCTGCCTAATCCGCAACGTATTTCTCGGGGACGAGAAATCTTTAAGTTGGGGAGACTGTAACACCCCTCAAAATCCTCGTATCGGTTTAAATTCTTAAAAGAATTATTTTTGAGAAAAGCATTTTTGAAAAGGGTATTTTCTTAAATAAATTCCTTAATTCATGTTTTCAAGTGGTAAATAATTTTCAAGAAAGGGTTTTCATGAAATAGAGTTACGAGTCTTAAAGTTAATTTCTAAAAAGGTGGCTTATTTTTCATAATTATGTGTTTAAGATTCTTTTAATGAAATGGTGAATTTCTTTTAACAAGGAATTATTTTATGAAAGTGCGTTTGTTTCCTATAAATGTGTGCTTGATATTTTGGTGTCATTATAATTGTGATATATGAATAATTTATTTTCTAAATGTGTGTATATGTGTACGGTCTTGCATGAGTATATGCTCAGAATCATGTTAGAATTTGATTAGAAAATGGATGTGATGAAGTATGCATGAATGAATGAGGTAATATGATATGTGTATGTGTTGGTATGAGGTATATATGTGCATGAGTGTATGTGTTAGGCGTGAAAATGAGTGTGCAAGTGTGATTGATATGTGCATGTGTTAGTATAATGTGTGTGTGAATATGCATATATGTGTGTGTTAAACGTGTAAGTAAGTGAGTGTGTGTATGCATGTGTGAGTGTGATACGTGTAAGTGTGTGAGGATGCATGAATATATATGTGTGTGTGTGTGACGTGTATATAGGTGAGTGAATAAGAAGCCTAGAGACTTCCTAAGCATGGAAACCAAGCAACCAAGTCCCTAACCAAGTCCCTAACTAAACCCTAACTAAAGGAGAAACCCTAATGAGAAACCCACAAGTCAAAAGGCCTAATTGAACCCTAAGTGCCTTATGTTCCCTACCTTGTCTCCTTAAGAAGTACTAACCTCCACCCATGCAAATTTAGGGAAGGCCGAATTTACCCCTCCCTTTAGAAGCTCTTGGCCGAACCAACCAAGGACAAAAGAGGAAACCATGATTTGTTTATAAATAAATGGAGCCTTGGTCATTTTCCTCACCCATTTCTCATTTCTTTCCTTCGCCCAAACACAACCAAAATACACAAGTCTAAGAGCTCCTTAAACTCTTAGACTAAGAAAATAGAAGTAGAAAAAGAGAGAAAGAAGAGGAGGCCGTGAGTAGAAAGAAGGAAGAAGGAGAGGAGATCAACCCAAAACCTAGGAATCCTTTGAAGATCAAGTGCTTTAGAAGACCTTTCTTCTTGGTATAAACCGAAGACTTAGAAAAATTAGAATTAGTTTGATTTGTAATCTTGTAATCTTTGTTTCTTTTCTTGCACGTTCATTTTATGTTTTGAAAGATGCCTCTATGTGTTGATCTTGTTAACCATGGACTTTTAAGACTCAAATTAAATTGTAATATGTGTGGTTATGTTGATAATTCGGTTGGTGATGTTTAGGTTAGATCTTGATGTTTTTCTTTTAAATCTAAAAGTGTCGCGTATGATCTTTGTGAAATTAGAGTAAATCTTCTTGCATGTTAGGTTTTAATGCTTAAAACCGTAGATCAAAAGGTGTTTGTATGTTTAGTTGGTGAATGAATGTTTGATCCAAACTTATTTTGATTTTTGGTGTTGCATGTTGTTTGATGATGACTTTGAACCTTTGCATGTCTTGATTTTTGGTTTAATCTTGATGAAAACTTTGATTTGTGTTGTGATCTTTAATTTTGTTTTGATCTTTGATTTTGTTTTGATTTTAAGCCTTACATGTAATTTTTGAAACAAAAGCTTTAATATTTTCTTCAAGTGTGTCTCGGTTTTGAGTCCCTTTTTACCCAAAATGATTTTTGTCTTGATTTGTGCTAACATGTTTAATTTCATGACTTGATCTACATGATTAATGTG
The DNA here is from genome assembly GCA_037953625.1 of Crotalaria pallida. Classification (NCBI taxonomy): domain Eukaryota; kingdom Viridiplantae; phylum Streptophyta; class Magnoliopsida; order Fabales; family Fabaceae; genus Crotalaria; species Crotalaria pallida. The sequence goes on along the minus strand of CM075649.1, from coordinate 46,515,582 downwards.
CATGCATGTGAGTGTTTAACTTGAAAAGTTATTTTTATGTTCTTTTGAGAAATAAGTTAAAAGTACTTGTATTGATATATGATTTCTACATGTTTTGGTTAGAAAAGTTTAGGATCTAGTCTTGTATGTTGATTTCAACATGAAAAGATCATGTTTTCTTTTATGCATGCCTCGGTCTTGAAAGGAAATTAGGGAGAGAGAAATGATTTTCTAAATTGAATTATGTTCTATGTTCTTATGTGATTCTTGATTTAATTTAAGTGAAGAAAAATAAATTAAAGATTGATTGTTTTCCAAAGTTTAAGCTCTCGGTTTTTGTTAAGAAAAGAAGAAAATAATTGCATGATTTGTGTGTTGATAATGCATGAATTTTGTTTTGATTTGTAAAGTGTTTCGGTCCAAGCATGTTAATTAGGTTAGGAACTCTTTCCCCTGAAATAAAATGGAATAACTAATGTGTTTTGTGAAATAATTGATTAAGAATAAAGAGTTTTGTGTTTAAATAAATTGGGTGTGTGTATTCGGTTTGTAAGTCTAGATGTGTTTAGATGTTTTCGTTTTATAGAAATGAAGTGGTTTTGAATTTGTTATGTGTTGAAATAATTGAATTAAATGTTGAATTGTGAACATGTTTATTTGAGGATGAATGTTTGTTTTATGATTAAAGTTGAATAATTGATTAAGTGTTTATGTGATTCGAGTAATCAAAGTGTGTGGTTGACCGTGTGAGTGCTTGGTTTTGAATTTAATTTGCTTTGATGTGTTTGAGTATGTGAAATTGTGTTTTAAGGTTTATTTTATAGTGAAAACTTGAGTTTTCAAAAGAGTTTATATTGAACTAAAGAGTATTTGAAACTAGAGAGTGTTTTTACAATGTTTTGGAATTTTATTTAGTGATTTTGTGAAACCATTCCTTGCTGTCCAAGTTGTTTAAAAGTTGTTTTTGATTTCTAAAATTGAGTTCATGAGACTCAAAGTTTGGTTTTCAAAAGGTAATTGATTTTAGAAATAACCCGGATTAAAAACCGGTGAATTTTCGGTGTTTTTGAATGCGGTTGAGGTGCTGTCCAAGACGGACCAGCAACCTAACCAATCCATTTAAATTGTTTTATGTGATGTTTTCAAAATGGGTTTGAAGTATTTAAGAACTAAGAAAAGTGTGAGTCATTTTGAGAAAACAATTATGTTTTAAGATTTCCGACGAGAGATGACGAACGAAAATGTTATTCTCAATAACAGTCAGTAATGAAAATATGTTTTAATTAATTCGAGAAATGTTACAGACGAGGGATTAAGGCAGTGGCAGCAACCAAGCTTAGAGAGGACTGTGCACGTTTAATCGCTGGACTTCAGGTGAGAGAGTAGCTTTCCTAAGACACCGTGGTAGTAGGTGTTGTATTAAGACGTTCCGTATCAGCTCAAAGATCGGAACTAAGTGGTTTTGCGTCAGTAGTATAATGGCAATTGTTTGCTTTGTGTGGCCACCTATACGAATGGGACAAAGACCACATTGTTGTGTGTGATGTGTGATGATGAATTGTTTATGTTTGTTTATCTATGCTTGCTGGTATTATTTATATATTGTTGAATATGAGATGATGTGAAATAACTGATAATGTTAATAAAAGATATTGGGATTAAAAGAAACAAAGAGAAGAGATAACCCTTGTGTGGCTTAAGTCCTTGTGCAGCAAGGCAGCCTGAGCTTGATAAGACATTGAGAGTGGAGATAATGATAAGAGGTTTGAGATAATAATTGAGAAAAGATGATGAGATGATAGTGGTAAAGTGGTAATGATGTGATGTGAATGAGCCAGAGCTGGGAAGGAATGATGATGTGAAACTGAAAGTGAAGAGTTGATGAGAGTGGAAGCTTGATTCTTTGGCTTTGGTTTCTTGGATTGAGACTAGCGTTGAGTTGAGCTTGCTTCTCCACTAGTTCTCAAGAAGGGAAAGTTTTTGAGAAAGGATTTTGAAAAGAAATTTTTGAAAAGATTTTCAAAAATGAGATTTTTGAGAGGATTTATGAAAGGAATTTTTGAAAAGAGTTTGCAAACTGAAATTTTTGAAAATAAGTTTTTGAAAATGTATTTTTGAAAAGGGTTCCCAAAATGAGATTTTTGAAAAGAGTTTACAACATGTATTTTTAAAGGGATTCCCAAAATGAGAAAATTTTTTTTTCCAACATTGATTTTCTGAAAGAGATTGTGCAAGAGGTTTTGAAAAAGGATTTCAAAAAGAGATTTTTGAAATGAGTTTTGAAAGGAGATTTTTGGAAAAGAATTATGAAAGGACTTTTGAACTGAAGTTTTGAAAGCGTTTTCATGAAATAGTTGAAGAGGAATTGTGAAGTGAGATTTTGAAAGAATTGTGATGAAAGGATTATTGGAGAGATGTTTTGTGATGAGGTTTAAGTTGTGATGGTGATCCCGCTCTGTACCAAGTTGTGAAAGAAAAGTGATGCAAAGTTAGTGGTCAGGACTCATTGAAGGGATGTACGAAGGGTGAGCTGACCATTAGGATTAATAAGATAAAAGCTTTTAAAAGACATTAACAGCGAACGCGGTGAGATAGGAGAGTTAACCCGAAGTAGTGGAGAGGAAGGAACGATAAGTATCTGCGGATACTTAGGACGAGATTTCATTAGGGGAGGACGATGACGGTGAAACGTCAAGAAGTCTAGAGTACTTTTCTAGGCAGAACAAACTCCACAAGTGGTGCACTAACATTGTGGGGACTGGGTCCAATACCGTGGTAAGTTCTGCGTGCACACTAGAGTTGTACTGTCGCCCCCTAGATTGGAAATCGAGAACAGTGAGAGGAACTGGAGTGGGGCATTTTGTTTGCCGCTGAGAGCGTGCCATGTTATATATGAAATGATATGATTTGAGGCTGGGCCTCCTGGTTAGGGACCATTTGTTGTGTGAAAGCTGTCGTGCCCGCACGGTAAAGGTTCTGTACTCCTGTTTGCTTCCGACTAGGTGGATGGTGGCCGAGGAAATGTAGGCATGAGACGTGAGTGCTAACTACGAACGGATGCGTACCTCGATGATTCTTTAAATCCCCTTAATCATCGATGGTAGTAATTTGATAAGACTCATTAAGAAAAGATTTATAATTAAGAAAGTAGAGTTTGTGGAGATTTGATGATGAGAATGGAAGTGTGAAAGGAAATGATGAGACCCTTGAAAAGGGGAGGAAAGACGTGAAAGATTGAGAATGGTGAAGGAAGATGTGATTGAGGAAATGATCGAAAATTAAAAGATGTTTACATAAGAATATTAATAAGTTAATAATTAAGAGTTGTGATGTTATGTTGTGTGTGCTTTGTTTATATTGTGTGTGCTGTCTTGATATTCCGCCTGCGGTAAATCCACAACGTCGACGACTTGTCGTTCGGTTCGCTAACTCTCTCCTGCCCGTTGGTATATCGGTGTCTCCGGTACTCCAACGTGCAGATGGATTATCTCATGGAGATTTCAACATGGACCAGACATGGATGCGGCTGGAAGCGTACCCCATCTGGTTGGGTATGGATTGGTGACTCTCAGATCGTGATTCCGGATCCTGAGCATCGACTTTGCGGAGCCAACCTAGGACCACTGTTGGGACAAGTATCTGTCCGAGGATACAGAGACTATGAGGAGAAGGTGCGATGTGAAGCTCAGAAGATTGCTTCTGCTTCAACTAGGATGCAGTGGGTGCCCAAGAATGGTGGGCCAGCAGCGGCCTCCGTGGCGTCTTCTTCTGGAGTTAAGAAAGAGTGCAAGGAGGATCGGGACCTTTACCCAATAGTTTTCATTAGGAAGAGTCATAGGTAGGGTACTTAGTTTAAGTTGTTGTAAGTGTGTGTCAAGGACCATCTTAGCAAAGTATCACTTCTGTAACTATGCCCTACTTTATTTTGTGAACTGGCCGAATGTTTAAAACTGTTTTGAAAGATTTAAAAGGGAAGGTGCGGAATGGTTTTTAAGTAACGACCCGGTTTTCAGGTAAGAACGAGAGTATGAACCAACCGCTTTGCAACAACTCTTTTCTAAAAAAAAAATGGCGTCATTTTTAACAACCTTTAATTAAATGATGATTATTTCCGGATGGTGAAAATCGGGGAGTTACAGAGTAGAAGTTTCTCTTAGAGTTTACTCAGCCAATATAAGTTTTGCTCTTCGAAAAATATGAACGATGAAAAGCAGAAGACTTGAGAAGAAGAAGAAGAGAGAAACGTGAATGAATGAATGAAAATAAAAAGTCTGATCGTGTAAAAACTATTTTCAATGTTGGAGTGATCTTTATTTAAAAAGGAAAACGATTTTGAATCAACAGGGATTTTTAATAAATAAAACAAAATCAAAATAGAATAAAGTAGGATTTGAAAAAATAAGTTTTTGAAATCATCATATTTTTCCTTTAAAGGTTTCCTTCTTGACTTGGGTTTGACTTGGGTTTGACTTGCTCTGCTAGGGTTCAGGTTTCCTTCTTGACTCGCGGCTGATCGTAGGATCACCGCCGTTTGCCACCATGGCAAAAAAGAAGGGACGGCCCCCCAAGTCCCCTTCTCCTCACATCTCCTCTCCCCCTCCTCCTTCTATTTCAAAGAATTTGGATCCTGAGCAGTTGGACGATGATGATTTTGAAGATATAGACAACTTGAGCCCTAAGAAAGCGGCTAGTATTTTTAAAAAGCTTGATGAGTTACGATCGAAAATCAAAGAGAAGGCGACGATTCAAGTAACTGAGGCAGAAAAAGATGATCAACAAGGAAAAAGAAGTAAGGAGGAAGAGGCACCCATTAAAAGGGTGTCTGTATGGGAGACGTTTGACATCTCAAAGCTGCGAAATGCGGGTGACAAACTGAATTTTGTAAAACCAGAGATCAAGGAAGGGATAGCAGTGGGTAAAATAGTGGTTGAAGACATACAAAGTGAAGAGGAATACTGGCAGCAATCAATTGTATGCTATGTTCTGGGAGCAAGACCACCATATTTCGTATTCAATGGATACATAAGGAAAATATGGGGACATCATGGCATAGATAAGGTACTCATGAATGGTGATGGTACGATGATTGTAAGGTTTAATTCAATGGAGGCTAGGAATGCTGTAATGGAGGTTGGAATCTATCATTTTGATAAGAAACCCCTCATTATAGCACCTTGGACAGGGAAACCTATATCTAAAATTATGCACGACTCTGTGCCAGTCTGGATACAAATGCCAAATTTGAATCTGAAATATTGGGGTGTTCCAGCCCTAAGCAAGATAGCTAGTCTTGTAGGAACCCCAATTATGGTGGATAATATTACAAAGGAGAGAAATCGAATCAGCTTTGCAAGGGTTCTTGTTGAGGTAAACCCTAATATTCTTCCTGAAGAGGTGTTCTTTGAAGATGAAAAGGAAAATGTTGTAGCTCAAAAGATTGATTATGAATGGAAGCCTGTGTTATGTGCCTCATGCTCTATGTATGGACATGATAGCAAGTCATGCAGAAAACAAACAAAGAAGATTTGGATGGAAAAAAGGAAGCCTACAAGGGAGGACATAGAGAATGTGGATGATGCTTTGAAACTTCAAAAAAGTATTGATGAAGGGACCGTGCCAAAGGAAAATGTGGAATCTGCATCTCAAGTGGTAAAGGAGGTATTGCAAGCACATGGTATAGATGAGACTGTTTCCATTGTGAATGAATCACAGATGGAAAAGGAGACAAGTGGAGCAGATGAGGTGGAACAGGGGAATAATGAAAGGGAAGGACACTGGACACCAGTGATGACGAGAAGAAAAGCTATGGGAAAATTTCAAAAGGGGGAATCTTCTTCCCTCCACATAAATGGATAGTATTGGTGCTTGGAATACAAGGGGCCTTAACCAACCCTTGAAACAAAAAGAGGTTAAACGTTTGATAAATAAATGTTCTATTGGTCGTATGGCCTTGCTAGAAAACAAGCTTAGAACTAACTCGTTTGAATTGGTGAGGAAGAAAATGTTTCTTGACTGGGGAAGCTTCATTAATCTGGATGATTACCCTATAGGAAGAATATGGGTGGTGTGGAAGAAGGACAAATTTAAGGTGGAGGTGCTTAGCCATTCTAGTCAATTTGTGCACTGCAAAGTTGAATGCAATCAGGATGATACCTTATTCTATGTCACCTTTGTATATGCTCATAATGAATGTGATAGCAGATCTGAATTATGGGAGGATCTGAAGAAGATAGGTGAGAATATGGTGGACAAATGGATGATGTTGGGGGATTTCAATTGTTGCTTGAATACTCATGAAAAAATTGGTGGTATGCCTCTTGAGCAGCAATCTATGCAGGATTTTAGGGAGATGGTTAATTATTGCCAGATGGAGGACATGAATTATCATGGGTGCTTCTATACTTGGAACAACAATCAGGAAGAAGGTGAGAGGATTTTAACCAAGCTGGATAGAGTTCTTGTAAATTATAATTGGTGTAGGGATTGGCCTGATGTGCATGTGGAATTTGGGAACTGTGGAGTTTCAGATCACAGTCCTATGGTGATTCACTGGCCTAATTTTGAGGGGAGTAAAGGACAGATCTTCAAATTTCTTAATCATCTTACTCTGGATCCTGAATTTATTCATATTGTCAGCCTTAATTGGTCAAGGAGTAGGGAAGGGTGTGCAATGTATAGAATCATGAGGAACCTTGAGCAGCTGAAGAATGGCCTGAAAGATCTGAATCAGAGGAAGTTTAGGAGTATTGATGTTAAAGAGATTCAGGCTAGGGACAAGCTTGAATATATTCAGAGTCTTCTTCAATCAGATCCTATGAACAAGCACTTATTGAAAATGGAAAAAGAGGCTAAAGAGGAGCACTTAAAGGTTTATGCAGCGGCTTCAGTTTTTTTGAAACAAAAGGCTAAGCAAGACTGGATTTGTGAAGGAGATATGAACACCAAATTCTTTCACCAAACTATCAAGTTAAGAAGATACAGGAACAGAATTCTGAGAGTTCAGGATAAGGATGGTGCTATACACACAGACCAGCATCAGATTGTGCATGCTTTTGAGGAGTATTACAAGAGTCTTTTTGATGATGGGATTAGGAATTGGTGCCTAAATGATGAGGAGGTTAAGCAAGGAAAAGTGCTGACTGTTGAGCAGCAATTGAAGTTAATAAGGAGATTTGATGATTCTGAAATCAAGCAATGCCTGTTCCAGATTGGTAATGACAAGGCTCCAGGCCCTGATGGGTATGATGCAGCCTTCTATAAGGCAGCTTGGCCAGTTATAGGGGAGGATATAATTGAAGTTGTGCAGGATTTCTTCTCTAATGGGAAGCTGCTAAGAGAAGCTAATCAAACTTTGTTGGTTTTGGTTCCTAAAACAGACTGCCCTAATTCTGTAAGTGACTTTAGACCTATTGCTTGCTGTAATGTTATCTATAAGGTCATTTCTAAGCTCCTATGTAATAGACTTCAATAATGTTTGCCTGATTTAATCCATGAGAATCAAGCTGCCTTTGTGAAGGATAGATCTATACTTCATAATATTCTTATCACTCAGGATATTTTGAAATTGTATAGAAGGAAGATAGTCTCTCCTAGATGCCTGATGAAGGTAGACTTAAGAAAGGCTTATGACAGTGTTAGCTGGAGTTTTATTCAAAAAAGTCTGGAGAGTTTGAAATTCCCTAAGAAGTTTGTGAAGTGGATAATGGTTTGTGTGCAAACAGTGTCTTTCAGGCTGGTGATAAATGGTAATGTTCAGGGCAGGTTTTTGAGCTCTAGGGGGCTGAGGCAGGGTGACCCTGTTTCACCTCTTCTGTTTGTTATTGTAATGGAAATGCTCTCTAGGAAATTATTGAATGCAGCTACTGAAAAAGGTTTCTATTATCATCCTATGTGCAGGAGAGTGGGCTTGATTAATCTTGCTTTTGCAGATGACCTGATGATCTTCTGCAAAGCTAATGAAAGCAGTGTTCAGATCCTAATGAAGGCTTTTTCTGAGTTTGCTCAAAGCTCTGGCTTGTGTGCTAATCACTCAAAGTCCCAGATATATATTTCTGGTGTTGATAATGACCTGAAAGAGAGGTTGGAGACTATTACTGGTTTTAGGGGGGGTTCTTTTCCCTTCACTTACTTGGGTTTGCCTATGGTTGCTAAAAAATGGAATGTTGCTACATGTAACTCTTTGATTGATAGGATGACTAAAAGGCTCAACATGTGGACAACAAGAAATTTATCTTTTCAGGCCAGAGCCCAATTAATTCAGTCTGTTCTGCTAACAATACACGTTTATTGGGCAACTACATTCATTATCCCTAAAACTGTGATCAGAAATGTAGAAAAGTTATGCAGGGGTTTTTTGTGGGGCGAGGATCAGAGAGGTAGAGCTAAGGCGCAGGTTGCTTGGAGTACTGTATGCAGAGAGAAAGAGCATGGAGGGTTGGGTTTTCACAATGTCTATGTGTGGAATGTGGCAGCATTGGGTAAGCAGGCTTGGCAGATCATGGGAAATAAAGAATCTCTATGACTTAAAAAGGGATACTTTCAGCAGTGTTCAAGCAAATATTTCTACAAATTGGCACAGGAAACAACTATTAAAGGTACGTGATAAACTAATGCCTAAATTCATACAATTACAAGCAAGCAATCAGGAGTATGAAATCAAGGAAGGGTATCGGTACCTCATTGGAACTCAAGCACATTTTCCCTTCAGTCGTGTAATCTGGAACCCTCTAAGTATAGCTAAGCACCAATTTACAATGTGGCTCCTCGTGCATGAGAAATTAAGGACAAAAGACAACCTCCAGTTTCTTCAGATATCTCCTGTGTGTGAACTTTGCAATAGAGAGGCTGAATCGTGCAGGCATCTGTTCTTCGATTGTGACTGGAGCAAGCAGCTTCTTGAGCTAGCTGCTAACTGGGTGGGAGTGGAAGATGTGCACTTCAAATTTCATAGATGGTTGAGGTGGCTTAGATACGGGTTCAGGGAGAAATGGAGGAGGCAACTGATTGGAGCGGTGGTGGCTGCATGTGCGTATAACGTCTGGTCGGAGAGAAACAGAAGGATTTTCAGGCAACATTATCTTCTTCCTCACCAAGTGTTTCGTATTCTTCAGACAGAATTAGGAGTTAGGCTGTTGAATAGTAATTGGGCCAAGGCTAATGGGCCATCAGTTTTTTTATTATCTAGAATAAGAAATGTCATTTAGTTTTCAGATTATTTGTTAAGTTTCATATTAATTTTTTTGGGATTTTCTAACTCTTAGAACCCTTCCTAGAAGGTGGATAGGGGTTAGATTATTGCTGTGATGTGTATTATTTGTTCATTGGTAATGCAATTTTTTTTTCTTTACCAAAAAAAAAAATCAAAACGATTTCCGAAATAAAATAAAGATTTGATTCTTAAAACCAAAAAGGAAATAATTCAAAATTAAAATCATTTTCGAATTTTGTAAAATATATCAGAATCTTTTATATAAAAACAAATCAGGAAATAATAAAAATGATTCTGACACGTTTTTCAATAAAACATGAAGTAATCGATTACTTTCTGAAGGTAATCGATTATTCCTTCAAAAATAGAAATTCTTAAATACATTTGAAAAACCATGTAATCGATTAGGCTAATAATAGTTAATCGATTACACCACTCCTGTTCATTGTATGATGCAACTCATAATAATCGATTACACTAGGGAGTTAATCGATTACTGAGCCTCTGGTTTGCATATGATGCAACATCATGTAATCGATTACTACAGAGCTTGTAATAGATTACTAAGCCTCTGAAAAATATATGATGCAACAATTATAATCGATTACTTGACTAATGTAATCAATTACTTCCATAAGAAAGTAACTGATTAACAAGATTCAGTTAATCGATTACAGCCTCTCTGATTTTTCTATGATGCAACAAAGTTAATCGATTACTTTATGAGATAATCGATTACTCTCTCTTGCAATCATACAAATATACAGAGTTTTGTAACATCAAGTATTTCACTAAGGTTAAATGCAGAAAAAAAACACTTTTATATGCAAAAACACGTTTTTCTTCTTCTCTCCTAAAATGAAAAACTTTATTGGCTTTGTAACTTTTAAGGAAACAAAAACTTCATTACCTTACATTCGATCTAAGGAGAAGGTTTCTATTCTTAAGCTTGCTTGAGTCTTTAATCTTGAGACTTGCACTTGTGAGCTTGAACTTGAGTTGGCTTGTTATCATCAAAACACATACTTGAATAAAACTTGAAGTCCATAGAGAGTTTGAAGCATGCCTTCCAACCAGCTTGACTTCCAACAGAGTAGATGACTAGAAGTTAGGTAATTCCCTTTTTAGATTTTTGTACTTCCATTGCAAGTTACTTAGAAGTCCTGGCTCGATCATGCTGTAACCCCAACTAAATTCATTTTCAGTATCAATGCTTTAGAATTAAATTGAATGGGCTGTTAAACTGAAAAGATGTTTTTGAAAACAAGTTTCAAAGTACGGTGTCTTGTGACATCTCGGTTTGGAACTTGAAAAGGGGTTACGTGAAATGAGAACACAGGTTTTAAATTGTAAACATGTTTTGAAAATCTAAGTGTTCTCATCTTGCATAAGACTTGTAAAAAAAAAATTTGGCCCAAAATTTCACTATAAACAGTTGTGGTTTTCAAGTTGCCAAATCGGGGTGTTACAATACACATATCAAAACTTGGTTAAAGAAACAAAACAAGTCAGAACTCAGAACTAGTGAACACTCTCAACCTCTCAGTGTATATCTCTCATGTATATCAAGGGTATAACAATTCACTCAAGTTCATACAATAATAAAGTGTTACCATAAGCTTGACCATAGACCAAAATCTCCACTGAAATTATTGAAAACATGCACAAATCAAGAGGTCTTTAATTTGGTTGTAACGTGGCCATGGCTAAAAGTGTTAAGGTGGGATAAAAGAAAGAAGGGATAAAACAAAGGGCTAAAATGCAAAACAAATTTCCCTCTAAAAATTATGAATGAGCAATGAATACTATGAGGACTCACACTCAAATCACAACTATTTCAAACTTCTTCTTTTTCAATTTTACTCTACTACTTCTTCCAAACACAAGTCTCTTTTCTTTTCATTCAACAATTTTCACTTTTTTTTCAATTTTCTTTTCTCTTTTCTTTTGGAAGAAGGGTAACTCAATAAACACTTTCACAATTTCACAATTTTTTGAAACGTCCCTCTCTCAATTGCTCATTCAAAATTTCTAAGATACTCATAAAAATATACAATCAATGCAGGGTACCAAAGAAAAATCATATTATCATTAGGCTCAAAATGGGAAACTAAGGGAAAACAAATCCACAAACTGTGAGGCTACAAAAAACACCATCCTAAATGCCTTAATCATTTTCATGCATGTAATCAATTATCAATTTCAAAATGGTCATCGGTCAAGTTCTAGAACACAAAACTAAAGTGAACACACTCATGAAAGAAATAGGGGTCTTAAGTCAAATTAATTCAATAAATCACACCCCATCAAATAGGCTCAAAATCTCACAGGCTAAAGTCAGTTCACTAATCTCAAGTTCTGAAAAACTTTGTCAAAATAACCAAATTTCAAAAAATATTTACAGCTCAACAAATAAATAACATGAATCAATGAGTCTAATCCTAAACTAAGTATATACACCTATCATCAGAAAAATAATCCTAAGTCTAGAATAATTACAAAACCTCTATCTAAGGCACAAACCGACACCAAAAATGGGAGAAACAATTCAGATCTGAATTTTTTTTTTGTATTCACTCCCCCAAACTTAGAGGTTAGCTTGTCCTCAAGCAAACTAAACTAAAATCGTCTAACTACAAAATAAAAAATTACATGAAATAAATTTGAAATACTTACTACGACATCACCAAAAATGCTCATTACTAACAAACGTGATAGATATTCCCCAAAACTTAATACCTGCAAGTGTTAGAACCTAGTGCCAAAAATAGCACCTCTAATGGGAAAATATATCAAATCACACCTGTCATACAGAATAGAACTAGATGCTCATAAATAAGTAATCCAAATAAATAGTCATGCAATAAAACTAAAAACAAATCCTAGAAAGCAGTACATGCTTTTGTAATAGCAGCAATACAAGTCTGAATAGGGGAAGGGATACAAAATATATCATTAAAAAGCAAAGTCCCCTAAACTACTCCTCATCCTCCTCCTCAGGAGATGCATCCAGCAAACTATGATCCTCATTCGTGTATGGTGGTACATCATAAGGTATACCCTGCGCTGCTCCGATACTGCTTAGAAATGTGTCTCTAGCCTGGTTCCTGTGCATCTCTTTGCACTGGAACTCAGCTGCTCTACTCTGCCTCCGAAGCAAACGCTGTAACATCCCAATGATCTTCCCATCATCACCTCCCCCTGCTGAGCTGGCTGGCTGGAAGGTCCTGCCTCATCCTGAGGCTGCTGAACTGGGATCTGGCTCTGTGACTGGGGTGGACAGGTCCTAGCTACCTCTATAGATCTACCAATAAACATATCCCAAGAAGCTCTGGTCATCTTCGGGGTCCTCCTAAGATCCCGCACATCCCCACGAAAATCAACACCGGCTACAGCACACAGTCGGGTGATCACCCAAGGAAAGCCCACATACCCTGCCTCCTTCCTAGCAAAACGGTGCATCCTATCAGAAATAATAGATGCAGCATCTACTGCGATACCACGACGTAGGGCATAAATCAGTCTACATATCCCAGGCTGTACCTTAGTGTCATGTGAATGTGGGTCCAGATTGTGCATAATGCATCTGACCCAAAATCTAGCCACTCCCCTCAAATTCTTCTGATAAACATGCTTGACTACTCCAGATGTAGTCATGTTCCAATCCTTGTCTACCAGAAATAGAGCATCTTTCACCATGTGCAACGGGTACTCCTCCTCATTATCAAAACTCGCCACAGTAAACATAGCAGGAGCCGCCTCCAAGGGGTAAGACTGAAGTCCCATGACACGAGCAATAGTGTCAGGGTCATAAGGAACCTCAACTCCTCAGATGTACGAAATCCTCCTATTAGTACCATCCAACTCATACCTCTGTGCCCTCCACCAGGCGTTAGCATAAAATTCCCAGACCAAGAATTTGCTAAACATCTCGTCGGGTTCCCTAATCCAACTCAACCACCTATTAATCAACAGAGTCTCCTTCACCTTCTCCACACTACTAACTCCAATAACTCGCCTCCCTATCGGTCCCTCACTCTCAGATAACATACTTGTCTCTGGGGTTATGCCCCTCTTCACCATCTTTCCCTCATAATAGGTATGGACCCTCGAATGCTCGAAGGTCTTTCCCAAATCACTACTGGTACTCCCTACAGCTGGTCTTTTTCCCCTAGGCATACTGGAAAGCTCAAAATCAACTAAAAGCAAATGATCGAAGACTTGGTGGGCACTCCTTAAAACTCAAAAATTATGCTCTAAATCACTAACTCTAAACTCCAAAATTAATCACAACAGTGCCAGGGAGTATAGGGAAGTGATTCTTACCCACAATAATGAAGAAATTCGTGCTCCTTTGCTCTTGGAGAAGAAAAACCGAATTGAAAGAAGATGTAGAGAATGAGAAGAAACACTTGAATTTCTTGAGAAATATGGAAGAAAAGTGAAGAAGGAAGGAGGAGTGTTGGATTTGGTTGGAAGATTTTGAGGATTTAATGGAGATTTTTGGTTGAATTTAAGAAGTAGGGGGGTCAGGGTTTGAATTGGGGAAGAATGAAAATGAAGAAGATGGAAGAAACGAAGAAGAAACTGCCTCTGTCTGATGCTTAACGTGTCTTGTGTGCCCAGGCGCGCAGTCCTCCGCGCCCAGGCCCGAGGGTACTGTTGCTGCTGCTTTTTTTTTATAATAAAATAATAATAAAATATAAAAAATAAAATAAAATCAACTAAACTAAACTAAAATTCCCTATATCCTAAAATAATTTCCTAAAATCGAATTAAATATTACATGGAGTTCAAAAACTTACCTTTGGAGCACAACTTTTTCTATTAATGCAACCATGGAGAAAATTCCCATTTTTTAATTACCTGTGTCACATGATTAACTAAAAATAGTGCTATAAAGCACTTCATTAGAAATCACTTATAGAAAGTTTCAACTCCTTATTTCACTAACTAAAAAATAAACCTACACTACTACATAATTACAAAGAATCCACCAGGATCCCAAATTTTATGGCTCAATTCCCATGTGATATAGGAATAACAAGTTACTCCCATGTCCCATGAGAATGAACTGGGATGATGATGAAATAAGGAAATTTTAAAAATAAATTCAATCCCTCCAGGGTCAAAAGGTACATTCCTTAAATCATGCATCATCTTAGAAAATTTTTCTTTTTCCCCATTCATGAAGGTATTAATTTCATGAACAAGAAAAACAAATTTTTTAGGATCTTTATTCATCCCTGTATACAACAATGATTTGTGATGATGTTCTGGGAAAACATCATAAAAATTTAAGGGTCGAACATAATTGAAAATTTTTGAATCATCCACACATGCAAGGGATTTAACACAATTTTTAAGTTCAGAAATTTCAGCACGCAAGGATGAGTCAAATTTTTCTATTATTATTCTTTTCCCATTTGTTTTGTTTTGTTTCACTTCTTCTACCTCATGATGCACTTTAATTTCTTTTTCTTCAAAGTTTTCATAGAAAGTAGTACTTAAGTTTTCCTTGATGGGTAACTCTTGTACTATCTTTTCTATGAAAGATTTCTTATAAAACTTTTCAATCTCACTAATAGGGGTATTTCCATCATAAGTAAGAGGATGTGAAGCTAAAACAAAATCAAAAAATTCTAACTCTTCACAAATCATTATTATACATTTCAATTAATAACAAAAATAGATTTCACTCCAAATTACTTCTTAGTGCCAAAACAGATTAAACAAATTCAAGTCCCCGACAACGACGCCAAAAACTTGATCACTCTCTAGCAAGTATACTAGATCGGATAGTAATATAGTCGGTTAAAACCAGATATCATTCCCACAAGGACTCAGAATTGTTCAATCTATCTCTACCTAAGGTAAAATCTAGAATAAAATCTATTTAAATACAAAATTCAGAATTAAATAATTAAAATAAAAAGAAGGATTAATTGCTGGAAAATAAAATAGAATAGAAATTTAATGGGAAAACTTGGTTAGGAACTTAGTATCATTGTATGTTCATTTATTTATTATGAATCAATATTTTTCTATCCAAATCAAGAACAAATTCAGAAAATAACAATTCCTAGATTTCTCTTATGAAATTACTGTTTATTATTCAATTTATTAAATCATAATTCCTTAGAAATTTAAATCATTGAATAACCTTAATTAAGAACAGTGAATTTATCAAGTTATATAATAATTCAAAAGGATTCCTACAAGTTGAATCATTATATTGTTTAATTGCACGACCTATTCTAAATACTAATTTTCCAATTCAGATTTAGAAATCCAAAACATAGATTAGCTACTTCTATGCATAACAATAAAATCACAATTAAACACTTGATTTAAATCTGAAAAACATTAATTCATAAAAATAAATTACAAATACAAATCCACCATGTTCCTAACACAAAAGGTTTAGTTACACATAATGAAAGAGAAGAGAAAACAAATAACTATGATATTTATTCCTAAATTACCACAGATACATGCTTTGAATCTTCAATCTTCTTCGGATTCCTCCTTTGAATGCTCCCAAAAGTGTGCAAAAATCCTTTCTAAAACTAACTATTGAATCCTAATTATTATTCTAATGCTAAAAACTTGATTATTGCTCTCTCTCTATTCCTAAACTAATCCTCAAAAATATATAATAGAAGATAAAATCATAATCTTATTAAAATCCTTCAAAACTGATCAGAAATTGGCCCAGTTGGGCTTTCTCGGACTTCGCGCGCCTGGGCGTGCAGACCAGCACGCCTGGGCGCGCTGTATCTGATAACCCAGAATTAACGTGGATAGCGCGCCTGGGCGCGCAGATCCCGCGCCTGGGCATGCCAAGTAACTTTCGACTCCGTTTCTCTCCGTTCTTGTGTCATTTTCAAGGTCTTCTTGTGCTCTTTTCAGCTCCAATAATATTTTCTCCAATTAAGGCTCTGAAATACCTGAAACATACCCAAAACGGATCAAAACGTTCAAAGGATTCTAATAAACAAAAAATTCCTAAAACTAATACAAAATACCTATATTTACAAGAGAAACAAGCTAAAACCCAAGCAAAAGGAAGTGAAATTAAGCCTTAAAACATCATATATTAGACCTTCATCAATTAGCTTCAGCACCACTAAGAGTGAAAACCCGCCCTTGAATTACAGGCTTATTCGTAGATCCCCTTGAGTTGTTCTTCTGTGGTTCCTTGCAATCGCGAGAAAAATGACCAGATTTCCCGCAGTTAAAACATCCATTGTGAGTCCAGCAAAATCTTCCAAAATGATGACGTTTGCACTTCTCACAATAAGGAGCATTATTGTAAGAATTGTTTCTGTCACCAGACACTTTGCCTTTTCCCCGGTTCTTATGGGAATAAGGACCCTTGTGGCGATTTTTGTAACACCCCGCAAATTCCTCGTATTAATGTAAAACACTAAAGAAATTTATTTTTGAGAAAAGAGTTTTGAACGAGTATTTTCTTAAATGATTTTCTTAAATTCATATTTTTAAGATAATGGGTGACCTTTAAAGAAATGATTTCCTAAAATAATGTCCAAGGTTCAGAAATTGAGTTTTTGAAAAAAAGTTTATATGCTTGATATTTTTGTAAAAATAATCGTGATCTTGGTGTGAGTCCCTTTATGATGAAAAGAATTGTTTTCTAGATATGTGTGTGTGTGTATATAAGGTTTTGATATATATATATATATATAGGAGTGCTAGGAATACATGAAAAATTTAATTATTGAAAAAGAATAAAAATGTATGTATAAATGTATGTGAATATATGTGTATGAGAAATGTGTGATGCATGAATATGTATGATGAATATATGTGGGTATGCCGTGTGGACATGATACCCTAAAGATGTTACTTGTGTGATGCTTATATGTGTGTCAAGTATATGCATTACCCATGATGCCATGTTATGTGTTGTTATGATCAACATGAAAATAAATTGTGTGTGTGTGTGTTAGTGTATGTGGTTCGGCCATGCAAGTAGTGGAAGAACCAAATGGGATTGATTTCCTTAAGTATTAAGAAAATGAAATTTAAAATAGAAAAAATAGGAGGAAACTAGGTTGAGTGACTCATGAAACCTAGTGAAGACTTCTTTCTCACCTTGTCTCCCACACGACTTGACCCCTCCCATGCAACATTATGGCTAGACCAAATTACCCTCAAGCTCCCACTATGAACCGAGGCTAAAAAGGGAAATCTCCACACCCTTGCATTTACCCTTAAAACTGTGTGAGTGAGGATGGCTTGACTAGTTCATTTCCTCAAACACCAACAAACACTTAACCTTAAGAGCACCTCAAACTCTTGAGACTCATAGAGGGAAAAAGAGTGAAACCGTGAGGAGAGAAGAGAGAAAGAGAGTGAAAACCTCAAAGCCCTTAACCCCAAACTTCTTTGATTTCTTTTTCAACCACCTTCTTCATCAAAGCTCAAGGAGAAAACCCCATCAACCCTAGAAGAAAAGGAGAGACCGAGGCAAAACTAAGAGGAAGAGAAGAGAGATTTGAAGATTTAAGTTAGGAAATTAAGGTAGAAAGAGTTTGATTGAATGATTTTGTATTGTAAAGGACTTTATTATGGACTTTGTTTAATTTTTGTGATGCATGTAATTATTTTTAAGTGATCTTGAGATTTAAGAGTCATGCATGTTATTTTTATGTTTTGATCTTGAATGTTGATGTGAAAAAGTTTTAATCTCTAACTTGTAAAATTGTTTTCATCACGGTTTGGTTTAAAGTTGTGTTTAAATTCATAGATTGCTTTGATTTTCTCATGCATGTTGATTTTGTGGCTTTATAATCCTTATTCTTCTTTGCATGTTCTCTTTATGCTTTGATCTTGCATTTCTATGAATGAATGAACTTATAAATCACCAAATCAAGAGCTAAAATGATCCGGCCATGAGTAGAAAGAGTAGGTCTAGATGCTTTTGATTTGATCTAAGCAATTTTATGTTTATTGTATTAATTTCTAGCTTATTTTTCACGGTTTGTTTGAAGGTTTGAGTTTAAGTTTATGTTTTTATTTTGATCTTCTTTTTCATGTCTTGATCCATGGTTGATTTTTGAGAAAACATGAAGCTTGAATTTTATATGTCTAAAATGAGTGTGAAGTCTTGATTTCTTGTATGCATGTCACGGTTTTCATAAGAAAGTAAGCTTAGCAAGTTTTTAAAAATAATTGTTGGTATGAAAAGAGTTTGAATCAAGGGTGATGTGTGTAATGATGATTCGATTGATGTTTGGAAAAATAAAATGATGCTTCTATGTCTTGCATGATATGATCCATGAATTTAGGCATTTGCATGTAGAAAATAAAATTATAAGATCTTGCCCTCTTGCATGTCACCATTCGGCCTAGCTAGGATTAGTAGGTTAGACTCTTTTTCAATGAAATGACATAAAAGAAATAAGTATGTTTAGTGAAATTATATTAAAATAAATTGTTTTAAACTTGTGTTGTGGACATGTATTTTCTAATCAGTTCTTTGTATAGAAATGAATGGATTGAGTGTACTGTTTGAATGAATATACATGTGTGTGTTTATGTGTATTCGGGTGAGATTAAGAGAAAATAGAATCCAAATGCCTAAAATAAAACTAAGTTGATTCATGTGGATTAAATTGTGATGTTTGATTTATTTTCCCTTGCTTTTATTTGGTTATGAGGTTTAGATGGGTTTAGGGAGTTTAATTGCATGAAAGAAAATGTGCGTGGATATATATAAATATGTTGGTTTGAAACTTGACTCAATTTGGTTTATTAATAATTGTATGCCTAAGTGATGTTTGTTAATTGTATGTGGTGTGGTTGTTTAGAATTATATTGTGGTTGTGTATTAAATTGACTTTTAAGAAAATTGATTTGATTTACTTGAGATTTTTAATTTGTGTTCATGGCTGTCCAAAATTGTTTTATGATAAAAACATGGGTTTGTAAAATGATAATTTTAAGTTAAAAAGTTATTTCAAGTAAAAGTGTTTTTACAATATTTTTAGAGTCTTAATGTAATGATTTTGTAAAACTATGTTTGCTGTCCAGAATCACTTGGACGTGCTTTTATGTTTAAAAAATGTTTTCGTGTGATCTAAAACCAAGTTTTCAATTGATAATTGATTCTGGTTATATTTTCAAAAGTTTTCTCAACAAAAGAAAAGACAAGTATTAAACTAAGAAGAGATTTTCTCTTATAAGTTAATAATGTAAAGTGTTTTATGTAATATGAGGAATAGTATAGAAAAGAGGTTGGGGCAGTGGACAGCACAAGGATTCGAGGAGACGGTACACACTTCATTGCTGGACCTCAGGTGAGAGAGAAGCTTTCCTAAGACACCGTGGTAGCTAGGTGATTTATTAGGACGTTCCGTATCAGCTCAAAGATCGGAACTTAGTGGTTCGGAGTCAGTAGTATAGTGGCAATTGGTTGTCTTGTGTGGCCACTTATACGAAGAAGACGAAGACCACGTTATTGTGTGTGATGATTGTGTGATGTTGTGTGTGATAGCATGCTTTTATTTATTTATTTAATTATGAACAATGATGTTTATTGCTATTGAGTATGAGGAGTAAATGTCTGATGGACGACTGTTAAATTCTAAATAAGAAAAGAAATGAAAGAGTTGCGAAATTAATGGGATTGAAAGTAATGGTGTAACGAGAAAAGAGTAAGAGATTAAGTGGAAGAGAGATAAGAGTTGATTTGGGAAAAGAAGTTGAGGATAATGTCGAGAACGAGCCAGAGCTGAGGAGAGTGATGTGAATGTGGATATGAGATGTGAGTTGAGCGGAGCTGGGCTCCATTGTTTTGGTTTTAGACTGGGAACTAGTGTTGAGTTGAGCTTGCTCCTCCACTAGCGCTCAGCAAAATGTGTTTTTTTTTTAAAAAAGGGGTTTTTGGAAAAGGAATTTTCGAAAAGATTTGTGAAAAGGAATTTTCATAAAGAGTTGGGAAGAGAAATATTTTCAGAAAAGGGTTTATGAAACAAACTTTTGAAAAAGGTTTTTGAGAAAGGATTTTTGTGAAACAATATTTTCAAAGAATTTTTATGAAACGATCTTTTTGGAAAAAGTTTTATGAAAGGATTTTCCTGGAACTGTATTTTTGAGAAAGTTTTACAAAATGATCTCTTTGAGAAAAGTCTGATAATAATACTTTTGTTGATGAGAATAAAGTTTTGAAAAGGTTTTTGGAAAGAGTATTGATAAGAAAGTTTGAAAAATGAGGTTTTTGGAAAGTGGTGAAAACAAAGATTTGAGAAGGATGGTAGAAAGGAAGAGTTGAGAGAGAAAGATGTGAATCAATTGAGATAATCCCAGCTCTGAGCTATGCGAGATTTGATGTGAGAAAGAATCGTGCAAAGTTAGAGGTCGGGACTCATTGAAGGGATGCACGAAGGGTGAGCCGATCATTAGGATAATTAAAAAGATAAAAGACTTTAAAAGACATTAACAACGAACGCGGTGAGGTATGAGAGTAACCCGAAGTAGTGGAGAGGAAGGAACCATAGGTATCTACGGATACTTAGGAGGAGATTGCATTAGGGGAGGACGATGACGGTGAAACGTCAAGAAGTCTAGAGTATTGTTGTACGCAGAACGAACTCCATAAGTGGTGCACTAACGTGGTGGGGACTGGGTCCAATACCGTGGTAAGTTCTGCGCGCGCACTAGAACAAAACTGTCACCCCCTAGATTGCAAATCGAGAACAGTGAGAGGGACTGGAACGGGGCATTGTGATTTGCCACTGGTTGTACAGTGAGCCTTGATTATTGATATTATTTGAATTGATTTGAGGCTGGGCCTCCTGGTCTGGGACCATTTGTTGTGAGACAGCTGTCGTGCCCGCGTGGTAAAGGTCTTGTACTCCTGTTTGCTTCCGACTAGGTGGATGGATGGCCGAGGAGATGTACACTTGAACGTGAGTGCTAACAACGAAAGAAACGCGTACCTCGATGATGCTTCAACACCCCCGATCATCGATGGTTATAACTCGATAAGACATGATAAGAAAAGATTCATAATTGTCAAGAAACAAGAGTTTGAGTAGTGTGAAGGCTGAGAAAAGACTGAGAATGGAAATGTGGGAAAGAGATTAAGTCCCCTGAGAATGATTAGAAATCAAAGTGGAGAATTAAGGAGGAAATAATATCAAACGAAAGACAAGATAGAATGAGGAGGATTGTTAATAATGATATTGTGTTTGCATGTTGTTTTGTATGTGCACTGTGTGTTGTTTTTGTGTGTCCTATTATCTTGCCTACCGTAATTCCACACCGTCGACGCTACGCCGTCCGGATCGCTTACTCTCTCCTGTTCGTTGGTGCATCGGTGTCGCTGATACCCCAACGGGCAGATGGATCGTCGCTTGGAAATCTCTACGTGGCTTCATGAAGGGAATGGATGGAAAGCTACGCGTTACGGATGGGTATGGACTGGACATGTTCAGTTGGTGATCGCAGACCCGGAGCATAAGCTGGGAGGAAAGACAACGAGCTCGTGTTTAGGAAGCATATCTTTTGTGGGACATAATTCTGAACCACCATCTCGGGATACAAAGAAGGAGAACCCTGTGAAGCTATTCGGAGTGGAGCTCAAACCGAATTCTGAAGTGGATACAACAAGTGGAATCGCATCAACCTCTGGTACAAAGACACCAGCAAAGAAGAAACGGAAGTTGGATCCGGTTATCTTCGATAGAAAGAGGGAGCCAGTAGTAGAATTAGAATAAGTTGTTGTTCGTATTTTGTATCCAGGATTATCTAAGTAATGAACTATTGCTGTACTTCAATTATTTTGAAGCATGCTCGACTTTTATAGAATGTGAGGACACTTGTATGAAACAAGTTTAAGTTCTTTTGAAGAAATGAATGAAGTTACTCAAGTTGAAATCAAACTGTTTTCTTATTCAAACGTTCTCGGAAAATAAGGTAAGTGAGTTGTGGTTTCAAGTAACAACTCGGTTTTCGAAAGGGAAGGTTGAAGGATATTAATAACTTTTCAAGAACGCTTTCATACCCTTCAACGAATGTTAAAAAAAAATTTCCCAAAAATTTGGCCTCATTTTTGTAACATCAATAAACGAAAGTCAATGGTTTTGGTTTTCGAAAATTGGGCTGTTACAATTTTCATGTCCCTTTCTCCTCTGTGGTCCATACCCCTGATGTTCCTTCTTTCCTTCCACCACTTGCAATGCCTCCGCCTTCTTGTCATCCTCATACATTCTACACATGTCCACCAACATAGGAAAACTTTGAATCTTCTGATAACTGAACACCGACTTCAGTTCATGTCTCAATCCTCCTTAAAATTTAATACACTTACTCCTCTCATCAGGGTTCATCTGATAATAAGGAGAGTATTTCATTAACTCCTCAAATCTTGCAGCATATTCACCTACACTCATGCTGCCTTGCCTGAGTTGTAAAAACTCCACTTCTTTCTTTCTTCTCAATTCTTCAGGAAAATACTTGTTTAGGAACTTCTCCATGAATACTTCCCAAGTTACTTCCCTTCCTTCATGAGCCAATAACTGGGTAGTATGGTTCCACCAATGTTCAGCTTCTCCTTCTAGCATGAAAACAGTATACGCTATTTTCTGAGCATCCGAACATTCCTAGGTTTTAAAGATCTTGTCCATCTCCAAGATCCACTTGTTAGCTTCCTCGGGTTTAAACCCACCAGCAAACTTTGAAGGATTACAACTACTTAAATCAGACAAAGTTTTGGCCTCAGCTGCTACAGCATTCACCGGAGGCGAATTAGCTGGTTGATGTGGTTGCTGATATCGATGTTGATTCTGCTGCATGTTTTCCAACACGGCAGTAATTCTATCCAACATCTCGTTCGTATGGTTTCTATAACGCGCCGCCATAGTAGACCTGCACTATGGACTTGGGTCATTAGGGTCTATCTAACCTTCTGTATACTATTAATTTCTAGATTAGACAACACATTCATAAACTCAAGAAGGAAGAAATAGATAAAACATTACTCATATGAGAACCTTTCTGTCGGATCATGCTTGCGAGGATCAAGAATCACGATCATATGCTCTGATACCATAAAAGGTGTCACACTCTCTTCGTTTTGAAAAGAATAAGTATTTATACTTTAATAAAGATAAATCTTAGATAGTATGGACTTGGTTCGGAGATACATGTATCAAAATGATAATATGGTAGATAAAATTTTTACTTCAAAAAGACGTTATCTCGACTCCTTTGGTGGAATATTTCAAAAACAATTTAACATCAGAGTATTGCGGAAGTAAATCATGAACCTTGAGCCGATAGATATAAAACCAGTAGTCATATATATACATAGAATATGAAAATAGCCAAGGTACATCAAAAGTCGAGATAGCAAAGTTTGGGTAGTACAAGTCCATAGAAACTAACATAATGAAAGACAGCCTCTCCGAGATCTCTCAAAAATATATACAATAGAAATACATAGCAAAATATGAAATCCTAGATTAGCAGTCCGACGATCCTCCTCCATAGCATGATCCTCCTCCATCAGGTCTCCAGCAAGAACTCCACACGTCCCACATACCAACTATCAATACTATGCATCACCCGGTGGATCCCCAACTCCCCACTAGCTCCCAGTGGAGTGCTCGACTGGCTCCCCCTCGCTCTCTGCCTCCTCAGGGTCCTCCTCAACCTCATCTGGCTGAGTCGGTGCCCAACCCATGGGCACTGGGTCAGCTGAGGGAGTCCCATGATCCGGACACATCGGACTAGGCAAAGGAGTCTCCTCCCGAATCACTCGGGAAGCAGAAGGATGGGATCTAGTAGCTGCTCGAAAGCGAAAAAGAGTGGAATCGACGAGCTGGTTGAGTTGGGGGTGGTCCATAATATGTATAAAACGGGGGTACATGCAGGGTATAAATAATAGGTATGCGGAACCTACGAGGACGGACTCAAGCCAAGGGGTTGGGATGATAGAGGGTCACCTCTACCTCTCCCTCAAAATTGGCTCGATGGTCCTCGTAGTACCACACTCCACTAGGGAGTGGGCACAACTCGATGCAAGCTAGATAGCGAGCCATCACCTACAATGGGCATAAGGGGTTAGCAATATAGTCCACATAATCGAATAAGGACAATGAAAGCATGTAAACAATCACATATACCAAGTAGTCAAGTGATATGCATATACATATGAGCAAGCCAAATTTCCATTTATAATTAATTCCTTTAATTATCTGGCATGATGCATGCTCACTATCTCAAATTCCTGAGATTCTCCATCTATCACTTTATGGACATCCAACCAAACAACGCATATACGTTTTTAAAACGTATACTACACCTGCTCGGACCATAATCCATGACGACACTACCAAAGTGTACGTCGCGTCACCAAGACGCAGCAGCACTACCAAAGTGCATATCGCGCCACCAAGACGCAGCAGCATTCCACATGACTGTCCACATTACCAAAATGTGTCATCGAGCAAGGTGTATCCAAATTGGTACTCCCAGAGTACCCTCCTCATGTTCCTCGAACATGAAAAACGATATCTTATCGCCATAACACCATGAATGAATGCACATCAAGGTTCCATTTAAGATTATCCTTTAATCTTGTTATGTGCAACATGCAATTCATTCACTCATGTAATACCAATGTAATTTTTAACATTTCATATCTTCCTTGGAACATGGCCCATCCTTTGCAATTCATCCTTTAATTTACTTGAAATTTGACTTAGTGAAAATGGTATCGTATTAGCATTTTGATTAATAAGACTCGAGTAAAATTTAAAAGACTCGAGTAAAATTTTAACTCAATGCAAAAATACTCGAGTAGTTCTTAGTAAGACTCGAGTGGATCTTGGTTTTCTGAAAAACTTAAGTCTCAGGTTTTTGTAAAGTACTCGAGTCGTTCATGAAATACTCGAGTCTCCTTCAACCCAGAAGACTCGAGTGGATCAGTAAGACTCGAGTTGTTCATCAGAAAAATTTATTCTTAGCACCAGTCAGTAATCGAGTTCTGAGTCAGAGACTCGAGTGCTGGTGCCACCAGATGCACTGGTGCGTATAAAAGACTCGAGTCTCAAGTCAAATACTCGAGTATTGACAGTTAGATAACACTAAAAACTTGAGTTTTAACATACCATTTTCAATTCTAATCAAATTCAAACCAAACCAATGCTCAACAGAGATCACATTATGTAAGCTAAACATGTTCCAACACAAAAATTACATTGTATTACAGTGAATCATAACTGAGCATCAATTATGCATAAAAACCACATTTTGAGCAACTTAACATACCAAATTCCATTGTAATCATTTTTGGCATGAAAATAACTTGCATACAGTACACATGCAGCATAACAAACTTGCTCAAACCAAAGTTAATGCTCAGAAAGGCCTCCAAGCCCTAAACCTATTTCAAAACTATGCCCAAAGAGCCTCATGGTGGCTCCACACCTATAATCCTACCAATTAAACTCATTCTAGTGAACAAATAGCTTCACCCTTACCTCTAGGTCGTGAATCAACACAGAGATTGCAGAGAAATTGACTGGGGTGCACTAACTCACAAAATCCTTTGCATGCAGCAACATTCGAACAGAGTCCAAAAACCATAGATTTTGACATGCAAAAACAGTTTAGAAATTGGGGAAAACAATTAGAATCAATTCTCTTCAACAAGAACTAGAGGTGGAAAGGAATTTGAGGATTGGAAAGCTCATATACTTACCAAAATCTGAGCTCCAAGTAAGCTCCAGACTTCAGTTCTTAAGTTTGACAGCAAAACTCCCTCCCTTTTCGAGCTTCGATTCTCCTTCCTCAAGAAACCTCAACTCTTCAATCTTATGTCTTTGTAAAGCTCGTGATGTGAGCTTTACAATGGTGTATGACACTCACACTAACACTCAGAATCGAAGGAGAACGCAAGGAACGAAATCAGGAACCCTAACACTTGGTTTTCCAGAGCAACTCGACCAAATGGTCGATTTTCACCAACAACAACATTCTTATTGCATGATTCCTTGATCATGCAGAGCGACACGAAGCCCACTATCAAGCCTTCAAGTGTTTTCGTGTCGAGGTTTGGGATTCGTTGAGTGCTGACTCATCAAACGCACTAACGAGTTCAACACTGACCAGAATGCTCGAGTTTTTCCCAGGAATACTCGAGTCTTTTTGGTCAATTTTGAAAGATAAATATTTTAATTCCTTTTCCCTCCAAAATATTTCTAATATTACTTCTAGGTCCCATGTAACAGCCCGATTTTCGTAAACCAAAATAACTGACTTTTATTTACTGAAGTTGCAAAAATGAGGCCATTTTTTTTATAAAACATTGTTGAAGTGTTCGAAAACATTAGTGAAGAGTTTTTAATGTACTTCAACACTTTCTTTCGAAAACCGATTTGTTACTAAAAACCTTTCTTATTTATAAGACAATTATTTCAGTAGAAGAACTTGGTTCAAGTTCATCTTGACAATCTTTCCAAAAGCTTCACATGAGTTACTTAACATGAAATGTATTCCATCATTCAGTTTGAAAACTTGGCTTGATTACATAAACAGTTCGTGGCTTGGTAATCCTTAACAAAACACTCACTACCGCCTAAGCTAATTACACTATCCCTAAACTTTCCTATTGGAAGCAAGCGGGTGTAGCTCCTTGTCCTTCTTGCGTCCTCTTCTTACCCTTGAAGACGATGCCGCTTGTGTGGTGGTTTCCTCATTGTCGTGGGGCCTTTGTGCCACCCTCTCGACTACAATAGAACTTCTCTGCTGTTCGTATCGGACCTTCTCCTCATAGCTTTGAAAACCTCGTACGTTGACTTGCCCTAAGTGTGGCTCTAGATTAGCTCCGCTCAGTCGATGCTCCGGATCCGGAATCACGATCTTCGTGTAACCGGTCCACACCCATCCGCTTGGAGTATGTTTCCAACCTCTCCCGTACTTGTTCCACATGGCGATATCCATGCAATATTCCATCTGCCCGTTGAAACACCAGCAACACCGATATGCCAACGAGCAGGAGAGAGTAAGCATTCCGAACGACGGATCGTCGACGATGTGGAATTACGATAGGCAAGATAGAAGGACCACACAAACACATAATAAAACATACATGCACACCACAATCAAGCATGTTATCACATTATTATCAGTCTTATCATCATTATTCCTGTCTTTTATTATCTTCTCAAACTTAATTTCTTTCCTCGTATACATTCTTTCTTTCTCAATCCTTTTCCTTCTCATACTCATAATTTCCTCTCACACAATATCATCACGTACTCATTCCTTTCTCGGTTATCGCTCACGTCTACATCTCCTCAGTCATCCACCCAACCTAGTCGGAAGCAAACAGGAGTATAGGACCTTTACCACGCGGGCACGACAGCTGTCACAACACATAAATGGTCCCAGACCAGGAGGATCTCGTCTTCAAATCATTTCAATAATAACAAGGCTCACTGTCCACGCAGTGGCAAACACAATGCCCCGTTCCAGTCCCTTTCACTGTTCTCGATTTGCAATCTAGGGGGCGACAGTATGTTCCTAGTGGGCCCGCAGAACTTACCACAGCATTAGACCCAGTCCCCACCACGTTAGTGCGCCACCTGTGGAGTTCGTTCTGCCAAGAAACATACTCTAGACCTCTTGACGTTTCACCGTCATCGTCCTCCCCTAATGCAATCTCGTCCTAAGTATCCGCAGATACTTATCGTTTCTTCCTCTCCACTACTTCGCACTCTCATACCTCACCGCGCATGTCGTTTAAAGTCTTTTAATCTTTTCAATTTAATCCTAAGGTCGGGCCATCCTTCGTGCAACCCTTCAATGAGTCCCGACCACTAACTTTGCACAATCTTTTTCTTACATAGCATAGAGCTGGGATCACATCACAATTTCCAATCTCATTTCTCCAACTTTCTCAGCATACTCTATTTCTCACGACCATCTCATTTCAACATCTTTACTCAAAACATTTTTCACAACTTTCTCAAAAACCATTTGATAAACTTTTACAAAACCTCACTTCATAAACAGTTTCATAAAACTCCCTTTTGTAAATTTTCTCAAAATTCTAGTTTCACAACTGTTCAATTCTCTTTTCAAAGACCTTCCGAAAAAAAATCTCCTTTCACAACTTTCACAAAATTTTCCTTTCAAAAACTTTTCTGAAAATACTTTTTATAATATTTCTCAAAACCTCTTTTCAAAAACATTTTCAAAAGAATTTCTTTTCACAAATCCTTTTCTAAAAACTTCCTTTCACCATTCTCCACCAGATCTCTTTTCAAAATCTTTTCGAAAATCCCTTTTTGAAAGCCTTTTCACAAAACTGCTTTTCAAAAACCTTTTCAAAAATTTCAACTTTGCTGAGCGCTAATGGAGGAGCAAGCTCAACTCAACACTAGTCCCAGACTAAAACCGAAAACCAAGGAGCCCAGCTCCCTTCAAATCACGTCTCCTTCACATAATCAACATCACTTTCCCAGCTCTGGCTCGTTCACAACATCAACACTCGTTCTTTCCCCATCTCAAATCTTTTATTTCTTTCTATTCTCTCTCATATCTTTCATCATTGTGTCTTTCATTTTCATTTTCTCATTCAGGACGTAGCAGGCGTCCATCAGTATATTACTCATTTTCCATTAACAGCAATAAATAATATAAAACATAATTAAATAAATATATAAAAGCATGCTATCATTCACACAAATATCACACAACAATGTGGTCTTCGTCACATTCGTATAAGTGGCCACACAATCAAACAATTGCCACTTATACTACTGACTCTAACCACTTAGTTCCGATCTTTGAGATGATACGGAAAGTCCTAATAAATCACCTAACTACCACGGTGTCTTAGGAAAGCTTGTCTCTCACCTGAGGTCCAGCTATTTAATGCGTACCGTCTTCTTGGATCCTTTGGCTGCCAGCTGCCCCAATCCCTCGTCTTTAAGATTTCCTCGTACTAAATAAAATACGCTTTCGTTATTAACTGATATTAGGAAAATCTTCTTCGTAACTTAAACACCTCTCATTCCTCGTATTAAATAAAACACTCTTGTTTTATCAAAACACTTTCCATGTTTTCTAGTACTTTAAATATTTTAAAATCATTTGAAAATATTTAATAAAATGGTTTAGATCATTTGGTTTGGTCGCTAGTCCGTTTTGGACAGCACTATAAACATGTTCAAAAACACCGAAAAATTTACTGTTTTCAGTCTGGATTGTTCTTAAATCAATTATCACTTAAATCCACACTTTAAATCGCATGAAAACATTTTTAATCAAAAAAAGTAGATCCAAACAATCTTGGACAGCAAAGGGTCATTTTAAAAAAATCACTTTGATAAAGGCCCCGAAAACGCCGTAAAAACGCTTTTCGTTTAAAACAACTTTATTCAAAATTAAGACTTTAAAACTCAAATCTTTATCACAAAACAACTTGGGACAGCCATGAACATAATTCAAAAGATTTTTAAACAAATCAAATCAAATTATTTTAAAACCAATAAATTTCGAAATTAGTTATACACTCAATTATTTTCCACATATCAATTCGACATACACGCAACACTTAATTAGAAATATATAACTAATTCAATCAATCATCAAAGGAATCATACAACTCATAAATAAGAAAACATTTAGTCATGTTTGCATTCATAAACCAAGTTGAATCAAGGTTACAAACCAAACATGTTAATATTTATTTTCCTCTCGTTAAATAATTTTATCCCTTTCAAAAATCATCATGTACATTTGATTTCATGCATTTAAACTCTCTAACTTTTTATGACCGAATGTAATCAAAGAAAACAAGTTAAGAATTACAAAACTACACACGTAAATCAGCTTGATTTAGTTCAAGTACTTAAATTCTATTTTTGTTTTCATGCAACAAATTATTTTCTCTTACAAAACTTTTCTAATACTTTTTAATTCATTTGCTCCCCTTTGTCTTTAATTAAAACCGAATATGAATTAAAGGTGCACAAAACAATTTCAAACACAATAATCTAACCATAATTCACAAAATATAATCATTATTTTCATGTCTTTTTATTGAGAAAGAATCCTAGACCATTCTATGTGTATAGGCCGAACCCTATTTTGACAAAACAAGGTTTTTAGAAAAATACCACTCCTTTTTATTTCAAAACCGTGACCTCTTAGTTACTCAAATACATTGTCATTTTCATTTTCTTTTGCATGTGCTTCTAAAATCATTTAAAACAAAAGAGAGTCACATGCATAAATCTTTTAGGAAGATAAATCATGGTTTTCTTTGATTTTCAAGGCTTGACCGAAAATCAATTAACAAAATCAAGAGGAAAGTCTTAAATCCTTAACTTTCAAACACTCCTAGGTTTAGATCAAAGAAAAAATCATTTTGAAAAAGTTGTTTTCCTTTGTGTTCTCATCAAAACCGTAACATGCAAGCCAAGCAACAAACTTTTGGGTAAAAGAGGTACATGCAAAACTTCAAGATCAAAGTTATGGAAAATCAAGGCAAAAATCAAATCTTTTTTTTTCAAGATCAAACAATAGATCAAAGTCTTTTTGAAAAGAGAATCAAAGATCAAAGCTTAGAAAAATCCAAGTAAAAATCAAAGCGTTTAAATCACTTAGATTATTTTTAACAAGCATCAACCAACATGCATGAACTCAAAACAAAATAAAAGTCATCACAACTTAATTTTCTAGATATGGCCGAATTACTTAGTTTAGGATCTAATGTTTACTAGTCCATTTACTTCTTAAAAATTCAAGATCAAGATTTGTTTAACACATGCATGAACTTCAAATTATCAAGATCATCAATAATTCCACATGCAACACCAATACATCTTTTAATCACGGTTTAAGAAAGAAATTTCAACATAAAAAAAAGGATATACTTTAAGCTTTATAAAATCTCATCAAACCTTTAGATTTAGTTTGAAAAGCTTTAGGATCTCTTATGAGAAACTTTAAACGAGTTATGAAATCCGTTGATTAGACGTTTACGAGTTCCTTTAAGCTTTGAGAAATTAACATGCAAAGAGATACACTTTTAAATTTTACAAAAAATCTCAAAACTTTTTAGATCTTTAAGATTTGTGTTGAAAAACCTTAAGATCATTCATGAAAACCTTAAACGAGTTATGAGATCCGGTAGTTAGACGTTTACAAGCTTCTTCAAGCTTTAGAAATTCATGATCCAATAAGACATGCAAGGGAAGAAAAGAAAAGAAAATTACAAATAAAAAAAAATCAAGATTATTACAACTTCTCCTTGCTTATTCGAAATACCCACCAAAACTAGGTTGATCTCATAGCTTTTAAGATCTTGGTTCTTCAAGGGAGACTCTAGGGTTTTAGGCTTGGTTTCTACTCTTCTTCCTCTCTAACTCACGACCCTCTTCTCTTTTTCTTTAAGTGTTGAGAGCTTGATTGTTGCTCTCAACAAATGTGTTTTGGAAAGTAGAAAGAAAGATGAAGAGAAGTGAAGGGTGAAAGTGAACAAATGGAGTGGCCAATGCTTCACCCATTCGGCCCTAAATAGACAAGGCTAAGGCATAGGATTTTTCCTCTTTTGACCTCAATCAATTCGGCCAAGGGTGCACAATGGGAGGGAAATTTTGGCAAGTTAGAAATATGCATGGGTGGAGATTAACATTTCTTAAGGGAACATGTAGGGAACATTAGGGTGCTTGGAGTCAATCTAGGCTTAATGGTTAGTTGGCATTCCATTAGGGTTTTCACTATTTGGTTAGGACTTGGTTTGGAACTTGGTTGGTCTCTTTGGTTCGATTACTCTTTGGCTCCTAGTTAGGTTTTTCCCACACATCTAGTTTGGTCATGGTTAGGATTTAATCTATTTGATTCCTAGTCTAATGCTTAGGAAAGTCCTAGGCTTGAACACATTCATACATATGCGCCACATACACACTCACACATGCACACCTACACGTATCACACACATATTCTAACATTCATGCATTATCACACTCTTAGGCTAATTTAATTCCATATAATCTCAAACATATATGTATATAGATATACACGTAACACACCACACATACATGCATCATCTTTTAATTTCTTAATTAATTCTATTTTAGAACATCTAACTACCAATTCACATAATATTTCAGAATAATTCCAGGAATCACATTAACACCACCACACATTAAATACATACAATCTCTTCTTTACGAAAACTCCTTTGTTTAGAAATCACCTTTTCTTTAAGGTAAAAAATCGTCCAACATATAATTAACTCCATTTTAAAACTCATGACATCATTTTATGTAAACCTTTTCCTTAAAATCACTCTTTACCTTAAAACGTTAATTAGGAAATTTATTTAAGAAAATATTCTTTCAAAAACACTTTCCCCAAAGTAAATCTCTTTAGCTTTTAATTTAATACGAGGAATTTGCGGGGTGTTACATCCCAAATCAGGGACTGATGTGCAAAAACCCTAATTTCACCTATTATTAATTATTAAAATATTCCTAATGCAGAAACACTTATTGCAAGCACATACATAATCACATAATTAACTCCAAATTATTTATAAAAATAATATTTATAATTTAAGGAAATTATTTTGATTAATTTGTATAATTATCATTTCTTTACATCAGGAAATGAAAATTTGGGGTGTTACACTACTCCCCCACTAAACAGGAATTTCGTCCCCGAAATTCACCCTAAGAAAACAACTCAGGATAATCCTTACGGATCTTATCTTCCAATTCCCAAGTTGCCTCATAAACATTTCCACTTTGCCAAATAACTTTGACCAGAGGAATCTCCTTTCCTCTAAGCTGATTTACTCTTCTGTCCTCGATTCTAATTGGGCCAGCCTTAAAGGTTAGGTTTTCCCGCAAGGTTAGATAGTCAGGGCGAATCTGAAGGATTGAGGTTGGATCGTGCACATACTTTTTCAACTGGGAGACATGAAAAACATTGTGTAAGTTAGCCAAAGATGGTGGTAGAGCTATTTGGTAAGCTACGGGACCTACTCGCTTAAGGATCTGGTAGGGACCTATAAACTTAGGCGAAAGCTTTTTAGGTTTCAAGGCTCTACTCACTCCCTTCATTGGTACAATCCTAAGGAACACATGGTCACCTTCTAAGAACTCTAAAGGTCTTCTCCTCTAATTGGCATAACTTTTCTGACGACTCTGAGCAGTCTTGATCTTCTCTTGAATCATTCGAATCTTTTCAGTTGTCTGCTGAACCACATCAGGACCAAGGTGCAAGTTCTCCCCCACATGGAACCAGCATAGCGGAGTTTGGCACTTTCTTCCATACAATGCTTCAAACGGTGTCATTCCAATACATGCATGATACCCATTGTTGTATGTGAATTCCGCAAGCGGCAAAATCTGATCCCAACTTCCTTGTTCTTCCAATACACAAGCTAGCAGAATATCCTCAAGGTTTGAATGGTCCTTTCCGTCTGCCCATCCGTCTGAGGATGGTATGCTGAGCTCATCTTGAGTCTTGTTCCCAGGGCCTGCTGTAGACTATACCAAAACCTTGACATGAAACTTGGATTGCGATCTAAAATAATACTGGAAGGTACCCCATGCAGCCGTACCACTTCCTTGATGTAAATCAGGGTAAGCATCTCCAAAGAATAGCGCATATTCACCGGAATGAAATGCGCCAACTTAGTCAAACGATCCACAATTACCCAGATTGCATCATGGTTTGCAACTGTCCTTGGCAACCCTGTTACAAAGTCCATGGAAATGTTATCCCACTTCCACTGAGGGATCTCCAAGGGTTGCAACTCCACTCCAGGTTTCTGGTGTTCCACTTTAACTTTCTGACAGATCAAACAAGATGCCACATAGTCTGCAACATCTTTCTTGAGTCCTGACCACCAGAACATACCCTTCAGATCTCGATACATTTTGGTTGATCCTGGATGAATACTCATCTGACTCTTGTGTGCCTCATCCAAGATTAACCTCCTAACTTCCCGATCCTTTGGTATACAGATTCTCGTTTGGAAACGAAGAATCTCATCCGATCCTTCAGAGAAATTAGGCTCCTTTCCTCTTATCATCAATTCTCTCTTCTCCTTTAATTCTTCATCTTCTCGTTGCAATTCACGAACTCGAGCCAAGAATTCGTTGGAGATTTGCAACATACCCATCTTAATACTGGTTGGTTCCACTTGTATCACCAAACTTAAATCCCTAAACTCCTCAATTAAAGCAGCCTCTTTAATCATCATCGAACTTACATGAATTGCTTTCCGACTCAAAGCGTCTGCTACAACATTAGCTTTGCTGGGGTGATAACGAAGCTCAAAATCATAGTCTTTCAAAAACTCCATCCACCGACGCTGCCTCATGTTCAATTCTTTCTGATCGAACAAATACTTCAAACTCTTATGGTCACTAAACACTCTGAATGTAGTGCCATAGAGATGATGCCTCCATATCTTTAGGGCAAAAACTATTGCAGCAAGTTCCAAATCATGGGTGGGATAATTCACCTCGTGAATCTTTAATTGACGAGATGCATATGCCACTACCCTTCCTTCTTGCATCAATACACTTCCGAGCCCTTGTTTCGATGCATCACAATACACTACATACTCCTTGTGAGGGTGAGGTAAGATTAACACTGGTGAGGATGTTAATCTTTCCTTCAGCATCTGAAAGCTTTTCTCACACTTCTCATCCCAGATAAAGGGCTGATCCTTTCGAGTCAACTTTGTGAGAGGCAGTGCGATCTTTGAGAATCCTTCGATAAATCTTAGGTAATAGCTGGCCAGTCCTAAGAAACTTCTGACCTCAGTTACTGACTTAGGCTGTACCCACTACAGGACTGAATCAACTTTAGTTGGGTCGACCGCTATACCTTCCTTTGAAATCACATGCCCCAAAAACTTAACTTCCCTTAGCCAAAATTCACACTTAGAAAGTTTGGCATAGAGATGCTTCTCCTTCAGAATCTTTAACACTATCCGGAGATGTTCAGCATGTTCTTCCAAATTCTTAGAATATATCAGGATATCATCAATGAATACCACCACGAATGAATCCAAATATGGTCTAAAAATCGGGTTCATGTAATCCATGAAAATAGCTGGTGCATTGGTCAATCCGAACAACATTACAACATACTCATAATGTCCGTATCGCGATCGAAATGCGGTCTTAGGAACATCCTCTTCCTTAATCCTGATCTGATGATATCCAGACCTCAGATCTATCTTGGAGAACACTGAAGCTCCCCTAACTTGATCCATCAGATCATCAATCCTTGGCAAAGGATACTTATTCTTAATAGTCACCTTGTTCAACCGTCTATAATCAACAAACATTCTCAAGCTTCCATCCTTCTTCTTAACAAACAAAACTGGAGCTCCCCAATGTGATACACTTGGTCTAATAAGCTGCTTTTGCAACAACTCCTCTATCTGCTTTTTCAATTCGATCATTTCGGGTGGTGCCATTCTATATGGAGCAATAGAAATGGGACCGGTTCCGGGAATCAACTCAATTCCAAAATCTATCTCTCTCTTCGGTGGTAATCCCGGCATCTCCTCTGGAAATACATCTGGATAATCCCGAACGACCGGAATCTCCTCCACAGACTTTTCATCTTCCTCTGATCCAACAGCAGAGAACAAACAGAGATACTTCTCTGGAGTTGAGTCCTTATACAAAATTGCTTTCTTATTACAATCAATAACCACATGATTGCTAATCATCCAATCCATGCCCAGAATAACATCTAGTTGGGACAAAGGTAGACAAATGAAATCTATACAAGAGACTCGATCTAATACCTTAATTCTGCAATTAATGCATATCCTTGAAGCAATCACAGGGGAATTAGTAGGGGTTTCTACCTTAAGGCAATAGGGTGACTCAGACACAGATAACTTTAAACGAGTCACGCATTCAAAAGAAATGAATGAATGAGTGGCTCCTGAATCGAATAAAATCTTACAAGGTTGGTCATTAAGCATGAAATTACCTTGCACGAGCTCTGGAGTCTGATTAGCTTCAGCACCACTAAGAGTGAAAACCCGCCCTTGAATTACAGGCTTACCCGTAGATCCCCTTGAGTTGTTCTTCTGTGGTTCCTTGCAGTCGCGAGAAAAATGACCAGATTTCCCGCAGTTAAAACATCCATTGTGAGTCCAGCAAAATCTTCCAAAATGATGAAGTTTGCACTTCTCACAATAAGGAGCATTATTGTAAGAATTGTTTCTGTCACTAGACACTTTGCCTTTTCCCCAGTTCTTATGGGAATAAGGACCCTTTTGGCGATTTTCATGTCCCTTTCTCCTCTGTGGTCCATACCCCTGATGTTCCTTCTTTCCTTCCACCACTTGCAATGCCTCCGCCTTCTTGTCATCCTCATACATTCTACACATGTCCACCAACATAGGAAAACTTTGAATCTTCTAATAACTGAACACTGACTTCAGTTCAGGTCTCAATCCTCCTTCAAATTTAATACACTTACTCCTCTCATCAGGGTTCATCTGATAATAAGGAGAGTATTTCATTAACTCCTCAAATCTTGCAGCATATTCACCTACACTCATGCTGCCTTGCCTGAGTTGTAAAAACTCCACTTCTTTCTTTCTTCTCAATTCTTCAGGAAAATACTTGTTTAGGAACTTCTCCATGAATACTTCCCAAGTTACTTCCCTTCCTTCATGAGCTAATAACTGGGTAGTATGGTTCCACCAATGTTCAGCTTCTCCTTCCAAGATGAAAACAGCATACGCTATTTTCTGAGCATCCGAAGATTCCAAGGTTTTAAAGATCTTGTCCATCCCCAAGATCCACTTGTTAGCTTCCTCAGGTTTAAACCCACCAGCAAACTTTGAAGGATTACAACTCCTGAAATCAGACAAAGTTTTAGCCTTAGCTGCTACAGCATTCACCGGAGGCGGATTAGCTGGTTGATGCGGTTGCTGATATCGATGTTGATTCTGCTGCATGTTTTCCAACACGGCAGTAATTCTATCCAACATCTCGTTCGTATGGTTTCTATAACGCGCCGCCATAGTAGACCTACACTATGGACTTGGGTCATTAGGGTCTATCTAACCTTTTGTATACTATTAATTTCTAGCTTATACAACACATTCATAAACTCAAGCAGGAAGAAATAGATAAAACATTACTCATATTGAGAACCTTTCTGTCGGACCATGCTTGCGAGGATCAAGAATCACGATCATATGCTCTGATACCATAAAAGGTGTCACACTCTCTTTGTTTTGAAAAGAATAAGTATTTATACTTTAATAAAGATAAATCTTAGATAGTATGGACTTGGTTCGGAGATACATGTATCAAAATGATAATATGGTAGATAAAAGTTTTACTCGACTCCTTTGGTGGAATATTTCAAAAACAATTTAACATCAGAGTATTGCGGAAGTAAATCATGAACCTTGAGCTGATAGATATAAAACCAGTAGTCATATATATATACATAGAATAAGAAAACAGCCAAGGTACATCAAAAGTCGAGATAGCAAAGTTTGGGTAGTACAAGTCCATAGAAACTAACATAATGAAAGACAGCCTCTCCGAGATCTCTCAAAAATATATACAATAGAAATACAGTGCAAAATATGAAATCCCAGATTAGCAGTCCGACGATCCTCCTCCATGTCATGATCCTCCTTCATCAGGTCTCCAGCAAGAACTCCACACGTCCCACATACCAACTATCAATACTATGCATCACCCGGTGGATCCCCAACTCCCCACTGGCTCCTAGTGGAGTGCTCGACTGGCTCCCCCTCGCTCTCTGCCTCCTCAGGGTCCTCCTCAACCTCATCCGACTGAGTCGGTGCCCTACCCCTGGGCACTGGGTCAGCTGAGGGAGTCCCATGATCCGGACTCATCGGACTAGGCAAAGGAGTCTTCTCCCGAATCACTCGGGAAGCAGAGGGATGGGATCTAGTAGCTGCTCGAAAGCGAAAAGAGTGGAATTGACGAGCTGGTCGAGTTGGGGGTGGTCCATGATATGTATAAAACGGGGGTACATGCAGAGTATAAATAATAGGTATGCGTAACCTACGAGGACGGACTCGAGCCAAGGGGTTGGGATGATAGAGGGTCACCTCTACCTCTCCCTCAAAAGTGGCTCGATGGTCCTCGTAGTACCACACTCCACTAGGGAGTGGGCGCAACTCGATGCAAGCAAGATAGCGAGCCATCACCTACAATGGGCATAAGGGGTAAGCAATATAGTCCACATAATCAAATAAGAACAATGAAAGCATGTAAACAATCACATATACCAAGTAGTCAAGTGATATGCATATACATATGAGCAAGCCAAATTTCCATTTATAATTAATTCCTTTAATTATCTGGCATGATGCATGCTCACTATCTCAAATTCCTGAGATTCTCCATCTATCACTTTATGGACATCCAACCAAACAACGCATATACGTTTTTAAAACGTATACTACACCTGCTCGGACCATAATCCATGACGACACTACCAAAGTGTACGTCGCGTCACCAAGACGCAGCAGCACTACCAAAGTGCATATCGCGCCACCAAGACGCAGCAGCATTCCACATGACTGTCCACATTACCAAAATGTGTCATCGAGCAAGGTGTATCCAAATTGGTACTCCCAGAGTACCCTCCTCATGTTCCTCGAACATGAAAAACGATATCTTATCGCCATAACACCATGAATGAATGCACATCAAGGTTCCATTTAAGATTATCCTTTAATCTTGTTATGTGCAACATGCAATTCATTCACTCATGTAA
Source organism: Crotalaria pallida (assembly GCA_037953625.1). Taxonomy (NCBI): domain Eukaryota; kingdom Viridiplantae; phylum Streptophyta; class Magnoliopsida; order Fabales; family Fabaceae; genus Crotalaria; species Crotalaria pallida. The sequence goes on along the minus strand of CM075649.1, from coordinate 46,476,590 downwards.
TACCAATGTAATTTTTAACATTTCATATCTTCCTTGGAACATGGCCCATCCTTTGCAATTCATCCTTTAACTTACTTGAAATTTGACTTAGTGAAAATGGTATCGTATTAGCATTTTGATTAATAAGACTCGAGTAAAATTTAAAAGACTTGAGTAAAATTTTAACTCAATGCAAAAATACTCGAGTAGTTCTTAGTAAGACTCGAGTGGATCTTGGTTTTCTGAAAAACTTAAGTGTCAGGTTTTTGTAAAGTACTCGAGTCGTTCATGAAATACTCGAGTCTCCTTCAACCCAGAAGACTCGAGTGGATCAGGAAGACTCGAGTTGTTCATCAGAAAAATTTATTCTTAGCACCAGTTAGTACTCAAGTTGTGAGTCAGAGACTTGAGTGCTGGTGCCACCAGATGCACTGGTGCGTATAAAAGACTAGAGTCTTGAGTCAAATACTCGAGTATTGACAGTCAGATAACACTAAAAACTTGAGTTTTAACATACCATTTTCAATTCTATACAAATTCAAACCAAACCAATGCTCAACAGAGCTCACATTATGTAAGCTAAACATGTTCCAACACAAAAATTACATTGTATTACAGTGAATCATAACTGAGCATCAATTATGCATAAAAACCACATTTTGAGCAACTTAACATACCAAATTCCATTCTAATCATTTTTGGCATGAAAATAACTTGCATACAGTACACATGCAGCATAACAAACTTGCTCAAACCAAAGTTAATGCTCAGAAAGGCCTCCAAGCCCTAAACCTATTTCAAAACTATGCCCAATGAGCCTCATGGTGGCTCCACACCTATAATCCTACCAATTAAACTCATTCTAGTGAACAAATAGCTTCACCCTTACCTCTAGGTTGTGAATCAACACAGAGATTGCAAAGAAATGACTGGGGTGCACTAACTCACAAAATCCTTTGCATGCAGCAACATTCAAACAGAGTCCAAAAACCATAGATTTTGACATGCAAAAACAGTTTAGAAATTGGGGAAAACAATTAGAATCAATTCTTTGCAACAAGAACTAGAGGTGGAAAGGAATTTGAGGATTGGAAAGCTCATATACTTACCAAAATCCGAGCTCCAAGTAAGCTCCAGATTCAGTTCTTAAGTTTGACAGCAAACTCCCTCCCTTTTCGAGCTTCGATTCTCCTTCCTCAAGCAACCTCAACTCTTAAATCTATGTCTTTGTAAAGCTCGTGATGTGAGCTTTACAATGGTGTATGACACTCACACTAACACTCAGAATCGAAGGAGAGCGCAAGGGACGAAATCAGGAACCTTAACACTTGGTTTTCCAGAGCAACTCGACCAAATGGTCGATTTTCACCAACAACAACGTTCTTATTGCATGATTCGTTGATCATGCAGAGCAACACGAAGCCCAATATCAAGCCTTCAAGTGTTTTCGTGTCGAGGTTTGGGATTCGTTGAGTGCTGACTCATCAAACGCACTAACGAGTTCAACACTGACCAAAATACTCGAGTTTTTCCCAAGAATACTCGAGTCTTTTTGATCAATTTTTAAAGATAAATATTTTAATTCCTTTTTCCTCCAAAATATTTCTAACATTACTTCTAGGTCCCAAATCAGGGACTGATGTGCAAAAACCCTAATTTCACCTATTATTAATTATTAAAATATTCCAAATACAGAAACACTTATTGCAAGCACATTCATAATCACATAATTAACTCCAAATTATTTATAAAAATAATATTTATAATTTAAGGAAATTATTTTGATTAACTTGTATAATTATCATTTCATTACATCAGGAAATGAAAATTTGGGGTGTTACACTACTCCCCCACTAAACAGGAATTTCGTCCCCGAAATTCACCCTAAGAAAACAACTCAGGATAATCCTTACGGATCTTATCTTCCAATTCCCAAGTTGCCTCATAAACATTTCCACTTTGCCAAATAACTTTGACCAGTCGAATCTCCTTTCCTCTAAGCTGCTTTACTCTTCTATCCTCGATTCTAATTGGGCCAGCCTTAAAGGTTAGGTTTTCCCGCAAGGTTAGATCGTCAGGGTGAATCTGAAGGATTGAGGTTGGATCGTGCACATACTTTTTCAACTGGGAGACATGAAAAACATTGTGTAAGTTAGCCAAAGATGGTGGTAGAGCTATTTGGTAAGCTACGGGACCTACTCGCTTAAGGATCTGGTAGGGACCTATAAACTTAGGCGGAAAGCTTTTTAGGTTTCAAGGCTCTACTCACTCCCTTCATTGGTACAATCCTAAGGAACACATGCTCGCCTTCTGAGAACTCTAAAGGTCTTCTCCTCTGATTGGCATAACATTTCTGACGACTCTGAGCAGTCTTGATCTTCTCTTGAATCATTCGAATCTTTTCAGTTGTTGCTGAACCACATCAGGACCAAGGTGCAAGTTCTCCCCCACTTGGAACCAGCATAGCGGAGTTTGGCACTTTCTTCCATACAATGCTTCAAATGGTGCCATTCCAAAACTTGCATGATACCCATTGTTGTATGTGAATTCCGCAAGAGGTAAAATCTGATCCCAACTTCCTTGTTCTTCCAATGCACAAGCTCGCAGAATATCCTCCATGGTTTGAATGGTCCTTTCCGTCTGCCCATCCGTATGAGCATGGTACAACCCTAATTTCACCTATTATTAATTATTAAAATATTCCTAATGCAGAAACACTTATTGCAAGAACATACGTAATCACATAATTAACTCCAAATTATTTATAAAAATAATATTTATAATTTAAGGAAATTATTTTGATTAACTTGTATAATTATCATTTCATTACATCAGGAAATGAAAATTTGGGGTGATACAAATTATGTTCAAACAATCTTCTGATTTGATATCCTAACGAAATACAATATATTGATACTTATTAGTTTTGGAGATTCGAAGTAGTTTATTTTGAATTCCATAGCTAAATCCCCGATTACGTAAAGTTTGAAAGTATTTATTTTAAATATGATTTTGACGTGTTTTCACCTTGAGATTAGCTTACTAACTGATATTAAAATTTGTTTTTGAGAACATCAAAGGATCCCTTTTGTTAATCTACTTCACGTGTAAGGAAAAAATATATTTTTATAACGTATTGAATCAAACCACAAATCCAATGCCGATATTGGTTTAGTAAATAAAAGTGTATGTGTGGTTGTTTATCTATCGTGTCTGAGTAGGCCTTGGCGCATTATGTTGATTATTATTTATTTTATATAATATGATTAGACGACGAAGGAGCTTTAGAACCTGTCGTCGCGCATAAGCAATGGACTCGGATACTTTTGGGCACTATCGTACAAAAAGGAACATGTCTTTGGAAAGGCAAGGTAAGGGGGTGTGTGTTACCTTGGTTTAGGAATTAGTTCCTAATTAGTATATAGTGATTTGCTAAGATTATGTATTTAGTGTTATGATAGGAACTAACCTAGGGATAGTGAATATTGACACTAATATGATTATGATAATAAAGAAGAATGAACCCTAAGTGTTAATGGTTGGTATATTTGCAAAAAAATGTTGTTGTGAATGTTAAAAATGAAGAATATGAATCTCAAATTTAGGCTTGTGGATAATTATTGTTAGTCATGAATATGTGTTATGGTGTAATGTGGATAACTATGAACATTTCAAATATGTGAATGGCTAATTGCAGTATATGTGTGAATGTAGATATTTGTTATTTGATGTTGATGGTTTGTTGTTGTGCAATAATGATAAGTAGGAATATTATAAATGCTTGAATGGCTAACTGAATTACATGTATAATGGTAGCTATGTTTGATTTGATATGTTAGGATATGATTAATTGAATTGAGTATATGGTTAATTGGAAAAGAACAATGAGATGAATTAAATAGAACGGACTTTTGAATTGATCATTGGGGACATTGGCACACTATGTAACATCCCTAATTATTATTTATCTTTATATGTTAATGCAATTCGGAAATTTGAGAAAATTTTTTGTAAGGTTTCATCTGTAATTCGGACTTTTCCCAATACTAATATATATATACATATAACCTGTCAGAATCCAGAATTTGCATAATTTCATATTACTTCATCACTTATGCTCACTAGCATAAGTTATAGTCATCATCATAAAGCAGTTGTTTTACAAGTTCATAAAAGTCACCATACAATCCAAAAGAGGCTGTGATTGAAGAAACTACATTTACATCAAAAAGGTGGATGATTAACCACCCTCACAACCTTTACAAGTCATAATAATATGTACATCAAAATGATAGAAAGAGAGTGAGCATCAAAATAAGCAACTATCTAGTGCAGAAAGTCCAATGCATGAAATGCAACTACACTCCGTCATGAGGAGCGTAGGGGTCCTCGGCAGAGGGAACAGTCGGTGGATCCTCGCTATGCGTACCTAAAATGTCAACATGTAAAGGGTGAGTAACTCAGATTTAGATTAGAGAAAACATTAGAAAATAATAATAAGACTTAACTAAGCACATACATATAATCAAGCATTCCAAGGATAAATTTAACATGGGCAATTATAAAGATAAAACAGTGCACAAGTATATAATAATATTGTAGTATGCAACAATATGTGTATGATATGCACGTCACAAGGTTAATGATTTAGTTCACAAATCCGACATTTCACAATGTATTCCATTTTATTACATTTAAACAATTTGATCGGATTTGGTGAGCTAATCCATTTATGCAATCTCCTTTCACACTTTCACTTTCACTTAACACTTAACACTTAACACTGTACTTTAACACTTTACACTTTACACTTTACATTTTCCCTTTTCATTCACAATTCCATATCCTCACATACACCCTCGACTCTGGGGAAAAGCCGACCAGGAGTAAGTATTCCTCAACCTATAATTGGGTGCTTCACCTCCACTTAGGAAGGTCCCTCGCTCACCCGCTTGCACAACACTTCACCTCCACTTAGGAAGGTCCCTCGTGCAATTCGGGTTGATTTGCCCAAATTGGCTTTAGCAGGAATCACCCTCGATTGGCCCAAAGAAACCAAAGTAAAAAGAATTATTATAGTTTGCATAGAACCAATCCGCAACATGGGAATCAAACCCCTGTCCTGTGCAAGATCAAGGTTCTCTATAATAATTCTAACATTTTTAATTTTGTCCTCATCAATCCAAAGACGTGTGTTTTCCCCTACATCTAACGTCCCCTTTACACCATGCATGCTTTGACAACCAAGTACTCTCCAATTGAGGATGGAACCCTTTTTATTTTACCAAAAATCCATTTATAGTGGTTCCTTTCAATTGGAAATTACTTGTTCCTAGGGTATGTCTAACTAATAATATATTAAGCTCATATTTAGCAAGCATTTCACAACATTGATAAAGCCACAATTATCATTTATAAATAAAATTAAAGCATTAGACATAAACAATTTCACATAAAATCTACCAACACTTAGGGTTTGCTAAACTAAACTAATTCCTCCTAATTCTAATTACAACCAATCACTTAAACCCACTTAACTAAGTACCAATTACTAGTTTCCAACACTTCCCCTAAGCTAAACCCAAGTTAAACCCCCTTACCTCTTGGAGGGTAGAGGAGAACCTTCCAACAATCTAGAGAATACTCCAATCTAACTCCTAGCTCCTTAGTTCTTGCCCCTTAGCCCTACTCCAAGCTCCTTCATAGCTAGAAGACTTCAAACCAAAGTTTGCACATACTTAGGGTTTATGGGTAATTTGGGGGAAATGAAAAGAGGGAGAAATTGAAAGATTGAAAGGTGAGAAATTAGTGTAGGGATGATGGGTGTTTGATTTGAGATTTTAATTGAGTGAAACTTTGAAGATTATGGGTAGAAATTGATTGCCCTAGGAGAACTATAAGGGAAACTCGAGTAGCAAGAGAGAGAAAGGGTCGCTGAAACTGATTTTTACAACACGTGTTCTTCAACTTAAACACAGGTGTTAATCGATTAACTTGGCCCTTAATCGATTAACCTAGCCATTAATCGATTAAGGCCAGAAAGTGCATGAAAATTTAATCGATTAAGCTGCTCCCTAATCGATTAGTGCCAGAATGTTGCTTAAAATCTAATCGATTAAGGCCCTCATTAATCGATTAACTCAGTGCAAAAAGGCTTTCTTTCACACTTCTAAGGCTTTTAGGCTATCACAACTCATTCCAACTTAACTTAACACTAAAACCTACACTCTAAACACAATCTAACCTATTCCTAACTCAATCCATCTTACACTTAGCTTAATTTCTAATTCTAAACAATTCTAAACACTTACAATACTAACACGAATCAACACTTCTAAACGGAATCGAAAATTGAGGATGTTACACACTAGGTGCCCCTACTAGGTGTACCAAATGCCCCATTAGGGCTAAATGCCCCATCAGGCCAAATGCCCCATTAGGTCCAAACGCCCCGTTAGGCGTCGATGTACCCAATTGATCAATTCAACGATAATTAAAAGAATGGAAAAGGTGAAAAGGACTAAAGTGTATGAAATTGATGATGCTAAGAGATGTGATAAGAATGAGTAAAGATTGCAAGTATTGTCCTAATGGGTTACCAAAAGTCCTGATGGGTGTAAAGTCCCTAATGGGTGTACAAACGCCCTAGCAGGAGCAATCAATTCCTAGTGGTACAAATAAGAAAAATGAGTAAAACAAAGGAGAATAATTGATGAAAAGACTAAAGTATACTTACCTTGTAATGCGACTAAGAATGTGCATGTTGAATGTGCATGAAGCATAATATGGAATGTTTGAATGAAATAGTATGTGCTAAATGTTTATTGTGTTTGACTTGGTAGTATATTATGTTTATTTAGAAACTGCTTCCTACTTCATGTGTAATGCTCACCTCCTTACTATTTTTGCAGGTACAGAGATTGAGCTTGCACTATTATCTGGCCGACTGTGACGCACGCTCTTTTGACAAATCTTTATAGTTAAATAAAGATATAATATAAAGTATATGGACTTGTGTTGTATAAAAGATGGTAAATAAAAATTTCCAATGAACAATAAAGTTTGATATACTTAAGTTATAAAATGATTGTCTTTTGAGAAGAAAAGATTAAGAGACGAGACTATATGTCATGATACACAAAATATGTTTTTCATAAAAAGGTATTTTTATCTCGAACCCATAAAGTAATGTTCTTTTGAATCGAATCTTAATATTAGAGTATGCGTAAATTAATTTAAATAGGAACCTTGAACTTATAAACATAAAACTACTAGATATATATATATATATATATATATATATATATATATATATATGGAAGGCAACATAGGTGTAATCTGAGTAAATCAAAGTCCAAGGTCCAGGTGGTGCTAGTAAAGATCTCAAAATACAAGTCCATAAAAAAACTAAATAAAGAGATAGACCATCTCACTGAAATCTATCAAAAATATATACAATATAGATACAGAGCCAAAATATGAAATCTCAACGATGGTCTGATGATCCTCCTCCAAGCCATAATCCTCCTCAGATCTCCAGCTGCTGCTCCACATGTCCCACATCCTAACTATCTATATCATGCATCGCCCGGTGGATCACCAACTCCCCACTGGCTCCCAGTAGAATGCTCGACTGGCTCTCCCTCACTCTCTACCTCCTCGAGGTCCTCCTCGACCTCATCCGACTGAGTCGGTACCCTACCACTGGGCACTGGGTCAGCTGATGGATTCCCATGAATCAGACTCATCGGACTAGGAACAGGAGTCCCCTCACAAATCACACGGGAAGCAGAGGGATGAGATCGGGTAGCTGCTCTAAATCGAAAAGTATGAAAACAACGAGATGGTCAAGCCGGGGTTGGTCCATGGTAAGTATAAAAAGGGGGCACATGCAGGGTATAGATAATAGGGATGCAGAACCTACGAGGACAGACACGAGCCAAAGGATTGGGGTAATAGAGGGTCACCTCTACCTCCCCTTCGAAGGTGGCTCTGTGGTTCTCGTAGTACCACACTCCACTAGGGAGTGGGCGAAACTCTATGCAAGCTAGATAACGAGCCATCACCTACAATGGGTATAAGGGGTAAGCAATACAGTTCACATAATCGAATAATAATAATTAAAGTAAGTAAACAATCACATATATCAAGTAATCAAGTGATATGCATAAACATATGAGCAAGCCAGTTTCATTTATAATTAATCTCTTTAATTATATGACATGATGCATGCTCACTATTTCTCAATTCCTGAGATTCTCCAGCTATCACTTTATGGACGTCCATCCAAACAACCCATATACGTTCTCATAACGTATAGCGAACTTGCTCGGAACATGATAAATAACGCCACTACCGGTTTGTGCGCGTCACGTCGCGAAGACGTAATAACCACATCAACAGCATCCCACAATGCTGGCCACATTACCAAAATGTGTGATCGAGCAAGCCGCGCAAACATGCTTGGAACGTGGTACATAACGCCACTACCAAAGTGCGCGTCACGTCGCGAAGACGTAATAACCACATCAACAGTATCCCACAATACTGGCCACATTCCACCAAGGAATGTGTCATCAAGCAGTTGCAAACAATTTGGTACTCCCAGAGTACCCTCGTCATGTTCCTCGAACATGACAAACGATATCCTATCGCCATATCACCATGTATGAATGCACATAAATATTCCATTTAAGATTATCCTTTAATCTCATTATGTGCAACATGTAATAAATTCATCAATGTAATTATCAATGTAATTAATCACATCATATCTTCTTTGGAACATAGTTTATTCCTTATAAGTGTCGTTAGGCTTTGAATAATCTTGCTATAATTGAAAATGGCATTTTTCAGCATTCTGACCATAAAGACTCGAGTCTTTTGGAAAAGACTCGAGTAGTTCATCATTCTGTCCAGAGTACTCGAGTGGTTCATATGAGACTTGAGTCGATCATAAGATTTCTGAAAAGTTTATGTTTCAGGTTTTCCAAAAATACTCGAGTAGTTTATGAAATACTCGAGTCATTCATCAACCCAGAATACTCGAGTGGTTCATGCAAGACTCGAGTAGTTCATCAGAAAGGTTCATTTGTTGCATCAGTCAATACTCAAGTCTCGACTCAGATACTTGAGTGTTGGTGCTATCAGACGCACTGCATCAGAAAACACTCGAGTCTTGACTGATAGTAAACATTGAAAATTGCATTTTATCATACCATTTTCAATTCTAGCCAAAACTAATCAAAACCAATGATCAACAGAGTTATATTTATGCATAATAAACATGTTCCAACACAGAAATTACATCTAATTACAGTGAATCAAAACTGAGCATCAATTATGCATAAAAATCACATTTTGAGCAACTTAACATACCAAATTCAATTCTATACACTTTTGGCATGAAAACAACTTGCATACAGCTCACATGCAACATAATAAACTTGCTCAAAACAAAGTTTCAACTCAGAGCGGCCTCCAAGCCTTAAACCTATTTCAATCTATACCCGTAGAGTCTCATGGTGACTCTCCACATAAAATTCAACATATTAAACTTATTCTAGTGAAGGCCGTGAATCAACAAGAAATTTGCAGAGAAATTGACTAGAAGTCCAAAACCCACAAAATCCTTTGCATGCAGACAGAGTTGAACAGGGTTCAAAGACCAGAGATTTTAACATGCAAAGTCGTTTTAAAAATTGGGGAAATTGGTTAGGACTTATTCTCTGCAACATAAACTAAAGGTAGGAATAGATTTGAGGGTCATAGGGTTCATGAACTTACCAAAATCAGAGCATGAAGTAAGCTCCAGACTTTAGTTTTCAACCTTGACAGCAAAAACTCTCTCTTTCGAGCTTCGATTCTTTCTCTACAAAGATCCTCAACTCACTATTTTTGTATCTTTGTAAAGCTCGTGATGTGAGCTTTAAAATAGTGTATAATTTGTGTATCAACTCTCAAGGACGAAAGAGAATCGAAGAAGAGAAGTTGTGAACCCTAACACACGAGATTCTCAGAAAATTGGCAAAATGAAGTGGTTGATTCATCAACCAGGGTTTAAATAGACAGTCGTCATGCTCATGCAGCTCGACACGAAGGCCATGAACGTGTTCTTGAGCTGTTTTCGTGTCAACTCGAGGGAATCGTTGAGTGATGACTCACCAAACGCACTAACTCGTGCAACACTGACCAGAATACTCGAGTCTTGGCTGAAATACTCGAATCTTTTGGCCAATTTTTGAAAAATAATTATTTTAATTCCTTTCCCTCCAAAATCTTTCTAATATTGCTTCTAGGTCCTAAAACAGGGACTAAAATGCAAAACCCCTATTTTTACATATTATTAAATATCAAAATATTTTTCATACCTTTTCATTTAACATAAGCACACATAAACATATATTTAATCAAAAATTAAATATAAAATAAATAATTATAAATTAAAGAAATTATTATGAATAAACTTCCATAATTAAAATTTTTATTAATCAAGGACTAAAAATTTGGGGTGTTACACCGAGCAGGAGTACACTCCACACTGTGGAGTGTAAGATAGTTAAGAGGGAATTATAGTCATTTTATAATAATTAATTTATTTTGGTTTTGAAATAATTTAGTAGTTGTAATCCCGGAGTTTTGTTATGGTTGTCAATAGGGCATGTAAAACTAATTAATAGGTTTAAAAGTGTTAAAATGTTTTCTGGACTGTACTAGTTTGAACAGGTGAAAAATCTAAATTTTTGGGAATTTCGAAAAACAGAGGAAACTCTGTCGGAATCTTAATCAAAATTTTAAAGTACCTATTTTAATAAATCTTAATTTAACTAATTAATTGTGAGAGTGTTACATTTATGGTATCAGAGCAGTTTCTCCTCGGCCTTGGAGTTGTAAGTTACTCCTGTTGTGTTACTCACCAAGCGAGTAACTAATAGATAGCTAAGTATTTAAGTTAGATGAATAGGTTAACAAGTTGCTAGAATTTTGTAATGATATTATAGTGTATGATTGAGATCTTAATTAATTCTTTTTTATGTGTCTCGATTTTTTGCCCGAACGAACCCGATTTCTTGGAAAATGGACGTTGTCGCATTTAGAAAATGGATGAAATTCGAGAGTAAGGAAAGTGAAATAATTTTGTATAATTTTTCATAGGATTTGATGTATAATTTTGTTGCTATTTGGTTAATGAATTTTTTCGTTTTACCAAAAAAAAAGGAAAGTGAAATAACCCCCAACGGGCTAGAGCATGGAATTGCTATCCCGACGGGAAGGAACGATCCTTGGTTTCGAAGTAAGTACGCCAATTTTTAAATGTGACAATGCAAAAATATATGTTTTCGAAATTCATGTTTGAAACTTAGGACGGAGTGATCTTACCACCAAGGTAATGTATAATCGAGACTGGCCATCTTGAGGATTACATTTGTTGGAAGGTGAAATCAAGTCCCCGAGTTCCATAATATCTCTTGAGTTGAGTGACGTATGAAAACCTAGGGGGAATAGTCTGTTATAGGTAGATTCTATAGCTTCCTAAATACCCTCAAATCGGAGTGTGTAATGAAATAACCAGAAGGCAATCCTAGAAAATCTTATAGCTTTTCCCTTTCCTTTCTCATGAATCCCTAATCTATGATTGGTGTCTCGAAATCTGGAGCGTCGATCCTATTTGTCTTGAGCCTTAATAATTGCTTGGCATCTTGAACCTTTATTTTCCTCGTTTAACTCTTGACATCTTAGATATTAATTGTGGAATCTAGATTTCATTTTGCTCTAAATATCAATTGACTGCGAATGGTTTTTATTAATTCGTGATACACCCGTTAATGTACAACTTCTTGAGTACATTACATCCATCATTCTAAGTTCTATGAAAGCACTTGAATTCTAAACAAAAAGTTACCTATTTTTATTTTTGCATGGGTTGGATCTTACATACACCCATGGCCTTTTGACATCGAATGGAATTTCTCTATTGTCGTTGATGATCGAATTTTTATTCTTAATGAGCGAGATTCCTTGTGGTTTAAACATAATTGGAGAGTCATTAGTTCTTCCTTTAATCACGCCTTGGTTTATGAAGGCAACATACGGCTATGACTTGATAAGTCGACACCTAAATTTATCTTGGGTTCATAATCCTTAACATCTCTTATAAGTCGAAAGTTTGATTGTTTGGTAATTCTTATCAATTCCAATTGCATCGTGACCGTCTTAGACTCGACTTGTCTCTTGCAAAGTTTAAATACATACTTTCTAGTTTGAATACACTCCAAGTAACATGCAGTCCTTTTCGTATGACCTATGACTTCATTACCACGCTTATTTCGGGTCATGACTCTAACGCTTTTAATAGTGGTGACTCTTGAGATTTTGTCCTTACTCTTTAACACACTGAAAATTATTTTTGATAATCTCATGATTTATTTTATCCTTAGATTCGATCGACACTTTCATGAGTCTATTATATCTTGTCCTTCTAATATGTAATCAGCAGAATCTCTTATACCCAGAATAATGGTGTCATCCAGGAAAACCAAGAAAATCTTGATTTTGCTAATCCATATCCCGTATTATGGTGTTATTGTCTAATAGATGATCCTTGAATCAATCAATTAGTTTGTTTTTTGATGGTTTACTCCAAAATTTCCCTTTCTTGATTAGCTATTTTATGCCTTGCGAAGAGTTTAGTAAACTCGTGGAATTTGACATCGGAGTGGATCAAAACTTTGTTCGGAACGACGAAGATGCGTTGAAGACTAGACAATGCAAGAACGATCTCAACTTATGAGTTAGACTAAGCACCTTGTATGTTGTATTTGTCTACGTTTAGTGGAATGATGCTCAAGGGTTCTTAAATCCTAACCTTACAGTTTTCCCGAATCAAATTTCGAGGACGAAATTTCTTTTTGGGGGGAAGGATTGTAACATCCTGATTTTATTTTGAATTATATATTTTGAATATTATCAAACTAAATAATTAATCCTTGAAATTTATCATTAAAGCGTTGAGCATTTTCGTAAAATATCCTATGGTATTTACGAAAGTATATTTTAATTATATATTTGAAAGTAGATTCATTTAAAGTAATTACCCTATTTGAAAATTAGACTTTCTATTCTTTACTTTGGTATTTATAACGATACAATAATAAATAAATTTTTGTTATTTCCTAATATCTAACTAATTTCTAACTTTATAGTTTTCCAATCTGAAGCTATGTGATGCTAAAATCCTTTTATTAATATTTTTGGGCATAAATAAATTAATGTAAGTATATGTTTAAAAAAAATTAAGAGTATGGTGTGTTGAAATGGGGGAGGGGAAACCCTAAAGATCTACTCAACAGCCGCCGCCCCCTTACCCCCATAGTCTCCTTCTTCATTTTGGCCGATCCTTCTCTCCCTCCATCGGTTCCCTCTTTACAACTACCACCATCAAAGGGTCGCCGCCGCTTGTGTTCTCCCTCTCTTGCTTTCTCACTGCGAAACGCGTTCATAGAAACACCGTCGTCGCCCCGAAGCTTTCGACCACCACTTTCGTGCCTTTCTCACGTTCGCAAATTAGACCGAGCCGCTGCCACCCAAGATCGAACCGCCACCAACGGAGCATTGTGTCGTCGAAGTCTCTCTCCTCTGTCGCGATCTCTCTCTCCTTGCTATGCCATCGAGCCGCCGCTTCCATTGTTGAAGAAGAAGGCTCGCGAATCGCGAGCCACGGGTCTTCCTCCGCCGCTGGTTGTTGCTGCTGCCATGGAGTTCACGCCGCTGCCATTCGTTGATGTCGCCTCCTTCGCGAATCGAACAACCACCATGATCAGAAGCCTAAGCTGCCGCCGCTAGTTGTCGCCGCCGCCGCCATGGAGGGTGGGTGTTGTTGCTGCCAAGGAAAAGCTTGACGTTGTGGCTGAGGTTTGGGTGTGGACGAAACCGGTTTGACCATGAGCCGGGTTGGATCGGTGCAGCTTTTTGGTTGGAAAAACGAGCGCAAATCTTCCCTGGATGAGGATGTCAAGTACGGTGTTGGAGTCAAACCGGATACGAGTGGAGCCCTATGGACCGAACCGGTCTTGATCTCTCTGCTGCCTCAAAATCCTAATCGGAGGGTAAATCCTTAACACCTTTTTAATTACTCTACTTTGTGTTTTAATAGTAATAATATTAATAATATTGGTAATAATTATTTAGTGTTAAAATTGTTTTAGAATGTTTTTGTTTTGAAAAAAAAATAAATGGTATGGTGGTTTAGTATTGATTTTAATTATACCGTTATTTATAATGATTTTTAATTGATTACTTTGATTTGCTATAACGTCGAATTAAACGGTATGTGAAACGAATTGTTTTAGAAGTATTTTGTTAAAGGTGTTAGGTCCCTAAGTAACTGAGTTGTTGTTTAGTGAGGTGGAATTGTCCCTAAAATAAACAATACACCAATTAAATAGGAATCCGATGCATATTCGACATACGTTAATTCTGGTTAAAGGCTTTAACTTTAATTTCTAATTGAAAGGAAGTGTGATTGCCTGAACGTTAGAAATGTAATTTGGACTTATTTTGGATCGAGACATTTCCTTTTAATTCGGAATTAATAGTGTCAAGTAACTTTAGCATTTGATTTTGCGGGTTATTATCAAAGTTACGTGATTTTGGTTTTTTTTGATAGATTATATTAGTTTTGAAAGTTAAGGTGTCTTAATAAAGAAACGTACTATTTTATCGAGAACACAATGGTTTTAAGTTTAATTTCTATCTAGTAGGGGTTTATGAATTACGTTCAAACAATCTTCTGATTTGATAACCTAACGAAATACAATATATTTATACTTATCAGTTTTGGAGATTCGAAGTAGTTTATTTTGAATTCCATAGCTAAATCCCCTATTACGTAAAGTTTGAAAGTATTTGTTTTAAATATTATTTGACATGTTTTCACCTTGAGATCAGTTAATAACTGATATTAAAATCTGTTTTTGAGAACATCAAAGGACCCCTTTTGTTAATCTACTTCGCGACCTTGAGCACTTGGATGAGGATGATATTGAAGACATTGATGACTTGAGCCCTAAGAAAGCGGCTCTAATCATGAGAAAACTGGATGCTCTACGATCAAAAATCAAAGGGAAGGCTACTGCAGTTGTTGAAGATGAAGATAATAATATTGAAGTTTCCAACCAACCAGAAAACATAGAAAAAGAGGTTTCCCCCAAAAGAGCATCTGTTTGGGATTCTTTTGATATCACCAAACTTCGTAATGCTAGAGAAAAATTAAGTTTTGTTAAGCCAGGGATCAAAGAAGGGATTGCAGTGGGAAAAATTGTGGCATTGGATGTAAAAAGTGAAGAAAAATACTGGCAGCAAGCGATTGTCTACTATATCCTAGGAGCAAGGCCTCCTTATGCGGTTTTCAATGGATACATCAGGAAAATTTGGGGACACCATGGTATTGACAAGGTTCTTATGAATGGTGATGGAACCATGGTTGTAAGGTTCAACACAGTGGAGGCGAGGAATGCTGTTTTAGAAGTTGGGATCTATCACTTTGACAAGAAGCCACTTATCATAGCACCAAGAAGGGAAACCTGTTTCTAAAAACTTCCATGACTCTGTTGCAGTATGGATCCAGATGCCAAACCTAAACCTGAAATATTGGGGAGTTCCATCCTTAAGCAAGATTGCTAGTCTTGTGGGAACCCCAATTATGGTTGACAATGTTACAAAGGAGAGAAACCGAATCAATTATGCTAGGGTACTAGTGGAGGTCAACCCTATTATTCTACCAGAGGAGGCGTTTTTTGAAGATGAAAAGGAAAATGTCATAGCACAAAAGATTGATTATGAGTGGAAACCTGTTCTATGTGCATCATGTGCCATGTATGGCCATGATAGCATAACATGCAGGAAGCAAACTACGAAGGTTTGGGTTGAAAAAAGAAAGCCTTCAAGGTAAGATATAGAAAAGGTCGATGATGCTCTGAAACTTAATAAAAGCATACAAGAGGGCATTGTACCCATTGAGAATATTGAATCTGCCTCTCAAGCAGTTAAGGAGGTCTTACAGTCTCATTGTGAGGAAGGTGCTATCTCTGTTGTTAAGGACTCCCAGGTGGACATTGGTGATGATCAAGTACCTGAAGTGGAGCAGAATCTGAATGAGCAAAAGGAAGGGCCTTGGACGCCAGTTTTGACCAGAAGGAAAGCCCATGTAAAGTTCCATGAGGGGGAATCATCAGCCCTCCATTTGAATGGATAATATAGGTGCATGGAACACAAGGGGGATTAACCAACCCCTGAAACAAAAAGAGGTTAAGAGGTTGATGAATAAATTTAATATAGGACTTATGGAATTACTGGAAAATAAGCTTAGAGCTAACTCTTATGATTTGGTTAAGAATAGAATGTTTGTGGATTGGGGGAGTTTTATTAATCTAGAAGACCACTCGATTGGCAAAATCTGGGTGGTTTGGAAGAAAGATATGTATAAGGTGGAAGTGATCAGACATACTAGCCAACTAGTGCATTGCAAGGTGATTCACAATCCAGAGAGCATCACTTTCTATGTTACTTTTGTGTATGCTCACAATGAGAGTGATAGAAGAACTGAGATGTGGACTGATTTGAAGGAGATAGGTGAGAACATGCAAGATAAATGGGTGCTGATGGGTGATTTTAACTGCAGCCTAAATGCTCAAGAGAAAATAGGAGGTCTTCCACTTGAAACTCATCAGATTCAAGATTTCTAAGATTTTGTTTTACACTGTCAGCTAGAAGACATGAAGTACTGTGGATGCTATTATACATGGAACAATAAACAAGAGGGAGGGGATGGAATCTTAAGCAAGATAGACAGAACTCTAGTGAACTTAGAATGTTATAGAGAATGGCCTGAGGTTCAGACTGAGTTCGTGAATTGTGGCATTTCTGATCATAGTCCTATGGTGATCCAGTGGGCTAATAATGAAAACAGCAGGGGGCATAGTTTCAAATTCCTTAATCATCTCACTCTGGATAGTGAATTTCTTGGAATTGTAAACCAGCATTGGAGGCAAGAGGGTGAGGGATATGCTATGTACAGGTTAATGAGAAACTTGGAGCACATCAAACCTGGGCTGATTGACCTAAATCAGAGAAAATTCAGAGACATTAACATCAAAGAAAGTCAGGCAAGGGAGAAACTTGATACAATACAGGAATTGCTACAATCAGACCCTTTGAATATCCATCTGCAGAAAATGGAAAAGGAAGCCAAAAAGTTCATTCTGAGGTGTATCAGGCTACTGTAGTGTTCTTGAAGCAGAAAGCAAAGCAAGACTGGTTATGTGAAGGGGACATGAACACTAAATTCTCAGATTTTGCTCTCAGTTCTGGATTGTGTGCTAACCAAACGAAATTTCAGATTTTCATTGATGGTGTTAATGTAAACATGCAAGAGAGATTGGTGAATCTCACTGGGTTTAGTAGGGGTTCCTTCCCATTTACATATCTGGGTCTTCCTATAGTAGCAAAAAATGGAGTGTGGCTACGTGTAGAACTCTGGTAGAAAGGATCATAAAAAGGCTAAACATGTGGACAACTCGTAACTTATCCTTCCAAGGGCATGCTCAACTAATCCAATCAGTGCTTATGACTATGCATGTTTATTGGGCAACCACTTTCATCATACCAAAAGCAGTTATCAGAGAAGTGGAGAAATTATGCAGAGGTTTTTTATGGGGAAAAGATCAAAGAGGAAGAGCCAAGGCACAGGTATCCTGGAACATGGTTTGCAGAGAGAAGAAATTTGGGGGACTTGGTTTCCAAAATATATATCTATGGAACTTGGCTGCTCTAGGAAATCAAGCTTGGCAAATAATGGTAAACAAAATCTCCCTATGGCTCAGATGGATTAATGCAGTATACTTAAAGCGGGACTCATTTCAATTTATTCAAGCAACACAAACCAATAATTGGCATTGGAAACAACTATTGAAAGTGAGAGACGGGCTAATCCCCAAATTTACTCAATTGATAGCAAATCAACAACATTACACTATCAAAGAAGGGTATGAATACCTGAAAGGAGCTCAGCAAGTGTTCCCCTATCATCAATTAATCTGGAACCCCTTGAGCATAGCAAAACACAACTTCATCTTCTGGCTTCTGGCACACAAGAGCTTGAAGATGAAAGATAATCTTCCTTTCCTACAGGTTTCGCCGATCTTTGAGCTCTGTGATGGAGCAGAGGAATCATGCAACCACTTTTTCTTCGAGTGTGATTGGAGTAGGAAGCTCCTGGAGCTAGCTGGGAACTGGATTGCGGTGGAGGTCATACATTACAAGCTTCCAAACTGGCTTAGATGGTTACAACACGGGTTCAGACACAAGCAGAGAAGACAGCTGGTCACGGCGGTGGTGGCAGCATGCATCTACGGCGTTTGGACGGAGAGAAATCGAAGGGTGTTCAGACAACAAAGGCTCCAGCCTCAACAAGTGTCGGTTCTTGTAACACCCTGCATTTTTCCCGTACGTGCGTAAACGATTTTCGTCAAAAGAAACCCTGAGATTATATTTTCAGAAAAATATTTTATGAGAAAAAGAAATAAAATGTTGTTTTTCAAGGATCTTTATAAACCAAATGTTTTTATAAATGTGAAGTGAATGGTTTTGTTGATTTGATTTATAAGAAATTGGTGGTGATTTTATTAAAAAGTGATTTTTGTTAGGAATGTAATTTTTGGATCTGTTAACTTTAAAAATTTGTAACTTTTAAACCGTAACTCGGATTTTTATGAATTTTATGTCAAAACGATCGTCTTGAAACGTAGATTTTAAAAATGTAAATTTCAGATTTTTATGGGTGGTTTTACTAAAATTTATTTTCAGAACTAAGAAATACGAATTTTGGAAATGGTATTTTTAAGAAAATGAATTTATTGATTTGGCTTGAAATTTTTGTGTGATGAGTGCTTGATTAATGTGTGTGTGTACTGTATGATATATGAAATGATTGTATGAATGTGATTTTTGAATTAATTGCTTGGTTATGTGAATTGATGAATTTGAATAAATAAGAATAAGAAAATAAAAATGTAAATTAAATATGTGTATGTGATACGGTTTGCATGAATATGTATGTGTGTGTATGTATGTTATACGTGTATGAGTGTGTATGTATGTTAGGAGTATGATTTCAAGAAACTTATTGTAGTGTCCTTGATCAAGATCAGCCTTGAAGCTATGGAAAAGCCTCAAAGAATGACCTCAATAAAGAGATTAATGTAGGACTTATAGGATTTCTGCGTATCCAGTTGGGATAAACAGGTTCTCCCTAGTCAACAATGTGTGTGCGAGTGTCAACTTAGGGATGAGAAGACGTACCTTAGCCCCTATAGCATGGTGATTCTTATAGGGGATTACCTGTGTGTCATGTGCCGTTCTGATAAGGCTTCTGAAGAGGATGAATTTGAGTAGGATTCGTTGAGGCCATGATAAGATCATACCCATAAATCCCGTATGCGATAAGTCTTTATCCATTACCGTTATATCTAACCAAGTATCATGGGAATCTAGGAGAAGTGGCTAAGCTTGATGAGACTGTAAGTGATAGAGATAAGGATGAAAATCCTGTGTTCAGGGTTAATCTCATAAGCGTATTACACCTCTGTAAAAACCCAATTTTCTCGGTGTTTCATTCCGACCGTAGGCCTTGTCCCAGTGTCTTGGCGGTCGGACTAAGGTAGATTAAGTCGGGCAGCGCTCGGTTTACTATAGGTCCACTACATAAGCCCCCCAAGCATGGTAGGGTGATTTGAGCCCTGCCGAGTTAATAAGACAAGCGAACTGTTTTCCGACCAAGCTTTGTTGAAAAAGATATCCGACCGTTTGAGCGATCCTACCAGAGCTGTCGTTTGATTGACCCAGACGTGACCCTTCAACTCTATTTGCGTCTACACGTGTCCTTCACTTTTACTGGGAAATGGAACGTTATGATTTCAAACCTGCTAGGGGTGCCACGTATTAACTTTTTCCGTAAATGGGCTTTTTCTAACTTAGGCCCAAGTCTTTTGAGATAGTGGAGGGAAGTTTTTTAGACGAATTTCAAAGGGCGGTTTCTCATAATTCAGAACTTTCATTTAGAACTTCAGAAACATCTTGAACTCTCTCTCTCTTCCTTGTTCATCGTTTTCCAATGACTGTGATCATCAAAACCAGGGTTCTTCAACGGCATTCTTGTTACTATTTCATTTTCCTTCTCTTCATTGAGTGCGTTTCTCACTTCGTGACCTTCGTGCTCCTTTGGTTTCTTGATTATTCATCGATATCAGGTAATGAACCTCTCTTCTTGTTTCTGACTACTTTTTCTGGCTTTTTTCTCTTTCTTCTTTGTTGTCTTGCATGCGATTGTTTCTGCCATTTGCTGTGTGTATGTGCTTAGAATTTTCTTTTTTATGTATCAACTCTGGTCCTTCTTCCCTTGTTTTTGAATAGATTTTTATAGGGTTCGAACAAACCCCAATTTGTTGATGCGGTACCCCCACTTGCCTTTCGAAATTCTTTATCCCCCTTTAACATTTACTGAGCGATCGCTGTAGTATTTCTTAGGTTTTCTTTACGTTTTGCTGCACTTAACTTCTTAGGGTTGGTACTGAGGCTGCGTTAATCATGAGTGAGGAGTTTGTAAACTCTGACGTACCAAGAACACATAAAGGAGGAAACCCAGAAATTTGTGTTAAACCGATAGCCATGCGTTTTCCTCGATCTTTGAAAGAGTTCAGACAGGGTGTGATTCACTATAGGATTGCCAAGAGGGTAGAACTGAGGAGGTTAAGGAAGCAACAGAGAGGTATTAGACATTTCAGTTGGTTTGGGGATATTCTGCCCAGAAAGGGAGGTGTTCCCCGACCGACGGTAACCGTAAGTATTTGATCCGACATAACCAAGTTTTTCTGCTTCTGACTCCAAGTGTGCCCCCTTTTCCTCAGGTATGAAGAGAAAGTGTATCACTAATCCTGAACTCTACCCACTTCCACCAGATGCAGCTGAATACGATTGGGTGGACCAAGAGGTTCTCGGTATTCGGTCCGAGCTTTCAACGGAAGGGTCACTAGAACAAACTCGGGCTATAATTTTACCATGTCCCGGAGATAACACTGGGAATCTCTGTTCTATTAGTCCAGTGGGTTTGAACGAGAGGGTTTGCACCAAAATTCCAGAGGGTAGTTTTGGTTTCTATTTTTACGAAGAAGTGATTACTCGACTAGGGATTAGAATGCCCTTTACTGAATTTGAAATAGGTGTCTTGAGTACTTTGAGAGTGGCCCCTTCCCAACTGCATCCGAATGCTTGGGCTTTTGTGAGGGGGTTCTAGCAAGTTTGTTCGACCATGGAGTGGTCTTGCACTCTTCCCCTTTTTTTCTATCTGTTTGCCCCCCAGTGCAATACTTTTGAGAGAGGTTCGGCGAGGCGACCTTGGGTTTCTTTGTAGTCCCGCCATGGATATGCTTTTTTCACTAAATTCTCTGAATCTTGGAAGGGGTTCAAACCTTACTTTTTCAAATATAATTTTGTTGGCAATGGTGCCTGCTGGTTTACTCGTCCTGGGGAGAGGCGACCACTCCCACGGTTCCCTCTTCAGTGGAGTGCAAGTTTTTTCAACCGATCGATCGCATCATATGCGTCAGATTGGAAAGAGCTTGCTGAATTCGAGAAAGATGTGTGCCGAGCTGTTGAGAGTTATTTGTAAAAGAATGGAATGATAGAAACGAAGGATATCGTGAACATCCCTTCGTCGGATGTCAAAGCTGAACTTGGTAAATTGTTTATTTTCTCTTTGCTGTTATGTTTGTGATTTATTTGGATATTAATAAGTTTTCTTTGCAGAGAAAATGGCTTCACGAATGGCTGCCTTACTTCAAGGGGGAAAGAAGAGGAAGACACCTGCAACGAGCGTGGCTTCTGGGTCTTCAAGCTTAAGTACCCCAAGCTTAAGTACTTCCACACCTACAGCTTCTCCAACCGAGGCATCCCCTCGGCCAACTTCTAATGTAGTTGTTGTTGCTGCTACAGTTTCATTGGGCCCTAGTGGCCAAGTCCAAGTTACTTCTCCCCCTCAACAACAAATTCGCTGCCGACGACTGGATAAAGGAAAAGAGAAGGTGTCTGACAGTGCGAATCCGAGGGTTGAGGGGCCAAGTGTTAAAGCTGCCGCTATTCCATCTTCTACCGCTGTTCCATCTTCTGCTGCGAACCCATCAGAAACATCCATATGGGATCAACAATTTGATGAACGGTTCGCCAAATATATCTGTACTGAATCTGACTGTTCTCGGTTTGGAACTCTCACCACTGACGAGTGGTCTCGATGCAACATGACTCTGACGAAATATCTTCTTCGAAGTGCCAACCTTACTTACTTTTTGGCCAAGCAAGCAGGTGATCTTTTTTCTGGTTTGAACGTTGAACAGAAAGAGGCTCGTGCTATGTCTGCTGCTCAAGAGGCTAGCCTCTCGGACGAACTGGTCCGAGTGAAAAATGAGTTAGAGAATTTGAAGGCTGACAAATCTGAGCTGGTCAGAGAGAGGGATTCATTGAAAGTTTCCCAAAAGGCTGCTGAGGACAAGAAGAAGGAGGTCGAGGAGGCAATGAAGAAAGAATTGCAAGAGAACCGACAGAAGATGGATGAGTTGAGATCTGAAGTTGAGAGGTCTGATGTTGTTGCTCGGAAATTGAAGGAGAAAGCTCTTCTTCACAAGAAAAAGACGGAAAGCAACTTCTACAATTGTAACTTAGGAAGACAAACCAAATCTACCTTAGAAAGACGACCCAGAATTTCTACATTACATCCTAGGCAGACTTTAGTAGTGAAGACCGGTATTCCCGTAGGAGTATCTATACTAAGATAACAAGGTGAATTGGAAACAACAAGATTCAACCTATTTACACATTCAGGAGAAACAAAAGAATGTGTGGCTCCAGAATCAAACATGATTTTGCAAGGTTGGTTATTAAGCAGAAAGTTACCTTGCACGAGATTCGGGGTTTGGGTTGCTTCGTTACCACTCAGGGTAAACACTCTTCCTTGCACCACAGGCTTGCCAGCAGATCCCTTTGCATCACCCTTTACAGATTCTTTGCATTCACGAGCAAAGTGACCTTGCTTCCCACACTTAAAACATCCTCCTGTGGACCAGCAAAACTGACCATGATGATAACGTCTGCACTTCTCACAATAAGGAGCATTATCGCGAGACTTGTTCTTTTTATCCATCACCGCCTTGCCCTTACCCTTGTTCCTAGAATATGGACCGTTATTCCGATGATCAAACTTCTTCTTCCTTTGTGGTCCATAGTTCTGTCCAACCCCTTTCACTTGACTTCCCATCAACTCAGCCTTCTTGTCATCTTCATACATTCTGCACATATCCACAAGTGCAGGGAAACTCTGAATCCTTTGATAACTGAAGATAGACTTCAGCTCCGGCCTTAGTCCACCTTCAAACTTAACACACTTACTCCTTTCATCAGGGTTATTTAAGTAGCAGGGAGAGTACTTCATCAGTTCCTCGAATCTGGCAGCATACTCTCCTACACTCATATCCCCCTACTTCAATTGCATGAATTCCACTTCCTTCTTTCTCCTCAAATCTTCTGGAAAATATTTATTAAGAAATTTCTCCATAAATACTCCCCAGATGATTGCCCTTCTTTCAAAATTCAGCAATTGGACAGTGTGATCCCACCAGTTTTCAGCTTCCCCATGAAGCATGTAAACTGCATAGGTCACCTTCTGCTCATCCGAGCACTCCAAAGTTCGGAAAATCTTATTAATCTCATACAACCACTTGTTCGCCTCATCAGGTTTATATCCTCCCTCAAACCTTGGTGGGTTGCACTTTCTGAACTCCGACAGAGTCTTAGCGTCCTGATTCACCATGTTACCAGCAGATGGGTTACCAGCTCTCCCTTGAGATGGTTGTTGTCTCTGCTGCTGCTGCATGCCTTCCAGCACGGCCGTGATTCGTTCTAACATTTCATTAGTAATATTTCTATTCCTGGTTGCCATAGAAAGACCTGCACTATGGGCTTTGGGTCACTAAAAAGTTCTTTAAAACATAAATGCTACTAACTTACTCAAAATATATTCAATCAACGTTGAATATCATACTTAGCTGCATCTTCGAGCCATGAGGGACAGGACCAATGCTCTGATACCACCAAAGGGGTGTGACGCTCTCTTTTTAACTTGAAAATAATTAATATTTCCAAATAGTTGAATACTTGCTATCAAAATTAGCACTAGAAAATTTTTCCTTTTTAGGATTAGTACTTGCTCGTTCATAAACCCTTTTTAACATAAACCATTTTTTGAATTCGGCTTAGTAATATCTTAGATTCGAAAAGGCTCTCGAGATGACATTTCCTTAATTATAGAAAATATTATTCGTAGTTAATATTAAAACATACCATTTGCCTCTCGAGTTGAATTTGAATATAAAAAGCATAAACTTATCGCCGAATCCTTTCTTAATAGAAATCAGAGTTCGCGGAAGTAAAAGTAATACTTATGGGGCACTGCCGAGGTAAAGAAATCATCATATATATATAAGTCATAACATAACCCCATCAGTACAGTCAGTAGCAAGTGATAAAAAGTCGAGATAGCAAGTTTTGATGAAACATATACAGACCAGCTGCATAAAATAAAACCTCACTCTAAGACCTCTCGAATATATACAATATATAACAAAATCCAAAAGTAGAAGTCTCAGAGCAAGTCGTCTTTGTCCTCAGCAGCTCCTCAGATCCTTCACAGCTCTATCCCTAGGATCTAGGATCCAAAAACATCTACGCTATGCAGGCTCCTATGAACCAGCGGGTCCACCTCTAGCAGAAACAGTCGGCTCAACATGCACCTCCTCCTCGCTCTCATCCTCGACAGGGTCCTCCTCGACCTCGCCTGACTGTGTAGAGACCCCACCACTGGGTCTAGGATCTGCAGAAGCAGTCCTATCATAGTCAGTCGGACCAGGAGAAGGAGTCTCCTCAGTGACAACTCTATGGGAGGAAGGATGGGAACGAGTGGCAGCTCTAAAACGAAAACTATGAAAACGACGCATAGGTCGAGCCAGGGGTGGTCCTCTATATGTATAAAAAGGTGGAACATGCATAGTATAGACTATTGGGATCCTAAATCGACGAGGTCGCACTCGCACCAGAGGGTTAGGGTGGTAGAGAGTGATCTCAACCTCCCCCTCAAAAGTGGCACGGTGCTCCTCATACGTCCATATGCCACTAGGGATAGGGCGTATCTTGATGCAAGCTAGGTATCTGGCTATCACCTAAACAGGGCACAGGGAGTAAGTATACACATATACATAATTGATAAAGACTAAAATTACAATCACAAATATCTCATGGACAGATAATAATGCAGATACATATGAGCACACCAATTTTCAACATTATAACTCTTATAATGCAAGTGGCATGATGTATGATTTTCTATCCACAACTGAGGCCTCTAAAAGTCCATCTTGGACATCCATCCATTACACCCTTGTGTTCCCGGAACACCGACATTTGTTCCCAGAACATAATGCCGAACCATACTTGGATAATAAGCATCACTCTCGGAGTTTGCACCACGTTCCCAGAATGCATACGTTCCCAGAACGCATACGTTCCCAGAACGCATACGTTCCCAGAACGCATCAAAACCAGGTCCCGGACACTGGCCACATATCTATAATGTGTCATCAAGTAGGTTATAATTTGGTACTCCCAGAGTACCCTCCTCATATTCCCAGAATATGATAAACATTCCTACCAACCAGACTTCCAGTCTATATGGATGCACAAATATCGGGGTTGGTTTTATCTTTACATTAATTGATGTGATTCAGAGATATTCCAATTTCCCCTTTGAATGATTTATTCGAGGCATAATATTTGGCATAAAATTATCCTTTTAATTATCTCAAAACATGCCCTTTCACTTAGATTGGGTAAAACAAAATCAATGGTATTCCAAAACTTAACTTTTTATTTTTCAGATTCAGGTACTAACCGGTTACAGTTTCAGGCTAACCGGTTAGAATTACAGACCTGAACTGTTTACCATTGCATTTCAGAAAAACCCTTTTTCTTGAATTCTCTACCCAATCCATAAACAATTTAAACATTGTTTTATGCCTCAACAACCACTGTTTTATCATTCAAAAGGTCTAAATCACAATTCATTCTCCAATGAACATAATTTCCTCTTGAAATTATCTCTTTAACTTAAGGCATTAACTCTAATCTTTCAAATCTGAACTATGGCACTTTAACAACTCATGTTCAGATCATTTATAATGAAATTACAGTATAGATTTGAGCAGAATTCCCCAAGACTTCAGGACTGATTAATAAACTGATTTTTCTTTGAAATTCTGCAGTGTCTAACCGGTTACGAATATCGAGTAACCGGTTAGATTATGCAGTCAGTCCACTAAAACAAGAGTTTTGACAATTCATTTTCTTCTTTTCTCAAATCTAACCAAATCTCAATATTCACAGAGTTCATATACCTTAAAATAAACATGTTCATACCCAGAAACACATTTAGTTTGCATGCATCAAGTTTATGGTATCAAATTGCATGAAAATTCACATAAACACAATTTAATACAACAAAACTTATAATAAGCATTCAAATTCAGAATTCAGCTTCCATATACTTTGCATGCATCAACATAAAGTTGCTCAAAACAATATTGAGCAAGAATTTGGCCTCCAAGCCTTTGTGCCATATTGCACATAATGCCCTTTTTGAGTTTTGTTAACTCAAATCCTAAATCACTTGATTTTTAGTCTAAATCTAGTATAAGGTAGACTTCTCCCATACCTCTAAGTCGATTTTGATGAGAATTAACACTGCACTTGAAGATTAATCCACAGATTCCCAAAGATTCACAGTTCTGCTTTCAACCACGAATTCCACCAACAGGGTCCAAAAACCAGAGGTTTTGACATAGCAAATGGCCAAAGAAATTGGGGAAAACAATTAGGACTCAAAATAGGTAACATGCACTAGGAAATAGAAAAGATTGGAGGCTTAATGGTGGCTATACTTACCCAAAATCGGATCTGGAACTCAGCTTCCAGAACATAAAAAGTACAGAACTCAGTTTCCAACTCCTAGATTCCAAGCTTGATTTCTCCTTCCACACGAACCCTCAGCTCACAAACTTGGTGTTTTTACAAAGATCAAGATGTAAGCTTTGCAATGGTGTATCACTCGTCTCTCAACACTCAACAACAAAAGAGAATCACAAGGGGTGATTCTGAAACCCTAGAACAAAGCCTCCCCCCAAAATCAGAGCAACAACAACCCAATCCTTCAGCAATTCACCTATATATAGATCAACAAAGGTTACATGCACACTGACGCGTGGTTTTCCACTTGATTCAGGCTGTAATCGTGGCGAATTAGGGATTAATCAAGTGATTACTCATCAAAACCCACTAACCCAGTTTCTGGGTTCATCGTCTAACCGGTTACAGGGCATTACTAACCGGTTAGATTAGTACAAAATTTAAAAATTAATATTTTTAGATCTTTCCCTCCAAGAACCTTTTCAATATTACTTCTAAGTCCTCATTCAGGGACCAAAATGCAATATCCTTATATTTTGCATTTATTTGCCATATAAAAATATTTCAACCTATTTTTATATTTCAGGCTACTGAACACAAAATATAAACTTGGGAAAAATTTCTATAAATTAATAATAAAACTTTTATTATTAATTTCCTATTACTCTGGAGACGAAAATTAGGGGTGTTACACTACTCCCACACTTAAAAGGAATTTCGTCCCCGAAATTCTAGTTTACAAAAACAACTCCGAATACTCTTGACGCATCTTTTCCTCTAATTCCCACATCGCTTCTGATACGTCAGCATTTTCCCATATGACCTTTACTAAAGGTATCTCCTTTCCCCTGAGCTGCTTAACTTCACGACCTTCTATCTGAACTGGTCTGGTCTCAAAGGTCAGGTTTTCTTTCAAAGTTAGGTCATCAGGTTGGAGTTTTAGAATAACTGATGGATCATGCACGTACTTCTTTAATTGTGAAACGTGAAAGACGTTGTGCAAATTGGATAAAAAGGGTGGTAAAGCTAGTTGATAAGCAACATGACCAACTCTTTTAATAATTTGGTATGGACCTATACACTTAGGCGAAAGCTTTCGGGTTCTCAAAGCTCTACTGATTCCTTTCATCGGAACTATCCGAAGGAACACATGATCGCCCTCTGAAAACTCTAATGGTTTCCTCCTCTTATCCGCATAACTCTTCTGCCGACTCTGAGCCGCTTTCATCTTTGCCTGAACCATCTTAATCTTCTCAGATGTCTGCTGTATCATTTCCGGTCCAATCATCACATTCTCCCCCACTTGGAACCAACATAGCGGGGTTTGACATTTCCTTCCATACAATGCCTCGAACGGCGCCATTCCAATGCTCGCATGATAGCTATTGTTGTACGTGAATTCTGCAAGAGGTAACACTTGATCCCAACTTCCTTGTTCTTCAAGTGCACAAGCCCTCAACACATCTTCCAAAGACTGAATCGTTCTCTCTGTCTGGCCATCCGTCTGTGGATGATACGCAGAACTCAATTTCAATCTTGTTCCCATAGCATCATGCAAACTTTTCCAGAATTGCGACGAAAATCTGGGATCTCGGTCCGACATAATACTCGAAGGCACTCCGTGAAGACGAACTACCTCCTTGATATAGATCTGGGTAAGCTTGTTCAAAGGATAACGCATATTTATCGGAATAAAATGCGCCGAGTTGGTTAACCTATCTACAACTACCCAGATTGCATCATGATTTGCTGTTGTCCTTGGCAAACCAGACACAAAATCCATTGAGATGCTATCCCACTTCCACTGGGGAATACTCAAAGGTTGCAACTGTCCTCCTGGTTTCTGATATTCTACTTTAGCTTTTTGGCAAGTCAAGCACGCCGCCACGTATTCAGCAACATCCTTTTTCAATCCAGACCACCAAAACATCTTTTTCAAGTCCTGATACATTTTGGTTGATCCAGGATGCATACTCATCCGACTCTTATGGGCTTTGTCAAGAATCAGCCTTCTAACTTCCTGATCTCTTGGTATGCAAATCCTCGTCCTGAAACGAAGGATTCCATCCAGTCCAATCTTGAAATCAGGTTCCCTTCCTTCTGAGCTCAGTCTCATCTTTTCCATCAATTCTTCGTCCACTTGTTGCAGCTCCCGAATTCTTTCCAAGAATTCGTTGGTGATCTGCAACATCCCCAACTTGATACTTGATGGCTCCACTTGTGTTAACAAGCTCAGGTCTCTGAATTCCTCAATCAATGCTGCTTCCTTAACCATCATCTCACTTATGTGGATTGCTTTCCGACTCAAAGCATCTGCAACCACATTTGCTTTACCCGGATGGTAGTGGAGTTTAAAGTCATAATCTTTCAAAAACTCCATCCATCTTCTTTGCCTCATGTTCAACTCTTTCTGGTCAAACAGATATTTCAAACTCTTATGGTCACTATATACTTGGAATATAGTGCCATAGAGATGATGTCTCCATATCTTTAAGGCAAACACGATTGCAGCCAATTCCAAATCGTGTGTCGGGTAATTCACCTCATGGTTCTTCAATTGTCGCGATGCATAAGCCACTACTCTTCCTTCTTGCATTAACACACACCCCAGACCTTGCTTTGATGCATCACAGTACACTTCGAAACTCTTGTGAGGATCAGGTAAGATTAACACAGGAGACGATGTTAACCTTTCCTTTAACTCACGAAAACTAACTTCACACCGATCGTCCCACACGAACGGTTGATCTTTCCAAGTCAACTTAGTCAAAGGCAGTGCAATCTTAGAAAATCCTTCTATGAACCGACGATAGTATCCAGCCAGCCCTAAGAAACTTCTCACCTCCGTCACAGTCTTAGGCTGTTCCCAACTTAGCACTGAACTTACTTTTGCTGGATCCACCGCAATTCCTTATTTAGAGATTACATGCCCCAAAAACTTCACTTCGTTCAACCAAAACTCACACTTCGTAAGCTTGGCATATAATTGCTTCTCCTTCAAGACTTTCAACACATTCCTGAGATGCTCTTCATGCTCTTCCGGATTTTTAGAATAGACCAGAATATCATCAATGAATACCACCACAAATAAATCCAAATATGGTCTAAAGATCCGGTTCATATAATCCATGAAAATAGCAGGTTCATTAGTCAATCCGAATGGCATCACAACATACTCATAATGACCGTATCGAGATCGAAATGCAGTCTTGGGTATATCCTCCTCCTTTATCCTGATCTGATGATAACCCGATCTCAGATCAATCTTTGAGAATACTGCAGCTCCCCTAACCTGGTCCATAAGGTCATCAATCCTTGGCAAAGGATACTTGTTCTTAATAGTGACCTTATTCAACTGCCTGTAGTCCACACACATCCTCATACTCCCATCTTTCTTCTTTACAAACAGTAATGGAGCTCCCCAAGGCGAAACGCTTAGCCTGATCATCTGTTTTTGCAGCAACTCCTCTATCTGCTTCTTCATTTCTATCATTTCTGGTGGTGCCATCCTATAAGGAGAAATAGAGATGGGACCAGCTCCAGGGACTAAATCAATCCCAAACTCTATCTCTCGCTTCGAAGGTAATCCTGGTATCTCTTCAGGAAACACTTCCGGAAATTCCTTCACTACCGGAATCTCCTCTATCGGCATTGACTCTTCCTCCCCAGAAGCTGAGAATAAACACATATAACCCTCGGGTTCAAGGGTCCTATATTGAATTGTCTTTTCCTCACAATTGATGATCACTTGGTTCTTCATCAACCAATCCATACCCAAGATCACATCCAATTGTAACTTAGGAAGACAAACCAAATCTACCTTAGAAAGACGACCCAGAATTTCTACATTACATCCTAGGCAAACTTTAGTAGTGAAGATCGGTATTCCCGTAGGAGTATCTATACTAAGATAACAAGGTGAATTGGAAACAACAAGATTCAACCTATTTACACATTTAGGAGAAACAAAAGAATGTGTGGCTCCAGAATCAAACATGATTTTGCAAGGTTGGTTATTAAGCAGAAAGTTACCTTGCACGAGATTCGGGGTTTGGGTTGCTTCGTTACCACTCAGGGTAAACACTCTTCCTTGCACCACAGGCTTGCCAGCAGATCCCTTTGCATCACCCTTTAAAGTTGTAATTGAATTTAAAAGAAATATGTGTGAATCTTTGAAGTGGTTTGTGATTTAAATTGTTGTGTTGATTTAAGTTATGAAAAGGAATTAAAGATTGTTAATTTCCCTATTGTATGCTCACGGTTTCTAAATCAAAATAAAGAAAATGATTTCATGATTCTATGTTTCTAATTGTGCATTAAATAATTGAAAAATTATATATGCATGATTCGGCCAAAGCATGTGCATGTAGTTGAAAAATTGTCTTCATGAAATGACTTTTGTAAATGGCTATGTTCTAGGTGCTTGTTGAAAGTGATATGTGTTTCTCTTTTATCTTTTTTATTTTTAAATAAATAATTTGATTTGATTATGTGAAAAGATTTTTGGTAATGTTGATTCAATGATTTTTAGTTTTAAAATTAATTTATGATTAGAAAATAATGACCATGTAGGATTCGGTTTTTGTTAAGTTAATTAGGAGATTAAGTTAAATTATTTTCTTAAGAATAATTGAATTAATTTATTAAGATTATAATTTAATCAATGATTTTAAATAATTAAAAATGTGACTTCTTGTGTATATGTTTGTGAATGACTGGAGTGCTTTGAAATGTGTATGTGATTGTTCTTTATGCTAGTTGAATGTATTGAATTGAAATTGTTTTGATTACTGTTTGTGAGATGTATTGTGAAAGATGTTTTATTTAAAAAGTATGATTTGAATAACTTAAATTGATTTGAAAAAAGTTTTCTTGAAAACCTTTTTAATTATAAAGTTGATATGAATTTAAAACCTTTTTGGATATGGGCAATGTATTTTCAAGAAAGAAATTAAAAAGTGTTTTCAAAACGAAAATTAAGAATTTATCGAAAACGTTCCTAACGCACGGGAAAAAGGTTCTAGATTGGGTGTCGGACGCGAAAGAAACGTGGCAAGGATAACGACTGGAAATCTTGGAAAGCTTTAGGAATTTTCGTCATCCAGGTGAGTGAGAGTGTTGTGGTCCCGCAACGTGGTTGCTCACAATCCGAATAGATGGATTGTGAGAGTACTGCGAATTAGGCGATATAGATATTGGTGTTAGATGTTTACCTGTTCTGTTTGCATACTAAATGTTTATCTGTTATGCATTACTAAATGTTTATCTGTTATGCATACTTTATTTTGTTTAGAAATTGTTTGATTATGTCTGGATAGTGAAACAATAATAACGAAACCGTGAAAGTGATGAGATAAGAATGAAAAGAGAAAAGAGATGCGAACACGAGATATGAGAAATAATTAAGTAAGAGATAAATGATGAGATAAGATTAAAGAGAAAATTTATAAGAACGATTGCGAAAGAGATAAAGCGCGATGCGAATGAAACGGTGAAAGAGATAAGTAATGAATAAAGAGAATAAAAAGATGATGTTTGAGATGATAACAAGACATACCCGACAAGGCGGGTGGAAGCGTGGTGATGACGATGCTGTTGATGGTGTTGCTGAGGAAGAACTAAGGAGAATGATGCTGATGATGCTGCGGAGCAACGAACGAAGAGAACAGTGCTGATGATGATGCGGCTGGATCCTGATGATGAGAAAGATATTATAGATGCTGCTGAGCGTGAGCTAATGAGAATAATGCTGAGATGCATGAGATGAAAGAGAATTGAGGCATGATGCCATTGAGATTTTAGGGGGAACGGATTGCGTTTAGTGGTCGGGCTTCGTTGAAGGGATGCACCAAGGACGAGCAGACTGTTAGGATTAAGCCGCTAATTAAAACGTAAAACTTTAAAAGACATTAAAAGACATTTACAAACGCGGTGAGGTATGAGTGTCGTATCGAAGTAGTGGAGAGGAAGATACTATGGGTATCTGCGGATACTCAGGTGGGGATTGCATGAGGGGAGGACGATGACGGTGAAACGTCAAGAAGTCTAGAGTACTTTCTAGGCAGAACGAACTCCACATGTGGCGTACTAACGTGGTAGGGACTGGGTCCAATGCCGTGGCAAGTTCTGCACCGGAACTAGAATTGTACTGTCGCCCCCTTGAATGCAAGTCTAGAACAGTGAGAGGGATTGGAACGGGGCATTTGTGATTGCCGCTGAGAGCGTGCCTGACTATATGATATGAATGAATGATATGATTGAATTGATTTGAGACTGTAGTCCTCCTGGTCTGGGATCATTTGATTGTGAGACAGCTGTCGTGCCCGCGTGGTAAAGGTCCTGTACTCCTGTTTGCTTCCGACTAGGTTGGGTGGATGACCGAGGAGATGTAGACGTGTGTGACTTCCTCAATGATGATGTTCCCCCCATCATTGAGTGAACCAGAACGCTAAAACTTAAAAAAAAAGATGTTTCAAAAGAAAAGTATATCAAAACATTAAGCATCGAATAAGACTTATAAGACGAATATATATATATATAATGAACGATTTTTGGAAAGCGTGCTAAGTTTGGAAAATCATAATTGAAGAAAGAACGGAAAAGTTTTGTGAACGTAATGACTGATTGAGTTATGAGTATTGACATTGATGTGTTTAGAATATTATGATACGTTTTGATATATGTGATTGTTATATGCTAGGTGTATAACATGTTCTATATGTGGATGATGACATGATTTGATAAATGTCTATGTTATGCTATTTTATTTATATTGTTCTGTTATGTTATATATTTATCTTTATATCGAACCTATCCTGAGACCGCATGGTCAACCCGTTAGTGTTCGGAACACTGACTATCTCCTACCATGTTGTCGTATCGGCAATTGCTGATATTGCAACTGGTAGATGGTGTAGCGTGTAGCGATTCATCTGTACCCTACAAGGAGGAGCATAGATGTTTGTCCCTAAGGATGGTATCTGTAACACCCCGATCTGGCAACTTGAAAGCTTTCATCATTTTGAACGAAAATTAGGGCCATTTTTTTTTATAATAATAAAGGGGCGAGTGGTGCACAAGATGAGAACACTTCTATTTTTCAAAACATAATTGTATAGCAAACTCATGTTCTCATGTTGAACCAACTCTTTCAAGTCCCAAACCGGAATGTCACGTGACACTACGCTTCGAAACTCAATTTCCAAAAACATTAGATACTTAAAATAGCCCCTATGATTTCCTGTCAAAGTACCAATACAAAGATTAATTTGTTGGGGTTACATCAGGACCATTAGGTTGCTAAGAACTCATAGTCGGGATACATACTCAAAGGGAAATTACCTAAACATCTAATCATGATCTCACTAGTCTAGCTTAGCAAGCTTGCGGTACCACTCGTCATCGTCCGCCAGAAGATCTTCTGGAGTAATGATCCAACTCCCATCACTGTAGTACTCCTCTGGATCATCTCTATCGGACCAGAGGTCGGGATCTTCCTCCTCGTCCTCATCAGTAATCTCCTCCTCAGAATCATCATGTCCATCCTCTTCTTCTTCTTCCTCGGCTACCTCCTCCACTTCCTCTAGATCCACTCGTCGACGCGGAATCTCATCAAAAATCATCCGGTAGACTGACGTAGTGCTATTATTACCTCTTCGGGGAGTCGCTCCAATCTCCCGCAGCTGCTGATATCTCACCATGTTGGTCATCTAACTCCATACAAATTTTGTACAAGAAAGGATAGATAGAGTAGAGAGAGTGAGCAAATCAAAACGGCAATGTCGACTATGTGGGATTACACTAGGTAGATATTAAGACAAAATACATGTAAAGGCAAACATAAATCCAACAATAGCATAAGGTAACTCAAGACAACACATATAACCATCATGTTGTACACATACATAATCACCCAATTATTCATTCTAGCATTTGCAAGCTCAAGACAATCACATCCCCCACCATGATACTTTTCTCCCATTCTCTCTCATTCCTCAAACTCATCAAATGTTTCATGGATATTCGTATCCACTTCCACTCTTGGTATTTTTCATTATCATTATTATTATGATCATCATCACACATATCTTTGAAATATCTTGGTTATTAAGTCTTATCAATTCGATACGCATCAATGATGAGGGGGAAACATCATTGTGCTCACACACGTCTACATCTCCTCGGTCAACCTCCCAACCTAGTCGGAAGCAAAGAGGAGTACAGGACCTTTACCACGCGGGCACGATAGCTGTCACAATACATAATGGTCCCAGACCAGGAGGATCTCGTCCTCAAAACATATCAATATCATTAAGGCTCACTGTCCACGCAGTGGCAAACACAATGCCTCGTTCCAGTCCCTCTCACTGTTCTCAATTTGCAATCTAGGGGGCGACAGTACTTATTCTAGTTTCGAAAGCAGAACGTGCCACGGCATTAGACCCAGTCCCCACCACGTTAGTGCGCCACTTGTGGAATTGTTCCGCCTAGAAAAGTACTCTAGACTTCTTGACGTATCACCGTCATCGTCCTCCCCTAATGCAATCTCGTCCTAAGTATCCGCAGATACTTATCGTTCCTTCCTCTCCACTACTTCGATTCGACACTCATGCCTCACTACTTTTATAAATGTCTTTTAATGGTCTTTTAAAGAGTTTTAATTACGGCTTAGTCCTAATGATCGGCCCATCCTTGGTGCATCCCTTCAATGAGACCCGATCACTAATCGTTCGCATCTAATCCCCCTAAAACTCATATACTATCCCGTGAATCATCGCAACATCATTGTATCGTCTTTCTCTTTCTCAAATCACAGCAATATTGGTTCTCATCAACATGAGCAACACAATTTCAGATCACTTGTAACTCAGCACATCATCGTTGTCCTCTCCGTCAGCTGTGGGTCAATAGCATCCCCTACAGCCCTT
Organism: Crotalaria pallida; assembly: GCA_037953625.1. Taxonomy (NCBI): domain Eukaryota; kingdom Viridiplantae; phylum Streptophyta; class Magnoliopsida; order Fabales; family Fabaceae; genus Crotalaria; species Crotalaria pallida. Next base: position 46,440,570 of record CM075649.1, on the reverse strand, counting down.
TCCTCAAAGAATACAGCAACGTCGTTAGCATATTTTCTGATCTGCTCGACCTTGCAGCATTGTTAGCTCCATTCCTCATCACCACGCTTCCGCTCGCTTACATTCTTCATAGTCATCTTAGCACCTTCTCCACGACTAATCACGTCTTTCACATCTATCGTTTTCGTCTCTTATTTCTTTGATTAATATCTTATAATCTTAGTCTTTATTGCTTACTCACACGGTTCCCAACCATATCATCTTAAATAACAATTAAACAATTCTCAGAATAATTAAATGGCACAATATGAACAATCATAAAACATATCATCATTTTCATAAACCAATCTCAGTCGTTCAGGTGGATAGCTAAACCAATCAAACAAGCGCTATCACATACACCACTACGCTAAATGAGATTGGAGTCCAATCTTTGAGATGATTGGACGCCTTAATATGTACCTAATTACCACGGCGTCTTAAGGGAATGCCCCTCTCTCACCTCGATGACGAACGTCCTAATGCTCTCCACGCTCTCTTGATCATCTCTCCTCGCCTCATGCCCTTGCATCCTTCGCTCAACTAAGACATTTTCTCGTGCATTAGAAACGATTTCGTTATATTCTTTTGATTTGTTTTGAAAATGATTTCTCTTTTGAAAACTTGTTATCATGCTTTCAAATTCAGTTAAAAACGGTTCTTGGAAAAAAAACGTTTGGAAATAACTTAAAAATAATTTCCTTTCAAAACATTAATGTTATGAAAATATGATCCCTAAAATATTTTTCAGAAAGTAAGAAGTAAAAGATAAAACTCTAGGGTCACACGAATTAGTTCATCAAATTCAAAAACAGTCATGATTCACTCACGGCAATACACTCTTAGGCTAAGGGAGTTTAGTTACTTGAATTAACACAAACACATATAAGTTTGATCATGCACGGGAAGGTAATTTCAAACTTGATTTCTTAATTATAACAAGAACCGAATTGCATGTAATCAACATTTCTTAATTATCAACCAATTCTAAACCTTGAGATCATACTAGCATTATCATGAGAACCAATTCAATTAACCTCACTTACTCCTAATTCCCTACACCGAAAAGAGCAAGAGAAATTAACACATCATGGCATTGAACATAATCAGGGAATAAAGTCACTTCCATAAGTCATTTAAGAAGGAAAATCATTCTAAGCATCCAAACATGCACCAACCGAATCACTCAAACAAAATATTATAAAATATATCAAATCACCAAGATCACAAAACAATGAAATCATCCCATTTATTTTAAGACTAAACCGTAAGTATTATGAAATGAGGTAACAAGTTCCATTTCATTTTTCATGACTCAATTCAAGAAAACAAGTAAGACCACAAAACATCTTATGCATGTAGCTTTATGCTCCTAGATAAGACCAATCCTAGTCTATAGGTAATCTAAATGATGGTTAGGCACACTCCTCTATTCTCCTATCTCAAAACCGAATATTAACATGCATAGGTCAAGAATCTTAGTTCATTTTCCAATGCACTAAAGACAATTAGAACAACTCACGTTGATCACTCATCATCATTTAGTCACACCAATATGCATGAACCACCATAGGATTTTTCTTAAATTTTTATTAAAACTTAAACTTATGAACTTTTCTCAAATAAAAATATGGTTTATGACATGATCTCAAAAAAAAATAGCATACATGAACTCAAGACCACTAAATCTATCCCTAATGCATACATGCACCTAAAAATCATGCACCAAAACATCTTTAGCACTCATGGCTGAATGGCCTTCACATCACACAACATAGATGAAGTAAGTCTTTAAATCAAATCATGTATATAAAAGATAATCACTTTAAAGACCATTATCCTTATTATTTCCTCTAGGCCGTAACACACACATAGAAGGGAAACTTAGTTTCTTTTCTTGAAAAGTGACATGCAAGCCTCAAAGTTCTAAATTTAGTCAACACACATGGATTAAAACGTGCACATATATAAGATCAACCAAAAATCATCACAATTCAACATGCATGACTAAAAATTTCTATTCCCTTCTCAAGAAATCTTAGATCATGAAATTGCTAATCAAACATTCACATGAATACATATAGGTCACGGATTAGGTACAAAACATATCATGCAAGACTTGAAATCCTCGATTTAGCACAAACCATACTTGGATCATGAATTATTTATCCAATCCTTTCATAAAAACCTTATTGATCACGGATTAGAAGAAGAAATCCAACATGCATGGGGTTTTAAATTTTTGTTTTCACAAAAATCCCCAATATTAGCTTAGATCCTTTGAAGTTTGTTTAGAAAATTATCATGGTCTATTTAATGAGAGCATAACCGAAGCACATAGAGTCCATATATTACAACCAAAATTAAAATTCCATAGTTGCACTCAACTCTCAAGCTATAAAAATGAACATGCAATGGAAAGAAAAGAAAGAAAAATTACAAGACCAAAAGAAAATCCTAACTCTCATGATTCTACCCTTTAATCTTCGAAGTAACCTACCAAAAGAGTTGATCTCCTACTTCCAGATCCTTGATCTTCAAAGGAAGTTCTAGTCTTGGCTTAAGTCTCCTTCTTCCTCCCTCTTGTTTCCCACGGCCACTCTCTATTTCTCTCTCTCTATATTTCTTCTAAGGGTGTGTTGGTCCTTTAGAGAGTGTTTGAGTTGGAAGTGAAGGAAATGAAAAGAAAAGTGGAGAAAAGAACTAAGGCAATGGGGATTTAAGGGCACCGAATTGGTCTCTTTTGCCCTTTGGTTGAGGTTCGGCCAAGGCATCACTTAGGAGGGCAAAATTGGGTTTCTCAAAATTTGCATGGCAAGGGTTGAGTCAAGGGGACAAAATGCATAGTCTAGGGCTTAGGTCTCATCATCATAGTCATGTCAAGGCCACTATTTTCTTCTTGCATGGTACACTTGGTAGCTTCTAAGCTTGCCAAGGGTTCTCCTTACCCCATAATTCAAACACCTACCCCAAACACACACACACATCACCACCGTAGCAACACACATGCACACCCTCATGAATTCATTTTTATTTTCCGTGCTTTTACTTCTAAAATGCATTAAAATCATGAATTCAAGGATTATACACTCACACACATAGGACCGTAGCATTATTCACACACACACCTACACATGTATTTATTTTCCAAGCAACATTCACATATTGAATCAAACATATATCATGTTGAGCATGTAGCATAAATTGATTTCATGTTAGGGTAATTTATTTAATTTTCCTACAAGAACATATTATTTTCGTTATAAATAAAACTTAGGCTATTTCAAAGTAAAACAATTATCTATACACACACAAAATTAAAATATATATATATAAATGACCTTTAAAAATCAAACTTTTTATACAATAAGGAGTTTCCCAAAAGACAATTGAAATCTCTTATTTTCAAAAATCACATTTTCTTAAAATTCGTCCTCCCAAGATTTTCAAAACAAATTTGTAAATAAATTCAGAAAATGCAAGGGTCACATTTTCAAAGTTCATGAATCCAAGTGCAAATTTATTTCATAAAGAAATCATCTCTTCAGGAAATCCTTTTTGGAAAATAAAATTTCAACGTTTATTTTTAGCGAATTCGTTTATGCACGCACGAGAAAATGCGGGGTGTTACAGTATCTGGAGGAGATCACTGAGGCAGCGGACGAGGGCGACTCTAACTGCAATTGGAGAGCTTGGGCTGCCAAGATCCGGGATTAGACGACGAGTATTAGTGTGTCTGACTAGATGATAGGTAATCCCCTCAGAGCATTGTACTCCATTGTAAGTTCTTAGTTGCCTAGCTCTATCATACTGTACCCCGGCTAAAGTTTTATTAAGCATGGATGTTTTGGAACAAGTAAACGGGCGATGTTTTAAATGCTGTTTTGAAAACAAGTTTCAAAGTGCGGTGTCTTGTGACATCTCGATTTGGAACTTGAAAGGTGTTACGCAACATGAGTTTTAAATGTAATCATGTTTTGAAAACCTAAGTGTTCTCATGATTACGTATTACATGTTTTAAAAAAAATGGCCCTAATTTTCACTACTTTGAGTTTAAGTAATGGAAGTTTTCAAGTTGCCGAATCGGGGTGTTACAGTTGTGGTATCAGAGCAATGGTTAATCTAAGTAACCTTATACATGGACTTACATACTCTGCTGTGTGTCTCTGTGTGTGCATTAGTCTTAAGATAGCAATAGATGAGAGTAGGAACGCTAAGAGTACGCGGATGTTTTCCGGGAGTGAGCCAGTTTCGTCTACAGCGGGAACGAGGAGCAGGGATCAGTGTCATCATGGGATGTCGACATGCGATTCGAATCTTCTTTTGAACCCATCTTTAATGTAAACCCCTTTTGTTTGTGTTGACCCTCAAGCTTTTGATGTATGACCTCGTCTTGTGACTAGAACCCTTCTTTTCTTGTTGAAGCTTTTCTTGTGAAAACCCTATGTGTGCCAAATTGCTTTGGCATGATGTTTGAAAAGCCTTTTTGACAATCTTAGACCATGTTCTTGACAAAGCCTCGAATGTTGATGAACCCAAAGTTTTTCCTTTTGATCTTTGACCAGACATTCGTTCTTTCCTAAACTTTTGATCCTGATATTCTATCCCGGTCGAGTAGATAGATCTAGATTAGAGAGTTAGCCGGAAAGTGTTGAGGATTAAGGAGAATGAGGATTAATAAGTATGGATTAAAGGATGTATGAGTTCGGAAAAAAGTAGGAGTATCTTTTGAGTCTTAAGTGAGTGGTGGGTTATGTAAGGTGATTAGGATTAAGAGTTTTGATATCGGATTGGTCAAAATAATGGTGTAGATGGTGATAAGATGAGGAAGAAATCAAGGTGAGAATTGGAATTTAGAGTCCTAGGTGTCTTGACTTGAGTTAGAAAATGGTTAGATAGAGGTGAATAAGTGATGACATGGTAAAGTCGAAATGATGAGATGGTGGAATTTGTGGTTAGAATCTTAAGTGTTGACCCAAGGTTAGGTAAACAGCTAGGATTTGATGTGGTAAAGGATAATAGGTCTTGGAGTTGAGGAATTTTGATGGTTTAGAGTATGAGGAAAATCGTGGAAAGTGGAGAAAGGTTTAGAATTGTCTAAGTTATATGATCTAGTGTTAGAAATAAGGAGTGAGACGGTGTATGTTTCTTGAGGATTAGTGGTTGATAGGGTAAGAGTAAGATTTAATGGTGATCGTAGAAGTCTGAAGAGGACAATTATTTGGTGAGAAGTGAGGCAATAAGGGGATAGATCGAAGTTAAGTAATGGGAAATTTTGTAGGTATGATTAAAAAGTGGTGAAGGATATGAGTATTTAGAGATTAAGTCTGTGATGATGGATGAGGTATGAGTTATTTAAGTTGGGAAGTAAAAGGGAATATAAGATCTTTGAGGAGTAGATCGTTTAGGCTTGAACTGATAATGAGAATGTAACCCGAGTGTGGTAGTGTCTTGACCCTAAATGTCCATAACCTTGTTATCCTTGGACAATGTTTGATGCCATAAAACCCTTCATTCCTTTGTAGCCAGTGAAACCATGTTGTTTTTATCTTACCCCGTTGTTATTGAAAGTACCCCGAGAGATTACTTTTTCAAGTAATCCGTCCGATTCATTTGAAAAAGCGACGAATAGATGATGCATGTTCGAAGATGCGACAATAGCTGCGGTTAAAAGAAAAGAAATTTCTTCAAGGAGCTATGCGTCCACGGATTAGACAGACTCTACACGGCATTTCTCGAGGACGAGAAATCTTCAAGTTGGGGAGAATGTAACACCCCACATTTTTCCCGTACGTGCGTAAACGATTTTCGTCAAAAGAAACCCTGAGATTATATTTTCAGAAAAATATTTTATGAGAAAAAGAAATAAAATGTTGTTTTTCAAGGATATTTATAAACCAAATGTTTTTATAAATGTGAAGTGAATGGTTTTGTTGATTTGATTTATAAGAAATTGGTGGTGATTTTATTAAAAAGTGATTTTTGTTAGGAATGTAATTTTTGGATCTGTTAACTTTAAAAATTTGTAACTTTTAAACCGTAACTCGGATTTTTATGAATTTTATGTCAAAACGATCGTCTTGAAACATAGATTTTAAAAATGTAAATTTCAGATTTTTCTGGGTGGTTTTACTAAAATTTATTTTCAGAACTAAGAAATACGAATTTTGGAAATGGTATTTTTAAGAAAATGAATTTATTGATTTGGCTTGAAATTTTTGTGTGATGAGTGCTTGATTTAATGTGTGTGTGTACTGTGTGATATATGAAATGATTGTATGAATGTGATTTTTGAATTAATTGCTTGGTTATGTGAATTGATGAATTTGAATAAATAAGATTAAGAAAATAAAAATGTAAATTAAATATGTGTGTGTGATACGGTTTGCATGAATATGTATGTGTGTGTATATGTATGTTATACGTGTATGAGTGTGTATTTATGTTAGGAGTATGATTTCAAGAAACTTATAGGATAAGAAACTAAGTAACCAAACTAAACTAGTAACCAAACCAATTAGCAAAACCCTAACTATTTCCTAACTAGTCTTTAGCCCTAAAATGACCCCTAAGCTCTAGCCCATCCCACCTTGTCTCCTTGCATTTGATAAAATGCACCCATGCAAAATTTTGAAAACCCAAAACCGCCCCTCCCATTGTGTTATAACCAAACCAACACCTAAGGGCAAAAGAGGGAATGATTCGTGGCCTATATATTTGTGTGTGTGGCCTTAGTTCATTTTCACTTCACCCATTTCATTTCTTCACACCAACACTAAACACTACTCTAAGAGACTCACCAAACTCTTAGAGAAAGAAAAGAAAAATAGAGAAAGAGAGAGAGGGAGTATGGCCGTGAGGTATGGAGAAGAAGGAGGAAGGAGACCCAAGCTTAACCAAGCCTTTCCTTTGTAGATCAAGAGTGTTAGAGCTAGAAAACCAACCTTTATCATGGTAGGATTTGAAGACCAAGAAGAAGATTTTTGTAATAGCTTAGTTTTTTATTTAGTTTATAAATCCTTATTTCTTTTCTTCTTGCATGTTAAATTTTATGACTTAAAGGTGATTATGTGTTGATCTTCTTTGATCTTGGACTTTAAGGACTTAAACTTAAATTGTAATATGTTGGATTTGTGCTTTGTGTTTCGGTTGGGATTTCTTTTGATGGATCTAATATTTTTCTAAACTAAAACTTTAAAGATCTAAAGAAACTAAGATTTTTGTGAAGACTAAAATAAATCTCTTTGCATGTCTATTTTTATTTCTTCAAACCGTGACTTATGTATGTTTATGTGATGATTTGATGAATAAATCTATAATCTAAACTTAGTTAATAATAAAGTGAAATTATTTGGCTTTGCATGTTAGATCTTTTGTTGAAACCATGATCTATGTGTATTTCTATGGTTATTTGTTGAATAAAAATATAATCTAAACTTAATTTGTAAAAAGGTTTAAGTTCTAGTCTTGCATGTTGGTTTAATGATGTTCTTATTTGATTTAAGTGTGTGCATGTTATTTTTCAAGAAAAAGATTGTGTTTTCTTTTTATGTGTGTTTCGGTTTTAAAAAAAAATAAAATTTAAGTAACAAGTTCTAAATTGATTTTTGGGTATGAATATGTTTTGATCTAGTGTTTAATCTTGTGCATGTTTGATTTTAATGAAAAGATCATGTTTTCCTTTTGTATGTGTGTGTCACGGTTTTAAAGAAATTAAAGGAGCAAGTTTTAAAATGATTTTTGAGTGAAAACATGATTAGATCTAATGATTTTAAGAACATGCATGTTGCTTTCATAAAGTTAACATGAGATCTTTAATTGTGGTTTAGGATTAAATGATGAACTTGAGTTTATTTTGTGTATGTTAAAAATGTTTGAAAAAGATTTTGTTTTAAATACATTGATGCATGTTGATGTGGTATGTTATTTTGAAAAAGTTGCCTTGAAATCCTATATGTTTTGATGTGACTATATGACTTTTGTATGTGTTGAAAAATGAATGAAAAACCTTGCTTTTGTGCATGTGGACATTCGGCCACTCTAGGGAAAAGTAGAGAACTAGGTTTGTTCCTCATATAGGTTACATGCATGATGAGATTAATTGAATCTAAGAGTTTTAAAGTAGTAATTGAATTTAAAAGAAATATGTGTGAATCTTTGAAGTGGTTTGTGATTTAAATTGTTGTGTTGATTTAAGTTATGAAAAGGAATTAAAAATTGTTAATTTCCCTATTGTATGCTCACGGTTTCTAAATCAAAATAAAGAAAATGATTTCATGATTCTATGTTTCTAATTGTGCATTAAATAATTGCAAAATTATATATGCATGATTCGGCCAAAGCATGTGCATGTAGTTGAAAAATTGTCTTCATGAAATGACTTTTGTAAATGGCTATGTTCTAGGTGCTTGTTGAAAGTGATATGTGTTTCTCTTTTATCTTTTTGATTTTTAAATAAATAAGTTGATTTGATTATGTGAAAAGATTTTTGGTAATGTTGATTCAATGATTTTTAGTTTTAAAATTAATTTATGATTAGAAAATAATGACCATGTAGGATTCGGTTTTTGTTAAGTTAATTAGGAGATTAAGTTAAATTATTTTCTTAAGAATAATTGAATTAATTTATTAAGATTATAATTTAATCAATGATTTTAAATAATTAAAAATGTGACTTCCTGTGTATATGTTTGTGAATGACTGGAGTGCTTTGAAATGTGTATGTGATTGTTCTTTATGCTAGTTGAATGTATTGAATTGAAATTGTTTTGAATACTGTTTGTGAGATGTATTGTGAAAGATGTTTTATTTAAAAAGTGTGATTTGAATAACTTAAATTGATTTGAAAATTTTAAAGAACCTTCTTTGATCAGTGTTTTGAAGTTTGAGATTTCAATGAATTAATTTGATTTGGTTTTAAAATTTTATTTTCTAGTGTTTTATGTAACACCCCGTATTTTTCCCGTACGTGCGTAAACGAATTCGTTAAAAATAAACCTTGAATTCTATTTTCAAAAGGATTTTTCTAAAAGGATTATTTATGGTTTTATTCGAAAATAATTTCTTTATGAAAAGAATTTGTACTTTTACGGATAAACCTTGAAAATGTAATTTTAAGAACTTTCTGGATTCAATTACAAATCGTATTTCTGAAAATCTTGGGAATTGAATTTTGTGAAACCATGATTTCTTTTCTAAAAAGCAGAATGACCTTAAATAAATTATCTTTTGGAAATTTTCTAATTGTACAAGGAGTTTGATTTTTAAGAATTGCTAATTATGTGTCTTGCGTGGATGAATTGTTTCATTTTGAAATAGATCAAGTTTCCCTAGGATGATGATGTGTTTTTGTAAAGGATTAGATCAATTTCCATGACTTAGAATTAATTTGTGATGTGTGCTTATTGTGATATGTGTTTGCTTGATATGTAAATATTGCTTGAAAACAAATATGTGTGTGTATGTGTGTGTATTAATGTGTTACGGTGAAGGCATATAGGAGTATGCATGCCTCTTAAAAATATTGCATGATCATAGGAAGCCATGACCATAGCATCTTGATTAAATAGGATTAGGAAATGAAAATAAAATTTGCATGAAGTGTGAACACATGAATGTGCTACGGTGTGGACATGTGTGTGATATGGTGTGAGCTTGTGAGGGAGCCACGGTGATGGGTGAGTGAGTATGCAAGGAGGAGTTTGACTCTTGGGTATAAAAATGAAGCCTAGCCTAGCCTAAGCAACCTTTGTCCCCTTTGATCAAAACATTGCCATGCAAAAATATTAGAAACCCAATTTTACCCTCCCACTTGATGCTTTGGCCGAACCTCAATCTAAGGGTAGAAGGGGCACATTCGGTGGCCTTAAAACTATCTCACCTTAGTTCATTTCTCACATTTCATTCCCATTCCATTCACTCACCAATCCAAACACCTTCTAAGGGAACATCAAACCCTTAGAAAAGAAAAGAAAGAAAGAGGAGGAAGAGGTGCGGCCGTAGGAAACGAGGAAGAAGAAGGAGGAGAGTAGATCGAGACCTTGAGTTTCTTTGAGGATCAAGCACCTTAGGAGTTAGAGAACCAACTTCCGTGGTAGGTTACATGAAAATCAAGAAGAAAACCATAGTAGTTAGATTTTCTTTTAAATTTGTAACTTTTCTTTTCTTTCCTTTTTCCATTGCTTGCTTGTTTTCATAAGTGCAAATGTGTTTTAGTCTTAACTATGGGTTTTCCTAGATTGATTGTAATATGTGAACTCATGGACTCTATGCCTCGGTTGTAACTCTTTCTAGTTGATCTTGATTCTTTTCTAAAACAAACTCTTAAAAGATTACTTGAAATTTTCATAAAAATGAGAATTGAAACTCCATGCATGTTAGGTTCCTTCTTTAAAACCGGGACCTATAAGATTTTTAGGAGTAGTTTTGGTAAATAAATTATGATCTAAGTTTGATTTGTGATAAAGTGAAGATTTTAAGTCTTGCATGATGATTTTCCTTTCCTAAACCGTGATCCATGTACTTTTATATGGCTACTTGATAAACCTCTACATGATCCAAATTCGGTTGTGATGTAGTAAGGAATCTATGCCTTGCATGATTAAGTCCTAGTGTTCAATCCATGATCTAAGTGCAATTTGTGTGAAAGTAAGAATTTCAAGTCTTGCATGTTGATTCCTTTTGTTCCATCCGTGAGCTATGTGTACCTATATAAATGCTTGATTAACAATTTCATGATCCAAAATTATTTGAGAAGAAAATTAAGGATTTTTTTAGTTTTGCATGTTAACCTTATAATGATTTGGTTGATCTTGGCATGAACATGTTTTCATCCATGAGTAGTCTTTTACAAGTTAGAACATTGAACCTTGCATGTCAAATTTGCAAGAGAAGAAACTAAGTTTCCCTATGTGTATGCTACGGTCTAGAGTAAATAATTAGGATAGGAGTCTTTAAAATGACTTTTCTTTTATGAACCTGATTTGATTTAAAGATTTGTTTTGATTCATGTTGAATTGGCATGTAGACCCTTTGGCCATGAGTGCTAAAAGTGTTGTGATGCTTGAGTAAGGGGTGCATGTGTGCATCAGAGGTAGACTTGGTGGTTTTGAGTTCATGCATGCTATTCTTTTTGAAGATTAAGTTATAAATCATGTTTTCATTTTAAGGAAATGGTGCGTTGAATTCTAATAAAAAGGTTTAAAGAAAAACCCATAATGGTTCATGCATGATGATGTGATTAGATGTTGTGTGACCTACATGATTTTCTTTGACTAATTGCCTCTAGGATGCCAAAAAGTGAACTAAAATTCTTAACTCATGTGTGATGTTATTCGGCCTTGAGGCAGTAGAATAGGGAAATGTGTTTTATGAGCATTTGAATGGCATATAGACTAAGATTAGCTTAATTTAGAGCATAAAGATGCATGTGTAGACTAACCGATTTAAAGGAAAATAAAATAAAATCTTTGAAGTAACTTGTAGCTTTAACTGTTGTTTTGATTTGAGATTAATGAAATTGGAGTTGCTAATTTCCTTATGATGTTCACGGTTTCAGTCTTAAAAGAAGTGAAATAACTTCACTGTTTGATGCCTTGATTATGTGTTGTGTTTTTACAAGATTTTACTTGAATAATTCGGTTGATGCATGTTTAGGTGCTTAAAATGATTTTCCTTTTTGAATGATTCATGAAAGTGATTATAATCTATGTTTGTGCTCTTATATGTTTGGTACAATGATGTGTTAACTTCTTTTTATTCTTCTCGGATTAGGAACTAGAAAAAATAAAATTGACTAAATTGATTTCCATTCTATGATTTTAAGATTTAGAAATGATTAGTAATTAGAAAATGTTAATTCGATTTTTGCCTTGATTTAAATAAGAAATTTAGTTGAACCATTTTCCTGTACATGCTGGAACGTGTGTGTTGATGTTGTGATTTAAATGGTTGTTTTCTTGAAGCCTAAGAGTGTTTTACAATAAGTGAATGATGAATGTTTTAAACTAAGAACTTAATGATAAAAGAAAATTTATTTCTAATTTGTTTTCAAAAGTTTTCAAAAGAAGGAAATTGTTTTCAAAATAAATTCAATGAACGCATCGAAAACGTTTCTAACGCATGGGAAAAATGTCTTAGTTCGAGCGACGGACACAACGGGAAAGGAGCAAGGATAATAATCGAGAACTCTGGAGAGCTTTCGAATGATCGTCATTGAGGTGAGAGAGGGGCTTATCCTTAAGACGCCGTGGTGATTAGGTAACATATTAGGACGTCCAATCATCTCAAAGATTGGACATCCAATCTCATTAAGCATAGTGGTGTATGTGATAGCGCTTGTTTGATTGATTTAGCTATCCACCCGAACGACTGAGATTGGTTTATCAGAAATGATGTTATGTTTCCTGATTATTTATGCTGACTTGTTTGGTTATATTATGACTTGTTTAATTGTTAAGCAAATGTGATATTGTTGAGAATTATTTGATTATGCGTTGATAAATAAGCTATGTAAGTACCGAACTAAGAATGCAAAGAAAAGAATAATGAATCCGAATGATGAGAATGATTTATAAGAGAAATAAAGAAGATGACTGAAATTGGAAAGAATGAGAGGAGTTGTGGATGCTGCTGAACCCGAACTAGCGAGGAAGGACATCAGTGATGCGGTTAAGTCACTATTGGCAGTGAGGACAAGGATGACGTGCTGAGCAACAATTGATTCGAAAAGTGACGAGGATGTTGATGAGATAATGGCTGATGAGAGCAATGTTGTTGCTGACATGAGAGAAAAGATGATATGGTGGTGTTGTGATGATTCGAGTGATAATATATGAGCTTTAGGGGGATTAGATGCGAACGATTAGAGATCGGGTTTCATTGAAGAGATGCACCAAGGATGAACCGATCACTAGGAATAAGCCGTAATTAAAACTTTTAAAAAGATTCTAAAAGACATTGATAAAAGCGGTGAGGTATGAGTGTCGTTCCGAAGTAGTGGAGAGGAAGATACGATAGGTATCTGCGGATACTTAGGACGAGATTGCATTAGGGGAGGACGATGACGGTGATACGTCAATAAGACTAGAGTATGTTTCTAGGCGGAACGAACCCCACAAGTGGCGCACTAACGTGGTGGGGACTGGGTCTAATGCCGTGGTAAAGTTCTGCAGGCCTACTAGAAACATACTGTCGCCCCCTAGATTGCAAATCGAGAACAGTGAGAGGGACTGGAGTGGGGCATTTTGTTTGCCACTGCGAGGCAGTGTGCTGTGATTACAATGATTATGTTATTGAGGCTGAGACCTCCTGGCCTGGGGCCATTTGTGTGTGACAGCTGTCGTGCCCGCACGGTAAAGGTCCTGTACTCCTGTTTGCTTCCGACTAGGATGGGTGGTGTACCGAGGAGATGTAGACGTGTGTGAGCACAATGATGTTTTTCCCCCTCATCATTGATGCTAACCGAATTAGATAAGACTTAAATAACTCAGATATTTCAAAGATAAGTGTAATGACATTAACAATATTATAATGAATATGCCTCGAGTGATGGTTAAGTTTGAGAGTGGAATGGTATATGAGTACTTGTGAGGTACTTGATGAGTTGAGAATGAGGAAGAGACGAGAAGTCTCATGGTGAGGAATTTGATATCCAAGAATGTGGAAATATTAATATGAATGAACTTATGTGGTTTACGTTTATATTGGTTGGATAAGCATGTATGGTTTTGATTATATTTGATAGCTTGTTTGATTTTAAATTACTTTGTCTTAATATTTACCTAATGTAATCCCACATAGTCGACATTGCCGTTTTGGGTAGCTCACTCTCTCTCTCTCCTACATTTCTGTTATGAAAAATTGGGCGGATACTAGATGGACAACATTGCAAGCTTTCAGCTGATTAGAGAAATAGGAGCACCCCCAAGGAGAGGAGATAGCAACACTATGTCGGCCTACGTGGTATTCTTTCTAAGGATCCAACGCAGAAGGACCAAGCTAACCGGAAGGGCCTGGCCATGGGAAAGAAAGACTGATATTATACTAGACGATGCTACAGTAGAAGGCCAGAAGAGATAGAGAAGGCGGACGAGGGACAGATTAGTACTATGAGACGAATACGTAGATAGTTCGATGACTAGAACATAGGTAATTCCCTCCTGAGTATTGTACTACACTACAAGTTATTAGATACATAGCTCTAATATACTGTAACCCCAAACAAGTTTGCAATGCTGACATTTTGGAAAAAAATAAAATGGGCCATCTTGTTTAAACGATGTCTTGAAAAACGAGTTTCAAAGTGCGATGTCCCGTGACATCTCGGTTTGGAACTTGAAAGAGTCGGTACAACTTGAGAACATGAGTATGAAACTATGTTTTGAAAATGAGAGATGTTCTCAAATTGTACATTACTCATTTAAAAAAAATGGCCCTAATTTTCACTTAAATTGATTATGGATTTCAAGTTGCCAAATAGGGGTGTTACATTTTGAATTTTGTGTAATGATTCAGGAAAATGATTTTATAACCAAAGTGTTTTAAATTAATAAGAATGAATTCTGTTTTAAAAAGTTTTCTTGAAAACCTTTTTAATTATAGAGTTGATTTGAATTTAAAACCTTCTTGGATATGGGCAATGTATTTTCAAGAAAGAAATTAAAAAGTGTTTTCAAAACGAAAATTAAGAATTTATCGAAATCGTTCCTAACGCACAGGAAAAATGTTCTAGTTCGGGTGTCGGACGCGAAAGAAACGTGGCAAGGATAACGACTGGAAATCTTGGAAAGCTTTAGGAAGTTTCATCATCCAGGTGAGTGAGAGTGCTGTGGTCCCGCAACGTGGTTGCTCACAATCCGAATAGATGGATTGTGAGAGTACTGTGAATTAGGCGATATAGATATTGGTGTTAGATGTTTACCTGTTCTGTTTGCATACTAAATGTTTATCTGTTATGCATTACTAAATGTTTATTGTTATGCATACTTTATTTTGTTTAGAAATTGTTTGATTATGTCTGGATAGTGAAACAATAATAACGAAACCGTGAAAGTGATGAGATAAGAATGAAAAGAGAAAAGAGATGCGAACACGAGATATGAGAAATAATTAAGTAAGAGATAAATGATGAGATAAGATTAAAGAGAAAATTTATAAGAACGATTGCGAAAGAGATAAAGCGAGATGCGAATGAAACGGTGAAAGAGATAAGTAATGAATAAAGAGAACAAAAAGATGATGTTTGAGATGATAACAAGACATACCCGACAAGGCGGGTGGAAGCGTGGTGATGGTGTTGCTGAGGAACAACTAAGGAGAATGATGCTGATGATGCTGCGGAGCAACGAACGAAGAGAACAGTGCTGATGATGATGCGGCTGGATCCTGATGATGAGAAAGATACTATAGATGCTGCTGAGCGTGAGCTGATGAGAATAATGCTGAGATGCATGAGATGAAAGAGAATTGAGGCATGATGCCATTGAGATTTTAGGGGGAACGGATTGCGTTTAGTGGTCGGGCTTCATTGAAGGGATGCACCAAGGACGAGCCAACTGTTAGGATTAAGCCGCTAATTAAAACGTAAAACTTTAAAAGACATTAAAAGACATTTACAAACGCGGTGAGGTATGAGTGTCGTATCGAAGTAGTGGAGAGGAAGATACTATTGGTATCTGCGGATACTCAGGTGGGGATTGCATGAGGGGAGGACGATGACGGTGAAACGTCAAGAAGTCTAGAGTACTTTCTAGGCAGAACGAACTCCACATGTGGCGTACTAACGTGGTAGGGACTGGGTCCAATGCCGTGGCAAGTTCTGCATCGGAACTAGAATTGTACTGTTGCCCCCTTGAATGCAAGTCTAGAACAGTGAGAGGGACTGGAGACTATATGATATGAATGAATGATATGATTGAATTGATTTGAGGCTGTAGTCCTCCTGGTCTGGGACCATTTGATTGTGAGACAGCTGTCGTGCCCGCGTGGTAAAGGTCCTGTACTCCTGTTTGCTTCCGACTAGGTTGGGTGGATGACCGAGGAGATGTAGACGTGTGTGACTTCCTCAATGATGATGTTCCCCCCATCATTGAGTGAACCGGAACGCTAAAACTTAAAAGACAAAGATGTTTCAAAAGAAAAGTATATCAAAACATTAAGCATCGAATAAGACTTATAAGACGAATATATATATATAATGAAGGATTTTTGGAAAGCGTGCTAAGTTTGGAAAATCATAATTGAAGAAAGAACGGAAAAGTTTTGTGAACGTAATGACTGATTGAGTTATGAGTATTGGCATTGATGTGTTTAGAATATTATGATACGTTTTGATATATGTGATTTTTATATGCTAGGTGTATAACATGTTCTATATGTGGATAATGACATGATTTGATAAATGTCTATGTTATGCTGTTTCATTTATATTGTTCTGTTATGTTATTTGTTTATCTTTATATGGAACCTACCCTGAGACCGCATGGTCAACCCGTTAGTGTTCGGAACACTGACTCTCTCCTACCATGTTGTCGTATCGGCAATTGCGGATATTGCAACTGGTAGATGGCGTAGCGTGTAGCGATTCATCTGTACCCTGCAAGGAGGAGCATAGATGTTAGTCCCTGAGGATGGTATCTGGAGGAGATCACTGAGGCAGCGGACGAGGGCGACTCTAACTGCAATTGGAGAGCTTGGGCTGCCAAGATCCGGGATTAGACGACGAGTATTAGTGTGTCTGACTAGATGATAGGTAATCCCCTCAGAGCATTGTACTCCATTGTAAGTTCTTAGTTGCCTAGCTCTATCATACTGTACCCCGGCTAAAGTTTTATTAAGCATGGATGTTTTGGAACAAGTAAACGGGCGATGTTTTAAATGATGTTTTGAAAACAAGTTTCAAAGTGCGGTGTCTTGTGACATCTCGGTTTGGAACTTGAAAGGTGTTACGCAACATGAGAACATGAGTTTTAAATGTAATCATGTTTTGAAAACCTAAGTGTTCTCATGATTACGTATTACATGTTTTAAAAAAAAATGGCCCTAATTTTCACTACTTTGAGTTTAAGTAACGGAAGTTTTCAAGTTGCCGAATCGGGGTGTTACAGTTCTTCTTCAAAATGAGTTAGCTACTAAACTTTTTTTTTGTAGTAATTGGGCGAGTAATAATGGGCCGACCAGAACCATACTTAATAGAATAAGGGCAATGGTTTAGGGTCGTACTTGTATTTAGTGTTTTCTTTGTTTTTGGGATTTTCTAGCCTTTAGAACCCTTCCTAGAAGGTGGCTAGGGGCTAGATTATTGCCTTGATGTGTATTCATTTGTTCGTTGGTAATGTAATTTTTCTTTACCAAAAAAAAATATATTTTTATAACGTATTGAATCAAACCACAAATCCAATGCCGATATTGGTTTAGTAAATAAAAGCGTATGTGTGGTTGTTTATCTATCGTGTCTGAGTAGGCCTTGGCGCATTATATTGATTATTATTTTTCTATCTCTTTTTGTCTCCATTGCTCTGTAACACACACATACAAAAATTAAACAAACTCTTTGCTCTGCATTTCTGTTCGACTATCCAACTATGATACTCCCTCACTATTCACTTCTCTTGGAAGTGCTTATGTGTTAAATGCTGTACATGTAATTATTTGGTGCTCTTATTATTTTATTATTATTTTTTTGGTGATAATATTAATAATAAAGAGTATTTTGCTGATAATAAGATTTTCATACACTCCCATCGTTGGTGATGGGATTATAATTTCTTTCTTCTTCGATTCTGTTTTGTAACAGGGTAGAGTCTTTTGTTTTTATGTTTGTTTGTACCAAGTAGCTTGTATACAGGTGTTCAGTATATTTGTTTTTTTCTGCATAAATATTCTTTTCTCTATCTTGGTTGGTTTTTGTTTTTTTTTTTTTGCTCCTTACTCAATGCAGGATTAAGAATGTTTTGAGTGGGATGCTATTTGTACACTGATGTGGCTATGATTCTGTTTAAGTTGCATAGATAGACTGATTATCATGAATAAGTATCATTTTGTTTTTGTAATTATTTTTTTTCTTAAAGGCTAATTTATGCTTTGGAAGTTAGAGGACCACTTGAAATTTCAATTGTTTTTTCTTAAACGTGTAATTTCAATTGTTGAAAAGCGTCATTCAATTATATTTAAGTTTGCTATTATAGGAACTTAGGAAGAAAAGATGTATAGCATAGTATCATTTTTATAATCGGCCATGTCGTCTATGCCTGTGAATCCAATAAAAGGGAAACAAATTATCATCTAAAACCGGAGCAAATATTGGCTTGTATTATAACTTGGTTGTTCACTAGCTAATTTGAAGGTGTATTAGATCTACAATGGGAAGGAGAAAGAAAATAAAGATGGGGCACCGTATGCCTAAAGACTCAAACCAACACATTCAAGTAAGTGATAATGAAGGAACACAACCTGTTCCTAATCATACAGCCTCAAATCGGTCTACTCCTAGCCAGATAGAAGATGCCATACAAGAATCTTGGGAGTATCCCTTCATTCCTTCGGATATAGAAGCTGAAGAAGAACTAGCTGAAGAAGAACAAGCCGCAAAAGGTATAAATCATATGCAATTTCTATCTTGTAAAACTATATTCATGTATACATAATGCGTTTTATTTTTATGCCTTTTCTTATATATCATGGTTCCAGAACCTAAAAGGCATAGAGGACCAACTAGAATGTTAGATATATGGGATATGGAAGAAGGTGAATTTGTAATGGTTGATTTGGACAAACATGGTCGACCTATTGGTGAAGATGCAACAACTCTTACTCGTTTCATTGGTAGTTTGGTTAGAAAGCATCAATATGCTCCTATCAACTACAAATCATGGAAAGAAATGCCAAAAGTGCACAAAGAGGAGATGCTTCAAATATCATAGGTATCATGATTGTATTTTTCAATTTTTATTGTATTAGAAAATGTAACAACTTTAAATATTTTATTTTAATTATTACAACACTCTCATTATTTAGGCCAAGTTTGAGTTTGTTCCTCCAATTAATTATGTAACAAAAATAATGTTGAAAACTCAATTGAATGACAAATGGAGGCAATGGAAGTCTGATTTAAAGTCAAAGGCATATGATCTTAGTAAAACCAAAGAAGAAGTTGTTGCTGCATTAGTTGATGATAGGGTTGACCCGAGTCAATATCGTGATTTGGTTCATTTTTGGTTTTCTGAAGGACAAGTACTAAACAAATTTATCATTTGACATTGGCATTCTTTTAATACTAATAATTTGTTGTGTTCAATGTAGAAAATAGTGAGATTAATAGACAAAATCATTCTAAGTATGAAGATGTTCACTGCATGGGAACAAAAAGTCTTCCAAAGCTTATTGATGAAAAGGTTTGTATCTATTAATATTAGTCGTTAAGTAAATCGTTTTAAAAAACTATGTATAACACATTCATTTGATTTTAGAAAAAAAAAGGCTAAAGGAGTTTCGCCTGACCGTATAGAGATATACATTGATACGCGAACTCGAAAATATGGGACAATAGTCAATGAAAAGGCTGCAAGAGTGATTGTAAGATTTTTTTTCCTTTTGATAGGTTTATACAATTTTATGGAATTAGATTTTTATTGATAATATATCTTTAATATTTTAGGAAGAATTAAATAAACAAAATTATGAGGCTGGAACATCTCGTTCAAGTACACAAGTTGATATGCCTCGAAAGGATGACATATTTTCCCAAGTAAAAGGATGTGATAAGAGTGGACATGTTCGATGTGTGGGAAAGATTCCAAAATCTAAAAGGGTGAAGGTTTCTATGTTTGAAAATGAAGAGTTATACAATAGACTTAAGCATATGGAAAGCATGATGACAAATTTTATGACATTTATTCAAAGTCGATTTCCTGGAGAAGATGTTAACAACATGATACAGGCTGCAAAACAGGTTTATCATATTTTCCCATTAATTTTATTTTTCGATGTTCATGTTATGTTTAAATGATTTGTGACTTGTATTATTCAATAATCATGCTGTCATGGAGGCTATTTTCCTTAGAAGCCATGAGAACTCAAGCATTAGCTTATGTGAATTTTTGACAAGGATATATAAATTATGAAACTATTGCCGTATGTATATCTGAATTGATGATTAGATGTTGTTTAGAAGTGAAGAGGTGAATTTGAATGATATAGAGTCTGCTAAAAGCAAAATGCAATGTCTCTTTTTCTTATTTTGATTTGTTAATTAACCCTTATTTCTGCACAAAACATTGCTAGTTTGAAGATGTCATTATGTGTAGGTGTCTTTGCTTAGCTTGTTTCTATTCATACATATTGGCAATGATCTTAGGGGGATTTTGTTGAGAAGTGATCATTATGGACATGATTTGTTCTGTATTTTGCATCCCCAATGCTTGTGCTAATAAACTTCTCTTACCTTTTTAATGGTCTTATTGTATTTTAAGTTTGAACTTCATAATTTATATTCGTTTGTTATGAACAGAGTCAAGGTGTTGATGGTGTCCCTAATATGGGTTCTCCAAATTCAAACATCAATGGTGATGAATATGGTATCCCCTTTGATAATATGGATTTGTCACTCAAGTTATTTTCCTTGATAATTTATATTATGTCTCAAGTCATTTTTTTATTCTTTACAGATGAGGATTAGCAAGATAAGTTCTTGACGGCTTCAACTTGACAGTAATAAACTATTTTAGTTTTTTTGATATCCAATTAAGTAGACATGTTCTATTTTTATGATTATAAGACTTTAAAGGTGCATGTCAAATGCTAATAAGATACTTTTTGATGGACATGTTTCGCTTGTGTATTTGATTTGCTTGTAAGACTTTATGTTAATTTTTAATGTGATTGATATTTGGTTGACAAATATATTTATTTATTATATTGCATATTTTTAACATGTGTTTTAATATATTATTTTAATTTTTACCTATAATTTATTAGTAATTAATATGAGTGTTGAAAAATATACGTCGTGAGGAGTCATAATCACAGGTATAGAATTGGATGATCGATCACAAGAACATGTAATGAAACATGTCGTAGGTATAGTTTAATTTGATTTGTAATCAATATCTTTACATACATGGTCCAATCAATTTATCTACAGGTTTTGATGCTATTGTTGAAACCTACAGTGATAGAACAAAAAATTGAAGGTATAGGTTCAATCTTTAACTGACAACACTGTAACATAAACTTATAGTGGTGAAAAAAAACCTTAAGTACAAACAAATGTAATTCATCACTAAAACCTGTAGCTATGAACAGAGAAACGAAGGTATAGGTTATAGGCTTTTACCGGCAAACTCTAACTCCGTAGCAATAACCTACAGCAACAGGGAAAAACCGTAGGTATAGCGACTTAAAGATGACGGAACCAACTGTCCGTTGGTATAAGTTTTTGGTTCTATAACTACAGTAATTTGTGTTTAACCTATGGATTTTGGTTGTAGCTATATGGCAAAATTCTTGTAATGATACTTTAAGACTTAAAAATCATAGAAGAACACAAAAATATAACATGCATCAACAACAAAATTTCATTTCCCTTATTATTTTATCTTGGACGAATAGTATATAGGAGAAAAATTAAAAAAATTTCACAATACACATCAATATACTCATAATCATTTTAAGATCAAGAATCCAATATTCAAAAGAAAAAAAAAATCATCTTGGGTATAAAAGATGACAAAACCGTGGGGAACCCTAATGGTTCAAGTATATTCATTTTTCATTTTTAAACTTGAATCAATGCATATCAAGACCTAAAAATCATAAATCAACAACAAAAACCAACATGCATGAAGAACAAAAATTATTTCCTCCAACTTCTCTTCTTGGCTGTGACATGCATAAAAGAAATGAGAAAAATCTTTGCAAATCAAACACTGTAATTCAAGAACAACACTAAATCAACTCATATTCAAAGGTTCTCAACACAAATCAATGAACAAAAATTATTTTAAACAAAATGGGGGTCAAAACCGTGGCACTCCAGAACATGGTTGTATGTTCATTTTTCAATTCAAAACTTAAATCTTTAGTTGTTAATACTTGGAAAGTAAAGATCTTTAATAAAAATTAACATGCATCAACGCACTTTAAACAAATCAACACTTGTTCACCAAAGCTCATAAAAACCGAAATGAATAAAGCACGAAGAAGAAAATGAAATGGAAACAAGAATGTATACCTAGAAGAAAGGATGAAGATGAGGTTGTAAGAAATCAAAATCCCCTTCTCCTTACCCTAGCTCACCCATGGCCTCCCCCTCTTCTTGCTCTCCTCTTCTTATTTTATTTTATTTTTTTAGAATGGCAAGACAACAAATGAGATATGTGGGCGATGCAAGGTATTTATAATGGGGGCCTAGGGTGGGGTTTAGCAAATAAAAATGGGGTTCAAAATTTTTGAGGAGTCTTCCTTCTTAAGCCACATACTCCCTCACGGTTTTTTAATATATAAATAGAGTAGATATTTTGCATTTTTAATTCTATGTATAGGAGTATTAATTTAATAGGGTATAGATAGGTTTAGAGAAATTAAATAGGGTAGAGACATGCATTGGCCAAAAATTTGGTTAGGATAGGGTTATTATTTGCATGTCTCCTATAGGGAACATATAGGGTGGTTACACCTTAATTAGGGTAGGTTGCATTTAATTGGGTTACCCTAAGGTCTTGTGCACTCTTAATTATATGTCTAACAATTTAAAATTCAAAATGTACAAAACCATGTGAAAACCATACATCATTCCCATACAGTGAAAATAATATTTTTCCAATACAGTGAATAACACATGAAAATCATAATTTAATTTACTTAAAATTAAACATTATCATTTTCTCAAAAATAATGAGAAATTCGTGAACAGAAAAATGAATCCCAAACTATACCGAAATAAATTCCATTTTTCAATACGATCGTTGTGACGGTAAATTCATCCCATTCGGAGTTACAGATCAAAAGTTATGAATTTTCAAAGTTACATAAACCAAATAAATCAATAGCTGACATAAAACCCAATAATTCAGCTTTATAAAAATAAATCCAAGTAATTATTTTCATCCAATCAAATGAATAAATAATTCCTTCAAAACACAAAACAAATGAAATAATCCACCAACATAAAAATAAATTCCTAATAATTATTCTCCTTCGAAATTTTAAATCAAATAACGAATTTATATAATTTCGAAAATAACTGCCCAATCAGAAATTCAGGAAAAATTGATCTATTAAAATATAAAAATTGCGGGTATTACACTTACAGGTTGGAATTGAAAGGTAATAAGTAATTTGAAAAGAATAGGTGATGTGGATTATGACAAATTGAAGGATTTGGGTGAAGAGGAGGGTTTTGAAGAGGCAATGAAGGGATAGAGCCACGAAAGCTGCAACTGGAGGAGGCAGGGTAAGTAATGCTTTTCAATGAAAGGTGACTTTAGAATGTTTTTTTTTTTAATTTGGTTTTCTTAATGATTAAATAAAGTTTACAAATAATTTTGCTATATTCTTCAACCTATAGGCCTTGATGTCTTTGAGGTACGTCAATCAAGAGCCAATGAAACTGAGCATGGGAATCAAGGGAGGTCACCTAAACAGCCAGGAAAGGCCAAACATGACGAGAAAGAAACTAAGAAATTACATGATAACTTGCAAAACTTGCAACTCAAACTTGTTGCAAGAGATTACCATTGTAAAAACCTTCAAGAAAAGGTAAATATAACCAAAAATGTTCTTGCAAGTGAGTAAGGAAAGTTGACTTATTTTCCTGTAACTGTCTATTTTTTTAGAAAATATCTTTGAATAATGTAGACTTTCTGTGTTGGTATGGGTTAGCACATAAGTATAACTTTTGAAAGATATGTTTCTTTTGAACATTTTTTGCATTCAATTTTTTTTCTTATGTTGTTTGTTGTTGGAAGGGTGCCAAGATATAAGCCTATACAATAGATGACAAAGAGCCTTGACAAAGACCACTAAGCTACCAAGCAAGGAACGTCCATAACTTATATGAAAGCTGTTTTGAATAAAGCATAAACAACCTTTTGACACATACCTAATTTTGAATAGAGAAGGTCATATCTTTAGATACCGTGAGAACTCTTTTTCCTGTACTTTCTTTAACTTTAGTTGTTTTCAGTTGTTTTATTTATATATTGTCATTTTAAAAGAGACTATATGCATCGGTTAAGAATAACGGTTGCTTATTTTCCTGCAGGTTATTATTGACGAGGATGAGTAGCTTAACACATGGAGCAGCATCAAATATCTAAGAAATGATGATAGCTTCTACACCTGATATAGTTATACAAGCTAGCTACTTGATTAACTTGATGAAATCAGTTCTTCTAATTATTGTTTGTTGTTTTGAGGATATGAGATATAAGTGGAACAAGGGGTTTAAGGCATTAACTTTACAAATAACTCATGAACCATACATTCAACATTCTTGTCAATCACTATAATGTTCAACTAATAGTAATGTTTCAACATATCTCTAAACACAAGAACCATACATTCAAGTCAACTTTGGATTATCATGAGCCTTTGGTTTTTAGATGTTTATCCATGTTTGTAGTTTGGTTATCAAATAAGATGGCAATTCGAAATCTGTAAGTTTGCATTTGTAATCTTTGAGAAATAAATTTTTATTTGGTTTCCAGTATCATGAGAAAGGTCCATTCTTTGGTTTCTTTTTTTTTTAATGTTGCTTGATGCCTCCCTCTTAATCAGTTCTTTTGTTGCTACTATTACTGTGTTTTGATTCTTAACTTCCTAGGTGTTTGTGTGTGGGTGTTTCATCTTATAACCTATTGATTTTCATTATTACTATTTGTCCCCTTATTTGATGAATTGTACCTTAAAGACTAATTTTGTTCATGGCATAAATACAAAGTTATTATGTTTCCTTCTTATTGCATCGGTGTTTTGGAATATCATTAAGCAATGCAAAAATTGATTATAGCATTATGGTTTAACTTAGATATGATACTTAGTGTTATTCTTTTATTTCTGTTGGTGATATATTTTGTAGGGGGTGCATCAAGGGGGCATTGAAGTTAGGAATGCTAAGAGCAGGGCCATTAAAATTTGTAATGTATTATTCAAGCATATTTATATGTTGTTTCTTTTCCTTTTACTGCATGATTTGTTGCTATATCTTTGGGTTGAGTAATTACTGTAAGTAATTGGATTTTGTGCATCTTAAGCCTTGAAAGCTTTGAATTGTTGTCAATTAAGTAATCACTATCAATTAAGTAATTAAACTTGATGATCTAAAAGACTTGAATTAATGCCTGAAGGACTAGCTTAGCCATTATCATATATATTATTATTGAACATTATGCTTTTTCACAGGGAGCATGCTCCATCAATTATCTTCATGGACGAAATTGATAGTATTGGATGATAGTATTGGATTTGATTGGATGGAATCTGGAAGTGGAAATTGTGATAGTGAGGTGCAGTAGACTAAAACAAGAGTAAACATTAAAATTTCAGGTGATTTTAGAAAACATTACATATTTGTCCAGACTTAAAAAAGTCATTTTAGCAAGTTCGATTTTTCAAGAAGATGAGATATATAGCAATTTCAGGTGTTCTATGCGGATTGTGGTTTTTTAATCAAACTTTTTGTAATATAACTATAAACTGCATACAGTTATAGTAGGACTATGTGGTTGCTAATCTGTTTTAATTTATTTATATCATCACCATAATCGCTGACATTAAAATTGATATCTGCATCAAGGCCACTCAATTTGCAAGAGATGATATTATTAAATGTTCTTACTAATTGAGATAGAGTTGATCTTATGAAATCGTTGTAAAAGAAATTGAAAGAAAGTTGTGGTTGTAAAAGAAACTAAAAGAAAAACAATCAGCGAGATTGAGAAACTCCATCTAAAAGTCATCAATACAAGTGCTTTGACATTTGGGAGTTTTATTTGCACTTGATATAACCATCATTGCTCAAGTAATTTTTATACTTAGTGAGACTAAAAATACAAGCGATGCTCTCTTTCTCTCTTTTTTTTATTTGTTTCTTTTTCTTTCCAACTTTTCACAAGGAAACCTCTATAAAGACTAAACAATACTACTAGAACAAAAATATTTACGTCTCTTTTCTCTTAGCTTCTATCAGAACACTCCTCTGCCACCTCTTCCAGATACCAATGTGGAGACAAGATGAGTACCTATGCTCTTTCAGGTTTAGCACACATTTTTGGCCTTGGGTGGTTGCTTGGATCTTGGTGTCTTTGTGGTTCTTGTAACATCCCTAATTTAATTCCAAACGATAATTAATGAATTAATAGGATTAAAGTGTAGGAAATGGGTAGATTAATTGCTTAAAGAATTTTGGGAGCAAGGTGAGTAGTAATTATAAGTATTAGGGGTTGTGTAGGAGACATTGGTAGCAAGGGGCAAAATTATCTAAGCGAAATCGGGAGTTAAATCGGCGTTTTAAGTGTTAGAACTTGTCCGGTGAAAGAAAATTAGGAATAAAATATCCATGGCTCTAAACACGAATTCCACCGTTGGATATGGAGATAAGTGCCTTAGGAAGCTTGTCTCCAAATTTGGGCAAGTTCCGACGGTTAACGAAGGAGTTATGACACGGTCAACCCTGAGTCAACAGACTCGCGCCCCAGGCGCGAGTAGCCGCGCCCCAAGCGCGCAACATGCATCAGACCTGAAACAGTTTTGGTCTCGCGCTCAAGCGCCCAGCGCCGCGCCCAAGCGCCAGTGCGCGACCAGATCCGCACCAGCACCTTAAATTAGCGCACCAGTCCCTCCCTCCTCACTTCCATCCGCACCATCTCTCTCCCCCTCACCCAAAACCGCCCAGCACCACCACCCACCACCTCCAGCCACCACAAGGGCCGCCTCCCTCCTTGCTCTTCCCCCTCCTCATAGATCCACTCCCTCTCTCCTCCCTCTTGATTTCTCTCTCTCTCTCTCTTTCCCCATCTCTTCCTCCTCTCTCCTCCACCACTTCCGATCTCCACCACCACGAACCACCATGAGCCACCACCACTAGACACCACCGCCACCCCGACCCATCACCATAACCATAAACCCCTCCCTTTTCCATTCCCTCTCTCTCACCGTGAGCCCTCTCTCTCTCTCCTTTCACCGGATCTCACCGGCGTCGTTATCGGTCGTGATCGCACCGGGCTCATGTTGGGTACTCCGAGGCTTGAAGCTTTGGCCTCGATCCGACCGCGATCGTTCTCACAAACGAGGAGCAACACCGACGCCGACACCGACATCGAGCCACAATCCAGGTTCTTTGTTTAAAAGAAAACCCGAGGTAAGAAGGGTTCGTATTACCTCTACTTAAGAAGTAAATTCTAGGAGTTTATAGTGGTGACTAGGAATAGGGTAATTAAGGAATAAGTTAATGAACCTTAGGGTAGTCCCTGCAATAATAAATGATTTATTTAAATTGACAATGGAATAAATTGGATGTACATAGAATGAGTTCCGGAGAGAATGAATGTGATAGGATATTAAAAGAGTTAATATAAAATGAAAGTGTAGGAAAACACAAAATAAACCAAGGGAAATTAGTTAAGGGAAATTAGAGAAGCGTGAGAGTAAAAGAGTATAGAGTGTTTTCAATAGGCGAAGGGTGTAGAATGAGTTAAAACTAAAGGTGAGGAAAAAGAGGATATAGAGGACGAAAGCAATAAGAAAGCACGGAGTAAACTTAGTTAAGAGTGGTCGGGTAGTAATGAAATCGAAATGAAAATGATAAACTAAATTTCAAAAACAAGAGGGTAACAGGTAAAAGAATTTAGCGAGAAAGTGATAAGACAAATAGAAAGAACGCAATTATGGTAGTTAAATAGAATGGAATTAGATGTAAACTTGAATAATTAATAAAAAGAATAAGGAAAAAGGAAAAGGAAGAGAAGAAGAAAAAGAAAAGAAAGGGAAATGGAATTAATTAAGAGTTAGTGACGAGAATTAAAATATGACGTATATGGCTTAATTAAACGGAGTTAGTTAAAGAAAATGAAAATCATTAGTGAAGGAAATATACTTAAAAATAAAAGAGAATGGAAAGAATAGAAAAGGAATAAAATGACAGGAGGTCGGTAGACCCTGTCACTACAATAAAAGGTAAAATGGCGGGAGGTCGGTAGACCCTGTCATAATAATAAAAGGTAAAGTGGCGGGAGGTCGGTAGACCCTGTCACACTAAATAAAAGTAAAACGGCAGGAGGTCGATAGACCCTGTCACCATAATGGAAAGTAAAATGGCGGGAGGTCGGTAGACCCTGTCATAATAATGAAAGGTATAATGGCGGGAGGTCGGTAGACCCTGTCATAATAAATGGTAAAAGGGCGGGAGGTCGGTAGACCCTGTCATTATACTGAGGGAAGTTTATGTAGATCTCTGTTTGAGGTTACATAAACGAGATGGGTGTATACAGATCACTGTTTGTGGTTGTATACACGTATGCAGATCACTGTTTGTGGTTGCATACACAGTGTTTGCAGATCACTGTTTGTGGTTGCAAACACGGTGTGTAGATCTCTGTTTGGGGTTACACACGATAGGAAATAAAAATGGAAAAGGTAATAAAAATGGTAAAGGAAAGGAAAAATGGATAATAGAATGGACAATGGAAAATCAAATAAGAAAATGGACAATGGAAATGATATAGAAATTGGAGGAAATACCTAGGGAGAATAATTATAGAAATGCTAAGTATAAGGGGCCAATGGAAAATGAATAAAGAATGGAAATGAGAGAATGATAATAGAACTGGAAATTTAATGAATATGGGATTAAGCAAAGAACTATAAGAGATTAGTTAAATGAATAACATATGCTAAGAATTGTGTAGGCTTGGTTTATTACTATGCCTCTTTTAGGATTTATCTTTTTAAGTTCTGTGTAATGCTACCCTTCTTGCTATATTTTTGCAGGTACTGAAGTGGAGCTTACATAGGACATGGCCGAGCAGGAAATTCACTCCACTTCGTGGAGTGAATATATATATATATATATATATATATATATATATATATATATATATATATATATTATTTTGAGTGGATAACTAGTTGGTAATTTAAAATATGTAATAGTTGTACGCCCTGAACTTGTACTACATGGGCACTAGGATTTGATCTGAATATTTTATTTTTGTGTGTTATGTTTTAATTATTTCTGAACTGACAGGTTTTAAGAAGGAAAATTTTGGGAAGTCCGAAAAACAGGGGAAACTCTGTCCGTTTTTCCGGAAAATATTTTTAAGTATTTTTAACATAAAAAGAAAATTTCAATTACCCTTTTTATAAAATCCTAAATTAACTAATAAAAGTGAGGGTGTTACAATTCTTTTGCTGGATGAGCTTGCAAGCTACTGAGAAAAGGAAAGAAACTTGCAAGCATGTGTGATGAAAGGGCTAGGATGCTTCAGGAACAAAGGTATTATATTTAATTTCATCAAATTTCTTTTTTAGGTAAAAAAAATTCATTACCAACGTGCAAAATTCAGAAACAATAACAAAAGGTCTTAAGCACAAGCCTTGCCACGTTTTAGGAAGGGTTCAACACTTATGCAAAAGCTTGAAACCAAAGGCTATTTTGCCACCTTCTATGAAGGGTTCAAAACAACCTGAGGCCAAAAGAATAAATAATGACTAGAGTTCCTGCCTAATTCTATCAACTAAGACATTATTTTTCCAATCTACAAAATTAGGAAAAAAAACCTAATCCTATGAGCAACCTCTCTCCTAATAACACTGAAAATAAGGTGCAAGCTCCTCTTCCGGTTCTTAAAAGTGCGATGATTCCTTTCCTCCCTTATGTGATAAATCAATGTTGCAAACATAGCAAAAACACATTTGTGGCAGACCTTATCCCTGAAAGCATGGCAGATCCACCTTGTCCATTTGTGATACTTGTAAGGATACTTGTTCATTCCTATCCAGAGACAACAGTAATCAAGGTGACTACAGCTCCAATAACATACAAAAAATAAGTGATTCCTAGACTCAGCAGAAGATATACATAAACAACAATGATTAGAAATAGACATAAAACATAACCTGTCCAGAGTTTGGAGCTTCCCAAGAGTAGCAAGCCATGCAATAAAACAATGTTTTTGTACATTCACACTGTTCCAAACAATTCTATGCAAAGGAAAGATCCCTTGCTGGCCTTTAAGAAATAAGTAACCACTATTGACTGTGTACATGCCATCCTGAGTCCTACTCCAAGTATCATTACAGAATCCTGGCTTTAATTTATCTCTGACTTTTAGAATCTGCTTCCAGTGCCATACAGATCCCTGAGATGAGTTGCATTGCCAGAAATCTTGCTCCTTTATATAAACCGAATGCATCCATCTTACCCAAAGTGTATCCTTCTTCATAGCCAAATCCCAGACCTGCTTACCAATCGTTGCAAGATTCCAAGTCCAACAATACTTGATGTTCAACCCACCATACTTTCTGGATTTACAAACAGAATCCCAAGCAACATTAGCTGAATAATGATCTGTTTTCTGCTTCCCCCAAAGAAAACCTCTGCATATCTTCTTAATTTCAAGTAACACAGTTTTCGGAATAATAAAAACAATAGCCCAATAAGAATGCAAACTCATGAGCACTGAGTTTATAAGATAACACATGCCCTGATATGACAAATTCCTCGTTTTCCATAAATTTATCCTCTTAGTCACCTTATCTACTAGAAGATGGCTCGTAGAAACAGACCATTTCTTAGCAGATAGGGGTAGACCAAGATATCTAAAAGGGAAAATCCCCTTCTGAAAGCCAGTAATCTCAATAAGTTCCTCTTGCCTGTGCTGGGGAATACCTGCCATAAAAATGAGGACTTCTCATTGCTAGCATGCAGATCAGGCATATTGGAAAAAATTTCAAAAGTCTGCATCAGAATGTTAACACTAGCAGGGTACCCTTTACAGAATATCATCAAATCATCAGCAAAAGCTAGATTAACAAGCCTCATCTCTTTACATAAAGGATGAAACCTGAAATTCCTATGATAAGTAGCATGCTGCAAAATTCTAGTCAAAATTTCCATAGACAGAACAAAAATAAGTGGGGACACAGGATCTCCCTGTCTGATTCCTCTAGACCCTGTAAATGAGCATGACTGTTGGCCATTCAACACAATAGAATATGTCACAATTGTTATACAAGCCATTATCCACTCAATAAACTTCTCAGGAAACCTGTAAGCAACCAGCATTTGCTCAATAAACCTCCAGCTCAGAGTATCATAAGCCTTCCTGATATCAATCTTCATTAAACATCTAGGTGATGTCCTTCGCCTCCCATACAGCCAAAGCAAGTCCTAAATAATAAGGATATTATGCACAACGCTCCTGTCTTTAACAAAAGTTGTCTCGTTATCCTGTACAATGCTAGGCAAAACACAATTTAGTCTCATACATAGTATCTTAGTAATGCCTTTATAAACAGAATTACAGCATGTTATAGGCCTAAAGTCCTTAATATTACTAGGACAATCAACCTTAGGAATCATAACAAAATTAGTTTGGTTAATCTCCCTCAACATTCTTCCAGAATGGAAGAACTCCTTAACTGCTGCACAGATATCATCACCAACAATCTCCCAGGCTTTCTTAAAAAATCCTAAACCATACCCGTCTGGACCAGGTGACTTATCCTGATGAATAGAAAACATAGATGCCTTAACCTCATCATCTGTGACTGGCCTGATAAGACTCAATTGCTGATCCCTGTCTAAAATAGGTCCACGCCTGATAACATTCTATCTAATGCCCAAACTCTATGATTAGCCGTAAAAAGAGTTCTGTAAAAGTCCACAAATGCATTACAAATATCATCCTGATTAACCACCTCAACACCTTGATCATTAACAATTCTCAAGATCCTGTTCCTGTATTGTCTCTGCTTGATAGAAGCATGAAAAAGTCTAAAGTTCTGGTCACCATCATTCAGCCAAGTCAACTTTGCCTTCTGCCTGAGAAAAGAAAAAGCTGCCTGACTCACAACCTGATACTGCATGAGAATATCTTTTTCTTCAACCTGCAAAGTCACATCCAAAGGTCTAGTAATCAATTTTGTCTGGATGCAATGCAATCTAACTCTTAGATCTATCTCCCGCTTATCAATATGAGCAAAAGCCTCCTTATTAAGATTGGAAAGAGGCTTCCTAAAGAGACGAAGTTTGCTACACACCTTCTACTGAAAACATCCATCACACTGCATAGACCACACTGCATGAACAATCTGCTCAAAAAATTTGTGCTCTGCCCACATATTGAAGAACTTAAAACCAGATCTTCTTAGTTGCAACCCCAAGCCCCAATGTATGAGAATAGGGGAGTGATCAGAGACCCCTGGAACAACAAACTCAGTTTCTACATTCGACCACTGCATACACCAATAATCATTCATAACCGCACGATCAAGTTTGCAATAAATTATGTCCCGTTGATCCTGTTTGTTGCACAAAGTATAGTAACAACCTTTGTACCTCATATCAGTCAATTGACAAGTATGAACACAATCATTAAAATCAGCTAATAAGGTAACATCAGCCGGCACACCACCAAGCTTCTCATTATCAGAAAGGAAACTATTAAAATCCCCCAAAATAATCCAAGGGATTTGAATAAACGCATGAATTCCTTTCAAAACATTCCATAATTCCTTCCTGTGCTCATAATCATTAGGCATATACAAAAGTGGCATAGAAAACAACATTAGTATGTCTAACTGTCACATAACACAGAACATACTGATCAGACCTGCTAATAATCTCAACATCAAACATATCAATTCTCCAAATAAGCCAGATACACCCAACCAGAGTTAAATCATGATTGGAAAAAGAACCCCAACTAGAAGCAATCTTATCCTTAACAGTACTAAAAGAGGATGCACATAACTTATTCTTCAATATTCCTAACTAGCCTACACTATATTTATTATAAAAATCTACAACTACTTTTTGTTTTAGAGGGCGATTCATCCCTCTAATGTTCCATGCAGCTATTCTATCCATTAGATATTTGCCTAGAGGTTTCCCCCTTATGCAACACTACAACTTTAGATTTACCTATACTCCTTGAAGTGACAGTCGTCCACCCTTCTTCAGCATCTACTTCACCCCCAGCATCATCCTGAATCTTACTCAGAGTTGTCTCAGAAGGTGACTCAGCCTCTAGCACAGTCTCAGCAGCAGGCTCAGAAAGTATATCCTTAATAGCTTCAATTGCTGCCTCAACATTCTCTTCTGGAACTATACCCTTCTCTAAGCTTTCTTTTAGCTTCAACTTATCAACTAGTTTATCCACATCTTCCTGTGCAGGCTTGTTCTTGACAACCCATTGTTGCTTCACTCCTTTCCGGCACATTGCAGCATCATGCCCATAAGTGGAGCATTTAGTGCAAAGTGTTGGCTTACATTCATAAACCACTTTTTGACTAATTACATTACATCTCTCATCCTCAAAAAAGACTTCATCAGGTAGAATAGCAGGATTTACCTCTATAAGAACTCTTACATAATTGATGCGATTTCTCTCCTGGGTCACCTGGTCCACCATGATTGGAGTTCCTACAAGACTTGCAATTTTACTCAATGTTGCAGCTCCCCAATACTTCAAATTCAAATCCGGGAATTGGATCCAATTAGGCACACGATCAATAAAAGTCCTAGCAGTAGGTCTACCAGTCCAAGGAGCCAGGATCATAGGCTTCTTATCAAAGTGAAAAACACCAATCTCCAAAATTGTGTTCCTGGCCTCAATTGTATTAAATCTGAAAATAAAAGTCCCATCATTATTCATCAGGACTTTGTCAATTCCATGGTGTCCACAAACCTTCTTAATGCAGCCATTAATCACTGGGAAAGGAGGCTGTGACCCCAAAACATAACACACAAGAGCATTCTGCCAATAATGCACCTCATTCACAACATCACTGTCTTCTATTTTCCCTATAGCAACACCTTCTTTCACCTTTGGCCGGTGATAAGTAAGCTTTTCCCCAACATTACGAAGCTTCTTTATATCAAAACTATCCCATATTGATGGCTTCCTTGTATGAGCATCCTTATTCATAGAGTTACCCAAATTAGCCACACCAGGAAGGACCCCCTTGAAAGCATCAGACCCATCATGTAAGGCACCACTGGTCGCACCAACCTTGCTGGCCGCACCAGACCCAGCACACACCATCGCTAGCTGCACCAAGGACCTGCACCCTAGGACTCGCACCAGCCGCATGAGGATTCTGCACCACACCACACTCTATCGCAGCACCAGAAATGCGCACCGCACCAGCCGCAACAGGGCTAACCATGCCGCGCGCGCCCAATCCAGAACGCCCTCCAACATACGCGCCACACTCCAGCACCGCGCGCCCATTCAGATCAACAGATTGCGCACCAGACGCGCCACTCTCCAGCATCGCGCGTGCCTTCTCACCAGATCGCACACCGGTGGCCACACCATCAGCCAAAATACCCGCACCAGAGTCCCCAGATGGCGCACCACCCTTCCCAGCCAACTTGGATCGAATCTCCTCTATATTTTGTAAAACCTTATCAACTTGTGTGGGAGGCAAGCTGTCCAAATCAATGTCATCCAATTTAGAAAATTCAATGACAATAGATTCATTGATTTCCCTAGGGTTATCATCTTTCTTTGCTGTATTTGGTGATTACTTTGGTGGCCTCCCTCTTTTCTTCACCATTAATGGTGGCTGCGGAAACCCTAGGGTTTTCGTAAGAGAGAAAAAAGAGAAGATAGAATTTTTTTTGACATTTCATCAAATTTCACTGTATTGTATGTGTGATTTTTTTTTGGCTAATTTTTATATATAGACCAATGTTAAATGCAAATTTCTACAGGGAGATTTTATTAACACCCACTTCTTTACTATTTACACTCAATTTTTTAAAATATTTGACTTGCACTTACAAAAATACCCTTATATCCACGTTTAAACTTTTTTCATCCTCCTTTCTTCTCTTATTTAAACCCATTATGACACATGCATACACCCGCACCTTCATAATCATCTTCTTACTTTTCTCATCTGAAACCACTATCCATCGTTTTCACCTTTCACATTAAAATTCATCATTCCATGATGATAGTTTTTTTTTATAAGAAAAAAAATTTATACCACACCCACTAAAAGCTATAGAAATACTTTGAGGAAGACAAAGTTGTTGGATCAGTACAAAAAATGCCGACCCCTGCTAACAATCAATTTGCACAAATATTGCATAAAATAATCCCCCTCCCCTTCCTATCTACCCAAAGCATTGAGACCTAAACCAATTAAATGGCCTTCAAGACACGCCAAAATGCCAAATACACTAGGCTTCAGTAAGAACATAACAAAAACACCCATCTAACCACGCCTCTAAATACGTCTCCTGCTATTCCAATAATGATTAGTCAATAGTTGAAGTTCAAAAACGAAGAAAAAAATAGTCCATACAATATACCGACACATATTAACAGCATTATAGGAAATAAATTTCTTCAAATTGAATGCGATTTTTTTTAATGGAAAGAGGATTTTGTGCTTTTTTTTCGAATTGATGATAAACTAATAATTAATTCTCTAGATTTATGACTTTTTATGGGACTCTAATTAATTTTCATGGTGTTGTGTGAGAAGGATGAGAGGTTGAAGATGATTATGTGGATTGAGGATGAGAGGTTAAAGGTGGTGGGTGTGAGTAGTGATAATTGGTTAGGTAATAGGTTTTTAAGATTATGGGTGTAAATAATAGGATTGGGTGTGAGTATTAGATACATGGGTGTAAATAGTAATATAAGGGTAATATTGATAATAAGTGCAAAAAATTATAAAAACTGGATGTGAGTATTAACAAAACCGGTGTTAATAACATCTCCCATTTCTATAAACAGACCAAATTTACTTCTTTGATTTTTATTTTCACTTTCTTAGCTTTTTCAAGTATTTTGCAAATTTCTATAGACAGACTAATGATTTTTGCTTGTATCCTTTCTTTTATGGTTCCTATTGTTGGGTATCACTAATATGTTGATGTCCATAACTCTTATTATAGCTTTTGACTTGGCTTATTTATGTCAGGTGCCTCTGTAGTTTGCACCTATTTTGTCAGACGCCCTTTAACTTTATTTTTTAACAAATATACCCTTACAGTTTGCTCCGGTGAGCCATATACCCCTGCATGCCATTTTCGACCGCCGGTGTTGACGTGGACCGCCGGAGTCAGCAAGTGGTAAAAATAGGAGCCCTTGTAGTTTGAGTCTTTTTTGTCAGATACCCCTATATATAACTTCGAAAATTCATATATTTTAAACCTTAAGTCCAAAAATTACAAATTTTATGTCGAAACGATCGTATTGAAATATAGAATTTTAAAATTTAATTATTTTATTTTTATGGATAGTTTTGTAAAAAATTGTTTTTTGCGCAATTTTCTATACGAATTTTGAATTTATGAATTATGAAAAATAATTTATGAATTGGATTGCACTAGTTTTTATTATAGTTTGAGGATCATAAAAATCATGAGTTTTTATTATAGTTTTTATTTATGAATTTTATAGTTTTTATTATAGTTTTTATTATCAAAACTCATGAATTTTATGATCCTCAAACTACAATAAAAACTAGTTCAATCCAATTCATAAATTATTTTTAATAATTCATAAATTCAAAATTCGTATAGAAAATTGCCCAAAAACAATTTTTTACAAAACTATCCATAAAAATAAAATAATTACATTTTAAAATTCTATATTTCAATACGATCGTTTTGACATAAAATTTGTAATTTTTGGACTTACGGTTTAAAAGATATGAATTTTTGAAGTTATATATAGGGGTATCTGACAAAAAAAACTCAAACTACAAGGGCTCATATTTTTACCACTTGTTGACTCCGGCGGTCCACGTCAGCACCGGTGGCCGGAAATGGCATGCAGGGTATATGGCTTACCGGAGCAAACTGTAGAGGTATATTTGTTGAAAAATAAAGTTAAAGGCGTCTAACAAAATAGGTACAAACTACAGGGCACCTGACTAAAATAAGCCTTTTGACTTTTATGCTAAATCCAAAGTCTGAACAATCCAATTGAAAGTGAACACGGACTCAAACTTACCTATTCTTCTTCTAAAATTTGCAACGAGTTACTGTAATAAGACCTTGCATGCGCGTATATAATGAAGAAGATTGTAGTTGGGTTATTGTTGCTGATTTCTGTCATTATTTTGTTCCATTTGTTTCTTGAAGATACACAAGGTAATCGTGGCTGAGAGGAGAGACGGGGGGATTGAAGCTTCTGAGAAAGGGAGAGTAACAAAGTTCGAACGAGAACGCTAAAGGTATATATCCAAATTCTATCATAATGGTTGTTTGGAAATTTGACATTCTTTAAGTTCAACTGTGAGTGTGTATGTTCAGTTTTTCTATGATTTCATTTTTGGTTATTAGTTTCTCATCCATTTTGCTCTTTTTAATGATGCTTTGATGGCTAATTGGCTATGGAGGATGAGCCTATGCCATGCTGTATAGAAGATACACAAGGACAGGGTGGATAACATTTGTTGTTTGAAATTCAATATCCCATAAGGTAAATTACTAATTGATAGTAGTGTTAGCATATCAATTATTGCCTAAAGCTTTTTCACCTCTTCAAGTATCAGCTTAAAGAACATAATTTTTTACACCAATGACAGACTTAAAGTCTTATTTTTTTTTATAATTAATTGATTTGTTATTGATTAGTGTTGAATTTTGACAATTTGATCAAGGATAAGGGTAAGTGTTTACCAGATACTTCATTTACAAATATGTGGTGTGATTTATGAATCCAACCAAAATGGAGCACTTTTCAAATCTGTAAAAAGTTTTTTAACATTGGATGTCAAGAATGGAGCACTTTTCAATCTGTCAGTTAATTCTTATTGTCATTTTTGGTCCTCCAGAGTTGTTTTTCATGTTAACAATTGTGTAATTAATATCTGTTCTAATCGCAGCTAACCATGTCATAACTTTCTTTTCAATGAGTATTTCCTCATTATGCCTGCACATAATTTTTGTTTATTGTGTACTATTGATCATTCTTATTGGCTTTTACAGGAATATTGGCTGGCTTGCAGCATCATTTTGAACAATATTATGCCCCTTTTGATATTTAAATTTTAGGAAGTTCATGCCCCTCTAACCTATCCCTAACCACTGCTGTTAATTCTATTTCTCTTTTGAACATTTGTAATGCCCCGTTGTTGTTTTCTTTTAGTATTTCTATGCTAATGTAATAGCTCTCTCCTCTTAGTGAACATAATTATAATATAAAGCTACCAGTAAAATACTGTTTATTATTATGTCACAAATATTTTTTTTTTCTTATAACATTTCTATTCTTTTATAGTTAATCACTGCATAAAAATAACTTATTCATCTCATCACATATACATAATATCGTAATATGTAATTATATATTTCTTTAATATTTAATTAACAATTAAACCGGGCATGGCACAGGTTTATTAGCTAGTTTGTATAATGTATAGATTGTGGCTTAAAAGTGTGACCACGTGCAAAAAAACCGTGGCATAAATGTGGCTTAAACGTTTATAACCACATGTAAAAAAGGCTTAATTATGTCATAAGTCTCTGAAGTTTAAGATACTTTTGACAGATACATTTGTACTTTTTTTTTCAATGTTTGACTCCCCGAGGTTACTTCTGGATTTGTCATATACCCCTTCTACCAATTCTGGCCAAATTTAATGACATGTAACATCAGAATCCTAGTCAGACGCAGGAGGTTGGTCATGTGATACTGCGTGATATCACACGGTCGAAGACGACCTATGTAACACCCGCATTTTTCCCCATTTTAATAAATTGATTTTTGGGGATTTCTAATCGGTTGATTCTTTTTAATTTAAGATAAAAATATTATTTGATTTATAATAATGCGTAAAAATGAGGAAATTATTTTAAATGGATTAAATATGTGATCCTTGTCTTTTGGTGATTTAAAGGATTTATGATAATAAATTATTTTATTTGTGTTTTGAAGAAAGCATTCGTTATTGATTTTAAAAAAAAATAAAAGGATTTATTTAATTTTGAAAATTCATAACTTTTGATCTGTAAATCTAAATTAAACAAATTTATAGTCAAAGTGATCGTATTAAAAACATAGAATTTAATTTGTGTTGATATTTTATATAGTGCCTTGTCAATTTTATAAAATTCTGTTCGTTTCGCATAATTTTATTTTTTGCATTTACACGTTACGATTTCGATCCGTGACTTTTCGAAGAAATTCTAAACCAAGAAAATTAGGAAATCTTGAATCATTTTACACTTCCAAGTGTATGAATTTCGTTCTTGTGCTAGAAAAGCAAGAGAGGGTTTGGAATTTTGTTAAAAGCTAATTCTAAATTGGAATTTACTTTTCGTCGGAATTGCATAACTTTTTTGTTTTAATTCGGAATCGAATGGTTCTAAAGTCAAAAATTTTGTATAAAATTATTTTATCAATCTAGACATTGTCTAGATCAAATCTGGAGAACGATTTCGAAATTTGGCAATTTTTGTATTTATTTCCGATTTTTGAGATTTAACTACTATTTTAACCATTTTCGGGTTTTGTCTTCTTGAAAAATAATTAGAAGAATTATGAATTATCAATTCAAATTTTTATTTTCATATACCTACTGTACAAAAGTGATTTAAATTTTGTGAGGAATTATTTTACACATACTTATCATATTTTACCCATTTATTATACATTAAGTATCTTAGAAGCCCCAAAATACTACCTAAAATAGCCTACATTTGGAATAAGTTAAAACTACCCCTAGCCTACCCTCTTACACGCCTAACCCTACTTATGAGCTGCCAAGATTGCTTTATTTGCATGCTTGGTCAGTCTTGGACAGCGAAAAAAATGCTCATGCTTTGTTGCTTTTCAAGCCACTTTACACTAGACCCAATGTAAGTAGAAATGTGTCATGCCTTGTGTCTTTCCCTTAATGCACGTCCAAGACCAGCCTAGATGGGCAAATACACTTCTGAATTTTTATCCTAATTGACTACAAATCAGATCTAAAGGCTTGCATCCTCTCATTTTCATTTTAAGAAGGTCCAAAATACAACAAGTTTTTGTCATTTCCTTTCCTCCAAAAACCGTGTTCTTCATCATCATCTAAGACCAAAATTTCCTTCTCATTTTAACTCCATACATTCTCATTCAATCTAGTCCTAGATCATACTAAGCTCTACACATACAAATCAAAAGATCAAAAATCCTTCCTTTTTCCACCACCAAAACCGAGTTCTCCAAGAGGTTGATTAGAACACAATTTTTGTTCTAACCTTTAAAAGGCCTAAACACTTAACCTTTATCATTCAACAAGTATTTTCATTTTAGGATCTCTCATCTTAATTTAATCTCAAAGGATTTTATTTGTAAAGCTTTCAAGAAAAGGTGTTAGTCACGGATGTGAGTCGAAAGGTTGTACCTGCATGGACTCTCTAGATTGCTGTCATCATTCGAGGTGAGAGAGCAGCTTTCCTAAGACACAGTGGTGTGTAGGTAATATATTAAGAGGTTCTTGGCCATCTCAAAAGCCGGAACGTGGGGTCTGAGAGTCAGTCGTATAGCGGCAATTGATTATGTGTATATGGCCGCTTATACGCAGGACTAAGACATCCCTTTTGTTGTAATATAATGACATGATGCTACCTATTTATGAAAATGGTATGATACGATGTTATATGTTTGCTGAACATTTTATTTGAAAATCGAAAGTAACCATGCTATGTAAGATATTGTTTGTGTTATGAGATAATGATGCTGATAAAAGATGAAAGATTTGGTTTATGGCGAGACATAATTATGACGAAAATGATCGGTGATTTGAGTTGACGAAAAAGAAAGTATATGTGGTAAAGTGATGGTTAAAGTTTAAGTAAGTGATTAAAGGAGAGTGGAATTGTACATAAAGTATTGTTGGAGATG
Organism: Crotalaria pallida; assembly: GCA_037953625.1. NCBI lineage: Eukaryota > Viridiplantae > Streptophyta > Magnoliopsida > Fabales > Fabaceae > Crotalaria > Crotalaria pallida. Next base: position 46,399,477 of record CM075649.1, on the reverse strand, counting down.
ACGAGTGGTTGTGAATATTACGGAAATGTAAAAGTAAATCCCCCTGATGTGCACAACCTATGTCATGTGTTCTCCAGGTTGAGGATAAGTGCTGGTCGTGTGAGCTGTATGCCACGGTTTCAAGCCCCCAACTGGGATGACGATGTGAAAAAGGAAAATGAGTATATGAAGTATTGAGGAAAATTTAATGTGAATGATTCGATAGGAGGTCGAGGTTCACCGAAGGGATGTACAAGGGTGACTCGTTGAATATATTGTTAATAAAATACTAATAAAACAATAAAAGACATTGAATAACTCGGCAAGTTGAGTGTGAAGTAGTGGAGAGGAAGATACCCTGTTTATCTACGAATACTCAGGTGAGCGATTGTGATAGAGGGTGATGACGGTGAAACGTCAAGTAACCTAGAGTGCTTTTCTAGGCAGAACTAGTCTATAAGTGATCGGGACTTAAGACCCAAGGGATCGTAGCGTGTTCTGCACTCGAGACTAGAAAAGTACTGTCGCCCCCTTGATCAAATTCAAAACGGTGAGAGGGAACCTAAACGAGGCGGGTAGTCGAATGATTTTGGGCCCTTGCAGTATCGCATAAAATATTAAAATTCGTAAAGACCGGCCTGTTCGGTTGTGGTCTTGACAAATATATTATATGTTGTTGGTTTTCTCGACTGTTCGACCTGCGTGGGTTAAGGTTCCTGTACGTCCCGTTTGCTTCCGACTAGGCTTGGATGGATTGGAGGAGATGTATGTGTGCTAATCAAACTCCTCGATGACCTTTCCCTAAGTCCCCTGTCATTGATGGATGCGCTTCAATAAAACTTAATAAGAAAAATATATGAAGTTGATGAAGTAATCATTAATAGTGAAGATAAGAGTTATGGAAAGTATGTGGTAACGATGAAGCTTTCGGGCAAGGAGAGGAATGGAAACGCCGAATAAAGAGAAAAGAATTATGAAAGTGTTGTGGCAATAAGAGGATTTTTTGTGTGTGAATACGAAAAGAAATATTGGTGAAGAGAAAACTTGAGCCTAAGGCCTGGAGTGCCCAGTATGAGAAAGAGATGATAATGATGAATGGAGATACGGAAAATGATAAATGAAATTCTTGATGTGTGAATGCATGTTTAGTGTGTTGTTGTTTATTTGTTTAACTTAATATATGTGCCTGCTGTAATTCCACACCGTCGGCTTTTCGCCCGGAAACGCTGACTCTCTCCTTGTATCTTGGTTGTATGCCCTATTGGTCCTGTGTTGACCACTCAGATGGAGGATCTGCGGATTAAGGAGTACTCGAGCGGAGGATCTTTTCGGTGGAGTGTTTGGGCGCGCACAATGGGAGTATGATACGGCACGGGCGCCTGCAACAGCTTTTATTGATGAGGGTCGTTCGTTCTCTTCAGTATTTATTATGTTCTACTATGATGTTGTATCTTGGTTCAGGTAGACTCTGATAACTTTACTCGGATATCCTGTCACCCCGTACTGACAATAATGTTTTCACACTTGACATTTGAAAAGATATTCGATGATTTATGATTATGATAAGTTGGGTTTCAAAGCGCGGTGTTGGTAACATCTCGATTTGGAACTTGACGTGTGAGGTGGGACATGAATGATTTATTTGATAATGGAAATGTTTTTGAACAAGAAATGTTTTACAAAATGACTTCATGCCCACGTCGCCAATGTAAAAAAAAATTCCATATTTTTACTAAATAAAAATAAATTCAATTTACTAAATCGAAGTGTTACAACCTCTCTCTTCAATTCTCTTTTTTCTTTTTTTATTTAACTAAAAATATAAAAATATTAAGTTTTCTGTTATGAAACGTATGAAAATAAGGAAGAAGAGAAGAAGAGAGAAAACAATATATTGTAATATATTCAATGTACATTTTATATCATAGTTGAGTCATATTTATAGGGAGATAGGAAACTCTAATATCGAGTGGTATCAACTAAATATAAACACAATCCACCCTAATATGGAGTGGTATCAATAAATATAAACACAATCTAATAGATAGTCATCCACTAATTAGATAGATATGAATTGTTTATAACACTCCCCCTTGGATGACTATTAAGAGAATATGTCTCTTTAAAAACATTCATAAGAAAATCCCTATAAAAAAATTAGCGAAGGAAAAAGAGTACACAATTCTTCTTATGCAATTGGATGCTGCCTCATTAAAAACCTTGTCAGGAAAACCCATCGGGAAAAAACCGTGACTAAGGGAAAAAGAGTGCAGTGCGTATTTATATCTCCCCCTGATGCGAACAATTATCTCTGAGATATTTCACTATTACCTTCGCAGCATAGGTTTCATAATGTACCAAAATTTCATTACATATTCCATTTGTAATTCAAAACAAAATTTTGTTCTTTCCAAATCTTTCGTTTCAAAATCTTTCTTTGAGCAATATACAACATTTGGAAACTCTTCAGGAATTCTAATAATATTCAATTTACCATACCAAAGTGTGTGGTTAGCTTCATTCCAACATCTTCCTGTGAATGAATAACAATATCTTGCTAATAAATTAATATCAGATGACATATTAAGTCACGTATGACATTTAACAATATTATGGAGATTATCATATAAATTAGTTGTTATTTATCAAAGAAACTCACTTTAGAGGTTGTTTTCCCCGACTTGATAGGTGTAACACCCTTATTTTATATCCAAAAATATAAGTAAAAGTCTATATTTAAAATAGTGTACTTCAAAATTCATTTTCACAAATCAAGTTTACATTAACTTTGGGCATCCATTTACAATATAGTAGCACCCAAAAATAAAGTTTCCTTCTTTCCCGGTCTCTCGCTGCGCACTCTGATCCACAAGCTCCTTAGCAATCACCTAAAATGTTAACCACATAAGGGTGAGACCTTTTCACAACACAGTGAATTCAGAGGATAATATAAAGCTCATAATATAAACTCAAGAATAACAATCAAATCAAGTCAGGGATCAACCAATTCATTCCATTCCCATTTCCTTATACATTCTTTTTTTTATCCATTTTCCATTATCCCTTTTTCCTTTCCTAAATCCTTTTCATTACCATGTTCATTGTTTATTCCCTTTAATTCCTTTATCAATTCTATTTTCATTTCCTTTATTAATTTTCCATTATGTGTAACCTCAATCAGAGACCTACACTTTCCATTGGGTGTAACCTCAAACAGAGATCTACACCTTACCATTGTGCGTAACCCCAAACAGAGATCTACACACAGTGTATGCAACCACAAACAGTGATCTGCAAACACTTCCCTTTATACCTTTCCATTAATCATTTTCCATTAATGTGTGTAACCTCAAGCAGAGATCTACACACACAGTGTAAGCAACCACAGACGGTGATCTGCAAACACTTCCATTTTTACCGTACACCACTAGGATTTGGATACCCGCTAGGTAATTGGCACACCTGTCTAGGGACTTGGAACACCTGCCCAGGACTTTACACCCATCCAGACCATAACCTGTAGGACTATGTACTTTTACCATTCCATTTAGTTAATCAAATTATTGGTGTGAAAAACTGATCCTGTGGGTCACCCGGCGCCTAGAGGGCGATTTGGCCTGATGGGTAATTGGCATGACAGGTAATTGACCCTAACAGGTAATTGGAACACCTAGCCGGGTACCTAGTATTCCGGGCCCCACTGATCAGTTTCCACTTTAGTTACCTTTACCATTATTAATCAATCAACAGGCCAGTCCATTAATTATAACCATCAACACAATTTCAATAATAATCACAATGTGCATAAATATAAACCACTCTAATCATTACAATCCACAATCTAAAATCTCACCAACATTCACATAACATTATAGTACACATAATAATCAACCTTCTCATATAATCTCACATTCAAATTCCAGTCCATTTAGTTATCATTCACAAACAAAGTTCACCACCAGAATTCCAGTCACAGAATATTTATAGATCACCCTTAACATTAGCCCTTATAACCATTTTCCTATATTATCATAAATCCAATTAATAACCTTAATATTATCCAATTTACATATCATAATCACTACTTTTTTCCGTTATTATTATTTCCATTATATTTCCTTTTTTATGTTCTCATTATCCTTCCTATTCCATTTAGCCATTTACATCACCTACCATCCAGTACTAAATCAAAGTAACACATATAACACTTAAAAATTCACATTTATCCACAATTCAGTCGACATACTCAGGTATGTCTCAGAGTGCTTAAAAATAAATCAGTTCCTTAGAGTTCTTCACTTCCTACTTAGTTAATATAAAAAAGATTAAACATTAACGATTTACAAAGTAACAACATTAACCAATATAAAACAGTCATCCCTCTTTAATTCTAATCACATCCTTATCCGGCTCCCACAACCCAACTTAACTATTAAACTCAAATCTTATTATAAACCTTAACTATCCCTAACTCAAAGTGCGGAAAAGAGACTCCCCTTACCTGGAAATCCTAGCAATAAGGACAGAGTCACGTTTACATCCGCGACTTGCTCCAGGGTCAAGGTCAATGGCGTGTTGGATCTAAATAGGGACATAGGATAAAACTAATTATAACATTAAAATATATATATCAAATAAATTCGTTTTTGTCAAAATAATAAATATATATCATTATGTAATAAAAATATATCATTTTTCCTTAAAATATATCTTTATTTGAAAATATAGGGATAATAAAGATATTGACGGATCGTCAAATAAATTAGGTAGATGGATAGAGGGAGTTGAGGAGATTATATACCTAAGAAGGATTTAAGATTGAACGGTTGAATCTTGAGTTATTGGACGAAGAAAATAAGAAAATCCCAAATTTTGGAATCTATGCGTCGAGCCCTTCTTCTCTGTCTCGTGTTTTTCTTTCCTATACTATGTGTGGGCTGTGGCTCATTCTTGCTTTTGTTTTGTGCTTTAACGTGGTGGCCTTAGGGCCACACGTTCTTTTATTTTTTTTTTATTTTTTTCCTTTGCTTTTGGGTTACGGTGGGGAATTATAATATATTATATATATTTGTGGATTTATGTGTGTAGGTATTTTGGATTATAATTAAAAGTTTGACGATCCAAACCATAAAATACTTTTAAGTAAAACAATATTGTATTTTTAATTACTCAAAACTAATTAGAAAATAATAAAGTTATCGGTCCCTCCGGTTAGCTATTGCGTAAGAAAAATTATCGAAATTCAAAAGTAAATATATTTTCTAAATCTTGATATTAAACTTGATAATATATAATATTTAAAATTTTGATGTAGAAGATTATTATATATAACTTAAACCGGTAATATATTAAACCAGTCCAGAAGTTAAAAATAAAACAGCCTCCAAAAACTATGAAAATTTACAGGGATGCTCAAAATATTAAGTTAAATATATTTTTCTGAAAAAGCTATTTATAAAAATGTCTCTAAGGCTTGCCACTTGAGCTCCCTGTCAAAATGTTAATTAAACTAAATAAAACTACTACTTTATTTTTGGAAAACGTATGATAACAAATTTATACTTATTTTGACTAGAAAACATATTTCAAATATAATGATGAAATCATAATTTTATTCCGAGACTCAAAACTTGAAAACATCATATTAAATCATTTAATTATTTTGCCAGAGGTATTAGAAATAACGGGATGTTACAATAGGCACAAATTTAATTTACTAAATGCTCGATCTTCAGACCGAGATATTTCATTTGGAAATGTTTCCTTTAACTTTAAGTAATTCAAACAATATTAAATAAAACTACATAAATACTAAAATAAATACATAACATAAACCATAATCATATAAGTATTCTTAAACAATTGCTATAAACATATCCATCATTGCATGACATGACATCATATATATAAATCAAACAATATATAACTAAAAAACATAAATTATTAGCTAAATCTAAATAGATATATACATGTATATATCAATATCCTTAATTCTTCTGAAATTTCTCATATTGATATAATGATATCATTCTGGAATGAACCATGATAATGACTACAAACATATAATGCATTTTATGTTTGCTAGAATTATAACTTCGAGTCTATTAAAAATCTCTTGGAGTTTGAACTATAAGTTCAAAATTATTGCATTTTGCACTTTAACTAATTAAAGTGCATGTGTCGACATATTACACTTTATGCTTCAAACATTTTAATTATCCGTGGATATGGTTCAACCATATTAAATAGTTCAAGCATATGCTTCGAGCATATTGAGTCCTTAAGGGGTATTCATATATATGTTATTAATCAAGTTAGCCATAAAAATCTGCTATAAAATCATTTGACACAATTTGAATCCTTTATATATTGTCATACTAATCAAGTATCGAAAAATATTTGCATCCACCACAGGGAAGTATTATTACTTATAATCAATGTCAGGCCTTTGTGAAATTCTTTGGGCTATCAATCTTACGTTATATCTCATAATTTCTTATTTCGCTTATGTACAAAAACACATTTTTATCCATCTGACTTTACACCTTTAGGTGTACGGACTATAGGTGTAACACCCCTAATTTTCGTCTCCCAAATAACCAAGAAATTAATTATAACAATTATTTTATAATTGATTTATATTGGTTTTGAAGGTTTTAGTTTTTGTACATTATGCGTTTTTATATATAAAAATATGAGATATATTTTTATATGGTTATTTTGTACAAAAATGTGAATATTGTAATTTAGTCCTTGGGTTGGGACCTAATTGCAATATTAAAAAGGTTTTTGAAGAAAGAGTAATTAAATTATTAATTTTTGAATTTTATCAGTATGTAACCGGTTAGAAGGGCTGTGTAACCGGTTACACGATGAACTCAGAAAACTGGGTTAGTGCGTTTGATGAGTAATCACGCGTTTTAACCCAGAATTCGCCACGAATCCCACTCGATTCATGGTGGGAGACACGCGTCGCTCTGCATGCAAGCCCAATTCGTCTATAAATTGTGGAAATTCTGAAGGTTTAGGGTTGATTTCTGGTTTTAGTGTTGAAGGTGGCTCAGTTAGGGTTTCGTTTTCGTTCTGGGAAATTCGTGTTGGTTCTTGAGTATTAGAGAGCAAAACACACACTTTTGGAAAGCTTGAATCAAGGGCTTTCCAATGATATAAGATTTGAGAGCTGAGTGTTCGTGTGGAAGGAGTAATCAACCTTGAAAGCTAGGAAATCAAGTCTGAGCTCTGTTTTCTTCTTGTTCTGGAAGCTGAGTTTCAGCTTTGATTTTGGTAAGTACAGTCCACCATTAAGCCTCAAATCTCTTCGATTCTTTAGTGCATGTTACCTATATTGAGTCCCAATTGTTTTCCCCAATTTCTTTGGCCAATTGCTATGTCAAATTTTCTGGTCTTTGAACCCTGTTGATGGAAATCGTGGCTGAGAGCAGAACCTAGGATTTGTGGGGAATCTATGTTGGAGCCTTTCTCTCTGCAATGTTTTGGATCAAGCACGAACCTAAGGTAAGGGGGAAGCTTACTATTTGCTAGAATGAGAATAAATTGTGGTAGAATATAGGAGGAGTCACCAAGAGTATAGGAGGAGTCACCAAGAGACTCAAAGGGCATAAGTTGAAATGGATAGATGGCTTAGAGGCCAATTTGAGCTCAATTGTTGTTTTGAGCAATGTTATCTGGACGCATGCAAGCTATGTTGATGTTGATTTCATGACTTAATTGAATATTATGTGAATTGATGCATTAAGTTGTGAAATGTGTGCAATTATGTGTAATTGGTGTATCCAAATTGAATGCATGCAAGATAGATATGTTTCTGTGTTTAAACACACTTATTTAAGGTATATGTACTCTGTTAAAGGTTGAAATTTGGTTAGATTTGAGTAGTGAAGAAAATGGTTTGTTAAAACTCATGTTTTAGTGTCAGACTTCATAATCTAACCGGTTACTCGATATTCGTAACCGGTTATACCCTGTTAAAATGCAAAAGAAAATAAGTTTATAAAATCAGCATTTTGGTTTTATAAATCCTACTCAAATCTAGGCCTTAATTTCATGGAAAACAATCTGAAAATAAGTTGATTTTATTGTAATAATTCAGATTGAAAATTGAGAGTTAATACCTTAAGGTAATGAGATAGTTTCAAGAGGAAATAGGTGATTTAGACTTTTGAATGATATAAACAGTGGTTTGAGGTATAAACATTGTTAAACTGGTTTATGGATTGGGTAGGGAATTTAAGAAAAAAGGGTTTTTTTTTTAATTACAATGGTAAACAGTTTAGGTCTGTAATTCTAACCGGTTAGCCTGGAACTGTAACCGGTTAGTACCTGAATCTGAAAAATAAAAAGTTAAGTTTTTGAATACCATTGACTTTGTTTTACCCAATCTAAGTTTAATGACATGTTTTGGGATAATTCAAAGGAGAATTTTGTGTCAAAGACTATACCTCAAATAAATCATTCAAAAGAGAAATTGGAATATTTCTAAATCACAGTAATTAATGGAAAGACCAACCTTAGTGATTATGCATGCAATACATGCATAGGGAAAGGTAATGAAATAGGTTGGCAAGGATAGTTTGTGATGTTCGGGTACTTGACCCCGTACTCTAGGAGTACTAAACTAATGCAACCAACTTGATGACACATTCTGGGAATGTGGCCATTGTCTGGGACATGGTTTCTTGGACACGTTCTGGGAACGTGATGCACACTCTGGGAGTGGTGCTTGATTTCATTCCAAGTTTGGTTTGCGATACGTTCTGGGAACGTATGTGAGTGTTCTGGGAACACATTGGTTTAATAATGGAATTAAACATAAAAACCAACCTTGATGATTGTGCATTCATATAGAATGGAAGTTTGGTTGGTAGGAACGTTTATCATATTCTGGGAATATGAGGAGGGTACTCCGGGAGTACCAAATTATAACCTACTTGATGACACATTATAGATATGTGGCCAGTGTCTGGGACCTGGTTTTATACGTTCTGGGAACGTATGTTGGTGTTCTGGGAACACTTTGATAAGCAACCTACTGGATGACACATTATAGATATGTGGCCAGTGTCCGGGACCTGGTTTTTATACGTTCTGGGAACGTATGCGTTCTGGGAACGTGATGCACACTCTGGGAGTGATGCTTATTTATCCAAGTATGGTTTGCTACACGTTCTGGGAACGTGATGCACACTCTGGGAGTGAATGCTTATCATCCAAGTATGGTTTGGCATTACGTTCTGGGAACGAATGTCAGTGTTCCGGGAACACAATGGTGTATTGGATGAACGTCCGAGATGGACTTTGTTAGAGGCCTCAGCTGTGTAAGAAATCATGCATCATGCCACCTGCATTGAAAGAATTATTATGATTAACTGGGTGTGCTCATATGATTATGCATCATGATTTGCTACATGTTAACTTGTGGATGTTAGTTTTATTCTCATTTGATTATGCGAATATGTATAGCTAACCCCCATGCCCTTATTAGGTGTTGATCGTGCATCTAGCTTGCACAAGAATCAGTAAGGGGAGATGTCCCTTAGGTGCTTGCAGAGTGTAGGAAATGTGGGTTAGGAACCCGTTGTGCAGATATCGAGGATCCGACCAGAAGGATGTTTGGACAAGGGACCAGTGACCAGCTCTATGACATTTTTATTTTTAATAGAATTTATATGATACATATTTTGGAAAAAGGTATCATAAAAGGAATTCAGTTTCATCATAATACTTATTTGATAATAGTGGACTTGTTACACTTGATATATTTTGGGAGGGTAATATGGTGATTTTACTATGTTTCCGCAAAACTCTGATTTTACTAGTCACCTTCATTATTAATCAAGTGTTTGTGAAAATAAATTTTCCAGGGAAGGGATAATTTCTTATTTTCAGATCTTTCTCCAACGAAAACAAGTCCAAGTATTCATAAACTTATTACTTTTCTTATAAAGTAAGATGATATACAAGGAGTGTTACACTTTTATGGTATCAGAGCAATGGTCCTGACTCTTGGTCCTTGGGTGTGTGGTCCAATACGTTGTTCATCGATATCTGCAATGTTTCCTGGGAAGTTTGCTTTCATATACTTCCAAACTAGAGCTAAGGTTATGGGTAATGGCTCTAGATAAGTAGCTTATTCCGCTATTAAGAAGTGTTCTATGAGGTCTAAGTCGAAGTATGATAGTCGTATGCTTCTCTTTGGACATGTGGTTAACCTAAAACCATAGTGTTGGTTTATTCCGTTCTCATAAGAACCAGTGATAAAGAAATCTTAAGGAGTTGTAGTTGAGTCCTCGACTCTGAGGAGGAGTGTTTACCCTCACTCGTGTTAAAGTTAATCAACTTTTCAGACCGAGTGTAGGGCAGTAATCTTCTTAAAGATCAACCTTGTTGAGTTTGTTAAACTCTAAAGCTATCCTTTCTTTTGTTCCTTTCGGATAAGGGTAGTGATCAGAGTTGCTCTATGCCTTATCCAATCTGCTATCTCAAGTGGAGACTCCTACCAATCATCTTGTAGTTGTTTCCAAGGTATGTCTGAATCGTTCTATTAAGGTATTAGACTTTGTCTATCTACCTGTGTCATGATTACATTTGATCTTATGTACGGTTTGGGAGCCGAGGGATCAAGTGATCATGATTAATGACGATAGAACAACCCTGTATCGGGATTCCCAAGTTTCGAATCGGGAATCCAATGAACCCATATGTTGCTTCTGGGAAGCAATATTGAAGGAGAAAGGGAATTAAAGAAATCCTGGTTGTAGGAAAATGATGTCAGGTTTACCTTTGAGGAAAGCGATAGAGTTTGGAAACAAGATAATTCTTGAAGCTGATTCCCTCTCTACTACCCTTACAATATGGTATTATTGGGAATTGTCAAATGGGAGAAACACGTAGAGGAGTTGCTAAAAGAATTGGTTGGACCAGGTTAAAGGAGTCTAAGTGTTTTCTAAGATTGATTGGCGGTTGGATTAACCCCAAATCAGGATTCGGGGCAGGGATACACTTAAGACAACATTTTTGATCCCAATACGGACATTATGAGTAGGAAGTAATGTCGTTCGGATTGACTAAGGCACCTGTTCTTTTATGGATTATAAGAACTGGACCTTTAGATCCTATTTGGATTCGTTTGTGGTTTATCCTTAGAATCTGGAGGAGCATGAGGAACATCTCAGGATTGTGTTGAGAATCCTGCAAGAGGAGTAGTGGTGTGTTAAGCTCATCAAAGATGAGTTTTGGTTGAGCGAAGTTACGTTCGCAAGGCATGTGATCTTTAAAGTAGAGAAGTTCTTAGGGCTGGCTGGATGATTGAAGGATTTTCTAAGATCGCATGGCCTTTGACCAAAGTTGACTTGGAAAGATCAACTGATGGTATTAAATGATAGGGTGTTGTTTAATTATGGTGGGGTGGTGATGGATTATACCCCAACATAATATGATTAGTCCAAGAGGAATTATGGAAAATGTGAGTAGATTATGATTTAAATCATTTCAGTGATGGATTCAGTTGGAATTAAGGTATTAGATTATGAATAAATCCTATTTTGAGTTGGATTGGATGATGTAAATAAAATGGTTTTGAAATTCTTTGGTTCCTAAAACTATACTTCATAACCGGTTAGAGTTTCTTGTAACCGGTTAGAAATTGAAAGTTTAAAATAAGAATTTAAGTCCTTTATGAAGGAACTTTTGGTATCAATAAACATTTTCCTCCAATCCAAACTCAATGTTAACCACCTAAGTAAAATTTAAGAAAGGATTTAGTGTGGTAAAATAACTTAATGCCTTGATTCATCATTGAAATCGATTTAAGAGGATTGAATTATAATACTTATGGATTAATCGAGAGTTGAAAATTAAGGAGCCACTCCAATTGGAGAAGGTAGAGGATTTAGCTGGATGATGCAAAGGAAACAATAGGTGTTAAGATGAGAAGGTTGTGATTTATGAACAAGTTTGGAGTTCGAAAGTAGGAATGACAATAAGAAGAGGGAGAGTTGAATGTAAGATAAAGGCGATGGATGGAGTTTCTTAAAGATTATGGCTTTGATGCTCCATCTTGGCATAGCAAACATGGTTGCAGACGATTTGAGTTGATAGGCTATTCTTGTGAGCTCAATGGTGGTTAAGGAGGTTATCCCGATCGAGGAATTCAGAGACCTAAGTCGGGTAACCCAAGAGGAACCCTCTAAGTATTAGATTGGGAATGTTGCCAATCACCAACAAATTCTTGAATCGGATTCGTGAATTACAACCAGAGGATGAGGAGCTGGAAGGGATGAATGAGATTTAATCCTTAGAATTAAAGTCGGTGATTATGGATATTAGGCAATATAGTATGGAGGCAAGGAATGTAGGAAGTGTTGTCTAGGACAACCTAGATGACAAATCCGAAGGCATGAACTTCCAGAATAGGTTATGTTCGAACTCAAGTTAGCTATCAACTATCAAGGAATAAGGAATTTCTCGATGTTGGTAAGCATGTATGAGGACTATGGGAAAGTACATGAATTTCTTGCGAGAAATGTTTGAGTTTAGAATAAGAGAAAGATTGATGAAATAAAGACCCAACTGGAGGAAGAGGAAAAGTAAATGGGAGAATACCAACCACGGAAATATCAAGGTTAAGGGATCCTCGATTGAGGAAAGGGAACATTTGTCCATCTCAAGGTGAAAACTGGGAGGCACATCACTTTGAGTTTAATTGTGATGTACCTAAGGGGAATAGTCAATTCCGATTGTAGGAAGCTGGAGTATTATTCACCGAATTGTCTTGAGGAAAAGGTGAGAAAAGAATGGACGAATCCAGCACGAGAAGAATTCACCGGCCGAGATGAGAGTTGAGTGTCATCCTGGCGTAGGCAACCCAAGCCTATCTCTTCCTTTGATCTGAGTTAACGTAATCAAATGTTTTTGACTACGTTAATCTAATCGTTTGAAAGCATCAATATTCTGTTGGAAGTTCAACTTCAATCTTTCTGTGATCAAAACCTTTATCACAGTTGGATGTGATAAATCGCTGTGGACACTACAGAAATAGAAAGATCAGTTATGACTAGAGAGATTAACAACCACCGGGATAGGACAAATCTTTGTCTCCCCAACGGAAATGTCTCTAGAACTTGACTATCTAACTAAGTCTGATAGTGATAATTACCCTATCTTTAAGTTCATCTAACTTAAAGACCTGTCGTATGGTCTTTCTTGCGAAATATTATATCTGAAAGGGATGACTTTGTTATTAATGGATTGAATATTAGGACTGATCACCCTAATGTCTCAAACTATTAAGAAATGAAGTCATACAAATGTTTCTTTGATCGTGCTCGAGAGATCAGAGTGCGCAACCCAAAAAGTTTTTCCAAAAAGTTTATTGGAAAATGTTTTAATTGAAAAATATTTATGTGAAGTATAAAGAGTATTTCTTTTAAAAGAAATTCTTTCACACAAGAGTTTTATATGAAAAATCCTTGTGGTTTAGTTTGGAAAGTTTTCCTGAAGGGTTTTATTTGAAATGTTTCAAAATACAAGGAATATATCGAAAATCTTTTAAGTGGGGGAAGACCCTAAAAGAACAAATTTTTGGGAGCTAGATGAAGATTTCTAGTATAAAAATATTTTGGAAAAGTGGAAAATTTCAAAAGATGAATTTCGGGGACGAAATTCCTTTTAAGTGGGGGAGTAGTGTAACACCCTTAATTTTCGTCTCCCAAATAACCAAGAAATTAATTATAACAATTATTTTATAATTGATTTATATTGGTTTTGAAGGTTTTAGTTTTTGTACATTATGCATTGTTATATATAAAAATATGAGATATATTTTTATATGGTTATTTTGTACAAAAATGCGAATATTGTAATTTAGTCCTTGGGTTGGGACCTAATTGCAATATTAAAAAGGTTTTTGAAGAAAGAGTAATTAAATTATTAATTTTTGAATTTTATCAGTATGTAACCGGTTAGAAGGGCTGTGTAACCGGTTACACGATGAACTCAGAAACTGGGTTAGTGCGTTTGATGAGTAATCACGCGTTTTAACCCAGAATTCGCCACGAATCCCACTCGATTCATGGTGGGAGACACGTGTCACTCTGCATGCAAGCCCAATTCGTCTATAAATTGTGGAAATTCTGAAGGTTTAGGGTTGATTTCTGGTTTTGGTGTTGAAGGTGGCTCAGTTAGGGTTTCGTTTTCGTTTTGGAAAATTCGTGTTGGTTCTTGAGTATTAGAGAGCAAAACACACACTTTTGGAAAGCTTGAATCAAGGGCTTTCCAATGATATAAGATTTGAGAGCTGAGTGTTCGTGTGGAAGGAGTAATCAACCTTGGAAGCTAGGAAATCAAGTCTGAGCTCTGTTTTCTTCTTGTTCTGGAAGCTGAGTTTCAGCTTTGATTTTGGTAAGTACAGTCCACCATTAAGCCTCAAATCTCTTCGATTCTTTAGTGCATGTTACCTATATTGAGTCCTAATTGTTTTCCCCAATTTCTTTGGCCAATTGCTATGTCAAATTTTCTGGTCTTTGAACCCTGTTGATGGAAATCGTGGCTGAGAGCAGAACCTAGGATTTGTGGGGAATCTATGTTGGAGCCTTTCTCTCTGCAATGTTTTGGATCAAGCACGAACCTAAGGTAAGGGGGAAGCTTACTATTTTCTAGAATGAGAATAAATTGTGGTAGAATATAGGAGGAGTCACCAAGAGACTCAAAGGGCATAAGTTGAAATGGATAGATTGCTTGGAGGCCAATTTGAGCTCAATTGTTGTTTTGAGCAATGTTATCTGGATGCATGCAAGCTATGTTGATGTTGATTTCATGACTTAATTGAATATTATGTGAATTGATGCATTAAGTTGTGAAATGTGTGCAATTATGTGTAATTGGTGTATCCAAATTGAATGCATGCAAGATAGATATGTTTCTGTGTTTAAACACACTTATTTAAGGTATATGTACTCTGTTAAAGGTTGAAATTTGGTTAGATTTGAGTAGTGAAGAAAATGGTTTGTTAAAACTCATGTTTTAGTGTCAGACTGCATAATCTAACCGGTTACTCGATATTCATAACCGGTTAGACCCTGTTAAAATGCAAAAGAAAATAATTTTATAAAATCAGCATTTTGGTTTTATAAATCCTACTCAAATCTAGGCCTTAATTTCATGGAAAACAATCTGAAAATAAGTTGATTTTATTGTAATAATTCAGATTGAAAATTGAGAGTTAATACCTTAAGGTAATGAGATAGTTTCAAGAGGAAATAGGTGATTTAGACTTTTGAATGATATAAACAGTGGTTTGAGGTATAAACATTGTTAAACTGGTTTATGGATTGGGTAGGGAATTTAAGAAAAAAGGGTTTTTATTTTTAATTACAATGGTAAATAGTTTAGGTCTGTAATTCTAACCGGTTAGCCTGGAACTGTAACCGGTTAGTACCTGAATCTGAAAAATAAAAAGTTAAGTTTTTGAATACCATTGACTTTGTTTTACCCAATCTAAGTTTAATGACATGTTTTGGGATAATTCAAAGGAGAATTTTGTGTCAAAGACTATACCTCAAATAAATCATTCAAAAGAGAAATTGGAATATTTCTAAATCACAGTAATTAATGGAAAGAACAACCTTAGTGATTATGCATGCAATACATGCATAGAGAAAGGTAATGAAATAGGTTGGCAAGGATAGTTTGTGATGTTCGGGTACTTGACCCCATACTCTAGGAGTACTAAACTAATGCAACCAACTTGATGACACATTCTGGGAATGTGGCCATTGTCTGGGACATGGTTTCTTGGACACGTTCTGGGAACGTGATGCACACTCTGGGAGTGGTGCTTGATTTCATTCCAAGTTTGGTTTGCGATACGTTCTGGGAACGTATGTGAGTGTTCTGGGAACACATTGGTTTAATAATGGAATTAAACATAAAAACCAACCTTGATGATTGTGCATTCATATAGAATGGAAGTTTGGTTGGTAGGAACGTTTATCATATTCTGGGAATATGAGGAGGGTACTCCGGGAGTACCAAATTATAACCTACTTGATGACACATTATAGATATGTGGCCAGTGTCTGGGACCTGGTTTTATACGTTCTGGGAACGTATGTTGGTGTTCTGGGAACACTTTGATAAGCAACCTACTGGATGACACATTATAGATATGTGGCCAGTGTCTGGGACCTGGTTTTTATACGTTCTGGGAACGTATGCGTTCTGGGAACGTGATGCACACTCTGGGAGTGATGCTTATTTATCCAAGTATGGTTTGCTACATGTTCTGGGAACGTGATGCACACTCTGGGAGTGAATGCTTATCATCCAAGTATGGTTTGGCATTACGTTCTGGGAACGAATGTCAGTGTTCCGGGAACACAACGGTGTATTGGATGAACGTCCGAGATGGACTTTGTTAGAGGCCTCAGCTGTGGAAGAAATCATGCATCATGCCACCTGCATTGAAAGAATTATTATGATTAACCGGGTGTTCTCATATGATTATGCATCATGATTTGCTACATGTTAACTTGTGGATGTTAGTTTTATTCTCATTTGATTATGCGAATATGTATAGCTAACCCCCATGCCCTTATTAGGTGTTGATCGTGCATCTAGCTTGCACAAGAATCAGTAAGGGGAGATGTCCCTTAGGTGCTTGCAGAGTGTAGGAAATGTGGGTTAGGAACCCGTTGTGCAGATATCGAGGATCCGACCAGAAGGATGTTTGGACAAGGGACCAGTGACCAGCTTTATGACATTTTTATTTTTAATAGAATTTATATGATACATATTTTGGAAAAAGGTATCATAAAAGGAATTCAGTTTCATCATAATACTTATTTGATAATAGTGGACTTGTTACACTTGATATATTTTGGGAGGGTAATGTGGTGATTTTACTATGTTTCCGCAAAACTCTGATTTTACTAGTCACCTTCATTATTAATCAAGTGTTTGTGAAAATAAATTTTCCAGGGAAGGGATAATTTCTTATTTTCAGATCTTTCTCCAACGAAAACAAGTCCAAGTATTCTTAAACTTATTACTTTTCTTATAAAGTAAGATGATATACAAGGAGTGTTACAATAGGTCCAAATACCTGTTGCTTTTCAAGCGAATTCAATTATGACTCAATTGTGTCTTTTCATTTTGGCTAATCATTTCTTTGTCTATATTCCTTAATAGACTTTGATGCATGATTCTCATCTTATATCATTTAAGCGCTATATCATATGTATAAGCATCGTCAACGTTGACTTTATTTCGGTTCCATTGTATTTCAATGATGACATAATTTATTGAGATCTCTTTGTTTTTACACGTTTCAGGTACCTGAGTTTCTTCTTGAACTGAACTATTAATTATGTCTAAGGACTCTTCAGGAGTCTTTACATCCTCGAATTGACCATCTTATTTCTTTGCTCCTTTTCTTTTTCGAGGATTTTTTGTATATATTTTTTTATTTTATTTTGGAACCGATGAATCTATCACACTTCAAGCGTGCCTCATACTCATTTGCAATTTTAATTTGTCCAAGAGGGACATCAATTTCATTGGAGCATTAGCAGCTGGAATATGTGACTTAGTCACTCTTTTTAGGTCAGTAAATGCGTTTGGCAATAGGTTATCTAAATTTTGCAAATGAATTATCTTTTGAACTTAAGTTCAAATCATTTTGTTCGAGGATCAAGATAATATAATGATAACCCTTTCGAAATTATTTCTTTTTCCAACTGCTTATTTTCTCCCCCTAATGTTGGGAAACAAATTCATCAAAGCGATTATCGAAAATCGATCCATGAATGACTCTCTTATTGTTGGTTTGAGTTATTTTATCATGGATGATGATTCATATCTAACATATATTCCCAACCTTCTTTGAGGTCCCATCTTAGTGCGTTGTGGTGGAAAATATACCGCACATCCAAAATTTCTTAGATGGGAAATATTAGGTTTCTGACCAAAAACCATTTGTAAAAGGGGAAACTCATGATAATTTTAATGGCTTGATGCGAATCAGTGTCATACATGTTCCCAATTAGTAATGGCAATAGACATACAATAATTAATAACTAGATTTTGGTTGACTCAATTGCACAAGTAATCTCGCAAATTTCTGGTTGTGAATTGCCAATGAACAATCATGTGGCCATTCAGTTGATGCATAATTAAAAATATAAAATACCTAAATGATCCACATGATAAAAGTAATGACACATAAACATCACCTTGTATTCATTTCAGATTCAATCCAAATTTTATGGTGATGGTCGAACATACTTTCTTTGGAACAATTATTAGCACATTGAGATAATCAGATTGAACAAACTTCGTTTTCTTCATTGGATGTCAACATAAGTTTTAATTTTTTTCGCATCATATAGTTGATCCGGGATGGTCTAACCAGTCAAGCCAAACAAAAATTATATTATAATTTATAAACTTCTAGTTTATAAACTTTTGCTTTTACGATATGAGGTATTTCAACTATATACGTGTAAACTGAAAATTTTTTCAATACCTCTGGATAACAAATCTTTTAGAGCTCTAAATTATCATCGTACACGAATATAGTGTTAACAACGGCTTCTAGCAACACTAAATAGAAGAAAAATTTTGTATAACTAGTAGAGAGTATGGAAGAAACATTTTGTAAAACATTTCGAATAAACTATTTCCACCATAAAAAAATACTCTATCAAAGTTAATATTGCAAATTAATGTAAAACAAGTATGAAAAGGTTACATAGTAAACTATTTTTATTATTGCAAATTATTATATACACATACTTGTATAAAAGATTAAAAGATAATGCATTAAAACTCCTTGTCCACAAGTTCACCAAAATAAATATTGGAACAATTAATTTTGATAAAATATACTAAGCTATTTCGAAAATAAAATTGTACATATACATTTGAAACTTGGCATATTTATTCATGATTCACTACATTAAAACACATTGTTAACCTCAATAAAAAAAATAGGATATGTTATTTTAAATATTTTTTTATATCCATAAACTTTTGTTATAAAATATATTATGTATACATGTGATCAATTATTTATGTGGTTCGTACAATTCAATCTAATTATTTAAATAATGACAAATGAAAAAATTAAAAAAATTAATAAATTTCTAAAAAAAAAAAATCACATTTTTCTTTGATAACCAATTCATATGTCTAACACATGTTACTAAATTATTATTATTATTATTTTTAAATACTTTTCAAATAGTATATCTAACCGAAGACTTAATTTTTGGAAAATATCAAAAAAATATTTATATTGAAAATAGAATTCAAAACAAGATCATACGAGATCTTGCATAGTTTTACTTGCTAAAACTAACAAGCATCAAATATCTCAAAAAAAAACATATGTGATCAATACCATTCAATAATGTCATATTCAAACAAGTATTGACGCCACTCAATGGTATAAACAAATGCGCAAGTATATCCATAATTATATTGGCAAATTTTTCTCTTTATCATAATGACAATAATCGTTTTCAATAAAAAAAATATTAGAATTTTTCATCACTAATAGTTTTAAAACATGCCAATAAAGAAGCACATAAATTTCATGTTATGAGATTATCGCATTCTTAAAATTTCATATTGAAAAACAAAACGACAAGGCACATGTACTCATTTAGGATAAATTTCTCCACTTATGCATATTCTTAATATGACAATAGCTTAAAAATTTTATAACTAACCTCGGAAAATGTACTACTCAACATGTGTGTAGAGCCAAGAAAATAGAAGTCGACATAAGATATAAGTCAACTTGATGAAGCATATTCTTCCTTATATAACTTTCAAAACAACTCATAGGAGATCATTAGGGAACAATAACAAAAATTATATCAAATAAAGCTCTACTTTAATGTCAAATTGTTAATGATAAAATATATAAATCATATTTTTTTTTTGGTAAATAAAAAATTTTATTAATACCAACTCACAAAATTCAGCACTTACAATAAAACCCAATGCCACATTCTAGGAAGGGTTCATTGGGGAATATCAAAAGTCAAGACCTATAAGTGATAAAACTAATGAAGAGACATAACTCTTTGAACCAACACTATATTCTTACATTTATTAAAGTCCACTACCTTATTCCTTATCCTCACTGCTAACTCTCGAAGGAGCACTCTGCTTCTAGCTTCTGGATTCTACTGCTTTGACTGGAATCGACGCCTGCACCTCTCCGTCCATATTTCATACACCACCGCCGCAAGGACAGCTCTCACGATCTTCCGGTAAGTTTTCTCCTTGACACCATAGCTCACCCATTTAATCAATTTTCGACTATCATAAGAATCAATCGGAATACACATCCAGTCTGCCAGGAGAGTAATTAGATCCTTACTCCAGTTGCAATTAAAAAACAATGCTCACTGGATTCTTGAAACTGCTCACATAAGGGGCATAGAGTAGAACTTAGGTTTATAAAATTCTTCAATCGATCACAAGTGCTAAGCCTATTATGAAGCATTAGCCACAAAATAAAGCAGTGTTTAGGAATGGAAAGAGAGTTCCATGCAACTCTGTGGAACTTGAATTTTTCAAGTTGTCCACAGAGGAATCTATACCCCAAATCAATTGTATAATTCCCATTCAGCCACAAACCATTAGCTACCCCAGGAGCCAAACGATTCCTTACTTTAAGAAGCTGTTTGTAGTGCCAACCTTGATCCTGACGAGGCTGAGCCTCCCAAATGCTCTCATTTCTTAAGTAAACTTGATTGATCCACTTGACCAATAAGATGTCCTCTTTTTCAGAAATGTGCCAAATTTGCTTGCCAAGAGCAGCTTGATTCCATAAAACTGAATTCTTGAAACCTAGACCCCCAAATCTCTTCTCCTTGCAGACCTTAGACCAGCTGACATTACCAGCATGCTTATCACCCCATAGAAACTTCCTACAGACCTTCTCAACACCCTTAAGGACAACCTTAGGGATAATGAAAACAGAAGCCCAATAGGTGTGAAGAGTGAGAAGAACAGAGTTAATCAAAATACACCTAGCTTGGTAAGATAAGTGCCTTGTCTTCCAGCTATTCACACGAGCAGAAACCTTATCAATTAGAACCTTGCAAGTAGCTATTGACCACTTCTTAGCAGAGATGGGAAAGCCCAGATATCTAAAAGGAAAGGTACCCTCCTTAAAGCCAGTACAATCCACAATTTCTCTTCTGAGAGGCTCCTTCACCCCAGCTATGTAAACTTGAGATTTATCCTGATTAGCATGCATCCCAGAATTCATGGAAAACTCCTGCAAAGCCCTCATAATGACTCTAACACTCTTAGGATGACCTTTACAAAAGGTCATTAGATCATCAGCAAAAATCAGGTTTACAAGATTCAACTCTCTACACAAGGGGTGGAACCTGAATCCTTGCTCTTTAGTAGCAGCCACTAACCTCCTTGAAAGCCCTTCCATAGCAATGACAAATAGTAAAGGAGAGATAGGATCACCTTGCCTGATGCCACCATAATTTTTAAACTGCTGAGAGTGTTGACCATTGATCACAATTCTAAAAGTCACAGATGAAATGCACACCATAATCCAGTTAACAAACTTTGAGGGAAACTTCAAAGCCTCCAACACATCTCTTAAGAAACTCCAACTTAAGGTATCATAGGCCTTCATTAGATCAATTTTTAGCAAACATCTGGTAGAAACATTTTTCCTTCTATACAGTCTCATTAGATCCTGAATAATAAGAACATTGTGAACTATGCTCCTCCCCTTTACAAAGGCTGTTTGGTTGTTATTAATTATCTTTGGTAAAACTTCTCTGATCCTTATGCACAACAATTTAGAAAGACATTTGTATAGAGCATTGCAGCAAGCTATAGGCCTGTAATCCTTAGTTGAGGTTGCATTCTCACATTTAGGAATCATAACTAAATCAGTGTAATTCCAAGCTCTAAGTAATTTACCTGAAGAGAAAAACTCTTCTATTGCCAAACAGCAATCCTCTCCAACCACTTCCCAGGCTGATTGAAAGAATCCTGATCCAAAGCCATCAGGTCCAGGGGATTTGTCTTTGTCAATGGACCACATAGCCTGCTTAATTTCCTCCCTAGTAAAAGGTTTGATAAGTGCTATTTGCTCCTCAACATTCAACACTGGCCCATACTGGCTAACAGTATCCTCTAGAGACCACAGCACCTCCTTCCTGCCAAACAACTTAGTATAGTGATTCACAAATTCATCCATGATGCCCTGCTGATTCTGAATGCAAATTCCCTCTGTTGTAGTTATACTTAGGATACGATTCCTGTATTGTCTGGATCTAATAACATTGTGGAAATAAGCAGTGTTCTGATCACCCTCCTGAGCCCATCTTTCTTTAGCCTTTTGCTTTAGAATAGAAATGGAATCATTCAGGGCTTTCATATATCTGAAATACATAGCTTTTTCCTGCTGGTGGAGAATTGGATCCTGAGGCCTCAAATTTATCTCTGATTGAATGAAATCCAACTCCTTTCTTAGCAACTGCTCCTGATTAACTGAATCTGCGTACTCTCTAGAATTAAGCTGCTTTAGAGGCTGCTTCAACATCTTTAGTTTTTGCATAACTCTAAACTGGGCATGGCCAACAATATCAATTTCCCAACACTCCTTGACAATTCTCATAAACTCTTGATCTTCAGAACAAACATTAAAAAACATGAAGCCACCTTTAGGTTTAACCAAAACATCCCCACTCCTGATCAGAGCAGGTGAATGGTCTGAAATGTTATTATTCAGATACTGAGTGTATAACAAAGGCCAAGTGAGCAACCATTCATCATTCACCATGTTTCTATCCAGCTTACTATAGATCTTATTGCCATCAGTTTGTCTATTGCACCAAGTAAACTGATTACCACAATACCTCATATCAAGCAATCTACAATCCTGAATGCAAGCTCTAAACTCAACCATAGCCTCCCAGTCCACCTGATTACCACCTATTTTTTCAGAAGGATCCAAACAGCAATTGAAATCCCCTGAAACAAGCCAGGGAAGATTAACTGTAGAGTGAATACCCTTTAATTCCTCCCATAATCCCCTTCTCAACACCTGATCATTAGCACCATACACAAAAGTAGCAAACCACTGCACTGAGTTGATAGGCATAGAAATAAGGCAATGAATCAATTGGCTAGAACTTTTCAGCATAGTTATCTTGAACATATCTGGCTTCCATAGAACACAGATTCTTCCTACTGGATGATGATCAATGTTAGAGACATAATGCCACCCAGGAGCAAAATTCCTTAGAGTAGTGCTTAAAGAGTTAGCTCTGAGTTTATTTTCTAAAATAGCCAATAAACCAATATTATTCATACAACAAAGAGATTTTAATTCTCTTTGTTTTTGAGGGTTATTGAACCCTCTCACATTCCAGGTTAAGATATTATCCATTGGCCTTAGAGGCCATGTCTTTAATCACAATCCCCTTATTCTCCTCTTGCCATTTCTGGGTTTTACTTCTTGTTAAAACTGGTATCCAAGGCTCTGGATTCTCAGAATCTGAATCATCATGCAAAATCTCAACTAGTTTACCTTTACCTTTGTCTTCTTTCTTGTTGGTTGCACACTCTTTTGAAGCTGCTCTAGACTCTGAATTAGTGGACTCTTCAACAAAGGAAGAGTGTTGGCTATTCTCTCCATTAACTTGCTCAATAGCATTTTCCACAGCCTTCTCATCATTAGCTTTTAGGCAGTCATCAAGCTTTTCAATATCCTCCCTAGAAGGTTTCTTCTTTTCCACCCATTTTTGAGTAACATTACTCCTGCACATTTTAGAGTCATGACCATACTTTGAGCATTTAGCACAAAGTACTGGTTTCCACTCATAAGTCACCCTTTGATTCACCACATTCCCCTTCTCATCCTCAAAGAAAATCTCCTCAGGCAGAGTGTTAGGGTTCACTTCAATTAGAATCCTTGCATAATTGAGTCTGTTCCTCTCCTTTGTAACCTTATCAACCATAATAGGGGTACCAACCAGGCTCGCAATCTTACTTAAAGCAGATTGGCTCCAGAATTTCGGACTAAGATTGGGTAGCTGAATCCATAGAGGAAGTCTATCTAGATGATCCTTCACTCCTGTTCTACCAGTCCATGGTCCTAGGATAATTGGCTTTTTATCAAAGTGATAAATTCCAATTTCTAGGACTTCATTCCTTGCCTCTTTTGTATTAAACCTCACAACCATAGAGCCTTCATTTGTCATAAGGATTTTATCAATACCCAAATGACCCCATACCTTTATGTATCCACTAAACACAGAATAAGGAGGTCTAGCACCAAGCACATAGCACACTATTGCATTCTGCCAGTAAAGCAATTCATTCTCCACATCCTTCACTACTATCTTGGTAATAGCTTGGCCTTCCTTAAGCACTGGTTCAACAAAATTTAGCTTTTCCCCTGCATTCCTCAATTTCGAAATATCAAAATTTTCCCAAACCGAGTGAATAGGCTGAGGCACTCGAGTTGTTGTTTTTTGCACTGATTTCGTTTGATTCTCTTGTTGCTTATCAATCTCATCAACCTGCTTTCCACCTTTTTCCACAGGAATCTTACTCTGCACCCGCTGCCGAAGGAGGTCAATACTATGCAACAGTTCTGCAGCTTTCTTGGGAGTCAAGCTATCGATATCTTCAAGCGCTTCTTCATCTGAAAAGCTGAGTTCCATCGAAGATGATCCCTCATGCCTTTTCTCTACGCTTGGAGAATTCTTGCTAGAAGACGAAGGCGTTTTCGGGGGTCTTCCCCTCTTCCTAGCCATGGCGGCACACAGTGGAGACCGTGAAGGAGGAGAGAGAAGAGAGAAAACAAGGATTAGGGTTTTTCCAAAACGATTATATAAATCATATTAATTTACTTCATGAAAAACATTAATATTTTCATGTTTCAACATAACGTTCAATAATAATTGACAATAAACGCAATTAAATATATAAGGCAAAATAAAGGAAATTATTTTTTCTCAAAGTAAAATCATACTTATTTGACTATCTTTGCATCATAAAATAAATGTGGTAACATCTAAAACTAATAATTTATGACACATGAGTAGTAGTATCATTGATACATCAAATAATGATTACCACTACCAAAGAAATATTTGCATTAAAATTAGAACTTGTCGATATAATAATGAAATTATCCAATTTAATAAAATGATATCGAATATTGATTTCATCAATAAAGGCACAACAACTTGGTGCGATTGAAATGACCCATGGGATCCCGAGTACAATACTCGGTGAAAACAACAAATTTTTTTTTTAAAATAAAATTTTTACTAATTCAGTAAGACAATCAGCCCAAATGGTTGGAGTTGCACAATGATAAGTGTCGGTGTGTGTTCAAATTCCAATGATGTATTTACTCTTTAAACTCGCCAACAATACTTGAAATCCTTAGCACTAGACATGATTATGCACATCTTGGTTCGATGTGTATTCTTTATTTTGTGGAATTTGCACACAGTTGAAGCAAGAGTTAGACATTACAAATTGGAGATGAAGAATGAATGCAAGTCCCTCAATTGCTTTAAGAAGTTTTCACCATTAATAGTAAGATTTGGGCACTGAGTACCTTGCCATCCATTGACATAGTATTAAATAGATTGGAACTCTCCATTGGCATAGTATTAAAAAGATTGGAACTCCTTGGACGGGTGGAACAAAATAAGTCCCACATCGGGTTCTATAGATTCCAATCTTAGAAAAATTTTGCTATTTTGTTTTTCGATCATTCTTTGGAAAATATATAAAATAGAATTCAAGGATCAGTCTTGAACCCATGACTTGCCATACTTGCCGTGATTATTGCTACTGTGCTTGGCATGAAATGCAAACATAATATATATAAATACCACGGTTACTGCAGAGCTATAAATCGCTTCTGCCTTATTTGCATTGATGAGTTCTCCTTTTCAAATCAATCAACACTGCTTCTGTTTGCATCTTTTCAAATCTGTTTCGATTTGCATCTTTCTTTCTTTCTTTCTCTTTTTTTTAATGATGATGGACATGATAAATGCTATAATTCTCAAGAACTTGTATCTCTTATAAAATGTTCATGTCCATATAATATTGATACTTTGGGATCAATATATAATATATCAAAAGAAAAAAAAGAATAAATAAATAAAACATTAATAATATTACAATTTACCTTGCTTCAATACTCTTTGATGTATAAACTTCAACACACCTTTTGGTTAGAGCTTCGTGCTGATAACGTGTTATGAAACGTATGAAAATAAGGAAAAAGAGAAGAAGAGCGGAAACAATATATTGTAATATATTCAATGTACATTTTACATCATAGTTGAGTCCTATTTATAGGGAGATAAGAAACTCTAATATGGAGTGGTATCAACAAAATATAAACACAATCCACCCTAATATGGAGTGATATCAACTAAATATAAACACAATCCAATAGATAGTCATCCACAATTAGATAGATATGAATTGTTTATAACATTTTCTAGTTTTTTAAATTTTTAAATTTTTTAAAAAAAGATCTTCGCTCACGGGACACCAGGTGCTTAACCTTCTGCATCTTATCAGGATTTCGATGTTACATGTCAGCAAAACTGGTCAGAATTGATAGTAGGGGTATATGACAAACCCAGAAGTAACTTCAGGGATTCAAACATTGAAAAAAAAAGAATGAGGGTACCCCAAACTTCAGGGACTTGTGACATAATTAAGCCTGTAAAAAACCATGGTCTAAAAGGGTATGAAAAACTATGGTCTAAAAGTGGGTATGAAAACGGTGGCCTAAACTTACAACGACAAGCACAAAACCGTGGCCTATTGCTAATTTTGAAAACTGAGGCCTAGTGGTGATTTTGAAAACCGTGGACTTTTCCGCTATTTTGGACCACGGTTTTCATTGTATTGTGGCCTGAAGCTAAAAAACCATGACCTATTGGAATAGTCCATGGCAACAAGTACTACACTCAAAAAACCGTGGTCTAAATCTTAGGCCACAATTTTTTGACCTTTGTGCACGATTTTCGTGCGTGGTCTATAAGACCAAAAATGCTGTAATGTTGTTGGCGATTTTTTATTTTTCTTTAAATAAAAATACTTTGTATTTGGATTTGCTGAATAGATGAAACCCATTTTGATAATAACAAATCTAAAATCATTTTTGACTCCAACTATCCAAACAATAATATTTTACTAAAATCATTTTACCGGCAAAGATATTCAAACATAAAACACTTTATCATAAACTCACTTATGACCAAAATCAATTTTACGAATTCAAGTTTATTCAAAATCAATTTTGCAAACGCTCATCCAAATACACTATCAACTAGAAAATGGATTCTACCTAAAATTCAAATTGTAGGTGTTTCGGACCGCTTTGTGCGATAATGGTTGTTTAAATAAAAGAGATAATGGGTTCGTAATCTTGATGAAGCTTTAGGCTTTTATTATATTGAGACGAGGTACAGAGGGGTTAATACAAGGAAATGGCTCCCACATTTGTGGTATTTTTACAGAGGAAGGAGTGTGCACTTTGGCTTTACACTCCTTTTATGTTGCTAAATCTTGAGTTTCAGAAGGGGAGCTTCCTTTCCTTTTCGTTGTACGCCCTCCGTGTGACAATCGTTACTGATTGCAGCGCTTTGGGTATTCTGACCCCCTCGTCTTGGTTTTTACAGTGGTTGTTGGAGATGCACGCTTTTCAGCTTTTCCTCCTTTTCTGTTCCTCCTTCGTTGTTCGTTCCGTCTCTTGCTTCTTCATGGCACCCCTTTTTAGAGGGTGCTTTCAGGGGAGGAGTGATGTTTCTTGTGTTTGCTGGGCGATCTTCCTCCTTCCAGTTTCTCTTCTTTTCTCATACTTCCTCTAAGTTCCAGAGGAAGGAACTTTGTGTTTTCTTTTGTGTATCTTGTGTATATTGTATTATCATTATTATTGCTCTGAGGTATTGTTCCTCTTTCCTTCCGGTATCTCTCGGCCTCTTGGGTCCTCTCTTTCGACCTTCTACCCCCGGGGTTGCCTCTTCCCCTCCGGGGCCTTTTTTTTGGGCTCCCCTTTCCTTTTCTTCCTCTTATTTATAGTGGTGCTTTGGACCAGTGGTCATTGCTCGCTCTCCTTTGTCTATTGGTCAATGACCCTTTGCATCATGTGTTCAGAGCATCTTTTCGGTAGCTTTGTCTTCTTTACCATTCTTGGCTTTGGCATTTGATGATTACAAAGAGGGAGAGGACTCCAAGTCTTACTCCCCTCAGCTTTGCTTCGGATGACTAAAAGATCCCTCCTGGCTTCCTCCGCAAGCCGTTAGAGCTTTTGGATAGCTACGTCGCCTCTGGTTGGTCATGTGTGCGCCTTCCGTGGGCTTCTACTTCCGGCTCGCCTTCGCTCATCGCGATGCTCTCCCCGAGTTTCTGTGGCACCTGAGACGCTTTGAGGCGACACATGGCGTTCACCGCCACCAGTACGCTTTACTTTTTCTTCTGGGTACCTTATCAGGACGTGTCGCGTTGGTAGCCGTCGCCGTGGGGCATGTGTCGCCTTGTACAATTCCTGGAGTTGGCGCGCTTTCCTCAGTATCTTTATTGCTTTATTTTTTGTTTGACAATTCCTGGGCCCTCATATGATTTGGGCCTTGTAATTTGGGCTACCAAATATTGAGGTATCAACAATTGCCCCCTTTGCAGTGAGAGGGGAAGAATTTCCTTCTCAGTGAAAATCCTATTTTTGTGTTTTCTTTGCTTGTGTCTTCTTTTCTCGACTTCGTATTCCCCGTTCTTCACCTTTTGTTATTTCTCCCGGTATTGCTTTCGTTTTTCTGGGGAAGGCGTACAGAAGGTGACGCCTCCGCATCGCGGGTGCCTGTTTTGCACCCCCTCTAGTTTATTGGTTACTTGGCAGTTTCTGTCTTAAATTCTGACATCCAGTGGGGTCTTGTCAACGGGCCCTCCACTGGTGAGTCTTTTGGTTTTCTTCCCTCCTATTCTTCTGCTGCGTTCCACGTGTCGTTAGGGGGAGAAGGCAAATATCCTTCAGCTTTGGCACTTGCACGTTTCCCCACGTTCCCTCCTTTACTCACACTTTCAAAACTTCTTCAGACCTTTCAGTTTTCTTTTTACTTCCACTCGTTCTCTTTCTCCTTCGTGTCTTGAAACTTCTTTCTCTGAAAAAACTTCCCCCGTTACTTCTTTGTTCTCTACTTTCTTGTTCTCTTCTGTTTGCCCTTCTCTTTCGTTTACTATCGTCATGTCGAAATTGAAGGCCATTGCCCCTTCTGCGGTTGAAAGCGCTTCCTCGAGCTCCGAGGAGGAGATTCAACTTCCAGGCCCCATCTCCTATTGCTTCATGCAAGAGCTTCCTTGCCCCCGCTCTTACCCTGTTGAACCAGGATACCGCCGCTGGGCCTCGGAGGTGAAGGCGGACTCGCCCTCTGGTCCCGACTCGGGCGATTTTGTTGTTGGCTCGTCTTCCAAGGCCATGGTGGTTTCCGAGGAGGACGCCGAACTCATCTCTTCTCCCTCCTACGATAAGGGCCACTGCGCATTGGGCTCTTCGTTGCTCCGTTCCTGTCTCCGCCGTTCGGAGTTCCCTTGGGTAGATGTGAACTTTAATGTTCGAGTGGGAGGTACCAATGGCTGGCAAGAATGGGTCGATCACGTTTTTGCCACCGATGCCGCTTTTGTGACCATTCTGGAAAAGGTAGGGATTGCTGCCGCCGTCAAGGCGTCACCTCGGCTTGGTGCTAACCGCAAGCCTAGTGATTTGCTGATGCTGGTGCTGCGCTGGTGTTCTTCCACCCATACCTTCTTGACATCGTGGGGGGAGTTCACTCCAACGCTTGAAGATGTGATTGTACTCCTTGGACTTCCCTCTTTTGGAGATGCAGACCTTGATGTGGAGAACGTTGATGAACGTTTTTCTGAGTTGTCAATGCAGCTGAAAGCCGCTTCGGCTCTAAGCGCCAAGTATTCTCGGGACCTCTTCAGGCGAAGGCGTGCCTCGTATGCAAAAGGCTCTTCTTCCCAACGGGTGAGAGGTACTGGGAACTTAGTTCCTAGGAGCCGAAGGGTGAATCAACGTTCCTCCATTAAGTACACCTTTGCTAGTTGGATTCGTTATTTCTTTGGTGATTTTCATGATGGTAAATTCCAATCCGGGCCTGTCACAGATTCGCGCCTCTGCCGCGCCGCCTTTATTGCTTTCTGGCTTAGTAGGTACGTGTTTCCGGGACCTCCATGGGAGTCTATAAGCCCATGCGTCTTTCTCTTTGCTTGTCTCTTGGCGGAAGGTACACGCCTTCCCCTTGCTTCATTTTACTTAGGCGGTTTGTACGCCCGCCTAGACCAGGTATCAGTACAGATGCGCATTTCTCATGGGCGCTTTGCAATCAACTCTTATGTCGACTTGACTTTTCTTCAGTATTTTTTGTTTGAACGTTTTCCTGATTATGGCCCCGCCAAACTTCCCCTTTCCACTGGTGCTGCTGGTTTGGATCCTCGTTCCTGGTGTTGGACGGGAGGATCTCCAAGAGAACCCCTAATTTCTCTCATTGATTCAGAGGACAAGTTCTTGTTTCGCCCTTACTCGGACCTCCCACATCCTCTTTATGACGAAGAGGCTTTTACCACAAGAAACAATGCTGCCACCCCCTTTGAGGGGGTTTATGATCTATGGAGATTGATTTTATTAGTTCGCCGCTTGCCTGGTTTTGTCCCTTTGGACAGCAGGAGTGCTCACGGCGGGGCCCTTTGGCCTTTTGTTTACCGCCCTGATCGAGTGGCCAGACAGTTTGGGCGCGATCAAGCCCCTTGCGTTCTTGACATTGAGCAGGCCCCGGTGGAAGACTTGGTCAAAGCACTTCTCTTCGGAGCAGCCCTCAGAATTTCTGATATTGCTCCTGCTTATATTTCTTCCTCCCGCATTGGAGGTGTTTTACGTTCTTGGCTCACTTCTCATGAGGACATCCTGCAACATCTTCGGGATTTTGAAGCTTCTTCCTTGCATCCTGTTCCTTCCTTGTTGCCTATAGTTCACAACGACCCTTATTTTTGCACTTCTATGAGGAAAGCTGCTGGTAAGCATCTTGACCATTTTTCGTTTTTGTTGCTTTTCTTTTTCTTGCTTTGCATTTAACTTTGCTTGTTTTTATTTTCAGCTGAGGGAGCTTCGCCCGGTCGTAGGGTTGCTGCGTCTCCTTCTGTTGCCCCCAGACGAAGCAAAAGGAAGACTACCTCACAGGGTCCCTCTACTTCTAGATCTCTTGCTCAAGGCGGTAGTAGCAGCGCCGCCGCATCTCGTAAGAAGAGGAAGGCAGCTGCGGCTGTTCCTACTCGCCGGTCCAGCCGCTTGCGCTCTTCTGGTATCCGCATTGCTCCCTCTTCCCCAGTCCATGTAGACTTGGTCCAAGATGAACTTGATGAAACCAATTCGGGTGACTCTTTCTTATCTCATGACGCTCCTGGTGGCGCTGGGGATCGCTCTTCAGGTTTCATTTCTTGTTCTTTTAATTTCTTCTAGTCTTTTCACTTTGTTTTGCTTGGACAGTTTTCATAACATCACTGATTCTCTTTTCTCTTTTCTTTTCTATTTTTCTTTTGAGTGCAGGTGGTGCTGACGGTCATTCATCGGCGTCGCCTTCATCCCAGTTTCCTGAGAACGCTCCTGCTGTTTCACTTGCTTCCGATCATTAAGATTTTATGGACCTCTTTTATCAGCCTTCAGCTGGTGGGGGTGTTGCCCCTTCTGATTCCGCTGCCAGTGATGATTTTGATTCTTTAATGTCTCCTGTTGGCACTCCAAGGAGTGTCCCTGTCTCTCCCAAGGGTGTGCCTTTGAAGGCCCCTTCAGGTATTGCCGTCGTAGACATCATTTATGAGCTTGTTTCTGATGTTCCAAGATCTGAGAACTTGTTCGATGAGGCAGGTGCTGAAGTTGATGTCCCTGCCCCTTCAGAGAGCCAAATTGCTACTGCTGCTGAGGCCCCAACTGGAGAGCGCCTTGCCCCTAGAAGCAGCGCAGATGTTGTTTCTTTGGCTGATAAGGGTAAGGTTCCTGCTGTGAGGGCAAGTCACGCCTCCGCTTCTCCAGGGTCTTCTTTAGTTTGCAAGTATTTCTTTCTTCGCCTGACTCAAGTGGGGTTTATCTCTTTTTGTGTTCTTGTCTCATTATTTCTGCATATGTTGCCATGTGCTTTTGCAGCTTCATTTTCTGCAGATGATCAGGCCTTGATTGATTCGTTCTTGCGTGCTCATACTTCCTTGATTCCCCCTTCAGCTTCGCTTCCTCGCCTTTTCCGGGAGTCCGGTTCTCAAACTCTGTTGCGGATGTTGCATTTGGTCCGCTCAGTTGACATAGATGACTTGCCATGGGAGGAAAAGGCTGAGATCTTGGATTGCTTGTACACGCTTCAGTTCCAACATTATTCTGGTCCTTGGCTCGAGAATGCCATTGCTGGCTTCGAAAGTTTGCGCCCTCCATTTGATGATGCTGAATTGGATGATGCTGAGCGTGCTCTGCAAGAGCGCCGTGCTCCTTTGGTGTCTCGCATCAAAGAGCTTTCTTCCCAGCTCGACCAAGCAACCACTGAATTGGAGGCTCTTGATCAGGAAATTAGTGATTTGGCCAACACGAAGTATTCTTATGAGGAAGTTTGCAGGGTCACTTCTTTGAATTCCCTCTTCTTCATGTAGGCATTGTTTTGCCATTTGTGCTGTTACTTTGACATTCTCCTTTCCGGATTATGGTTTTTGGTTGTCGCTTGTTCCATGATTCGTATGACTTTGTTCGAACTTAACTTCTGTTGCTTTATTGCCTTTGGATTTGTACCTTGGGATTTATGATGCCTTTCGTATGTGTTTCTCAAGTTTGGATTCTACTTTGTACGTTTGCTGCTACTTTGAAAGTGTTTATGCATACTTTGTCTTTGTCTTTTCATCATTTTTGTTGTTGTTGTTGTTGTTGTTATTCGCCTTGCGCCTGAGGTTTGCATTTGGATTTTACACTTTTGTTCTCATGCGCTTTGCTGACTTCGTCGCTTTGGCAGTTGTAGCTTGAACTTCGTCTTATGAATGTAATTGCTTGCCACTGCACTCGTGTTTGTTGTACTTCTTAGTTTTGGTGTCTCTTCTTCAAGTATTCTGATAGCACAGAGCTCTTCTTTTCTTTTTCTTTTCTTTTCTTTGTTCCATTTTTTTTTACAACAGGGGCCCTTATGTCATTGGTGCCCAAGGAAGGTTTCCTTCCTCCCCTCTCCACTTTTTTTTTGGAGCGCGCTCAGGGCGCTTCAAACTTGCTTGCAGATTTTGATGGCCCCTCATGTCATTGGTGCCAAGATTTTTCTCAAGGTGCACGTTGGGCATGCTCCACAGATTTTGTCACTTTGGACCCTTTCTTTCAATTGCATTTTGGACTTTCCAGTTTTCCGCCTTGGGCTCTTCTGTTGCCGCTTTTGGGCTTTCCTTCTTCTTCTTCCTCTCTTTCTTTTTCAGTTGCCGCTTTGGGCCTTTGCCGCTTTGGGGCTCTCTCTTCTTTTTTTTTCAGTTGCCACTTTGGGGCCTTCTTCTTTTTTTTAGTTGCCACTTTGGGGCTTTCTTTTCTTTTTTTTTTAGTTGCCACTTTGGGGCTTTGCCGCTTTGGGGCTTTTTTTTTCAGTTGCCACTTTGGGGCTTTGCCGCTTTGGGGCTTTTTTTTTTCAGTTGCCACTTTGGGGCTTTGCCGCTTTGGGGCTTTGTAAACTAACGGATCGCCTTGGATCTTGCGTTAGCCAACCTCTTTTACAGATTTTTCCGCCCGCGTTTAAGACTAGCGCCCTTGTTTCCCGGGACCTTTTCTAGCCTTGCGATATGGCGTACTTCGCCCGCGTCTGTCCCGGAAATTTTTCAGGAGGTCTATCCGGGTACCGCGATAAGGCGCTTGTGCCCGCGGTACGATTCAACACTATTCTTTTTCTTTTTATTTTTCTTCTTCTCTTCCTTTTCTCTTTTTCTTTGATATTTCTCTTTTTTTTTTTGAAGTGTTGAACCTCGCGTTCTGGTATTATTGACCCTGTTTGAGGGTGTTTGTTACAGTGATACCTCATGTCATCAGTATCATTTGAGCTCTTTCCGGGGAC
The DNA here is from genome assembly GCA_037953625.1 of Crotalaria pallida. Taxonomy (NCBI): domain Eukaryota; kingdom Viridiplantae; phylum Streptophyta; class Magnoliopsida; order Fabales; family Fabaceae; genus Crotalaria; species Crotalaria pallida. The sequence continues at coordinate 46,365,338 of CM075649.1, read as the reverse complement.
ACCTCATGTCATCAGTGTCGCTTCGAGCCTTAGCATTGGTATTTCTCGTCACAGGCATTTCCCTGCTTCTGATTGATTGTTTTAATTCTGTCTGCTTGCGCTTTGCAGCACCTCTCGTCACTGGTACTACTTTTCTTTCTGCTTTTCTTGGTATCATCAGTTTGTAAGCACTTGGATTTCTATATCATTCTGACTTCTGGCCTTTGCACCCACGTTTGCCTCTGCTTTGATGCATGGACTTCTTCGTCAGGGTGCTTTGGTTTGCTTGTGAGAGTAGATCGAAATGATGTCAGGACTTTATCTTAGCAGTTGCTGAATCATCAATTAAATTGAACCCGCCTTGATCATGTTATGTTTGAGGCCATTTTGGGTCAATCACTTGTACGCTTTCTAGCTTGATTTTGTCTTGCACCTTGCTTTTGCATATGATTTTATGCTTCAGTGTTCAAGTATGCCTTTGAGTAATATACTCTCCGGATCTTGTACTTGTGCTGGTCATTACGAAGCTTGCATTTTTCTTCACGTAGCATGTACGCCTTTTAATGTGCGCCTTGCAGTTGCACACGTCTCGTGATTGTGGTTACTGCCGCCTTTAGGGTTCGCTTTCGACTTCTGGCTGGCTGGTTTCTTGCCAATATCTTCTTTGCACGCTTTGGCTTCGAAGTCGCCTTCGCCTTTCTGGTTTGAATTCACCGTCAGTTTTTTTTTCAGCTTTTGATACACTTGCTTTTAGAGACCCTCTCTTTTTGACACCGGCACCGTTCTGTTTTCAGCTTACTTCAGGATTTCTGGCTCCATCATTGTTCATTTTCTTTTGACGTGCCTCAGATCTCATCTTTGCAGCTTCACTTGAGGCTTTCTGATTTAACTTTGCTTTTCTCGCCTTTGCTTGTCAGTTAGCTTGTATCAAATGCACATTCGCATGCGTCTCACCATCGGGACTCCACGTTCGCCTTCTGGCTTTGGATTTCATGCATCTCGCTATCTTGCTCAGGTTTCGCCCACTTCTGTGAACTTTTTCCCTCATTGCTTGATTTTCATTGATCTTTTCTACTCGTGCGTTGCGTTTCTTTTCTTGGTACTTTGCTTTTGTTTCACCATTTGCCTTCTGATACTTTACTTCTGATCGCCTCGCCTACATTGGGCGAGATGCAAAATGTTTTTTTTTTGTTGCTGAAAGCGCACCAAAGGACTTCTCAGATTTTAGAAAGTGGTTAGTTCTGTTTCTACATAAACAACTTTCATTTTCCGGATATTTTCATGCTATACATGTCCGTTTTATTAGTTGCATCTAGTAAATCATGTATAAAATCAATCATGCATCATCATGTAACATTATCGAGGTCATGTTTTCGTGCAACGCTTTCCCAAAGCATGCTTTCTCAACATTTAAATCATATAATTTATAACTTTAGATGTTGTCTCCGCATGATGAAAGCAGTTTCTTTGCATCATGCCATGGCTAAGCCAGGAAAAAAAATGACAAGAATGACTAGTATGATATACTAATTTCAGTTCTACAGCAAGCATTCAAATGTATAGAGTTATCTAATTATCACTTTTCTAATCAAATATTCGATGCTTATCAGAGCGACAACATTCATGGTTGTGATCATACATATGCTTTTCTCAGTCATGGTAAACTAAATGAAGTTAAATCATTGCTATCAGGATAACCTTAGACATGAAACCAACTACGTAGAGCATGATATCATGTGAAAGCGATACTACCGAAAGCATATTAAGACATAGATGTAGAAAGTAAGCATGTTGTAGCTACCTAGAGCAACCCATATGCGGTTGGGCACAATATATCTTTCATTTTGTCATGATTCGCACCCACCAAATTCATGGAAAGACTTACTGGCATACGAATGATAAATTAAACTAAGACTTACTGGACGAGTCTCGTCGCCTTTTAGAAAGCTTGTATCAGGGCGAAACCGGTCGCCTTTCGTGATCACGCCTTTTAGGGAGATCGCTTCTCTGAGGAGCGTCTTCTGGGGAGCTCGCCTTTCGGTGACGGGCCACCTTTTGAAGAGATCGCCTTTGGCCTGAAAGAGCATTTCGTCGCTGCGATGCTTCTTCAGTTGGAGGCTGTTGGTGACAGCGAGCGCCCTCGGGGACTGTCTCCTGAGTAGTGCTTCTAGAAGCATTTTCTTCAAGGTTGGAAGCCGTAGCTTCCCCAGCGGAGTCGCCAATTGTTTCGGACCGCTTTGTGCGATAATGGTTGTTTAAATAAAAGAGATAATGGGTTCGTAATCTTGATGAAGCTTTAGGCTTTTATTATATTGAGACGAGGTACAGAGGGGTTAATACAAGGAAATGGCTCCCACATTTGTGGTATTTTTACAGAGGAAGGAGTGTGCGCTTTGGCTTTACACTCCTTTTATGTTGCTAAATCTTGAGTTTCAGAAGCGGAGCTTCCTTTCCTTTTCGTTGTACGCCCTCCGTGTGACAATCGTTACTGATTGCAGCGCTTTGGGTATTCTGACTCCCTCATCTTGGTTTTTACAGTGGTTGTTGGAGATGCACGCTTTTCAGCTTTTCCTCCTTTTCTGTTCCTCCTTCGTTGTTCGTTCCGTCTCTTGCTTCTTCATGGCACCCCTTTTTAGAGGGTGCTTTCAGGGGAGGAGTGATGTTTCTTGTGTTTGCTGGGCGATCTTCCTCCTTCCAGTTTCTCTTCTTTTCTCATACTTCCTCTAAGTTCCAGAGGAAGGAACTTTGTGTTTTCTTTTGTGTATCTTGTGTATATTGTATTATCATTATTATTGCTCTGAGGTATTGTTCCTCTTTCCTTCCGGTATCTCTCGGCCTCTTGGGTCCTCCTCTCTTTCGACCTTCTACCCCCGGGGTCGCCTCTTCCCCTTCGGGGCCTTTTTTTTGGGCCCCCCTTTCATTTTCTTCCTCTTATTTATAGTGGTGCTTTGGACCAGTGGTCATTGCTCGCTCTCCTTTGTCTGTTGGTCAATGACCCTTTGATCATGTGTTCAGAGCATCTTTTCGGTAGCTTTGTCTTCTTTACCATTCTTGGCTTTGGCATTTGATGATTACAAAGAGGGAGAGGACTCCAAGTCTTACTCCCCTCAGCTTTGCTTCGGATGACTAAAAGATCCCTCCTGGCTTCCTCCGCAAGCCGTTAGAGCTTTTGGACAGTTACGTCGCCTCTGGTTGGTCATGTGTGCGCCTTTCGTGGGCTTCTACTTCCGGCTCTTCTTCGCTCATCGCGATGCTCTCCCCGAGTTTCTGTGGCACCTGAGATGCTTTGAGGCGACACATGGCGTTCACCGCCATCAGTACGCTTTACTCTTTCTTCTGGGTACCTTATCAGGACGTGTCGCCTTGGTAGCCGTCGCCGTGGGGCGTGTGTCGCCTTGTACAATTCCTGGAGTTGACGCGCTTTCCTCAGTATCTTTATTGCTTTATTTTTTGTTTGACAATTCCTGGGCCCTCATATGATTTGGGCCTTGTAATTTGGGCTACCAAATATTGAGGTATCAACAATAGGTACAATTAATTTATGTGCGACTCGAGTTTCATCAACTACCTATAAACATATGGCTACAATGACAGAAAAATTTACCTCAACAAAATTTCCTACTAAATCTGAGATTTTGATAGCAACTAAAATGTGCTCTTCAATTAATTTAACCTATGAGCATCACAAATTAAGGGAATTTGGCAATTAAAGATGCTAATGACTCGGAATGTTGGATAGAAGCATCTTTAATGTCTCATAAGTCATAAAGACAATGCCCACACTAGGGACAACCTTGTAGTACTCTGGCAGAATGCCTCTATATAAACCTTGTAACCCTTCATTCTGAACTATGCACCCAAATGTCCTAAACAAGCCTGCATTATAAACACGGGCTCGACCGCCAACACCCTCTAATTGCATCCTGCGCCTTACAAGATCCAAAGGAAATGTTGCTGCATGTCAGAAAAAGAACATTAAACACAATGGTCAAGTAATGCACAAAAAAAATCATGCCATATGATAGAACTTTTGATTTGAAATGAACACTTTTATTGATAGAAATAGAAATTGCACACTGTACAACAATTAACTTGCTGTCCCAGAGACCAAAGTCTCCTACTACACACACAATACAGCAATGGCTTGCTGTCCCAGAGACTAAGTCTCCTACAGAGAATGTTCTCTGTCCCAAACTCTCCAAATAATAACATACATGACTGCCTACAAATGCAAAACACATTATATAATAAAAATAACTGCTCCTAATAACCTCTTAACCTCCTAATAACTACCAATCAAATCTGCCCTCAAATAACTAACTAAATCTGCCACATGGCAGATCAGAGGTTCCTATCATTTCCGGTTCCTAGTAAATCAGCTGAATATAGGAAATTGACTCTTCAGGATAGATTCCTCCTCTTTGGTTGTATCTTCTGTTGACTTTCCTCTTTGCACCTTCACTGCAACTATCTCAACAAATGGGTCTGGAGGCTTTGGTGGTGGACGCTGAGTCAACTGATGTGAGACACCAAACTCAGCCACCATATAGAGAGGATTCTGCCCTCTTGGTAGGTTTGCCTCCATGGTTGATGCACTCTCCTTCCACCCATTCTTTGCCAATGCAATTCCCTTAGAGAGGATTCTGCCCTCTTCGTTAGTACCCAAAGGATGATTGTCGTAGCCCGGTCTCATCTTTCCACTCTCTTGTTTAACCCTCTGCATCTTGTGGACTTCTTCTTCATACTTAGAATCATTTGTTGTCCCTGTCTCCTTCAATTCCTTCAACTCTTCAAAAGGGTTTTGAACATTTCTTCCTCCAAACCTTGCAACCAAGCTCTCTTCTTCTTCATTGCTCTTTCTCATGATCTTCCTAATTTCAGATAGAATGTCCTCCTTCAAATTAACCTCCAAACGATTAATCTTCTCTTCCATGGTAGTCAATCTCTGATCCATGGTAGTTCCCATCACTTCTATTTTTATCTCCAACAAGTCCACTCTTTCTGAAACTCTTGCCATGATCAACACACTATTTCGCTGGTCTCTCTCCTTTTTGGATCCGGCAGGTCGGACCAATTGATAGAACTCTAGAATTAAACGGAATAATTTTATTGAATAACACAAGAATTATAGAAAATACAGCAATAGTCTTTGCTGTCCCAGAGACCAAGGTCTCCTATTAAACACAATACAACAATGATTGTTGTCCCAGAGTTCTAGGAACTCCTACAAAGATATTCTCTGTCCAGAAAACTACCAAATACACACTTCACAATTGTTTATTCTCCACAACACATTAAATACTAAAGGCTTATTTATGTCAGGTGCCCCTGTAGTTTGCACCTATTTTGTCAGATGCCCTTTAACTTTATTTTTCAACAAATATACCCCTACTATTTGTTCCAGTGAGCCATATACCCCTGCATGCCATTTCCGGCCACTGGTGCTGACGTGGACCGCCGGAGTCAGCAAGTGATAAAAATAGGAGCCCTTGTAGTTTGAGTCTTTTTTGTCAGATACCCCTATATATAACTTCAAAAATTCATATCTTTTAAACCGTAAGTCCAAAAATTACAAATTTTATGTCAAAACGATCGTATTGAAATATAGAATTTTAAAATGTAATTATTTTATTTTTATGGATAATTTTGTAAAAAATTGTTTTTTGGGCAATTTTCTATACGAATTTTGAATTTATGAATTATTAAAAATAATTTATGAATTGGATTGTACAAGTTTTTATTATAGTTTGAGGATCATAAAAATCACAGGTGAGTTCCATTTGCTGTAATTTTTGAAAGGCTTCTTCTACAAGTGAGTTCCATGCAAACTTCCCCTTTTTCAGTAGTTTAGTCAAAGGGCGAACAATTTTGCCATAGTTCTTGATGAATCGCCTATAATATCCTGCCAGTCCCAAGAAACCTCGCAAAGCTCTGATAGTCTTGGGAATTGACCATTGAAGGATAGAGTGAATTTTCTTCTTATCCATCGCTACCCCTTCCTTAGAAATTATATGACCTAGATATTCCACCATGGTTTGTCCAAAAATGCACTTTTTTTATTGGCAAAGAACTGGTGTTGTTCCATGGTCTCCAGAACTTGTTGCAAGTGGAGACAAATGTTCCTCTGAAGTCCTACTGTAAATGAGGATATCATCGAAGAATACCAAGAAAAACTTGCGAAAAAAAGGATTCAGAGTGGAATTCATGGCACTCTGGAATGTAGCAGGGGAATTAGTGAGGCCAAATGACATAAAAAGGAACTCATTAAGACCTTGGTGTGTCCGGAAGGCTGTTTTATGTATGTCCTCCTCAAACATCCTGATTTGAAGATAACCAGCTCTCAAATCAATTTTAGAAAAGAAAGCAGCGCCATACAATTCATCCAAGAGTTCCTTAATAACCGGAATTGGAAATTTGTCAGGAATTGTAGCCTTAGTTAGGCTCGAGAATCTACACAAAAATACCAACTATTGTCCTTCCTCTTTATCAAAATCACCGAACTGGAGAAGGGACTTGTAATAGGCCGGATTATTCCTGATTTCAACATCTCCTCCATAGTAGTTAGTATTTGTTGTATCTATCGATTCGTATCCCGATTTGATACAAATGCAACCCCTAATGATATGAATCTCTTGACATATCTTAAATCTGCTTGTATCATGCCGCAATCACAATTTGATTCGCACGATTCAGGTTTGCTTCTCAAAAACCAAGTTTCATGTTAAACCGGGTCGGGTCATTTGGGTTTTTTAAGATTAATTAGAGTTATGTTGACTTGAATTTGGAGGTTTTTGTATTATTTCATTTGTTAACAATGAATCCTTTGACTTGAAAATGCTTATATCTATTATATATTTATATAATATATATTTTATGCTACTTTTATTATTAATTATGAATCTTACGATTCAAGATTCAATTCGATTCATGATTCAGAAAATCAATCTTCCGATACACGATACGAATCTTAGGTTGAGTCAAACCTCCAGTTGAGAACAAAGACAAATTCAACATTTGACAAATTACAAGACATATCCGGAGAGTCTAAATCCTCCAATTCATCCTCTCCATGTACCTGCAATGCCACGATTTCCCCTCCCTCATTCAACATTTCAAAAATGGTAATTCTCAAGCTTTTTTTTACACCTATGATCAGGCCCGAATTGCCCCCCACATCAAAAACGCCTCCCTGAGGCTCTTCTTTTGAGATACTCCTGATACGGTAGATGCTTGGCCCCTCCGTTATGTGGCTGATTCACCCCACTCCTTGCAGTTGAATCTTGCGATGATTTCCCCTACAACTCTGAATCCTTAATTTTTTTTAAGGTACTCTCAAAACCTAATTTGCTACTATTTATATGTTTACCTTGCTAAATAAAAATAACCTAATTATTGTTCCCCTTTTTAGCCCTTCAAACATAAACTTTCCAAACTCCATCAGTTTGGGGCCTAACAACATCAAATACAAATACATGTCATATCATAGCTAGCATTGGATGCAGAGATTGAAGATAGCCACAACAAAACAAACACTCACCTGTAGATGAAACAATTCCTGAAAGACTGCCACAAGCAAGACTAACCATGACAGTAGAATCATTTGGCCTAAATTTTTAAAGAAATAGAAAGTAGATGATTAAAATTTATAAAACTACATGCACTTAGCACAAGGTAACCTTAAGCAAAAACTTCCTCAATTCCATGCAAGTATAAATATTCACCTTCGGGACCGCCAAAAAGAACATAACACCTCATATACTGAAAAGCTTATAGCAATACTAGGCCCAACACCCTGAGCATCACAAAATAATTATTTTAGTCAATCATGAAAACATAACAAGATCAACACGAAAAGCCAAATAAGTGAAACTGCATCATGACCATACCAACAATGTCGCTCCAAGCCCCTTATACAAACCGAAGAAACCTTCTTCTCTACAAATAGTACTGAAAGCATGTGAGATCCCCCTGTAGTACATGATACTTATCTGCATCAGAACATAGGAATCTTAGCCCTTGAGGTGAAAGAGCAAACAGGAAATCATCATGAATGAATCTAGTCCAATCAAACAATAAACACCGCTAAAAATATGGCTATGTCATTCACACAAATAACAAAATGCTTGAAAAGTCTTATACAGAAAAATTGCTTGAAAAGTCTCCAGCGATTTCAACTCCAAGAAATTGCTAGTTACCTGTGCTGCAAGTCGTGTCCTCACAAGATCCAATGGATAGGTGGCAGAGGCAGCTGTTATACCTGCCAAACCACCACCCACAAAGTTCATAGAGAGGTTTGCACTTGCACTTCCTCTAAAATTCTCCCCCATCAGAGAATGTAATAGCTAGAAGATAAAAAGGAGAAGATGAAATTAATTCAAGCTTTAAGATTAAATGCCACAAATTTTGAACCACTTACATTATGGAAAGGGCATCATAAATTACAATCTTGTAACGTTCATAGGCATAGAAGCTTATTGCAGAATATGGGAGACGATGAGCAATAGTCACCAAATTTCCCTTCCAAAATGCCCTGAATCCTTCTTCATTAACAATACGTGAAGCCTCACACCATATGGTAGTCTTGCTCAATGCTGCCACATCAGAATGCATACCTTGCACCTGTTGAACACAAGACACGTGGAATGGTCAGGTAAACACTAATTACACCTAAAATAACTGTATTTGAATTATAAGAGGAATAGTCAATCTAATAGTCAAATGCAAGTTTAATGAAATCAATCAATTTACATTTCGAGATCAAATGTCATTAACAAAAATTAGAAGCAAGAATTATGCAATCACGATTACTGGAGGCACCATAATCATCAATACCTTCTGAAATTTGAGCTTGTATCATTATCTAGCACAATGTTTTGATATTCAAAGATCTAAATGTATCACTTTCCCATGCAAGTTTTCTTCTTTATTTTTTGAATTGTTAGCCAGTGCTAACATTTCCCATATTTTGAAGAGGACACGCAGCGCAAATAAGAAAGAACATGACACAAATAGTAGGATACAACTGTAGAAAGAACATAACATGGAGAGAAGTTTCACATTTGTAACCTATATCTCATACATGGATGGTGCTAATGGCACTCCCAAATGTCTGTTAACACTCCCCACCAACCAATCATATTTTTAGTTTTTATTTTACAAATTTGTGATTGGTTAATGAGGATTGTTAATAGCCATTTGAGAGTGCCAATAACCCACCCCTCATACATATGACTAATATAAATTGATAGAGTCATTCATTGCAGTTATTTAAACACGTGCATTTGTTGGTTCAAATAAAGATATTCAAAAACCTTTGATAAATAAATAAATTAGAAAATAAAAAACATGTATTCAAAACCAACACTAGCTCCAAAACTAAACCCTTAAGAAGAGAAATTTCTCATTACAATGTATCAACCAACTAAACCTTGACCAAGAGAAAAATGCTAGCAACATACTCTCTTTAACTCAGTCTTCTATTTTACCTAACATCTCATACTCTGTCATATTTTTAAGGGTTAATTACAATATACCCCCTCCTCTTCACCCAGCAGCCAATAGCCAATAGCCATCACTCTCAATCGCGACCCAACCTAATAGCAACCAACCCCAATCGCCATCGAATATCCACCGAACCCCAGTCGCGACCCAACCCAACAACCACTGAACCCCAATGGTGACTTCCACCCACAACCATCGAATGCCAGAGCTCGACAACCTCTATTCGCCGCCACCACCTCCTTCAGTTTGTGTCCTTATAGCATTGCGGTTCAACCGAACAGGTTTGATTAAGTCTTGAACCGGCTACAGGTTATGTGTTAAACAAAACCATCTTTTTCTTTCTGTTGCTCTGAATTCAGCTTTGAGGTACGAAAATATAAATTCTTAGAAATATAAATTCTGCCCTTCTTACTCAAGCATTTGTGTCCTTTGTGACTGGTTGAATAACAAAGAAAAGTACATTATGAAGTACAAAAATCAAGCTTGTGTTGATTGTAGTGCCTTAGTAAAGGGTAGCATGCACATCCAAACACTTTCAGCATACAATAATCAGGTGCAGACTTGTAAAGAACTTGGTAAGGAATTTGTCCTTTAATAGAGGAGCTAGGCATTCTATTAATCAAATAGATTGTAGTTTCATATTCATGTTCCCAATAAGGCATAGGTAGACATGCATGAGCCGTAAGAGACAAATCAGTCTCAACAATGTGTCTGTGTTTTCGTTCAACAGTTCCATTTTGGTGATGAGTGTGAGGACAAGTAAGTCTATGAATAAAGACCAATGACTGCAGCTATTGAGTTAATGGCCTAAATTCACCACCTCAATCACTTTGAACATGTTTAATTGTTTTATTGAATTGTGTTCCAACCATAGTCATAAAGGTTTTAAACATCAGCATAGCATCATATTTTGTTTTAAAAGAAAAATCCAGGTGTATCTAGAGTAAGCATCAAAAATTGACGAGTAGTATTTGAAGCCATTGTTTGAAAGAGAAGGGAAAGGACCCCATAGATCAATATAGACAAGATCAAATGGTGTTGAATAAACACTTGTACAAGAAGGAGAGTGAAGTTTGTGTGATTTACCATAACAACAAGCTGAACAGAAATCAAACACAGTTTTATGTGAATGGGATATCTTACAATGCAAGAGAATTTTCCTAACAACATGTTCACTAGGATATCCTAACCTACAGTGCCACAAAAAATATGTAGAGGGCACAATATTCACAGTAGAGATAGGACTAGTACTGAAGCTATTACAAGTAGATAATAAAGGAGTGTTGGTGAGAGTACAATCAGGACTAGAGTGAGTAAAAGCATAGAGGCCTTCAGGAGTTAGAACCCCTTTGAGCAACAACCTTTTAGTGTCCCGGCATTTCACGACACATTCATTAGAATTGAATTCAAAGAAACAATTGTTATCTTTAGCAAATTGACTTACACTTAAAAGATTTTTAGTTATGGCTGGAACCAATAATAATCTGTTCAATTTGAGCGTTTTATGTGATTGATATGGTGAATTAAAATGATTATAGCCTATAGAGTTAACAAGAAGACCAAGACAATTACCCATGAAAATTTGTTCATTACTGAACTTCTCAACAACATGTTGAACCAAAGAAGGATCTGCAGCTAGATGGATGGTTTGTGGCCCCAGGATACCACACATGCTATGACCTGGCATGAGAAGTTGTAGCAGTCATAGCAAATGGACTATGTGAAAGTGTAGGCATCAAAGGTCCTGTATCCTCTGAAGAAGTCACTGAATGAGGTCCATAAGCATTACAATGCTAGTAAGCTTGCCGGTGTTGATGATTTTTGTAACATCCTGAATTTAATGTTGAATTTAATTGAAATAGTTCTAAAGGAAATCATAGGGATAAGTCGGGATTACTGAGAGAAAAGTGTGTCGGAGCTAGGGAACCTTAGCAAAGAAGAGGAGAGTTAAAGTGCAGTTAACCGAACCTTGAACCGACCAAATTCCAAGCAACGAGCAACGTTAGGGTCGCGGACCCATCTTAACTAGCGTAAGCCGAGCAGCGAGCATTTAGGTTACCCCGAAAGCTCGGAGCGAGTTCGGATCATTGTACCCGAGCTATGAGGATTAGTGAAACAGGTTCGCGTACGAGCCGGGCAGTGGTTACTGAATCCGTGAGAACTGACCTCATTCTGAATAATGTCCTTTGTCCGCGAACAGCCGATCACAGTGAGCAGTCCTATGCAAGCTGAACTTAAGCAATACCCCGACTTCTCGAGTTTAAACTACTCGGAATCGAGCAGTTAACACTGAGCCCAATAGAACCGAGCTCATTAGTATCACCGAACTTTTCTATCTCACCAAGCTCATGCCGAGCTCATTAGGATCGAACAATTATAACCAAGTCTATCCTAACTGAGCTCATCATAACCGATCAGTTAGCGGCAAACTCGTAAGGAAATGATCTCGTCTCGTTTGGCAACCTTTGGTAGTGTGTAGTCGAGCATATTGAAACGACACAAGTCGAAACGATTAAGACTAAATCGACCTTGCATCGACGCTCGAGTGTTTCGGACTTAATGCGCCGAGCATTCCTATTTACCGATCTCAGTCCGAGATAGCCTCAGGGAATTCGATTATCAGCACTAAATCAGTTCGGTCTCTCACCGACCACGAACTAGTCGGATTCACATCACGTCGAGCTAGAGCCGAGCACCTACGCTAAAACAATTGACTCTTACAGCGATATCCGCACCCAGGCGCCCTACTTTCCACGCCCAGGTGTGTGCGTGTCAGACTTAGATTCCCTTTTAATCACTCATTGAAGGCTTCCTTAGGAAGCCATCAAATTTTAGCCACATGTTACGAATCTTCTTAGAGAAGCTTTCCAGGTCAACCACACATTTATTTCCTTATACAACAAAAACAAGACATGACACAATAAGCCAGGACACTACGTACTTCTCTACCTCTTTCCCTCTGAAAACCCTAAAAGAGCAAGAGTAAATCACTTGTCCAAGATTCTAAGAACTCCAGTCTTATTCCTCATCAAGATCATCATCACGTTACTTTCTCCCTCTCAACGTAAGCTAGAAAGAGTTGAACTCATTCTCCTTCCTCTCCTTCCACGTTCGGCAGCTTCCTGGTTGAAGTATTTAGGAGCTAGGACAGTAAGCAAAAAGCTAGGTTTGGTACTCAACTTCTCTCTCTACATTCGGTTGAGGTAAGGAGTGGGTATTACCTTGTCTTAGGAAATAGTTTTTGGTTAGTTCATATTGATGGCTAAGAGTATGTGGGTATGTTTGAGAATGAATCCTAGGGCAGTAAATTATGGACATAAGTAAAAGTATGATAATTAACGGAAACGAGACATAGTGGTTAACTGTGTTGGATATGTGTATTTGGTTCTTGATATTTGTCGCTGAACTATGAATATATTCTGTTATGTCGGTGTGTAATGCCATGAAATATGTATGTTTGAGTGAAAGGTGTGTTGTATGTGAGGAACCGAATGAAGAAATGACAATGAAATGAATTAAAGTAAGAGAAGCTTATTGATCCATTTGGGTGACACCGTCGCACTAGGTGCCCTGTTAGGTTGCAAATGACCCATTAGGAAAAATGACCCATCAGGTGCAAATGCCCATTACGTCCAAATGCCCGTTAGGTGTGAGTGTACCCAAATGATCAATAAGCTGCAGGTAAACAAAAGTGTTAAATGTGAAAGAGAGTGGAGTATAAGTAAAAGGCCCTAACGGGTGAAACATGGCCTAATTGGGTGAAAAGCGACCTGATTTGGTGGAAAATATACCTAATGGTTGCAAATGACCTAACAGGTGCACAAAATCCTAGTGGTACATTTGGAAAAGATAAAGGAAATGGAATGTAAGATTACGAACTGAGAATTGAGTAATGAGTAGGGAATGGAAAATGGAAACGTGTAAATGAAAAGGGAAATAAATAAGTGAATCAATATGACTGTCTTGGGTGTGTATGATGCATGATTTAGAATGATGGAATGAAATTGTATGTGTTAAATGTTTATTTGTGTTTGACTTAAGTGTGTATGTCTAGTTAGAAACTGCTTTTCTACTTCATGTGTAATGCTCACCTCCTTACCAATTTTTCAGGTACCGAGCTTGAGTTAGCACAACCCCCAGCCGAGCAGGAGTGCTCTCCCTCACAGGGAGAGTAAGTCATTCGTTAGAATTTGCCTAGGTCCTGGTCATGTTTGGGTTTAGATTGATGTTGTCTTTTGATACTTATATATATATATATAATGTTTTTGGGAAGCTTAATGTAAAGTTAAAACTAGTGAATGTGTTATGACTTTTTCCGTTGTGACTAAACCTCTGATGTAAATGCTCAAATATATGTTTTGGCCCTGTTGGCTCTCTGAAATTATTTGTGTAATTGTTTTAATAGGTTTACAAGAAAATTTTAAGTCTCCATTTTTAGTATGGGTAATTTAAAGGTGTTTATAATTAGGGTGTTACAATTTTGCCTAGTAGCAGCATATTTAGGTTGAACAGATGTGGGCTGATATCCTGAAGAAGGACGTGGCCCATACTCAGCCTGGTGGTGCATGATTGGATGGGGTAGGATGGCACATCGGTACTCCATAAGCTTGAGGAGGACCATAGATGATGTTAGCGTCATGAGGAGCATACCAACACTGTGCCAAATCATGACCATACCTTTCACAATAGGGACAATAGAGACTATAGGCTCGTGAACCACCACGAAAACCACCATTATCATAGAGATTCTCACCACAATGGACATGATCACCACGACCGTGAGAATTAGGAGCACCACCCTGATGTGAAGTTACCGGTAACTGCGATTCAGATCTACTATGATTTCCACCAGCAACATTGACGGACAAGGTTCGTTCCAGTAGCTTGCCATGGTTCCTTTGAGGAGGGATGTTTACAAGGCTTTTTCAGTGCAAGAATGTAGTGGTAGACGAGAGGGAACCCGAAAATGTAGATGTAACCCTAGACTTGGAGTCCAGGTTTTCAATTCTGAACACAATTGATGACTTCGTGCACGAGTTTGAGTGACAATAGTTGTTCACCTCATCCCAAACTTCCCACGCACGAGTGCAACCAACAACTCGTGGTTGAATCGATTTTGAAAGCATGTTCAATAACCACGTTACACTGTTTGATCTTGTTCCTCCCATCGCAAGTGCACATGATTCACTCAATTCTTAGAGCAATCCTCATCGGAGAGAAACATCGGCGGAATCACCAGAAGATTGATGAGAAATTCAACATGATTAAGATGAAGAACAGACAAGAAAAATTGCTTCCAAGTGAGGAAGTTCTTAAGTTTGGTAGAAGGAAGAGGAAGATTCAGTGTTGACGGCGGCGACACCACCAGAGAAGGATAGCGTTGATCGGAGGAACGAAAACCATGGAGTTGAACTAAGTGAGTCACAACTCACAACTGATACCATGTAAAAGAGAGAGAAATGAGAGAGAAATAAAACTAAATTATGTTATGAAATGATTAGCTAATTATTACATGAGAAACTTGCTATTCATAGAAGCTTAGCTACTGACAGCCGTCAATTAGCTTACAGTCTATCTACAACAAACTTAAACTAAACCAAAGCAAACCTGTTATTTGCTTCACTATTATCTCTTATAATATTCAAGGCAAAATTTATAGAAAAAAAATCCTTCATTCAAGGTAATTTCAAAATTTCAAAATTTCAAAATCAAATAAACACTTAAATTTCTCAATACTCGTTTAAAATTTTATTTTCTCCTCACATTTTCAAGCCACCCATTGAAGCAAATTGTTATGTGGTTCTCGAGGTGACACATCCTCCAACTGTATGGTATCAAAGCTCACAAGAAGCTAACAATGTTTTTTTATGTGGACAGGGGAAGGGAAATTAATTCCACCAACATACCACCATATGATGGTGCCCAAAATAAAATTCGAGACCCTCAACTCCCAAGCCTCAATGTTGTTGGAAAGGAAGTAAGCTAGGTTTACATAAACGCACTTACATCTAGATGAGGTACATTCAAGCAGATAGGTGAATTTTCACCAAGAAGCTCTCAAAATAACACCAACACAACATCAACCAAAAGGATAACAAAAAAAAGCTTAAAACATACATAATATTATGAGAATTGGGAATTTTTGTGGTTTTGTTTTAAGTTCTAAAGTGGTGGTGTTATGCTTTTTGATTCAATGATGAAATGTTATTAAGTAGGTACGTGTATGTGTATGATTTCGTGATTTCGGTTTGCTGGCTTTTGGTTTAAATTATGAAATGTAATCATGTTGGTGTATGTGTATGGTTATATTTATTGGTTTGCTGGCTTTTGTATTCAATGCTATCATGTTGGTATGCTTTTGGATTCAATGATGGAATGTTTTTAGTTTGCTGGGAATTTCTGGAAATTTCTCTCCAGTAACTCCGTTAACGGAAAATTAAGGTAGGCAGGTGGGCAAAGTGCTAACAATGGAAACCTAGGGGGAATTGTGTTACAATTGAAACCACAGGCTGAGTGAATTTTGGCCATACACAGGGGTATAATGTAATTAACCCTATTTTCAAATCATACTGTTGAGAGAGCATGAGGCCTGACCCAATAAATGAAATAGTGTTAATAGTGTATTAAAGAGTGTGTTACTAACATTCAACATCAACTATCAAACTCTATATAGTACAGTGTTACTAACATTCCAAGAAAACAATACAAAAAAAAAAGAAAAGAAAAAGAAAAAGAGGGGAGACCTGGAAAAGGATAGTGAGGCGCGCAAGGGGGGCGGTGCAGGTCTTGCTAAAGGCACCGGCGATGCCACCAGCCAGAAGCTGATGCACGGTTCCAATCTGGGTTTGGTGGTTGTGGTTGTTCTGCTGCAAGAATTTGGTGGAGGCCTCGTCGGCGATGGTAGTTCTCTGTCCCCCTTCGACAACCACAGTGCCGACCCGAGCTTCCATAATCACCGAACCCTAAAATAAAATTATAAGCCAAGATCACTGCGCGCGTCGTCACGTAGAATCCTAAGGCTTTGTTTGGGAGTTTGGAAGGGAAGGGGATGGAATGGAAATATAAGGATTCCCTTTCCATTCCACCCTTTACCTCCCAAATTGGGGGGAAAGAATTTGGGGGTTTGGAGGGGAAAGTATTTGGAAAATTAGGGATTTTGGAATCCCTTTCCATTCCACCCTTTACTCCCAAACAATGGAACATTAAATTTTTTCCCTTCCGTTCCTTTCCATCCCCTTGGCTCCCTCCCATCCAAACAAAGCCTAAAATAAAAGAGTGGTTGGGTTGGAGTTATAGAATGATCGATGATGTTATGTTACATTGGAATAGGTGGAATCAGGGAAGGCGGAGAATATGATGGATTGATTAATCGATGCTATGGAGTGAGTGGTTGTTGGAACACGAGTAGGGGTTTTGTGTGGTTTAGAAGCTTTATACATAACTAGCTCTTACCCCGTGCAATGCACAGGTTGTTGATATTAAATTTTTTTATATTAAATATTTTAAATTAAAGATTATTATTATTTTCATTATAAAGTAAAGATTATTATTAAACAATAGAAAAAATAATTATAAAAAAAAGATTATTCAATATACTTTATTATGATAAATAAAAAATTATTATTATTATTTTGATTGTTTTTTTTCCATGACTGGAGTGTCCACCGCCGACCGCAGTGACTAATCTTCCCGCTGGCATGGGTGGGACAGCTGGCCCCGAAATTTAACGCTGTGACTAATCTTCTCGCTGGCATGGGTGGGACAGCTGGCCCCGAGATTTAACGCTGCTGCATGCAGCAGGCAGGATTCGAATGTAACTGATCGAGGCCGTACCCGATACAAATAAAAACAGTTTAAGTATAGTACTAGGAAGTGACTCCTAGGTCGTCTCCCAAGGAATATCTTATCAAGCAAAAGGTCGAACACATAGTATGCATAGAAAACAGGGGGTTTTTTTTGTATTGAATATTGAATAATTGAAATCAAAACAGAATTAAATCAAAACGAAGAAACAGATAAGGAAAAGCGGATAAACCCCTTTGGCTCGCGTTCACAACTCTATCATCGGTCACAAAAGATCAATTTCTTTCCTCTTCACTGTCCAACTCGTGAGAACTAAATACTAAGCGAAAATTTAATTCTCACCCCAAAACCCAAACCTCTAATTAAGCATTAAAAGCCAAAGCATGGAGTTTTTACGAGTTTGCATAAATTAAGCATTCATACACATGGATTATCTCTATATAATGGAACTAAGCGAACCATAACATATCAATAAGCATGAAAACAGTGAATAAAAACGAAATAGCATTAAGAACAAAACCTCAAGAGTATGTGATACATTACCAAAGGGATTTAACCTAAGAGTTTAGCCTTCCATGAAGAAAAATACCAAAAAAACGTGTAGAAAAGGGAAGAGAGAGAAACCCTAGCAGCCTCCACAAGCTTGGAGAGCAAAACTAAGCCTTCTCTATGAGAGAGAATGTAAAAAACGTGAATGGAAGGTCTCCCCTCGGGTTTACACGAATTTGGCTTTTTAAATCACAAAACGGGCCTAAATCATGGGCCCAAATCCTAAGGAAAGCTTATCTCTAAATTAAATCTAAAAATATCTTATAGATAAAATCTAAATCTTAAAAGATATAACTAAATCTCAACTAATCCTAAAGATAGATTACAATATTCACTTCATCATATATCTTCTCTTCCAAAATTAAATCTTCATTCCCAAAATGTCCAAAAAGCCCTTGTGCCAAATATGACCTGAAAATAGAAATAGAATTAATTAGGCTAAATAATCCCAAATTAAACAATATTCAGAATAATAGTCCAATAAACTCTAAATCACTAAATCAAGCGAAACAATGTCAAATGGGCAACAAGTCTTAATAATAGGAGTAAAATAATGCAAGGAAAAATGGGAAATAAAATGCTCATCAAATACCCCCACACTTATCCTTTTGCACTCCTGGGCAAAACTAAGAATTAGGACTGAGAAAATCAATATGCACCAAAGTGAATCATGTAAAAAGATTACTAAAACTAATGAATGCAAACCTAAGAGATTACATACTTCACAATGAATTCTAGGAAATGCAAAGAAATGGGCAAAATCGAGCGCACAAAGAAAATAAGGACCAAAGAATCAAGGCATTCATGAACATCATCCAATTATTTCAAATATGCAAAGAAAACCAATGACATCAAGAGGGTAGTCACAAAGATGATAGAAACTCACAAGGATCACTCAATAGTGTTTACACTCAAGTGTTTAAGGTTAATCAGTGTTTACACTCAAGGCACATCATGAAAAACAAACACAACCATAAGCTTGACAAGCCTCTAACATCAACAATCAATACACATGCACATTAAGATCAAAAGGTCTTTTCAGGGTTGTAATGGGGCCAAGGACAAGGTAGGATAAAAATATGGGAAATGTAGCTAAAACCCAGGGAATAGAGGAGCAATGGGGAATAAGTAAAAAAAATAAGCACAATCCACCCCAAAATGAAATGATAAACATAACAACAACCTCTAATTCCAATCCTCAATGCCTCAATCAACCTTTTATTCCATTTTTTTTCTTTTTTTTTCTTCTTCTTTTTCTTTCTTTTTTTTTCATCATTCATTTTTTCAATTTTTTTTTTCATTGCAGAACTTCATGAACGAAAGGAAAGAAGAAACAACAAAAATGGCATAATGAGATAAAGCCATAATTACATCACCGACCATAGAGGCAAAACCCAGAACTCACAAGAGATGAAGAACAAAGCACCCTCGCTTACTTAATACCCATTCCCAAAACAATTCCAAAGCTCCAACATTCCCTAAGGTTAGGACAATCATGGTTTTTCAGTCATAGGCTTGTAATGAGCTAAAGAACAAAGAAAAGGGATATAAAGGCTCAAAGGGGCTATCAAAGGATAAATTCATTCAAGGTAGACTCATATGGCTAGTGGCTTATTCAAGAAAAAAACAATGCCTAAATCATTTCAAAATGTGCATGGGAATATCAAGTATCAACAAGAGTCAAGTCAAGTTCTAGAGTGCAAGTAATCCAGAGTGCAATCACACATGAAAGAAAAATTAGGTGGCATATATAGCAATCCACCCACAATTAAGGCTCAAATCCTCACAAAAGGGACAATTCTATCACAGTGTTACCACCTCTTAATTATCAAAAGCAACTTTACACACAGAAATGCATGAATTCAGACACAAGATACCAAGACTCTACTAAATTGAAGCAAAAACATGCAAGAAAATGCCCAAAACTTAGCAAAACCTAAAAAAATCAAAGCAAAAATATGCAACCTAAACTACTCTCCCCCCCACACTTAAATCACACATTGTCCTCAATGGAAAACAAATAGCAGAATCAGACAGATATAGACAAGTGGAATAAAAGTAGTAAAGAAGGAGAAAAGAAGACTCCCTAAATCATTGTGGGTCAAAAATGGGGTCGACCAATGAGGCTTCCTCCACAGGTGCATCATCCAAAGTAGGAGAGGTTAGGAAAGGCTTGAGTCGGTGGCCATTGACTTTGAAGCTCTTGTCTGTGGACTCACTCTTGATCTCCACAGTGCCATAAGGAAACACCTGGGTGACTACAAACGGTCCAATCCATTTAGAGCGGAGCTTCCCACTCATGATTCCAAGCCTAGAGTTGTAGAGCAACACTTTTTGACCAACCAAGAACTCCTTTCTGCAAATTGAGCTATCATGGAGCTTCTTGGTCTTCTCTTTGTAGAACTTGGAATTCTCATAGGCCTCCAAACGGATCTCGTCTAGCTCACTCAACTGCAGCTTCCTCTCCTCACCCGCTTGATCAAGAGCTAAGTTGCATTGCTTCACAACCCAATATGCACGGTGCTCTGATGGGAGAGTCCAGTCAGGTGGTTGGATGATGGGAGTGGTGGTGAGTGCTCTCTTTAACTCATCAAATGCTTTCTTGCATTGGTCTCCAAACTCAAATGTGGTATCCTTTTGAAGCAAGTTGGATAGTGGAAGGGCTATCTTGCTAAAGTTCTGAATAAACCTGCGATAGAAACCTGCATGGCCAAGAAAAGAACGCACCTCTCGCACGCAAGAGGGGTAAGGCAAATGTGATATTACATGTAGCTTAGCAGGGTCAACCTCTATGCCCTTATGCGAAATAATGTGCCCTAAGACTATGCCTTGTTCTACCATAAAATGACATTTTTCAAAATTCAAGACAAGGTTAGTCTCAATGCACCTATTAAGCACCTTAGACAAACTATCAAGACATGCATCAAAAGAGGAACCATATACACTAAAATCATCCATGAAGACCTTTATGCAATGCTCAAGTAAGTCATTAAAAATACTCATCATACATCTTTGAAAAGTGCCAGGAGCATTGCATAGGCCAAAAGGCATCTTCCTATAAGCAAATGTACCAAAAGGACAGGTAAATGTAGTCTTATGTTGGTCCTCTGGTGCAATACAGATTTGGAAATAACCAGAGAAACCATCTAAGAAGCAATAGTGAGATTTACCTGCCAGGCGCTCCAACATCTGATCAATGAAGGGAAGAGGAAAGTGATCCTTGCGGGTCGCCTGGTTGAGCTTCCTATAATCAATGCAGACTCTCCAACTGTTCTGCACTCTAGTGGGAATCAGCTCATCCTTCTCATTTTTGACAACTGTCACCCCAGACTTCTTGGGAACTACTTGAACCGGGCTTACCCAAGTGCTGTCTGAAATGGGGTAGATAATGCCAGCTTGCAGCAGCTTGGTGACCTCTTTCTTCACCACATCAAGAATCTGGGGGTTCAATCGTCTCTGGGGTTGTCTCACTGGTTTAGCCCCATCCTCCAATAAAATCCGATGCATGCACATGGAGGGGCTAATACCAGGTATGTCTGCCAAAGTCCATCCTATTGCCCTTTTGTTTGCTCTAATCACATCCAGCAGCTTCTTCTCTTGATCAACAGAAAGGGAGGTAGAGATGATCACTGGAAGTTTCTGCTCAGCCTCCAAGTAAGCATATTTGAGATGAGGAGGAAGGGGCTTCAGGTCCAATAAAGGTGCCTGCATCACAGATGGAACTAAAGGAGCAGCAGAATTGGATTCTGCCGCCTGCACCTGAACAAGTGAATTAGACTCATGCAAAACAGAAATGGGGTTAGCATGATCTGAATCTATATCATATGAATCAACAGATGCAGTAGCAGAATTTAAAAACTGGTCAATTTCAATGCATGCAGTGCACATTTCGGAATCAGAACATGCAGAACAAGTAAATGAGCTAGTGAAAGATGGCAAATCATAATCATGCAAAAAGTCTAGAACATGCTCATCAATCAGATCATCAATCAAGTCAACATGAAAGACAGAGTGGTCATCAGAAAAATGTTTCATAGCATCAAAAATATTGAATCGAACCACATTGTCATCAAATTCCATGGAAAGTGTACCTGCATGCACATCTATCTTGGTTCGGGCTGTTTTCAAAAATGGTCTCCCTAATATGATAGGGACAGCACTACGAGAGGTGTCCTCTTCCATATCAAGAATATAAAAATCAGCAGGAAAGATAAGCTCTTCAATCCGAACCAAGACATCCTCTATCAAACCTGCGGGGTAGGCAGTAGATCTATTTGCCAAGTGAATAACCACACCCGTAGGTTGAAGGGGTCCAAGTGAAAGAGACTTGAAAACAGACATAGGCATAACATTAATAGATGCTCCTAAATCTAGCAAAGCATTCTCAAATTTAGTATTACCTATGATACAAGGCACAGAGAAAGTTCCAGGATCCTTACACTTTTCAGGAATATGAGGGACGGGTTTACCTATAAGAGCAGAGACATTTCTTCCCATGCTGATCCTCTCATTGCCCTTGAGCTTCCGTTTGTGTGTGCATAGATCCTTCAAGAACTTTGCATACCTTGGAATTTGCTTGATTGCATCAAGAAGGGGTATGTTGACTTCCACCTTCCTGAATGTGTCAAGTATCTCTTTGTCAATCTCTTCCATTTTCTTGCTTTGAGTCACCCCCCTTGGTGGGAAAGGAAGAGGAATGGGGGGTGGTTGTTGGACAGCAGCAGGTGTTGTGCTTGAGGAAGGCTGAGCTGGATGGGATTTTCTGGTACTTGTGTGCTCACTCTCCTCGACCATTTGGCTCTTCTTGTTGGTTGAAACTAGATCATCTTTGTTGAGGTCAGATTCTGGTGTGGGTGTGACAATCTGCTTCCCTGACCTTAGACTAATGGCATTCACATTCTGGTTTGGATTGATCACTGTTTGGGATGGCAACTTGTTAGAATTCTGAGATTGCATAGTGTTGATTGCTGTTGCCATCTGTCCCATCTGATTGGTCAAAGATTGAATGGAGGCCTCTTGTCTTTGAATGGATGCTCTAGTTTCCTGTTGGAATTGGAGATTTTGCATGGTCATCTGTTTCATCAGCTCTTCCAATGAAGGCTGCTGCTCAGTACTAGGAGCTGGTGGTGCAGAATTAGCCTGTTGTTGTCTCTGTTGCTGGACTGGAGGAGGTACATATGGTGGTCTGGAATTGTTCTGAAATTGAACCTGTGAAGGTTGCTGATCAGACCATCTCAGGTTGGGATGGTTCCTCCAACCAGGGTTGTATCTATTGGTAGAGAGATCAAAGTTCTGTGGCTGCTGGTTTCTACTGTTGAAGATGTTGGCGGCATATGCCTCAGGTTGGTCAGCACCAGTCGTGGGCTGCTGCACAGAAGGGCATGCATCTGTGGGGTGCTCAGCGGATGTGCATATGCCACATAATCTAGCAGGCAGGGACAACTTCTTCTGGTTGATGGCCAATTGAGTGACCAAAGTTGTAAGTGAATCTATCTTCTGTTCAAGCTTCTCAACCTTACCAGAACTTGTGCCAACATCATTCACTCCTCTCACTATGATTGCATCGCTGTTGCCCCTTGCATGGAATTGTTGACAATTGGAAGCCATCTTCTCAATCTTGACTCTGGCTTCTAAAGGTGTCATGTCTCCTAGGGCACCACCACTGGCAGCATCAAGCATGTTTCTCTCCATGAGGTTGAGACCTTCATAGAAATATTGAATAAGCAGCTGCTCTGAGATCTGATGGTGGGGGCAGCTCGCACACAGTCTCTTGAATCTCTCCCAATACTCATAGAGACTTTCTCCACTTTGTTGCCTGATGCCTGATATATCCTTTCGGATTGCTGTTGTTCTGCATGCAGGGAAGAATTTCTCCAAAAATGCCCTCTTCAGGTCATCCCAGACTGTGATAGAACCAGGGGCCAGATCGTACAACCAATCCTTGGCTAGCCCCTCTAGGGAGTGTGGGAATGCCTTAAGACAAACATGATCCTCTTGCACATCATGTGGTTTCATAGTAGCACAGACAATATGGAACTGCTTGAGATATTTATGAGGATCCTCACCTGCAAGACCATTAAACTTGGGCAACAAATGAATTAGTCCAGACCTTAGCTCATACGGGTCATCGGGATACTGGATGCACAAATCTTCAATAGTGAAATCAGGTGCAGCCAGCTCCCTCAATGTCCTCTCACGTGGTGGAGGTTGAGCCATATTTTCAGAATAATCAGAATAAGAATCAGAATTTATAGGAATAGAAGAAAAAGAAGCAGACTCACTATGTAAAGACTCAATAGACTCACTACCTATGGACTGGTTCCTATTTTGTCTAACTAGTATGTGATAAGTTCTATCAATTTCAGGGTTATATGGATGAAAGTAGCTTGGGTTGCCCCTAGTCATGTACTGAACAGAACACCATTAAGCATAGCAAACTGTCACTAATATACATGACCAAAATAGGCAACAAAATTTTTTTATTTTTTAAAATTTTTTCCTTTATTTTTTTCAGCACCCTAAAATCATGAAAACATACCACAAAAAGTTTGAGGACAAAATTCAAAAGGGAACCAAGGCAAACAATTAAATCAGAGACCAAAAACTAAGAAAATAAAACTTGTAAAATAAAAAAGAAATAGTAAAACGGCTTTTTCAGGATCCAGACGAAGGAGTTTTCTGACAAAGTCAGAAAAATCAGATTATTCAGAAAATTCCCTTCGATTTGATATAAAATTCGTCAAATTCCGAGTTACGGGTCAAAAGTTGCGACGATTTGAAGAAAGTGCTGCTAAAACTTGGAAAATTTTTCTGGAACTCACAACCAGTGATGATCTGAGTGATCGTGGTGCCTCAAAACCTTTTTATATGATAAAAGTAGTGTGGATATAAATTTTCGTGCAAAAATTCCACCCACAACTATGTGAACTAGCAACCACAGAATCAATCAAATATACTAATTGCAACAAAATAGCAAAACAGCAAACAGTGCAACTTCAACCGGTTATCAGAATTGACTACTAGACCCTAAATCAGACACGACACACTATAATAACTATACTAACTACGACACTAACTAACTACTAATGACCTTTGGCAAGAACCGATACTCCCCGGCAACGGCGCCAAATTTGATCGAGGCCGTACCCGATACAAATAAAAACAGTTTAAGTATAGTACTAGGAAGTGACTCCTAGGTCGTCTCCCAAGGAATATCTTATCAAGCAAAAGGTCGAACACATAGTATGCATAGAAAACAGGGGGTTTTTTTTGTATTGAATATTGAATAATTGAAATCAAAATAGAATTAAATCAAAACGAAGAAACAGAAAAGGAAAAGCGGATAAACCCCTTTGGCCCGCGTTCACAACTCTATCATCGGTCACAAAAGATCAATTTCTTTCCTCTTCACTGTCCAACTCGTGAGAACTAAATACTAAGCGAAAATTCAATTCTCACCCCAAAACCCAAACCTCTAATTAAGCATTAAAAGCCAAAGCATGGAGTTTTTACGAGTTTGCATAAATTAAGCATTCATACACATGGATTATCTCTATATAATGGAACTAAGCGAACCATAACATATCAATAAGCATGAAAACAGTGAATAAAAACGAAATAGCATTAAGAACAAAACCTCAAGAGTATGTGATACATTACCAAAGGGATTTAACCTAAGAGTTTAGCCTTCCATGAAGAAAAATACCAAAAAAACGTGTAGAAAAGGGAAGAGAGAGAAACCCTAGCAGCCTCCACAAGCTTGGAGAGCAAAACTAAGCCTTCTCTATGAGAGAGAATGTAAAAAACGTGAATGGAAGGTCTCCCCTCGGGTTTACACGAATTTGGCTTTTTAAATCACAAAACGGGCCTAAATCATGGGCCCAAATCCTAAGGAAAGCTTATCTCTAAATTAAATCTAAAAATATCTTATAGATAAAATCTAAATCTTAAAAGATATAACTAAATCTCAACTAATCCTACAGATAGATTACAATATTCACTTCATCATATATCTTCTCTTCCAAAATTAAATCTTCATTCCCAAAATGTCCAAAAAGCCCTTGAGCCAAATATGACCTGAAAATAGAAATAGAATTAATTAGGCTAAATAATCCCAAATTAAACAATATTCAGAATAATAGTCCAATAAACTCTAAATCACTAAATCAAGCGAAACAATGTCAAATGGGCAACAAGTCTTAATAATAGGAGTAAAATAATGCAAGGAAAAATGGGAAATAAAATGCTCATCAGTAACATCCCCAATTTTTATAAAGGCATTAAGAATATTAGTTAGTAGAATTTCATAAATGTTAGAGAATCCTTAAGTGTCAGATTCGGTTAGAAGTGTTATTTAGTATTGATATTAGTAATTATAATTTCTTAGAATTGTTTAGACTTGTTTAGAATTAGAAATCTAGCTAAGGGTAAGTTGGATTGAGTTAAGAATAGGTTAGATTGTGTTTAGAGTGTAGGTTTTGGTGTTAAGTTAAGTTAGAAAGAGTTGTGAAAGCCTAAGAATCTTAGAAGTGTGAAAGAAAGCCATTTTGCACTGAGTTAATCGATTAGTAAGGGCATTAATCGAGTAGAATTTAAGCACCTTTCGGGTCTTACTCGAGTAGTGAGCAGATTAATCGATTAGATTTTATTGCCCTTTCGGCCTTAATCGAGTAATGGCCTCGTTAATCGATTAAGGGGTCGAATTAATCAAGTAACCCCTGCAGATAAGTTGAAGAACACGTGAATTCCAAATCATTTCAGCGACTCTTTCTCTCTCATTCAACTCGAGCTCTCTTCTCCCTCTTCTCCAATCTTCTTCAAATCATCAAAGTAACACCAAATCCCATGGAATCAACTTCATATAATCACTCCCTATCAATCCCCAATCATTTTCCCTCTCTCAATCTCCATTAAATTCCTCTTTCTCAAAAACCCCCAAATCAAACCCCAAAACCCTAACTTTTCTAATTCATCAAATTGAGCCTCCAAATCATTCAATTGGTCTTAGGAGACGCTAGAGGGGCAAGGAATAGGAGTCATGGAGCATGGATTGGAGCTTGGTGTGGAGCTCCAACAAAAACCCCAATTCCCTTTCTCTCTCCTCAAGGTAAGGGGGGTACTTTGGTCTTAATTAGGGGAAGGGCTTAATGATAGTAATAGGGATATAATTAGATGTATTTTATATGTGTATGTTTGAATTTAATGTTGACATTGTTATGTTGGAAAACAAAAGTGTGTGTAATTGACTTAGGGTTTGTTTAGTAATTGATTATTAGATTGTTATAACCTTAAATGATAAAATGAATGATAGAATTATGATTATTGTGGTGGTGTAATTGTTATGTCCTATATGTTAACTGTGAGTATATATGCTTTGGACTTAGAGATTATGCTAGAAATGAATTAATGTTATTGTTATGGAATTTAATCATTGAATGAATGATTTGGTTGTGGAAATTATTGTGGGATTGTTGGATTGCATATGTATATATAGTATGGCCGAAACTCTTAAGTTAGAGAACCCAACCAAATGAATCTAAAGTACTAAAGTTTTAACTAATCAAAAGCCACATGAAATGAACTAGAAACACGTGCATTTTGGAGTAAGGTGGACCTTAGGTGTACGGGGAAAAACACACGTCGCTTCGCGATTGATGAGGACAAGAGTAAATGTTAGGAATTACTATGGAGAACTTTGATCCTGCAAAGGATACGGGTTTGCTTCCCGTATTGGGGGTAGGTTCTATGCAAACCATAATAGTTCTATTTACTTTGGTTTCTTTGGGCCAGTCGAGGGTGATTTTTGCTAAAGCCCGATTTGGACAAATCAACCCAAATCGCATGAGGGACCTTCCTAAGTGGAGGTGAAGTGTTGTGCAAGCGGGTGAGCGAGGGACCTTCCTAAGTGGAGGTGAAGCACCCAACTAGAGGTTGAGAAATGCTTACTCCTGGTCGGTTTTTCCCCAGAGTGGAGGGTGGGTTTGTGAGGAGGTTGTGTTGTTATCGGTTAAAGTGTTAAGGTACATTGTGTGAGGAACCCTCCTGCGGGGAGAATGTGAAGCACAATGTACCCAATCGTTAAAGTATTATGGTTATTGTAAATGGAGAAGTGCATTCATGGTTATATAATAGGTTTAATTCACTGAATCCAATGAAAGTGTTAAAGTGTATAAAGTGTATAAATTAAAGTGGAAAGTGTTACATTGGATTCAGGAGTTAAACCATAATAGTATAAAGTTCATTTCACACTCATATGATTGAGCATCAAAGCATTGTTATGTGATGGATTGTGGATATATATATATATATATAGTATAAGGGAAATAGTAAAATGTTAAGGTCTAGAAATAGTGAAATTGGATAGGACAAATGAATATGAATAAATGTGTGTGGGTATGTCTAATTATACTTTATTACTGTTATTTTAAGTGTTTTCCTTGATTATTTCTCAAATTACTCACCCTTACTGTTGACCATATTAGGTACCCAGTGGAGAAAGATGTGCATAGCTTCTACGCCGAAATAGTACGCTCTCATTGAAAGAGAGTATATTATTGGTTGAGACCTTTTTGGTCTCAATCCGATTGCAACCATTCTAGGGCCCTGTACTATAAAATATTTTTATTAAATTAAAGTTGTATTTTAATTTTATTTTAATTGTAGTTGAGACTTCTTAATTTTCTTTGTAAAAGGGACTCTATGACCATTTTATGAATGTTTTAGTGGTTGTGGTGGGAATAAAACTATTCTCTTTTAAATAGTGCTAAAGTGAGACACAACCACAAGACTGTATTTATAGGTCTCTTTTCTATTCTATTAAAACTGTTCTGGACTTGACAGGTTTATAAATTTATTTGGGGAAAGTCCGAATTTCAAACAAAACTCCGCCAAAATTTTTATAGAATTCCAAGTATTTTCTATTAAATCAAAGAATTTTAATTAATGAATTTTAAATTAAAAACTCAGGATGTTATAGATGGTATCAGAGCAATGGTTGCAATTCTCGGCTGTGGAGTATGGATTTCCTACTCCCAAAAGAGTTACTCAACATGAGAGTAACTAAGGATAGTTAAATAGGCTGCATACTCTGACATTAAGTTCATGCATCTTTAGTTGAAATTGGTATAGTTTAGCAGTGTGCAATAGTGATAGCTATAGCGTAGCAACCTTAAGGTTCTACCTTCAATTTAAAAGAGGGATTGAAACTAAATTTTTAATTGTTACTTTGTTATATTTAGAAGTGGACGAAAAGTAGAGACTAAGGGAAGTGAAAACTCCCAACGGTTTAGGGCATGAAATTGCTACCCCAACGGGCAGAACTAAACCTTAGTTTTGAAATTGAGTACCATTTCAAATATAATAAAGGGTTGCAACTTTTCTGTTTGGTGAAGTTTCAAAGTCCTCATTTGAATCGAAGATGAGTAGTTGTTTGTTTCATTTTAGATTATTTAATTGGAACTCAAGTAGTACGAGAAGTGATATTATCTTCAATGTAATGTGAAGTCGAGATTGGCCACCTCGAGATTTACATTTGTTGGAAGATAAGATCATTACGTCCTTGAATCCAATCAAATAACTGTCAAAATTATTTTTTATGGCTAGGAATAGGAAGGGTATTAGAGACCACCCAATTTTGTACACTCTGGGCATTCTTTATCAGAGTGCGCAGCGGGAGTGAATAGGAGTTAACCCTTTGTAATTGTCTTTCACTTTAATCACTAAGTGTCATCTTAGTGAAACCTAAGTGCCTTTTCTACATTCCCACATTATATTTGGTGATAAACATACTATTATTGATAAAGTGTAAATCGTTTTGCATCAGATTATTTTGAGACTTTCTTTTGAAAGATCCAAGTATTTTAATAAATGTCAAGTACACTAATATTCTAAAACTTTCCAAGGCATGGAATTGGTTCCAACTTTGATGATTACTCAAGTGTCGCAACACCAACTTTTAAAAATGTATTGCCAATGATGGGAATTCCTAACTAATTGAAAGATGGTGTAGCCTATTCTCAAACTACACCAACTACCGATTAGACGGGAATTCACCGACTGTGACATAAATTAGTTCGAATCAAAGTTTGAACTTCGAAGTTAAAATAAAAGGAAATGTATTCATTAAGATTTGAAAATTTAAACGAAATTAAAATTTTAACCGAGGGATGCATTCCTTTTATTTGAGCTTGATAAATCATAGCGGACTCACGTTTGCTTGGTCCAAAGATTCCTCAAAGCTTCTGAATTATTTCCAAAGCTAATGTGAAATGACCTTGGAAAACTTATAGAAACACTTTGAACTTTTGAATGATTGACATGCCTTTTTCCTATCTAATAATTTTGTCCAAGTTTAATTTTTCCAAATACAAAGTGTTTTCCTTATGATGAAGAAGATGCAAATCCTTAAAAATACTTTATCACCGAATACCAAATCTTTTCTTGCAAGTCAATAATGTGGATTTGAGGAATGTAAGTGAAGGTAGTAAGGTAGGGTAAAAGGCAATGTATGTCATCTTAGAGTTAAGGTTTAAGTTAGAACTTAAGTCAAAGTGAAGGATGTTATGTCTTTTCCTTTAAGTTCACTTAGAACTCTGAGGAAATGTGTGGGCATTATTGAACAAGCAATATTCCGAAACTACAAATGATTTTCAAAACCCTTATGAGTCATTTCAAGGAATGTAGCTTGTTGAATGTTAAAGCCCCAATTTTAACATCCGGTGGGAAAGCCTTAGTGTTGAAGTCTAGATTGTAATAGTTAAGTCTCGATTAGGATTAGAGACGAGAAATAATCGTGTAAAGTCCTAACCTTAGGAACCGAATAGGAAGCCTTGAGCCTTATAGAAATAATAAACATAGGACTAGTTGAGGTCTTGTGGTACAGAGTTATTTGTTAGGCTGAGTGTAGCACCTCCCTAGTTTCTAAGTCGTAGATCGAGTAGTAAAAGTTGAGTCTGATTTGATGGAGTCTTAGAGTTTAAGTCTAAGTCATATTGATGCATATATGTTCATGTAGGAAGTAGGCTGTATGTGTTTCTGAATGGTTGACTTGTATGTGCTTGTGTGGGTATTTACGAATTCAAATCTCCTAAGATTATATGCTAAGTTAAATTATTTTAATAATCAAATTATTTGGGATCTTTTTATGATAGTTCCCAACCTTTAAGTATTTTTATATGTTTCGTCTACGAATCAAAGTTAGTTTTCGATAAAGAATATTTCTACCCATTTTGAGAATGATTTTGAAAGAATATTTTACTAATCCTTATTAACTAATTATCTGATCAAATTCTTTTAAAATAAGTACCTCATATTTCTTTTATGGGAATCATTTAGCTTTAGTTTCAGGTTTGGCTTTTTATGAACCTTGTTGTGTTCCTTGCATGGCAATTTCTAATTCTGATTCTTTCATTAGTGTATACATATGTTTTCAGTGCAACTTCTTTCTTAGAGAAAGTGTTGCACATAATAAAACTTATAATTTTAATAAATTAAGTTTTGGGGTAATTGGTAATTCATTTTCTCTATGCATACTACTATTAAAGTATACCTATTATGTATTATTTGCAAATCCTCTTTATGAACATCAGTTTAATTTTCTAAGAACAATTCTTATACCTACCTTTTATAATAACCCTTATTTTCCAATCATGTCCATGTATAAAGTATTCCCTAATTTTGTTTACCTCTTTGAGAAAGTGCTCTTTGTAAAATGAACTTGTAACTTTTCTTATGTTCTCATTTCATGTGGACATTCCAAACCTTATCCTTTCTATATGTTATAGTATGAGTATCAAACATCTATTTTCATAAGTAAGATTGCGAACTAACTTTCGTATTGGGGTGCATTAAGGTTTTGGCATTTATCCCCCGATTTCTAATGTTGATTCTTATACCTTGTCGTTTGTAAATCCTATTCATTTAATGATTTCCTCCTCAAATCTTGATTTTGATATTTCATAATTCACCAATCTCTTTTACCCAAACAAGTCTTGCCATACCAAATCTTTCAAACTTTTATCAAACCAAATTTAATTCAACGCAAGACTATTTTAGTGTGTAGTAATTATTTTCATTTACTTGTGTTGAGTTGATGTTTTGTTTTTCTTTCAAAAGTAAACCGTTTGATAAGATTTCAAGCCATGATGCTCTTTGTGTTTGACTTTAGATAAACAAATAATATTCTAAAGCTGTTGATGTGCACTGTTATCTACTTTGCTTGCGTGTTTGAATTATGTTTTGTTAGGTGGATTCCTTTTTATTGATAAATGCTTTGTGTTTTGTTCCTTGCAAGCATGTTATTCATGACTATCTGTTTAAAATATTTTCCTGATATTGTAGTCTCTATTCTTTTGAATGATTATATGTTAGAGGAGAATTGAGGACTTGTTGCTTCTCTGATGGCTTGACAGGTTAGTTTCCCTGAGAGTGAAACCTTAGCCTTAGTTGTTTTTTAAGTGGGGGAGTGAATCCCCAAAGGCCATAGCCCTCTCATTGACCAAGATAAGATCCATCGTGTTCTAGAGCACATAGCTCTATATCCCTTTTAGTTCTTTGAACTCAGTCGAATTTCGGGGACGAAATTCCTTCAAGTGGGGGAGTATTGTAACATCCCCAATTTTTTTATAAAGGCATTAAGAATATTAGTTAGTAGAATTTCATAAGTGTTAGAGAATCCTTAAGTGTCAGATTCGGTTAGAAGTGTTATTTAGTATTGATATTAGTAATTATAATTTCTTAGAATTGTTTAGACTTGTTTAGAATTAGAAATCTAGCTAAGGGTAAGTTGGATTGAGTTAAGAATAGGTTAGATTGTGTTTAGAGTGTAGGTTTTGGTGTTAAGTTAAGTTAGAAAGAGTTGTGAAAGCCTAAGAGTCTTAGAAGTGTGAAAGAAAGCCATTTTGCACTGAGTTAATCGATTAGTAAGGGCATTAATCGAGTAGAATTTAAGCACCTTTCGGGTCTTACGCGAGTAGTGAGCAGATTAATCGATTAGATTTTATTGCCCTTTCGGCCTTAATCGAGTAATGGCCTCGTTAATCGATTAAGGGGTCGAATTAATCGAGTAACCCCTGCAGATAAGTTGAAGAACACGTGAATTCCAAATCATTTCAGCGACTCTTTCTCTCTCATTCAACTCGAGCTCTCTTCTCCCTCTTCTCCAATCTTCTTCAAATCATCAAAGTAACACCAAATCCCATGGAATCAACTTCATATAATCACTCCCAATCAATCCCCAATCATTTTCCCTCTCTCAATCTCCATTAAATTCCTCTTTCTCAAAAACCCCCAAATCAAACCCCAAAACCCTAACTTTTCTAATTCATCAAATTGAGCCTCCAAATCATTCAATTGGTCTTAGGAGACGCTAGAGGGGCAAGGAATAGGAGTCATGGAGCATGGATTGGAGCTTGGTGTGGAGCTCCAACAAAAACCCCAATTCCCTTTCTCTCTCCTCAAGGTAAGGGGGGTACTTTGGTCTTAATTAGGGGAAGGGCTTAATGATAGTAATAGGGATATAATTAGATGTATTTTATATGTGTATGTTTGAATTTAATGTTGACATTGTTATGTTGGAAAACAAAAGTGTGTGTAATTGACTTAGGGTTTGTTTAGTAATTGATTATTAGATTGTTATAACCTTAAATGATAAAATGAATGATAGAATTATGATTATTGTGGTGGTGTAATTGTTATGTCCTATATGTTAACTGTGAGTATATATGCTTTGGACTTAGATATTATGCTAGAAATGAATTAATGTTATTGTTATGGAATTTAACCATTGAATGAATGATTTGGTTGTGGAAATTATTGTGCGATTGTTGGATTGCATATGTATATATAGTATGGCCGAAAATCTTAAGTTAGAGAACCCAACCAAATGAATCTAAAGTACTAAAGGTTTAACTAATCAAAAGCCACATAAAATGAACTAGAAACACGTGCATTTTGGAGTAAAGTGGACCTTAGGTGTACGGGGAAAAACACACGTCGCTTCGCGATTGATGAGGACAAGAGTAAATGTTAGGAATTATTATGGAGAACTTTGATCCTGCAAAGGATACGGGTTTGCTTCCCGTATTGGGGGTAGGTTCTATGCAAACCATAATAGTTCTATTTACTTTGGTTTCTTTGGGCCAGTCGAGGGTGATTTCTGCTAAAGCCCGATTTGGACAAATCAACCCAAATCGCATGAGGGACCTTCCTAAGTGGAGGTGAAGTGTTGTGAAAGCGGGTGAGCGAGGGACCTTCCTAAGTGGAGGTGAAGCACCCAACTAGAGGTTGAGAAATGCTTACTCCTGGTCGGTTTTTCCCCAGAGTGGAGGGTGGGTTTGTGAGGAGGTTGTGTTGTTATCGGATAAAGTGTTAAGGTACATTGTGTGAGGAACCCTCCTGCGGGGAGAATGTGAAGCACAATGTACCCAATCGTTAAAGTATTATGGTTATTGTAAATGGAGAAGTGCATTCATGGTTATATAATAGGTTTAATTCACTGAATCCAATGAAAGTGTTAAAGTGTATAAAGTGTATAAATTAAAGTGGAAAGTGTTACATTGGATTCAGGAGTTAAACCATAATAGTATAAAGTTCATTTCACACTCATATGATTGAGCATCAAAGCATTGTTATGTGATGGATTGTGGATATATATATATATATATATAGTATAAGGGAAATAGTAAAATGTTAAGGTCTAGAAATAGTGAAATTGGATAGGAAGATGTGCATATTAGGTACCCAGTGGAGAAAGATGTGCATAGCTTCTACGCCGAAATAGTACGCTCTCATTGAAAGAGAGTATATTATTGGTTGAGACCTTTTTGGTCTCAATCCGATTGCAACCATTCTAGGGCCCTGTACTATAAAATATTTTTATTAAATTAAAGTTGTATTTTAATTTTATTTTAATTGTAGTTGAGACTTCTTAATTTTCTTTGTAAAAGGGACTCTATG
Organism: Crotalaria pallida; assembly: GCA_037953625.1. Lineage (NCBI taxonomy): Eukaryota > Viridiplantae > Streptophyta > Magnoliopsida > Fabales > Fabaceae > Crotalaria > Crotalaria pallida. The sequence goes on along the minus strand of CM075649.1, from coordinate 46,330,553 downwards.
ACCATTTTATGAATGTTTTAGTGGTTGTGGTGGGAATAAAACTATTCTCTTTTAAATAGTGCTAAAGTGAGACACAACCACAAGACTGTATTTATAGGTCTCTTTTCTATTCTATTAAAACTGTTCTGGACTTGACAGGTTTATAAATTTATTTGGGGAAAGTCCGAATTTCAAACAAAACTCCGCCAAAATTTTTATAGAATTCCAAGTATTTTCTATTAAATCAAAGAATTTTAATTAATGAATTTTAAATTAAAAACTCAGGATGTTACATCGAACACCTGACCTTGCTTCAGCGTGGATCAATCCCTACCACTGAACCACACGCTCGGGGTTATTATTTTGATTGTTTTGTTTGATGGTATTATGAGAATAATTAATGATAAATCATAATATCCCTTATTTCATTGGACATGAATTCATTGGAAGATAATGACAGTTCGTTTTTTAATATTATATTTATTTTTTTTTGGTACATAAGGAAAGAAAAGAAAAGGAAAGAAAAGAGCAAAAAGAAAAGAGCTAAGGTCTTGGAAGGGACACTTCCATAGCATCAACTAGCAGGCTAGATCCCAAAAGTTACTCTTGCCCACGCGGTGCTATTATATTTATTTATGTATAGATCAATATTAAATTAATGTATTCCTTATTTAGTTGATCGATAATTAGCATGTTTTATTAATTAGAGTGAAATCAAAATTAAACTTTTTTATTTTTATCCTGTGCAATGCACGGATTATTAATATTTAAATATTTTAATGTAAAGATTATTATTAAACAACAATAAAAAATGTTGAAAAATTTTGTACTTCCTTATATAAATAAAAAATAGCATTTTCTATCTGAAATTTTTCTTATTTATTCAATAGATAAATTAACATTTTTTTACATGATTATTAACTTTATTATGATGAATCAAAAGTAAATCAGAATTAGATATTCCTTATTTATTTAATAAATAAATTAATATTTTTATATGATTATCAACTTTATTATGATAATTAAAAACAAATCAGAATTAAATATTTTGATCTTTTTTGTTTAATGGTATTATGAGAAAATTTAAGGATAAATTGGAATATCCACTATTTCATAGAACATGAAAACGACATTGAAATTGTTATTTTTGACTATCTTGGTTAACACATTGCACTTTATTATGAATATAATGTTGGCTCTTTGTTTTATATATATATATATATATATATATATATTTAATATTATATTTGTCTATGTATAGATGAGTATTAAATTAATGTATTCCTTATTTAGTTGACCGATGAATTAACACGTTTTATCATGATATTATGATTAATTATTAGAGTGAAATGAAAATTAAACTTTTTTATATTTTTTTGTTTAATGGTATTATGAGTAGATTTAAAGATAAATCAAAATATTTTCTATTGCATAAGACATGATAATTTAGCATATTTTAAATATAATTATCACATCTAATATGAAAAATTATATATAATTAAACCAAAATTATACATTCTGATTTTTTTATTGGATAATATTATAAGATATTTCTTATATTTATTTGATGGATAAATTAATATTTTTTTACCTTTATTATTTTTTTTAATATAATTATCACATTTATTATTATTATTCATATTTAAATGTTTTGATCTTTTTCATTATTTATCTTATCTCATGACAAAAACAAAAAAAAAATCATAAATAAATCGAAAAACATTGTTTCTTCAAACAAGCAAAAGACTCACCAAAATTATTTCTCACCGGAATACGATCAGGGTATTTCTTCTTAATCCTAAAGGCCTTAGCCCTTCTCTTCTTTGAAAAGAGAAAAGGATCAATTATTTGCATATTCTTTCAACAAAGAATAATCAAAGTAAGTATGTATAACAACTTACCAAAAATTCAAAAAAAAAAAAACTTACCAAGGTCATGCTCTTGTTTGAAGTAACTCATTGATGTCATTCTTCCTAAAATTAGCATTAAGCAAAAGTCAATTAAAAGTATAACAAAATATGCATCACCTAATAATAAGTAATTAATCAAACACTCAAAAATAAAAATTAAGAGTTCTAAGTAGAGGAATAAACAAAAGTCAATTAAAAGTATAACAAAATATGCATCATCTCATAAGTAATTCATCAAACACCCAAAAATCAAAATTAAGAGCTTTAAGTAGAGGAATGAGAGAAAAAATAAAAATAAAAGAAAGAATTTGGAGAAAAGAATTCTTAGAATTAGATAGAACTTTAAAAATTGAATGGGAGAGCCTATTATATATATATAGTGATTTTTTTAATATTTTTTTAATATTTTTGTTGAGGATAATGTTTTGTTTAACAAATTGAGGATAATGATTTCACATACAGATAATGATTATATAAATTTTAATAATTAATTTAATTTCAAATTATAATTTTGGTTAGAGATAATGTTATTTATCTACAAACATATAATGATTAAATAAATTTAAATAATTTATTTAATTTTAAATTGTAATTTTGATTAGAGATCATGATTATCTACCTGTGGTGGACTCGGCCTAGCCGAGGTCCTCAATACCCTCGCTTAAGGCCTCACGGCCCTATAAGAAGCCCTCTGTGTGCTGGGCCGAGCTCAAGGCTCAACGGCCGAACAGATACCAGATACGGGCCGACCTCATACTCCTACCCAGGTCCGACTTCCCTGTCCGACACCTCCCAGAGTCCGACACCAAGGACAGGGTGACGTGTCTCACCTTATCCACAAGGACAACTCATCCACTCATAGCTCAGTACAGGCTGGCCCTACTTGGGCCTAAATCAAGCCCATTAGGGCAACCAGCTCCCCCCTCTAACCCTAATTATCACCCTCACACACCAGTGATTAGGGTTACTTCTTGGCTTTCTCTCTAGCCACTTGAGGAATCCCACCAAACATCACACAGAAACCCTAGACAGAGGCTCCTTTGAAGGTCTTCTTCCCTAACCCTTGGAGGACCTCACCGTCTAGGACATCACATTGGCGCCGTCTGTGGGGAAAAGAGAAACTTTATTCCCACCCAAAAGATTCTACCATGTCTGAGACACAACCAGTTCAGAGGAGGAGGAGGGGGCGCCCAAGGAGGGTGCCATCGACTGAGGACTTGCGCTTGCACCTGGAAGCAAACAGAGCAGCAAGGTCCCCACAATCACCCCCTCCACCACCTCCACCTCCTCCCCCGCCTCCACCGCCACCTCCACCGCCAGAGTTCACGCACACCCACAGTGGACCTTACACCATCCACACCGGAGACACTGCAAATCCAACTCAGCACCAGGGAAGAGGTCGGCGCGTGCAGCTACGCTCCGAGCTCGGAGAAACCAACACAAAACAGCACCGCCACCGTGGCGAACGTGCCCACTCTGTCAACACTACACATCGCTCTCACTCACGTCAATCTTCACTCTCTCGAGATGCAGAGCTCTTGTCCTTGATGAGACAACAGATGAGGATTGTAGAACAGCAAGGTAAAGCCATCGCAGATCTTCAGCAAGCTAATATGCAACATTTGGCTGAACGAGCCGTTGTTCAAGCTCCAGCCCAAAACGAACTTCCTCCTCCCCCACCTCCTCCACCAACACAACCCCCATTGACACCGCAAACCTTTACAACACCGCATACTGTCATTACACAACTTACACAAACACCACCCCCTGACCAGCAACAACCTGATTCGGATGATTCCCATCCTGGACAGCCTTTTACACCAGCCGTCATGGCGTATGAACCACCACCTGGGTACCTCGGACCCAACAACATTCCCAGATATAATGGCCTCACAGACCCTTAAGAGCACATTCTCTCTTACGAGGGAGCTGTCAACTTCCATGGTGGAGGAGATCGGCTCAAGTGCCGAGCTTTCTCCATGACCCTCCAAGCCCCAGTCCTCCGATGGTACTCAACGTTACCCAAGAATTCTGTCAACAACTGGACAGAAATGAAGCGAGTATTTCTCAACAGGTACACTGCTAGCTGTGTGCAACCCAGATCGGACCACACACTAGCAACAGTGACGCAAAAATCGGACGAATCTCTACATGCTTATCTGCACATATTTCACAATGAATCCAGCTCAGTTCCCAACTTGTCTCCTGAGGTGGCCGTCCTCCTTTTGACCCAAGGATTGGCCGAAGGAGGGTTCAAAGACTCACTGATAGGAAAGCCACCGAGAGACATGGCCGAACTCAGGCAACGATCCAACAAATATATCAACCTTGAGGAATTCAACAAAGGTCTGGCAAGTAGGATGGAGAACGTTCAAGCTGCTTCACAGAATGCCCTTCCCCGAGGTCGCCCTCGCGGAAACAGGGATGATAGAGGAGGAAGAGCAGATCAAGGAGACTGAGGTCGCCCTCACGTCGGCCAGCAAGACGACCGCCGACGCCCTTACATCACTAAGTATGACTCTTACACCCCCCTGACGGTTCCGAGGTCACAAGTCTGGAGGGAGACCATGCAAACCGAACTCAGGAGCATAGGCCACCTTTCCTCAGGAACCAAAATAACATCAGGAACAGATCTAAATACTGCAACTTCCACGATGGGTATGGCCACCATATCGATCAGTGCACCTGGCTTCGAGACGTTATCGAAGACATGGTGAGAAGGGGCAAGTTGCAACAGTATGTGCGAGAAGCGGTAGAGAGGAGAGGCCGAAGAAGGTCTCGCAGCCCAGACAACGATAAAGGAAAAGCCAAAGCTGACCCGTCTCCGGAAAAGAAGGAAGAAGAACCACAGCAAGTGAACATGGTCGTAGTTCAAGACCTGGATAAGTCACCGGAAAATTTCCGAGTTGAAACCATCTCGGGAGGTTTTGCCGGAGGCGGAGAAAAGAGGGCAGAAAGGAAAAGGTACGTCAATCAGGTCTTGGCTGTTCACCACAAGCCCGTCTACAAAAAACCATCTCGGAACATCCCCATCATTTTTCCTGACCAGGACATGGAAGACGTCATCCCGGATCACAATGATCCTATGGTGATCACGGCGTTGATCGGCAATTTTGAAGTCGCCCGAGTTTTCATAGATCAAGGAAGCTCGGCCGACATTCTCTTTCTTCATACATTTCAAGCACTGAAGCTGAGGTCAGCCGACCTCGTGCAATTTGAAGGCAATCTCATCAGCTTCACTGGCGAGGCAATTCGCCCCCTTGGAGCCATCCACCTCCCAGTGACCTTAGGCAAGCAGCCTTCGGCCCGAACGGAGATCATCAAGTTTTTAGTTGTTGATTCTGAATCCCCGTACAATGTGATACTAGGGCGAACCTGCCTGCAAGCTTTTGGGGCAGTGGTTTCAACGGTTCACTTAGCGATGAAATTCGTCGGTTCTAATGACAAGGTCGTCACAGTCAAAGCCGACCAAGTGAGAGCCCGGCTCTGCTACAACGCGAGCCTACGGGAAGTAAAAAAGAAACAGAAAGAGCTCACCGATCAGACATTGGCCAAAGGGAGAGTTCTATTGGCTGATGTTCAGGTCACACAAGATATTTTTAGGTCCTCCCCTCAAGAGGGATGGTCAGCAATCCCCCTCGATCCTTCTAGCCCTGGCAAGGCTGTCAAAGTAGGTACCAACCTCCCTCAAGAGATCCAAGGTGCAATTAAGGAAAATCTATCTTCCTTTCCAGTTATCTCCAGCCCTCCACAAGGGGAGAATCTTTTCATTTATTTATCTCTTGGTGATCTCGCCCTCAGCTTGGTTTTGACCCGAGGTGAGGGCCGAGGGGAGTTCCCCATTCACTCCTTAAGCCGAGGTCCTGAGCTCTGGTGTTTCAGGACGAAAAACATTGCATTTTGTAAGGCTGCCAACAAATTCCAAGTATCGGCTGAGAACCGCGGCATCTCTCATCGGACATTCTCGGTCGAGCGCTACCAGACCAATGCTGTCATCCCCATCGAACGAAGGTTTCATACCTTCCGAAGGAGGGACAGGCCCGAGGTCGAGAACAAGAATTTGATACTGGCCGAGGAGATCCGAGAAGCCGCCTTTGTGCAGAAGAAGATAGCAAAGGAAAGGCTAGCCAACCAAGACAACAAAATTGTACTCGGAGACCTCATGCTCCGAAGAGCAGATATCGGTCATGAGATTTGGAGGGAAGTAAAATGTGCTCGGAATCAAGAAGGCCCCAACAGAGGCGTCTCAAAAACATACTCTGGGGCATACAAGCTAGAAACTATGGAAGGAACCGGGCTCAGGAATTCCCGAGAACTTTGCAAAACCGAGAACCTACTTCAGTTAGGTTTACCTCGGAAGTCATCAGCAGCCACCAACACCTTCAGTTAAAGGATAAGTTTAAAAGCCGAGAACCTACTTCAGTTAGGTTTACCTCGAAAATCATCAACAGTCACCTCCCCCAGCTAAAGTTCAAGTTTAATTTTATTTCTGTTAATGTTTTTATATCTACTTCCTCTAGTCACATTCCGTCCCATTGTGATATATTCACTTTTTCAATTCCTCGAAAGGCAATGTACTCATGTCTGTGATTAATGAAAAGTACAAACTTGCTCATACTCAAGTGCCACAGTTTTATATACGTACGTACTAGCTTCTCATTTAGCACTAGCCACCTAAATGTTGCATGGCGCTATGTATAGCCAACGTCTTCTAAACAAGATCGGCTCATATGCACAGTGTACAAGGGACACCCGGTAAAGTACAGCTTGCTGTGAAATGTTCTCACATAACTTCACTCAGCAACATCTTTCACATCGGGGACGAGGACACCCACCTCGGCTAAGGTGGGTGAATCCGAGATCCCTACCGTATGCTCTTATATACACTACCTTTTTTCAGAGGAAAACTTATAAGATTACTGCACTTACTGAGTTGTCCGAGCTTAACATAATTAGTTACATTAAGTTTTATGCCGAATTTTTTAAGTCCGATCAAATCCGAATACAACGAGTCAAAAAGGACTTGTATTCTCAATAACATTTTTACTTGGTTATTTAAACAAAATGCAACAAGTCTCAAAGACTTACGTTTTTTACATCGCGGATTCACTTGATAAACCGACATCGAGTATGCAACAAGTTAAAATACAAAACTTGCATAAAAATAACAAAATGCAACAAGTTAAACTGAAAAGAACTTGCATTGAAAGAAAATGTTGTACACAATCAGCAACATGAAATACAAACCAACAGCGTCAAACATGTTACAAAAAACATAGACAAATCGCAAGCTGCCCAGTATAACGGACTTATGCTGCTTCATCTTCAACATCGGAAAGGACAACCGAGCTCGGGTTGAACACCTCATCCGGTTTCTCCGCCAAGGGATTGGGAAGGTTCTCCTCAGGTTGGTCGAGGTCAACCTCGGCCCCATCCCTCTCCCAATCCACCATTTTCCCATTGTGTACCCCGAACCCGGCACTCGCGCCGATGACTCGAATTCGAAGCCCTTGATTCAGGTGAAGAATCTGCTCCACGACACTAGCGAAGATTTTAGCTCCCCCCTTCTCAAAGTCAAAGTCGGCCTCGGACGCCGCAATCTTATGCCTAAGTGCTTGAGCAGCCCTCTTTCTCAGCATGGATCTCACCCTTTCAACCTCGGCCAGTCCCTCCTGCCGACCTTCCTCCTTGGCTGCCACCATAGCTGAGTCCTCCGACATCCGAGCTTCCTCCCTTATTTTGGCCACAGCCTCTTCATGATTTTTCAGAAGCTCCTCCACTTGCTGGCGGTGCTTCTCCTCCAACTCAGCCAGCTTCTGGTCGGCGGAGCTCTTGCTACTCCGGAGATCAGCAACCTCGGCCGCCAGGTCGGACCGAGCCTTCTTCTTGGCAGGAGACACCCCCTCAGCCACATCATCAGAGACCTCGGCCAACACATTGAACATGGTTGTTGCCCTCTTCAGTTGACAAGCCATCTCCTCGGTTGTCTTTTTCCACTCTGCTCCCGACATCTTTATAAGAGCATCTTTGAGCTTAGCCTTGGTGATGGTGGTCGGCGGCCTCGGGAGCATATCAGTTCCCCTCCTCGGACCGCTCGATGAAGGCAGGGTATTCGCAGCAATGACCACCTCGGCACTCGGACTCGGAGATTGAGGAGGAGGTGGGGCAATAACCACCGCAGGAGGAGTAGGATGGATCGGAGCCGAGTCGGTTGAAGCTGTATCAGTCGAGACCTCGGCAGGAACTGTGTCACTAGAAGCGTTGTCGGTCCTCTGCCTCTTCCGAGCTGCCATTGCAAGTTTCAATGCCTTCGACGACATATCGGACCAGTGTTCGTCTGAAAGCAAAATAACAAAGAAAAATTAGTAAGGAAGTTGAAAGAAAATATACAAGTGTAAGGGTAAAGTTAAATACCAATTTTGGTCAAGACTTCGTTGTCAGGGCACTTCATGAAAACTCCAATATCGAGCTGGAATTTCCGAGCCCGGTACTCAGTTTGGAAGTGGTGGGCCGTTACAGCGTCATCGGCGTCAAGTGTTGCGCCCGACCACCGCTGTGGCGTGCTGATATGACGATTGAAGAACTCCGGGGTCCACTCCAAAGGGAACCTTGGACCCGTCTTGGACCGAAACCAAGGAAGCCCCGTTCCAATATACTTGTACTTAAAAAACTTGGGTTTAAAATGTTTCAAAGAATCGGTGAACATGCCAAATAACCCACAGTGAGCTCGGGCCTTAGCCGATACCCAAAGGCGACCAGTAACCCCGTCTTTATTGCTGACGAACGGGTTGTACATCCACAGAAAGAGCCGAACCATACAAACCAACCTCTTGGCTCCGCAGTACTTTTGAAATGCTCGGAGAAACGACCAAGTATTGGGGTGAAGTTGTGAAGGAGCCAGTCCGAGCTCGTTCAAGACCCTCATTTCCAGATCGATGAACGGGAGGGTCACACCGAGATTGTGAATCAAGTCGGCATAAAAGAAGAAGGAATTATTATCAGTTCGGCTACATATTCTGTCATTTGCCGAACAGGGGAGTACTTCATAAGAAGTCCCGGTGGCGTCCCCTGGGCAAGGCAGCACGGCTCTCTTCACCTCGGCAAGCTTTTCCTCGAAGCAGAAGTTGGACTGGACTCCTTTGGGCTCCACGTCGACCCACTCATATTGATCGGCGTCGAAAGGCGCAGGATAAAGCTCAGGTCGACTGACGCACTTTCTGGGCGGCATGGTACCTGTGGAAGAACAGGGGAGCTCGGTGTTAGTCTTACGGGTTACAAAGAATAAACCCCCAGAAAACCCCCTCGAAGTTGTTCCGAGGGGCGAGCATCTCCCCTCTACCACAGGTACCCCCCGTTCGTACATCCCCTCTTTCTCCATCCTCTCGAAGTCGGCACGCTTCCTACCGTCAACAAACTCGGCCCAGGCGTACTACCGTATCCATTCTCTCTTCTCCTCCCAATCCCGAGGATAGATTACCTCAACGGGATCAACCTCCAGAACCCGTCTCTCATATTTCTGCCTATACTCCCTTTGGCAACGGAGCGCCTCGTCTACCTCCGTGGAGGAACAGGACGAGGAGGAAGAGCCGTCCTCCTCCTCACTACTGCTAGATGACAGGGAGACTACCCCAGCCCATTTCCTAAACCACTCCCTACTCATACCTAACCCAATCTACTCCTTTGGTTTTCTGAAAAATGAAAACATAAAACACGAATCAAAAACTCTCAAAAAATCCTAAAACACGCCCAACCCAAAGAAGGCCAAAATCCCAAGATCATTCCCCAGAAACAAAACCAAATAAACCAGGAAAATCACCCCACCTCCAGAAAAAGGAAGGCATAAAAAAAAATATTAACCCCCACATGAACCAAAAGGTAGAGGGAAGAAGGAAACAGAAATAAAAGAGAAGAAACAAGTGGAACAGTACCTTGAGTAGAATAGGAGCGAAGGAAATTAGAGACTCGCAAGGTGAGAAGGAATCACTGCTGGAGAAGAAGAAGGCGAAGGGCAGAGAAGAGGAGTGGGGTTCGATGAGGAAAGAGAGAGAAGGATTCTGTGGAGAGAGAAGGAAGGTTTTTTTTCGTATGGAAGAGAGAATGATTGGTAGAGAGAGGAGGAGAAGCAGTTTTGTGTGATAGAGGGGGAAGAGAAACCGTTTTCCCCCTCAATTTTGAAGTTTGGGCCTGGCACAATTGACTCAGCCCAGCATGCAGCCACACATACCGGGACACATGGCGCAGAGTAGCTGGAATCACGGACCTCGAGCAACGTCGCAGTAATGGCGACGCTTCGTTAGGCACGATTCCTGACACGTGTCAGACCCGGAAAAAGCAAGCGTCACTTCGGAGCAGGAGAAAGGACAGCTTTCAAACCTGCCCCGTCAAAATCAAAAGAGGTCAGAAACAGCTGGATCCAACTCTCAACAACCTATCGTCCGAACTCCCTAGAACCTCGGAGCAAGGCTCAAATAACCTTGACCGAGCTGGGGGGCTTATGTGGTGAACTCGGCTCTTATGTGGTGGATTTGGGAAAAGGACCTAAACCAAGACCTCGGAACAAGGCTCAGATAGCCTTGACCGAGATGGGGGGCTTATGTCGTGGACTCGGCCTAGACGAGGTCCTCAATACCCTCGCTTAAGGCCTCATGGCCCTATAAGAAGCCCTCTGTGTGCTGGGCCGAGCTCAAGGCTCAACGGCCGAACAGATACCAGATACGGGTCGACCTCATACTCCTACCCAGGTCTGACTTCCCTGTCCGACACCTCCCAGAGTCCGACACCAAGGACAGGGTGACGTGTCTCACCTTATCCACAAGGACAGCTCATCCACTCATAGCTCAGTACAGGCTGGCCCTACTTGGGCCTAAAGCAAGCCCATTAGGGCAACCAGCTCCCCCTATAAGTAGCTCCGTACTGCATGGGGCTCAGGTACGTCCTCTAACCCTAATTATCACCTTCACACACCAGTGATTAGGGTTACTTCTTGGCTTTCTCTCTAGCCACTTGAGGACTCCCACCAAACATCACACAGAAACCCTAGACAAAGGCTCCTTTGAAGGTCTTCTTCCCTAACCCTTGGAGGACCCCACCGTCTAGGACATCACACTACCTACAAATTCTCTGGTGCGAGGAAAGCTTCATGGAACAAACGTGGTGCCTCGAAAATTTATCCGGCAAACGTGATGCCTCGAAAAGGGATTCTTTTATATATAGATAGTAGATTACATACTCAGTTGCTCGTAATTTGTCTTTTTTTTTCGATTTTTTGTTTTCTTTTATTTGTCCTTTTAATAGGGCAATAAATGTTATTTTTTATTTTTGCTCTTATTTAATATATCTTGGTTTATGTAAATAGTGGAGAAAAATTAATGATTATAAAAAAGAGAAAGAATATAGTGAAAAAAACATAATTAATGTATTAAAAATCTAATGTAATGATTAAATTTCTTAAAGAGTGTGTTTTGTTTTAAAAAAATGATAAATAGAAACGGAGGGAGTACATGTGATGCTTTTTATATGGCCATATTTAATTAAGCTTAAATATGATCACATCCGCCAAAATTAACAAGTGCCTTAAGGTATTAAAAGTAATATATTATTATATAAAGATGTAATTTTTGGGAGAGAATGATTAATGTTAATTTAGGATTTTTTTACAACTTCTAATAATCTTAACAAGTGCCCAAGCAAGACCCTTTTTTTTAGAGATTCTTTTTCCTTTTTATTTGTCTTTTTAAAGATTTCAAGAGTGTAATATGTGAGACCCACAATTTTATCCAATTTATTTGTGAATTTATATTTGAATTTAAAATGTTATATTTGATTTTTGATAAATTATGATACCTGGATTTAATTAAATTGTATGTTATATATATATATATTTGCACGTGATATATATATATATATATTATATATATATATATATATATATATATATATATATATATATGCATACCAATGTTTTCTCTGATGTGTTTAAATTACATTGTTAAGGTAAAAATATTTTAAGGTATAGTATTTGATTTAAATGATCTTAGAAGAGAAATGATTTTGAAGGATTAAGGTGTTCTATCTTCAGAAATTCATATCTTTTTAACAGTAAGTCGGAAAATTACAAATGATATGTCAAAACGATCGTATCGAAATGTAGATTATGAAAATCTAAAGTTTTGATTTTTATTTTGGAGTTTTCGAAATTTTATCACTGCTACAGTACTGAACGAATTTTTGAGTTTTAAGTGTGAAAGTGTGGTTTTAATGCATTTAATGACTCTTTGACCCCAAAAATATTTTTATTTGCATGGAAAATGTATTTTTTAAAATCCCTGATTGGCTGCACCATCCAAATAAAATATAATTTCTTATTTTTAAATCATAAATTAATTTGAAAGCTTATGAAGTGTATTTTTGGAGGAAATGATCTTAGAACTTCAAAATTTCAAAACTTTCAAACCGTAAGTTCAAAAATTATAAATTTTATATGAAAACGATCGTATTGAAATTTAGTTTCTAAAAATATAAGAATTGTAAGTTTTTGAGGTATCTTTCGAAAATTTTTATCTGTTGCAGTAACTGTATGATTTTATATGTTTTATGCTCGGAAAAATTGGAGGTGATGCAACTTCATTTTGGTGGCTGTCTTGAAAATTATTTTTGAGTGTTAAAGTGTTTTGAAATGTTATTTTAATGATAGAACGTATATATTTTATGTAGGAAAAAGTGACATAATTTTTGAATGTGTAGTTTAGGAGCAAAGTGGTTTTTAGTGTATGATGTACATGCTGTCCAGGATTTCTAAAATGAGTCACATTAACTTTAAACAATTATTTTGACTTGTTGTATGTATGAACTTTAATTTATGAAAATTGTATAAGTGTTAGGTGTGTTTTCAAATGATGGAAATGATTTTTAAAAGATGTATGCTTCGCTGTCCGATTGGTTAAAATGGTTGCATCAAAGACAAGTGATTTTCACTTACGCTGTATGAGTCATATATATCAATGATAGTTGTTATAAAGTATTTGAAAATGGATTTTTGAGTGTATAAAAAGATAAGATGCTTTTTCTAGAACCAAATTGATGATTAGGTGTTAGAGGGTTTGAATTTTTGGTTCTTTAATTTGTCTATGTGTTAAGATAACTGTTTAGGTGTTAAAAATGACATTTTTAATTTATTATTAGTTGCTGTCCTAATTTCTCAAAAATGTTGCATCAAGGTAGAGTAAAGCAATTTAGTTTATTTATGTTAGTGATGACTTGGTAGTTGTTATATAACTTTTAGTTATGATTTGTATGAAAATAAAAACATGAATGACTAAGTCTTATATATTTGTTTAAGTTCTAAATTTTGTTATGCGTTTAAAAGAAGCTTTTAATTTTTTGTAGAAAGACTTATTTGGTTGCCTTGAGTGTTTGAACTTTTAGATTTTAGTGGAAGTGAAATTTGGAATAATTTTACAAGTTGATTAAGTTAATGCATGGTAAATAGTTGGGTTGTCCAGAATTTATTAAAATGTTTTCTTTTAACTTTAAAACAAATATATATATATATATATATATATATATATATATATATATATATACTTGATTGTGTGCTGTTCAATATTTCAGCGTCAAGTTAATTAGGCAAAACGAATTTGTGTGTGTGTTTTTAAGGTTTTTAAAGTCTTAAAATAGATTGAGAAAGTTTTGACGTTAAGTGTTTGAATTTATAATGTTTAGGATTACATTATAGTATGCCTCAAAGATTTTAAAATGTTTTCTACACTCATATAAAGTAAAATTAGTTTATAAGATTAGACGTTAAATTAAGTCATGTCATATTCATGGATTAAAGGAGCATACAATTTGCGAGGAAAAAGGGAACACGTGGTGTCGGATAGCTCGGACTCTGTTGCGGACTCTACAGGTGAGAGAGAAGCCTTCTTAAGACATAGTGGCATGTAGGGTAATGTTAGGATGTTCCGTATCATCTCAAAGGTCGGAACTAGGGATCTATCGGGTGAGTAGTAGAACGACAATTGTGTGTGTGTTCCGCCGTTCATACGAAAACAACGATCCCTCAAATATAATTGTATGGGTTGTATATTCTGTTTTATTATGATGCTGAATCGATTATAATATTAAATTGTTAATGATAACATGTCTGGCGTATATGTTATATAAGCCTATTATTGGAAAATAATTGATTCATATGATGATATGTTGGAGAATTTTTGGAGGTTGATTAAAAGGCTTTATGGTTTAAGGAATTTGTATGGAATTGTTACGGAAATTTATGAAAGTTTATAAGGTTATCCCCTGATCACACTGACATGGTGACGTGCTTGATCGTTAAGTTTTGCCGGCCACGTGAATGGAACGCCGTGGTTGTGAGCTCGGTATGGAATTCGCGGTGATTTGGAAGCGCATGTGTTGGGTTAATCCCTTAGAGGTCGAGACCCGTTAGAAGTGTGGCTTAGAATGGGTCGACCACAATTAGGAATGTTCAACTTAGTAAAACCCTTCGATGACTTAAAAGACTTAGGAACCCCTTTTCTAAACCTTGCGTTGAGAGTGAAGTAGTGGAGAGGAAAGATACCGTATGCTTGGAGGTTGGAGTCTCTTCAAGTGGTGATTGTGATAGGGGAGGGCAAGGACGGTGAACGTCAAGAAGCCTTGAGCGCTTCTCTAGGCGGGACGAATGCTACAATGACCAAAGTTAGTGTCGTGGCAAGGACTGCATGCGCCACTAGAGAGAGTGCTGTCTCCCCCGAGCAAATCATAGATGGTGAGAGGGAACCCGAACGAGGCTAGAAGCTCTGCTTATTTTGGACTCCTTTTTGGAAAATGTATTTGTAATTTTGCTGACCACAAGGAAGTTGGTTTCAGCCTGTTGTTTTGCGACTTCGATGCCAGCATGGTTAGGGTTCCTGTGCGTCCCATCTGCTTTCCGAACTAGGATATGGTTGGAATTGTGGAGGAGATGTAACGTGTGTGCTATGAATCCCTTGAACCTCGGTAATGGTACCCCTTTTGGTTTACCGATGGTTGTGACGCTGAAACTTAGAGATAAAAAGATAACTAATTATAAAGGTTAAAGCTTTATTAAGAATATTCTTTTGGGAAAGAACCTTATGGTATTATTTTTATAAGGTGATGATAATAATGATGTATATGCTGCTATGATATGCTTGTGTGGTCTTAATATTCCCCTATAGTAAGCCCACGCCGTCGACGCTCATATCGTTCGGAAGTGCTTACTCTCTCTATTTCCCTTTCCTGTGGACATTGGGGAACAATGTTGACAGATGACAGATTAAGCAATATCTCGAGTAGTGGTTGCTCAATTCGGAAGAGGATCGCGAGATGACGCACATATGAGGAGGAAGCAGAGGCAGCAATTGAGGAATCTTCCAAACATTTGTGGTGGAGGAAAAGATGAGGACTAATAGTCTAGGATAGTCTTTGTTTTGTATTCCATCTTTGGATGGGTAGGACATGATTACTCTATCCCGAATATAATCCCAGTTGTAATATGGATTATTTCGAATGAATAAAAGAATTTCTTTGTTATGTATCAAGTTCATTAAATAATTAAATGTTTTTCCGCAAGTTAACCATCAAATAAATTTGGCATCACGAAAATGAGCTTTTTGGAAATGTGGTAGTAACATCTCTTTTTGGAAAAGAATTTTATGTTGCGAGTTTATGAACCAAATAAATTGAAAACAAGTGAATCAAATTGTATTATGAAAATATTTTTGTAAAAGAATTAAAATGAACTAACTTTGGTAATGTCTATAAAAAAATGGCACAAATTTTTAGTGAAAATTCTAAATCCAAATTGGGGTTTTACATTTAGTGGTATCAGAGCGATGGTTGTCCCTAGTGGCCTTAAGCATAGTCTTACAAGCTTTCCTTGTGTGACTCTGTTCGTTAGTATGTAGGATGGTTGTCCTTAGTGGCATTAAGCATAGCCTTATATGCTTTCCTTGTGTGACTCTGTTTGGTAGTTTAGCGATGGCCTTAAGCATGGCCTTATATGCTTTCATTGTGTGATGTGAGTTAATCCTGTTGTGTGGGTAGATGTTCCCTTAGTCTGAGAATTCAACCTGTTCTTAGGATCGCAATGGCACGTCGACAAGCGAATGAGGAACCAGCTGCTATCATGGCTCAAACAACTACGAATTTGGCCAGAAGTGAGGATGCTAATGCCGCTAGTCGTTCTTAGGATTTATGTTTTGTATTGAATGTTGTTTGAACGAAGTGGATTTATCCATTCGTCTTGTCTTGCCTTTTTGCATGATGTAATTTGCTTCCTTGACTTATTTTGAAGGAATTTTTCCTTGTCGTACGTTTCCTATTTTATAATAAGGTGGAATTTTTCTTTTTTTCGATGCAATGAATAAATTCGGTTACTTGCATAAGAATCCTAGAGTAAATCGTGACCCATTTTCAACAACATGTATTTCTCGGGGACGAGAAATCTCTAAGTTGGGGAGGATTGTGAGACCCACAATTTTATCCAATTTATTTGTGAATTTATATTTGAATTTAAAATGTTATATTTGATTTTTGATAAATTATGATACCTGGATTTAATTAAATTGTATGTTATATATATATTTGCACGTGATATATATATTATATATATATATATGCATACCAATGTTTTCTCTGATGTGTTTAAATTACATTGTTAAGGTGAAAATATTTTAAGGTATAGTATTTGATTTAAATGATCTTAGAAGAGAAATGATTTTGAAGGATTAAGGTGTTCTATCTTCAGAAATTCATATTTTTTAACCGTAAGTCGGAAAATTACAAATGATATGTCAAAACGATCGTATCGAAATGTAGATTATGAAAATGTAAAGTTTTGATTTTTATTTTGGAGTTTTCAAAATTTTATCACTGCCACACTACTGAACGAATTTTTGAGTTTTAAGTGTGAAAGTGTGGTTTTAATGCATTTAATGACTCTTTGACCCAAAAATATTTTTATGTGCATGGAAAATGTATTTTTTAAAATCCCTGATTGGATGCATCATCCAAATAAAATATAATTTCGTATTTTTAAATTATAAATTAATTTGAAAGCTTATGAAGTGTATTTTTGGAGGAAATGATCTTAGAACTTCAAAAATTCATAACTTTCAAACCGTAAGTTCAAAAATTATAAATTTTATATGAAAACGATCGTATTGAAATTTAGTTTCTAAAAATATAAGTATTGTAATTTTTTGAGGTAACCTTCGAAAATTTTTATCTGCTGCAGTAACTGTATGATTTTATATGTTTTATGCTTGGAAAAATTGGAGGTGATGCAACTTCATTTTGGTGGCTGTCTTGAAAATTATTTTTGAGTGTTAAAGTGTTTTGAAATGTTATTTTAATGATAGAACGTATATATTTTATGTAGGAAAAAGTGACATAATTTTTGAATGTGTAGTTTAGGAGCAAAGTGGTTTTTAGTGTATGATGTACATGCTGTCCAGGATTTCTAAAATGAGTCACATTAACTTTAAACAATTATTTTGACTTGTTGTATGTATGAAATTTAATTTATGAAAATTGTATAAGTGTTAGATGTGTTTTCAAATGATGGAAATGATTTTTAAAAGATGTATGCTTCGCTGTCCGATTGGTTAAAATGGTTGCATCAAAGACAAGTGATTTTCACTTACGCTGTATGAGTCATATATATCAATGGTAGTTGTTATAAGGTATTTGAAAATGGATTTTTGAGTGTATAAAAAGATAAGATGCTTTTTCTAGAACCAAATTGATGATTAGGTGTTAGAGGGTTTGAATTTTTGGTTCTATGTGTTAAGATAACTGTTTAGGTGTTAAAAATGACATTTTTAAATTATTATTAGTTGCTGTCCTAATTTCTCAAAAATGTTGCATCAAGGTAGAGTAAAGCAATTTAGTTTATTTATGTTAGTGATGACTTGGTAGTTGTTATATAACTTTTGGTTATTGTAGTGTCCAGGAACACTAAATGTCCTTAACCTTCTAAGTGCTCAAGATTATGGGAACCAAGAGCCCAAGAGATGATCAAGTATTAATGTGTGACTTTATGGTGTTTCTTCAGTTCCAGTTGGGAAAAGTAGGATCTCCCTAGTCAACGTGTGTGCAGAGTGTCAACTTAGGGATGAGAGTACGTACCTGAAACCCTAGCTGTAATAAGCTATTTATAGGGTTTGGAGGAGGCTGATATGGGCCGTTTGGGCCCTGTATCAGAGTTGTACTGAACCAGGACTCTGTGAGATAATGTTGGATAATTATGCTCTTAGAATCTGGTTAGGATCAACTGAAGATCTCATGTCTAGGTTGTTAGCGAGAATCTAGGTGAGATTTGCGGAAGGGATATGAAGCCTGACTGAGACTGAGTCTATCCACAAGCCGACGGTATGTCTCGGCCCTAGAGTCCCGAGCCCGATGGGTTGAGGACCGATTGTAAGGCTCGGCCCCATCAAGTCCGAGCCTGGTCCTTTAGTATGCTCGGATCCCATGAGTCCGAGCGAGGGATGTTCATGCTTAGCAATCCGAGGGAAATGTCCTTAGAGAATCCCTTTGGTAAGGCTTGAATTAGTGTCTGATCGACAGACCCTACAAGCCCCCCAGCTCGTAAGACTTTGGGAAGTCTGTGACGAGGTAGCAAGTGTTTAGGGTTGACCTTTTCGGATGTCTTAGTTTGGGACTGCTTGACAACTGTTTCCAGCTTTAACCCTGTAGCCTGTTTGAGGTGACGTTTTGGGTTCCCTAGGTACAGCGCGTGTCCTTGAGAGTCGTGCCACATCATTGCAAATTTTGAAATTTGAAAAAGTGTCGTTAGTAACTGCCACGTCTCACCCTGCGAGTGGTTGAGTGGTTTAATGGGCTTTCGGCCCACACGTGTTGTGGAAGGAAACCGAAAGGTTTTTAGGGTTGAAGGTTATTCAACTCCTTCACTCCCCCTTCTTTCATTTCCTCACTTCTGATTCCTAAAAAACCAAAAACTTTCTCCACTTGCTGCTCCAAAAAATTCCATAAACTCTTATTCTGACTCGCTCCCTGTGCCTTTTTTCCATTTTAGTTTCTCCACGATCATCCGCTGCCATCAACTCCTTCAAAAGATCAAAAAGCAGGTAACCTCTTCTTCTTCTAACTCTAATAACTCATTTTACTTCCATTTCTTCTTCTTTTTGAGAGGGTTCTGGTTTCTCTGGGTTTTGCAGGGATTTTGGGGTTTTTGTTCTAGGTAGATAGTATAGAGGGTTTGGATTTCATAACTATGGGGAGTTGGAGAGATTGGAAGAATATTTACCATGAACTTTGTAGGAGATTAGGAGAGGAACCTTCCAGCGATTCTAGTTCTAGTTCTGGGGATCCTGGGGATGTACATGCTGATTTTGTTCTCATAGAGATTAGTTATGATTTTGGTGATACTGGTAATGGCGCAGTAGGAGATCCCCCTGTCCCCCCTCTCGGCGAAAAGGTAAACGAGCCATTTTAAGTAAAACCCTTGTCAACAGAATACCCTTCTGACCCAGTAGAGGATGGTAGGTGGCTATTGGCTTATAGGTTTGCCGAGTGTCGAGCTCAGGTTAGGACTAGTCCAGAGCGATTTACGAGGAGGGAAGAGTCTTTGGGAAGTCCTAAGAGGGAGGGGGAAAAGGTTTTAGGCTCGGCCTTAACTTTAGAATTAAAACGCCTGCTGTAAAAAATGCTAACGCCGAGCCTTTTACTTTTTCCCCAGATATGGTGGAACGCAGGTGTGATACCCATCCGGAAGAATATCCTTTACCACCCAACCACGTGCAATACGATGCTGTCTTCGATCGTGAAGTGCTTAGAACAAGGTCCTCACTGCTAACGGCTAACAGCTTGAACCACCTTCGTCCACTTCTAACGCCTCCGAGCGAAGATGGGAATGCCTCAGAATTTGTATTGCGGCATGCAAGCATAGACAACCGGATATGCCTCCAAGTGCCTGAAAACCGACAGTTCTTTTATTTTTATGAAGAAATCGTGACAAAGGTCGGAATCCGCACGCCCTTTTCCACCTTTGAGATAGAAGTCTTAAGGCATTTAGGTATAGCCCCGAGCCAGCTACATCCAAGCGGGTGGGCCTTTGTCAGGGCATTTCAACAATTTTGCGACGCCGAAGGTCTAGTAGCTACGTTGTGATCCTTCTTCTGGTTGTATGCCCCCCAAGTAAATAAGTTCGGCGACTCAAAGGGACTTTGGGTGTCTTTGAAGGCTCGGAGAGAACATGCCCTCTTCGCCAAAGTTACCGATTCTTGGAAGTCCTTCAAACCGCTCTTCTTCCAATACGAATATACTGGAGCCGAGGTGTGCTGGTTCATGGAACGAGTTGAGGAAGAAGGGGAAATTAAAGTTGTGCCTCATTTCCCTTTGAGTTGGTCTAACGACATTTATAACCGAGGGGCCGCCCTGTATCAATTTGATTATAAGGCTGACTTAACTAAAGCCGAAAGGCGGTTATGCGACCGAGTTTGGGAGTATCTTCAAGCGAATGGTCAAATTGATACAAAGAAAATTCTGTTGAAGAGGACACGGGCCGAAGTGAAGGCCGAACTGGGTATTTTTTTCTCGATATAACATACTTTTTCTTATTGCAGAAAAAATGGGGAAGAAAGCATCAAAAGCCAAGAAGAGTGCAGCTGCTTCGGCCAGGATGGCTCAACTGGCTGCTGTGAGAGGAGATTCGGGATCCTCGGCTAAAAGCCAAACCTCCGAGCCAACTCCAACGGAAAGTCCCAAAGTTGCCCCACAAACTATCCCAACCGATGCACCTCAGGCCGCCGAGAATATTGAGCAAATCGTCCAATCAGAAGCGCAACCAAGTGCTAAGAATACTCCTGAGCGTCCCTCCAAGAGGCCTCGATTGGAAAAAGGGAAAGGACTGGGTGGTGATTGGCTCAATCTAAGTAAACCCCATAGGGGGGTTCAAGTCACTGAGGGTATGGACGACGTTGTCGCCAAAACTGTGTGGGCTAAGAGGATTCCAGATTCCTTTACTACAACTGTCTTTCCTCCCGAGGACGCTGAGGTGATAGGTGCCTGGACCCCAGGAACATGGGAAAATAACTGTTCGGCTTTGGAGAGGAGTCTCTTACGAGGTACAAGTATTCTCCATTTCCTCAGTAGGCGTGGTGATGACATTCATGCTGGGGTAGCCCCCGAAGAGAAGAAGAAGAGAAATGATGCTGACGCTCAGGAAGACTACTTGCAGCTTCAGGTGGAAGGCTTTGAGAAAAAACTTCAAGCATTGGCGGCCGAGAATGAAAGACTGCAGAAGGGAATGCAGGAATCTGAAGGCGCCAAGGCTAAGGCCGAGGCTGATAAAGAAACGGCTGAAAAAACTCTTCAAGAGGCCGAGGATAAGTTGAGGCAATCCGAGGAAATCTTGAGAAAGGCTAAGGAGGATGCTGCTGTGGCTCAGGAGCAACTAGAATATGCTAAGGATGAGGTTACAGGGCTCCGAGCCTCTATGGACAAGATGAGAGCAAAATCTCTTAAGCATAAGAAGGCAGCCCAGGAGAATCTGTACAACTGGAGTCACGCAGTTGAAGATTCCTTCCTTAACACAGCCGAGCAACTTCGCATCCTGAACCCTAGCCTCGTGACAAAGGGCGCCGACCCCCTCTTTGCTGCCAAGAATGGTCAGATTGTGGGCGCGAATGGGGTTCCCATTGACATGAGCAGCAATGATCTACCTGACCATTTCGCCGAGGAATCCGAGGAAGAAGAGGCCGAGGGTGCCGAAGGTGAGGAAGAGGAAGATGAGAAGTTCGACCCTGACAGCGTAGTACTGTCTGATATCGAGTAGCTTTTTTCTTTTGCTTCTTTACTTTTGTATCTGCCCCAATAGATGGGTTTAAATCTTTTTGCTATAACTGGTTTGGAATATTTATAATATCCGCTTTTATTTTATGCTTCTTTCTGAACTTTTTCTTAAGAATTCAAGTGTTAAGACCTCGGAACTCTAGCACTTTAGCCGAGGTGGGTTCCTCTATCTGCGATGTATAAATTATTTTTAAAACAAATCATGTTTGAATCGGGAATCCTTTTAAGGTACTTGATGAGTTATAAGCTCTTGTTTGAGCTGTTTATAATCGTTCGCGTCATAAACGGTGGCTAGTCGGTTATGAGGAAAAGTACGTAAATACAATGAATTCAGTAACAGAACTTTTATTTATTCGAAGCAGTAAATACAATGGGATCGGAGTTCCACCGAGCGTACACCATCATTAAAAATAAACAGTCCTAACAAAGCAAAGGAAATAATAAAACAAAAACAATTGAAAACAGAATTGAAATAGATAGAAAGTTCTAACTGAAATATGCTCTAAGTTTTGCCACGTTCCATGTGTTGTTGATGAGGGCACCCCAGAGAGTTTCGAGCTTGTAGGCTCCCGTTCCTGTTTTGGAAGCTACTCGGTATGGACCTTCCCAATTCTGGGCCAGTTTCCCATCCTTAGCATTTTTGAGGCCGATGTCAGCTCTTCGTAGGACGAGGTCACCTACCTCGAATTCTCTGGGCATTACTGAGCGATTATACCCTTTCGATTGCATAAGCTTGGCATGTCTTTCCCGTTCAGCAGCTAAATCTCTGACTTCTTCCGACAGAACTAGGTCCTCACACAGTAAAGTGTTGTTGAGGGGGTTCGGTTGTTGTATGGCTCGGAAAGAAGGGATGATCCTTTCTACCGGGATGACAGCGTCGCATCCATAAGTAAGACGATAAGGGGTTTCTCCCGTCGAAGTTTGTACGGTGGTGCGGTACGACCAAAGCACTTCATGCAAGTTTTCTAACCAATTTCCCTTTGCACCGATGAGTCTCTTTTTGATCCCCTAAATGATACTTCGGTTCTCTGATTCTACTTGTCCACTGGTCTGAGGGTGCTCGACCGAGGAAAAATAGTGTTCAATGTTCAAAACGTTGACTAAGTCTTGGAATGCCTTTGCTGCAAATTGAGTTCCGTTGTCGGTTACCAAAACTTGTGGCACTCCAAACCGAGCCACAACCTGTCTCTCAAAGAACTTCTGCACCTTGGCCGACGAGATAGTTGCTAGGGGCTCGGCTTCAATCCACTTGGTAAAATAATCGATGGCCACTATCACCCATTTGAGTTGTCCTGGTGCGGTGGGGAACTGGCCAATCAAATCCATTCCCCATTGATAGAAGGGATAGGGAGATGAAAGTGAATGGAGTTCCTCGGCCGGCTTCTAGTAGACATCACTGTGAAACTGACATTTTTCACATCTTCTCACATGACTAATCGCATCCTGTTGTAGGGTCGGCCAGTAGTATCCTGCCCTTAGAATCTTTTTTGCCAGTGATTTCCCCTCAACATGATGGCTTCCGATACCTCCATGGACTTCTTCCAGTGCCCGCTTTGCTTCGGCAGGGTCTAGGCACTTGAGCATGGGGCCGCTGACCCCTCGGCGAAACAGAATTCCATCGACCATGGCAAATTGGGATGCTTTTCTGACAAGCTTTTTGGCCTCGACTGGATCCGTCGGCAAAATTCCTTGTTCCAAGTAGCTTATGATCGGAGAAGTCCAACTTGGATCCACCGAAACGGAGAGGACAACGCTAGGTCCATGCACCATTTCTTGGATCAAAGTCTTGTTATTTCCAGGACCCTTTGTTGAAGCAAGTTTGGAAAGAATGTCTGCTCGGCCATTGCTTTCTCTTGCGATGTGACAGAATTCAACCTTGGCAAACTCTGAAGACAGGAACTTCACCTTCTCCAAATATTTTTGGAGGATGGGCTCCTTGGCTTGATAATCACCTTTCACTTGCGATACCACCAACTGAGAATCACTGAAAATCTTCACTTCTCGGGCCCCTACTTCTTTCGCCATCCTCAGACCAGCCATTACAGCTTCATACTCCGCCTGATTATTCGAAGTCGGAAATCCGAACTTCAAAGAATATTCCAAAGTAATTCCCTCGGAATTCTCCAAGATTATTCCAGCACCTGCCCCGAGCTTGTTGCTCGACCCATCGACATAAATGTTCCAGTCCAAGTTTGAGCTCGTCGATGGCTCAGTAAACTCGGTGAGAAAGTCAGCTAAGACCTGGGACTTCATTGCCTTCCTTGGTTCGAAAGTGATGTCGAACTCAGAAAGTTCAATGGCCCAAGTCACCATTCTGCCTGCCAAGTCTGGTTTTTGGAGTATCTGACGGATCGGTTGAGCCGTTCTGACCATGATGTGGTGGCTCTGGAAGTAATGACGCAATCTTCTGGCCATGATAACCAAACAGAATGCCAACTTTTCTACCTTCTGATACCTCAGCTTTGGTCCCTGTAGTGCTCGGCTGACGAAATAAATCGGGGATTCCTTGCCTGACTCTTCCCGAACCAGAACCGAACTGACCACTGAATCGCCCACTGATAAGTAAAGGAATAGAATTTCTCCATTTACAGGGCTAGACAAGATTGGAGGGGATGCCAAGTATTGCTTAAGGTCAGTGAAGGCCTTTTCGCATGCCTCATTCCACTCGAACGTCTTTTCCTTCTCCTTCCGTAGCAGTTGGAACCATGGTAGAGCCTTCCGAGCTGACTGAGATAAAAATCTAGAAAGAGCCGCAACCCGACCTGCCCACTGTTGTACTCCCTTGATATCGGATGGACTCTTCATCTCGAGGATGGCTCGGCACTTCTCTGGATTTGCCTCGATCCCTCGTTCGGTGAGCATGAATCCGAGGAATGAACCAGCAGGGACCCCAAACGTGCACTTTTCCGGATTCAACCTCATATCAAACTCTCGAATTCTGCCCAAGATGACCTTTAAATCCTTAGCATGATCTTCTTCCTTCAAGCTCTTTGCAATCATATCGTCGATGTATACCTCCATTCTGGGTCCAATCAGTGGGCCGAACACCTTGTTCATCACTCGTTGGTACGTTGCCCCAGCGTTCTTAAGTCCGAATGGCATGACATTGTAACAATATGTAGCATTTTCCGTGACGAACGAAGTCTTCACCTGATCCGGGGGATACATAGGGATCTGATTGTACCCCGAATAAGCATCCATGAAGGATAGCCTGATACCCTGCCGAGCTATCTACAAGTTTGTCTATGCAGGGAAGTGGATATTGATCCTTGGGGCAAACTTTGTTCAAGTCTGTATAATCCACGCACATTCTCCATTTTCCATTGGATTTTTTGACCAGTACGGGATTAGCCAACCAATCAGTATATACCACTTCTCTGATAAATCCTGCCTCAAGAAGCTCGGCTACCTTTTCTTCTGTTGCTTGAGCCTTCTCAGTTCCGACCCGTCTTTTCTTCTGACACACCGGCTTGGCACCAGGATACACACTTAACTTGTGGCAGATGAAGTTCGGATCGATTCCTGGCATGTCTACCGATGTCCAAGCGAACAAGTCTTTGTTTTCTACCAGCAACTGTTAGTTGTCTTTCAACTTCCTCAGCAAGGCCAACACCAATTTTGACGCAACGGGGTGGATCGGTTCCCAGAATTATCTTCTTGAAGTCCCCCTGGGGAGTTGGCCTAGTTTCATCCTCCTCCCTTACGTCAAGATCTGCCAGATTAACACTTCCCTTGTTGAGAACTTCTTGCATAATCTTCTCATCATCATCTAGCTTCAGTTTGCCCAAGCTGATATTGTAACATTTCCGAGCCAACTCTTGTTCGGAACGTACCGTTACCACCTAGTCATCAGACCCTGGAAACTTCATGGCTAGGTGAACGGTTGATACAACGGCACCAAATGATTGGAGTGCCGTACGGCCCAGGATGGCGTTGTATGCCGATGGTGCTTGGACAACTAGCCACTTTACCATTTCGGTTCGAGCAGAAGGTTGCTCCCCCATGGTCACTAGGAGATGAATGTGGCCTAAGGGAACAATGGAATGACCCATAAAGCCAATCAAACTGCCCTCAAATGGAGTTAGGTCAGATCTTTTCAACTTCAAGGCCTCGAACAGATCCAAGAACATAATGTCTGCTGAACTCCCCTAATCGACGAGAATCCTTTTCACTTCATAATTACCGAGTCTGGCTGTAACTACCATTGGATCATTGTGGTCCTGAATAATATCAGCAAAATCCTCGTCACTGAAGCTGATGATAATGTTCTTCTTTTTGGGCTTCTGGATTGGTCGGCTGGCCACCGAAAGGACCTACCCCACATACTTCTTTCGATCTCCTTTTCTTTCCCCTCCACCTGCAAATCCTCCAGCAATGGTATTGATTAGGAAAGTCTCTCGACCCTTATCCTGCTCGGACAGTAGGATGGAGGATCCCCCTGCAGGTGGTGAAGGGCTTCTGTTTTTTTGTTTCTGTTCGGATCTAGGCGGGGAATGGCTTCTTCTCTTTGCACGCTTCAGCAATGCTTCACCAATATATTGTTGAAGTTTTCCATCCCTTACCATTTCCTCAATCAGATCTTTCAGCTGGGTACACTGATCGGTGGTATGCCCCCATCCGCCATGATGATCGCAATACTTTGTCTTATCCTTTTGAGCAGTTCTTCTCAAAGCTGGAGGCCGAGTGATGTTATGCATCTCGGTATGCATAGTCTCACGAAGGATTTGACTCCTCGGGACTGTGAGCTGGGTATATTCATCATACTTGCCTTTTGGAAGCAGTTTTTCTCCTCTTTCTCTCTTGTCCTTCCTCCACCTATCTCCAAAACGATCACTTTGACGAGGATCGTTTTGACGAGGTCATTGCTCCTGTCATTCCTCCCTACCCCGTGTCGCAGTACTGATTCTGTGGAATTCCTCCAGATTGACAAACTTCCTAGATCTCTCCCTTAGCTCGGCCATATCCTTTGGTGGTTCCCCAATTAGACAATCCTTGAAATCTCCATCCCGCAACCCTTGAGTTAGCAAAAGAACAGATACTCCAGATTGCAGTCCTGATATGCCACTGGCCTCCTGTTGATACCGAGCTAGGTAGTCGCGTAGAGACTCGTCAGGTCTCTGTGCGACTCCAGCTAATGAATGATCTGACTTCGGTTTTGACATACTAGCCGTGTATCGATTCAAGAATGCTCTCCTAAGCTCAGCCCAAGAATGAATCGAATTAGCAGGTAGGGAGTTGAACCACCTCAAAGGTGCCGAGCCCAGGGTCATTGAGAAAGCTCGACACTTCATGAAATCCCCTCCTCCATAAAACATCATGGAAGACTCGTAGGCCGCAATGTGGTCCATCAGATCAGTTGTCCCAGTGTACCGAGGGATATTTTGATGGCCCACATAAGTCTGCGGGGTCTGAAATGCCATAATCTCAACCAAGAAAGGATGTCCAGGATGAGGCTCTCTAGTAACATGCTCAGGAACCACGTTCAGGTTGAGGGGTGGGGGTAGAGGAAGGTTGTTCGGGTTGCCGAGAGCCATATGAGGCCCTTGCTCGGCTATTCTTGCCATGCTCTGCTGCTGTAGAGTGGCGATAGCTTGGTTCTGTTTCTCAATCAGGGAAGTCTGAGTTCTCAAGATTTCCATGATTGTCTCTTCTCTCCTTCGGGCCGAGGAAGTAGTCATATAAGACCTACCCTCTATTTCAGAATGTTGTCCACCTTGAAGCGTTCCAAAACGGCCCCTAGTCAAGTGAGGTATTTCCCTGTTGGATCTCACGGCTCGAGAGTGATCATGATGAGCGGAACGCTCAGCTCGCCGACCTTCACCCGTCCGTGATCCAGCAGGGGCCCTCCGAGACTGATGCGGTCCAGAGTCCGCAGTATCATGCCAATCTGAAACATGGCCATCTGGAACAGTGCGGGGATTGGATCGCCTTCCGCCGCCTTCCACGAGGGGAGGAACAATGGCTTGAACCACCGGAGGAACTGGAGGAACATTAGCCTGAACCGGAGGAACTGGTGGAGCAACCGTCTGATCCACCGGAGGAACTGGCCGAGTTGTTGTCCTAATTTCTCAAAAATATTGCATCAAGGTAGAGTAAAGCAATTTAGTTTATTTATGTTAGTGATGACTTGGTAGTTGTTATATAACTTTTGGTTATTTTAGTGTCCTGGAACACTAAATGTCCTTAACCTTCTAAGTGCTCAAGATTATGGGAACCATGAGCCCAAGAGAAGATCAAGTATTAATGTGTGACTTTATGGTGTTTCTGCAGTTCCAGTTGGGAAAAACAGGATCTCCCTAGTTAACGTGTGTGCAGAGTGTCAACTTAGGGATGAGAGTACGTACCTGAAACCCTAGCTGTAATAAGCTATTTATAGGGTTTGGAGGAGGCTGATATGGGCCGTTTGGGCCCTGTATCAGAGTTGTACTGAACCAGGACTCTGTGAGATAGTGTTGGATAATTATGCTCTTAGAATCTGGTTAGGATCAACTGAAGATCTCACATCTAGGCTGTTAGCGAGAATCTAGGAGAGATTTGCGGAAGGGATATGAAGCCTGACTGAGACTGAGTCTATCCACAAGCCGACGATATGTCTCGGCCCTAGAGTCCCGAGCCCGATGGGTTGAGGACCGATTGTAAGGCTCGACCCCATCAAGTCCGAGCCTGGTCCTTTAGTATGCTCGGATCCCATGAGTCCGAGCGAGGGATGTTCATGCTTAGCAATCCGAGGGAAATGTCCTTAGAGAATCCCTTTGGTAAGGCTTGAATTAGTGTCTGATCGGCAGACCCTATAGTTATGATTTGTATGAATATAAAAACATGAATGACTAAGTCTTATATATTTGTTTAAGTTCTAAATTTTGTTATGCGTTTAAAAGAAGTTTTTAATTTTTTGTAGAAAGACTTATTTGGTTGCCTTGAGTGTTTGAACTTTTAGATTTTAGTGGAAGTGAAATTTGGAATAATTTTACAAGTTGATTAAGTTAATGCATGATAAATAGTTGGGTTGTCCAGAATTTATTAAAATGTTTTCTTTTAACTTTAAAACAAATATATATATATACTTGATTGTGTGCTGTTCAATATTTCAGCGTCAAGTTAATTAGGCAAAACAAATTTGTGTGTGAGTTTTTAAGGTTTTTAAAGTCTTAAAATAGATTGAGAAAGTTTTGACGTTAAGTGTTTAAATTTATAATGTTTAGGATTACATTATAGTATGCCTCAAAGATTTTAAAATGTTTTCTGCACTCATATAAAGTAAAATTAGTTTATAAGATTAGACGTTAAATTAAGTCATGTCATATTCATGGATTAAAGGAGCATACAATTTGCGAGGAAAAAGGGAACACGTGGTGTCGGATAGCTCGGACTCTGTTGCGGACTCTACAGGTGAGAGAGAAGCCTTCTTAAGACATAGTGGCATGTAGGGTAATGTTAGGATGTTCCGTATCATCTCAAAGGTCGGAACTAGGGATCTATAGGGTGAGTAGTAGAACGACAATTGTGTGTGTGTTCCGCCGTTCATACGAAAACAACGATCCCTCGAATATAATTGTATGGGTTGTATATTCTGTTTTATTATGATGCTGAATCGATTATAATATTAAATTGTTAATGATAACATGTCTGGCGTATATGTTATATAAGCCTATTATTGGAAAATAATTGACTCATATGATGATATGTTGGAGAATTTTTGGAGGTTGATTAAAAGGCTTTATGGTTTAAGGAATTTGTATGGAATTGTTACGGAAATTTATGAAAGTTTATAAGGTTATCCCCTGATCGCACTGTCATGGTGACGTGCTTGATCGTTAAGTTTTGCCGGCCACGTGAATGGAACACCGTGGTTGTGAGCTCGGTATGGAATTCGCGGTGATTTGGAAGCGCCTCTGTTGGGTTAATCCCTTAGAGGTCGAGACCCGTTAGAAGTGTGGCTTAGAATGGGTCGACCACAATTAGGAATGTTCAACTTAGTAAAACCCTTCGATGACTTAAAAGACTTAGGAACCCCTTTTCTAAACCTTGCGTTGAGAGTGAAGTAGTGGAGAGGAAAGATACCGTATGCTTGGAGGTTGGAGTCTCTTCAAGTGGTGATTGTGATAGGGGAGGGCAAGGACGGTGAACGTCAAGAAGCCTTGAGCGCTTCTCTAGGCGGGACGAATGCTACAATGACCAAAGTTAGTGTCGTGGCAAGGACTGCATGCGCCACTAGAGAGAGTGCTGTCTCCCCCGAGCAAATCATAGATGGTGAGAGGGAACCCGAACGAGGCTAGAAGCTCTGCTTATTTTGGACTCCTTTTTGGAAAATGTATTTGTAATTTTGCTGACCGCAAGGAAGTTGGTTTCAGCCTGTTGTTTTGTGACTTCGATGCCAACGTGGTTAGGGTTCCTGTGCGTCCCATCTGCTTTCCGAACTAGGATATGGTTGGAATTGTGGAGGAGATGTAACGTGTGTGCTATGAATCCCTTGAACCTCGGTAATGGTACCCCTTTTGGTTTACCGATGGTTGTGACGTCGAAACTTAGAGACAAAAAGATAACTAATTATAAAGGTTAAAGCTTTATTAAGAATATTGTTTTGGGAAAGAACCTTATGGTATTATTTTTATAAGGTGATGATACTAATGATGTATATGCTGCTATGATATGCTTGTGTGGTCTTAATATTCCCCTATAGTAAGCCCACGCCGTCGACACTCATATCGTTCGGAAGTGCTTACTCTCTCTATTTCCCTTTCCTGTGGACATTGGGGAACAATGTTCACAGATGGCAGATTAAGCAATATCTCGAGTAGTGGTTGCTCAATTCAGAAGAGGATTGCGAGATGATGCACATACGAGGAGGAAGCAGAGGCAGCAATTGAGGAATCTTCCAGACATTTGTGGTGGAGGAAAAGATGAGGACTAATAGTCTAGGATAGTCTTTGTTTTGTATTCCATCTTTGGATGGGTAGGACATGATTACTCTATCCCGAATGTAACCCCAGTTGTAATATGGATTATTTCGAATGAAATAAAAGAAGTTCTTTGTTATGTATCAAGTTCATTAAATAATTAAATGTTTTTCCGCAAGTTAACCATCGAATAAATTTGGCATCACGAAAAGGAGCTTTTTGGAAATGTGGTAGTAACATCTCTTTTTGGAAAAGAATTTTATGTTGCGAGTTTATGAACCAAATAAATTGAAAACAAGTGAATCAAATTGTATTATGAAAATCTTTTTGTAAAAGAATTAAAATGAACTAACTTTGGTAATGTCTATAAAAAAAATGGCGCAATTTTTTAGTGAAAATTCTAAATCCAAATTGGGGTTTTACATAATAAATGTTATATTCCATGTTTGCTCATATTCGATAAGTCTTGGTTTATGATTGTAGTGGGAAAAAAATTAATAATTATAGAGAGAGAAAATGTATCTGGGAAAAAACATAATTAATGTATTGAAAATTTAAGTAATAATTAAATTTCTTAAAGATTGTGTTTTATTTGAAATAGAACAGATAAATAAGAATGGAGGGAGTAACATATTCTAATTTCAATAAATTATTAAGATTTATGATTATAATTACACATGAAATATAATCTAATTTTTCAAGCTATACCAAACATATACTAACCCTAAAAAAAACATATACTAAAAGAATTTTTCGATTCTATTTATAAACTATGAAACCTAGATATTCCGAAAATAGAAAAAATAGAAAAATGTCAATGTCGT
Source organism: Crotalaria pallida (assembly GCA_037953625.1). Classification (NCBI taxonomy): domain Eukaryota; kingdom Viridiplantae; phylum Streptophyta; class Magnoliopsida; order Fabales; family Fabaceae; genus Crotalaria; species Crotalaria pallida. The sequence goes on along the minus strand of CM075649.1, from coordinate 46,299,104 downwards.
ATCCGTGTTCGATAACAGTACGCGTACAATATATTTTTATACATATCCTAAAAGTATCTTATTACTTTTTTATTTATTTTTAATTGTCTAAAAAACACTTTTAGGATATTTCTGATATATATTTTGATACTCAACGATACTTTCTCATATACTTGTTTGACTTTGTTTTGAATTTTTTATTAATTATTTCTTTAAAGTAGTTTTCAAGTTATTTTTTAATAAAATAGCAACCTCTTTAATTTTTTTTAAATAACCCAGATCATTATAGTATTGTACTAATAACAACAAATGACAGATGAATAGAAATTATCATTGTATAATGTTCTTTTTAAATTTATATATATATAAATTTATGTTAACGTATCATATGCCATGTCGAATCCTGAATTTTTAAAAATTCTCGTATCCATGTCGTGTTGTACCTGTGTTCCTGACTTGTCACAAATAAGGATGTGGCACCCTTCTTTTAACTTTTTTTATAATATGAAAAAATATAGAGATTCCAAAAATTCAATACCTTATGGACTTAATAAAGAGAAATATCTCATATAAAAATTTTCTTTCATTCTTGTAGTGTTCTGGACTGAGAACGGCCTTGTGGTTATGGAAGAACCAAAAGTCTGATCCCAATCGAGTTTTGATATAGGACTTCGTAGGATTTCTGAATATCCAGTTGGGGTAAACAGGGTCTCCCTCGTCGACAAAGTGTGTGATCGTGTCAACTTAGGGATGGAGATAACGTACCTTAGCCCCTATAGCATGGTGGTTCTTATAGGGGATTACCTGATAGCTTTCTGATAAGGCCCGTGAGAAGGAAGTGTTTTGTAAAGGTGCTGATAAGATAACCTTTGTAAATCCTGTAACGGATAAACACTAGCTTTTATCCCATGTTTGTCGAGCTGTGCAGGAATATAGGAGTGGTGGTTAGGCCATTGGGGCCGTATCGGTTCTGATAAGGATGAAGATTCAGTGCTCGGTCCTGATCCCGTAAGCTCGTAATTCACTCAAGTGTCCCTTGTTCGGTGTACTGTGAATCCGACCAGATTGTGGTCAGAGCTCTTAGACTCAGTGCTTAACTGGTCAGTGTAAAGTCAAACCGGTCGGACTGGGGTCAGGCCCACTACATAAGCCCCCAAGCCCGGTAAGGTGATTTGAGTCTGTGCCGAGTTTAATTGCGAGCCAAATAGTCAACCGACCGTTTGGATATTTCTGAATGGAAGAGGAGTCCAGCTGTTGAGCATGGTCTGTGCCCTTGTCCTTTCGTCTGCCTGGAGGTTACGCTTGAATTTTCCTCTAACCTCCACGTGTCCTTTCCAACATTGGGAACTGATACGTAATGATTTAGTTTAGACACGGAAAGTTTTTCCTGCCCTTATTGTAGCTGTAGTAGTAGTGGGCTTTAACACATTTTAGGCCCAACTCGTACCATAGTGGAAGGAAAGTTTAGAAAGGGGAAACAGTTGAATTCCCATTTCATTTTTCGTATTTCAATTTCATTTTCTTCTGTACTTTCTCTCTCTTGCGGTTTCCAGAAACTTACTCTTGCATTCTTGCGATTCTTGCTTCTGTGACTTCAATCAAGGCTTTCTTGACGATTTGCGCTTGCTGCATCTTCCTTCCCAAGACCTTCGAAGCTTCTATTCCAGTTCCTGATTCAGGTACTCTTCTTACCCTTTTTACTGTTTTTCGATGTTTGCTCTTCATTACTGGTTGCTTTCTCTAGTTTCTGGGTTTGCATGCATTCATCGGTCTTTAGTGTTTGTTCGATAACCACGTTTAGAGGCCCTTTTGTTCTTGGTACCCCCTTTTTCACTTCTTCAACAACTTTTCCCTTTTCGCCTTCAAACCTGTCTTGGCCTCTGATATTCTGTTTCTCTAAAAAAAACTTTCTTTTCTTTCCCCTGCTGGGTGATTGTTGTAGTTGTCGTTGCTATTGGAAACCAACAAGCGGCCTAACAATTTACTAGAGGGCGGGTGAATAGTAAATGGAAGCAACTATACCAATTTTTCGAATGTAATTGAAACAAATTAAAGCGGAAGCAGATATTTGCAAAAATTGTAACATCCCTCATTTTTATAAAGAGGATAAATAAATAAAATATTTATTTTAATAAAGAAATTTCATAAATAAGAGTATTTTATGAAAGTAGTTTATTGGAAAATGAATTATCATTTAAGAAAATGAGATTTTAGTAAAATATCATGTAAAGATTGGACTATATCTCTTTCATTAACCGTTGGATCATCCTCAAATTTTTAGACAAGGTTTCTAATGATTTTATCTTGACATCCAATGGTGGAAATTGTATTTTGAGAAGTAAATCTTTTTATATGAATTTTTCAGCAAAATAGTGAATTGCTGAATTTTAGCAGTGGATAACCGGTTAGAAAAACCAGTAACCGGTTAGTGCCTCTGCATCTGCATAAAATTAAGGCGGTTTGAGCTGGAAATCACGACGATTCTTCTTCCTCAAGCTTTCCCAGGACGCGTGGAACCCTAATGGAAGGTCAGGGACGCGTGTAGGGCTGAGGGAAGGATGGGTGTCCTTGGTTGATGACTCACCCTCTCCTTCACCTTCATTTTATTGATCTATAAATAGGGTTCTTTGTTCCTGTGTTGTTGTTCAATTTCCCTTGTGTTTTCTGTACTGAAACTCTGCCAAAATTCATTCTCAAATCGTGCAAGTAACTTGCCTTGAGTTGCAGCACAATAAGTCTTGAATTAAGTGAGTAAGAGCTTGAGTTTTCTTGGTGTTCTTGCGGAATCCTTGTGTGCAGTTGCTGCTATCCTTGGCTGCAATAGAAGCTGCTGTTCTAGGTGGTTTAGAACCAGTTAAGTGTTGTCCAAATTCGTGCAACTTACTCACCTTGGGTGGTTGTACATCAAGCTTGAGTTTTGTGAGAAAAGAGAGTGAAATCAAGGCCTTTCCGGTGTTGTTGTGGTTGCTGCTATGGTGGCTGTTGCTGGCTGCTGCTGTTTGGGGTTGTTTCCGACTCGGTTGGTGCTGAATCAATGATGTAAGATTGGTGGTACGGTATGTCGGTGTGATCGGTGCACGTTTCGGTGTGTGTCGGTGCTGCCGGTGCTAGTTTCCTGATGCACTGGTGCTGTTTTCTGGTGCACGCCTCTGGTGCACTGGTGCTGGTCTGTGGTGCAACACTCTGGTGCATAGTGGTGCTTCTGATGCAAGCTCTGGTGCATGGTGGTGCTGCTGGTGCTAGTTCTCTGGTGCACCGGTGCTGTCTTCTGATGCACCTGGTGCAACGTTTCTGATGCACCGATGCTGGAGTCTGGTGCATGACTCTTGATGCACCGATGCTGAAATCTGGTGCATGTTCCTGATGCACCGATGTTGGAGTCTGGTGAGTCTGATGCATGTTCCTGGTGCGGCCGGTGCTGGTGCTGTTGCGGCCGGTGCTGATGCTGGTGTAGCCGGAGCTGATTCTGGTGCTGGTCGGTGCACGAAGTTGCTGGTCGGTGCAAGTTTCTGATGCCTGACGTTGCGTTTTACGTTGTGGCCGAACGAAACATGTTTAAACCTGTCCTAAATATCTAAGGTATGGGAGAAGTCGTTCATATTGCTAGGATTATTGATTGTGAAGTTGATTGCGTGATTGAATCACAAACAATTGGATCAAGACATGGTTACTTGGTGTGGAGACCAAGATAACCACTTGGTCATTATGTTAATCTGAAATTAAAACATAATAGAATGAGATAGAGTAATGCATAATCATAGGTTGAGTCAACTTGAGACTCAAAAAGGGCATAGCTTTGAATAGGTTTGTGACTTGGAGGTCACCATGAGCTCCAACACTAGATGGAGCAAGTTACAATCCCTGCATGCAAGCTATTTTGATGCATATTTCATGAATTGCTGCTGTGTTTCTGAATTTGGATGGTTAAGTTGTTGGTTTATGTGTTATTATGCAAATTGGAATGTGATCATGAAATGCAAGGGATTTGATGTGATTTGATATGTTATAAGTGATGAAACATGTTTAATTTGAGGTATTATAACTCTAGGTAAATCTGTTTTGGGCTAGTTTTGAGTAGAAAATAAAATGGTATTGAAAAACCTCACTTTTAGTTATTCTGCTGCATAATCTAACCTGTTAGCTGGTTTTTGTAACCAGTTACAACTTGACAGCTTTGAAAAATAAAATGTTTTGGATTTCCTTAAATTAATTGGGTCTTTTCCACTAAATTAATTAACTTCATTTCATAATAATTCTTACAGAAAGGTAATGAAAGCCCACCAATTAATTATGGTTTGAAATCATTGAGATTTTCATAAAGAGACTTTGTTTTTCAATTTCTGGTTTATACAGACTAACTGGTTAGCATTTCTCTGTAATCGGTTAGTGTCTAATAAAAACATTGAATTCAATACTAGTTTGTGGATCAATTCATGCTATTGCTTTTCTTACTCTTTTATAGCCTAAAACATAATTAAATACTCAAGTTTAAAGTGATTAATGATAAGTGCTTATACCTTGAGTATTGTGACTAATGCCTCAAATTAATAATGTGAAGTCATGATAGCTTTATAACATGTTTCCTATATTTGAGTGGTTATGATTCAATAATTTCATGATTGTGAATTCATTATGAGAATAATGTTAAAGAGAACCAACCTATGAGACATATTGTGTTTGCATTAATGCATGGTGAAAGAATAAATGGTTTGCTCTCAGGTACTGTTGTCTCTAACCGGTTAGTGGGTTTTGTAACCGGTTAGGACCTGAGACAAGAGAATAATTAATTTGGTTTTCTTTCAATCCTTAAAGGGTTTTGCTTAATTTCTATTTTGATTTCTAAATGAGTTGAGCATGATGTGAACAAGTAAAAAGGGGGTAAACCATTATTCATCTAATTAATTAAGAATTATCTTTTTAATTGGTTTGATAGTGCCTTCTTGAAGATGATATATAAATTATGAGTGGTATATGATGATTGCATATGCCTAATGAATTATGCCTTGGGTATGACGATTGGTCATGATTAATGAATAATACTTTGAGTATGATATCTGGATAAGTTGTTTAATAAGGTATGATTAGTGGAGTAATCATAATGCCTTCATTGGATTAAAAGTGATCATGATTACACTGAGGATATGGAATGTGATTAATATTTCATGATCTAAATATGATATTGAGCAAGGGTTTGATAAAGTGTGAGTACATCTACTCGATAATTAATGCTTTGGAGCATAAGAGGATAATGACTTAAGGAGTGTTAAGGATAATGCCGGCATGATGATGCCTGTTGATTATGAGGATCCAATCCAAATGCGCTAGGGCTGTTGCTCCGATTTGGATAAGTGGAATCATTCTGATTCTCATATGTTGAGGTTAACTCCTTCGTGAAGTCATTATACTTAATGGGATTCCGTATAGTACGGTGTGGCCGCTATACGAAGACATGTGGAACGGTGTGGCCACCATATGTGTGGTAATTGTGATGGGATTCCGTATAGAACGGTGTGGCCGCTATACGAAGACATGTGGAACGGTGTGGCCGCCATATGTGTGTGATTCCATATAGTACGGTGTGGCCGCCATATGTGTGTGATTCCATATAGTACGGTGTGGCCGCTATATGAAGACATGGAACGGTGTGGCCGCCATGTGTATAATGTGATGATTAGTATGTTTTGTTATGCATCTCATGCATGGTGTACAGGGAATTGTAAACGAGTGAGGTGCATGCGGGATTGGAAACCATGTAGTACGGTGTGGCCGCTACATGAGACGGTTGGAACGGTGTGGCCGCCACCGTAGAAATGACAAGGACCTAGAACTATTGATGGACAATGGTTCAGGGATCATCCCCTTGTATCATTTTAGGATCGTGGTCGATGGGGTTCCAGTATAGAACAGTGTGGCCGCTATACAGGTTGTGGAAACATCGAGCGCACGATTGCCTATCCCAGAGTGTTGTTTTCTGGAAGAGTTGATTATGGAGGAATGATTTGAGAGACGTGCATGCATAGCATGAAAGATTAATAGTTATAGTTAATACTGTTTAATAAGACACTTGAGCATGCATTTATTGAAATGATATATGAGATGATTGTGTTTGACCAATCATATAATCTTCTTAGGCGATATGACAAGTGACTGACTCCCATACTACCATGTCTGTGTGGTAGGTTCTCTCAAAGGACAGGACTGAAGCCACTCTTGTAGGAGCTAGAGTTCAATAAAAGTAACAGCCAGAATGACGTCTCGTCATCCAAATCCTTTTGCAGAAGGATCGAGTTGTGAAGACCAATGCTCTGGGTGTAAAAAGGGTTTTTGGGGTTTCGTATTATACATGCTTTACACTCAGACTAATTTGTAAAGGAAATATTACTCTAATGAAAAGTACTTTTGGTTTTCACACTCTTTATAGCAAAAGTTTTTGTTAACCCGTATTTTTATGACTTAATATTTTGGGGTGTTACAAAAATTAACACAATCTAATCAATTAGATTGCAGTTCTAATCGATTAAAACGTGATGTTCTAATCGATTATGATATAATCTAATCGATTAGACTATATACAGTTTAGAAAAGGCTTTAGTTCAAAGTGCAGCAGACACGAATGAGAAATAAAGAAGCAGCGAAAAATAAAACTCCCAATTGTCTAGCCTAAGGTTCAATTTGATGCAACAATTGCAGAATAAAGGAAAGCAGTAAAAAGATGAACACAAGGAATTTTTATACTGGTTCACTCTCAAATCTTGAGAGCTACGTCCAGTCCTCCCTTCCGAATTGGGAGATTGGCTATTAATCAAATTATTAGAAATACAAAGGATTACTTGAATGAACCTCACTCAACCTAACCATTCCAAGAGAGTACCAATCTCTTGTATTCTACCCCAATTTGATTCCGGTAGGAAGAACCTCTTCCAAAGCCTCCTTGAAACCTGCTCGCCCATCATAGACATTTCGAACTCTTCCTGCATCATACTTGAAAAATCCTTGCAAAGGATTTCATTAGTAGCACCGAAAATAATATCATTTACATTAATTTGAACTAAAAGAATGTCCTTTCCTTTCTTTTTGATAAAAAGTGTGTTATCAACCTTTCCTCTTTCAAAATTATTTTCAAGTAAAAATTTGCTAAGACGGTCATACCACGCTCTAGGAGCTTGTTTGAGTCCGTACAAAGCCTTTTTCAATTTAAAAACATAATCAGGGTGTTCATAATTTTCAAAACCGGGGGGTTGACGCACATATACTTCTTCATTTATAAAACCATTCAGAGAGGCACTCTTTACGTCCATTTGATATAATTTGAAATCTAAAATGCATGCAAAAGCTAAGAGCAACCTAATGGCTTCCAACCTAGCAACAGGGGCAAATGTTTCCTCATAATCTATCCCCTCTTCCTGGTTATAACCTCGTTCAACTAACCTAGCTTTGTTTCGAACAATTAAACCAACCTCATCAAGTTTGTTTTTATAAATCCATTTTGTTCCAATAATTGGATGAGAATCAGGCCTAGGAACAAGTTCCCAAACCTGGTTTCTTTCGAACTGGTTTAATTCTTCTTGCATAGCCAGTAACCAATGTTCATCAAGTGTAGCCTCATAAATATTCTTTGGCTCCACTTGAGAAACAAAAGCAAAATAGTTACACAGATTGCTAATAGAATTGCGAGTACTTACACCTTTTGTGATATCACCGATGATTTGGTCAATTGGATGGTGTCTCGAAGTTCTCCATTCTTTAGGCAAATCAGAATTGAGCTCCATGGATTGTTCTTGATTTTTCTCCTCAACTGGTTCATTTGATTTTTCATTGGATTGGGATTGATCCTTTCCTTTTGCATTAGACTCCTCATCCTCATCAATGTATAAATCTCCAAGGATACCTGTGTAACACCCCGATTTGGCGACTTGAAAATATACTTATTTAATCATAAAATGTAGTAAAAATGTGGGCCAAATTTTTTTTTTAAAACATGTAACATAAATGAGTAACATGAGCATGAGAACCATTAAGTTTTCAAAACTCTTTCACAATTAAAATGGTGTTCCCACACATCATGTTAAACTTCAAGTTCCAAACCGAAGTGTCCCAAGACACCGCACTTTTAAACTTGCTTTTTCTAAATTCAATTATCATAGCCCATTTTTTTTTATAACTCAAAGCAATAATACCCATTGAAAACATTCTTCATATAGGTTTGAGGTTACAGGATAGTACTGCAATGATAATTAAGTAAATACAGGGAAACATCATACTTCGAATGAAATGAAAGAAACTACCACCAGGCCCACTAAGCTGAAGTCGAAGGATCCACGGGAGGTTCCTCGCTAGAGTCAACCTCAATCTCCTCAGCCTCCGGGTAGTCGAAGTCCTCAACAGGATCCTCTTCTGGATCTTCCTCTGATTCGTCCTCTTGCATGGCCTCGAAAGCCTCATCCGGTAGATCCTCCAGAGCCTCGTCCAACTCCTCTAGCTCCTCGGCCTCGGGGTCAATCCGTGCAGGCAACGACATCGGATGCCCACCATGGTAGTCAGCTGGTCCACCCGTCTGCAAGTCCGAAAGCATGAAACGGCAGGTGCGAGTATCAGGCGCTGTCCCTCGTAGAGTATGGTTGGGATTGAAGATACGAACCTCCGTGACTCCACGCCACTCCTAACCTCTATAGTTCACCTCTCATCTTCCTTCGTCTCGAATGTCGAAAGTAAACTTAACAGGATCCATAGACAGGGGGATTGACAATCATATAAACAAGCACACAAACAGAAAACTAGACAGAGTAAGTATTCCCAAGCATGTAATGCCAACGGTGTGGAATTACAATAGGCAAGATATTAAGAAATAACAACATCATACACACAAACAACATATAAAAGCATTTTATTATTTATTTTCATCCTTAATCGTTCAATTCACTTATCTTTATCAACTTCATCACTTTCTCTTTCTCCAATCTCTTGACACACCTTATCACATTCCATGAATCTCTTATCGGAATCCACTTCCACCTTTCACATGATCTCATATTCTTTTCCATTATTCCTTAACATTGAATAAATATATTTCGTCTTTTCTTATTTAAGTCTTATGAATTCGTATCCATCAATGATGTGGGGGAAGAATTAATCATCATTGAGGAGGGTCGCTCTCACAGTTAGCACACACGTCTACATCTCCTCGGTCAACCACCCAACCTAATCGAAAGCAAACAGGAGTACAGGACCTTTACCACGCGGGCACGACAGCTGTCTCAACAATTGGCTCCAAGCCAGGAGAACTGTAGAAAACTCGGGTACAGTCTCAAATCATTTCATATCATATCATATCATATCATGTAATCAAGGCTCACTGTAGAAAACTCGGGTACAGTGGCAATCACAGATGCCCCGTTCCAGTCCCTCTCACTGTCCAAGATTTGCAATCTAGGGGGCGACAGTACTACTCTAGTTTGCAATGCAGATCTTACCACGGCATTGGACCCAGTCCCTACCACGTTCGTATACCACATGTGGAATTTGTTCTGCCTAGAAAGTACTCTAGACTTCTTGATGCTTCACCGTCGTTGTCCTCCCCTAATGCAATCTCCACCTGAGTATCCGCAGATACTCATGGTTCCTTCCTCTTCACTACTTCGAAATCACACTCATAACTCATCGCGTTAATCCATGTCTTTTAAAAGTCTTTTAATATTTTAATTAACGTCTTAATCCTAAGGTCTGCTCATCCTTAGTGCATCCCTTCAACGAGTCCCGACCACTATTTGCAATACATATTTCTCTCAACATAGCACAGAGCTGGGTTCGCATCGACAAACTCGCATTTCGTTCTTCCTCATTCTCAACTTCTGATTCATAACCTTTTAAAAACTCATTTCATAAATTTCTCAAAATTACATTCCATGATTTGTCTCAAAATCTTATTTCCTCATCTTTCTCAAAACATCCTTTCGTAAACTTTCTCAAAGTATTGCTTCACAAATTTTTCCCAAAAATATCTTTTCACAACTTTCTCAAAATATTGTTTCATAAACTTTTCTCAAAAATATCTTTTCACAAACTCTCTCAAAAATGTTGTTTTCACAAACTTTCTCAAAAATATTGTTTTCACAAACTTTCTCAAAAATATTGTTTTCACAAACTTTCGCAAATAACCACGTCTCTCCTTGGAAATCTCAGCCTTCTGGCTTCACACAACTCACCTCTTATTCTGTCTTTCTTTAGTAAGCAACAACAACATCATTCTCCCCAGCTATGGCTCACTCACATCACTTAATCTTTTACCAAACATCACCACTGTTCTTATCACATTTCTTATTCCTCATTATTATCCACATTATTATTTAATTTCAGCAACAACTCAGATCTCATCATGTATAATAAATTCATCCATAAATAAATAAATGACATACTAGCTTACAAACATCATCACATAATTTATCACATAATCTCATGTGGTCTTTGTCTCCTTCACACAAGTGGCCACACAACAATACAGTTGCCACTGTGCTACTGACTCAGGACCACTAAGTTTCGTCTTTTGAGATGGTCGAAACACTTAATATGTTACCTAAATACCACGGTGTTTGGGGGAAACTTCTCTCTCACCTCGACCGACGACAATCCTCAATGCGCTCCTTGATCCCCAACGTGACGTTCGTATCCGCTTCCCGATCGTTACTGGCACTCAAATAGTTCTCTCTTGTTAAAATCATTCTCATATACTTATCTCGAAAACAAAACAACGTTACAAAAACCTCTTATTAAAAATAGAATAATTTCTTCTTCTCAATAATTTGAAATCAACTTCGGGTTTTTAAATTCATAGTCATGATTAAGTGAAAACATTCGTTTAATAACACGTTTTGGAATTTAAAACTTGAAATACTCTTTTCAAACACCGGCTTATTAAAATAAAAACGTAAATAGTTTCTTGATTCCTTTAAAGGCCACATTTATCTTAAGGGTTTCCATATACAAAACACCTTTAAATTAAAATCATGAACTTCAATGATCATATGAAAATCTTGTTCAAAACAATACTTTTTCAATTAATCAAACCACTTTATTTCCTTTAAACCGAATTGAATCAAGGAAAATAACACAAGAGCTTAATAATCATTTAAAAATATTAACCATTTAAAACATTAAATCACTCTTACTCTTTTAATCATTTTCAAACAAACATATTTAACATTTCAAGCCATTCACAATCCAAACATCACTTTTACACTAATCATGCATGCTCATGAAACAAAATCAAGCATATACTCCTATTTTCTAAGCATGGCCGAATCTTCATCACACATAAGAAAAAGTTTATATTCACAATTTCAAACACTAATGATTACTAATACTTGAACAAAATCATACACGATGAAAAATAACTTTTTAAATACATTATCCTACTTTAAACATTACAACCGAATGATTATTAAAGAAAAGAAATGTCCTTGCTTAAAATCATACTAACATCTTTCAAATCACTTAGCTTTTTCTTTAAATCAACATGCAAAGGAAAAATCAATTTATTTCTTTTACTTTTTGATCAAACCGAATGGAGCATAGGAAAAATAACTCAAGCTTTCAACAATATAGTCATGCATCAAATCAACTTTATTTATCCAAAGCTAAACTCAAACAATAACACATAAGAAAATAAAAATGACTTGAATAAATTTTGTTCCAAAACCGAATGGGACATGAAAATTATTTTCAAGTTTTTAATCAAAGATTCAAGCTCTCATAGGTTTAAAATCCATAAATCCATCAATAATACACACACGCAAAACAAAATGAACTAACTTTGACATTTGGGAATTAAAACCGTGAGCTTCATGTAAAACTTTAACAATCTTAAATTTCATTTCTTTAACCAATTTCATCATAATGAAATCAAGGGTCATATCAAGATCTTTATCTTTTAAACCTCTAAAAACTTCATGCATGTACTTTAAACCTTTAAATCACATAAATCTCATCATGCATGCAACTTGAAATGATGATCAAACATGGTTTTCTATTTTCCCTAGGCTTGGCCGAATGACAACATGCAAAATGGCAAGATCTTTTGATTTCATTTTCACATGCAAGGTTAAAACTTATAGATCAATCATATTCTTGTCCATGCAAAGCTTTAAAAACACCATTTTCTTTTAAAACATCAACGAAATTATCATCATTTAAATAAAAGCTTACTTCAAATTCTTTTCACACTAAAAAATATTTTTAAAGCTTGGTACTTTCATTTTCTCCTCAAAACCGTGACATATTAAGAAAAACCAAATCTTTTCACTTAAAATCAACATGCAAAGCTCAAGTTCCTAGCTTTTTTCAAAGATCAACCATAAATCAAGACATGCAAGAGAAGATCAAGGGAAATACATGAATTTAAACACAACTTTAAACAAAACCGTGATGGAGAAGAATTACAAGTCAAAGATCAAAACTTTCAAGCACAAATATTCAAGATAAAAACATAAAAATAACATACAAGCCATTTAAACTCCAAGATCACTCAAAAATAAACACATGCATCATAAAAATTTAAGCTTAAACAAAGTCCATCATAGAGTCCTTTACACACAAAATTATTACTCTAAAACTCTCTCTTAAATGACTACCTTAAAAAAATTCTAACTTCAAGCTTCAAATCTCCTCTCCTTCTCCTAAGGTTTTGCTTCGGCCTCCTCTCTCCTTTAGGTTGATGGGTGATTTTTTTTTCTTCTTAGTCTTTGAGGAAGGATGTGTGTGAAGGAAGAAATCAAAGGTATTAGGTTGAGAAGTTTGGACTCTCACTCTCCCTTTCCTCTTTCCCTATCTCGGCCTCACCCTCTTTCTCTATGGGTCTCAAGATCTTGTTGTTGCTCTTGGACCAAAGTGTTTGTGGTAATGTGAAGAGGAAATGAAAAATGAAATGAATCATTAGCCAACTACACACACACACACGACTATATAGGCAAAGGCATGGGTATGGGTTTTTCCTCTTTTAACCTCGGTTCAAGGTGTAGGTTCAAGGGCAATTCGGTCCAACCAAAATGTTGCATGGGAAGGGTCTTGTCATGGTGCAACAATGTAGAGGGATTTAAGGGAAAATTCTTCTACACATCATGACACTCACCACCCTATACTTCCTACTAATTTCCATTTATATTTCACTTTCTTAATGCTTAAGAAAATAATTCCCACTTGGTCCTCTTGGGCTATGCTTGGCCGAACACACACACATATGAGGGAATAAAATTTCTTTTCATTTTATCATCACAAGAACATAAAATTAAATCATGGAATATCCTAAGAATTCAATGCATATACCTAACACATAATCAAACATATATATTTATATAACACCTTAGGGCATTATCATGCATCATTCACACACTCACATTCATATCAAATCATGCACTCATTCATCTCAAATTTATTTATTTATTTATTTTTTATTTTTTTACTCTCATTATAAGAAAACATTAATGTTCACAAACTCAAAAATTCCAAATATATACTTTGTAAAGAAATCAATAAACCGTACCAATTAACTACAAATATAAACTTTACTTTATTTTCTAAAATCATATTTTCATACTATTAAAAGATCGAAAAATAAATTATTCGAGGTCTCTAAATACTTTTCAACACTCAATACACTCGAAATTCAAACTTTTCAAATATGAAAAATATCATTTTGCAAGTCGATCCAGAAAATCATAAAAATCACATATTTAAATTCTACTTTTTAACACGGTCGTTTTCGTATAAAGATCATAATTTTCCAAATAACGGTTGAAAAGATATGCACTTTCAAAGTAACCAAATTCATCTTGGTCATAAAAGAAAATTCATTTCTTTGAGAAATCTCAAATGATAAAACCATAAATTAGTTCTCATGAATTCAAACTTAAATAAAAATCACTTGTTTCAAATCCATAAAACATTCATAAAAAATTCTTCTTAAATTCTCAAATTTCTCCTTAAGTAAAATCTCATCGATTTATTTGAGTCCAGAAAATGCGGGATGTTACATTCTCCCCAACTTGAAGATTTCTCGTCCTCGAGAAATGATGTGCGAAACCGTCTCGTTCAAGAGTGCGTAGCTCCTCGTAGCAATCCTCTTCCTCGTTCTCAGATGAGTTGATTGTCACGACATACCACTTTATTCACTGTCTTCAAGAAGGATTCGAAATAATTCTTAACAAAACAATCTCCTGAGCCATTCCATTGTCAAATACAATGGTATATAACAACAAGGTTTTGCTAAGCAGATTAAATTTTTAAGGGTGGTCAATGTTGCTGAAACAGATAGCAACACAAAAAGGAATGTCATGCTTATGCCAATCCGGACAAGAATACTACTAACACGATTACTCTCTCGGCTTACCCCTTCCTAGTAATTTCCAGCCTAGTCAGGTCACCTTAAACCTCAAATCTCCATCTACTCCCCAACTTTAATGACTCTTACTACTGTACACCTCAACCATTAACATAGACTCAATTCCAGCAAAACTCTCAATCCTTACCATTTTCGTTTCATCCTATCACACCTCTCTTTACCTCATTCAAATTCATCCTATCATTTTCTTAGACTTCACCAAACATTCATCCTGATAATTCTATCTTATTCATCACTAGTCCTTCCTTTGTCCAAGCAACTACTAATCCTCAAAAGTCATGTACTTTACTTTACTCCTCCTATTACCTACCGATTGTAGTAACTTAAGCATCCTAACTCTCCTTTCCATCCTTCATGTTTCACCTTAAGGTCTAAATCCATTGAAATTCTTCCAATCCTAGAATTATCTGGCTAATAAAAGATCTTCATTCCTAATAGGACTTCTCTAATCCGCATTTTACTGTCACCTTCATTGACCAAAACAACACATTTTCATCCTTCGTCCTAACTTGATCAATACTTCGCTGCATCTACCCAATTCCCCACCATTACTAGCGATTCACACTCGACCTGATCATTCACCCTTTCTCCAATTTCAACTCTATGGCCACTAACTCCTCCGACTCCCTCGGACTTCCTACTGCCTCAATACCACCTAAACCAAAAATTAGACAAATTACCCTCATCCGTACTTAATTCTAATTGACTCATACAATCCTCCATCTTACCCAAGACTCAAAAGACATCCTTACTCTACTTTATGACCGATACATTTCCCTTATCCGCACCTTTTAGTCCTTACTTTCCTCGAATACTGCTAATTTTTTTTTCTAACAACACCTCACAATCCACTCCTACTTCAGGGATAGCTACTTGACTGGCATAAGTCATCACCAAAATTTTTGGGAATCAGACAGCTTGACAATAGGGAGGGTTCATAAACTGGGTTCACAACTTAAATTCAATCAAGTCAAAAAGGCACAAGGCGACTTTAGAGATCAGTCTAGGGAATAAACAACACTAAGCAGGTTCAAGGTTCAAATCGAATCAAGAGTTTCAAGGTTATTCTGAACAAAGGAAATCACGACAAACAAGGGCTTTCACAAAGAATGGTAGATTCAAACAATAAGAATAGGCTTTTCTATGATTCTGATTCTCGGGTTCTATGGCGAATCTTGGCGCATTCCAGATAAACACTTGCACACTCTCGGCATTTCCGTCTCCACTCATCCTAGATTAACACACAAGACACACAAATGAAGTATGTAACCCATGTATTCAGCTACTTAGATAAACCATTGCTCTGATACCACAACTATAACACCCCGATTTGGCGACTTGAAAATATACTTTAATCATAAAATGTAGTAAAAATGTGGGCCAAATTTTTTTTTTAAAACATGTAACATAGATGAGTAACATGAGCATGAGAACCATTAAGTTTTCAAAACTCTTTCACAATTAAAATGGTGTTCCCACACATCATGTTAAACTTCAAGTTCCAAACCGAAGTGTCACAAGACACCGCACTTTGAAACTTGCTTTTTCTAAATTCAATTATCATAGCCCATTTTTTTTATAACTCAAAGCAATAATACCCATTGAAAAAATTCTTCATATATATAGGTTTGGGGTTACAGGATGGTATTGCAATGATAATTAATTAAATACAGGGAAACATCATACTTCGAATGAAATGAAAGAAACTACCACCAGGCCCACTAAGCTGAAGTCGAAGGATCCACGGGAGGTGCCTCGCTAGAGTCAACCTCAATCTCCTCAGCCTCCAGGTAGTCGAAGTCCTCATCAGGATCCTCTTCTGGATCTTCCTCTGGTTCGTCCTCTTGCATGGCCTCGAAAGCCTCATCCGGTAGATCCTCCAGAGCCTCGTCCAACTCCTCTAGCTCCTCGGCCTCGGGGTCAATCCGTGCAGGCAACGACATCGGATGCCCACCATGGTAGTCAGCTGGTCCACCCGTCTGCAAGTCCGAAAGCACGAAACGACAGGTGCGAGTATCAGGCGTTGTCCCTCGTAGAGTATGGTTGGGGTCGAAGATACGAACCTCCGTGACTCCACGCCACTCCCAACCTCTATAGTTCACCTCCCATCTTCCTTTGTCTCGAATGTCGAAAGTAAACTTAACAGGATCCATAGACAGGGGGATTGACAATCATATAAACAAGCACACAAACAAAAAACTAGACAGAGTAAGTATTCCCAAGCATGTAATGCCAACGGTGTGGAATTACAATAGGCAAGATATTAAGAAATAACAACATCATACACACAAACAACATATAAAAGCATTTTATTATTTATTTTCATCCTTAATCGTTCAATTCACTTATCTTTATCAACTTCATCACTTTCTCTTTCTCCAATCTCTTGACACACCTTATCACATTCCATGAATCTCTTATCGGAATCTACTTCCATCTTTCACATGATCTCATATTCTTTTCCATTATTCCTTAACATTGAATAAATATATTTCGTCTTTTCTTATTTAAGTCTTATGAATTCGTATCCATCAATGATGTGGGGGAAGAATTAATCATCACTGAGGAGGGTCGCTCTCACAGTTAGCACACACGTCTACATCTCCTCGGTCAACCACCCAACCTAATCGGAAGCAAACAGGAGTACAGGACCTTTACCACGCGGGCACGACAGCTGTCTCAACAATTGGCTCCAAGCCAGGAGAACTGTAGAAAACTCGGGTACAGTCTCAAATCATTTCATATCATATCATATCATATCATGTAATCAAGGCTCACTGTAGAAAACTCGGGTACAGTGGCAATCACAGATGCCCCGTTCCAGTCCCTCTCACTGTTCAAGATTTGCAATCTAGGGGGCGACAGTACTACTCTAGTTTGCAATGCAGAACTTACCACGGCATTGGACCCATTCCCTACCACGTTCGTATACCACATGTGGAATTTGTTCTGCCTAGAAAGTACTCTAGACTTCTTGACGCTTCACCGTCATTGTCCTCCCCTAATGCAATTTCCACCTGAGTATCCGCAGATACTCATGGTTCCTTCCTCTCCACTACTTCGATATCACACTCATAACTCACCGCGTTAATCCATGTCTTTTAAAAGTCTTTTAATATTTTAATTAACGTCTTAATCCTAAGGTCGGCTCATCCTTAGTGCATCCCTTCAACGAGTCCCGACCACTATTTGCAATACATATTTCTCTCAACATAGCACAGAGCTGGGTTCGCATCGACAAACTCGCATTTCGTTCTTCCTCATTCTCAACTTCTGATTCATAACTTTTTAAAAACTCATTTCATAAATTTCTCAAAATTACATTCCATGATTTGTCTCAAAATCTTATTTCCTCATCTTTCTCAAAACATCCTTTCGTAAACTTTCTCAAAGTATTGCTTCACAAATTTTTCCCAAAAATATCTTTTCACAACTTTCTCAAAATATTGTTTCATAAACTTTTCTCAAAAATATCTTTTCACAAACTCTCTCAAAAATGTTGTTTTCACAAACTTTCTCAAAAATATCTTTTCACAAACTTTCTCAAAAATATTGTTTTCACAAACTTTCTCAAAATATTGTTTTCACAAACTTTCTCAAAAATATTGTTTTCACAAACTTTCGCAAATAACCACGTCTCTCCTTGGAAATCTCAGCCTTCTGGCTTCACACAACTCACCTCTTATTCTGTCTTTCTTTGGTAAGCAACAACAACATCATTCTCCCCAGCTCTGGCTCACTCACATCACTTAATCTTTTACCAAACATCGCCACTGTTCTTATCACTTTTCTTATTCCTCATTATTATCCACATTATTATTTAATTTTAGCAACAACTCAGATCTCATCATGTATAATAAATTCATCCATAAATAAATAAATGACATACTAGCTTACAAACATCATCACATAATTTATCACATAATCTCATGTGGTCTTTGTCTCCTTCACACAAGCGGCCACACAACAATACAGTTGCCACTGTGCTACTGACTCAGGACCACTAAGTTTCGTCTTTTGAGATGGTCGAAACACTTAATATGTTACCTAAATACCATGGTGTTTGGGGGAAACTTCTCTCTCACCTTGACCGACGACAATCCTCAATGCGCTCCTTGATCCCCAACGTGACGCTCGTATCCGCTTCCCGATTGTTACTGGCACTCAAATAGTTCTCTCTTGTTAAAATCATTCTCATATACTTATCTCGAAAACAAAACAACGTTACAAAAACCTCTTATTAAAAATAGAATAATTTCTTCTTCTCAATAATTTGAAATCAACTTCGGGTTTTTAAATTCATAGTCATGATTAAGTGAAAACATTCGTTTAATAACACATTTTGGAATTTAAAACTTGAAATACTCTTTTCAAACACCGGCTTATTAAAATAAAAACGTAAATAGTTTCTTGATTCCTTTAAAGGCCACATTTATCTTAAGGGTTTCCATATACAAAACACCTTTAAATTAAAATCATGAACTTCAATGATCATATGAAAATCTTGTTCAAAACAATACTTTTTCAATTAATCAAACCACTTTATTTCCTTTAAACCGAATTGAATCAAGGAAAATAACACAAGAGCTTAATTTTATCATTTAAAAATATTAACCATTTAAAACATTAAATCACTCTTACTCTTTTAATCATTTTCAAACAAACATATTTAACATTTCAAGCCATTCACAATCCAAACATCACTTTTACACTCATCATGCATGCTCATGAAACAAAATCAAGCATATACTCCTATTTTCTAAGCATGGCCGAATCTTCATCACACATAAGACAAAGTTTATATTCACAATTTCAAACACTAATGATTACTAATACTTGAAAAAATCATACACACATGAAAAATAACTTTTTAAATACATTATCCTACTTTAAACATTACAACCGAATGATTATTAAAGAAAAGAAATGTCCTTGCTTAAAATCATACTAACATCTTTCAAATCACTTAGCTTTTTCTTTAAATCAACATGCAAAGGAAAAATCAATTTATTTCTTTTACTTTTTGATCAAACCGAATGGAGCATAGGAAAAATAACTCAAGCTTTCAACAATATAGTCATGCATCAAATCAACTTTATTTATCCAAAGCTAAACTCAAACAATAACACATAAGAAAATAAAAATGACTTGAATAAATTTTGTTCCAAAACCGAATGGGACATGAAAATTATTTTCAAGTTTTTAATCAAAGATTCAAGCTCTCATAGGTTTAAAATCCATAAATCCATCAATAATACACACACGCAAAACAAAATGAACTAACTTTGACATTTGGGAATTAAAACCGTGAGCTTCATGTAAAACTTTAACAATCTTAAATTTCATTTCTTTAACCAATTTCATCATAATGAAATCAAGGGTCATATCAAGATCTTTATCTTTTAAACCTCTAAAAACTTCATGCATGTACTTTAAACCTTTAAATCACATAAATCTCATCATGCATGCAACTTGAAATGATGATCAAACATGGTTTTCTATTTTCCCTAGGCTTGGCCGAATGACAACATGCAAAAACGCAAGATCTTTTGATTTCATTTTCACATGCAAGGTTAAAACTTCTAGATCAATCATATTCTTGTCCATGCAAAGCTTTAAAAACACCATTTTCTTTTCAAACATCAACTAAATTATCATCATTTAAATAAAAGCTTACTTCAAATTCTTTTTACACTAAAAAATATTTTTAAAGCTTGGTACTTTCATTTTCTCCTCAAAACCGTGACATATATTAAGAAAAACCAAATCTTTTCACTTAAAATCAACATGCAAAGCTCAAGTTCCTAGCTTTTTTCAAAGATCAACCATACATCAAGACATGCAAGAGAAGATCAAGGCAAATACATGAATTTAAACACAACTTTAAACAAAACCGTGATGGAGAAGAATTACAAGTCAAAGATCAAAACTTTCAAGCACAAATATTCAAGATCAAAACATAAAAATAACATACAAGCCATTTAAACTCCAAGATCACTCAAAAATAAACACATGCATCATAAAAATTTAAGCTTAAACAAAGTCCATCATAGAGTCCTTTACACACAAAATTATTACTCTAAAACTCTCTCTTAAATGACTACCTTAAAAAAAATTCTAACTTCAAGCTTCAAATCTCCTCTCATTCTCCTAGGGTTTTGCTTCGGCCTCCTCTCTCCTTTAGGTTGATGGGTGATTTTTTTTTCTTCTTAGTCTTTGAGGAAGGATGTGTGTGAAGGAAGAAATCAAAGGTATTAGGTTGAGAAGTTTGGACTCTCACTCTCCCTTTCCTCTTTCCCTATCTCGGCCTCACCCTCTTTCTCTATGGGTCTCAAGAGCTTGTTGTTGCTCTTGGACCAAAGTGTTTGTGGTAATGTGAAGAGGAAATGAAAAATGAAATGAATCATTAGCCAACTACACACACACACGGCTATATAGGCAAAGGCATGGGTATGGGTTTTTCCTCTTTTAACCTCGGTTCAAGGTGTAGGTTCAAGGGCAATTCGGTCCAACCAAAATGTTGCATAGGAAGGGTCTTGTCATGGTGCAACAATGTAGAGGGATTTAAGGGAAAAGTCTTCTACACATCATGACACTCACCACCCTATACTTCCTACTAATTTCCATTTATATTTCACTTTCTTAATGCTTAAGAAAATAATTCCCACTTGGTCCTCTTGGGCTATGCTTGGCCGAACACACACACATATGAGGGAATAAAATTTCTTTTCATTTTATCATCACAAGCACATAAAATTAAATCATGGAATATCCTAAGAATTCAATGCATATACCTAACACATAATCAAACATATATATGTATATAACACCTTAGGGCATTATCATGCATCATTCACACACTCACATTCATATCAAATCATGCACTCATTCATCTCAAATTTATTTTTTTTTACTCTCATTATAAGAAAACATTAATGTTCACAAACTCAAAAATTCCAAATATATACTTTGTAAAGAAATCAATAAACCGTAGCAATTAACTAAAATATAAACTTTACTTTATTTTCTAAAACCATATTTTCATACTATTAAAAGATCGAAAAATAAATTATTTGAGGCCTCTAAATACTTTTCAACACTCAATACACTCGAAATTCAAACTTTACAAATCTGAAAAATATCATTTTGCAAGTCGATCCAGAAAATCATAAAAATCACATATTTAAATTCTACTTTTTAACACGGTCGTTTTCGTATAAAGATCATAATTTTCCAAATAACGGTTGAAAAGATATGCACTTTCAAAGTAACCGGAGTTCAAGTAAAAGAAACTTGGGTTTGACTTGGGTTGACTTTTCTCTGCTAGGGTTTTTTTCTTCTTGAGTCCCTTCTTGCCTCGCGGTGGTCTTTGATCGCCGTCGCTTGCCTCCATGGCAAGAAAGAAGGGCAGACCTCCCAAGTCCCCCTCTTCCCAAACCTCTTCTCGTTCTCCTTCTAATGCTCTTCCTAAAAACCTTGATTTAGAGAATCTGGATGAAGATGATCTCGAGGACATTTATGCCTGGAGCCCTACGAAAGCTGCTTCTATCCTGCAAAAACTAGATGCATTACGGGCAAAGATTAAAGGAAAGGCCATTATTGATGATGATGAAGGTAACATGACTGCAAGTTTGACAAACAAAAATACTACCAGGTTGGTCGAAAGCAGAGGCAATGAGGACCAGCCAAAAAGAGTTTCAGTCTGGGACTCGTTTGATATCTCCAAATTACGTAATGCTGGTGAGAAACTAAACTTCATCAAACCTGAAATTAAAGAAGGCATGGCAGTGGGGAAAATTAATGCATCAGACATAGAAAGTGAAGAAAAATATTGGCAGCAAGCTTTAGTGTGTTATGTGCTGGGGGCTAGACCACCATATACTGTTCTTAATGGATATTTAAGGAAAATATGGGGCCGACATGGTATTGATAAGGTGCTTATGAATGGTGATGGAACCATGGTAGTAAGGTTCAACAGTGTGGAGGGTAGGAATGCTGTGTTGGATATTGGGATATACCACTTTGACAGGAAGCCAATTATTATTGCTCCATGGACAGGGAAACCTGTAACTAAAAGTTTTTTGGAGACTGTTCCAGTTTGGATCCAACTACCAAACCTAAACCTAAAGTTCTGGGGTTCAAATGCACTTAGAAAGATTGCTAGTCTGGTGGGTACACCTATTATGGTAGATAATGTTACAAAAGAGAGAAATTGCATAAACTATGCCAGGGTTTTGGTAGAAGTTAATCCAAGTATTTTGCCAGAGGAGGTGTTCTTTGAAGATGAAAAGGAGAATGTAATAACCCAGAAAGTAGAGTATGAATGGAAGCCAGTGTTGTGTGCAGCCTACTCCATGTATGGCCATGATAGCAAGACATGCAGGAAGCAAACAAAGAAGATATGGGTAGAAAAGAAGAAACCTTCAAGGGAAGATATTGAGAAGATGGATGAGGCTCTGAAATTGAATAGACAGATTCAAGAGGGATTGATTCCTGTAGAGAATGTTGAGAGTGCCACTCAAGCAGTGAATGAGGTCATTCAGTCACAATGTGAAAAGGGAGAAGGTGACACCATTGTTAAAGAGACTCAGGTGGACAATGAGAAAGAGGAAGGGTTAGAGGTGGATCAGAGCATAAAGGAGCAAAAAGAAGGTAATTGGACTCCAGTCCTAACTAGAAGGAAAGCACAGGTAAAGTTTAATAAGGGGGAATCTTCTGCCCTTGTTACTAATGGATAGTATAGGAGCCTGGAATACTAGGGAGATTAACCAACCCCTAAAACAAAAAGAGGTTAAAAGGATGATAAGCAATAATAATGTAGGTATCATGGCCATTCTGGAGAATAAAATCAGAGCTAATTCTTATGATGTGATAAAGAATAAACTGTTTGTGGATTGGGGGTCTTTTATTAATTTAGAGGACCACAACATTGGAAGAATTTGGGTGGTCTGGAAGAAAGATATGTTCCAGGTGGATGTGGTTAGCCATACTAGCCAATATGTGCCCTGCCAAGTTAACCACATTCCAGGGAATATAGTTTTTTATGTTACATATGTGTATGCTCATAATGAAGCTGAAAGAAGAGTGGATCTGTGGAAGGAGTTGCAGGAAATAGGTGATAGTATGCAAGAAAAATGGGTCATTATGGGAGATTTTAATTGTTGCTTGAATGTTCAAGAGAAAGCTGGTGGAATTCCTCTAGATGTGCAGCAGACTGAAGATTTCAGGGAAATGGTTATTCATTGTCAACTAGAGGATATGAATTATAGTGGCTGCTACTATACTTGGAATAACAATCAAGAAGGAGGGGACAAGATTCTTTGCAAGCTTGATAGGGTTCTGGTAAATATGGAGTGGTGTAGAAATTGGCTAGATGCTCAAACAGAGTTTCTGAATTGTGGTGTCTCTGACAACAGCCCTATGCTTATCAAATGGGCAATGTTTGAGAACAAAAGGAGCCATTCGTTTAAATTCATGAACCACCTCACATTGGATAATGAATTCCTGAGCATAATTCAGCATCTATGGAGGTATGATGGAGAGGGTTGTGCTATGTTCAGGCTTATGAGAAACCTTGAACGAACTAAACCTGGGATGATTGAGTTGAATCAGAGAAAGTACAGAGACATAGATCAAAAAGAAAGGCTGTCTAGGGACAAACTTGATGTTATTCAAGGGTTGCTACATGATGACCCCATGAATAATCATTTACAGAAGCTTGAAAGGGAGGCTAGAAGATATCACTATGAGGTATATCAAGCAGCTGTTGTATTTTTGAAACAAAAGGCAAAGCAGGATTGGTTGTGTGAGGGGGACATGAATACAAAGTTTTTCCACCAGACTATAAAAATCAGAAGGTACAGGAATAGAATCTTGAGGATAGTAGATGCAAATGGAGGGGTCCACACTAGTCAGGATCAGATTGCTCAAGCTTTTGAAGAGTACTATACAGATTTGCTATCTGATAGTGGGAGACAGTGGTGCATGAATGAGAATGAAATCCAACAAGGTAAAACCTTGGATCCTGAGCAGCAATTACAACTCCTAAAACCTTTTGAAAATGATGAAATTAAACAATGTTTCTTTGAAATGGGGAGTGATAAGGCCCCTGGACCTGATGGGTACGGAGCAGCTTTTTACAAAGCAGCTTGGCCAGTTATTGGAGAAAGTGTCATTGAGGCTGTGCAAGATTTTTTCTACAGTGGTAAGTTGCTAAAGGAGACTAATCAAACTTTGCTAGTGATGATACCTAAGAAGGACTGCCCCAATTTAGTGAGTGATTTTCGCCCTATTGCCTGTTGTAATGTTATTTACAAAGCTATTTCTAAGCTGATTTGTAAGAGAATGCAAGATTGTTTGCCTAATGTGATTCAAGATAATCAAGCAGCTTTCATAAGAGACAGGTCTATCTTGCACAATGTATTGATTACTCAGGATCTACTCAGATTATATAGAAGGAAAAGGGTATCACCTAGGTGTCTAATGAAGGTAGATCTCAGGAAGGCTTATGATAGTGTCAGCTGGGAATTTGTTAAGAGAAGTATGGAGGCTTTGAAGTTCCCTAAGAAATTCATTAAGTGGGTAATGGTTTGTGTCAAGTCAGTTTCCTTTAGACTTGTGATAAATGGAAGTGTGCAAGGTAGATTCTATAGCAGCAGAGGCCTCAGACAGGGTGACCCAATGTCACCATTATTGTTTGTAATTGTGATGGAGATGTTAACTAGAAAGCTAATGAAGGTTGCTAAGGATAAGGATTTTAATTATCACCCTATGTGCAAAAGAATAGGACTGATAAATTTAGCTTTTGCTGACGACTTGATGTTATTTTGTAAAGCTAATGTAAAGAGTGTTAGTCTCTTGACAAGAGCTTTCAATGACTTTGCTAAGAGCTCAGGATTAAATGCTAATACAAGTAAATCACAACTTTACACTGCTGGTATTAATGAGGAGCTGAATCAGAGGCTGATTGATATTACTAAGTTCACTAAGGGAGAATTCCCTTTCACTTACCTAGGACTGCCTATTACTGCTAAGAAGTGGGGAGTGACTACCTGTAGAATTTTGGTTGATAAGGTTACAAAAAGACTGAATATGTGGACTTCTCGGAATCTATCCTTTCAAGGGAGAGCTCAATTGATCCAGTCAGTTCTTATGACAATGCACGTATACTGGGCCACTACATTTATCATTCCAAAAACAGTGATCAAAGAGGTTGAAAAGGCTTGTAGAGGGTTCTTATGTGGCAAGGATCAGAGTGGAAAAGCCAAAGCGCAGGTGGCATGGCACAAGGTATGTAAAGCTAAGAAGTTTGGGGGCTTAGGGTTCCAGAATATAAGAATCTGGAATGTAGCTGCTATTGGGGCACAAGCTTGGCAAATTACTACAAACAAAATCTCACTATGGCTAAGGTGGATTCAGGCAGTGTATTTAAAAGGTGAAGCATTCTCAACTATACAGGCAACACAGACAAGGAATTGGCATTGGAAGCAAATAATCAAAGCTAGAAATAAGCTGAGAATTAAATTTGCAGAACTGGAGGAAAGGCAACATCAATACACAATTAAGGAGGGGTATGATTACCTGATTGGAGCTCAAGAAATTTTCCCCTATCATCGTCAGATATGGAATCAGATGAGCATCGCCAAGCACACCTTCATATTCTGGATGCTAGCTCATGGGAGCTTGAGGACTAAGGATAAACTCTCGTTTTTTCAGATTTTGCCTCTGTGTGACCTCTGTGAAGATGCGGAGGAGACATGCACTCATCTTTTCTTTGAGTGTATGTGGAGCAGAACCCTCCTTCAATATGCAGGGAATTGGATTGGGGTGGAAATGAAGCATTTCAGGTTGACTAATTGGATGAGGTGGTTGAAGAATGGCTTCAAGAACAAGCATAGACGGAGGCTGGTAACGGCGACAATGGCAGCTTGCCTCTATGGTGTGTGGATGGAGAGGAACAGAAGGGTCTTCAGACAAGAGAAAATGCAACCACATCAAGCTTTTGTTTTAATCCAGAATGAGCTAGCTGTTAAATTCGTTAATGGACATAGGAATTGGGCTAATAATATTGGGCCAGTAATATATGATAGAATAAGAGCCCTAGTTTAGTTTTTTTTTGTTTGGCCTTATTTCGGCCTCTTTGGTTTTGGTTACAATTCTATTATTTTGGGATAATCTAAGTCTAGAACCCTTCCTAGAAGGTGGCTAGAATTGGATTATTGCCTTTGATGTGTATTCATTTGTTCGTTGGTAATGCAATTTTTTCTTTACCAAAAAAAAAATTCATCTTGGTCATAAAAGAAAATTCATTTCTTTGAGAAATCTCAAATGATAAAACCATAACTTAGTTCTCATGAATTCAAACTTAAATAAAAATCACTTGTTTCAAATCCATAAAACATTCATAAAAAATTCTTCTTAAATTCTCAAAATTCTCCTTAAGTAAAATCTCATCGATTTATTTGAGTCCAGAAAATGCGGGATGTTACAACCTGAAATGTCATTAACAGATACCTTTCCCAACTTTTGGGGATTGGATTCATTAAATGATACATGAATAGATTCTTCAATAGTATTACGAGATTTATTGTAAATCCTATAAGCTTTACTCGACATAGAATATCCAAGGAATATGCCCTCATCAGCTCTAGCCTCAAAACTTCCTAGATTGTCTTTACCATTATTATGCACATAACATTTACATCCAAAGACACGAAAATGGGAAATATTTGGTTTTCTCCCCTTGTACAGCTCATAGGGAGTTTTCTTTAAAATAGGTCGTATCAAAACACGGTTCATAACATAACAAGCTATACTCACTGCATCGGCCCAAAAATATGCAGGAAAATTCATGTCATTAAGCATTGTTCTTGAAAGCTCTTTTAACGAACGATTTTTCCTCTCCACAACCCCGTTTTGCTCCGGAGTTCTTGGAGCTGAAAAATAATGCTTAATTCCATGTTTTTCGCAAAGTTTTTCAAAAAATTGATTTTAAAATTCTCCACCATGATCAGTCTTAATGGATGCAATGCTCATATGCATTTGGTTTTGAAAAATCTTAGCTAGCTTTTTAAATTCATAGAATGCATCATTTTTATGAGTAATAAATAACGTCCATGTATACCTAGAATAGTCATCCACAATAACCAGACAATAATAGTTGCCACCAAAGCTTTTTGTTTGACAAGGTCCAAAAATATCCATATGTAAAAGTTCGAAGGGCCTTTGAGATAAAACCAGATTTTTAGAAGGAAAAGATGCCCTTGTGAGTTTTGATTTTGAACAAGGATCACATTTATCAGAATAAAAAATTTTTGCTTTGGTAAACCAACTACTAAGTTTTTAGAAGAAATTTTGTTCAAATGATTCATGTGGATGTGACCTATTCTACGATGCCATAGCCATGATTCATCCTCTTTACTTAATAAACATTTCGCATCATTTGAGGGTATTGAGTTAAAATCAATTACATATACATTGTTTATCCTGCGTGTAACATCCTAAATCTTGATTTTTCAGTGAAATAAATACTAAAAACCTTAGAAAAATTGGAAAAGTGATTTAATGAATTTTTCCAGATATGTGGGTGGTGATTATAGGTCCTAGGAGTCGTATAGGAGGTATATATGGCCTTGGGCAGGGTCAAATAAGCGAGATCGGGAGTAAAATCGGCGTTTTAGGTGTTAGAAATCAACTGAAAAGAGAAAACTAGAAATTCATTATAGGAAGCTAAGAAAATAAATTCCACCGTTGGATGTGAAGTTTGTGGGGTAAAGAAGCATGTCTAAAAATTTGGACTCGATCCGACGGTCGACGAAAAAGTTACGGCAAATTGAAGGTTGGAAACCCTGAAACTCGCCCAGGCGCATGAGTCACTCGCCCAGGCGAGTCACTATTCATTTGGCGCACCATTCAGTGAGATTCCCGCCCAGGCCAGCCCACCATTCGCCCAGGCGGGCGCAACACCAACCCAGCCGCACCAGTTTGCTCCTTGGCGCACCAAAACTCGCACCAGCCGCACCATTTCCATTTCTGACCGAGCCAGCTATGCACCAGCTTGGTTCTGGTGCAGTTTTCTCGCCCAGGCGAGGGAATGTCTCGCCCAAGCGAGATGATGCGCACGCCAGCCACACCAGAAATTCTGTTGGCGCGACAGAGCCCCACCAGCACGCACCAGCCTCCCACGTTGCGCACCAGCAGCACCAGCTGGTGCCAAGACTCGCCCAATCGAGTAATGGGCTCGCCCAAGCGAGCGTCGTGCACCAGATCAGATCTGGTGCGTCCAAATTGAAACTTGGAGGCAAAGCATGGCCTCATGGCCACACGATTTTCAGCAGGACCTAGGCTGATCAAGAGACACTAAAAATACACCATTTCATCACCTTTCAACTCCAAGACAACTCACCACCTTCATCCATTTCTCTCCACCTTCATCACATTTTCAATCATCAAACCACCAAAACACATTTGATTCTTGGGCACCTCAACCCAAAATCAACCAAAGCTCATCAAGTTGCATCATGGAAGTTGATTAGAGCTTCATTCCTTCCTCTCTCTTGGCACACGAATCACACCCACCTTCTCACTCTTTGGTTTTTCATTTTTCATCATTCATTTGAGGTAAGCTAGCTCTATTTAATGATGTTATTCCCTTTCCATTTTAAATCCTCTTAGTTCATGGATTTTATTCTAAAACCCTAGGATCCTTGCACTCTTCATGATATAGGAATTGAGTTTCATGCCTTCCAACTCCAACCAAGGCAAGGATAAGGATAGTTCTTCTTGTGCTCTCACAAATAGGGTGGTATATCATCATTTCATCATTTCCTTGTTGAGGTGGCAAGCTAGACTTAGAAAGTTCAAGTTCCCAAGATTTTGAGCTAGGGCTCACTAAGGTTCTATTTTCTCTTTACAAATTTAAGGTAAGGAGTGGGTTATAGTGAGTATTGCCTTACTCTGGGCTCTAGTTTACAATATGCATATAATGTGTACTAAGAATTACGTGTTAGATAGGGTTTTGTGCCATAGGTTAATTGATAGAAAGGATTTATGAGCTAAGAATAATAGAAATGATAACATGAATGTGCATGAATTATGTTGTTTGAATCATGGAATTTAATAGTGACGATGTGGGTAACAGGCCTGGACTGTGAAAGTAATTTATAATGGATAATTGTGATAATTGGGTAACTAAAATATTTAGTGTGATAATTTAAGAGGGGAATGTAATTGTTTATGAGTAAGAATGGATTAATGATTGAAAGAATGAGAATAAAATACCCGGATGCAGTAAGTCGTGATCGCGTATAGATGCGAACGTAGTAGGACGTGACCAGGGACAGAATAAAATATACCCGGACGCAGTAAGTCGTGACCAGCACATTAGTGCGGACGCAGTAGGACGTGACCAGGAACAGAATAAAATATACCCGGACGCAGTAAGTCGTGACCAGCACATTAGTGCGGACGCAGTAGGACGTGACCAAGGACAAAATGTATAAGTAACGTGAATATATTGGAAGAGAATAGAACAAGAGACTTGATTAAAATGTTGAATTAATAATGATGTGGAAGTAATTGAATTATGAAATTGATGAACATATTGTGATGTGTGGAGTTTTATTATGTTGTGATTAAAGTGTTAAGTGTGTTTGACTTGGTATTGCATTATGTCTTAATTGGAAACTGCCTCCCATTTTTGTGCAATACTCACTCCTTACTATCTCCACAGGTACTGGGGAAGAGTTTGCACCCGATCAGGCCGAGCAGGAGTACTCTCCCTCACAGGGAGAGTAGGTTACCTTTCATCATGTAGGACATGGGAATTTCCTGGGCCCGATGATGTGAATCATTTTTGGTTGTGTATAAATGTAAATAGTTTTTGGGGCCCAGGACTACTCCTTTTGGGAAAAGGGATCTTTATTTTGGGAAAAACTTATTTCCTAAAAACTTGTTTATATTCCGCTTACTCTGATGACTATGTTCTGATGTTTTAAAAACTTGTTTCTGATGCGTGCACGAAGATGCACTAGCTGGTATATATATATGTGAATAGCCCTGCTGGCTTTGCTATGTGAAAATGTTATTGTTTATCAGGTTGCAGGAAAACAGAAATTTTGGAAAAGTCCAATAAACAAACGAAACTCCGTCCGTTTGACGGGAGATTTTTAGTGAATTAAAAGTACTTAAGAGTTTTTCCTAATCAATTCTTGAGTCGAAAAAGGAATTTTCATGTTCCTATTTTGTAATGAAGGGTTCAAAAGGGTATATAAACTTAGGTGTTACATTTTATGGTATCAGAGCAGTTTCCCTCGGCCTTTGGAGTGTGGACTCACATCTCCAATAGTTACTCACCAAGAGAGTAACTGAATTACTTAGCTAAGAGTCTAGGACCAAGACTAGGAAGTTTATATTCTTATTTAATACTAAATGCTTAATTGTTTATCTCCTCAATGGCTTAGCAGTATGGCTGGGCGACGAGGTGATAATGATAGAATGGCGGCGATACTGGAGAA
Source organism: Crotalaria pallida (assembly GCA_037953625.1). Taxonomy (NCBI): domain Eukaryota; kingdom Viridiplantae; phylum Streptophyta; class Magnoliopsida; order Fabales; family Fabaceae; genus Crotalaria; species Crotalaria pallida. The sequence continues at coordinate 46,268,222 of CM075649.1, read as the reverse complement.
CTTAGTGCAAGTGCAACAGGCCCAAACCCAGATACAGCAGGATCATGCAGCAGCTTTGGCACAAATGCAACAAAACCAAGCGGGAAACATTGCAGCAGCAGCAGCAGCAATAAATCCTCCACCAGCTCCTGTTGATTGGATGTCAAGGTTCAGGAAGAACGATCCACCTCGGTTCGAAGGGGGATTCAATCCAGATGGGGCTCAAAAATGGCTCCAGGAAATGGAGAAAATCCTTCGCTCGTTGCAACCACCAGTAGATCAATATGTTAGACTAGTGGAATATGTTCTGTCAGGTGAGGCAGAACACTGGTGGGAGCATCAGAGGCGTAGTTTGGAAGCTGGTACTGAGGTGATCAATTGGGATCTTTTTAAGATCCGATTTCTGAACAAATACTTTTCGGAAGAAGTCAGGAGGGAGAAGGAGTTAGCATTCTTGAAGTTGGAACAGGGAACAATGAGTGTCGGAGAATACGCAGCTCAGTTTGAGGATTTGATCCGATACTCTGGAGGGTACAGAGATGCTGATGAACGAACCAAGTGCATTAAGTTTGAAGCGGGGTTGAATGCTAAGATCAGGACCATCTTTACTTATCAGGGCATTTCAAATTTGGCTCAATTAGTGAACATGACTAGTGCATTTGAAAATGCTCTAAAGCAAGAGAAGGCGGACGATAAGAGAAAAGCAATACAGCGGACCGGCCCGATCAGGGGCAAGAGTTCGGTGCAGCGACCAGGTCCTTACTCCCAGCCTAGGACAGGCCCGGCAGTGAGTGCCTATGGTCCTATTCCGACTTGTCCACATTGCGGTAGACAGCATAAGGGAACTTGCTGGAGATTGGATCCAAGTAAGGGGGGACCAACCTGCTATAGGTGTGGTCAGCCAGGTCATATTATGTTGTTATGTCCTTTGGTCTCACTAATGCTCCGGCCATCTTTATGGATTATATGAACAGGATATTCAGGCCGTACTTGGATTCTTTCGTCATAGTCTTCATTGACGACATTCTCATCTATTCTAAGAGTCCAAGTGAGCATGCTGAGCATCTGAGAATAGTGCTGCAGATTCTCAAATCCAAACAGCTTTATGCAAAGCTTTCTAAGTGTAGTTTTTGGCTGAATGAAGTGCAGTTTCTGGGGCATGTCATTTCTGAGAAGGGTGTTGTTGTTGATCCTTCTAAGGTGGAAGCGGTACTTAAGTGGGAGAGACCTAAGTCCATCACTGAGATCAGAAGCTTTCTTGGTATGGCTGGGTATTATCGAAGGTTCATTGAAGGGATCTCTAAGTTGGCTCTTCCTTTGACGACTCTTACACGGAAAGGTGTTCCGTTTGAGTGGTCCCCAGAATGTGAAGGTAGTTTTCAAGAGTTGAAGAAGCGGTTGACTAGCTCTCCGGTGTTAGATTTGCCGGACCCGACTCAATCCTTCGTGGTGTATTGTGATGCTTCTAAGCAAGGGTTGGGTTGTGTGTTGATGCAGCAAGGGCAAGTCATAGCTTATGCATCTAGAAAATTGAGGCAGCATGAACAGAACTATCCCACTCATGATCTTGAGTTGGCGGCAGTAGTTTTTGCTTTGAAAATCTGGAGGCATTATCTATATGGTTCAAAGTTCGAGGTCTTTAGCGATCATAAAAGTCTTCGCTATCTCTTCGATCAGAAAGAATTGAACATGAGATAGAGGAGGTGGATGGAATTTTTGAAAGACTATGACTTTGATCTTCAGTATCATCCAGGCAAGGCCAATGTAGTGGCTGATGCACTAAGTCGTAAGACTTTGGATGTCAGCAATCTGATGGTGAAAGAGATGGAATTGATTCAAGAGTTTAGTGACCTCAACTTGAACATGCAAGTGAAAGAGAAGAGCATCGTTCTTGAAATGTTGCGGGTTACTAATGACTTGATGGGTCTTATCAAAGAAAGGCAAGCCGATGATGTTGAATTGCAAAAGTTGTTAGAAGGGGCATCGAGCAATGAAGAGCCCGACTTTGTGAAAGGTTCTGATGGCATCATCCGATTTAGGGGTCAGATATGTGTTCCTATGGATTTCGAAGTTAGAAGAGATATCCTATGGGAAGCACATCGAACCAAGATGAATTTTCATCCTGGTGCAACAAAGATGTACCAAGATCTAAAAAGGATTTATTGGTGGCCGAAGTTAAAAACTAATGTGGCCGATCACGTGTCTCATTGCTTAACTTGTCATAAGGTTAAGATTGAGCATCAAAAGCCTGGTGGTCCTTTGCGATCACTTGAGATTCCGGAATGGACATGGGACAGTATAGCTATGGACTTTGTGACGGGTTTACCGAGGACTGTTGGTGGATGTGATTCAGTTTGGGTGGTTGTGGACCGTCTTACCAAGTGTGCTCATTTCATTCCTACCCATAAGAAGTATACTCCTGAGAAGTTGACTCAGTTGTATATCAGGGACATAGTGAAGTTGCATGGTGTTCCTACTAGTATTGTATCCGATCGCGATCCGAGATTTCTGTCTAGATTTTGGCAGAGTCTTCAGGAGGCATTGGGTACTAAGCTGAAATTTAGTACGGCTTACCATCTGCAGACAGACGGACAATTGAAGCGTACTATCCAGACACTTGAGGATTTGTTGAGAGCATGTGTACTGGAACAAGCTGGTAGTTGGGAGCAGTTACTACCTTTGATGGAGTTTACTTACAACAACAGTTTTCACTCCAGTATCGGTATGGCACCATTCGAGGCTCTCTACGGGAGAAAATGTAGAACGCCTTTGTGTTGGTTCCAAATAGGTGAAAATCTGTTGACAGGCCCTGACATTGTGAAGGAAACAACAGAGAAGGTCACAATGATCAAGAGCAAAATGAAAACTTCACAGGATCGCAAAAAGAGTTATGCAGATAGGCGAAGGAGACCTTTGGAGTTCGATGTTGGGAATCATGTGTTCCTAAGAGTGTCTCCGATCACAGGAATTGGTAGGGCAATCAAATCCAGGAAGTTGACTCCTCGGTTTGTTGGGCCTTATGAGATTCTGGAGAAAGTTGGTCCAGTGGCGTACAGGATTGCATTACCCCCTCACTTGTCAAGGCTTCATGACGTGTTTCATGTTTCACAACTAAGGAAATACGTCCATGATCCTTCGCATGTGGTTACCTTAGATGATTTGCCTTTGAAAGAGAACTTAACTTTTTAGTTCTGCCAATTAGAATTGAAGACAGGCAGGTGAAGCGGCTCAGAGGCAAGGAAATCTCTTTGGTTAAGGTTATATGGATCAGGAACGATGTGGAAGAGGCTACATGGGAACTGGAGGACAAGATCAGGTAGTCTCATCCACAATTGTTCGACGAATTTCGAGGACGAAATTCAGGTAAGTGGGAGAGAATTGTAACATCCTAAATCTTGATTTTTAAGTGAAATAAATACTAAAAACCTTAGAAAAATTGGAAAAGAGATTTAATGAATTTTTCCAGATATGTGGGTGGTGATTATAGGTCCTAGGAGTCGTATAGGAGGTATATATGGCCTTGGGCAGGGTCAAATAAGCGAGATCGGGAGTAAAATCGACGTTTTAGGTGTTAGAAATCAACTGAAAAGAGAAAACTAGAAATTCATTATAGGAAGCTAAGAAAATAAATTCCACCGTTGGATGTGAAGTTTGTGGGGTAAAGAAGCATTTCTAAAAATTTGGACTCGATCCGACGGTCGACGAAAAAGTTACGGCGAATCGAAGGTTGGAAACCCTGAAACTCGCCCAGGCGCATGAGTCACTCGCCCAGGCGAGTCACTATTCATTTGGCGCACCATTCAGTGAGATTCCCGCCCAGGCCAGCCCACCATACTCCCAGGCGGGCGCAACACCAACCCAGCCGCACCAGTTTGCTCCTTGGCGCACCAAAACTCGCACCAGCCGCACCATTTCCATTTCTGACCGAGCCAGCTACGCACCAGCTTGGTTCTGGTGCAGTTTTCTCGCCCAGGCGAGGGAATGTCTCACCCTAGCGAGATGATGCGCACGCCAGCCACACCAGAAATTCTGTTGGTGCGCCAGAGCCCCCACCAGCACGCACCAGCCTCCCACGTCGCGCACCAGCAGCACTAGCTGGTGCCAAGACTCGCCCAAGCGAGTAATGGAATCGCCCAAGCGAGCGTCGTGCACCAGATCAGATCTGGTGCGTCCAAATTGAAACTTGGAGGCAAAGCATGGCCTCATGGCCACACGATTTTCAGCAGGACCTAGGCTGATCAAGAGGCACTAAAAATACACCATTTCATCACCTTTCAACTCCAAGACAACTCACCACCTTCATCCATTTCTCTCCACCTTCATCACATTTTCAATCATCAAACCACCAAAACACATTTGATTCTTAGGCACCTCAACCCAAAATCAACCAAAGCTCATCAAGTTGCATCATGGAAGTTGATTAGAGCTTCATTCCTTCCTCTCTCTTGGCACACGAATCACACCCACCTTCTCACTCTTTGGTTTTTCATTTTTCATCATTCATTTGAGGTAAGCTAGATCTATTTAATGATGTTATTCCCTTTCCATTTCAAATCCTCTTAGTTCATGGATTTTATTCTAAAACCCTAGGATCCTTGCACTCTTCATGATATAGGAATTGAGTTTCATGCCTTCCAACTCCAACCAAGGCAAGGATAAGGATAGTTCTTCTTGTGCTCTCACAAATAGGGTGGTATATCATCATTTCATCATTTCCTTGTTGAGGTGGCAAGCTAGACTTAGAAAGTTCAAGTTCCCAAGATTTTGAGCTAGGGCTCACTAAGGTTCTATTTTCTCTTTACAAATTTAAGGTAAGGAGTGGGTTATAGTGAGTATTGCCTTACTCTGGGCTCTAGTTTACAATATGCATATAATGTGTACTAAGAATTACGTGTTAGATAGGGTTTTGTGCCATAGGTTAATTGATAGAAAGGATTTATGAGCTAAGAATAATAGAAATGATAATATGAATGTGCTTGAATTATGTTGTTTGAATCATGGAATTTAATAGTGACGATGTGGGTAACAGGCCTGGACTGTGAAAGTAATTTATAATGGATAATTGTGATAATTGGGTAACTAAAATATTTAGTGTGATAATTTAAGAGGGGAATGTAATTGTTTATGAGTAAGAATGGATTAATGATTGAAAGAATGAGAATAAAATACCCGGATGCAGTAAGTCGTGATCGCATAAAGATGCGAACGCAGTAGGACGTGACCAGGGACAGAATAAAATATACCCGGACGCAGTAAGTCGTGACCAGCACATTAGTGCGGACGCAGTACGACGTGACCAGGGACAAAATAAAATATACCCGGACGCAGTAAGTCGTGACCAGCACATTAGTGCGGACGCAGTAGGACGTGACCACGGACAAAATGTATAAGTAACGTGAATATATTGGAAGAGAATAGAACAAGAGACTTGATTAAAATGTTGAATTAATAATGATGTGGAAGTAATTGAATTATGAAATTGATGAACATATTGTGATGTGTGGAGTTTTATTATGTTGTGATTAAAGTGTTAAGTGTGTTTGACTTGGTATTGCATTATGTCTTAATTGGAAACTGCCTCCCATTTTTGTGCAATACTCACTCCTTACTATCTCCACAGGTACTGGGGAAGAGTTTGCACCCGATCAGGCCGAGCAGGAGTACTCTCCCTCACAGGGAGAGTAGGTTACCTTTCATCATGTAGGACATGGGAATTTCCTGGGCCCGATGATGTGAATCATTTTTGGTTGTGTATAAATGTAAATAGTTTTTGGGGCCTAGGACTACTCCTTTTGGGAAAAGGGATCTTTATTTTTGGAAAAACTTATTTCCTAAAAACTTGTTTATATTCCGCTTACTCTGATGACTATGTTCTGATGTTTAAAAACTTGTTTCTGATGCATGCACGAAGATGCACTAGCTGGTATATATATATGTGAATAGCCCTGCTGGCTTTGCTATGTGAAAATGTTATTGTTTATCAGGTTGCAGGAAAATAGAAATTTTGGAAAAGTCCAATAAACAAACGAAACTCCGTCCGTTTGACGGGAGATTTTCAGTGAATTAAAAGTACTTAAGAGTTTTTCCTAATCAATTCTTGAGTCGAAAAAGGAATTTTCAAGTTCCTATTTTGTAATTAAGGGTTCAAAAGGGTATATAAACTTAGGTGTTACACTGCGAGCAATTAGCTTTATAAGATTATCAACTTTACCCTCGATAATACATCTATCAGAATCAAATATAACCCTATTTCACTTATCACACAACTGACTAATACTTAGCAAGTTATGTTTTAGGACCTCAACATGTAAAACATTTTCTATGCAAGAGTTAGGAGGTGTACCAATTTCACCGACTCCAAGAATCTTTCCTTGGTTGTTATCTCCGAAAGTCACATGTCCTTGGTCCTTTGGAACGAGATGCGAAAATTTAGATTTGTCTCCTGTCATATGTTTTGAGCATCCGCTGTCTAAGTACCACCACGATTTCCTTTCTTCTAGAGTAACCTACAAGCATGAGATTCAAGGTTTCTTTTTAGGTACCCATATCTTTTTGGGTCCTTGAGCGTTAGTGTAGCCATAGTTCGAATCATGCCACCTTTTAGTTTCATTGTTCGATTTAACGAACTTCACTTTCCGGTGTACGCACTCATGTGCACCATGGCCTTTTCTACCACAAATATGACATATAATTAATGGTTTCTTATGATTGCTAGCAGGGACAAAAATGATACTTAATTTCTTTTGATGCCTACCGGGTTGATATCCAAGACCGGCTCTATTAAAGAAACACTTTTGTCTCCTTAGCATTAAATTTAAAGTATTTCTACCTTTCGTAAATTTTGCAAGTGTTTGTTTTAAATCCTCAACTTCATTAACTAAGTCCTTGCAAAACTTAGAAGAAGAAGAATTAGCTTTAAATTTAATTTCATTACTCGAGGTGTTTGAAGAATTTTTCAAAGACGAATTCAGCTCCTTATTTTGATTTTTCAAAAATTCATTTTCTTTAATAAGTTCTTGATTCTTTTGTAAAAGAGAAGCTGAATTTTTCTTTTCCAAAGAAATCAACAAAGATAATCTCATTGATTCCTCATGTAATTCTTCAAAATCCTCTCGTAATTCATCATAAGAATGTTCTAGATTAGAAGTTACCTCATTTCCATGTGCCATCAAGCATATGTTGGCCGTCTCTTCTTGTTCATCTGAATTTTCGTCTGAACTCCCCTCATTGTCTAGCCATGCCAGGTATGCTTGCTTCCCTTTCCTTGGATTGGAGGTGCTTCTTTCTGAATTTTCTTTCTTTATCAACTAATAGCAGTCCTCTCTAATGTGACCAGGCTTGCCACATTCATGACATGTAATGGATGATCCTTCACCTTTGTTGTTGTCCTTTCTGTTTTGGGAGTTGAAATTGCTTTTCTTCCTCAGAAACTTCCCAAACTTTTTGACTAGCAAACCCATGTGTTCATCATTGATCAATTCTTTGTCCGAGTCACTTTTAGTTGCCTGTGCTTCAGCCTTGAAAGCCAAACTTTTGACCTTTTTGCTCTCCTCTTCGTGTTGAGCCAATCTTTTCAGTTCGCTTTCATGCTCTTCTAATTTTCCGAAGAGAGTCGCCAACGTCATGGTTGAAAGGTTTCTTGATTCAGCAATTGCCGTTACTTTGGGTTGCCATTCTCTTCCCAAACACCTTAGGACTTTGTTGATGAGATCCTCATTGGTGAATTTCTTCCCCGAAGTGGTTAACTGGTTGACAATCACCGTGAAGCGTTTTTGTATTTCTTGAATTGTTTCTCCATCTTTCATTCTGAATAATTCGTATTCGCCAGTCAGAGTGTTGATTCTCGACCTTTTCACTTTAGTTGTACCTTCATGTGTGACTTCTAGAGTATCCCACATTTGTTGCGCAGTCTCACACGTAGATATCCTAAAAAACTCATCATAGCTCAAAGCAGATGTTATAATATTTTTCGCTTTCGAGTCGTACTGGACTCTACGTTCCTCCTCCTCCGTCCACTCAGCCATAGGCTTTTCGACGGTGTTACCATTAACTACATAGGTAGGAACATAGGGACCATTTACGACCGCATCCCAAACCTTTAATCCAACTCCTTGAATAAAAATTTTCATACGGGTTTTCCAATACGCGTACCCTACCCCATCAAACATGGGAGAACGGTTAATAGAACTCCCTTCACCACCAAACAGAGAGTTTGAAGCCATACTCTTGAGACGATTAAGTCTTAACACAAGAGACTAGCTCTGATACCAATTGTTGGGTTTAGCCTCAAAATCTCGAGAGGGGGGGGGGGTGAATCGAGTTTTATTAAATTATTGCGAAAACCCTTATAAATTAAAAATTGTTTTGTGTTGGAGAGATTAGACGTTTGAGAAGGAGAGCGAAATCGATTGATAAAGATAATAGAGTAGCGCGGAAACGTAAATAATTGAAATATGCGGAAAATAAAGAGATAGGGATAGGAAAGCTTGCACCAGGAAATTTTATACTGGTTCAGCCTTCCCATCGAAAGGCCTAGTCCAGTTCCCAAGCGACCCGCTTGAGAGTTCTATAACCAGAAATTGAGACGCACACAATTACAACCAAGAGCACCCCGCACACTACTAGGAACCTCCGTTCGCTAGGGGCCTCAACAACACACAGCAGGGTTCCTCACCCTACGAACGCCTGAATGTTCAACAATGGGATTCTCTCCCTACCACTAAGGTTGAGTACAAATCAATGAGAGTGATTACAATTGTTTGATGTGTTCTTCAACAACACAGATACAACAATCAAGTACTATGATAATGAAGTTTTATTTTCGAAGTCTAAATGGCCAACAAAGATTTCTTAGAGTTCTTCAAAAGTTATGAGCGTTATGTTCAGAGAAAATTTGGAGAAGAAGAGAACGTGAGTTTCAGAAAAGAATGAATAGAATGATGAATAAATGTTGGAGTGAAATCTTTGAATAACTTTTATAATTCAAAAAGATTTAATTCAGTAAAACAAAATCAAGTTTAAATCAAAACAAAATAAAATATGATTTTTAAATAAGTTTTAAAATCAAAACTAAATCAAAATGATTTAAGAAATAAAATAAAGATTTGATTCTTAAAACGAAAAAGGAAATAATTCAAATTTAAAATCATTTTCGAATTTTGTAAAATAAATCAGAATCTTATATATAAAAACAAATAAGGAAATAATCAAAATGATTTTGACACGTTTTTCAATAAAAGTTGAAGTAATCGATTACTTTCTGAAGGTAATCGATTATTCCTTCAAAAATAGAAACTTTTAAATTCTTTTAAAAAACAAGTAATCGATTAGACCAATAATAGTTAATCGATTACATCACCCCTATTCAATATATGATGCAACTCATTTAATCGATTACTACTCATCAACTAATCGATTACTGAGCCTCTATTAATTGTGTGATGCAACATCATGTAATCGATTACTACAAAGCATGTAATCAATTACTTTGTCTCAGGAAAATATATGATGCACCAATTTTAATCGATTACTTGAGCCAGGTAATCGATTACTCTCATAAAAAAGTAATGGATTAGCAAAGTTCACTTAATCGATTACAAGCTCTCTGATCTTTCTATGATGCAACAAAGTTAATCGATTAACTCAAGCAAGTAATCGATTACTCCTTCTTGCATACATAAAAATATTCAGAGTTTTGTATCATCAAGTATTTTCACCAAAACTAAGATGTAAAAACAACTTTTCATGAAAACACATTTTCTTCTCCTTTTTAAATGAAAAACTCATTGGCCTTTTATTCTCTTTAAGAACAGAAACTTCATTACCTTACAAATGTCCTAAGGGAAAAGGCTTCTAGGCTATATCTTGCTTGAGTCTTCAACTTGAACTTGAAGAGACTTTTGAGCTTGAATCTTGAGTTTGTTTGTTATCATCAAAACCTTAGCTTGATATTTGCTTGAAGTCCATAAGAGAGTTTGAAGCATGTCGTCCAACACTAGCTTGACTTCCAACACTCCTACTGACCCTTTTGAGTCGGTCGAGTCTTATCGGATTCTGCACGAACGACAAGATCTTCAAAGTTTACATTTCCTTTCCCGAGGGGGGGCTTCTCCAAATGGACCTGGTCTCTACTTTTGATCGTGCCTAAGCTTGCGTTGTAGCATTTCCAGGCTGCTTCTTGCCCGGCCTTGACTGTAACCATGTCGTCATCTGTCCCCACGAATTTCATTGCTAAATGGACGGCCGATACTACCGCGCCAAACGCTTGTAAGAAAGTTCTTCCAAGAATAGCGTTGTAGGCGGCGGGGCAATCGACCACCAGAAATTTGATTATCTCTGTTCGAGCTGACGGTTGCTGGCCGAGGATAACAGGAAGCTGAATGTACACAAGGGGCTCGATAGTATCCCCAGTGAATCCGATCAATTCTCCTTCAAATGGAGTAAGATTGCATTCCCTCAGTTTCAATGCCTTTTATAGGGGCATAAACATAATATCAGCAGAACTTCCTTGATCAACGAAGACACGCTTTTCTTCATAGTTTCCTATAAGAGCTGTAATGACCATGGGATCGTTGTGACCTGGGAGGATCCCGTCCAAATCTTCATCATTGAAAATAATCGAGACGTTCTTGGCTGACCTTTTTTAGATGGGTTTTTTACTGACTGCTAGGATCTGGTTGATGTATTTTCTCCTGTATGCTTTTTCCTCTCCTTCTCCAGCGAATCCTCCAGCAATAGTATTGACTAGGAACTCATTTGGAGATGGATTGTTTTCAGCAATTGGGATTGGGTTGGTTTTTTGCCGACCTGAGTTCTTATCATCAGGTGATCTGCTTCTACGACGTTTAGACCTATCGCGGGAGTGTGATCTATTCCTGCCTCTTCGACCTATAGCATCTCTGATGTACTATTGCAACTTTCCATCTCTGATCATTTCTTCTATTAAATCTCTCAGCCAGATGCATTCGTCAGTCGTGTGACCATAACCTTTATGAAAATTGCAATATTTGGACCTATCACGCTATGAGCCTTTTCTCAAAGAAGGGGGTCTTTGGGCCGAGCGTAAGTCAGTCTCCATTGTTTCATGAAGGATCTGACTCCTAGGGATAGTCAAAGGAGTGTACTCCTAATATTTGTTTCTGGCTGGTGGTCTCCGCTCACAATCGTTTCTATCAGGTCTACCACCAAACCTATCGTCACATTTTTGCTTATTTTGACCCTGAGGATCGGTTTTTTGCCGATCGTCTCTAAATTTATGGCCTTTATGTAACTCTTCCAAATTTATAAATTTATTTGAACGTTGTCTGAGCTCGGCCATGTCCTTGGGGGGTTTCCCGATCAATGATTTTCTCAAGTCCCCTGCCTGCAAACCTTGAGTAAACAGCAGCACGGCAACGCCCGGTTCGAGCCGTGGAACTGAACTCGCTTCCGTGTGGAAGCATGAAAAATAATCCTTCAAAGGTTCATCGGGTTTCTGAGTAACTGCAGCCAGTGTATGATCGGATTTAGGTTGGATACAGCTGGTTGTGTACCTATTTAGGAAGACTCTTTTCATTTCTTCCCAAGAGTTTACAGAATTCCGAGGGAGAGATGAGTACCACCGTAACACAGATGGTTCAAGGGTCATAGAAAACGCTCGGCATTTCATCCGATCGCCACCTCCGTAATAGTTCATTGCACCTTCATAAGAAACGATGTGATCAACTGGATCAGTTAGGCCGTTATAATGGGGCACGTTGAAAGGGCCTAAGTATCCTTGAGGGGTCTCATATGCCATGATATATGGTGTAAAAGGATGTCTGGGGTGGAAATCTCCTTGATTGGGGTCTGTGCTCGAGTTGGTGTCAAGGTGAGGGGGTGGGGGGGAGTTGCATCACGGGCATGGGTTGAGGGTTCAAAGGTTGAGTCATGAGGTTAGGGAATTGTTGGGGAGGAGGTTGATTTTGGACGAGTCTTGTCATTGCCTACTGCTGGAGATCGGCAATGGCTTGCCCTTGCTGCTGAATTAGCGTTGTTTGTTGTTTCAGAATATTGATCATCTCTTGCTCGCGGGCGCTAGCAGATGCGGAAGTTGCGTAGGTTTTACTAGTGGAATGGACTCGTCGCGATTCACTTTGGGTTGCCCTACTTGGATTTATCCTAGCACTGGGGGTTACTCCTCTAGGATCAGGGTTAGGTTGGACCTGCGGTGATGGGGTTCGGCGGGTATCCCTACCGTGGTGTGCTCTGGTTCTTGTCGATCTGGCTATATTGCGGGTTGGAGGAGCAGAACTGCTTGAATCTCCTCGGGTGGAAGGTGATGGAGGAGGTGGGGGGGAAGTAGATTGCGTAGGCTAGGAGGCGGCTGGGGATTTGCCCCAGTTCTCGGATGAGATGAATGTGGTGGCTGAGAATTGGTGACATGATTCTGACTTTGTGAATTAGGGGGAGGCTAGGGATTAGCCCCAGTTCCAGAGTGAGATGTTCGTGGCGGCTGAGAGTTAGCCTCACGATTTTGGTTCAGAAGATCACTAGTGGGTTGTTGATCGTTGTTGTTAACGTTTCTGGGTCTGCTGCGGGTACGCACGATGCGATCGCGAAGATCTCCTGCTTGGCTTATGGTATAAACCATGGTGGAAGTGGGAATGATTTGTTATTTAGTTCCCCACAGACGGCACCAATGTAGTGTCCTAGATCAGTAACAGCCTTATGGTTATGGAACGAACCACATATCTGATCCCAGTCGAGTTTTAATGTAGGACCTCGTAGGATTTTCTAACTATCTAGTTGGGATAATCAGGATCTCCCCTGGTCAACAAAGTGTGTGATAGTGTCGACTTAGAGATGGAGAGAACGTACCTTAGCCCTCATAGCTTAGTGGTTCTTATAGGGGATTACCTGATACGTGTGTCTCTGGGCTTGTCTAGTGAGGCCCGCGAAGAAATAGTGTTCAATTGGGATTAGTCAAGGTTCTGATAAGGCCACCGTTGATAATCCCATAAGTGTTGAACTCTTATCCTTATCCATAAATCTGGCAAGCTGTGCGGGAATATAGGAGAAGTCGTTAGGTTGATTGAGACTGTAAGCGATAACGATAAGGATGAAGATCCTATGCTCGGCTGTAATCTCGTAAGCCTGTAGCTTCCCTAAGTGTCCCTAGCTCAGTTTTGCATGATTCCGATCAGAAGGAGGTCGACACTTGTTGTTCCTGCGCAGAACTGGTCGGTGTGGAGAGGACTCGGTCGGTCAAGAATCATGTCCACCTACAATTACCTTACATGATGTCCTAAGGGAAAAAGCTAAAAGGTCTTCTATTTGCTTGAGCCTTCAACTTCATTTGCTTGAGTCTTCAACTTGGAGCTTGGAATTGAAGGATGAAGATCTTGTGATTGCACTTGATAAGAGCTGGAGAATCTTAAGTTTGTTATCATCAAAACCATATAATGATTGCACTTGAAGTCCTTGGGTAAGATTGACTTCCAACATCACGATGCCAATGTTGAAATAGCCATAGATACTGAAATAGCTTCTCCCCACTTCAACCACTCAGACGTCGAAGGCTGGACATGGGAAAAATAGTGGTCGGTGAAGGTTCAGGTGCTGCTACTGCCGAGGAAGAACCTGAAGAGTATCCCTCGGTGTGGAACCGACGACTGGACGAAAGGTTCCCGAGCTCGGTCTTCCCCGAACAAGATCACACCAAGTACTTGGGTCTTACTGTTAATAAATGGGGGAACCATATGCAAGTGTTGACCAAGTTCCTCCTCCGAGGGGCTAGTGTGACACACTTTTTGTCACAGAACTCGAAGGATATGTTCAAGGGTATTAATCCCGAGCGAGAGGAGGCGAGGGGGCTCGTTGCTGCTAAAGAGGCAAGTTTGACGGACGAACTGATTAGAGTCTGAACTGAGCTGGAGAATCTCCGAGCTGATCATGGAGAGGTTGTGAAGGAAAGAGATAATTTGATAAACTCCCAAAAGACTGCTTGGGCGGAGAATGAGGAAACAAAGAAAGCTCTGTAGGAGGCTCGTCAAGCGCTTGAAGAGGGTCGTCAGCAGAACTCCGAGCTAGCTGGGAATGTGAATAGGCTGACTGCTGAGGTGCAGAAGCAAACTACCCTTTCTGAAAAGTTCAAGGGGAAAGCCCTCAAGCACAAGAAGGCGGCTGCTACCAACTACTATGATTGTCAGAAAGGTGCTTGTGATTCCTTTCTCTCAGTTGTTCATCAAATAAAATTGCTGAACCCTGGAGTGGATTTTAGGGTGGTCGGTGCCCATCCTTGTCATGTTGTTCGGGATGGGAAATTGATTGATCTGAGTGATTAGACTGAGGTGGATCTTGGAGCTGAAGATCTGCCCAACCCCTTGGTCGATCTTGTGGAGGAACCACCCTTTGATGACTCAACTGTGGTTTTATCCGAACAAGAGGCGTAAATCCCTTATGTTGGGTTGTCGCTAATCCATGCTGTCTTGTCTTCTGCTCGGATGTGATTCCGAGCGTATTAACTTGACAATTTTTGTTTGTTTTGGTGTTCGTTTATTTCAATTGATAATCATTTGAGCTTTCCTTCAATTTGTTGTAATCTCTTAGTAGAACAAGTGTTTATGGTTGTCTAATGTTAGTGTGTCGCGCACATTGACTTGCTGAAGAACAAGGATTTGTGAACGTTTGGGTTTGTGAGTTAGAACTCGGATTTCCAACTTTAGCCGAAGCGGGATCCTCGGACCGCGATACAAGGAGTGTGATGCTCCTGAGATCGGGCGTTATATAAGTACGACGTTATAAACTCATGAATTGAGCTGTAAATGCTCGATTTTGCTCGGTGGCTAGCCGATTGAAATGAGGCGTACGTAATTTCACAATAATAGAGAATTTGAATAAAATCCTGCTCAATTTTATTGATGAAAAAATACAAGTAAAAATTTCCTAAACAATTGCTCGATTGAATGGCTACCTAACAATAACTCAGATGAGCTGTTCTAGATAAAGAGCTCGGTTCCGAGCAGTACTGATTTGGGTCTAATATATGATGTTTTTGGGCTTAATTTCACTTCCTTTTGCTTGGGTTTTAGCTTGTTTCTCTTGTAAATATAGGTATTTTGTATTAGTTTTAGGAATTTTTAGTTTATTAGAATCCCTTGAACGTTTTGATCCGTTTTGGGTATGTTTCAGGTGTTTTGGAGCTTTATTTGGAGAAAATATTATTGGAGCTAAGAAGAGCATGAGAAGACCTTGAAAATGGCACAAGAACGGAGAGAAACGGAGTTGAAAGTTCCCTAGCAAGCCCAAGCGCAGGAATGGCGCGCCCAGGCGCGCGTGCAGCTGTGATCGGTGGGCAATCAGATAGCGTGCGCCCAGGCGTGCTGCTTCACACGCCTAGGCGCGCATGACACGATATGGCCCAATTGGGCCAATTTCTGATCAATTTTGAGGGTTTCTATTAGGATTTGTATCTTATCTATATATTTATTTTTTTAGGATTAGTTTTAGGCAGAGATTAGAGAGTAATAATTAGTCATTATTAGAGATTAGGATCAAGTTGGAGGGAGATTACATTCTCTGGAGAGCATTCGGAGGAGGAATCCATTGAAGGCTGGAGATTCAGATCAAGGATTAGTGGTAATTTAGGAATGAATTACTTCTATTCTTATTTGTTCTTCTTCTCTATGATGTGTAACTAAACCCTCTTGTGTTAAGAACATGGTGGATTTGATTATGTAGTTTATTTATATGAATTAATGTTTTTCAATTTTTAAATCAAGTGTTTAATTGTGTTTTCATTGTTATGCATGAACTTGATCAATTCATGTTATGGATTTTTAGGTCCGAATTGGAAAATCATGATTTAAAATAGGCCATGCAATTAAACAATATAAGGATTCAACATGTAGGAATACTTTTGGATTTTTATATAACTCTTCATAATTCACTTTTCTTAATCAAGGTTATTCAATAGATTAAATTTCTAAGGAATTAGGATTTAACAAATTGGATAATAAACAGTAATTTCATTAGAGGAATTTGGAAATTACTAATTTTCTGAATTAGTTCTTGATTTAAATGGAAAACATTGATTTATAATAAATAAATGAAATATTCAATGAAACTAGTTCCTAACCACCATTCACCCATTATTAATAGTTTTTATTTATTTTCCAGCAGCAAAATACTCCTTTTAATTAATTTATTTAATTCTGAATTTTGATAGATTTTACTTTTAATTACTCTTAGGTAGGAATAAGTTAAATAATTCGTAGTCCCTGTGGGAATGATATCTGGTCTTAACCGACTATATTACTTTGCGATCTAGTATACTTGCTAGAGAGTGATCAAGTTTTCGGCGCCGTTGCCGAGGACTAGAATTTATTTAATTTATTTTTGGTACTTTGTAGTAATTTTTAGTAGAATTTATTTTTTTTTTATTTTTTTTGTTTTTATTTTTCCTTTTCTTATTTTTCTTTTCTTGACGGGTGCTGCTTAACCCTCTTTTATGCTTTTGCGTTCTTCAGGAAACCGTGAGGTGTTGCATTTTGACCCTGACGTGGAGTCGAGTGCAAAGAGAAGGAAAAATCAAGCAAAAAAAGAAAGGAAGGAACAAGAAAGGAAGATGGCTGAACGCGAACTACGCAAGGCACCACACCCCCTGCTAGGAAGACATTGGCCGACTGTAACATCCTCAATTTTCATACTTTAAAATATATTACTTTTTATAGGATTTAATATTAAAATACTTGGGGTTTTTATAAAAATTTTGGCGGAGTTTGTAACACCCCGCAAATTCCTCGTAATAAATTTAAAATACTAAAGATAATTATTTTGTGAAGAGTGTTTTGAACGGATATTTTCTTTAAATGAACTTCCTAAATCACGTTTTTAAAGAGGTAAATGATTTTAAAGAAATAATTTTCATTAGAAGAAGTTATGAGTTTTGAAATTTATTTTGAAAAGGAGACTTTGATTTTATGCATGAAGGATTTTATAAATAAGAAAATCTATTTTCTTATGCATGCATGTATATGTATATACGGCTTTGTATGAATGTATGTGTGAAAATGATGTGTGTATGCATGTGTGTGCAATACGTGTAAGTATGTGTGTATGTAGGTATATATGTGTGTGTGTGCCGTATGTATATGCATATGTATGCAAGTCTAGAATTTTTCCTAAGTGTTGAAATAGAAACCAAGAGGGGGACTAGATCCTAACCATGACCAAACTAAATGGATAGCAAACCCTAACTAGAAACTAATGGGTCATTAAGTCTAAAGGAACCTAGTCCCTAGATTCACTCCTCATTGTCCTCTTAGAAGTGATAATATCCACCCATGCAAAATCATGAAGAGCCAAAACTACCCCTCCCATTTGCACCTTGGCCGAATTATTTCAAGGGCACTAGAGGAATTACTCGTGTGCCTATTTATGCCTAAAGCCATAGTTCATTTCCAACTCTTCCTTCACATTTCCCACTCATTTCCTAAAACACTTTTCTAAGAGTAACTTCAAACTCTTAGAGAGAGAGGTAGAGAGAGAGTGAGACCGAGAGCTTCAAGAGGAGGAGAAGAAGGAGATCAAGCCAAGAAGCCTTAGGATTTCTTGAAGATTAAGTGAAGAAGGTTGAAGATCTTCTCTTTTTCTTTGGTTTACTAGAAGATCATAGAGTGTAGAAGTAGTTCTTAATTTTCCAAGCCTTGTAAAGTTTCTATGTTGTTGCATGTCCATTTTTCTTGTAGATATATGTCTATAAGTAATTGTTTAGCTTTGATCTTGAGTTTCGAGAGCCACACAAATTTTTAGAACCTTAAACCTTGGACTCTACCATTCGGCCATGTCTAGAAAATTAGGTTGTGCTGATTTTTATTTAGTTTAGAGTCCATGCATGTTAGTTTGATGTTTGCTAAAGATGATCTAAGTGGTTTGAAAGCTTTGATTTTAACTTTGAATTTTCTAAGCTTTGATCTTTAGTTTTCTTTTCAAAAAGACCTTGATCTATTGTTTTAACCTTGAAAAAGATTTGATTCTTGCCTTGATTTTCCATAGCTTTGATCTTGAAGTCTTGCATGTGATTTTTGAACTCAAAAAGTTTTGTTCCTTGGCTTGCATGTCACGGTTTTGAGGAGAAACCAAAGGAAAACAACTTTTTCAAAATGGTTTTTACTTTGATCTAAATCTATGTGTGTTTCAAAGCTAAAGATTCAATTTATTTCTCTTGATTTTGTTGATTGGTTTTCGGTCAAGCTTTGAAAACAAAAGACCATGATTGTTTTTCATAAAAAGCATCTTGCATGTGTTCTCTTTTTGATTTCCATGATTTCTAAAGCGCATGCAAAGGAGAAATAAAAATGAAATCATGTTTGAAGTGACTAATAGGTCACGATTTTATGAAGAAAAGAGAGTGGTATTTTTCTAAACCATGTGTATTATGTGCATGTTTTTGATTTAATATTCTAAGATTTTTGCATGAAGAAAAGTGCATCAAAGACCTTGTTTTTCTAATATAATGATTCGGCCTATACTAGGTTAGATAGGCTAGATTCTTTTTGCATGTGATTGACTCATTGAAATGATTATGTTTGTGACTTTGTTTTGATAAAAATTTAATTAAATTGTGTTGTATCTAAATCCTATTCGGTTTTAATTAAAGATAAGGAAAATAAATAAATTAATTGACTTTGGAAAAGGAAAGTGTTTAAATGAATATATGTGTTAGTATGTGTATTCGGTTGAGAGGGAAAGGAAGAGTAAATAACTTTGTTGCGTGAATAAGAAAATAGAATCTAAGTGTTTAAAATGAATCAAGTTGATGTATGTGGTTTAAGATTGTGATGTTTGACTTGTTTTCTTTGAGGTCATTCGGCCAATTAGTAGGATAAATAAGATTAGGAAGTTTAGTTGCATGAAAATAAATTCACATGATGATTTGAGAAGAATTGAATTGTTGTGTCTGATTTATATCTTTGTGAGTATGTGAATGTCTAAGTGTTTGTTTGAATTATAAGTAAATTAAATGATTAATCAACTACTTGTATGACTTCATTTATTTGAGTGTTGTCGTGATTGTGTGCTAGTTTACGTTTGAAAAACATTTGAGCGTGTAAATGGCTTTGAAATAAGTTGGTTTTAAGAAAATCCTATTTGAATTATTTGAGATTTTTTTAAATTGTATTCATAGCTGTCCAAGGTTTGTTTTATGATAAAGACTTGAGTCTTAAAGTGGTAACTTTGAATTAAAGAATTATTTAAAGTAAAAAGTGTTTTTGAAATATTTTTGGGGTTTTATCAAAGTTATTTTTGTAAAATGATTCCTCGTTGTCCCGAATTATTTAGAATTGCCTTTTAACTTTAAAAATGTGTTCAAGTGATTCAAAGTAAAAGTTTTTAGGTGATAACTGATCTAAGGAAAACCCGGATTAAAAACGGTTATGTTTTAAAGTTTTCCAACGAGGAATGAGAGGTGTTTAAGTTACGAAAAAGATTTTTCCTAAATACAAGTTAATAACAAAAACGTATTTTATTTAGTACGAGGAATCTTAATGACAAGGGATTGGGGCAGCCGGCAACAAAAAGGATTCGAGTAGACAGTACGCATTACATAGCTGGACCTCAGGTGAGAGAGAAACTTTCCTAAGACACCGTGGTAGTTAGGTGATATATTAGGGCGTTCCGTATCATCTCAAAGATCGGAACTAGGTGGTTCGGAGTCAGTAGTATAGTGTCAATTGTTTGTGTTGTGTGGCCACTTATACGAAGGTGACAAAGACCACATTGTTATTGTGTGCTGATTGTATGTGTGGATAGCATGTTTATATTTATTTATTTGATTATGCATGCTGGAATTGAATGCTGTTGATTGACATGTGTAATATACTGATGGATGTCTGTTACGTCCTGAATAAGGAAACGAAATTAATGAAATTGAAAGTAGAGTTATAAGTATGGGAAAATAATAAGGATAAGATACAATGAGAAAGGAATAATGATTGGAAACAAAGTATGTGTTGGAAAAGAAAGAAAGAATTGAGATTGGGGAAAGAAAGAAAGATAATGTTGAGAACGAGCCAGAGCTGAGGAAAGTGATGTTGATTATGAGAAAGAGATGTGATTTGAGCGGAGCTGGGCTCCTGTGTTTTTGGTTTTAGTCTGAGACTAGTGTTGAGTTGAGCTTGCTCCTCCATTAGCGCTCAGCAAAGATGTAATTTTGAAAAGGTTTTCGAAAAGCAATTTTTGAAAAGATTTTTGAAAGGAAACTTTTAGAAAGGGTTTGTGAAAAGAAATTCTTTTGAAAATGTTTTGAACAGAGGTTTTGATAAATATTATAAAAATTATTTTCAAAGAAGTTTTTGAGAATGATTATAAAAAGTATTTTCAGAAAAGTTTTTGAAAGGAAAATTTTGTGAAAGGTTGTGAAAAGAGATTTTTTCGGAAAGTCTTTGAAAAGAGAATTTGAGCAGCTCTGGAACTAGGTTTTTTTGAGAAAAAATTACAAAAGGGAATTTTATGAAAATGTTTATGAAATGAGGTTTTGTGAAAGATTGTTTTGAGGAAAGATGTTGAGATGAGATGATTGTGAGAAATGGAGTATGTTGAGAAAGTTTGAGAAATGAGATTGGAAACTGTGATGTGATCCCAGCTCTGTGCTATGTGAGAAATGATGAGAGAAAGTTGTGCAAAGTTAGCGGTCGGGACTCATTGAAGGGTTGCACGAAGGATGGGCCGACCTTAGGATAATTAAAAAGATAAAAGACTTAAAAGACTTACGCGGTGAGGTATGAGAGTGCGAAGTAGTGGAGAGGAAGATACCATAAGTATCTGCGGATACTTAGGAGGAGATTGCATTAGGGGAGGACGATGACGGTGAAACGTCAAGAAGTCTAGAGTATATTTCTAGGCAGAACGAACTCCACATGTGGCGCACTAACGTGGTGTGGACTGGGTCTAATGCCGTGGTAAGTTCTGCGGGCCCACTAGAAATATATTGTCGCCCCCTAGATTGCAAATCAAGAAAAGTGAGAGGGACTGGAGTGGGGCATCTTGTTTGCCACTGTAGTGAGACAGTGTGCCATGCATATGAATTGATATGATTATGATTTGAGGCTGGGTCCTCCTGGTCTGGGACCATTTGATGTGTGACAGCTGTCGTGCCCGCACGGTAAAGGTCCTCTACTCCTGTTTGCTTCCGACTAGGTTGGGTGGATGACCGAGGAGATGTAGACGTGAGTGATAACCGAGAACGAAATGAGTACCCCGATGATATTGTGAAAGGTGAAAGTATGTGTGACGCTCTCTTTTTAACTTGAAAATAATTAATATTTCCAAATAATTGAATACTTGCTATCAAAATTTGGGCTAGAAAATTTTTCCTTTTTAGAACTAGTACTTGCTCGTTCATAAACCCTTTTGAACATAAACCATTTTTGAAAGTTCGGCTTAACAATATCTTAGCTTCGAAGAGGCTCTCGAGATAACATTTCCTTAACTATAGAAAATACTCTTCATAGTTAATATTAAAACATACCATTTGCCTCTCGAGTTGAATTTGAATATATAAAGCATAAACTTATCGCCGAATCCTTTCTTAATAGAAATCAGAGTTCGCGGAAGTAAAATAATGCTTATGGGGCACTGCTGAGGTAAAGAAAGCATCATATATATATAAGTCATAACATAACCCCATCAGTACAGTCAGTAGCAAGTGATAAAAAAGTCGAGATAGCAAGTTTTGATGAAACATATACAGACCAGCTGCATAAAATAAAAGCTCACTCTAAGACCTCTCAAATATATACAATATATATAACTAAATCCAAAATAGAAGTCCCAGAGCAAGTCATCCGTGTCCTCAGCAGCTCCTCAGATCCTCCACAGCTCTATCCCTAGGATCTAGGATCCAAAACATCTACGCTATGCAGGCTCCTATGAACCAGCGGGTCCACCTCTAGCAGAAACAGTCGGCTCAACATGCACCTCCTCCTCGCTCTCATCCTCCACAGGGTCCTCCTCGACCTCGCCCGACTGTGTAGAGACCCCACCACTGGGTCTAAGGTCTGCAGAAGCAGTCCTATCCAAGTCAGTCGGACAAGGAGAAGGAGTCTCCTTAGTGACAACTCTATGGGAGGAAGGATGGGAACGAGTAGCAGCTCTAAAACGAAAACTATGAAAACGACGCATAGGTCGAGCCGGGGGTGGTCCTCTATATGTATAAAAAGGTGGAACATGCATAGTGTAGACTAAGGGAATCCTAAATCGACGAGGTCGCACTCGCACCAGAGGGTTAGGGTGGTAGAGAGTGATCTCAACCTCCCCCTCAAAAGTGGCACGGTGCTCCTCATACGTCCATATGCCACTAGGGATAGGGCGTATCTCGATGCAAGCTAGGTATCTGGCCATCACCTAAATAGGGCAGAGGGAGTAAGTATACACATATACATAATTGATAAAGACTAAAATTACAATCACAAATATATCATGGACAGATCATAATGCAAATACATATGAGCACACCAGTTTTCAACATTATAACTCTTATAATGCAAGTGGCATGATGTATGATTTTCTATCCACAACTGAGGCCTCTAAAAGTCCATCTTGGACGTCCATCCAATACACCCTTGTGTTCCCGGAACACCGACATTTGTTTCCAGAACATAATGCCGAACCATACTTGGATAATAAGCATCACTCCCGGAGTGTGCACCACGTTCCTAGAACGCATACGTTCCCAGAACGCATAAAAACCAGGTCCCGGACACTGGCCACATATCTATAATGTGTCATAAAGTAGGTTATAATTTGGTACTCCCGGAGTACCCTCCTCATATTCCCAGAATACGATAAACGTTCCTACCAACCAGATCCAGTCAGACTTCCAGTCTATATGGATGCACCAATATCAGGGTTGGTTTTATCTTTACATTAATTAATGTGATTTAGAAATATTCCAATTTCCCTTTTGAATGATTTATTTGAGGCATACACTTTGGCATAAAATTCTCCTTTGAATTTTCTCAAAACATGCCCTTAAACTTAGATTGGGTAAAACAAAGTCAATGGTATTCAAAAACTTAACTTTTTATTTTTCAGATTCAGGTACTAACCGGTTACAGTTTCAGGCTAACCGGTTAGAATTACAGACCTGAACTGTTTACCATTGCAATTCCGAAAAACCCTTTTTCTTGAATTCACTGCCCAATCCATAAACAAGTTAAACATTGTTTTGTGCCTCAAAAATCACAGTTTTCATCATTCAAAAGTTCCAATCACATTCTGTGTCCAATAAATTATAATTTCCTCTTGAAATTATTCCATTAATTTAAGGTATTAACCCTTTACCTTAAAATCTGAACCAAGAAAGTATTGTTACCTCATTTTCAGATTCTTCCCAGTGAAATTAAGGTATAGATTTGAGTAAAATTAGTGAAACTTCAGGACTGTTTCATAAACTAATTTTCTTTTGAAATTCTGCAGTGTCTAACCGGTTACGAATATCGAGTAACCGGTTAGATTATGCAGTCAGTCCTTCAAAATAAGGGTTTTAACACATCATTTTCTTTAATTCTCAAATCTAACCATTATTCATCATTCAACAGGGTTCATATACCTTAAACAAACATGTTTCATCACAGAAACCAAATTCAAAGTGCATGCATCAAGCTTTTTGCATCAAATTGCATAAAAATTCACATAAACACAATTTAATACAACAAAACTTATCATAAGCATTTAAATCCAGAATTCAGTATCAATATACTTTGCATGCATCAACATAAAGTTGCTCAAAACAACATTGAGCAAGAATTTGGCCTCCAAGACTTTGTGCCATATTGCACATAATGCCCTTTTTGAGTTTTGTTAACTCAAATCCTAATTCACTTGATTTTTTAGTCTAAATCTAGTATAAGGTAGACTTCTCCCATACCTTAAGACTGAGTTTGATGAAGATTGACACAGAACTTGAAGAAAACTCCCCAGATTTCTCACAAAGACACAGCTCTGCTCTCAGCCACGAATTTCACCAACAGGGTCCAAAGACCAGAAGTTTTGACAGAGTAAATAGCCAAAGAAATTGGGGAAAACAGTTAGGACTCAAAATAGGTAACATGCACTAGAGAATCAAAGAGATTTGAGACTTAAAGGTTGACTATACTTACCAAAATCCAGTCCCAAACTAAGCTTCCTGAACCAGAAAACTCAGACTCCAGCTATTCCAGTTCCAACTTCCCAAGTCGATTTCTCCTTCCACACAAACCCTCAATTCACAAATTTTGGTATCTTTACAAAGCTCAAGATGTAAGCTTTGTAATGGTGTATGGCTCTCAATCTCACTCTCAGAAACAAGGACGAATTCCTTAGGACGAAAATGGAACCCTAGAACAAAGCCTCCCTTCTCAATTTCAGAAATTCAACCCTAATTTCATCAACAATTCATCTATATATAGACCAACCCAGGTTACATGCACATTGACGCGTGGTTTTCCACTTGATTCAAGCTTTAATCGTGGCGAATTCGGGATTAATCAAGTGATTACTCATCAAAATCCACTAACCCAGTTTCTGGGTTCATCGTCTAATCGGTTACAGGGCATTACTAACCGGTTAGATTAGTACAAAATTTAAAAATTAATATTTTTAAATCTTTCCCTCCAAGAACCTTTTCCAATATTACCTTTAAGTCCTCATTCAGGGACCAAAATGCAATATCCTTATATTTTGCATTTATTTGCCTTATAAAAATATTTCAACTTATTTTTATATTTAAGGCTAATTAAATACAAAATATAAACTTGGAAAATTTCTATAAATTAATAATAAAACTTTTTATTATTAATTTCCTATTATTCGGGAGACGAAAATTAGGGGTGTTACACTACTCCCCCACTTAAAAGGAATTTCGTCCCCGAAATTCTAGTTTACAAAAACAACTCCGGATACTCTTGACGCATCTTTTCTTCTAATTCCCACGTAGCTTCAGATACGTCAGCATTTTCCCATATGACTTTTACTAAAGGTATTTCCTTTCCCCTGAGCTGCTTAACTTCACGATCTTCTATCTGAACTGGTCTGGTCTCAAGGGTCAGGTTTTCCTTCAAAGTTAGGTCATCAGGTTGGAGTTTCAGAATAACCGATGGGTCATGCACGTACTTCTTTAATTGTGAAACGTGAAAGACGTTGTGCAAATTGGATAAAGAGGGTGGTAAAGCTAGTTGATAAGCAACAGGGCTAACTCTTTTAAGAATTTGGTATGGACCTATACACTTAGGCGAAAGCTTTCGGGTTCTCAAAGCTCTACTGATTCCTTTCATCAGAACTATCCGAAGGAACACATGATCGCCCTCTGAAAACTCTAATGGTTTCCTCCTCTTATCCGCATAACTCTTCTGCCGACTCTGAGCCGCTTTCATCTTTGCCTGGACCATCTTAATCTTTTCAGATGTCTGCTGTATCATTTCTGGTCCAACCATCAAGTTCTCCCCCACTTGGAACCAACATAGCGGGGTTTGGCACTTCCTTCCATACAACGCCTCGAACGGTGCCATTCCAATGCTCGCATGATAGCTGTTGTTGTATGTGAATTCTGCAAGAGGTAACACTTGATCCCAACTTCCTTGTTCTTCAAGTGCACAAGCTCTCAACACATCTTCCAAAGATTGAATCGTTCTCTCCGTCTGACCATCCGTCTGTGGATGATACGCAGAACTCAGTTTCAATCTTGTTCCCATAGCCTCATGCAAACCTTTCCAGAATTGCGACGAAAATCTAGGATCTCGGTCCGACACAATACTTGAAGGCACTCTGTGAAGACGAACTACCTCCTTGATATAGATCTGGGTAAGCTTGCTCAAAGGATAACGCATATTTATCGGAATAAAATGCGCCGACTTGGTTAACCTATCTACAACTACCCAAATTGCATCATGATTTGCTGCTGTCCTTGGCAAACCAGACACAAAATCCATTGAGATGCTATCCCACTTCCACTGGGGAATCCTCAAAGGTTGTAACTGTCCTCCCGGTTTCTGATGTTCTACCTTAGCTTTTTGGAAAATCAAGCACGCCGCCACATATTCTGCCACATCCTTTTTCAATCCAGATCACCAAAATATCTTTTTCAAGTCCTGATACATTTTGGTTGATCCAGGATGCATACTCATCCGACTCTTATGAGCTTCGTCGAGAATCAGTCTTCTAACTTCCTTATCTCTTGGTATACAAATCCTTGTACTGAAACGAAGGATTCCATCCTGCCCAATCTTGAAATCAGGTTCCCTTCCCTCTGAACCTAGTTTCATCTTTTCTATCAATTCTTCGTCTGCTCGTTGCAACTCCCGAATTCTTTCCAAGAACTCGTTTGTAATCTGCAACATCCCCAACTTGATACTTGATGGCTCAACTTGTGTCAACAAGCTCAAGTCTCTGAATTCCTCGATCAATGCTGCTTTCTTAACCATCATCGCACTTATGTGGATTGCTTTCTGACTCAAAGCATCTGCAACCACATTTGCTTTACCCGGATGGTAGTGGAGTTTAAAGTCATAATCTTTCAAAAACTCCATCCATCTTCTTTGCCTCATGTTCAACTCTTTATGGTCGAACAGATATTTCAAACTCTTATGGTCACTAAATACTTGGAATATAGTGCCATAGAGATGATGTCTCCATATCTTTAAGGAAAACACGATCGCAGCCAATTCTAAATCGTGTGTCGGGTAATTCACTTCATGATTCTTCAATTGTCGCGATGCATAAGCCACTACTCTTCCTTCTTGCATCAATACACAACCCATTCCTTGCTTAGATGCTTCACAGTACACTTCAAAACTCTTGTGAGGATTAGGTAAGATTAACACAGGAGACGATGTTAACCTTTCCTTCAACTCACGGAAGCTAACTTCGCACCGATCGTCCCACACGAACGGTTGATCTTTCCGAGTCAACTTAGTCAAAGGCTGTGCAATCTTAGAAAATCCTTCTATGAACCGACGATAGTATCCAGCCAGCCCTAAGAAACTTCTCACCTCCGTCACTATCTTAGGCTGTTCCCAACTTAGCACTGAACTTAATTTTGCTGGATCCACCGCAATTCCTTCTTTAGAGATTACATGCCCCAAAAACTTCACTTCGTTCAACCAAAACTCACACTTCGTAAGTTTGGCATATAATTGCTTCTCTTTCAGGACTTTCAACACAATCCTGAGATGCTCTTCATGCTCTTCCGGACTTTTAGAATAGACCAGAATATCATCAATGAATACCACCACAAATAAATCCAAATATGGTCTAAAGATCCGGTTCATATAATCCATGAAAATAGCAGGTGCATTAGTCAACCCGAACGGCATCACAACATACTCATAATGACCGTATCGAGATCGAAATGCAGTCTTGGGTATATCCTCCTCCCTTATCCTGATCTGATGATAACCCGATCTCAGATCAATCTTGGAGAATACTGCAGCTCCCCTAACCTGGTCCATAAGGTCATCAATCCTTGGCAAAGGATACTTGTTCTTAATAGTGACCTTATTCAACTGTCTGTAGTCCACACACATCCTCATACTCCCATCTTTCTTCTTTACAAACAGTAATGGAGCTCCCCAAGGCGAAACGCTTGGCCTGATCATCTGTTTCTGCAGCAACTCCTCTATCTGCTTCTTCATTTCTACCATTTCTGGTGGTGCCATCCTATAAGGAGCAATAGAGATGGGACCAGCTCCAGGGACTAAATCAATCCCAAACTCTATCTCTCGCTTCGGAGGTAATCCTGGTATCTCTTCAGGAAATACTTCCGGAAATTCCTTCACCACCGGAATCTCCTCGATCGGCATCGACTCTTCTTCTCCAGAAGCCGAGAATAAACACATATAACCCTCCGGTTCAAGGGTCCTATATTGAATTGTCTTTTTCTCACAATTGATGATCACTTGGTTCTTCATCAACCAGTCCATACCCAAGATCACATCCAATTGTAACTTAGGAAGACAAACCAAATCTACCTTGGATAAACGACCCAGAATTTCTATATTACACCCTAAACAGACTTTAGCGGTGAAGATCGGTATTCCCGTAGGGGTATCTATACTAAGATAGCAGGGTGAATCAGAAACAATAAGATTCAGCCTATTCACACATTCAGGAGAAACAAAAGAATGTGTAGCTCCAGAATCAAACATGATTTTGCAAGGTTGGTTATTAAGAGAAAGTTACCTTGCACGAGATTCGGGGTTTGGGTTGCTTCACTACCACTCAGGGTAAATACTCTTCCTTGCACCACAGGCTTGCCAGCAGATCCCTTTGCATCTCCCTTTTCAGATTCTTGGCACTCACGAGCAAAGTGACCTTGCTTTCCACACTTGAAACATCCTCCTGTGGACCAGCAAAACTGACCATGATGATAACGTCTACACTTCTCGCAATAAGGAGCATTATCGCGAGACTTGTTCTTGTTATCCATCACCGCCTTGCCCTTACCCTTGTTCTTAGAATATGGACCATTATTACGATGATCAAACTTCTTCTTCCTCTGTGGTCCATAGTTCTATCCAACCCCCTTCACTTGACTTCCAATAAATTCAGCCTTCTTATCATCTTCATACATTCTGCACATATCCACAAGTGCAGGGAAACTCTGAATCCTTTGATAACTGAAGATAGACTTCAGTTCCGGCCTTAGTCCACCTTCAAACTTAACACACTTACTCCTTTCATCAGGGTTATTTAAGTAATAGGGAGAGTACTTCATCAGCTCCTCGAATCTGGCAGCATACTCTCCTACACTCATATCCCCCTGCTTCAATTGCATGAATTCCACTTCCTTCTTTCTCCGCAAATCTTCTGGAAAATATTTATTAAGAAATTTCTCCATAAATACTCCCCAGTTGATTGCCCTCCTTTCAAAATTCAGTAATTGGACAGTGTGATCCCACCAGTTTTCAGCTTCTCCGTGAAGCATGTACACTGCATAGGTCACCTTCTGTTCATCAGAACACTCCAGAGTTCGGAAAATCTTGTTAATCTCATACAACCACTTGTTCGCCTCGTCAGGTTTATATCCTCCCTCAAACCTTGGTGGGTTGCACTTTCTGAACTCCGACAAAGTCTTAGCGTCCTGATTCGCCCTATTGCCAGCAGATGAGTTACCAGCTCGCCCTTGAGATGGTTGTTGTCTCTGCTGCTGCTGCATGCCCTCCAGCACGGTCGTGATTCGTTCTAACATTTCATTAGTAATATTTCTATTCCTGGTTGCCATAGAAAGACCTGCACTATGGGCTTTGGGTTACTAATAAGGTCTTTAAAACACAAATGCTACTAACTTACTCAAAACATATTCAATCAACATTGAATACCATACTTAGCTGCATCTTCGGGCCATGAGGGACAGGACCAATGCTCTGATACCACCAAAGGGTGTGACGCTCTCTTTTTAACTTGAAAATAATTAATATTTCCAAATAATTGAATACTTGCTATCAAAATTTGGGCTAGAAAATTTTTCCTTTTTAGAACTAGTACTTGCTCGTTCATAAACCCTTTTGAACATAAACCATTTTTGAAAGTTCGGCTTAACAATATCTTAGCTTCGAAGAGGCTCTCGAGATAACATTTCCTTAACTATAGAAAATACTCTTCATAGTTAATATTAAAACATACCATTTGCCTCTCGAGTTGAATTTGAATATATAAAGCATAAACTTATCGCCGAATCCTTTCTTAATAGAAATCAGAGTTCGCGGAAGTAAATAATACTTATGGGGCACTGCTGAGGTAAAGAAAGCATCATATATATATATATAAGTCATAACATAACCCCATCAGTACAGTCAGTAGCAAGTGATAAAAAAGTCGAGATAGCAAGTTTTGATGAAACATATACAGACCGGCTGCATAAAATAAAAGCTCACTCTAAGACCTCTCAGATATATACAATATATATAACTAAATCCAAAATAGAAGTCCTAGAGCAAGTCATCCGTGTCCTCAGCAGCTCCTCAGATCCTCCACAGCTCTATCCCTAGGATCTAGGATCCAAAACATCTACGCTATGCAGGCTCCTATGAACCAGCTGGTCCACCTCTAGCAGAAACAGTCGGCTCAACATGCACCTCCTCCTCGCTCTCATCCTCCACAGGGTCCTCCTCGACCTCGCCTGACTGTGTAGAGACCCCACCACTGGGTCTAAGGTCTGCAAAAGCAGTCTTATCCAAGTCAGTCGGACCAGGAGAAGGAGTCTCCTCAGTGACAACTCTATGGGAGGAAGGATGGGAACGAGTGGCAGCTCTAAAACAAAAACTATGAAAACGACGCATAGGTCGAGCCGGGGGTGGTCCTCTATATGTATAAAAAGGTGGAACATGCATAGTGTAGACTAAGGGAATCCTAAATCGACGAGGTCGCACTCGCACCAGAGGGTTAGGGTGGTAGAGAGTGATCTCAACCTCCCCCTCAAAAGTGGCACGGTGCTCCTCATACGTCCATATGCCACTAGGGATAGGGCGTATCTCGATGCAAGCTAGGTATCTGGCCATCACCTAAACAGGGCAGAGGGAGTAAGTATACACATATACATAATTGATAAAGACTAAAATTACAATCACAAATATATCATGGACAGATCATAATGCAAATACATATGAGCACACCAGTTTTCAACATTATAACTCTTATAATGCAAGTGGCATGATGTATGATTTTCTATCCACAACTGAGGCCTCTAAAAGTCCATCTTGGACGTCCATCCAATACACCCTTGTGTTCCCGGAACACCGACATTTGTTCCCAGAACATAATGCCGAACCATACTTGGATAATAAGCATCACTCCCGGAGTGTGCACCACGTTCCCAGAACGCATATGTTCCCAGAACGCATACGTTCCCAGAACGCATAAAAACCAGGTCCCGGACATTGGCCACATATCTATAATGTGTCATCAAGTAGGTTATAATTTGGTACTCCCGGAGTACCCTCCTCATATTCCCAGAATATGATAAACGTTCCTACCAACCAGACTTCCAGTCTATATGGATGCACAAATATCAGGGTTGGTTTTATCTTTACATTAATTAATGTGATTTAGAAATATTCCAATTTCCCTTTTGAATGATTTATTTGAGGCATACACTTTGGCATAAAATTCTCCTTTGAATTTTCTCAAAACATGCCCTTAAACTTAGATTGGGTAAAACAAAGTCAATGGTATTCAAAAACTTAACTTTTTATTTTTCAGATTCAGGTACTAACCGGTTACAGTTTCAGGCTAACCGGTTAGAATTACAGACCTGAACTGTTTACCATTGCAATTCAGAAAAACCCTTTTTCTTGAATTCACTGCCCAATCCATAAACAAGTTAAACATTGTTTTGTGCCTCAAAAATCACATTTTTCATCATTCAAAAGTTCCAATCACATTCTGTGTCCAATAAAGTATAATTTCCTCTTGAAATTATTCCATTAATTTAAGGTATTAACCCTTTACCTTAAAATCTGAACCAAGAAAGTATTGTTACCTCATTTTCAGATTCTTCCTAGTGAAATTAAGGTATAGATTTGAGTAAAATTAGTGAAACTTCAGGACTGTTTCATAAACTAATTTGCTTTTGAAATTCTGCAGTGTCTAACCGGTTACGAATATCGAGTAACCGGTTAGATTATGCAGTCAGTCCTTCAAAATAAGGGTTTTAACACATCATTTTCTTTAATTCTCAAATCTAACCATTATTCATCATTCAACAAGGTTCGTATACCTTAAACAAACATGTTTCATCACAGAAACCAAATTCAAAGTGCATGCATCAAGCTTTTTGCATCAAATTGCATAAAAATTCCCATAAACACAATTTAATACAACAAAACTTATCATAAGCATTTAAATCCAGAATTCAGTATCAATATACTTTGCATGCATCAACATAAAGTTGCTCAAAACAACATTGAGCAAGAATTTGGCCTCCAAGCCTTTGTGCCATATTGCACATAATGCCCTTTTTGAGTTTTGTTAACTCAAATCCTAATTCACTTGATTTTTTAGTCTAAATCTAGTATAAGGTAGACTTCTCCCATACCTTAAGACTGAGTTTGATGAAGATTGACACAAAACTCTAAGAAAACTCCCCAGATTTCTCACAAAGTCACAGCTCTGCTCTCAGCCACGAATTTCACCAACAGGGTCCAAAGACCAGAAGTTTTGACAGAGTAAATAGCCAAAGAAATTGGGGAAAACAGTTAGGACTCAAAATAGGTAACATGCACTAGAGAATCAAAGAGATTTGAGACTTAAAGGTTGACTATACTTACCAAAATCCAGTCCCAAACTAAGCTTCCTGAACCAGAAAACTCAGACTCCAGCTATTCCAGTTCCAACTTCCCAAGTCGATTTCTCCTTCCACACAAACCCTCAACTCACAAATTTGGTATCTTTACAAAGCTCAAGATGTAAGCTTTGTAATGGTGTATGGCTCTCAATCTCACTCTCAGAAACAAGGACGAATTCCTTAGGACGAAAATGGAACCCTAGAACAAAGCCTCCCTTCTCAATTTCAGAAATTCAACCCTAATTTCATCAACAATTCATCTATATATAGACCAACCCAGGTTACATGCACATTGACGCGTGGTTTTCCACTTGATTCAAGCTTTAATCGTGGCGAATTCGGGATTAATCAAGTGATTACTCATCAAAATCCACTAACCCAGTTTCTGGGTTCATCGTCTAACCGGTTACAGGGCATTACTAACCGGTTAGATTAGTACAAAATTTAAAAATTAATATTTTTAAATCTTTCCCTCCAAGAACCTTTTCCAATATTACCTTTAAGTCCTCATTCAGGGACCAAAATGCAATATCCTTATATTTTGCATTTATTTGCCTTATAAAAATATTTCAACTTATTTTTATATTTAAGGCTAATTAAATACAAAATATAAACTTGGAAAATTTCTATAAATTAATAATAAAACTTTTTATTATTAATTTCCTATTATTCGGGAGACGAAAATTAGGGGTGTTACAGTATGTGTATGAGAAGCAAAAGGATTGAAAGAAAAAGAAGAATGATCATGAGAAGTGAAATTAAGTCGGTATGATAATGAAGGACAATAATAATGATGAAAATACAAGATAATAATAATGATGATGTCAATAATACACTTGATTGTTGTGTGCCTGTGTGTTGTATTGTGTGCTTGTGTGGTCCTATTATCTTGCCTACCGTAATCCCACACCATCGACGATTCGTCGTTCGGATCGCTTACTCTCTCCTGTTCGTTGGCATATCGGTGCTGCTGGTATTTCAACGGCAGATGGAGTATTGCCTGGATGTCACCACGTGGAATAAGTATGGAAGAGGTTGGAAGCGCACCCCACGCGGTTGGGTATGGACCGGCTATACACAGATCGTAATTACAGATCCGGAACATCAACTGAGTGGAGCTAATCTGGAGCTGCACTTGGGACAAGTCACGGTACGAGGATATAAGAACTACGCAGAGAATTTTCGGTACGAGACCCGGAAGAATTCTTCCCTTCTCAATGGAGCGGAGCTGGAATCTATTAGCAATAAGGAGACAACAACGAGGAGGGCATCATCTTCGAGAGCAAGGAGAGGACGCAAGGGGAAGGAGGACCTTCATCCAATTGTCTTCAATAGGATAGTATAAGGGTAGTGTAGCTAATTTAGATTGGGGTGAATGTTTGTATGTTAAGGATTACCGATGCCATGAGCCATTTATGTAATTGAGCTAAGTTTTGGTTTAACTCATGGAGCACGTCTTTATGCAAAGTAAACCCATGTCAAGTTGTGGAAGACAATTTTGAACCAAGTTCTTTTGAGGAAACAAATGTTCTATGAAAAGAAAGGTTTTAAGTAACAACTCGGTTTTCGGAAAAATAAATTTTTAAAAATGTTTTCGAACACTTCCACAATGTCTTACAAAAAAAAATCTGGCCTCATTTTTGCAACCTTAATGAATAAAAGCTAATTATTTTGGCTTACGAAAATCGGGCTGTTACAGAGTTTACTCTAAAATATGGACTTTCCCCCAAGTTAATTTTGTACCTGTCAGTCCAGAACAGTTTATAAAAATTATAAAACTATAAATTGCATTGTGAGACGTTGTGACTTGCTTTGAAATAATAAAGAAAAGGATATTTGTATATCCTTCACAACCTTTATATCATTTAATCAAAATAAATGTTCTTATAAAGTCCCTTTTTACAAAATGGAAGTGTTCTTATACTTACAATAAAAAGATAACAGTTAAAACAACATTATTAAATGAAAATTTTTTACATTGCATTACCCTAACAATGATTGCAATAACAATAATAATGAGACCACCAAGGTCTCATCAACTCATACACTCTCATTGTGGGAGGGTGTATTTTCTCGGCACGGAAGCAGTGAATGTCTTTCTCCAATTGTTACCTAAAATGGTCAACTTAAGGGGTGAGTAATTTGAGAAATAATCAAGGAGAATACTTGAACAACAGTAATAAAACCTAACTAGACATACCCACACACATATACCTATATTCCTATATCCAATTCAACCCTATTATTTATATACCTTAACACTTAAGTATTCCTTTACACTATTAATACACCTTTCATTCACCTCAATAACAATATATATAACAATGCTTTTATGCTCAATCATATGAGTATGATATGCACTATATTCCACAATGGTTTAATTCCTGAATCCGATGTACACTGCACTATTTACACTTTATTCACTTTAACACTTTAATACTATCATCGGATTCAGTGAATCAAACCCATCACAATAATGAATGCACTTCTCCGTTTCCAATAACAATAACACTTTTCAATGACAACACAACCTCCTCACATACCCTCCCTCCACTCTGGGGAAAAACCGACCAGGAGTAAGTATTTCTCAACCTATAGTTGGGTGCTTCACCTCCACTTAGGAAGGTCCCTCACTCACCCGCTTGCACAACACTTCACCTCCACTTAGGAAGGTCCCTCATGCGATTTGGATTGATTTGCCCAAATCGGGCTTTAGCAGAAATCACCCTCACTGGCCAAAACGAGCCAAAGTGATGGAATTACCCCGGTTTGCGTGGAACCAACCCCCAACACGGGAAGCGAACCCGTATCCTTTGCAGGATCAAAGTTCCCCAAGATAATTCCATAATTCACTCTTGCCCTCATCAATCGTAAACGACGCGTGTTTTTCCCCGTACACCTAAGGTCCACCTTACTCCGTAATGCACGTGTTTCTAGTTCATTTTATATGGCTTTTGTTAGTCAACCATTCATTATCTTATATCCAATTGGTTGGGTTTCTCTAACTTAGAATTTATGGCCATACTACATATATATAGAACAACCACACACATAACAACAATAATAACCATAACCAAACCGTTCACTCATATCGTTTCATATCAATTATAACAATTTGTCCCTAACAAAATCCTAAGTTCATAACATATATATATAAATATATATATATTCATAGTCAACATATAGAGCACACCAAATCATACCACCACAATAATCATGATCATATTATTCATTTAATCATTTAATCCTATAACAATCTAATAATCAATTACTAAACAACCCTAAGTTCATTATACACACTTTTATTTTCAAACATAACAATGTCAACATACAAATCAAACATACACATATAAAATACCTCTAATTATAACCCTATTACTATTATTAAGTCCTCCCCCTAATTAAAACCAAAGTACTCCCCCTTACCTCTTGAAGAGAAGAGGAGATCATGACAATTTTGAGGGAGCATCACACCCCTTACACTCCAAGATTCCTAGACTCCTTAATGCTTGCCCTTAATCACTTCCTAACCGGTCCAATCCATCATTACCATGCACTTCAAAGTGCCATAACTTCTTCGTTAACCGTCGGATCTTGCTCAAATTTTGAGACAAGCATCCTAAGACACTCGTCTTCACATCCAACGGTGGAATTTGGGTTTTGAGCTATGGATATTTAATTCCTAATTTTCTAAGATCCTATGCTCTTTCGCTCACACTTACTCTTCTTAACTCACTTCTAAACTAATTCTACTTCATCAAACCTACCCTTGCTAATCCCTACATCCTAAACACATTCTAAACATACTCAAAGGCTTGGAAATAACACTACTCTTATCAAAATTCTATTAATTAATGTAGTGGACCTGTAGTAAACCGAGCGAATAACCGACCGTATCCTCATTACTCTAGTTAATATGACACTGAAGCAGGGCTTCTGGTCGGAAACATACACCGAGTAAGTTGGGTACCTAACGAGAAGTTACATGCCAATGAGATTAACCCCGAGCATAGGATTCTCATCCTTATCCTTATCACTAACAGTCTCATCGCGCTTAACTGCTTCCCCTGGATTCCCACGACTCTTGGTAAGATAAAAACCGTATTGGATGAAGTCTATCGCTTACAGGATTAACGGATATGATCTTATCATATCCTCTACGAATCCTATTTGAGTTCTTCCTCTTCAGAAGCCTTATCAGAACGGCCCATGGCATACAGGCAATCCCCTATAAGAACCACCATGCTATAGGGGCTAAGGTACGTCTTCTCATCCCTAAGTTGACACCAGCACACACGTTGTTGACTAGGGAGAACCTGATTATCCCAACTGGATATTCAGAAATCCTATAAAGTCCTACATTAACATCTTGATTGAGATCATTCTTCAAGGCTCTTCCATAGCTTTAAGGTTGATCTTGGTTAAGGACACGACATTGGCGCCGTCTGTGGGGAACTGAATAACAAATCATTCCCACCACCACCATGGTCACTACCAGAAGTCAAGTTGGTGACCTCCTTGAACGCATCGCTCGCACCCGCGACAGGCCCAGAAACGCTAATAATAATGAACCGCAGCCCCACTCAGCAGGCGATCTGCGTGACGTCCTCAACCACAATCGTGGGAATAATGGGCAACCACCACAAAGGTCTCAATCTGGGCCAGGGAGTAAACCCCAGCCTCCAAACCATTCACAAAGCCAACCGCCACATAACCAAAGTCAGAATCATAGCGGTGGTCATGCTCTACACCCCCAAACGCCACTATCCTCCCATCCAAGGGCTGGGAGCAATCCCCAACCCCTTCAGGTATTACGTGCCATGCCACCTCCACCACCACCGCCACCTACGCCACCACCTTCTACCCATGGTGACTCCAGTAGTACAGCTCCTACTACACGAAATACTTCTAGAACCACCGGAACCCGAGTACACCATGGGCGAAACACCCAACGCACTCACCTTAACCCACACAACCCCGATCATATAAGTACAACTCATAGAACTAGACTGAATCCAAGTACATCTGCCCCAGGACATTCTCGTCATAGCCATTCCATTAGCAGATCATATGCAACTGCAGCTTCCGCCAGAGCGAGGGAAATAGAGATGATTAATATTCTTAATAGGCAAACCACGTTAATCGAGCAGCAAGGACGTGCTATTGCCGACCTTCAACAACAAGCTATGGCAAGGATCGCTCAAAACCAACCAACCATGGACCCCCAACCAACACCAATAATTCAGCTTCCGCCACCGAATTCCCATGTTAACCCCACCACAAATGAAGATCAGAGTGATTTTCACCCTAGTCATCCTTTCACCCCACATATCATGGCGTTTCAAACCCCTCAAGGCTACTTGGGCCCTACTAATGTCCCACATTATAACGGCCTAACCGACCCGGTGGACCATATTGTCTCTTTCGAAGGGGCAATGAACTATTATAGCGGAGGGGATGAAATGAAGTGTCGGGCCTTTTCCATGACCCTCGAACCATCAGTATTACGCTAGTACTCATCTCTCCCTCGGAATTCTGTTAATTCATGGGAGGAGATGAAAAGAGTATTTTTAAATAGATACACGGCTAGTTGTATTCAGCCTAGGTCGGACCACACTTTAGCAGCGGTAACCCAAAAGCAAGATGAATCCTTAAAAGATTACCTTTCGCGGTTCCATACAGAGGCAAGTTCAGTCCCTCACTTGGCACCTGGTGTGGCGGTATTACTGTTCACTCAAGGTCTACAACCCGGAGATTTTAGAAAATCCCTGATTGGCAAACCTCCGAAGGATATGGCCGAGCTAAGGCAACGATCGAATAAATTCATCAATCTGGAAGAATTCCACAAAGGGCAGAAAATAAGAGAGGAAAGGCAGCGTGCCGACCCACAGGGTCAAAATAAGCAAAAACGTGACGAACGTTTTGGTGGCAGACATGAAAGGAACGATCGAGATTGACGACTTCCTCCCCGGAATAAGTTTCAGGATTACACGCCTCTTACTGTTCCGAGGAGTCAGATTTTAAGAGAAACTATGCAAACCGACTTACGCTCGGCTCAAAGACCTCCGTCTTTGAGAAAAGGCGCACAACGTGATAGGTCGAAATATTGTGACTTCCACAGAGGTTATGGCCACACTACTGACGAATGCATATGGCTACGTGATTTGATTGAGGAAATGATCAGAGATGGCAAGCTACAGCAGTACATTAGGGACGCAGCCGGCCGAAGGAACAGGAACAGATCTCAATCTCCAGTAAAACCTAAACGCCAGAGAAGCAGGTCGCCAGACGATCGGAATAGCGGGAAACAGAGAACCGACCCTACCCCGGTTCCCAAGTCCAACACCAATAAAAATGATTTCCTGGTTAACACTATTGCGGGAGGTTTTGCCGGAGGAGGGGAGAAGAAAGCCGATAGGAAAAAGTACATCAACCAGATCTTGGCAGTCAGTCAAAAACCGATCGCCAAGAGATCAACAAAAAACATTCCCATTATTTTTGACGACGAGGATTTTGATGGAATACTCCCAGGCCGTAATGATCCCATGGTAATAACTGCTCTGATCGGAAATTATGAGGTAAAACGGGTTTTTATTGATCAAGGTAGTTCGGCGGATATAATGTTTTTCCCTTTGTTCAAAGCTTTGAGACTCAGGGAATGTAATCTCACTCCCTTTGAAGGTGAACTGATCGGTTTTACTGGAGACACTGTTGAGCCAAAAGGTTACATTCAGCTTCCTGTAACCCTTGGACAACAGCCTTCAGCTAGGACCGAGATTGTGAAGTTTTTGGTTGTGGATTGTCCGGCAGCCTACAATGCAATTCTTGGAAGAACTTCTCTGCAGGCTTTTGGAGCGGTTGTGTCAACAGTTCATTTGGCCATGAAGTTCGTCGGAACTGATGACAGAGTAGTAACGGTGAAGGCCGAACAGGACGCAGCAAGAAAATGTTATAATGCTAGCCTAGGAAAAGTGAAGAGCAAGGATCCGAACAATCTGGAAAGAGTTTCTTTGGGTAAGGGAAATGTGAATTTGGCGGATTTGGATATGCGGGACCAATCCGACAGAAATAGACCGACCCCAAAGGGACAGTGGGAGTTCTTGACGCTATCTGACGACCCTCTCAGACAAGTGAAAATTGGTGCTGATTTGCCCACGGGCGTAAAAGAAGAATTGGCCGCTCTATTAATTGCAAATAAGGATTTGTTCGCTTGGACGTCAGCTGATATGCCTGGAATCGACCCCAATTTTATTTGTCAAAAGTTGAGCATCGTACCAGGGTCGAAACCAGTGGCGCAACGCAAAAGGAAAGTTAGCACAGAAAAAGCCATGGCAATAGAAGAAAAGGTTGCTGAACTACTCCGAGCAGGCTTCATTCGGGAAATTGACTACACAGATTGGTTGGCAAACACCGTCTTAGTCAAGAAACCCAATGGAAAATGGAGAATGTGTGTTGATTACACAGACTTGAACAAAGTCTGTCCTAAAGATCAATACCCACTCCCTGTTATTGACAAACTCGTCGACAGTTCAGCTGGTTACAAACTCTTATCGTTTATGGATGCTTACTCTGGTTACAACCAGATTCCAATGTTCCCAGCCGACCAGGACAAAACTGCATTTATCACTGATAGGGCCACTTACTGTTACAACGTTATGCCATTTGGGTTGAAGAATGCGGGAGCTACTTATCAAAGGATGATGAACAAAATTTTTCAGGGTATGATCGGTTCAAATATGGAGGTATACATAGATGACATCATCGCCAAAAGTAGACAACAAGAGAATCATGCCAAGGACCTCACAGCAATACTCGATCGGGTAAGGAAATATTCCATGAGGTTGAATCCCGAGAAGTGTGTATTTGGGGTTCCGGCCGGTTCTTTTCTCGGATTTATGTTAACCGAGAGAGGAATTGAGGCTAATCCTGATAAATGTAAAGTAATCCTTGATATGAGGAGCCCAGCAAATTTGAAAGAAGTTCAGCAACTCACGAGTCGAGTGGCAGCACTCTCTAGGTTCCTCTCCCAAGTCGCTCGAAAAGCCTTGCCATGGTACCAACTCCTCAGGAAAAATAAGGATTTCCTGTGGGATGAACACTGTGAACAAGCTTTTATTCAATTAAAAGAATATCTTTCAAGCCCACCCGTCCTCCATAGTCCTCTTCCTGGGGAGAACCTCATCCTATACATGTCAGTGGTCGAGACAGCAGTCAGTTCAGTTCTGGTACGAGATGATTCAGGCACTGAGGCTCCGATCTATTATGTTAGCCGAGCACTTCAAGGATCAGAGTTGAGGTATCAGAGGATTGAGAAGCTTGCGTATTGTTTGGTCACATCAGCTCGGAGATTGAGACAGTACTTTCAGGCACATAAAATATTGGTGAGAACCGCTCAACCTATTAGACAGGTTCTTCATAAACCCGACCTAGCTGGCAGAATGGTTTCATGGTCTATCGAACTTTTCGAATTCGACATTGCCTATGAACCAAGAAAAGCAATGAAGTCACAAGTACTAGAGGATTTCGTTTCCGAATTTACGGATGTTCCCTCTAACAGCTCTCATAGTCTTTGGTCAGTCTACATGGATGGATCAAGTAATAGGAAAGGCGCGGGGGCTGGAGTAATCATCGAAAACCCTGAGGGACTATCCATGGAGTACTCACTGAAATTTGAGTTCCATACGTCAAATAATCAAGCAGAATACGAGGCAGTTCTGGCAGGCCTCAAGATGGTGCGTGAGTTTGGAGCGGAACAAGTGTCGGTTTTCAGTGATTCACAACTGGTAGTTTCTCAAATCAAAGGCCGGTACTCGGAAAAGGATCCCATTCTGCAGAAATATCTGGAAGAGGTAAAGCGAATCATCTCCAACTTTTCTGAGTTTAATATTTCCCATGTTCCGAGAGATTCAAACTCCCAAGCGGATATTCTGTCCAAGTTAGCAAGTACAAAAGGGTCGGAAAACAACAAAACTCTGATACAAGAAACTGTTCCCCGACCTAGTGTCATTTTGGCGGTCTCAATATCTCAGTCATGGATGGACCCAATTCTCACTTACTTGCAACATGGATTTGTCCCTCAAGATCAGTCCGAAGCTCGGAAGTTGGTGAAAAAGGCTGCCCAATACACAGTTTTAAACGGAGTCTTATACAAAAGAGGTTTTGGATCCCCCATGCTCAGATGTGTCAATCCATCCCAAGCTGAGGAAATCCTGGAGGAGATTCATGGTGGCATTTGCAGCCATCACATGGGAGGGAAGTCCTTGCCGAAAAAAATAATCAGAGCAGGCTATTTTTGGCCTACACTGCAGAAAGACGCTATGGAACATGTCAAGAAATGTACTCAATGCCAATTTCACAGTGACGTTCATCAAAAGCTTGCTGAAGAGTTACACTCTCTCAGCGCGCCTTGGCCTTTTTACCAATGGGGCATGGACATCATAGGAAAGTTTCCCACTACTCCGGGCCAACTCAAATTTGCAGTAGTGGCAATTGATTACTTCACCAAATGGATCGAGGCAATGCCGTTAGC
The DNA here is from genome assembly GCA_037953625.1 of Crotalaria pallida. NCBI lineage: Eukaryota > Viridiplantae > Streptophyta > Magnoliopsida > Fabales > Fabaceae > Crotalaria > Crotalaria pallida. Next base: position 46,226,436 of record CM075649.1, on the reverse strand, counting down.
AACAATCTCAACCGCTCGAATCCAATCCTTCTTTGTCAAAGAGGTAATTTCTCGGTTTGGGGTACCACACGCCATAGTCACAGACAACGAATCTCAGTTTGCAGCATCTCACTTCCAACAATTAGCAGCCGACTTAAATATTACTCACTATTTTAGTTCTGTTGAACACCCACAAACAAATGGGTTAGCCGAGGCGACCAACAGAACCATCTTAGATGGGATCAAAGAGAAGCTCGGAAATGCTGCTGGCACTTGGGCAGATAAACTTCCGAGCGTCCTGTGGTCACACAGGACTACAGTACATTCGACCACAGGAGAAACCCCTTTTCGTTTGACATACGGCTGCGACGCAGTCATCCCGATCGAAAAGCATATCCCCACCTTCAGGACACTTGAGCGTCCCTTAGAAACAAACGACCATTTGATCAGTGAAGAGCTGGTGTTGTTAGAAGAAGTCTGGAAAAATGCCGCAGCCCATGAAAGAAAAATGAAGGAACGGCAGGCTCGGGAATACAACAAAAAGGTCCGCCCAAGAATTTTCGAAGTGGGTGACTTAGTCCTCCACCGAGTAGATATTGGCAAAGGAAATGTGGGAGTCGGAAAGCTGAAACCAAACTGGGAAGGTCCATACCGAGTGAAGGCTAAATCTGGATCTGGAGCATACAAGTTGGAGACTCTCTCGGGCACGGAAATTGGTAACACATGGAACATGTCCAAACTCAAAGCTTATTACAGTTAAACTTCTATTTTGTTTTCACAATCTCGCATAGTTCGTTTATCATCAATTAGGGTAGTTCATTTCTTAAGTTTGAATAAAACGAAGGGTAACAACCTTCTTAGCTTAGAAACGTTTGTTAGAAATCGAGATGTTAGGAATTTGTTAGTTGATGAATAACTTCATTTTTGTATTCGCGTATCAATAAATGCATCAGTTTTTGAAAAGTCTTTTGTTCGAACATTGTGATGTGACACGCTACTCATTTGGAACGACTAGCCACCGAGCCAAATCGAGACACAACTCTTTACAAGAGTTCAGCAACGTACACATAGAACGCCCGAATCCAGGAAACTACTTTCCTTGCTTCGCGGTCCGAGGGTCCCGCTTTGGCTAAAGTCGGCGATCCAAGTTCTACTCACAATGAATTATGCAATTTAAATACCGAAGCGCAACGAACGAAATAGCTATGATATCATTATCATAAGGTGCAAAATAAGCTAACTTGTCCAAAACAGTGCTCAATACGAGCGAAAACAAACGGACATAGCTTGTTCAGCAAAAATAAATGCAAGATAAAGTAAATTCTTCAGCAATGCAAGGAAAGCGTCAAGTTAAAATGCTCGGAATACATTGAGCAAACAACAGAGTGATAGAACAGCAATGGGATGGAACATCATTCTTCAACATCGGATAAAACAACTTGAGAATCATCAAAATCTGGTGCCTCGGTCAGCTCCTCAAGAGGATTATAAAGATCCTCAGCTTGCAGATCCACCTCCGCCTTGGAAGCAATGTCAATCAATTTCCCATTTTGAACAGTATGATATGGATGAGCCCCAACCACCCTAAATTCCAATTCAGGGTTCAAAAATTGAACTTGCTGAATGGTCGAAACAAAGGCGTCATCAACCGCTTTGCTCCAATTGTAAAAGTTGGTTTCTGCCTTCTTTTTATGAGTAAGGGCTTTCTCCTTCCACTTTTGAGCAATGACGACAAACTTCTCAACCTCAGACTTTGATTCATTCAGCTTCTGTTGAAACATTTGAGCCTCTTTCTTCATGTTTTCCTCAACCTCTTTCTTCTTAACCTCAGCAGTCTTCAGTAAAACCTTCAAAGAATCTCTTTATTTGACCAACTCCCCCTTATCAGCCTTCAGGTTTTCCAGCTCGTTTTTCACTCGGATCAACTCATCCGAGAGACTGGCTTCTTGAGCAGCCGAAAGATTCCGAGCTTCCCTTTGTTTGTCGTTATAGCCAGTGAAAAGACCATCAGGATTTTTGGCCAAGAAATAAGCAAGGTTGGCCCCCCTGAGGAGATACTTAGCAAGTGTCATGTTGCAACGTGACCACTCGTCAGTATTCAGCGTTCCAAAACGAGTGCAATCCGATTCGGGGCAGATGTACCTCCCAAATCTTTCATCAAATTGCACATCCCATATGGATGTGTCAGGAGGATTCTCGGCAGAAGTTGGAGCAGCAGCAGTGGTACCAGCAGTAGGAGCGGCAGTTGGTCGAGCACTTGGTCCCTCAGTCCTTGGGTATACGCCTTCGGTTACTTTTTCCTTTCCTTTGTCCACTCGTCGGCGTCGCTGAAGGGGTTGATGAGGAGAAGTTGATTGAGCTTGACCACCAGGGGCCATAGAAACAGTAGAAGCGACAGCAACTGTATCGGCGACTGGCCGAGGAGAAGCCCTGGCAGCCGAGGTAGAAGGAGTTGGGCTAGAAGTACTCAAGCTTGGAGTACTCAGATTTGAGGATCCAGAAGTGGCGGGAGTTTTTCTCTTCTTACCACCTTGACCTTCAACCAGAGTTGCCAGGCGAGCCGCCATGTTTTCTGCAAACAAAACATATAGACGTTAGAGCCGATGAAACCACAAATTCAAAGAAAAACAAAACCAATAGATATAAGAGCCGATCAAACCACAAAATTGAAAAGCAAAATAAATACACTATACCAAGCTCCGTTTTAACTTCAGAAGAAGGGATGTTCACAATATCCCTCGTCTCTATCATCTCATTCTTCTGCAAGTAACCTTCGACCGACCGACAAACCTCCTTTTCAAATTCGGCAAGTTCCTTCCAGTTAGAAGAGTAGGAAGCGATTGATCGATTAAAGAAACTGGCGCTCCATTGAAGAGGAAACAGCGGAAGTGGCCGTCTTTCCCCAGGTCGGGTAAACCAGAAGACCCCAGTACCATTAAAGTTATACTTAAAGAAAAAAGGTTTGAATCCCTTCCAGGACTCAGAGTATTTGGTAAATAAAGCATATCCTCTGCGAGACTTCAAAGAAACCCAGGGTTTCTTAACCGAACATTTCTCAAATGAATTACACTGTGGAGCAAAAAGATAGAAAAAGATACGAAGATTACAAGCCCAATTCATGGCTGAGCAAACATGTTCAAAAACCTTCACGAACGCCCATGCGTTCGGATGCAGCTGAGTAAGGGCCACCCTTAGGAAATTCAGAACCCCCATCTCAAAATCAGTAAAAGGCAGCCTTATACCAAGTCGAGTGATCACCTCTTCATAAAAATAAAAGCCTGTACTACCCTCAGGAATCTTGGTGCAGACTCTCTCATTCTCACTCACCGGAGTAATGGAGTACAAATTCCCTGTGTTATCTCCTGGACATGGCAAAATTATGGCTCGTGTTTGGTCTAGTGATTGATGTGTCTTAAGCTCTGATTGAGTGCCAAGAACCTCTCGGTCCACCCAGTCGTATTCAGCTGAATCTGGTGGAAGAGGGTACAAGTCGGGATTAGTATCACACTTTCTCTTCATACCTGAGGAAAAGGGGGCACACTTGGAGTCAGAACCACAAAAACTTGATCAAATACTTACGGTCGTTTTGGGAACACCTCCCTTTTTGGGCAGAATTTCCCAAAACCGATTGAGATGTCTAATACCTCTATGAAGCCTCCTTAACCTCCTTTGTTCTACCCTTTCGGCGATCCTATACTGAATTACACCTTGCCTGAACTCCCTCAAAGTCCGAGGGAAATGCATGGCTATCGGTTTAACACAAACCTCGGGGTTCCCTCCCTTATGTGTTCTTGGCACATCAGAGTTTACAGATTCCTCACTCATGACAAAAGGCGCTCCAGTACCAACCCTAAGAAGTTAAGTGCAGAAAAGCGTAAAGCAAACCTAAGAAATTCTACAGCGATCACTCAATAGATGGTAAAGCGGATAAAGAAGTTTGAGGGGCAAGTGAGGTATCATAGCAACAACAACAAAACGATTTGGGGCTTTCACTAAACTCGGAAAGTAAACCCCACAATCCAGAAAAGCCAAAAATAACACCCTGAAAACCCAGAAAGAATGACATCCTCAAGACCCAGAAAAAATAACACTCGCAAAACCAAGAAAACCCAAAAAACCCAGAAATGTGTAAAGTTTTTCAAAACCAGAAAAGTAAGTAAACCCAGGAAAATACAAAGGCGATAACACGCCTTACACGAAAATCAGAGTATGGAAAAACAGCAATAAAGCATAAAAAGCAAAATCCAGAGGAGTGCAGTAAACAAGTGATAATGATCGCATGCAAGAACAAGGAATACATCAAAATAGCAAAAATAGAAATGCTTTGAAAGAAAAAGTTCAGTTACCTGGTGATAGTAAAGGGTCAGGAAGAACAGCGAAGATTGAGATATGAAAGGCTAAAAGAAGTGCAGAAGAAACGTCAATCAAGACTCTGGCAAGAAGCGGTGCAAGGAAGAAGATTTTGTGCAGTTTCGTTTCTGGTTTCCAATTTCTCAGGAGAACGTACGATGAAGAAAGAGAAGAAATGAGTAAGTGAGAAACCGCCCTTTGATTTTCCTTTAACTTCCCTCCACTATCTCAAAAAGTTTGGGCTTTAGATGAAAAAAGCCCATTTGGCGCTTGAAAAGCTAGTACGTGGCACCTCTGATGGGTTTGAAATCATAACGGTACGATTCCCGATAAAATTGAAGACACGTGTACACTCAGGAAAAAATGGAAGGTCATTCCAAGGTCAGTCAGGCGACAGCCTTGATCGAAGCACAGTAAGGCTCGGATTTCCTCCTCAAATCATTGAAGAATTCAATCGAAAAACAATTTGTTCGTCTTATAAGCTCGGCGGGACTCGAATCATCCAACCGAGCTTGGGGGGCTTATGTAGTGGACCTGTAGTAAACCGAGCGAATAACCGACCGTATCCTCATTACTCTAGTTAATATGACACTGAAGCAGGGCTTTCGGTCGGAAACATACACCGAGTAAGTTGGGTACCTAACGAGAAGTTACATGCCAATGAGATTAACCCCGAGCATAGGATTCTCATCCTTATCCTTATCACTAACAGTCTCATCGCGTTTAACTGCTTCCCCTGGATTCCCATGACTCTTGGTAAGATAAAAACCGTATTGGATGAAGTCTATCGCTTACAGGATTAACGGATATGATCTTATCATATCCTCTACGAATCCTATTTGAGTTCTTCCTCTTCAGAAGCCTTATCAGAATGGCCCATGGCATACAGGCAATCCCCTATAAGAACCACCATGCTATAGGGGCTAAGGTACGTCTTCTCATCCCTATGTTGACACCAGCACACACGTTGTTGACTAGGGAGAACCTGATTATCCCAACTGGATATTCAGAAATCCTATAAAGTCCTACATTAACATCTTGATTGAGATCATTCTTCAAGGCTCTTCCATAGCTTTAAGGTTGATCTTGGTTAAGGACACGACAATTAAGACACCTAATAATTGAGAAAATCGGGGATGTTACAATCTCCCCCACTTAAATGAATTTCGTCCCTGAAATTCGGCTATGTGGTAAGAATTGAAAAAAGGATGCAGAGCTATATGCTCTAGAAATAGGATGGATCTATCTTGGGCAATAAGATGGTTGTGACCATATGGGATTCACTCCCCCACTTAGAACACAACTACGGTTAAGATTTCATTCTTAAGAGAACTAATTTGTTCCCACAACTCAGGAAAACAAAAGCCTTAAATTTTCCTATAGCACATCATTCTTAACAAAACATAAACATCAACATCATAAAAAACATTTTAAACAACAAGCACAAATAATATACTCAAAGAGGAACAGAACAGAAAGCATTTAACAATAAAAGGAATTAACATAACAAAGCACAATTCTAAAAAGAACAATTAAGAGAAATAACCAACATACACAAAACTTAAAACATTATTTATTTAAAATTCTTTATAAAGTTAAACTTAATCCAAATACAAGGAATATCATTTCGAAATTTTATCAAGGGGTAAACTTGTAACACCCCGATTTGGCCACTTGAAAAATATACTGTTTTAATTCCAAAAGGTAGTGGAAATGTGGGCCAATTTTTTTTTTTTAAAACATGTAACATGGTTGAGTAGCATGATTATGAGAACCACTAAGTTTTCAAAACCCTTTCGTAATTAAAGATTGTTCCCATATCTCATACTGAAGTTCAAGTTCCAAACCGGAGTGTCACAAGGCACTACACTTTGCAACTTGATTCTTCTCAACTCAATTATCATAGCCCATTAAAATAAATTTCTTCCACAAAATTTTGGGTTTACATCATGGCATTGCAATGAAACTAAGTAAATACAAGGAATACAAAATACTTCAGGAAAAATGAAAGGCTACCACCAGGCCCATTGAACTGAATACAGTGGTCCACGGATGATGCCTCATTAGGGTCGGTCTCGATCACGTACGCCTTCGAGTATCTATGTCATCGTCCCATTCCTCTAACCTCTCAGCCTCGAGGTAATGTGTGTAGACAAAAGCATCGGGTATCCACCATGATCGTCAGCTGACCCACCGACCTCGGTGTATTCACGCCACTCCCAATCTTCCTTCGTCTCGAATGTCAAACGTGAACATGGCAGGATCCATCGACTAAGGGAATAGACATCATAACAACAAGCACACAGAATAAAAGACTAGAGAGAGTAAGTATTCCCAAGCATGTTATGCCAACGATGTGGGATTACAATAGGTAAGATATTAAGAAATAACAAAGACATATAAGCAAAACACACATACAAGCAATCATATTCAAACCTCTACTTTACTCCATTTCTTTTCTTTTCTCAAAACTTTACTTATCCACAGAACTTCCGTCAATCGCTTCCGCTGCGAAACTCTGATTCCATCATCCATCTCATCCTCTTTTCAAGCTGTCTCTTAAGAATTATTTCTTAACAATATCAGTTATCTTTTCTTAATTAAGATTTATGAATTCGTATCCATCAATGATGCGGGGAATTTAATCATCATTGAGGAGGGTCGCTTTCAAAGTTAGCACACACGTCTACATCTCCTCGGTCATCCACCCAACCTAGTCGGAAGCAAACAGGAGTACAGGACCTTTACCACGCGGGCACGACAGTTGTCACAACACATAAATGGTCCCAGACCAGGAGGATCTCATCCTCAAATCAATTCAATAATATCAATAATCATGGCTCACTGTCTCGCAGTGGCAAAACACAATGCCCCGTTCCAGTCCCTCTCACTGTTCTCGATTTGCAATCTAGGGGGCGACAATATATTTCTAGGGAGCTCGCAGAACTTACCACGGTATTGGACCCAGTCCCCACCACGTTAGTGCACCACTTATGGAGTTCGTTCTGCCTAGAAACATACTCTAGACTTCTTGACGTTTCACCGTCATCGTCCTCCCCTAATGCAATCTCCTCCTAAGTATCCGCAGATACCTATGGTTCCTTCCTCTCCACTACTTTGCACTCACATATCTCACCGCGTATGTTAATGTCTTTTAAAAGTCTTTTATCTTTTTAAGATCAATCCTAATGGTCGACCCATCCTTCGTGCATCCCTTCAATGAGTCCCGACCGCTATCTTTGCACATATCATTCTCATCAGAGCGCAGAGCTGGGTTCACATCATCACACTTGCATCTCATTACACAACTTGTCTCCAACAATCTCATATCATCCTCTTTCTCAAGATCTCAACTCACAAAACTTTTCTTAAAATCTCACATCACAAACTTTTACAAATTTTCTCAAAAATCTTACTTCATTTACTTTCTAAAAATTTCTTTTCACAAAATCATTAAAATATCCGTTCACAAACCTTTTCAAAAAAATCCCTTTTTCATAAATCTTTTCAAAAATACCTTTTTACAAACCCTTTCACAAAATCTCCTTTCGAAAACATTTTCAAACTCACATTTCGTTCTCTGCTTCAAAAATCTCGTTTCAAAAAAACTCTTTTCAAAAATTCTCATTTTCAAAAACCTTTTTAAAATAAAAACTTCATTTCCAAAAACTTTTCGAAAACTTATTGTTTCAATGAGTACTAGTGTAGGAGCAAGCTCAACTCAACACCAGTCTCATTTCAACCATATCACCAAGGAACCGAGCTCCTTCTAAATCCCATCTCATTCCACAACACAACATCACTTTCCCTAGCTCTGGCTCATCCACATCAGGTTCATCAATCCTTACTCATCCGCGATTACCAATTTCCACAACATCTCAACATCTTTCTCAAACTTTATCTTACATTTCTTTTATTCTTCTTATTCATTATTATTCACATTATTGGAATCAACAACTGATCGGATATCACCATACATAACAAATCAATAATTAAACAAATTAACAACATACTAGCATTTAAACATCATCACATAAACTCATTACCTAATTTCACGTGGTCTTTGTCTCCTTCACACGAGTGGCCACACAATCAAACAATTGCCACCGTGCTACTGACTCAGAACCACTAAGTTTCGACTTTTGAGATGGTCGAAACGCTTAATATATTACCTAAATACCACGGTGTTTGGGGAAACTTCTCTCTCACCTCAACCGATGACGATCTTCAATGCGCTCCTTGGTTTCCATTGCGACGTACGTAACTGCTTCCCGATCGTTACTGGCACTCAAATATTTCCCTCTTATTAAAAATCATTCTTATTCAATTATCTTGAAAATAAAGCAATCATTACAAAACTTTTTATTCGAAAACAAAGTATTCGCTTCCTCTTAACACTTTCAAATCAATTTGGGTTTTAAACTCATAAGTAAAACATTCATTTAAAAACACGTTTGGAAACTTAAAAACTTAAAATACCTTTAAATTAAAACCATGTATTTTAATTATCAAATGGAAATCTTTTCAAAACAGGACTTTTCAATAAATCAAGTCACTGTATTCACTTAATTTCTTTCAAAAACCGAATTGAGTCAAAGAAAATACCAACAAAGGTTAAATCAAAAACCTTTTGCAAATATTAAACATTTCAATCACTTTCAAACACACACATTGAACATGTTAAGTCATCCACAATTCATGCATTACTTTCACATTCATCATGCATGCATACAAAACAAGAATCAAACACAAACTCCTATTATTTTCTATACATGGCCGAATCCTATCACACATAAGGCAAGGTTTATATTCATAATTTCAAACACACATACAAAACATGCACATATAGGAAATAATTGTAACATCCTAACTTTAATTCTTAGTATAAATTGTGTGTTGATAGCCTTAGGATAGAAGCAATTATGAAATAAGCTAGAAAATTGGCCATTTAGACATGTAAATTCAAGTTTAAAACATAGGAAATTGGGGAATGAGACTAACAAGATTGGTAGCTTAGAATACATATTCCACCGTTGGATGTGAAGTAGGATATGTGAGGAAGCCTGTGTCAAAATTTGAGGAAGATCCAACGGTTAACGAAGAAGTTATGGCCTTTCAAAGTCGGGGTGCTGCAAACTCTACAAATTAATCGATTAAGCTGCAGCTTAATCGATTACGACCAGAATGTTGGGAAACCCTTAATCGATTAATAATCGATTAAACGACCCTACAGTGGAAAAAAATAAAGGTTGTTCACGCGTGATTTTGGCCATAATGCACGAAATTTCTCTCTCTAGGGCACCCAATCTCTCATCCCAAATCCATCAAGCTTCAAGGGAATCACTCCAAAGTCCACCATCAAGTCTCTCTTGGTCTCTCCACGTAAGTATTCATGATTCTTGAAGTTCCTCTCTCCCTCTAAGTTGGGTTTTCTCTCTCTCTTTCCTCCCTTTGGGGAAATTCGAATTTCTCTTTGAATGGGGCAATAATCTCATCATTCTTCCATTCCTTTGGCTTAGAGAAGGTTATCATCATTCTCCCTATCTTTTTGGCTTGGGAGCTCTTCGTTTTGGGAGCGTGCGGAGCATAGGCTTGGGTTTTCCGCTCTTCCTCTCCTTGGTTAAGGTAAGGGGGTGGATATAGTGAGCATTGGCTTGTTCTAGGAAAGGGTTTGTATTTAGATATAATGGTTGGCTAGGAGTTTATGTGTTAGGGTAGGAAATTAGAAACCCCAATTTAGAAACAAAGGAAAATGTTAAAATTAGGCTTAATTATTAATTATGGAACTCTAAGAATTAGAGAATAAGGTTAGGTTTTTATGGAGGAAAATTAAATGGCATGAACCCCTAATTTAGGATTTTAAATCAATAGTTTGGACAAGTGAAAAAGAAATGTGGGTGTTGCATGATTACATGAAAGGTGATGTTTGTTATTATTTGTATTCTAATTGTTTATGTGAAAAGTGAATTGTGGTTATTTGATTATAAATATGATGGTGCTGGTGCTTGGAGTAATTTTGTAAATACTAAATGGAATTGGTAGACAAATTAATGACATATAATATGGAAAACTAACATTGGATAAGTATGGTGATGTATCGTAGGCCTTCAATTTGGGGGAGACGATACATCGTAAAATGGTGTTGTATTGTAGGCCTTCGATATGGGGGAGACAATACAACGTAAACGGGGCGATGTATGTAGGCCTTCGATTTGGTGGAGACATACATCGTCGGTGGTGTATGTATGTAGGCCTTCGATTTGGTGGAGACATACATACACCCTAAATAAAAAGGAAAAAGGAAAGGACAATGGATAAAATAAGGTAAACGGTAAAGAAAAAGCGATGTATGTAGGCCTTCGATTTGGTGGAGACAGACATCGTGATTGGTGTATGTATGTAGGCCTTCGATTTGGTGGAGACATACATACACCGTAAATAAAAGGAAATGAATAAAAGAAACAGGGAATAAAATTGGACAAGGTAAAGGTAATGGAAACGCGATGTATGTAGGCCTTCGATTTGGTGGAGACATACATCGTGATTGGTGTATGTATGTAGGCCTTAGATTTGGTGGAGACATACATACACCGTAAAAATAAGGAAAAGGGTAAGGGGATAAAATTGGACAAGGTAATGGTAATGGAAACGCGATGTATGTAGGCCTTCGATTTGGTGGAGACATACATCGTGATTGGTGTATGTATGTAGGCCTTCGATTTGGTGGAGACATACATACACCGTAAAAATAAGTAAAAGGTAAGGGTTTTAAAAAGGGATTTCTTTGGAAACGGGGAAAACAAATAAAAGGGAACCAAATGGTGGAAAGGAACTAACTAAAAAGGGAACCAGCATGGATAAATTAATGGAATTGGAAAATATGGTATGCTTGTGATGAATTTGTATTTATGTGAATAAATTGCTAATTGTGTTTGGCCTGATTAGTTGTTATGTCTATCTAGAAACTGTTGTTCTATTTCATGTGCAATGCTCACTCCCTTACTATCTTTCAGGTACAGAGATTGAGTTAGCACAGCCCCCGGCCGAGCAGGAGTGCTCTCCCTCACAGGGAGAGTAGGGTTATTATGGGGATTAGGACTATATGTGACCAAAGCCTCCTTATTCTTTTGATGTATTTGTGATGTCCATATATTTTTGATGAGGCTTAGGATATTGTTTTTGGCATAGCTATTTTTGAGCATCATGCTAGTTGCACCTAGTACACATATTCCGCTTACACTCTGATAAATGACACTGGATGTTGTATTTTGTGCCCATGGGGCTTTTATCTGTTATGTGCATGTGGTGCAGCCCTGCTGGCTGTTGATTTTATATATATGGATTATGTTATATACAGGTTAAATTTTGGAAAGTCCGAAAAACAGACAAAACTCCGTCCGTTTGACGGGTGATTTTACTAAATTAAAAAGGAATTTTGAAGTACACATTTTTAATACTTGGGAATTAAGGGTAATATTTATTAGGGTGTTACAATAATCATTTAAACACATTATCCTACTTTAAACATCACAACCAAACATAATTATAAACAAGAGAAAGGAATGTTTTCATTTAAAATTATGCTAACATCTTTCTAATCAATTAGCTTTATTCCTAAATTAACATGCAAATGCAAATCAACTCATTTCTTTTATTTCTCAACCAAGCCGAATTGGTCATAGAAAATGATTCAAACTCATAATAATATAATTACATACCAAACCACTCAAAGTTAACTCAAACAATAACACACAAGAAAATAAAAATGGTTAAGTAAAGCTTGTTCCTAAAACCGAATGGAACACAAAATCACTTTTAAGTCTTTAATCAAAAATTTAGACTTTCATATGCTTGAAATCCCTAGATCTATCAATGAAACACACATGCAAAACAAAACAAACAAACTTTAATACTCATAAGGACAAAATCGCGAGCTTCACATAAAACTTCATCAAACTTTAATTTTATAAATTCATCACAATAAAATCAAAGATCATATAAAAAATCTTTAGATCTCATAAATTTCATCATGCATGTAACTAAAATAAGGATAAAATATAATTTCCTATTCTTCCTAGCTTTGGCCGAATGATAAAGTGCACAAAAGTAAGATCTTGGGTTCAATTTTCACATGCAAGACTTTAAAATAACATTTTCTTTTCAAACATCAAGAAATCATCATCACACACAAAGGATCTTGTTTAAAAATCCTTTTTGTAACAAAAATCATTTTTAAGCTTGTTATCATAACTTTCTCTTTAAAATTGTAACATGCATCAAAAGAAAATTAAGACTTTTACTCAAAACAAACACACAAAGTTCAAACTTCATGCCTTTGCAAAGATCTACCATAGATCAAGACATGCAAGAGAAGATCAAGGTAAAAACACAACTTAAATACAAGCTTCAACCAAAACCGTGAAGAAGAATTTTCACAAATTAAAGATCAAAACTTCCAAGCATAAATATTCAAGATCAAGCCATAGAAAAGACATTCAAATTTCAAGATCTTAAGGGAAATAACACATGCATCACAAAATCAAAGTTTAAACAAAGTCCATTACAAAGTTCTTTACAAAACTAAGATTATTACATTAAAACTTTCTTAAACAACTACCTTAAACAAAAATCCTAATCTTCAAGTTTTAATCTCCTCTCCTCTTTCTCTTAGGGTTGCTTCGGCCTCCTCTTCTTAGGGTTGATAGGTTGGTTTTCTTTTTGATCTTTGAAGAAGAATATGTTTGAAGAAGAAATCAAAGGTATTTGGGTTGAGAGTTTGGGGTTTTCAATCTTATTTTCTCTTCTCCTCTCTCGGCCTAATTCTCTTTCTAAGGTCTCAAGAGCTTTGTGTTGCTCTTGGGACTAAGGTGTTTATGTTTGGGTGTGAAAGGAAGTGAATGAAGGAAACGAGAAAGGAACTAAAGCCAACACACACACACGGTTCTATATGGGCAAAGGCAAGGGGTGTAATTTTCCTCTTCTAGCCTCGGTCCAAGGTGCAAGCCTAAGGGCAAGTTGGTCCACTCCTAAAGTTGCATGGGGGGTCTTTTTCGTGGGGGACAAAGTGGAAAGAAAAGTCATTCCTAGGCTTCATGAGTCACCACCCTAGGTTTCCACTTGTTTGCCATTTAAATTTCCTAGTTTCTTAATGCTTAAGAACATGCATTCCTCTTGGCCTTCCTAGTCCTAATGGCCGAACATACACATGCACACATGCACATCATACACATGCAATTCTTTTTCATTTCATCATAGCAACACATAGCATTGGATCATGGAATGACGCATACATATATTTAATCATGCATATTATATTTCACACACGACACACACATACATCTTTTTCACAATCATGCATTCATATTCACACAATTCATGTATTTCAAATTTATTATTCAATTTTATTCCCTAAGATAAGAAAACACACATTCATATCTCAAAAATTCCAAAGATGCAACTTTAAAGAAAATCAATTCACTTTATCAATTTATTTTCAAAATGAGCTTATCTTTGAAATAAAATCTTACTTTCACACAAATCAAAGACTTTCCAAGAAACCCTTTATTAAAACCTCAAATCATATAAAATAAAATTCGTTTCTTTAAAAAATCTCAAATAACAAAATTATAATTTGGTTTTCATGAAATCAACTTCAAATGAAAATCATTTGCTAAAACATTTTTCTTAAAATCCTTCTTAAATTCTCAAAAATTCTTTTTAAATAAAACCTCATTGATCTATTTGAGTCCAGAAGATGCGGGATGTTACAAAACTTCTTAAAATAAAATTAAAACATTAACTCAACACAGTTAGTAGAAAAATGATCAAGGCATACCAAAATAATCTTGCATTGAATTGAGTTGAGTAAAAATCTTGAAAAGATTGTAATATTCATTTGATGAAAGATTAGGTATATCGTAATAAAAAAATAAGCAATATTTATGCATTAAGAAAATCACCCACAATAGGGTTGGTTACAATTGAAGATAATAAGTTCAAACTCCAATCCAAAGTTACTCAATATACAGGAAAATAGGATCAAAGTCAAAGAATGCATTATTCATGAATACAGTTGAAAATAGGGATTAACAGCAAAAGGGTAAACACAATGATGGTCTTTTGGAAAACCAATTTTGATATATGTTTATAATCTAGGTTGAAAATACTATATAAAAATATGTTTCATTTCTTTATAAATATATGTATAGAAAAGAGTTGTCCTTTATATAAGGACTTAGTTTGCCAAAATTATAAGTTTGATCATTCATAAAATTTTCTTTAAGAAGAAAGATTACATTGAAAAATGTAATTACAATGGAAAAGATTTAAAGTTAGAAATTGCCACTCACAGGACATAAGGCAATTAGCTTTGAAAATTTAGTTTAGTACTTAGTTGATAAAGAATGGTTTAGTGCTTTCATGAAATCATCTTAAGTAGTGGGTGGAAAACATTCTTTATCTTGGAGAAACATCAAATAGTATACAGAGTTTATAAAAACAGTCAGAGTTGGAACTTGTGAGGAAAAATACAAAACAAATAGCTCCACCAATATTTTGATTTAGTATTTACTCTTAGAAAATTTGAAATTACAAATATACTAACATACAATTCAAACACACGAAAATCAACGACTCGTAGCATAAATAAAACCTACTTCCTATATAAACCTATACATGTATATATGTATATATATATATATATATCTAAGGCTTAAACTCGAACACTCGAACAAGACGAACTTAACTCCTACTACTTAACTCTAAACGAAACTCTACTCGCTTAAGACTTTCACTAGGTCTACGCTTGTCTATCGCTCACATGAGGTTCAGGGTTTTCTAGTTGGTTTCGTGGGTTAGGATTTCACATGACTGCGTTCTATCTTAGAACCTTAGTTGAAACCCTCTTAATACTACCTAGACTCTGGGGCTAAGACCAATATAATGGATGTTGTAACACCCCGTCTGAATGCCTCGAATTTGTTTTCAAACCCTAAAAAGATTATTTGGATAAAGTATTTTAAAAGGTGTGATTTCAAAAGATATTTCTTAAATCAAACTCCTTTTGTGATTTCAAGTGACAAAGAGTTTTCAAGAAAATGATTTTATGGGAAACTCTTATGAGAATTAAGTTGAATTTTTGGATTGAGTTTTGAATTGAATTTTTTGAATTGAATTCTTTAAGTATTTAATACTTTGGTATTTTATGGAAAATGATGAATTTATGAAAAAGAAAATAAAAATGAAATAAGGTGCATGTGTGCGCATATGTGTCGGCCGTGTGGTGTGTATGGGTGGTGCATGCATGATGCCATTTTTGACTTCCTTTCACCCTAGGCTAGTGGACTAATGCACCTAGGTTTAGTTTAGTGATAAGCTTGATTAAGAGTTTGACCAACCAATAGGAAGTGAGATTAAGCCTAATCCAACTTCATTTGTCCAATGGCTTGGCTTGAGCCATGCAAGCCTTCATATGGCCAATTTTACTCCTCTTAGTAACACTCTTGGCCGAATTGTTTTAAGGGCAAGAAGGGAAAAGCCTTGTTGCTTCCTTATAACCCCAAACCGTAGCACTCCCATTCATTTGCTTCTCATTTCTTTTCCAAACCAACACACAATTCCTAAGAGTCTTCAACAAACCCTTAGAGAGACTTAGAGAGAGAGAAACCGTGAGCTCAAGAGGAGAGGAAGAAGGAGATCAAACCTAAAGCCTTAGGATTCTTGAAGACTAAGTGAAGAAGGTTGAAGATCCTTTCTTTTTCTTTAGCATTTTCGAAGATCATAGGGTATTAGTGGTAGTTTTCAATTTTCCAAGTCTTGTAAAGTTCTTTGTTGTTGCATGTTTAATTTCCTTGAAGATCCATGTTTGTAAGTACTTGTAAAGCCTTGATCTTGAATTCCAAGAACATCATAAACTTGTATAACCCTAACCCATGGACATTATCATTCGGTCATGCTTAGAAAATTAGGTAGTGATGATTTTTATTTCATTCTGAGTCCATGCATGTTAGTTTGATGCTTGATAAAGTTGATCTAAATGATTTTCATGCTTTGATTTTAACTTTGATTTTCTAAAGCTTTGATCTTTGATTTATTTCAAAAGGTTTTGATCTATTGTTTTAATCTTGAAAAAGACTTGTTTTCTTGCCTTGATTTTCAAAGCTTTTGATCTTGAAGTTTGATTTGTGATTTTTGAACTCAAAAGTTTTGGTTCTTGACATGCATGTCACGGTTTTGAGGGAAAACAAAAGGAAAACAATTTTCTTTTCAAATGATTTTTTGTTTTGATCTAAATTTATGTGTATTTCAAAGTTAAAGATTTAAGTTTTCCTCTTGATTTTGTTGGTGTATTTTTCGGTCAAGCTTTAAAAACAAAGATCATGGTTGTTTTTCATGATGTGTTTCTTGCATGTGTTCTCTTTTTGATTTCCATGATTTTTAAGGCACATGCAAGGGAAAATAAAAATGAAATCTTGTTTAAAGTGACACAAGTAGGTCACGGTTTTGAGAAAGAAAAAGGAGTAGTATTTTCTAAAACCATGGACTTATATGTGCATGTTTTTGATTTAATGTTTAAAGGTTTTTGCATGAAAAAGAAATGCATCAAAGGTTTTGTTTTTCTCTAGTGATGATTCGGCCTATGTTAGATTGTATAGGCTAGATTCTTTTTGCATGAAATTGTCTCCTTGAAATGATTATGTTTTATGACTTTGTTTTAAGAAAATTTGTTTGAATTGTGTTGTTTTACTTTTGGGTCAATTCGGTTTTCATGAAAGAAAGGGATAAATGTATTTGATTATTTCTAAAAGTATTTTTATAGTTTGATTTCTTTATCCTTTGCTGTCCAAGAATTTATTTCAAAGTATTTCACTTTTAAAAATGTTTTTGAGTTGTGAAAAAGGTAGATTTCAAGTGTTATGTGATTTATAAAAAGTTAGAATGAAAATTGTGGATTTTTCAATGTTTTTCAATTTGAAATGGTGGCTGGACTTTTCCATACAGCCACATAAACCATTTGTTTTATTTATTTTAATGTGAAGTTTTCCAATGATTTTCCAAGGATTTCAATTATGAGAAAAGATTGAAAATTGCTTTGACAATCACTTGTATTTTAAGAAAAGAATAAAGAAAGTAAAGGATTTCCTCTTCAAGAGATCAAGTTGTGATTTTTAATTGAAATGATTTTTGATAAAAGTGTATTTATTTACCTCGAGGTTATTCAGTGGACGGTGGGAACTATTCTCAAAGAGAAGCTAGAGATCCCCAAGGTCAAAGTATTTCTCTTGCTGGATTAAGAGGTGAGTGAGATTGTGGTGAGCCCATAACATAGTTGCTCGGATGGTGATAACATGAGTTTTTCCGCCATATGTTCTGTTCTATATTCCTTTGATTCGATGCATGTCTATTTCTATTTTATGTTGGTCCCTTTACCATTCTCTTGTGAAAGTGCTATAATTCGTGTAACGAGTCTGGATGTCATTGTGATTGGTTATGAGAAGTTGAAAGCAAAAGTAAAGTATGAGGATAAGTTAAAGAGAGATATGTGTTGAGATTCAAGATAATGTGGTGGAGTAATAAAGTACCAGATGAGGACATTGCGCTCGTAGAGCTGAGATTTGTGCTAGAGAATGTGTAATGGAAATGATTGTGCAAAAGAGATATGTGATTGTATATGAGAATGATGTGATGGCACTGTGGCCGTGTGGCTTGAGAGAGTGATGGTTTGATTATGTGAAAGTGGGGAAAGATGTAACCCTTAGTGATCGGGTCTTGTCGAAGGGATGTACTAAGGGCAAGCCGAACTTAGGTTAACTAAAGATGCTAAAAGACTTTAAAAGATTTTAAAAGACACTAAAAGACATTAATATACGCGGTGAGGTATACGAGTGTGAAGTAGTGGAGAGGAAGATACTATGGGTATCTGCGGATATTCAGGTGGAGATTGCATGAGGGGAGGGCAAGGACGGTGAAACATCAAGAAGCCTCGAGTATATTTCTAGGCGGGACGAATCCCACAAGTGGCGCACTAACGTGGTGGGGACTGGGTCTAATGCCGTGGCAAGTACCGCAAAGCTAACTAGAAATGATACTGTCACCCCCTTGAATGCAAGTCTACAACAGTGAGAGGGACTGGAACGGGGCATTGTGTTTGCCACTGCATGGACAGTGAGCCTTTATGTTATTGATATGATTTGAGGACGAGATCCTCCTGGTCTGGGACCATTTGTGTTGAGACAGCTGTCGTGCCCGCGTGGTAAAGGTCCTGTACTCCTGTTGGCTTCCGACTAGGTTTGGATGGAGACCGAGGAGATGTAGAGAGTGCATTATCCTCAGTGATGGTGATTCCCCTACCTCATTGAATGAATTGAGATATGATAAAACTTAATAACCAAAGAGTAAAGATATAATTGAATGATGATGAGAATATTGATGAGTTGATGTGGTTATGAGAATCATGTTTCTAGATTTGTGGTTTATGCTTACTCATTTTATGTGTTTATTTATTTACGTATCTCGTTCATTTCGATTATTATGTTACCCGCTTTGTTATCCTATGCTGTCAAATTGGTATATCCATGTGTTCTCTGCGCTCTTGGTATCTTGTCTCGTTTTGTATACTGGTCAAGTGTCGTTGTTGTCGATCCTTCTTTTCGTCGAGTCTACCTTGAGACCTTACGGTCAACTTGTTAGTGTATGGCACACTAACTTTCTCCTACCTGGTTGTCGTATTGGCATCCGCCGGTATTGCAACGGGTAGATGGCATATCATGTAGCAATCCACATGTGGCCTCTTCAGGGAGGAGCATGGGAAATGGTTCCTGATGGTTGGATTTGGCGTGGTGAAACTCGATTGGAGATCGACGATCCAAGACATATTCTTCGAGGAGCAAGCATGGACGTGCACGTGGGACAAGTCACTCTCCGTGACTATCAGAATGGTGGACCGAGGGAGTATCACGAGTTTGGTGGTGATCCTGCACCCTTGGCGGCTGCGATTCCTCAACCAACGGAGGAAGAGGATGTTAGTGATTCCGATCACGAAGCGGAGGCGGATTCGAGAGAAGATATGGAGACGGACGCTAGTTCCGCTGAAGAGTGATTCCCTGCTGTCTGTGTCTAAAGGTTGTTGTGTGTCTAGGATCAGAGTTCCAGTCGAGGATTATATTGCAATGTACTACAGATGTAATCAGCTACTTTTTATTTTGGTTGTAATCTCTTATGTAATGATGGCCTAAGTTTGGAAAACCTTCAGAGTTTGACTCCAGCACTTGTGGCTCATGTCTTTCTTTTATATGAAAACAGTTTTATTTTTCAATGATGATGTTTTGAGTGGGGAGTTTCGAAAGTGACAAATCGGTTTTCGAAAGGGTGGTGTTAGTCATTAATGAACTCATGTTTAAAAAAAATGGCCTCATTTTTGCAATAAAATAATAACAATTCAGTTAAGTTTACGGAAGCGAAAATCGGGCTGTTACAGATGTTAGGATTGGGACTTTGATATCCAACAAATTATATTCCGGGAAATAGTTAACTTTTGATTTAGAAATTAGTTGTGATCACGGAATATAGTTTGTTTAATAATAATCACACATTTCCCTTGAGTTCTATGTGAACTTAAAGGAAATGGTATAGCATCCATTACCTTAATTGAGATTCTAAACTTGAATCTCGCTCTATGGGAAATACATTGCCTTTAACCCACTTTGTCATCGTCACTTGTATTTCTCAATTCCACATCGCTTTAGAAAACAATGAAGTTCTAACTTAGAAGAAAAAGATTTGGTCTTTGGTGATAAAGAACTTCTAAAAATTATCTCTTTCCGAAAATAAGGAGAAACTCTTTATAATTTATAAATCAATTTCATTTCAAACTTTAACAAAATTAGTTAATAAGAGAAAAACATGTCAAGCATCCAAAAATTTAAAGTATTCATAACGGTTTTCTAAATCATTTCACATTGGTGTTAGAATTAATTCAAAAGTTTCGAGGACTCCTTTGTCAAAGAAGGCAAGGATCCCCTATGACCATCAAACTTAAATAAAAGGAATTGCGTGTATCGGTTGGAATTTAATTCCATCCGCACTTTCAAATCTTAACAAATGCATTTCCCTTTATTTCAACTTTGAGGTTCAAATTTTGTTTCAAATTGCGTATGTCACATTTGATGAATTCCTATTTAATCGGCAATTGGCGTAATCCGACAATAGACTACACCATTCTCCCATTACTTAGGAATTCATTTTGTTAATAAGACAAGTTTAAAAGTTGGTGGTGTGACATTCGATCAATTATCAAGGCTTGAATCAATTCCATACCCAGGAAAGTAATAGAATACTTATATGCTTGACATTCGTTAAAATTTATACTACTAATACCTTTCCAAAATAAAGTTTGAAAATAGTTTGATGCCAAAAACACATTTACCCTTTATAAATTTAGTAACGTATTTATCACTAGACACAATGTGGAATCGTAGAAAGTACTTAGGTCTTATTAGAGACGACACTTAGTCATCAAAGTTAAAGGCAAGTACCTAGGGGTGACACCTATTCACTTCCGCTGCGCACTCTGATAAAGAATGCTCGGAGTGTCTATGATGCAATGATTCCTAATTCTTATCCTATTCCTATGTATAGAAAAGAAATTCGACAATTATTTCATTGGATTTCAAGGACTCAATGGTATTATCTTCTAATAAAATGTACGCATCGAGGGGCCCTTCTCGATTCTACATTGCATTAGAAACAAAAACATTTCCGTACAACCCGACTTCCAATCAAATAATAAGAAATGACTCATCTTTCGTTCAAAAGAAGACTTTGAAATTTCGTTTTATGTAAAAGTTTCAATTCTTCGTTATATCCGAAGTTGACTTACTTAATTCAAAACTAAGGTTTAGTCCGTCCCGTTGGGGTAACACTTTCATGCTCTATCCCGTTGGGAGTTTTACTTCCCTTAGCCTCTACTTTCGGTCCACTTCAAAATACAACCAAGTTGCAATTGAAAATTCTACTTAGTCCACTTTGAATTGAAGATTACTAAACTATCACTAACACTATTCTATTAGTACTATTAAACTATGCTAACTTTAACTAGATATGCATGCATAAACTATGAAAATAAGCTGCTAAACAAACTATTGGTTAGTTACTCTCATGTGGAGTAACTCTCTAGGAGTAGGAAATCCATACTCCACAGCCGAGAATTGCAACCATTGCTCTGATACCATCTGTAACATCCTCAATTTTCATACTTTAAAATATATTACTTTTTATAGGATTTAATATTAAAATACTTGGGGTTTTTATAAAAATTTTGGCGGAGTTTACTCTAAAATATGGACTTTCCCCCAAGTTAATTTTGTACCTGTCAGTCCAGAACAGTTTATAAAAATTATAAAACTATAAATTGCATTGTGAGAGGTTGTGAATTGCTTAGAAATAATAAAGAAAAGGATATTTGTATATCCTTCACAACCTTTATATCATTTAATCAAAATAAATGTTCTTATAAAGTCCCTTTTTACAAAATGGAAGTGTTCTTATACTTACAATAAAAAGTTAACAGTTAAAACAACATTATTAAATGAAAATGTTTTACATTGCATTACCCTAACAATGATTGCAATAACAATAATAATGAGACCACCAAGGTCTCATCAACTCATACACTCTCATTGTGGGAGAGTGTATTTTCTCGGCACGGAAGCGGTGAATGTCTTTCTCCAATTGGTACCTAAAATGGTCAACTTAAGGGGTGAGTAATTTGAGAAATAATCAAGGAGAACACTTGAACAACAGTAATAAAGCATAACTAGACATACCCACACACATATACCCATATTCCTATATCCAATTCAACCCTATTATTTATATACCTTAACACTTAACTATTCCTTTACACTATTAATACACCTTCCATTCACCTCAATAACAATATATATAACAATGCTTTTATGCTCAATCATATGAGTATGATATGCACTATATTCCACAATGGTTTAATTCCTGAACCCGATGTACACTGCACTTTTTACACTTTATTCACTTTAACACTTTAATACTATCATCGAATTCAGTGAATCAAACCCATCACTATAATGAATGCACTTCTCCGTTTCCAATAACAATAACACTTTTCAATGACAACACAACTTCCTCACATACCCTCCCTCCACTCTGGGGGAAAACCGACCAGGAGTAAGTATTTCTCAACCTATAGTTGGGTGCTTCACCTCCACTTAGGAAGGTCCCTCGCTCACCCACTTGCACAACACTTCACCTCCACTTAGGAAGGTCCCTCATGCGATTTGGATTGATTTGCCCAAATCGGGCTTTAGCAGAAATCACCTTCACTGGCCAAAACGAGCCAAAGTGATGGAATTACCCCGGTTTGCGTGGAACCAACCCCCAACACGGGAAGCGAACCCGTATCCTTTGCAGGATCAAAGTTCCCCAAGATAATTCCATAATTCACTCTTTCCCTCATCAATCGTAAACGACGTGTGTTTTTCCCCGTACACCTAAGGTCCACCTTACTCCGTAATGCACGTGTTTCTAGTTCATTTTATATGGCTTTTTGTTAGTTGTAACATCCCTCGTTTCTTAAAAAGAATTTCACTTATTATTGAAACGTGTTGGAAAAGTCTGATTATGAAAATTTTTCCTTGAATGTGGTACTCAAATTTAAACCATGTATTGGAACTAAATTCGGTAGAAGGAGTAATTATTTGCTGAACATTTTAGAATCCTTTTGAGATAACCTTTGTAGTACAAAATAGCTTTCGAAAATAACTTAGTCATTAGGTCATCCCAGGAAATCAACTTTAACAATACTTCCTTCGTGCCGAACGATAAAATCAGAGTGAGCGGAATATATTAAAATAGTTCATTTGAGGAAACCGCAATTGGTGGTTGGAGAGACAAAGGAACCCTAGGAAAACACCTAGAAGGGGGGGTTGAATAGGTGTTGAAGCTACCTTGAAAGATTTTCGAACGAAACAAATCGAAACAATTAAAACAAATGATTTTTGCAAATTCTACAGGACTTAATCGATTAACCTGCAATTTACTCGAGTAGTACTCGATTAAATTTGAACTTAATCGATTAGATATGACAGAAAACAGAAAAATCAATTTTCATTCGAATACGAAAATCAATCAATTCACATGCAAGATCAGAGATTCAACGGAAATGATTAACACCTATATTCTTATTGATTAACCTAGTTATGAAAATGATTTTCCCTTTATCAATTTGAACAATTAAAGATTCAATTCAATCAATTATGAAAATCAATCTTTCTAGGTTTTCAATCAAGAACGCAATCAAATGACTTGAATATAAAGAGTAAGGGTTTAGAGATACGACACAGTGATTTATCCTGGTTCACTTTCATCCGCTTGAAAGCTACATCCAGTCCCCTCTTCAACCAAGAGAGATTCTTCACTATGAGGAATTAGAGTTCTCAAATTACAAGTGATTGCCTCACAAGACTTCCTTCTTGCTAGCCTACAAGAGATAACCGACACCCTTGCCTTGTAATCCTATTGATCTTCTCTCTAATCTAACCTCTACCCCTTGTTGATAATCGACACAACAAGTCTTCAATTGCTTGATGATAAACCACACACCAAGGCTTCACTTGCTTGATTCACAACCAAGACTTCTTCTTCTTCTTCAATAAGAATGCACTTGCTTGATGATAAAATCGACACACCAAGACTTCTTGTTTGTTGTAGTGGCTTGCCTTCTTGCAAAGATTACAACACAATAGAAAACACAAAACAATCCTATGAATCTCAATCAAGAGTTATGACAATTCACCATAAGAGATTCAAAGGTTCTTGATCAAAGAATATGAAAATATGAGAACTTTGATCTTTAGAAAATGAGAGAGAATAGAGTGGCTTGATTCTTTGTAAAATGAATATCAAAATGATGGGTTATAATCACAAATGTTAGGAAAAGGTTTTTATAGAATACCCAAAAGTTGTAGCACTTGAAAACTGATTTTGAGAAGTGAAAATCGTATTTTAAAAATCAGTTCAGCAGTACTTAATCGATTAAGCAAGTCGTGTACTCGAGTAGTACTCGATTAAGTTAATCACTTAATCGATTAAGTTGGTACTGCACATATTCAAAACTTGTTTTCTCAAAATCCAACCTTTCCTTTAAAACCTTTAAGCCACCTATTGATTCTAGGTTAAGTGAAAACTCAAATTATGATTTAATCATGACTTATGAATGAGATTCACTACCCTCTATAATAATCTACCCAAATAAAAAACCTATGAAGCTTGAGAGGCAAAAGATAAAAGAAATACAAATACACTCAAACTTAGGTCTTCATGAGCTTGCTTTCTCTCTTCTTCATTTGATGTTTGTTGTTGCTTGTTGAGCTTGAAACTTGATCAACACTTGTAGCTTGTTCAAAAACACTGTCATTATCAAAACATTTATCATGTTCATCATGGAACTAACAATCTCCCCCTTTTTGAAAATGACAACCCATGTTTTGAAATCGCTTGAAGTTGTTGATGCTTGAAACATTTGATCACTTGAGAAGACTCTTTCTCCTCCTCAATAAATGCTTTTACACTTGAATCCAATTGAGATAGAAGCTTGATTCTCCCCCTATCTTCAACAACTTAGCTCAACCTACATAAAAACAACAAAAACAACCTTTCTCCAAACAAACATCTAAAAATCATATTATATTTCTCCCATGTTTCAAAACATACCATTTCTCCCCCTTTGAGAAACATTTCATTCAATTCAAAACATCATATTTCTCCCCCTTTGGCATTATCAAAAAGTAATATATACCAATTGAAATATAAGATCTAAGCCAAGGTAAGAAATCAATGATCATTTCTTCACAACATTGATACCAATTGAACAAATACAATAGAGCTATACTTTGAAATGTGATATCAATTGGTAAGAGAATATAACAATGAAATATAATACCAATTGAGAACTAAAAAGATCATAATATTACTTAACAAAGAAGATATCAATGTAAAGAAATATAACACCAAAGCATCATACTTTAATCAACTCAATGATACCAATTTAATTAACTAAACATTTAGAAAAGTAATATCAATTGAGAAGATACCAATTGAGATAATATATCAATATCAAATATTACCACTTTGTAGGAAATTCACTTGAGATGCAAGTGTGATATCAATTGAATATGTGAATATAGACATTCATAGTTGAGACCAATTGAGAACATGTGTCATTCATTTGCATCTTCAATCAAACCTACAAAACAATCATGCTTTGCTTTTTGGTATCCAAATGGTTTTGGATCCATTTTTGTTAGTGTAGGGACTTTCACCCTTTTTCATCCAAACAAAATTTCCTTTAGGTATACCATGCACTTTAACATAACACACATTTGAAGTATGTCCATGAGTACCACAATAGAAACATGTTGGAGGATTTGAAAAATCAACTTTAGAAAAATCAACAACATTTCTATGAGAATTACTCTTAGCATTAGTATAACCCAAACCAAACTTGTTTGAATTTTCTCTTTGAAAATTTAACAATGTGCGCAATCTAATATCACAAATGGTGAAACTTGCAAGCTTATTTTTCAAAATAGCATTTTCATCCTTGAGCAACTTGCAACTCTCACAATCAACCACAACATTCAATCTACTAGCACAATCACAAGAAGAACTAGCATAGATAAGATCAAGAGTTTCATTTTCAAGATTAAGCTCATCAACTTGTTTTTGAAGTTCTAAAATCTCTTTTTGATGTTTCAAAATGAGCTTCTTTCTTTCAATGTTTTTCAAAGCTAGTTTTTCAAGTTGTTCATACATTTCTTCATAAGCATTATGTAACAATTCATATTTAGAAGAAATTTCGGATTTAGATTCACTTACATTGCTATCCTCGCTTTGATAACTTGATTCATCATTTGAACTTTGTTCTTCATCATCTACTAGAGTTATCAAGTTGAGACAAGCGGCTTCTTCATTATCCAATGAACTACTTGATGTGCTTTTCTTGTCATCTTCATCACTATCCCAAACTATGTATGCTCTTTTAGATTTAGAATTTTTCTTGTCTTTCTCCTTCTTCTTGAGATACCTAGAGCATGAATACTTGAGATGTCCGGGCTTTCCACATTCATGGCAAACTACACCTTCTTTTGAAGTTTTGGTCTTATAGTGTGGGGAATCCTTCTCTTTACTTTTGTCCTTGTTCAACCTTCCTTTTCTCCATAGAAACTTGTCAAACTCTTTTAACAAAAGTTTCATGTCTTTTTCATCAACATCGGAATCGGAATCTTCACTATCATCATCATCGGAACTATCTTTCTTTTTATATGCACTTTTGACTCTAAGAGCAAGTCCTTTCCTTGATTTGTTCTTATCCGACTCTTCATTGATACTTAATCGTCCAAGCTCCATTTCATGTTCTTGAAGCTTTCCGAAAAGTGTTGCTAGATCCATAGCATCCAAATTTTTAGATTCAACAATAGCCGTTACTTTTGGTTGCCAATTCCTGTCTAAACATCTCAACACTTTGTTAGAAAGTTCACCTTGTAGAAAAGTTTTACCAAGAGCAAGTAAATGATTTATAATGTGAGTAAAACGCTTTTGCATATCATTTATAGATTCATTTGGAAGCATATGAAACAATTCATAATCACGCATTAAAGCATTCAATCTAGCTCTCCTAACCTCACTAGTTCCTTCATGAGTCACTTGTAAAGTGTCCCACATTTCCTTAGCACTAGAACATTGAGAAACTCTAAAGAACTCGTCATAGGATAAAGCGGATGTGATGATATTCTTTGCCTTATAATCATATTGTACTTTCTTTCTATCATCATCCTTCCACTTATCCTCGGGGATCAATTGTTCTACACCTTCAACTAAACTAGAGGGAATATGAGAACCTTTTTCAACTACTTTCCAAATTTCACTATCTATGGCTTGGATAAAGATTTTCATTCTAACTTTCCAATATGCATAGCCTTCTCCGGCAAACAATGGAGGACGACTTATTGAAGCACCTTCACCATCAAAGGGATTCATGGAACCCATTGCGATTTTCTTAAAGGATCTTTACGAAAAAGCTCTTATGCTCGTGTCTTTCGACCGAGCTCTGATACCAATTGAGGAAACCGCAATTGGTGGTTGGAGAGACAAAGGAACCCTAGGAAAACACCTAGAAGGGGGGGTTGAATAGGTGTTGAAGCTACCTTGAAAGATTTTCGAACGAAACAAATCGAAACAATTAAAACAAATGATTTTTGCAAATTCTACAGGACTTAATCGATTAACCTGCAATTTACTCGAGTAGTACTCGATTAAATTTGAACTTAATCGATTAGATATGACAGAAAACAGAAAAATCAATTTTCATTCGAATACGAAAATCAATCAATTCACATGCAAGATCAGAGATTCAACGGAAATGATTAACACCTATATTCTTATTGATTAACCTAGTTATGAAAATGATTTTCCCTTTATCAATTTGAACAATTAAAGATTCAATTCAATCAATTATGAAAATCAATCTTTCTAGGTTTTCAATCAAGAATGCAATCAAATGACTTGAATATAAAGAGTAAGGGTTTAGAGATACGACACAGTGATTTATCCTGGTTCACTTTCATCCGCTTGAAAGCTACATCCAGTCCCCTCTTCAACCAAGAGAGATTCTTCACTATGAGGAATTAGAGTTCTCAAATTACAAGTGATTGCCTCACAAGACTTCCTTCTTGCTAGCCTACAAGAGATAACCGACACCCTTGCCTTGTAATCCTATTGATCTTCTCTCTAATATAACCTCTACCCCTTGTTGATAATCGACACAACAAGTCTTCAATTGCTTGATGATAAACCACACACCAAGGCTTCACTTGCTTGATTCACAACCAAGACTTCTTCTTCTTCTTCAATAAGAATGCACTTGCTTGATGATAAAATCGACACACCAAGACTTCTTGTTTGTTGTAGTGGCTTGCCTTCTTGCAAAGATTACAACACAATAGAAAACACAAAACAATCCTATGAATCTCAATCAAGAGTTATGACAATTCACCATAAGAGATTCAAAGGTTCTTGATCAAAGAATATGAAAATATGAGAACTTTGATCTTTAGAAAATGAGAGAGAATAGAGTGGCTTGATTCTTTGTAAAATGAATATCAAAATGATGGGTTATAATCACAAATGTTAGGAAAAGGTTTTTATAGAATACCCAAAAGTTGTAGCACTTGAAAACTGATTTTGAGAAGTGAAAATCGTATTTTAAAAATCAGTTCAGCAGTACTTAATCGATTAAGCAAGTCGTGTACTCGAGTAGTACTCGATTAAGTTAATCACTTAATCGATTAAGTTGGTACTGCACATATTCAAAACTTGTTTTCTCAAAATCCAACCTTTCCTTTAAAACCTTTAAGCCACCTATTGATTCTAGGTTAAGTGAAAACTCAAATTATGATTTAATCATGACTTATGAATGAGATTCACTACCCTCTATAATAATCTACCCAAATAAAAAACCTATGAAGCTTGAGAGGCAAAAGATAAAAGAAATACAAATACACTCAAACTTAGGTCTTCATGAGCTTGCTTTCTCTCTTCTTCATTTGATGTTTGTTGTTGCTTGTTGAGCTTGAAACTTGATCAACACTTGTAGCTTGTTCAAAAACACTTTGTCATTATCAAAACATTTATCATGTTCATCATGGAACTAACATCATTGACTCATAAAATCAGGTATATAAATTTGATGTGTACCATAATTATATTAAAGTATGAAAACTGGGTTTTCTCTTGGATACATCTCTCAAAATATATACATTGTTTCCATTATCAAAAATAGAGACGTTCCAGAGCTGGTCACTGGTTCTTCATCCATTCGTTCATCTGGTTGAGTCCTCAGAGTTGTACAAAAGAGTCTCTATCCCATGATGACTTGGCACTTTATGAACTTAAGAGTCTTCCCATTTCATTTAATCTCTAGGTAGTCTAGGTACCTGGTCAAAACCTATTAAGGGCAGGGGGTAAGCTTATACATTCGCATTGTCAAATAAGAATAAAGTCCTAACATCCACAAGTAAGCACCCATTATGATAGCAATGCATAAACATGAACACCCGCCATTTCATTTATTTCTCTTTCCAAATAGGTGGACTGATGCATGCTTCCCATCTCTCGATTCCTGAGATTCTTCAACCAATCACTCAGATGAACGTCCTTCCATAACACCATTGTATTCTCATAATACAAATAATACGTTATCAAACGTATGGCGTACTTGCTCGGAAGTGATAAAAACGTCACACTATCTGGTGAACGTCACGTCGCCCAAGGACGTAAACCTATCACTTATCAACATACAACGGGTGTGATAAAAAACGTCACCACATCTGATGAACGTCACGTCGCCTAAGGACGTAAACCTTATCACTTGTGATACACAACAGAGGTGATAAACAACGTCACCATGTCTGATGAACGTCACGTCGCCAAAACGTAAACCTTACCACTTGTGTGCAACACACCGTTGAACCAT
This sequence comes from Crotalaria pallida, assembly GCA_037953625.1. Lineage (NCBI taxonomy): Eukaryota > Viridiplantae > Streptophyta > Magnoliopsida > Fabales > Fabaceae > Crotalaria > Crotalaria pallida. The sequence goes on along the minus strand of CM075649.1, from coordinate 46,196,546 downwards.
TAAACCAACAGTATACCACATACTGCCCACATTGTCCACCTTAATGTGTCATCGAGCAAGCAGCAACATTTGGCACTCCCAGAGACCCTCCTCATGTTCCATGAACATGACACAACGATAACTCATCACCGTTCATTGTGCATGAATGCATGCAAGTACTCCCTTAAGATTATTCGTTAATCTCATTATATACAATATGTAATGAATTCATCAATGAGATATATCAACTTCCATGCTTAGGATGATGAGACTTATCAAAGGAAGTATCACATTATTCCCTTTGAGTGTCATTAGGTTTAAATGGAAGTGTTTAGATTAAAAATGGTGTTTTCCCCACATTTTAGTAAAAAGACTCGAGTAGTAGCTTCAATACTCGAGTAGTTCTTCAATTTCATGAAACTGTGTATCAGACTGCCCAGAATACTCGAGTATTTCACAAAGTACTCGAGTAGTTTACAGATCAGAATACTTGAGTATTTCACAAAATACTAGAGTATTTTCAGCCCAGAATACTCGAGTGTTTTACCAAATACTCGAGTATTTTTGACAGCAGATGCACTACAACTTGGTTTTAACATACCATTTTCAATTCTAATCAATTCTTACTTAAACCAATGATCAACAGAACTTTGTTTATACATTTAAAACTTGTCTCAACACAGAGATCGCATCAATTCACAGAAAATCATAATCATTCATCAATTATGCATGAAAATCACATATTATGCAACTTAAAGAACCAATTTCAATTCTACTCATTTTTGGCATAATTTCAGCATTGATTAAGCTCACATGCAACCAAATAAACTTGCCTTAGCATGTAGCATGCCTCAGATTGGCCTCCAAGCCATATTCCTATTTCAATCTATGCCCTTAGAGTCTCATGGTGACTCATCCTACTTTCTAATGCAATTTAATCTTATTCTAGCAAATGGTAAGCTTCCCCCATACCTTAGGGTCGTTCTTGAACAAAAACTCCGCAGAGAACAGCAACCAAATGCTCTAACCACTTCCCACCCGAACTTGCATAACAGATTCAGCAGGGGTTCAAAACCACATCAATCGACATTCGAATCATGCATAAAAATTGGGGAAATTGGTTAGACTATGTTCTCTATAACATGTACTTTGAAAACCAATAAGTTTCAGACCAAAAGAGAGCTTGAGCTTACCACAATTGAAGCTCAAAGTCGGCTCTCTGAATCTGAAATTCTAGTTTGGCAGATTTCAACACCTAACTTCACAGGCCCATAACTTTTCATCCAGGAACTCAAATCTCACAAACTTGGTATCAAATCGAAGCTCGTTGAAAGAGCTTTCCAATGGTATCTCACTCACGATCTATCTCTCAAGCACGATAGAGAATCGAAGGAAAGAAGGTGACGGGTCTGCACAATATTCTGGTTCTTGGCAGATTTGAATCTCTATCTTGCAACACTCACTACTCCTCACACACTCAGCCTTATCTCACGATTTATGACTCTTTTCGAAGCTCTGGATGTGAGCTTCGAAACGGTGTATGATTTGTTCTAGGAGACTCAGGGACGAAGACGAATTGAGAGCTCGAAGTTTAGAACCCTAAAACTTGCGATTTTTCCTTGAGAACTTATGTCTTTGGCTTATAAATCGATTCGCCATCCTTAAGGAAGAAGATTGGAGTGTCATAAAAGGAGGACATGCATCCATGGACGTGTTGCTGAGTTGCTACCGTGTCAACTCGTGAGGTATTCGAGTGGGTGACTTACCAAACGCACCAACTTGTGCAACGCTGTCCAGAATACTCGAGTATTCTCAAAAATACTCGAGTATTTTGACCAGTTTTCACTAAAAACTTTGTTTAATTAATTTTAACTCCAAGAGACCTTCCATTATTGTTTTTAGGTCTTTCCCAAGGACTTAATCGTAAAATTTAATATTTTATGGAAAAACCACATCATAAAATATTTTCTCATAATATATATAGATATACATATAATGCAAACCAAAAATCAAATACGGAATTATTATTTATTTATAAAATCAATATACTAACATATTTATTCGGAAGATGAAATTAGGGGTGTTACATTAGTCAACCATTCATTATCTTATATCCAATTGGTTGGGTTTCTCTAACTTAGAATTTATGGCCATACTACATATATATAGAACAACCACACACATAACAACAATAATAACCATAACCAAACCGTTCACTCATATAGTTTCATATCAATTATAACAATTTGTCCCTAACAAAATCCTAAGTTCATAACATATATATATATATATATATATATTCATAGTCAACATATAGAGCACACCAAATCAAACCACAACAATAATCATGATCATATTATTCATTTAGTCATTTAATCCTATAACAATCTAATAATCAATTACTAAACAACCCTAAGTTCATTATACACACTTTTATTTTCAAACATAACAATGTCAACATACAAATCAAACATACACATATAAAATACCTCTAATTATAACCCTATTATTATTATTATTAAGTCCTCCCCCTAATTAAAACCAAAGTATTCCCCCTTACCTCTTGAAGAGAAGAGGAGATCATGACAATTTTGAGGGAACATCACACCCTCTACACTCCAAGCTTCCTAGACTCCTTAATGCCTGCCCTTAATCACTTCCTAAGCTCCCTTGGTTGATTGCACAACTCCATGAGAAGGATTGGGGAAAGATAGGGTTTGGGTTGGATTTGGGGTTTTGAGAAATAGAGAAGAAATTGAGAATTGAAAGAGGGAAAACCATGTAGAATGAGTGGGGAAATGATTTATGGAACCAATTTGATAAGACTTTGGGTGGATTCATTCAATTGATAAATCTAGGGTTGAAGGAGAAGGAAAATCGTGGAAGAGGAGAGAGAAAAATTATGTGAAAATGGCTCAATTCAACGTGTTTTAAGTCTGATTCAGTAGTGGTTAATCGATTAACCAGTGTAAATTTGGCCAAAACCAACATTCAGGCCTTAATCGATTAACCTCATGCTTAATCGATTAAGTCGTGGGCATCATTCAGGTCTTAATCGATTAACTCAAGGCTTAATCGATTAACTGGTTCAATCCATCATTCCCATGCACTTCAAAGTGCCATAACTTCTTCGTTAACCGTCGGATCTTGCTCAAATTTTGAGACAAGCATCCTAAGACACTCGTCTTCACATCCAACGGTGGAATTTGGGTTTTGAGCTATGGATATTTAATTCCTAATTTTCTAAGATCCTATGCTCTTTCGCTCACACTTACTCTTCTTAACTCACTTCTAAACTAATTCTACTTCATCAAACCTACCCTTGCTAATCCCTACATCCTAAACACATTATAAACATACTCAAAGGCTTGGAAATAACACTACTCTTATCAAAATTCTATTAATTAAGGCACCTAATAATTGGGAAAATCGGGGATGTTACAATCTCCCCCACTTATATGAATTTCGTCCCCGAAATTCGGCTAAGTCGTAAGAATTGAAAAAAGGATGCAGAGCTATATGCTCTAGAAACAGGATGGATCTATCTTGGGAAATAAGATGGTTGTGACCATATGGGATTCACTCCCCCACTTAGAACACAACTACGGTTAAGATTTCATTCTTAAGAGAACTAATTTGTTCCCACAACTCAGAAAACAAAAGCCTTAAATTTCCCTATAGCACATCATTCTTAACAAAACATAAACATCAACATCATAAAAAAACATTTTAAACAACAAGCACAAATAATATACTCAAAGAGGAACAGAACAGAAAGCATTTAACAATAAAAGGAATTAACATAACAAAGCACAATTCTAAAAAGAACAATTAAGAGAAATAACCAACATACACAAAACTTAAAACATTATTTATTTAAAATTCTTTATAAAGTTAAACTTAATCCAAATACAAGGAATATCATTTCGAAATTTTATCAAGGGGTAAACTTCTTAAAAGAAAATTAAAACATTAACTCAACACAGTTAGTAGAAAAATGATCAAGGTATACCAAAATAATCTTGCATTGAATTGAGTTGAGTAAAAATCTTGAAAAGATTGTAATATTCATTTGATGAAAGATTAGGTATATCGTAATAAAAAAATAAGCAATATTTATGCATTAAGAAAATCACCCACAATAGGGTTGGTTACAATTGAAGATAATAAGTTCAAACTCCAATCCAAAGTTACTCAATATACAGGAAAATAGGATCAAAGTCAAAGAATGCATTATTCATGAATACAGTTGAAAATAGGGATTAACAGCAAAAGGGTAAACACAATGATGGTCTTTTGGAAAACCAATTTTGATATATGTTTATAATCTAGGTTGAAAATACTATATAAAAATATGTTTCATTTCTTTATACATATATGTATAGAAAAGAGTTGTCCTTTATATAAGGACTTAGTTTGCCAAAATTATAAGTTTGATCATTCATAAAATTTTCTTTAAAGAAGAAAGATGACATTGAAAAATGTAATTACAATGGAAAAGATTTAAAGTTAGAAATTGCCACTCACAGGACATAAGGCAATTAGCTTTGAAAATTTAGTTTAGTACTTAGTTGATAAAGAATGGTTTAGTTCTTTCATAAAATCATCTTTAATAGTGGGTGGAAAACATTCTTTATCTTGGAGAAACATCAAATAGTATACAGAGTTTATAAAAACAGTCAGAGTTGGAACTTGTGAGGAAAAATACAAAACAAATAGCTCCACCAATATTTTGATTTAGTATTTACTCATAGAAAATTTGAAATTACAAATATACTAACATACAATTCAAACACACGAAAATCAACGACTCGTAGCATAAATAAAACCTACTTCCTATATAAACCTATACATGTATATATATATATATATATATATATATATATATATATCTAAGGCTTAAACTCGAACACTCGAACAAGACGAACTTAACTCCTACTACTTAACTCTAAACGAAACTCTACTCGCTTAAGACTTTCACTAGGTCTACGCTTGTCTATCGCTCACATGAGGTTCAGGGTTTTCTAGTTGGTTTCGTGGGTTAGGGTTTCACATGACTGCATTCTATCTTAGAACCTTAGTTGAAACCCTCTTAATACTACCTAGACTCTGGGGCCAAGACCAATATAATGGATGTTAAGATTGGGACTTTGATATCCAACAAATTATATTCCGGGAAATAGTTAACTTTTGATTTAGAAATTAGTTGTGATCCCCGAATATAGTTTGTTCAATAATAATCACACATTTCCCTTGAGTTCTATGTGAACTTAAAGGAAATGGTATAGCATCCATTACCTTAATTGAGATTCTAAACTTGAATCTCGCTCTATGGGAAATACATTGCCTTTAACCCACTTTGTCATCGTCACTTGTATTTCTCAATTCCACATCGCTTTAGAAAACAATGAAATTCTAACTTAGAAGAAAAAGATTTGGTCTTTGGTGATAAAGTACTTCTAAAAATTACCTCTTTCCGAAAATAAGGAGAAACTCTTTATAATTTATAAATCAATTTCATTTCAAACTTTAACAAAATTAGTTAATAAGAGAAAAACATGTCAAGCATCCAAAAATTTAAAGTATTCATAACGGTTTTCTAAATCATTTCACATCGGTGTTAGAATTAATTCAAAAGTTTCGAGGACTCCTTTGTCAAAGAAGGCAAGGATCCCCTATGACCATCAAACTTAAATAAAAGGAATTGCGTGTATCGGTTGGAATTTAATTCCATCCGCACTTTCAAATCTTAACAAATGCATTTCCCTTTATTTCAACTTTGAGGTTCAAATTTTGTTTCAAATTGACGTATGTCACATTTGATGAATTCCTATTTAATCGGCAATTGGCGTAATCCGACAATAGACTACACCATTCTCCCATTACTTAGGAATTCATTTTGTTAATAAGACAAGTTTAAAAGTTGGTGGTGTGACATTCGATCAATTATCAAGGCTTGAATCAATTCCATACCCAGGAAAGTAATAGAATACTTATATGCTTGACATTCGTTAAAATTTATACTACTAATACCTTTCCAAAATAAAGTTTGAAAATAGTTTGATGCCAAAAACACATTGTGGAATGTATTTATCACTAGACACAATGTGGAATCGTAGAAAGTACTTAGGTCTTATTAGAGACGACACTTAGTCATCAAAGTTAAAGGCAAGTACCTAGGGGTGACACCTATTCACTTCCGCTGCGCACTCTGATAAAGAATGCTCGGAGTGTCTATGATGCAATGATTCCTAATTCTTATCCTATTCCTATGTATAGAAAAGAAATTCGACAATTATTTCATTGGATTTCAAGGACTCAATGGTATTATCTTCTAATAAAATATACGCATCGAGGGGCCCTTCTCGATTCTACATTGCATTAGAAACAAAACCATTTCCGTACAACCCGACTTCCAATCAAATAATAAGAAATGACTCATCTTCCGTTCAAAAGAAGACTTCACTACAAAAAAAACCATTTATTGCAATGACCTTTTGCAACGACTAAAAAAAGTCGTTGCTAAAAACAAGTGTTTTGCAACGACTTAGAAATGTCGTTGCAGAAAACCGGTGTTTTGCAATGACTTAAAAATGTCGTTGCAAAACACATGTTTTCTGCAACGACTTCAAAAGTCGTTGCAAAACACATGTTTTCTGCAACGACTTCAAAAGTCGTTGCAAAACACATGTTTTCTGCAACGACATTATCCTTGCTAATAAGATTAAATAATTTAAAAAAAAAATAAAAAAAAAATAATTAAAATAAGGTACTCCTATAACTATACCCATCGAATTGCCATTGAGTAGGGAGATATGTCATAGGGAGAGAGAAACATAGATTCCTCTCAAATTAGGGCCGGCCACACCACTCTCCCGTCGCTACCACTCTCCCGTCGCTACCACTCTCTCTTTCCCTCCGATTTGAACCAGTCACCGCTCGCGACCACCGTACCAGCCACCGCTCGCGACCTCCGTACCAGACACCACGATCGCGACCTCCGATTCGAACCCGCCATCGCTCGAGACCAACCACCGCTCGCAACCTCCGTTCATACCAATCACACAACCTCACACTTACTCTCAGCCTTCAAAGTTCTAAGCAATACAAGCCATATGTTTCTTCAGGCAATACCCAACACCCCAAAACTCCAAAACCATCGCAGCCACCACACCCCAAAACCCGTTGACGGCAGCATCATCGTTGGCGATGGCAGCAGCGTGGACGGCAATAGTAGCAGCAGCGTTCTTCTTCCCTGCCTCAAACACTCCTCCTTGTCCCTGTGGAGAGGTAAGCTCAACTTGACTCCTCCTTGTCTCCTTCGATTTCCTTCAATTGCTATTTTTAGGGTTTTATAATTGGTATTTTAGGAGTTACATAATTTCGATTTCCTTCAATTGTTGTTTTTATGTTACATAATTTGTGTTTTAGGGTTACATAGTTTTTGAATCTTAGTGAAATCAAGACATTCCATCTAAACCCCAGCTTCTCATTTTAACTCCCTTGTACTTCTTCATTTTAAATGGTCAGTAGAAGCTACATTAGTTTTTGAATCTTAGATAGGTGATTTTCATTTCACACATTAACTCATCAAACAAGTTATCAGCATCATGCATCACTTTTTTCAGCCTCCTTATCCAAATCTCGACAGTATGATCATCATCTTGTCTCTCCTCATTATCTGAAAGCTCAGATTTTTAAGTCATCACCTTCTCATTCTATGACTTTTTGGTTCTGTACTCCATGGAGTTGTGAGAAAAATTATATGAATTCATGTTTTTTCTGTTATTGTTATTGTTGTTTGTGTTTGTTAAATTTTCTTTCCTTTTCCCACCTTGACAAGAATTAATGAGGCTCACAATCACACCTATATTGAGTAGGATAGTAGAGTAAATGAATAAGTGCTTCAAGTAGAAGTTGGTAGCATAAATTTCTATCCATTCTTCATCACAGACTAGCATTATTGACTTATTTCAAGTGCAGTATATGAAGGCACTTATTGTGAGCTTTCTAAACTATCCTTTTTCCTGCTGCCCATCTTAACCTTTTGTAGACTCTTATGGTATTTAGCCACTTGGTTTAGGTTGGAGTTGGTTTGATGTTGCTGCAACAATTTTGAGGGATTAATGGCATTGTTTTTTTTTTTTTTTGCAAATTCTATAGTTATTTTTGCTGGTATGCAGGGTCATTTATTATACTTCTATCATATGACAAGTAAGAGAAGATGAATATATGTCATATGTGATTTCTAATATCTAATGACTGATATTATTAGGGGCTCACTTATTATTTTATGACAGATCTCATTTGGTTTTTTGGATTTCGCAATCCAGAGTGTAGTTTTTCGACATAGATTGGACTGAACTAGCAATTTTTGCAACTCCTATTGTTTTTTTTTTTTTTTGTATTAGATATGTTGTATTATTTTGAACAAGGTAAAAGTTCATGATCTGTTTGTGCATTTGGTAAATTCATTTCTTTGGCTGTGCTTTAGTTTCAGTGATAATACTGTTTCAGCAAGGCAACAGAATGTCAGTTACCAAGACTGTTTCAACTGATATGTCATCCGCTATCTCTTATTATGTTAATTTTGCAGGTTCCATGAATTCTTAAAGCTAGAAAATGAAATTGGAAATATTACTAGGCACATTCAAGGAGCGGAATGCAAGATTTGGAGCTGTTTGTTGTTTTTTTTTTATTTCCTATCAGTGGCGGAATTACTCGTAAGCTGTTGATTAACACTTTTTATACCACAGATATGCATGTTTACGGTGAGAGGCCTATGACTGATTCATTGCAGCTGGTGAGGTTTGCCTCTTTCTTCTACTTGTGTGCTATTGGACTAACATTTGTTTGCTTCTTGCCAAGTGCCTTGCTTGAACCTTTCTTGTAATTTCTATATTGGTATTGAGGATTTGCAGGAATTTGATGGGTCCACGATTATGTTACTGTATTAGTCCTGTAATAATTATATTCCATAATATGACCTCTTCAAAATCTTCTTACAATGTAAGCTTATACAACTATAATAATCCTTGTTTCAAGTCTTAACTGCTTCTTCTAGTTTATGATTTCAGGTTGGCCTTATGTGCTTTCGTCTTTTCAACCTTTTGCTCGATTTTTAATTTTTAGGATTTTGTCTAATATGCCAATGCCACCGGTGGACCTGAGAGTTATCGTTTGTAAATGTAGTTTTCATTATTTGTCAACTTAAATGGCTTTTTAGAATTCAACATTCTTACATTTTACAAGGAATGGTGGATTCATTAGAAGGATTCAGTAGCTCATCTAACATAGTTTGTTGGAAACAGTTTTTTTTTCCACTTTCAAAGTTAATTGATTTAGATATTGTCCCCAAAAGCCAGCTCAAGTGGTGAAGCTGCCGGACATAAAGTGCTATCGAGCCGGGTTCAAACCCCTTTGTCCATGCTTTCTCCCCCATCCCCTAAAAGAAAAGAAAGAAAACCTATTAAAAAAATTGATTTCGATATTACTTGAAAAATACAATTTACATTAACTCATTTGACTGATTGTTTGGCATCCTTTGAGGTATGGAGCAATGTTTGGAAGAAGCCAATCAAGGACAGCCAATATGCTGCTCATGCAGGTCTGGTGGCTTCTTTTTCATTTGTTTTAAAACTTTTTGGTCCTTCTTTATGTGATGTTAGAGGGTTGGCAATCAGTTACCATGTTGCTTTGAATGCTCATAATATAATCCTGTTAATTTCCAAATTATTGAGTTAGATATTGACCAGCATATAGTGCTTGCCGGTTTATTACCATCTTCTCTTTTTTGGACCATTTTGTTCTTAAAAGGTACTAAATAATATAGACATTTCCTGGAACTTTCCTGCCTCATTTGCCCCATTTTGTCAGAACTTTGTAGGTCACTAACACTCACTGAACAAACTAGCTTGGAGCTTAATGGCAGCACAGGGAATCGGAAACCTGCTAGGAAAGAAAAGAAAAAGCTATCAACTTCTTGTGCAAGTATCCTTAAAATAAGATTTGAAAAATTAGTTACTGATATCCCCGGTCATATCTTTGCCTTCCTATTATAGTTTTAGTATTTACTGCTTCAATCACCCAGTATTTTTGAAGACATTGTTTTATGATTACATATTTTGAAAATTGTATTTTGGATTTCTTGAATGTGATCTTTCCAGAGGGAGTCCTATAGTTTTTCTGATTACATTCTAATGATCGAAGGTCTGTAGACCGTAGTCATAAAATTGATTTTTGTTCCTCATAACCCCACATAGACCAAGCTACTGCACTTGTGGAGAGGAGAATGTCTGAACCTATGGATTACATTGACACTGCAGTTTCACGATCCCACTTGAAGAGTCAAATCAGAGTGATTCCTTTTAACAATGAGGCAAAAGGTAAAACATGGTTTCTTAACTTGCCTCTTCTCACTCCATGCATGTCGTTCTCATACTCTCACTTCCTTTTACTCATTGTTATTTTTATTAAATTTTCTAAGGTCAAATCATATTGTTAATTATCTGCTAAACGAGTAAGAATACCTTATTGTTAGTCCAAATTTTTGGACTGTGACCCTCCCCAACAACCAAATTATGTCTTCTGATTTTTATGGAACTAAAACTTTATGTTATCCTCATTGCTGATCAATGTGCTCATAAGAAAGCATGCTCTTGTTTTGTACTTTTGTATAGTAATTTTTATTTTTTTCAGATTTAGTATTCTGTAATATATGCCAATGTATATTTTTGTTAGAATATTCGTTGATAATTTTGACAATTAATTTCTTATGTTTAGGTGACTCAGGTTTCAAGTTTTATATCTAGTGGTTGATATGTTATATAGCAATTTGACATAAGTTTTTTAACTTGGACTATCTGCAAAAAAATATCTGAAAGAATTTGCTATACATTTTGGAAGACTTTGTGTGTTCAACATGTGTCATGAGTTTGATTAGTATCTGCTCCTGAGTTTTCTTTATCACATTATATTGCCAATTTTCCCATTTTGCTTTCTTCCTAATTTTATCTATTACCTTTTTGATTTTGGTTGATTTGATTTTTGAATTCGTTTTTGCAGCCAAGCAAGAGTTGATTGAAGATTTCACTCCTCCTTTTGTAAGTGATCTTATCCTTGGTTTAATGATTTATTGAAAGATTCAAGTTCTTTAATTTTTTTTAAGAGTTAGATCTTTGAATTTTTAAATCTTTGTTTTGTATGTTGTCCAAGTCTTTGCACCCTGGCCATGGAATTGTTATCAGTTTTATTGCAAGTTTTAGTATGGTCAGATTTAGAGCTTTATAATTTTCTCTGCAATGTTTATATTAACCATAATTTGATTAATTATTGGATTATGGTTCTTTCGGGGTGCATGGAAAATGAACAAAATTTTGACAGGACATATCAATTTCAGGTACTGAGCATACAAAGAATCAAGCAATGATGGATTTTTTTTTTGGATTTATTTTGTATGTTCTTATATATGTTGTATCTTGTAAGAAACACAAGTTATAATAATTGGATGAGTTTTTATCAAATGTATGTTATAAATTTAGTTGTATAACCCTATTAAAAATATTTCAGAATTTGAAGCATAAAAAAGATTTCTTTGGTCAAATATATTTTTTTTTTAAAATTAAAAAAGACTATTGCAACGACAATTTTGTTGTTACAAAAGCAAAATATGTTTTGCAACGATATTGTCGTTGCAAAAGTGGAAGGTGTTTTGCAACGACAATGTCGTTGCAGAAGCCAAAAGTGTTTTGCAACGACATACATCACCTTGACATGGCTCTGCCAGCCTTGTTTAGCAACGACATCTCTTATGCAACGACCCATGTCGTTGCTGAAAACCTTTCTTTTTAACAACGATGGAAGTCGTTGCTATACCCTTTTGCAACGGCTTTACTAGTTGGTCGTTGCAAAATATATTCTTAGCAACGACTTTTGATTTTTAGCAACGACTTTTGTCGTTGCAATAAAGGGTTTTTCTTGTAGTGCTTTGAAATTTCGTTTTATGTAAAAGTTTCAATTCTTCGTTATATCCGAAGTTGACTTACTTAATTCAAAACTAAGGTTTAGTCCGTCCCGTTGGGGTAACACTTTCATGCTCTATCCCGTTGGGAGTTTTACTTCCCTTAGCCTCTACTTTCGGTCCACTTCAAAATACAACCAAGTTGCAATTGAAAATTCTACTTAGTCCACTTTGAATTGAAAATTACTAAACTATCACTAACACTATTCTATCAGTACTACTAAACTATGCTAACTTTAACTAGATATGCATGCATAAACTATGAAAATAAGCTGCTAAACTAACTATTGGTTAGTTACTCTCATGTGGAGTAACTCTCTGGGAGTAGGAAATCCATACTCCACAGCCGAGAATTGCAACCATTGCTCTGATACCATCTGTAACATCCTCAATTTTCATACTTTAAAATATATTACTTTTTATAGGATTTAATATTAAAATACTTGGGGTTTTTATAAAAATTTTGGCGGAGTTTACTCTAAAATATGGACTTTTCCCCAAGTTAATTTTGTACCTGTCAGTCCAGAACAGTTTATAAAAATTATAAAACTATAAATTGCATTGTGAGAGGTTGTGACTTGCTTTGGAATAATAAAGAAAAGGATATTTGTATATCCTTCACAACCTTTATCTCATTTAATCAAAATAAATGTTCTTATAAAGTCCCTTTTTACAAAATGGAAGTGTTCTTATACTTACAATAAAAAGTTAACAGTTAAAACAACATTATTAAATGAAAATGTTTTACATTGCATTACCCTAACAATGATTGCAATAACAATAATAATGAGACCACCAAGGTCTCGTCAACTCATACACTCTCATTGTGGGAGAGTGTATTTTCTCGGCACGGAAGCAGTGAATGTCTTTCTCCAATTGATACCTAAAATGGTCAACTTAAGGGGTGATTAATTTGAGAAATAATCAAGGAGAACACTTGAACAACAGTAATAAAGCATAACTAGACATACCCACACACATATACCCATATTCCTATATCCAATTCAACCCTATTATTTATATACCTTAACACTTAACTATTCCTTTACACTATTAATACACCTTTCATTCACCTCAATAACAATATATATAACAATGCTTTTATGCTCAATCATATGAGTATGATATGCACTATATTCCACAATGGTTTAATTCCTGAATCCGATGTACACTGCACTTTTTACACTTTATTCACTTTAACACTTTAATACTATCATCGAATTCAGTGAATCAAACCCATCACTATAATGAATGCACTTCTCCGTTTCCAATAACAATAACACTTTTCAATGACAACACAACTTCCTCACATACCCTCCCTCCACTCTGGGGAAAAACCGACCAGGAGTAAGTATTTCTCAACCTATAGTTGGGTGCTTCACCTCCACTTAGGAAGGTCCCTCACTCACCCGCTTGCACAACACTTCACCTCCACTTAGGAAGGTCCCTCATGCGATTTGGATTGATTTGCCCAAATCGGGCTTTAGCAGAAATCACCCTCACTGGCCAAAACGAGCCAAAGTGATGGAATTACCCCGGTTTGCGTGGAACCAACCCCCAACACGGGAAGCGAACCCGTATCCTTTGCAGGATCAAAGTTCCCCAAGATAATTCCATAATTCACTCTTGCCCTCATCAATCGTAAACGACGTGTTTTTTCCCCGTACACCTAAGGCCCACCTTACTCCGTAATGCACGTGTTTCTAGTTCATTTTATATGGCTTTTGTTAGTCAACCATTCATTATCCTATATCCAATTGGTTGGGTTTCTCTAACTTAGAATTTATGGCCATACTACATATATATAGAACAACCACACACATAACAACAATAATAACCATAACCAAACCTTTCACTCATATAGTTTCATATCAATTATAACAATTTGTCCCTAACAAAATCCTAAGTTCATAACATATATATATATATATATATTCATAGTCAACATATAGAGCACACCAAATCAAACCACAACAATAATCATGATCATATTATTCATTTAATCATTTAATCCTATAACAATCTAATAATCAATTACTAAACAACCCTAAGTTCATTATACACACTTTTATTTTCAAACATAACAATGTCAACATACAAATCAAACATACACATATAAAATACCTCTAATTATAACCCTATTACTATTATTAAGTCCTCCCCCTAATTAAAACCAAAGTACTCCCCCTTACCTCTTGAAGAGAAGAGGAGATCATGACAATTTTGAGGGAGCATCACACCCCCTACACTCCAAGCTTCCTAGACTCCTTAATGCTTGCCCTTAATCACTTCCTAAGCTCCCTTTGTTGATTGCACAACTCCATGAGAAGGATTGGGGAAAGTTAGGGTTTGGGTTGGATTTGGGGTTTTTAGAAATAGAGAAGAAATTGATAATTGAAAGAGGGAAAACCATGTAGAATGAGTGGGGAAATGATTTATGGAACCAATTTGATATGACTTTGGGTGGATTCATTCAATTGAGAAATCTAGGGTTGAAGGAGAAGGAAAATCTTGGAAGAGGAGAGAGAAATTTTTTGTGAAAGTGGCTCAATTCAACGTGTTTTAAGTCTGATTCAGCAGTGGTTAATCGATTAACTAGGTGGTTAATCGATTAACCAGTGTAAATTTGGCCAAAACCAACATTCAGGCCTTAATCGATTAACCTCATGCTTAATCGATTAAGTCGTGGGCATCATTCAGGTCTTAATCGATTAACTCAAGGCTTAATCGATTAACTGGTTCAATCCATCATTCCCATGCACTTCAAAGTGCCATAACTTCTTCGTTAACCGTCGGATCTTGCTCAAATTTTGAGACAAGCATCCTAAGACACTCGTCTTCATATCCAACGGTGGAATTTTGGTTTTGAGCTATGGATATTTAATTCCTAATTTTCTAAGATTCTATGCTCTTTCGCTCACACTAACTCTTCTTAACTCACTTCTAAACTAATTCTACTTCATCAAACCTACCCTTGCTAATCCCTACATCCTAAACACATTCTAAACATACTCAAAGGCTTGGAAATAACACTACTCTTATCAAAATTCTATTAATTAAGGCACTTAATAATTGGGAAAATCGGGGATGTTACACCGACTATGCCGTCGTGGACCCGAATGTTTGCATGTTCAGCATTGTCCGGCCAGAGATCACTGCAGCATCATTCGAGATTGATCCCCAATACATCCATCTTATCAAGCAGGATCAATTCTCGGGTGCACCAAATTAAGACCCGACGGAGCATGTAGCCAACTTCCTGATCATGCTCGATTTCTTCAAGATTGAGGGTGCGTCAGAGGAGGCGATAAGGATGAGGATGTTTCCTCTCTCTTTGAGGGAACATGATTATCGGTGGATGAAGAATCAGCCGCCCGGAAGTCTTTCCAGCTAGGATGTGCTTGTCAAGAAATTCATAGACAAGTTCTTTCCAACGGGGAAGCAAGCCAATTTGCGCCAAGATGTCAATTCCTTCTTGCAAGAGGAAGGTGAACACTTGCATGAGGCATGGAATCAGTACAATCAGTTGCTGAAGAGGTGCCCCACGCATGCAATTCCAGACTGGATGCAAATCCGTTTATTCTACTTTGGGCTGAGAATGTCACACAAGATAATGATAGATGCAGCAGCTGGTGGTTCCCTCCTCAAGAATACTATTGAAGAGGCAAAGGAGATAATGTAGACAATGGCCTACAACAACAGTCAAGCCGTTTCTGACAAGGTGATTCTGAAGAACACTGATTTGGGCTCAAGTCATGTCCAGACAATCATTCAACAAAACAAGGAGCTACAACAACAAATTTCTGAATTGGTGAAGAAGATGGCTCAGACACAAGTGGCTGCAGTCAACACTCTTGTGTGTGATTTCTGTGGAGGAAATCACCAAAATGGAGATTGCTCACCAGATGTGGGGAAGGCACTGGCTACCATTGAGGAGCAAGCAAAGTTTGTGGGTGGTGGAGGCCAAAGAAACAATATGTACTCCAACACCTACACCCCAGCCTACAGAAATCATCCAAACTTCTCATAGAACAGCCCAGCTCTCAACCCACCAATGAAGACTCAGCAGCCTCAAAAAGGAAGCAACAATGGAGAAATTAGCCACCAACACAACCACATTCATGGAGGAGACAAGGGCTAACTTTGCCAATCAAGCGGCGAGTATTCGGAACCTGGAGGTGCAAGTGGGCCAACTTGCAAAGCAGCTATCAGAGAGGTCACTAGGAACATTTCCTAGTGACACTGTCACAAATCCAAAGGAGAGTCTAATGGTAGTGACTCTTAGGAATGGCAAGTCGTATGAGGAGCCACTTCCTAAGAGTGATGCAACTGTATCGGAAAAGAAGAAAGAAGAGGAACAAAGGAAACAAGAAGTGGAGAAAGAGCAAGGCAAGAGAGAAGCATCGAAAACGCAGAGTCCACCTACGGATCACAACCGGGAATCAGCCAAGCCTGCTCCACTACCTTTGAGGGTGCCTTATCCTCAGAGGTTGAAGAAAGAAGAGGATCGGAGACAATTCTCCAAATTTCTGGACATGATCAGAAAGATTAACATAAACATCTCATTCGCAGAGGCTCTTGCACAGATGCCTTTGTATGCAAAGTTTATGAAAGACTTGCTGACAAGAAAGAAGGGAATGCTCTCGGAAAAGACGTTTCCAATTGCGGAGAAATGCAGCACCATTATCAAGTGCAACCTGCCACCGAAAATGAAGGACCCAGGTAGCTTCAACCTTCCCGTCAGCATTGGCAAGGAGTACTCTGGTAAGGCCCTCTGTGACTTAGGTTCTAGTGTAAATATCATGCCTTTATCTGTTTGTAATGCACTAGACTTTGGTGAAATCAAACCTACCCCTACAATTTTACAATTAGCTGATAAGTCCATCCTCCGTCCTTATGGAGTGGTGGAAGATATTTTGGTGAAGGTTAATGATTTCATACTGCCCATGGACTTCATTGTCCTTGATATTGATGAGGATGAAAATATTCCTCTGATTTTTGGAAGGCCATTCTTGGCCACAGCCGAGGCAGTGATAGATGTTCCTAGGGGAGAGGTTATTCTCCGTGTCAATGGTGAGCAAAGTGTCATTAATATTTTTTAAAAACCACCAAGTACGGCGAAGTGCTTCACCACACTAAATCTGGTTCAGCATTCAAGTGCTGAAGATTCTCTTAATGACCGGATGCAGTTCCCTTAGCCTCCGAAAGGAGGTGACTCGTCAGGCTCGTGACGTTAAACAAGCACTAGTTGGGAGGTAACCCAATGTTTAGGTAGCATTCCCTTAGTTAGTAGTTTTTAGGAAATTAGTGTAGGTTATTTTTTTTTATTTTATTTTGTTATTAAAAAAAAACACCAGTGTACAGACCAGGCGCGCCTGGGCGAGCAGCCCTGCACGCCTGGGCGCGCACTGGGCAAAAACCCCAGAAAAAGGGGGAATTTCTGTTTATTGATATATTTTGTGCTCTTTTCCCCACCAGACCAGTCCCTGTACCTGTGCAACAAAAATATGTAATTGCTTTCTAGGATTTTTTTTTTAGTTTTATTGCTTGGATATTTATTTGGATTATTTGTTATTTGCATCAAGCTATATTTTGAGTAACAGATATGAGATGATATTTCCCCATTAGAGGTGCTATTTTGGGCACTTGTTTTTAATGACTTATATAAAGTTTGGGGGAATGTTTTCTCACTTTTGTTAGTGCTGATTATTTTATTTAGATGCAAGTAGTAAGTGTTCCAAATTTATTCCATGTAATTTTTAATTTTGTAGTTCGGTATGTTTAGTTTAGTTTGCTTGAGGACAAGCCAACCTTTAAGTTTGGGGGAGTGGACAAAATAAAAAAAAAATTCAGATATGAATTTTCTCCCATTTTTGGTGTTGGTTTGTGTCTTAGGTAGAGGTTTTGTAATTATTCTAGACTTAGGATTATTTTTCTGATGATAGGTGTATATACTTAGTTTAGGATTAGACTCATTGATTCATGTTATTTATTTGTTGAGCTGTAAATATTTTTTGAAATTTGGTTATTTCGACAAAGTTTTTCAGAACTTGGGATTAGTGAACTGACTTTAGCTTAGTGAGATTTTGAGCCTATTTGATGGGTATGTGAATAATTTGAAATATATTGATTTGAGACCCCTATTTCTTTCATGAGTGTGTTCTCTTTAGTTTTATGTTCTAGAACTTGACCGGTGACCATTTTGAGATTGATAATTGATTACATGCATGAAAATGATTAAGACATTTAGGATGGTGTTTTTGGTAGCCTTCAAAGATTTTTGTTGGATCTGTTTTCCCTTAGTTGCCCATTTTGAGCCTGATATACATATGATTTTTCTTTGGTACCCTGCATTGATTGTATATTTTTGTGAGTACCTTAGAAATTTTGAATGAGCAATTGAGAGAGGGACATTTCAAAAGAATGAAAATTGTGAAAGTGTTGATTGAGTTACTCTTCTTCCAAGAAAGGAAAAAGAAAAAATTGAGAAAAAGTGGAAATTGATGAATGATAAGAGAAAAGAATTTTGTTTGGAAGAATTAGTAGAGAAATTGAAAAAGAAGAAGTTTGAAATAGTTGTGATTTGAGTGCGAGTCCTCATAGTATTCATTGCTTATTCATAATTTTTAGAGGGAAATTTGTTTTGCATTTTAGCCCTTAGTTTCATCTTTTCTTTCTTTTATCTCACCTTAACACTTTTAACCATGGTCACGTTACAACCAAAATAAAGACCTTTTGATTTGTACATGTTTTTAATAATTTCAGTGGAGATTTGGGTCTATGGTCATGCTTATGGTAACATTTAACTATTGTATGAACTTGAGTGAATTGTTATAACCCTTGATACACATGAGAGATATACACTGAGAGGTTGAGAGTGTTCACTAGTTCTGAGTTCTGATTTATTTTGTTTCTTTAACCAGGTTTTGATATGTGAATAGCTTGTGTAAATATGTGGTTGTGTTGATGAGTCGAAGTCTTAGATTAAGTATTGTACATTTTGATTTAGAGGGTAGTCTTGAGTTTATGAATTTTTATTTTACTTTTGCCTGGGAGACATGCAAAATGCTAAGTTTGGGGGTGTGATGAAGGTCTAATATATGATGTTTTTGGGCTTAATTTCACTTCCTTTTGCTTTGGTTTTGGCTTGTTTCTCTTGTAAATATAGGTATTTTGTATTAGTTTTAGGAATTTTTAGTTTATTAGAATCCCTTGAACATTTTGATCCGTTTTGGGTATGTTTCAGGTGTTTTGGAGCTTTATTTCGAGAAAAAATTATTGGAGCTAAGAAGAGCATAAGAAGACCTTGAAAATGGCACAAGAACGGAGAGAAACAGAGTCAGAAAGTACTGAGCACGCCCAGGCGCGCGTGCAGCGTTAATTTAAGGGCATCAGACATAGCGCGCCCAGGCGTGCTGGTCAGCACGCCCAGGCACGCGAGTCACGAGGAAGCCCAATTGGGCCTGATTTCTGGTCAGTTTTGAGGGATTTTGATAAGATTAGACTTTTATCTATTTATATTAGGATTAATATTAGGGTTAGCAGTAAGTTAGAGTTACGAAGTTAGCAACCATTAGTCATTCTTAGAGATTAGATTAGAGTTTGAAGGAGATTTACATAGTTTTGGGAGCATTTGAAGGAGGGATCCGGAGAAGATTGAAGATTTGAAGCATATATCTGTGGTAATTTAGGAATAAATATCATAGTTATTTGTTTTCTTCTTCTCTTTCATTATGTGTAACTAAACCTTTTGTGTTAGGAACATGGTGGATTTGTATTTGTAATTTATTTTTATGAATTAATGTTTTTCTGTTTTAAATCCAGTGTTTAATTGTGTTTTTAATATTATGCATGGAAGTAGCTAATCTATGTTTTGGATTTCTAAATCTGAAATTGGAAAATTAGGATTTAGAATAGGTCATGCAATTAAACAGTATAATGATTCAACTTGTAGGAATACTTTATGATTATTATATAACTTGATAATTCACTGTTCTTAATTAAGGTTATTCAATGATTTAAATTTCTAAGGAATTAGGATTTAATAAATTGGATAATAAACAATAATTTCATAAGAGGAATCTAGGAATTACCATTTTCTGAATTTGTTCTTGATTTGAATGAAAAATATTGATTTATAATAAATAAATGAATATACAATGATACTAAGTTCCTAACCAAGTTCTTCCATTTAATTTCTCTTTTATTTTATTTTCAGCATATAATTCTTTTTTTTTAATTATTTATTTAATTCTGAATTTTATCTTTTAATAGATTTTATTCTAGATTTTCCCTTAGGTAGAGATAGATTGAACAATTCTGAGTCCCTGTGGGTACGATATCTGGTCTTAACCGATTATATTACTTTGCGATCTAGTATACTTGCTAGAGAGTGATCAATAAGATACAAATCCTAATAGAAACCCTCAAAATTGATCAGAAATTGGCCTAATTGGGCCTTATTGTGTTATGCGCGCCTGAGCGTGTGAAGCAGCACGCCTGGGCGCGCGCTATCTGATTGCCCACTGATCACCGCTGCACGCCCGCCTGGGCGCGCCATTCCCGCGCCTGGGCATGCTTGGGAACTTCCAACTCCGTTTCTCTCCGTTCTTGTGCCATTTTCAAGGTCTTCTTATGCTCTTCTTAGCTCCAATAATATTTTCTCCAAATAAAGCTCCAAAACACCTAAAACATACCCAAAATGGATCAAAACGTTCAAGGGATTCTAATAAACTAAAAATTCATAAAACTAATACAAAATACCTATATTTACAAGAGAAACAAGCTAAAATCCAAGTAAAAGGAAGTGAAATTAAGCCCAAAAACATCATATATTAGACCCAAATCACACCCCCAAACTTAGCATTTTGCATGTCCCAAGCAAAAGTAAAATAAAAATTCATATACACAAGACTACCTTCTAAATCAAAATGTACAACACTTAATATAAGACTTCGACTCATCAACATAGCCACATATTTACACAAGCTATTCACATATCAAAACCTGGTTAAAGAAACAAAATAAATCAGAACTCAGAACTAGTGAACACTCTCAACCTCTCAGTGTATATCTCTCATGTGTATCAAGGGTTATAACAATTCACTCAAGTTCATACAATAGTTAAATGTTACCATAAGCTTGACCATAGACCCAACTGAAATTATTAAAAACATGTACAAATCAAAAGGTCTTTATTTTGGTTGTAACGTGGTCATGGTTAAAAGTGTTAAGGTGAGATAAAAGAAAGAAAAGATGAAACTAAGGGCTAGTATGCAAAACAAATTTCCCTCTAAAAATTATGAATGAGCAATGAATACTATGAGGACTCACACTCAAATCACAACTATTTCAAACTTCTTCTTTTTCAATTTTACTCTACTACTTCTTCCAAACAAAATTCTTTTCTCTTATCATTCATCAATTTCCACTTTTTCTCAATTTTTTTCTTTTTCTTTTCTTGGAAGAAGAGTAACTCAATCAACACTTTCACAATTTTCATTCTTTTGAAATGTCCCTCTCTCAATTGCTCATTCAAAATTTCTAAGGTACTCACAAAAATATACAATCAATGCAGGGTACCAAAGAAAAATCATATTTATATCAGGCTCAAAATGGGCAACTAAGGGGAAACAGATCCAACAAAAATCTCTAAAGGCTACCAAAAACACCATCCTAAATGCCTTAATCATTTTCATGCATGTAATCAATTATCAATCTCAAAATGGTCACCGGTCAAGTTCTAGAACATAAAACTAAAGAGAACACACTCATGAAAGAAATAGGGGTCTCAAATCAATACATTTCAAATTATTCACATACCCCATCAAATAGGCTCAAAATCTCACTAAGCTAAAGTCAATTCACTAATCTTAAGTTCTGAAAAACTTTGTCGAAATAACCTGATTTCAAAAATATTTATAGCTCAACAAATAAATAACATGAATCAATGAGTCTAATCCTAAACTAAGTATATACACCTATCATCAGAAAAATAATCCTAAGTCTAGAATAATTACAAAACCTCTACCTAAAACACAAACAAACACCAACAATGGGAGAAAAATTCAGATCTGATATTTTTTTTTATTTTGTCCACTCCCCCAAACTTAAAAGTTGGCTTGTCCTCAAGCAAACTAAACTAAACATACCTAACTTCAAAATAAAAAAAAATTACATGGAATAAATTTGGAACACTTACTACTTACATCCACAAAAATTGCTCATTAATAACAAAAGTGAGAGAACATTCCCCCAAACTTAATACCTGCAAGCGTTAGAAACAAGTGCCAAAAATAGCACCTCTAATGGGGAAATATATCAACTCACACCTATCATACAAAATATAACTAGATGCACATAATAAATAATCCAAATAAATATTCATGCAATAAAACAAAAAACAAATCCTAGAAAGCAATACATGTTTTTGTTATGACAACGGTACAGGTCTGAATAGGGGAAGGGATACAAAATATATAAATAAAAATCATAATCACCTAAACTACTCCTCATCCCCCTCCTCAGGATATGCATCCAGTAAGCTCTGATCCTCATTCGTGTATGGTGGCACATCATAGGGCATACCCTGCACTGCTCCGATACTGCTCAGAAATGAATCTCTAGCTTGGTTCCTACGCATCTCTCTGCGCTGGAACTCAGCTGCTCTACTCTGTCTCCTCAGCAAACGCTGTAACATCCCAATGATCATCCCATCATCACCTCCCCTCTGCTGTGCTAGTTGGCTGGAAGGACCTGCCTCATCTTGAGGCTACTGAACTGGGATATGGCTCTGTGGCTGGGGTGGACCGGCTCTAGCTACCTCTATAGATCTGCCGATAAACATGTCCCATGTAGCTCTGGTCATCTTCAGGGTCCTCCTAAGATCCCTCACATCCCCACGAAAATCAACACCGGCTGCAGTGCACAGTCGGGTGATAACCCAAGGAAAGCCTACATACCGTGCCTCCTTCTTAGCAAAATGATGCATCCTATCAGAGATAATAGATGCAGCGTCTACTATAATACCACGACGAAGGGCATATATCAATCTACAAACTCCTGGCTGTACCTCAGTGTCATGAGAATGTGGGTCCAAATTATGCACAATAAATCTGACCCAGAATCTAGCTGCTCCCACCAAGTTCTTTTGGTAAACATGCTTGATTGCTCCAGCCATAGACAAGTTCCAATCCTTGTCTGCCAGAAACAAAGCATCCTTCACCATGTTCAACGAGTACTCCTCCTCATTATCAAAACTATCTACAGTAAACATAGCAGGTGCCGCCTCCAAAGGGTAAGACTGAAGTCCCATGACACGAGCAATAGTGTCTGCATCATATGGAACCTCAACTCCTCGGACATACGATACCCTCCTATGAGTACCATCCAACTCAAACCTCTTCGCCCTCCACCAGGCGTTAGCATAAAATTCCACACCAGGAACTTGCTAAACACCTCATCAGGCTCCCTAATCCAATCCAACCACCTGTTAATCAACTAGGGCTCCTTCACCTCCTCAATACTACTGACCCCAACAACTTTCCTCCCTACCGGTCCCTCGCTCTCATACAGCATACTCGTCTCCGGGGTTATACCCCTCTTCTAGGGGTGTAACGGTCCGGTCCGGTCTGGTCTGTGAGCCATATTACGGACCGGACTGCTCAATTTACTATGGTCCGGTCCGGTCCGGTCCCAATATTATTTATCCTCAAAGACCGAACCGAACCGTTAATGAATGGTCCGGTCCGGTCCGGTCTGGTCTATTTTGTTTAATTAGTTAATTATTAAATTTATAAAAAAAAAAACAAAAACAAAAAACAAAAAACAAAACAGATCTGATCATGCAGCAACGCATTTGGGGCACATGCAGTGAGGAGAGACATGGTTCTTTTCTCAAAGACATCCATGTTGATATAGTGTGTAACCTCAACAGGAAGCCTGTGTGGATTATAGTATCTGATAGAAATCCAAAGTACATCTCTTGGAATGGTTGTCATAGAAAGAAGGGTTTAAAACTACGCATTCAAGAAGTCATTGCCGCTGCACAGTCTACCTTGAGGCTTGAGCAATGATTTTGGGCTCCAAACACATGCAGCAACGCATTTGGGGCTGCCAAACTAGATCTGTAGGTTTTTTTTATAATTATTAAGCCTATCGGTCCGGTCTGGTCCCAACGGTCTAAAAATGTCTGGGACCATGGACCGGACCGTTCAAGTACGGTCTGAATTTTTTGGGACCAGACCGGACCATGAGACCGGACTGAACTGCATTTTTCGGTTCGGTCCGAGCGGTCTCGCGGTCTCGGACCGGATCGCTTACACCCCTACCCTCTTCACCATCTTTCCTTCACAATAGTCGGAGACCCTCGAATGCTCGAAGGTCTTCCCCAAGTCACTACTAGCACTCCCTACAACTGGTCTTTTCCCTCTTAGGCATCCTAAAAGTTCAGAACTAACTAGAGACAATTAATCGAACACTTGGTGGGCACTCTCTAGAACTCAAAAACCAAACTCTAAATCACAAACTCCTAACTCCAAAATCAACCACAACAGTACCAGGGAGTATAGAAGAGTGATTCTTACCCAAAATAATGGAGAAATCCGTGTCCCTTTGCCCTTGAGAGAGAAAAACCGAATTGAAAACTATACTAAAAACTAATTTCCTAAACTAAAATCAACTATTATAAGGAATTAAGAAACTTACCTTTGGAGCACAGCTTTTTCTATTGATGCAACATTGAGAAAATTCCCAAATTTTATTTACCTGTGTCACATGAACAACTAAAAATAGTGCTATAAAGCACCTCATTAGAAATCACTTATAGAAAGTTTCAACTCCTTATTCACTAACTAAAAAAAAGTAAACCTACACTACTATATAATTACAAAGAATCCACCAGGATCCCAAATTCTATGGCTCAATTCCCATGTGATATAAGAATAACAAGTTATTCCCATGTCCCATGGGAATGAGCATGGATGAAGTAAGGAAAGTTTAGAAATAAATCCAATCCCACAAGGGTCAAAAGGTATATTCCTTACATCATGCATCATCTTAGAAAATTTGTCTTTTTCCCCATTCATGAAGGTGTTAATTTCATGAACAAGAAAAACAAAATTTTTTGATCTTTATTCATTCCTTTATACAACAATGATTTGTGTTGACGTTCTGGATAAACATCATGCAAACTCAAGGGTTGAACATAATTGAAAAATTTTGAATCAGCCATACATGCAAGGGATTTAACACAATTTTTAAGTTCAAAAATTTCAGCACGCAAGGATGAGTCAAAATTCTCTACTATTATCCTTCCCTCTTCTGTTTTGTTTTGTTTCACCTCTTCTTCCTCATGATGCACCTTAATTTATTTCTCTTCAAAATTTTTAGAGAAATTAGTATTTAAGTCTTCCTTAATGGAGAACTCTTGTACCAATTCCTCTACAACAAATTTATTATACTCTTTGAAATATAATTTCTCAATCTCATAAATCGAGGTATTTGCCTCATAAGTAAGAGGATGTGAAGCCAAAACAAAGTAAAAAAATTTCAACTCTTCACAAGTCATTATTATACATTACAATTAAGATCAAAAATAGATTTCACTCCAAATTACTTCTTAGTGCCAAAACAGATTAAACTAATTCAAGTCCCCGGCAACGGCGCCAAAAACTTGATCACTCTCTAGCAAGTATACTAGATCGCAAAGTAATATAATCGGTTAAGACCAGATATCGTACCCACAAGGACTCAGAATTGTTCAATCTATCTCTACCTAAGGGAAAATCTAAAATAAAATCTTTTAAAAGATAAAATTCAGAATTAATTAAATAAATAAATTAAGAAAAAGAATTATATGCTGAAAATAAAATAAAAGAGAAATTAAATGGAAGAACTTGGTTAGGAACTTAGTATCATTGTATATTCATTTATTTATTATAAATCAATATTTTTCATTCAAATCAAGAACAAATTCAGAAAATAGTAATTCCTAGATTCCTCTTATGAAATTACTGTTTATTATCCAATTTATTAAATCCTAATTCCTTAGAAATTTAAATCATTGAATAACCTTAATTAAGAACAGTGAATTATCAAGTTATATAATAATTCAAAAGTATTCCTACAAGTTGAATCATTATACTGTTTAATTGCATGACCTATTCTAAATCCTAATTTTCCAATTTCAGATTTAGAAATCCAAAACATAGATTAGCTACTTCCATGCATAACATTAAAAACACAATTAAACATGTAGAGTCCCGGTATTGATGGAACACCACGATGTGTGTTTGGGGTTGTTGCAGCTGACGAGGGTGACCCCGGTCCTATGTACCCCCAGTGATAAGGGGATCAAGCCACACGTAGTTCTTAAGAGTAGGGATGAGAGAACATACCTTAGCCCCTATAGCATGGCGATACTTATAGGGGAAGTTGTGTTGTGGTGCCTTATGGGCCTGTTCGGCCCAGTAGGGCTGACGTGGCTCTTAGAGGATAAGAAGGATGAGTTATTCACCCTTATCCTGTACTAGAGAGCTCATGCTCATCCTGTAGCGGTAGGGTTTATTATTGGTTAACCCTACAAGCCCCCCAAGCTCGTATAGGCTCGAAGAGCCCGTGCTGAGCTTCTGAGAGTTGGTGGTGACATAAAATATTGTTTGCGGTTGAGAACTTTTTATTCGGAGGAGTGTCGTGGATGGTTGATTAGGACGTATAAGACTGTTCGCAGTCAAGGCCCTTAGTCGTGTATCTTCATGTACTGAGTTCAAAGTCGAATTGGACTATTGTTTTTAAAGTCACGATGCTTTTAAGGAGACATCCTTTTATGCGCTTGCCATGGTGAAAGCCGAAAGGCTTGTGCCAAGGTATGCTGGCACGACTCAAACTATTATTTGAGTTCGAGGTGTGCCAAGATTATCACCAATTGGATCGTAACGTTTACGAGGGATTGCTGTCGAAATGACAACCTTAGCCGAGGTGTATTTGTAACACCCCGATTTGGAAAACTCAAAATAAACACTCATCAGATATTAATTAATTCTTTTTGGAAAAATAGGGTGAATTTTTTTTTGAAAGCAAACAAGAATAAAACTCGACTGTCAAGCTTTCCAAAACAAGGTATTACTTTTTAAAATCCTTTTTCTCAAAAACGTTTGCGGAAATTTCCGAAAGCAGTTTGACATTTGGAAACTCACTTTCAACAAGTGAGGAAAACGTTTGGACCATTTAGAAAATATGTTCGACTTGCTTAAGAAGAGTTTACCTGTCTGACTGTGACAATCCTTCAAGTAAACAGTTTGAAAACAGATCATAAAGGTGCTTACAAAAGTGGCCACCACAGAACATCGGTGCCATTCCTACATAAACGTATGTCTTAACAAAAGCAATTCCAAAAGAAAAGGGGTACACTTGATAAGCATAACAGCAAGGGTCCATCGGGAACCTAGTTATAACTACTAGCAGAAGCTCTTTCTCGATCCACAATGTAAGTCTTCAAAAGCAATCTTTGTCGTCCATCAGTATCCCTCTCGTCGGCGCATCACGATCAGTAGGTCCTCCCTCCGGGAGTAGCATCACCAGCTCCACCGTCTTTTAGAATCGAAGATTCATAGTCACATGTGCACAAGAAGTTGAGAGAGTAAGTTATCCGAATGGAATTACTCCCATCGACTTCTTGGAATTACACTAGCGACGCATACCAGAACATAACAAACAATACAAACAGCACAAACAGCTAATTATGCAAAATGCATGAGGATGCAATGCAATCGTCGCATAAGCTAACTCTTTATCTTTCACTTAAGGGAATCTCTTTTAATTAGTTATCTCGCAAGGTTGAATCTCTCAGCAATTCGTTTCTCAAAGTCGAAGTCTCTTAGTTCATATATCTCGAGTCCATCGTATCGGAATTCAAGCTTTAGGGTTTCGGGTTCAAGTCTACATCTCCTCGTATTCCATCCACCTAGTCGGAAGCAATCAGAAGTACAGGATCTCTACCACACCGGCTCCTGGAGGCTACACCAAGATACACTATAAAATGCCCGGGAAAAAATGTCATGACAAAGGGTGTCAACCTCCACCGTGTTCAAGCATCCCTCTTCTGATCCTGATTTAGTCAAGGGGGCGTCAGTCATTTGTCTAGTGATCATGCAGTACTTCAGCTACGACACCAGACTACCTACCCAACCTCGGATGGTCAACCCAGGTCACTGTAGCTTTTCCCCGCCTAGACAGATTCCTCTTAGGCTTCTTGACGAGTCACCGTCATTGCCTTCCCCTATCCTAATCATCAAGTGATTACCACGCAGGTAAGCACCGTGTCTTCCTCTCCACTACTTCGGGTAAAGGTTTTGAGTCGTAAAGGTTATACTTGATTATCCTAATGTCGACCCATCCTAAGTCACCTCCGCCATATAGCACCAACCATATGCGGGTTGCTTCTTGTGGGACTCGACTCCTACATTTGATGGGCTTCGACCCATCCTGAGTCATTCTCAACACGTAGCCACAACCATATTGATACACTTTCAACATACGGCAACAGCCATATAGATACACTTTCAACATACGGCAACAGCCATATAGATACACTTTCAACATTCGGCAACAGCCATATAGATACACTTTCAACATATGGCAACAGCCATACAGATACACTTTCAACAAGTGGTTACGACCACTTAGATACACTCTCATCAGGTGGCTACGACCATATAGATACACTTTCAGCAAGTGGCTACGACCACATAGATACACTCTCAATATATGGCTACAACCATATAGATACACTCTTTATAGAATTCAGTATCCGTTGTATCCACACTCGAAGACCTCGTCGTCGTCACAGCATCAGCTTGATTCACACATTCGGCGCATCTGCATCATCCGGTGCCATCACGCGTTCCACCCCTTGGAGTTTCGCTCGAGTCGTTGGGGGAATTCCTTATAATTTTCTATGTCTTTTCTACTCATATCTTATATTGCGGGATGATGCATTATGCTCATGCAATGCAATATGACGCAATATATCTCAACATAAATAAATATATCAATCAATCAATACCATGTAATGGTATAGGTCTGAGTCTTCGTATACCTCGATACAGACAATCACACAATTTATCGGGTATACTACTAGCTACGCTAGACCTTTACTCCGACTTTGAGAGAGTACGGAGTGTCCTAGCATACTCACTAGACACCAAAGCGTCTTAAGATAACTTCTCTCTCACCTGGATTCGCATTTACTGAATCTACAAGTTCCGAGCGATCTGCTCCCTTCGTAGTCTGCCCGACTCCAACTTCTTTCAAGTCCCAGAAAGTAAATATATGAGTATTAAACTTTATTTAATTATCATCCTTAAAATTATTCTCAAGACAACTTAAGAAAAATTCAAACATTGTCTTCATTTAAAACCAAAACATCAATTCTCTTTGACTCAAACTTGTCCCAAGTCAACACTAACTTTTACACTTTAAAATCATGAGAAAACAATCAATTAAATTCATTTAAAACAAAAGTTTCTTTGCTGGTCCCCTTTGGACAGCAATGAGTTCAAATCCAAACGCACCGAAAAATCGCACTTTTCAAATCAACTTTGACCTAGATCAAATATCCTCAAAAACTCAACTTTAAAACACTTTGAAAATACTTTTAAATAGGAAATGTGACTTAGAAAATTCTGGACAGCATCATGCCCTAAGTTTTAAATTCATTTTCCATTGTTTAAAACCAAATTCAAAAGCACAAACAACCAAGAATCATGAAAATAATCAAATCGACACTTTGATCGATAATTCATCAAGTTCAAACACTTAAAACCAATTGTGGACAGCATAGTATTCAAATAGAATAAATCAAACAATCATTCATTTATTTCAAACATCACATAATCACAATTCATAAAGTTAAGTCAAACATAGCATACTCACATACTCATCCACATATGTGACTCAATCAAATAAGGAAAATCAAACTCTTAAGTACACATGAACCGAATCATGCATCATATATACATGTCAAAACCGTATGCATCAAGGGTTGTTTAAAAATTTATTTTCTTCAAGGATCAACTTCACAATCAACACATATTTTCATGTCATGAACACATATACATTCAAGAGAATTTAACTCAAAAGTTAAGGTCCAAACCGTGACCTTAACTAGATTTTCTTAAAAATGTTTTCAAAGTTTCAAGACTCAAAAACAACTCCAAACTCAATCAACAATTTTCACATAATTCATCAAACAAGTAAAAACACAATCCTAGCATATTTTCTTATACAAAACCGTGAGCATCACACAACTCCTAAACAATTTTATTTCACATTTAACACTTAAGATCAACACAAAGTTCATGGAGATCATATACACATAACCAAAATCCAACATCAAAGCCTCTAACCCAAAGATCAAGTACGAACCGTGGCTAATCATAGTAAATCACACAATTTATACTCACTCAAACATCACTAAATTGCAAGATCACAACATGCAAGAGACCAAACAAAAGAAAATCAAGCTTATGTGCACAACAACAAAGAACCGTGGCTAACATAAAAGAAATCATCAAGTACGTCATAGATCAAATATAGATCGTAACATGCATGAAGTCACAAACACTAGATCCTTGAAAAACTTTTCATGAATACTTAAAATCAAGTTCTCTTCCAAAACACTTTTAAGAAATCAAAGAGGAAAACTTTAAGGTCATGGAGGAAAACATTTTCTTAGCAAAACTTCAAGATCAAGTTTAAAAATCAACATGCATGGTAGTAAAACCTTTAGATCTAACACAAAAGCAAATATGCATCAACAAAATCAAAGTCTTTTAGAAGGAAAGCATGAAAATGAAAAAGAATCAAAGAAAAGGGTTTAAAACTTTTAGATCATGAAACAAATTTCTTACTTAATAAAAAACTTTCAAAAATCAAGTCCAATTCCTTGGTTTCTCTCCTCTCTCCTCACGGTTCACCACTCCTCTTCCTAGTCCATGGTCTTTCTCCTTCTCTTTTCACTATCTTAGCTTGATCTTGCTTAGGTTATGAGGTGTTCAAAGTTTGGTTCCCTTTCTCTCAATGTTCGGCCACTCTCTCTCCCTTTTACTAAGAGTTTGATTTTTCTCTTAGTGCTATGTGTTTGGCTTTTGGGAAAAGAAGTGGAAGAAAGTGTGTGTGTTGATGAAAGAATGGAGGAGAATTCACTCACTTCCTCACGGTTTTAGGGTTGGTGTGTGTGGGTGTTGGTGTTGTTTGAGAGAAAGGATGAAGATGGAAGAATGTAGAATGAAGGAATGAAAATGAACTCTCTCTCTCTCTCCACACGGTTTGGTCCCTTTCTTTTATTCTTCCTCACTTTTTCCTAATTGCCATCAAGGGCTTGCATGGGTGGCTTGCTTGCAAATACTTGGGGACTAAGTCACAAAACTTGGAGGCCAAGTCTTGCCTTAAGTTCCCTCACGGCTCCTTCCTTGTTCCTTCCTCTTTCTTCACTTTTTTCTTCTCTTATGTCATGCTTGGTCATGGGGATGATGTCATGGTTTGACTATAAGGCATGCCACTTGGTAACCATGCAAATGAGCTTGGTGGCCAAGCCATGCGTCTAGGTATTCGGCCATAGGAGGTTTAGGATAGGTTAGATTAGCTAATTAGGTTTAAGGCACTAATTAGGGTTCTAATCATGATTAGGGTAGGATTAGGTTAATTAATCTAGGTTTAGTCCACTAATCCTTAGTGATTAGGGCTTAATCAAGGATTAAGGTACTAATCAAAAACTTAATCATAGGTTTAAGGAAAACTAATTCCAGATTAGCTCACTAACCAAAAAGGGTTTAGGGTTTAAGAGAGTAATTAAGTTCTTAATCAAGGATTAAGAGCTCGATTAGGGTTTAATCAACGATTAGGGCATCAATTAAGGTTTCCAGAGGTGATTGGACTTTGATTCTTTGAAACTTAGAGAAAATAATCCTCCATGAAATCATATGAATCAATAAAACAAAAATCTTAATTAAAACCTTAAACAATCAAGCACACAAAGTCACACACACAAGTAAATCAAATTTCAAAACATAAGAATCCTTTATGACATCGAAACTATTTTAATGATTTTTTTTAAATCCATTAGGTTAAATTAATTTATTAATTAGGGACTTGTAGAAGTGAGTCAAAAGGCAGATGTTACATCCTCCCCAACTTAGAAATTTCTCGTCCTCGAGAAATCACGTACCTGTTTCAAACAAATGAGGATTCGAAACCCTCATGCTACTCTCATGCTCCCACGTAGCATTTTCACCATTCACAGAATTCCAAATAACCTTAACTTGAGGAATATCCTTTCCTCGAAGAGTCTTTATACTCTGACCGTCTATCCTTAAAGGTAAGGTCTCGTACGTAAGATTTTCCTTGAGTTGAATAGAGTCGAGTTCGATGATGTGAGAAGAATCACTAACATACCTTCTAAGTTGTGACACGTGAAAGACATTGTGTAGGTTGGAAAACATTAGGGGTAAGGCAATTTCATAAGCTACTGGTCCTACACGTTTCAGGATTTGGAAAGGTCCTATGAATTTTGGGGTAAGTTTTCGGGTTTTAAGCACTCTGCCAATCCCAGTAGTGGGAACTACTCGCATGAATACATGGTCACCTTCATTAAACTCGATAGGAGTCCTTCTCTGATCATAGTAACTCTTCTGCCGGCTTTGCGCACTTCTCATCTTTTCCTGAATCATTTTAATCTTTTCTGTCGTTTGTTGAACCATTTTTGGACCCAAAATAAGATTCTCTCCGGATTCAAACCAACATAACGGTGTTGTGCACTTCCTTCCATATAAAGCCTCATAAGGAGCCATACCTATGCTCGAGTGATAGCTGTTATTGTACGTGAATTCAATCAGTGGTAGAAGAGTATCCCATTCTCCTGCTTGTTCCAAAACACAAGCTCTAAGAAGATCCTCCAGCGATTGAATGGTCCTTTCTGATTGTCCGTCCGTCTGAGGGTGATAAGCTGAACTCAGCTGAAGTCTTGTCCCGAGTGCATCATGTAGACTATTCCAGAACTTCGAAACAAATCTCGGATCTCTATCTGATACGATATTTAAGGGTACTCCATGGAGTCTCCCTATCTCATTGACATATATGGTTGCTAGCTTCTCCAACGGATACTTCACATTGATATGTAAGAAATGAGCGCTTTTGGTTAATCGATCGACAATTACCCAAATAGCGTCAAATCCTCTTCGGGTTTTTGGCAAAGCAGTTACGAAATCCATGGAAATATTGTCCCACTTCCAACTTGGAATTTCCAATGGTTGTAACACTCCACCGGGTTTCTTGTGTTCAATCTTAGCCTTCTGACACACCAGACACTTCGAAACATACTCCGCTACTTCTCTTTTCATACCAGACTACCAAAACACCTTCTTCAAGTCTTGGTACATCTTAGTTGCTCCCGGATGGATACTCAGCTTACTCTTATGAGCCTCTTCCAAAATCATTTCCCTTATTTCCTTGTCTTGTGGTACACAAATCCGTCCTTTACGCTTCAGCACTCCGTCAGCTCCTATTTGGAATTCAGTCTCTTTTCCTTCTGAAACCATCTGCTTCTTTATTAGCAACTCCGGATCGTCCAGCTGTCCTTTCTTGACTCGTTCCATAAACTCATTCGATACGACCAACATTCCCAAAATCATACTTCTCGGATTCATCCTAACTTCCAGGTTCATATCTCTGAATCGCTCGATTAACTCCATCTCTTTCACCATCATTGCGGACACATGAAGATATTTTCTACTCAGAGCGTCTGCTACTACGTTTGCTTTCCCCGGGTGGTATTGTAGCTCGAAGTCGTAATCTTTCAGAAACTCCATCCATCGTCTTTGTCTCATGTTCAACTCCTTCTGATCAAAGAGATACTTAAGACTCTTATGATCGCTGAATACCTCGATCCTTGCTCCATAGAGGTAATGTCGCCATATCTTCAGAGCAAAAACTACCGCAGCTAACTCCAAGTCGTGAGTTGGGTAATTCTGCTCGTGAACCTTCAGTTGTCTAGAGGCGTAAGCCACAACCTTTCGTTCTTGCATCAGGACGCAACCCAAACCTTGCTTCGACGCATCGCAATAAACACTAAAACTCTTCTCCGGGTCAGGTAAAACAAGCACTGGGGCTGTAGTTAACCTCCTCTTTAACTCCTGAAAACTCTCTTCGCACTTCGTTGTCCACACGAACGGTTGTCCCTTCCTCGTTAGCTTCGTCATTGGCAAGGATAATCTTGAAAATCCTTCAATAAAACGTCTATAATATCCTGCCAAACCGAGAAAACTTCAAATTTCTGTCACCGTCGTTGGAACTTTCCAGTCCAAAACCGCCTTTACCTTGGCCGGATCTACTGCTATTCCTTCCTTCGAGATCACGTGACCCAAGAAATTCACCTCTTCCAACCAAAATTCGCACTTCGAGAGCTTCGCATACAGCTGTCTCTCCTTTAAAATCTGCAGAACTATCCTCAAATGTTCCCCATGTTCCTCCTTGCTCTTGGAATAAATGAGGATATCGTCTATGAATACTACCACGAACGAATCTAAATAGGGTTGAAAGATTCTGTTCATGTAATCCATAAACACTGCAGGAGCATTAGTCACTCCGAAAGGCATGACTAAGTACTCGAAATGTCCATATCGGGTCCTAAAAGCAGTCTTTGGAATATCATCTTCCTTTACTCGAATCTGGTGATATCCCGATCGAAGATCAATCTTTGAAAACACCACAGCTCCCCTCAACTGATCCATCAGGTCATCTATCCTAGGCAGAGGATACTTATTCTTGATTGTTACCTTATTCAACTGGCGATAGTCGACACACAACCTCATACTGCCATCCTTCTTCTTCACTAGCAAAACTGGAGCTCCCCATGGCGACACACTGGGTCTGATGAGTTGCTTTTCCGCCATCTCCTCGATCTGCTTTTTCAGCTCAGCTAGCTCCACTGGAGCCATTCGGTAGGGCGCTCTAGAGATTGGTCCAGTTCCTGGTATCACATCGATTGAAAACTCGACCTCTCGAACAGGTGGCAATCCAGGTATGTCGTCAAGGAAAACTTCTGGGAAGTCTCGAACTACAGATAGTTCTTGAATGTGATTGTCCACATCGACGTCCAAAGAAGTTGAGATCATGTATACATGGGCTCCCTCTCTTAGAGAAGCCATGATTTGATTGGCAGATACGTGCTTTGGTAAGGATTCGTCAGGGTTTTCAAAAGATAGGGTCTTAGTGAAACAATTCAACTGAACATGGTTAGCGGATAACCAATCCATTCCTAAGATAACATCGATTTGGGATAAGGGTAACGTTATCAGGTCAGTGGGAAAAGTCCTATCATCTATCACTATAGGGCACTTAGGGCAAAAAGTCGAAACTGTGACTGGATCACTAGTAGGGGTAAACACAAGCAAATCATATGGTAGAGAAGCTACCATTAAGTGCAACCTACTCACAACATCATTCGATATAAAAGAGTGTGTGGCACCCGAATCATACAACACATTCAAGGAATTCTCGTGTATAAGACATGTACCTTGGATAAGACCGTCGTGGTTTGAAGCCTCTACACCACTCATCGTGAAAACTCTTCCTTTCTCCTGAGGCTTAGCAGCAGTCGAAACATTCCTTTCTTGCCTTGGCTTGGTGCACTGGTTTGCATAGTGACCGGTCCCTTGGCAGTTGAAACAAACTATTTTGGAGCGACATTGACCGAAGTGGTGCCGACGACACTGAGCACAGTACGGAGCTGAAGTTCCAGAGTTCCTATCAGCATTATTGGGACGATTCCTACTTCCATTGTTGCTCCAAGTGTTGGCATTCCTATTACCCCGGTTGCCATTGTTGCGATTGTTGTTCCCTCGGAACCACGATCCTCTATGCTGATTGTCCCTTCTTCCTCCAGATCGATCGTAGGGTCCTCGCCCATGCTGGGTTCCTTGCCTCACATTCTGGTAATTAGGGTTGTTCCTTATTGGTCCATGGGAACTTGAGGGTACAGCAGTCTTATTGCCCACACTCTTCGCCTTAAGTCCATCCTCATAGATTCTGCATCTGCTTACTAAGAGCGGGAAGCTATCGATTCCCATGTGTATGAAAGCCATCTTAATCTCAGTCTTAAGTCCATCGAGAAACTTTGCGCACTTCGACTGGTCATTTCCGGGCTGATTGTAGTGCGGCACGTACTTCACCAGTTCCTCAAACTTCGCAGCATACTCGCCGACCGACATATTCCCTTGAGTCAAGTGCATGGACTCAATCTCGTTCTTCAGTTTCATGTCGATAGGAAAATACTTCTCTAAGAACCTTTGCTTGAAGGAGTCCCAAGTGATAGCCTCTTGCTGAACCTCCATAACTTGCCTAGTATTTTCCCACCAGTCAGACGCCTCCTTGGTTAGCATGTAGACCGCGTAGGTTACCTTCTGAGCATCGGTGCACTGCATAGCGGTGAAGATCTTCTCTAACTCCCTAATCCACTCATTAGCGTTCTCCAAAGCGTATCCACCGGCGAATTCCTTAGGGTTCCTCTTACAAAACTCATCTAATCCCCTATATTCCTGAGGTCCTAAGTTTTGGTTCTGGTTGTTCTGCTGAGCCTGCTGGTGCATCGCGTTGAGATTCTCATTCATGCCCAGAACATCAGCAGTCAGCTCGTTTAGCATGTCCTCGGTGTTTCGAGCTGCTTCAGAAGCATGTCTACCTCTTCCTCTTCCAGACATCGTGAACTATATTCATTAACGCACTAAAGATTTAATATACCTAATATCGCATCTAATCACACAACCTAAATATATCTAGAGAGCACACAACAGAGAACATGTAAGGCCATGTTCAGGCCGCATGGACAATGTAACACCCCTAATTTTCGTCTCCCAAATAACCAAGAAATTTATTATAACAATTATTTTATAATTGATTTTGAAGGTTTTAGTTTTTGGTACATTATGTGTTTTTATTATATAAAAATATGAGATATATTTTTATATGGTTATTTTGTACAAAAATGTGAATATTGTAATTTAGTCCTTGGGTGGGGACCTAATTCCAATAATAAAAAGGTTGTTGAAGGAAGAGTAATTAAATTATTAATTTTTGAATTTTATCAGCATGTAACCGGTTAGAAGGGCTCTGTAACCGGTTACACGATGAACTCAGAAATTGGGATTAATGCGTTTGATGAGTAATCACCCAATTAACCCAGAAATTGCCACGATTTCTTCCTTCCTCGAGTGGAGATAAACGTGTCGCCTTGCATGTTAATCCAATTCGTCTATAAAAGGCTGAATTGCTGAAGGATTTGGGGTTGATTCTCTGAATTTAGGGTTGAAGCTCTGTTTAGGGTTTGTAAGTTCGTCTCTGAAATTCTCCTTCGTTTCTGAGAGTCAGAACATGAGTGATACACTGTTACAAAGCTCACATCAAGGGCTTCGTATTGATATAAAAATCGTGAGTTGAGAGTCCCTGAGTTGAGAGAACGAAGCTTTCAAAGTAAGGGTGTTGGAGCTGTCAACACTGATTCTGAGTTTCTGGAGCTTGCTTTGGACTTCGATTTGGCTAAGCACATGCACTTTTTGAGTCTCAAATATGTTCAAATCTGTAGTGCATGTTGCATAGATTGAGTGTTGATGGTTTTCCCCAATTTGTTTGTCCAGTTCATGTGTCAAATCTTGTAGTTTTTGGACCCTGTCAAACCTGTTGTGGACTGAAAATGGAGATTGTGGATTCTGGGGAGATCTGGAAAATTCAAGTGATTAGATTCATCAAGCACGAACCTAAGGTAAGGGGGAAGCTTACTATTTGCTAGACTGAGAATAAATTGTGGTAGAATATAGGATGAGTCACCAAGAGACTCAAAGGGCATGAGTTGAAATGGTTAAATGGCTTGGAGGCCAATTTGAGCTCAATTGATGTTTTGAGCAATGTTATCTGGATGCATGCAAGCTATGTTGATGTTGATTTCAAGACTTAATTGGATATTATGTGAATTGATGCATTAAGTTGTGAAATATGTGCAATTGTGTGCAATTTGAGTATCTAAATTGAATGCATGCAAAGTGAATGTGTTTCTGTGTTTAAACATGTTTACTTAAGGTATATGAACTCTTTTGGAATGTTGAAATTGGTTAGATTTGAGTAAGGAAAAGAATGGTTTGCAAAACCTCATATTTCAGTGTGCTGACTGCACAATCTAACCGGTTACTCGATAATTGTAACCGGTTAGACACTGTAAAATTGTCAAAGAAAATAAGTTTCTGAAATCAGTTTTGTGGTCTTATCAATGTTACTCAAATCTAGACCCTAATTTCACTGGAATTCAATCTGAAATGAAGTTGATTTTATTGTAATAATTCAGATTGAAAATTGGGAGTTAAGACCTTAACATCAAATGATAATTTCAAGAGGAAATTATGCACAAATGAAATGGGATTATGATTTAGATCTTTTGAATGATATTATGTGTTGAACTTGAGGTATTCTTTTGTTCTAAGACCTTGTTATTGGATTGAGTAGAGAATTCAAGAAAAGATTTATTGAAAATCAATGGTTTTGTATTCAGGTCTGTAATTCTAACCGGTTAGGTGATGATGTAACCGGTTAGTACCTGAAACTTACAAATAAAAGTTAAGTTTTTGAGTAAGGATTTTTGATACCAAAGATTACATTCTCTCAATCCAGGTCTATGAGCATATGTTAAATTTAAATTCAAAGGTGAATTTTATGAGTAAAGCCATACCTCAAGATATCATTCAGAAGTTGTGTTTTCTAAGTCATCGTAATGGAATTAATGGAAAGACCAACCCTAGTAATTATGAATGCAATGCATGCATAGAGAAAGGTAATGAAATAGGTTGGCAAGGATGGTTTGTGATGTTCGGGGTACTTAACCCTGTACTCTAGGAGTACTAAACTGATGCAACCTACTTGATGACACATTCTGGGAATGTGGCCATTGTTTGGGACATGGTTTCTTTGGTACGTTCTGGGAACGTGATGCACACTCTGGGAGTGGTGCTTGATTTATTTCCAAGTATGGTTTGCGATACGTTCTGGGAACGTATGTGAGTGTTCTCGGAACACATTGGTATAATAATAGAATTAAACATAAAAACCAACCTTAATGATTGTGCATCCATATAGAATGGAAGTTTGGTTGGTAGGAACGTTTATCATATTCTGGGAATATGAGGAGGGTACTCCGGGAGTACCAAATTATAACCTACTTGATGACACATTATAGATATGTGGCCAGTGTCTGGGACCTGGTTTTATACGTTCTGGGAACGTATGTTAGTGTTCTGGGAACACATTGATATGCAACCTACTTGATGACACATTATAGATATGTGGCCAGTGTCCGGGACCTGGTTTTTATGCGTTCTGGGAACGTATGCGTTCTGGGAACGTATGCGTTCTGGGAACGTATGCGTTCTGGGAACGTGGTGCACACTGTAACATCCTAAACTTTGATTTAAATAAAATTATTAATTAAAAGCCTTAGAAAAATTGGAATAATGACTTAATGAATTTTGGTAGATAGGTGAGTGGTGATTATAAGTCCTAGGGGTTGTATAGAAGGCAGTTGTGGCTTTGGGCAAAGTCAAATAAGCGAAATCAGGAGTTAAATCGGCGTTTTAGATGTTAGAAAATCGACCGAAAAGAGAAAATTATAAATTTATTATAGGATGCTAAGAAAATAAATTCCACCGTTGGATATGAAGTTTATGGGGTGAAGAAGCTTGTCTAAAAATTTGGACTCGATCCGACGGTTGACGTAAAAGTTATGGCGAATCGAAGGTTGGAAACCCAGATTTTCGCCCAGGCGCACGAGTCATGCGCCCAAGCGGGTGCACTGCTCATAGTGCACCAAGGCAGTGAAAAACCCGCCCAGGCGAGGCATCAATTCGCCCAGGCGAGCGCGAGCACGCACCAAATCGCGTTTTGGCGCGCCAGGTTCCCCCACCACACGCACCAGGTGCACCAGCAGCACCAGCTGGTGCCAGAACTCGCCCAAGCGAGTAATAGGCTCGCCCAGGCGCGTGGCGCACACCAGATCAGATCTGGTGCGTCCAAATTCAAACTTGGTGGCTAAGTTTCAATATGGGCCACCCGATCTGGTGCTGCTTCCAAGGCTGAAGTTAAAGCATTAACACACTTCATTCCTTCACATTTCTACACCATCATCAACTCACCACCTTCATCAAACTCTCTCCATCTTCATCACATTTCCATCATCAATCCACCATACACATTTGATTCTTGGGCACCTCAACCCAAAATCAACCAAAACTCATCAAGCTTGCTCCATGGATTTTTTTTGAAGATCATTCCTCTTCCTCCTTGGCTCACACGAGTCACTCCCTCCTTCACTCTTCTTGGTTTTTCAAATTTCCACCATTGATTGGGGTAAGTAAGCTTCATGCCATGAGTTATTTTTCTTTTCATTCAAACTCTCCTTAGTTCATGATTTTTTGTTCTAAAACCCTTAGGGTTCTTGCACCCATGGTCATGTAGGAGCTTTGCTTTATGCCTTCCAACTCAAACCAAGGCAAAGACAAGGATCATTCCTCTTGTGCTCTCTCAAATAGGCTTGTCTATCATCATTTCATCATTTCCTTATTGAGGTGGAAAGCTAGACTTAGGAAGTTCAAGTTTCCAAGATTTTGAGCTAGGGCTCACTAAGGTTCTATTTACTCTTTGCTAATTTAAGGTAAGGAGTGGGTTACAGTGAGTATTACCGTACTCTGGGGTTTAGTTTACAATATGCATATAATGGGTACTAAGAGTTATGTGTTAGTTTAGGTTGATATGATATAGAATATTTGTTAAAAATGGAATTTATGACTTGGGGAAATTATTTTGATGTTGATATGTTCCATCTTGATATTTGGTAATTGTTGATGATTTGAATGCTTGATTTGTGAAATGACTGAGATATTATGTTGATTAGAATTCAAGGCAAAGAATGTCAATAATGAATAAAGTAAATAATAATGGAAGTGCAGTTGAATTGAGGATCGGTGCATTGATAGACTAGGTGCCCCTGCCGGGTGTATCAAATTCCCAAGGGCTACGTTCTCAACCAGGCATGAAATTCCCATTAGGTCCAAATTCCTGTTAGGCATCGATGCACCAAGACTCAATTCACTGCCAAAATAAAAGACATAAAATGTGTTGAGAATGTGAAAAGTGAATGAATTCAAATAACTGAATGTGTAATTGGAATGTGGAAAATTATATGATAGCATAGCTTAACAGGTGAAGCCTTTTGGGTGAGATAGAGACCTGGTTGAGCGAGAGACCCTTGGGTGTGCCAAAGTCCTGGCAGGAGCGTTAAATTCCTAGTGATGCAAACCGGTTCTAACCGGGAGTGTTGTCCAGACGTGGTAAGTCGTGATCGCGCATGTGGTGCGAACGCAATAAAGTCGTGACTGGAATACACTGAATGAGAAATGTGATTATAAATTGTGAAATGAGAATAAAGGGCATGATGAGATTAATGTATGAGAATAAAGAGATAAAGTTGACTTGAGAAGTTAATGAATACTTGAAAATGAATCGTGATACCTTGACTCTTATTTATGATGTTGTGATTGAATTGTTACATGTGTATGGCTTAGTGTCGCATTATGTCTTATTTGGAAACTGCCTCCCCATTTTATGTGTAATACTCACTCCTTACTATCTCCACAGGTACTGAGGAAGAGTTTGCACAAGATCAGGCCGAGCAGGAGTACTCTCCCTCACAGGGAGAGTAGGTCACTTATTATTAAGTAGGACATGGGAATGTCCTGGGCCCGATGATGTGAATCATTTTTGTTGTATATAAATGTAAATAGCTTTTTGGGGGCCCAGGACGACTCCTTTTGGGAAAGGGGTCTATTTTGGGGAAAAACTGTTTTCCTAACTTATTTATGTTCCGCTAACTCTGATGACTATATTCTGATGTTTTAATCTTGTTTCTGATGCGTGCACGAAGATGCACTAGCTGATATATATATATATATATATATATATGTGAATAGCCCTGCTGGCTTGCTATTTGAAAATGTTGTTATTTATCAGGTTGCAGGAAAACCAGAAATTTTGGGTAAGTCCTAAAAACAAACGAAACTCCGTCCGTTTGACGGGAGATTTTCTTATGAATTAAAAGTAACTAAGAGTTTTTCCTAATCAATTCATAAGTTTAAAATGAAATTTTCAAGTCGCTATTTTAATTAAGGGTAAACTTAGGTGTTACACACACTCTGGGAGTGGTGCTTATTTATCCAAGTATGGTTTGCTACACGTTCTGGGAACGTGGTGCACACTCTGTGAGTGATGCGTATTATCCAAGTATGGTTCGGCATTACATTCTGGGAACGAACGTCGGTGTTTCGGGAACACAACGGTGTATTGGATGGACGTCCAAGATGGACTTTTAGAGGCCTTAGTTGTGGAAGGAAATCATACATCATGCCACCTGCATTGAAAGAATTATTATGATTAACCGGGTGTGCTCATATGATTATGCATCATGATTTGCTACATGTTAACTTGTGGATGTTAGTTTTATTCTCATTTGATTATGCGAATATGTATAGCTAACCCCCATGCCCTTATTAGGTGTTGATCGTGCATCTAGCTTGCACAAGAACCAGTAAAGGGAGATGTCCCTTAGGTGCATGCAGAGTATAGAAAGTGTGGGTTGGGAACCCGTTGTGCAGATATCGAGGATCCGACCAGAAGGATGTTTGGACAAAGGACCAGTGACCATCTCTATAACATTTCTATTTTTAATAGAACTTATATGATACCTATTTTGGAAAAGGTATCATAAGAGGAATTCCGTTTCATAATTATACTTATTTGGTATTAATGGACTTGTTACACTTGATATATTTTGGGGGTACAATATGATGATTTTACTATGTTTCCGCAAACTCTGATTTTGTTAGTCAACCTCATTACTAATCAAGTGTTTGTGAAAAGGAAATTTTCAAGGGAAGGGAAAATTATTATTTTCAGATCTTTTTCCAACGATAACAAGTCCAAGTTTTCATAAACTTCTTACTTTTCTTATAAAGTAAGATGATATACAAGGAGTGTTACACTTTTATGGTATCAGAGCAATGGTCCTGACTCTTGGTCCTTGGGTGTGTGGTCCAATACGCTGGTCATCGATATCTGCAATGTTTCCTGGGAAGTATGCTTTCATATACTTCCAAACTAGAGCTAAGGTTATGGGTAATGGCTCTAGATAAGTAGCTTATTTTGCTATTAAGAAGTGTTCTATGAGGTCTAAGTTGAAGTATGATAGTCGTATGCTTCTCGTTAGACATGTGGTAAACCTAAAACCATAGTGTTGGTTTATTCCGTTCTCATAGAACCAGTGATAAGGAAATCTTAAAGGAGTTGTAGTTAAGTCCTTGACTCTGGGGAGGAGTATTTACCCTCACTAGTGTTAAAGTTAATCAACTTTTCCGACCGAGTGCAGGGCAGCCATCTTCTTAAGGATTAACTTTGTTGAGTTTGTTAAACTCTAAAGCTATCCTTTCTTTTATTCCTTATGGATAAGGGTATTGATCAGAGTTGCTCAATGTCTTACCCAATCTGCTATCTCAAGCAGAGAATCCTACAAATCTTCTTGTAGTGGTTTCCAAGGTATGTCTGAATTGTTCTATTAAGGTATTAGACTTTGTCTATCTACCTGTGTCATGATTTCATTTGATCTTAAGCACGGTTTGGGAATCGAAGGACCAAATTATCATGATTAATAGCGATAGAACAATCCTGTATTGGGATTCCCAAGTTTCGAATCTGAAGTCCAACGGACCCATGTGTCTGCTTCTAGGCAGCAGTGAAGGAAATAGGGGGTCAAAGAAATCTTGGTTACCAGAAATGATGTTAGGTCTAACCTTGAGTAAAGAGATAGAGTTTGGAATCAAGTTAATTCTTGAAGCTGATTCCCTCTCTACTACCCTTACGATATGGTATCATCGGGAATGGTTAAATGGGAGACACACGTAGAAAAGTGTTAAGGTCGATTGGAGGTTGGATTAACCCCAAATTAGGATTCGGGACAGGGATACACTTAAGACTGCATTTTTGATCTCGATACGGACATTATGAGTAGGAAATAATGTCGTTCGGATTGACTAATGCACCTGTTCTTCTATGGATTATAAGAACG
Organism: Crotalaria pallida; assembly: GCA_037953625.1. Lineage (NCBI taxonomy): Eukaryota > Viridiplantae > Streptophyta > Magnoliopsida > Fabales > Fabaceae > Crotalaria > Crotalaria pallida. Next base: position 46,152,345 of record CM075649.1, on the reverse strand, counting down.
GGACCTTTAGATTATATTTGGATATGTTTGTGGTTTATCCTGAGAATCCGGAGGAGCATGAGAAACATCTCAGGATGGTGTTGAGAATCCTGCAAGAGGAGTAGTTGTGTGCTAAGCTCACCAAAGATGAGTTTTGGTTGAGCGAAGCTAAGTTCGCAGGGCATGTGATCTTTAAAGTAAGAATTTCTTAGGGCTGGCTGGGTACTATCGCCGGAGTATTTAAGGATTTTCTAAGATCGCATGGCCTTTGATCAAGTTGACTTGGAAAGATCAACTGATGGTATTGAATGATAGGATGTTGTTTAATTATGGTGGGGTGATGATGGATTATACCCCAACATAATATGATTAGTCCAAGAGGAATTATGGAAAATGTGAGTAGATTATGATTTAAATCATTTCAGTGATGAATTCAGTTGGAATCAAGGTATTAAAGTATGATTAAATCCTAGTTTGAGTTGGATTGGACGATGTAAGGAAAATAGTTTTTGAAAGTTCTTTGGTTTTATTTCTAAAACAATACTTCATAACCGGTTAGAGTTTCTTGTAACCGGTTAGAAGCTGAAAGTTTAAATTAAAAATTTAAGTCAATTGTGAAGTAACTTTTTGCATCAATAAACATCTTCCTCCAATCCAAACTCAATGTCAATTACCTAAGTAAAATTTAAGGAAGAATTTAATGTGATAAAACAACTTAATGCCTTGATTCATCATTGAAATTGATTTAAGAGGATTGAATCATAATACTTATGGACTAATCAAGAGTTAAAATTAAGGAGATACTCCAATCGGAGAAGATAGAGAACTGAGCTGGATGATGCAAAAGAGACAATAGGTACTAAGATAAGAAGGTTGTGATTCATGAACAAGTTTGGAGTTCGAAAGTATGATTGACAATAAGAAGAGGAAGAGTTGAATGTAAGATAAAGGCGATGGATGGAGTTTCTTAAAGATTATGGCTTTGCGCTCCCTTATCTTCCTGGCATAGCAAACGTAGCTGCAGACGATTTGAGCTGATAGGCTATTCTTGTGAGCTTAAAGAGGATCAAGGAGGTTATTCTGATCGAGGAGTTCAGAGACCTAAGTCTGGTAACACCAGAGGAACCCTCTAGTGTTAGACCAGGAATGTTGCAAATCACCAACGAATTCTTGAATCGGATTCGTGAATTTCAACCAGGAAATAAGGAGTTAGATCTCTATGAAGAAACGAATGAGATTTAATCTTTGAAATTAAAGTCAGGGATTATGGATATTAGAAAATATATTATGGAAGTAAGGGATTTGGGAAGTGTTTTCTGGTACAACCTAGATGAGAAATCCAAAGGCATGAACTTTAAGAATAGATTATGTTTGAACCCAAGTTAGCTATCAACTATCAAGGAATAAGGAATTTCTTGATGTTGGTAAGCATGTATGAGGACTATGGGAAAGTACACGAATGTCATGCGAGAAATGCCTGAGTTCAGAATAAGAGAAAGAATGATAAAATGCAGGCCCAACTGGAGAAAGAGGAAAAGTAAATGGGAGAATATCTACCACGGAAATATCGAGGTTAAGGAATACTCGATTGGAAAGAAGTGACTAAGGAGGAAATAGGGAAGGGAACATTTGTCCATCTCAAGGTGAAAACTGGGAGGCACATCACTTTGAGTTTAATTGTGATGTACCTAAGGGAATAGTCAATTCTGATTGTAGGAAGCTGGAGTATTGTTCACCGAATTGTCTTGAAGGAAAAGGTGAGAAAGAAATGGACGAATCCAGCACAAGAAGAATTCACCGGCTGAGATGAGAGTTGAGTGTGATCCTAACGTAGACAACCCAAGCCTATCTCTTCCTTTGATCTGAATTAACGTAGTCAAATGTTTTTCGATTACGTTAATCTAATCGTTTGAAAATATCAATATCCTGTAAGTTCAACTTCAATTTTTCTGTGATCAAAACCCTTATCACAGTTGGATGTGATAATATTTGGGTACACTACAGAAATAGAAAGATCAGTTATGGCTAGAGAGATTAACAACCACCGGGATAGGACAAATCTTTGTCTCCCCAACGGAAATGTCTCTAGAACTTGGCTATCTAATTAAGTCTGATAGTGATAATTACCCTATCTTTAAGTTCATCTAACTTAAAGACCTGTCGTATGGTCTTTCTTGCGAAAGATTATATATGAAATGGATGATTTTGTTATTAATGGATTGAATCTTAGGACTGATCACCCTAATGTCTCAAACTATTAAGAAATGAAGTCATACAAATGTTTCTTTGATCGTGCTTGAGAGATCAGAGTGCGCAGCCCAAAATTTTTTTCCAAAAAGTCTATTGGAAAGTGTTTTAATTAAAGAATATTTATGTGAACTGTAAAGAGTATTTCTTTTAAAAGAAATTCCTTCACCTAAGAGTTTTATGCAAAGAATTTTGGTTTAAGGTGAAAGGTTTTATTAGAGATGTTTCGAAATAAAAGAACTATATCGAAACTCTTTTAAGTGGGGGAGGATCCTAAAGAACAAATTTTTGGGAGCAAGATGAAGTTTTCTAGTATAAAAATACTTTGGAAAAGTGGAAAATTTCAAAAGATGAATTTCGGGGACGAAATTCCTTTTAAGTGGGGGAGTAGTGTAACACCCCTAATTTTCGTCTCCCAAATAACCAAGAAATTAATTATAACAATTATTTTATAATTGATTTTGAAGGTTTTAGTTTTTGGTACATTATGTGTTTTTATTATATAAAAATATGAGATATATTTTTATATGGTTATTTTGTACAAAAATGTGAATATTGTAATTTAGTCCTTGGGTGGGGACCTAATTGCAATAATAAAAAGGTTGTTGAAGGAAGAGTAATTAAATTATTAATTTTTGAATTTTATCAGCATGTAACTGGTTAGAAGGGCTCTGTAACCGGTTACACGATGAACTCAGAAATTGGGATTAGTGCGTTTGACGAGTAATCACCCAATTAACCCAGAAATTGCCACAATTTCTTCCTTCCTTGAGTGGAGATAAACGTGTCGCCTTGCATGTTAATCCAATTCGTCTATAAAAGGCTGAATTGCTGAAGGATTTGGGGTTGATTCTCTGAATTTAGGGTTTGTAAGTTCGTCTCTGAAATTCTCCTTCGTTTCTGAGAGTCAGAACATGAGTGATACACTATTACAAAGCTCACATCAAGGGCTTTGTATTGATATAAAAATCGTGAGTTGAGAGTCCCTGAGTTGAGAGAACGAAGCTTTCAAAGTAAGGGTGTTGGAGCTGTCAACACTGATTCTGAGTTTCTGGAGCTTCCTTTGGACTTCGATTTGGGTAAGCACATTCACTTTTTGAGTATCAAATCTATTCAAATCTGTAGTGCATGTTGCATAGATTGAGTGTTGATGGTTTTCCCCAATTTGTTTGTCCAGTTCATGTGTCAAATCTTGTAGTTTGTGGACCCTGTCAAACCTATTGTGGACTGAAAATGGAGATTGTGGATTCTGGGGAGATCTGGCAAATTCCAGTGATTAGATTCATCAAGCACGAACCTAAGGTAAGGGGGAAGCTTACTATTTGCTAGACTGAGAATAAATTGTGGTAGAATATAGGATGAGTCACCAAGAGACTCAAAGGGCATGAGTTGAAATGGTTAAATGGCTTGGAGGCCAATTTGAGCTCAATTGATGTTTTGAGCAATGTTATCTGGATGCATGCAAGCTATGTTGATGTTGATTTCATGACTTAATTGGATATTATGTGAATTGATGCATTAAGTTGTGAAATATGTGCAATTATGTGCAATTTGAGTATCTAAATTGAATGCATGCAAAGTGAATGTGTTTCTGTGTTTAAACATGTTTACTTAAGGTATATGAACTCTTTTGGAATGTTGAAATTGGTTAGATTTGAGTAAGGAAAAGAATGGTTTGCAAAACCTCATATTTCAGTGTGCTGACTGCACAATCTAACCGGTTACTCGATAATTGTAACCGGTTAGACACTGTAAAATTGTCAAAGAAAATAAGTTTCTGAAATCAGTTTTGTGGTCTTATCAATGTTACTCAAATCTAGACCCTAATTTCACTGGAATTCAATCTGAAATGAAGTTGATTTTATTGTAATAATTCAGATTGAAAATTGGGAGTTAATACCTTAACATCAAATGATAATTTCAAGAGGAAATTATGCACAAATGAAATGGGATTATGACTTAGATCTTTTGAATGATATTATGTGTTGAACTTGAGGTATTCTTTTGTGCTAAGACCTTGTTATTGGATTGAGTAGAGAATTCAAGAAAAGATTTATTGAAAATCAATGGTTTTATATTCAGGTCTGTAATTCTAACCGGTTAGGTGATGATGTTAACCGGTTAGAACCTGAAACTTACAAATAAAAGTTAAGTTTTTGAGTAAGGATTTTTGATACCAAAGATTACATTCTCTCAATCCAGGTCTATGAGCATATGTTAAATTTAAATTCAAAGGTGAATTTTATGAGTAAAGCCATACCTCAAGATATCATTCAGAAGTTGTGTTTTCTAAGTCATAGTAATGGAATTAATGGAAAGACCAACCCTAGTAATTATGAATGCAATGCATGCATAGAGAAAGGTAATGAAATAGGTTGGCAAGGATGGTTTGTGATGTTCGGGGTACTTGACCCTGTACTCTAGGAGTACTAAACTGATGCAACCTACTTGATGACACATTCTGGGAATGTGGCCATTGTCTGGGACATGGTTTCTTTGGTACGTTCTGGGAACGTGATGCACACTCTGGGAGTGGTGCTTGATTTATTTCCAAGTATGGTTTGCGATACGTTCTGGGAACGTATGTAAGTGTTCTGGGAACACATTGGTGTAATAATAGAATTAAACATAAAAACCAACCTTAATGATTGTGCATCCATATAGAATGGAAGTTTGGTTGGTAGGAACGTTTATCATATTCTGGGAATATGAGGAGGGTACTCCGGGAGTACCAAATTATAACCTACTTGATGACACATTATAGATATGTGGCCAGTGTCTGGGACCTGGTTTTATACGTTCTGGGAACGTATGTTAGTGTTCTGGGAACACATTGATATGAAACCTACTTGATGACACATTATAGATATGTGGCCAGTGTCCGGGACCTGGTTTTTATGCGTTATGGGAACGTATGCGTTCTGGGAACGTGGTGCACACTCTGGGAGTGGTGCTTATTTATCCATGTATGGTTTGCTACACGTTCTGGGAACGTGGTGCACACTCTATGAGTGATGCGTATTATCCATGTATGGTTCGGCATTACGTTCTGGGAACGAATGTCGGTGTTCCGGGAACACAACGGTGTATTGGATGGACGTCCAAGATGGACTTTTAGAGGCCTCAGTTGTGGAAGGAAATCATGCATCATGCCACCTGCATTGAAAGAATTATTATGATTAACCGGGTGTGCTCATATGATTATGCATCATGATTTGCTACATGTTAACTTGTGGATGTTAGTTTTATTCTCATTTGATTATGCGAATATGTATAGCTAACCCCCATGCCCTTATTAGGTGCTGATCGTGCATCTAGCTTGCACAAGAACCAGTAAAGGGAGATGTCCCTTAGGTGCATGCAGAGTATAGAAAGTGTGGGTTGGGAACCCGTTGTGCAGATATCGAGGATCCGACCAGAAGGATGTTTGGACAAAGGACCAGTGACCAGCTCTATAACATTTCTATTTTTAATAGAACTTATATGATACCTATTTTGGAAAAGGTATCATAAGAGGAATTCAGTTTCATAATTATACTTATTTGGTATTAATGGACTTGTTACACTTGATATATTTTGGAGGTACAATATGATGATTTTACTATGTTTCCGCAAACTCTGATTTTGTTAGTCAACCTCATTACTAATCAAGTGTTTGTGAAAAGGAAATTTTCAAGGGAAGGGAAAATTATTATTTTCAGATCTTTTTCCAATGATAACAAGTCCATGTTTTCATAAACTTCTTACTTTTCTTATAATGTAAGATGATATACAAGGAGTGTTACAGACAACCATTGCTCTGATACCACCAAGTGTAACACCCCGATTTGGAAAACTCGAAATAAACACTCATCAGATATTAATTAATTCTTTTTGGAAAAATTGGGTGAATTTTTTTTTTTTTTGAAAGCAAACAAGAATAAAACTCGACTGTCAAGCTTTCCGAAACAAGGTATTACTTTTTAAAATCCTTTTTCTCAAAAACGTTTGCGGAAATTTCCGAAAGCAATTTGACATTTGGAAACTCACTTTCAACAAGTGAGGAAAACGTTTGGACCATTTAGAAAATATGTTCGACTTGCTTAAGAAGAGTTTACCTGTCTGACTGTGACAGTCCTTCAAGTAAACAGTTTGAAAACAGATCATAAAGGTGCTTACAAAAGTGGCCACCACAGAACATCGGTGCCTTTCCTACATAAACGTATGTCTTAACAAAAGCAATTCCAAAAGAAAAGGGGTACACTTGATAAGCATAACAGCAAGGGTCCATCGGGAACCTAGTTATAACTACTAGCAGAAGCTCTTTCTAGATCCACAATGTAAGTCTTCAAAAGCAATCTTTGTCGTCCATCAGTAGCCCTCTCGTCGGCGCATCACGATCAGTAGGTCCTCCCTCCGGGAGTAGCATCACCAGCTCCACCGTCTTTTAGAATCGAAGATTCATAGTCACATGTGCACAAGAAGATGAGAGAGTAAGTTATCCGAATGGAATTACTCCCATCGACTTCTTGGAATTACACTAGCGACGCATTCAGAACATAACAAACAATACAAACAGCACAAACAGCTAATTATGCAAAATGCATGAGGATGCAATGCAATCGTCGCATAAGCTAACTCTTTATCTTTAACTTAAGGGAATCTCTTTTAATTAGTTATCTCGCAAGGTTGAATCTCTCAGCAATTCGTTTCTCAAAGTCGAAGTCTCTTAGTTCATATATCTCGAGTCCATCGTATCGGAATTCATGCTTTAGGGTTTCGGGTTCAAGTCTACATCTCCTCGTATTCCATCCACCTAGTCGGAAGCAATCAGAAGTACAGGATCTCTACCACACCGGCTCCTGGAGACTACACCAAGATACATTATAAAATGCCCGGGAGAAAATGTCATGACAAAGGGTGTCAACCTCCACCGTGTTCAAGCATCCCTCTTTTGATCCTGATTTAGTCAAGGGGGCGTCAGTCATCTGTCTAGTGATCATGCAGTACTTCAGCTACAACACCAGACTACCTACCCAACCTCGGATGGTCAACCCAGGTCACTGTAGCTTTTCCCCGCCTAGACAGATTCCTCTTAGGCTTCTTGACGAGTCACCGTCATTGCCTTCTCCTATCCTAATCATCAAGTGATTACCACGCAGGTAAGCACCGTGTCTTCCTCTCCACTACTTCGGGTAAAGGTTTTGAGTCGTAAAGGTTATACTCGATTATCCTAATGTCGACCCATCCTAAGTCACCTCCGCCATATAGCACCAACCATATGCGGGTTGCTTCTTGTGGGACTAGACTACTACATTTGACGGGCTTCGACCCATCCTGAGTCATTCTCAACACGTAGCCACAACCATATTGATACACTTTCAACATATGGCAACAGCCATATAGATACACTTTCAACATACAGCAACAGCCATATAGATACACTTTCAACATTCGGCAACAGCCATATAGATACAGTTTCAACATATGGCAACAGCCATACAGATACACTTTCAACAAGTGGTTACGACCACTTAGATACACTCTCATCAGGTGGCTACGACCATATAGATACACTTTCAGCAAGTGGCTACGACCACATAGATACACTCTCAATATATGGCTACAACCATATAGATACACTCTTTATAGAATTCAGTATCCGTTGTATCCACACTCGAAGACCTCGTCGTCGTCACAGCATCAGCTCGATTCACACATTCGGCGCATCTGCATCATCCGGTGCCATCACGCGTTCCACCCCTTGGAGTTTCGCTCGAGTCGTTGGGGGAATTCCTTATAATTTTCTATGTCTTTTCTACTCATATCTTATATCGCGGGATGATGCATTATGCTCATGCAATGACAATATGACACAATATATCTCAACATAAATAAATATATCAATCAATCAATACCATGTAATGGTATAGGTCTGAGTCTTCGTATACCTCGATACAGACAATCACACAATTTATTGGGTATACTACTAGCTACGCTAGACCTTTACTCCGACTTTGAGAGAGTACGGAGTGTCCTAGCATACTCACTAGATACCAAAGCGTCTTAGGATAACTTCTCTCTCACCTGGATTCGCAGTTACCGAATCTACAAGTTCCGAGCGATCTGCTCCCTTCGTAGTCTGCCCGACTCCAACTTCTTTCAAGTCCCAGAAAGTAAATATATGAGTATTAAACTTTATTTAATTATCATCCTTAAAATTATTCTCAAGACAACTTAAGAAAAATTCAAACATTGTCTTCATTTAAAACCAAAACATCTATTCTCTTTGACTCAAACTTGTCCCAAGTCAACACTAACTTTTACACTTTAAAATCATGAGAAAACAATCAATTAAATTCATTTAAAACAAAAGTTTCTTTGCTGGTCCCCTTTGGACAGCAATGAGTTCAAATCCAAAAACACCGAAAAATCGCACTTTTCAAATCAACTTTGACCTAGATCAAATATCCTCAAAAACTCAACTTTAAAACACTTTGAAAATACTTTTAAATAGGAAATGTGACTTAGAAAATTCTGGGCAGCATCATGTCCTAAGTTTTAAATTCATTTTCCATTGTTTTAAACCAAATTCAAAAGCACAAACAACCAAGAATCATGAAAATAATCAAATAGACACTTTGATCGATAATTCATCAAGTTCAAACACTTAAAACCAATTGTGGACAGCATAGTATTCAAATAGAATAAATCAAACAATCATTCATTTATTTCAAACATCACATAATCACAATTCATCAAGTTAAGTCAAACATAGCATACTCACATACTCATCCACATATGTGACTCAATCAAATAAGGAAAATCAAACTCTTAAGTACACATGAACCGAATCATGCATCATATATACATGTCAAAACCGTATGCATCAAGGGTTGTTTAAAAATTTATTTTCTTCAAGGATCAACTTCACAATCAACACATATTTTCATGTCATGAACACATATACATTCAAGAGAATTTAACTCAAAAGTTAAGGTCCAAACCGTGACCTTAACTAGATTTTCTTAAAAATGTTTTCAAAGTTTCAAGACTCAAAAACAACTCCAAATTCAATCAACAATTTTCACATAATTCATCAAGCAAGTAAAAACACAATCCTAGCATATTTTCTTATAAAAAACCGTGAGCATCATACAATTCCTAAACAATTTTATTTCACATTTAACACTTAAGATCAACACAAAGTTCATGGAGATCATATACACATAACCAAAATCCAACATCAAAGCCTCTAACCCAAAGATCAAGTACGAACCGTGGCTAATCATAGTAAATCACACAATTTATACTCACTCAAACATCACTAAATTGCAAGATCACAACATGCAAGAGACCAAACAAAAGAAAATCAAGCTTATGTGCACAACAACAAAGAACCATTGCTAACATAAAAGAAATCATCAAGTACGTCATAGATCAAATATAGATCGTAACATGCATGAAGTCACAAACACTAGATCCTTGAAAAACTTTTCATGAAAACTTAAAATCAAGTTCTCTTCCAAAACACTTTTAAGAAATCAAAGAGGAAAACTTTAAGGTCATGGAGGAAAACATTTTCTTAGCAAAACTTCAAGATCAAGTTTAAAAATCAACATGCATGGTAGTAAAACCTTTAGATCTAACACAAAAGCAAATATGCATCAACAAAATCAAAGTCTTTTAGAAGGAAAGCATGAAAATGAAAAAGAATCAAAGAAAAGGGTTTAAAACTTTTAGATCATGAAACAAATTTCTTACTTAATCAAAAACTTTCAAAAATCAAGTCCAATTCCTTGGTTTCTCTCCTCTCTCCTCACGGTTCACCACTCCTCTTCCTAGTCCATGGTCTTTCTCCTTCTCTTTTCACTATTTTAGCTTGATCTTGCTTAGGTTATGAGGTGTTCAAAGTTTGGTTCCCTTTCTCTCAATGTTCGGCCACTCTCTCTCCCTTTTACTAAGAGTTTGATTTTTCTCATAGTGCTATGTGTTTGGCTTTTGGGAAAAGAAGTGGAAGAAAGTGTGTGTGTTGATGAAAGAATGGAGGAGAATTCACTCACTCCCTCACGGTTTTAGGGTTGGTGTGTGTGGGTGTTGGTGTTGTTTGAGAGAAAGGATGAAGATGGAAGAATGTAGAATGAAGGAATGAAAATGAACTCTCTCTCTCTCTACACGGTTTGGTCCCTTTCTTTTATTCTTCCTCACTTTTTCCTAATTGCCATCAAGGGCTTGCATGGGTGGCTTGCTTGCAAATACTTGGGGACTAAGTCACAAAACTTGGAGGCCAAGTCTTGCCTTAAGGTCCCTCACGGCTCCTTCCTTGTTCCTTCCTCTTTCTTTACTTTTTTCTTCTCTTATGTCATGCTTGGTCATGGGGATGATGTCATGGTTCGACTATAAGGCATGCCACTTGGTAACCATGCAAATGAGCTTGGTGGCCAAGCCATGCATCTAGGTGATCGGCCATAGGAGGTTTAGGATAGGTTAGATTAGCTAATTAGGTTTAAGGCACTAATTAGGGTTCTAATCATGATTAGGGTAGGATTAGGTTAATTAATCTAGGTTTAGTCCACTAATCCTTAGTGATTAGGGCTTAATCAAGGATTAAGGTACTAATCAAAAACTTAATTATAGGTTTAAGGAAAACTAATTCCAGATTAGCTCACTAACCAAAAAGGGTTTCGGGTTTAAGAGAGTAATTAAGTTCTTAATCAAGGATTAAGAGCTCGATTAGGGTTTAATCAACGATTAGGGCATCAATTAAGGTTTCCAGAGGTGATTGGACTTTGATTCTTTGAAACTTAGAGAAAATAATCCTCCCTGAAATCATATGAATCAATAAAACAAAATCTTAATTAAAACCTTAAACAATCAAGCACACAAAGTCACACACACAAAGTAAATCAAATTTCAAAACATAAGAATCCTTTATGACATCAAAACTATTTTAATGAATTTTTTTTTTTAAATCCATTAGGTTAAATTAATTTATTAATTAGGGACTTGTAGAAGTGAGTCAAAAGGCAGATGTTACAGTATTCCTCGATCCGCGATGTATTTGGCCAGATATGAGCCGAGAGGCTTTGTGCCAAGAGGCTAAGCCAAGTTATCGGGTCGCAATCCTCGTTTTCACTTGTAGCCTCATCGATCTGGCCGGCTAACCGAGATCATGGGCAAGTGCATAAGAACATGATCCCAAGTGAGTGAGTTTAACATATGTCCTTAATAAGGAAGGTAAATTATCAATTTGTTGCCTCATGGGACGTGGTGGTCCTCTTTGGCACGACATTTGATCTCGAGTAACTTATGCAACATATAATACCAGTATCAAAGTCGGCCAATGTCAGCTATGTATATGCCTCATCACATACTAGTCCCCTACTCGGTAAAGCATGAAAAGGCTTGTGTCGAGTTCATAAGGTCTGAGAAACGCTCAGGACCAAAGTGGGCGAAGAAAGGTTAGAGTATCAAGATCAACTATGTACACCCTCCTTTACCTGAAAAAGGAGATCGAGAAAGCTCATAGAAGATTGTGCCGGGTATATAAGAATTGTGAGACATTTATTGTTGTTGTTCGAGGCACCCTCAGACCCGGTATAGGTCCGAAAGCTCGGTGAGAGGTTCTAAAGATGTGGTGCGAAGGCACCCAAATATTGCCGGAGCATCTGCTGCTCAGGGCTTTACAGTTCTTCTCGGATTATTTTGTAGAGTCGGAGTCCGTTCCTTCCCCGAAGCAGCGAACATCGTGTTCGAGAATAACCACTCGACCCGAAGAGTTGGAGGCTCGAATTACTTTCAAGACTCAGAGTCCATTCTATCCGCCGAGCAGTAAGCTTCATGGCCGAATAAGGTCACTCGAGTGGAAGTCATCGAAATTTTATCGAGCTGATGAAGCGGCCGAGGATGCCGAGAAGGGACAGAATGAAACCGAGGAGGCAAGAACAGGTAGAGAAGCCAAGGACGGCCATTTCCCTTGTCGGAAATGTTTTGTCAACTTCAATTGTTGAACCCCTCTTGAACCCGAGTAATTAGGGCGAAGCCAAGCTGTTAGATCATCATAATAACAAAGCTGAAGCAAACTTTTACTCCATTGCATAACCAACCCCTTTACTCGATAAAGCCTGAAGAGGCATGTGCCGAGTTAAGAAGTCCTTTAAGGTGTGAGTTGTTTTCCGCCAATTAGATCGTGTTCATCCAAGCCTCTTTGAGAGACTGTCGGATTCAGATCTGTGTAGGCGAACGCTGAGCGAAGGTTGAATATTTGCGAGTTGTGGGTGTGGAATCAGCATTGTGTGGTTCCTCGAAGATGCTGGGATCCGAATTAGATCACTGGGTGTTGGCACTGCGGACCGTTCTACCATATAGGTAAGGTCGCGATGGTGCGCAAACTAAGGAAAAAATGACCGGCAACCAGTGTGAAGGACTTGAAATAAGTTGGGTCGTCATACTCGGACTCGAATTAACATAGGTCATCATGCTCGGCAGATCCGATCGTTATGTTTGTACTCTGTTGAAGGCGCTGTAATATTAGATGCCCATCGTGACTGAGTAGTCTAGCACCGATTAATTTGAGGATATCTTTGGCGGTCGGAAGCTCGAAATGGGCCTTTTAGAGAAATGGGCCATCATAATCGTACCTCGCAAGTGTAAACAAAATTAATAATTGGTAATCGTCGTTATTTAACAATTTATAATAATTAAATAACGATAATAACAATTATTGGCAAAGATATGATGTATAATATCGGTATAGAGGTAGTATGATTTAATAATATCACACGTAATAAACATAATAATGACAATTATTGAGGTTAATACCCTCGTAAATCATAGAAGATTGTCTACGAAAAGAAGCATGATTATAAATATATCACGCGTTATAAAAATAATAATAATGATGTTAATAATCGTAAATAATAGATAATGACATTTATTGTGAAGAATATTTTGCATCATGTCATGTATCTTAAAAGAAAGAAAGATAAAATGATCATATACTATCAAATAATAAGAAGCATATTATGAAAATAATTAGCAAAAATATTTAATTTTAATTCTTCAGATAATTACAAAGAGCATATCAAGATACTCATTTAAATTAATCGTAATTACGTTGAACAATAGCAGGTAGTCAAATAGTAGCATTGATGATATGGCAATATAGATGATAAAAATAAAAAGACTACTTCCCTGGATTTGAGGCATGAGTCAGTCTTGTTTTGCTGATGAGGCGGCTCCTTATTTGAAGGTTGAATTTTATTTGGGCCTGTATCAATTAAGCCCATATAGTTTTTTTTTGTTTGGGCCTATTTGGCCCGTTTAGGTTGGGTCATCTAGATCATTTACTGAATAGCACAGATCATCATACATGTACCTCGCATATGCGCACAAAAAATAATAATTAATTATCGTCGTTTGAAGTTTATAACAGTAATAAATGATGAATGACATGTAATGACTTTAATTAACAAAAGTGTAATATTTTTGATGTTAACTAATAGTCATTTGAGTCAATAAAAATAGGGTAAACCATACTAAATATTATAGTAAGATGAAAACCACTTCCCTGATTTAGGAATGAATATTGAGTTACTGGGCCATTGCGGTGTTGAGGCCTGCTTTGTTTTTGAGTTGGCCAGGCCCGTTTGGAAACCTAACGCATCAGCAGTATGCTCTCGCTGCAGGTTCCCCGCCAACAAGGATGCGGCGGTGGTGGCTGCGTGCCTGAACCGGGGAGGGTTCTGCGTTCTGCCCCCAGCACCCCAGCCTCCCATGGACGTCATCGTCTCGCCCTCCTTGGAGATCCGATCGCTGCCCCCATAATGCGAAGGCTCACGACACCGGTTGCGGCGCTCCCCGATTTGGGAAAGAGTAGCGTGGTGCTTCACGTGACAGAGGAGAGAGAGACAGCGAGAATGAGGGGGAGAGAGAGAGAACGGCGTGGCGATAATGAGATGGGAGTGGTGCAAATCGTTCGCCACCGAGAGCTCTAGCAACACCGTGAGCAGGAGGTGCGGACTCGAGTCAGGTGGCCCCTTTCATCTTCATGCCTGCACGGTTCTGACCATGGTGGCTTGGGTGCGAGCTTTGCAGTGCGGTTGTGATATCGACGACACTGTGCTCGCAGACCAGTTCGGAACGCATTGCAGCATCAAAACTTGGTGATTATGGAGGGTTGGCACGGCACCGGGAACAACGGTGAGACCGTGGTGATGCCAATGCAACGAACGCCGGTGATATCAAACTAGAGGGATGATGCCTTCACTGTTCAGCAACCTTGGCCATGTGTTTTCTTTTCTTCTTTTCGTTGCCATCAGATCTAGGACGATGGTGCCCTCATCCATAGCAGTAGCATCAGTACGCTGTTGTTGATGTTGTTTTTCCATGATATTTTTTTTTTGGAATGTGGATGGGAATCGAAATTTACCGATCCCCACAGACGGTGCCAATGTAGTGTCCCGGTATTGATGGAATACCACGATGTGTGTTTGGGGTTGTTGCAGCTGACGGGGGTGACCCCGATCCTACGTACCCCCAGTGATAAGGGGATCAAGCCACACGTAGTTCTTAAGAGTAGGGATGAGAGAACATACCTTAGCCCCTATAGCATGGCCATACTTATAGGGGAAGTTGTGTTGTGGTGCCTTATGGGCCTGTTCGGCCCAGTAGGGCTGACGTGGCTCTTAGAGGATAAGAAGGATGAGTTATTCACCCTTATCCTGTACTAGAGAGCTCATGCTCATCCTGTAGCGGTAGGATTTATTATTGGTTAACCCTACAAAACACTTGATTTAAAACTGAAAAACATTAATTCATAAAAATAAATTACAAATACAAATCCACCATGTTCCTAACACAAAAGGTTTAGTTACACATAACGAAAGAGAAGAAGAAAACAAATAACTATGATATTTATTCCTAAATTACCACATATATATGCTTCAAATCTTCAATCTTCTCCGGATCCCTCTTTCGAATGCTCCCAAAATTGTGTAAATCTCCTTCAAACTCTAATCTAATCTCTAAGAATGACTAATGGCTGCTAACTTCGTAACTCTAACTTACTGCTAAACCTAATATTAATCCTAATATAAATAGATAAAAGTCTAATCTTATCAAATCCCTCAAAACGGATCAGAAATCGGGCCCAATTGGGCTTCCTCGTGGTGCGCAGACCAGCACGCCTGGGCGCGCTATATCTGATGCCCTTAAATTAACGCTGCACGCGCGCGGGCGTGCTCAGTACTTTTTGACTCCGCTTCTCTCCGTTCTTGTGTCATTTTCAAGGCCTTCTTATGCTCTTCTTAGCTCCAATAATATTTTCTCCAAATAAAGCTCCAAAACACCTGAAACATACCCAAAACGGATCAAAACGTTCAACGGATTCTAATAAACTAGAAATTCCTAAAACTAATACAAAATACCTATATTTACAAGAGAAACAAGCCAAAACCAAAGCAAAAGGAAGTGAAATTAAGCCCAAAAACATCATATATTAGACCATCATCACACCCAAACTTAGCATTTTGCATGTCCCAAGCAAAAGTAAAATAAAAATTCATAAACTCAAGACTTGTTTTTATGATTTTTTATTTTACTTTTGCCTGGGACATGCAAAATGCTAAGTTTGCGGGTGTGATTTGGGTCTAATATATGATGTTTTGGGCTTAATTTCACTTTCTTTTGCTTGGGTTTTAGCTTGTTTCTCTTGTAAATATAGGTATTTTGTATTAGTTTAGGAATTTTTAGTTTATTAGAATCCCTTGAACGTTTTGATCCGTTTTGGGTATGTTTCAGGTGTTTTGGAGCTTTATTTGGAGAAAATATTATTGGAGCTAAGAAGAGCATAAGAAGACCTTGAAAATGGCACAAGAACGGAGAGACGGAGTTGGAAGTTCCCTAGCACGCCCAGGCGCGGGAATGGCGCGCCCAGGCGCGCGTGCAGCGGTGATCAGTGGGCAATCAGATAGCGCGCGCCCAAGCGTGCTGCTTCACACGCCCAGGCGCGCATGACACCATAAGGCATAATTGGGCCAATTTCTGATCAATTTTGAGGGTTTCTATTAGGATTTGTATCTTATCTATATATTTATGTTTTTAGGATTAGTTTTAGGCAGAAATTAGAGAGTAATAATCAGTCATCATTAGAGATTAGGATCAAGTTGGAGGGAGAATACATTCTCTGGAGAGCATTCAGAGGAGGAATCCATTGAAGGCTGGAGATTCAGATCAAGGATTAGTGGTAATTTAGGAATGAATTACTTCTATTCTTATTTGTTCTTTTTCTCTATGATGTGTAACTAAACCCTCTTGTGTTAGGAACACGATGGATTTGATTATGTAGTTTATTTATATGAATTAATGTTTTTCAATTTTTAAATCAAGTGTTTAATTGTGTTTTCATTGTTATGCATGAACTTTATCAATTCATGTTATGGATTTTTAGATCTGAATTGGAAAATTAGGATTTAAAATAGGCCATGCAATTAAACAATATAAGGATTCAACTTGTAGGAATACTTTTGGATTTTTATATAACTCTTCATAATTCACTGTTCTTAATCAAGGTTATTCAATAGATTAAATTTCTAAGGAATTAGGATTTAACAAATTGGATAATAAACAGTAATTTCATTAGAGGAATCTGGAAATTACTAATTTTCTGAATTAGTTCTTGATTTAAATGGAAAACATTGATTTATAATAAATAAATGAAATATTCAATGAAACTAGTTCCTAACCACCATTCACCCATTATTAATAGTTTTTATTTATTTTCCAGCAGCAAAATACTCCTTTTAATTAATTTATTTAATTCTGAATTTTAATAGATTTTACTTTTAATTACTCTTAGGTAGGAATAAGTTAAATAATTCGTAGTCCCTGTGGGAACGATATCTGGTCTTAACCGACTATATTACTTTGCGATATAGTATACTTGCTAGAGAGTGATCAAGTACCTTGTAGATGCTAACCTATTCTACTTACTGAAAAATAAAGAGAAGAAGGAAATGTTGAAAGCTTAGTTGTAGTAAGCTCGGAGCTTGGCTATGTTCCAACTGTTGCTAATCTCTGTGCCCGAGAGTGTTTCCAACCTGTATGCTCCTGAACCTGACTTGGATTTGATCCTATAGGGTCCTTCCCAATTCTGACCAAGTTTTCCAACCCCAGAATTTCCTCTTCCAATGTCTGCTCCTCTCAAGACTAAGTCTCCAATCTCGAAACTCCGAGGCAAGACCTTGGTGATAGTAGAGAAAAAAGCCTTGGAAGTTCTGAAGAAAAGCAAACCCACCAACGCACCGAAACCAGCAGTCAAGAAGATCTTGATAAACAAAGCCGCAAGAACAAGAAGGAAAATCGAAGAAACACAAATGTTAGAGGTCTAAGTACTGAGAAGTTCTTGAAACCGAAAGAGAAAGAATGAGGGAGAATGCAAAATCAAATGGATGAAGAAAAAACTAACCGTTTCTTTTTTCCAAACTTTCCCTCCACTAAGGAAATGGATTAGGCCTGAGTAGTACCAAGCCCACAACAAGGGCAGCTGTACAAAAGGCGTAAAACAGGAAAAACTGTTCATTTCTAGTGAAATGATTGCGTTTCAGTTCCCAACGTTGCGGAAGAAACATGGAGGCTAGAGGAAACGTTCAAATGTCTCTTCCATGCAGTGGAACGGTCAGAAGATGGGACAACCCTCGACAGCTGGATATTTTTCCCAGTTAAAGGGTTTGAAGTAATCAGTCATCTGCTTGGCCAATCCTTCAACTCGGCAAGGCTCAAATCACCTCACCGAGCATGGGGGGCTTATGTGGTCGACTGAACGTCGATCCGACCGATGCAACCACGGTCCGACCAGTTTTACACTAAGCCAAGGAGTGCTGACCCTTATTCGTTTGGCATATATCACACCGAGCCAGGGAACACAGTGGGATACAAGCTTACAGGATCAGGGCCGATCGCAGGATTGTCACCCTTATCGGAACCCGTCACGGTCCTAACAAGCCTAACAACCACTCCTATATTCCCGCACAGCTTGGTTAGATTACGGAATAGGATCAAAGTCTATCATATACAGGATTAACTAAGGTGATCTTATCAGCAACCTTTACTAGTCCTAATTGAACACTTCTACTTCACGGGCCTCACCAGAAAGCCCAGGAACACACCTAAACAGGTAACCCCCTATAAGAACCACGAGGGTATAGGGGCTAAGGTATGTTCTCTCCATCCCTAAGTTGACACAAGCACACACTCTATTAACTAGGGAGACCCTGTTTATCCCAACTGGATATTCATAAATCCAAAGAGTCCTACATTAAAACTTGATTGAGGTCAATCCTCAGGTTCTACCATAACCTTGAGGAAGCTCTTGATCGAGGACACCACAAGAAGGAGTCAGATGATACATATTTCTCAAGGGATTAGTGGTTGTTCAAGAAAGGAAGGGATAATGGTGACCATAGTAAACTAATAAGGACAAATATTGGGTAGAGTTTGAGACGACGATAGAATAGGTTTGAACAAGAGTGATGGGAAGTATTGTAAGACAAATTAAAGAGGATAAATGTTGAAAGCTTTGAGGACCTAGTCCCTGTCAAATATTAATGAATAGATGAGACGCAAAAGGATATGATTTATCAAAGTTGGGGAGTGAAGGTAGATTTGAAGTTTTGTAGTAACCTGCTTATGTTTGGGAGGGTTAAGTTAAGAAGAAGAGACCATGAGAGTAGTGGTGTCCTTGTAAATATTGGCATAAGCGTGCTATTCCTTAGAGTATTGCTCCCATACCATTGAACACTCTTAAGCCTTCCTTTGATAACAAAACTGTATCGTTTATACTCCACTGTATTTGACGATAGAATGACCCAAAAGATTACTTTTGCAAGTAATCACTTTGAATCACCTCTAAGGATCATAAATTAATGGTAAGTATTCGAAGACTTGACGATCACTGCGACTAAAGAAGAAATGAATCACTTCGATGAGCTGCACACTCTCAGGCCAGGCGATTTCCGCACCGCATTTCTCGAGGACGAGAAATCTTTAAATTGGGGAGAATGTAACATCCTGCATTTTTCCCTTACTTAAATAAAGGAATTTCTAATCAAATGAATTCTGAGATTTTATTTTATAAGGATTTAAAGTGAATATTTTCTTTTTGTCTAAGGAACAAATTATGAAATTAGATAGCGTTCTATAAATAAGTATTTTCTTAGACCTAAAGAAAATGACTCTATGGGGTTTGGACTAATAAGAGATAAGTCATGATTTTATTATTTGTGATTTCTTTTAGAAATGAATTTCTTTATGAACCTTAATATATTTAATAACTTCGAAAATTCATAACTTCTTAACCGTAACTCCGAATATTATGATCTTTATATGAAAACAATCGTATTAAAATATAGAATTTAAAAATTTAACTTTTATAATTTTCTGGGTTGATTTATGAAAAATTATTGTCCAGGTCTGTAAAGTACGAATTTTTAAAGTATTAATTATTAAAAATAGTTAGAGCCCCCAATAAACTATTCCACTCAGAGTGCGAGACCTATGGCATTCTAGAGTACTTCGGGGGCAGGACGACACTCCCTTTGGATATTTGGAGCTGCGATGTGTATCTCGCTCATAGTCTAGACCTCCCATCATCCCCTTGCTTGATCGACATTCCGGAGTTAGAGCAAATCCGAGTTCCAATGGCCAACAAGGGTATAGATCTTCACAGTCTAGTGGAGTTACGATTTGCTAGTGCGTCCACTCCAATTGCAGTTGCCACACATGACGGGGTGCAAAACCCAGACAGTTCGAGAAGAGTTCTAAGGAGATCACGGAGGAGGACCTCTCAGGTGAAATGCCCCTTTTGTCGGTGATCTAGTAGTCAGGATTAGTTACTAGGTATTTTCTTTTGAGGCATTGTACCCATTGCAGTTACTTAGACATTGTTGTTGTACCACGTTGTACCCTTTATTTATGTTGCAGTATGTATGACTATTCCGAACAAAGGTTTCTAGTTAATGAGAAAAAGAATGTGTTTTCTTGAAAGAAATTTATGAAAGAAGGTTTCAAAGTGCGATGTTAAGTAACATCTCGGTTTGGAACTTGAGGGATGATATGCGACATGAGAAATCGATTTTATTTACATAAATGTTTAATGGAATATTTTGAAACTCTAAGACTCTCATGTCCATGTTATCATATATAAAAAAAAATCTGCCCAAATTCAGGTTAAGCGAACGCCATTCTGGGATGCATCGGGAAATTGCCTACGACGGGTACAAAGAATATTGATTAGCGTCATCTTGAGACTTTGTCTTGTGAACCAAACTTTCCTTTCCTTGTTGAAGCTCTCTTCAATGTGAACCCTTTTGTCCACAATGCTCTCTGAACCCTTGATTTGAGACTTAAATTTAATTCATATTGTTCATTGTTATACCTGGAATAATTCCTGAAGAAATTTTGTAACCCTTTGACTTAATTCCAATAAATCCTAAAATGCGAACCCATTCTATGAACCCTAGGTGTTGTCAAATTGCTTTGACAAGACGTGTGTCTTCTCCAAAGCCTTTGTGATAATTTTAAACCGTGACACCTTATGCCAGTCAAGTAGATACTCCTAAATTAGGAAGTGGATGGTGAGGTGTAGTTAAGTAAAAGTTGCAATGATCAAGGAGGATAAGAGATAATAGGCGAGAGTAAAGGAGATACATTAGTGATGAAGTAGAGTAGGAGTACCTCTTAAGAGCCTTAAGTAAGATGGTGAACTGTGTAACACCTTACATTATCTACCCATAATTCCACATTAATTAAAATAGTGAATTTAAAATTTCCTTTTTAATTTATAAAAATCTGCCGTCAATCGGACGGAGTTTCCTTTGTTTATCAGACTTTCCAAAAATTTAGTTTAACTTGCAACCTGATTAATCAACATATCATAATTCACTCAGAAGCCAGCAGGGCTCAACACATAGTTTGTGCATCAAGTGCATCCAGCAGTAGTCAAGTATGTCATCAGAGTATTCAGCAGCAAAATATACAAGTTATCGCATACTTAAGCTTTCCCAAAATACCCCTTTTACTAAGAGGCTGTCCTGGGCCCCCAAAAGTAAATATTTACATTATTTACAAATCAAAAATAGATCACATCATAATTAGGATAAATGGGCCCAAGACACTTCCATGCCCTAATATACTGTAATCTACTCTCCCTGTGAGGGAGAGTGCACCTGCTCAGCTGGGGGTTGTGCTGGGGGTTGTGCTAGCTCGATCTCAGTACCTGAAAAATGTTAAGGGAGTGAGCATTGCACATGAAATAGAAAGGCAGTTTCCAAATAGACATAATAACTCACTAAGCCAAGCACAGATATCAAGTTATTCACATAATGCACATTCATTGCAATCGTAACCACAATTTCATTCAAATGAAATCCGAGTTGTATTTCCATATTCCATCTCATTATATTACTATGACTGTATGTTTCCCCCATAATTATTCTACCCCTTTCCTTATATCCCTTTTACCTTTGCACTACTAGGATTTGATGCACCTACCAGGCAATTCACCACCTACTAGGGACTTTACACCTATTAGGACTTTGCACCCATTAGGCATCACCCATTAGGACTATGCTTAATAATTTAATTAATTCATTTCCCATAATTCCAGTTCACATATTATTCCCCTTTTTATTCAGTTGTGCAGTAGATTGACCCATTGGCGCACCGACGCCTAATGGGGTATTTGGACCTAATGGGCAATTGGCTTGACAGGAAATTGGCCCTAGCAGGCAATTCACCACCTAGCAGGGCACCTAGTGTGTCGGTACTTCCAAGGATCAATCACACTGCATTTCCTTATATTTAGTTTTAAGTCTCATATTTCCATTTTCCAACAGACATGACTTTTCTTAATCAATAAATTTTAAATTACAAATTCAACTTACATATAATAAATCCAACACTCAAGTATTAACCAGTAACAATCAGGGTTTCACATTTATCATTTTCAAACATATATATATATTACAATTAACTCATCATTTGTTCTTTAACTTCAACTAGGGCTTAACTCTTTTATTTTCCTAAAATAATTCTTACTATTGTTCACTACCTTAGGGTTCCCTAATCACAACATGACACACATAAAACTTAGTAAAGCATTATATACTACCTAGAAACCCTTTTCTAAGACAAGCCAATACCCACCCCCTTACCTCAAGTGCGGTGAGATAAGGATGTTTTTCTTTTGCCCTAGCTTAGAACCTTGGAACTTTGAATCTCCTTAGCCTAGCTTACCACCTCAAGAGAGTCAAAATCCACTGATGATGAACAACCCTATTATGAGTGTTGTACTTGGGAAGTGAATGCTCCTTGTCTTGTTCTTGATTATTTTGCTTAGAGATGATGATTCTCCATAGTGAGAAGTTGAGAAACCAATGGAGACCTAGGGAGAGATGGAAAGTCGTGGGATGGAGAGAGAGAGAGGAGGAAGATAACTCTAGATCATTTTCTTTGGTTGATGATGATGATGATTTATTGTTAATGGTTGATGATCATTGGATTGGAGATGATGAATGGATTTGGAACCCTAGGAGAGAGAGGGAACCGAATTTAGAGAAAGAGAAGAGAGAGATGTGTATGTATGTTGTATATGTGTAGTAAAGGAGTGAAGGGTGTATTTGTTTGTATGGCTGATGGTTTGTGTGGCTGTGGTTTGTGGCTTCCTTTGGAAGCCACAAAATGAGTGGTCCGCACGTTTTATTTTTTTTTTAATTTTTTCCAGAGAGTAATCGATTACTCTTGTGAAGTAATCGATTACCACCTTGATGCAACATTTACATAGGTCTGACCAGAGCGTTTGTAATCGATTACTTTACCCACAAGTAATCGATTATCACCTGAATTAATCGATTACTTTCCTAAGAGTAATCGATTAAAATTGCTGCAACTTCTAGAGCAGTTCACCAGAAAGCTTGTAATTGATTACCCCCCTCTAAGGTAATCGACTACTCTTAGCAAAAATCCTATTCTGATGGTTCTCCAACTCCAATTCATTTCCCTTGTCCCCTATACTAATCTAGGCTTGGATTGCTACTCAAAATCTTCCTCTATATTTGGTAATTTTCTTAAATACTTGACATAATTTCATATTGCACTTAAAATTAAATCGAGGATGTTACAAAATGTACAAGGTGATTAGGACTAAGAATTTTGAAAGCTGGATACTTAAAATGATGGTATAGATGGTGGTAAGGCGAAGGAAAATCCGAGACAAGTTGAGAATTTGAAGTCATAAAAGTCTTAGTTGGAGAATGAAAATGGTCTAATCGGATGTGGATAAGTAATAATGCGATGAAGTTGAACTGATGAAGTAATAAAGTTCACGGACGAAACCCCTAAGTGATGATCAAAAATTAGGTCGGGTGGCTAAGAATTGACGATGTGATGGACATAGGTGTCAGTGAGCTATGGATTTGAGGGAGTCAACAAGAGTTGAGATCGTTAATCCGGGGAATAAATCCTTGAAGTAGAGCATTTTAATGGTTTAGAACACTGAGATGAGACAAGTAGAGTGGGAAAAGGATTAAAATATCTAAGTTATTTAAATAAGCACTTAAGAGAAGGAGTCAGATGATACATATTTCTTAAGGGATTAGTAGTTGTTCGAGAAAGGAAGGGATAATGGTGACCATAGTAAACTAATAAGGACAAATATTGGGTAGAGTTTGAGACGACGATAGAATAGGTTTGAACAAGAGTGATAGGAATTATTGTAAGACAAATTAAAGAGGATAAATGTTGAAAGCTTTGAGGACCTAGTCCCTGTCAAATTTTAAAAGGATATGATTTATCAAAGTTGGGGAGTGAAGGTAGATTTGAAGTTTTGTAGTAACCTGCTTAAGTTTGGGAGGGTTAAGTTAAGAAGAAGAGACCATGAGAGTAGTGGTGTCCTTGTAAAGATTGGCATAAGCGTGTTATTCCTTAGAGTATTGCTCCCATACCATTGAACACTCTTAAGCCTTCCTTTGATAACAAAACTGTATCGTTTATACTCCACTGTATTTGACGATAGAATGACCCAAAAGATTACTTTTTCAAGTAATCACTTTGAATCACCTCTAAGGATCATAAATGAATGGCAAGTATTCGAAGACTTGACGATCACTGCGACTAAAGAAGAAAAGAATCACTCCGATGAGCTGCACACTCTCAGGCCAGGCGATTTCCGTACCTCATTTCTCGAGGACGAGAAATCTTTAAGTTGGGGAGAATGTAACATCTCGCATTTTTCTCTTACTTAAATAAAGGAATTTCTAATCAAATGAATTCTGAGATTTTATTTTATAAGGATTTAAAGTGAATTTTTTTTTGTCTAAGCAACAAATTATGAAATTAGATAGAGTTCTGTAAATATGTATTTTCTTAGACCTAAAGAAAATGACTCTATGGGGTTTGGACTGATAAGAGATAAGTCATGATTTTATTATTTGTGATTTCTTTTAGAAATGAATTTCTTTATGAACCTTAATAGATTTAATAACTTCGAAAATTCATAACTTCTTAACCGTAAGTCTGAATATTATGATCTTTATATGAAAACGACCGTATTGAAATATAGAATTTAAAAATGTAAATTTTATAATTTTCTGGGTTGATTTACGAAAAATTATTTTCCAGGTCTGTAAAGTACGAATTTTTAAAGTATTGATTATTAAAAATAGTTAGAGCCCCCCAATAAACTATTCCTTTTGGAAATCTCTTATATACATGAAAATATAATTTTAGAAAATAAAATGGGGACTGTATCTGTAACATCCCGAATTTTAATCCCAAGTATAATTATAATAATAGTAGATCGAAATGATAATAATAATAATAATAATAAAGTTTAGGAATGACAAATTAAGGACCCTATTAGTATTACAAGAGTGTTAGGAAATATCAGAATTGGAACACTGTGATTTCTTTAACGTTACAAATTATAAGTTTTATTGAATTAAATAATTGTTTCTTGAAATCAATCCTTTAGGTGTCGGGTATATTCATAAAATACATTATGTTAATTATGAAAGGGTATTTAATTATATCTAAAGTGAATTCTTTTAAAAAAAATTATCGTATTAAAATAATGCTAAAAATTTTGAAAACTTTACTTAACTTTAATATATTCAACACTGAATTATGTTTAGTGTTTTCAAATAATTGACTCTAGGACATCCTTAAAAATATATATATTTTTTATATACTTATTTGATTTGATGATTAAATTCTATTTTTAAAGGCTCTTAAAAATAATCACCCTTGTTGAAGGATATACTTTTTATATTTTTCTTAATTTGGACATACCGATATTAAATTACTTCGTGGGTAATACCAATTATTAACTTTATCATATCCTTATAGGTGATAATATGATATTTAATTCTTAGTATTAGTTTCCCTTTAAATAATAATGATTTCTATTTATTATAATAAATAAATAAATAAAAGAATATGTTTAAAAAAAACGATACAACGTGTGTGTGTGTGTGCGGGGGGGCAAACCATATTCTTCATTTCTCCTTCTTGTTCCAGCCGCCGCCCCCCATTCCTTGGTGTGTCTCTCTCTCTTCATCCCTCCTCCCTCCGTCGGTCTTCGTTCACGCCGCCGCCGCTCAAGCTACCATCACCACCGCCCTTAGCCTCTCTCTCTCTCTCTTCCTTGTTCCTTTCTCTCTCTCGCTCTTCTCTCCTCAATCGATGATGGCAGCCGCGATGGTGACGAGTCGACCTCCACCATCGTCCCTCTCTCTTAGGCGTCGCGAATCGCGTATCACCAGGGACCCAAGCATCGCAGCCATGGCCACCAAGCTCAATCGCGAGCCCAGCCGCCACCGTTCGCGCCGCCACCTCCATGAACGAAGGTCACGATCTTCGCCTTCTCCCTACGCCGCCGGGTTTTGCTCCATCGTTGCCTTCTTTTGGGCTGTTCATGTTTCCTCCTTTGGTTGTCGCTGTGAGACTGCCACCCTTAGGGGTGCATGAGGGTGCTGATGTACGTGGATGGACAGCCATGGTGGGGAAAACACAGAACTCCTTGGATGTGCCTTGAACTAGATGCGGATAAAGGCTTGGAACCCAGACCAATCTTCCCTCTATTGCTTCGAAAACCATATTCGAGGGTAAATCCCTAATACCTTTTTACTACTCTATGTTGTGTTTTAATAATCACAATATTAATTTTGATATTATTGATGATAATTATAGTGTTAAATTGTCTTGGAAGGTTAGTGTTGTTTTGGAACTTTATTATCGTTTTGGAAATTAAATTGTATTATAATTTATATTGATTTTAATTATACCGTTATTAATGATGATTTTAATTGGTTACTTTGATTTGTTATAACATCGAATCAAACAATATGTCAAATGATTTGTTTTAAAAAGTATTTTGTTAAAGTTGTTGGGTTCCTAAATAATTGAATTGTTTGGTTGATTTGGTTTGTCGTTGGATCAAACCATGTTCTAATTAATTAGGAACCCGATATATTTGGCATACGTTGATTCGAGTTAAAACCTTGAACATTAATCCCAAATTGAAGGGGAATATAGTTGTTCGGACTTTGAAAAGTTGATTTAGATCTACTTCGAACAAAGAAAGCTCTCTTTCAATTTGGAATCTATAGTGTCAAGTATTATTAGAATTTGATTTTGGGATTCGTAATTGGAACCACTTGATTTTAAAGTGTTTTCATGATTACGTTGGTTTTAAAAGTTAATTCATTCTTAAATAAAGATTTTTAATAATATTGAGGAGACAACTACTTTAATTTCATTTAACTTTGGTTTATGGATTTTTATCAAACGATTTCGAATTTAGCTTGTTTCGATTTCCAAGCTAAAGTCCCTTTTTAGTAAAGTTTCAACGTGTCAACTTTAAATATGATTTTGTCGTGTTTTCACATTTCTATTAGGTTACTAATTGATTTTAAAATGTATTTAAAGGATATTGAATGGTCCCTTATTAAGTAAGTTGTACATAACAAAATATATTTTTAACGTCATAGATCTAATAACTACTCCAATATCGATATCAACTTAGCATAACTTAAAAGGATTAATTGATGGCTGAGTGTTGTGAAATAAGATTTGGTGTATTATATTGAATGTTGTTTAATTGGTATGACATGATTAGACGACGAAGGACTTTAGGACCAGCCGCGATGCGAGAAATGAACCGTAAGAGGAAACGCAAGGTAAGAGGGGGTATTACCTTAGCTTAGGGGGTGTATTTCTAATAGATGATAGTAGTATCTAAGAGTGTTTGATTATGTATGTTAATGAACCTTAGGGTAATTATCAACGAAAAAGAATAAGGACATAATTAAAAAGAGGAGATCACTTGATATGTATGCGTTTTATATTTGATGTTATGATGTGAACATGTTATATGATAAATGCTATGAAATGATGTACGTGTGGTTGTGTGGCTTAGTGCTTGTAATTAAATGAAAGATTATGGAATTAAGTGGAACTAGGAACGTCCCTTGGATTAAAAGTCGAGCTGTCCCTAATAGTAGAGAGCGAATAAAATGAGAATGAGTAAATAGAGGGTTAAGAGAGAATTAGAAAAGATGTACAAACAAAGTGGAAGAATAAACTAAAATGTAATAAATGAACTAATGAATATGGTGTACGAATGCCAGACGGTGTAAGACGCACAGCTGGGTGCAGTAAGACGCGCGCAGGTTGTGCGTTATAAGTCGCGAGCAGTCTGTGTGCAGTGGTTGCGTAAGACGTACGACGGAAGAGCATACACAGCAGTAAGACACACAAGAGAGATTGTGCGCAAAGGTGGGTTCGCACTACCCAGGTTTAGTGGATGCCGAGCCGTGTAAGACACAACACCGTGCGTAGTAAGACGCGCATTGGTTGTGCGCTGTAAGTCGTCAGTGGTGAGTGTGTGTAACATCCCTAATTTTAATCCCTAGAATAATTATAAGTTTTATCGAATTAAATAATTTTTTCTTGAAATCAAACTATTAGGTGTTGGGTATTTTCATAAAAATACATTATGTTAATTGTGGGAGCATATTTAATCATATTTAAAGTAAATTTATTTGAAAACAATTACCCTAATTGAAAAATATATATTTTTTTTATATACTTTAAATTGCTTTTGACATCTTTAATATTAAAATTGTTTTAAGGACTTCAAGATCTTTAATTTTATGATCTTATACATGTAATTATTTGATATTCACATTTTTCTTATTATTAATATTTGTTTTAGGTGTCCTTTTATTAAAAAAAAATAAAAAATAATAAATAAAAAAAATGGTTATACGTGTGGTGTGTGCAGTGAGGTAGGGAGAACCCTAGTTCTTCTTCCCCTTGTGTATGTGAGCCGCCACCCTCCCTCCTCCAATTTCCTCTTCACGCCTTTCTCGGCCTTGCCATGGCCACCGACGCCATCCAACCAAAAGCCACCACCACCGCATCACCCTTCTCTCTCTCCACTCAAGCTTTCCTCCTTCGCCGATCTCTCTCTTCCTCCCCAACCACGACCGCCGCCGCGTCGCGATTCTCTCCCTCCAGTCGCGATCGCGTTTTCCCCTAGCGCTAGAACAGCACCCACCGCCGCCACCAACCGTGAGCCATGGATCTCCAGCCGCCATGGTCGAGTTTTCTCTCTCTTCCAGTCGCGATTCGTGACCCCGTAGCCGTGGAGTCGTGATCGCCGTTGTTGCTGGTTTGGTTCGCCACCGCCCTCCTCTTTGGTCGCAGATCAACCGCCACCGCCTGGGTGTGTGGTGCTCGTTGATGTTGTTGGTGTTCGGGAGCCTGAAGGTCGTTTCCTCTCTTCCTCGGTCAGATCCACACCTCACCGACGCCGGTATCGCCGTTACCGTCACCGTGACCAACCCCCTCTATGTGTGCTTCGAACCGAACGTGGGTGGAGCTTTAGAACCGAACCGACCTTCCCTCTTTCTTGCTTAAAAACCGTTTTTGAGGGTATATTTCTAATACCTTTTTAATTGCTCAATGTTGTGTTTTAATTTTTCATACTAATGCTAATTTTAGTGTTATCAGTCATAATTATAAAGTGTTAAATTGTTTTAGTATGCTATTATTATATTGTGAAAAATGAATTGTATTATGATTTAGTGTTTAGTTTTAATTAAAGTATTATTTCTAATGAGTTTAATTTAATTACTCTGGTTATTATTAAGCTGAGTTGACTGTTATGTCGAATGACGAGTTTTAAAAGTATTTTGTTAAATGTGTAGGGTTCCTAAATAATTGAACTGTCTAATTGGTTTGGATTGTCGTTAGACTAAAACAAGTTTTAATTAATTAGGAACCTGAAATATTCGACATACGTTAATTCGAGTTTAAACCTACCTTGAGCTCTAATTCCAAATTGAAGGGGGGTGTACCTATTTGGACTTTGGAAATTAGTTTAGACTTATTTTGTTTTCAAAGAACACTCTCTTTCAATTCAGAAGTTATAGCGCAAGTAAAATTAGAATTTGATGTTTTGTGAAATCATTATTAAAGCTACTTAACCTCAATCTATTTTTATAATTTTGTTAGTTTTGAAAGTTAACATATTTTTGATAAAAGCTAAATTGAGATGATTGGATTTTTAAGCGTTTGAAAAACAAAAGTTTAACTTAGATGTTGTACACCTTTTATTTGAAGGCACTAATTTCAGCCACGACGTGAAAACAAGGGATCTCATCGCGTGGAACGAATCGGTATTTGACAAAACTAAGAGTTAAAGCAAGGTAAGGAGTGGGTTATAGTGAGTATTACCTTACTCTGGGGTTTAGTTTACAATATGTATATAATGGGTACTAAGAGTTATGTGTTAGTTTAGGTGGTTATACCATAGGGTAGTTAATAATTAGAGCTTGTGACATAGGGAAAATAATTAGATGATGATAAGCTTCATTTTAATATTTGGTATATAAACTTGTGACTTGGTGATGATTATAATTTAAAGTGCTTATTTTGCTAAATGTATGAGATATGATTTTATTTTAAAAACCAAGGCAAATAATGGAAATTAAGGATAATGGTGACGGTATTAATAAAGTTGTTTAATAGATGCTAATTAACTTATGAGATATGTTTGTGATGAGTTGATGATGCAAATGTGTAATGTGGTGATTAATTTGGAGTAATTTACTTGATAAGAAATTAAGTGGTTTTTCTGGAAAATGAAATGATTAATATGAGTAAGAGGAAAGGTTAATAAATAAAAATGAGAATGAAAAATATACCCGGACGCGGTAAGACGTGAGTGCACAGGGGTGCAGACGCAGTAGGTCGTGACCAGGGGAGAATGAAAAATATACCCGGACGCAGTAAGACGTGAGTGCACAGGGGTGCAGACGCAGTAGGTCGTGACCAGGGGAGAATGAAAAATATACCCGGACGCAGTAAGACGTGAGTGCACAGGTGTGCAGACGCAGTAGGTCGTGACCAGGGGAGAATGAAAAATATACCCGGACGCAGTAAGACGTGAGTGCACAGGAGTGCAGACGCAGTAGGTCGTGACCAGGGGAGAATGAAAATATACCCGGACGCAGTAAGACGTGAGTGCACAGGAGTGCAGACGCAGTAGGTCGTGACCAGGGACAGATTGAAAAGAATTGTGAATATGATTAAAGTGTAAGGAATAAAAGACTTTATGAAAATGATGTATAAGAATGAATAGGCAAGATTGACTTGAGAAACCAATGGAATACTTTGATAATGAATTGTGATTTCTTGAGTTTTATTATGTTGTTATTGAAATGTTAAATGTGTATGGCTTGGTATAGCATTATGTCATATTTGGAAACTGTTTCCCCATTTTATGTGTAATGCTCACTCCTTACTATTTCCACAGGTACTGAGGTTTGAGCTTGCAATTCTATTGGCCGAGCAGGACTACACTCCACCACGTGGAGTGTTGTAAAATTAATTAGAAGAGAGTTGTTTAATTATGTTAAAATTTAGTTTTCTTTGGATTTGTTATATTTCATTCGTGCAAGCCCTGAATATGTTTTATTGGATTAGCAGGGCATAAAAAATTAAATTAGTATGTTTATAAATATTTTCTGAACTGTACTGGTTGACAGGTTTATAAAAGTTATTTTTGGGAAAGTCCGATAAACAGAGGAGACTCTGTCGGATTTTCGTTAAGATTTAAAACGAAATTTTCAAGTCCATATTTTTGAAAAACTCAATTTAATTAAACATTTGTGAGGGTGTTACATTGTGGTATCAAAGCAGTTTTTCCTCGGCCTGAAGGGAGTAACTCATTACTCCTATAGTTACTCATCAAGCGAGTAACTTGTAGTTAGATATCAAACTGCTTTGTGGTTTTGTTAGGTATTATTGCTAGCATGATAATTGGTATAGTTACAAAGTCGAGTGCAGTGAGTACTCAAGGTTCCTTCCAGTTTATTGAGTGATTTGATTAGTGCGATTAGTATATGACAATTTCTTTCGAAAAGCATGGTAAGCATTAGAAAATCTTTTCTAAGTTCCTTTAAACTATGTTCAGTTTACCATGCTAAACTTGAAATCTTGTGGAAAATAATGAGTCATATTTAAAAGTGGATGAATTACGAGACTAAGGATAACAATACCCCAACGGGCTAGAGCACTAAGTTGCTACCCCATCGGGAGGAAGTGATCTTTAGTTTCGCGCCAAGTAAACCAATTCTAAATGTGACACACAAAACATGGTTTCAACGTTTTAAAACCAATAGGTTGAGTGATTCGAACTTAAGTAAGACGAGAATGGTCTTATCACTAATATGATGCATGTTTGAGCTTGATCACCTCAAGCATACATATATTGGGAGATATCACCATCCTGTCCTTAAGTTTCGACGAGTATTTTGGGAATTGAGGAAGATCCCAAATTTAGAAGGATTAGAAGTTTAGTTAGCTGTAATAGTTGCTAGAATTATGTGCATAGAATAGAAAATAAGAAACCCTCAAGTAGTACGTAGCGTTGGTTTAGGTCTAAACAATTAAATGCTTGAAAACCTTAGGCGATTGCTTAGAGCTAGGATGTATGTTCGATATATGTATATATATATACGTGTATAGGTACGATGCTACGTGCTGTCTTGTGTTCGTCTAAATTATAAATTGTGCATTTGAATGATACCTGCAATTGTTCGAACATGTGAATGTTGAAACTGTTTTGGAGCATAACACCATTTCTGAAAACCTCTTTATAAAATAGTGTTGCTATCAAAGGATCGAGTGGTTCCCAAGTAAAATAATTTTAAAGTCAGGAACCATTTGATATTTAAGTGTGATAGTAACCAACGTGAATTTCCATGTTTTGAAATTGAATTCAAAATGAATTCCACTGTTTTAACAAAATCGAAAATCCTTCCAAATTGAGTGCTAAGCCGTATCATGAAATTTCGGAAAAGTTAGTGAGTGAACAAGGGATTCCTAGGTAATCGAGCGGTGAATTCATTCTTTTAAACAAGCCACACGCCGATTAAATAGGAACTCCTTCCATGTGACTTTACTCAATTCGGAATGAAGCTTAGTTTCCAAACTCAAAGTTAAAGGGAATGGAACTATTTTAATTTATGAAGAAGCATCGAAGTAAACTTTCTAATCAACCACATATTCCCTTTCTCATTGAGTTTGCTAATCTTGAGTAATTTCATATTCCTTCATCTAAGTTTCCCCGAAGTTAGATGAAGGTAACTTGTTTCGAAAGGATATGCTTCGATTTACAAAGATTGTTTTTGGAATTTCATCCGAGTTATTTGGCATGAACATATCAAGGTTTTAAAGTGTAAAATAAATTTTCATGATTTAATCTTTTCCTAAGAATTGTACGTAAAACAAATCAAAATGTTTTTCCATTAAGAAAAGAATTCGATTTTTCAAAAACCTTGATTCTATCTTCATACCACCACATCAATATTTTTCTAATACGCTACTTTTACTATATATATATATGTATATATATAAATGCATGAATGATCTTCTTGAAACTTCGCATCGACTTTCAAAATGTGTAAGTACTCTTTTAGTATGGGGGTTGTATTTATTGAACTTTAATCCCCATACATGGTGATTACTTTTATCAAAGTTTTGGCATAGCATTTGAATGGTTTGATTATTTGAAACTTTGCTTAAGTGTGTGTAGATGTAAGCCTAACCTGAGGTTAGTCTAGGTAGATCATGGCTAGATTAGGAAGAGCTAGAGTTTAAGTCATGATTGATGGTTGTAAACATGTGTTGATCTGGAATGTTGTTGAGCATGTTTGAATTTTGAATGATGTGTATGTAATAAATGCTTACTTGAATAATGAATGTGTTTGATTAGGACTTAAGAGTAGTACATAAGTTGTATGTACTTGGGTAGAGTAGGCTCAAATCCCTGTGGATGCTGTCGGATAGATAGGGTGTAGAAGTAGATTTGGGTTGTTCTGAGTGCTTCAGTTGTTAAGTGTCAGTGCTGTTAGAGAACCTGACCACGATGTTACCATTGATGGATTTCAGATTGGGATGGGCACCTCAATCTTTTTAGTTATTAATCGCTGATATCATTGGGAAACTTTAATTAGCACAAAACCAAACAGGCAATGAAGGAAGGAATTCGCCGGAATAGTCGTATTCCCAACCCTTATTATAAAATCCCTTGAGAAAATCCAGATGACCTTAGAAAACTATATCCAATCGTTGGGAGAATCGTACCTGATTCTTGAAACCCAAGACCAAGTAGGAGTCTTCCTAGTAGGACTCTTGAAATGAGAGACTGCCGATAGTGTAAAACCTTGAAAACCTTAGAGCATTTCGCCTCGAAAACTAACCAAATTGAACCATAATTTGTATTCTTCATTGAGTGCAAGAGTCCAAAGGCGTACTAATGCAAAATGGTATGTCGATTCCAAGTGGGGGAGTAGAACCAAAAAGAAGTGAGTTTCGTAGTTAGAAGACCCTTTGTCTGGGATGGTTCTCCATTTGAAGGAATTGAACAGAATTTCGGGGACGAAATTTCAATAAGTGGGGGAGAATTGTAACATCCCTAATTTTAATCCCTAGAATAATTATAAGTTTTATCGAATTAAATAATTTTTTCTTGAAATCAAACTATTAGGTGTTGGGTATTTTCATAAAAATACATTATGTTAATTGTGGAAGCATATTTAATCATATTTAAAGTAAATTTATTTGAAAACAATTACCCTAATTGAAAAATATATATTTTTTATATACTTTAAATTGCTTTTGACATCTTTAATATTAAAATTGTTTTAAGGACTTCAAGATCTTTAATTTTATGATCTTATACATGTAATTATTTGATATTCGCATTTTTCTTATTATTAATATTTGTTTTAGGTGTCCTTTTATTAAAAAAATAATAATAAATAAAAAAAATGGTTATACGTGTGGTGTGTGCAGTGAGGTAGGGAGAACCCTAGTTCTTCTTCCCCTTGTGTATGTGAGCCGCCACCCTCCCTCCTCCAATTTCCTCTTCACGCCTTTCTCGGCCTTGCCATGGCCACCGATGCCATCCAACCAAAAGCCACCACCACCGCATCACCCTTCTCTCTCTCCACTCAAGCTTTCCTCCTTCGCCGATCTCTCTCTTCCTCCCCAACCACGACCGCCACCGCGTCGCGATTCTCTCCCTCCAGTCGCGATCGCGTTTTCCCCTGGCGCTAGAACAGCACCCACCGCCGCCACCAACCGTGAGCCATGGATCTCCAGCCGCCATGGTCGAGTTTTCTCTCTCTTCCAGTCGCGATTCGTGACCCCGTAGCCGTGGAGTCGTGATCGCCATTGTTGCTGGTTTGGTTCGCCACCGCCCTCCTCTTTGGTCGCAGATCAACCGCCACCGCCTGGGTGTGTGGTGCTCGTTGATGTTGTTGGTGTTCGGGATCCTGAAGGTCGTTTCCTCTCTTCCTCGGTCAGATCCACACCTCACCGACGTCGGTATCGCCGTTACCGTCACCGTGACCAACCCCCTCTATGTGTGCTTCGAACCGAACGTGGGTGGAGCTTTAGAACCGAACCGACCTTCCCTCTTTCTTGCTTAAAAACCGTTTTTGAGGGTATATTTCTAATACCTTTTTAATTGCTCAATGTTGTGTTTTAATTTTTCATACTAATGCTAATTTTAGTGTTATCAGTCATAATTATAAAGTGTTAAATTGTTTTAGTATGCCATTATTATATTGTGAAAAATGAATTGTATTATGATTTAGTGTTTAGTTTTAATTAAAGTATTATTTCTAATGAGTTTAATTTAATTACTCTGGTTTGTATTAAGCTGAGTTGACTGTTATGTCGAATGACGAGTTTTAAAAGTATTTTGTTAAAGGTGTAGGGTTCCTAAGTAATTGAACTGTCTAATTGGTTTGGATTGTCATTAGACTAAAACAAGTTTTAATTAATTAGGAACCTGAAATATTCGACATACGTTAATTCGAGTTTAAACCTACCTTGAGCTCTAATTCCAAATTGAAGGGGGGTGTACCTATTTGGACTTTGGAAATTAGTTTAGACTTATTTTGTTTTCAAATAACACTCTCTTTCAATTCAGAATTTATAGCGCAAGTAAAATTAGAATTTGATGTTTTGTGAAATCATTATTAAAGCTACTTAACCTCAATCTATTTTTATAATTTTGTTAGTTTTGAAAGTTAACATATTTTTGATAAAAGCTAAATTGAGATGATTGGATTTTTAAGCGTTTGAAAAACAAAAGTTTAACTTAGATGTTGTACACCTTTTATTTGAAGGAACTAATTTCAGCCACGACGTGAAAACAAGGGATCTCATCGCGTCGAACGAATCAGTATTTGACAAAACTAAGAGTTAAAGCAAGGTAAGGAGTGGGTTATAGTGAGTATTACCTTACTCTGGGGTTTAGTTTACAATATGTATATAATGGGTACTAAGAGTTATGTGTTAGTTTAGGTGGTTATACCATAGGGTAGTTAATAATTAGAGCTTGTGACATAGGGAAAATAATTAGATGATGATAAGCTTCATTTTAATATTTGGTATATAAACTTGTGACTTGGTGATGATTATAATTTAAAGTGCTTATTTTGCTAAATGTATGAGATATGATTTTATTTTAAAAACCAAGGCAAAGAATGGAAATTAAGGATAATGGTGACGGTATTAATAAAGTTGTTTAATAGATGCTAATTAACTTATGAGATATGTTTGTGATGAGTTGATGATGCAAATGTGTAATGTGGTGATTAATTTGGAGTAATTTACTTGATAAGAAATTAAGTGGTTTTTCTGGAAAATGAAATGATTAATATGAGTAAGAGGAAAGGTTAATAAAGAAAAATGAGAATGAAAAATATACCCGGACGCGGTAAGACGTGAGTGCACAGGGGTGCAGACGCAGTAGGTCGTGACCAGGGGAGAATGAAAAATATACCCGGACGCAGTAAGACGTGAGTGCACAGGGATGCAGACGTAGTAGGTCGTGACCAGGGGAGAATGAAAAATATACCCGGACGCAGTAAGACGTGAGTGCACAGGGGTGCAGACGCAGTAGGTCGTGACCAGGGGAGAATGAAAAATATACCCGGACGCATTAAGACGTGAGTGCACGGGAGTGCAGGCACAGTAGGTCGTGACCAGGGGAGAATGAAAAATATACCCGGACGCAGTAAGACGTGAGTGCACAGGGGTGCAAACGCAGTAGGTCGTGACCAGGGGAGAATGAAAAATATACCCGGACGCAGTAAGACGTGAGTGCACAGGAGTGCAGACGCAGTAGGTCGTGACCAGGGACAGATTGAAAAGAATTGTGAATATGATTAAAGTGTAAGGAATAAAAGACTTTATGAAAATGATGTATAAGAATGAATAGGCAAGATTGACTTGAGAAACCAATGGAATACTTTGATAATGAATTTTGATTTCTTGAGTTTTATTATATTGTTATTGAAATGTTAAATGTGTATCGCTTGGTATAGCATTATGTCATATTTGGAAACTGTTTCCCCATTTTATGTGTAATGCTCACTCCTTACTATTTCCACAGGTACTGAGGTTTGAGCTTGCAATTCTATTGGCCGAGCAGGACTACACTCCACCACGTGGAGTGTTGTAAAATTAATTAGAAGAGAGTTGTTTAATTATGTTAAAATTTAGTTTTATTTGGATTTGTTATATTTCATTCGTGCAAGCCCTGAATATGTTTTATTGGATTAGCAGGGCATAAAAAATTAAATTAGTATGTTTATAAATATTTTCTGAACTGTACTGGTTGACAGGTTTATAAAAGTTATTTTTGGGAAAGTCCGATAAATAGAGGAGACTCTGTCGGATTTTCGTTAAGATTTAAAACGAAATTTTCAAGTCCATATTTTTGAGAAACTCAATTTAATTAAACATTTGTGAGGGTGTTACAGTGTGCAGTGGTTGCGTAAGACGTATGACGGAAGAGCGTACGCAGCGATAAGACGCACAAGAGGGATTGTGCGCAGTGGTTATTGTTGGTTTTGGCCTCAAAATCTCGAGAGGGGGGGTGAATCGAGTTTTATTAATGTATTGTAAAAACCGTTACAAATTAAAAAATTGATTTGAGATAGAGAGATTAAGCGTTTGAAACGGATCGCGAAAACGATAGAAAATATAATTCGAGTAGCGCGGAAACGTAAAAATTGAAATAAGCGGAAATTAAAAGAGATAGGGATAGAAAAGCTTGCACCGGTGAATTTTATACTGGTTCAGCCTTCTCGTCGAAAGGCCTAGTCCAGTCCCCAAGCGACCCGCCTGAGAGTTCTTATACCAAGCAATAGAGCCGCACCCTATTACAACCAAGAGCACCCCACACACTACTAGGAACTTCCGTTCGCTAGGGCCCGCAATCACACAGCAGGGTTCCTCACCCTACAAACGCCTCAACGTTCAACTACGGGATTCTCTCCCTACCACTAAGGTTTTTTACAATTGATGTGAGTGATTACAACAAGTATAATGTGTTCTCAAAATACAGATTCTACAATAAGCTCTATGATAATGAAGTAGTTGTTTCTCTAGGAATTACTCAGCCAATAAGGATTTTTGTTCTTCAAAAATATGAACGTGAAAAGCAGAAGACTTGAGAAGAAGAAGAGAGAAAACGTGTAGCTCAGGAAAAAAATGAATGAATTGGCATGTCCTTAACCAAGATCAACCTTAAAGCTATGGAAGAGCCTTGAAGAATGATCTCAATCAAGATATTAATGTAGGACTTTATAGGATTTCTGAATATCCAGTTGGGATAATCAGGTTCTCCCTAGTCAACAACGTGTGTGCTGGTGTCAACTTAGGGATGAGAAGACGTACCTTAGCCCCTATAGCATGGTGGTTCTTGTAGGGGATTACCTGTATGCCGTGGGCCGTTCTGATAAGGCTTCTAAAGAGGTAGAACTCAAATATGATTTGTAGAGGATATGATAAGATCATATCCGTAAATCCTGTAAGCGATAGACTTCATCCAATACTGTTTTTATCTTACCAAGAGTCGTGGGAATCCAGGAGAAGCAATTAAGCGTGATGAGACTGTAAGTGATAAGGATAAGGATGAGAATCCTGTGCTCGGGGTTAATC
The DNA here is from genome assembly GCA_037953625.1 of Crotalaria pallida. Taxonomy (NCBI): domain Eukaryota; kingdom Viridiplantae; phylum Streptophyta; class Magnoliopsida; order Fabales; family Fabaceae; genus Crotalaria; species Crotalaria pallida. The sequence goes on along the minus strand of CM075649.1, from coordinate 46,113,552 downwards.
TCATTGGCATGTAACTTCCCTATGAAAACCCAGTTTACTCGGTGTATGTTTCCGACCGAAAGCCCTGCTTCAATGTCATATTAACTAGAGTAATGAGGATACGGTCGGTTATTCGCTCGGTTTACTACAGGTCCACTACATAAGCCCCCCAAGCTCGGTTGGATGATTCGATTCCTGCCGAGCTTATGAGACGAACGAATTGTTTTTCGACTGAATTCTTCAATGATTTGAGGAGGAAATCTGAGCCTTACTGTGCTTCGGTCAAGGCTGTCGCTTGACTGACCTTGGAATGACCTTCCATTCTTCCTGAGTGTACACGTGTCTTCAATTTTATCGGGAATCGTACCGTTATGATTTCAAACCCATCAGAGGTGCCACGTACTAGCTTTTCAAGCGCCAAATGGGCTTTTTTCATCTAAAGCCCAAACTTTTTGAGATAGTGGAGGGAAGTTAAAGGAAAATCAAAGGGCGGTTTCTCACTTACTCATTTCTTCTCTTTCTTCATCGTACGTTCTCCTGAGAAATTGGAAACCAGAAATGAAACTGCACAAAATCTTCTTCCTTGCACCGCTTCTTGCCAGAGTCTTGATTGACGTTTCTTCTGCACTTCTTTTAGCCTTTCATATCTCAATCTTCGCTGTTCTTCCTGACCCTTTACTATCACCAGGGAACTGAACTTTTTCTTTCAAAGCATTTCTATTTTTGCTATTTTGATGTATTCCTTGTTCTTGCATGCGATCATTATTACTTGTTTACTGCACTCCTCTGGACTTTGCTTTTTATGCTTTATTGTTGTTTTTCCTTACTCTGACTTTCGCGTAAGGCGTGTTATCGCCTTTGTATTTTCCTGGGTTTACTTACTTTTCTGGTTTTGAAAAACTTTACACATTTCTGGTTTTTTTGGGTTTTCTTGGTTTTGCGAGTGTTATTTTTTTCTGGGTCTTGAGGATGTCATTCTTTCTGGGTTTTTAGGGTGTTATTTTTGGCTTTTCTGGATTGTGGGGTTTACTTTCCGAGTTCAGTGAAAGCTCCAAATCGTTTTGTTGTTGTTGCTATGATACCTCAGTTGCCCCTCAAACTTCTTTATCAGCTTTACCGTCTATTGAGTGATCGCTGTAGAATTTCTTAGGTTTGCTTTACGCTTTTCTGCACTTAACTTCTTAGGGTTGGTACTGGAGCGCCGTTTGTCATGAGTGAGGAATCTGTAAGCTCTGATGTTCCAAGAACACATAAGGGAGGGAACCCCAAGGTTTGTGTTAAACCGATAGCCATGCATTTCCCTCGGACTTTGAGGGAGTTCAGGCAAGGTGTGATTCAGTATAGGATCGTCGAGAGGGTAGAACAAAGGGGGTTAAGGAGGCTTCATAGAGGTATTAGACATCTCAATCGGTTTTGGGAAATACTGCCCAAAAGGGGAGGTGTTCCCAAAATGACCGTAAGTATTTGATCAAGTTTTTGTGGTTCTGACCCCAAGTGTGCCCCCTTTTCCTCAGGTATGAAGAGAAAGTGTGATACTAATCCCGACTTGTATCCTCTTCCACCAGATTCAGCTGAATACGACTGGGTGGACCGAGAGGTTCTTGGCACTCAATCAGAGCTTAAGACACATCAATCATTAGACCAAACACGAGCCATAATTTTGCCATGTCCAGGAGATAACACAGGGAATTTGTACTCCATTACTCCGGTGAGTGAGAATGAGAGAGTCTGCACCAAGATTCCTGAAGGTAGTACAGGCTTTTATTTTTACGAAGAGGTGATCACTCGACTTGGTATAAGGCTGCCTTTTACTGATTTTGAGATGGGGGTTTTGAATTTCCTAAGGGTGGCCCCTACTCAGCTGCATCCGAACGCATGGGCGTTCGTGAAGGTTTTTGAACAGGTTTGCTCAGCCATGAATTGGGCTTGTAATCTTCATATCTTTTTCTATCTTTTTGCTCCACAGTGTAACTCATTTGAGAAAGGTTCGGCTAAGAAACCCTGGGTTTCTTTGAAGTCTCGCAGAGGATATGCTTTATTTACCAAATACTCTGAGTCCTGGAAGGGATTCAAACCTTTTTTATTTAAGTATAACTTTAATGGTACTGGGGTCTGCTGGTTTACCCGACCTGGGGAAAGACGGCCTCTTCCGCTGTTTCCTCTTCAATGGAGCGCCAGTTTCTTTAATCGATCAATCGCTTCCTACTCTTCTAACTGGAAGGAACTTGTTGAATTTGAAAAGGAGGTTTGTCGGTCGGTTGAAAGTTACTTGCAGAAGAATGGGATGATAGAGACGAGGGATATTGTGAACATCCCTTCTTCTGAAGTTAAAACGGAGCTTGGTATAGTGTATTTATTTTGCTTTTCAATTTTGTGGTTTGATCGGCTTTTATATCTATTGGTTTTGTTTTTCTTTGAATTTGTGGTTTCATCGGCTCTAATGTCTATATGTTTTGTTTGCAGAAAACATGGCGGCCCGCCTGGCAGCTCTGGTTGAAGGTCAAGGTGGTAAGAAGAGAAAAACTCCCGCCACTTCTGGATCCTCAAATCTGAGTACTCCAAGCTTGAGTACTTCTAGCCAAACTCCTTCTGCCTCGGCTGCCAGGGCTTCTCCTCGGCCAGCCGCCGATACAGTTGCTATCGCTTCTACTGTTTCTATGGCCCCTGGTGGTCAAGTTCAATCAACTTCTCCTCATCAACCCCTTCAGCGACGCCGACTGGTGGACAAAGGAAAGGAAAAAGTAACCGAAGGCGTAAACCCAAGGACTGAGGGACCAAGTGCTCGACCAGCTGCCGCTCCTACTGCTGGTACCACTGCTGCTGCTCCAACTTCTGCCGAGAATCCTCCTGACACATCCATATGGGATGTGCAATTTGATGAAAGATTTGGGAGGTACATCTGCCCCGAATCGGATTGCACTCGTTTTGGAACGCTGAATACTGACGAGTGGTCACGTTGCAACATGACACTTGCTAAGTATCTCCTCAGGGGGGCCAACCTTGCTTATTTCTTGGCCAAAAATCCTGATGGTCTTTTCACTGGCTATAACGACAAACAAAGGGAAGCTCGGGATCTTTCGACTGCTCAAGAAGCCAGTCTCTCGGATGAGTTGATCCGAGTGAAAAACGAGCTGGAAAACCTGAAGGCTGATAAGGGGGAGTTGGTCAAAGAAAGAGATTCTTTGAAGGTTTCGCTGAAGACTGCTGAGGTTAATAAGAAAGATGTTGAGGAAAACATGAAGAAAGAGGCTCAAATGTTTCAACAGAAGCTGAATGAATCAAAGTCTGAGGTTGAGAAGTCTGTCGTCATTGCTCAAAAGTGGAAGGAGAAAGCCCTTACTCATAAAAAGAAGGCAGAAACCAACTTTTACAATTAGAGCAAAGCGGTTGATGACGCCTTTGTTTCGGCCATTCGGCAAGTTCAATTTTTGAACCCTGAATTGGAATTTAGGGTGGTTGGGGCTCATCCATATCATACCGTTCAAAATGGGAAATTGATTGACATTGCTTCCAAGGAGGAGGTGGATCTGCAAGCTGAGGATCTTTCTAATCATCTTGAGGAGCTGACCGAGGCACCAGATTTTGATGATTCTCAAGTTGTTTTATCCGATGTTGAAGAATGATGTTCCATCCCATTGTTGTTCTATCACTCTGTTGTTTGCTCAATGTATTCCGAGCATTTTAACTTGACGCTTTCCTAGCATTGCTGAACAATTTACTTTATCTTGCATTTATTTTTGCTGAACAAGCTATGTCCGTTTCTTTTCGCTCGTATTGAGCACTATTTTGGGCAAGTTAGCTTATTTTTCACCGTACGATAATGATATCTTAGCTATTTCGTTCGTTACGCTTCGGTATTTAAATTGCATAATTCATTGTGAGTAGAACTTGGATCTCCGACTTTAGCCAAAGCGGGACCCTCGGACCGCGAAGCAAGGAAAGTAGTTTCCTGGATTCGGGCGTTCTACGTGTACGTTGCTGAACTCTTGTAAAGAGTTGTGTCTCGATTTGGCTCGGTGGCTAGTCGTTCCAAAAGAGTAGCGTGTCACATCACAATGTTCAAACAAAAGGCTTTTCAAAAACTGATGCATTTATTGATATGCGAATAAAAATGAAGTTATTCATCGACTAACAAATCCCTAACATCTTGATTTTTAACAAACGTTTCTAAGGTGAGAAGGTTGTTACCCTTCGTTTTATTCAAACTTAAGAAATGAACTACCCTAATTGATGATAAACAAACTATCCTAGATTGTGAAAAAAAAAATAGAAGTTTAACTGTAATAAGCTTTGAGTTTGGACACGTTCCATGTATTACCAATTTCCGTGCCCGAGAGAGTCTCCAACTTGTATGCTCCAGATCCAGATTTAGCCTTCACTCAGTATGGACCTTCCCAGTTTGGTTTCAGCTTTCCGACTCCCGCATTTCCTTTGCCAATATCTGCTCGGCAGAGGACTAAGTCACCCACTTCGAAACTTCTTGGGCGGACCTTTTTGTTGTATTCCCGAGCCTGCCGTTCATTCATTTTTCTTTCATGGGCTGCGGCATTTTTCCGGACTTCTTCTAACAACACCAGCTCTTCACTGATCAAATGGTCGTTTGTTTCTAGGGGACGCTCAAGTGTCCTGAAGGTGGGGATATGCTTTTCGATCGGGATGACTGCGTCGCAGCCGTATGTCAAACGAAAAGGGGTTTCTCCTGTGGTCGAATGTACTGTAGTCCTGTGTGACCACAGGACGCTCGGAAGTTTATCTGCCCAAGTGCCAGCAGCATTTCCGAGCTTCTTTTTGATCCCATCTAAGATGGTTCTGTTGGCCGCCTCGGCTAACCCATTTGTTTGTGGGTGTTCAACAGAACTAAAATAGTGAGTAATATTTAAGTCGGCTGCTAATTGTTGGAAGTGAGATGCTGCAAACTGAGATCCGTTGTCTGTGACTATGGCGTGTGGCACCCCAAACCGAGAAATTACCTCTTTGACAAAGAAGGATTGGATTCGAGCGGTTGAGATTGTTGCTAACGGCATTGCCTCGATCCATTTGGTGAAGTAATCAATTGCCACTACTGCAAATTTGAGTTGGCCCGGAGCAGTGGGAAACTTTCCTATGATGTCCATGCCCCATTGGTAAAAAGGCCAAGGCGCGCCGAGAGAGTGTAACTCTTCAGCAGGCTTTTGATGAACGTCACTGTGAAATTGGCATTTAGTACATTTCTTGACATGTTCCATAGCGTCTTTCTGTAGTGTAGGCCAAAAATAGCCTGCTCTGATTATTTTTTTCGCCAAGGACTTCCCTCCCATGTGATGGCTGCAAATGCCACCATGAATCTCCTCCAGGATTTCCTCAGCTTGGGATGGATTGACACATCTGAGCATGGGGGATCCAAAACCTCTTTTGTACAAGACTCCGTTTAAAACTGTGTATTGGGCAGCCTTTTTCACCAACTTCCGAGCTTCGGACTGATCTTGAGGGACAAATCCATGTTGCAAGTAAGTGAGAATTGGGTCCATCCATGACTGAGATATTAAGACCGCCAAAATGACACTAGGTCGGGGAACGGTTTCTTGTATCAGCGTTTTGTTGTTTTCCGACCCTTTTGTACTTGCTAACTTGGACAGAATATCCGCTCGGGAGTTTGAATCTCTCGGAACATGGGAAATATTAAACTCAGAAAAGTTGGAGATGATTTGCTTTACCTCTTCCAGATATTTCTGCAGAATGGGCTCCTTTGCCGAGTACTGGCCTTTGATTTGAGAAACTACCAGTTGTGAATCGCTGAAAACCGACACTTGTTCCGCTCCAAACTCACGCACCATCTTGAGGCCTGCCAGAACTGCCTCGTATTTTGCTTGATTATTTGATGTCTGGAACTCAAATTTCAGTGAGTACTCCATGGATAGTCCCTCGGGGTTTTCGATGATTACTCCAGCCCCCGCGCCTTTCCTATTACTTGATCCATCCACGTAGACTGACCAAAGACTATGAGAGCTGTTAGAAGGAACATCCGTAAATTCGGAAACGAAATCCGCTAGTACTTGTGACTTCATTGCTTTTCTTGGTTCATAGGCAATGTCGAATTCGGAAAGTTCGATAGACCATGAAACCATTCTGCCAGCTAGGTCGGGTTTATGAAGAACCTGTCTAATAGGTTGAGCGGTTCTCACCAATATTTTATGTGCCTGAAAGTACTGTCTCAATCTCCGAGCTGATGTGACCAAACAATACGCAAGCTTCTCAAGCCTCTGATACCTCAACTCTGATCCTTGAAGTGCTCGGCTAACATAATAGATCGGAGCCTCAGTGCCTGAATCATCTCGTACCAGAACTGAACTGACTGCTGTCTCGGCCACTGACATGTATAGGATGAGGTTCTCCCCAGGAAGAGGACTGTGGAGGACGGGTGGGCTTGAAAGATATTCTTTTAATTGAATAAAAGCTTGTTCACAGTGTTCATCCCACAGGAAATCCTTATTTTTCCTGAGGAGTTGGTACCATGGCAAGGCTTTTCGAGCGACTTGGGACAGGAACCTAGAGAGTGCTGCCGCTCGACCCGTGAGTTGCTGAACTTCTTTCAAATTTGCTGGGCTCCTCATATCAAGGATTGCTTTACATTTATCAGGGTTAGCCTCAATTCCTCTCTCGGTTAACATAAATCCGAGAAAAGAACCGGCCGAAACCCCAAATACACACTTCTCGGGATTCAACCTCATGGAATATTTCCTTACCCGATCGAGTATTGCTGTGAGGTCCTTGGCATGATTCTCTTGTTGTCTACTTTTGGCGATGATGTCATCTACGTATACCTCCATATTTGAACCGATCATACCCTGAAAAATTTTGTTCATCATCCTTTGATAAGTAGCTCCCGCATTCTTCAACCCAAATGGCATAACGTTGTAACAGTAAGTGGCCCTGTCAGTGATAAATGTAGTTTTGTCCTGGTCGGCTGGGAACATTGGAATCTGGTTGTAACCAGAGTAAGCATCCATAAACGATAAGAGTTTGTAACCAGCTGAACTGTCGACGAGTTTGTCAATAACAGGGAGTGGGTATTGATCTTTAGGACAGACTTTGTTCAAGTCTGTGTAATCAACACACATTCTCCATTTTCCATTGGGTTTTTTGACTAAGACGGTGTTTGCCAACCATTCTGTGTAGTCAATTTCCCGAATGAAGCCTGCTCGGAGTAGTTCAACAACCTTTTCTTCTATTGCCATGGCTTTTTCCGGGCTAACTTTTCTTTTGCGTTGCGCCACTGGTTTCGACCCTGGTACGATGCTCAACTTATGACAAATAAAATTGGGGTTGATTCCAGGCATATCAGCTGATGTCCAAGCGAACAAATCCTTATTTGCAATTAATAGAGTGGCCAATTCTTCTTTTACGCCCATGGGCAAATCAGCACCAATTTTCACTTGTCTGAGAGGGTCGTCAGATAGCGTCAAGAACTCCCACTGTCCCTTTGGGGTCGGTCTATTTCTGTCGGATTGGTCCCGCATATCCAAATCCGCCAAATTCACATTTCCCTTACCCAAAGAAACTCTTTCCAGATTGTTCGGATCCTTGCTCTTCACTTTTCCTAGGCTAGCATTATAACATTTTCTTGCTACGTCCTGTTCGGCCTTCACCGTTACTACTCTGTCATCAGTTCCGACGAACTTCATGGCCAAATGAACTGTTGACACAACCGCTCCAAAAGCCTGCAGAGAAGTTCTTCCAAGAATTGCATTGTAGGCTGTCGGACAATCCACAACCAAAAACTTCACAATCTCGGTCCTAGCTGAAGGCTGTTGTCCAAGGGTTACAGGGAGCTGAATGTAACCTTTTGGCTCAACAGTGTCTCCAGTAAAACCGACCAGTTCACCTTCAAAGGGAGTGAGATTACATTCCCTGAGTCTCAAAGCTTTGAACAAAGGGAAAAACATTATATCCGCCGAACTACCTTGATCAATAAAAACCCGTTTTACCTCATAATTTCCGATCAGAGCAGTTATTACCATGGGATCATTATGGCCTGGGAGTATTCCATCCAAATCCTCGTCGTCAAAAATAATGGGAATGTTTTTTGTTGATCTCTTGGCGATCGGTTTTTGGCTGACTGCCAAGATCTGGTTGATGTACTTTTTCCTATCGGCTTTCTTCTCCCCTCCTCCGGCAAAACCTCCCGCAATAGTGTTAACCAGGAAATCATTTTTATTGGTGTTGGACTCGGGAACCGGGGTAGGGTCGGTTCTCTGTTTCCCGCTATTCCGATCGTCTGGCGACCTGCTTCTCTGGCGTTTAGGTTTTACTGGAGATTGAGATCTGTTCCTGTTCCTTCGGCCGGCTGCGTCCCTGATGTACTGCTGTAGCTTTCCATCTCTGATCATTTCCTCAATCAAATCACGTAGCCATATGCATTCGTCCGTAGTGTGGCCATAACCTTTGTGGAAGTCACAATATTTCGACCTATCACGTTGTGCGCCTTTTCTCAAAGACGAAGGTCTTTGAGCCGAGCGTAAGTCGGTTTGCATAGTTTCTCTTAAAATCTGACTCCTCGGAACAGTAAGAGGCGTGTAATCCTGAAACTTATTCCGGGGAGGAAGTCGTCGATCTCGATCGTTCCTTTCCTGTCTGCCACCAAAACGTTCGTCACGTTTTTGCTTATTTTGACCCTGTGGGTCGACACGCTGCCTTTCCTCTCTTATTTTCTGCCCTTTGTGGAATTCTTCCAGATTGATGAATTTATTCGATCGTTGCCTTAACTCGGCCATATCCTTCGGAGGTTTGCCAATCAGGGATTTTCTAAAATCTCCGGGTTGTAGACCTTGAGTGAACAGTAATACCGCCACACCAGGTGCCAAGTGAGGGACTGAACTTGCCTCTGTATGGAACCGCGAAAGGTAATCTTTTAAGGATTCATCTTGCTTTTGGGTTACCGCTGCTAAAGTGTGGTCCGACCTAGGCTGAATACAACTAGCCGTGTATCTATTTAAAAATACTCTTTTCATCTCCTCCCATGAATTAACAAAATTCCGAGGGAGAGATGAGTACCAGCGTAATACTGATGGTTCGAGGGTCATGGAAAAGGCCCGGCACTTCATTTCATCCCCTCCGCTATAATAGTTCATTGCCCCTTCGAAAGAGACAATATGGTCCACCGGGTCGGTTAGGCCGTTATAATGTGGGACATTAGTAGGGCCCAAATAGCCTTGAGGGGTTTGAAACGCCATGATATGTGGGGTGAAAGGATGACCAGGGTGAAAATCACCCTGATCTTCATTTGTGGCAGGGTTAACATGGGAATTCGGTGGCGGAAGCTGAATTATTGGTGTTGGTTGGGGGTCCATGGTTGGTTGGTTTTGAGCGATCCTCGCCATAGCCTGTTGTTGAAGGTCGGCAATAGCACGTCCTTGTTGCTCGATTAACGTGGTTTGCCTATTAAGAATATTAATCATCTCTATTTCCCTCGCTCTGGCGGAAGCTGTAGTTGCATATGATCTGCTAATGGAATGGCTATGACGAGAATGTCCTGGGGCAGATCTACTTGGATTCAGTCTGGTTCTACGAGTTGTACTTATATGATCGGGGTTGTGTGGGTTAAGGCGAGTGCGTTGGGTGTTTCGCCCATGGTGTACTCGGGTTCCGGTGGTTCTAGAAGTATTTCGTGTAGTAGGAGCTGTACTACTGGAGTCACCATGGGTAGAAGGTGGTGGTGTAGGTGGCGGTGGTGGGGGAGGTGGCATGGCACGCAATACCTGAAGGGGTTGGGGATTTCTCCCAGCCCTTGGATAGGAGGATAGTGGCGTTTGGGGGTGTAGAGCATGACCACCGCTACGATTCTGACTTTGGTTATGTGGCGGTTGGATTTGTGAATGGTTTGGAGGCTGGGGGTTACTCCTTGGCCCAGATTGATACCTTTGTGGTGGTTGCCCATTATTCCCACGATTGTGGTTGAGGACGTCACGCAGATCGCCTGCTGAGTGGGGCTGCGGTTCATTATTATTAGCGTTTCTGGGCCTGCCGCGGGTGCGAGCGATGCGTTCACGGAGGTCACCAACTTGACTTCTGGTGGTGACCATGGTGGTGGTGGGAATGATTTGTTATTCAGTTCCCCACAGACGGCGCCAATGTCGTGTCCTTAACCAAGATCAACCTTAAAGCTATGGAAGAGCCTTGAAGAATGATCTCAATCAAGATATTAATGTAGGACTTTATAGGATTTCTGAATATCCAGTTGGGATAATCAGGTTCTCCCTAGTCAACAACGTGTGTGCTGGTGTCAACTTAGGGATGAGAAGACGTACCTTAGCCCCTATAGCATGGTGGTTCTTATAGGGGATTACCTGTATGCCGTGGGCCGTTCTGATAAGGCTTCTGAAGAGGTAGAACTCAAATAGGATTTGTAGAGGATATGATAAGATCATATCCGTAAATCCTGTAAGCGATAGACTTCATCCAATACTGTTTTTATCTTACCAAGAGTCGTGGGAATCCAGGAGAAGCAATTAAGCGTGATGAGACTGTAAGTGATAAGGATAAGGATGAGAATCCTGTGCTCAGGGTTAATCTCATTGGCATGTAACTTCCCTATGAAAACCCAGTTTACTCGGTGTATGTTTCCGACCGAAAGCCCTGCTTCAGTGTCATATTAACTAGAGTAATGAAGATACGGTCGGTTATTCGCTCGGTTTACTACAGGTCCACTACATGAATGAATGAACGAATGAATAATTGAATGTTGGAGTGATTTTGTTTTTAAAATAGAAAACGTTTTAGAATTAAAAGGATTTAGAATAAGTAAAACAAAATCAAAATAAAATAAAATAAGATTTGAAATAAGTTTTAAAATCAAAACTAAATCAAAATGATTTACAAAATAAAATAAAAATTTGATTCTTAAAACCAAAAAGGAAATAATTCAAATTTAAAATCATTTTCGAATTTTATAAAATAAATCAGAATCTTTTATATAAAAACAAATCAGGAAATAATCAAAATGATTCTGACACGATTTTCAATAAAACATGAAGTAATCGATTACTTTCTGAAGGTAATCGATTATTCCTTCAAAAATAGAAATTCTTAAATTCATTTGAAAACCATGTAATCGATTATACCAAGAATAGTTAATCGATTACACCACTCCTGTTCAATGTATGATGCAACTCATTATAATCGATTACACTTGACCAATTAATCGATTACTGAGCCTCTGATATGCATATGATGTAACATCATGTAATCGATTACTATAGAGCTTGTAATCGATTACTAAGCCTCTGAAAAATATATGATGCAACAATTATAATCGATTACTTGAGCCAGGTAATCGATTACTCCCATAAGAAAGTAATTGATTAACAAGTTTCATTTAATCGATTACAACCTCTCTGATTTTTCTATGATGCAACAAAGTTAATCGATTACTTGAGAAGATAATCGATTACTCTCTCTTGCAAACATACAAATATACAGAGTTTTGTAACATCAAGTATTTTCACTAAGATTAAATGAAGATAACACTTTTTCATGCAAAAACACGTTTTTCTTCTTCTCTCTTAAAATGAAAAAACTTATTGGCTTTTGTAACTCTTAAAGAAATAAAAACTCCATTACCTTACAATTGATCTAAGGAGAAGGTTTCTAATCTATGCCTTGCTTGAATCTTCAATCTTGAATAAGGATGACACTTGAGCACTTGAACTTGAGTTGGCTTGTTATCATCAAAACACTATCTTGAATTAAACTTGAAGTCCATACAGAGTTTGAAGCATGTCTTCCAACTAGCTTGACTTCCAACACTCCCCCTTTTTTATGATGACAAACAACGATTCTGATATGCTCTTTATTATCTGCATCACAAGTGTTATACAAGCAAAAACACACACACACATATATATATATATATATATAACAATAACCTTCCTTAGAACAATAATCACAGGAATATATTAATTCATATTATCTCCCCCTGTATAGCATAAAATATATCACTTCGAAAAAGATTTGCATCTTCAGAGTATCTCTCCTCCTGTATGAATCAATCACACAATATCAGAATATCTTTCCCCTTTTTGTAATCATCAAAAAGCTGAGCTATCTCCCCCTGAAACACTGAGAAGACGCATCAATAATAACAAGAGAGATAAACATAATCACATACTCAAAAGAGGTGAGAGGCAGAAGTTAAATCAATTTCTCTACGAATGAAAAAGAAATTTTCTTTTGGAAGCGGTTTCGTAAAGATATCAGCCAACTGCCGCGAAGTATCAACATACTCAATAATTCAATCACCCTTTTGAATATGATCACGAATAAAATGGTGTCGAATCTCTATATGCTTAGTGCGAGAATGTTGCATTGGGTTTTTGGTAATACTAATAGCACTGGTATTATCACATTTTATGGGAATGTGATCTAGACTTACACCGAAGTCTAGGAGTTGTTGTTTCAACCATAAGATTTGCGCACAACAGCTACCCGCGGCGACATATTCAGCCTCAACTGTAGATAGGGCCATACTAGACTATTTCTTGCTAGCCCATGATACCAACGAATTGCCAAGAAGATGACAAGTGCCGTTAGTGCTTTTTCTATCTACTTTGCAGCCAGCAAAGTCAGAATCAGAATACCCAACAAGATTACATGAAGAACCTTTGGGGTACCATAAACCCATATCAGTTGTGCTAGACAAATATTTCATTATACGTTTGGCAGCAACCATGTGTGTTTCTTTTGGATTCAATTGAAAACGGGCACATAAACAAACACTAAACATTATATCCGGCCTACTTGCCGTTAAATAGAGAAGGGATCCGATTATACCTCGATATTTAGTGATTTCTACGGATTTACCTCCTTCATCTTTGTCCAAATAGCAAGAAGTGCTTATAGGTGTTGCTACTGCCTTGGCCTTATCCATTCCAAATCGTTTCAATAGCTCCTTGCAGTACTTTGTTTGGCTAATGAAAATCCCATCCTTTGCTTGCTTTATTTGCAATCCCAGAAAAAAGTTCTGCTCGCCCATCATAGACATCTCGAACTCTTCCTGCATCATACTTGAAAATTCCTTGCAAAGGATTTCATTAGTGGCACCGAAAATAATATCATCTACATAAATTTGAACTAAAAGAATGTCCTTTCCTTTCTTTTTAATAAAAAGTGTGTTATCAACCTTCCCTCTCTCAAAATTATTTTCTAATAAAAATTTGTGTCGCGGCCGGGGTCCTGGGTCGCCCTTGGGGCCTCGCATAAGAGTGGGGGTCGATTGACCCAATATGGAGTCGCCACCGCATTTTGTTGCAAAAACGCGAAAAAGTAATAATTAATTAAAAAAGATAAAGCATGGTCTCAAACTAGATAGATTCCATGTTCGGGAGTCGGTTACGAGCCGGGAAAGGTATTAGCACCCCGTTCGCCCATTCGAAAATGGTACCATTAATTGATTTTAGTTAAAAGACCTAAATAACTGGTTTGCTAAAAAAATTGTTTTTTATTGTGGTGCCTGACAAGGTTGCCCCTGGTCCTACGTACCCTCATAAAATGAGGAATCAAGGCTACGTAGTTCTTAATGTTTTAATTTTATTTTTTATAAAAAAGGGGTTTGATGCAGAGAGAAACATGCACAAGACCTTGACATTTAGTCAAGGAAATGTGGATTTCCAAAATGCATGTTGTTAATAATTAATTAATGAAATCTATTTAATTTTTGTTAAAAAAAGAGAGTTCTTGCCTTTTAATATTTTTTTATTTTTTACAACTTATTTAAAAAAATAATATATTTATATGCATATTTTTTTGTCAGAGAGATCTCTCCACTGAGAATCTGGGAAAGAAAAATCGACTTACCAAAATGCAACCAATTTTTAAAACAACAATTAAAAAAAACTATATTTATTATGTGGAGAGGAAGGCCAAGAGATCTCACCACTGACCACTATGTTAAATTTGAGTGAGAAAAATTGTCTTACCAAAACATATCCAATAATCCTTTTTTTTTTTAAAAAAAAAAAGAAGAGATTTAATTATTAAAATTTATGATCCCAAATTATTTGATTTAAATTCAACAATTAAATTCATAACTTATCCTAAAACAAAAATACATTGATGTAAGGATAAAATTAGAATTTAAATATCAAATTTGTACTTTGATGCAAAAATATTTATTATTCAGCAATAAAAAGGGTTCATAAAAAAATAATTATTAAAATCTCGATAATTGAAAGTTAAAAGACTACATTTTTATTTTTATTATTTTACTATATATAAAAAAACAAAACCGAAAAGAAAAGAAGAAAAAAAGAAAAAAATAATAATAAATAAATAAATACCTAAACCGGAGAGGACAGGAAGCAGTAGCAGGGAGGAGGGATGCAACAGCAGGACACGTGGCGCGCCGAGATTGGTGGAAGGACTGCAGCAGGCGCTGCAGTAGGGGAGAAGACGGGCGCGTGCGGCGCACGCGCGAGAGGCTGGAGGGAGGGTTGTGAGGCACGTGCACATCACGCGCCTGGCGTGAGGGTGGTGGTGCGCCGGGAACTAGGGCTGGCAGAAGCTTTTTTCTTTTTTTTTTTAATTTATTTTCTGTGTACCTCTCTCTCTCCTTTTTTCTTGTGTTCTCTCAAAGTGAGGAAAAAAAGCTTTATTTATAGGGAAAATTAGGTTAGGAAAACTAGGGTTTTTTTTTCAACAGGCTTTGAAAGCCCAGCAAAATATTCTCTAGTTTATTCCTCAATTAAATCTCTTTTTTTTTTAAGAAAACACTCAATAAATGTAATAATAATCCCTTCAAAAATTTGTTTTTATCCTCACAACAACTAACCAAACACTTATCTTATTATTATTTTTTTTATTTTTGTTTTTTTATTAAAAAAAATACTTTTTCAAGATCTTTTATTTTATTTTATTTATTTTTTTCGTTTTTTTTTTTTAAAAATACTTTTTCAAAACCTTTTTTTATTTTTATTTATTTTTCATTTTTTCATCTCTTTTTTTTTAAACATTTTTTTTTGTTTTATTTTGTTTGGGGGGGACAAAATTGGGTATCTACAGCTGCCCCTCTTTACCTGTTGCTTACTTCATAACATGTGATTCAATGAGTTTCACAAGTTATCATTGTAAGGAATGGGTAAAGAAATAGATACCAATTTTGTTTTCAAGAGGAACGAAAAAACCTTGGAACAGTTACTTGAAGGGATGAGATAACCTTGGATCGGTTAATCGAACAATTGAGATGACCTTGGATCAGTCACTCAGAATATGAGACAACCTTGGATCAGTTGCTCGAAGAGATGAGATAACCTTGAATCAGTTACTCGAATAATTGAGATGACCTTGGATCAGTCACTCGGAATATGAGACAACCTTGGATCAGTTACTCGAAAAAATGAGATAACCTTGGATCGGTTACTCGAATAATTGAGATGACCTTGGATCAGTCACTCGGAATATGAGACAACCTTGGATCAATTGCTCGAAAAAATGAGATAACCTTGGATCGGTTACTCGAATAATTGAGATGACCTTGGATCAGTCACTCGGAATATGAGACAACCTTGGATCAGTTGCTCGAAAAAATGAGATAACCTTGGATCGGTTACTCGAATAATTGAGATGACCTTGGATCAGTCACTTGGAATATGAGACAACCTTGGATCAGTTGCTCGAAAAAATGAGATAACCTTGGATCGGTTACTCGAATAATTGAGATGACCTTGGATCAGTCACTTGGAATATGAGACAACCTTGGATCAGTTGCTCGAAAAAATGATATAACCTTGGATCGGTTACTCGAATGGTTGAGATGACCTTGGATCAGTCACTCGGAATATGAAACAACCTTGGATCAGTTGCTCGAAAAAATGAGATAACCTTGGATCGGTTACTCGAATAATTGAGATGACCTTGGATCAGTCACTCGGAATATGAGACAACCTTGGATCAGTTGCTCGAAAAAAAATGAGATAACCTTGGATCGGTTACTCGAATAATTGAGATGACATTGGATCAGTCACTCGGAATATGAGACAACCTTGGTTCAGTTCCTCGAAAAAATGAGATAGCCTTGGATCGGTTACTCGAATGATTGAGATGACCTTGGATCAGTCACTCGAAATATGAAACAACCTTAGATCAATTGCTCGAAAAAATGAGATAACCTTGGATCGGTTACTCGAATAATTGAGATGACCTTGGATCAGTCACTCGGAATATGAGACAACCTTGGATCAGTTGCTCGAAAAAAAATGAGATAACCTTGGATCGGTTACTCGAATGATTGAGAGATTTATGAACAAAGTATTTAATGGAATGACAAAAAGTGTGTTTTTGAATGTTTGAATGTAATGATGTAATATGATGCCTTATGAAAATGTTATGAAATGTAATGATGCTTGATATATTTATTTTTATTTGACTTTCAACTGAATTTTGTAATGAAATGCTATGACCTCAAATGTATGCATGAATTTGATGCATTTATGAAATATGATGCATGATGCAAATGTTTTTTTTATTCTTATAGGGGTATGCAAGATGTAGGATGCGTGCGCATGGAATGAAGTCTAACTAAATGTAACATGCCCCCGTTTTTTTTTTGCAACCATAATGGACTGATCGAAACATGGTTCACCATTTGAAAGGACAAGAATAAATTTGCCCTAGTTTCTTCATCTTTACTGGTAACCTTCATACTTCAAAAGACAATTTTATCCCAAAAACTGCCCCAATATTAGCTTGATTTGTGCTTGGCTATCACATTTTTTTTTTATTATTTTTTTTAGAAAAAAAAAACTGCCCCAGTGTTGACTTGATTCGTCTTGATAAGCATATGATCCCCATAAGTGCTTGAGAGAGCTTAGGAGAAAGCTTAATCTGTAGTGGCGATCGATCGCAAGTTTTTTTATTATTTTTCTTCGTAAAAGAAAATAATAAAAAATCTGCCCCAGTATTGGCTTGCTTTATGTTTGAATAATATAAGGGCCCAACGTATGTGCCTGAGAGGATTAGGGAATTAACTCAACAACATTGCCCCAGTGTTGGCTTTGAAGAGGGATCACACCCCATGAATTGCCCTTATGTGAATACTTCACTCATTCCTTTTTATTTGACCCTAACTTTTGCCTAGGTCGCCCTTTCAGGTTTTCAACCTAGCGGGTTGCTCTAACTTTTGCCTAGGCCGCCCTTTCGAGTTTTCAACCTAGCGAGCAATTTTCTTTCTTTCTTTTTTCTCTTTTTTTTTTGGAATGCATATTTATTTAACAAGAACTACTAATGCAAAGATCATGTGATATAAAAGTGTCTGAGTTGATATGAAAGTGATGGTCTTGGTGTAAATTAATGCATTCATTAGAAATGAGATTTTCATTAAAATTTCCAAAAGTCAAAGGAGTCAGCTTTATTTTCACCTTGATGTGTTTCTCAGGCAGATCAATCCTCAACAAGGTCTTTTAAGCTTGTAACGTGGCCAAGGGCTTTGAGGCTTTCATTTTCAAACAAAGGGATATGAGGCTCAAAATATGTGTCTCCCTTACCCTTCTTATTCCTCCATTTTCTCCTTCTACTTAGTCTTTCCAAACAAATTTTGCACAATTTTCAAATCATCAAGAGGATTTTCTAATGGATGTAACGTGGTTAAGGGGTGATGATGTGGCTTATGAAAGAATGGATATAAAGGCCCAAAATTGATGTGGAGTTTAAATGAGAATCTTTCTTTGGTGTGACTCTTAGCGTGGTCTGTGCAAGCATCGCGGATTCCCATCATACTTCGTGAAATTTTTTTTTTTGCTTTCATTCTTTTGACTTTAGTTTTCTTGGGATATCCGTGAACTCTTTATTTCTCTTGCTTGCACTTCAACCATGTAAACTTCTAGATTCTCATTATTGCTCGGGTAAAAGATATTTTAGGGTTTTGAAGAGTAAAATTTTTTGTTGGAGCCCAGATGGGGTGAACAATTTATCAAATGTGTTTGGATTTATTGAAGAAGAGTAATCCTCTTGATAATTGAATAAATAGCAAAAGTTGTTTGAAAAACTACCAGCCCAAGGTTATATACATGTTATGGGTTAAATGAAATGATCTCCCTTTCAAAATGTCAAAGCTCAATGGGGTAACTAGGGGTATCTCCTTCGAGTTTGGGATTTGCAAAGAGTGCCTTGTATCATTGAAAGAATCTACTTGAGGATCCACACCATTGATGGATTTCAATTACTCCTTCCAGTTTCAAATTTGAATCAAATATCTTAAGTCAATTCAAGAATTAACTTTATTGATTATTTTTTATGGAAATGTGGTGAGATGGTTTATTCACATGATCAAACACTAGTAAATGCTTGTTAAAATGATATGCAAGGACAACTTTTTTTTTTTGTTTTTTTATTAAAAATAACCAGATGAATGGTCAGTTGTGATCTCTTCATTGTTGAGCTTGTGTAACCGAGGATTTAAAGCCTCATTCAAAATGGTTCACTTGTCCCTTCATTCAATCCACCATGTTCTTGGGCTTATTTGATGACTTCAACATGTCAATGGACCATGCTTATAATCGAGTCCAAGAAGGTGCTTTGGAAAAATGGTGATGGAACCTTGACTTTTCAAAGATTTTTTTTTAATGAATGATGCACATGTATATGACGATGCAAAAATATATGATGCAGTGCCCTTAGAATCCATAAGATCCTATTTGGGGTGATTGAAATATCTATAGACCACAGTTGTATGACATTGTTCTATGGTACAACTAAAGTGTAACACTCTAATTTGGTAACTTGAAAAAGAGTATATATTTTTTTTATCGACACAATCTCCATAGCTTTTTCGAAAGTTAAGTAGGTTTTGGTACCTCTTATCCTTTGATAGTGAATGAAGGAAAATTATGACGGACTTATTCATGTTCCAAAGATAGAATGTTAAACAATGTGTATTCAATGGTGGCTCTAGACTTATTAAGGTCCCTGGATTGCCCTCACTTTTTAAGGTGAGGACCCACCTCGCAAACTATCGACAAGAGCTTGGCTACGCCTCCTAAAATAAGGTAGGACGCACCTCCCAAAACTCGTGCTCACGAGAAATGGTTCCCAATCCGAGTGGTACTTTCACACACTACAAGAGACCATACACTTGATAAGTCAAAGGTAGGGCAAAAGCACCCCTAAACTTAGGGTTTAAATAATAGTACCCGAGTATAGGGTTTTCGTGTATGTCAAGATTTGTGTAAAAAAAATCTATTTCGGGGCCATACAAAGCCCCTTTTTTTATAATAAATAAAACAACAAAAGAAAATACAATAAAGAATAAATAATTAAGCAAATAAGTAAACAAAAAAATTTAATTAAACAGATATATACAATAAACAATTAATTAAAGGCAAACTAATTATAAAAGAAAATAGGTCTATTAAAAGAAACCAATCATTTTGGCCTGACTCTCTTATTTGGCTTAGTTGTAACAACCCAATTTAATTTAAAAAGATAAAGGGTTTAACAATGAAAAATTTAGTTTCATTATCTCTAAACATAGAAGTTTCAATTACAATTTTGAAAAATATTGGGATTTACAACATGGACTCCAATAATGATTGGAGAGAATTCTTTCTCTGTGCCTTCACCAATGTGAAACTCTGATTCTTCGCTCGTCCAAGCTTTACCTAAAATGTTAAACCACAAGGAGTGAGACATTTTCACACTATTTAAACATAAGGATTAGAAGAATCTATAATAGAAATTAGAGATAATGGAGAAAATTCTAATATATACATAATTCAATTTAGACTTAATTGCACTTTTGGTCCCCCAATTTTCTCAATTTGGCGATTTTGGTCCCCCAACTTTTAATTTGGCGATTTTTTTCCCCCAATTTACGATTTGTAGCGATTTTGGTCCCTCCGTCAATTCCACCGTTAACGGTGCTGACGTCCATATAGTAAATTGGGGGACCAAAATCGCTACAAATCGTAAATTGGGAGACCAAAATCGCCAAATTGACAAAATTGGGGGACTAAAAATGCAATTAAGCCAAAAAAACAAAAAATAAAAATAGCGAGTACATGTTTTGAATACAAAATTAAGAAAATTTGTTTTAAAAATTTTATGTATCTCATAAAGTATAGAAAAAGTTAAAGTTAAAATATAATCAGTTATGTTATAATTGAAATTGAAAAATAATATAAAGTAATTGAAAACTGACATAAAGTATTATATCTCATCTTAAAGTACATAAAGAAATTGAAAAATGAAAAATATCCTATAAGGAAAAAAAATTAAAATTATTTTTAATTAGGAAAAATTAACATATACTCCCTTCAATTTATAAGGCAAAAAAAATTAAAATTACATTTATTAAGGAGAATAATTGGTTGTATTTAATTTTATGAAATTTATAAAAAAAAGATAGAGGTGTTTTAAGAAAATAGAATTGGAAACAACATTTAAACTATATTTAGTCTCTTAACAAATACGCACGTGTTAGCCTTCTCTTTAATTTTTGTGACAATTTACTTGTCTAAGGAAATTTGATTGCGTATTTTAAAAAGGAATTAAAAATTTTGCTAATCCAAATTTTCATCACTCACACAGTCACACACCTTGTAATTAGTGACAATGGACTCTCAAATAGAGTTTTAGCATAATGTCAAGATTAACTTCAAATTAATCTCAAGAGAATTATTAGAGTATAAATTACCGCAACTGAAAAAACTTGTAGAATTTCAACTAATATAAACTCTTATTAATATATTACAATTTTTTTAGCTAATCACAATATTTTAGCAAATAAAGTTGTGCACAAAGTGTGAGATCATAAATTTTCTCTTATCTAATACACAATAATAACATGGGCTTTTAGAAAGGCCATTGATTATTAAAAGCTTTTAGAAAGGTCATTGATTATTAAAAAAAAAGGTTTAATTGCACTTTTCGTCCCCAATTTTGTCAATTTGACGATTTTGGTCCCCCAACTTTTAATTTGGCTATTTTGGTCCCCCAATTTACGATTTGTAGCGATTTTGGTCCCCCAATTTACTAGATGGACACGTGTCAGCAGCCACGTCAGTATCGTTAACGGTAGAATTGACGGAGGGACCAAAATCGCTACAAATCGTAAATTGGGGGACCAAAATCACCAAATTAAAAGTTGGGGGACCAAAATCGCCAAATTGAGAAAATTAGGGGACCAAAAGTGCAATTAAGCCTTCAATTTACTAAACAGTTAGCAGTTCTATCATTTAATTTCTTTTTAGTTCACTTGGGGGTAAAAAAAAACAATTGTTAAACTATAACATTGCAATAATTGCCTTATTCTAATCTTAACCGGTTATTAAATTTAACTAACCGGTTAAGTTAGAAGTAATGTATAATTTTAAAGGTTTGTTTCATTGGCCGGACACCATCCTTAAGTTCCTCTTGCTATCAAATACTATTCGTATCACTCTTTATATTTACCGTGTTCCAATTCATCAATTAGCATGGTGGTAGTTTTTTTTTTATTCTTTTCTATTCATATATATATTTTTAAATTATCCAATTATTACAATTCACAAACAACACATTACAACACTCAAAAGTAAGCAAACACAACAAGTTAGCAATCAAAGCTAGTTAACACAACTGATACAATCAAAGTGAATTGATACAAACAACATACTTCAAACAACAATTTACAATTAATGGTCACAACAAATCAACACCCTCAGGGGTGTCTCAGTATTACATAACTTAATTCAAAATAAATCGACTTACTAGAGTTCTTCACTTCTTACTTTTATGGTAACCAAGAAACATATATTAATCATTAACATAATTTCTTTATCTTGGGTAGAATTAATTTTAGTCTAATTAAATTTTCAACAAGAATTTAAGTTATAAGCTAATGATTAAATTTTCAATATAATGCATCATTAGATTAGTGATTTGATTTAAAATGATATAAAAATATATTTTTCAGTTATGCGCAATAAATTAACAAAATATTAATAAGGGACTGTTCGAGATTCCCTAAAACAAATTTTTAGAAATCAATTAGTAACTAATAGCAACGTTAAAAAAAAACACGTCAAAAAAAATATCTAAATTGACACGTTAAAGCTTTGACGAAAAAGAGGATTTAGTCATGGATTGGAGATCGAAACAAGCTAAATTTGAAAAAATTCAAAAATCAAAGTTAAATAAAATTAGAATCATTGTCCCTTCAATAAAATAGTACAACTCTTTATTTAAGAATAATTAACTTTTAAAACCAACGTAACCATCAAAATAAATTGAAATCAAGTAGCTTTCATAATAACTCACAAAATCAAATGCTAACGTTACTTGTCGTTATAATTTCTGAATTAGAAGAAAGTGTTCTTTGCTCAAAATAAGTTTAAATCATATTTCCAAAAATTCACATAACTACACTTCCCTTCAATTTAAAATTTAAAGTTCAAGCTTTTCATTCGAATTAACATATGTCGAATATATATATATTGGATTCATACTTAATTGGTGTATTGTCAGTTCACGGACAATTCAGCCCAACTAAACCACAACTCAATTACTTAAGAATCCAACATATTTAATGAAAATACTTTTAAAACCAATCATTCGACATAACAGTTAATTCGATATTACAAAAGTCAAAGCAACTAATTAAAATTGTAACACCCTCACTTTTAGTCGATAGTTTATAGACTTTAATAAAATAAGAGTTTGAAAATTTCTTTTTAAATCAAACACTTATAAAAATTTCTAGGAAAATCCGGCAGAGTTTCCTCAGTTTTTCGGACTTCCCAAAATTTTCCTTTTCTAAACCTGTCAGCCAGAGATTTTTAGAACATAACCCATAATAGTTTAATAGTTATAACAGATCCTAACGCCCAAATAACACAAGTTTCAGGGCAAGCTACTAATTCAAATTTTAAATTACATTAAGTAATTATTCCCTCATAATATTCAATAAACATTCCACGTGGTGGAATGAAAGTCCTGCTCGGCCATATTCCATGTAAGCTCCACTTCAATACCTGCAAAAATATAGCAAAAATGGTAGCATTACACAGAACTTAAAAAGATAAATCCTAAAAGAGACATAGTAATAAACTAAGCCTACCCTAGTATTGATATCCGCTATTCATTAATATCCATATAATTATTTATCCTTATTTTAGTTTCTTCACCAATTCTCACTTTCCTTTACCCTTTTAATTCTCTTTTCTATTTTCCACATTTTATTCCACTTCTAGTCCGCTATTCGTTTCTATATCATTTCTCTTACATTTCTTTCATTTCCATACCTTTTTATCTAATTATTTACACTCTCTTTTCTTTTCTTTTTCTCTTTCTTTTTCTTTTTACTTTATCTCTTTTTCCCTTTTTCACATTTACCATTTGGCCACAGGGTCACCACGACCAACCTACACCATTTAGCTTTAATTATTATTATTCGGCCACAGGGTCACCACGACCAACCTGCACCATTTCTCTTATTATTATTCGGCCACAGGGTCAACATGCACCATTTCTCTTTTATTATTATTCGGCCACAGGGTCACCACGACCAACCTGCACCATTTCTCTTTTATTATTATTCGGCCACAGGGTCACCATGACCAACCTGCACCATTTATCTTTTATTAATATTCGGCACCATTTATCTTTTAGTTTAATCAGGTCACAGGGTCACCACGACCAACCTGCGCCGTTAACCTTTTATTATCTTTCTCTTCATCAATTCATCTTAGCCTTTTCTCTTTACTTTTAGTTCCTAAGTTCTCTTAAATTCTTTTAATCTCTTGGCCCTTCTTTTATCTTTTTCTGTTTAAGTGTTTCCCTTTACTAATGTTATTCTCACTTTTAATTAACTCTTAGCCTAGTCATGTACTCTATATTTAATTTAACTACCCTCTCTAATTTAGCTTGGTTTCCATATCTTGTTATAACATTTTATTTAATTCCCTATCAACGTACTCTCTTTTCGTTTTTAGTATCCTTTTTTATTAATTTCTTTTACCGATTATCTATTTTCCTTTTATATCTAATTCACTAATTTGTTTCCCTTTCTGTATTTGATTCCACATATACTCTGCATTCCACTTTCTCATTCCTTCTTCATTTTATCCCATTTATATCTTCACTTACTATTTTACTTTTTAATTTCTAGTTTATTAGTTCTACTCTTCTTGCCTATCACACTTTCTCTTTATTCCTTTACCCCCAATTTTAGTTAGTTTTTCCTTAACTAATTTCCCTTGGTTTTATTTCATGTTTTCCTACCCTTTCATTCTATATCAACTCTTTTAATACCCTATCATATTCATCCACTCCAGAACTCATTCTATGCATATCCAATTTATTCCATTGTCAATTTACGTAAATCATTTATATTTGTGGGAACTACCCTAAGGTTCATTAACTTATTCCTTAATTACCCTATTCCTAGTCACCACTATAAACTCCTAGAATTTACTTTTTAAATAGAGGTAATACGAACCCTTCTTACCTCGGTTGACGAAAGCAAAGAAATAACCTCAACTCCGGGGAGGGAGCGGCTGTCCGCTACGTTTTATTGATCCGGGGTAATGAACGGGTCGACGCCGATCGACCCGATCGACACCGGTGCTAGCACAATCACGACTGGTCCTAAGCAAGAGCTTCAAGCTTCGGTGTACTCGACAAAAGCCCGGCACGGTCACGAGTCGGTAACGGCGCCGGTGAGATCCGTGGAGAGAGAGATAGCTCGAAGAGAGGGAAAGAGAGGGGAACCAAAGCCAAAGGGGAAGAGGGAGGGAGAACTATGGTGGTGGTGGTGGTTCGTGTGGAAGTGGCGGTGGCGGCCGGAGGTGGCGGCGGCTGTGAGTGGGGAGGAGAGAGAGAGAGTTTGTGAGTGAGGGAGAGAGAGAACAAGAGAGGAAGAGAGACGGGTTGAGGGAGGAAGAGGGTGGCCACGGTGGGCGGCAAAGGGCGGCGGTGATGGTGGCGGTCGGAGTCGGAGGAGGGAGGGAGATCGGGTGGAGAGAGAAAGTGGGGTTGGAATGGGGGTTTCGACCCCCAAAACACGTTTTTAAAGCGGCAGACCGCGAAATACTCGAGTGTTTCTGTCAATACTCGAGTTTTGACCCAAAATACTCGAGTATTTCACAAAATACTCGAGTATAATGATCAGATACTGCTAGTTTGTTTTTTCTATTTTTCAGCTATTTTTTCCCAACTTCAAATAGCCATAACTTCTTCGTTCACCGTCGGATCTTGCTCAAATTTGACGAGTAACTTCCTAAAAATCATATCCTCATATCCAACGGTGGAAATTGTGTTTGGAGTCTTAAATCTTTTATTTTGAATTTCCTAACGTCGGGTGTTTATAACACCGAAAAATCGATTTTTAACACTCGTTTGGTTTTCTTTAAATTTGCTTTTCGATGCCAATGCTCCTTTACTCCTCTATGGCACTCAAATAACTCCTAATCCATCATTTTAAATTCCTTCTAGGATAATCCTTACTTCCAAATATTATTATTATTAGAATTAAAATTCGGGATGTTACATTTCTCCCCCACTTATTTAGAATTTCGTCCCCGAAATTCCGTTCAATTCCTTCAAATGGAGAACCATCCCATTGGTGAGCTTCTGACTACGATTTTCACTTCCCTTCGATTTTTATTTTCCACTCCATAGGTGGTTAGGGCCATGCCCATTTGTTGCTCGGAATAGAGTACGCAGGTTCCCGACCGATATCCAAGGTTGAAAAGAGGACACGTGGATGACGATCTATCGGTAGGCATAGAACTATGCCGGGTTTCTACGACTTGGCAAATTCTCACTTATGCATCTGAGATGCTTGAAGCTTGAAGAGAGAGAAGATGAAAAGATGAAACACGAAGTGCTCAAGAATGAGTCTCATGGTCTTTGCAAGATGACCCAGGATGGACTGGATACATGTCAAGCAAGAAGACAATGGAGATCATCCCCAAAGTATGCATCTTCAGCAGAGAGTCGTCGAAGGATGCACTTCTATGGATCTGCGGCTAACTGGTTGGTCTCGGTCAATCGAGGTCCTATCAAATGCACAGGGTCCCAAAAGACTGAGATTATCACTTGCGGTGTTCCGACGTAACGTCTTGATTGAAATTCCACTTCGTGACTTCACTTTTATCCCGTTCACCTTTTACTCCTTCAAGTGAGTCTAGCAAAGTCACTCTTAAAATCAATCTTCACCGCGTTTGCATTCTACTTCGATGCTATTTCCTTCTCATTCGTTTAATAATTTCCAATTCGGTAAAAGAATTCCTAGAGATCTATTCCACCTGAGGGTCAAGGTCAAGGTCTATTTGCTGCTTCTCAATTCGGTATGATTCTGGGGGATCTTGTTTTACCCCATGTTTAACTCTCGTTCGATTCTCTGCGAAGTGTTTGGAATTATCTGTTTAGTAGTCCTATGGCTTACGGTATGTTACGAGTTATTGTCGCTCGGATAGGATCCGAATTGAGTCGTCACGTCTCCCCCACTTGGTATCAACATACCTGAGTAAGTCGAAGGCAGGGAGGAAACTAGGCGAATTCCAAGAATTGATTAGCTAGGCTTTCCATACTTACACATACGGCTAAGTTCTCATGCAATTAGAGGGGTGGTTCGATCATTTAGTTGAGTGTTCTCGGTGGAAATATAGAATAAGAGTGTCTTGAATGGGGTTGGTTTGTGAATCACTGCCTACGAGTCTTAGTAAAGATCCTATGGGATCAGAGTTCAATCGGGCTTTCGACAGAGATAGAATTCTTAACTGGTTTGTTCGGATCTCAACTAGATGATTGCAATAATATAGCATGTCAATAAACGCGAAGACTGAGGTGGTCAGTCCCAATCTCACATTTATCAACTGTACATCACTGCGTTATTGAAAGATAGTATTATCTTTTAACAGATGCAAGAGAAAGGATGACCAATCCTGACCTTACACTCTATCCGTGGCAATACCCTCATTCTGCTCAGCGAAACTTTAACTAATGTACTATCAATTATCGATTTCTTCTAAGTTAAATCAACATGTACCCTTATGCAAAAACATCCTAAGTAACCATTGGGTGCATTATTAATTGCTAAAAGTACCTCGGATTAATTTATTCCTCATTCTACGTGCTCATAGGACATTCTGCAGTACGATGTCCGGGTTGTCCACATCGGAAACAGAGACCTTCCTTTCTGTGCTGCTTAAGCATCCAACATATACGTTTATGGAATCCTCCACAATGTGGACATGGTGACCTAGTTCTCGGAGCATTCACATTCAGGTTTGCAGCTTCTGGAGCCACAGCTTCGGCGCCAATGTTAACGTATGGGCCTGATTCCTGGGCCAGTTCCTTGCCTCTGCTGGAACCTGCTGATCCATGTGTTAATTTGTTTTCTTCTCGGCTAATTTTTGCTTGAGTGACTTCTCATAAGCGCTTGTCATGTTCACCAATTGAGAAAAGTTGGCAATATTCTGGTAAACAAACATAGTCCTGATTTTTGCATGAAGGCCGGATTCGAACTTGATGCATTTGGTGCGCTCGTCCGCATCCCGATAGCTGCCCGAGTAGCGAATCAAATATTCAAACTGTGCCGCATACTCGCCGACACTCATGTCCCCTTGTTCTAATTTCAGGAAGGCTAACTCTTTCTCCATACGTACATCCTCAGGGAAGTACTTGCCCAGAAATGCCTCCTTGAACTTGTCCCAAGTGACCTCCTGATTAGCAAGCTCCATACTCCTTCGCACATGCTCCCACCAATATTCTGCTTCTCCACTGAGCATGTAAGTTGCCAAGGGGACTTTCTGTTCAACGGGTGGCGACATTGTACGGAAAATTTTCTCCAATTCTTGAAGCCATCCTTGAGCTCCATCCGGATTATAACCTCCTTCAAACCTAGGTGGTCCGTTTTTCCTAAACCGTGTCAGCCAATCAATTTCGGCTGGGGCTGGACGTGCCTGGGCATATTGATTTATTGCTGCTACAGCCGCTGCAGCTGCTACAGCCGCTGCAGCTGCTACAGCCGCTGCAGCTGCTGCAGTAACTGCTTCCGCCTGATTCTGGTTCTGCTTAACTAGATTTTCCAGAATCTGGGCAATCCAGTCATTATCAGCACGCCTTCGTGCCATGAGGTCTGATTCTGAAAACAAAACAAGTTCAGGCACACCTATACTTATATATATATATATATATATATATATATATAGAAATTAGTGCATACTAAACTAAGCGTACTTACCTATATGCATCTATATTTATCCATCTAGTTAGTTAACATAAGACCTGACTCTATCTATTGGTTACTCGCTTGCTGAGTAAACCATAGGAGTTATGACTTCAAACTCCAAAGGCCGAGGAAAAACTGCTCTGATACCAGAATGTAACACCCTCACTTTTAGTCGATAGTTTATAGGCTTTAATAAAATAAGAGTTTGAAAATTTCTTTTTAAATTAAACACTTATAAAAATTTCTAGGAAAATCCGGCAGAGTTTCCTCTGTTTTTCGGACTTCCCAAAATTTTCCTTTTCTAAACCTGTCAGCCAGAGATTTTTAGAACATAACCCATAATAGTTTAATAGTTATAACAGATCCTAACGCCCAAATAACACAAGTTTCAGGGCAAGCTACTAATTCAAATTTTAAATCACATTAAGTAATTATTCACTCATAATATTCAATAAACATTCCACATGGTGGAATGAAAGTCCTGCTCGGCCATATTTCATGTAAGCTCCACTTCAATACCTGCAAAAATATAGCAAGAAGGGTAGCATTACACAGAACTTAAAAAGATAAATCCTAAAAGAGAAATAGTAATAAACTAAGCCTACCCTAGTATTGATATCCGCTATTCATTAATATCCATATAATTATTTATCTTTATTTTAGTTTCTTCACCAATTCTCACTTTCCTTTACCCTTTTAATTCTCTTTTCTATTTTCCACATTTTATTCAACTTCTAGTCCGCTATTCGTTTCTATATCATTTCTCTTACATTTCTTTCATTTCCATACCTTTTTATCTAATTATTTACACTCTCTTTTCTTTTCTTTTTCTCTTTCTTTTTCTTTTTACTTTATCACTTTATCCCTTTTTCACATTTACCATTTGGCCACAGGGTCACCACGACCAACCTGCACAATTTAGCTTTAATTATTATTATTCGGCCACAGGGTCACCACGACCAACCTGCACCATTTCTCTTTTATTATTATTCGGCCACAGAGTCAATATGCACCATTTCTCTTTTATTATTATTCGGTCACAGGGTCACCACAACCAACCTGCACCATTTCTCTTTTGTTATTATTCGGCCACAAAGTCACCACGACCAACCTGCACCATTTATCTTTTATTAATATTCGGCACCATTTATCTTTTAGTTTAATCAGGTCACAGGGTCACCACGACCAACCTGCGCCGTTAACCTTTTATTATCTTTCTCTTCATCAATTCATCTTAGCCTTTTCTCTTTACTTTTAGTTCCTAAGTTCTCTTAAATTCTTTTAATCTCTTGGCCCTTCTTTTATCTTTTTCTGTTTAAGTGTTTCCCTTTACTAATGTTATTCTCACTTTTAATTAACTCTTAGCCTAGTCATGTACTCTATATTTAATTTAACTACCCTCTCTAATTTAGCTTGGTTTCCATATCTTGTTATAACATTTTATTTAATTCCCTATCAACGTACTCTCTTTTCGTTTTTAGTATCCTTTTTTATTAATTTCTTTTACCGATTATCTATTTTCCTTTTATATCTAATTCACTAATTTGTTTCCCTTTCTGTATTTGATTCCACATATATTCTGCATTCCACTTTCTCATTCCTTCTTCATTTTATCCCATTTATATCTTCACTTACTATTTTACTTTTTAATTTCTAGTTTATTAGTTCTACTCTTCTTGCCTATCACACTTTCTCTTTATTCCTTTACCCCCAATTTTAGTTAGCTTTTCCTTAACTAATTTCCCTTGGTTTTATTTCATGTTTTCCTACCCTTTCATTCTATATCAACTCTTTTAATACCCGATCATATTCATCCACTCCAAAACTCATTCTATGCATATCCAATTTATTCCATTGTCAATTTAAGTAAATCATTTATATTTGTGGGAACTACCCTAAGGTTCATTAACTTATTCCTTAATTACCCTATTCCTAGTCACCACTATAAACTCCTAGAATTTACTTTTTAAATAGAGGTAATACGAACCCTTCTTACCTCGGTTGACGAAAGCAAAGAAATAACCTCAACTCCGAGGAGGGAGCGGCTGTCCGCTACGTTTTATTGATCCGGGGTGATGAACGGGTCGACGCCGATCGACACCGGTGCTAGCACAATCACGGCTGGTCCTAAGCAAGAGCTTCAAGCTTCGGTGTACTCGACAAAAGCCCGGCACGGTCACGAGTCGGTAACGGCGCCGGTGAGATCCGTGGAGAGAGATAGCTCGAAGAGAGGGAAAGAGAGGGGAACCAAAACCAAAGGGGAAGAGGGAGGGAGAACTATGGTGGTGGTGGTGGTTCGTGTGGAGGTGGCGGCGGCTGTGAGTGGGGAGGAGAGAGAGAGAGTTTGTGAGGGAGGGAGAGAGAGAACAAGAGAGGGAGAGAGACGGGTTGAGGGAGGAAGAGCGTGGCCACGGTGGGCGGCAAAGGGCGGCGGTGATGGTGGCGGTCGGAGTCGGAGGAGGGAGGGAGATCGGGTGGAGAGAGAAAGTGGGGTTGGAATGGGGGTTTCGACCGCCAAAACACGTTTTTAAAGCGGCAGACCGTGAAATACTCGAGTGTTTCTGTAAACACTCGAGTGTTCCTGTCAATATTCGAGTGTTTATGTCAATACTCGAGTTTTGACCCAAAATACTCGAGTATTTCACAAAATACTCGAGTATAATGATCAGATACTGCTAGTTTGTTTTTTCTATTTTTCAGTTATTTTCTCCCAACTTCAAATAGCCATAACTTCTTCGTTCACCGTCGGATCTTGCTCAAATTTGACGAGTAACTTCCTAAAAATCATATCCTCATATCCAACGGTAGAAATTGTGTTTGGAGTCTTAAATTTTTTATTTTGAATTTCCTAACGTCGGGTGTTTATAACACCGAAAAATCGATTTTTAACACTCGTTTGATCTTCTTTAAATTTGCTTTTCGATGCCAATGCTCCTTTACTCCTCTATGGCACTCAAATAACTCCTAATCCATCATTTTAAATTCCTTCTAGGATAATCGTTACTTCCAAATATTATTATTAGAATTAAAATTCGGGATGTTACAAAAATCATTATAAATAAATAATACCATTTATTCACCAAAACAATAATGAAATTACAAAACAATTTAACAGTACCTAATCACCAATACTATCGTTATTATTACTAACATTACTATAGCAAAATGAAGCTAAGAGGTTACAACACACCTCAAATTGGAATTGGAAATTGTAGAGGAGCATAACCTAGCTTGGTTCGAAGCTGCACGTAGGACTGAACCGTGTATGGCTTATGGCTGATCTGGTCCGATGCATGAACTGAGAAGGAAACTGATTTAGATCCAGTTTGAGGCAAAGGGAACAGCAACAACATAAGTCGGCGACACAATGAGCATCATTGGTCACTCTTCACAAGCAAGAGGGAGAAACGAAGACGACGACGGTAGTCACGGTGACGGACGACGGCAGCACAAGCGATGATGGTGGCTTTGTTGGTGGCGGCTCGGTCTTGGCGGCTTGGTCCGATTTGTGCGACGGAGAGAGAGAGCTGCGAGGAAGACAGAGAGTCAAGGAAAGAGAAAGAAAACGAGGCGGAGGAGAGAGAGTGAAGGCGGCGACGGCGGAGAACAGAGAGAGAAACGGCTATGAGAGAAAGGGAGACCGGACGGAGAAAAGAAAAAGGCTTAAGAATGAAGAACATGAAATGTGGGGGAGGCTTTTCTGCCGCCAGAAAAGAAAACGGAGAACCCTTAGGGTTCTCTAGAATTTTCAAGACACCCCTTTTTTTTTTTTAAATTTCAAAAACCCAAAAATACCAATAATATAGT
Organism: Crotalaria pallida; assembly: GCA_037953625.1. NCBI lineage: Eukaryota > Viridiplantae > Streptophyta > Magnoliopsida > Fabales > Fabaceae > Crotalaria > Crotalaria pallida. Next base: position 46,081,589 of record CM075649.1, on the reverse strand, counting down.
TTAAACATCATATAATTAAATACATATAGGAAAATCATAAAGTTATAGGAATTTGGAAGTATTAAAAATAAAATAGTTTGGATATATTAAGAGCAAAGTAAAATATAGAAAGTGAATAAATTATAAGATAGGGTAACTATTTTAAATGAATCTACTTTAAAATACGAATAATATATACTTACGTAAATACTATAAGATATTTTATGGAAATACCCTACCGTATAATGATAAATTTCAAGAATTAATTACTTTATTTCAATATAACTCAAAATTTAGAATGCGAAAACTGCGGTGTTACATTAGTCCCCAGTGGAGTGGCCAGCTGTTGCGACCGGGGTCCCTGGGTCGCCCTCGGGGCCTCGCCTACGAGTGGGGGTCGATTGAGTCGCCACCGCATTTTGTTGCAAAAACGCGAAAAAGTAATAATTAATTAAAATAGATAAAGCATGGTCTCAAACTAGATAGATTCCAAGTTCAGGAGTCGGTTACGAGTCGGGGAAGATATTAGCACCTCGTTCGCCCATTCGAAAATAGTAACATTAATCGATTTTAATTAAAAGACCTAAATAACTGGTTTGCCAAAAAAAATTGTTTTTTATTGTGGTGCCTGACAAGGTTGCCCCTGATCCTACGTACTCTCATAAAATGAGGAATCAAGAATCAAGGCTACGTAGTTCTAATTGTTTTAATTTTATATTTTTTTTAGAAAAAAGTTTGATGCAAAGAGGAACATGCACAAGACCTTGTCTAAATTTAGACAAGGAAAAGCGAATTTCCAAAACACAATTTGTTAAGACTTATTTAATAAGATTCATTTAATATTTATAAAGAAAAATATTTTTAATTTCACTATTATTTGTATTATAATTTAAATTAAGTTAACGTTTTATTTTACTACTTAAAAATGGAATTTATGCGAAGAGGAAAATACATAAGACCTCGACATTTAGACGAGGAAAAATGAGTTTCCAAAGCGCAAGTTAATAATTAATTAATAAAATTTATTTAATTACTATTTTTAAATGGAATTATGTAGTACTCATTTTTTTTAATGTGGAGAGAAAGCCCAAAAGATCTCACTAATGTGTTACCTTTAGGTGAGAAAAATTGACTTTCCAAAACACAATTAAAATAAAATAAAAAATAAAAAAGGATGATATTTTAAATTATTATTATTTAATTATTTGTTACTTAAAATGAAAAAAATAAATAAAACAAATAAATAAAAAAAAAAAAAATAAACTAGAACCTGGACGGAGAAGTAGTGCAGTAGCTAGATGGTGTTGAGCATTAGGGAATTGTGCATAGTATGGAGTGCAGCCATGCGAGAAGGAAAAAAATGAGGTGTTGCCGACTGTGTGCAGAGAATTGTATCTCTAAAATTGTGTTTTTAAAAATTATTTCTTCAAAAAATTGTCCTTTAACATGAAGAAAAGAGTTCTATTTATAGGAAAATTAGGTTAAAAAAATTAGGGTTTTTTTCAACAGGCTTTGAAAGCCCAGTGAAATATTTCCTGGTTTATTTCTCAATCAAATCTTTATAACTTTGTTAAAGATCAATTCTCAATCTTTTAAAATAAAAATAAATCTCATAATAATCCTTTTATAAATAAAACAAATCCTTTTAATAAAAAAAATATCTTTATCCTCACAAAAACTTATCAAATCTTTTACCAAAAAGACATTTTTATCTTATCTTTTTTTTAATTTCGTTTTTTTTTATTTTTTAAAAAAAAATTAAAAATTTTTTCTCATTTTTTTATACTTATTTTTTATATTTTTTTTTAAAAAACAAAACATTTTTTATTATTTTTATTTTGTTTGGGGGGACAAAATTGGGTATCTACAATTTGCTAAGACGGTCATACCATGCTCTAGGAGCTTGTTTGAGTCCGTACAAAGCCTTTTTCAGTTTAAAAACATAATCCGGGTGTTCATAACTTTCAAAGCCGGGAGGTTGACACACATAAATTTCTTCATTTATAAAACCATTAAGAAAGACACTCTTTATGTCCATCTGATATAATTTAAAATCTAAAATGCATGCAAAAGCTAAAAGCAGTCTAATGGCTTCCAACCTAGCAACAGGGGCAAATGTTTCCTCATAATCTATCCTCTCTTCCTGGTTGTAACCTTGTGCAACTAACCTAGCTTTGTTTCGAACAATTAAACCAGCCTCATTGAGTTTATTTTTATAAATCCACTTAGTTCCAATGATCGGATGAGACTCAAGCCTAGGAACAAGTTCCCACACCTGATTTCTTTCGAACTGGTTTAATTCCTCTTGCATTGCCAAAAGCCAATGCTCATCAAGCGTAGCCTCAGAAATATTCTTTGGCTCCACTTGAGAAACAAACGCAAAGAAGTTACACAGATTGCTAATAGAATTGCGAGTACTTACACCTTTTGTGATGTCACCTATGATTTGATCAATGGGATGGTGCATCGAAGTTCTCCATTCCTTAGGCAAATCAGCGTTGAGCTCCATGGATTGTTCTTGATTTTTCTCCTCATCTGATTCAACTAATTTTCCATTGTTTTCGGAATGCTCCTTTCTTTTAGCATTTGGCTCCTCATCCTCATCGATGAATAAATCTCCAAGAATACCTGAAATTTCATTAACAGATACCTTTCCCAACTTTCTGGGATCGGATTCGTCAAATGATACATGAATAGATTCTTCAATAGTATTACGAGATTTATTGTAAATCCTATATGCTTTGCTCGAAACAGAATATCCAAGGAATATGCCCTCATCAGCTCTAGCCTCAAAACTTCCTAGATTTTCTCTACCATTGTTATGCACAAAACATTTACATCCAAAAACACGAAAATGGGAAATGTTTGGTTTTCTCCCCTTGTACAGCTCATAGGGGGTTTTCTTTAAAATAGGCCTTATTAAAACACGGTTCATAACATAACAAGCTGTACTCACTGCATCGGCCCAAAAATATGCAGGTAAATTCATGTCATTAAGCATTGTTCTTGAAAGCTCTTTTAATGAACGATTTTTCCTCTCAACTCCGTTTTGCTCAAGAGTTCTTGGAGCTAAAAAACAATGCTTAATTCCATGTTTTTCGCAAAAATTTTCAAAAAGATGATTTTCAAATTCTCCACCATGATCAGTTTTAATGGATGCAATGCTCAAATGCAATTGGTTTTGAATAATCTTGGCTAGCTTTTTAAATTCATGAAAAGCGTCATTTTTATGAGTAATAAAAAGTGTTCATGTATACCTAGAATAGTCATCCACCACAACTAAACAATAATAGTTGCCACCAAAGCTTTTTGTTTGACACGGTCCAAAAAGATCCATATGTAAAAGTTCCAAGGGCCTTTGAGATGAAACAAGGTTTTAGAAGGAAAAGATGCCCTTGTGAGTTTTGATTTAGAACAAGGATCACATTTTTCAGAAATAGAAAAATTTTGCTTTGGCAAACCAACTACTAAGTTTTTAGAAGAAATTTTATTTAAATGAGCCATGTGGATGTGACCTATTCTACGATGTCATAGCCACGATTCATCCTCTTTACTTAATAAACATTTCGCATCATTTGAGGGTATTGAATTAAAATCAATAACATAAACATTGTTTATCCTGCGAGCAATTAGCTTAATAAGATTATCAGTTTTACCCTCGATAATACATCTATCAGAATCAAAGATAACCCTATTGCCCTTATCACACAACTGACTAATACTTAGCAGATTGTGTTTTAGGCCCTCAGCATGTAATACATTTTCAATACAAGGGTTAGGAGGTGTACCAATTTTACCGACTCCGAGAATCTTTCCTTGATTGTTATCTCCGAAAGTCACATGTCCTTGGTCCTTTGGCACGAGATGCGAGAATTTAGATTTATCTCCAGTCATATGTTTTGAGCATCCGCTGTCCAAGTACCACCACGACTTCCTTTCTTCCGGAGTAACCTACAAGCAAAGAGTTCAAGGTTTCTTTTTAGGTACCCATATCTTTTTGGGTCCTTGAGCGTTAGTATAACCATAGTTTAAATCATGTCACCTTCTAGTTTCATTGTTCGGTTTAACGAACTTCACTTTTCGGTGTATGCATTCATGTGCACCATGACCCTTTTTACCACAAATATGACAAATAATCAAAGGTTTCTTATGATTACTAGCAGGGACAAAAATGGTACTTAATTTCTTTTGATGCCTACCGGGTTGATATCCTAAACCCGCTCTATTAAAGAAACATTTTTGTCTCCCTAGCATTAAATTTAGAGTATTTCTACCTTTCGTAAATTTTGCAAGAGTTTCTTTTAAATCCTCAACTTCTTTAACAAGGTCCTTGCAGAATTTACAAGAAGAAGAACTAGCTTTAAATTTAATGTCATTACTTGAGGTGTTTGAAGAATTTTTCAAAGTCAAATTCAGCTCCTTATTTTGATTTTTCAAAAATTCATTTTCTTTAATAAGGTTTTTATTCTTTTCTAAAAGAGAAGCTGAATTTTTCTTTTCGAGTAGCGCGGAAACGTAAAAATTGAAATAAGCGGAAATTAAAAGAGATAGGGATAGAAAAGCTTGCACCAGTGAATTTTATACTGGTTCAGCCTTCCCGTCGAAAGGCCTAGTCCAGTCCCCAAGCGACCCGCCTGAGAGTTCTTATACCAAGCAATAGAGCCGCACCCTATTACAACCAAGAGCACCCCGCACACTACTAGGAACCTCCGTTCGCTAGGAGCCTCAATCACACAGCAGGGTTCCTCACCCTACGAACGCCTCAACGTTCAACTACGGGATTCTCTCCCTACCACTAAGGTTTTGAACAATTGATGTGAGTGATTACAACAAGTATAATGTGTTCTCAAAACATAGATTCTACAATAAGCTCTATGATAATGAAGTAGTTGTTTCTCTAAGAATTACTCAGCCAACAAGGATTTTTGTTCTTCAAAAATATGAACGTGAAAAGCAGAAGACTTGAGAAGAAGAAGAGAGAAAACGTGTAGCTCAGAAAAAAAATGAATGAATGAATGAACGAATGAATAATTGAATGTTGGAGTGATTTTGTTTTTAAAATAGAAAACGTTTTAGAATCAAAAGGATTTAGAATAAGTAAAACAAAATCAAAATAAAATAAAATAAGATTTGAAATAAGTTTTAAAATCAAAACTAAATCAAAATGATTTACAAAATAAAATAAAGATTTGATTCTTAAAACCAAAAAGGAAATAATTCAAATTTAAAATCATTTTCGAATTTTATAAAATAAATCAGAATCTTTTATATAAAAACAAATCAGGAAATAATCAAAATGATTCTGACACGATTTTCAATAAAACATGAAGTAATCGATTACTTTCTGAAGGTAATCGATTATTCCTTCAAAAATAGAAATTCTTAAATTCATTTGAAAACCATGTAATCGATTATATCAAGAATAGTTAATCGATTACACCACTCCTGTTCAATGTATGATGCAACTCATTATAATCGATTACACTTGACCAATTAATCGATTACTGAGCCTTTGATATGCATATGATGCAACATCATGTAATCGATTACTACAGAGCTTGTAATCGATTACTAAGCCTCTGAAAAATATATGATGCAACAATTATAATCGATTACTTGAGCCAGGTAATCGATTACTCCCATAAGAAAGTAATTGATTAACAAGTTTCATTTAATCGATTACAACCTCTCTGATTTTTCTATGATGCAACAAAGTTAATCGATTACTTGAGAAGATAATCGATTACTCTCTCTTGCAAACATACAAATATACAGAGTTTTGTAACATCAAGTATTTTCACTAAGATTAAATGCAGAAAACACTTTTTAATGCCAAAACACGTTTTTCTTGTTCTCTCTTAAAATGAAATAACTTATTGGCTTTTGTAACTCTTAAAGAAATAAAAACTCCATTACCTTACATTTGATCTAAGGAGAAGGTTTCTAATCTATGCCTTGCTTGAATCTTCAATCTAGAATAAGGATGACACTTGAGCACTTGAACTTGATTTGGCTTGTTATCATCAAAACACTATCTTGAATTAAACTTAAAGTCGATAGAGAGTTTGAAGCATGTCTTCCAACTAGCTTGACTTCCAACAGTGGTGGGTTCACAATCCTGAGAAAGATGACCCGACAGGTTTAGTGGGTGCTGAGCCGTGTAAGACACACCACCGGGCGCAGTAAGACGTGCGCAGGTTGTGCGCTGTAAGTCGTCAGTGGTGAGTGTGCAGTGGTTGCGTAAGACGTACGACGTAAGGGCGTACGCAGCGGTAAGACACACAAAAGGGATTGTGCACAGTGGTGGGTTCACAATCCTGATAGAGATCCAATAGGTTTAGTGGATACTGAGCCGTGTAAGATAGACACACCACCGTGCGCAGTAAGACTCGCGCAGGTTGTGCGCTGTAAGTCGTCAGTGGTGAATGTGCAATGGTTGCGTAAGACGTACGACGAAAGATCGTACGCAGCGGTAAGACGCACAAGAGAGATTATGCGCAATGGTGGGTTCACAATCCTGAAAAAGATAAATGAGAAAGAAAAAGAGGAAAAGTTTAGAAAATGTTAAAAGAGAAATAAAATGAGAAAGAGGAAAAGATTAGAAAATGTTAAGAGAGAAATAGAAAGAGAGAAATGATAAGATGAGAGAACGTTATAATAGTCACAGAAATTGAAAATTGGAAAGGAAACAATATTAGTGTTGTTGACAATTCTAAGTGAGAAACCTTGGAGATGTTTGTACTTGTAGCTAGAAGGAATGACTTGATGTTTATATAAATGTTGCTATGTGATTATATGCTAACTGTGATTGACTTGGCTACTTACTATGTTTATTAGAATTCATTCGCTAAGTTCTGTGTAATGCTTACCTCTTAACTATTTTTATATAGGTACTAAGTCTGAGCTTGCACTATTTTTGGCCGAGCAGGAGTACACTCCACTCCGTGAAGTGTAAACTAGTTAGGAGAAAAAGTATAGTAGTTTATTATAATTAAGTTATGGATGTTTTATTATAATTCAATCGTGCAAGCCCCGAGGTTGGTTTTATTTTGTTAAAAGGGCATGAAAGCTAAAAAGTATGTAATTGAATGTTTCATAGTTTTCTAGACTGTACTTGACTGAACAGGTAAAAAGTATAAATTTTTGGGAAGTCTGAAAAAATAGAGGAAACTCTGTCCGATTTTCCGAAGAATTTTGCAAATAAAATAAGATTTTAAACGAAATTTTTAAGTCACTAATTTTAAAATAGGAAATAAAAGTTAGGATGTTACAATATCTATAGCCAATTAGTGCAGTTAATTATTTTTCTTAAAAAGTGTATTTAAAAGTTAGATTGAATATTATGTTTTTAGTCTTACAAAATCTTATGATTTAATTTTATTATTTTCTTTTATAAATGAGAATTGATTTCTTTTCCGAGAAGTAAAAAGGAAAATTTTTATTTCCTTCTTTGATGTTTGCCTCGGCCCAATGGGCTAAAGGAGGATGGGCTTGTACAAAAAATTGTTTTATTAAAGGAAATACAAAAAAAAATAATGAATAAAATAGTATATCTTTAAGAAGTATGATGTGATGAGTGAATAGTGTTGATATGACCTTTTCCATGCAATTTTATGTGATGACTAAATTGCCCTTATTTTTGGACCATGAAACCCGAAAATTTGATGCTTGTACCCCTTGATTTTGTTGCCTATAAATACATGTGTGAGTGTGAGCTTAGTTCTTCTTCATTCTTCTTCATTTTTCTAAGAGTTTAAACACTAGTTCTAGAGCCCATCAAACTCTGATCTAGAACAAAGAAAAAAAAAGAAAAAGAGAGAGAGGCTGAGGAAAAGAGAAAGAGGAGGAAGAGAGGAAAAGATTTTCTTTGAAAATTTAAGTGTGTTCTCAAAATATTGTGGATATAGGTGGCTTGTTCTTCTTCTTCTTTTTCTTCTTCAAGATGTAATTTTGTTGGAAGTTCTTGAAAAATTTTGTAAAGTATTAAGATTGTGATGCATGTTTTAGATTTAAGTTTAGAATTTGTATAAACGATGCATGCATGTAATTTATATGTGTTGATCATGATTTTGTGTTGTAAACATTTGTATGAATGTTCATTTTTTATGATAAATAATTCGGCCAAGTCTAGATAAATAGGAGTTCATGTTATGTTAATTTATTTGAATACATGCATGTTAATTTTAGGACTTGATATATGAGTTTTAAGCACTTGCATGTGAATATGTGACTTTGATTCTAAAGATCTAATGTTTTGGTTGAAAATAATACGAAAAGTGTTGATTTATGTTTTTATTATTTTAGTCTTGCATGATTTAAGTAGAAAAGTGAAAAACTTGATTTTTGCATGTTAAGGATTTGATGAAAAGATAGTCTTTCTCTTCCTAAATAATTCGACCATAGTGAATTTAGGTAAGTTAGGATGTTTGTTTTTCAAAGCTAAAATATTAGTGAAGATCTTTGTAACACCCTCAATTTCCCCATTTTAATAAATTGATTTTTGGAAATTTCTGATTGGTCGATTCCTTTAAATTGGGATAAAAATATTATTTGATTTATAATAATACGTGAAAATGAGAAAATTGTTTTAAATTGATTAAATATTTGATCTTGGTATTTTATTGATTTAAAGGATTTATTTTGTGATTTAGGGAAGTGATTATTTATTGATTTCTTTGATTTATTTAACTTTGAAAATTCATAACTTTTGATTGGTAAATCGGAATTAAACGAGTTTACAGTAAAAACGATCGTAATGAAATGTAGAATTTATTTTTGTAAATCTTGGAATTTATTTTGCAGTCCACGAATTTCTCATTATTTTTGGGAAGTTATAACGTTTTACCATTTAGGAAAATTGAAATATGATTTTCAAGTGTTATTTACTATATTGGAAAAAAAATATATTTTATTTTCAGTTGTGTTAGTGTTACACGGTTTGAATATTTATTTTGTGCATTTTGAATTTTAAATTATTAGACATACATTTAAGAGTGCACAAGACCATAGGGTAACCTAATTGAATACAATTCATCCTCTAAGTACCCCATTTAAGATTTAAAAATGAAATCCCCTATCTCTAGGAGATTCCCAGCCAATGCATGGCTTTCTTCCCTTATCTTCACACTTCCCCATGTTGATATTAAGCTCTTTGATGTTGATTTACAATTTATTTTCTTGATGCATGTTAAGATCCTTGAGTTTTATGAAAATTGTGATGTCCTAGACGGTGAGGTCCCCCAAGGGTTAAGGAAGAAGACCTTCAAAGGAGCCTCAGTCTAGGGTTTCTATGTGATGTTTGGTGGGAGTCCTCTGGTGGCTAAGGGGAGAGCCAAGAAGCAACCCTAATCACTGGTGTGTGAGGGTGATAATTAGGGTTAGAGGACGTACTTGATCCCCATGTAGTACGGAGCTACTTATAGGGGAGAGCTGGTTGCCCTAATGGGCTTGCTTTAGGCCCAAGTAGGGCCAGCCTGTACTGAGCTATGAGTGGATGAGCTGTCCTTGTGGATAAGGTGAGACATGTCATCCTGTCCTTGGTGTCGGACTCTGGGAGGTGTCGGACTCTGGAAGGTGTCGGACAGGGAAGTCGGACCTGGGTAGGAGCATGAGGTCGGCCCGTATCTGGTATATGTTCGGCCGTTGAGCCTTGAGCTCGGCCCAGCACACAGAGGGCTTTCCGTAGGGCCGTGAGGCCTTGGGCAAGGGTTCTGAGGACCTCGGCTAGGCCGAGTCCACCACATAAGCCCCCCAGCTCGGTCAAGGCTATCTGAGCCTTGTTCCAAGGTCCTGGTTTAGGTCCTTTTCCCAAATCCACCGCATGAGCGCCGAGCCCACCACATAAGCCCCCCAGCTCGGTCAAGGCTATCTGAGCCTTGTTCCGAGGTTCTAGGGAGTTCGGACGATGGGTTGTTGAGAGTTGGATCCAACTGTTTCTGAGACGTTCTTCCATTCTGATGGAGCAGGTCTGAAAACTGTCCTTTCCTCTGCTCCGTAATGACGCTTGCCCTTTCCATATCTGACACGTGCCAGGAATCGTACCTAACGAAGCGTCACCATTACTACGACATTGCTCGAGGTCCGTGATTCCAGCTACTCTTCGCCACGTGTCTCCGCGTGTGTGGCTACATGCTGGGTTGGGCTTTTTGGGCTAGGCCCAAACTTCAAAATTGAGGGGGAAAACGGTTTCTCTTCCCCCTCTACCACAGAAAACCGCTTCTCCTTCTCTCTCTATCAATCATTCTGTCTTTCATACGAAAAAACCTTCATTCTCTCTCCCCAGGAACCTTCCTTCTCTCTCCACAGAAACCTTCTCCCTCATTCCTCATCGAACCCCACTCCTCTTCTCTGCCTTTCGTCTTCTTCTTCTCCAGCAGCGGATTTTGCTTTTGGCTTTTCAAGCTTCGTTCTTTCAACTCTTAAGGTACTGGTTCTCTCTCATTCCTTCTCCTTTGTTCTTTGCTTTTTATTTTCCCTGTATTGGCTTTCGAGGGAGAGGATCAGAGCTTTTGGATTTCTTGCTTCTGTTTTGCTTTATGGTGTGCATGGGGAGGTTTGATACTTTTTGTTTTGATTTTTTGTGAAAAGGGGGGTTCTTTCTAGGCTTATGGGGTTTTGATTCTGGGGACTGTTCTTGTGGTTTTGGCAGTCCTTGGGCTGGGGATGTGTTAGGATTTTTGGAGAGTTTTTGATTTGTGTTTTTGTTTATTTTTCAGAATACCAAAGGAGTAGGTTGGGTTCAGTATGAGTAGGGATTGGTTTAGAAAATGGGCTGGGGTAGTCTCCCAGTCATCGAGCAGTAGTGAGGAGGAGGACAGATCCTCCTCCTCGTCCTGCTCCTTCACAGAGGTAGACGAGGCGTTCCGCCGCCAGAGGGAGTATAGGCGAAAATATGAGAGACGAGTTCTGGAGGTCGATCCCGTTGAGGTCGTCTATCCTCGGGATTGGGCAGAGAAAAGAGAGCGGATACGACAATATGCTTGGGCCGAATTTGCTGATGGTAGAGAACGTGCCGACTTTCAGAGGATGGAGAGGGAGAGGATGTATGATCGTGAGGTACCTGTGGTAGAGGGGAGATGCTCGCCTCTCGGAACAACTTCGAGGGGATTTTCTGGGGGGTTATTTTTTGTAACCCGTAGGACTAATACCGAGCTCCCCTATTCTTCCACAGGTACAATGCCACCCTGAGCTTTATCCTGCGCCGTTCGATGCCGACCAATACGAGTGGGTCGACGTGGAGCCCAAAGGAATCCAGTCCCGCCTTTGTTCCGAGGACCAGCTTGCTGAGGTAAGGAGAGCCGTGTTGCCGTGCCCAGGGGACGCCACCGGGACCTCTTACGAAGTACTCCCCTGTTCGGCAAATGTCAGGATATGCAGCCGAACTGACGATAATTCTTTCTTCTTTTCTGCCGACTTGATTCACAATCTCGGAGTGACCCTCCCGTTCACCGATATGGAAATGAGGGTCTTAAACGAGCTTGGATTGGCTCCTTCCCAACTTCGCCCCAATACTTGGTCGTTTCTCTGAGCATTCCAAAGGTTTTGCGGAGCCTGGAATTTGGTATGCACTGTTCGGCTATTTTTGTGGATGTACAACCCGTTCGTCAGCAATAAGGACGGGGTCACTGGTCGCCTTTGGGTATCGGCTAAGGCCCGAGCTCACTGTGGGCTGTTCGGCATGTTCTCCGAATCTTGGAAACATTTTAAACCAAGATTTTTTAAATACAAGTACGTTGGAACGGGGCTACCTTGGTTTCGGTCCGAGACGGGACCGAAGTTCCCTTTGGAGTGGACCCCCGAGTTCTTTAATCGTCACACCAGCACGCCGCAAAGGTGGTCGGGCGTAACCTTGGATGCCGACGAGTCCGTAACGACCCACCATTTTCAGACCGAATATCGTGCTCGGAAATTCCAGCTTGATATTGGTGTTTTCATGCAGTGTCCTGACAACGAAGTCTTGATGAAAATTGGAATCTACTTTTGCTCTTATACTTGTACATTTTCTTTCAGCTTTCTTATTAATTTCTCTTTATCCTTTTGTGTTTGCAGAAGAACATTGGTCGAACATGTTGTCCAGGGCGGTGAAGGCTGTGCTAGATGCACGGAAGAGGAAGAGGTCCGAAAATCCTTCCAATGAAGCAGTGGCTGCCGAAGTCTCCACTGAGACGACCTCAACCGAATCCGCTCCTCTTCACCCGACTCCGCCTGCAGTGATCATAGCCCCACCTCCTCCTCAATCTCCGAGTCCAAGCACTGAGGTGGTCCTTGCTGCAGGTACCCCGCCCTCAGAAGCTGACGCTCTTCCGAGGCCGCCGACCACCCTTGCCAAAACTTCGGTCAAAGACGCTCTCATCAAAATGTCGGGAGCTGAGTGGAAAAAGAAGGCTGAGGATATGGCATGTTAGCTGAAAAGGGACACAACCATGTTTAATGTGCTGGCCGAAGTCGCTGACGATGTGGCTGATGGAGTGTCACCGGCCAAGAAAAAAGCTCGGTCTGCTATGGCTGTCGAGGTGGAGGAACTGAAAAATGGCAAAAACGCTGCTGAGCAAAAGCTAGCCGAGTTGGAAGGAAAGCACCGCCAACAGACGGAGGAGCTTCTAAAAAATCATGAGGAAGCTTTGGCCCAAGTGAAAGCGGACGCTAGGGAGGCTGGTCGGCAGGAGGGCCTAGCTGAGGTGGAGAAGGTTAGGACTTTGCTGAAGAGAAGGGCTGCTCAAGCTCTCAAATATAAGGTAGCCGCATCTGAGTCGGACTTCAATCTTGAGAGTGTAACATCCTGATTTTCTTTTGCCTTATAAATTGAGTTTTATCAAATTAAGTGATTAATTCTCGTATATAATTATTAAAGTGTTGAAATATTTTCATAAAGTACGTTATATTATTTAGGAAATTATATTTTTATTCGTATATTTTAAAGTAAATTCATTTAAAAACAATTACCCTATTTGAAAAATAGTCTTTCTATTCTTTAATTTGGTATTTATAAAGAGACAATGTTAAATAAATTTATTTTACTTCCTAAGTTACAATCAAGTTCTAGTCTTTATAAGTTCCTAATGAATTTGTATGGTTATTAAACTTATTGATATTTATTTGACTTAAAAAAAAAAAAATAAAATAAAATAAAAATAAAATAAAATAATAATATTATTATGTGTGTTAAGTGAAATGGGGTGGGGAAACCCTAAAAGCAACTCAGCAGCCGCCACCCCTCCCTAGTTGCCTCTCGTTTCTCTCTTCCTTTCCCCCTTGGCCAAAATCCTCACCGCCCGCCGTCCCTCTGGTTCTCCGCCGCCGGTGCCCGCCGTTGTGCTCTCTCCCTCTCTCTCCAGACCGACTAACCCACCATGCTGCCGTCGCCATCGCGCGTGTCCCTCTCTCTCTCTCGTCGTTGATGCTGGAATCCGCTGTCGCGCCGCCGCTCGCGACTCCCTTCCTCCTCAAATCGGACCGCCACCACCACGAAGAAGATCGCAACCTTATGGTTCCCTTTTTGCCTTCCTCGCGCCGCCGCTGTCATTGTTGTTGGAGGAGCCCGCGAATCGCGACTTCCAGGTCCCAGCCGCCGCCGTCATCCTCTTCTTCTCCTTCTCAACTCGCGAACCGACGCCGTCACCAAGGAAGCCACCAGTGCCGGCCTCCGTCTCTCCCTCCTTGTGTCGACGAGGGATGCTGCAACTTCAACCAAACTGACGCCTTGGAGGTTTCTCTTGTTGCTGTGGTGGCTGCAGTCCAGATCGGTTTGGGTTGCTCTGGTTTCGAATAGATATAAACTGATTTCGTTATGAACTTTTGGCGTAAGACCGGACCGAATCATTGCTTGCATCTAGAAACCGAACTCGTCTAGTTGCCTCTTTTTGCTTCAACACCGTCTTTGAGGGTAAATCCCTAATACTTTTCTAATTGCTCTGTTATGTTTTAATTTTTATATTAATACTAATTTTAATGATACTGGTAATAATTTTTTATTGTTAAACTGTTTTAGAAAGTTATTGTTTTGGAACCTTATTATTATTATTTTGGAAAATGAGTGATATTGTGATTTAGTGTCGATTTGTAATTAAATCGTTATTTATGATGATTTTAATTAGTTACTCTGATTTGGGAATAACAAAATGTTTTCAAAACTAACTTGTCTCGGTTTTCAAGTTAAAGTCCCTTTTTCATAAAACGCATGATATTGATTTTTATTTAATTTGTATGACCGCTTAGACGACGAAGGAGCTTTAGGATCAGCGCAAGCGAAAGCAATGAACCGCGCTACGTTTGGGCAGCACTATATGAAAGGAAACATGTTTATGGAAACGCAAGGTAAGGAGTGGGTATTAGTGAGTATTACCATACTCTGGGGAATAGTTTGTGGTATGTATATAATGATTGCTAGGAGTTATGTGTTAGTTAGGAAATTAGAAAACCTAGGGGAGAAACTAAATAAAATTGATAATAATGATCTTAATTAATGAGAGTGCCGTGGTTAAGTAATAAAAGTGAATGTAACTCTAATAAATGTTTGTGATTAAGTATATGCTTAGTTGGTGCTAAATGTGATGATATATGTGTTTGGTGCTAATTGTTTATAAATAAATGTTAAATTGTTGTAAAGAATGTGAAGTTGTGGCTATGTGATTATATATGTGTTGATCATTGAGGCTTGGTTTGACTTTTGTGAAAATGGACTGGAATGATGGAAAATTTTGGTTTATATATATATCTACTTGGAAAATGAATTTTTGATATGGAATAAAAGGGAATGCAGTGTGACTTGATCCTTGGGCAAGCCGGCACACTAGGTGCCCTGCTAGGTGGTGAATTGCCTGCTAGGGCCAAATTCCTGTCAGGCCAATTGCCCATTAGGTCCTAAATTCCCGTTAGGCGTCGGTGCGCCAAATGATCAATCCCACTGCATAACCACCTTAAAATGAATAATATGTGAATTGGAATTTATGGGAAATGAATGTTAATTAAATTAACCAGCATTGTCCTAACGGGTGATGCCTAATGGGTGTCTCAGTCCTGACAGGTTTAAAGTCCCTAGTAGGTGCTGAATTGCCTAGCAGGTGCATCAATTCCTAGTGGTGCAATGGTAATTGGAAATTAAGGAAAGGGAAATAGTGTATCTAATGAATAACGGAAATGAGCAATGGAATTAAGGAATTTGGAATTATTGTTTAATTGTGTGTTAAGGGGAATATGAATTAATTAAGGCATATGGAATGATTATAACTGGAATCTGATTTTGGTTGTTTAAAATTGTGTGCTATTTGATTTATTTGATATTTGTGATTGGCTTAGTTAGTTATTATGTCATATTCAGAAACTGCTTTCCCATTTTATGTGTATGCTCACTCCTTACTATCATTTCAGGTACTAAGTTTGAGCTAGCACAGCCCCTGGCCGAGCAGGAGTGCACTCCACACCGTGGAGTGTAATTTAGTTAAGGATGTACTCTAGTTATTGTATTATAATTAATCTATTTTGGGTGTTTGAAATAATTTAATCGCTGCAAGCCCGAATTTATTATATGTACGTTATTAGGGCTTGTAAAGTTAATTAATATATTTAGAAATGCTGAAATGTTTTCTGGGTTGTTCTGGTTTGACAGGTGAAAACTCTAAATTTTTGGGAAGTCCGATAAACAGAGGAGACTCTGTCGGATTTTCGTTAAGATTTAAAACGAAATTTTTCAAGTCCATTTTAAAACCAACATAATTATTAGTAAATAAGTTATATAAATGTTAGGGTGTTACAATTTTGGTATCAGAGCAGTTTCCCTCGGCCTATGGAGTGTGGACTCACATCTCCTGTGCTTACTCACCAAGCGAGTAACTTATAGTTAGTAGCTGTTTATTCTATTATATGTTAGTGTATTGCTAGAGTCAAGTCTTATGTTAGCTAACTAGATGGATAAATATAGATGCATATAGGTAAGTACCCTTAGTTGAGTATGCCCTCATTCCTGTATATATGTGTGTGCTAATTTTATTTCTGATTGTTGCTAGTGTATTTAAAAAAAAACTCAAATTCTTCAATTTCTATTTGCATGAGTTCAGTGTCTTTTATAGACTTAGTAGTATAGTATGGACTATGGAATTTGTCAATTGCTATACCAGAAGAATTGTTTCTTTTGTCATTGTCCAAACTCCAAACCTTAGGTAAAGATGGTCTTATATTATGATAGATAGATTACTGCTTGTTGGATGTGAAATTGCTGCATCTTTTGGTTAAATAATTGAAAGTCAGTTGTCAGAGATTATTGAGGATATTGATTCTGTTGAGCTTGTAATGCTTTGGAAATTAAATCATTGAAAATGTGAAGAAAATTTCTGGACTACTTGTGAGCTATTCAGCATTTAGAATAGTTTTAAGGATTTCCTTATGGATTGTTCTTTGGACAAGTACTCATGGTACGTGATTTCATTTCTAGACACCTTGTTTGTAACTTGAGATACTGTTACATTTGTGTGGGTAATCTAAGAATTGATTTGTAAAAACTTGAATCTTAGACAAGTACATTTTAATTTTATTTCAGCAAAAAAAAAAAAAAAGGGTTTCAAATTTAGTGCCTAAATTTAGGCTCCTCTTTTTGTTAACCAATTTACTAATGAGCTGGATAGCCTTTTCCTGATATTGCAAAAAAAAAAAAGTGTTAAAGAAATTCAACTGTTTGTGTGATTCTGATCCACTATATATGTAGAATTTCTTCATACTATCATTCAACCTTTAAGTTCCGAAAAATTATTTTGGAAGTTTTGTGAAAGTCTAAGGGAAATGAACCATGTGTTTGTGTATAGGTAACATCGTGATATCTGATTTTTCTGAAGGTTGCATGTGATTTGAAAGTGATTTGCTATTTATTTGAATCTTTGGGTTTTAAAGTGTTTGTTGGAAAATTGGGGTTTTTCATATAAAGTTAAACTCATTTTCGAGCTCGGGATGCTCAAAATGATTTTATGTGAGAATCCCAAGTTCGAATCCATGTTGTGTGTAAAAGTTCAAGCTGTTTGGAGCAAGTTAGTATTTTAAACAAATGCTTTTTTACAATCAGGTCCGACAATTCCGGTGTCTTCGACACTGCGAATGCAAGGGAAAAATCAAGTCTAACGTGCTCCGATCGGTTTGAAACTTTTACGCAACCTTTGGCTAAGTATATCTGATGTCCCTGTAAATTTTGAGGTCATTTGGAATTTGTTTACTATTGTAAATAAATCTAATTAAGGTTCAGCCCCCGATATTACGTTGTTTTTGACAAAGTGGTCACAGGGTTAAAACTGAACCTGATGAACTCCGATCGGCCTGAAAATTTACCACGTGGTTCTCTTATATGTAGGGACACTACCTGTAAATCTTCATAGTGTTGGGAATTGAATTGGTATTTTTTGAAAATGTATTTCTATTTCAGCCATGTAATTTTTCATGTTTTTGGGCTTTCGGGCAAATAATGGAAATCATACCTCCCGAACTCATTTTGAACTAATTTTCGGATATGTTTTCTTTGAATACATGCATATGAAGTATGCCAAATTTCAAATAAAAATGAATTTATATGATATGATTTCGTTATATGTCTTGAATGTGCTATGTATATGCTAGTTGAGTTGTTTAGTAATAGCGAATCATATGCTTAGATAATCGTTCTTTTAAGCCGAATAGGTTTTTCTGAATCTTCATACGTGATCCGTTCCTCCAATTAGGGTCTTATTGAATGGTTCATTTTTTTTTACTTAAAGAAAGTCTTCATGAAGCAGATTATATGATTTACGAAAGCCTAATTCATACCTATGTTTCTCTTTTTCCAAAACACTTATTTATATTTTGTTGCTTCAGTCTCTATGATCTTAATTTTCTGAATTGCTATTTTAGAGTTTATGTAAAATGCAAGCTAGATTTGTTGACTTTTTGATTTTAATGAATTTGTTCCCTGATTTTGCATGACTGCATGCACATGCATTTAAAAATGATGAATCTTGGATTTTGAGCCATCGGTTATGTCTTTTGAACGAAAATTGTTAAATCAGTTTCAACCTATAGCTTTTCTTGCTTAACATATTTCTCATGAATTTTTTTATATATTAGTATTGGCCAATGCCAACCTATTATCTTAGTTTTTAGTTTATTACAGGAAGTTTCCCAAAACTGTTATGCAAGGGAAAATGTTCTTGAACGTTAGCTTGACGAATTTTTAATTCTTTGCAGGTTTCAGTTTTTCTCCTGGTAATTTAAACTGACATTCATTTAAGTTAATGGCACCCTATTGGTTGAGTCATGATTATAAACTTCCACTTTTGGGGTCTTGATTTCTGCCTGGATTTTATTACATGTTTTAATCTTATAGAAAAGAGATGTGTCACTCTTTTTGTTTACACTCTTACAAAATTAATATTACATTCGAATGTATAAGCGAATTGTATTTTTCTTACAAAAATAGTTCTCAATAAGATTTTCAGATATTGTACCATTTTAAGTGCTGAACTTGTTGTCCGAATTTAAACATATGCATAATGCTGATTTTGTTTAGACCAGTTGTTTTTTTATTTATTTTAAAAAAGCTCCTACTTCGCATTATATTTTATGTTGCCTCTTTGAGATTTGAATTTGTTTTACATTTATGACAAAGAGTCAACACAAGAATTGATGCACCTCCTCCCAATAGCTATCACTTGCTAAATGTTAAAATTCTTTTTCAGTTTTGAGAACTTAATGATTTGTTTGGAGTTGACTCAACTGTAGTTGTTATTTGATACATCAAGCGATGTTTTTATGATTGGGAATTGTTATGAAAGATGATTTCCTCTTTGATTAAATTTGAGAATCTTTTTACCTAACTAGTTATCGAAATTCTTTTGCTACAGTTACGTTGTATTACCACTATGGTTTTATTTCTCTTGTTAAATAAATGATTTTTGAAGACTCTTGTAATATTTGTAGTGTTGGTTTTAATCGTGTTTATCTAAGTTGATTGGAATGATAATTAAGGATTCTCAAATCCTAACCTTATGATTTTTCACCAATCAAATTTCGAGGACGAAATTTCTTTTTGGGGGGAAGGATTGTAACATCCTGATTTTCTTTTGCCTTATAAATTGAGTTTTATCAAATTAAGTGATTAATTCTCGTATATAATTATTAAAGTGTTGGAATATTTTCATAAAGTACGTTATATTATTTAGGAAATTATATTTTTATTCGTATATTTTAAAGTAAATTCATTTAAAAACAATTACCCTATTTGAAAAATAGTCTTTCTATTCTTTACTTTGGTATTTATAAAGAGACAATGTTAAATAAATTTATTTTACTTCCTAAGTTACAATCAAGTTCTAGTCTTTATAAGTTCCTAATGAATTTGTATGGTTATTAAACTTATTGATATTTATTTGACTTAAAAAAAATAAAAATAAAAAATAAAAATAAAATAAAATAATAATATTATTATGTGTGTTAAGTGAAATGGGGTGGGGAAACCCTAAAAGCAACTCAGCAGCCGCCACCCCTCCCTAGTTGCCTCTCGTTTCTCTCTTCCTTTCCCCCTTGGCCAAAATCCTCACCGCCCGCCGTCCCTCTGGTTCTCCGCCGCCGGTGCCCGTCGTTGTGCTCTCTCCCTCTCTCTCCAGACCGACTAACCCACCATGCCGCCGTCGCCATCGCGCGTGTCCCTCTCTCTCTCGTCGTTGATGCTGGAATCCGCTGTCGCGCCGCCGCTCGCGACTCCCTTCCTCCTCAAATCAGACCGCCACCACCACGAAGAAGATCGCAACCTTATGGTTCCCTTTTTGCCTTCCTCGCGCCGCCGCTGTCATTGTTGTTGGAGGAGCCCGCGAATCGCGACTTCCAGGTCCCAGCCGCCGCCGTCATCCTCTTCTTCTCCTTCTCAACTCGCGAACCGACGCCGTCACCAAGGAAGCCACCAGTGCCGGCCTCCGTCTCTCCCTCCTTGTGTCGACGAGGGATGCTGCAACTTCAACCAAACTGACGCCTTGGAGGTTTCTCTTGTTGCTGTGGTGGCTGCAGTCCAGATCGGCTTGGGTTGCTCTAGTTTCGAATAGATATAAACTGATTTCGTTATGAACTTTTGGCGTAAGACCGGACCGAATCATTGCTTGCATCTAGAAACCGAACTCGTCTAGTTGCCTCTTTTTGCTTCAACACCGTCTTTGAGGGTAAATCCCTAATACTTTTCTAATTGCTCTGTTATGTTTTAATTTTTATATTAATACTAATTTTAATGATATTGGTAATAATTTTTTATTGTTAAACTGTTTTAGAAAGTTATTGTTTTGGAACCTTATTATTATTATTTTGGAAAATGAGTGATATTGTGATTTAGTGTCGATTTGTAATTAAATCGTTATTTATGATGATTTTAATTAGTTACTCTGATTTGGGAATAACAAAATGTTTTCAAAACTAACTTGTCTCGGTTTTCAAGTTAAAGTCCCTTTTTCATAAAACGCATGATATTGATTTTTATTTAATTTGTATGACCGCTTAGACGACGAAGGAGCTTTAGGATCAGCGCAAGCGAAAGCAATGAACCGCGCTACGTTTGGGCAGCACTATATGAAAGGAAACATGTTTATGGAAACGCAAGGTAAGGAGTGGGTATTAGTGAGTATTACCATACTCTGGGGAATAGTTTGTGGTATGTATATAATGATTGCTAGGAGTTATGTGTTAGTTAGGAAATTAGAAAACCTAGGGGAGAAACTAAATAAAATTGATAATAATGATCTTAATTAATGAGAGTGCCTTGGTTAAGTAATAAAAGTGAATGTAACTCTAATAAATGTTTGTGATTAAGTATATGCTTAGTTGGTGCTAAATGTGATGATATATGTGTTTGGTGCTAATTGTTTATAAATAAATGTTAAATTGTTGTAAAGAATGTGAAGTTGTGGCTATGTGATTATATATGTGTTGATCATTGAGGCTTGGTTTGACTTTTGTGAAAATGGACTGGAATGATGAAAAATTTTGGTTTATATATATATCTACTTGGAAAATGAATTTTTGATATGGAATAAAAGGGAATGCAGTGTGACTTGATCCTTGGGCAAGCCGGCTCACTAGGTGCCCTGCTAGGTGGTGAATTGCCTGCTAGGGCCAAATTCCTGTCAGGCCAATTGCCCATTAGGTCCTAAATTTCCGTTAGGCGTCGGTGCGCCAAAGGATCAATCCCACTGCATAACCACCTGAAAATGAATAATATGTGAATTGGAATTTATGGGAAATGAATGTTAATTAAATTAACCAGCATTGTCCTAACGGGTGATGCCTAATGGGTGTCTCAGTCCTGACAGGTTTAAAGTCCCTAGTAGGTGCCGAATTGCCTAGCAGGTGCATCAATTCCTAGTGGTGCAATGGTAATTGGAAATTAAGGAAAGGGAAATAGTGTATCTAATGAATAACGGAAATGAGCAATGGAATTAAGGAATTTGGAATTATTGTTTAATTGTGTGTTAAGGGGAATATGAATTAATTAAGGCATATGGAATGATTATAACTGGAATCTGATTTTGGTTGTTTAAAATTGTGTGCTATTTGATTTATTTGATATTTGTGATTGGCTTAGTTAGTTATTATGTCATATTCAGAAACTGCTTTCCCATTTTATGTGTATGCTCACTCCTTACTATCATTTCAGGTACTAAGTTTGAGCTAGCACAGCCCCTGGCCGAGCAGGAGTGCACTCCACACCGTGGAGTGTAATTTAGTTAAGGATGTACTCTAGTTATTGTATTATAATTAATCTATTTTGGGTGTTTGAAATAATTTAATCGCTGCAAGCCCGAATTTATTATATGTACGTTATTAGGGCTTGTAAAGTTAATTAATATATTTAGAAATGCTGAAATGTTTTCTGGGTTGTTCTGGTTTGACAAGTGAAAACTCTAAATTTTTGGGAAGTCCGATAAACAGAGGAGACTCTGTCGGATTTTCGTTAAGATTTAAAACGAAATTTTTCAAGTCCATTTTAAAACCAACATAATTATTAGTAAATAAGTTATATAAATGTTAGTGTGTTACAGAGAGGGTGGCAAGCAAAATTTTTACCAGTGCAGTAGAGCAAATTCTTCATCTGAACCAAGGGCTCCGCATTCGGTATGTCGGCGCCTCTGCCGGGT
Source organism: Crotalaria pallida (assembly GCA_037953625.1). Lineage (NCBI taxonomy): Eukaryota > Viridiplantae > Streptophyta > Magnoliopsida > Fabales > Fabaceae > Crotalaria > Crotalaria pallida. Next base: position 46,059,486 of record CM075649.1, on the reverse strand, counting down.
TCGAGGTGGAGGATGGGAAGATGGTCGTTTATGACAAGGATGGAATCGAGGTTGACCTGGACCAGCCCGAGGAGAATCTTCCCAACCCCTTGGTGGAGAAGCCAGATAAAGAGTTCGACCCGAGCTCGGTTGTCCTTTCTGATGTTGAGGATGAAGCAGCTTAAGTCCCTTATGCTGGGCAGCTTGTGACTTGTCTATGTTCTTTTTTGTAACATGTTTGACAATGTTGGGTTGTACTTTGCTTTATTGTGTACAACATTTTATTTTTATGCAAGTTCTTTCTAGTTTTAACTTGTTGCATGTTGTTATATTTATGCAAGTTTTTATTCTAACTTGTTGCATACGTACTATGTCCAAGGTCAGAGTTATGCAAACCTTTTCTTTAACTTGTTGCACGAACGCGAGTTTTTCTTTACCAACTCGTTGCATGTTTATTCGTTCGACCTCGGATCCGAACTGCGATCAGTTAGGTGGTCACCAAAAAGGCTTTAAAAAAGAATGCAAGTGTTTGAGACTTGTCGCATATTGTAAGTTTTATGCAAGTTTTTTTTAACTTGTTGCATATATACTGCGGCCGAGGTCGTTTTTTAAGCAAGCTTTGCACAAATGCGAGTTTTTATTGACTCGTTGCATGCTTCGTTCATTTTTAGACCTGGGGTCTGAATACTTGTTGATTTTTAGGTAACTAAGTAAAACTACTTTTGAGAATACAAGTCCTTTACCAACTTGTTGTATTCAGACCTGATCGGACCTAAAAAACTTGTACCCAAGACATTGGTGTTTAAAATCTTGTATTAATAACTCGGATAAACTCGGATGACTCAGTGAGTGCAGTAATCTTATAAGTTTTCCTCTAAATAAAGGTACTGTATATAAGTGCATACGGTTGGGATCTCGGATTCACCCACCTTAGCCGAGGTGGGAGTCCTCGTCCCCGATGTGAAAGAGGTTGCTGAGTGAAGTTATGTGAGAACATTTCACAGCAAACTGTACTTTACCGGGTGTCCCTTGTACACTGTGCATATGAGCCGATCTTATCTAGAAGACGTTGGCTGTGCATAGCGCCATGCAACATTTAGGTGGCTAGTGCTAAATGAGAAGCTAGTACGTACGTATATAAAACTGTGGCACTTGAGTATGAGCAAGTTTGTACTTTTCATTAATTGTAGTCATGAGTACATTGCTTTTTGGAAAAGTGAATATCTCACAATGGGAATGTAAAAACATGAACAGAATTTAAAGGAAGCAAAATTTAAAATGAGCTTGAATTTGAATTTTTCAGATGAGGATGCTGATGACTGCCGATGATATCTGAGGTAAACCTATTTGAAACAGGTTCTCAGTGTTGTAAAGTCTTGGGAATCCTTGAGCTTGGTTCTTTCGGAAATTTCCCACAGTATGTTTCCAGAACGCCTCTGTTGGGACTTCCCGATTTCGGGCTCATTTCCCGCTTTTCCGGTAGTTAAGACCGATGTCTGCTCCTCGGGGCGCGAGGTGATCGGACTAGGACAACCCGGGTTGCGTTGTTTTCTTGTCTTGGTCGGCTAGCTCTTCCATTGCTATCTTCCTCTGATCAGGAGCAGCTTCTCGGATTTCTTCTGCCTTGTGATGGTCACCCGAGGTGAATTGATAGGAGAGGCCGCCGAGATTGTTGGTAACATTGCAAAGTGGGAGCTTTTTCATCTTGAGGCACCAGAGCTTGGGAATTTGAAAAGCTCGGCTTAAGAAATGGGCAGGAAGTTTACTTCGGCTCTCAATTCGGAGCTGTACCGAACGGAGGGCAGGGTTATTAACAGTTAGAGAAATGAGAAAATTCTCCCCCTGTGGGGGGTTGGAGAGGACTGGAAAAGAAAAGAATTTTCCTTTAAATGCATCTTGGATTTTTTTGGGGAAGGTTGACATCCATGTTAACATCTTTGCTTGGGGCGGAGGGGAAGGGGGGATTGCAAACCATTCTTCTTGAGGAAAGGTTCCAAAGACACCTCGTTCAAACTGAACCTCGGCCAATAGAACTCTTCCCTTGGACAATGTCGGATCAGTGAACTCTTTCTGCTTCTTTTTTACCTCCTTTAGGCTCGCATTGTAGCAGAGCCGGGCTTTCACCTGGTCAGCTTTGACCGTAACAACCTTGTTGTCTGATCCGACGAATTTTATTGCCAAGTGTACTGTTGAAACCACTGCCCCAAAAGCTTGTAGGCAGGTTCGTCCCAGTATTACATTATATGGGGAGTTAGAGTCAACCACTAAAAATTTGATGATCTTCGTTCGGGCCGAAGGCTGGTTGCCTAGGGTCACCGGGAGATGAATGGCTCCCAGAGGGCGGATTGCCTCACCTGTGAAGCTGATGAGATTGCCTTCGAACTGAACGAGGTCGGCTGACCTGAGCTTCAACGCTTGAAAAGTATGAAGAAAAATAATATCGGCCGAGCTTCCTTGGTCGATGAAAACTAGGGCGACTTCAAAATTGCCGATTAACGCCGTTATCACCATTGGATCATTGTGATCCGGGATGACGTCTTCCATGTCTTGGTCAGAAAAAATGATAGGGATGTTCCTAGATGGTTTTTTGCCAACGGGTTTGTGATGGACAGCGAGAACTTGGTTGACGTACCTTTTCCTTTCTGCCCTCTTTTCTCCGCCACCGGCGAAACCTCCCGAGATAGTTTCAACTCGGAAGTTTTCCGGTGACTTGTCTAGATCTTGTACCACAACCATGTTTAATCGTTGTGGTTCTTCTTCCTTCTTCTCAGGGGACGGGTCGGCTTTGGCTTTTCCTTTATCGTTGTCTGGGCTGCGAGACCTTCTTCGGCCCCGTCTTTCCACCGCTTCGCGCACATACTGCTGCAGTTTGCCCCTTCTCACCATATCCTCAATGACATCCCGAAGCCAAGTGCACTGATCGGTATGGTGGCCGTACCCGTCGTGGAAGTTGCAATATTTGGATTTGTCCCTGACATTGTTTTGATTTTTGAGAAAAGGGGGGCCGAGGTACACTCCTGAGTTCGGTCTGCATGGTCTCTCTCCAGACTTGAGACCTCGGGACCGCCAGGGGGGTGTAAGAATCATACTTAGTGATGTACGGACGTCGGTGGTCCTCTTGTTAGCCGACGTGAGAGCGACCTCGGTCTCCCTGGTCTGCTCTTCCTCCTCTTTCATCCCTGTTGCCGCGAGGACAACCTCGGGGCAGGGCATTCTGCGAGGCGGCTTGAGCGTTTTCCATCCTACTTGACTTTCCTTTGTTGAATTCTTCAAGATTGATGTAATTGTTTGATCTCTGTCTCAGCTCGGCCATGTCCCTTGGTGGCTTTCCAATTAGTGAATCTTTGAACTCTCCTTCGGCCAATCCTTGGGTCAAAAGGAGGACAGCCACCTCGGGAGATAGATTAGGGACTGAGCTGGATTCGCTGTGAAACCTGTGCAAGTATGCACGTAAGGATTCTTCTGGTTTCTGCGTCACTGTTGCTAGCGTGTGGTCCGACCTGGGTTGCACACAGCTAGCAGTGTATCTGTTAAGGAAGACCCGCTTCATTTCTGTCCAGTTGTTGACAGAATTCTTGGGAAGTGTTGAGTACCATCGGAGGACTGGGGCCTGGAGGGTCATAGAGAAAGCTCGGCACTTGAGCCGATCTCCTCCACCATGAAAGTTCACAGCTCCCTCATAAGAAAGGACATGCTCCTGAGGGTTGTGAGGCCATTGTATCTGGGAATATTGTTAGGCCCGAGGTACCCAGGTGGTGGTTCATAAGCCATGACGGCTGGTGTAAAAGGATGCCCAGGGTGGGAATCATCTGAATCAGGTTGTTGCTGGTCAGGGGGTGGTGTAAGTTGTGTGACGGTTGTGTGTGGTGTTGCAAAGGTTTGTGGAGTTAACGGAGGTTGTGGTGGAAGAGGTGGTGGAGGGGGTGGTGGGGGGAACTCATTTGGGGCCGGAGCTTGAACAACAGCTCGTTCAGCCAAACGCTGCATAGCAACTTGTTGGGGATCTGCGATAGCTTTACCTTGTTGTTCTACAATTCTCATCTGCTGTCTCATCAAGGATAAGAGTTCTGCATCTCGAGAGAGCGTAGACTGTCGAGAGTGGGAACGGTGTGTTGTGCTGATAGAGTGGGCACGTTCGCCGCGGTGGCAGTGCTGTTCTGTGTTGGTTTCTCCGAGCTCAAAGCGTAACTGTACGCGCCGACCTCCGCCGTAATGCTGGGTTGGGTTTGTAGTGTCTCCAATGTGGATGGTGTAAGGTCCACTGTGGGTATGGGTGAATTCTGGTGGTGGAGGTGGCGGTGGAAACGGGGGTGGTGGCGGGGGAGGAGGTGGAGGTGGTGGAGGGGGTGGTGGTGAGGACCTCGCTGCCCTATTGGCTTCGAGATGCAGGCGCAGGTCCTCAGTTGACGGCACCCTCCTTGGACGCCCCCTCCTTCTCCTCTGGACTGGTTGTTCCTCAGACATGGTAGAATTTATGGGAATGAAGTTTATCTTTCCCACAGACGACGCCAATGTGATGTCCTAGACGGTGAGGTCCCCCAAGGGTTAAGGAAAAAGACCTTCAAAGGAGCCTCAGTCTAGGGTTTCTATGTGATGTTTGGTGGGAGTCCTCTGGTGGCTAAGGGGAGAGCCAAGAAGCAACCCTAATCACTGGTGTGTGAGGGTGATAATTAGGGTTAGAGGACGTACCTGAGCCCCATGTAGTACGAAGCTACTTATAGGGGAGAGCTGGTTGCCCTAATGGGCTTGCTTTAGGCCCAAGTAGGGCCAGCCTGTACTGAGCTATGAGTGGATGAGCTGTCCTTGTGGATAAGGTGAGACACGTCATCCTATCCTTGGTGTCGGACTCTGGGAGGTGTCGGACTCTGGAAGGTGTCGGACAGGGAAGTCGGACCTGGGTAGGAGCATGAGGTCGGCCCGTATCTGGTATCTGTTCGGCCGTTGAGCCTTGAGCTCGGCCCAGCACACAGAGGGCTTTCCGTAGGGCCGTGAGGCCTTGGGCAAGGGTTCTGAGGACCTCGGCTAGGCCGAGTCCACCACAAAAATCTTATGTGATTAAAATGAGTTTTTCATTGAAAATAATATAATATTTTCTCCCTATTTTGTTGTGTTGGATCGAATGGAAGAGGAAAGAGGAAATATTTGAGCTTTAATCTTTATTCTTTGACTTATTTTCGGATTTATTAAGTATTTCTTAGAAATTTATTGATTTTAGCCTTTGCATGTGAGTTTAAAGTAAAGTACTCTATTTTTCATTTGCTCATGAATAAAGATCAAGGCTTGAACTTGAAAATTTTACATGCAAGTGGATTTGAGGAGCTTTTCGGTTTTTACCAATATTGAGTACAAATGATTCTTATTTTGTATGTTGGTTTCGATTTTTATGCATGTGGTTGGGAAGTGAAAATTGATTTTTGAAGATATTTTTTGATGCTTGTTGATTTGTTGATGTGTTTTGTAAAAAAATCAAACCCAAGACTTTATGTATGTTTCGGCCAAGGCATGTAATCTAGGGAAATGATTTTGATCTTCGGTGCATGATAATGTATTAAGTTATTTTGCAAAAATCCAACTAAGTGTTCAATGCATGATTCGGCCTTTGGCCTAAGTGAGTTAGAAAGATAATTTTTATACTTGATGGGGGTTGATTTTGATTAGTAGTGTAAGGAATGCTAAGGAAATTACATGCTAAAATATGAAAATATAACATTTAGCTTGTAGGAGGTTTTGTTAAAAAGCACTTCTACTAATTGGATTGTCTTGAAAATTTAATATGTTGCTCTTAGTGCTATTTGAATGCATTCTGGAAAATTTGATTTAGTTTGGACTTGGTTTGGCATTTTTTAAATGAATTTTGGTTTGATTAGTGTTGGTAGTTGAAGTTAGTGATTCGGGTGACAAGAGGCCTTGATGAATGACACTTACACATGTTTAAATTTTTAATGATTATGAGACTTGGCTACAGTTTGAATTTAGTTACAATAAGCATCTCTAAAAACTTTTATGAGTTTTAGAAATGATTTACTATTTTTGCAAGAATTGTGTTCATGAAAATGATTTCGGAAAAACTGGGTTTTCGGGTTGAATGTGAACTGCATTTTTGAACCTGTGCTATTCCAATGGACTTGAAATTTTTATGGTAAGGTCATGAACATGTAAGGATACTCTCTGTAAAATTTTAGATCATTTGGAGTTAATTTGATATTTTAAATAATTGCAAAATAGTGAACAACTCTGTTCAGATTTTTCAGAATTTAGAAGAAATTTAAATAGAAAAATATGACTTAGGCAACTCCAAATAATCTGAAAATTTTAGGAGATAATATTGAATGTGTTTAGATGTTATATACCAAATTTAGTATGAATTGGAGTTAATTTAATGTTTTTGATAATTGCATTTTCACCTCTGGCTGCAGCAGGTCTAATTGAATTTTTATGACAAATTTGAATAAAAACTTGTGTTCTGAATGTTGGAATGCCTTGAAAATTTATGAGTGGAACTTTAGTATAAGTTTAAGTGTTTTGCCAAATTTAGGACTGAAACTCTGCAACACCCTAATTAATAATTACCCTTAATTAATTATTGGACTGGAAAATTTTCTTAAATAAAATAATAATTTTCATTTTCATTCATGACTTACAGATTGGGTGCTGACCAAAAGTGCATGTTTATATAAAGCACCAAATTGCAACACAGTACAACTTAAACATTCACTTTAACATAACCAAAATAGAAACATAATATATCATAATTTTGCTCGGCCAGAGGACCGAGAACATGGACCATTGTCCGACTAAAAGACCTACTCTCCCTGTGAGGGAGAGTGAACCTGCTCGGCCAGAAATTGTGCTTGCTCGGACTTGGTACCTGAAAAATGGTTAGGAGGTGAGCATTACACAGAACTTAAGTAAGCAGTTTCTAACATGACATACCGATCTACCAAGTCATACACAAATAGACAAGTTATACATATAGTCAAATAATCAGTCCAATCATACATCATGCATAACTATTAACATTTTGCTCGGCCCATGAATAACCCCTGGAATATTTTCTTCAGCATGTTTCATATCATAAATTATCAACCTTTTACACCTATGCTCCTATAGTCTCTACATTCACTCGGCTCGGTCTCTTTTTCCATCTTATTCATATTTTAAAAGTCTTACATTATTTTATCTTCGACCGCGCACACCCAGTGTACGTCTTACACCACTTATGTTCGGATTCTGGAGTGTCCATCATTGCGAGCACCCAGTGCACGTCTTACAGCTGGGCACACCCAGTATGCGTCTTACGCAATCAATGCACGTACCCAGTATGCGTCCTCTATGATCAGGAGCACGTCCAGCCGATTTCTTCTATGGAGTTGAGGAGTGTCCATCATTGCGAGCACCCAGTGCACGTCTTACAGCTACACACACCCAGTATGCGTCTTACGCGATCAATGCACGCACCCAGCACGCGTCTTCTATGACCAGGAGCACGTCCTAACCGATTCCGTTGCTCGGAACCTTGTGTGAGTCATAACTGCGAGCACCCAATGCATGTCTTATAGCTGCACACACCCAGTATGCGTCTTACACGATCAATTCACGCACCCAATACGCGTCTTCTATGACCCGCTCACACAACCATTTCTTTTTACTTATTTTTTCTCTTCCTTTAATCATTTTCTCTCATATTTTCTCTCATGTTTCCTCTCGGTTCAATTTGTAAAACATGGAAAAATCAATAATTTTCATTCTAACTTTTGATATATCAATTAGCACTTGAAATCCACACTTTTCATAAATCAAAAACATTTTAAAAATGGAAATACTTTGTAACTAAATCTTGGACAGCAAGAACTAAAAATCAAAATCATGAAAATACTTTTAGAAATAATCAAATGCATTTACTCATTTTCTTTTATTAAAACCGAATTGAGCAAAAACCATCACAACACCATTTAAATAATTTTTCTCAAAATAAAATCACAAAACATAATCATTTCAACAAGTCAATCACATGCAAAAGGAATCTAGCCTATTGAACCTAGTGTAGGCCGAATCATCATCATAGGAGAAACAAAGTCTTTCATGCAAATTTCTACATGCAAAACCTTAAATTTAACAAATGAAAACATGCACTTTTAAACACATGGTTTTAGGAAATACCACTCCCTTTTTCATCACAAAACCGTGACCTCTTTTGTCACTTCAAACATGTTTTCATTTTCATTTTCTTTTGCATGCACTTTAAGAATATTTAAATCAAAGAGAAGACACATGCAAGAACCTTTTCATGAAAAGCAATCATGATCTTTTGTTTTCCAAAGCTTGACCGAAAACTCCTCAACAAAATCAAGTGAAAAAAAACATAAATCTTTACTTTTCAAACACACATGACTTAGATCAAAGTAAAACCATTTTGCAAAAGTTGTTTTCCTTTACTTTCTCATCAAAACCGTGACATGCAAACCAAGATTAAGACTTTTTGAGTTCAAAAATCATAAGTCAAAACTTCAAGATCGAAGCTATTCAAGAATCAAAGCATGAATCAAACCTTTGTGAAAAGAAAACCAAAGATCAAGGCTTCATAAAAAAATCAAAAGCAAAACCAAAGCATCTTAACCACTTAGATCAACTCTAACAAGCATCAATTTAACATGCATGAACTCAAATCAAAATAGAAATCATCATGACCTAGTTTTCTAGACATGGCCGAATGGTAGAGTCCATGGTTTAAGGTTCTACAAGTTTGTTTGGCTCTTGAAACTCAAGATCAAGGCTAAGAATTTACATACAAACATAGATCTACAAGAAAAATAGACATGCAACAACAAATAAACCTTACAAGACTTAGAAAAATGAAAACTACTTCTAACACTCTATAATCTTCGAATAAACCAAAGAAAAGAGAAGATCTTCAACCACCTTCACTTGATCTTCAAGAAAACTTAAGGCTTTTTGGTCTTGATCTCCTTCTTCTCCTCTTCTCCAAGCTCTCGGTCTCACTCTCTCTCTCTCTCTTTATCTCTCTCTAAGAGTTTGATGACACTCTTAGAAGAAGTGTTTAGTTTGGAATGGAAATGTGAAGGGAAGAGTTAGAAATGAACTTAGGTAATGGGCTTAATAGGCAATCGAGTATTTCCCCTATTGCCCTTTAAGAATTCGGCCAAGAGTGAATTGGGTGAGGGTAATTTTGGCTTCACAAAAAGTTGCATGGCTTAAGGTCATGTCATGAGACAAATGGAGTAGAATTAGGCCTTAATCCTTTATCCTATTGGTTGGTCAATTTCTCTAACTATGCTTTTCACTAAACCAAACCTATATGATGCTAGTCTACTACCTTAGGGTCTTAGAAAAATCAAACCCTATTATGCATGCACATACACACATATAGCCGAACATACACATGCACACATACACATGGAAAATCATTTTATTTGCTTTCTCACAAAATCACAATTTCCTTAAAATACAATATATCAAATACTTAATTATTTCAACTCAAAAATTCAACCCAAAACTCATAATATTTTCTCACAAAAAATCATTTTCTTTGAAATCCTTTATCACTTGAAATCATAAAAGAAATTCAATTCAAGAAATTTTCTTTCAAAATACTCTTTTTAAAACACTTTCTCAAAATAATCTTTTTATCATTAAAACAAATATGAGGTATTCAGACGGGGTGTTACAACTTGGACCCACACTCACACGACACCGAGGTTCAGCCAGGGGTTTGTCGGTTGGTCTATGCCCTTTGCCAGGGTATTATAGTGGACGCTGCATCGATCATCTCTGATAGGATGCATCGTTTTGCTAGGTGGGAGTCTGGATATGTTGGCTTTCCTTAGGTTATCACTCGGCTGTGCACTGCAGCTGGTGTTGATTTTCGGTCGGATGTGAGGGACCTTAGGAGGACCCCCAAGATGACCAGGGCGACTTGGGGTACTTACATTGGTAGATCTATTGAGACAGCCAGAGCGGGCCCACCACAGCAGCCACAACCACAAAGACATGTTCCAGCACCACCTCAGGATGTGCCATGACCTTCCAGTCAGCCGGCACAACAGGTGGGAGGTGATGATGGGGTGATCATTGGGATGTTATAGCGCTTGCTTAGCAGGCAGAGCAGAGCAGCTGAATTCTAGCGCAGAGAGATGCGTAGCAACCAGGCTAGGGATACATTCCTGAGCAGTTTGGGAGCAGCGCAGGCATGCGAGACCCCCAATTTTACCCAATTTATTTGAGAATTTATATTTAAATTTAAAATATTATATTTGATTTTTGATAAATTGTGATACCTGGGTTTAATTAAAATCGTATGATTATACCTATATATATATATACACATGGTATATATATATATATATATATATAGTAGATGCAAACAAATGTTTTCTCTAATGTATTTAATTTATATTCTTAAGATGAAATATTTTAAGGTATAGTATTTGATTTAAATGATCTTAGAAAATGAAATGCTTTTTGAAGGATTAAGGTGTTCTATCTTCAGAAATTCATATCTTTTAAACCGTACGTCGAAAAATTACAAATGATATGTCAAAACGATCGTATCGAAGTGTAGATTATGAAAATGTAAAGTTTTGATTTTTATTTTGGAGTTTTCGAAATTTTATCAATGCTACAGTACTGAACGAATTTTTGAGTTTTAAGTGTAAAGGTGTGATTTTAATGCATTAAATGACCTTTTGACTCAAGTGTATATTATTTTGAAAACAAAAATACATTTCTGAGGTTTTCTATTGGACCACCGTCCAAATAAATTATATTTTCTTATTTTTCTTATTGTAAAATTATTTGAAAGCTTATGAAGTGCATTTTTGAAGGAAATGATCTTAGAGCTTCAAAAATCCATAACTTTCAAACCGTAAGTCCAAAAATTATAAATTTTATATGAAAACGATCGTATTGAAATGTAGTATCTGAATATATGAAAATAAAATTTTTATTTTGACATATACTAAAAATTACTGTACAGTAGGGAAAACGAATTTTTGGTATTTCTAACTTGGAAAAATTATTTTGGAGTATGAAATAAATTATTGGGCTATAAAATAATTTTATTTATATATTGAGATATTTATTTAAATATCTACTGAGTTCACAGTCCAAATATTATCCTTTTCTAATTTTTATTCTGAATTATTAAAATAAAAAGCTTTTATGTGATTGGTCAATTATATGGTGAATTCAAAATGGACCAATGAAAATTTTTCTCCTTATTTTTTTTTGGTGTGCACCGTCCAAATATATTAGGAGGGAGAGAGGAGAATTTTCTGAAAATTATGAGGAATCATTCTTAAGTTAATAAGCCATAGTTTTTGGAAAAATCCCATTTAATGCTTGTGAGTTTCCAAGTGATGAAGTTAAGTTGATGACTCATCTTTGACTAGGAGGGGGGATGAATTTTGATCAGAATGAGGGGGAAAATTTGACTCCTCTTCACCTATAAATAGACCATCACACCTCTCACTATTTCACACACTACTTGTTGTTATTTTGAGAAAAAATTCTAAGAGAAAAGAGAGAGAGAGGGTGGCGAGTTGCATAGAGGAAGAGGAGGGAAATTTTCTCACTTTGGGGAAGTCTTTTAGCTTTAGGAGGAGAGGTAACTCTAAGTCTCTATTCTTAATTTATCTCTTCTTCTACTGTTATTAGAATCCCTAATTCTTTTTATAATAGTAAGAACTAAAAGTTTCTACTTCTTCTCTTTATATTAGAATGAAACTACTAATCAACTAATCTAGGGTTTGACTAAGTTGACTTTTCTCTCTTCTCTCTCACGGAAACTAGGGTTCCCCTAGGTTTTCCGGCGTGGCCTAATGGCTAAAAAGAGGGGACGGCCACCTAAGTCCCCTTCTCCTCCTTCTCCTTCTTCTTCTTTGCAACAAGAAAAAACCAACCAGACTCAACTTTTTGATCTCACGAAATTAGATGATGAGGATCTTGAAACAATAGATGCCTTAACGCCCAAGCAACTTCACTCTTTGGTGCAAGGTATTGAGATGATTCGTGAACGAATTAGCAGAAAGGAAAGTCCTGCAAAACAAAAAATGAATGAGACAGATCAGCAGCATACAAAGGAGACTACACATGAGGCTCAAAATACTCAGTCCAGTAATCAAAATAATGGCAAAAGTGACAAATCAGATAGTGCAAGACCAAATGTGTTTGAGAATTTTTGTAACACCTAAGTTTATTTACCCTTTTACACCCTTAAATAAAATAGTGAATTAAAAATTTCTTTTTAAACTTATAAAAAATCTCCCGTCAAACGGACGAAGTTTCGTTTGTTTTTAAGACTTTTCCCAAAATTCCTGTTCTCCTGCAATCTGATAAATAACACATTTTCAAATAGCAAAGCCAGCAGGGCTATTCACATATATATATATATCAGCTAGTGCATCTTCGTGCACGCATCAGAAACAAGTTTAAAACATCAGAACATAGTCATCAGAGTTAGCGGAATATAAACAAGTTAGGAAAACAGTTTTTCCCCAAAATAAACCCCTTTCCCAAAAGGAGTCGTCCTGGGCCCCCAAAAAGCTATTTACATTTATATACAACAAAAATGATTCACATCATCGGGCCCAGGACATTCCCATGTCCTACATAATAATAAGTGACCTACTCTCCCTGTGAGGGAGAGTACTCCTGCTCGGCCTGATCTTGTGCAAACTCTTCCTCTGTACCTGTGGAGATAGTAAGGAGTGAGTATTACACAAAAAATGGGGAGGCAGTTTCCAATTAAGACATAATGCGACACTAAGCCATACACAAATAACAATTCAATCACAACATAATAAGAGTCAATGTATCACAATTCATTTTCAAGTATTCATTAGTTTCTCAAATCGATTTTTATTTAACATTTTCTTAAGTCTTTCGTTCCATGTATTTTAATCATATTCATATTCTTTACTATCTGTCCCTGGTCACGACCTACTGCGTCTGCACTCCTGTGCACTCACGACTTACTGCGTCCGGGTGTGTTTCTCAATCCCCTGGTCACGACCTACTGTGTTCCCAAAACTTAGCAAAACCTAAAAAATCAAAGCAAAAATATGCAACCTAAACTACTCTCCCCCCCACACTTAAATCACACATTGTCCTCAATGGAACACAAATAGCAGAATCAGACTGATATAAACAAGTGCAATAAAAAGAGTAAGGAAGGAGAAAAGAAGACTCCCGAAATCATGGTGGGTCAAAAATGGGGTCGACCAATGAGGCCTCCTCCACAGGTGCATCATCCAAAGAAGGGGTAGTGAGGAAAGGCTTGAGTCGGTGGCCATTGACTTTGAAGCTCTTGTCTGTGGACTCACTCTTGATCTCCACAGTGCCATAAGGAAACACCTGGGTGACTACAAACGGACCAATCCATTTAGAGCGGAGCTTTCCACTCATGAGTCCAAGCCTAGAGTTGTAGAGCAACACTTTTTGACCAACCAAGAACTCCTTTCTGCAAATTGAGCTATCATGGAGCTTCTTGGTCTTCTCTTTGTAGAACTTGGAGTTCTCATAGGCCTCCAAACGGATCTCATCTAGCTCACTCAACTGCAGCTTCCTCTCCTCACCCGCCTGATCAAGAGCTAAGTTACATTGCTTCACAGCCCAATATGCACGGTGCTCTATCTCCACAGGCAGGTGACATGCCTTACCAAAAACAATCCGATAAGGTGACATCCCTATGGGTGCCTTGTAAGCAGTCCGATGGGCCCATAGAGCATCCTCCAATCGTGTGCTCCAATCCTTTCTATTAGGCTTCACCATCTTCTCCAAAATCCGCTTGATCTCTCTGTTTGAAATCTCAGCTTGCCCATTGGTTTGGGGGTGATATGGTGTAGAAACTTTGTGCACAACCCCATACTTCTTGAGCAAAGCTTGCATGGATCTATTGCAGAAGTGTGTGCCTTGATCACTGACTATGGCTCTAGGTATGCCAAACCTGCAAAGGATATTAGTCCTGACAAAATCTACAACAACCTGAGCATCATTAGTCCTGGTGGCCTTAGCTTCCACCCATTTGGATACATAATCCACAGCAAGTAAGATATAATAAAAACCAAAAGAAACAGGAAAGGGGCCCATGAAATCTATACCCCAGACATCAATCACCTCACAGAACAACATAGGTTGTTGCGGCATCTGTCGCCTCCAAGATAGGGTGCCTCCTGCCCTTTGACATTGCTCACATGAGCTGCAGATTTTGCTTGCATCCTTGAAGATGGTAGGCCAATAAAATCCAGAATCCAGCACCTTTCGTGCTGTCCTTTGAGTGCCAAGGTGGCCTCCAACTGGTGAAGCATGGCAAAATTGGAGAACCGATTGGATCTCCTGGTCTGGAATGCACCTGCGAATGACCTGATCGCTGCAAAAACGCCACAAATAGGGGTCATCCCATACATAATACTTGGCATCGCTCTTCAATTTGTCTCTTTGAGCTTTGGATGCCAAGGGTGGAAAAACAGATGCAACTATATAATTTACAATATCAGCAAACCAAGGAGTAAGGGGAGGGGGATGTGAAACATGCAAAACTAAAAGCTGCTCATCCGGGAAGTCATCCCGGATAGGAAATGCATCCTCCTCTCTCTCTATTCTACTCAAGTGGTCTGCGACAAGGTTATGTGCACCACTCCGATCCTGAATCTCAAGATCAAACTCCTGGAGGAGCAACATCCATCTAATCAACCTAGGTTTGGAATCTGTCTTTTTCAAAAGATACTTCAGAGCAGCATGATCAGTATACACCACAACCTTAGAACCTAACAGATATGATCTAAACTTATCAAGTGCAAAGACAATGGCTAACAGCTCTTTTTCAGTTGTGGTGTAATTAACTTGTGCTGAATCTAAAGTCCTAGATGCATAATAAATCACATGAGACATCTTACCAACCCTTTGGGAGAGAACTGCTCCCAAAGCATAATTCGAGGCATCGGTCATGAGCTCAAATGGGAGAGTTCAGTCAGGTGGTTGGATGATGGGAGTGGTGGTGAGTGCTCTCTTTAACTCATCAAATGCTTTCTTGCATTGGTCTCCAAACTCAAATGCGGTATCCTTTTGAAGCAAGTTGGATAGTGGAAGGGCTATCTTGCTAAAGTTCTGAATAAACCTGCGATAGAAACCTGCATGGCCAAGAAAAGAACGCACCTCTCGCACGCAAGAGGGGTAAGGCAAATGTGATATTACATGCAGCTTAGCAGGGTCAACCTCTATGCCCTTATGCGAAATAATGTGCCCTAAGACTATGCCTTGTTCTACCATAAAATGACATTTTTCAAAATTCAAGACAAGGTTAGTCTCAATGCACCTATTAAGCACCTTAGACAAACTATCAAGACATGCATCAAAAGAGGAACCATATACACTAAAATCATCCATGAAGACCTCTATGCAATGCTCAAGTAAGTCATTAAAAATACTCATCATACATCTTTGAAAAGTGCCAGGAGCATTGCATAGGCCAAAAGGCATCTTCCTATAAGCAAATGTACCAAAAGGACAGGTAAATGTAGTCTTATGTTGGTCCTCTGGTGCAATACAGATTTGGAAATAACCAGAGAAACCATCTAAGAAGCAATAGTGAGATTTACCTGCCAGGCGCTCCAACATCTGATCAATGAAGGGAAGAGGAAAGTGATCCTTGCGGGTCGCCTGGTTGAGCTTCCTATAATCAATGCAGACTCTCCAACTGTTCTGCACTCTAGTGGGAATCAGCTCATCCTTCTCATTTTTGACAACTGTCACCCCAGACTTCTTGGGAACTACTTGAACCGGGCTTACCCAAGTGCTGTCTGAAATGGGGTAGATAATGCCAGCTTGCAGCAGCTTGGTGACCTCTTTCTTCACCACATCAAGAATCTGGGGGTTCAACCGTCTCTGGGGTTGTCTCACTGGTTTAGCCCCATCCTCCAATAAAATCCGATGCATGCACATGGAGGGGCTAATACCAGGTATGTTTGCCAAAGTCCATCCTATTGCCCTTTTGTTTGCTCTAATCACATCCAGCAGCTTCTTCTCTTGATCAACAGAAAGGGAGGTAGAGATGATCACTGGAAGTTTCTGCTCAGCCTCCAAGTAAGCATATTTGAGATGAGGAGGAAGGGGCTTCAGGTCCAATAAAGGTGCCTGCATCACAGATGGAACTAAAGGAGCAGCAGAATTGGATTCTGCCGCCTGCACCTGAACAAGTGAATTAGACTCATGCAAAACAGAAATGGGGTTAGCATGATCTGAATCTATATCATATGAATCAACAGATGCAGTGGCAGAATTTAAAAACTGGTCAATTTCAATGCATGCAGTGCACATTTCGGAATCAGAACATGCAGAACAAGTAAATGAGCTAGTGAAAGATGGCAAATCATAATCATGCAAAAAGTCTAGAACATGCTCATCAATCAGATCATCAATCAAGTCAACATGAAAAACAGAGTGGTCATCAGAAAAATGTTTCATAGCATCAAAAATATTGAATCGAACCACACTGTCATCAAATTCCATGGAAAGTGTACCTGCATGCACATCTATCTTGGTTCGGGCTGTTTTCAAAAATGGTCTCCCTAATATGATAGGGACAGCACTACGAGAGGTGTCCTCTTCCATATCAAGAATATAAAAATCAGCAGGAAAGATAAGCTCTTCAACCCGAACCAGGACATCCTCTATCAAACCTGCGGGGTAGGCAGTAGATCTATTTGCCAAGTGAATAACCACACCCGTAGGTTGAAGGGGTCCAAGTGAAAGAGATTTGAAAACAGACATAGGCATAACATTAATAGATGCTCCTAAATCTAGCAAAGCATTCTCAAATTTAGTATTACCTATGATACAAGACACAGAGAAAGTTCCAGGATCCTTACACTTTTCAGGAATATGAGGGACGGGTTTACCTATAAGAGCAGAGACATTTCTTCCCATGCTGATCCTCTCATTGCCCTTGAGCTTCCGTTTGTGTGTGCATAGATCCTTCAAGAACTTTGCATACCTTGGAATCTGCTTGATTGCATCAAGAAGGGTATGTTGACTTCCACCTTCCTGAATGTGTCAAGTATCTCTTTGTCAATCTCTTCCATTTTCTTGCTTTGAGTCACCCCCCTTGGTGGGAAAGGAAGAGGAATGGGGGGTGGTTGTTGGGCAGCAGCAGGTGTTGTGCTTGTGGAAGGCTGAGCTGGATGGCATTTTCTGGTACTTGTGTGCTCACTCTCCTCGACCATTTGGCTCTTCTCTCCTCGACCATTTAGCTGGAAAGAGGGGGAATAGGGAAATTAGGGTGATTAGGAAAAAGGAGTAAACAGGATAGAGCGAAAGTAATGAGGAATAAGAATAATTAGAGGTTAGGGATTATTTAAAGGGAAACAATTAAAAAGAAAAAGAATTGGGAAACAGTTAGGAAGTAAAGAGGAAAAGAAGAGCATGAATTATGTAGTATAGTATAGGTTTTAATGGTCTTGGTGTGTCGTATATATCTGCTTAGAAATCTCACTTTTAAGTTCTGTGTGATGCTTCCCCTGTGTGGTTAATATTTTTCAGGTACACAAGTGGAGCATACCCCAGTGCTGGCCGAGCAGGATTTTAAGTTCCACTACGTGGAATGTGTTTTACCTATTTTGAGTGGATAAATACTTTTTGTAAATAATATATAAATTAGTAGTTTGCCCTGAAATTGCATTAATCGGGCGTTAGGATCTGTTACGACTTTTAACTGTTGTTGTTTATGTTTTTAAACAATTCTGGACTGACAGGTTTTTAGAAGAAAATTTTTGGGAAGTCCGGAAAACAGAGAAAACTCTGCCGGATTTTCGTAAAACCTTTTAAAGAAATTTATGTGTTAAAAAGAAATTTTAAATCTCCAATTTTAACAAAACCTAAAAGTAACTAATAAAAGTGAGAGTGTTACAAGTAATTTTTCTTAAAAGGTGATTATCTTTGTGTCAAATTGATTATTTTGAGTATATGAAATTATGTGACTAAAGTACATATGTGTGTTTGAAAATATAAAAAGTACTCTTTTATGTATATAATGTTGGCCGAATTTATTGAAGAGAAAAACAAAAATATTTGATTATTTTTAATTGATTTTTTTTATGTGAATAAATGGTTATCAGTGTGTATTATGTATTCTGATAAAAATATATTTAGATCTGGAAATTTTCTTAAGGCTAAAAAGTATTATTCTCATAAGGTATAAGGCTCCAAATAATAATTTTTATAGATATATACTATGCTTAACTGTTTATATGTAATTACAGTATGTATATGAATGTTAGAGTCTGTTAGTTTAAATTTTTGAAGTGATGCAACTGGACTTAAGGTGTCTGTCCAGCAAACTAATATGCTTTATTTTAATCATGTTTAATCATTTTATTATAGTAGGATTTGTAAAGAATTTTTAGGAAAAAGTGGCATGTGTTTTCGATAAACTGTTTAGGAGAAAATTGATTGTTGAGAAATAGTGTATGTGCTGCCCAAGATTGTAAAATAGTTGCATCAAGGATGAAAATCATTTTGAAATAATGGGTAATGTGTGCTTTATGATAAAATCTTTATTATAAGTATTTAAAAATAAAAGGAAGTATAAAAGTCATTTTGTGAATGTACTGATGCTTGAAAGTGAATTTTCTGTAAACTGTTTGTAGTCTGTAATTTAATCTAATTAATGATAGAAAAAGTATTTTGAACTTTGAATGCTTGAGTTTATTTTCTCCTTTAGTTATATGTGCTTATAACATGATTTTGCAAAATTTGTTTACTGCTTAGTCTGAGTAAAAATTTGCATCAAAAGAAAAATACTTTAAATTCATGCTGTATGATTAGCCTGTAAATGGTAGTTGTTATAAGGTACTTAAGAATGAGATATGTAGCAAAAAAGGATTTCTTGAATTTTAAAAGGGATTATTTTAAGTTATTTGACGCCTTAAAAAGGACATTCTGTTTTAAAAGGATTTCTGTTTTAAGGTACTTTGGTACTTTGGGTTTAGCCTTTACTTAAGTAGTACAAAGTACTCATTAGATATTAATTGTATGTCGTTCATCATTCAAGAATAAAGGAATCAAAAGTGAACGAGCTGCTGGAGTTGTGGACTCAAAGGTTGAAAACAGAGTAAGCGTGAATCTCAGGTGAGAGAGAAGCCTTCTTAAGACATAGTGGCATGTAGGGTAATATTAGGACGTTCCGTATCATCTCAAAAGTCGAAACTAGGAATCTATCGGTCGAGTAGTAAAATGGCAATTGAGTGTGTATCCCGCCATTTATACGAAAAACATGATTCCTCGATATTTATTGTATGTCGGTTGATAATTGATTATGCCATGTTGAATATTTTTGAATTGTATATTATATTTTGGAAATAATGGTTCATCTTATGGAAAGATAATTAATGTTCGGTGGTTCCTATGAAAAGAGTTCTTTGTGTTTTTCGACCGGTCGTTCCATGAAAAGGATTTGGCATATTTTTGAATTTATGAGAATGATCAATGAACCTTGTGGAAATTGCGAAAGCGATAGTAGTGTACAGTGATGAATAACTTTGTAAATATCCCCTTTAAGTGACTGGCCACGTGGATGACTGTGTCGTGGTCTAAGTCTTGTGGAATCCACTGTACTGTAAAAAGGTGTTTGATGTTTCCCTTAGAGGTCGAGGCCCGTTAGAAGCGAGGCTTAGAATGGGTCGACCAAAACTAGGATTAATGACAGACTTAAAAGACTTAAAAGACTTAGGAACCCCTTTTCTAAACCTTGCGTTGAGAGTGAAGTAGTGGAGAGGGAAGATACCGCATGCTTGGAGGTTGGTGTCTCTTCAAGTGATGATTGTGATAGGGGAGGGCAAGGACGGTGAACGTCAAGAAGCCTCGAGTGCTTCTCTAGGCGGGACAAGACTACAAGGACTTGTCTTTCGGTTGTAGGCAATGTCGTAGCAAGGAACTGCACGATCAACTAGAGAAAGTGTTGTCGCCCCCTTGAGCAAATCTTAGATGGTGAGAGGGAACCCGAATGGGGCTAGATGTCGCTGTATTTTGGAAACTGTATTGATGAAATGATTTTACTTCGGTTGTTGGATACTTGTTGGTGCGTACCCTTCGACATCAATGCCAGCATGGTTAGGGTTCCTGTGCATCCCATCTGCTTTCCGAATTAGGATGTGGTTGGAATGATGGAGGAGATGTAACGTGTGTGCTACCAAACCCTTGAGCCTCGGTGGTGGTACCCCTTCTCGAATTTTCGGTGGTTATGACAGTGAAACTTAGAGCCTAAAGATAATTAAATACAATGGTTATGATTATATGAAAATGTTCCTTTTGGTGATTAGTGGAATGGTAATAATGATGTATATATGTTGTGTGGTCTTAATATTCCCCTCTGGTAAGCCCACGCCGTCGACGATCATATCGTTTGGAGTGCTTACTCTCTCTATTTCCCTTTCCTGTGGACATTGGGGAATAATGTTCACAGATGGCAGATCATGTACTATCTTTAGTAGCGGTTGCTCAAGTCGGAAGAGGATCGCGAGACGACGTACATACGAGGAGGAAGCAGAAGCAACAATCAAGGAATATTCCAGACAGTTGCGGTGGAGGAAATGATGAAGACTAATAGTCTAGGATAGTTTTTGTTTTGTATTCCATCTTTGGATGTTCATATGTACCTAAGTTATTTTCCGCAAGTTAACCATCAATTAAATATGACATGGAGAAAATGAGTTTTTTTTGAAATGTTGGATGGTAACATCTCTTTTTGGAAATAGAATTTTTTATGACGCGAGTTAAGTATTAAATCATTTTGTAAACAAATGAATCAAATTGTTTTATGAAAATCTTTTCTTAAAAGAATTAAAATAAACTGATTCTGGAAATGTTTAATAAAAAAAATGGCGCAAATTTTTAGTGAAAATTCTAAGTCAAAATTGGGGTGTTACGTTTAGTGGTATCAGAGCGATGGTTGTCCTTAGTGGCCTTTAGCATAGCCTTATATGCTTTCCTTGTATGACTCTGGTTGTGTTCGTTTGTGTCTGAGTTGTAACGGTTTAGTCTTAGAGTAAACTAAGGTTTAGAGTTGGTACAGAAATGAAGATGCTAATGCTGCTAGTCGTTATTAGGATTGATGAATTGTTTAAACGGTGTGGAGTTATCCACTACTAGTGTGTTTGCTTCTCTTGTTGGATTTAACTTTTGCTTCTTGACTGGTTATGCTTTTCCTATGATATAATAACGTTGAAATTTTTGTGAGATCGATGAATGTGTGTGCTTAAGTATGCTGTATAGAACTCCTTGTGAAAATGTGGAAACCAATTCTTGGGAAAAGTGTGGTATCTTAAAAGACTGCCAGAGGAGAATTGAGTTCAAGTCAAGGCATTACCCTACTTCATTTCGATTTTTGAGAAGACCCAATCACCCTTTCGTCTGATTATTGAGCTTGAATTCCGCATTTTTGCGATAATTCGACCCTTTCGAACTAAAAAGACTTCCTTTTTGTCAGAAAATACCCAATCTAATGATCACCTGCCATCAAACTATTCAACCAAATACCAAAAATTCAGTAAATTCAAAGTTCTTTTCTCGAATTCTTGCGGCTAAAACATAACCCTACCACATAAAGGTATGAAGGAAGTAACACTTGTATGCATAGCACATGAATGTTAGGAGGCTGAAGGGACAAGGTGATGGTACGGTTGTGTGAAAACTTAGGAATTATGAGAATATTAGTTTAGAGTCGGTCCCTAAGTGGTACTAAGAAGAAATTAGTGAGTCAAAAGTCGGGTAGTTAGAAAGTAATCATAGTCTTAGGATGGACTTTGATGTAAGGTTGTGTAATAGATGGTATAAGCTTGATCAAAGTTGGGGAGCAAAAGGTTAAGTAGAGTTTATGTTAGTGACAAGTACCCGGGTAGCATAAGTAGTATGGAAGTAAGCAGTAACTCAGCCGATGATTATGGTTTTGATATGCATACAAGAAATTACTTCTGGATTGACACCGAGTTCAAAAATAACAAGCTCTTCTTATCAAGTCTATTATGTACATACCAATATCCCTTATGAACAATTCGTACCCACTTACCTTTAATACTTCTGGTCTGACCCAAAATTACTATAGAGATGAGACACAATTGATATCTATTGCCTACCTTTGAACTTGACTCAATTCGACTCCCGCACGACGCTACCAGTAAAAGAGTAGTAATCGACAAGAACATCGAGGGAAAGAAACAGTCTTGAAGAAAGAAAAGGTGGTAACTTTGTTTCCTTGCTTGTCTCTGTGCATATTTCTCGGGGACGAGAAATCTCTAAGTTGGGGAGGATTGTGAGAACCCCAATTTTACCCAATTTATTTGAGAATTTATATTTAAATTTAAAATATTATATTTGATTTTTGATAAATTGTGATACCTGGGTTTAATTAAAATCGTATGATTATACCTATATATATATATACATGTGGTATATATATATATAGTAGATGCAAACCAATGTTTTCTCTAATGTATTTAATTTATATTCTTAAGATGAAATATTTTAAGGTATAGTATTTGATTTAAATGATCTTAGAAAATGAAATACTTTTTGAAGGATTAAGGTGTTCTATCTTCAGAAATTCATATCTTTTAAACCGTACGTCGAAAAATTACAAATGATATGTCAAAACGATCATATCGAAGTGTAGATTATGAAAATGTAAAGTTTTGATTTTTACTTTGGAGTTTTCGAAATTTTATCACTGCTACAGTACTGAACGAATTTTTGAGTTTTAAGTGTAAAGGTGTGATTTTAATGCATTAAATGACCTTTTGACTCAAGTGTATATTATTTTGAAAACAAAAATACATTTCTGAGGTTTTCTATTGGACCACCATCCAAATAAATTATATTTTCGTATTTTTCTTATTGTAAAATTATTTGAAAGCTTATGAAGTGCATTTTTGAAGGAAATGATCTTAGAGCTTCAAAAATCCATAACTTTCAAACCGTAAGTCCAAAAATTATAAATTTTATATGAAAACGATCGTATTGAAATGTAGTATCTGAATATATGAAAATAAAATTTTTATTTTGACATATACGAAAAATTAATGTACAGTAGGGAAAAACGAATTTTTGGTATTTCTAACTTGGAAAAATTATTTTGGAGTATGAAATAAATTATTGGGCTATAAAATAATTTTATTTATATATTGAGATATTTATTTAAATATCTACTGAGTTCACAGTCCAAATATTAACCTTTTCTAATTTTTATTCTGAATTATTAAAATAAAAAGCTTTTATGTGATTGGTCAATTATGTGGTGAATTCAAAATGGACCAATGAAAATTTTTCTCCTTATTTTTTTTTGGTGTGCACCGTCCAAATATATTAGGAGGGAGAGAGGAGAATTTTCTGAAAATTGTGAGGAATCATTCTTAAGTTAATAAGCCATAGTTTTTGGAAAAATCCCATTTAATGCTTGTGAGTTTCCAAGTGATGAAGTTAAGTTGATGACTCATCTTTGACTAGGAGGGGGGATGAATTTTGATCAGAATGAGGGGGAAAATTTGACTCCTCTTCACCTATAAATAGATCATCACACCTCTCACTATTTCACACGCTACTTGTTATTTTGAGAAAAAATTCTAAGAGAAAAGAGAGAGAGGGTGGCGAGTTGCATAGAGGAAGAGGAGGGAAATTTTCTCACTTTGGGAAAGTCTTTTAGCTTTAGGAGGAGAGGTAACTCTAAGTCTCTATTCTTAATTTATCTCTTCTTCTACTGTTATTAGAATGCCTAATTCTTTTTATAATAGTAAGAACTAAAAGTTTCTACTTCTTCTCTTTATATTAGAATGAACTATGTATTTATTGGTGGTATTTTGTTTTTGTGGTAAAATGAATTAAGGTTAAAAGGAAAGGGACAATATGAATTGTTTAAAGAGAATAATCTCCCCTTTTCCTTGGCCTTGAGATGACCGAATTTTGTAGCACAAAAGGAAAATAATATTCTGAAATTTTGTGTTCTTACAATATAGGAATTTATATTTTATAGAAATTTTGTATCTGTTTAAAGTATTTTATTTCTTTTGTTTGGATTCAAAATGAATGTTTAAGGAATGGAAACTAAGTAATATTCTGGAAAATTTTGTGTTACTGAAACTATAAGATTTAAGGTATTAAAGAAAAAAAATTTAGTCTTTTGCCTTGTTTTATTTTTGGCCGTGATATATATATATATATATATATATATATATATATATATATATATATATATAGGGTGGTAGTTGTTGTTATTATGTTATGAGACTTATTTCTTAAAAAGAGTGTGAACAAATGGATGAATATTTGATCTCTGATGTTTTGGTTATGAAAGTGAAATGAAAATAGTTTTATGAAAACAGAAGAAATTCTGGATTTTATGGTGTTAACAGTAAAGTATAATTGATTTCTGATTTGAAGTTACAAATGGTTTATAATATTTGGTTTGGTAAATTTAAGAGTAAGTAGGTAATTTTTATCTTGTGATTGTGTAAATGTCTGACTATGTAGTTAGTATAAATTGTAAACTAGTTACTGTACAGAAGTAATTAACATCCCAAATTTTAAACCCAGATACAAATGAATTAATAATAATCTGGGATAATAGGGATAATATAAATAAAGCCATAAATAGGTATTAAAATAAGTTCACAAGCATTAGAAAAGATTAATAATAATAATAATGATTTAGAAAAGAAAGGAGCATTAAATTGGAATTAGGAACAGGCCAGAAAAATAGATAATTCGGTGTTAAAACATAACGTAGGTTAGAAAATCAAAATAAAATATTTAGGACTCAGAAAAAATTTTCCACCGTTGGATATGAAGATATGATTTTTAGGAAGTTGCTCCTCAAATTTGAGCAAGATCCGACGGTGAACGAAAAAGTTATGGTTGTTTGAAGTTTAGAGAAAATAGCTGAAAAATAGAAAAATGAAGTAGCAGTACCTAATGATTTCGCTTAAGCGAAAATTATTTCGCTTAAGCGAAAATGTCACAGTTTCAACACCTAAGAAGCTCGCTTAAGCAAGTAAATTTCGCTTAAGCGAAATAGGTCCCATGGCAACACTGTAAGGGCTTCGCTTAAGCGAAAATGCTTCACTTAAGCGAAAATGCTGCGATCTGCAACACCGAGAACGCGTTTTTAAGGGAGCTTTCGGTATTTCCACCCCCAAACCCCATTTTATCAACCCCAAACACTCCCTCACTCATTCATTCGAACCCCTCCCTTCCTCCACTCATCTTCTTCTTCTCCATGGAGCAAGGTCTCCATTCTCTCCCCTCCCAACCTCCATTGATGTCCAAGCTTTAAGTTTCAAGCTTAGGGAGCATCATCAAACACCCATCCTCCTCTTAGATCCTTTCCTTCCCTCTCCTCCCTCTTAGTCTCATCCTCTCTCTCTCTTTCTCTCTCCTCCTTACCACCACAAACCGCCGCCGCCAGGGGCCACCACCGCCACTACACCAGCCACCACGGCCAACCCCCACACCGGCCACCCACCACCCTCACAACCTCCTATTTTCTCTCTCACCGTGAACCCTCTCTCTCTTCCCGGTGTCGAAGAGCAACACCGTCACCGTGATCGAGATCGATTGTCCCCACCGTGCTTGGAATCAAAGATTGGAGGAGCTTAGGATCCAGTTGGAGCCGAGCTAAAGCATGAGTCGGGGAGTAAAGCGCCAGATTAAGGTTACCCCTCACTATCACCGATTGAGGTAAGGGGTTTCATTACCAGTCCTTAAGGGGTGTATTTCTGGGTAGTTATATCTATCGCTAGGACCGGGGGAAATGTTAATTGCTAGTGAACCTTAGGGTAACCCGCTAATAATGAAGGAAGATAGATGGAGTAAATAGGGGAAACAAATAGTGATGAATAAAAAGATAGGTAATAGAGTAACTAATCAATTAGATCGGTAGGGTGTGGCAAAAGAATAGAAATGGTGAATAGGGAAATAAATTTAGAAATGAACAAATGAGAGTAAAGAGAATATAATGTGACCACCGAGTAGAATAGGACTAATGATGTAATAATAGGATATGTAATAAGGAAGACAATTAGGAAAAGAAAAGTTAGATAAAGAAGAGTTAAAGCAATTAGTAACGAAATAAACGGAATAACAAGAAATAAATAAATAAACAGAATTATAAGGAAGAAAAGAAGAAAAAGAAAAGAAAAAGAATAGGTAAACAACTAAGAGTTAGTATGAGAGTAATTAGTAACGAAAAGTACTTAAGTATAAGATGGCAAGGAAATAATAATAAGTCGTTAAGGGAAGGCGTGAGCTAAGTGAGACAATAATAGAGGATAAGGAAGTGTTAGGAAACTAAAAGTATTAGATAGAATTAAGGAACTAAAAGTAAAGGGATAAAACTAATACGATAATAAAGAGATAATAAGAATGGTAAATGTCGCAGGTGGTTGTATTGACCCTGTGGCACGGCGCAGGTGGTTGTATTGACCCTGTGGCCAAATAAAAATGGTATATGTCACAGGTGGTTGTATTGACCCTGTGGCACGGCGCAGGTGGTTGCATTGACCCTGTGGCCAAATAAATATGGTACATGTCACAGGTGGTTGTATTGACCCTGTGGCACGGCGCAGGTGGTTGTATTGACCCTGTGGCCAAATAATAACAAGGTAAGGGAAGTTTATGTAGATCTCTGTTTGAGGTTACATAAACGAGATGTGTGTATACAGATCACTGTTTGTGGTTGTATACACGTATGCAGATCATTGTTTGTGGTTGCATACGTATGCAGATCACTGTCTGTGGTTGCATACACAGCGTTTGCAGATCACTGTTTGTGGTTGCAAACACGGTGTGTAGATCTCTGATTGAGGTTACACATAATGGAAAATGAATAAAGGAAATAAATAAAAATGGAATTGGTAAAGGAATTAAAGGGAATGAATTATGGTCAAGGTAATGGAAAAATTTAGTAAAAGAAAAAGGGATAACAGAAACGGATATGGGCATATCATTGATTAATGGAAAAGGGTAATGAAAATGGAATAAAAAGGAAATAAAAATGGGAAAGGAAATGAAAATGATAATGGAAAGGAAAAATGGCTAGTAGAGTGGTTATGGGAAAAGAAGAAAAGAAAAAGGTTAGCTGGAAAGAGGGGGAATAGGGAAATTAGGGTGATTAGGAAAAAGGAGTAAACAGGATAGAGCGAAAGTAATGAGGAATAAAAATAATTAGAGGTTAGGGATTATTTAAAGGGAAACAATTAAAAAGAAAAAGAATTGGGAAACAGTTAGGAAGTAAAGAGGAAAAGAAGAGCATGAATTATGTAGTATAGTATAGGTTTTAATGGTCTTGGTGTGTCGTATATATCTGCTTAGAAATCTCACTTTTAAGTTCTGTGTGATGCTTCCCCTGTGTGGTTAATATTTTTCAGGTACACAAGTGGAGCATACCCCAGTGCTGGCCGAGCAGGATTTTAAGTTCCACTACGTGGAATGTGTTTTACCTATTTTGAGTGGATAAATACTTTTTGTAAATAATATATAAATTAGTAGTTTGCCCTGAAATTGCATTAATCGGGCGTTAGGATCTGTTACGACTTTTAACTGTTGTTGTTTATGTTTTTAAACAATTCTGGACTGACAGGTTTTTAGAAGAAAATTTTTGGGAAGTCCGGAAAACAGAGGAAACTCTGCCGGATTTTCGTAAAACCTTTTAAAGAAATTTATGTGTTAAAAAGAAATTTTAAATCTCCAATTTTAACAAAACCTAAAAGTAACTAATAAAAGTGAGAGTGTTACAAGTAATTTTTCTTAAAAGGTGATTATCTTTGTGTCAAATTGATTATTTTGAGTATATGAAATTATGTGACTAAAGTACATATGTGTGTTTGAAAATATAAAAAGTACTCTTTTATGTATATAATGTTGGCCGAATTTATTGAAGAGAAAAACAAAAATATTTGATTATTTTTAATTGATTTTTTTTATGTGAATAAATGGTTATCAGTGTGTATTATGTATTCTGATAAAAATATATTTAGATCTGGAAATTTTCTTAAGGCTAAAAAGTATTATTCTCATAAGGTATAAGGCTCCAAATAATAATTTTTATAGATATATACTATGCTTAACTGTTTATATGTAATTACAGTATGTATATGAATGTTAGAGTCTGTTAGTTTAAATTTTTGAAGTGATGCAACTGGACTTAAGGTGTCTGTCCAGCAAACTAATATGCTTTATTTTAATCATGTTTAATCATTTTATTATAGTAGGATTTGTAAAGAATTTTTAGGAAAAAGTGGCATGTGTTTTCGATAAACTGTTTAGGAGAAAATTGATTGTTGAGAAATAGTGTATGTGCTGCCCAAGATTGTAAAATAGTTGCATCAAGGATGAAAATCATTTTGAAATAATGGGTAATGTGTGCTTTATGATAAAATCTTTATTATAAGTATTTAAAAATAAAAGGAAGTATAAAAGTCATTTTGTGAATGTACTGATGCTTGAAAGTGAATTTTCTGTAAACTGTTTGTAGTCTGTAATTTAATCTAATTAATGATAGAAAAAGTATTTTGAACTTTGAATGCTTGAGTTTATTTTCTCCTTTAGTTATATGTGCTTATAACATGATTTTGCAAAATTTGTTTACTGCTTAGTCTGAGTAAAAATTTGCATCAAAAGAAAAATACTTTAAATTCATGCTGTATGATTAGCCTGTAAATGGTAGTTGTTATAAGGTACTTAAGAATGAGATATGTAGCAAAAAAGGATTTCTTGAATTTTAAAAGGGATTATTTTAAGTTATTTGACGCCTTAAAAAGGACATTCTGTTTTAAAAGGATTTCTGTTTTAAGGTACTTTGGTACTTTGGGTTTAGCCTTTACTTAAGTAGTACAAAGTACTCATTAGATATTAATTGTATGTCGTTCATCATTCAAGAATAAAGGAATCAAAAGTGAACGAGCTGCTGGAGTTGTGGACTCAAAGGTTGAAAACAGAGTAAGCGTGAATCTCAGGTGAGAGAGAAACCTTCTTAAGACATAGTGGCATGTAGGATAATATTAGGACGTTCCGTATCATCTCAAAAGTCGAAACTAGGAATCTATCGGTCGAGTAGTAAAACGGCAATTGAGTGTGTATCCCGCCATTTATACGAAAAACATGATTCCTCGATATTTATTGTATATCGGTTGATAATTGATTATGCCATGTTGAATATTTTTGAATTGTATATTATATTTTGGAAATAATGGTTCATCTTATGGAAAGATAATTAATGTTCGGTGGTTCCTATGAAAAGAGTTCTTTGTGTTTTTCGACCGGTCGTTCCATGAAAAGGATTTGGCATATTTTTGAATTTATGAGAATGATCAATGAACCTTGTGGAAATTGCGAAAGCGATAGTAGTGTACAGTGATGAATAACTTTGTAAATATCCCCTTTAAGTGACTGGCCACGTGGATGACTGTGCCGTGGTCTAAGTCTTGTGGAATCCACTGTACTGTAAAAAGGTGTTTGATGTTTCCCTTAGAGGTCGAGGCCCGTTAGAAGCGAGGCTTAGAATGGGTCGACCAAAACTAGGATTAATGACAGACTTAAAAGACTTAAAAGACTTAGGAACCCCTTTTCTAAACCTTGCGTTGAGAGTGAAGTAGTGGAGAGGAAAGATACCGCATGCTTGGAGGTTGGTGTCTCTTCAAGTGATGATTGTGATAGGGGAGGGCAAGGACGGTGAACGTCAAGAAGCCTCGAGTGCTTCTCTAGGCGGGACAAGACTACAAGGACTTGTCTTTCGGTTGTAGGCAATGTCGTAGCAAGGAACTGCACGATCAACTAGAGAAAATGTTGTCGCCCCCTTGAGCAAATCTTAGATGGTGAGAGGGAACCCGAATGGGGCTAGATGTCGCTGTATTTTGGAAACTGTATTGATGAAATGATTTTACTTCGGTTGTTGGATACTTGTTGGTGCGTACCCTTCGACATCAATGCCAGCATGGTTAGGGTTCCTGTGCGTCCCATCTACTTTTCGAATTAGGATGTGGTTGGAATGATGGAGGAGATGTAACGTGTGTGCTACCAAACCCTTGAGCCTCGGTGGTGGTACCCCTTCTCGAATTTCCAGTGGTTATGACAGTGAAACTTAGAGCCTAAAGATAATTAAATACAATGGTTATGATTATATGAAAATGTTCCTTTTGGTGATTAGTGGAATGGTAATAATGATGTATATATGTTGTGTGGTCTTAATATTCCCCTCTGGTAAGCCCACGCCGTCGACGATCATATCGTTTGGAGTGCTTACTCTCTCTATTTCCCTTTCCTGTGGACATTGGGGAAAATGTTCACAGATGGCAGATTGTGTACTATCTTTAGTAGCGGTTGCTCAAGTCGGAAGAGGATCGCGAGACGACGTACATACGAGGAGGAAGCAGAAGCAACAATCAAGGAATATTCCAGACAGTTGCGGTGGAGGAAATGATGAAGACTAATAGTCTAGGATAGTTTTTGTTTTGTATTCCATCTTTGGATGGGTAGGACACGATTACTCTATCCCAAATGTAACCCCAGTTGTAATATGGATTATTTTAAATGAAATAAAAGAAGTTCTTTTTGGTTATTGTATCATGTTCATATGTACCTAAATTATTTTCCGCAAGTTAACCATCAATTAAATATGACATGGAGAAAATGAGTTTTTTTTTGAAATGTTGGATGGTAACATCTCTTTTTGGAAATAGAATTTTTATGACGCGAGTTAAGTATTAAATCATTTTGTAAACAAATGAATCAAATTGTTTTATGAAAATCTTTTCTTAAAAGAATTAAAATAAACTAATTTTGGAAATGTTTAAAAAAAAATGTCGCAAATTTTTAGTGAAAATTCTAAGTCCAAATTGGGGTGTTACAGGGCATGCCCTATGATGTGCCACCATATACAGAGGAGGATCAGAGCCTACTGGATGCATCTCCTGAGGAGGAGGATGAGGATTAGATAGGGGATTTCTGATTTTCATTTCTATATTCTGTACCCCCTTCCCCTTTCCTATTCAGACTTGTACTGTACTTGGGCCGCACCAAAAACATGTATTTGCTTTTTAGGATTTCTTTTTAGTTTTATTGCATGGATTTTATTTGGTTCACTTGTTATTGCATTTGGATATTTATTTTGTATGCAGCAGGTGTGAGTTGATGTCTACCCCATGAGAGAGGTGCTATTTTTGCACTGGTTTCTAACGACTTGTAGGTATTAAGTTTGGGGGAGCATCTTCTCACTTTTGTTAGTGATGAGCATTTGATGTGGATATGATAGGGAAGTGTTCTAAATTGATCCTTGTAATTTTTTATTTTGTACTTTAGGTTTGTTTAGTTTAATTTGCTTGAGGACAAGCCAACCTCTAAGTTTGGGGGAGTGGACAAAATAAAAAATTTTCAGACTTGAATTATTCTCTCATTTTTGGTGTTGGTTTGTGTCTTTAGTTGAGTATGTAATTATTCTAGACTTAGGACTATTTTTCTGATGATAGGTGTAAATACTTAGTTTAGAATTAGACTAATTGACTTGGACACTAATTGATTGAGCTGTAAATATTTTTGAAATCTGGTTATTTTGATAAAATTTTTGAGAACTTGAGATTAGTGAACTAACCTTAGCCTAGTGAGTTTTTGAGCCTAATGAAGGGGTGTGTGATTTTATTGAGATATTTTGTTTTGAGACCCCTATTT
This sequence comes from Crotalaria pallida, assembly GCA_037953625.1. Lineage (NCBI taxonomy): Eukaryota > Viridiplantae > Streptophyta > Magnoliopsida > Fabales > Fabaceae > Crotalaria > Crotalaria pallida. Next base: position 46,027,791 of record CM075649.1, on the reverse strand, counting down.
CTTTCATGAGTGTGTTCACTTTGACTTTGTGTTCTAGAACTTGACCGGTGACCATTTTAAAATTGATAATTGTTTGCATGCATGAATATGATTAAGGCACTTAGGATGTGTTTTTGTGGCCTTCAGATGATTTGTATTGGATATGTTTCCCTTAATTCCCCACTTTGAGCCTGATGCGATATGATTTTTCTTTGGTACCTTGCATTGGTTGTATAATTTTTATGAGTACCTTAGGAATTTTGGATGAGCAATTGAGAGAGGGATATTTCAAAGAAAAAGAAAAAATTGTAAAAGTGTTGTTGAGTTTACTCCTCTTCCAAAAGAAAATAAAAAAAAATTGAAAGTTTGATGTGAATTGAAAAATAAGAAGAAAAAGAAATTTTATTCGGAAGAGGTAGTAGAGGAAAAAATTGAAAGAGAAGAAGTATGAATTAGTTGTGATTTGAGTGTGAGTTCTCATAGTATTCATTGCTCATTCATAATTTTTAAGGGAAATTTGTTTTTTGCATTTTAACCCTTAGTTTCATCCCTTCTTTCTTTTATCCCACCTGACACTTTTAGCCATAGCCTCATTACAACCCATTTAAGACCTTTTGATATGTGCATGTTTTCAATATTTTTAGTGGAGATTTGGGTCTATGGTCAAGCATATGGTAGCACATTGTCATTGGATGAACTTGAGTGAATTGTTATAACCCTTGATACACATGAGAGACATACACTAAGAGGTTGAGAGTGTTCACTAGTTTTGAGTTCTTGTTGAGTTTATGATTTTAACCAGGTTTTAATTGTATAAATTGCTTGTGAAAATAAATGTCTGAGTTTGTGAGTCGAAGTCTTAGATCAGGTGTGTATATTTTGATTTAGAGGGTAGTATTGTGTTTTAGAGTTTTTATGTTACTTTTGCTTGGGACATGCAAAATGCTAAGTTTGGGGGAGTGATTTGGGTCTAATATATGATGTTTTGGGCTTGATTTCACTTCCTTTTACTATGGTTTTGGCTTGTTTCTCTTGTAAATTTAAGACTTTTTGTATAGTTTTTAGGAAGTTAGGTAATTTAGAATCCTTTGAACGTTTTGATCCGTTTTGGGTATGTTTTAGGTACTTTTGGAACTTAATTGGAGAAAATAATATTGGAGCTGGAAAGAGCATAAGAAGACCTTGAAAATGACACAAGAACGGAGAGAAACAGAGTTGGAAAATGCACCACCCGCCCAGGCGCATGGATCGCGTGCCCAGGCGTGCGTGCATCGCTAATCAGTGTTCATCAGATAAGGCGCGCCCACTCATGTGAACCCATACGCCCAGGCGTGCGTGACTCGTGGAGGCCCAATTGGGCCAATTTCAGAAGTGTTTTCGAAGGCTTTTCTTATAATTGAGTGTATTATTATTTATATTAGGATTAGTAATTAGGTCAGCAGCTTTTAGAAGGAGATTACACAATTTAGGAGCAATTTGAAGGAGGAATCCAGTGAAGATTGAAGATTCAGAGCAAAATTAGTGGTAATTTAGGAATGAATTCCATTATTTCAGTTTTGTTTCTTTCTTTTATGATGTGTAACTAAACCCTTGTGTTAGGAACATGGTGGATTTGCATGGATAATTTGTTTTAATTTATGAATTAGTGTTTTTCCAGTTTTAAATCATGTGTTTGATTGTGTTTTTAGTGCTATGCATAAACCTGATCAATTTGTGTTTTGGATCTCTAATTCTTAAATTGGAAAATTAGGATTTAGAATAGGTCATGCAATCAAATAGCATAATTATCCAACTTGTAGGAATACTTTTGGATTTTTATGTAAATTTTCATAAATCCACCGTTCTTAATTAAGGTTATTCAATGGTTTAAATTTCTAAGGAATCAAGATTTATCAAATTGGATAATAGACAGTAATTACTTAAGAGGAATCTAGTAATTGCTAATTTAGGAGTTTGTTCATGATTTAAAGGAGAAACAATAATTAAGAATTAATTAATGATGTCTGCAATGAAACTAAGTTCTTAACCACCTTTCTTCCACTGCAACTTTATTATTTTATTTTTCATATATTTTTAATTTAATTTCAAATTCAGATTTAAAAAGTAGTTTAATTTAATAGATTGGACTTAGAACTACTCTTAGGTGAAAGTAATTGAACAATTTGCAATCTGTAACACCCTATATAATAATTACCCTTAATTACCCCAAAATTAGGATTTAAAAATTTCTTTTAAGAAAAGAATATGATATTTGCCAAAATAATATTTCCTTTCATTAATGCCAAAACATCAGAGTTAATAAAGCGGAAGACTTAAGTACATCAAATACATTAAATATAAGTTTAAGTACATTCATTTCGGCAAATCAAAAATACAAAACATTGTTTTAGTTCGGCCCAACTGGCCGAGACCCCATCAGCTATCCGACTCTAATGACTTACTCTCCCTGTGGGGAGAGTGACCCTGCTCGACCGGGGACTGCGCTTGCTTGGACTCAGTACCTGAAAAATGGTAAGGAGGTGAGCATTACACAGAACTTAAATAAGCAGTTTCTAAAATGACATACCGATCTACCAAGCCAAACACAAGTAGTCATAAAGCATATAAATAACAAGTAATCAAACCCATATATGACATGCATATATCATCATTAGCTCAGTTCTCATACACACATTCTCATCTAGCTCGGCTCACATCCTACCATCTTATCGCTTACTAGCTATACCTCGGTTTACATTCTCTTACCTCGGATTACCACCTCTACCTCGAACTCATTACACATTGTTCCATTTTCACATAGTTTACAATCTTTTACTCTTCTCGGATGCATACACCCAGTGCATGTCTTACACCATTTAAGGTCGGATATCGGAGTGTCATCCATAACTGCGAGTACCCAGTACCCATCTTACAGCTGCACATACCCGGTATGCGTCTGACGCGATCAATGCACGCACCCAGTACGCGTCTTCTATGACCAGGAGCACTACCGCCGATCATTCTATGGAGTTAAGGAGAGTCCATAACTGCGAGCACCCAGTACTCGTCTTACAGCGGCGCATCTCGGCGACTTACGCGATCAATGCACGCACCCAGTACGCGTCTGCTATGACCAGGACCACTTCCCACCGGTTCCGTTCTCGGAACCCTGTGTGAATCATAACCGCGAGTACCCAGTACCCGTCTTACAGCTGCACATACCCAGTATATGTCTGACGCGATCAATGCACGCACCTGGTACGCGTCTACTATGACCCGATCACACAGCCATTTCTCTTTAATTCCTCTTATCCTTTTAATCATTTTAGTTTCGGCCTACCTCGACTCAACCCTTTAAATTATTCCTCTTTACATTAATCTTATTATTTTATTAGTTCGGCCTCTCTCGGCCCACCCCTTTAACCATTTCCTTATTCCATTATCTTTTCGCATTATCTGACTTATTACTCTATCTCTCCTATTTACCATTTTCTCAACCCATTCGCAATCTCTCCCAGCTCGGCCCAGCTCGGCCACAGATATGAATAACAATTATCAAGGCTCATCAACATTTATACACAAAGTTCATAAACACTTATACAACAACAATAATAAGAATAACATCATTCAACCAATCCATCATGTAAGCACCAACATATAGCATAAAACAATATTCCATATTCACCTAACATCCATGTTTCTAGTTCATTTATTCGTTCCCTTTACCCTTTTTACCTTTCCTTTCTCATGTTAACCTATATTCATTCCCTAAATTACACCCACTCTTAGTACCCTTTATGAACACCCTTGAAACCCAAACTCAAGTAGAGGTAACACTCACTCCTTACCTCAAACCGTGAGAGATAAGAGTTGAGAGCTTGAGAATGGCTTCCTGGATCTAGACCTTGACCTTGTGAGCTTCACACCACTCGAATCCGTGTCCTCCTTGCTGCCACCACCACACCACCACGGTCCAGCTCTTGGCTGGCACCACAACAATACGTCGGTCCAGGGACACCGGAACAGAAGAGAACAGAGAGGAGGAGGGTTTTCCGGTTGGGGTTGAACTTGGTGAAAGAGAAGAAAGAAAGTATGTTGGTGCTGGGATTTTCAGAGAGAAAGAGAGAGATTCAAAGGAGGAAGAGAATGAGAAAAGCAAAGTGTTATGGGTGGGGCTTTCTTTTATTCATTTAGGAAAAACATTTGTGTGGCTAGGATTTATTGGCTTCTTGTGGAAGCTAGATTGTGTGGACAGGATTCATTGGCTTCTTGGGGAAGCCATGAATAGTACTTGAAAGGGACATAAAGCAATGATAATGACATAAAGTGAATAGCCAGGACAGTGTACGGATGGTACGAATCCCAAAGGGCTACAGCTCAACATGAGCTGGCACGGAGGAGCTAGGAAGTGTCGGCTCGGGTACGTCGGCTAGGATACGTCAGCTCGGCATTTGAGAACAGCAACAGTCCGAGCTTCCCTCACGAATAGGATGCTGAGGTCGGCTAATCCAGACTGGACAACGGGTTCCACGTTGGGTTCCCATCCAGCTCGGTTCATAAGCACACCACCTTATCCAGCTCGGCCGGGATCGGACCAAGATCCTATACTTGCATCCTAGGTCGGCCTATGCTCATACTACCCTTCTAACCTTGTACCATTTCTAAGGCTTAATCCTACCCTTAAGTAAATATTTATATACTAAAATTATATTATTTAATATTAATTTTCAGGATGTTACATTCCTCTCCCCCTTACAGGAATTTCGTCCTTGAAATTTAGTCGGCATTGAACAGTTGCGGATATGACTGCTTCATCTTCTCCTCAAGTTCCCAAGTAGCTTCCTCTACATCATTCTGATTCCAGACGACCTTGATCAAGGAGATTTCCTTTCCTCTGAGTCGTCTGACTTACCTGTCTTCAACTCGGACTGGAAGAACCTCGAAAGTCAGGTTGTCTTTTAGCGGCAGCTCGTCCACTGCTATAACATGCGAGGGATCGTGAATGTACCTCCTAAGTTGTGAGACATGAAACACATCATGGAGCTTAGACAAGTGCGGAGGTAGAGCAATTCTGTAAGCTACTGGTCCGACCTTCTCCGATATCTGGTACGGTCCGACAAACCTAGGGGTCAACTTCTTCGATTTGACAGCTCGGTCGATACCCGTTACAGGGGATACCCGAAGGAATACATGATCTCCCTCGATGAAGTTCAAGGGTTTTCTTCTCTTGTCGGCATAGCTCTTCTGTCAATCTTGGGCTGCTTTCATCTTCCCTTGTATCATTCGGATCTTCTCGGTTGTCTCATGCACAATGTCAGGACCAATCAATAAGTTTTCTCCTATCTGGAACCAGCATAGCGGCGTCCGACATTTCCAACCATACAATGCTTCGAAAGGAGCCATTCCAATACTTGAATGGAAACTGTTGTTGTAGGTGAATTCGACCAATGGCAATAGTGTTTCCCAGCTTTCCGACTGTTCAAGCACACATGTTCTCAGCAAGTCCTCAAGAGTCTGAATGGTGCGCTCGAATTGTCCATCAGTTTGAGGATGATAAGCTGTGCTAAATCTCAACTTTGTACCCATGGCTTGCTGTAAGCTCTGCCAGAACCGAGATAAAAAGCGGGGATCACGGTCCGACACGATACTGCTCGGAACACCATGGAGTCTGACAATATCCTTTATGTACAATTGTGTTAGCTTCTCCAAGCTGTACTTCATGCTAATTGGCAGGAAATGAGCACACTTTGTAAGACGGTCCACCACAACCCAAATGGCTTCCAGCCCTGATCTCGTCCTTGGTAGACCTGATACAAAATCCATCGAAATGCTGTCCCACTTCCATTGAGGGATCTCCAATGATTTGAGTAATCCTCCAGGTTTCTGATGCTCGATCTTGGATTTCTGACATGTCAAACATCGAGACACATAATCGGCCACATCGGTCTTCAACTTCGGCCACCAAAACAACCTCTTCAGATCCTAATACATCTTTGTGACACCTGGATGAAGACTCATCTTCGTCTTGTGGGCTTCTTCCATTAACTCTCTTCGGACTTCAAAATCCATCGGAATGCAAACTCGGCCCCGAAATCGTACGAGACCATCGGGTCCTTTAGCGAAGTCGGGTTCATCCTTGTCTCCTGCTCTTTCTAGTAGCTTCTGGAGTTCTAGGTCGGCAGCCTGTCTTTCCTTGATGAAACTCACATAATCATTGGTTACTTATAGCATTTCCAGTACCACACTGTTTTCCTTCTTCTGTATGCCGAGGTTGAGATCACTGAACTCCTGCATCAACTGCATCTCTCGGACCATCATGTTGCTCAAATGAAGACTCTTTCTGCTCAGGGCGTCGGCCACCACGTTGGCTTTTCCAGGATGATAGTGCAGGTTGAAATCGTAGTCTTTCAAGAATTCCACCCATCTGCGCCGCCTCATGTTCAGTTCCTTCTGGTCGAACAGGTAGCCGAGACTCTTGTGGTCGCTGAACACTTCAAACTTCGTGCCATACAGGTAGTGTCTCCAAATCTTAAGGGCGAACACCACTGCTGCCAATTCGAGGTCATGCATGGGGTAGTTCTGCTCGTGTTGCCGAAGTTGCCGAGAGGCATAAGCCACCACTTTTCCTTGTTGCATTAACACATAGCCGAGACCCTGCTTCGAGGCGTCACAAAACACGTCAAAGGCTTTGGTCGGATCAGGCAAAATCAACATGGGAGAACTTGTCAACCTTTTCTTTAGCTCTTGAAAGCTCTGTTCGCACACCTCGGACCATTGGTAGGGTGCATCCTTCCTGGTTAACGAAGTCAACGGTAGAGCCAGTTTAGAGAATCCTTCAATGAATCTCCTGTAGTACCCTGCAAGACCGAGGAAACTCCTAATCTCAGTCACCGAGTTGGGTCTCTCCCACTTAAGTACCGCTTCCACCTTGGAGGGATCAACTGCTACACCTTGCTCGGATATCACATGTCCGAGGAAATGAACCTCGTTGAGCCAAAAGCTGCACTTAGAGAGCTTAGCGTAGAGATTCTTATCCTTCAAAACCTGCAACACCGTTCTCAAGTGCTGCTCGTGTTCACTCGGACTTCGGGAGTAGATGAGGATATCGTCGATGAAGACTATCACAAAAGAGTCCAGGTAAGGTCTGAAAATCCTATTCATGTAGTCCATGAAGATAGCTGGGGCGTTGGTAAGTCCGAAGGGCATAACCACGTACTCAAAATGCCCATACCTCGTCTTGAAGGCTGTTTTCGGAATGTCTTCTTCTCGGACTCGGATCTGGTGGTATCCAGATCGGAGGTCTATCTTTGAGAAAACCGAAGCTCCCTTGAGTTGGTCCAATAAGTCGTCAATCCGAGGGAGGGGATATTTGTTCTTCACCGTGACCGCGTTGAGCTTCCTATAGTCAGTGCACATTCTAAGACTACCATATTTCTTTTTAACGAACAAGATCGGAGCTCCCCAAGGCGATACGCTTGATCGGATTAGCTTTTTGGCTAAAAGCTCTTCCAGTTGCTTCTTAAGCTCTTCTAGCTCGGGAGGTGCCATTCAGTACGGAGCGATTGAGATCGGGCCAGTTCCCGGAAGAAGGTCTATACTGAACTCTACTTCCTTGTTCGGCGGTAAGCCAGGCATTTCGTCCGAGAAAACCTCTGGAAATTCTCCGACCACAGGAATTTGGTCTAAGATCGATTCCTCTGTTGTCTCTAACTTCGCAACAGAAGGGCCACTAAAGATCACGGTCTTTTCTCGACAATCAAGCAGGACATGGTGTTGAGACATCCAGTCCATGCCGAGGATAATATCTAGCTTGGTTAAGGGTAGACAAATCAAATTGACTTTAAATTCTCTGCCTAATACTTGGATAGGACACTCTAGACACATTTTAGAAGTGATTACAGAAGAATTGGTCGGGGTAGAAATGGATAATTTGTAAGGCATTTCTACTAGGGATAGTTTTAGTCTATTCATACAGTCAAGGGAAATGAAAGAATGCGTGGCCCCACAATCAAATAGCATGGCACATGGAATACTGTTTACTTGACAAGTACCTCGGATCAGTTCGTCAGCCTTAGTCACTTCTTCACCATCCATAGTGTAAACTTTGCCCCTCTGCATAGGTCGGTTAACCCCAGTCTGATGAGCCTTGGTCACATTGACCTCTTCCTTCACAATATTCTCGGTACACCGAGCTGCAAAATGACCAGGCTTGCCACATCGGAAGCAGGATCCTCTTGCTTTGCTCGGATCTAGACTCCAGCATTCTCCCCTGTGCTGCCTCCCGCAGTGTTGACATATTGGATAGGGGCCAGGAACAACCACCATCTGACCACCACTCCTCGGAGCTGTTGACATTCTGGAGTTCGGATTCACATAGGGAGCAGATCTCTGGACAACTCCTTTTCCTCTGATCGGACCCACTCCTTTCTATGCCGACCTGCTCCTCTTTCCATCAGCTTTCCTTTTGAGCCCCTTCTCATAAGTGCTAGCCATGTTTACCAATTGCGAGAGATTGGCCACGTTTTGATATTCGAATGCGAGCCGAATATCGTCACGGAGACCAGATTCAAACTTGATGCACTTGGTACGCTCATCAGCATCTCTGTAGCTTCCAGCATAACAGATCAAATCCTTGAACTGGGCGGCGTATTCTCCGACACTCAAGTTCCTCTGCTCCAGTTTGAGAAAAGCGAGCTCCTTCTCTCTCCTGACATCCTCGGGAAAATACTTTCCGAGGAATCGAGCTCGGAACAACTCCCAAGTAATGGCCTCATTAGCCGCTTCTAGTCCTCGGTGCAACACTCCTTGTATATCATCTTACTTTATAAGAAAAGTAATAAGTTTATGAATATTTGGACTTGTTATCGTTGGAAAAAGATCTCAAAATAAGAATTTTCCCTTCCCTTGAAAATTTCTTTTCACAAACACTTGATTAATAATGAAATTGACTAACAAAATCAGAGTTTGCGGAAACATAGTAAAATAGTCATATTATACTCTCAAAATATATCAAGTGTAACAAGTCCATGGATGCCAAATAAATATTATTATGAAACCAAATTCATCTTATGATACCTCTTTCAAAATGTGTATCATATAAATACTATTAAAAACATAGATGTTATAGAGCTGGTCACTAGTCCTCTGTCCAAACAGTTATCTGGCCGGATCCTCGATATCTGCACAACGGGTTCCCAACCCACATTTTCTACACTCTGCATGCACCTAAGGGACATCTCCCCTAACTAATTCTTGTGCAAGCTAGATGCACGATCAACACCTAATAAGGGCATGGGGGTTAGCTATACATATTCGCATAATCAAATGAGAATAAAACTAACATCCACAAGTCAACATGTACCAAACCATGATGCATAATCATATGAGCACACCCGGTTAATCATAATTCTTTCAATGCTGGTGGCATGATGCATGATTTCCTTCCACAACTGAGGCCTCTAACAAAGTCCATCTTGGACGTCCATCCAATACATCCTTGTGTTCCCGGAACACCGACATTCGTTCCCAGAACGTAATGTCGAACCATACTTGGATAATAAACATCACTCCCAGAGTGTGCATCACGTTCCCAAAACGTGTAGCAAACCATACTTGGATAAATAAGCATCACTCCCAGAGTGTGCATCACGTTCCCAGAACGCATAAAAACCAGGTCCCGGACATTGGCCACGTATCTATAATGTGTCATCAAGTAGGTTGCATATCAATGTGTTCCCAGAACACTAACATACGTTCCCAGAACGTATAAAACCAGGTCCCAGACACTGGCCACATATCTATAATGTGTCATCAAGTAGGTTATAATTTGGTACTCCCAGAGTACCCTCCTCATATTCCCAGAATATGATAAACGTTCCTACCAACCAAACTTCCATTCTATATGGATGCACAATCATTAAGGTTGGTTTTTATCTTTAATTCTATTATTATAGCAATGTGTTCCCAGAACACTCACATACGTTCCCAGAACGTATCGCAAACCATACTTGGAATAAAATCAAGCACCACTCCCAGAGTGTGCATCGTGTTCCCAGAACGTATCCAATAAACCATGTCCCAGACAATGGCCACATTCCCAGAATGTGTCATCAAGTAGGTTGCATCAGTTTGGTACTCCTAGAGTAAAGGGTCATGTTCCCATTAATTCCATTATTATGACTTAGAAAACACAACTTCTGAATGATATCTTGAGGTATGGCTTTACTCATAAAATTCACCTTTGAATTTAAATTTAACATATGCTCATAGACCTGGATTGAGAGAATGTAATCATTGGTATTAGCAATCCTTATTCAAAAACTTAACTTTTATTTTTAAGTTTCAGGTACTAACCGGTTACATCACCACCTAACCGGTTAGAATTACAGACCTGAACTTGAAACCACTGATTTTCAAAGAATCCTTTCTTGAATTCTCTACTCAATCCAATAACAAGGTCTTAGCATATCAAAATACCTCAAGTTCAACACATATTATCATTCAAAAGATCTAAGTCATATTACAATTTCATTTATGCATAATTTCCTCTTGAAATTATCATTTGATATTAAGGTATTAACTCATCACCTCCAATCTAAACCAAACAGTGCTCAAACACATGGTTTTAGATTGGTCTTTGTATGAAATTCTAGCTTAAACTTGAGCACAAATGGTATGGATACTTAGCCAATTTCAGAAATTCATTTTCTTTGAAAATTGACAGTATCTAACCGGTTACAAATTTCGACTAACCGGTTAGATTAGGCAGAACATACACTGAAAAATGAGGTTTTGCATACCATTTTCTACCATACTCAAATCTAACCAATTTCATTCATAAATAGAGTTTACATACCTTAATATTAGTGTGTTCAACCACATAAACATATCTATCTTGCATGCATTCAATTTAGATACTCAAATTGCACATAATTGCACGTATTTCACAACTTAATGCATCAACTCACAGAATACCCAAATAAGTCATGAATCCAACATCAATTTAGCTTGCATGCATCTAGATAACATTGCTCATAACAATAATTGAGCTCAGATTGGCCTCCAAGCCACTTAACCATTTCAACTTATGCCCTTTGAGTCTCTTGGTGACTCATCCTATATTCTACCACAATCTATTCTCATTCTAGCAAATAGTAAGCTTCCACCTTACCTTAGGTTCGTGCTTGATGAATCTAATCACTGGAATTTGCCAGATCTCCCCAGAATCCACAATCTCCATTTCCAGTCCACAACAAGTTTGACAGGGTCCAAAAACTACAAGATTTGACACATGAATTGGACAAACAAATTGGGGAAAACCATCAACACTCAATCTATGCAACATGCACTACAGATTTGAACAGATTTGAGACTCAAAAAGTGCATGTGCTTACCCAAATCGAAGTCCAAAGCAAGCTCCAGAAACTCAGAATCAGTGTTGACAGCTCCAACACCCTTACTTTGAAAGCTTCGTTCTCTTGATTCAGGGACTCTCAACTCACAATCTTTATATCAATACAAAGCCCTTGATGTGAGCTTTGTAACAGTGTATCACTCATGTTCTAACTCTCAGAAACGAAGGAGAATTTCAGAGACGAACTTACAAACCCTAAACAGAGCTTCAACCCTAAATTCAGAGAATCAACCCCAAATCCTTCAGCAATCCAGCTACTTATCTGGAGCCATTACCCATAACCTTGGCTCTAGTTTGGAAGTTTATGAAAGCATACTTCCCAGGAAACATTGCAGATATCGATGACCAGCGTATTGGACCACACACCCAAGGACCAAGAGTCAGGACCATTGCTCTGATACCATAAAAGTGCAACACTCCTTGTATATCATCTTACTTTATAAGAAAAGTAATAAGTTTATGAATATTTGGACTTGTTATCGTTGGAAAAAGATCTCAAAATAAGAATTTTCCCTTCCCTTGAAAATTCCTTTTCACAAACACTTGATTAATAATGAAATTGACTAACAAAATCAGAGTTTGCGGAAACATAGTAAAATAGTCATATTATACTCTCAAAATATATCAAGTGTAACAAGTCCATGGATGCCAAATAAATATTATTATGAAACCAAATTCATCTTATGATACCTCTTTCAAAATGTGTATCATATAAATACTATTAAAAACATAGATATTATAGAGCTGGTCACTGGTCCTCTGTTCAAACATTTATCTGGCCGGATCCTCGATATCTGCACAACGGGTTCCCAACCCACATTTTCTACACTCTGCATGCACCTAAGGGACATCTCCCCTTACTGATTCTTGTGCAAGCTAGATGCACGATCAACACCTAATAAGGGCATGGGGGTTAGCTATACATATTTGCATAATCAAATGAGAATAAAACTAACATCCACAAGTCAACATGTACCAAACCATGATGCATAATCATATGAGCACACCCGGTTATTCATAATTCTTTCAATGCAGGTGGCATGATGCATGATTTCCTTCCACAACTGAGGCCTCTAACAAAGTCCATCTTGGACGTCCATCCAATACATCCTTGTGTTCCCGGAACACCGACATTCGTTCCCAGAACGTAATGCCGAACCATACTTGGATAATAAGCATCACTCCCAGAGTGTGCATCACGTTCCCAGAACGTGTAGCAAACCATACTTGGATAAATAAGCATCACTCCCAGAGTGTGCATCACGTTCCCAGAACGCATACGTTCCCATAACGCATAAAAACCAGGTCCCGGACACTGGCCACATATCTATAATGTGTCATCAAGTAGGTTGCATATCAATGTGTTCCCAGAACACTAACATACGTTCCCAGAACGTATAAAACCAGGTCCCAGACACTGGCCACATATCTATAATGTGTCATCAAGTAGGTTATAATTTGGTACTCCCAGAGTACCCTCCTCATATTCCCAGAATATGATAAACGTTCCTACCAACCAAACTTCCATTCTATATGGATGCACAATCATTAAGGTTGGTTTTTATCTTTAATTCTATTATTATAGCAATGTGTTCCCAGAACACTCACATACGTTCCCAGAACGTATCGCAAACCATACTTGGAATAAAATCAAGCACCACTCCCAGAGTGTGCATCGCGTTCCCAGAACGTATCCAATAAACCATGTCCCAGACAATGGCCATATTCCCAGAATGTGTCATCAAGTAGGTTGCATCAGTTTGGTACTCCTAGAGTACAGGGTCATGTTCCCATTAATTCCATTATTATGACTTAGAAAACACAACTTCTGAATGATATCTTGAGGTATGGCTTTACTCATAAAATTCACCTTTGAATTTAAATTTAACATATGCTCATAGACCTGGATTGAGAGAATGTAATCATTGGTATTAGCAATCCTTATTCAAAAACTTAACTTTTATTTTTAAGTTTCAGGTACTAACCGGTTACATCACCACCTAACCGGTTAGAATTACAGACCTGAACTTGAAACCACTGATTTTCAAAGAATCCTTTCTTGAATTCTCTACTCAATCCAATAACAAGGTCTTAGCATATCAAAATACCTCAAGTTCAACACATATTATCATTCAAAAGATCTAAGTCATATTACAATTTCATTTATGCATAATTTCCTCTTGAAATTATCATTTGATATTAAGGTATTAACTCATCACCTCCAATCTAAACCAAACAGTGCTCAAACACATGGTTTTAGATTGGTCTTTGTATGAATTCTAGCTTAAACTTGAGTACAAATGGTATGGATACTTAGCCAATTTCAGAAATTCATTTTCTTAGAAAATTGACAGTATCTAACCGGTTACAAATTTCGACTAACCGGTTAGATTAGGCAGAACATACACTGAAAAATGAGGTTTTGCATACCATTTTCTACCATACTCAAATCTAACCAATTTCATTCATAAATAGAGTTTACATACCTTAATATTAGTGTGTTCAACCACATAAACATATCTATCTTGCATGCATTCAATTTGGATACACAAATTGCACATATTTCACAACTTAATGCATCAATTCACATAATATCCTAGTAAGTCATGAAATCAACATCAACATAGCTTGCATGCATTCAGATAACATTGCTCAAAACATCAATTGAGCTCAGATTGGCCTCCAAGCCACTTAACAATTTCAACTTATGGCCTTTGAGTCTCTTGGTGACTCATCCTCTCTTCTACCACAATCTATTCTCATTCTAGCAAATAGTAAGCTTCCCCCTTACCTTAGGTTCGTGCTTGATGAATCTAATCACTGGAATTTGCCAGATCTCCCCAGAATCCACAATCTCCATTTCCAGTCCACAACAGGTTTGACAGGGTCCAAAAACTACAAGATTTGACACATGAATTGGACAAACAAATTGGGGAAAACCATCAACACTCAATCTATGCAACATGAACTACAGATTTGAACAGATTTGAGACTCAAAAAGTGCATGTGCTTACCCAAATCGAAGTCCAAAGCAAGCTCAAGAAACTCAGAATCAGTGTTGACAGCTCCAACACCCTTACTTTGAAAGCTTCGTTCTCTTGATTCAGGGACTCTCAACTCACAATCTTTATATCAATACAAAGCCCTTGATGTGAGCTTTGTAACAGTGTATCACTCATGTTCTAACTCTCAGAAACGAAGGAGAATTTCAGAGACGAACTTACAAACCCTAAACAGAGCTTCAACCCTAAATTCAGAGAATCAACCCCAAATCCTTCAGCAATCCAGCCTTTTATAGACGAATTGGAGTAACATGCAAGGCGACACGTCTATCTCTCCTATTTCTGGGTTAATTTCTGAAATCGTGGCAATTTCTGGGTTAATTGGGTGATTACTCATCAAACGCACTAATCCCAATTTCTGAGTTCATCGTGTAACCGGTTACACAGCCCTTCTAACCGGTTACATACTGATAAAATTCAAAAATTAATAATTTAATTACTCTTTCTTCAAAAACCTTTTTAATATTGCAATTAGGTCCCAACCCAAGGACTAAATTACAATATTCACATTTTTGTACAAAATAACCATATAAAAATATATCTCATATTTTTATATATAAAAACACATAATGTACAAAAACTAAAACCTTCAAAACTAATATAAATCAATTATAAAATAATTGTTATAATTAATTTCTTGGGAGACGAAAATTAGGGGTGTTACACTCGGCTCTGCTGATCCCACCAGTGCTCGGCTTCACTAGCCAGCACAAACTCGACCAACCTCACCCTGCACTCGTAGGGCGGTTGCAGAGATCGAAAGATCTTTTCAACATCTTGGAGCCATCTCTGGGCCCCATCAGGATTGTAACCCCCCTCAAACCGAGGTGGTTCATTCTTCCTAAATCGGCTCATCCAGTCAATCTCGACCGGAGCCGGAGGTTGAGGCTGAAGGGCTGCAGCTGCAGCTGCTGCGGCTGCGGCGATGTTCTGAGCGAGGTTCTCAGCCTGATTCTGCTGAGCCTGCGCTTGGTTCTGCTGTAGTTGAACCAGAGTTTCCAATACAGCAGCAATTCGGTCGTTATCAGCTCGTCTCCCAGCCATGCTGCTCGGTCATGGAGAGAAAGCCAATTAACTTCCGGATAATCAAGTAAATATATATATAAACATATATACCTATGAGCTCTATTGTCTAACTTAGACTTCTAGACTTTACTTATTTGTCACTCTCTTGGTGAGTAACCTCTGGAGTCCTTTGCAACTCCAATAGGCCGAGGAGAAACTGCTCTGATACCAAAAATGTAACACCCTATATAATAATTACCCTTAATTACCCCAAAATTAGGATTTAAAAATTTCTTTTAAGAAAAGAATATGATATTTGCCAAAATAATATTTCCTTTCATTAATGCCAAAACATCAGAGTTAATAAAGCGGAAGACTTAAGTACATCAAATACATTAAATATAAGTTTAAGTACATTCATTTCGGCAAATCAAAAATACAAAACATTGTTTTAGCTCGGTCCAACTGGCCGAGACCCCATCAGCTATCCGACTCTAATGACTTACTCTCCCTGTGGGGGAGAGTGAACCTGCTCGGCCGGGGACTGTGCCTGCTCGGACTCAGTACCTGAAAAATGGTAAGGAGGTGAGCATTACACAGAACTTAAATAAGCAGTTTCTAAAATGACATACCGATCTACCAAGCCAAACACAAGTAGCCATAAAGCATATAAATAACAAGTAATCAAACTCATATATCACATGCATATATCATCATTAGCTCAGTTCGCATACACACATTCTCATCTAGCTCGGCTCACATCCTACCATCTTATCGCTTACTAGCTATACCTCGGTTTACATTCTCTTACCTCGGATTACCACCTCTACCTCAAACTCATTACACATTATTCCATTTTCACATAGTTTACAATCTTTTACTCTTCTCGGATGCATACACCCAGTGCATGTCTTACACCATTTAAGGTCGGATATCGGAGTGTCATCCATAACTGCGAGTACCCGGTACCCGTCTTACAGCTGCACATACCCGGTATGCGTCTGATGCGATCAATGCACGCACCCAGTACGCGTCTTCTATGACCAGGAGTACTATTGCCGATCATTCTATGGAGTTAAGGAGAGTCCATAACTGCGAGCACCCAGTACTCGTCTTACAGCGGCGCATCTCGGTGACTTACGCGATCAATGCATGCACCCAGTACGCGTCTGCTATGACCAGGACCACTTCCCACCGGTTCCGTTCTCGGAACCCTGTGTGAATCATAACCGCGAGTACCCGGTACCCGTCTTACAGCTGCACATACCCAGTATATGTCTGACGCGATCAATGCACGCACCCGGTACACGTCTACTATGACCCGATCACACAGCCATTTCTCTTTAATTCCTCTTATCCTTTTAACCATTTTAGTTTCGGCCTACCTCGACTCAACCCTTTAAATTATTCCTCTTTACATTAATCTTATTATTTTATTAGTTCGGCCTCTCTCGGCCCACTCCTTTAACCATTTCCTTATTCCATTATCTTTTCGCATTATCTGACTTATTACTCTATCTCTCCTATTTACCATTTTCTCAACCCATTCGCAATCTCTCCCAGCTCGGCCCAGCTCGGCCACAGATATGAATAACAATTATCAAGGCTCATCAACATTTATACACAAAGTTCATAAACACTTATACAACAACAATAATAAGAATAACATCATTCAACTAATCCATCATGTAAGCACCAACATATAGCATAAAACAATATTCCATATTCACCTAACATCCATGTTTCTAGTTCATTTATTCGTTCCCTTTACCCTTTTTACCTTTCCTTTCTCATGTTAACCTATATCCATTCCCTAAATTACACCCACTCTTAGTACCCTTTATGAACACCCTAGAAACCCAAACTCAAGTAGAGGTAACACTCACTCCTTACCTCAAACCGTGAGAGATAAGAGTTGAGAGCTTGAGAATGGCTTCCTGGATCTAGACCTTGACCTTGTGAGCTTCACACCACTCGAATCCGTGTCCTCCTTGCTGCCACCACCACACCACCACGGTCCAGCTCTTGGCTGCCACCACAACAATACGCCGGTCCAGGGACGCCGGAACAGAAGAGAACAGAGAGGAGGAGGGTTTTCCGGTTGGGGTTGAACTTGGTGAAAGAGAAGAAAGAAAGTATGTTGGTGCTGGGATTTTCAGAGAGAAAGAGAGAGAGATTCGAAGGAGGAAGAGAATGAGAAAAGCAAAGTGTTGTGGGTGGGGCTTTCTTTTATTCATTTAGGAAAAACATTTGTGTGGCTAGGATTTATTGGCTTCTTGTGGAAGCTAGATTGTGTGGACATGATTCATTGGCTTCTTGGGGAAGCCATGAATAATACTTGAAAGGGACATAAAGCAATGATAATGACATAAAGTGAATAGCCAGGACAGTGTACGGATGGTACGAATCCCAAAGGGCTACAGCTCAACATGAGCTGGCACGGAGGAGCTAGGAAGTGTCGGCTCGGGTACGTCAGCTAGGATACGTCAGCTCGGCATTTGAGATCAGCAACAGTCCGAGCTTCCCTCACGGATAGGACGCTGAGGTCGGCTAATCCAGACTGGACAACGGGTTCCACGTTGGGTTCCCATCCAGCTCGGTTCATAAGCACACCACCTTATCCAGATCGGCCGGGATCGGACCAAGATCCTATACTTGCATCCTAGGTCGGCCTATGCTCATACTACCCTTCTAACCTTGTACCATTTCTAAGGCTTAATCCTACCCTTAAGTAAATATTTATATACTAAAATTATATTATTTATTAATTTTCAGGATGTTACACAATCCTTGTGGGACGATAATTTCACTTACATTATATTACTATTGTAAGATCTAGTATACTTGCTAGAGAGTCCAACAGTTATGTCTTGTTTTTGTTGTATGAGGAAATAAATGTGTGGTTGACCTGGAAAGCTTCTCTAAGAAGAATCGTAACATGTGACTATAATTTGATGGCTTCCTAAGGAAGCCTCCAATGAGTGATTAAAAGGGAATCTAAGTCTGACACGCACACGCCTGGGCGTGGAAAGTAGGGCGCCTGGGCGCGGATATCGTTGTAAGAGTCATTTGTTTTAGCTTAGGTGCTCGGCTCTAGCTTGACATGATGTGAATCCGACTAGTTCGTGGTCGGTGAGAGACCGAACTGATTTTTGTGCTGATAATCGGATTCCCTGAGGCTAGCTCGGACTGAGATCGGTAAATAGGAATGCTCGGTGCATTAAGTCCGAAACACTCAAGCATCGATGCAAGGTCGGTTTAGTCTTAATCGTTTCAGCTCATGTCGTCTCTGTATGCTCGGCTACACACTATCAAGGGTTGCCAAACGAGACGAGGTTGTTTCCTTGCGAGTTCCTCGCTAACTGTTCGGTTATCATGAACTCGGTTATAACTGCTCGCTTATGATGAGCTCGACTCTTAATTATTCAGTTTTCCCATGAGCTCGGATCTTATGAGCTCGGTGTGATAGAAAAATTCGGTGGTACTAATGATCTTGGTATGAGTTCGGTATTGACTATTCGTTTCCGAGTAGTTTAAACTTGAGAAATCGGTGTATTGCTTAGGTTCAACTTATATAAGACTGCTTATTGCGACCGTCGGTTTACTGATAAAGGACATTATTCGGAACGAGGTCGGTTCTCACAGACTCCGTACTCACTGCTCGACTCGTACGCGAACCTGTTTCGCAAATCCCCATAGCTCAGATACAATGATTCGAACTCGCTCCGAGTACAGTCAAATGCTCGCTGCTCGGCTTACCCTGGTTAAGATGGGTCCGCGACCCTGATCGTCGCTCATTGTTCGTCATTTGGTCGGTTAAGATTGCCTTGGCTCGGCCAAGATAGAATTTGGTCGATTCAAGGTCCGGTCAACTGCACTTTAACTCTCCTCTTCTTTGCTAAGGCTCCCTAGCTCCGGCACACTTTTCTCTCCGTAATCCCGACTTATCCCTATGATTTCCTTTAGAAGTATTTCAATTAAATTCAACATTAAATTCATGATGTTACATAGGGGAGGGAATCCTTTTTCTTCTTCTTGTCTTCTTCTAGCAATATTATCCAAGATCCGACGACAATCTGGGAGGGGAGGGAATACTGTGAAATATTATGATGAAATCTAACTTTATTTTGATGGAAGGATCAAGTTAAATCTTTTAAAAAAAATAAATGACTAAAATTATTAAAAAAATAATAATAAAGTACCAAAATGAATATAGATAAGATAAAAAATAAAAGATGTAATTAAGCTAAAAGTATTTAATACCCCTGCAAGTCTACCACCAGCCGAACCCGAACCTTAGGTTCGTATTATCAGCGTCCAGGCTCGGATGTGACATGGAGCCGAGCCTCCCAAAAAGAGCCAACGTCGCGCCGAAAAGTTAGCAACGCCACAAACCGAGAGAGAGAGAGAGAGTGTGTGAAGGATTTGTAGAGAGAGAAAGTGAGTACAAATGGGTCAGATCGTGAGGGGGAAGAAGAAAGGACGGCCCTCCAAGGCAGATCTGGACCGTCGTTCCAGCAAGTCTCCGGCAATCGCAAACCCCAATCTCCGGCGAAGCCTCCGCCACCGCACTGTTCGGAATAACGTCATCAGCTACGAAGACTACCTCATCGACGACGAGGAGTACGAGGAGGAGAGGAGGTGCCAGAAGAAGAAGCTGAAGCTGGTGACGAAGCTCAATCAGGCCGGTGACGAAGGAGAAGAAGAAGAGTCGCGTGTGGTGCACTCGCACCATGTGGAAGTGGTTGGTGATGAAACTGGAAGGAAAGAAAACGGGGATGACGTAAGTGTTGTGTTGAAAATTTACTCCGCAAAAGCATATTTTGTTTGCACTGTCACTGAGATTCTCTCTATTCTCTATCTGTTTTCTCTCACTCTAGATATTAAGTGCATTTTTGATTCTGCGGCGAGTTAGCATAAAATCAATTCTGGAATGCCAATGCTACTAACAGTTGCAACATGATTTTGGAGCCAAAATTGATTTTGGGACCGGAAACCAAACATGCTCTGACTAATTGGTTAACTAATCGATTCCATAAGCAGAATTTTTATTTGTTTATTTATCTTTGGCCTTTTGGATTACGTTATCAATACAACAACAACTAAGCCTTTGTCCCACTAGGTGGGGTCGGCTACATGATCAAACGATGCCATAAAGGCCTATCATAAATCATGTCTTTTGATAAGGCATTGATTGTCATATCCTTCTCAATTGTTTCGCCTATAGTTTTTCTAGGTCTTCCTCTTCCTCTAGCTCTTGTAGTACCCTCCATTTGGTCTACCCTCCTAACCGGGGCTTCCACCGGTCTCCTCCATACATGCCCAAACCATCTAAGACGAGATTCAACCATTTTTTCAACAATAGGAGCAACCCCAACTTTTTCTCGAATATACTCATTTCTAATCCGATCTTGTCTGGTATGCCCACTCATCCACCGCAACATCCTCATCTCTGCAACATGAAGTTTATTCTCTTGTGTGCCCTTTGCCGCCCAACACTCTGTCCCATATAACATCGTCGGTCTTACAGCAGTGCGGTAGAACCTTCCTTTAAAGTTTAAGTGGTACCTTCTTATCACATAACACGCCCGAGGCACTCCTCCATTTCATTCACCCTGCCTATAATTTACAATATTTAATAATAATGTTATGATGACAGCTAAAGTGCGGAAAAGTGGATACCGAAGGGCTCCACTGTGTTTCAGGTTTGTGTGATTTTAAAGGGTACTCTCTGTTGTACTTGTGATTATGTTTCAATTCTTCTTAATTTTTGCCCTTAATGCGATGGAAATTGAGATTTGTTCGTTTTGTTTGTTTGTGTTTTTTGTTAGGAGCTCCACCGAATCCTCCTCCGTCTGGTATTCCGTTGCCTGATAAGAGGACTCTGGAAATGATCCTTGACAAGCTTCAGAAGTATGGGTTCTTCTTGTTTCTAATTTCTCAGTTTTTTTTTTTTTTTGGTATGCATGAAATGAATGATTGCATAGTGATGCATTTTTTTGTGAACTGTAACCACTGTTTTGGTTTCTTACTTGGGACTGTTATGTTATGGGTGTGGATGATGGCAGGAAGGATAAGTATGGTGTATTTGCTGAACCTGTTGATACCGAAGAGGTGTGTGAAATTTTCTTCATGTGAATTTTGTAATCTTGCTTTCGACAGACACCCTGAGTTGGAAGTTCAAATTTTATTTTGGCTTGCAGCTTCCTGACTACCACGACGTCATTGAGCATCCCATGGACTTTGCCACCGTTAGGAAGAAGTTGGCAAATGCATCTTATCCTACTTTGGAACAATTTGAGGTGTGCGCACATGTCCAAGTACTATTAATGATAAGATTAGATGAGTTTTCTTGTTCTCTTTTATTGGTTGAGATTTTGATTGTTTTGCGCTGTGGTACTGGACTTGGATGTTTTTATTTATTTATTTTTATAAAAAAAAATATTATACAAAGAGAAGGGAGAATAATGCAAAAAGAGGATAAGAAATCCTTGTAAGAAGAAAAGAAACACCCAAAAAATATGCAAAGGGGTCATGCTACAAAGCATGCCAATTTCTCTACATATCTACCTCATTGTAGTTAGTATGAGATGAATCATACGATTCAACTCTCGAATCGTTACGAACTAGTGACCTGCCGATACAGATCGTTTCTAGTATTGTTTTTGGATAAGAATCGCTCATGAATCAGAGTCTGAATCGTGAAATCGCAATTCAGAAGCGTGTCCTTTGTTGCGGTTAAACTAGGTTGGGTCGTGTCATGGAGTCAATTTTGCGGTTTTTACAGAAGATGAGGCTAGGTCATGCATAAAATAGGCCGGGTCTTGCAACCCAATTTGTAAAAAGTGTGATTTAACTCTTAACTTTTAAACAAAACTTACAGGGCTGTGGGGCAAAATTGCCGAAATTACCTCCCCACTATTTCTAGAATTAGTTTTAATTTCTTTTTGTTACAATATGTATTTAATGTTATAAGTTAGGGTTGCTTTAGTCTTTTTCCCTTTTGTATATATATCGACAAAACTATTAGATTGATCTCTTAAATTATTTTTATGTTACAATTAAGTCGTTCAAGTTTTTTTCCTTCACATAAGTCCTATAAGTTGTTCCCGTTCAACTGATGAGTCATTTCCGCTAATTTTCTCTATTACATTACACGTGGCATCATTAATAAAATTAAAAAAAATCATTAAACCATTTTTTGAACACGTGGCACCATTAGTTGAGTGCACGGTGTCACTTAACGAAAAAAATTAATGGAAATGACGAATTTGTTAGGCAGCAACAACTACAGGACTTATTTGAAACAAAAAAACTTAAGGGACTGATTTGTAACCTAAAAATAACTTAAAAGACCAATCTAGTAGTTTTGCATATGTACATCTCATTTACTATTGTATAGACACTATTCAAAATATACAAGATATATTTTTCCATTTTCTCTCTTCTCTTTCTATTATTTCTCATGGTATCATATAGCTTTGGTTCGATCTTCCGTATTATGGCATTCCGTCACTGACACCGCCATCACCATAGTGTTCGCCGCCTTCTGGTGAGCCTATTTGTTGTAGCCTCGTCGCTGGAGACTGTCATCTCAGCCTCACATGCCATTTTTATTCTCTTTCTTGCTGGGAATTGCTCCCCTCCGATTTGCCACGGTTCCATCGTCGCTAGCCCACATCACCTGCACCTTCGGCCTTGCCACCTCTAAATCGGCATGACCTCGAAGTTGCGTCGTCGATCGGCTCTGGACGCGCCGTCACCACCTCCGGCCCTCAAGTTCGCGGCTTGCAGATTTGTTTGGGCTTGAACCGCTAGCTCGGTCTGTTGCTCACTTACTCGCCTAGTTCCCTGATTAGTGAATCGAGGTAAAATAAAAACAGAATTCTTCTCTTGCTTTGTTCTTTCCATTTCTAAGATCAATTTCCTTTAATGTTGCTCTGATAATTTGATTTTCTGGTTATCATGGCAAATTTGGATGTTATTCACCCTATCCCTATTATACTTGATGGCACCAATTACAATCATTGGGTTGAGGCTATGCGTGGTTTTCTCACGGGACACCTATTATGGCACTTGTTACCGGTGATATTACTTGTCCTACATCTGAATTAGTTGATTAATTGGATGATGACAATCGTGCCAAATTCATTGACCAATTGGAAGAATATGATAGCAAAAATCATCAAATTATTACTTGGTTTTGTAATATCTCTGTTGCAGGCATTCATTTGCACTTTGGGTGATTTGACACTGCCAAAGAAGTATGGGATCATTTGACTCATCGTTACACTAGTTGTGGTCTTGCCCTTATGCATCAACTTGAGAAGGATATCCACGACCTCAAGCAAACTCCAGGTCAAGGTGTCTTTGATTTTTTTTTGGCTAAGATGGAAGCCATATGGGATCAATTAGCTGTATGTGAGCCCAAGCTACACCACAAGGGTGATATTAGGCGATATATTGAATATCGCCTATGTTGAACAGGTTCGGGTACGTACCGGGTACGGGGGAACGGCATTTTTGTAAAAACTAGTGTACGGGTACGTTAATATATACTAATAAATAAATAAAAAATAAAAAAATTATATGACAAAATATATTTAATTTTAGATGCTCATACCCAACCCTTTAAAATTTAAACGAAGTTAAGAAAATATATAAATTTGTAAAAATGTGTCATATGAGAAAGACTAAGTTAGAGTTAAAGTGATGAATATTAGTAACCATTGGATTAGATGAAAGGCTAAGATTATAACACCTCATTAAAATGGCCATGTGCCACTTTCTTCTCTTCTTTATTTTTATTTTTTTTATAGCCAATTCTTTTCATCTTATCTCTTCGGGACCAAGTGACCAACAGCACAACACAGTGGCAGACTTCCTTCTTCTCCATTCTTCTTTGTTCAAAGACTTCTTTCTTCTTCTCCATTCTTCTTTGTTCAAAGATTAAACTCATTTCAGATCCCTTTTACCAACTTGCTCAACACATCTCTAATGGCAAAATCAAAGACCCACTGTACTTCCATCATCGAAAATGGGTCAAAAAACAAAAACGCGATGAAAAACTTTTAGGGTTCCAAAAACACAGAAACGGCCAGAAATGGCCGTTACCAGCGTTTCTGCGAGTATGAACGACGTTCCCACCGCGCCCACCACCGTGCGATCTTCTTCTCCGTTCTGGATTGCCGGTGCCAGAAATAATCGTAAAAATGGCGATTCTACGAGTAAAAACGCGATTTTGACAACCTTGGTCGCAACGTCGTGGCGTGGCGGTGCGGCGGCGTGGTGTGGTGCGGCGACGTGGTGTGGGAGCAGAGATGAGAAGAAGGGAGAAGTGAGAAGAAGAGAAGTATTGATCAGAAAGAAGATTAATTTGGGGAAATTAGGTCAAAATTGGTTGGGCCGTACCCCATTCGCGTACCCATTTGGCCCATCACGTACCCATCACGTATTTTCTTTTCTTTTTTTAAATTTAATTAATTTTTTACGTACCCGGTACGTACCCGAGCGTACCCAACGCGTACCCGCACCCGATACGTACCCGGTGCGGGAACTTGCCCAAAAATGACGTATCCGTGCAACATAGAATATCGCGATGGTACTCAACTTGTTGAGTTCTTGATGGCTTTGACTGATGATTATGAGCTTGTTTGTGCATCCTTGTTGCATCAGAAACCTCTTCCTACTCTGGAAGATGCCCTTCCTCTTCTTCAATCCGAGGAAACTCTATTAGGGCTTCTCTGCTCCAAACCTGACATGGTCTTTGTTGCATCTGACTCAAAGGGCACCTATTGTGGCAACTGCCGCCAACCTGGACATGCCTACCTTGAGTATCCTACTATTGAGTGTCATCAATGCAGGAAGAAGGGTCACATTGCGCCTCATTGTCCTACTCAAGATCCTGCTCGTAGTTTTACCAGCTCTTGTCGGTACTGTAGATTTCCAGAACATGTGATTGAGCAGTGTCTTACTTGCCCTCCTCGTTCTGCTCACACTAGACACCAACGTTGCCTTGGTGGCTCATCTTCCTCTAGATCTGTTTTGGTCTTCTTCGGATTTGCATCCACTTGTTGTTCTCACATTCTCTTCCACTGGTTGTTCTGTGCCAGATCTGCGGACTGGGCAGATCATTGGGAATGGACGTAAGGTCGGAAGGATATTTGAGCTCACTACACTCCATGTTTCCGTGTTCACCAACCTATGTGCAGCTTCCACGACCTCTTCTATCCATCTTTAGCACCAATGTCTTGGTCACACCTCTCTTGGCAAATTGTGCTCACTTATCTCTCAAGGTAGTTTAGGCTCTATTAAAAAAGAGAAACTTGATTGTATTGCTTGTCAAACTGCTAAACAAGCTGCTTTACCATTTAATGATAGTATTTCTTCTTCCGTTTCTTCTTTCGATTGTGCATTCAAATGTTTGGGGACCGGCTCCAACCCTCACCATGGGTGGTTGTCGGCATTTTGTTATTTTTATTAATGATTTTTCTCGCTTTACTTGGATATACTTGTTGAAAAATAGATTAGAAATCCCTCAAATTTACATCATTTTTGCCACTGATACGAACCCACTTATCAAAGTGCATTAAAGCTTTCCGTTGTGATAATGCCTCTATGTATTTGATTCGAAGCTTATTAGTTTTCCTGTTGAACAAGGTATCACCTCTGAGTTCTCTTGTCCAGGCACATCCCAGCAGAATGGTCGTGCTGAAAGAAAGCATCATCACATTCTCGATTCTATCCGTGCCATGTTCATTTCATCCTCATGTCCTGAACGCGCTTGGGGCGAAGTTGCCCTTACTGGTGTCTATTTCATCAATCGTCTCCCTTCCTTTGTTTTGGGGAATATGACTCCCTTGGATTGTCTTTCTGGGACTCCTCCAATCTATGAGTCTCTGAAAGTTTTTGATTGTGCATGTTTTGTTCTTCTTTGGCCTCATGAGCATACTAAACTTCAACCTCGTGCTCGCCTTTGTTGTTTCCTTGGCTATGGCACTAAACACAAAGGTTATTGTGTTTGGGATCCCATCTCTCAACACATTCGTATCTCCCGTCATGTTGTCTTTTGGGAATATAAAATGTTCTCTTCTCTTTCTCAGTTCAAGTCTATTTCGTTCACTTCCACACCGTTATTCACTAATAATCCCTTTATGTAATTAAGCTTGAGCAAGTGTTGATGTAGTATTACAGACACATGCTCAGAGATGACTATTGACAATATTAGCTGTGCTCTTTAGTTTCTTATCGGTTAATGCATCGTCATCTAGTGTTCATTGTGTTGTCAGTAAAATGGAAAAAGCAATAATCAGAAGTTGTTTGTGTGTGTTTTCATTGGAGTATAATGTTAGCATGATCGCGATTATATGAGGTTGAATAAATCTTCAATTTAGCCTCCCCTAAGATAGTTGTGTCACGAGTAAGGTGCTTAAAAGTTTTTTGTTACCAATAAGTCTTTCAAAGATATGTCTCCAAGAGCCAACTCAAGTGGTAGAGCTATTGGACAGAAGTGTTAGCCTATAAAAAAAATGTTTGTTTATAACAATAAGTTTTTGAAGGATTTGAATCGTCATCACATTCGTCCTTCCTTAACTCACCAATTAAGTCTTTCAATGTAACACTATTTTACATCTTTCAAGGATCTAATTGGTGACATAACTTCAGAGGAACTAATTGGTGACACAATTATCTTGGGGGAAATTGAGGATTCACTTGGTTCTTACCAGTAAAGATGTATGCATTCAAAGATGTATGTCATTCTACCTTCCAGTAAATTGAGTTTCGGAAAAGAAAGTAACTATGAAGACTCTACAAAGGTGGGAATAGGGACCTTGCGGGCCGGGGTTTTGGGCAAAGAAAGTGTAAGTAACCGAAAGGTCTGCATTTAATCTTGCGTGTTTCAACTAAAGCGTATAGTATCAGCAAATTTAAGCAAAAAATCAACAACTATTGGTATTTCACAATTTTTTAACTTTTTAAATTTAAATTTAATATAAACAATATAAGTTGAAAATACTAAAATGGACAAATATGTTAATATATATTTAATACTTGAGGCACCTGGTGGAGTATAGGGAGGGAGATGTACGTAGTCTTACACTTCCTGCCTTGATGCGGAAAGGCTATTCACTTGATTTGAACCTTTGACTAAGGAATCAACCTTACCATTGCATCAAGGGTCAATCTCTTGAATACCCTAGGTATTTTAATGGGAAAAATGACCATGTCTAATCTTGTCATTGACATCATCTTCTTCATGTACGACTATTTTTGTTTTTTTGGGTATATTTCCATGAGTATAGATAGACATCTGTCGTTAGAAGTCCAAAAAACATAGGATTCTTTGCTTATGTTTTTCTTTTTGCTTCCTATTCTTCATGGAGAAGGTGAGTCTTGGTGCAACGGTAAAGTTGTTGCTTAGTGGCCAAGAGGTCACGGGTTCGAATCCTGGAAACAACCTCTCCGCTTGCCGGGGTAAGGCTACGTACATCTACTCTTCCCAGACCCCACTAGGTGGGAGCCTTGTGCACTGGGCCACCCTTTCGTATTCTTCATGGGTTTAACTCAGGCTGTAATGTCTGAAAGGATATGATAGACCAGATCTTTACTTGGAAAGATGCGGCATTATCTTTATGGACTTCTTTGACTAGTGTTGACTTTCTTTGTATGGACAATTATGAATGTTTCTTAATGAATTACAATTGCGATTCATGATATTTGAGAGATTTCAGAGTGAAGTCACCTCTACTAATAGATCCATCATTTACATAAAAATCATGAATTTCATTTGCTCTATCTTTTGAACATCAATTTGTTTTTAACTGTGAATTGATCACATCTTCCTTACTGAGTTATACTGTAATAATTACCCTGACTTCTGATTGGATTTGTTGAATGCAGAGTGATGTATTTTTAATTTGCTCAAATGCAATGCAATACAATGAACCTGAGACTATATACCACAAACAGGTATGAAGCTTATTGCTTGCTCCCTTTAACAACATATTTGGCACCACTAACCATTTTTTTGTGCTTACTTAATGACCCCTATATTTGTTACAGGCTCAATCAATACAAGAACTAGGGCGGAAAAAGTTTGCGAGGTTACGGATTGATTTTGAACGCTCTCATAATGAACTTAAATCAGAACTAAAAACCCAATCTAATTCTTTGGTTAAGAAGCAAGCAAAGAAGCCACTGGGTCATGCCTCCCGGGAACCTGTTGCCTCTGATTTCTCCATAGGAGCAACCCTTGCTACTGTTTGTGGTGTACAACCAACTATCCATTCAATGCAAGGTGTTAGCTGTGAGAGGCCTGGCAATATTGATTGCATGGTAGAGCGGAATGCTTTCTTGTTTGATGCAAATCAAGAGAAGGCTGAAGATTTCTCAGGTATCTCAGAAAAGAGATCCTGCTCTTATCTGTTTGTCTGATTACATTATGATCTCAATTTGCACTTCTGTGCATATTCTTGAAGTAGGATACTAATGTCAAAATGTAATTATTTCTTGTTGAGTATTGATTGTATTGCTTATTGTTTCAGGGAGGGGTCTGCTCTCCAAGTTGGGAAGGAAGTCATTTGTGCATGATGAGAGTCACCATGCATCATATAATATGTTTAATCAAGCAATTACTGAATCAGATTCAATATTTATGACCTTCAAGAGTGAAATGAAGCAGTTGGTTACTGTATGTATCAAAAGCAGTGGATATATTTATCTCTTGAATAGTTTGCTTTCTGATATTCATTTTTCAAATATTTATATTTTGTATTTTTCGGATACAGGTTGGACTTCATGCGGAGTATTGCTATGCTAGGAGTTTGGCTCGTTTTAGTGCAACTCTAGGACCTATTGCTTGGAAAATTGCTTCCAACAGAATTCAGCAGGCGCTGCCAGCTGGCTGTAAATTTGGTCGTGGTTGGGTTGGAGAGTATGAACCGCTTCCAACCCCGGAATTAATGCTCCATAATCATGTCCAAATAGAAACTAGTTCATGTATGAAGTTGCATTCTACTACTGAATTAATATAGTGACAAAAATTGTAAGAATGTGGAACCTGCCATTGAACATCCTACCAGTGCACAGATTTTGAGGGAAAACTGCCTTCGAT
The DNA here is from genome assembly GCA_037953625.1 of Crotalaria pallida. NCBI lineage: Eukaryota > Viridiplantae > Streptophyta > Magnoliopsida > Fabales > Fabaceae > Crotalaria > Crotalaria pallida. The sequence continues at coordinate 45,998,240 of CM075649.1, read as the reverse complement.
TTGTCCTGCCAGTTCCTGTCAACCTCCTTAATCAGAAGCAGGGTGTCCAATTCAAGGATTTTAGCAAGTTTGGGAGTAAGGGTTTTGATACAAGTGGAGCTGAAATCTTCACCCTCACGTAATCAGAAGAATTCCAGTCTAGTGGTTAAGTATGCAAACAATGGTTCTACTGCAAAGTCTAAAGCCCAGAGAGATGGTTCCAAGTAACATGGATGTTTTTCCATTTATACCTTTCAAGCACCCAGAGCGGAGTAGTTATTGAGAGTTGCCTAACAGAAAAGTCATGAATACCAGTTTGAATTGATGGGTGACTAATCTATCATTTGAAAGTACATTGAACTAAACTGGAGGAGCAGCTTCTTATGTTGCCAATTTGCGGGATCAGAGTCTTAGTGACCCAGTTCAGTTGATGAGAATATATGCTGAAAAGGCTCAAAAGCAACGGACTTCTTCTAATCATTCCAATACTCAGCTAGTGGCACCATCTGGTTCATCTGGACAGGGAGATGAGTCAGGCAAGCTTCAGCCGCAGCTGCCTATGCATGGTTGTCTGTATGGGAAGAACAGTTTAAGAAAGCACTTGTCAAATCTAGTTCACCTTAAAGTCAGATTTATGAAGATTCATTGTACAAAGTAACAAGAGTTCCATTAGCAAGATACAAGAATTCGGAGGGAGCTTCCTTCTGGTGGAACATCTTTTCAGCAAAATAAAAACAATTTTCTTTTCAAGGCACAAGCACTGTTTAACTGTTTCCTAACCAATCAATGGTTTCCCCACAATTAGCACAAGAAGATGGGAACCGCTCGGTTTCTCCCGAGCACAACATATAAGTGAACTCAACACTACAACTCAGATTACCTAAGCTCGGCTACTCTTGCTCGGCACTAAACCAACATACTAACTGCTCGGATCCACGAGCACCACACATCTTACTCATAACCTACCCGGTTCCGCTAACCCAATACCACCAACTCGGTATTTGCTCGATTAACTAACACTATACCACTTGCTCGGACCACACACCCGAGCTCGGCTCATCCTGCCCTGATCTAACTCATAGATCCTACTGAGCTATGACTCCCCAGGAGCTCGGCTCTACCCCAACCTGGCCTCGTGACTCTTAAGTCACATGCTCGGCCAATCTGAGCTCTGTGCCTTATATTCAGCACACACCCACGAGCTCGGTAACACATGCTCGGCTCCTAAGAGCTCCGCTAACACAGAGTCTGATCGGATCGAACTCCGACACTCCAGACTTAGACTCTTGAACCACACATCCTTCAACCAGGATTACACACAACATTCAATACTTAACTTAATCGGCACTGATTAAAATAGACAGGATGTTACAGCCGGGATGGACTCCTCCACTTGTCTTTCTCCACTCCCTAACATCACAATTAGTTACACCTAGATCAAAATTTTGAACAAACCACATTTTGATCAATGGTACACACAAATTGCACAAATTGCAGAATTAAATTAAAATGAGCAAGAATTATTCGAATTAGAAAAATTTAATGATGAAAAAATAAATAAAAAAATTGAAGGCTGTTAGAATCAGCCTCAAACCTGGGGGGGGGGGGTGTGAATCGAGTTTTATTAAATTTATTGGAAATCACTCGAACGTTAAAAAATTGTTTTATGGAGAGATTAGACTTTCGAGCGTGAAGGCGAAGCGATAGAAATTAAAATAAAATAGAGTAGCGCGGAAACGATTTAAACAAAAATAATGCGGAAAATAAAGAGATAAGGTGATTTGGGTCTGATATATATATATATATATATATATTTTTTTTTTTTGGACTTCATTTTACCCTCTTTTACTTTGATTTGACTTGTTTTCATAGCAAACTTAGGATCTTTTTATTAGTTTTTAGGAATTTTAGTAGTTGTAGTTTCCCTTGAACTTTTTGATCGTTTGTTCATTGTTTCGGGTGATTTTGGAGCTCAAATGCAAAAATTAATTATGGAATTGGAAAGAGCACGTAAAGACCTTGAAGTAGGAAAAAGAACGGAGAGAAACGGAGCCGGAACCTACCCCGCGCGCTTACTAAAGAAAAGGAGACAAAGCAGACCCGCGAACCTGGGGCGCGAGACCGCGCGCCTGGGGCGCGTGCATCAAAACAGGCCCAATTGGGCCAAAACTTCAGAAATTGATTGGGATTCTACTTAGTGTTATTTTGTAAATATAAATTAGTGATTTAGAATTAGGTTAAGCAGCCAACTAGAGGAGAAAACAGAAATTAGAATTGAAGAGGGAGATTACAGCACTTTGGAGCAAATGGAGATTGAAAAATTTCGGGTAATTTGTCTATGAATTTTCCTAATATGTCTTTCATTCTTCTTATTTCTATGTGTAACTAAAACCCTCGTGTTAGGAACACGGTGAATTTGTATGGCGTAGCTTATTTCAATTTATAGTTTAGTATTTTCCGTTTTTAATTCATGCGTTAATTGTGTTTTGTATTGAATACGTAAAACTGATCACTTTATGTTCTGGATCTTCTTAGTTCTTAATGAAAGTTAGGGATTTTGAAAAGGTCTTGCAATTAATGGTATAATCACTCAAAAAAGAGATATAATTGAATGATTATATGATTTGGTAATTCCCTTGTGCTGAATATCATATTTTCCAATGCTGCAATTTATTGAGAGATCAAGGATTACAAATTTAGAGAGTAAAGGGTAATGTTAGAGAGATCTAATTATTGCTATTAAAGAGAAATTGTCCATGAATTAAAGGAAAATCTAAATTATAGTTGAATAAGTGAAACCTACAATCCAACCAACGTTCCTAACCACTTTCTCCCATAGTTCTCAAGTTTTTATTTAATTTCAGCAATTAATTAGTGTAGTTAATTATTAATTTCAAATCTAAATTTTAATTTAAACAACTTTTTAGTTATAGGATTTATTTTTAATTACATTAAGGTGAAAATATACTAAAAACACAACTCCCTGTGGGACGATATTCGGTCTTCCATAGACTATATTACTCATTGACCCAGTACACTTGCTGGAATATCAACAAGTTTTTGGCGCCGTTGCCGGGGAGTAGTTTTCTTTAGTTTATTTTTGGTACTTAGTGTAGTTATTAGTAAATTCTATTTTTAATTTTATTTTTCTGTTTTTAATTAGTTTAATTTAACAGGTGCTGCTTAACCATTTTTATGCTTTTGCGCTCTGTAGGTAATCGAGGCCTTGTACAACTTGATCCTGAATTGGAGCTTAGTGTGAAACGGTTGAAAAAGCAAGCAAAGCAAGCAAGACAGATGGCTGAATCACATGGTGTGAATTCAATGCTCCTAATTAGGTGGATTATGTTTTGATGATGACAAAATAATTAACAAATCATGCCTTGAAGACATCAACATCAACAAGAAGTCAAGAAAAGAAGACAAGTGCCCAATCATTCTCAATCAAATATTAATTGTAAATTTCTAATTTATGTTGAGAGTGGGTAAAAATAGTTAGTCTCTTCTAGGAATAAATTTTTATATGTTTATTAAGTTGAGATTGACCAAAAATTAATACTTGAGAGGAAAAATAAAATTGAAAATTAATTTTTCCCATATCTGATCAAAATACTCGAGTATTTTGATAAAGACTCGAGTATATACTCGAGTATTTATAGAAAAACTCGAGTATTTGTGCCAGGTCAGCAATTATGACCGTTAGTCTTGTTCGTGCACCAATTCACTCGTGACCGACCAAAAAGACTCGAGTATTTACCAAAAGATTCGAGTATTTTTGTCCAGTCAGCAAAAATGAACGTTGGAGAGACTCAAAAACTCAATTGAGGGCATTTGAGTCTCATCCAACCCCAAGAGAGAATTCAGAACCTTATTGTAAAATTTCTCTTTGAATTTGTGCAAGAACAAACAAGACAACAACACATTATTGATCACAAGCTTTCATAATTTCCTCTTCTCAAGTGTTAATTCCCAAAAAGCTCAACTTCTCATTCATATTGTCATTTTATTCCAAGTTGAGTTTTAGGCCTCAATTCTTACATTGAGCTGTGCTTATTTGTGCTAATCCATTGTGAGATTAGTAATACACATACAAAAAGCTTGATTATTCAAAGTCTTGGATTGTTCCCAAGCAAACCCTAAGTGGCTTAGGGTGTTGGAAGTCTTGAGAGGTTCTCAAGCACAAGACTAGGAGGTTCCTAGCCCGGTGGAGTTTCTTGAAGGGAGTTCAAGGAAGCTTTGTGAAGAGTTCTTCAATCACCGGAATCAAATTGGGGTAGAAATCAAGAGTTTGGTACACTCTTGAAAGGGTTAGGTTGAGTGAGGCCATTCTCAAGCAATCCTTTGTAATTTCTAACAATTTGATTATTAGTAGAAACTCCTAAGTGATTAGGAGGACTGGATGTAGCTCATTGTTGGAGTGAACCAGGATAAAATTGCTTGAGTGTTGGTTTATTGCTTTTAATCTACTTTCTAGCTCAATAGACTTAAGTCATTTCAATCAATTAGGATTTATACAATTAGGTAGCAAGTTCAAGGAATCTTTGTGTTTAAAAGTTATTTAGATTGCTTGCTATTCTGATGGATAAGTTCCTGTTTATTATTGAATTGATTTGAGTTAAATTGCTGAATTTTCGTTTCTGGTTTTTCTGCTATCTGATAGGAAAAACTCGAGTATTTCAGAAAAGACTCGAGTTGTTCATCACTGAAAAACTCGAGTATTTCACAAAAAAACTCGAGTCTTTTGTGTCTGATTCCAGAAAATTCAGTCTTAGCTCCATTCTTCAATTATCAATCGAAATATTTGGTATTAGTGCTTCAAAATACTATTCACCCCCCCTCTAGTATTTGCTTAGCCCGCTTGTTGGTTTCCAACAAGTGGTATCAGAGCTCGGTCGAAAGATCGAGTGTAACAACTTTTTCGAAAAAGATCCTTTTGGAAACTAAATGGGCTCTAGCAATAACTTTGGTGGAGAAGGAGCTTCAATAAACCGTCCTCCACTATTTAATGGTGAAGGATATGTTTATTGGAAAACTCGCATGAAAGTTTTTATTGAAGCAATTGATATGGATATTTGGGATGCAATTGAAAATGGTCCTTTCATTCCCAAAAAGAAAATAAATGATGAAATTGTTGAAATTCCAAGGAGTAGTTGGAATGATGATGAAAAGAGAAAAGTTTCATTTGATTTAAAAGCTAAAAACATCATCTTTTCGGCCTTATCCCATGATGAATTTTATAGAGTTTCCCAATGTAAATCGGCAAAAGAAATGTGGGATACTTTGCAAGTCACACATGAGGGAACAAGTGAGGTTAGAAATGCAAGATTGAATTCTCTAACTCACGAAAATGAATTGTTCCACATGTTGCCAAATGAAACCATTAGTGACTTGCAAAGGCGATTCTCTCACATTGTTAATCAATTGATTTCCTTGGGAAAAGTATTTCGCAATGGTGAAACTACTAACAAAATTCTAAGATGTCTTGATAGGAGTTGGCAACCCAAGGTAACCGCCATCAAGGAATCTAGAGACATAAATAGCATGGACTTAGCCACTTTGTTTGGCAAACTCCAAGAGCATGAGATGGAGCTTACAAGACTTGGGATGCATGAGGAATCGGACAAAAAGAAAAAGAGCATAGCACTCCAAGCTTCAACCAAAGCTACAAAAGAAGTTGAAGAATGCTCTACAAGTGGAGATTCCGATGGTGAACCAAATCAAGAAGAATTTGGGATGTTTGTGAAAAGATTCAACAAATTCTTCAAAGGGAAGAAAGGTGGATCTTCATCCAATTTCAAGAGAACCAAAGACTCCAAACAAAGAGAAAAGAGTACCAATGATGGAGTTAAGTGTCATGAATGTGGAGGGGTTGGTCACATAAGAATGGAATGTGCCACATTCTTGAAGAAGAATGACAAGAAGACCCAAGAGACCAAAGGGAAGCGTGCATACATTGTTTGGGATGCACCGGAGAAGAGCAATGAATCATCTTCAAGTAGTTCCGGTGATGAAAATGCAAACCTTTGTCTCATGGCCAAGAACAATCATGAGTCCTCATCAAGAGCTAATCATGGCATGAGTGAAAGTGATGATGAGGTAACCTCTAGTTCTTCTTGTTCCTCTTCAAACTCCATTTCATATGATGATTTGCAAGAAGCCTACAATGAAATGTTAATTCAATTTAAAAGGCTTGCTAAAATTAATAAGGAAAAAGGAAAGAAAATTTTGGAGTTTCAACATGAAATTGATGAATTGCAAAAATCTATAAATGAGTTGAAACTTCAAAATGAATCCTTGGAACTTATTAATTCTAGTCATCAAAGTGATTGTGCAAATCATGAGGAGATTATCACTCCATGTGAGAGATGTGATGAACTTGAAAAAGAAGTGAAAGAGTTGAAAAACAAACTCACAATCTCACATAGTGATAGAAACCTCAACCGGTTGTTGAACTCTCAAAGACATAATCACAACAAAACCGGTTTAGGATATGTTCATAAAACGAACAAAAAGTACAAGGTGGTTGGAACATTTTCTAAGAAAAATTCATCAAAGAGACCAACTTGTACTTATTGTGGAAAGGTTGGACATATCAACATTGAGTGCCACATTAAGAAGTTTGAAATGAAAAAGGGCACTTATATGTGGATTAAGAAGGGAGAAAGTCCCAACACTAACCCTAAGGGACCCAACATTGTTTGGGTACCCAAAGTGAAAAAGTGATTTCATTTTGTAGGTGTGTCTTCGAACGGGAAAACAATTGTGGTATCTTGATAGTGGATGTTCGAAGCACATGACGGGAGATAAGCGGCACTTCATTGAGCTTACTCCAAAGGAAAAGGATTATGTCACTTATGGGGACAACAACAAAGGCAAAATCTTTGGTATTGGTAAAATCGGAAACTCTTTAAACTTGAGTATTGATAATGTGCTCTATGTTCAAGGATTAGAACATAATCTCTTGAGCATAAGCCAATTATGTGATATTGGCAATCATGTAGTTTTTACCTCTACCCATTGCCTCATTAAAAGTGACAAAGATGAATCAATCAAATTTGTTGGTAGAAGGTCAAATAATACTTACTTAGTTGATTTGAACAAAGTCACTTCTTTGGTCTCTACTTGTTTAGTGAGCAAAGAAAATGACACTTGGTTATGGCATCGTAGGACCGCTCATATAAATGTAAACCAATTGAAGAAAATTCAATCTAAAGATCTAGTAGTTGGTTTACCAAAGCTAAATTTTTCTATTGAAGGTGTTTGTTCCCCTTGCAAGAAATGTAAACAAACTAAAAACACCTTTGGATCAAAAATGGTTATGTCCACATCAAGGCCATTAGAAATGCTTCATATGGACTTGTTTGGACCATCACAAATAAAAAGCTTTGGTGGCAACTATTATGCATTGGTGATTGTTGATGACTTCTCTAGGTTTACTTGGACTTTATTTTTAACTACTAAGAGTGAGACCTACAAATCTTTTAAACATCATGTCAAACTTTTGCAAAACCAAGTAAATCAAAAAGTAATTATTATTCGTACCGATCATGGTGGAGAATTTGAAAACCACAAATTTGATAGATTTTGTGCTAAAAATGGTATTGAGCATCAATTCTCCGCACCAAGGACTCCGGAACAAAACGGAGTGGTAGAGCGAAAAAATAGGGTGCTAGAGGAACTTGCTAGAACCATGTTAAATGATTCTCAAGTACCTCAATATTTTTGGGCCGATGCCGTCAATACGGCTTGTTATGTTTTAAATCGTATTTTGATAAGGCCCTCTTTGGATAAAACCCCCTATGAACTTTACAAGGGAAGAAAGCCAAATATATCTCATTTTCATGTCTTCGGATGCCAAGTTTTTGTTTTAAATAATGGAAAAGAACACATTGGCAAGTTTGATTCCAAATCCGATGAAGGCATATTTTTAGGCTATTCTTCTCATAGTAAAGCTTATAGAATTTTCAATAAAAGAACTTTAACTATTGAGGAATCAATTCATGTGGTTTTTAATGAGTCTTCAAAAGAAGATAGAGTTTTATGTGATGCTAGTGAAGATGGCATTGTCTTTTCAAAAGAAGAAAAAGAGAGAGAGAATTCAAAAGTTGATGAAGGAGAAGTAAGGGAAGAACTTCCTCCAACTTGGAAATCGGTCAAGGCTCATCCTATAGACAAAGTCATAGGAGATATGTCAAAGGGAGTACTTACTCGTAGGTCTATTCAAAACATTTGCCACTATGTTTCATTTGTTTCTCAAATTGAACCCGATTCAATTAAAAAGGCCATTGAGGATGATCATTGGGTTCTTGCTATGCAAGAAGAATTAAACCAATTTGAAAGAAATGAAGTTTGGGATCTAGTCCCTAAACCCGATGATCATACCATAATTGGTACTAAATGGATTTATAGAAACAAACTTGATGAATCCGGGTTGATTATAAGAAACAAAGCTAGACTAGTAGCTCAAGGGTACAACCAAGAGGAAGGTATCGATTATGATGAGACCTTTGCTCCGGTTGCACGTCTTGAAGCAATCCGAATTTTACTTGCTTATGCTTCAATCATGAAATTCACTTTATATCAAATGGATGTTAAAAGTGCTTTCTTGAATGGGTTTATAAATGAAGAAGTGTATGTCAAACAACCCCCCGGTTTTGAAAATAGTGAATTTCCAAACCATGTTTATAAATTGAAAAAGGCTCTCTATGGATTGAAACAAGCTCCTAGAGCTTGGTATGATCGATTGAGTTCCTTTCTATTAGAAAACAAGTTTCAAAGAGGGAAGGTTGATAATACATTATTTATTTATAAAACCAAGGATGACATTTTGTTAGTACAAATCTATGTTGATGATATCATTTTCGGTGCTACTAACGTGTCTCTTTGTAGAAAGTTTTCAAATTTGATGAAAAAGGAATTTGAAATGTCAATGATGGGAGAACTCAAGTTCTTCCTAGGCTTACAAATAAAGCAAGTCAAGGAGGGGACATTTGTGCATCAAGGGAAATATTGCAAAGAGCTCCTTGAAAAATTCGGATTGGACAAGTGCAAGGAAGCCTACACTCTAATGAGCACATCATGCTACCTAGACAAGGATGAACAAGGTACACCGGTTGATGTTAGTAAGTATAGGGGTATGATAGGTAGTCTCCTATATCTCACTGCATCTAGACCGGATATTATGTTTAGTGTATGCATGTGTGCTAGATTTCAAGCTAATCCTAAAGAATCTCACCTATCCGCAGTTAAACATATATTTAAGTATCTAAAAGGAACAATTAACACTGGTTTATGGTATCCTGCTGATGCCAATCTTAGTTTAGTTGGTTACTCGGATTCCGACTTCGCGGGATGCAAGCTTGATCGCAAAAGCACCAGTGGTACTTGCCATTTCTTGGGAAGTTCATTGGTGTCATGGTTTTCTAAAAAGCAAGCTTGTGTCGCTCTTTCTACCGCCGAAGCGGAATATATCGCAGCCGGTAGTTGTTGTGCTCAACTGTTATGGATGAAACAACAATTATCGGATTTTGGTTTGAAACTTGAAAATATTCCGATTAGATGCGATAACACGAGTGCAATCAATTTGACTAAGAATCCGGTGTATCACTCAAGAACTAAACACATTGAAATAAGACATCACTTTTTAAGAGATCATGTACAAAAGGGTGTTTGCACAATTGAATTTGTCAGTACCACAAATCAATTAGCTGACATTTTTACAAAACCTCTACCAAGGGACACCTTTTATCATATTAGGAGAGAACTTGGTATTTTAGATGAAGCTAATATAGGCTAATTGCATTGTGTCATTTTTTTTGAAAAATCACCATATTAGTCTTACTCTAATGTGTTATTGATTCTTAGTTAAATTGTTCTTGATGATATTTGACATTGTATATGTTAATTGTGTGTGATTCTGTACTGTATTCCAAGTTGGTAGTGAAGCATTTGTATTTGATTTGTGTTTGGTCTTTTAAAACTGAGTTTTTACTTTCTGTTCTGTCAAAATACTCGAGTTTTTCCAAAAACACTCGAGTATTTTAATTCAAAATTAAATCAGTTTAAATTGAAAAAGTTTTTTAATCAGGGTCTGATAAAAATACTCGAGTGTTTCTCAAAACACTCGAGTCTTTAGTAAAACACTCGAGTGTTTTTAAAAACACTCGAGTCTTTCGAAACCCCCAATTTTTGAACTTTCAGACCAAACTCGAGTATTTTCCAAAAACTCGAGTATTTTGCGTTTTCCTGAAAATTGAACTTTCGGACCAAAGTCGAGTTTTTCAATTTTCACTCGACTTTTCTGGGGAAATCTGGGCTGAGTCACGACCGACTCGAATATATTTTCAAACACTCGAGTATATCCTAAAGAACAACTCGAGTATTTATGAATATACTCGAGTATTTTGAACTGTTTATATATACTCTCAGACTCGAGTTTTTGCGACCCTCTTCTCTCTCGGTTTTCTCATATCTCTCTCCTCAAAACTCAGATTTTCCTCAAAGTTTTGTCAAATCTTACTAGTTCTTCATCCTCTAAACTCTTCTCTCGGTTTTATTCTCCTCCAGATGCTCCAGCTCCTTCGATGTTTTGATGATGTTGACCTTTGGATTTTATCTTAGTTTTCATTCTGTTTTTATCATATTGGTTTTTGTTACATTTTCTGTATTTTGAGAACTTGGTGTTTTGAGACTTTGGGTTTCTTATTGCACCTTTGATTTGGACATTTTATGATGTTTTTATGTTAATGAATTTGGTCTTCATTATGATGTTTGTGCAAAGCTTCAGGGGGAGCTCTTTATCGTTATTATATCTCCGTTTTTTTTTGCATAGTTGGTTATGGGGTTTTCCGATTATGCACCTCTCCTCCCTTGATCTTTTTCTAAATTGTTACATCTTTTTGGCGTATGACAAAAAGGGGGAGAGATATTACACTTGTCTTGTCTTGATATTGTTGCACCTAAAATCTCTAATTATGGTATATACTCTGATAATTGTTAAATACTCTAATACCATAGGCTTGGTGCTAAAATTAAATTGTCATAACATCTTGCACAAGCTGAATTTTTAGATAGGTGAAAAGTATCATATAGTGAGGGGGAGTTGCATTTTCAAGTGGATTCAAGCTCAACAAATGGTACAAGTGTTAATTATTTTGTCATCACCAAAAAGGGGGAGATTGTGAATTCAATGCTCCTAATTAGGTGGATTATGTTTTGATGATGACAAAATAATTAACAAATCATGCCTTGAAGACATCAACATCAACAAGAAGTCAAGAAAAGAAGACAAGTGCCCAATCATTCTCAATCAAATATTAATTGTAAATTTCTAATTTATGTTGAGAGTGGTTGAGAGTGGGTAGAAATAGTTAGTCTCTTCTAGGAATAAATTTTTATATGTTTATTAAGTTGAGATTGACCAAAAATTAATACTTGAGAGGAAAAATAAAATTGAAAATTAATTTTTCCCATATCTGATCAAAATACTCGAGTATTTTGATAAAGACTCGAGTATATACTCGAGTATTTATAGAAAAACTCGAGTATTTGTGCCAGGTCAGCAATTATGACCGTTAGTCTTGTTCGTGCACCAATTCACTCGTGACCGACCAAAAAGACTCGAGTATTTACCAAAAGACTCGAGTATTTTTGTCCAGTCAGCAAAAATGAACGTTGGAGAGACTCAAAAACTCAATTGAGGGCATTTGAGTCTCATCCAACCCCAAGAGAGAATTCAGAACCTTATTGTAAAATTTCTCTTTGAATTTGTGCAAGAACAAACAAGACAACAACACATTATTGATCACAAGCTTTCATAATTTCCTCTTCTCAAGTGTTAATTCCCAAAAAGCTCAACTTCTCACTCATATTGTCATTTTATTCCAAGTTGAGTTTTAGGCCTCAATTCTTACATTGAGCTGTGCTTATTTGTGCTAATCCATTGTGAGATTAGTAATACACATACAAAAAGCTTGATTATTCAAAGTCTTGGATTGTTCCCAAGCAAACCCTAAGTGGCTTAGGGTGTTGGAAGTCTTGAGAGGTTCTCAAGCACAAGACTAGGAGGTTCCTAGCCCGGTGGAGTTTCTTGAAGGGAGTTCAAGGAAGCTTTGTGAAGAGTTCTTCAATCACCGGAATCAAATTGGGGTAGAAATCAAGAGTTTGGTACACTCTTGAAAGGGTTAGGTTGAGTGAGGCCATTCTCAAGCAATCCTTTGTAATTTCTAACAATTTGATTATTAGTAGAAACTCCTAAGTGATTAGGAGGACTGGATGTAGCTCATTGTTGGAGTGAACCAGGATAAAATTGCTTGAGTGTTGGTTTATTGCTTTTAATCTACTTTCTAGCTCAATAGACTTAAGTCATTTCAATCAATTAGGATTTATACAATTAGGTAGCAAGTTCAAGGAATCTTTGTGTTTAAAAGTTATTTAGATTGCTTGCTATTCTGTTGGATAAGTTCCTGTTTATTATTGAATTGATTTGAGTTAAATTGCTGAATTTTCGTTTCTGGTTTTTCTGCTATCTGATAGGAAAAACTCGAGTATTTCAGAAAAGACTCGAGTTGTTCATCACTGAAAAACTCGAGTATTTCACAAAAAAACTCGAGTCTTTTGTGTCTGATTCCAGAAAATTCAGTCTTAGCTCCATTCTTCAATTATCAATCGAAATATTTGGTATTAGTGCTTCAAAATACTATTCACCCCCCCTCTAGTATTTGCTTAGCCCGCTTGTTGGTTTCCAACACATGGTTCTGGTGGTTCCGGTGCAACACCCCAACCCACAAGGAAGACTTTGGCTGATTATACCACAATGGATCCAGATGTCTGCACATCCAGTGTAGTCCGGCCAGCAATTTCAGCAGCTGCATTTGAGATTGATCCTCAATACATTCATCTCATCAAATAGGATCAATTCTCAGGTGCACCTAATCAGGATCCTACTGAGCACATAGCCAATTTCCTTCAGATGCTGGACTTTTTCAAGATAGAAGGTGCATCAGATGAGGCGATTCGTATGCGTATGTTTCCTCTATCTTTGAGGGACAAGGCCTTTACTTGGATGAGGAATCAGCCTCCTGGAAGCCTTTCCAGTTGGGATATTCTGGTCAAAAAATTCATGGCTCAGTTTCTCCCAGCTGGAAAGCAAGCCAAGCTCCGCCAAGATGTTAACTCTTTTGTTCAAGCAGAGGGGGAGTTGTTGCATGATGCATGGGAGAGGTATAACCAGCTGTTGAAGAAGTGCCCGACACATGCTATACCAGATTGGATGCAGATCCGACTATTCTATGATGGGTTGAGGAGCACAAACAAATTTATGATTGATGCAGCAGCTGGAGGGTCCTTGATTAAGAAGACTGTGGAAGAGGCAAAAGAAATAATTGAGACTATGGCCTACAACAATAGTCAAGCCCTTGCTGACAAGACTATCTTGAAGAATCCAGAACTGGGCACTACCCAGATGCAGACTCTCATTCAGCAGAATAAGGAGATGCATGATCAGATTACAGCATTAGTGAAGCAGATGGGACAGAATCAGTTGGGAGCAGTGGGTAGCACACTGGTTTGTGACTTTTGTAATGGGAACCATAGGAATGGGGACTGTGCCAATGAGATGGGAAAAGCAACGACTATTGAAGAAAAAACAAAGTATGTGGGTGGTGGAGGAAATAGAAACAACATGTACTCCAACACTCACAATCCAACATATCGCAATCACCCAAATTTCTCGTGGCACAACCCAACACTGAATCAGCCACAACAGCAGCAGAAGCCTTCCTGGGAGGTAGCACTTGATAAGTTGACCAAATCCACCCAATCTTTCATTGAGGAGACTAGAGCCCAATTTGCCAATCAGGCTGCAAGTATTCGAAATTTGGAGGTGCAAGTGGGTCAGCTTGCCAAACAGATCTCTGAGAGGTCAGTGGGAACTTTTCCCAGTGACACTATAGCCAATCCAAGGAGAGGTGCATGAAGGTGACACTCCGAAGTGGCACAACATATGATGAACCAACTTCCAAGGGGAGTGCCACCAATGAAAATTCAAGCAAAGAGAAGGAGCCTAAGGGTGATGCAACATCAAAGAAGAAGGAAGGTGAATTTGGAGCATCGAGTACGCAGGGTCCACCTGCGGATCACATACCGGTTCAGCCTAGGCCAGTTCCTTTGCCTTTGAGGGTGCCTTTTCCTCAAAGGTTGAAGAAAGATGAAGATAGGAGGCATTTTCAGAAATTTCTGGATATGATCAGAAAGATCCAGATTAATATCCCGTTTGCGGAGGCTCTTGAACAAATGCCTCTGTATGCGAGGTTTATGAAGGATCTTCTGACCAAGAAGAAGGGGATGCTCACTGGAGAGACATTTCCAATTGCTGAGAAGTGTAGCAGAATCATAAAATCCAATCTGCCATCGAAGTTGAAGGATCCAAGAAGCTTTAATCTACCTATAAGCATCGACAAGGATTATACAGGTAAGGCCCTCTGTGACCTTGGTGCCAGTGTTAATATCATGCCTTTGTCACTTTTTAATAAGTTAGGGATAGGAGAGATTAAGCCGACCCCGATTCTATTATAACTAGCTGATAACACCGCCCTCCGCACTTATGGAGTGGTGGAAGATATCTTGGTGAAAGTGAAAGATTTTATGTTACCCCTTGACTTTATGGTGCTTGACATAGAAGAGGATGATAACATTCCTCTAATTTTTGGAAGGCCTTTCTTGGCCACAGCAAGGGTAATCATAGATGTTCCTAGAGGAGAAGTTATTTTCCGTGTCAATGGTGAGCAAGCAGTGATAAACATTTTTGAAAAACCACCATGCACGGCGGATTGCTTTCCTCAAATCAATTGTGTTTCAAGCTCTAATGAACAAATTAATGATTTAGAGCTTGTCCACCCTTCTGAAACCAATTTCCCTTAAGCCCCTTCTAGGGGCGCTGAGTCAGGCTCGTGACATTAAACAAGCGCTTTTTGGGAGGCAACCCAATTTTAAGTAATACTCCCTTAGGATAGGCCCTTTAGGATAGGTGATTTTTAGTTTAGGATAGTTTAGGTAGTTTTATTTTTTTATTTATTGTGTCTGCATTTTGTTTATTTATTTAATTCTGAAAAAAAAGTGTCACTGTACAGACCAGGCGCGCCTAGGGCGCATGGCCCAGCGTGCCTGGGGTGCGCGTCTGCTGAGGCCTTTTGGCCAGCACGCCTGGGGGGAGTCAGCACATTTCCCCCCACTTCTTTTCATCCCCAATTTAGAAAATTAAGAACCCTAACCCCAATTTCACCCCCAATTCAAAAATGTCATCAAATCCATCCACATTTCATCAAATTATTCATTCATTCTTCCATTAATTATCATTTCCATCATAAATCCCCCTCCTTTTTCATCAAATTTTTCAAAAACCCCATTCCCCTCTCTTCTCTTCTCAATTCGGTTTTTTATTAAAACGGGCAAAGGAGCACGAATTTTTCATTGTTTTACGGTAAGAATCTCTTCTCTATCCTTCCCTGGTCTGATTTATTTGGATTTGGAAGGTTAGGATTGAGCTCTCTTTAAAATTGTGAAAGCTTTTTGCTGCCTACCAGGTGTTCGATATATTGCCCATTGAGTTTTTGCACTTAAACATGTTGAGAAGAGGAAAGAGGCCTATGGTGGAGAGTAGTGGAGAGGCTGGGATGACTTTTGAGCATCCGAAAGTCTCCGAGTTTTATGATGGGAAGATGGTTAAGAGGAAGGTGCAGCCGGAAATTGGTATGGTCCTTGATGAGGCCGTTTTCGGTCAGCCAGTGGTGGGACTTAGAGCAGTGGAAGAGGTGATGGAGGTTATTAAAGTGAATAAATGGGAACCGTGGGTTAGGGGTCCACCGGAGTACTTGAGTCAGAAGTTGGTGTGGGAGTTTTATTCAAATGCTTGGTGGCGTGCTCAATTAGAGAAAAAGGAAGAGCAGTTGCATGGTACAGTTGAGCATAGGAGGGTTGCTTATGTGAGGGGCAAGGAAGTGCCTTATGATGCTGCTACTATAGCACGTGTCCTACGCCTTCCTAGCTACTCGCCTAATATGGCCCCCGCTTTGTTCAACACTGATAGCTATGAGGATGAGGGTATGTATCCTCTGGATATGCTTCAGAAACATTTGTTTTTGGCTGGAAAAACTTGGAATTTTAATATTAATCAAAGGCCAAAACATGTGTCTCAGAGGAATATGCAGGGAGCTGCCCGATTTTGGGTCCGGTTTATTATGCACAACTTGTACCCTCATTCCCATGACACTGAGATTTCCCCAGCCATTTGCCGATTAGTGTATGCCCTTAAGTCCTGTGTTGTTGTTGATGCGGCGTCGCTTATTTCTGATCAGTTGCACCGCTTTGCTTTGAGTGATAAGGGATATGTGGGATTCCCTTGGGTGATACACCAATTGTGTGCTGCTGTGGGGGTAGTGCCTGGGAGTGATGAGATGACTGAGATTAAGAGGGCCACCATGTTGACTAAAGCTGTCTGGGATAATTATGTTCTACTTGCTATTAAGACAGCTAGAGAGGATAGACACCCACCGATTATTCTTGACCCCCTGCCACCAGTCCAGGATAGAGCAGGATCTTCTCGTCGACCGGCACAGTCGTCGGATGGTGTGGAGGACCTGAGGGTTATGATGCAGTCTATGATGAGGGAGCAGGCACTGCAGGGGCGGTATTTACGGCAGCAGGCTGAGTTCCAACGTGTCCAGTTACACAGGAACGAGGTCCGGGATGATATTCTGAGGGCCTGGAGTGCTGATCACGGTTACTCTGTGGAGCTGCGCCCTTATTCTGACTATGAGAGGAGTTTGTTGGATTATCCTGTGGATGTGCCTGAACCTGATGCTAGGGGGATGGATGAGGATTAGTTTGGGGGATGTTCTTATTTGCTTTATCTGATGTATTTTCCCTGCCCCTGCTCTGTACTTGTGATACTAAAAACATGTTTTGCATTTTGTAGGACTTAATTTATTTTTAATGCATGGATATTTATTTCGACTATTATCTTGTTGCATATGTATTGCTGAGTTTTGTGCAGGTGTGAATGTTGTCTCCTACCATTAGTGGTGCTTTGTTGCACTAGTGCTAACCATTGCAGGTATTAAGTTTGGGGGAGCAACATCTCATTTATGTTTAGTGCTATTTATGTGGATGTGATAGGTAGTATTCTTAATCTTTATCCTTGTCATTTTTGGTTAGTTTTTTTTTTAGTATAAGTTTTTCATTTTTATTTTGTAGTTTTTAGGTAGAGTAGTTTGCTTGAGGACAAGCCAACCTCTAAGTTTGGGGGAGTATACAAAATAAAAATTGATTTTTCAGACTTGAATTGTTGCCCCATATTTGGTGTTGGTCTGTGTCTCTAGTGAAAGTATGTGATTATTCTAGATTTAGGACTTTTTCTCTTTTGATGGATGTATATACTTAGTTTAGGACTTAGACTCATTGACTTTCAACTCTATTTGATTGAGCTGTAAATATACTTGTGAACTGGTTATTTTGACAAATGCTTTCAGAACTTGTGATTAGTGAACTGACTTTAGTCCAGTGAGGTTTTGAGCCTTATATTGAGGGGTATGAATTTTATTGAAATATTCTGATTGTGAGACCCCTATTCTTTCATGAGTGTGTTCTCTTTGATGATTGTGCTCTAGAACTTGACCTGTGACCATTTCAAAATTGATGATTGATTGCATGCATGAAAATGATTAAGGCACTTAGGTTGTGTTGTTGAGACCTTCAGATTGTTGCATTAAATTGTTCCCTTAGTTGCCCACTTTGAGCCTTATAATGAAATATGATTTTTCTTTGGTACCCTGTAATTGTTGCATTAGCTTTATTGGGAGTACCTTAGGAATTTTGGATGAGCAATTAAGTGGAATGTGATGCAAAAGAAAAGAAAATGAAAAGTGTTTTGTGCCTACTTCTCTTCCAATGAAAAAAAAATTGAATGAAAGTGAAAATGAAGAGAGTAGAGGAATTAAATTGAAAAGTGAGAAGAATAAAGTTGTGATTGAGTTGTGCTTATTGTAATATACTTAGTGCTCATTCATGATTTCTAGGGGAATTTGTTTTTAGCCCTTAGTTTATTAGTCCTTCTTTCTTTTATCCCACCTAACACTTCAGCCAGGCCCCATTACAACCAATATTAAGACCTTTTGATTTTTGTGTGCAATTGATAATTTCAGTGGAGATGTTAGTCTATGGTCAAGCATATGGTAGCACTTTATCATTGATGAACTTGTGTGCTTAATTGAATTATTACCCTTATACACTTTTGAGAGGAACATGTGAGAGGTTGAGAGTGTTCACTAGTCCTGAGTTCTGATTGGGTTTGTTACTCTAACTAGTTTGTGATTGTGTAAATAGTTTGTGATAATATGTGTTGGAGTCATGAGTTGTAGTCTTAGATGAGGTGTATACATGTTGATTTAGGGAGTTTGTCTTTTATTTAGAATTTTATTTTACTTTTGCCTGGGACATGCAAAATGCTAAGTTTGGGGGAGTGATATGGGTCTGATATATATATATATATATCTTTTGGACTTCATTTTACCCTCTTTTACTTTGATTTGGCTTGTTTTCATAGCAAACTTAGGATCTTTTTATTAGTTTTTAGGAATTTTAGTAGTTGTAGTTTCCCTTGAACTTTTTGATCGTTTGTTCATTGTTTCAGGTGATTTTGGAGCTCAAATGCAAAAATTAATTATGGAATTTGAAAGAGCACGTAAAGACCTTGAAGTAGGAAAAAGAACGGAGAGAAACGGTGTAACATTATGATTTCCTTAACATTATAAATTATAAGTTTTATTGAATTAAATAATTGTTTCTGAATATCAACTATTTAGGTGTTGGGTATTTTCATTAAAATACATTATGTTAATTACGTAAGTATATCTTATTTATATATATATATATATATATATTTTTAAAGTAGAATCATTAAAACAGTTACCCTAATTGAAAAATATACTTTCTATACTTTAATTTGCTTTTGACATATTTAAACTTGTTTTAAGAACTTCAAGATCTTTAATTTTATTATCTTATATATGTAATTATTTGATGTTTACATTTTTTTATTATTAAAATTTCTTTAAGGTGTTTTTTTATTAAATTAAAAAAAAAAGAAGAGAGGAAATAATAACTAAATATGTTTATGTGTGTTGGCTAAATAGATATATGGAAGTATATTTAAAAAAAAAGAGAAGAAGGTGTTGTGTGTGTGTTAGGTGTGTGTGGGCATGAAGCCCTAGTCTTCTTCTTCTCAGGGGGTCCAGCCGCCACCCCCCCCTCTCTCTATCTCCCTCATGCGGACTCTTTCTACTTGGCCGCCGCTCTCCGTCCTCGGTTTTTGCCTCCGGCTTCGCCTCCGTCTCTCTCTCCTGCGTCCTCCCTCGTCGTCGAAGTCGCGTTTCCCCTCCCCCAGTCGCGCCGCCACTGTTACCAAGGAGCTCGCAACACCAGCTGCCGCCATTCGTGCCGCCGCGCGCTCTCCCTCTCCACATAGACGCTTATCGCGGCTCCCTCCTTCAGATCAAACTGAACTGGAGTGTGGGGGTTCCTCTCATCGTGCGCTGCCGCTGCTGCCTCCACTCGCCGCCACCCACAAAGCCATGATTGTTGTTCGTGTCCTCTCTCTCTCCGTTTAGCAATCACGATGCTATGGGTTCCTGTCGTCGCTGCCAAGCTTTGCCCACGCTGCTGCCTCTTGGGTACTCCTGCAGTCACGGTTCAGATCGCGAACCCGGGGTCATGGAGCAGCCACGACCTTCGCACCTACTGTCACCGGTGTCGACTACGGGTGCAGATCGAACCGCCAACCTTTGCTCTTGCTGGATGGCTGTGTTGATGGTTCATTTCAGACCCATTTACGGTGAACCGGACATGGGTGGAGCCTATGAACCGAACCAATCCTCCCTTTGTTCCTTCAAAAGTTGATTTGAGGGTAAGTCCCTAGTACCTTTCTAATTGCTCTGTGTTACGTTTTAATAATAGCAATGATACTAATACTAATAATAAAACTGATTTTTAATATTAATAAGTGATAATTATAGCATTAGGTTGTTTTTAAATGTTTATGTTGTTTTAGAAAAATGTGTTTTATTAAGGTTTATATTTATTCTAATTATATTGTTATTAATAATGATTTTTTTAATTAGTACTTTGATTTGTGTTAAGGCAGAATTAACTGTTATGTCGAGAGATTAGTTTTAAGAGTATTTTGTTAAATGTGACAGGTTCCTAAGTAAGTGAGCTATCGTTTAGCTTGGTGGAATTGTCCCTAGGCTAAACAAATACCTCAGTTAATTAGAAACCTGATATATTCGGCATAACGTTAATTCGAGTTAAAGCGTTGAACATTAATTTCAAATTGAGGGAAAGTGAAATTATTTGAATGTTATAATTGTAACTTGGATCTATTTTTGAACCGAAAACACTTCCTTTTAGCTCGGAATTAATAGTGTCAAGTAACAACATTTGATTTTGTGGCTTGAAAACTAAAACTAATTAACTTTAATGAATTTTTGGTGATTATGTTAGTTTCGAAAGTTAACGTATTTTTCAATAAAAAGTTATACTATTTTATTTAGAAGATAACGATTTTAATTTGAAATCCTATGTTATTTGGTTTGTAAATTATAATTAAATGATTTTGTGATATGGAAAACTTATGAAATACTCTACTTTGAAATATGTTAATTATTGAGATTTCAACTTGAGCCGCTTTTGGCGCATTAAATTGATTACTATGCGATTTAATAATATATTTACACTACGAAGGAGCTCTAGGACAAGCGCAAGCGATAGCAATGGGCCACGACATGTTCGAGTATCAGCATACAAAAAAGAATGTGTTTATGAACAGCTAAGAGTTAAAGCAATTACAGGTAAGAAGGGTCGTATTACCTCTATTTAAAAAGTAAATTCTAGGAGTTTATAGTGGTGACTAAGAATAGGGTAATTAAGGAATAAGTTAATGAACCTTAGGGTAGTTCCCGCAAAAATAAATGGTGTATTTAAATGGACAATGGAATAAATTGAAGGTGCATAGAATGAGTTCCGGAGTGAATGAATATAATAGAATATTAAAAGAGTTAATATGGAATGAAAGTGTAGAACAAACGCAAACTAAAACCAAGGGAAATTCATTAAGGGAAATTAGAGGAGCGTGAGAGTAAAAGAGTATGGAGTGTTTGTAATAGGCTAAGGGTGTAGAATGAGTTAAAACTAAAGGTGAGGAAAAAGAGAAGTTAGAGTACGAAAGCAATAAGGAAGCACGAAGTAAACTTAGTTAAGAGTGGTCGGGTAGTAATGAAATCGAAATGAAAATGATAAACTAAATTCCAAATACAAGAGGGTAATAGGTAAAAGAATTTAGCGAAAAGGTGATAAGACAACTAGAGCGAATGCAATTATGGTAGTTTAATAGAATGAGGTTAGACGAAAGCTAGAGTAATTAATAAAAAGAATAAGGAAAAAGTGAAAAGAAGAGAAGAAGAAAAAGAAAAGAAAGGGAAAATGGAAATAATTAAGAGTTAGTGACGGGAATTAAAACATAATGTATATGGCCAATTCAAGCAAAATGAAATGAGAATCATTAATGAATAAGAATGTACTTAAAATAAACGAGAATAAAGAAAAGGGAATGGACTGAGCGGCAGGAGGTCGGTAGACCCTGTCACAATAATAAAAAAGTAAAATGGCGGGAGGTCGGTAGACCCTGTCACAAAGATAAAAGTGAAATGACGGGAGGTCGGTAGACCCTGTCACTATAATAAAAAGTAAAACGGCAGGAGGTCGTTAGACCCTGTCACCGTAATAAAAAGTAATAAGGTGGGAGATCGGTAGACCCTGTCACAATAATAAAAAAGGTAAAATGGCGGGAGGTCGGTAGACCCTGTCACAATAATAAAAAAGGTAAAATGGCGGGAGGTCGGTAGACCCTGTCACAATAATAAAAATTAAAATGGCGGGAGGTCGGTAGACCTTGTCACAATAATAAAAATTAAAATGGCGGGAGGTCGGTAGACCCTGTCACAATAATAAAAAGTAAAATGGCGGGAGATCGTTAGACCCTGTCACCAATAAAAGAGTAAAGGAATGAAAAGGTAACCGGCATGTTGGCCAAATAATGGAAAATGGATAAAGAATGGAAATGAAAGAATGATAAGAGAACCAAAAATTAAAAGAAAGTAAGAATAAGTAAGGAACTAGAAGAGATTAATTAAATGAATAACGTATGCTAATAATTGTGTAGGCTTAGTTTATTACTATGTCTCTTATAGGATTTATCTTTTTAAGTTCTGTGTAATGCTTCCCCTCTTGTGGTTGATTATTTTCAGGTACCAGAGTGGAGCTTACATCGTTGCAGGCCGAGCAGAAAATTCTCCACCACGTGGAGTGTATTCGTGATACCTTGAGCGGATTTTATTTCCTAATTATATTGAAAACTGTTATTTTTGTAATGTTTAAAATATGCATTAGCTATGTGCCCAAAACTTGTACTAATCGGGCGTTAGGATTTAATCTGACTATACTACTATTATGATCTAAGTTGTTAGGTAACTCTGGATTGACAGGTTTAAAGAAGAAAATTTTTGGGAAGTCCGAAAAACAGAGGAAACTCTGCCGGATTTTCATAAAACCTTTTAAAGAAATTAAGTTTTATAAAGAATTTTAAAACTCTAATTTTTTTTAAAACCTATAAATTAACTATTTAAAGTGAGGGTGTTACAAACGGAGCCGGAACCTACCCCACGCGCCTGGGGCGCGGGGACGGGTGCGCCTGGGGCGCGCCTACTGAAGAAAAGGAGACAAAGCAGATCCGCGCGCCTGGGGCGCGAGACCGCGTGCGCCTGGGGCGCGCGTGCATCAGAACAGGCCAAATTGGGCCAAAACTTCAGAAATTGATTGGGATTCTACTTAGTGTTATTTTGTAAATATAAATTAGTGATTTAGAATTAGGTTAAGCAGCCAACTAGAGGAGAAAACATGAATTAGAATTGAAGAGGGAGATTACAACACTTTGGAGCAAGTGGAGATTGAAGAATTTGGGGTAATTTGTCTATGAATTACCCTAATATGTCTTTCATTCTTCTTATTTCTATGTGTAACTAAAACCCTCGTGTTAGGAACACGGTGAATTTGTATGGCGTAGCTTATTTCAATTTATAGTTTAGTATTTTCCGTTTTTAATTCGCGTTAATTGTGTTTTGTATTGAATACGTAAAACTGATCACTTTATGTTCTGGATCTTCTTAGTTCTTAATGAAAGTTAGGGATTTTTAAAAGGCCTTGCAATTAATGGTATAATCATTCAAAAATAGAGATATAATTGAATGATTATATGATTTGATAATTCCCTTGTGCTGAATATCTTATTTTCCAATGCTGTAATTTGTTGAGAGATCAAGGATTACAAATTTAGAGAGTAAAGGGTAATGTTAGAGAGATCTAATTATTGCTATTAAAGAGGAATTGTCCATGAATTAAAGGAAAATCTAAATTATAGTTGAATAAGTGAAACCTACAATGCAACCAACGTTCCTAACCACTTTCTCCCATAGTTCTCAAGTTTTTATTTAATTTCAGCAATTAATTAGTGTAGTTAATTATTAATTTCAAATCTGAATTTTAATTTAAATAACTTTTTAGTTATAGGATTTATTTTTAATTACATTAAGGTGGAAATATACTAAAAACACAACTCCCTGTGGGACGATATTCGGTCTTCCATAGACTATATTACTCGTTGACCCAGTACACTTGCTGGAATATCAACATAAGGGAAGAGGAACACGCAAACCAATTTTTATACTGGTTCAGTCTTTCCAGCGAAAGACCTACGTCCATTCCCCAAGCGACCCGCTTGAACTTTTTGTAACCTTGAATTGAGCCGCACCCAATTACAACCAAGAGCGCCCCACACACTACTAGGATCCTCCGTTCGCTAGGGACCACAAAAATTCACACAAGGGTTCCTCGCCCTAACAACGTGTCACACGTTCCACTAAGGGATTCACTTCTTACAACTACGGTTTGAATATGATGAATATGAGAGTGATACAATATCTTGTGTTCTTAATAATACAGATACAACAAGTAAGCACTATAGCAATGAAGTTAATTCACAAGTATTAAGGCCAAAAGAAACTTTTTGCTTCAAGAAAAATATGAAAGTTGAAGAACTTGTTGATGGAAAGGAGAAGAAGAAGAAGAAGAACGAGTTTGTGATCAAAGAACAAGAAAAAATAGTATTGATCAAAAAATTAAAGAATTGACTTTGAAAAACAAATAAATAAAATTAATTAGAAATCAAAATCAAATCAAAAGGATTTCAGAAAAAAATAAAATAAGTTTTAAAATCAAAAACTTATCAAAGAGATTTAAAAAATAAATCCAAGATTTGATTCTTAAAACAAAAAAGGAAATATTTCAAAAAATATATTCAAATTCGAATTTTGAAAATAAATAAGAATCATTTATATAAAAACAAATCTGGAAACATTTAAGAGTGATTCTGACACGGATTTCAATAAAACTTAAAGGTAATTGATTACTTGAAGGAGGTAATCGATTATCTTCTTTTTGTGAAAATAGTGAAATTAATTTTTAAGAAAATAATTGATTATTTAAAACAAAGTAATCGATTATCAACTTCCTCAGAAGAAGGTAATCGATTATCAAAATAGGTAATCGATTATTTTCAACTAAAATTCCCAGGTCACAACTCAGAAACATAGTAATCGATTATCCAAGAGAGGTAATCGATTACTTGTGCTTATTTTTATAAAATTGGTTTTCTAAAGTAGAGTATGTAACCTTAGGTTTTCAAAAACATTTTAAAATGAAAAACAAACTTAAAACATTTTTCACAAAAGTTCTTTTCTTCTCCTCAAATTGAAAAACAACCTTGGCCATAAAACACTTGGAATAAAGACTTCATTACCTTACAATTTTTTCCTATGGGCAAAGATATACGAAACATTATTTGCTTGAGCTTGAGCCTTGAAGCTTGAATCTTTTTTGTTATCATCAAACCCTTCTAATATAAATTTTCTAGCATAACTCTTTACGTCCTTAGGAAAGCTTGACTTCCAACACTCCCCCTTTTTGACGATGACAAACCCATTCTGACTATCTGCATCACAAGCGTTAAGCAAGCAAATATATATAGCAATATGATCCAAAAAATTTCACCCGAATAGGAAATTTAATTGAAATAGCAGGGAATAATATAAAACACATCATAAACTCCCCCAACAAAAATGGTTAAGATAATATAAAATATTCAAATAAACTCATAATCTTCTCCCCATCTGAATCATCATCTCAGAATTCTTCTCCCCCTTCTGTCAACATAAAAAAAATGGAGGGAAGACATAAGCAACACTTGGGATATTATAAATTGCACTCTACTCCCCCTGAAACACTAAATAGATACATCAATAATAACAAGGGAATAAATATGCATGTCATTTTATCATTTGACAAGTGATGCGCAAGTTAAGCCTAGTTCTCCGAGATATAAAAGAAGCTTTCTTTCGGAAGCGGTTTCGTGAAGATATAAGCTAACTGCTTAGTATTGTCCGCATACTCAATTACACAATCACCTTTAGCTATATGATCACAAATGAAATGATGACGAATCTCTATGTGCTTTGTGTGTGATTGTTGCACTGGGTTTTTGGTAATGTTAATTGCACTAGTGTTATCACATTTTATGGGAATGTGTCTAGACTTGCACCAAAGACTAGGAGTTGTTGTTTTAACCATAAGATTTGTGCACAACATCTACCCACAACGACATATTCAGCCTCAGCTGTAGATAGGGCTACACTAGACTATTTCTTGCTAGCCCAAGACACTAAAGAACTGCCTAAAAGATGACAAGTGCAGCTCGTGCTTTTCCTATCTATTTTACACCCAGCAAAATCAGAATCGGAATACTCGACAAGGTTACAAGTGGAACCTTTGGGATACCATAAACCCATATCAGTTGTTCCAGATAAATATTTCATTATCCTTTTGACAACAACCATGTGCGTTTCTTTTGGATTCGCTTGAAATCGTGCACACATGCATACACTAAACATGATATCCGGCCTACTTGCCATTAAAGAAAGAAGGGAACCGATCATACCTCTATACTTTGTAATTTCAACAGGTTTACCTCCTTCATCTTTGTCTAGGTAGCATGCGGTTCTCATAGGTGTTGCAACTGCCTTGGCCTTTTCCATGCCAAATCTTTTCAATAACTCCTTGTAGTATTTTGTTTGGATAATGAAAAATCCATCCTTTGCTTGTTTGATTTGTAATCCAAGAAAGAAATTGAGTTCGCCCATCATAGACATCTCAAACTCTGTTGGCAATTCGGCAAGTGTACCGATCGCACAAGTAATAAAGAGTAAGTAAAATTATCGTTCCACTCGGGGATTGCAAATTGTTTCTAATTTCTTTCACCTAATTGCGATTACTATGTATAACTTGTATTGGTTTGAGTTTAGAGATAGGAGTGTAGAATAGAAGGAATGAAACAATTCAGAAACTAAAAAGGTTTTAGAAGCAAATATGGAAAAGGTTAGGAACTTGGTTTAATTATAGGATCAGGTTATTAATTATGAAAATATGTTTTCCAATAAATCAAAAACTCCAGAAACAATAAAAGCTAGATCCATCATGGCAATTATGTTTCTTACTAAACTTTACCCCTTAATCCCTTAAGTGAGTTCTAATTTATAAGAGTTATACAATTACCCAAAAGTATCCCTACGAGTTGAATAATTATATTGTTTGGTTGAAAGGCCTAATCTTAATCCTAATTTTCCAATTAAAGTTCAGATTACCAAAACAAATCATAAACTCGCGAATTCTATGAATTGTAATTAAAACACAACCAAACAATTGATTTGAAAGGAAAAACATTAATTCATAAATAAACGGCCAAATTAAGATTCATACAAATCCACCTTATTCCTAACAAGAGGTTCAATTATACATATTGGAAGAAGAAGAGAAAGGAATGGGAAAAACAAATCATCATAGACAATAATCAATTTACCCCCAAGAGATCTTCAATCATCAAGTGGATCCCTCCAACAATGTTGATTTTCAATCCTTGTGCTTTGCCTCCTTGCTCTCAATTGCATAACAGCCTCTCTTCTCTAATCCTAATTTTATTCTAATATCTTATTTGGCACTGAAAAGTCTACCAAACCTAATGCTAAATCCTAGTATATATAGACAAAGCTAATCCTAAAATAAATCTCTAAATAAATCTATCTATAAATAAATCTATCTATAAATAAATCTTAAAGATAAATCTTAAATAAATCTAGAATAAATAATACTCCCTCCGTCCCATTATCTTGGTAAAAAAATGTTAAAAAATTTGTCCCGTATTAAAGTAAAAAAATAAATGAAAAATCTTAAAGATTGTATATTGTATCGATGATTGATAAGTAAGGAAAACATATTTAAAGATTTTTTTTGGAGACAATATTGTAGTATGTATTAATTGTAATGATATGAAAATTTGTATAATATCAATTTGTAATTAATGAATGAATCATGCATCATATTAAACAGATACTCTCTTATTTTCATTGACTTGTTTGACTTTTATCAAGATAATGGGACGGAGGGAGTATAGATTAAATCTAAAATAAATCTAAAAGATAAATTTATCAGAATCCTCAAAAGCGAAATAGATAGGCCCAATTGGGCTTTCTCGTATCTTACAGAAACTTTGGCACTGATTTTTACCTCAAATATGGACGAATTTGAGCAAGGCTATTTCTTTCAAAGTTGTAGATCTATTCCTTAGCTTTAAAATGATACCAAGATTGCCTCATTTGGATAAGCGCAGCTCAAGTTATGGTCGAAACAGTGAACATTGTCACTTTCTCGCATGTTGCGCGCCTGGGCACCCAGGGCTTCATGCCTGGGCGTGCGTCACCTACTCCGGCTCCGTTTCGCTCCGTTCTTGCGCCATTTTCAAGGTCTTTTCATCCTCTTTCATGCTCCATATTTATTTTCTTCATTTAAGCTTCGAAAGTACCTGAAACATACACAAAACGGATCAAAACGTTCAAAGGATTCTAAATTACCTAACTTCCTAAAAACTATACAAAAAATCCTAAATTTACAAGAGAAACAAGCCAAATCAATAGTAAAAGGGAGTCTAAATCATACACAAAACATCATATATTAGACTCAAATCAAACTCTTCCTGCATTATACTCGAAAATTCCTTGCAAAGGGTTTCATTAGTAGCACCGAAGATAATGTCATCAACATAAATTTGGACTAAAAGATTGTCTTTTCCTTTCTTTTTAATAAAAAGGGTGTTGTCAACCTTGCCTCTTTCAAAATCCTTTTCTAGTAAAAATTTGCTCAATCGCTCATACCATGCTCTAGGAGCTTGTTGGAGAACATAAAGAGCCTTTTTCAATTTAAAAACATAATCAGGATGTTCAAAATTTTCAAAACCGGGGGGTTGGCTAACATACACTTCATTTATAAAACCATTCAGAAAGACACTCTTTACGTCCATTTGATATAATTTGAAATTTAAAGCGCATGCAAAGGCTAATAGCAACCTAATGGCTTCAAACCTAGCAACAGGGGCAAATGTTTCATCATAATCTATCCCCTCTTGTTGGTTGTAGCCTTGTGCAGTCAATCTTGTTTTGTTTCGAATAATTATACCAGCCTTATCAAGTTTGTTTTTGTAACATCCTAAACTTTGATTTTAATGAAATTATTGATTAAAAACCTTAGAAAAATTGGAATAATGACTTAATGAATTTTGGTAGGTAGGTGAGTGGTGATTATAAGTTCTAGGGGTTGTATAGAAGGCAGTTGTGGCTTTGGGCAAAGTCAAATAAGCGAAATCGGGAGTTAAATCGGCGTTTTAGATGTTAGAAATCGACCGAAAAGAGAAAATTAGAAATTTATTATAGGATGCTAAGAAAATAAATTCCACCGTTGGATGTGAAGTTTATGGGGTGAAGAGCTTGATTAAAAATTTGGACCCGATCCGATGGTTAATGAAAAAGTTACGGCGAATCGAAGTTTGGAAATTCTGGTGCACGCCCAGGCGCACCGGTGCACGCCCAGGCGCACCACTGTTCATTGGTTCACCAACTCAGGAGCTTTTTCGCTCAGGCGCACCATTCCGTGCGCTTAGGCGCGCGCAAATGGCACCAGCCACACACCAGTTTCGTTCTGGCGCGCCATTTCCTCCAACACCCAGCAGCTGGCGTATCAGCCATGCACCAGCTTGGTGCTGATGCTGATCCTGCGCTCAGGCGCAAAATCTGGCGCTCAGGCGCGCGACGCACACCAGATCAGATCTGGTGCGTCCAAAATTAAACTTGGGGCCAAAGTTTTGTTCCCAGCCACACGATCTTGCTGGTCTTAAGGCAAGAAAATAAAACCCAAAACAAACACAAAACCTTCATACTCCAACACCATTTCAACCCATCATCCTCATCAAGTACCCTCCACTCCAAGGCCATCTTCTACCACCAATCCACCACAAACACTTGGTTTTGGGCACCTCAAACCCAAAACCACCAAGCTCCATCAAACCTTGCACCATGGAAGTGGGTTAAAGCTCATTCCTTCTTCCTCCTTGGCACACGAATTTCTCCCTCCTTCCATTCTCCTTGGTTTTTCATTTTTCCACCATTGATTTGGGAAAGTAAGCTTCATGCCATAAGTTATTTTCCTTTTCATTCAAACTCTCCTTAATTCATGAATTTTTGTTCTAAAACCCTTAGGGTTCTTGAACCCATGATTATGTAGGGCTTTGTTTCATGCTTTTCCAACTCAAACCAAGGCAAAGACAAGGATCATTTCATCATTTCCTTATTGAGGTGGTAAGCTAGGCTTAGGAAGTTCAAATTCCCAAGATTTTGAGCTAGGGCTCACTAAGGTTCTATATACTCTTTGCTAATTTAAGGTAAGGAGTGGGTTATAGTGAGTATTACCTTACTCTGGGGTTTAGTTTACATTATGCATATAATGAGTACTAAGATATTTGTGTTAGTTTAGGTTAATATGATATAAGATAATTGTTAGAATAGAATTTGCGACTTAGGGAATTTATTATGATGTTGATATATTGCATTTTGTAATTTGGTGATGTTGATGAATTAAATGCTTATGTTGTTTAATAATTTGAGTTGTGATATTAAAATGAATTGTGCTAATTAAGTTAAAAAAAATACATTTGTGATCATTGGATAGTAGAAATGTGTAATGAGGTGATTAATTTTGGGAAATGGAAATGTGTTAATGAATTGATAATGATAACAGAACTAATTATATTATACCCAGGCTCAGCCAGGGGAGATTGTATTTTACCCGGACGCAGTAAGTCGTTTTCGCACGGGGGTGCGAACGCAGTAGGTCGTGACCAGGGGATTACCCGGACGCAGTAAGTCGCTATCGCGCGGTGGTGCGAGCGCGGTAGGTCGTGACCAGGGGATTGAGAAACACACCCGGACGCAATAAGTCGCTTTCGCGCGGTGGTGCGAGCGCAGTAGGTCGTGACCAGGGGATTTACCCGGACGCAGTAAGTCGTGAGTGCACAGGAGTGGAGACGCAGTAGGTCGTGACCAGGGACAGATAAAACGAACATAAATATGATTAAAATACATGGAACGAAAGACTTAAGAAAATGTTTAATAAAAATCGATTTGAGAAACTAATGAATACTTGAAATTGAATTGTGGTGAATTGACTCTCATTATGTTGTCATTGAATTGTTATTTGTGTATGGCTTAGTGTTGCATTATGTCTTAATTGGAAACTGCCTCCCCATTTTATGTGTAATACTCACTCCTTACTATCCCCACAGGTACTGAGGAAGAGTTTGCACAAGATCAGGCCGAGCAGGAGTACTCTCCCTCACAGGGAGAGTAGGTCACTTATTATTAAATAGGACATGGGAATGTCCTGGGCCCGATGATGTGAATCCTTTTTGTTGTATATAAATGTAAATAGCTTTTGGGGGCCCAGGACGACTCCTTTTGGGAAAGGGGTCTATTTTGGGGAAAAACTGTTTTCCTAACTTGTTTATATTCCGCTAACTCTGATGACTAGATTCTGATGTTTTAAACTTGTTTCTGATGCGTGCACGAAGATGCACAAGCTGTGATATATGTGAATAGCCCTGCTGGCTTTGCTATTTGAAAATGTTGTTATTTATCAGGTTGCAGGAAAACCAGAAATTTTGGGAAAGTCCTAAAAACAAACGAAACTCCGTCCGTTTGACGGGAGATTTTCATACGAGTGAAAGTAACTAAATGTTTTTCCTAATTAATTCATAAGTCTAAAAATGAAATTTTCAAGTTGCTATTTTTAATTAAGGGTATAACAGGGTAAATAAACTTAGGTGTTATAGTTTTTAAAAGTCCATTTAGTTCCTGTAGTGGACCTGTAGTAAACCGAGCGAATAACCGACCGTATCCTCATTACTCTAGTTAATATGACACTGAAGCAGGGCTTTCGGTCGGAAACATACACCGAGTAAACTGGGTTTTCATAGGGAAGTTACATGCCAATGAGATTAACCCCGAGCACAGGATTCTCATCCTTATCCTTATCACTTACAGTCTCATCACGCTTAATTGCTTCTCCTGGATTCCCACGACTCTTGGTAAGATAAAAACAGTATTGGATGAAGTCTATCGCTTATAGGATTTACGGATATGATCTTATCATATCCTCTAAAAATCCTATTTGAGTTCTACCTCTTCAGAAGCCTTATCAGAACGGCCCACGGCATACAGGTAATCCCCTATAAGAACCACCATGCTATAGGGGCTAAGGTACGTCTTCTTATCCCTAAGTTGACACCAGCACACACGTTGTTGACTAGGGAGAACCTGATTATCCCAACTGAAGTCAAGGCTATTTGGGCCCTACTAATGTCCCACATTATAACGGCCTAACCGACCCGGTGGACCATATTGTCTCTTTCGAAGGGGCAATGAACTATTATAGCGGAGGGGATGAAATGAAGTGTCGGGCCTTTTCCATGACCCTCGAACCATCAGTATTACGCTGGTACTCATCTCTCCCTCGGAATTCTGTTAATTCATGGGAGGAGATGAAAAAAGTATTTTTAAATAGATACACGGCTAGTTGTATTCAGCCTAGGTCGGACCACACTTTAGCAGCGGTAACCCAAAAGCAAGATGAATCCTTAAAAGATTACCTTTCGCGGTTCCATACAGAGGCAAGTTCAGTCCCTCACTTGGCACCTGGTGTGGCGGTATTACTGTTCACTCAAGGTCTACAACCCGAAGATTTTAGAAAATCCCTGATTGGAAAACCTCCAAAGGATATGGCCGAGTTAAGGCAACGATCGAATAAATTCATCAATCTGGAAGAATTCCACAAAGGGCAGAAAATAAGAGAGGAAAGGCAGCGTGCCGACCCACAGGGTCAAAATAAGCAAAAACGTGACGAACGTTTTGGTGGCAGACAGGAAAGGAACGATTGAGATCGACGACTTCCTCCCCGGAATAAGTTTCAGGATTACACGCCTCTTACTGTTCCGAGGAGTCAGATTTTAAGAGAAACTATGCAAACCGACTTACGCTCGGCTCAAAGACCTCCGTCTTTGAGAAAAGGCGCACAGCGTGATAGGTCGAAATATTGTGACTTCCACAGAGGTTATGGCCACACTACGGACGAATGCATATGGCTACGTGATTTGATTGAGGAAATGATCAGAGATGGCAAGCTACAGCAGTACATCAGGGACGCAGTCGGCCGAAGGAACAGGAACAGATCTCAATCTCCAGTAAAACCTAAACGCTAGAGAAGCAGGTCGCCAGACGATCGGAATAGCGGGAAACAGAGAACCGACCCTACCCCGGTTCCCGAGTCCAACACCAATACAAATGATTTCCTGGTTAACACTATTGCGGGAGGTTTTGCCGGAGGAGGGGAGAAGAAAGCCGATAGGAAAAAGTACATCAACCAGATCTTGGCAGTCAGCCAAAAACCGATCGCCAAGAGATCAACAAAAAACATTCCCATTATTTTTGACGACGAGGATTTGGATGGAATACTCCCAGGCCATAATGATCCCATGGTAATAACTGCTCTGATCGGAAATTATGAGGTAAAACGGGTTTTTATTGATCAAGGTAGTTCGGCGGATATAATGTTTTTCCCTTTGTTCAAAGCTTTGAGACTCAGGGAATGTAATCTCACTCCCTTTGAAGGTGAACTGATCGGTTTTACTAGAGACACTGTTGAGCCAAAAGGTTACATTCAGCTCCCTGTAACCCTTGGACAACAGCCTTCAGCTAGGACCGAGATTGTGAAGTTTTTGGTTGTGGATTGTCCGGCAGCCTACAATGCAATTCTTGGAAGAACTTCTCTGCAGGCTTTTGGAGCGGTTGTGTCAACAGTTCATTTGGCCATGAAGTTCGTCGGAACTGATGACAGAGTAGTAACGGTGAAGGCCGAACAGGACGCAGCAAGAAAATGTTATAATGCTAGCCTAGGAAAAGTGAAGAGCAAGGATCCGAACAATCTGGAAAGAGTTTCTTTGGGTAAGGGAAATGTGAATTTGGCGGATTTGGATATGCGGGACCAATCCGACAGAAATAGACCGACCCCAAAGGGACAGTGGGAGTTCTTGACGCTATCTGACGACCCTCTCAGACAAGTGAAAATTGGTGCTGATTTGCCCACGGGCGTAAAAGAAGAATTGGCCGCTCTATTAATTGCAAATAAGGATTTGTTCGCTTGGACGTCAGCTGATATGCCTGGAATCGACCCTAATTTTATTTGTCATAATTTGAGCATCGTACCAGGGTCGAAACCAGTGGCGCAACGCAAAAGAAAAGTTAGCGCGGAAAAAGCCATGGCAATAGAAGAAAAGGTTGCTGAACTACTCCGAGCAGGCTTCATTCGGGAAATTGACTACACAGAATGGTTGGCAAACACCGTCTTAGTCAAAAAACCCAATGGAAAATGGAGAATGTGTGTTGATTACACAGACTTGAACAAAGTCTATCCTAAAGATCAATACCCACTCCCTGTTATTGACAAACTCGTCGACAGTTCAGCTGGTTACAAACTCTTATCGTTTATGGATGCTTACTCTGGTTACAACCAGATTCCAATGTTCCCAGCCGACCAGGACAAAACTGCATTTATCACTGACAGGGCCACTTACTGTTACAACGTTATGCCATTTGGGTTGAAGAATGCGGGAGCTACTTATCAAAGGATGATGAACAAAATTTTTCAGGGTATGATCGGTTCAAATATGGAGGTATACATAGATGACATCATCGCCAAAAGTAGACAACAAGAGAATCATGCCAAGGACCTCACAGCAATACTCGATCGGGTAAGGAAATATTCCATGAGGTTGAATCCCGAGAAGTGTGTATTTGGGGTTCCGGCCGGTTCTTTTCTCGAATTTATGTTAACCGAGAGAGGAATTGAGGCTAACCCTGATAAATGTAAAGCAATCCTTGATATGAGGAGCCCAGCAAATTTGAAAGAAGTTCAGCAACTCACGGGTCGAGTGGCAGCACTCTCTAGGTTCCTGTCCCAAGTCGCTCGAAAAGCCTTGCCATGGTACCAACTCCTCAGGAAAAATAAGGATTTCCTGTGGGATGAACACTGTGAACAAGCTTTTATTCAATTAAAAGAATATCTTTCAAGCCCACCCGTCCTCCACAGTCCTCTTCCTGGGGAGAACCTCATCCTATACATGTCAGTGGCCGAGACAACAGTCAGTTCAGTTCTGGTACGAGATGATTCAGGCACTGAGGCTCCGATCTATTATGTTAGCCGAGCACTTCAAGGATCAGAGTTGAGGTATCAGAGGCTTGAGAAGCTTGCGTATTGTTTGGTCACATCAGCTCGGAGATTGAGACAGTACTTTCAGGCACATAAAATATTGGTGAGAACCGCTCAACCTATTAGACAGGTTCTTCATAAACCCGACCTAGCTGGCAGAATGGTTTCATGGTCTATCGAACTTTCCGAATTCGACATTGCCTATGAACCAAGAAAAGCAATGAAGTCACAAGTACTAGCGGATTTCGTTTCCGAATTTACGGATGTTCCTTCTAACAGCTCTCATAGTCTTTGGTCAGTCTACGTGGATGGATCAAGTAATAGGAAAGGCGCGGGGGCTGGAGTAATCATCGAAAACCCCGAGGGACTATCCATGGAGTACTCACTGAAATTTGAGTTCCAGACATCAAATAATCAAGCAGAATACGAGGCAGTTCTAGCAGGCCTCAAGATGGTGCGTGAATTTGGAGCGGAACCAGTGTCGGTTTTCAGCGATTCACAACTGGTAGTTTCTCAAATCAAAGGCCAGTACTCGTCAAAGGAGCCCATTCTGCAGAAATATCTGGAAGAGGTAAAGCGAATCATCTCCAACTTTTCTGAGTTTAATATTTCCCATGTTCCGAGAGATTCAAACTCCTGAGCGGATATTCTGTCCAAGTTAGCAAGTACAAAAGGGTCGGAAAACAACAAAAAGTTGATACAAGAAACCGTTCCCCGACCTAGTGTCATTTTGGCGGTCTCAATATCTCAGTCATGGATGGACCCAATTCTCACTTACTTGCAACATGGATTTGTCCCTCAAGATCAGTCCGAAGCTCGGAAGTTGGTGAAAAAGGCTACCCAATACACAGTTTTAAACGGAGTCTTGTACAAAAGAGGTTTTGGATACCCCATGCTCAGATGTGTCAATCCATCCCAAGCTGAGGAAATCCTGGAGGAGATTCATGGTGGCATTTGCAGCCATCACATGGGAGGGAAGTCCTTGGCGAAAAAAATAATCAGAGCAGGCTATTTTTGGCCTACACTACAGAAAGACGCTATGGAACATGTCAAGAAATGTACTCAATGCCAATTTCACAGTGACGTTCATCAAAAGCCTGCTGAAGAGTTACACTCTCTCGGCGCGTCTTGGCCTTTTTACCAATGGGGCATGGACATCATAGGAAAGTTTCCCACTGCTCCGGGCCAACTCAAATTTGCAGTAGTGGCAATTGATTACTTCACCAAATGGATCGAGGCAATGCCGTTAGCAACAATCTCAACCGCTCGAATCCAATCCTTCTTTGTCAAAGAGGTAATTTCTCGGTTTGGGGTGCCACACGCCATAGTCACAGACAACGGATCTCAGTTTGCAGCATCTCACTTCCAACAATTAGCAGCCGACTTAAATATTACTCACTATTTTAGTTCTGTTGAACACCCACAAACAAATGGGTTAGCCGAGGCGGCCAACAGAACCATCTTAGATGGGATCAAAAAGAAGCTCGGAAATGCTGCTGGCACTTGGGTAGATAAACTTCCGAGCGTCCTGTGGTCACACAGGTCTACAGTACATTCGACCACAGGAGAAACCCCTTTTCGTTTGACATACGGCTGCGACGCAGTCATCCCGATCGAAAAGCATATCCCCACCTTCAGGACACCTGAGCGTCCCCTAGAAACAAACGACCATTTGATCAGTGAAGAGCTGGTGTTGTTAGAAGAAGTTCGGAAAAATGCCGCAGCCCATGAAAGAAAAATGAAGGAACGACAGGCTCGGGAATACAACAAAAAGGTCCGCCCAAGAAGTTTCGAAGTGGGTGACTTAGTCCTCCGCCGAGCAGATATTGGCAAAGGAAATGCGGGAGTCGGAAAGCTGAAACCAAACTGGGAAGGTCCATACCGAGTGAAGGCTAAATCTGGATCTGGAGCATACAAGTTGGAGACTCTCTCGGGCACGGAAATTGGTAACACATGGAACGTGTCCAAACTCAAAGCTTATTACAGTTAAACTTCTATTTGTTTTCACAATCTAGGATAGTTTGTTTATCATCAATTAGGGTAGTTCATTTCTTAAGTTTGAATAAAACGAAGGGTAACAACCTTCTCAGCTTAGAAACGTTTGTTAAAAATCGAGATGTTAGGGATTTGTTAGTCGATGAATAACTTCATTTTTATTCGCATATCAATAAATGTATCAGTTTTTGAAAAGCCTTTTGTTTGAACATTGTGATGTGACACGCTACTCATTTGGAACGACTAGCCACCGAGCCAAATCGAGACACAACTCTTTACAAGAGTTCAGCAACGTACACATAGAACGCCCGAATCCAGGAAACTACTTTCCTTGCTTCGCGGTGTAACGCCCCCAAAATATTAAAGGTAAATAAAAATGCGAATTAATAAAAACCTTTTTCCAAAAGAGTGTGAAAACTAAAAGCATTGCTTATTAATATCATATTATATTACAAAACAGTCTGAGTGTAAATATAAGAATATAAAATTCTCAAAAATCCCTCTTTACACCCAGAGCATGGTCTTCACAACTCTATCCTTCAATAAGAGGATTCGGACAACAAGATGTCATCCAGGCTGTCTCTGCTACGCTCCTTTAACTCTATCAGGAGAGACCTTTGACCTGTCATTCAAAAGAACCTACCACCACCAATGTGGTAGTATGGGAGTAAGTCACTTGTCATATCGCGTAAGCAGATTATATGATTGTTCAAACACAAGCATCACAAATATCATTTTAATGCAATGAATGCATGCTCAAGTGTCTTAACAAACAATAAATAATATTATTAATCTTTCATGCAATGCATGTACGTCTCTCAAAACATTCTTTTCATCACTTCCATAAAACAATACTCTAGGATAGGCAATCGTGCGCTCGATGTTTCCACAACCTGTATAGCGGCCACACCGTTCTATACTGGAACCCCATCTACCACGATCCCAAAATGAACAAGGGGATGATCCCTGAACCATTGTGCACCAATAGTTCTAGGTCCTTGTCATTTCAACGTTGGCGGCCACACCGTTCCAACTGTCTCATATAGCGGCCACACCGTACTATATGGTTTCCCAATCCCGCATGCACCTTACTCATTTTACGATTCTTGTAACATCATGCATGAGATGCATATTCCATTAATTATCAGCATTTCCATTATCAAGAGTAATCATCATCATTATACACATGGCGGCCACACCGTTCCATGTCTTCATATAGCGGCCACACCGTACTATATGGAATCACACACATATGGCGGCCACACCGTTCCACATGTCTTCGCATAGCGGCCACACCGTACTATACGGAATCACACACATATGGCGGCCACACCGGTCCACATGTCTTCGTATAGCGGCCACACCGTACTATACGGAATCATCTAAGCTCACGGTCTCGTACCGGAGTTATTCATTCAGGCTCACGACCTTCACATATCCAAATTAGAGCAACACGCATCACCGCATTTGGATCGGAGCTATATAATCATCATGCTCATATTATCATCATTATTCCTTTAAGACATTATCCTCTGTGTCATCATGATCACTATTAATCAAATGAAGGCATTATAATTACTCCACTATTCATACCTAATTAGTTAACTTATCCAGATATCATACTCAGAGTATAGTTCATTAATCATATATAATCGTCATGCGCAAGTCATGACTCATTAAGCATATGCAATCATCATATACCACTCCTAATCTATTTACCATCTTCAAGTTTTAACTCAATGAATACATTATCGAACCAATTAGAACAAAACCATAGTTCCAATTAAAAAGGTAATTCTTAATAAATTAGGTGAATAATGATTTACCCCTTTTTAACTTATTGATATCATGCTTAACTCATTTAGAAACTAAAATAATAATTAAGCAAAACCCTTAAGGATTATAAGAAACTAAATTAATTATTCTCTTGTCTCAGGTCCTAACCGGTTACAGAGCCTGCTAACCGGTTAGAGACAGCAGTGCCTGAGAGCAAACCATTCATTCTTAAACTTAAATTACTTTTAATTTCAAGTTATTGTCTTTCTAATCCTTATGCATCATTTAGGACATTACTAAAGTATGATTTAATCATATTAATAGTGAGCTATAACTCCAATAATTTAAGTTCCAGATAACCTCAAAGTCTTGGACCAAAATAAAAGGGCAAAGTCTAACTCACATCAACTTATTTCTCATTGTATCAAATTCTAATTCCAAACTATCAGTTATAACAATTTGGACATGACTCTAAGGTTATAGTAAGACTTAATCTTATCAAATTGTATTCCATTAGTTCTAAGTCCATCAATCTAATTTCCAATTAAAACTTTTATCAAACCATAACAAATTCCATCTCTCCCTAGCTTATTTACTCCCAATGATTTGTTCAATTATTAGTCCAAGTCTAAGTAATAACTATTCTCAATGATTGCTATACCAACATAAGCAACTGATGCATTCTGTCAGTCACTAACCGGTTAGAGAGCCCACTAACCGGTTAGTTAATGCAGTTTGACAGCATACTGCACTTTTCTTGTTGAATTCCTTTCATAGTCCAATGATTACTTCTTGACATCATTGGACAACCAACATATGGTATCTAGTTACTACTTTGCAACAAGTAATTCAACCAAATCAAAGCATCAAATCATCAAACCAATGCATCAAATCATTCAATTTATCAAGTTCATATTCATTGATTCATAATCAATTGCTCATGACCCTAATAATTTCTCAATTTCAGCAATCATCACAAAAATCATAACAGAATTATAGCAA
Organism: Crotalaria pallida; assembly: GCA_037953625.1. Classification (NCBI taxonomy): domain Eukaryota; kingdom Viridiplantae; phylum Streptophyta; class Magnoliopsida; order Fabales; family Fabaceae; genus Crotalaria; species Crotalaria pallida. Next base: position 45,958,631 of record CM075649.1, on the reverse strand, counting down.
CATGCTTCTCATTATTTTCATTCTTGTTTAGGTCCTTAATTCAGTTACATAACATAGGGAACCAAGGATTGTATTGGCCTCCAAGCCAACCAATTCTTGTCTTGGTTCCAACATCAAAATTCACACATATCATAGCACAAACCAACAACCATAAATCCTAGCGATATGAATGAGGTCTCCCATACCTTAGGCAAATTGGACAGCACTAGACAAGCTCTAAAACACTCCAGGAGCAGCAGCTACATAGCACACAGCAGCAGCCACATAGTAACAGCAGCAGTTTAGCAAGAACAGAGAACAACACCAAGAATCACAAGCTCTCACACTCACTAATCACAAGCTAAAGGTGCAGCAACCAAAGGCTAGTTACTTGCACGAATTTGAGAAGGAATTTGGGCAGAGTTTCAGCTCTGAAACGAATGGGAGTTGAGCCCCAATAGCAGCAACCAAAACCCCTATTTATAGAGGAGGAAAAGAGGGAAATGAGGAAAGAGTGGAGCAAGGTGTGCCACCCAGCTCTTCCTCACGCCACACACTTGCTTTGAGGTGCTGAGGGGTGTTAGGTGGCTTAAGGGAAGAGTAGCCACGCTTTTAGCTCGAGATTTCGAGCTAAACCGACTTAAAATTATGCAGATACAGATGTACTAACCGGTTACTAGTTTCACTAACCGGTTAGCCACTGCTAAAATCCAGAAATTTAAATATAAAATACTGATTTGCTCAAAAATTAATTTAAAAAGATTTACTTCTCAAAACAAAATTTCCACCGTTGGATGTCAAGATAAAATCATTAGAAACCTTGTCTAAAAATTTGAGCAAGATCCAACGGTTAACGAAAGAGATACAATCCAATATTTACATGATATTTTACCCAAAATATCACTTTTTACATATTTCATTTAAATCTTTCTTTGCCAAAGCTATTTTATTTTTAAAATATGTTTCCTTGTGCTTATTCTTCCAAAATACTATTCTTAAAAATATTTTTCAATAATAAAATAATTGTTTAACCTTTTTATAAAAATGAGGGATGTTACACGCGGTCCGAGGGTCCCGCTTTGGCTAAAGTCGGTGATCCAAGTTCTACTCACAATGAATTATGCAATTTAAATACCGAAGCGTAACGAACGAAATAGCTAAGATATCATTATCGTAAGGTGAAAAATAAGCTAACTTGCCCAAAACAGTGCTCAATACGAGCGAAAACAAACGGACATAGCTTGTTCAGCAAAAATAAATGCAAGATAAAGTAAATTGTTCAGCAATGCTAGGAAAGCGTCAAGTTAAAATGCTCGGAATACATTGAGCAAACAACAGAGTGATAGAACAAAAATGGGATGGAACACCATTCTTCAACATCAGATAAAACAACTTGAGAATCATCAAAATCTGGTGCCTCGGTCAGCTCCTCAAGAGGATTAGAAAGATCCTCAGCTTGCAGATCCACCTCCGCCTTGGAAGCAATGTCAATCAATTTCCCATTTTGAACGGTATGATATGGATGAGCCCCAACCACCCTAAATTCCAATTCAGGGTTCAAAAATTGAACTTGCCGAATGGCCGAAACAAAGGCGTCATCAACCGCTTTGCTCCAATTGTAAAAGTTGGTTTCTACCTTCTTTTTATGAGTAAGGGCTTTCTCCTTCCACTTTTGAACAATGACGACAGGCTTCTCAACCTCAGACTTTGATTCATTCAGCTTCTGTTGAAACATTTGAGCCTCTTTCTTCATGTTTTCCTCAACCTCTTTCTTCTTAACCTCAGCAGTCTTCAGCGAAACCTTCAAAGAATCTCTTTGTTTGACCAACTCCCCCTTATCAGCCTTCAGGTTTTCCAGCTCGTTTTTCACTCGGATCAACTCATCCGAGAGACTGGCTTCTTGAGCAGCCGAAAGATCCCGAGCTTCCCTTTGTTTGTCGTTATAGCCAGTGAAAAGACCATCAGGATTTTTGGCCAAGAAATAAGCAAGGTTGGCCCCCCTGAGGAGATACTTAGCAAGTGTCATGTTGCAACGTGACCACTCGTCAGTATTCAGCGTTCCAAAATGAGTGCAATCCGATTCGGGGCAGATGTACCTCCCAAATCTTTCATCAAATTGCACATCCCATATGGATGTGTCAGGAGGATTCTCGGCAGAAGTTGGAGCAGCAGCAGTGGTACCAGCAGTAGGAGCGGCAGCTGGTCGAGCACTTGGTCCCTCAGTCCTTGGGTTTACGCCTTCGGTTACTTTTTCCTTTCCTTTGTCCACCCGTCGGCGTCGCTCAAGGGGTTGATGAGGAGAAGTTGATTGAGCTTGACCACCAGGGGCCATAGAAACAGTAGAAGCGACGACAACTGTATCGGCGGCTGGCTGAGGAGAAGCCCTGGCAGCCGAGGCAGAAGGAGTTGGGCTAGAAGTACTCAAGCTTGGAGTACTCAGATTTGAGGATCCAGAAGTGGCGGGAGTTTTTCTCTTCTTACCACCTTGACCTTCAACCAGAGCTGCCAGGCGGGCCGCCATGTTTTCTGCAAACAAAACATATAGACGTTAGAGCCGATGAAACCACAAATTCAAAGAAAAACAAAACCAATAGATATAAAAGCCGATCAAACCACAAAATTGAAAAGCAAAATAAATACACTATACCAAGCTCCGTTTTAACTTCAGAAGAAGGGATGTTCACAATATCCCTCGTCTCTATCATCCCATTCTTCTGCAAGTAACTTTCAACCGACCGACAAACCTCCTTTTCAAATTCAGCAAGTTCCTTCCAGTTAGAAGAGTAGGAAGCGATTGATCGATTAAAGAAACTGGCGCTCCATTGAAGAGGAAACAGCGGAAGAGGCCGTCTTTCCCCAGGTCGGGTAAACGAGCAGACCCCAGTACCATTAAAGTTATACTTAAAGAAAAAAGGTTTGAATCCCTTCCAGGACTCAGAGTATTTGGTAAATAAAGCATATCCTCTGCGAGACTTCAAAGAAACCCAGGGTTTCTTAGCCGAACCTTTCTCAAATGAGTTACACTGTGGAGCAAAAAGATAGAAAAAGATACGAAGATTACAAGCCCAATTCATGGCTGAGCAAACCTGTTCAAAAACCTTCACGAACGCCCATGCGTTCGGATGCAGCTGAGTAGGGGCCACCCTTAGGAAATTCAGAACCCCCATCTCAAAATCAGTAAAAGGCAGCCTTATACCAAGTCGAGTGATCACCTCTTCGTAAAAATAAAAGCCTGTACTACCTTCAGGAATCTTGGTGCAGACTCTCTCATTCTCACTCACCGGAGTAATGGAGTACAAATTCCCTTTGTTATCTCCTGGACATGGCAAAATTATGGCTCGTGTTTGGTCTAATGATTGATGTGTCTTAAGCTCTGATTGAGTGCCAAGAACCTCTCGGTCCACCCAGTCGTATTCAGCTGAATCTGGTGGAAGAGGATACAAGTCGGGATTAGTATCACACTTTCTCTTCATACCTGAGGAAAAGGGGGCACACTTGGGGTCAGAACCACAAAAACTTGATCAAATACTTACGGTCGTTTTGGGAACACCTCCCTTTTTGGGAAGTATTTCCCAAAACCGATTGAGATGTCTAATACCTCTATGAAGCCTCCTTAACCTCCTTTGTTCTACCCTCTCGGTGATCCTATACTGAATCACACCTTGCCTGAACTCCCTCAAAGTCCGAGGGAAATGCATGGCTATCGGTTTAACACAAACCTCGGGGTTCCCTCCCTTATGTGTTCTTGGCACATCAGAGTTTACAGATTCCTCACTCATGACAAACGGCGCTCCGGTACCAACCCTAAGAAGTTAAGTGCAGAAAAGCGTAAAGCAAACCTAAGAAATTCTACAGCGATCACTCAATAGACGGTAAAGCTGATAAAGAAGTTTGAGGGGCAAGTGAGGTATCATAGCAACAACAACAAAATGATTTGGAGCTTTCACTGAACTCGGAAAGTAAACCCCACAATCCAGAAAAGCCAAAAATAACACCCTAAAAACCCAGAAAGAATGACATCCTCAAGACCCAAAAAAAAAATAACACTCGCAAAACCAAGAAAACCCAAAAAACTCAGAAATGTGTAAAGTTTTTCAAAACCAGAAAAGTAAGTAAACCCAGGAAAATACAAAGGCGATAACACGCCTTACACGAAAGTCAGAGTAAGGAAAAACAACAATAAAGCATAAAAAGCAAAGTCCAGAGGAGTGCAGTAAACAAGTAATAATGATCGCATGCAAGAACAAGGAATACATCAAAATAGCAAAAATAGAAATTCTTTGAAAGAAAAAGTTCAGTTACCTGGTGATAGTAAAGGGTCAGGAAGAACAGCGAAGATTGAGATATGAAAGGCTAAAAGAAGTGCAGAAGAAACGTCAATCAAGACTCTGGCAAGAAGCGGTGCAAGGAAGAAGATTTTGTGCAGTTTCATTTCTGGTTTCCAATTTCTCAGGAGAACGTACGACGAAGAAAGAGAAGAAATGAGTAAGTGAGAAACCGCCCTTTTATTTTCCTTTAACTCCCCTCCACTATCTCAAAAAGTTTGGGCTTTAGATGAAAAAAGCCCATTTGGCGCTTGAAAAGCTAGTACGTGGCACCTCTGATGGGTTTGAAATCATAACGGTACGATTCCCGATAAAATTGAAGACACGTGTACACTCAGGAAAAAATGGAAGGTCATTCCAAGGTCAGTCAAGCGACAGCCTTGATCGAAGCACAGTAAGGCTCGGATTTCCTCCTCAAATCATTGAAGAATTCAGTCGAAAAACAATTCGTTCGTCTCATAAGCTCGGCAGGACTCGAATCATCCAACCGAGCTTGGGGGGCTTATGTAGTGGACCTGTAGTAAACCGAGCGAATAACCGACCGTATCCTCATTACTCTAGTTAATATGACACTGAAGCAGGGCTTTCGGTCGGAAACATACACCGAGTAAACTGGGTTTTCATAGGGAAGTTACATGCCAATGAGATTAACCCCGAGCACAGGATTCTCATCCTTATCCTTATCACTTACAGTCTCATCACGCTTAATTGCTTCTCCTGGATTCCCACGACTCTTGGTAAGATAAAAACAGTATTGGATGAAGTCTATCGCTTACAGGATTTACGGATATGATTTTATCATATCCTCTACAAATCCTATTTGAGTTCTACCTCTTCAGAAGCCTTATCAGAACGGCCCACGGCATACAGGTAATCCCCTATAAGAACCACCATGCTATAGGGGCTAAGGTACGTCTTCTCATCCCTAAGTTGACACCAGCACACACGTTGTTGACTAGGGAGAACCTGATTATCCCAACTGGATATTCAGAAATCCTATAAAGTCCTACATTAATATCTTGATTGAGATCATTCTTCAAGGCTCTTCCATAGCTTTAAGGTTGATCTTGGTTAAGGACACGACAGTTCCAATAATTTGATGAGAATCAGGCCTAGGAACAAGTTCCCAAACCTGGTTTCTTTTGAACTGGTTTAATTCTTCTTGCATAGCTAGCAGCCAATGTTCATTAATAGAAGCCTCAAAAATATTCTTAGGCTCCACTTGAGAAACGAAGGCCATATGATTACACAGGTTACTAAGAGAATTACGAGTACTTACACCTTTTGAGATATCACCTATTACTTGATCGATCGGATGGTGTCGTGACGTTTTCCATTCCTTCGGTAAGTCTGAATTAGGTTCAGCGGAATCTCCTTGAGGTTGTGCTTATTCCTTATTGTTTTCATTTGTCCTTTCATTGCTTTGGGATTCCAGCTTTTCTTCCAAGAATGGTTCATGATCCTCATCAAGATATAGGTTTCCAAGAATACCTGAAATGTCATTAACAGATACCTTTCCTAGATTTCTGAGATCGGATTCATCAAATGATACATGAATATATTCTTCAATTGTATTACGAGATTTATTGTAAATCCTATAAGCTTTGCTCGATGCAGAATAACCAAGAAAAATACCCTCATCAGCTCTAGCATCAATACTCCCTAGATTGTCTCTACCATTATTATGCAGAAAACATTTACAACCAAAGACTTTCAAATAGGATATATTTGGCTTTCTCCCCTTAAACAACTCATAGGGGGTTTTCTTTAAAATGGGCCTTATCAAAACACGGTTCATAACATAGCAAGCAAAATTCACAATATCAACCCAAAAATATGCTGGTAAATTCATGTCATTAAGCATGGTTCGAGAAAGTTCTTTTAAAGATCTATTTTTCCTCTCCACAACCCCATTCTGCTCTGGAGTTCTTGGAGCTGAAAAATAATGCTTAATGCCATGTTTTTCGCAAAATTCTTTAATCTCTTAAAAACTCCATGTTAAAATGAATATTTAAAATGATTTATTTTCAAACATAACACCCTGAAATCAATTAAGGCAGCAACCAGTAAGCCAAATACTTTTTCAAATAACCAAATTCTTTTCAAAAATTAATCAACTTCAAAAGATCAATTACAATATCGTAACTTATTAAATAACTCATTTTCCTTTACTTCTTATATCAAATAAACAATTTCAAAACACTTTAAACAAAGTAGTTCAATTAGAATAAATCACCTAAAACAAACCATTTTGGCACATAGCACATAGCACATTCTCCAATCATTGTTTCAAACCAATAGCCTAGACCTAAACATCGTAAACAATTACGTTGCAAACTCATTCATGCATAGTCTAAACATATCATCAAGCAATCACTTATTCAATTATTTCAAGACATTATGATAGTCATACAAGTCCATCCGAGTCACAAAATAAAGTACAAAATTCATATTTGTCGAAAACATTTACATAAAGCTTTTTGTTCGATTACGGAAAAGCTCAAAAGATAAAATCTAAAACTATACCAAATAAATTTGTTTACTCCTCAAAATTTCCAGAACATACACATATATGACAAGGTTCATCACATAAAATTTTCAATTCATTTGAACAATCTTAAGCTAGGTTTCAAATCAGATTTCGTGTGAAAAGCAAGATAGAACTGTTGCTGACCTGAGGCCAAAATGCCATAATTAAAAATAGTGTTTCAACTCCGAATTGCATGAAAATTGGTATAAACTTCCCTCATACAGTCAAGGCCGTCTCATAAAAATTCCAGATTATTTGGAGTTGTGCATGTCGTACTTTTTCAATTAAATTCGTCACTAAGTCCGGAAAATCTGAACCAAACGGTTCACTGTTTCTCAATTGGTAAAAATATCAAAACAACTCCAAATCACCTAAACTTTTACAGAGAGTATATAGAGAGGTTCAGGAAGCTACCATGAAAATTTCAACCCATTTAGAGTGGTTTAGGTCAGAAAACTCAGTTTAGGTTTTTCCTCGAAAACTTACTTTTCCGAATTTGTTTTCACCAAAATGACTCCGTTTCAATCAACAAACCAACTCTAAAAATCATATAAAAATTCTGGGAAAATCAATTTAACCTACTTAAAACAGTGACAAAATTTCAAAATTCTTGGACATGTGCAATTATCATTTATTCACTTAAGTACTTTCTCATACTAAACCAAATAGCATTTATACTCACAAATCAATCACAAAATTAATCCATCAATTATTTTCCTTTCAAAAACCGAATCAACATATCATGAAAACAATTTACTTTAACTCAAATACAACATGCATCAAATCAATTTATTTCAAGTCCAATTTCAACATACATGCACTTAAAAGCACTAGATCTAGTTTTGAAACAAACATACATCAACACTCAAGAATCAAAATCAAGGCTTTAAGAGTAAAATCAAAACTAACATCAAAGCATACTTCTTTTCATTAGATCTTTACATGCATGCATTTAAAAGTAGTAGATCAAGAAAAAAATGAACATAAAATCATTTTCCTTCAAATCAAACTTTAACCGTGACATGCAAAAGAAAAATAGGAAAGATTTGTGCAAATCAACAACTCATAGTTTAGGAACACCATAGATCAACTCATAATCAATCATAAAATTTCAAATCAAAGATCAAAATCATTTTGAACCAAGAATGGGTCAAAACCGTGACCATCATATGGAAATCACTAAGAAAAATTCAATCTTTTCAAAAACCTTTTGCATCAAAACACAAGCATCAAATATATCATAGTTCAAACATTGATCTTGACATGCATGAAATCCAAAATATTAGATCTCTTGAAAAATCCTTTATGAAAACTCAAGAATCAAATTCTTTTCAAAAACACTTTAAGAAATCAAAGAGAAATGGATGAGTTCACAAGATCTTAAAAGAAAAACACTTTCTTAACAAAAAATTCAAGATCAAGCTTAGGAATCAACATGCATGTGAGTAAAAACTCTAGATCTAACTTGAAAACCAACATGCATTAACACTTTCAAACCAAAATCAAACTTTAGAAATAAGATTCATGAAAACCGAAAATAGATCAAAGAAAGTAGGTTTAAAACTTTTAAGATCATGAAACAAAATGCTTACTTCATCAAAACTTCAAAATCAAGTCCAAATCCTTGGGTTGTTCTTTGGTTTTCTCTTCCCTCTCCTCACGGTTTTCTCCTTACTTTCCTAAATCCATGGTTTCTCCTTCTCTTCTTCACTTCCTTGGTTTGATTTTGCTCTTAGATTGTGTAGTGTTTAGGGTTTGGTTCATCTCCTTCTCCTTCTCTCACGAATTCTCTCTCACTCTCTCACTAAGAGCTTGATTTTTGCTCCTAGTGTTGTGTTTGGGATGAAAAGAAATGAAGAGGTGGAAACCAAAAGATGGGTATGTGTTGGTGCTTAAAGGCACAATTGGTTTTGGGCTTGGGTTTTGTTTCCTTTCCCTTCTCCCAGGGCTTCTTCTTTTTCTTTTTCTATTTCCCTTTTTCTTACTCCTTTAGGTCATGCTTAGGTCATCTAGGTGATGTCATATTCTTAGCCATGAAGCAAAGCAACTTGGAGGCCAAGTAAACCAACTTGGTGGCCAAGTAATGCTCTTAAGCATTCGGCCTTAGGGGGTTTAGGGTAGATTAGGTTAGCTAAATTAGGTTTAAGGTGCTAATTAGGATCTAATCATGATTAAGGTAGGATTAGGAAAACTAAATTAGGTTTAGTCCACTAATCCATAGAGTTTAGGGCTTAATCAAGGATTAAGATACTAATCAAGGACTTAATCCATTCTAGAATAGGTCTAAGGAAAACTAATTCCATATTAGTTCACTAACCTTGAGGGTTTAGGGTTTAAGAGAGTGATTAAGTACTTAATCAAGGATTAGGAACTTGATTAAGGTTTAATCAAAGATTAGGGATGCTAATTAGGGTTTCTAGAGATAATTCTAGATTAAGGGTATGATAAGATATTTGGACTTTGATTTGTGAAACTTAGGGTAGAAATAATTTTCCATCTTAAAACCATAAAACCATATGAATCAATTTAATGAAAATAAAATCTTAATTAAAACTTTAAGTAATACAATTCATTTGAAAACCTTAGAAAAACAAACACATAAAATCATAACATAAGTGGATTAAATTCCAAAGTGTAGAAATCCATTATGAAATCAAAACTCCTTTAATCAATTCTTAAATCAATTAGGCTAAATCCATAAAAATGCACAAAGAAATTCATTTTTCAAATAAAATTACAATAATAAAATTACTCCAAACTTCAACAAAATCATTTGCTTGAATTCCATAAAAATCTTTGTTTTACCAAAGTTCCGTAAACTCAACAATTGATTACGTAATCGAATAAAATACCCATCGAAAATCCTTTGTAAAACAATATCTCAAAATTATTCTTTAATGAAAACTTATTTATATTAATCGGGAAAATACGGGATGTCACACATTTGGATAAGCGTATCTCAAGTTATGATCAAAACACCGAACACTGTCATTTTACCGCGGTGCGCGCCTGGGCGTGCAGACCAGCACGCCTGGGCACGCTATGTCTGATGCCCCATAAATTACTGTTGCAAGCGCGCTTGGGCGCGTAGATCCCGCGCCTGGGCGTGCTGAGGAATTTTCGACTCTGTTTCTCTCCGTTCTTGTGTCATTTTCAAGGTCTTCTTATGCTATTTTCAGCTCCAATAATATTTTCTCCAAATAAAGCTCCGAAATACCTGAAACATACCCAAAACGGATCAAAACGTTCAAGGGATTCTAATAAACTAAAAATTCCTAAGACTAATATAAAATACCTATATTTACAAGAGAAACAAGCTAAAACCCAAGCAAAAGGAAGTGAAATTAAGCCTTAAAACATCATATATTAGACTTTCATCACACCCCAAACTTAGCATTTTGCATGTCCCGGGCAAAAGTAAAATAAAAATTCATAAACTCAAGACTACCTTCTAAATCAAAATGTACAATACTTAATCTAAGACTTCGACTCATCAGCACAACCACATATTTACTCAAGTTATTCACATATCAAAACCTGGTTAAAGAAACAAAATAAATCATAACTCAGAACTAGTGAACACTCTCAACCTCTCAGTGTATATCTCTCATGTGTATCAAGGGTATAAATTAATTCACTCAAGTTCATACAATAGTTAAATGTTACCATATGCTTGACCATAGACCCAAATCTCCACTGAAATTATTAAAAACATGCACAAATCAAAAGGTCTTTATTTTGGTTGTAACGTGGCTATGGCTAAAAGTGTTAAGGTGGGATAAAAGAAAGAAGGAATAAAACAAATGGCTAAAATGCAAAACAAATTTCCCTCTAAAACTTATGAATGAGCAATGAATACTATGAGGACTCACACTCAAATCACAATTATTTCAAACTTCTTCTTTTTTTTCACTATTCTTCCTTCTATTCTCCTCCTTTCACATTTATTTCATTTTCAATTTTTTTTTCTTGGAAGAGAAATAGAACTCATAACACTTATCACCAATTACTTTCACTTTTTCTTATTCATTCCTCTCAATTGCTCATTCAAAAATTTCCAAGGTACTCACAAAGAATATTTCAATAAATGCATGGTACCAAAGAAAAATCATAATGTCATTAGGCTCAAAATGGGCAACTAAAGGAACATTATCAATACAAAACAGCTGAAGGCCACAAAAACACATCCTAAGTGCCTTAATCATCTTAATGCATACAATCAATTATCAATCTCAAAATGGTCACCGATCAAGTTCTAGAACACAAAACTAAAGTGAACACACTCATGAAAGAAATAGGGGTCTCACATCAAAATAATTCAATAAATCATACCCCATCAATTAGGCTCAAAATCTCACAGGCTAAAGTCAGTTCACTAATCTCAAGTTCTAAAACATTTTGTCAAAATAACCAAATTTCAAAAATCTTTACAGCTCAACAAATAAATAACATGTATCAATGAGTCTAATCCTAAACTAAGTATATACACATATCATTAGAAAAATAATCCTAAGTCTAGAATAATTACAAAACCTCTACCTAAGACACAAACCAACACCAAAAATGGGAAAAAAATTCAGATCTGAAATTTTTTTAATTTTGTATCCACTCCCCTAAACTTAAAGGTTGGCTTGTCCTCAAGCAAACTAATCTAAACATACCTAACTACAAAATAAAAATTTAAAAACAAAAAAAAAACACAAGGAGTTAGAGACTTCCCTTTATAACACAACATTCTCTCTTGATGCACCATGGAGGAGACTCCCCAAAACTTATTCACCTGTGTCACATGAACAACTAAAAATAGTGCTAGAAGCACCTCATTAGCAGTTACATAAAAAAAGCTCTAAACTCTTTATTCACTAACTAACTAAAAAAATAAAAACCTACACTACTACATAATTACAAAGAATCCACCAGGATCCCAAATCCTATGGGTTAAATCCCATGTGATGCAGCAATAACAAGTTATTCTCACATTATTGAAGATCAGAGTACTCGGAGAGATAAGGTGGACTCATGGAGTGATAAGGCTGGTACTCAATCTCAAAAATATAGGAGTGATAAGGTTGATATTCCCAACAGACTTATCAAAAGGAATGTACTTGGTGATGAGGATAATCCTGGTGCAACCGTTTCAGCTCAAAATAGTTGTTCAACTTAATAGTTTGCTCATATCCTTTAAGTTAGTTTTGATAAGCTCATATCTGTTTTTGATTTAGTTTGTTACGATCAGCTTAGTGAGGTTCATTGCTATATATATTTCTATGTAAGCTATGCTGTAAAATATTGGAAAAAAAGCAATAAGAACAATTTAGCACATTTCTTATTTTTCTCTTGGTATCAGAGCAGGCACGATCCTGTTCTCTCACTACACACAATATGTCTTCCCTATCTCTCAATGTTGGCAACTTCGTGACACTCAAACTCACACCCTCAAACTACCCATTATGGAGGGAGCAAGTTCTTGGTTTGGCTGAAAGCCAAGACCTTGTTGGGCATCTCACAAATGACACACCAGTTCCATCCAAACATGTCACCACTTCTACCACCACAGACACATCAACTCAAGAAACTTCATCACAACTCAGTAAAGAATTTATTGCCTGGAGAAAGTCCAATCGCCTCCTTCGTGGCTGGATCATTGGAACACTATCAGAGGAGGCTCTCGGCCTTGTCATTGGCATTGACACAGCTTCTGCTGTCTGGGAAGCACTCAAGGATGCATATGCACAAGACTCACAGGAACGAGAATTTACATTACGACAACAACTCACATACCTCAGAAAGGACTCAAGCAAAACCATTGGAGATCATATTCGGCTATTTAAGAGTCTTTGTGATAACTTAGCTGCCATTGGAAAACCAGTACCGGACAAAGAAAAGGTATTCTATCTACTCACCAGTCTCGGGCCTCAATTCGAGACGTTCACTACCACAATGCTGAAACCACCTCGTCCCACATATCAGGAGCTCATATCGCAATTACAGAACCTTGATCAACGTAGAAATTGGTTCTACAATGAATCTGACACAGCAAACTCTGTCTTCTCGCCTCAGTTGGCCTTTTACAGCCAGCAACAAAAGCAATTCCATGGTTCTAACTCACGCAGTTCAGCCAAATCATTTACCTCTTCTGGTCGTGGCTTCCAAGCACAACAACCGCATAATCAGCCTTCAACCCAGCCTGCACAATCCGTCTTGAACTCCCAACAGCGAAAACCACCACCTCCAGGCGAACGACGAATGACAGTAGCCGAACGTGATCTCTATCGTAATGAGATATGTCAGTATTGTGGGAAAAATGGACACATCGCCAAAATCTGCTGGTGGATACCGAAACGCCAAGCTTCATCAAGTGATATTCCTCAAGCTCTAGCTGCACTTACCCTTGACAACTCTGTAGTCGACACAGAGTGGACTTCTGATACAGGAGCCTCTCATCATATGACAGGTAAGTCAGGTATGCTATCTAATCTTCGCTCACATATAGGATCAGATTCTATAATGATTGGTGATGGTTCATCTATCCCTATAACGAGTATTGGAGACACTTACATTCAGCAAAATGAAACAAAATTGCCCTTAAAAGATGTGTTATTTGTACCTGATCTAAAACGAAATTTATTGTCCATAAGTCAATTAACATCTCAATTTCCAGTTAATTGTGAATTCTTTGACGTTGATTTTTGTGTAAAGGAAAGGATGACAGGACGTTCACTAATCACGGGGAAACGAAAGGGTGATCTCTACACATTTTCAAATGGTCCTGAAGCTCATTTTTCTCGTCGCTTTCGTTCAGTCAATGCAGACCTTTGGCATCTCCGTTTGGGGCATCCTCAAAGCTCTGCTGTTCAAATGTTAAAGAATAAGAACTTAATTTCTGTTCAAGGTTCATCTAGAATAGATCACATTTGTGATAGTTGTCAACTAGGAAAATTAAGTAGACTTCCTTTCGATTCTTCAGAACATTCTAGTAATAGTATTTTTGAGAAAATTCATTGTGATTTATGGGGACCAGCTCCCGTTTCATCTATTGGAAATTTTCAATATTATGCATGTTTAGTTGATGACTTCTCTAAATACACTTGGATTCTCCCTCTCAAACATAAATCAGATTTCTTTGCCTCTTTTTTAGACTTTGAGAAATACATTGACAGGCAATTCAACAAGAAAATTAAAATATTTCATTCAGATGGTGGAGGTGAATTTGTGAATGCTGCTTTATCTTCACACTTCCGTGCAACAGGTATCGTACATCAACTTTCGTGTCCTTACACACCAGAGCAGTCAGGTATGGTTGAACGCAGACATCGCATTATTCGTGAACTTGGCATGACTATGTTATTCCATAGTCATATACCGCTTTATTTATGGGTAGAAGCTTTCACTACGGCTGTCTTCTTAACCAATCGCTTACCCTCCTCCTCTATTCACTTCGATACACCATATTTCAGGCTTCATGGCACACACCCTGACTACACATCACTTCGGGTCTTTGGCTCTAAGTGTTTTCCATACACTTGGGATACAAGACGTAATAAATTTGATCCTAAGACTGTCCAATGTGTATTTGTTGGGTACAGTGACAAACATAAAGGATACAAATGCTTTCATCCACCCACTCGGAAAGTCATTGTGTCTAGACATGTAGTTTTTGATGAATCATGTTTTCCTTATAAGTCTTCTTCATCTTGTATTCCTCATGCTTGCAAAATTATTGACTCTTGGCTACCTGCATCTAACTCTTTTTGCATTTCAGGTCCAATCTCTCAATCTGATTTGCCTATTACCATTCCTTTACCTGAGCCGGTGCTTCACCAACCACAACCTGCATCACCTGCTATGCCTTCACAACCTTCATTCGACAATGATGCTCTTTCACCACCCTCAACCCCGATTGCTCCACCTGCCCATGCATCTTCCCTGCCTCCTCGCGCCTCTTCTTCCTCTACTGATACACCATCACATGCCATGGTCACTCGTTCTAAAGTCGGAGTCGTTAAGCCCAACCCCAAGTATGCATTGTCTACGGTTCATTTCCATTCGATACCTTCCGAACCACGAAGTATTAAATCAGCCCTTGCACATCCTGGTTGGAAAGCAGCAATGCTCGATGAACTTACAGCTCTTCACAACAACAACACTTGGACTCTGGTTCCACGCACACCTGATATGCATGTCATTGGTTCGAAATGGATCTTTAAAACTAAGATCAAACCCGATGGCTTCCTTGATCGCTTAAAGGCCCGGGTGGTCGCTAAAGGGTATCATCAAGTGGATGGCATTGATTACCTTGAGACTTTCTCTCCAGTCATCAAACTAGGTACCATTCGCACCATCCTCTCTGTTTCCCTCATGAAACATTGGCCAATCCGTCAGCTAGATGTGAAAAACGCATTTCTCCATGGTCATATTACGGAAGATATCTATATGGAGCAACCACCAGGTATGCATGACCCTACTAAGCCTACTCATGTATGCAAACTTCAGCGAGCCTTGTATGGGCTGAAACAAGCACCTCGTGCTTGGTTTGATCGACTCAGTCAATTTCTCCTGTCCTATGGGTTTTTCTGTAGTCTCGTTGATCCCTCCTTATTTGTTTATCACTCTCCGTATGGCACACTCATTTTACTCGTTTATGTGGATGATATGTTGCTCACTGGCTCTTCCTTGCAGCTTGTTAACAATTTTGTACAGGTACTTAGTGCAGAATTTTCAATGAAGGATCTCGGACCCGTGCACCATTTCTTGGGAATTGAAATGACTCCAACACCCACTGGCTTGCACTTATCTCAGGCGCACTATGCTCTCACAATCCTTGAACGCACTAACATGGTTCACTGCAAGCCCATGCCCACTCCACTTGACATCAAACCTCAGCCTCACCATGATACAACTCCAGTTGATGATCCCAGTCACTTTCGCAGCATTGTTGGTGCCCTTCAATACCTCACCCTCACACGCCCTGACCTTTGCTATAGCGTCAACTATGTCTCTCAATTTATGCAAGATCCTACTGTGTCACACTTGAAGTTAGTCCATCGAATCCTTCGATATGTTAAAGGCACTATCAACACTGGTCTCCATCTCACTTCCAATACATCGTTCACTTTGACTGCCTTTTCTGATGCTGATTGGGCTGGTTGCCCAACTACACGACGCTCCACTACTGGTTACTGTACTTTTCTCGGGTCCAACATCATCTCTTGGTGTGCAAAGAAACAACACACAGTTTCTCGCTCAAGCACTGAAGCTGAATATCGTGCTATGGCTAATACAGCAGCTGAACTCACTTGGCTCACATATCTTCTTCAAGACCTTCATATCCCACTTGTCTCTACTCCGACATTGCACTGTGACAATATCAGTGCTCTTTACATGACTATCAATCCAGTCTTTCATGCTCGAAGTAAACATATTGAGTTGGATTATCATTTTGTGCGGGAACGTGTTGCACTTGGACTTCTTGTCACTAAGTACGTCTCTTCTTCAAATCAGGTTGCTGACATCTTCACTAAACCTGTCCATAAGTCTGCCCTTGCCTTCTTCCACAACAAACTTTGCCTACAACCTCGGCTCAGTTTGCGGGGGAATATTGAAGATCAGAGTACTCGGAGAGATAAGGTGGACTCATGGAGTGATAAGGCTGGTACTCAATCTCAAAAATATAGGAGTGATAAGGTTGATATTCCCAACAGACTTATCAAAAGGAATGTACTTGGTGATGAGGATAATCCTGGTGCAACCGTTTCAGCTCAAAATAGTTGTTCAACTTAATAGTTTGCTCATATCCTTTAAGTTAGTTTTGATAAGCTCATATCTGTTTTTGATTTAGTTTGTTACGATCAGCTTAGTGAGGTTCATTGCTATATATATTTCTATGTAAGCTATGCTGTAAAATATTGGAAAAAAAGCAATAAGAACAATTTAGCACATTTCTTATTTTTCTCTCACATCCCATAGGGCAACCCTTGGATGATGGTGGAGTAAGGATGTTTCAAAAATGAGTTCAATCCCACTAAGGTCAAAAGGTGCATTCCTTTCTCCATGCATCATCTTAGACAAGTTATTTCTTTTCCCATTCATGAAAGTGTTAATTCCATGAATGAGGAAAACTACCTTTTTAGGCTCCCTATTGTCAACAATGATTTAGATTGATTTTTAGAATTTACATGAAAGCACAGAGGTTGAATATAATGGAAAATTTTTGAGTCATCCAAGCATGCAATAGATTTGACCAAATTTTTTATTACAAGAAATTCATCATTCAAGGATGGATCAAATTTTTCTACCATATTCGCACATTCTAAAGTTTTATTTCGGTCCTCTTCCTCAAACTCATTATGCACATTTTTCTCTATTTGCTCCTCCATAGGAGTTTCATCATTAGTCACAACCATCACCACCACTTTTTCCTCTCTTTGAAGAGAGTAAAAAATTGTTGGTGAAGCTTGTGACTCTTCATCTAATGGCTTTGAAATGTGTTCAACTTTGAATTCAAGGTTCCTTGCATTGGAACCTTGAATTGGGTAGTAGGTTCTGACTTCTTCAATAAATTCTTTAGTGTTTTGAACACAATTCTCTAAAGCTATTTCCCATGGAGCTTTCTCCACGATAATTGGCTCCACATAAAACTTTTCATTAGTTGTAGCTTCTAATTTCTCTAAAGCTATTTCTAATGAAGTTTTCCTATAAATTATGTTTTGTGCATAATAGTATGGAGAATACGGATCCGAAATAAATCTATCACAATCAAAATCATTATTAAAACTATAGTTAGACATGAAAAGGAACAAGTTACACAAGTAATTACAAAAAAGTACCGAAAAAAAATTAGAATCGAATTTCAATCCCCGGCAACGGCGCCAAAAACTTGTTGGCAATTCGGCAAGTGTACCGATCGCACAAGTAATAAAGAGTAATGAAATTATCGTTCCACTCGCGGATTGCAAATTGTTTCTAATTTCTTTCACCTAATTGTGATTACTATGTATAACTTGTATGGGTTATAGAATTTGGAGAGGAATGTAAAATTAAAGGTATGAAACAATTCAAAAACTAAAAAGGAATTAGAAGCAAATATC
The DNA here is from genome assembly GCA_037953625.1 of Crotalaria pallida. Classification (NCBI taxonomy): domain Eukaryota; kingdom Viridiplantae; phylum Streptophyta; class Magnoliopsida; order Fabales; family Fabaceae; genus Crotalaria; species Crotalaria pallida. The sequence goes on along the minus strand of CM075649.1, from coordinate 45,940,710 downwards.
GAAAATGTTAGGAATTTGGTTTCATTGTAGGATCGGGTTATTAATTATGAAAATATGTTTTCCAATAAATCAAAAACTCCAGAAACAATAAAAGCTAGATCCCTCATGGTAATTATGTTTCTTACTAAACTTTACCCCTTAATCCCTTAAGTGATTTAGTTTATAAAATTTATACAATTACCCAAAAGTATCCCTACGAGTTGAATAATTATATTGTTTGGTTGAAAGGCCTAATCTTAATCCTAATTTTCCAATCAAAGGTTCAGATTACCAAATCAAAACATAAAGTCGCGAATTCTATGAATTGTAATTAAAACACAACCAAGCAATTGATTTGAAAGGAAAAACATTAATTCATGAATAAATAGCCAAATTAAGATCCATACAAATCAACCTTATTCCTAACAAGAGGTTCAATTATACATATTTAGAAAATAAGAAGAAGGAATGGAATAAACTAATCATCATAGACAATAATCAATTTACCCCCAAGAGATCTTCAATCTTCAAGTGGATCCCTCCATCAATGTAGATCTTCAATCCTTGTGCCTTGCCTCCTTGCTCTCAATTGCATAACAACCTCTCTTCTCTAATCCTAATTTTATTCTAATCTCTTATTTGACTCTGAAAAGTCTACTAAACTTAATGCTAAATCCTAGTATATATAGACAAAGCTAATCCTCAAATAAATCTCTAAATAAATCTATCTATAAATAAATCTTAAATAAATCTAGAATAAATAATCTAGATTAAATCTAAAATAATTTATCTAGAATAAATCTAAAAGATAAATCTATCAGAATCCTCAAAAGCGAAATAGATAGGCCCAATTGGGCTTTCTCATATCCGGCAGCAACTTCGGCACTGATTTTGACCCCAAAGATGGACGAATTTGAGCAAGGCTATATCAGGAAAAGTTGTAGATCTTTTCCTTAGATTTAAAATGATACCAAGATCGCCTAATTTGGATAAGCGTATCTCATGTTATGATCAAAACACCGAACACTGTCATTTTACCGTGGTGCTCAGCACGCCTGGGCGCGCTATGTCTGATGCCCCATAAATTACCACTGCAAGCGCGCCTGGGCGCGCAGATCCCGCGCCTGGGCGCGCAGATCCCGCGCCTGGGCGTGCTGAGGAATTTTCGACTCCGTTTCTCTCCGTTCTTGTGTCATTTTCAAGGTCTTCTTATGCTCTTTTCAGCTCCAATAATATTTTCTCCAAATAAAGCTCCGAAATACCTGAAACATACCCAAAACGGATCAAAACGTTCAAAGGATTCTAATAAACTAAAAATTCCTAAGACTAATATAAAATACCTATATTTACAAGAGAAACAAGCTAAAACCCAAGCAAAAGGAAGTGAAATTAAGCCTTAAAACATCATATATTAGACCTTCATCACCTACTCCTTGAATAAAAATTTTCATTATCGCTTTCCAATAAGCGTTCCCCACACCATCAAACATGGGGGGCCTATTAATAGAACTCCCTTCACCACAAACGGAGAGTTTGAAGCCATCACTCTTGAGATTGTTATGTCCTTTAACACAAGAGACTAACTTTGATGCATATTGTTAGAATCGGCCTTAAACCTCGAGAGGGGGGGTGAATCGAGTTTTATTAAATTTATTGGAAATTACTCGAACGTTAAAAAATTGTTTTATGGTGAGATTAAACTTTTGAGCGTGAAGGCGAAGCGATAGATTTTAAAATAAAATAAAGTAGCACGAAAACGATTTAAAGAAAAATAATGCGGAAAATAAAGAGATAAGGGAAGAGGAACACGCAAACCAATTTTTATACTGGTTTAGTCTTTTCAGCGAAAGACCTACGTCCAGTCCCCAAGCAACCCGCTTGATCTTTTTATAACCTTGAATTGAGCCGCACCCAATTACAACCAAGAGTGCCCCGCACACTACAAGGAACCTCCGTTCGCTAGGGACTGTAACATCCTAATTTTTATTTCTAAGTGTAATTAGTGTTTTAAATGAATCTTGGGTGAAGGAAATGAAGAGTTTAAGTTAAAAATAGAAATTTAGAAGTGGTTGGGAATTAGACTCATAAGACATTAGGAAATTTTAAATGCAAGTTTCATAGCTCAAATAATGAATTCAACCGTTGGATATGAAGTAGGATACATGAGGAAAATTGTCTCAAAATTTGAGCAAGATCCAACGGGTAGAAAAGAATTTGTAGAAGTTTGAAGCTGATAAGTTCAGACTTTTGGGTCCTCGCTCCAGCGAAAATGGATTCGCTCGAGCGAAATAGTGCAAATTGGACCCTGATTCCCTGAGTAGTTTTCGCTCCAGCGAAAATAGGTTCGCTCCAGCGAAAGTCTTGTTCGCTCCAGCGAATCGCTACTGGCTCAAGCGAAAATGGTTCGTGCAAAACCCTAAATTACTGAGTAAAACTCGCTCCAGCGAAAATCTACTCGCCCGAGCGAAAATCGTCAGAGTAGTAAAAAAAATAAAAGCGTGTGGACCACTCGTTTTGTGGCTCCCCCCCCCCACCACATAATTAGCCCCATGCAACATACAACATCAACACAATCAACAAAAACACATACATACAACATAAACTTACTCTATATATATATATATATATATATATTCGGTTCTCTCTCTCCTGTAGGGTTCCAAATTCATTCATCACCTCCCACTCCATTAATCCTTGATCAAGACCATAATTATCATCATCAAGCAAATACAATGAGTTAGAGCTCTACCCTTTGTTCCCTCCTCCATTCGATATGTCCCCCTCTATTTTCTTTGGTTTTTTCTTCAACCTACAACTATGGAGAATCACCATCCTCATGCAAAATAATCACGAGCAAGATAAAGAACACTCTCTACCCAAGTACAACACTCATAATAGGGTTGTTTATCACCATTGGATTTTGGCTCTCTTGAGGTGGCAAACAAAGCGACGGAGCTTCAAGGTTCCAAGGTTTAAGCTAGGGCAAGAAGAAAATCATCCTTATCTCACCGCATTTGAGGTAAGGGGGTGGATATTGGCTTGTCATAGGAATGGGTGTCCATTTAGGTATAATAGTTTGCTAGGAGATATTTGTTTAGGAGGATAAATAGAAAACCCTAAGGTAGTGAGCTTTGATAAACATGTAATTAGGACAATAAATAAATAAAATGAGATAGGGAGAAATGCTTATAAAAAATTTAGTGTTGAATATGACCCTATATTTGATTATTGGAATGTGACCCTATATGTGAGTATTTGATTATTTGATGATAAAATTTTACTTATGAATATGTGTGTTATTTGATATTGGAAACTTAATTTATTACTTGATAAATGGTGTATGCCTATAAATATTGAAAAATGGGATTATGAGACTAAGCTGGATAAAAGGAGTGCAGCGTGGTTGATCTTTGGAAGCACGGTCAAACTAGGTGCCCTGCTAGGTGGTGAATTGCCTGCTAGGGCTAATTGCCTGTCAGGCTAAATACCCATTAGGTCTAAATTCCTGTTAGGCGTCGGTGCTCCAAAGGATCAATTCACTGCATAACCAACTAAAAAGATAATGAAATGTGGACTGGAGTTGAGAGAAAGAAATATAAATGGAAATAAATAAGCATAGTCCTAACGGGTGATGCCTAATGGGTGTATCAGTCCTGACAGGTGTAAAGTCCCTAGTAGGTGGTGAATTGCCTAGCAGATGCATAAAATCCTAGTGGTGCAAAATGAAAAAGAGAAAGAGAAATGAGAAATGAGGAAAGAAAGTGAAAAAGAGAATATGTGAATAATGAGAATGATAAAAGGAATTGAGACTAAGAAATGGAAGTGTTACGTAAATATGTAATAAGAGAAACAAGAAATGATAAGGGTGCATAAATTGAGAACGATTGAATATTGTGATTGTTTTTAATATGTGATATGTGGAGTATTGGCTAACTGTGCTTGGCCTAGTGAATTTGTTATGTCTAATTGGAAACTGCATTTCTGTTTCATGTGCAATGCTCACTCCTTTTACATTTTTCAGGTTCTGAGATCGAGCTAGCACAGCCCCCGGCCGAGCAGGTGCACTCTCCCTCACAGGGAGAGTAGATTATAGTATATTAGGACATGGAAATGTCCCGGGTCCAGTTATTATGATGATGATGGGATACCTTTTTGATTTGTACAAATGTAAATATTTACTTTTGGTGGGGCCCAGGACAGCCTCTAAGTAAAGGGGTATTTTGGGAAAAACTTATTATGTGATAATTGTATATATACTTCTGCTGAATACTTTGATGAAACTACTTGAATGCTATAGTTGCACTTGTTGCACCACTTATGTATTGAGCCCTGCTGGCTTCTGAATGATATATATATATATATATATATATATATATATATATATTATTGCTATCTGGTGGCAGGGTAAAGTAATTTTTGGATAGTCCTATAAACAAGGGAAACTCCGTCTGTTGGATTGGAGATTTTTATAAATTAAAACGGAAATTTTAATTTCACTATTTTAATCAATGGGTAATTATGGGTAAATTAGGTAAGGTGTTACATTTATGGTATCAGAGCAGTTTCCCTCGGCCATGGAGTGTGGACTCACTACTCCAAGGGTTACTCACCGAGCGAGTAACCAAAGTAAATAGTTAAGTGTCTAAGTTAGTGAGTAGTAGGTATATATAGATAGTTATGTATATAATTGTTTAGCTATCTAATCTTTAACTGGCTGTCCCTCCATGACTTAACAACATGGTAGGAAGGCGGGTCGACAATGACCGAATTGCTGCAATTCTTGAAACTCTGGTTCAGATGCAACAAAACCAGGCTGATAATCAAGCCCAGAACATAGCAGCAACAGTGACAGCCGCAGCAGCAGCAATGCAACCTCCACCACCACCTCTTGTGGAGATTGATTGGATGGCTCGATTCAGGAAGAGTGAACCACCTAGGTTCGAAGGGGGATTCAATCCTGATGGAGCCCAGAAATGGCTCCAAGAAATAGAAAAGGTTCTCCTTTCCTTGCAACCATCCGCCGATCAGAAAGTTCGATTGGTTGAGTATATGTTATCGGGTGAAGCTGAGCATTGGTGGGAGCATCAGAGAAGGAGCTTGAAGGCAGCTAATCAGATGATCTCTTGGGATTTGTTCAAGATCCGCTTTCTTGGGAAATATTTTCATGAGGATGTTAGAAGGGAGAAGGATCTGCTATTTCTCAAGCTGGAACAGGGTAGTCTGACTGTCGACAATTATGTCGCACAATTCGAAGATTTGATTCGGTACTCCAGTGGTTACAGAGATGCAGATGAGCGAGCTAAATGCATCAAGTTTGAGTCTGGTCTTCGAGAGGATATTCGACTTGCTTTCGAATATCAGAATATTTCAGATCTCTCTCATCTGGTGAATGTAGCAAGCACTTATGAAAAAGGGCTGAAGAGGAAAGCTGATGCAGATCGGAACAAGGCAGCTCAGAAATATATTGGACCTACCAGAGGCAAGGGTCCTATGCAGAGATCAGACCCATATTCTAATGCTAAGGTTGCAGCCCCACGAGGAACCAGTCCGATGGCAATTACTTATGATCTTATCTCAGCTTGTAAGCATTATGGAAGGCGGCATAGGGGTGTATGTTGGTCCTTAGGCCGAAATGAAGGGCTTTGTTATGTTTGTGTTTAGCCTAGCCACTATGCAAACAGCTGCCCTAAGAGCCCGCTGAAAAGAGAAGTTAATGAGAACAAAGTGCAGAAAGCAGGTGGGAGTCAGCCATTACAGAGGGGCAAAGTGTATACGCTAGATGGGGAAGAGGTGATCAGAGGTACATGCTATGTTAATGGCATTTCTTGTGGTGTTCTGTTTGACTGTGGTGCAACTCATTCTTTCATTTCTATAGACTGCATGAAGAGATTAGGGTTGTCCACTATAGCTATGCCTTATAAGTTGTCAGTTTCTACCCCTACAAATTCTTTAGTAGTTACTTCACAAATGTGCTTGGATTGCCCACTCTGAGTCTTGGAGCGGGAATTCAAAGTCAATCTTATTTGTCTGCCTTTGACTAGATTAGATATTATTCTGAGTATGGACTGGATAACTCAACATCATGTTCTGATTGACTGTCGTAAGAAAGCAGTTATCTTTAGTGATTCCTCTCTATCTGCCATGGAAGTTGATGAAATATCTGACGTCAGTCAAATTCCAGTAGTCTGTGAGTTTCCAGAAGTCTTTTCTACAGAGATTCCCGAATTGCCTCCAAAAAGAGAAGTGGAGTTTAGTATTGATCTGAAGCCTGGAACTGGCCCAATTTCCATTGCACCGTACAGAATGACGCCTCCTGAGTTGGAAGAATTGAAGAAGCAGTTGGAGGAGCTATTAGAAAAGAAACTTATCAGGCCAAGTGTATCACCCTAGGGAGCTCCTATTCTTTTTGTCAAGAAGAAGGATGGTAGTCTCCGGATGTGCACTGATTACAGGCAGTTGAATGCGGTGACAATGAAGAATAAATATCTGCTCCCTCGCATTGATGATTTGCTGGATCAATTGAGGGGTGCAACTGTGTTTTCTAAAATTGACCTCCGATCGGGATACCATCAAATCCGTATCCGTGAAGAGGACATTCCTAAAACTGCATTCAGGACGCGGTATGAGCATTTTGAGTATGTGGTGATGCCTTTTGGTTTAACCAACGCTCCTTCAATATTCATGGATTATATGAATAAGATCTTCATGCCTTATTTGGATTCTTTCGTGATAGTGTTCATTGATGACATCCTTATCTATTCTAAGAGTCCAAGTGAGCATGAGGAGCATTTGAGGATAGTGCAGCAAATCCTCAAAGAGAAGCAGTTGTATGCCAAGCTTTCTAAGTGCAGCTTCTGGTTGAATGAAGTTCATTTCTTGGGTCATGTAATTTCTGCACAGGGAGATGCGGTAGATCCCTCCAAGGTGGAAGCAGTGTTAAAGTGGGAGAGACCCACAACAGTTACAGAGATCAGAAGTTTTTTGGGAATGGTAGGTTATTATCGGAGATTCATTGAAGGATTCTCCAAATTGGCTCTTCCATTGACTATGTTGACCAGGAAAGATGTTCCTTACCAGTGGTCACAGCAGTGTGAGAGCAGTTTTCTAGAGTTGAAGAACAGGTTGACTAGTTCACCGATTTTAATCTTGCCGGACCCGACCCAACCCTTTGATGTTTATTGTGATGCTTCAAAGCAAGGTTTGGGTTGTGTACTTATGCAGCAAGGCAAAGTTGTAGCATATGCATCGAGACAACTGCGACAGCATGAACAGAATTATCCAACTCATGATCTGGAGTTAGCAGCTGTTGTCTTTTCATTGAAAATTTGGAGACATTATCTGTATGGCACGAAGTTTGAGGTGTTCAGTGATCACAAGAGTCTCCGATATCTCTTCGATCAGAAAGATTTGAATATGAGACAGAGGAGATGGATGGAATTCTTGAAAGATTATGATTTCCATCTTCAGTACCATCCTGGTAAAGCTAATGTTGTAGCTGATGCACTAAGTCGCAAAACTCTACATGTTAGCAACCTGATGGTGAAAGAATTACAGTTAATACAGGAGTTCAGTGATCTCAACTTGAACATGCAGATGAAGGATAAAAGCATCGTTCTGGAAATGTTGCAGATCACTAGTGAATTGATGGATTTGATTAAAGAAAGGTAGGCCGATGATGAAGAACTCCATAAATTGTTGGAAGGAGCAGCAAGTAAAGAAGAGCCTGATTTCATCAAGGGTACAGATGGAATCATCCGATTTAGAGGTAGAATATGCGATCCCATGGATTTCGTGGTTCGAAGAGACATACTATGGGAAGCTCACCAAACAAAAATGAGTTTCCATCCGGGTACAACAAAAATGTATCAGGATTTAAAGAAGATCTATTGGTGGCCAAAGTTGAAAATAGATGTGGCGGATCATGTGTCTCATTTCCTGACTTGTCAGAAAGTAAAGATTGAGCATCAAAAGCCAGGTGGTCCGTTGCGATCACTTGATATTCCTGAATGGAAATGGGATAGCATTGCCATGGACTTTGTGACAGGTCTACCCAGAACTACTGCAGGATGTGATGCCGTTTGGGTTGTTGTAGACTGTTTAACAAAGTGTGCTCACTTTATCCCGATTCAAAAGAAGTACACTCTGGAGAAGTTGACCTTATTGTATATTCGGGACATAGTGAAGCTTCATGGTGTGCCCTCTAGCATAGTATCTGATCGTGATCCTAGATTTTTATCTAGATTTTGGCAGAGTCTCCAGCAGGCCTTGGGTACTAAGTTAAAGTTTAGTACAACTTATCACCCTCAAACTGATGGGCAATCTGAACATACTATTCAGACTTTGGAGGATCTGCTGAGGGCTTGTGTGCTAGAACAGGCTGGTAGTTGTGAGCAGTTGTTACCATTGATATTGTTTACTTACAACAACAGCTTTCACTCTAGCATTGGAATGGCACCGTTTGAGGCACTTTTTGGCAAGAAGTTCAGAACGCCTCTTTGTTGGTTCCAGATTGGTGAAAATTTGTTGACTGGGCCAGAATTGGTGCAAGAAACTACTGATAAGATCACTATGATTAAGAATAAAATGAAAACTTCTCAGGATCGGCAGAAGAGCTATGCAGATAAGCGTAGGAGACCTCTAGAATTTGATATGGGTGATCATGTCTTTCTGAGAGTGTCCCCTACCACAGGCATTGATCGGGCAATCAAGTCCAAGAAGCTGACTCCACGGTTTGTTGGACCATATGAGATTCTGGAAAGGGTTGGACCTTTGGCATACATGATTGCTTTACCTCCACATTTGGCTAGGCTTCATGATGTATTTCATGTTTCTCAGCTAAGGAAGTACATTCATGATTGCTCTCACGTGGTAGTAGTTGATGACTTGCCATTGAAGGAGAATCTGACTTTTGAGGTCCTTTCGATCATAATTGAGGATAGACAGATAAAGAAACTCAAGGGCAAGGAGATCCCACTGGTGAAGGTGATATGGAGCAGAAACAACGTGGAAGAGGCAACATGGGAGTTGGAAATAAAAATGAAGAAGTCTCATCCACAGTTGTTTTCCTCCAGAGTTGAATTTCGAGGACGAAATTCTGGTAAGTGGGAGAGGATTGTAACATCCTAATTTTTATTTCTAAGTGTAATTAGCGTTTTAAATGAATCTTGGCTGGAGGAAATGAAGAGTTTAAGTTAAAAATAGAAATTTAGAAGTGGTTGGGAATTAGACTCATAATACTTTAGGAAATTTTAAATGCAAGTTTCGTAGCTCAAATCATGAATTCCACCGTTGGATATGAAGTAGGATACATGAGGAAAATTGTCTCAAAGTTTGAGCAAGATCCAACGGGTAGAAAACAAGTTGTAGAAGTTTGAAGTTGATTAGTTCAGACTTTTGGGTCCTCGCTCCAGCGAAAATGGATTCGCTCGAGCGAAATAGTGCAAATTGGACCCTGATCCCCTGAGTAGTTTTCGCTCCAGCGAAAATAGGTTCGCTCCAGCGAAAGTCTGGTTCGCTCCAGCGAATCGCTACTGGCTCAAGCGAAAATGGTTCGTGCAAAACCCAAAATTACTGAGTAAAACTCGCTCCAGCAAAAATCTACTCGCCCAAGCGAAAATCGTCAGAGTAGTAAAAAAATAAAAGCGTGTGGACCACTCGTTTGGAAGCCACCCTCCCCCCCACCACCACATAATCAGCCCCATGCAGCATACAACATCAACACAATCAACAAAAACACATACACACAACATAAACTTACTCCCTCTCTCTATATTCGGTTCTCTCTCTCCTCTAAGGTTCCAAATTCATTCATCACCTTTCACTCCATTTATCCTTGATCAAGACCATAATTATCATCATCAAGCAAATACAATGAGTTAGAGCTCTACCCTTTGTTCCCTCCTCCATTCGATATCTCCCTCTCTATTTTCTTTGGTTTTTTCTTCAACCTACAACTATGGAGAATCACCATCCTCATGCAAAATAGTCAAGAGCAAGATAAAGAACACACTCTACCCAATTACAACACTCGTAATAGGGTTGTTTATCACCATTGGATTTCGGCTATCTTGAGGTGGCATGCAAAGCTAAGGAGCTTCAAGGTTCCAAGGTTCTAAGCTAGAGCAAGAAGAAAATCATCCTTATCTCACCACATTTGAGGTAAGGGGGTAGGTATTGGCTTGTCATAGGAATGGGTGTCCATTTAGGTATGATAGTTTGCTAGGAGATATTTGTTTAGGAGGATAACTAGAAAACCCTAAGGTATTGAGCTTTAGTAAAACATGTAATTAGGACAATAAATAAATAAAATGAGATAGGGAGAAATGCTTATAAAATGGTTATAAAAAATTAGTTGTTGAATATGACCCTATATTTGATTATTGGAATGTGACCCTATATATGTGAGTATTTGATTATTTGATGATAAAATGTTACTTATGAATATGTGTGTTATTTGATATTGGAAACTTAATTTATTACTTGATAAATGGTGTATGCCTATAAATATTGAAAAATGGGATTATGAGACTGCTGGATAAAAGGAGTGCAGTGTGGTTGATCCTTGGAAACACCGGAACACTAGGTGCCCTGCTAGGTGGTGAATTGCCTGCTAGAGCCAATTGCCTGTCAGGCTAAATGCCCATTAGGTCTAAATTCTCGTTAGGCGTCGGTGCGCCAAAGGATCAATTCATTGCATAACCACCTAAAAAGATAATGAAATGTGGACTGGAGTTGAGAGAAAGAAATATAAATGGAAATAAATAAGCATAGTCCTGACGGGTTATGCCTAATGGGTGTACCAGTCCTGACAGGTGTAAAGTCCCTAGTAGGTGGTGAATTGCCTAGCAGGTGCATAAAATCCCTAGTGATGCAAAAAGAGAAAGAGAAAGAGAAATGAGAAATGAGGAAAGAAAATGAAAAAGAGAATATGTGAATAATGAGAATGAGAAAAGGAAATGAGACTAAGAATTGGAAGTGTTACGTAAATATGAAATAAGAGAAACAAGAAATGATAAGGGTGCATAAATTGAGAACGATTGAATATTGTGATTATTTTTAATATGTGATATGTGGAGTATTGGCTAACTGTGCTTGGCCTAGTGAATTTGTTATGTCTAATTGGAAACTGCATTTCTGTTTCATGTGCAATGCTCTCTCCCTTAACATTTTTCAGGTTTTGAGATCGAGCTAGCACAGCCCCCGGCCAAGCAGGTGCACTCTTCCTCACAGGGAGAGTAGATTATAGTATATTAGGACAAGGAAATGTCTTGGGCCCAGTTATTATGATGATGATGTGATACCTTTTTGATTTGTAGAAATGTAAATATTTACTTTTGGTGGGGCCAGGACAACCTCTTCATAAAGGGGTATTTTGGGAAAAACTTATTATGTGATAATTGTATATATACTTCTGCTGAATACTCCGATGAAACTACTTGACTGCTGTAGTTGCACCACTTATGTATTTAGCCCTGCTGGCTTCTGAATGATATATATATATAAATATATATATATATATATATTATATTGCTATCAGGTGGCAGGTTAAAGTAATTTTTGGATAGTCCTATAAACAAGGGAAACTTTGTCCGCTGGATTGGAGATTTTTATAAATTAAAACGGAAATTTTAAGTTCACTATTTTAATCAATGGGTAATTATGGGTAAATTAGGTAAGGAGTTACAGGGACCTCAAAAATTCACACAAGGGTTCCTCACCCTAAGAATGTGCCACATGTTCCTCTAAGGGATTCACTCCCTACAACCACGGTTTGAATATGATGAATATGAATGTTATACAATATCTTGTGTTCCTAATAACACGGATACAAGCACTATAGCAATAAAGTTAATTCACAAGTATTAAGGCCAAAAGAAAGTTTTTCTCGTCAAGAAAAATATGAAAGTTGAAGAACTTGTTGATGGAAAGAAGAAGAAGAAGAAGAAGAAAAAGAAGAAGAACGAGTTTATGATCAGAGAACAAGAAAAATAGGATTGATCAAAAAATAAAGTATTGACTTTGAAAAACAAATAAATAAAATTAATTAGAAATCAAAATCAAATCAAAAGGACTTCAGAAATAAAATAAAATAAGTTTTAAAATCAAAAACATATAAAAGAGATTTAAAAAATAAATCCAAGATTTGATTCTTAAAACAAAAAAGGAATTATTTCAAAAATATATTCAAATTTGAATTTTGAAAATAAATCAAAACCAATTATGTAAAAACAAATCTGGGAACATTGAAGATTGATTCTGACACAGATTTCAATAAATCTTAAAGGTAATCGATTACTTGAAGGAGGTAATCGATTATCTTCTTTCTGTGAAAACAGTGAAATTAATTTTTAAAAAAGTAACCAATTATTTAAAACAAAGTAATTGATTATAAACTTCCTGAGAAGAAGGTAATCGATTATCAAAACGGGTAATCGATTATTTTCAATTAAAATTCCCAGGTCACAACTCAGAAACATAGTAATCGATTATCCAGGAGAGGTAATCGATTACTTCTACTTATTTTTATAAAATTGATTTTCTAAAGCAGAGTATGTAACCATAGGTTTTCAAAACATTTTAAACTGAAAAACAAACTTAAAACATATTCACAAAAGTTCTTTTCTTATCCTCAAATTGAAAAACTGTTAGAAACGGCCTCAAAATCTCGAGAGGGAGGGTCAATCGAGTTTTACTAATTTATTGAGAAAGCACGTATAATTTAAAATAATTTTCGCGTTGGAGAGATTTTGTTTTTGAGATGGAGAGCGATTGCGATAGATAATAAAATTAAGAGTAGCGCGGAAACATAAATAATTGAAATTGCGGAAATTAAAAGAGATAGGGAAGAAGAACACGCAAACCAATTTTATACTGGTTCGATCAATCCAGCGAGAGACCTACTATAGTCCCCAAGCGACCCGCTTGAGAGTTTCTATAAACCTTTGAATTGAGCCGCACCCAATTACAACCAGAGCACCCCGCACACTACTAGGAACCTTCGTTCGCTAGGGGCCTCAATATCACACAAGGGTTCCTCACCCTACAAAGGAATTCAATCCTTCACACCTAGGGAAACACTCCCTATGTTCTACGGTTTGAGTACAAGATGATGTGAGTGATTACAATAGTATGATGTTTTCTCAATAACACGGATACAACAAGTATAACACTATAGCAAGGAAGTCTTGTTTGAGTAGTTAAGAAGCCAACAAGGTTTTTTTTTTGTGTTCTTAGAAAAAGTATGAACGTTAAAACCAGAGAATTGGAGAAGGAGAAGGAGAACGTAATTCTTAGAAGAATGTAGGAGTGAGTTATTTTTAAAAGTAAAATCTGATTTTGAAATAAGAAGCAAAAAAATGTTTTTGAAAATCACAAACAAATCAAAATATTTAAAATTCAAATCAAAAAGGAGTATTTTCAAAAATAATATCAAATTCAAATTCCAGAAAATAAATCAGAATAAATCAGGTAAAAACAAACAACAACAACAACAGCAACTAAGCCTTTGTCCCACTAGGTGGGGTCGACTACATGGATCAAACGACGCCATAAAGGCCTATCATAAATCATGTCTTTTGATAAGGCATTGATTGCCATATCCTTCTCAATTGTTTCGCCTATAGTTTTTCTAGGTCTTCCTCTTCCTCTAGCCCTTGTAGTACCCTCCATTTGGTCTACCCTCCTAACCGGGGCTTCCACCGGTCTCCTCCACACATGCCCAAACCACCTAAGACGAGATTCAACCATTTTTTCAACAATAGGAGCAACCCCAACTTTTTCTCGAATATACTCATTTCTAATCCGATCTTGTCTGGTATGCCCACTCATCCACTGCAACATCCTCATCTCTGCAACATGAAGTTTATTCTCTTGTGTGCCCTTTGCCGCCCAACACTCTGTCCCATATAACATCGCCGGTCTTATAGCAGTGCGGTAGAACCTTCCTTTAAGTTTAAGTGGTACCTTCTTATCACATAACACGCCCGAGGCACTCCTCCATTTCATCCACCCTGCTTGAATCCTAAGATTTACATCCCCTTCTATTTCTGCATCCTGCTATAAGATAGAACCAAGATACTTAAACTTCGGGACTTGTGCTAAGACATGCTCTCCAACCTTCACCTCCCGAGTAAGGCCCACGTGCCTCTTGCTAAAATTACACTCCATATACTCTGTCTTGCTTCGACTTATCCGGAATCCAGACCCTTCTAAAGCTTGTCTCCACATTTCAATCTTCCCATTTATTTCCTCTCTAGTATCCCCAATAAGCACAATATCATCCGCAAAGAGCATGCATTTGGGCACTGGTTCTTGGACATGTTCCGTAAGCACATCCAAGACCAATGTAAAGAGGTAGGGGCTCAAACTTGACCCTTGGTGTAGACCTATCGAGATGGGAAAATCCTCTGAAATCCCACTTTGTGTCCTCACGCTCGTCTTGACCCCGTCATACATATCCTTAATGGCTCTAATATAGGCAACACGCACCCCTTTCTTCTCGAGAGCCCTCCATAGTACCTCTCTAGGCACTCTATCATAAGCTTTCTCCAGATCAATAAAAACCATATGCAGATCCTTTTGTTGCCTCCGGTATTCCTCCATCAACCGGCGCAGTAAGTATATTGCCTCCATAGTTGATCTCCCCGGCATGAAGCCAAATTGATTCTCAGTAACATGAGTCTCCTGTATCAATCTTCGCTCTATCACCCTTTCCCAAAGTTTCATGGTATGACTCATAAGCTTAATCCCTCTATAATTCGCACAATCCTGTATGTCACCTTTGTTCTTGTAGATAGGGATTAAAGTGCTCCTCCTCCACTCGTCCGACATCTTCTTGGATCTTAAGATCTCATTAAACAACTTGGTGAGCCAACTGATGCCCCTCTCTCCCAAGGTTTTCCATACCTCAATGGGGATGCTATCCGGACCAACCGCTTTACCATTATCCATCCTTCTCAATGCCTCTTTTACCTCAGTCTCCCTAATTCTACGGTAAAAGGTATGATTTTGGTCCCCTTCTCTAGTGACTATCTGATCATGATGTGAACTTTCATGACCTTCATTGAAAAGGTTGTGAAAGTAACTCTTCCATCTTTCTTTTACATCCAAATCTGCGACCAAGACTTTGCCATCTCCATCCTTAATGCACCTCACTTGATCTAGGTCTCTCGTCCTCCTTTCCCTAAGTTTAGCAATCCTATAAATACTTCTTTCCCCTTCCTTAGTGCCTAGAGATTGGTATAGCCCATCAAACGCTCTACCTCTTGCTTCGCTCACCGCTTTCTTGGTCTCTTGCCTAGCTGCTTTATATTTATCCCAACTCTCTGCATTTATATTCAAGGACCAAGTTTTGAAGCATTCCTTTTTCTCCTTTACCTTATCTTGCACCCTTGCATCCCACCACCATGATTCCTTGCCCTTTGGTCCATAACCTCTTGATTCACCGAGTGTCTCCTTTGCAATCTTCCTAATCCCTTTGGCCATAACCTCCCACATTTCATTTGCGCTTCCTTCTCCATTCCAACGTCCTTCCTCTAAGACCCTTTGTTGGAATCGTTTTTCCCCCTTCAATTTCCACCACCTGATTCTTGGAACCTTTTCTTGTATTTTTCTTTCCATCTTTCTCTTAACCCTTACATCCATAACCAAGACTCGGTGTTGGGTAGTCAAGCTCTCTCCAGGTATAACTTTGCAATCCATGCAAAGCTTTCTGTCTGGTTTCCTCATAAGGAAGAAATCAATTTGAGAGCGCGTTGATCCACTCCTATATGTGATAAGGTGTTCCTCCCGCTTTTTAAAACAAGTATTGGCTATTGTTAGATCGAAAGCTGAGGAGAAATCGAGAATGGTTTTACCTTCCCCATTTTCTATCCCTATGCCATGGCCTCCATGGAGACACGTTTTTCAATAAAACTTAAGGTAATCGATTACTTCAGGGAAGGTAATCGATTATCCTCTTTAAAATGGAAACTTTGAAATTCTTTTGAAAAACAAGTAATCGATTACATCATACCAAGTAATCGATTACTTCACTCGTGTTTAATATATGATGCAACTCATATAATCGATTACCACTAATCTAATAATCGATTACAGAGCCTCTGGAATTTGTGAGATGCAACATCAGGTAATCGATTACTCAGTGGCAGTAATCGATTACTTTGCCCCTGGAAAATGTATGATGCAACAATTATAATCGATTTCTTGATCTAGGTAATCGATTACTCTCATTCAAAAAGTAATGTCTAACATCCTCAATTTTTATACTTTAAAATATATTACTTTTTATAGGGTTTAATATTAAAATACTTGGGGTTTTATAAAAATTTTGGCGGAGTTTACTTTAAATTATGGACTTTCCCCAAGTTAATTATTCACCTGTCAGTCCAGAACAGTTTATAACAATTGCAAAATTATAATTACATAGTAAGTGGTTGTGACTTACTTAGAAACAATTTAGAAAAGGATATTTGTATATCCTTCACAACCTCTATAACATTTAATCAAAATAAATGTTCTCATAAAGTCCTTTTTACAAAATAGAAGTATCCTTAACTTACAATAAAAGTTAACACTTAACATAACTTTAATAATTAAAAACATTTATGTTACATTATCCTAACAATGATTGCAATAATAGAAATAACAAGACAACCAAGGTCTCACCAACTCATATACTCTCATTGTGTGAGAGTATAGTTTCTCGGCACGGAAGCAGTGAATATCTTTCTCCAATGGTACCTAAAATGGTCAACTTAAGGGGTGAGTAATTTGAATAATAATTAAGGAAAACACTTAATAACAGTAATAAGACATAATTAGACATATCCACACACACATATCCCTATTCACCCTATTCCAATTAACTATACCATTCCTATACCTTAATGTTTAACTATTTTATTTCACTATAGCAACACATTTTCTTATACAATACCAATACATAACAATGCTTTTATGCTCAATCGTATGAGTATGAATACACTTTATACTATTATGGTTTAATTCCTGAATCCAATGTACACTTTACCATTTAACTTTGTCCACTATAATACTTTAACATTTTCATTGGATTCAGTGAATTAAACCCACTATATCAATGAATGCACTTCTCCATTTCCAATAACAATAACAATTTTCAACCCTCACATACACCCTCCACTCTGGGGAAAAACCGGCCAGGAGTAAGTATTTCTCAACCTATAGTTGGGTGCTTCACCTCCACTTAGGAAGGTCCCTCGCTCACCCGCTTGCACAACACTTCACCTCCACTTAGGAAGGTCCCTCATGCGATTTGGATTGATTTGCCCAAATCAGGCTTTAGCAGAAATCACCCTCACTGGCCAAAACGAGCCAAAGTGATGGAATTACCCCAGTTTGCGTGGAACCAACCCCCAACACGGGAAGCGAACCCGTATCCTTTGCAGGATCAAAGTTCCCCAAGATAATCCCATAATTCACTCTTGCCCTCATCAATCGTAAACGACGTGTGTTTTTCCCCGTACACCTAAGGTCCACCTTACTCCGTAATGCACGTGTTTCTAATTCATTTTATGTGGCTTTTGTTAATCAAACCTTTAATACTTTATATTCATTGAGTTGGGTTCTCTAGCTTAGGATTTGGCCATACTTTATAGATAGATAGCAACAAACACACACATAGCAACACTAATAATCATCAACATACCATTCACACATTTAGTTCACTATAAAGTTCTAGGTCCATGACAATGCACCAATAATTATTTAACCGTAACAAACACATGCTATTCTAAATTGGCCCTAGGTTTCTATTCATTTAATTTCATAACTATTTTAACAATTTATTACTAATCTAAGCCCTAAGTCCATAGCATACATTCCCATACCCAATATATAAAACATCCAAGTCATAAATCTCATATTCATCATATAAAGCATGCAAGTCACATAGTCACACCACAAAATACATCTACTTATGCACTTATTACTATCACTAAGTCCCTTCCCTAATTAAAACCAAAGTACTCCCCCTTACCTCTTGAAGAGAAGAGGAGGAATTGGGATTGAGTTGGTGCTCCACCACCAAGCTCCCAGCTAGCTTCTAGACTCCAATTCCATGCTCCTCAAACACTTTCCTAAGCTCCCTAGAAGATTGCCTCACTCTATGAGAAGGATTGGAGAAGTTAGGGTTTGAGTGGGGATTTGGGGATTTTGTGAAAAGAGAAGAAATTGAGATTTTGAGAGAGGGAAACTCATTAGGGATTGATGGATGAGTGATTTGTGGTGTTGATTTGGTGAGAAGTTGAATTGATTTGAGGATTTGAAAATCCTAGAGTTGAAGGAGAAGAGAAAATCGTGAGGAGAAGAGAGAGGAAACAATGAAGAAATGTCCCAAATCAACGTGAATTTTGGCTGATATAACAGGGGTTAATCGATTAACACTTGTTAATATAACATGGTTAATCGATTAATGCTGCCATTAATCGATTAGTGCCAGAAGGTGGCTAAAAACTTAATCGATTAACCTATACCCTACTCGATTAGGGGCTGAATGTTGCCAAAAACTTAATCGATTAACTCATAGGTTAATCGATTAACTCATAGGTTAATCGATTAATCTGTTCAGCCCACTTAATCCCTTATACTTCGAATCGTTCTAACTTCTTCGTTAACCGTTGGATCTTGCTCAAATTTTGAGACAAGCTTCCTAAGACACTCGTCTTCACATCCAACGGTGGAATTTGGGTTTAGAGCTATGGATAATTAATTCCTAATTTCCTAATATCCTATATTCATTAGATCCTAATTACTCTTCCAAAACTCACTTCTAAACTAATTCTACTTCACCAAACCTACCCTTACTAATTCCTACATTCTAAACACATTCTAAACATACTCAAAGACTTGGAAACAATACTATTCTTACCAAAATTCTATTAATTAAGGGCACCTAATGATTTGGTAAAATTGGGGATGTTACATAATGGATTAGCCAAGTTCACATAATCGATTACACACTCTCTGGATATTCTATGATGCAACAAAAGTAATCGATTACTTTGAGAAAGTAATCGATTATCTCCTCTTGCACTTGTAAAAATAGATTTTCATGACTTAGATAAAAGCATCCAAAGTTGTTTCATCATGCATTTCCACAGAAACTAAGTTAAAAACTGATTTTCACTAAAACTCTTTTTCTTCTCCTTTATTTGAAAAACTCATTGGCCTTTTAACTCATTGAGAACTTAGACTTCATTACCTTACAACATGTCCTAAGGGAAAGGGATTAAAAGCTTCTATTTGCTTGAGCCGTCAACATGAGCTTGAAAGGACTTTGTGATTGCACTTGAGACTCTTGAGTTTGTTATCATCAAAACCTTAAACTTTAACTCTTGAAGTCCATGGGAAAGCTTGACTTCCAACACTCCCCCTTTTTGATGATGATAAACCTCTATTCTGAAATATCTGCATCACAAGTGTTACACAAGCAAATATATACTATACAAATATATAACCTTGTCCCTAGAACAAGAGCATATAACAGCTCCCCCTGTATTGATGCATTAAGACATCAACATTTCTCTCAGAATATCTCTCCCCCTTTTGTCTTCATAAAAAAAACAAATGGGAAGTCCATTTCTTTTGTAAAAGAAGCATGTATGATCATTCGAAAATATGCTAAACTCCCCCTGAAACACTGAGTAAAGATGTTAATAATAACAAGGGATTAACTAAGCATGCTCACATATTCAAACAAGGTGAGCGACAGATGTTAGACCGATTTCTCTACGTATAAAAAAGAAGTTTTGTTTAGGAAGCAGTTTCGTAAAGATATCAACTAACTGCCTTGTAGTATCCACATACTCAATAATACAATCGCCTCTTTGAATATGATCACGAATAAAATGGTGACGAATCTCTATGTGCTTTGTGCATGAATGTTGCACTGGGTTTTTGGTGATGTTTATTGCACTAGTGTTATCACATTTTATGGTAATGTGATCTAGACTTACACCAAAGTCTAGGAGTTGCTGTTTTAACCATAAGATTTGCGCATAACAGCTACCCGCAGCGACATATTCAGCCTCAGTTGTGGATAGGGCTACACTAGATTGTTTCTTGCTAGCCCAAGACACTAAAGAACTACCAAGGAGGTGACATGTGTCGCTTGTGCTTTTCCTATCTACTTTGCAACCAGCAAAATCAGAATCGGAATACCCAACAAGGTTACAAGTGGAACCTTTAGGTACCATAATCCCATATCAGTTGTGCCAGATAGATATTTCATTATTCTCTTGACAGCAACCATGTGCATTTCTTTTGGATTCGCCTAAAAGCGTGAACACATGCATACACTAAACATGATATCCGGCCTACTTGCCGTTAAGTAAAGAAGGGAACCGATCATACCTCGATACTTTGTAATTTCAACGGGTTTACCTTCTTCATCCTTGTCTAGATAGCATGATGTACTCATAGGTGTTGCTACTGCTTTGGCCTTATCCATGCCGAATCTTTTTAATAATTCCTTGCAATACTTTGTTTGACTGATGAATATTCCATCCTTTGCTTGTTTGATTTGTAATCCAAGAAAGAATTTGAGTTCGCCCATCAGAGACATTTCGAACTCTTCCTGCATTAGACTCGAAAATTCCTTGCAAAGGGTTTCATTAGTAGCACCGAATATAATGTCATCAACATATATTTGGAGAAGGAGAAGGAGAACGTAATTCTTAGAAGAATGTAGGAGTGAGTTATTTTTAAAAGTGAAATCTGATTTTGAAATAAGAAGCAAAAGAATATTTTTGAAAATCACAAACAAATCAAAATATTTAAAATTCAAATAAAAAAGGAGTATTTTCAAAAATAATATCAAATTCGAATTTTAGAAAATAAATCAGAATCAATCAGGTAAAAACAAATCTGGAAATAAATCAAAATGATTCTGACACGTTTTTCAATAAAACTTAAGGTAATCGATTACTTCAGGGAAGGTAATCGATTATCCTCTTAAAATGGAAACTTTGAAATTCTTTTGAAAAACAAGAAATCGATTACATCAAACCAAGTAATCGATTACTTCACTCGTGTTTAATATATGATGCAACTCATATAATCGATTACCACTAATCTAATAATCGATTACAGAGCCTCTGGAATTTGTGAGATGCAACATCAGGTAATCGATTACTCAGTGGCAGTAATCGATTACTTTGCCCCTGGAAAATGTATGATGCAACAATTATAATCGATTGCTTGATCTAGGTAATCGATTACTCTCATTCAAGAAGTAATGGATTAGACAGGTTCACATAATCGATTACACACTCTCTGGATTTTCTATGATGCAACAACAGTAATCGATTACTTTGAGAAGGTAATCGATTATCTCCTCTTGCACTTGTAAAAATAGATTTTCATGACTTAGATAAAAGCATCCAGAGTTGTTTCATCATGCATTTCCACAGAAACTAAGTTAAAAACTGATTTTCACAAAAACTCTTTTTCTTCTCCTTTATTTAAAAAACTCATTGGCCTTTTAACTCATTGAGAACTTAAACTTCATTACCTTACAACATGTCCTGAGGGAAAGGGATTAAAAGCTTCTATCTGCTCGAGCCTTCAAGATGATCTTGAAAGGACATTGTGATTGCACTTGAGACTCTTGAGTTTGTTATCATCAAAACCTTAAACTTTAACTCTTGAAGTCCATGGGAAAGCTTGACTTCCAACAAAAACAACCTTGGCCATAAAACACTTGGACTAAAGACTTCATTACCTTACAATTTTTTCCTATGGGCAAAGCTATACTAAACACTATTTACTTGAGCTTGAGCCATGAGCCTTGATGCTTGAATCTTGTTTGTTATCATCAAAACATTCTACTAGAAATTTTTTAGCATAACTCTTTACGTCCTTAGGAAAGCTTGACTTCCAACAAAGGCGAATATAATTGTGAGATTGCTGTTTACCTGAATATCCATTAATTTGTGTACCAATTCACATAATTGCTAAAATATTATTGAGGTGTCATCAAATGCATATTGCGTACTATATATAATGATTTGAAAAACTTGTCAAACGAAGGATAAACATTTAACAAATAAGATTAAATAAATTTTAAATATGAGGATAATGATTTCACAGATAAGATTAAATAAATTTTAAAACTAAATTTTAAAACTAAGGATAATGATTTCACCGATAAGATTAAATAAATTTGAATTATTTATTTCATTTTCGACAATTAAGGATAATTATTTCAAAGAAAGATATGATTATCCTCCAAAATTTTTTCGACAAGCTTTGAATAGGCCTCTTTATATATATATATATATATATATATATATATATCTACTATCTATGTAACATCCTACTTTTTATACTTTTAGAAAATACTTTAATTAACCTTTATTTAAGAAATTATTCGGGGTTTATAAAAATTTTGACAGAGTTTCCTTTATAAGTTGGACTTTCCCCGAATAGAATTTAAACCTGTCAGTCCAGGACAGTTTTCAATCCAATAAAATTAAAACTTTCAATTCAAAATTGATAGTTCTATGGCATACTTTAAAACTTAACAAAAATAAAAGGGCATACATATAAATCTACAATTTTACAAAATGATTAAAGAAAATAAAACCATTAATTACAATTACATTTACAAAATCTATTTTATTACAAAATAAACCTATGAATGGTTGCCCTACAAATGGGACCGTGAGGTCACCCTAACAATATACTCTCCGACGAGAGTATCACTTTCTCGGCCTTGACATTCTGTGTGCCTGTCTCCTTGGTGTACCTAATATGTCCACTGTAAGGGTGAGTACTTTGAAATCTAGATCAGAGAAAACGTTTAGAAACAGTAATAAATCATAAAGACGCATATTCATACACAAACAATAACAATTATGCACTTAACATTTCAATTAACAAGTACAATATCATAACATTATTCAATTTAGTAATTATACGTATATAGGGTATAATACTTTAATATAATGCATCAATGCGCAATCACATGGTTATGCTCTACTAACGTCACACTTAGATGATTTAATTCTCGAATCCGACATTAAACATTTCATTTCATTATATTCACTTTAACACTTTGATCGGATTCAATGAATTAAAACACCTATAACAATGCATTCACACTTTCCCTTTCACTTTCACACTTTAACTCTATACACTTTATACACTTTAACCATAACAATCATGTACATTGTACTTCACCTCCACTGCGGAAGGTCCCTCATACAATGCACAAGTAATAACTTTTCACTTTAACTTTTCACTTTAACTTTTACACCTTTAACACTTTTTCAATAACAACTAACCGCCTCACAACCCCCCTCCACTCTGGGGAAAAACCGACCAGGAGTAAGCATTTCTCAACCCCTCGTTGGATACTTCACCTCCACGCCGGAAGGTCCCTCGTGCGATTTGGGTTGATTTGTCCAAATCGGGCTTTAGCAGAAATCACCCTCAACTGGCCCAAAGAAACCAAAGTAAATAGAATTACTATGGTTTGTGTAGAACCAACCCCCAATACGGGGAGCAAACCCGTATCCTTTGCAGGATCAAAGTTCTCCATAGTAATTCCTAACATTTACTCTTGTCCTCATCAATTGCAAAGCGATGTGTGTTTTTACCCTACTCCTAACGTCCACCTTTACACCATGCATGATCCAATATTCTAAGTGTTTCTCAATTGAATTTAAGACCCTCTTTGTTCTTTAGAAAAATGTCATTTAATTGGTTTAAACTCAATTGAGAAATACTTGGCCCTATTTAATGCATAACTATATGAATGTCATTTACAATTTACTTATATACACTTTAATAATAATAATAATACAAACAATATCAATCAACAATCAGTCGACATACTCAGGTATGTCTCAGGGACTGTAATTTAAGTCACTTTCCTAGGGTTCTTCACTTCCTACTTTAACAATTTATAAAATCAATTAATATAACATACATAAATAACATATCCCTAACACTTAGAGTTTCCACTATACTCTTCCCTCATAACCATCCACTAACCAATCAATAATATACCCAATTATAACTCTATTACTATAAATAAACCCTTCCTCTAATACTAGACCCAAAGTACACCCCTTACCTCTTGGAGGGAAGAGGAGAAAGAGAGAAGTTGAGGGAGAACCAACACCCACTCCAATCCAAGCTCCTATATGCTTCCTCTCTTGATTCCTATGACTTCTCAAGCTCCTAGGATGAGTTGAAGCTCCAATTGCTCCATTACACAATTTGGGTCTTAGGGTTTCATTTGGGGATTTTGTGAGAAAGAGGGGAAATTGAAATTGAGAGAGGGAAATCCATGAGGGAATAATGGGGAATTGATTTGGGGTTTGATTTGTGGATCATGTGGGTGGCTGTTTGGGAAATCAAAAACCCTAGGTGAGAAGGGAAGAGAGAGACCGTGTGAGAGGAGAGAGGAAACTTTGTGAAAAATGAGTTAAAAACGTGTTTTTAAGCTGAAATGACAGTGGTTAATCGATTAACCACTTTGGTTAGTCGATTAACCCATGTAATTTTGGCTTAGAACAACATTCAGGCCTTAATCGATTAACCACATGCTTAATCGATTAAGTCGTGTGCATCATTCAGGTCTTAATCGATTAACCTCATGCTTAATCGATTAAGTCGTGTGCATCATTCAGGTCTTAATCGATTAACTCAAGGCTTAATCGATTAACTGGTTCAACCCAACATTCCTTGCACTTCAAAGTATCATAACTTTTTCGTTAACCGTCATATCCTGCTCAAATTTTGAGGAAAGCTTCCTAAAACACTTACCTTAACATCCAACGGTGGAATTTGGGTTTAGAGCTATGGATCTTATATTTCTAACTTTCTAAAGTCCTATGCTCTTAACTCTTAAATAACATTTCTAAACCACAATCTTAACCTAATATTTTCCTTTCTCTTCACTCTATACCTATTCTAACTTATTTCCACTTCACACAGACCCACTCTTAGCTAAATACTACACTCTAAACACTTAAGCACACCCTAATCCTTATACCAATTAACGTTTTCAACTGAAAATCGAAACCTAAGAATGCTACGACACTTAGGGCAATTCTATTCACTAAGGCACCTAAACACTTAGTAAATTTGGGGATGTTACAATTCTCCCCCACTTATATGAATTTCGTCCCCAAAATTCGGCTCACTTCAAAGGAAAAGGGAAGATATGGAGCTAGATGCTCGATTGAAGGAGAGGGCTTAACCTACTTCAGAATAGACACAATCTTGGGGATTCACTCCCCCACTTAGGAGGCAACTCCGGTTGGGTTCCTTCACTAGGCCTACTAGATTGCTATTGAGACTTTCACCAAAAAGTCCCACTTAGTTTCTTAAGGTTCCAAACGTAAGGTTCGAAGCCTAGGGGCAATATCTGTCAATACAAACCTACTTAGTCCTATATCCAACACTACCTAACATTATTTAACAAAAATCTAGGCATCCAAACTTTGACAACACACATTCATACACAATACAGATAAAGATAATCAAAACACAGAACATTTATCATTTACAAAAAGGAATCAATGTCACCAAATTATAATTTAAACATAAGTTAAAGGGAAAATCAAATACAAAAACAAAGCATCAAAGTATTATAATACATAAAGATTTTTATTTTAAAATCAAACATAATTTAAGTAAAATAAACATCATTTAAATTTAAATTAAACTTTATTAAAGAGTACATTTCTTAAAAGAAAAGCAAAACATCAGTTCAACACAAGATCAAGTAAAACAATCCATACACACCAAAAGGAGTTTTGCATTGAGGAGGAGAAAAGGGTTTGAAAAGTTTGCAAATAGCAAGACTCCCTTAGGATCACAGGTAATTATGGTCGGTGTACGGATGAAAATAAGGTTTCGAAAAGAAACAATGAAATGCATCGGCTTCCCAAAACAATTGTAAATATTTGTTGGGAACTTAAATGGTGGGATACTATATATATATATATATGTATCCATAGTAGAAGTGGAAATATGTTTAAGACATGTGATGGAGAATACATTTTAATCATAGGTATAGAAAATAAGTTGTTGTTTTCCATAAAAAGGGTACTTTGAAAAATATAATTACACTAGGAAAAATGGAGACTCAAAATTACCATGTGAGGAAACACAAGGCAATTAACTTTGAAGAATTTTGATTTAGTAATTAATTAATAAAAATTAATATAGTATTCTTTTTAAAATTCACCCTCAATAGAAGGTAGAAAAATCTTGGTTGAAAATCGATTTAAAATAGCACGTATATAGTATTTGAAGGAATTTGAAATTTGGGAATTACCCAAAATCATAAGAAAAGGTTCATGAAAGCATTTGGACTTAACATATAGTCCTAATAAGTTTAAAATCGTAAATACACATATATAAAAGTCCAGCGTTCGAAAACATTTTAAAATCGCTTCCTATATGCACATCTATATGCCTATACAACTATGCCTGAAACTCTAGGACTTTATCAAATCGAACCTAGCTTCTACTGCCCAGTCTATGAATGAAAAACTATTGGGGTTCTACACTCAATCTAAAAGAAACTCTACAATGCAAGACTTCAACTAGTACTACGCTTACTAATCCTCCTAAGGTTTAAGGTTTCCTAATTTGTTCCTTAGGCTTAAAGATCGCGCAACTAAGACTTGCCCTTAAATCCTAGTTAAGACTTTCCTATTACTAACTAGACTTTGGTGTTACAACTCTTATAATGGATGTTGAGACTAGAACTTGGACATTCACAAACTACATTCCATGGAAGAGTTAATAATGGTTTGAAAATGGTTTGCACTTCCGGAATACAGTTTGTTCAATCAACACAACAAATTCCTTGGAGTTCTATATGAACTTGAAGGAAGAAGGGATAACATCCATTACTTTGGTTTGGTTCTAAACTAGACTTTGGCTCTAGGGTAGCTACATTACCTTTAACTTACCTCACTATGTGAGACCCGCAATTTTACCCAATTTAATTAAATTATAATAATTGTATTTTTGCTTTATTTTATTTAGTAGTATTTATATTAAGGATAATTTAATGAAATTTGTTAGTAAAAAGTTGGTTTTGGTTATATAATTATATATATGTGGCGTTAATACATATATATATATATATATGCATATAATTATAAAAGAGAAAATTATTCTTGGGATAGAAATAATTAGTAAGTACATTTTTATCTTAGAAAAATAATTTTGGAGTGATTTTATTAATGTTTGGACAAAATGTGAATTTTCAAGTTATAATGTTTTTTTCAAGAATTCATATCTTTTAAACCGTACGTCGAAAAATTACAAATGATATGTCAAAACGATCGTATCAAAATCTAGGTTATGAAAATGTAAAGCTTTGATTTTTATTTTAGAGTTTTCGAAATTTTATCCCTGCTATAATGTCAAATGAATTTTTGAGTTTTAAGTATGAATGTATGGTTTTAATGCATTAAATGACCTTTTGACTCAAGTATATTTTATTTTGAAAATGAAAATACATTTCTGAAATTGTATATTGTACTACCATTCAAATAAATTGTATTTTCGTATTTTTCTTATTTTTAAATTATTTGAAAACTTAGGAAGTGTATTTTTGAAGGAAATGATATTAGGACTTCAAAAATTCATAACTTTCAAACCGTAAGTCCAAAAATTATAAAATTTATATTAAAATGATCGTATTGAAATTTAGTATCTGAATATGTGAAAATGGAATTTTTATTTTGGCATTTACAAAAATTTACTGTACAATAGGTAGAAAATCGAATTTTGGTAATTTTAACTAAGAAAAATTATTTTAGGACATAAAATAATTTAATAGACTATAAAATATTTTTATTGGTATATTTAAATATTTATCTTAGTGATATTTGACTGCACAGTCCATATCTAAGTATTTTCCTAATTACTTTCTGATTTAATTAAAATAAGAGTTTAATATGATTGGTTGATTTGGGAGGCAAAATTCAAATGAACCAATGAAACAAAATTTCTTTTATTATTTTCTTATCCCCACCGTCCAGAAAATAAGAGAAGGAAAGAGGAGAATTTCTGAAATTTAATCCCAAGTTATTAACCCACAGTTTTTGGCAAATCCTATTAATTACTAGTCTTGGTTCCAAGTAAAACATTAAGGTGATGACTCACCCATGACTAAGGGGACCGAAATTCCTAGAGTATTTGGAAGGAATATGCTGCATTTTTTCACCTATAAATAAGACCTCTTACCCATCATTTTTCACACACACAATTCTTGATAGTTTGACAAAAAAAATAATAATCCTAAGAGAAAATTGAGAGAGAGGGACGAGTTTGCTATAGGAAGGAGGGAGGAAATTGCTTGTCACTTGAAGTTTTTCTTAAGCTTAAGGAGTAGAGGTAACCCCAAAATCACTTATTTATTTAATCTCTTTTTAAGTTGTTTTGTTTGTATTCTTGAGTAAAAACTTCTAAATTCTTCTATAGTTAAGTTCTAAATTTTCCTTTTCATTTTAAAGTTATTGTTGAATATGTGATATTGTTCTTGAGTCATATGAATTAAGGATGAGAAAAGGGACACAAAAAGGGTGTTTAAAGGGATTTATCTCCCCTTTTCTTTAATTCTTAAGATGGCTAAAAGTTTTGATGAATTTGAATAATTTAATTTCTGGGTTTATTTTATTTCTTAGACTATATGAATTATAAAGAATTTTGTATAATTAAATAAGTTTTTATTCTTTGTCTTTTAATTGTTTTGTTTCTTTGTATTAAGGAATAATAATAAAGAAGTAAATAACAATGGAAAAATAATATAATTTATGGTATATATATATATGGACCGTGACATATATTAAGAGAAGTTGAGGATTGATTTGTGTATTTTAATATGTGAATTGTATTGTTGTTTAATAAAATAAAAGAGAATGGAAATGAATAAGAAGATTAAAATGGATTTTTATTTTTGTTTTTACTTATTCTTTTAACTCTGGACCGTGTGTGTGTGTGTGTGTGTCTATATATATATATATATATATATATATATATATATATATTATGGTAATTGTTGTTATTTCATGTGTATTTGAGTTATAGTTAAGTCCCTAAAAAGAATGAAAACAAATAGGTGTTTTCCTTAAAGTAAAAATGAAATGAAAATGATTTAAAAGAACTAAAAATAATTTTTGAGAAATAAAGTAAATTCTGGATAATTTTAATGTTCTTAATGTGTATGAAATTTTATTTTATAGAAGTTTTGTTTAATTGTTATTGTTTGATTGTATTTGATTTTCATTTTGGATTTAAGTGAAATAAGAACAATGAGTAAGAATAATAAACAAAAATGAAATTTTCTGGAAATATAAAAAAAATATAGTAGGCCGTGAGGCCTATGGTCTTGTCTTTAAAATAATTTTTGTAATTTGTTTGTTATTTGATGGGTAATTAAATTATAGCTTATTGTTTAGAAGAAATAGAACCAAATGGTAGTTGTTATAACTTATAAGAACATGTGTAATTAAATTATAGCTTATTGTTAAATGATTGTATGAGTATGTGATTGATGTATTTGAAAATGTTAGTTGCTGGAAAATGTGAATTCTTTCTTAAAGAAATCTATTTTATATTTTTTTAATGATTAAAACTCTTATTTTTAGTATATAAAGTAATGTAATTATATTATATAGATGTTTTAAGAAATTAAAATGTTTTTCCTAATTTTCTAAGTGTTGGTCGAATTTTAGAAGAAAAGAAATTAAGTTAATTGAATTTTTCTAATTGATTTTGTGATGTTCTAGACGGTGAAGACCTTCAAGGGTATAGGAGATGACCTTCAAAGGAGCCTCTGTCTAGGGTTGATATGTGATGTTTGGTGGGAGTCCTCTAGTGGCCAAGGGAGAGAGCCAAGGAGTAACCCTAATCACTGGTGTGTGAGGGTGGCAATTAGGGTTAGAGGACGTACCTGAGCCCCATGTAGTACGGAGCTACTTATAGGGGGGAGCTGGTTGCCCTAATGGGCTTGCTTTAGGCCCAAGTAGGGCCAGCCTGTACTGAGCTATGAGTGGATAGGTTGTCCTTGTGGATAAGATGGTGAGTTGTCCTTGTGGATAAGGTGGTGAGCTGTCCTTGTGGATAAGAAGGGAGACGTCATCAAGTCCTAGGTGTCAGACTTGGGAAGGTGTCGGACTTAGACGTCGGACCTGAGTTGGAGAGTGAGGTCGGCCCGTATCTGGCGTCTGTTCGGCCGTTGAGCATTGAGCTCGGCCAAGCGCTCAGAAGGCTTCCTGAAGGGTCCTTAGGACTTTGGCGAGGTCGTCTGAGGACCTCGGCTAGGCCGAGTCCACCACATAAGCCCCCCAGCTCGGTCAAGGCCAACTGAGCCTTGTTCCGAGGTTCTGGTTTAGGACTTTTTCCCAAGTCCACCTCATAAGCCCACCTCGTAAGGGCCGAGTTCGCCACATAAGCCCCCCAGCTCGGTCAAGGCCAACTGAGCCTTGTTCCGAGGTTCTAGGGAGTTCGGACGATAAGTTGCCGATGTGTTGGATCCAGCTGTCTCTGACGTCCTTTCATTATGACGGAGCAGGTTTGACAGCTGTCTACTTTGCCAGTACCGAAGCGACGTTTGCTTTTACCGGATCTGATACGTGTCAAAAATCGCGACCTACGAAGCATCACCATCATTGTGACGTTGCTCGAGGTCCACAATTTCCGCTGCTGTGCACCGCGTGTCTTAATATGTGTGGCCGTACGCTGGGTTGGGCTTTTTTGGGCTAGGCCCAGACTTCAAATTTGAGGGGGAAAACGGTTTCTCTTCCCCCTCTCCCCCAAAAAACCACTTCTCCTTCATACTCTATCACTCATTCTCTCTCTCAACACCATTATCTTTTCTCTCTCTACCATATATTCTCTCTTCGAAATCACTCCCCTTTCCCCTCGAAACCGCTTGAAATCGCACCATTTTCGGCGTCTTTCTTCTCTCCCAACCTCCAACAGTGAATATTGTTTGATCTTGCGAGCTCTCTCTTCGACTTTTATATTCATCAGGTATACTCATTTTCCCCTTTCTTCTACTTTGATACTGGCGTTTCTTCTTTCTTTACGGCTTCCTGATTTGCACGGTGGGGGATTAGGATTTCTGGTTCTTGGTTTCTATTTTCATGGCGGTGGGGTTCTTCCATTAGGTTTTGTGGCTATGATTTTGGGGCATGGTGCTGGGGTTTGGGGCTTTTCTACATTCGGGTGTTTTGATTTTGGGGTTCATTCCTGGGTTTTAGCCTTCTTTGGGTTAAGCGTGTTTTGAGACTTTTGGAGAGTTTTTGATTCACGTTTTTTGTTTATTTTTCAGAAAACCAACCGAGTGGATTGGGTTCAGTATGAGTAGGGAATGGTTTAGGAAATGGGCTGGGGTAGTGTCCCTGTCGTCTAGCAGTAGTGATGAGGAGGACGGCTCTTCCTCCTCGTCCTGTTCCTCAACGGAGGTAGACGAGGCGCTCCGTCGCCAAAGGGAGTATAGGCAGAAATACAAGAGGCGAGTTCGAGAGGCTGATCCCGTTGAGGTAGTTTATCCTCGGAATTGGGAGGAGAGGAGGGGGTGGATACGGCAATACGCCTGGGCCGAGTTTGTTGACGGTAGAGAACGTGCCGACTTCGAAAGGATGGAGAAGGAGGGAATGTACGAACGAGGGGTACCTGTGGTAGAGGGGAGATGCTCGCCCCTCGGAACTACTTCGAGGGGGTTCTCTGGGGGGTTATTTTTCGTAACCCGTAAGACTAATACCGAGCTCCCATGTTCATCCACAGGTACCATGCCGCTCAGGAAGTGCGTCAGTCGACCTGAACTTTACCCCGCACCTTTTGATGTCGAGCAGTACGAGTGGGTTGACGTGGAGCCCAAAGGGGTCCAGTCTAGCCTTTGTTACGAGGACAAGCTTGCCGAGCTAAGGAGAGCCGTGTTGCCTTGCTCAGGGGATGCCACCGGGACCTCTTACGAAGTGCTCCCCTGTTCGGCAAATGACAGGATATGCAGCCGGACTGACAATAACTCCTTCTTTTTCTATGCCGATCTGATTCATAATCTCGGCGTGACCCTCCAGTTCACCGACCTGGAAATGAGGGTCTTAAATGAGCTCGGACTAGCTCCTTCCCAACTTCATCCCAATACTTGGTCGTTTCTCCGAGCATTCCAAAAGTACTGCGGAGCCAGAAATTTGGTATGCACGGTTCGGCTGCTTTTATGGATGTACAACCCGTTCGTCAGCAATAAGGACGGGGTCACTGGTCGTCTTTGGGTGTCGGCCAAAGCCCGATCCCACTGTGGGCTGTTCGGCATGTTCTCCGAATCTTGGAAGCATTTTAAACCAAGATTTTTTAAGTACAAATACGTTGGAGCGGGGCTGCCTTGGTTTCGGTCCGAGACGGGACCGAAGTTTCCTTTGGAATGGACCCCCGAGTTCTTTAGTCGCCATACCAGTACGCCGCAAAGGTGGTCAGGTGTAACATTAGATGCCGACGAGTCCGTAACGGCTCACCATTTTCAGATGGAGTATCGTGCTCGGAAAGTCCAACTTGATGTTGGAATTTTCCTAAAGTGTCCTGACAACGAAGTCTTGACAAAAATTGGTAGTTACTCTTGCTTTTATACTTGTACGTTTTCTTTCAACACACTTATACTAATCCCTTTTTTTTTTAGAAGAACATTGGTCAGAGATGTCTTCCAGGGCTCTGAAAGCTGCTTTAGAAGCTCGGAGGAAGAAGAAGTCCGAGGCTCCTTCTGCTGATGCTATGTCGTCCGAGGTTTCCACTGATACGCTCTCGGCCGATTCTGGTCCACTCCATCCTACCCCACCTGCCGTTATCATTGCCCCTCCTCCTCCTGCCTCGCCAAGTCCCAGTACCGAGATAGCCATTGTTGCGGATGTGCCGCCCTCAAGCACTGGAACTCAACCGAGGCCGCCAGCTACCCTTGCCAAACCTTCGCTGAAAGACACTCTTGTCAAGATGTCGGATGCGGAGTGGAAGAAAAAAGCAGAAGAAATGGCTTGCCAATTGAAAAGGGCCACCACCATGTTTAATGTGTTGGTCGAAGTGGCTGATGATGTGGCGGACGGTGTTTCGCCGGCCAAGAAAAAGGCTCGGTCGGCTATGGCGGCCGAGGTGGAAGAACTGAAGAGTAGCAAAAGGTCAGCCGAACAAAAGCTATCTGAGGCTGAAGAGGAGCATCGTCGCCAAATGGAGGAGCTTCAAAAAAGATATGAAGAAGATTTGGCCCAAGCCAAAGCAGACGCGAAGGAGGCTGGTCGGCAGGAGGGCCTTGCCGAGGTGGAAAGGATTAGGAATCTACTGAAGAAGAGGGCTGCCCAAGCTCTTAAGCATAAGGTGGCAGCACATGAGTCGGACTTCGACCTTGAAAGGGTGGCAAGCAAAGTTTTTACCAGTGCGGTTGAGCAGATTCTTCATATGAATCAAGGACTCCGAATTCGGTATGTCGGCGCATCTGCCGGGTTCGGAGTGGAAGATGGAAAGATGGTGGATTATGACAGGGGAGGGGCCGAGGTTGACCTGGACCGGCCTGAGGAGAATCTGCCCAACCCATTGGTTGAGAGAATGGATGAGGAGTTCGACCCGCGTTCGGTCGTCCTTTCAGATGTCGAGGATGATGCAGCATAAGTCCCTTATGCGGGGCAGCTTATGATTTGTCTATGTTCTTCTCTATAACATGTTCGACAATGTTGGTTATACTTTGTTTTATTGTGCACAGAATTTGATTTCGATGCAGGCTTATTTCACCTACAACTTGTTGTATGTTACTATTTTTGTGCAAGTTTCGTACTTATACTTGTTGCGTGCGTTTAGAGTCCGAGGTTATTTTTATGCAAGTTTTTCTTCTAACTTGTTGCATAGATGCGAGTATTTGTTTACCAACTCGTTGCATGTTTATTCGTTCAACCTCGGATCTGGACCACAATTGATTAGGTGGTCACCAGAAAGATTTTCAAGAAAGAATGCAAGTGTTTGAGACTTGTCGCATATTGTAACTTTTATGCAAGTTCTTATTTTAACTTGTTGCATGTATACCGAGTCCGAGGACATTTTTTAAATAACTAAGTAAAACTACTTTTGAGAATACAAGTGTTTTACCAACTTGTTGTATTTCGGCCTGATCGGACTTAAAATGTCGTATTACTAGCTCGGACGAATTCGGATAACTCAGTGAGTGCAGTAATCTTATAAGTTTTCCTCTGAATAAAGGTACTGTATATAAGTGCATACGGTAGGAAACTCGGATCTACCCACCTTAGCCGAGGTGGGTGTCCTCGGCCCCGATGTAAAAGAGAGTGCTGAGTGAAGCTATGTGAAAACATTTCACAGCAGTCTGTTCTTTATCGGGTGTCCCTTGTACACTGTGCATATGAGCCGATCTTATCTAGAAGACGTTGGCTGTGCATAGCGCCATGCAACATTTAGGTGGCTAGTGCTAAATGAGAAGCTAGTACGTACGTATATAAAACTGTTGCACTTGAGTATGAGCAGGTTTGTACTTTTCATTAATTGTAGTCATGAGTACATTGCTTTTTCTTTTGAAAGGTGAATATCTCACAATGGAAATTGAAAAACATGAACAGTATCTGAAGGAAACGACAAATAAAAGGAAGTTGAACTTGAATTCCTTAGAGGAGGGTACTGACGGCTGCCAAAATATCTGAGGTAAACCTATTTGAACAGGTTCTCAGTGTTTTGAAGTTTTGGGAATCCTTGAGTTCGGTAATTACCCAGAGTATGTTTCTAGAACGCCTCTGTTGGGGATTACTGATCTCGAGCTCATTTCCCGCTTTTCTGGCCGTTGAGGCCGATGTCCGATCCTCGGGGGGCGAGGTGATCGGACTCAGATGACTCGGGCTGCTTTGCTTTCTTGTCATAGTCGGCTGGCTTTTTCATCGCTATCTTCTTCGGACCAGGAGCATCTTGTCGGATTTCCTTGTGATGGTCCTCCGAGGTGAGCTGAAAGAAGAGGTTGCCGAGATTGTTGGTAATGTTGAAAAGTGAGGACATTTCCCTCTTGAAGCCCCCGAGCTTGGGGGTCTGAAAAGCTCGGCTGAAGGCATGGGCAAGAAGTTCACCTCGGCCCTCAATTCGGAGGTGTACCGAACGGGGGGCGGGGTTAGTGAGAGTTAGATGAAGGAGAAAATTCTCTCCGTGCAGGGGGTAGGGGAGGACTGAAAGAGAGAAGAGATTTTTGTTGACTGCTCTTTGGATTTTTTGGAGGAGTTTGTCATTCATGATAGGATCTTGGCTTGGGGGAAAGGTGAAGGGGGGAATTACCACCCGCTCTTCATGAGGGGGGGACATATGGATATTTCGTTCGGACTGAACCTCGGCCAATAAGACTCTTCCCTTGGATAGTGTCAGATCGATGAACTCTTTTTGCTTCTTCTTTCCCTCCCATAGGCTCGCATTGTAACAGAGCCGGGCTTTCACTTGGTCAGCTTTGACCGTAACAACCTTATCATCTGATCCGACGAACTTCATTGCCAAGTGCACTGTCGAGACCACTGCCCCAAAAGCTTGTAGGCAGGTTCGTCCCAATATTACATTATACGGTGAGTCAGAGTCAAGTACCAGAAATTTGATGATCTCCGTTCTGGCCGAAGGCTGGTTACCTAGGGTCACCGGGAGATGAATGGCTCCCAGGGGGCGAATTGCCTCACCTGTGAAGCTGATGAGATTACCTTCAAATCCTTTGAGGTCGGCGGACCTCAGCTTCAAAGCTTGGAACGTATGCAGAAAGAGAATGTCGGCCGAGCTTCCTTGGTCAACAAAGACTCGGGCGACCTCAAAATTGCCAATTAACGCCGTTATCACCATAGGCTCATTGTGATCTGGGATGACGTTTTCCATATCTTGGTCGGAGAAAATAATAGGCACATTCCGAGATGGTTTTTTGCCAACGGGTTTGTGATGGACAGCGAGAACTTGGTTGATGTACCTTTTCCTTTCCGCCCTCCTTTCTCCGCCACCAGCGAAGCCTCCCGAGATAGTTTCTACTCGGAAGTTCTCTGGCGACTTGTCCAGGTCTTGAACTACGACCATGTTCACCCGCGATGGTTCCTCTTCCTTCTTCTCTGGGGACGGGTCGGCTTTGGCTTTCCCTTTATCATTGTCCGGGCTGCGAGACCTTCTTCGGCCTCGTCTTTCCACTGCTTCTCGGACGTATTGTTGCAGCTTGCCTCTTCTTACCATATCCTCAATGACATCCCGGAGCCAAGTGCATTGATCGGTATGGTAGCCGTACCCGTCATGGAAATTGCAGTATTTGGATTTGTCCCTGACATAGTTTTGATTTCTGAGAAAGGGGGGCGAGGTACACTCCTGAGTTCGGTCTGCATGGTCTCTCTCCAGACTTGAGACCATGGGACCGTCAGGGGGGTGTAAGAGTCATATTTGGTGATGTATGGACGTCGGCGGTCTTCTTGTTGGCCGGTGTGGGACCGACCTCGGTCCCCCTGGTCTGTTCTTCCTCCTTTTTCATCCCTGTTGCCGCGAGGACGACCTCGGGGCAGGGTATTCTGCGAGGCGGCTTGAGCATTTTCCAGCCTGCTCGATTGTCCCTTGTTGAATTCTTCGAGATTGATGTATTTGTTTGATCTCTGTCTCAGTTCGGCCATGTCCCTTGGTGGCTTTCCAATAAGTGAATCTTTGAATCCTCCTTCGACCAATCCTTGGGTCAAAAGGAGAACCGCCACCTCGGGAGACAGATTTGGGACCGAGCTGGAGTCGCTGTGGAACCTGTGCAAGTATGCACGTAAGGATTCTTTTGGTTTCTGGGTCACTGTCGCTAGCGTGTGGTCCGACCTGGGTTGCACACAGCTAGCCGTGTATCTGTTAAGGAAGACGCGCTTCATTTCTGCCCAGTTGTTGACAGGATTTTTAGGAAGCGTTGAGTACCACCGAAGGACCGGGGCCTGTAGGGTCATGGAGAAAGCTCGGCACTTGAGCCGATCTCCTCCCCCGTGAAAGTTCACAGCTCCCTCGTAAGAAAGGATATGTTCCTGAGGATCTGTGAGGCCATTGTATCTGGGGATGTTACTGGGCCCGAGGTACCCAGGTGGTGGTTCATAGGCCATGACGGCAGGAGTAAAGGGATGCCCAGGGTGGGAATCATCCAACTCAGGTTGTTGCTGGTCAGGTGGAAGGGTAAGTTGTGTGACGGTTGTGTGTGGCGTTGCGAAGGTTTGTGGAGTTAACAGAGGTTGTGGTGGAAGGGGAGGTGGAGGGGGTGGTGGGGGGAACTCGTTTGGAGCTGGAGCTTGAACCGCAGCTCGTTCAGCTAAACGTTGCATGGCAACTTGTTGGAGATCTGCAATAGCTTTGCCTTGTTGTTCTACGATTCTCATCTGCTGTCTCATCAAGGATAAGAGTTCAGCATCCCGAGAGAGCGTAGACTGTCGAGAGTGGGAACGGTGTGTTGTGCTGACAGAGTGAGCACGTTCGCCGCGGTGGCGGTGCTGTTCAGTGTTGGTTTCTCTGAGCTCAGAGCGTAGCTGCACGCGCCGACCTCCACCAAGAAGCTGGGTTGGATTTGTAGTATCTCTAGTGTGGATGGTATAAGGTCCACTGTGGGTGTGGGTGAATTCTGGTGGCGGAGGTGGCGGGGGAGGAGGTGGAGGTGGTGGAGGGGGTGGCGGTGAGGACCTCGCTGCCCTGTTGGCTTCGAGATGGAGGCGCGGGTCCTCAGTTGACGGCACCCTCCTTGGACGCCCCCTCCTTCTCCTCTGGACTGGCTGATCTTCAGACATGGTAGAATCTTCTGGGTGGGGTTGAAGTTTATCTTCCCCACAGACGGCGCCAATGTGATGTCCTAGACGGTGAGGACCTCCAAGGGTATACGAGATGACCTTCAAAGGAGCCTCTGTCTAGGGTTGATATGTGATGTTTGGTGGGAGTCCTCTAGTGGCCAAGGGAGAGAGCCAAGGAGTAACCCTAATCACTGGTGTGTGAGGGTGGCAATTAGGGTTAGAGGACGTACCTGAGCCCCATGTAGTACGGAGCTACTTATAGGGGGAGCTGGTTGCCCTAATGGGCTTGCTTTAGGCCCAAGTAGGGCCAGCCTGTACTGAGCTATGAGTGGATAGGTTGTCCTTGTGGATAAGATGGTGAGTTGTCCTTGTGGATAAGGTGGTGAGCTGTCCTTGTGGATAAGAAGGGAGACGTCATCAAGTCCTAGGTGTCGGACTTGGGAAGGTGTCGGACTTAGACGTCGGACCTGAGTTGGAGAGTGAGGTCGGCCCGTATCTGGCGTCTGTTCGGCCGTTGAGCATTGAGCTCGACCAAGCGCTCAGAAGGCTTCCAGAAGGGTCCTTAGGACTTTGGCGAGGTCGTCTGAGGACCTCGGCTAGGCCGAGTCCACCACCGATTTGATACTTGTTTTAGTTTGTCTATGGAATGAATTACATGTTTTATGGAAAAGGTTTATTTCTGAAAATTTAGTTTTAATTCTGGAAATTTAATTTTTATTCTGGAAAATTAATTAGTTAAGATCCCAAATGATTATTTTTAAGGGTGTTAGTGATACTTAGTATGTATGTGCAAATATAATGTAGAAACAAATAGAAATGAGTATTTTTGATTGATTAAAGTAATTTAAATAAAAATATTAAGTTGCTGTCCAGAATTTAGAATGTATGAAAAAGTAATGTTTTATTATAAATAATAGTGTTTTAAAGTCTTTGGCATAAGTAGGAATTGTGTATAATTGTTTTGGATTGTTTTGCTTGAACTTCTTGAATTAATGCAACTTTTCAGTGGCTATACAGCAGATGCAATCATTTTATTTAGTTTAATTTTAGTCATTTTGTTATAGTAGAAGTTGCAATAAGAATTTAGGAAAAAATGGCATATGTTTTCGATGTTCTGTTTAAGAGAAAATGAATTTTTAAGTCTAAGTATGCATGCTGTCCAAAAAACTAGAAGAATGTAAAATGTGTGGTATTTATGTTATGACTTGTTCTTGAATGATTAAATATGTGAAATTCATGTTAATCTTGAAGTATAAGCGTGTAAGATTAAAAGTGAATTTTTAAAAGTAATTTTATAATAATTATAAGTAAGGTTGTATATGTGTTTGAATGAAATGTTGTTTATGCTTGTATAGAATGATTGAAGGATGTTCTTGAAAAAGAAATGTTGATTTGATATTTGAGGTGAATAAAAAGAATTAATTAGAACTATTGTTTATGAGATTACATGAATTTGTGATGAGTTAGCCAAAGTGTATAGTTGTTGTCCAAATGATTAAAAAGGTTGCATCAAGTTTAAGTTATTTGTTTTAAGTGGCTTATGTTAATCCTTGAGTGGTAGTTGTTATTGATTTTTGAGTTAATGAAAAATATGAAATAATCTCTTTTGATTTAATAATTATTTCTAAAAATTTCCATTGACGTTTTAAGGGTTTTGATTTGTAAAGTATGATTTATTTTAAGTATTGGAAGTTTTGGTTCAAGTCTTTTGGATTCCTAAAAGTGATAAAGGAAATTGTTGTTAAGGATATGTGTCTTGTGGTTTGCTTAATTGAAATTGAGTAGTTATTTATGAAATTATTTTTTAAATATTATTTGGTAAAGGCTTTCGTTCGGATTCGGGTGACGTGACTTCAAAGCAAGAGGACACTAATTTTGTAGCTTCAACTCAAGGTGAGAGAGAAGCCTTCTTAAGACATAGTGGCATGTAGGGTAATGTTAGGACGTTCATTATCATCTCAAAGGTCGGAACTAGGGATCTATTGGGTGAGTAGTAGAACGGCAATTGTGTGTGTATGTTCCGCCGTTCGTACGAAAACACGATCCCTCGATAATAATTGTATGTGTTGTATATCCTGGTTTATTATGATGTTGGCTTTATTATGAGGTTTATATATTGTTAAATGCATAATGATAGCATGCCTGGCTTATATGAAAATCTGGTTATTGGAAGTTAATGAGTTTATATGATGTTATATTGGATAATTTTGAGAACTGATTAAAGGCTTCATGGTTAAGAAATTGATACAGAATCTTTATGGGAATTTATAAAAGTCTGTAATGTTATCCCCTGATCGCACTGTCAAAGTGATGTGCTTAATCATTAAGATTTGCTGGCCACGTGACTGGAACTCCGTGGTTATGAGCTCGGTTTGGAATTCGCTGTTATTTGGAAGCGCCTGTGATAGGTTAATCCCTTAGAGGTCAAGACCCATTAGAAGTGTGGCTTAGAATGGGTCGACCACAATTAGGAATGTTCAACTTAGTAAAACCCTTCGATGATTTAAAAGACTTAAAAGATGTAGGAACCTTTTTTTCTAAAACTTGCGATGAGAGTGAAGTAGTGGAGAGGAAAGATATCATATGCTTGGAGGCTGGAGTCCCTTCAAGTGGTGATTGCAATAGGGGAGGGCAAGGACGGTGAAACGTCAAGAAGCCTCGAGTACTTCTCTAGGCGGGACGGGACTACAATGGCAAGATTCACTGGAATCTGGACTTTCGTCGTGGCAAGGACTGCAGGCCAACTGGAGAGAGTACTGTCACCCCCTTGAGCAAATCCTAGATGGTGAGAGGGAACTTGAACGAGGCTAGAGGTCGGTAAGTGTTTGGTTTTTGGAGACTTTTATGGAATAAATCTTGTTGACCACCGGCGTCTGGTCACATGAATTTTGATATCTTACTTGCCACCGGCGTCTGGTACCGCCTCTCGTTTTCCGACTTCGATGCCGGCGTGGTTAGGGTTCCTGTGCATCCCATCTGCTTTCCGAACTAGGATATGGTTGGACTTGTGGAGGAGATGTAACGTGTGTGATATCCATACCTTGAACCTCGGTAATGGTACCCCCTTTTTGAGTTACCGATGGTATGAAACTTAGAGACTAAAGATAATTAAATATAACGATTATGGTTTTAAGAGGTATACCCTTCTAGGGAAAGGACTTTATGGTAACGAATGGAATAAGGTAATGGTAATAATGATGTATATATTGTATGGTTTTAATATTCCCCTATAGTAAGCCCGCGCCGTCGACGATGATATCGTTCGAAAGTGCTTACTCTCTCTATTCCCCTTTCTTGTGGACATTGGGGAAACAATGTCCACAGATGACAGAATATGCAGTACGAGAAGTGGTTGCTCAAGTAGGAAGACGATCGCAAGATGGCGCCCTTATAAGGAGGAAACAGAATCATAGCTCGAGGAATCTTCCAGGCACTCGTGGTGGGAGATAGCAATGAAGACTAGTAGTGTAGGATAATATAGTCTTTGCTTTGTATCCTATCTTAAGGTGATTAGGATATTATTACTCTATCTCGAATGTAACCCCTGTTGTAATGTGGATTATTTTTAAAAGGAATGAAAGAAGTTCTTTTCGAGTATGTATCAAGTTCATTTAATAATTAATTGTTTTTCCGCACGAATAAGTCTGACGTTAAGGAAATGAGTTTTTGGAAATGTGTTGGATGGTAACATCTCTTTTTGGAAATAGAATTTTAAGACGCGAGTCTAAGTACCAAAACATTTTTTGTAAACCAAATGAATCAAATTGTATTTATGAAAACCTTTTTGTAAAAGAATTAAACTGATTTGATTTTGATAATGTAAAAAAAAATGGCGCAAATTTTTAGTGAAAATTCTAAGTCCAAATTGGGGTGTTACATTTAGTGGTATCAGAGCGATGGTTGTCCTTAGTAGCCTTAAGCATAGTCTTACAAGCTTTCCTTGTGTGACTCTGTTTGTTAGTATGTAGGATGAATGTCCTTTGTGGCTTTAAGCATAGCCTTATATGCTTTTCTTGTATGACCCTTTGCTTAGTCTAAGACTTAAAACTCCACATATGTAGAATAATCGCAATGGCATGTCGACAAGCAAATGAGGAACCGTTGAACGCTCAACAACAAGCTGCTATCATGGCTCAAACAGCTGCAGTTTTGGCAGGAGTGAGGGACAACATGAACCTTATGCTCCAACAACTCCAGCAGAATCAGAATGCGAATGCTGATGGACAAGGAATCAGAGGCCTTGATGAGTTTTGCCGCAGAAATCCGAAGGAGTTTGCTGGAGGATATGCATCGGAGGAGGTTGAAGCATGGATAGCTAGTTTGGAGAGGATATTCGGAGGAATGGTGCAATGCACGGATGAACAAAAGGTTGCTTATGCTGGATACATGATGGTAGGAGAAGCAGCCGATTGGTGGCGCAATGAGAGGCAAGCTTTGGCTGGAGAAGCTGGAGTGATAACTTGGAATCAATTCAAGGATAGGCTTTTGGTGAAGTATTTCCCGGAGCATCTGAAGACAGCCAAGGAATTGGAATTCCTGCGATTGGAGCAAGGCAACATGAGTGTAGGGGAGTATGCCGCCAAATTTGAGAACTTGGCAAGGTTTATGCCTTACTATGGAGAAGCTGGAAATGAGAGGTCTAAATGTGCAAAATTCCTGGATGGTTTAAAGCTAGAAATTAAGCAAGCTCTAGCGCCTTTGGAGATAAATGTGTTTACAACCTTGGTGAATAAAGGGAGTATT
Source organism: Crotalaria pallida (assembly GCA_037953625.1). Classification (NCBI taxonomy): domain Eukaryota; kingdom Viridiplantae; phylum Streptophyta; class Magnoliopsida; order Fabales; family Fabaceae; genus Crotalaria; species Crotalaria pallida. The sequence goes on along the minus strand of CM075649.1, from coordinate 45,898,189 downwards.
GTGGAAAATGGTTTGAAGTCGAGAAATCCGATAGAGAAGTCAGCTGCACAAGCTTCAAGTGGTGGTCCTATGAGGCACTCCCTAGTAAGTGGAAACCAGAATAGAGGAGCCCGACATCAAGGTCCCTATGGACAGGGAAGTGGACAAAGAGACAACAGATCTGGAGGCAACAATTCAGCTAGAAATAACAATCGTAATGGTGGAAATCGGAACAGGCATGGGAATGATCGTAACAACAATGGGAATAATGAAAATAATGGTGGGAACCAAGGGAACAATGGGAATGCTGTCGGAGGACAAGTTACAACACCTCCACTTTGCAACAAGTGCAACAAGAATCATTATGGACCCAACTGTCCTTATGAAAATCCCAATTGCTTCAACTGCAACAAACCAGGACACATTTCGAAGAATTGTAGGAAACCAAAGCGTGAAATGGGTTTTGATAGACCAAAGGGAAACGGATGAGTGTTCGCTATGGTTGGAAAAGAGGATGCTAATGCTGCTAGTCATTCTTAGGATTGACGTTTTGTATTGAATGTTGTTTAAACGAAGTGGATTTATCCACTCGTCTTGTCTAGTCTTTTGATTGTTTTGTTACTTGACTTGTAACATCCCAAACTTAATTTATAGTGTAATCTATGCTGTGATGGTCCTAGGGTAGAAGAATTGAGGGCATAAGTTAGAAACTTAGCCAATTGAGCATGCAACCTTAGGTTTAAAACATAGGAATTTAGGAAATTAGAATAACAAGATCGGTAGCTTAAAACATAAATTCCACCATTGGATGTGAAGTAGGATAGGTGAGGAAGCTTGCTTTAAAATTTGAAGAAGATCCAATGGGTAACAAAGAAGTTATGGCCTCTCAAAGTTTGGGTACTGCAAAAACTGAACAGCTTAATCGATTAAACTGCAGCTTAATCGATTAAACTGCAGCTTAATCGATTAAGGTCAGAAAATGGGAAATGGCTTAATCGATTAATAATCGATTAAAAGCTGTAGATGCTGAAAAAAATAAAGGGCGTCCATCTCTTAGATTTTGCAAAGCTCGAACTCTCTCTCTTCTAGGGCACAAATTCACTCACTCTAATTGATCAATTCTCAAGAGAATCACTCCAAGTCCATCCCCAAGTCCATCCTTGTAGCTCTAAGTAAGTGGTTGTTGCTTATGTTCTTCTTTTCCTTTCCCCTAGAATTCGAATTTCTCTCTCCCTCTTTCTTCCATGGCACTTCAATCATCAACCTAGGGAAGTCTTGATGGGGTCACGAATTTCCCTCAAGATTCTTGGGCAAAGCTTAATATTTTGTCTCTTTATTTCATTAATTTTAGGTTCCTCCCTCTCCTTTGAGTTGTGGCCATTTCTCAAGTGTGCTCCAAGCACAAATTCTCTCTCTAACACTAAGAACTTGAGGTAAGGAGGTTTGTGTTACCATATTCTAGGGGGTAGGTTGTGTTATGTATATAGTGGGTTACTAAGAGTTATGTGTTAGATTAGAGTAAAAACCCTAGGTATGGTTATTGCATAAAAATATTGGATGTGTTATTTTGTGTTTAAATGTGGTAATTGCTATTTAAGTTGTGAGAATTGGTATTAGGCTAAATTATATGGGAAATCTAGAATTTTTATAAAGGATAATGAATATTATGTTGGAATAAGAATAAATATTTCCTTGGAAAAATTAATAGTATAAGCATATGCTAAATGTGTAAATGATTGTGTGGAAATCATGTCAATAATTGTGATTAGTTGTTGTGTAATTTTATTATGTATGTCTACCTGAGAAGTGAAATATATGCAATATTTGTGGCTACGTGAGTATGTGAGTTGTTGTAATGATTATGATATTTGATATTGGCATGAATGTCTCTTAGAAATTACCCTGTATTTTTGGGAATTTAAAAGTATGCTGAGATGATAAAATGGAACTAATGAGAATGAGTACAAAGAGATGGAATAAGCGAAATAAATTGTTAAAAGATTTAAATGAAAAAGAGTGTGTGATCCAGATCTTGTAAGACGTTGTCCTTAGGAGACTGTACGCATAGATCGCGTAAGACACACATTGTGTGCAGCTGTAAGACGTTGTCCTTAGGAGACTGTACGCAGTTATGGACACACACACACCATATATTAATAATGTTATAATTGGATTGTGCTACTCCAGATCTTGTAAGACGTTCTCCTTAGGAGACTGTACGCATAGATCGCGTAAGACACACATTGTGTGCAGCTGTAAGACGTTGTCCTTAGGAGACTGTACGCAATGATGGACGCACATTATGATTTTGGGAATCCAGGTCTTGTAAGACGTTGTCCTTAGGAGACTGTACGCATAGACCGCGTAAGACACACATTGTGTGCAGCTGTAAGACGTTGTCCTTAGGAGACTGTACGCAATGATGGACGCACATTATGATTTTGGGAATCCAGGTCTTGTAAGACGTTGTCCTTAGGAGACTGTACGCATAGACCGCGTAAGACACACATTGTGTGCAGCTGTAAGACGTTGTCCTTAGGAGACTGTACGCAATGATGGATCCCCGTGATAAATTCTAAAAATGCTATGAAAGCTTCCAAGAGTATGAGAAAAGAGCATGTGAAATTAGTAAAGTTGAGAAAGATAACAAATTGTGTGAGTTATAATTGTATGAATTAGCGAAAGTAAATGAGATGGAGGACTATGTAACTTGTATATTATGGAAATGCATGGACTATGGGAATTAAAACTACAAGAGAACTACTTTAATGTGGAAAGAATATAATTGAACTGTTTGGGAATGCTTATTGGATTATATGCACTACATGACTAGATGTGTTTGGCTTGGTGGTTCAGTATAGCTTAATAGAGACTGCTTCCCTATTTTATTGTGTAATACTCACCTCCTTACCATTTTTCAGGTACTGAGTTGGAGTATACACCAGGATCAGCCGAGCAGGATTACTCTCCCTCACAGGGAGAGTAGGGTTGGGTTTTAGATATATTTATTTTGGCCTAAGCCTCCGTATTCATTTGATGTATATGGGCTGTATATGCTTTTGAGAGAGGCTTAGGATTAGTTTCTTTTGTGCATGGTTTATGATTCCTTTTTGGGCATAGTTGCTGTTATGGTCTCTTGATTCACATATTTTGCATTTCTGCTGGTACACTGACATACTGATGCTGATGATTTACACTTGAGCCCATGGGACAACTATGTGATGCATATATTTATATTTGAGCCCTGCTGGCTATTGTTGATATTATATACATGAGTTTATCAGGTTGAAGATTTAGAAAAGTCCGAAAAACAAACGAAACTCCGTCCGTTTGACGGTTGATTTTTATAATTTAAAAATGAATTTTTAAGTTCATATTTTTAATATAAGGGGAATTAAGGGTAATTAATTATAGGGTGTTACATTTATGGTATCAGAGCAGTTTCTCCTCGGCCTTGGAGTTATGCAAACTCCACACGATTACTCACCTAGCGAGTAATGAATGCTCCAAGTAAAAGTTTAGGAATTTAGTAGTATGATTATAGTACTATGTATACATTAAATATTTGAAGTCTTATTTTTCTGCTCTCTTTGGCTAAGCAGTATGGCGGGAAGGAGGGCTGCTAATGATGGGCTTGCAGCCATTCTGGAGCATCTGTCACAGATGCAGCAGCAGCAAGGAGAGCAGATGGCAGCTGCCGCAGCCGCAGCAGCCACAGCAGCTACAGCAGCTATGCAACCAACTCCAGTAGAGGTGGACTGGATGGCTAGGTTCCACAAGAATGATCCACCTCGCTTTGAGGGTGGAAATGACCCTGATGGAGCCCAGAGATGGATTCAGGAGATCGAGAAGATCCTCCGCTCTATTCACCCACCCATGGAGCAGCATGTGCGTCTGGCAGAATTTATGCTAACCAATGAGGCTGAGCATTGGTGGGAGTAGCAGAGGAGGGGATTGGAGGTAGCCAATCCGGTGGTTCCTTGGGAAGTATTCAAGGGTCTTTTTCTAGGGAAGTGTTTCCCTGAAGACGTGAGAAGGGAGAAGGAGATTGCCTTTCTTCAGTTGACTCAGGGCTCTATGTCAGTTGGGGATTATGCAGCTAGATTTGAAGATCTCATCCGATTCTCTGACTATCGGGATGCCAGTGAGCGCGGCAAATGCGTCAAGTTTGAATCTGGACTTAGGACTGACATTCGCCTTTCATGCGAGTATCACAATATTGATAATTTGGCCCGTTTGGTCAACATGGCGAGTACTTATGAGAAGGGGCTTAAGAGGAAAATGGCAGAAGATAAAAGCAAGACTGTTCAGAGAAGTGATGGTCCTATGAGGGGCAAGGGAGAAGTGCAGTGGCCAGGCCCCTATCCACAGCCTAGAGCGGGCCCTATGGGGGGTTCTCCTGGTCCTATTCCGCCCTGTCCTCATTGTGGCAAGCAGCATAGGGGTGTATGTTGGACTCAGAATCAATCGAATATCACTTGCTTTAAGTGTGGACAGCCCGGCCATGTTTCAATGAATTGCCCGCAGAATGCAGTTAAGAAAGAAGCAAATGTGACTAGGGCGCAGAGGATTGCTGATGGCCGCCCACTTCATAAAGGGAAGGTGTACACTCTTGATGGAGAGGAGGTGACAGAGGCTGATGAGCTGATTCGAGGTATTGGTCATATAAATGATATTGCATGCGGTATTCTATTTGACTGTGGAGCTACACACTCTTTTATTTCTGTCAATTGCATGGAGAGACTAAAGTTATCTGCTAATGAGATGCCTTTTAAGTTGTCTGTTTCTACCCCTACAAACTCAGCTGTGGTTACATCTTTGATGTGCTTGGATTGCCCTCTTCGAGTATTGGAGCGGGAATTCAAAGTGAACTTGATATGTTTGCCCTTAACCAAGCTGGATATCATTCTAGGCATGGACTGGATGTCCCAGAACCGTGTCCTTCTTGATTGTAGCCAGAAGTCAGTAATTTTCTGTCAAGTCTCTGTGTCGGCCATGGACGATGAGGAAGCATCGGATATTAGCAAAATCCCAGTGGTTTGTGAGTTTCCGGATGTTTTTCCAGCTGAAATACCTGGATTGCCTCCAGCCAGAGAAGTAGAATTTGGCATTGATCTTATGCCTGGTGCCGGCGCGGTATCTAAAGTGCCGTACAGAATGGCTCCTCCAGAGTTGGAAGAGTTAAAGAAGCAGTTGGAGGAGCTTTTGGCGAAGGGTTTCATAAGACCGAGTGTTTCCCCGTGGGGAGCTCCTATCCTCTTTGTTAAAAAGAAGGATGGAAGTGTACGCATGTGCACTGATTACCGACAGCTGAATGCAGTGACGGTGAAGAATAAGTATCCGCTCCCACGCATTGATAATTTGTTGGATCAGCTTAGGGAAGCTGCGGTTTTCTCAAAAATTGACCTCGGATCTGGATACCATCAAATCCGTATCCGAGAGAGGGACATTCCTAAAACTGCTTTTAGATCTCGGTATGGGCATTTTGAATATGTGGTGATGCCTTTCGGTCTCACGAATGCACCTGCTATCTTCATGGATTACATGAACAGGATCTTCAGGCCATACTTAGACTCATTTGTCATTGTGTTCATCGATGACATTCTTATTTATTCCAAGAGCCAGAAGGAGCATGAAGAGCATTTGAGAACAGTGCTCCAAGTTCTCAAAGACAAGCGTCTTTATGCCAAGTTTTCTAAATGTAGTTTCTGGTTGAATGAAGTGCATTTTCTGGGGCATGTGATTTCTGAGAAGGGAGTTGCGGTTGACCCTTCTAAGGTGGAAGCGGTGCTTAAGTGGGAGAGACCCAAGTCCATCACAGAAATCAGAAGTTTCCTTGGTATGGCTGGTTATTATAGGAGGTTCATTGAAGGGTTTTCTAAGCTAGCCCTTCCTCTGACTACTCTTACGCGGAAGGGTGTTCCATTTGAATGGTCCCCAGAATGTGAAGAGAGTTTCCAGGAGTTGAAGAGGCGATTGACTAGTTCCCCGGTGTTGATCTTTCCGGATCCGACTCAATCCTTCGTAGTGTATTGTGATGCTTCAAAACAAGGGTTGGGTTGTGTGCTGATGCAGCAAGGACAAGTCATAGCCTATGCATCAAGGCAGTTGAGACAGCATGAGCAGAACTATCCCACTCATGATCTTGAGTTGGCAGCAGTAGTTTTTGCTTTGAAAATCTGGAGGCACTATCTGTATGGTTCAAAATTTGAAGTCTTTAGTGATCATAAAAGCCTTCGCTATCTTTTTGATCAAAAAGAGTTGAATATGAGACAGAGGAGGTGGATGGAGTTTTTGAAGGACTATGATTTCAATCTCCAGTACCATCCGGGAAAAGCAAATGTAGTGGCTGATGCACTAAGTCGCAAGACTTTGCATGTCAGCAATTTGAGGGTGAAGGAGATGCAGCTAATCCAAGAGTTCAGTGACCTCAATTTGAACATGCAAGTGAAAGAGAAGAGCATTGTTCTAGAAATGTTGCAGGTTACTAATGACTTGATTGGCCTTATTAGAGAGAGACAAACTGATGATGCAGAATTACAGAAGTTGTTGGAAGGGGCATCGGGCAATGAAGAGCCCGATTTTGTGAAAGGTTCAGATGGCATTATCCGATTTAGGGGTCGGATATGTGTTCCCATGGACTTCGAGATCAGAAGGGATATCCTGTGGGAAGCACATCGGACCAAAATGAATTTCCATCCTGGTGCAACAAAAATGTACCAAGATCTGAAAAAGATTTATTGGTGGCCAAAGTTGAAAACCGATGTAGCAGATCATGTATCTCATTGTCTTACTTGCCAGAAAGTTAAGATTGAGCATCAAAAGCCTGGTGGTCCATTGCGATCACTTGATATACCGGAGTGGAAGTGGGATAGTATAGCTATGGATTTTGTGACAGGTCTACCTAGGACTGCTGCAGGATGTGATGCAGTTTGGGTGGTTGTGGACCGTCTCACAAAGTGTTCCCACTTTATTCCGATTCACAAGAAGTACACTCTGGAGAAGTTGACTCAGTTGTATATCAGGGACATAGTGAAACTACATGGTGTTCCTACCAGTATTGTATCCGATCGTGATCCGAGATTTTTGTCTAGATTTTGGCAGAGTCTTCAGGAGGCATTGGGTACTAAGCTGAAATTCAGTACGGCTTATCATCCGCAGACAGACGGACAATCTGAGCGTACTATCCAGACACTGGAGGACCTGTTGAGAGCATGTGTTCTTGAGCAGGCTGGTAGTTGGGAGCAGTTACTGCCGTTGATGGAGTTCACTTATAATAACAGCTTTCACTCCAGTATTGGCATGGCACCATTTGAGGCTCTCTATGGCAGAAAGTGCAGGACGCCTCTGTGTTGGTTCCAAATAGGAGAGAATCTGTTGACAGGTCCTGATATTGTGAAAGAAACAACAGAGAAGATCACAATGATCAAGAACAAAATGAAAACATCCCAGGATCGCAAGAAGAATTATGCTGATAGGCGTAGGAGACCCCTGGAATTTGATGTTGGGGATCATGTGTTTCTAAGAGTGTCTTCGGTCACTAGGATTGGTAGAGCAATTAGGTCCAAGAAACTAACTCCTAGGTTTGTTGGACCTTATGAGATCTTGAAGAAGGTTGGTCCGGTAGCTTACAGAATTGCTATGCCCCCTCACTTAGCTAGGCTTCATGATGTATTCCATGTTTCACAGCTAAGAAAATACATTCATGATCCTACTCATGTGGTCACATTGGACGATTTGCGTTTGAAGGAGAATTTGACTTTTGAGGTGTTGCCAGTGAGGATTGAAGACAGGCAGGTGAGAAAATTAAGAGGCAAGGAGATCAGCTTGGTAAAAGTCATTTGGAGCAGGAACAATGTGGAGGAGGCTACTTGGGAGCTAGAAAGCAAGATCAGACAATCTCATCCACACTTGTTCGAGGACAACTGAATTTCGAGGACGAAATTCGGGTAAGTGGGAGAGGATTGTAACATCCCGAACTTAATTTATAGTGTAATCTATGCTGTGATGGTCCTAGGGTAGAAGAATTGAGGGCATAAGTTAGAAACTTAGCCAATTGAGCATGCAACCTTAGGTTTAAAACATAGGAATTTAGGAAATTAGAATAACAAGATCGGTAGCTTAAAACATAAATTCCACCGTTGGATGTGAAGTAGGATAGGTGAGGAAGCTTGCTTTAAAATTTGAAGAAGATCCAACGGGTAACGAAGAAGTTATGGCCTCTCAAAGTTTGGGTACTGCAAAAACTGAACAGCTTAATCGATTAAACAGCAGCTTAATCGATTAAGGTCAGAAAATGGGAAATGGCTTAATCGATTAATAATCGATTAAAAGCTGTAGATGCTGAAAAAAATAAAGGGCGTCCATCTCTTAGATTTTGCAAAGCTCGAACTCTCTCTCTTCTAGGGCACAAATTCACTCACTCTAATTGATCGATTCTCAAGAGAATCACTCCAAGTCCATCCCCAAGTCCATCCTTGTAGCTCCAAGTAAATGGTTGTTGCTTATGTTCTTCTTTTCCTTTCCCCTAGAATTCGAATTTCTCTCTCCCTCTTTCTTCCATGGCACTTCAATCATCAACCTAGGGAAGTCTTGATGGGGTCACGAATTTCCCTCAAGATTCTTGGGCAAAGCTTAATATTTTGTCTCTTTATTTCATTAATTTTAGGTTCCTCCCTCTCCTTTGAGTTGTGGCCATTGCTCAAGTGTGCTCCAAGCACAAATTCTCTATCTAACTCTAAGAACTTGAGGTAAGGAGGTTTGTGTTACCATATTCTAGGGGGTAGGTTGTGTTATGTATATAGTGGGTTACTAAGAGTTATGTGTTAGATTAGAGTAAAAACCCTAGGTATGGTTATTGCATAAAAATATTGGATGTGTTATTTTGTGTTTAAATGTGGTAATTGCTATTTAAGTTGTGAGAATTGGTATTATGCTAAATTATATGGGAAATCTAGAATTTTTATAAAGGATAATGAATATTATGTTGGAATAAGAATAAATATTTCCTTGGAAAAATTAATAGTATAAGCATATGCTAAATGTGTAAATGATTGTATGGAAATCATGTCAATAATTGTGATTAGTTGTTGTGTAATTTTATTATGTATGTCTACCTGAGAAGTGAAATATATGCAATATTTGTGGCTACGTGAGTATGTGAGTTGTTGTAATGATTATGATATTTGATATTGGCATGAATGTCTCTTAGAAATTACCCTGTATTTTTGGGAATTTAAAAGTATGCTGAGATGATAAAATGGAACTAATGAGAATGAGTACAAAGAGATGGAATAAGCGAAATAAATTGTTAAAAGATTTAAAGGAAAAAGAGTGTGTGATCCAGATCTTGTAAGACGTTGTCCTTAGGAGACTGTACGCATAGATCGCGTAAGACACACATTGTCTGCAGCTGTAAGACGTTGTCCTTAGGAGACTGTACGCAGTTATGGACACACACACACCATATATTAATAATGTTATAATTGGATTGTGCTACTCCAGATCTTGTAAGACGTTGTCCTTAGGAGACTGTACGCATAGATCGCGTAAGACACACATTGTGTGCAGCTGTAAGACGTCCTTAGGAGACTGTACGCAATGATGGACGCACATTATGATTTTGGGAATCCAGGTCTTGTAAGACGTTGTCCTTAGGAGACTGTATGCATAGACCGCGTAAGACACACATTGTGTGCAGCTGTAAGACGTTGTCCTTAGGAGACTGTATGCAATGATGGATCCCCGTGATAAATTCTAAAAATGCTATGAAAGCTTCCAAGAGTATGAGAAAAGAGCATGTGAAATTAGTAAAGTTGAGAAAGATAACAAATTGTGTGAGTTATAATTGTATGAATTAGGGAAAGTAAATGAGATGGAGGACTATGTAACTTGTATATTATGGAAATGCATGGACTATGTGAATTAAAACTACAAGAGAACTACTTTAATGTGGAAAGAATATAATTGAACTGTTTAGGAATGCTCATTGGATTATATGCACTACATGACTAGATGTGTTTGGCTTGGTGGTTCAGTATAGCATAATAGAGACTGCTTCCCTATTTTATTGTGTAATACTCACCTCCTTTCCATTTTTCAGGTACTGAGTTGGAGTATACACCAGGATCGGCCGAGCAGGATTACTCTCCCTCACAGGGAGAGTAGGGTTGGGTTTTAGATATATTTATTTTGGCCTAAGCCTCCGTATTCATTTGATGTATATGGGCTGTATATGCTTTTGAGAGAGGCTTAGGATTAGTTTCTTTTGTGCATGGTTTGTGATTCCTTTTTGGGCATAGTTGCTGTTATGGTCTCTTGATTCACATATTTTGCATTTCTGCTGGTACACTGACATACTGATTCTGATGATTTACACTTGAGCCCATGGGGCAACTATGTGATGCATATATTTATATTTGAGCCCTGCTGGCTATTGTTGATATTATATACATGAGTTTATCAAGTTGAAGATTTAGAAAAGTCCGAAAAACAAACGAAACTCCGTCCGTTTGACGGTTGATTTTTATAATTTAAAAATGAATTTTTAAGTTCATATTTTTAATATAAGGGGAATTAAGGGTAATTAATTATAGGGTGTTACATGACTTGTTTTGAAGGAGTTTTCCTTCTCGTACGTTGATATTTTAAGTTGGAATTTTTAAGATTCAATGCATGGATGCAGTTATTTTCATAAGAATGTTATGCCTTATTTTCGATAGCATAGTATTTCTCGAGGACGAGAAATCTCTAAGTTGGGGAGGATTGTGAGACCCACAATTTTACCCAATTTAATTAAATTATAATAATTGTATTTTTGCTTTATTTTATTTAGTAGTATTTATATTAAGGATAATTTAATGAAATTTGTTAGTAAAAAGTTGGTTTTGGTTATATAATTATATATATATGGCGTTAATATATATATATATATATATATATATATGCATATAATTATAAAAGAGAAAATTATTCTTGGGATAAAAATAATTAGTAAGTATATTTTTATCTTAGAAAAATAATTTTGGAATGATTTTATTAATGTTTGGACAAAAATGTGAATTTTCAAGTTATAATGTTTTTTTCAAGAATTCATATCTTTTAAACCGTACGTCGAAAAATTACAAATGATATGTCAAAACGATCGTATCAAAATCTAGGTTATGAAAATGTAAAGCTTTGATTTTTATTTTAGAGTTTTCGAAATTTTATCCCTGCTACAATGTTAAACGAATTTTTGAGTTTTAAGTATGAATGTATGGTTTTAATGCATTAAATGACCTTTTGACTCAAGTATATTTTATTTTGAAAATGAAAATACATTTCTGAAATTGTATATTGTACTAACATTCAAATAAATTGTATTTTCGTATTTTTCTTATTTTTAAATTATTTGAAAACTTAGGAAGTGTATTTTTGAAGGAAATGATATTAGGACTTCAAAAATTCATAACTTTCAAACCGTAAGTCCAAAAATTATAAAATTTATATTAAAATGATCGTATTGAAATTTAGTATCTGAATATGTGAAAATGGAATTTTTATTTTGGAATTTACAAAAATTTACTGTACAGTAGGTAGAAAATCGAATTTTGGTAATTTTAATTAAGAAAAATTATTTTAGGACATAAAATAATTTAATAGACTATAAAATATTTTTATTGGTATATTTAAATATTTATCTTAGTGATATTTGACTGCACAGTCCATATCTAAGTATTTTCCTAATTATTTTATGATTTAATTAAAATAAGAGTTTAATATGATTGGTTGATTTGGGAGGCAAAATTCAAACGAACCAATGAAACAAAATTTCTTTTATTATTTTCTTATCCCCACCGTCCAGAAAATAAGAGAAGGAAAGAGGAGAATTTCTGAAATTTAATCCCAAGTTATTAAGCCATAGTTTTTGGCAAATCCTATTAATTACTAGTCTTGGTTCCAAGTAAAACATTAAGGTGATGACTCACCCATGACTAAGGGGACCGAAATTTCACCTATAAATAAGACCTCTTACCCATCATTTTTCACACACAATTCTTGATAGTTTGACAAAAAAAATAATAATCCTAAGAGATAATTGAGAGAGAGGGACGAGTTTGCTATAGGAAGGAGGGAGGAAATTGCTTGTCACTTGAAGTTTTTCTTAAGCTTAAGGAGTAGAGGTAATCCCAAAATCACTTATTTATTTAATCTCTTTTTAAGTTGTTTTGTTTGTATTTTTGAGTAAAAACTTCTAAATTCTTCTATAGTTAAGTTCTAAATTTTTCTTTTCATTTTAAAGTTATTGTTGAATATGTGATATTGTTCTTGAGTCATATGAATTAAGGATGAGAAAAGGGACACAAAAAGGGTGTTTAAAGGGATTTATCTCCCCTTTTCTTTAATTCTTAAGATGCCTAAAAGTTTTGATGAATTTGAATAATTTAATTTCTGGGTTTATTTTGTTTCTTAGACTATATGAATTATAAAGAATTTTGTATAATTAAATAAGTTTTTATTCTTTTTCTTTTAATTGTTTTGTTTCTTTGTATTAAGGAATAATAATAAAGAAGTAAATAACAATGGCAAAATAATATAATTTCTGGTATATATATATATGGACCGTGACATATATTAATAGAAGTTGAGGATTGATTTGTGTATTTTAATATGTGAATTGTATTGTTGTTTAATAAAATAAAAGAGAATGAAAATGAATAAGAAGATTAAAATGGATTTTTATTTTTGTTTTTAATTATTCTTTTAACTCTGGACCGTGTATATATATACATACATACATACATACATATATATATATATATATATATTATGGTAATTGTTGTTATTTCATGTGTATTTGAGTTATAGTTAAGTCCCTAAAAAGAATGAAAACAAATAGGTGTTTTCCTTAAAGTAAAAATGAAATGAAAATTATTTAAAAGAACTAAAAATAATTTTTGAGAAATAAAGTAAATTCTGGAAAATTTTAATGTTCTTAATGTGTATGAAATTTTATTTTATAGAAGTTTTGTTTAATTGTTATTGTTTGATTGTAATTTGTTTGTTATTTGATGTGTAATTAAATTATAGCTTATTGTTTAGAAGAAATAGAACCAAATGGTAGTTGTTATAACTTATAAGAGCATGTATTGTTAAATGATTGTATGAGTATGTGATTGATGTATTTGAAAATGTTAGTTGCTGGAAAATGTGAATTCTTTCTTAAAGAGATCTATTTTATATTTTGTTAATGATTAAAACTCTTATTTTTAGTATATAAAGTAATGTAATTATATTATATAGATGTTTTAAGAAATTAAAATGTTTTTCCTAATTTTCTAAGTGTTGGTCGAATTTTAGAAGAAAAGAAATTAAGTTAATTGAATTTTTCTAATTGATTTGATAATTGTTTTAGTTTGTCTATGGAATGAATTACATGTTTTATGGAAAAGGTTTATTTCTGAAAATTTAGTTTTAATTCTGGAAATTTAATTTTTATTCTGGAAAATTAATTAGTTAAGACCCCAAATGATTATTTTTAAGGGTGTTAGTGATACTTAGTATGTATGTGCAAATATAATGTAGAAACAAATAGAAATGAGTATTTTTGATTGATTAAAGTAATTTAAATAAAAATATTAAGTTGCTGTCCAGAATTTAGAATGTATGAAAAAGTAATGTTTTATTATAAATAATAGTGTTTTAAAGTCTTTGGCATAAGTAGGAATTGTGTATAATTGTTTAGGATTGTTTTACTTGAACTTCTTGAATTAATGCAACTTTTCAGTGGCTATACAGCAGATGCAATCATTTTATTTAGTTTAATTTTAGTCATTTTGTTATAGTAGAAGTTGTAATAAGAATTTAGGAAAAAACGGCATATGTTTTCGATGTTCTGTTTAAGAGAAAAGGAATTTTTAAGTCTAAGTATGCATGCTGTCCAAAAAACTAGAAGAATGTAAAATGTGTGGTATTTATGTTATGACTTGTTCTTGAATGATTAAATATGTGAAATTCATGTTAATCTTGAAGTATAAGCGTGTAAGATTAAAAGTGAATTTTTAAAAGTAATTTTATAATTATAAGTAAGGTTGTATATGTGTTTGAATGAAATGTTGTTTATGCTTGTATAGAATGATTGAAGGATGTTCTTGAAAAAGAAATGTTGATTTGATATTTGAGGTGAATAAAAAGAATTAATTAGAACTATTGTTTATGAGATTACATGAATTTGTGATGAGTTAGCCATAGTGTATAGTTGTTGTCCAAATGATTAAAAAGGTTGCATCAAGTTTAAGTTATTTGTTTTAAGTGGCTTATGTTAATCCTTGAGTGGTAGTTGTTATTGATTTTTGAGTTAATGAAAAATATGAAATAATCTCTTTTGATTTAATAATTATTTCTAAAAATTTCCATTGACGTTTTAAGGGTTTTGATTTGTAAAGTATGATTTATTTTAAGTATTGGAAGTTTTGGTTCAAGTCTTTTGGATTCCTAAAAGTGATAAAGGAAATTGTTGTTAAGGATATGTGTCTTGTGGTTTGCTTAATTGAAATTGAGTAGTTATTTATGAAATTATTTCGTAAATATTATTTGGTAAAGGCTTTCGTTCGGATTCGGGTGACGTGACTTCAAAGCAAGAGGACACTAATTTTGTAGCTTCAACTCAAGGTGAGAGAGAAGCCTTCTTAAGACATAGTGGCATGTAGGGTAATGTTAGGACGTTCCGTATCATCTAAAAGGTCAGAACTAGGGATCTATTGGGTGAGTAGTAGAACGGCAATTGTGTGTGTATGTTCCGCCGTTCGTACGAAAACACGATCCCTCGATAATAATTGTATGTGTTGTATATCCTGGTTTATTATGATGTTGGCTTTATTATGAGGTTTATATATTGTTAAATGCATAATGATAGCATGCCTGGCTTATATGAAAATCTGGTTATTGGAAGTTAATGAGTTTATATGATGTTATATTGGATAATTTTGAGAATTGATTAAAGGCTTCATGGTTAAGAAATTGATACGGAATCTTTATGGGAATTTATAAAAGTCTGTACTGTTATCCCCTGATCTCACTGTCAAAGTGACGTGCTTAATCATTAAGATTTGCTGGCCACGTGACTGGAACTCCGTGGTTATAAGCTCGGTTTGGAATTCGCTGTTATTTGGAAGCGCCTGTGATAGGTTAATCCCTTAGAGGTCGAGACCCATTAGAAGTGTGGCTTAGAATGGGTCGACCACAATTAGGAATGTTCAACTTAGTAAAACCCTTCGATGATTTAAAAGACTTAAAAGATGTAGGAACCCTTTTTTTCTAAAACTTGCGATGAGAGTGAAGTAGTGGAGAAGAAAGATACCATATGCTTGGAGGCTGGAGTCCCTTCAAGTGGTGATTGCAATAGGGGAGGGAAAGGACGGTGAAACGTCAAGAAGCCTCGAGTACTTCTCTAGGCGGGACGGGACTACAATTGCAAGGTTCACTGGAATCTGGACTTTCGTCGTGGCAAGGACTGCAGGCCAACTGGAGAGAGTGCTGTCACCCCTATGAGCAAATCCTAGATGGTGAGAGGGAACCTGAACGAGGCTAGAGGTCGGTAAGTGTTTGGTTTTTGGAGACTTTTATGGAATAAATCTTGTTGACCACCGGCGTCTGGTCACATGAATTTTGATATCTTACTTGCCACCGGCGTCTAGTACCGCCTCTCGTTTTCCGACTTCGATGCCGGCGTGATTAGGGTTCCTGTGCGTCCTATCTGCTTTCCGAACTAGGATATGGTTGGACTTGTGGAGGAGATGTAACGTGTGTGATATCCATACCTTGAACCTCGGTAATGGTACCCCCTTTTTGAGTTACCGATGGTATGAAACTTAGAGACTAAAGATAATTAAATATAACGATTATGGTTTTAAGAGGTATACCCTTCTCGGGAAAGGACTTTATGGTAACGAATGGAATAAGGTAATGGTAATAATGATGTATATATTGTATGGTTTTAATATTCCCCTATAGTAAGCTCGCGCCGTCGACGATGATATCGTTCGGAAGTGCTTACTCTCTCTATTCCCCTTTCCTGTGGACATTGGGGAAACAATGTCCACAGATGACAGAATATGCAGTACGAGAAGTGGTTGCTCAAGTAGGAAGAGGATCGCAAGATGGCGCCCTTATAAGGTGGAAACAGAAGCATAGCTCGAGGAATCTTCTAGGCACTCGTGGTGGGAGATAGCAATGAAGACTAGTAGTGTAGGATAATATAGTCTTTGTTTTGTATCCTATCTTAAGGTGATTAGGATATTATTACTCTATCTCGAATGTAACCCCTGTTGTAATGTGGATTATTTTTAAAAGGAATAAAAGAAGTTCTTTTCGAGTATGTATCAAGTTCATTTAATAATTAATTGTTTTTCCGCACGAATAAGTCTGACGTTAAGGAAATGAGTTTTTGGAAATGTGTTGGATGGTAACATCTCTTTTTGGAAATAGAATTTTAAGACGCGAGTCTAAGTACCAAAACATTTTTTGTAAACCAAATGAATCAAATTGTATTTATGAAAACCTTTTTGTAAAAGAATTAAACTGATTTGATTTTGATAATGTAAAAAAAAATGGCGCAAATTTTTAGTGAAAATTCTAAGTCCAAATTGGGGTGTTACACACTACCTTCGATTCACATTTTCCATTTCCACATTACAATAGAAACAATAAAGTACCAACTTCTGTGTAAAAGGTTTGGTACTTTGTGATAAAAGAATTTTCAAGAGTTTGCATTTTCTTTAAAACAAGGAAAAACACTTTATAGTTTTGTAAATTCTGTTCATTTAAAACTGAAACAAAATTATTGTTTATAAAAAGACATGTCAAGCACTTACGAGTTCAAATCATTCATATAAGTTTTCAAAATCATTTCACATCCATTTGAAATTGATTCTGAAGCTTGAGGATTCCTTTTACAAAGAAAATAAGAATCCTCTTTCGTCATCAAACTCAAATAAATGGAACGGATTTATGGTTAAAAAGTTTCAATGTCATTCACTCTCTTTAAATTCTAGTGAATGCCTTTCCTCTCATTTTAGTTTGAAAGTTCAAATTGACTTATGTCGCCTTCATTGAATTCCTATCAATTGATAATTGGTGTAACTTACGAGTAAATTACACTATCATTCAATTAGTTAGGAATTCTCATTGTGAATAAAATTTTCTTAAAAATCAGTGATGCGACATTCAATCAATTATCAGAATTTGAATCAATTCCATACTTTGAAAAATATGAAAATATCAGTGTACTTGCCATTTATTATAAATCATAGTACTAATACTTTTCGAAAATAAAGTTTTGGAAAGTTTGTTGCAAAAACATTTCCATTCTTTAGAAATCAGAGTACATTTATCACCTGAATGTGATGTGGAAATGTAGAAGGCAATTAGGTTGTACTAAGGCGACACTTGGTTATGACCGCTAAAGGCAACTACCATGGGTTAACACCTATTCACTTCCGTTGCGCACTCTGATAAAGAATGCTCGAAGTGTAAACTAGACAACTTCTAGTACCGATCCTATTCTTAGACTTAGAAAAATAAATCCAACCGTTATTTGATTAGATTCAAGGACTTAAGAATGTCATCTGCCAATGAATACAAAATGCGAGGGATCCGTCTCGATTCTACATTGCATTGGAGATAAAATCATTTTCGTGCTACTTGAGTTCCAATCAAACAAGAAATGACTCATCTTCGACTTAAAAGAAGGCTTTGAAATTTCGTGTTAAAGCGAAATCTCAATCCCTTGTCATATTTGAAATAGACACGATTGATTCAAAACTAAGAGTTAGTCCTTCCCGGTGGGGTAGCAATTTCATGCTCTGTCCCGTTGGGAGTTTTCCTTTCCCTTAGTCTTTACTTTCTGTCCATTTCTAAATACAACAAAGTTATACTTTGAAAAATTTAATTAGCCCACTTTAAATTGAAGATACACTTCTATGACTACTAAACTATGACTCACCCAACTAAACTATACTCATCTCAACTAATGATGCATGCATGAAACACTAAAGTGCATTTCCTAATCAGCTGCCTATTAGTTACTCTCATGTGGAGTAACTCTATGGGAGTAGGAAAATCCATACTCCGGGCCGAGGATTGCAACCATTGCTCTGATACCATATTGTAACATCCTACTTTTTATACTTTTAGAAAATACTTTAATTAACCTTTATTTAAGAAATTATTCGGGGTTTACAAAAATTTTGACAGAGTTTCCTTTATAAGTTGGACTTTCTCCGAATAGAATTTAAACCTGTCAGTCCAGGACAGTTTTCAATCCAATAAAATTAAAACTTTCAATTCAAAATTGATAGTTCTATGGCATACTTTAAAACTTAACAAAAATAAAAGGGCATACATATAAATCTACAATTTTACAAAATGCTTAAAGAAAATAAAACCATTAATTACAATTA
Source organism: Crotalaria pallida (assembly GCA_037953625.1). Taxonomy (NCBI): domain Eukaryota; kingdom Viridiplantae; phylum Streptophyta; class Magnoliopsida; order Fabales; family Fabaceae; genus Crotalaria; species Crotalaria pallida. Next base: position 45,879,770 of record CM075649.1, on the reverse strand, counting down.
CATTGACAAAATCTATTTTATTACAAAATAAACCTATGAATGGTTGCCCTACAAATGGGACCGTGAGGTCACCCTAACAATATACTCTCCGACGAGAGTATCACTTTCTCGGCATTGACATTCCGTGTGCTTGTCTCCTTGGTGTACCTAATATGTCCACTGTAAGGGTGAGTACTTTGAAATCTATATCAGAGAAAACGTTTAGAAACAGTAATAAATCATAAAGAGACATATTCATACACAAACAATAACAATTATGCACTTAACAATTCAATTAACAAGTACAATATCATAACATTATTCAATTTAGTAATTATACGTATATAGGGTATAATACTTTAATATAATGCATCAATGCGCAATCACATGGTTATGCTCTACTAAAGTCACACTTAGATGATTTAATTCTCGACTCTGACATTAAACATTTCATTTCATTATATTCACTTTAACACTTTGATCGATTCAATGAATTAAAACACCTATAACAATGCATTCACACTTTCCTTTTCACTTTCACACTTTAACTCTATACACTTTATACACTTTAACCATAACAATCATGTACATTGTACTTCACCTCCACTGCGGAAGGTCCCTCATACAATGCACAAGTAATAACTATAACAATCATGTACATTGTACTTCACCTCCACTGCGGAAGGTCCCTCATACAATGCACAAGTAATAACTTTTCACTTTAACTTTTACACCTTTAACACTTTTTCAATAACAACTAACCGCCTCACAACCCCCCTCCACTCTGGGGAAAAACCGACCAAGAGTAAGCATTTGTCAACCCCTAGTTGGATACTTCACATCCACGCCGGAAGGTCCCTCATATCCGCTTGCACAACACTTCACCTCTACGCCGGAAGGTCCCTCGTGCGATTTGGGTTGATTTGTCCAAATCGGGCTTTAGCAGAAATCACCCTCAACTGGCCCAAAGAAACCAAAGTAAATAGAATTACTATGGTTTGCTCAGAACCAACCCCCAATACGGGGAGCAAACCCGTATCCTTTGCAAGATCAAAGTTCTCCATAGTAATTCCTAACATTTACTCTTGTCCTCATCAATTGCAAAGCGACGTGTGTTTTTCCCCTACTCCTAACGTCCACCTTTACACCATGCATGATCCAATATTCTAAGTGTTTCTCAATTGAATTTAAGACCCTCTTTGTTCTTTAGAAAAATGTCATTTAATTGGTTTAAACTCAATTGAGAAATACTTGGCCCTATTTATTGCATAACTATATGAATGTCATTTACAATTTACTTATATACACTTTAATAATAATAATACAAACAATATCAATCAACAATCAGTCGACATACTCAGGTATGTCTCAGGGACTGTAATTTAAGTCACTTTCCTAGGGTTCTTCACTTCCTACTTTAACAATTTATAAAATCAATTAATATAACATACATAAATAACATATCCCTAACACTTAGAGTTTCCACTATACTCTACCCTCATAACCATCCACCTAACCAATCAATAATATACCCAATTATAACTCTATTACTATAAATAAACCCTTCCTCTAATACTAGACCCAAAGTACACCCCTTACCTCTTGGAGGGAAGAGGAGAAAGAGAGAAGTTGAGGGAGCACCAACACCCACTCCAATCCAAGCTCCTATGTGCTTCCTCTCTTGATTCCTATGACTCCTCAAGCTCCTAGGATGAGTTGAAGCTCCAATTGCTCCATTACACAATTTGGGTCTTAGGGTTTCATTTGGGGATTTTGTGAGAAAGAGGGGAAATTGAAATTGAGAGAGGGAAACCCATGAGGGAATAATGGGGAATTGATTTGGGGTTTGATTTGTGGATCATGTGGGTGGCTGTTTGGGAAATCAAAAACCCTAGGTGAGAAGGGAAGAGAGAGACCGTGTGAGAGGAGAGAGGAAACTTTGTGAAAAATGAGTTAAAAACGTGTTTTTAAGCTGAAATGACAGTGGTTAATCGATTAACCACTTCGGTTAATCGATTAACCCATGTAATTTTGGCTTAGAACAACATTCGGGCCTTAATCGATTAACCACCTGCTTAATCGATTAAGTCGTGTGCATCATTCAGGTCTTAATCGATTAACCTCATGCTTAATCGATTAAGTCGTGTGCATCATTCAGGTCTTAATCGATTAACTCAAGGCTTAATCGATTAACTGGTTCAACCTAACATTCCTTGCACTTCAAAGTATCATAACTTTTCCGTTAACCGTCGGATCCTGCTCAAATTTTGAGGAAAGCTTCCTAAGACACTTATCTTAACATCCAACGGTGGAATTTGGGTTTAGAGATATGGATCTTATATTTCTAACTTTCTAAAGTCCTATGCTCTTAACTCTTAAATAACATTTCTAAACCACAATCTTAACCTAATATTTTCCTTTCTCTTCACTCTATACCTATTCTAACTTATTTCCACTTCACACAGACCCACTCTTATCTAAATACTACACTCTAAACACTTAAGCACACCCTAATCCTCATACCAATTAACGTTTTCAACTAAAAATCGAAACCTAAGAATGCTACGACACTTAGGGCAATTCTATTCACTAAGGCACCTAAACACTTAGTAAATTTGGGGATGTTACAATCTATATATAAAAAGATCCCTTTTCGAGGCACCACGTTTGTCGGAGAAATTTTTGAGGCACCACGTTTGTCCCGTGAAGCTTTCCTCACACCAGAGAGTTTGTAGGTAGATAATCATTATCTCTAATCAAAATTACAATTTAAAATTAAATAAATTATTTAAATTTATTTAATCATTATATGTATGTAAAATTATTATTCTCAATTATTTGTTGGAAAAAAACGTAATCATTGTCCTCAACAAAAGTATTTAAAAAAATAATAAAAAATCACAAATTTATTTAATCATTATCTGCACGTGAAATCATTATCCTCGATTTGTTACAAAAAAAAAGTAATCATTATCCTCAACAAAAATATTAAAAAATTTATAATTAAATTTATTATTTAAATTTATATAATCATTATCTGTATGTGAAATCATTATCCTCAATTTGTTGAACAAATCATTATCCTCAACAAATATATTTAAAAAAGTCACTATATATATATATAATAGGTTCTCCCATTCAATTTTTTAAATTCTATCTAATTCTAAGAATTCTCTTCTCCAAATTCTCTCTTTTATTTTTATTTTTTCCCTCATTCATCTACTTAAAGCTCTTAATTTTGATTTTTGAGTGTTTGATGAATTACTTATTAGATGATGGATATTTTGTTATACTTTTAATTGACTTTTGTTTATTCCTCTACTTAGAGCTCTTAATTTTGATTTTTGAGTGTTTGATGAATTACTTATTAGATGATGTATATTTTGTTATACTTTTAATTGACTTTTGCTTAATGCTAATTTCAGGAAGAATGACAACAATGAGTTACTTCAAACAAGAGAGTATGACCTTGGTAAGTTGTTTTTTTTTCTTTGAAATTTGGTAAGTTGTTATACATACTTACTTTGATTATTCTTTGTTGAAAGAATATGCAAATAATTGATCATTTTCTTTTTTCAAAGAAGAGAAGGGCTAAGGCTCCTAGGATTAGGAAGAAATACCCTAATCGTATTCCGGTGAGAAATAATTTTGGTGAGTCTTTTTCATGTTTGAAAAAACAATGTTTTTCGATTTATTTATGATTTTTTTTCTGTTTTTGTCATGAGATAAGATAAATGATGAAAAAGATCAAAATATTTAAATATGAATAATAAGAATAAATGTGATGATTATATTAAAAAAATAATAATGGTAAAAAAATATTAATTTATCCATCAAATAAATATAAGAAATATCTTATAATATTATCCAATAAAAAAAATTAGAATGTATAATTTTGGTTTAATTATATATAATTTTTCGTATTAGATGTGATAATTATATTTAAAATATGCTAAATTATCATGTCTTATGCAATAGAAAATATTTTGATTTATCTTTAAATCTACTCATAATAACATCAAACAAAAAAATATAAAAAAGTTTAATTTGCATTTCACTCTAATAATTAATCATAATATCATGATAAAACGTGTTAATTCATCGATCAACTAAATAAGGAATACATTAATTTAATACTCATCTATACATAGACAAATATAATATTAAATATATATATATAAAAAAAGAGCCAACATTATATTCATAATAAGATGTAATGTGTTAACCAAGACAGTCAAAAATAGCAATTTCAATGTCGTCTTCATGTTCTATGAAATAGTGGATATTCCAATTTATCCTCAAATCTTCTCATAATACCATTAAACAAAAAAGATCAAAATATTTAATTTTGATTTGTTTTTAATTATCATAATAAAGTTGATAATCATATAAAAATATTAATTTATCTATTAAATAAATAAGGAAGATCTAATTCTGATTTACTTTTGATTCATCATAATAAAGTTAATAATCATGTAAAAAAATGTTAATTTATCCATTGAAAAAATAAGGAAAATCTCAGATAAAAAATGTTATTTTTTTATTTATATTAGGAAGTACAAAATTTTTCAACAAACAGATTTTTTTATTGTTGTTTAATAATAATCTTTACTTTAAAATATTTAAATATTAATAATCCGTGCATTGCACAAGATAAAAATAAAAAAGTTTAATTTTGATTTCACTCTAATCAATAAAACATGTTAATTATCGATCAACTAAATAAGGAATACATTAATTTAATATTGATCTATACATAAATAAATATAATATTAAAAAACGAACCGTCATTATCTTCCAATGAATTCATGTCCAATGAAATAAGGGATATTATAATTTATTATTAATTATTCTCATAATACCATCAAAAAAAAATCAAAATAATAATAATTTTTGATTTATCATAATAAAGTATATTGAATAATCCTTTTTTATAATTATGTTTGTTATTGTTTAATAATAATCTTTACTTTATAATGAAAATAATAATAATCTTTAATTTAAAATATTTAATATAAAAAAATTTAATATCAATAACTCGTGCATTGCACGGGGTAAGAGCTAGTATATATATATATATATATATATATATATATATATATATATATATATATATATATATATAGTAGATTAAAATAAAACAAAAATAAATATTTCGTACATAAATGTGAACCCAAGCACGTTTTGTTTTGGGTACTTTCACTCAACTGCAACAATAGCACAAATTTGACATCCCAAGATTTTCTCGTCCACCTTGATGTCACCTTACTACTTTTTTTATTGTAAACTAAGAAGATAGAAGACGCGCCAAATGGTTCATGCACACATCCAAGTTCATTCCACCACTCCTATACGATGGATTTGCTATTTTTAGCACTCAATTAGGTGCCCACAATCTTTTATTCCTTTTCCACTCTGTTTTCTTTCACGCTTTGTAGCAGCCAAAATTTGGTTAAAGAAACTGAGTTGTTAAGTCTTGAATAACAGGTGGAATAAGAAGGAAAACACTTGTATAACTTACCACCATTGGCTCATAGAATTACTCGGAAGCGCAAAGCTAGCACCCCTTCTAAATTTATCCTCTTCCCACTCCTTACACAAAGACCATCCCCTCGTTCACTTGATCCATGTAGATTTTGTTCAAACCAACCGAAAACATCTCCACCACCCTTCACCGTAATCTACAATCACCTCCCACCACCACCACCACCATGGCCACCATCATAACTCTGTAATATACCCTCTTTCTTTCTCTCTTTTGAGGCTCAAAGTCAAATCGTTAGTCATTTATGTGCATCCATATTAATCTTCAAGGAATACCCCATAAACACAATTCTGGGCATAATTGATGGAGGTTTTTGTTACTGATAATTTCTTAGACAAGGAAAAACTGGGAAACCCAGATCATTCACGTAAGAGGTTGGCAAACATACCACCATTCTAGATACGTTTATTTGGATACATGGTTTGTCATTTCATATATTATTAAGCCGTGAATTCCATATGCAGTATGCAAGGCTTATGAACCGGTACCTAAAACATAGACACAAAGGGAAGAAAAAGCAATACTACTCCATTATACAATATATGCATAAACAATTATCTACCTGTTGGGTATAAAATCGTTGTGCTTATTATACTAAGGAATAACATAAGGAGACATCAACTGCGTAAAAAGTATATAGGCATACATATATAACAAGAGGGCGCAGTTGAACTAGTTTGCTTGCTTTTGGGGTTAATAAAAAATCGGATCTTGATTGAGCAAATGAATATGACAACGGTTAACGATGCAGGAAATGATGAAAGTGGGTTAGTATCAATGATTGGTGGCAATGGTGGTGAAGGTGGTGGTGGGGGTGGGGGCGTCGAAGAGGTGGCTCTTAAAAAGGGTCCATGGACAACAGCAGAGGATGCCATTCTCATTGATTATGTGACAAAGCATGGTGAAGGAAACTGGAATGCAGTGCAAAGGAATACAGGGTTGGCTCGATGTGGCAAGAGTTGTAGGCTCAGATGGGCTAACCATTTGAGACCAAATTTGAAGAAGGGGGCTTTCTCCCCCGAAGAAGAGAAACTTATTGTTGAGCTTCATGCACAGTTTGGCAACAAATGGGCTAGAATGGCTGCTTTGGTACTCATTTATTTTTACAACCTTTTTTTCCTTCACCTCGTTCTTTCCATATTCCTTCCTTGCTCCTCTCTGCTTTGGCTCTTATTATCATTGACAAATCCTATCTGACATACCTTTTTCTTTAATTTTTGCATTTATGATATCCAATCCAATTGAATTGGATTTTTGAATTCCCTAATTTTGTTTTGTTGTTCTATAGTTATCAACCTAGGGACAAACAATGTAATCAAGAACTATTATCCACTTTGTTCTTATTTTATGTTTCTGTTTGCTTTGTTCCTATAAATCTAAACTCATTTTTTCTTTTTATACTCTGAACCAATTCGAGTGCCAAGTTTAAACTCTATGTATGATTTGTTTTTGTTGTGTTTTAGTTACCTGGGAGAACAGACAATGAAATAAAGAACTACTGGAACACGAGGGTTAAGAGACGTCAAAGACAGGGTCTCCCATTGTATTCAGATGACCATGATCACCCTACAACACCTACCACACCAACCACTCCATCTCCATGTGTCACACCAACAGGATCAAACCCAAACACGGTTACAAAGTTTGATTTCCTACATCAAAACCAGCACCAACACCAGCACAATCACCATCACCACCACAGTCCACTCTCTCCAACAACACAACCAGCCCATAATCATTCTCCTCTATCTTCACCACTCAACCATCGACCACCACCCTCATATTCCCCTCACCATTTCCTGGACCCTGCACCCTCCTATTCAAATCCATCTCTGTCCACCACTGCACCTTCCACTCTTTCCTTTACATTCCAACGACCAACACCAGTGCTAGGTAACCCTCTTCGATTCAAACGCTTTCGTTCCTCTCAAAACTTCAGTCTCCTCCATCTCCCTTCAATCACCCCTTACTCCTCCACAACCCCGGATCAGATGGCTGATCTTGATGCATTTAGGTTCCCACTTCAACACAACTCCAATTTTTCTTCTCAGTATTTTCAGACCCCATTGTTAGATTCCGATCGAGTGGTTTCTGCCCCAAATTCAGTTTTCCCATCCAAATTGGAGCACCCTTCAAACCAATTTTCACAGTCACATCAAGAGCCCGTGGTTAAGCATGATATGGAGTTCAATGATCCCACATTGCAAACTAGTAGTGGGTTGCTAGGGGATCTTCTATTGGAAGCTCAGGCACTAGCATCTGGCCAGAACTCAAAGAAACGAAATTATTTAAGCTTAAATGAAGGAAATGATGTGCTTGATGGATACCAAAACTTTGAGGACTGGCCTCTTAGCTCTACTTACTGGTCTTCTACTTCAGGTTCATTATTGTACAATGTTATTATATGCACCCCATAATTTTTATATAGCTTATACTAACTTTGTAACAGTTAAGAATAAGAAATAAATCCTTTTAGTTAAGCAGTATTGTTTTGTGTTAACAATTGTATAATTGATTGCAAGCTTATTAAGCAAACTATAGTTGTTAACCAAAACCAGGTACGCCATTAACCAGTGTGAAACTGGTTTTACAGTATGCAAGCATAATTTTCCATTATTGTACTTATTTTTTAGAGATAATCGTAACATTATTAATTTCATTTTGTGATACATGCAGGAGTGAAACCAAAAGAAGAAGCATCAGACCTAAGCAAACCTGTGAATGAAGACTTGTCCAAACTACTTACTGTAATGCCTTCCACCATGCAGGATACAAATTGGCACAATAACAGTGCAGCAGAACTCTCTAATGTTCAATCTTCTGGTATCACGACAGATGATAATTTTGGACTTGATATCAAGCCCATAGCTTCCTTGTTTCCTCTCACAAATACAACAAACCACAATGAAAACCAGGGCTACTACTCGTGGGACAATTTACCTAGTCTTTGCTAAATGGATTCAAATTAAAATGATTTGAAAATTGTGTACCAAGATTATCTTGGAAGCTATTTATTATATTAATGAAGCTTCTTCTTCGATGTTATGCATATGATATTTATTATTATCTAAGAATTCTTCATTCCATTAATTAAGTGAAGATAAGATAATTTATATTGGATTTGTCATAATTTTTATAATGCATTTTGCAAGTTCTTGTTGAGATATTTTTTATATATCCTGTCCTTTTTGTATTAAAATGGAAGGAACGGAGAGAACTTCTCTTCCTCATTTTTCTCTGCCTCCCACTTTCTTTGATAAAGAGAAACTCACTCTCTTTCCAAGCTATAATTAGTTATATCTCTGCTTATAAATACGTTTCAAGTTTTTTGAAACAAAACAATAACAACCTTTTGAATACATGTATTAATATTCCTTTTTGTGAGAGTTTAATATATACACAGCTGAGAAAATGTTGTGTGATATTTTGGGTGTATTTTGGATTTAGGTTGTTGTCAAATTTCTTTTTTTTTTGGTGAACCAGGGGTTGTTGTCAAATTTCAATATAATTGTGAATAGTTATTTTTGCATGTGGAGTAAGCGATAACCTCAACCACATTTGTTCACTGTTCCACTTTATTTCTGTAGTATCCACAATTTTCCCTACTTGATTTATTTAATAATTTTATTTTCAAAAAATTCTTTATTTATGCATTTTCCTTGTGATTTAATGAAAGGTGTTAATTTTGTGTGAAGACTATATTCTAACTTAGATAAAAATCTGAGTTGTATAGTCTAAGTGTGACTTTAATTTTTAGAGAAACGATTTTTATTATTTGATTGGATATGATTTTCCGAGTCATGAATTTTATTTAAGTGAGTTTGATTTTATATATATATATGAGTGTTATACGTGTATGTATATATGTTTAAATAAATAGACATGTATGGTATTTTGGTGCGCTTTAATTAAGGAATATTACGGAAAATATTATTTTAGCTTAGAAAATATCTAAGTATGTGTTTTTAATTTTATAAAGTGAGATTTTAATTAATATGTACTTTTTTGTGAATAAGAAAGTATTATGGCTTTGTTTTTGAGAAAAAGTATAGCTGAACGTTAAAAATTCATAATTTTCAAATCGTAAGTCCAAAAATTACACATTTTAGATCAAAACGATCGTATCGAAATGTAGAATTTGAAAATATAAAAATTTAATTTGCTTTCTATCTCCCAATCTCGAGGCCTCCAAATACTAGTCCCTCTCGGACGTCCAACCAAACACCCAAATGTACTCCCAGAGCACAATAATACGTTCACAGAACGTATGACGAATCTTGCTTGGAATGTGATACATAAGGCCACTCCCAGAGTGTACGTCACGTCGCGAAGATGTAATAACCACATCAATAGCATTCAACCATGCAACAACATTCAACCATGCTGACCACATTCTATTACCCAGAAATGTGTCATCGAGCAAGCCAACACCAAATATGCCATGTAAATAGATTAAAACACTAATCCATAATACAAAATGCCATGATAAAAATAACAATCAATTCAACCTTTGTTCAGAAATAATTATAGTTTAAATTAAATGAATTAAAATTAAAAATGGCATTTTAAGAAATTTTTTAACACTGGTAATGGTAATCGATTACCAGAAACTGGTAATTGATTACTACGTGTATTTTCATAATCAGCATCAGACATGGTTTGGTAATCGATTATTAGATCATGATAATCGATTACTGCATCTTCAGAATTACCAAAAATGAGGTTTTAACATACCATTTTCAATTTCATCCCATTCTAACTTAAACCAACCGAAAATAGAACTTTTCCAACATCAATTACACATGCTCAAACACTGAACTCATCAATTTGATCAAGGATTCCATCATTTCATACGATTATGCATAAAACCATAAAATCAACAACTCAAGGTATGAAAATCCAATATACTTAGTTAACTCATGTTTTTAGCATTCAAACAGTTTGCATGCATCAAATATAACTTGCTCAAATAGGAATTAGAGCTCAAAGTGGCCTCCAAGCCAAAAAATCTATTTCAATCTATGCACTTTGAGTCTCATGGTGACTCATTCTATTTTCTAACACATTTCATTCTCATTGTAGTAAATAGTAAGCATCTCCCTTACCATAGGGTAATGTTTGATGAGATTAGAGACAGAAACTTGCAAGAAATCACCAAGAACCGAAAGCTCCAACTTCAGTCCATGACAGTTCAACAGGGTCATAAAACCAGAGAAATTGACACATGAAACAGGCATGCAAATTGGGGAAAATGGTTAGGAATTGTCCTATGCAACATGCACTAGAGGATGTGGAATGTCCACTTTCCGCATCTGTTTGGGTTCGTAAGTGATGTGGAAAGTAACTTTTCGCATCAGGTATGGAACTTTTCGCATCTGTTTTTAAAAGTGATGCGGAAAGTCATTACTTTTAACATCTCTCACATTTATATCATTTCTAAAACAGATGTGGAATGCGTTTTAAAACAGATGTTAAATGTCCGATCTCCAGTAGTGATAGAACGAGTTTTAGACAAAATGAGTGCATGTGCTTACCACAATGAAAGCTTGAAGTAAGCTTCCTGAATCAGAAACATATTTCTTCAGTTTCGAATCCCTAACTTCTCAGGTCTGTAACTTTTCACTCAAGCACTCTCATCTCACGAACTTAGTATCAATGTGAAGCTCGTGATGTGAACTTCACAATAGTGTATAATTTATGTGTTGTGGTTCAATAATGAAGGAGAACGACAAGGATGAAGTGAAGACCAGAAAACAGAGAAATCATCAACACTTGGGAAAAATGAGCTTGATTTCATCTCAACTCATGCTTAAATAGGTGAAATTGAGAGCCATGCAAGGCGACACACGTATCCCACTAAGATTATGGTTGAACTCGTGGCGATTAATGGTTTAATTTGTCTGATTACTTATCAAACGCACTAACCCTAGGTTCTGCAGCACTAAGGTAATCGATTACTGCATCGTGGTAATCGATTACCACGACTAAAATTTTCAAAAATTCATATTTTAATTCATTTCCTTCCAACAACCTTTCTAATATTTCATTTAGGTCCTCAACCAAGGACTTAACTGCAAAACTTAGATTTTCACACAAATATAACACAACATTTCTCATACTATTTTACACATACAATACAAAATTCAAGAACACTAAAATAACGTTAAACAAAATATTATAATTATATATTATTATTATTATTACTCGGGAAATGAAATTTGGGGTGTTACACTTGGGAGGAAGAAAAATCTAATTTGATTTTTTTTTATTTTTAATTTTAGTCTTCGTTGATTGATGAGAGTAGTTATAATGGGTGCAAAGAACCAAGACTCTCATCAAGAGGAAGGAGATTACTATGTGAGTGAATTGAATCATGTGGGTTAATATATTCTAAAATATACCTAATGAACCCAACCATTTTTCTCATCCAAATACATAAGGAAAAATAATTTGAAAACCCAAAACCCCACCCCACGAACCCACTCGCCACTTCCATCTTTTTGGGGGGTTGGATGACAAAATTTTCATCCTATAAACAGGGACCCTTTTAGAAGACTTCACTTTTTGTAACAACCCAACTTAATTCGAAAAGATAAATGGTTTAGAAATGAAAAATTTACTTTGTAACACCCCGTTTGTTAAATAAAAATTAAATCAATTATTCATAACACTCAATCATTAAATCAATTGTCACGAAATTAAACATTTTCAATCATTCATAACATTCAATCATTTCCAAGTTACACATCATTATCATTTCTTATTTCCATTATTATTTAGCCATTTACACCACCTACTATTCAACATTAATCAATATAACCCACATATTAGAACCTAGTGAACATAATAAATTCTCAATAGATGACAATAACGATTTAAGAATCATCATATATCAACATATCAGTCGACATACTCAGGTATGTCTCAGAGTGCTATAATTTAAGTCATCTCTCTAGTGTTCTGATTTGGGTCTAACATATGATGTTTTAGAGCTTAATTTGACTTCCTTTTGCTTAGTTTTGGCTTGTTTCTTAAGTGTTTTAGGTAGATTTGGTTTAGTTTTTAATTAGTTTAGGAAATTTTATTCCCTTGAACGTTTTGATCCGTTTTGGGTATGTTTCAGGTACTTTTGGGAGCTAAATTGGATAAAATAACATTGGAACTGAAAAAGGTTCGTTTTGATCCGTGTAAAAGGCCTCGGCTGCGAATAGTCTTCGACATCACAATCAACCCTTGGAAAAGGATGCCTGATCGACCCAACACAAGAAGGCTCTAAACTCGGCATAGAGTCTCTACGACTCTTCTCGAGCTTGGGGGCTTATGTTGTGGACCAGGCCTCGGTCCAACCTACCTCATCTTAATCGACCGTACGTCGAACAGAAACTACACATACTCCTCTTCTAGTCACTCGGATTCTAGTCACTCATCTTAATTGCTTGGCTAACCTTTAACTCGACGCAGGCTCAAATCGCCTTACCGAGCTAGGGGGCTTATGTAGCGGACCTGATTCCAGTTCGACCAATTCAATCTTATGCTGACAGCACACTGAGCTAGGGACACTTGACTGAATTACAGGCTTACGGGATCAGGGCCGAGCACAGGGTCTTCACCCTTATCAGAACCAGATATGTAACATCCTGGTTTTATTGACCTAATAATTATATTTAAGAATATTTTGCGTATATGGAAGTGACGTATGAAAAATGATTTATAACTATTTTCTTAGTATCTGCGTATATGGATACAGTTATGTTGAGCTAATATATACATATGTAAAGTATTTTCTTATGTATATGTTTCTATTTGTGTATGTGTGTATGTTTATGTAGATGCGTTTGTAGTGCAAGGTTTGGGTAGGGAAGTGTTTTAGAGTCGTTGGTTATAGTCGAAGGGTAATTGGTTTAGGTTTTAGATTGGTGTGGTTGTGATTGAGTGAGTAGGATTCGTGTAGGTTCGTGTATTGAGGTTGTCCAGAGTCCAAGGGAGCGTTTTAGTGCCTTGACCTTGAGGGAATACTTAGGTAGAGAACCCTAAGATTGAGCCTTAAGTGTAAGTGTGGGCCTTAGTGTAATATCTCGCTATTTATAATACCTGCAGTTAAATAATTAAATGATTTATTATGATGTTTTCAATATTTGAGTGTTGTAATAAAATTTTGATTTCATCATTATATTTGAAATATGTTTTGTAGTCAAAATAACTATAAATTTGTTACGTTTTTCAAAAATAAAAGACTACTTTTATTTAGTTTAATTAATATTTTGACAGGGAGCTCAAGTGGCAAGCCTTAGAGGCATTTTTATAAAAAGTTTCTTTAGAAAAATATGCTTAACTTAATATTTTGAGCGTCCCTGTAAATTTTCATAGTGTTCGGAGGCTGTTTTATTTTTAGCTTCTGGACTGGTTTAATAAATTACTGGTATAAGTTATATATAATAATTTGCTATTTCAAAATTATAAATTTTATTTTTTATCAAGTTTAATATCGGGATTGAGAAAATATATTTACTTTTGAATTTTTATACTTTTTGCCGACCCCACCTAGTGGGACAAATGCTTAGTTGTTGTTGTTGAATTTTTATACTTTTTCTTACGCAATAGCTATCTGTAGGGACCAGTAACTTTATTATTTTTCAATCAGTTTTGATTAATTAAAAGTACAATATCATTCTATTTAAATGTATCTTATTTTTAGAATCGTCAAACCTTTCGTTATAATTCGAAATACCTACCCACATTGACCCACAAATAAAAGCGAATTATTAAAATATAATATAAAATTCCTAAATCTACCCGTATTCCCACCACCAACCCGTCAGAAACAACTTAAGAAAAGAAAGAAAGATAGTGTTGAAACAAAGAAAGAAACACGAGAGAGAAAGAAATTCCGAGAGCAGAGAGAAAGAGGGAGCGAACAGAGAGAAGGAAACAAAGTTTCCTTCCAACTTACCGATTCAATAACTCAAGATCCTACGGTCCAATCTCAAATCCTTCTATAACTCAAGATCCTACCGTCCAATCTCAAATCCTTCTTCGTTAAACTAATATCCTCAACTTCCTCTATCCATCTACCTAATTTATTCGACGATCCGTCAATATTTTTATTATCCCTATATTTTCAAATAAAGAGATGTTTTAGGGAAAATTAATATATTTTGTGGTATAATAAATATATTTATTATTTTGACAAAAATGAAGTTATTTGATATATAATTTTAAGGTTATAATTAGTTTTAACATATGTCCCTATTTAGATCCAACACGTTATTGTGGATCCTGACCCTGTAGTAAGTCGCGGTTATAAAAGTGGCTTTGACGTTATTTGTAACACTCTCACTTTTATTAGTTACTTTTAGGTTTTATTAAAATTAGAGATTTAAAATTCCTTTTTAAGCTTAATTACTTATAAAAACTTTTACGAAAATCCGGCAGAGTTTCCTCTGTTTTCTGGACTTCCCAAAAATTTTCTTCTAAAAACCTGTCAGTCCATAATTGTTTAAAAACATAAACAACAATAGTTTAATAAGTACACAGATCCTAATGCCCAAATAATACAAGTTGCGGGGCAAGCTACTAATTCGTATTATAAATTACATTAAATAATTATCCACTCATAATATCTAATAAACATTTCACGTAATAGAATGAAAATCCTGCTCGGGCGGCACGGGTGTATGCTCCACTTGTGTACCTGAAAAATATTAACCACACAGGGGAAGCATCACACAGAACTTAAAAGAGAGATTTCTAAGCAGATATATACGACACACCAAGACCATTCAAACCTATACTATACTACTTAATTCATGCTCCTCTTTTCCAGCTAACCTATTTCTTTTTCTTCCTTTCCCATAACCACTCTATTAGCCATTTATCCTTTCCAATATCATTTTCATTTCCTTTCCCATTTTTATTCCCTTTTTATTCCATTTTCATTACCCTTTTCCCTTAATCACTGATATGTCCATATCCGTTTCCGTTATCCCTTTTTCCTTTTCCTAAATCTTTCCATTACCTTGACCATTATTCATTCCCTTTAATTCCTTTACCGATTCCATTTTTATTTATTTCCTTTATTCATTTTCCATTATGTGTAACCTCAATCAGAGATCTACACACCGTGTTTGCAACCACAAACAGTGATCTGCAAACGCTGTGTATGCAACCACAAATAGTGATCTGCATACGTATGCAACCACAAACAGTGATCTGCATACGTATGCAACCACAAACAGTGATCTGTATACACCCATCTCGTTTATGTAACCTCAGACAAAGATCTACATAAACTTCCCTTACCTTTTTATTATTTGGCCACAGGGTCAATACAACCACCTGTGATATGTACCATATTTATTTGGCCACAGGGTCAATACAACCACCTGCGCCGTGCCACAGGGTCAATACAACCACCTGTGACATATACCATTTTTATTTGGCCACAAGGTCAATACAACCACCTGCGACATTTACCATTCTTATTATCTCTTTATTATCGTATTAGTTTTATCCCTTTACTTTTAGTTCCTTAATTCTATCTAATACATTTAGTTTCCTAACACTTCCTTATCCTCTATTATCGTCTCACTTAGCTCACGCCTTCCCTTAACGACTTATTATTATTTCCTTGTCATCTTGTACTTAAGTACTTTTCGTTACTAATTACTCTCATACTAACTCTTAGTTGTTTACCTATTCTTTTTCTTTTCTTTTTCTTCTTCTCTTCCTTATAATTCCGTTTATTTATTTCTTTCTTGTTATTCCGTTTATTTCGTTACTAATTGCTTTAACTCTTCTTTATCTAACTTTTCTTTTCCTAATTGTCTTCCTTATTACATATCCTATTATTACATCATTAGTCCTATTCTACTCGGTGGTCACATTATATTCTCTTTACTCTCATTTGTTCATTACTAAATTTATTTCCCTATTCACCATTTCTATTCTTTTGCCACACCCTACCGATCTAATTGATTAGTTACTCTACTACCTATCTTTTTATTCATCACTATTTGTTTCCCCTATTTACTCCATCTATTTTTCTTCATTATTAGCGGGTTACTCTAAGGTTCACTAGCAATTAACATTTCCCCAGGTCCTAGCGATAGATATAACTACCCAGAAATACACCCCTTAAGGACTGGTAATGAAACCCCTTACCTCAATCGGTGATAGTGAGGGGTAACCTTAATCTGGCGCTTTACTCTCCGACTCACGCTTTAGCTCGGCTCCAACTGGATCCTAAGCTTCCCCAATCCTTGATTCCAAGCACGGTGGGGACAATCGATCTCGATCACGGTGACGGTGTTGCTCTTCGACATCGGGAGGAGAGAGAGAGGGTTCACGGTGAGAGAGAGAATGGAAAAGGGAGGGGTTTATGGTTATGGTGATGGATCGGGACGGTGGGGTGGCGGCTCACGGTGGCTGTGGTGGCCGGTGCAGTGGCGGCGGGTTGTGGTGGCCGGAGGTGAGAGGACTCAAAGCCCTAGATGAGAGAGAAAGGAACTAAGAGTCAAGAGGGGAAAGGAGGGAGAGAGAGAGGCGTTCATGGTGGTGGTGGCTTTGGTGGTGGCGGCTTGTGGGGGGCGGTGGTGGCTGCTGGTGGTGGAGGGAGAAGGGCTAGAGAGAGGATGAGAGAGTGAGGGAAGGAGAGAGAAACGGGATCAAGAGGGAGGAGAGGGAGAGAAAGGATCTATGAGGAGGAGGAGGAACAAGGCGGTGGGGTGGCGGCCATGAGCTCCGGTGGTGGTGGTTGGAGGAGGTGCTAGGCGGAGAGAGAGAAGGAGGGGTTGAAATGGGGGTTTCAGCCCCAAAACACGATTTTAAAGCTGCAGGTAGCAGAATACTCGAGTATTTCTGTCGACACTCGAGTGTTTTGACCCAAAAATACTCGAGTATTTCACAAAATACTCGAGTAAAATGACCAGATACTGCTTGTTTGCTTTTCTATTTTTCAACTATTTTCTCCCAACTTCAAATAGCCATAACTTCTTCGTTCGCCGTCGGATCTTGCTCAAATTTGACGAGTAACTTCCTAAAAATCATACCTTCATATCCAACGGTGGGAATTGTGTTTTGAATCTTAAATCTTTTATTTTGAATTTCCTAATGTCGGGTGTTTATAACACCGAAAAATCGATTTTTAACACTCGTTTGGTCTTCTTTAAATTTGCTTTTCGATGCCAATGCTCCTTGACTCCTCTATGGCACTCAAAGAACTCCTAATCCATAATTTTAAATCCCTTCTAGGATAATCCTTACTTCCAAATCTTACTATTATTCTAATTATTATTAGAATTAAAATTCGGGATGTTACATTATTGCTAGGATTTCCAGGTAAGGGGAGTTTCTTTTCCACACTTTGAGTTAGGGATGGTTAGAGTTTATAATAGGATTTGATTTTAATAGTTAAATTAGAGTATGAGTAACAAAATAATAGTTGATAAAATTGTAATAGGAGTGCTTAGAGCATTTTTTTTTTGAAATGGGAATATTTTATTCAAGAAGCGGCATTAGCCAAAGATATTACATCAGCGTACATAATAGAGAATGCTCCTGGGGGAAATTCCTCAATCCAGATAACATCTCCTAAACGAAAAGCTAATTTGGCAATGAAATCCGCTAACTTATTCCCAGCTCTCTTAGTATGAGATAAGGAGCAATAAGAAAAACAAGAGACTAAATTAAGGCAATCATCCAGTATGTCTCCAAAATAAGAGAGAGTAAAGCCACGGCTGTTCCAAGCATCAACCAAGAGTTTGCAGTCACTCTCAAATTCCACATGGGTAAAACACATGTCTTTGGCCCACTCCATGGCCCATCTAAGTGCAAGAGCTTCTCCCACCCTAGGTTCAGATACTGTAGCAACCTTGTAGCAGGTAGCAGCTAACACGGCTCCTTCAAAGTCTCTACAAACAGCACCGAAGCCCATCTCATCTTCTCCAATAGGAACATCAAAGTTAATCTTCAAATTGTTTATCACAGGCCCTTTCCACACTACTTGAACCTTCGGTTGGTTTACTTGTTCCAGCTTCTCATCCTCAAGCTTGACAGAGGTTGCTTTAGAGAGGGTTTGTTTTATGGACCATTTGATATTGTTGAAGACCCAAGTGTTTCTCCTGCTCCAAATTGCCCAGATAATATCCACCACCAGATTCAGCATAGAAACCTCATCTTTATGCATTAGCTGTTGAAGCCACTCCCTCAAGGTGAGATTGTTCGGAATTCGAGCTCCCAAACACGAGGCAAACCAAATCTGACGAGACTCATTACAGTGCAGGATTGCATGGTCAATTGTTTCTAGATCACAATCACAAAAAGGGCAAGAAGGGTCTATGTTTATTCCTCTTTTGATTAGATTATCCCTCACTGGAAGAGCATTCGTACAACACCTCCATGTTACATCAACACAACGGGGAATTGAATTTATCTTCCACAGCTTGGTCTAGAACCAGTCAGAATCTACGTGGGTTGATGGGGAATTTACACGTTCTCTTTCCTTGATGAAGTGGTATCCCGATATGACAGAGTAAATGCCATTTTCGGTTTTGCCCCAAATCAATTCGTCCTGCCTTTGTCTTCTACAAATGGGAATGCTAATGATCTTTTGAGCTTCAAAATCTGAGAAGATGGAGCGAATCAGAGGTATGTTCCAGGCTCTCATATCCCTGTCTATTAACTGAGCAACATTACAGAAAGTATCTGAGTGCCTTTTTCCACTGAAAAGCTTAAAGTTAGCCGCTGTTGGGGTCTAGCGGTCATCCCAGATTCTAATTTTTTCACCAGATCCCACTTTCCAGAAGCACCCTTCATCAATTACCCACCTAGCATTATAAATACTTGTCCAAGTATAGCTAGGACTGTAGTTCCTTTTCGCAAGGTAAATTTCGGTCCTTGGGTGGTATTTGGCCTTCAAGCACCGGGCCAAAAGAGAGTCTGAGTTCTGAGTGAGTTTCCACCACTGTTTAGCTAAGAGGGCTGTATTGAAGCTCTTAAAATCCCTGAAACCGATCCCACCTTTCTTCTTTGATTGAGTGAGCTTTTCCCATCTGATCCAGTGAGTACATTTCTTGTCCACATTACCACCCCAGTAAAATTTACTGATCATAGCTTCAATCTGATCGCATATTCTCTGAGGTATAGCAAAACAGGACATGATATAGGATGGAATTGCCTGCGCAACAGCTTTGACTAGAACCTCCCTGCCAGCTCTAGAGAGGGCTTTCTCCTTCCAACCCTTAAGCTTTTTCCAAACCCGGTCCCGAACAAATTCAAAAACTTGAGTTTTAGATCTACCAACAATAGTTGGAATACCCAAGTACTTTGCGTGTCTTTCAACCGCCTTAAAACCAAGCAATTGCTCCAGCTCATTGATTCTGGTAGAGGGCACATTTCGGCTACATGAAAGCTCACATTTGTTCAAATTTATTCGTTGACCTGAGGCTTCTTCATAAAGCTTGAGGATTGAGATAATTTGAGATGCCTCTTCGGAATTTGCTTTAGCAAACAGTATACTATCATCAGCAAAGAGAAGGTGGGAAATCATAGGAGATCTAGGGACAATCTTCAAACCATGAATAATACCATCTGCCTGTTTCTTCCGAATCAGCGCCGATAAAACTTCCGCACAGAGAATGAAGAGATAAGGTGAGAGCGGATCCCTTTGTCGGAGGCCCCTTTGAGGTTCAAACTTTTCACATGGTTGGCCATTGAGAAGAACCGAAAAGGTTTCCGTGGATACACACCGCATTGTCAAGTTTATCCAAATATCAGGAAAGCCCATGCGGGTGAGAGTGCTTCCAAGGAAGGACCATTCAACCCTGTCATACGCCTTAGCCATATCAAGCTTCAGAGCCATAAACCCTTTCTTCCCAGCCACCTTCTTCTTCATATAGTGGAAACACTCAAAGGCAATGAGGGCATTATCTGTGATCTGTCTGTTTGGCACAAAAGCACTTTGCTCGTCTGATATAATGTTAGGGAGCACAAATTTCAGCCTATTAGCTATAGCTTTAGTAACAATTTTGAAAATAACATTGCATAAGCTAATAGGTCGAAATTCATTTGCATGAGCTGGTTTTTTAACTTTAGGGATAAGAACAATATAAGTATGATTGATAAAGGTATGATCTTTACCCCTATTTAGGATGTCCAGAGCCAGAGTTGTCACATCATCACCAACCAGGTCCCAACAGTGCTGATAGAACAGAGCAGGCATACCATCTTCTCCGGGAGCCTTTGTTGGATGCATTTGAAAAAGGGAAACCTTTACTTCTTCCGCTGAATAAGGCATAGCAAGAAGAGCAGCATCGACCTCCGAAACTCTGTTTTTAATTAGATCTGCCCAGTGTGATTCAGACTCATCCAGAGGATTGGATGATTGGAAGAGGGTCTTGAAATAGTCTGTAAGAACACCACCAATCTCATCTTCCTCACAGAACCATCTCCCAGAATCATCTTTAATGGCAGAAATGTTGTTTCCTTCCCTCCTCTGAGATGCCTTCCTGTGAAAGAATTTTGTATTTCTATCACCATGCGATAACCAGGTTGCTCTTGAGCGCTGGCACCATCAGATCTCCTCGAGCTTTAACAAATCATCAAGCTCTTTCTCAACCTGATTTGTGGTCTCCAAAATAGTTTCTGTCTGGGTCCTGGTTTGGAGGATTTTTAGCTTCTTTTCAGGCTCCTTGACCTGTTTTGGGATTTGACCAAATTTGTGTTGACCCCAGTTTTTAAGGCTTTCTCCAATACTTTTAATTTTCTGCACTACATCAATTCCGTCATAATCCCATTGGCTCTCGACAATGTCATCACAATCAGAGTCTTGTAACCAGACTTCTTCAAACCTATACAACTTCTATCTTCTAACCCTTCTTCTTTTTTCTCTTGAAAACCGGATGCAGATTGGATTGTGATCAGAGGCAAATCTGTCTAAATGATGAACCGCAACTTCATTATATATTGACTTCCAAGCAGTATTAACCAGCGCTCGGTCGAGTCTCTCTTGGATATTGGATTGGTCCTGTCTCTTGTTTGACCATGTGAAGCTCCAGCCATTATAGCCTAAGTCACACAAGTCACACAAGTCGAGAACATTATGAAAAGCTATGCATTGATTAAAATCAATAGAATTACCTCCTCTTTTCTCTTCTGGGCTAAGGACCTGGTTGAAGTCACCAAAACAAAGCCAAGGTGTCAGATCATTCCCTGGACTAAGTGTTTTGATAAGATCCCATGTCTTTTGTTTATTTTAAGCCTCTGGATTTCCATAAATCCCAGATAACTGCATAGTAACATTGTGATTGGGTGCTGTCATTGTGAAATGAATATGGTTTTTTGATGAAGAGATAATATTGACGCCAGTATGCTCCTTCCAGAAAAGAGCGAGACCCCCAGATCTCTCCTTTCCTTCACCATCACAGTCCACAAAGAACACATTATTCAAGCCACCTAAATATCGCAGGTTCTGAACTTCACAACTTTTCCTCCTTGTTTCCATTAAAAAAACAAGGTTGGGAACTTCATTTTTTAAGAGCTTCTTCAAAGCTCGAACTGTCCGTGGGTTCCCAAGCCCACGACAGTTCCAACTTAGGCAACTCATTGCGAATGGCGGGGCTGAAAGTCAGCCTCCGCCAAATCATTTCGAGCATGTTTTCTGTTAGCTTCATCTAGCATTTCCACATCATCATCATAACTAGCTCCACATCCAGCAAGCTTTCTTTTTGGGATAAGAATCTCCTTACTTGTAAATGTTTCAGCCTAAGCTTTGGGGATTCTCTTCCACTTCTTTTGTTTCTTTGTGGGATCAGCCTTATCTGGTTCTGGATTTGCATCACGAATCTGACAGTGTGAATTTGTAGTGGACCCTACCTCATCCGATGTTTCACCCCCTGTCTCAGCAGACTTACCCTTTTCCTTCTGACAACCTATTTCAGTGTTTTTGGTTTGTATCATCTTCTCTGTTTCTGGTTTGCTCTGTGTCATAGGGGACTCTGCTGTTTCTTCTGTGCTGTGATTTAATTGGAAATTATTCAGAGATGCTAAGACATTCTCCATTTATCTCCCCTTACCATCTTCCTCCAATATTTTCAAACCATCACCCTGGAGTTGTTTACTTGTCGATCCTTCCTGAAAAAACTGCGTTTGGCACCCGTGCTTTCTCTCCTCTGACCAACCACCACATTCGGTTTCCTCGGGGATGCTCGCAGCCTGAAATCGTAGGGTAGGTTATCTGAGTCCTCCTCATTAAGATCTTCATTGCGGTCATCGCAATCCTTTGCCACGTGAACAATCATCCCACATATGTAGCAGAAGTTTTCTAATCTTTCATAAGCATACCGTGCGTAAATTGGCTCACGTCCTTGACGTTTCACTTTCATGCCCTTGCGAAGGGGTTTGGAAATATCAACCCAAGCCCTTATACGAATAGATTTCCCAAGCCTCTGTTCCTCCGCCTCATCCCATTCTAGGAAATCACCAATATTCGTGCCAATTAATTTGGCAACCGCCCCTGTCCTCAACGCCATAGGAAGGTCATAAACCCTGATCCAGAATTGGACTTTAGTGAGATCCACTGCAGAAGGGGACTCTTCCGGATTCAGTTCTTTCAAGATAAGCAGTTGACGATCGAAATTCCAAGGGCCCGATCGCATAACAATATCCCTATCTTTTGATGAGAAAAAACGAAACGTAAATAAATTACATTCGAGTTCTCTAACTTGCACACCACCCTTTACCCTCCATGCCTGAACGATGGTGTTTTTGAAGCCTCTTGTATTGAAATTATTCAGTGTCGCCAAACGTCCAACCAGCCATGCATCATCGACTTTATTTGACTCCTGTTGAACGTCTTCTTCAGGTATCTCAAGAACGAAATCATCATCAACCTGTTCCATTATGACAGAACAGAGCAGAGAGACACGAAAAGGCCAGAAAGATCTGGGGAGAAAGCCACAAACGAATGGGAGCAAAACCCTTACGTAGCTTGCATGGGAACCCTAGCAGCCGAAGGGGGATCCATGAATATTCTATTTAATCTTTCCTTTTTTTTTAAAAAAAATTAATGGACCGTTAGAGCATTATTAATAATGTGTTTCTGTTAATTGTAATGTTTATGATAAATCTCTTTGTTGTATGTTAATAAAGTAGGAGGTGAAGAACCCTAGGAAGCTGATTTATATTATTGCACACTGATACATACCTGAGTATGTCGACTGATTGTTATTGATAATTGTTGTCGAACTAATTGTTATAAAAAGGACTATGTAGTTTGTAAATGAATGAATTGGAATATAATGTTTAAAAAGGATAAATTGTTATAAAAGTGGAAATGGTTATTGGTTATAGAATTGGGATTTGATAATGGAATTTGAACTCAAGTGTGAAAGTGGATTTTGTAGTGAATTGAATCTGATATATTTTGTTATTCCATCCTTCGATTTGATTATTATTCTTAACTTTTTATTATGAACTTTTTACTGTCCTTTTAATTCACTGTGTTGTGAAAAGGTCTCACCCTTAGTGGTTAACATTTTAGGTACATGTTTAAGAAGCTTGAAGATCAGAGTGCGCAGCGGAACAAGTCGAAAGAAAGGAAATTGTGTATAAACTGTTTATATTGTAATTGGGTACCCCACATTTTGTATAAACTTATAATGTAAAAGTAAAATTTAAAGTTATCTGTTTTATTTTCAAAACTCTTATTTATGTATCTTTTATATAATAAAATCGGGGTGTTACAAGATACAATCCCAACAGCCTAACCACCACTCCTATATTCCCGCACAGCTCGATAAACCACGGGATAATTACTGTGTTTATCTGTTACAGGTTCTAGAAAGGTTATCTAAACGGTACCTTTCCTAGTCCTATACAAACACATCGAGCTAACAGGCTCATACAGGCCCACATGCACACAACAACTCCCCCTATAAGTATCACCATGCTATAAGGGCTAAGGTATGTTCTCTCAACCCCACTCTCAAGAACTACGTGTGGCTTGATTCCCTTTTCACTGGGGATACATAGAACCGGGGTCACCCTCGCCAGCTACAACAACCCATCAAACACATCGTGGTGTTCCATCAACACTGGAACACTACAACCACTACTTTCCCTTTCCCTGGGAGGAAAAGTGCACCTGCTCGGCCGGGGGCTGTGTTGACTCAATCTCTTTACCTGAAAAAGGTTGGTAAGGAGATGAGAATTACACATGAAATAAAAGCAGTTCCAAAAATTAAACATAATAATAAGCTAAGACATACACCATTAAACACTTAGTGCAATAATCTCAAATTACACACTCAGTACATAATATGAATTCAGTATTAACATATTATCCATTCACAATCATTCCCATTCTTTTCGGTTTGCTTTTCCCTTTCTAGCTTTTCATTTCGGTTTAATCTTGCTAATACACCGGTAGGACTTTGTGCACCTGCTAGGTCATTTTAACATCCATTAGGTATATTCTACACCCATCAGGTCCCTTTTTACACCCATTAGGCCATAATACACCCGTTACTCCCCTTTTTCATTAACATTTCAATTTTACCAATTTAACTCTTTTTAATTGCAGCACCGTAATTCATTGGGTACACCATCATCTAACGGGTCGTTTTGGGCCTAATGGGTCGTCTTCGATGTGACACCCTTCTTTTATATCCAGATAATTAATGTAATAACTATATATTAAATTGAATAAAATATGGACTAGTAAGTATTTAGAAAATGTAGAAATAAAAATTTTCTTTTAAGGCGGGTGCACAACCAAAATATGGAGTTCTTGGAGAGAATAATTCATATCATTTTAAATATTGTGTTGAATTCGGCAATTCTCTAAAACCTTTTCACAAACTAGATAGCATCGGTACTTTAAAATCGTGTTTTCATAATAGAAATTAAGCGATGCCTTTCTTTTCTATCGCAGCCGAATTCTTTAAGTAAGTTAAATCAGAGTATGCGGAAATAGTGGAACTAAGCATAATTGTAACATAAACATAATATACATATATATAAGTAAGTCATAAAATACATAGTTCCAAGATCATATCTCCAAGATCCAAATAAAAGTCCATGACAGATCTATATCAAAATGAAACCATAACCCTAGAGCTCTCAAAAGCATATCTACAAAATATACATATCAAAATATGAACTCTAGAGGTGGTCACATAGATCTGGAAGCAGCAGCAGTAGTAGTAGTAGAAGTAGCAGTCTCCAGGTAGCAGAAATAGTGAACATCACCAAACATCATCATCAACAGCAGCAGCAGTATCTCCTCCACAGCATCCTCACACCGGATCCCTCGATCCTCATCATGTACCATATGCACATACCTAGGGATCATCGTCCCTCCACTGACTCCCGGTAGAATGAACGACAGGCTCGCCGCCGCTCTCGTCCTCCACAGGATCCTCCTCGATCTCATCCGATGGAGAGGGTACCCTACCACTGGGTACAGGGTCAGGAGATGGTGTGACCCTAACAGGGCTCCTCGGATCAGAAGGGGAAGTCTCCTCACGGACGACTCTCGAAGAAAAAGGGTGTGAGCGGGTAGGTCGAAAACGAAAGCTGTGATATGAGCGAGCTGGTCGTGTGGGAGGTGGTCTATGATATGTGTAAAAAGGTGGTACGTGCATAGTGTATATGATGGGAATCCTAAACCTACGAGGACGAAATCAGATCAGCGGGTTCGGGTGGTAGAAGGTGACCTCTACCTCCCCCTCGAACACCGCGCGATGGTCGTCGTAGATCCATATGCCACTAGGAAGTGGCCGGATCTCGATGCAAGCGATGTAACGTGACATCACCTACAAGGGCATAGGGGTAAGCAATTCTATACACATAATCAATAGAGCATAAACATATGTACAATGTGAAGATAAATACATGCAACAGTAAACAACAATCACATTTAGCATTTAGCAGTTATTGAATGCAAGTAAAATGCTCATACTTGTTTCATTTATCAACTTTAAATTAAGTGAGTGGTATGATGTATGAAATTAGCTCTCAAACCTATCTCCATCATTCTATGTCACTCTCTAACGTCCATCCTTTACTCCGTCCAGCACTTAACAGTGCGTTGTACTCCTAGGTGTACAGCATTCGTACATTCACGAAGAATGTACACGACAAGCTTGGAATACGTGCCACCCGAGCAACGTCCCGTCATCCAAACGGTATAACCATAATATCAGCATCTCACAGTACTGACCACGTTGTCAACCATAACGTGTCATCAAGCGCGCCGTCAATTGGCACTCCCAGAGGCCCTCCTCATGTTACCAAAACATGATAAACGATCTATCATCCAAACTCCAGAATGA
This sequence comes from Crotalaria pallida, assembly GCA_037953625.1. NCBI lineage: Eukaryota > Viridiplantae > Streptophyta > Magnoliopsida > Fabales > Fabaceae > Crotalaria > Crotalaria pallida. The sequence goes on along the minus strand of CM075649.1, from coordinate 45,852,917 downwards.
ATGCATTATCTTAACTTAAAGGAATTGATTGGTGAATTTCTTTTTTAATAATACCTAACGTGCCACCCGAGCAACGTCTCGTTATCCAAATGAAATTACCATGTCATCAATCAATTTCTTTTAAGTATGAGATCACTTGGATTATTGTCATTTAAGTATTAACCAAATGATTCAGAATTTAAAATGGTATTCTTAATATTCTGGGTAAAATTACTCGATTGTTCTTCAGAATACTCGAGTGTTCTTCAATTCTTTCCAGATTACTCGAGTAGTTCTCAGTTACTCGAGTTGTTCATGCCTTTCTGAAGAATTAGGTTTCAGATTCATAAAAATACTCGAGTAGTTCATGAATACTCGAGTGTTCTTCATCAATTCCAGAACACCCGAATGACTCATGCATTACTCGAATGGTTTACCATAAAATGTCCCCATACATCAGTTGATACTCGAGTTCTGGGCCTAGTACTCGAGTATTTGGAGCAAAAGACACACCATTTTAACACGAAATACTCGAGTATTAAGCCAAGTACTCGAGTCTTTTCTTACAGAACAGACTGGAAACTTGGTTTTAACATACCATTTTCAATTCTAACATTTCTAGTCCAATCCAACGATCCACAGAGTTCATATAACATATATTGAACATGTCTAAACACTTGGAACACATCAAATAACAGATTTGACAGAGAATTGAGAGATTATGCATAAAACATACAAATTCACAACTTAACATATTAAATTGCAATATACTCAATAAAATTGTGAATTTAAGCTCAATACAGCTTGCATGCAACATATGGGACTTGCTCACAACAAATTTAGAGCACAAGTTGGTCTTCAAACCAATTTCCCTATTCAATCTAAGCCCTTAGAGCCTCTTAGTGGCTCTCTAATTAAATCCATGCAATTTAAACTCTATCTAGTGAATAGAAAGCTTTCCCCTTACCTCAAAGTCGTGAATCAACAGGGAAATCGAAAGGAATAGCTCCACAACACCAAGAATCACTTCAAGCACGACATGCAGGATAGTTTTGAGTGGAGGTCCAAAATGGAATTGGCTGACATAGGAAATAGATATAGAAATTGGGGAAATTAGTATTTCTAAACTCTATGCAACATCTACTAACTATAGAAACCAATTTGGGACTCAGAGAATGTGTGAGCTTACCAAAATTCGAATCCAAAGTAAGCTCCAGAAAAAGGTTTGACAGCAACAAGCTCCACTTCCAAGCTTCAATTCTTCCTTCACACTCACTCTCAGCTCACGAATTTGGTGTCTATACAAAGCTCGAGATGTGAGCTTTGTATTGGTGTATAATTTGTGACTCGAATCAAAACACAGAGAGAGAATCAAAGAGAACGATTCAAGAACCCTAACTTGAACAACAAACCCGAATTTGACCAAATGCCTCAACAATTCGGGTTTAGATGGCTTAAATAGAATGGTCGAAGGCTCATGCACAGCGACACGGTAGCCATGGACGTGGGAATGTGGTGATTTCGTGTCAACAGAGGGGAATCGTTGGTGGTGACTCACCAAACGCACTAACTCGTGCAACTCTGACCAGAACACTCGAGTCTTTTCAGAAATACTCGAGTGTTTTGGTCAGTTTTTGAAAAATAATAATTTTATTTACTTTCCCTCCAAAACCTTTCCTATAATTACCTCTAGGTCCCAAATCAGGGACTAATGTGCAAAATATTTATTTTATGCATAAATATACTTACAAAATAAATTCACACATCCACTAATAATAAAATCACAGATTTTTAATCAAAGATTAAATTAGAAATAATTAATTATAATAAACTTTATAATTAACATTTCATTAATCAGGGATTAAAATTTTGGGGTGTTACACTACTCCCTCACTTACAAGGAATTTCGTCCCCGAAATTCAACTTATACAAACAATTCAGGATAGTCCTGACGCATCTTATCCTCTAATTCCCAAGATGCTTCCATCACATCACCACAAATCCATATGACTTTGACCAAACAAATATCCTTCCCTCTAAGCTGCTTGACTCTTCAATCTTCAATGTGGACAGGCATGGCTTCAAAAGTTAGGTTCTCATGGATTTCTAGATCATCAGGTTGGATTCTAAGAACGATGGTGGGATCATGGACATACCTTTTCAACTGAGATACGTGAAACACATTATGAAAATTAGCTAGTGACAGGGGTAAGGCTAATTGATAGGCTACTGGGCCGATTCTTTTAAGAATCTGGTAGGGACCAATAAACTTAGGTGATAGTTTCTGGGTTTTCAAGGCTCTACTAACACCTTTGGTTGGTACTATTCTAATGAACACATGGTCACCTTCAGCAAATTCTAAGGGTTTCCTCCTCCTATCAGCATAGCTTTTCTGCCTACTTTGAGCCGTCCTCATCTTCTCTTGTATCATCTTGATCTTCTCAGTTGTTTCTTGCACAAAATCCAGTCCAACCACAGAACTCTCCCCCACTTGAAACCAGCATAACGGTGTCTGACACTTTCTCCCATACAGAGCTTCAAATGGTGCCATCCCAATGCTCGTATGATAACTATTGTTGTAAGTAAATTCTACGAGCGACAACATTTGTTCCCAATTCCCTTGATCTTCCAAAGCACAAGCTCTTAAGATGTCCTCCAGTGACTGAATAGTCCTCTCCGTCTGACCATCAGTCTGAGGATGGTATGCAGAACTCAACTTCAATCTTGAACCCAAAGCTCTATGCAGATCTTGCCAATACTTCGATGTAAACCTCGGATCGCGATCTGACACGATACTTGATGGCACACCATGCAGGCGAACAACTTCCTTGATATACAACTGAGTGAGCTTTTCCAAAGAGTAACGCATATTAACTGGAATAAAATGCGCTGACTTGGTCAAGCGATCTACGATCACCCAGATTGCATCATGACCAGTAGCTGTCCTTGGCAACCCAGACACGAAATCCATTGAAATACTATCCCATTTCCATAACGGAATCTCTAAGGGAAGTAATTCTCCTCCTGGCCTTTGATGTTCCACCTTCGCTTTCTGACACACCAAACAACACGCCACGTACCTAGCCACATCTTTCTTTAAGTCAGGCCACCAAAAGATCTTCTTCAGGTCCTGATACATTTTGGTAGCTCCCGGATGCATACTCATCTTGCTCTTATGCGCTTCATCCAGGATCATCCTCCTTACCTCTAGATCATCAGGCACACAAATCCTTGCTCTAAAGCGAAGGATTCCATCTTTCCCCTCTTGGAATTCTAACTCCTTGCCTTCCTCCATAAGTTTTCTCTTTTCCTTAAGCCCCTCATCTTCTTGTTGCAACTCACGAATTATTTGCAAGAACTCATTAGCAATTTGCAGCATCCCCACCTTGATACTTGTCGGCTCCACTTGCATCGTCAAGCTCAAATCTCTAAAATCTTCTTTCAATGCAGCTTCTCTGACCATCATTGAACTGATATGCATTGCTTTTCGACTCAATGCATCCGCCACAACGGTTGCTTTCCCAGGATGGGAATGAAGCTCGAACTCATAGTCCTTCAAGAACTCCATCCATCGGCGTTGCCTCATATTCAACTCTTTCTGGTCAAAGAGGTACTTTAAACTCTTATGGTCACGAAACACCCGAAATGTAGTGCCATAGAGATAGTGCCTCCAAATCTTTAGAGCGAAGACAACAGTTGTCAACTCTAGATCATGAGTTGGATAGTTCATTTCATGAACTTTTAGCTGTCTCGAGGCGTAAGCGACTACCTTCCCATCTTGCATCAAAACACTCCCAAGACCTTGTTTCGATGCATCACAGTACACCTCAAAATTCTTCTGTGGATCAGGCAAGATTAACACAGGAGATGATGTCAATCTTTCCTTAAGCTCTCGGAAACTCCTTTCACACTTCTCGTCCCAGATAAAGGGTTGGTCTTTCCGAGTTAACTTTGTCAAAGGTAGCGCTATCTTCGAGAAACCTTCTATAAATCTTCTATAATAGCCAGCCAAACCAAGAAAACTTCTCACTTCCGTGACCGACTTCGGTTGTTCCCATTGTAAAACCGAACTTACTTTCGTCGGGTCAACCGCTATCCCCTTGTTTGAGATCACATGTCCCAAAAATTTAACTTCCTCCAGCCAGAACTCACACTTTGCAAGTTTGGCATACAGCTACTTCTCCTTTAGTACATTCAACACTATTCTTAAGTGTTCAGCATGCTCCTCCAGGCTCTTAGAATAAATAAGGATATCGTCAATGAACACAACCACGAATGAATCTAAATAAGGTCTAAATATTCGATTCATGTAGTCCATGAAAATAGCTGGTGCATTAGTCAATCCGAACGGCATCACAACATACTCATAGTGCCCGTATCGGGATCGAAATGCGGTCTTAGAGATATCCTCTTCTCGGATCCTGATCTGATGGTATCCTTATCTCAGATCAATCTTGGAAAATACTGAAGCCCCACGAACTTGATCCATAAGGTCATCTATCCTTGGTAAAGGATACTTGTTCTTGATTGTGACCTTATTCAACCGCCGGTAGTCGATGCACATCCTCATACTACCATCTTTCTTCTTGACGAACAAAACCGGAGCACCCCAAGGTGATACACTTGGTCGAATCATCTACTTTTGCAACAACTCCTCAATCTGCTTCTTCATCTCGGCCATTTCTGGTGATGCCATTCTATAAGCAGCGATAGAAATGGGACCAGCTCCCGGAATTAAATCAATTCCAAATTCAATCTCTCTCTTCGGTGGCAAGCCAGGTATCTCGTCAGCGAATACCTCCGGAAAGTCTCTGACAACGGGGATCTCTTCAATCCTTGAGCCGTTCTCCTCCACTTCAGTGTTGAACAAACACATGTAGCCAGAGGGTTTTGGGTTTCTATAGATCACGACTTTTCTATCACAATCGATGATCACTTGGTTTCGACTTAACCAATCCATCCCCAAGATCACATCCAATTGCGATAAGGGTAAACAGATCAAATCTACCCTAGAGGTTTGTCCTAACACTTCTATACAACAGTTAAGACATGCTCCAGACACAACTACAGGAACATTAGTAGGGGTTTCTACTTTCAAAGTATATGATAATTCAGACATAGGTAGACTCAAACGATCTACACATTCATATGAAACAAATGAATGCATTGCACCAGAATCAAACAACACATTGCAAAGCTGACCATTTAGCAAGTAATTACCTTGCACAAGATCAGAAGATCGGTTTGCATCCACACCACTAAGTGTGAAAACCCTTCCTTGAACCACGGGCCTATCAGCTGCCCCTCTTGAATTGGCTTTGGCCGATTCCTAGCAGTCCTTCGCAAAGTGTCCCGATTTCCCACAGTTGAAACAACCACTTGTTCCCCAAAAAAAACGGCCATAATGATGGCGCTTACACTTGTCACAAAATGGAGCCTCGCTCCGAAAGTTCCTTCCATCGTTACCTTCAACCTTTCCTTTGCCTTTCCCTCGGCGATCATACGGACCTTTGCCTCGATTGTTGAAACCCTTACGCCTCTGAGGTCCATAATCCTGGTTGTCCTTTCTTTCTAAGGCTTGCATCCCTTCAGCTTTCTTGTCATCCTCATACATCCTACACATGTCCACAAGTGCAGGAAAGCTTTGGATCCGTTGATAGCTGAAAATAGACTTCAGTTTTAGGCCTCAAGCCTCCCTCAAACTTGATACACTTGCTCCTTTCATCGGGAATGTTCTGATAGTATGGAGAGTACTTCATTAGTTCCTCAAATTTGGCCGCGTACTCACCTACGCTCATGTCTCCTTGCTTCAGCTGTAAGAACTCCACCTCCTTCTTTCTCCTTAAGTCCTCAGGGAAGTATTTACTGAGAAACTTCTCCATAAATACACCCCAATTCACATCCCTTCCTTCATAGCGTAGGAGCTGAACCGTATGATTCTACCAGTTCTCAGCTTCATCTTCCAACATGTAGGTTGCATATGCTACTTTCTGAGCTTCCGTGTAATCCAAAGTTCTCAAAATCTTGTCCATGGTGTGAATCCACTTATTGGCCTCCTCAGGTTTAAATCCTCCTTCAAATTTGGGTGGATTACAACTCCTAAAATCTGCCAGACTCTTCGCCTCGGTGTTACCCACATTGCATTGGTGAGGTGGGTTAATCGGTTGAGGTGGTTGCTGAGATTGCTGTTGTTGCATGGACTCCAGCATCGCGGTAATTCTCTCTAACATCACGTTGGTGTGATTTTGGTTTCTAGTTGCCATAATAGACCTGCGCTATGGACTTATGGTCATATATGTTGAACTAAAGAAACATTCCTCACACCACCTATACTAAGGTTATAATCATAACCTCAAACAAAACATTCAATTGTATCTTGTGCTCAAAATAGACAAGATACAAGCATTCAAAACAATAAATGTGCCCTGTGGATACCTGCTTGATGTTGATGACTACCTTTCTGGAACTACTTCAACTACTACAGGATCTGACTTTTGCTCTGATGCCACTCAGTGTGACACCCTTCTTTTATATCCAGATAATTAATGTAATAACTATCTATTAAATTGAATAAAATATGGACTAGTAAGTATTTAGAAAATGTAGAAATAAAAATTTTCTTTTAAGGCGGGTGCACAACCAAAATATGGAGTTCTTGGAGAGAATAATTCATATCATTTTAAATATTGTGTTGAATTCGGCAATTCTCTAAAACCTTTTCACAAACTAGATAGCATCGGTACTTTAAAATCGTGTTTTCATAATAGAAATTAAGTGATGCCTTTCTTTTCTATCGCAGCCGAATTCCTTAAGTAAGTTAAATCAGAGTATGCGGAAATAGTGGAACTAAGCATAATTGTAACATAAACATAATATACATATATATATAAGTAAGTCATAAAATACATAGTTCCAAGATCATATCTCCAAGATCCAAATAAAAGTCCATGACAGATCTATATCAAAATGAAACCATAACCCTAGAGCTCTCAAAAGCATATCTACAAAATATACATATCAAAATATGAACTCTAGAGGTGGTCACATAGATCTGGAAGCAGCAGTAGTAGTAGTAGTAGAAGTAGCAGTCTCCAGGTAGCAGAAATAGTGAACATCACCAAACATCATCATCAACAGTAGCAGCAGTATCTCCTCCACAGCATCCTCACACCGGATCTCTCGATCCTCATCATGTACCATATGCACATACCTAGGGATCATCGTCCCTCCACTGACTCCCGGTAGAATGAACGACAGGCTCGCCGCCGCTCTCGTCCTCCACAGGATCCTCCTCGATCTCATCCGATGGAGAAGGTACCCTACCACTGGGTACAGGGTCAGGAGATGGTGTGACCCTAACAGGGCTCCTCGGATCAGAAGGGGAAGTCTCCTCGCGGACGACTCTCGAAGAAAAGGGTGTGAGCGGGTAGGTCGAAAACGAAAGCTGTGATATGAGCGAGCTGGTCGTGTGGGAGGTGGTCCATGATATGTGTAAAAAGGTGGTACGTGCATAGTGTATATGATGGGAATCCTAAACCTACGAGGACGAAATCAGATCAGCGGGTTCGGGTGGTAGAAGGTGACCTCTACCTCCCCCTCGAACACCGCGCGATGGTCGTCGTAGATCCATATGCCACTAGGAAGTGGCCGGATCTCGATGCAAGCGATGTAACGTGATGTAACAACCTAATTTTCACACCTAATAATTATAATTATATATGTAAATATCAATTTAATTTATGTGGAAGAGTAATATGAAATGAACACTTAAATTGCGCAAATTGTTGAGCAAGAAAAACATGCGAACAAGGATTAGAGTGTGCCCTGAATATCGTGAACTTAGTAAGAGTTAGAGAAAAGAATACCATATATAGGTTAAGAATCAGAGAAGTGAGAAAACATTGACTAAGGAAAGTTTTAGTACGATCGTGTGTAATGCAACTTAGAACCCAAGCTAGGATTCAGAAGCTTAGAATATAATCCGACTATTTAATCCCTTCTCAAAGATTAATCAAATGGAGGAAGGAGTAGGAAGGGTACCCCAAGCCATATAATTAGGAAGAAGGAATTAACAATGTGGCCGAAAACTCGTTCATTGGAATTTTCGGAGTTTTATAATTGAGTGCTGGATAAAAAGTAACATGGAAAATATAAATAGAGATGTAAATCAATGTTATACAAGTTTGATTTAGTGTTAAGAAGGATTAAAATCCATTAAAATAAGCTAAAAATGTGAACATCGGCTTTCCGGGGCGAACCGGTGCGCCGGGGGATGAGCCGGTGCGCCCCAGACGCACCAGTGCGGAAATCAGCAACACCAGGCGCGCTTAAGCGCCGCCAGTCGCGCTCCGGCGCCACGGATCAGCAGCACCAAAAATCTCGTGCACCAGCCAGAACCTTCCAGAAATCTGCGCGCGCTCAAGCGCCAGATCTCGCGCTCAAGCGCGACGTGCTTATAAAAGCACCAGATCCGCACCAGCCTTGAGGAGGGACGCACCAATTCTCCCTCCAGCACGCACCAGTTTCCTCCCAGCGGCACCAAATCCCACCAACACGCATCAGCACCATACTTTACGCATCAAAACCATATTTTCATGCACCAACCTTCCTCTAATCATCTAAATCCAACCTATACATGAAAGATTAACAACAATAATCATTCCTCATGATTTCCTCAACCCTTAATTTCTTATATCTTTGAAAAATCCCACCAAATCCTCATCCTCTTTCCACCAACCCTCTTCATACCTAAACATAATCAACCATCAAGAACCAAGGAGGCATAACCAAACTAGAGAAGGGCTCTATGAACTTGGGACTTCTCCCTTGAGGTAAGGGAGGAACTCTTTTCTTTTAGAATAGAATTTAGGTTTTTGAATTAGTAAATACTCACTGAATATTTTGAATTAAACCCTAGGATAGTTGATTCTGTGTACCATATGCTTGTGCATATGGAATAAGTCTTTAAAGTCTTGAATTAAATCACAAAACTCACAACTTTAATCAATCCAAATTTAATGTAGACAAGGTGTTCGACGAAATGCCAATACTAATAATTAATATAATAATGTTAATTAAAGTACATATAAAAGTATGACTATATACTTACATACATTCTAAGACTATATTTTACACAATGCTTGAAGAATAGAATATATAATTAATGATTTCATATTATGAATAAAATATAAAGACCAATGTGAAATTATGAGAATTGAGTTAAAGTGACATAAATGGAATTATTAGTACCATTGTAAAGGAGTCATTATCATTGATGGTAAAAATGAACTACAAATAGGAAAAAAAATCAACTAAGAATTCCCTTTTTATAATCAAAAAGGCAAAGACAAAGTTGTATGAATTTAGTAGCTCAATGTGTTGATAATTGAATTCTAGGCAGTATTATTTGCTTAATTTCAATTCTTAATTTCTATTCTATTATGAAAAGTTGTTCACTCCCTTGTGGTTTAATATTTTAGGTAAGGATTTGAGGTGCTGGAACCAGAGTTTCACATCCCAGGAGACGAAGACAAGCCATTTTTCTCCATTTATTGTTCTAATATCAAATTGTAAATCCCAGTTTTTGTAATAAAATAATTTGTATTTTTGTCATTTTGAAAAAGATAAGAATTTATATTTTCTAAATTAATTTGGGATGTTACAATTTGGTATCAGTGCAGTTCTTTCCTTTTGGCCTGGGGAAAATGGTCCCGATCCTATTGTGAAACTCCAGTTCTCAGCTCTTCATATACACAGGGAGTGAGATATGTGATTATATATTGTAAAATAAAGTGATAAATTGTTGAGTATAAGAGAGTCAAAATGGATATAGCACCATAAGGAAATGAAAATGTGTTGGTTAATGCTAAGGGTTCAAAATGAAAGAAGTGAAGACACCACTAAAAGATGTAAAAGAAAAGATTTAACCAACAAGAAAGGAAAAGACTAATGAAATATATGAGAGTTATGAGAAAAAGGAATGAGATATGTGAAGAAAGGAATGACATTAAAGTTGTGAGTATGTTGGGCATGGTCGGGGGGACACCTCAGATGTTGCTGACTGATGTGTTGTCGGGGTCCGCCGAGGATAACGTAGCTGACCAGTGCCAAGATATTGTTGTATGAGACATTGAGAGTGACATATGAGGGAGAAAAGATCAGGCGAATAAAATGTTGAATGGTGCATAATGAATATATTCAAGTTATTGGAAAGGAAAAGAACATCTTGTGATTTAATGTATTTTCAAACTTTTGCCTTATATAAATTTTAGTTCAGAAAATTAAATTGAAAAGTGAAAGAGTTTTGAAACCGATTCCTTTCCAATCGGTATGATATTGAAATTGTGTAAGAAATCATGACATATTCTCAATGGGACTTGAATAAAAAAAAGAGTGATTTTGAAAAAAAAAACAAAAGATTCAATTTTAAAGAAAAGACAAATGATTCAAGTCCTTTTGAGAATCAATTGCATTATGCACCACAACATGAATGAATACCTTACTGAGGCTAGTGAAAAGGAAAATACTTATACATTAATGTTTTGAGTTAAATCACATGTTTCTTTACGGAAAATGAATTGTTTTCAAAGTTTCAAGAATTTACATGTAATTTTCCTTTTCAATGACCCTGGTAAAATAATCTATGTAGACAGAGTACATTCTCAATTTAACATGTTGGGGAAAATGAAAGAATTTTCAAAGCAAAATTTTAGAAATTATTCAATTTATTTGGAAACCCATCCGATAATATGCGATTTATGAAAATAATAAAGGTGGGATTCTAAATGAATTGAATCTTTCGATTTGGAAAAAGTTATAAGTTGAATCTGAAATCAATTGAGAATGTAAACTGCCGTACATAGAAGCAAATGTCAAGAGGTTATAAGGTGGACGGTGAGGAAGTTGGGAAAGACATACGCGGAGGCACGTGAATGATATGTGATTAGGAATTATCGTGGGTGGAACTTTGATCTCCTAGGAGGGCATAGACTGGCCACCTATGTCGGGGGATTGGTTCCGCGTTAACTACGGTAGTTCTATTGGTCACAGAGTCATTTCGGGACCGGTTGAGGGTGGTTCCCTGCTAAAGCCAACTTGGGCCTTCAACCCAAGTTGTACTGGACTGAAAGTGGGTGTCCAGTACCGTGCAAGCAGTGGTAGAGGGACACTTACTCCCGGTTGGTCTTTCCCTGGAGTGGAGGGTGAAGTGAGGAAATTGAATGGAATGTAATGAATGATGAATATCTCATACAAAAATACAAAGAACAAGAGTGAATGAATGAGAATGAGTGAAAGAGAGGAAAAAGAGAGAGATAAGAAAGAAAGAAAAGAGAAAGGAGAAGAGAGACAAAAGAGAGGTAAAAAAATATTAAAAATCAAGAGTGTGATTGGAAAAGAATGAATGAAGGAGTGAATGAAAGGAATTTGTAAAAATCAGAAAGAGACAGAGACCCTTAGTATTGAACCAACAGAATGTGAAAATGGAAATGTTTATAAGTGAATTGAATAACGAAAACCGTTTCCACCAATGGAATGTGGAATTGGGACTGATCACCCCAATGTTTGCATTCATTGGGTGGTAAAATTTGTCAAAAATTTGAAAGTCTAAATTTTGATGTAGAAAAAAAAATGATGATTTATTGATAACAAGTGGTGCTAATCCTTTTGACCCTCCGTATTCTTGTTATGCATAAGGGTGTACAGCAAAGTGAAGTAACAAGGGTAATATCTATTGAATAAGCTTGAACCCATTTATAAAGTGTAACATGGAAATTATAAGGATTTCATTAATGAGAGTAATAATTCTACTAAAAGGAAACAAAATCAAAATAAATTATTAGTGCAAAGGAATAAAAAGGGATGAGTGCACACCAAGTAATAAAGAGTGGATAATATATATGTGTTTAAAATGTTTGGTAAAACTTGATAAATTAAATCCATTGTATGAAATGAATGTAAGATAAGAAAATCTTATAATCCTAGAATATAAGTGGGAATAGTAGATAGTCTGGAGAAAAATATATGATATATGGAAAACGGAAGAACATAAAGATCATAAAACATGAACAACTAGTTACAAAAGATGAAAATTTATAAAATGATAATTGGAATTTATATGAACCATGTTGCAAGACTGAGAATATGCTAAGTCTGAATTAGATGCCAATGCTAATAAATTAATAACACTACGAAATATAATAAATTGTTTGGTAAGTATTTGTTCAATAATAAAATTGAATAAGAAGTTAAACGACTATAATCAATAGTTAATACAATTAAACCAAACAAGTTAAATGAAATCAAGGGAAGGAATAAAGTAACAATAATGAATATCAAAAGAAAATGATATAGTAACTTAAGAATATAATGGTGATATTTGATAGTATGAAGTTCAGGAAGGAAAATAAAAGAATCAAAAGTATGTGTTTGTAAATCAATTCTATTCCCAAATTTTAGATAAATCATATACACCAGAAAGTTGTAGTAATCTAAGAACTAAATAGGAACGGGTCAAATCTTAAGTAGGGGAAAATTGTTAAATTAAGATAGTATGATTGTTATTGGGAATTGGATAACGACATTAACTTTGAATAGTTAATCGAAGGCAATAAATGAATGCTATAGAACACGATTTATACATAAACTGTGATAAAGAGTAAATATAAGTCCTATAAGTAGGTTTAAATTAATACATATGAATATCGAAAAGTAATGGGATCATAAGTTAGAATGAATTTGATGAAACTAAGGATAAAGACTATGACTACCATGAATGAAATTATAAGAAAAGTGCGATTAGAAAAAAAGGTAGGAAACCTAAAGATGAAATTTCTTAGTTTGAAACCAATCTTAATTTGATTATGGGAACTTAAGTTATAGATGGAGCAATGAATGATACTTATCTTATATCCAATTAAATGCATAATAAATTAATGAATTAGATGTGTGATAGGTTAAGTCGTAAATACTCAATGAAAGAATAGCTTAGTTGTTATTGGTGTTAATGTTGGGATGTTGCGATGTGAATAATTAAAATGCATAGGTTTAAGTACTCAATTTAAATGATGAATGAATGAATGAATGACTAATAAATAGTATTAAAATATGCTTAAACATGATTGAACTAAAATATCTCTAAATGTGAATCATATGCTTAAGCATGATTGGACGTCTTGAACTAAAACAAGAGATTGAGCAGAAAAAAATATAAACCTAATGCAACTGTAATGTGTAAAATTTAGATAATATATTATGCAAAAGCAAAATTTAAAGAGTAGTAAAACCATAAGTGGGGGAGACAACCCCAGAATCTCGGGAAAATATATATATATATATATATATATATATATATATATATATATTTAAAAGTTAAAACGTCCCATTACTCACAAAAGACTGTTCTCTAAGTAAGAAGAGTATCTAAAATATCCTGGAGAATCTTAGTATACCCCACTTCAGTCTTCTTCTGAAGACTGAGTTTCAATCGAATTTCGAGGACGAAATTCCTACAAGTGGGGGAGTATTGTAACAACCTAATTTTCACACCTAATAATTATAATTATATATGTATGTATCAATTTAATTTATGTGGAAGAGTAATATGAAATGAACACTTAAATTGCGCAAATTGTTGAGCAAGAAAAACATGCGAACAAGGATTAGAGTGTGCCCTGAATATCGTGAACTTAGTAAGAGTTAGAGAAAAGAATACCATATATAGGTTAAGAATCAGAGAAGTGAGAAAACATTGACTAAGGAAAGTTTTAGTACGATCGTGTGTAATGAAACTTAGAACCCAAGCTAGGATTCAGAAGCTTAGAATATAATCCGACTATTTAATCCCTTCTCAAAGATTAATCAAATGGAGGAAGGAGTAGGAAGGGTACCCCAAGCCATATAATTAGGAAGAAGGAATTAACAATGTGGCCGAAAACTCGTTCATTGGAATTTTCGGAGTTTTATAATTGAGTGCTGGATAAAAAGTAACATGGAAAATATAAATAGAGATGTAAATCAATGTTATACAAGTTTGATTTAGTGTTAAGAAGGATTAAAATCCATTAAAATAAGCTAAAAATGTGAACATCGGCTTTCCGGGGCGAACCGGTGCGCCAGGGGATGAGCCGGTGCGCCCCAGACGCACCGGTGCGGAAATCAGCAACACCAGGCGCGCTTAAGCGCCGCCAGTCGCGCTCCGGCGCCACGGATCAGCAGCACCAGAAATCTCGCGCACCAGCCAGAACCTTCCAGAAATCTGTGCGCGCTCAAGCGCCAGATCTCGCGCTCAAGCGCGACGTGCTTATAAAAGCACCAGATCCGCACCAGCCTTGAGGAGGGACGCACCAATTCTCCCTCCAGCACGCACCAGTTTCCTCCCAGCGGCACCAGATCCCACCAACACGCATCAGCACCATACTTTACACATCAAAACCATATTTTCATGCACCAACCTTCCTCTAATCATCTAAATCCAACCTATACATGAAAGATTAACAACAATAATCATTCCTCATGATTTCCTCAACCCTTAATTTCTTATATCTTTGAAAAATCCCACCAAATCCTCATCCTCTTTCCACCAACCCTCTTCATACCTAAACATAATCAACCATCAAGAACCAAGGAGGCATAACCAAACTAGAGAAGGGCTCTATGAACTTGGGACTTCTCCCTTGAGGTAAGGGAGGAACTCTTTTCTTTTAGAATAGAATTTAGGTTTTGGAATTAGTAAATACTCACTGAATATTTTGAATTAAACCCTAGGATAGTTGATTCTGTGTACCATATGCCTGTGCATATGGAATAAGTCTTTGAAGTCTTGAATTAAATCACAAAACTCACAACTTTAATCAATCCAAATTTAATGTAGACAAGGTGTTCGACAAAATGCCAATACTAATAATTAGTATAAAAATGTTAATTAAAGTACATATAAAAGTATGACTATATACTTACATACATTCTAAGACTATATTTTACACAATGCTTGAAGAATAGAATATATAATTAATGATTTCATATTATGAATAAAATATAAAGACCAATGTGAAATTATGAGAATTGAGTTAAAGTGACATAAATGGAATTATTAGTACCATTGTAAAGGAGTCATTATCATTGATGGTAAAAATGAACTACAAATAGGAAAAAAAATCAACTAAGAATTCCCTTTTTATAATCAAAAAGGCAAAGACAAAGTTGTATGAATTTAGTAGCTCAATGTGTTGATAATTGAATTCTAGTCAGTATTATTTGCTTAATTTCAATTCTTAATTTCTATTCTATTATGAAAAGTAGTTCACTCCCTTGTGGTTTAATATTTTAGGTAAGGATTTGAGGTGCTGGAACCAGAGTTTCACATCCCAGGAGACGAAGACAAGCCATTTTTCTCCATTTATTGTTCTAATATCAAATTGTAAATCCCAGTTTTTGTAATAAAATAATTTGTATTTTTGTCATTTTGAAAAAGATAAGAATTTATATTTTCTAAATTAATTTGGGATGTTACACGTGACATCACCTACAAGGGCATAGGGGTAAGCAATTCTATACACATAATCAATAGAGCATAAACATATGTACAATGTGAAGATAAATTCTTGCAACAGTAAACAACAATCACATTTAGCATTTAGCAGTTATTGAATGCAAGTAAAATGCTCATACTTGTTTCATTTATCAACTTTAAATTAAGTGAGTGGTATGATGTATGAAATTAGCTCTCAAACCTATCTCCATCATTCTATGTCACTCTCTGACGTCCATCCTTTATCCGTCCAGCACTTAACAGTGCGTTGTACTCCTAGGTGTACACAATTCGTACATTCACGAAGAATGTACACGACAAGCTTGGAATACGTGCCACCCGAGCAACGTCCCGTCATCCAAACGGTATAACCATAATATCAGCATCTCACAGTACTGACCACGTTGTCAACCATAACATGTCATCAAGCGTGCCATCAATTGGCACTCCCAGAGGCCCTCCTCATGTTACCAAAACATGATAAACGATCTATCATCCAAACTCCAGAATGAATGTATTATATTAACTTAAAGGAATTGATTGGTGAATTTCTTTTTTAATAATACCTAACGTGCCACCCGAGCAACGTCTCGTTATCCAAACGAAATTACCATGTCATCAATCAATTTCTTTTAAGTATGAGATCACTTGGATTATTGTCATTTAAGTATTAACCAAATGATTCAGAATTTAAAATGGTATTCTTAATATTCTGGGTAAAATTACTCGAGTGTTCTTCAGAATACTCGAGTGTTCTTCAATTCTTTCCAGATTACTCGAGTAGTTCTCAGTTACTCGAGTTGTTCATGCCTTTCTGAAGAATTAGGTTTCAGATTCATAAAAATACTCGAGTAGTTCATGAATACTCGAGTGTTCTTCATCAATTCCAGAACACTCGAATGACTCATGCATTACTCGAGTGGTTTATCATAAAATGTCCCCATACATTAGTTGATACTCGAGTTCTGGGCCTAGTACTCGAGTATTTGGAGCAAAAGACACACCATTTTAACACGAAATACTCGAGTATTAAGCCAAGTACTCGAGTCTTTTCTTACAGAACAGACTGGAAACTTGGTTTTAACATACCATTTTCAATTCTAACCATTTCTAGTCCAATCCAACGATCCACAGAGTTCATATAACATATATTGAACATGTCTAAACACTTGGAACACATCAAATAACAGATTTGACAGAGAATTGAGAGATTATGCATAAAACATACAAATTCACAACTTAACATATTAAATTGCAATATACTCAATAAAATTGTGAATTTAAGCTCAATACAGCTTGCATGCAACATATGGGACTTGCTCACAACAAATTTAGAGCACAAGTTGGTCTTCAAACCAATTTCCCTATTCAATCTAAGCCCTTAGAGCCTCTTAGTGGCTCTCTAATTAAATTCATGCAATTTAAACTCTATCTAGTGAATAGAAAGCTTTCCCCTTACCTCAAAGTCGTGAATCAATAGGGAAATCGAAAGGAATAGCTCCACAACACCAAGAATCACTTCAAGCACCACATGCAGGACAGTTTTGAGTGGAGGTCCAAAATGGAATTGGTTGACATAGGAAACAAAGATAGAAATTGGGGAAATTAGTATTTCTAAACTCTATGCAACATCTACTAACTATAGAAACCAATTTGGGACTCAGAGAATGCGTGAGCTTACCAAAATTCGAATCCAAAGTAAGTGTTAGTTCCATGATGAACATGATGAATGTTTTGATAATGACAAAGTGTTTTTGAACAAGCTACAAGTGTTGATCAAGTTTCAAGCTCAACAAGCAACAACAAACATCAAATGAAGAAGAGAGAAAGCAAGCTCATGAAAAAGACCTAAGTTTGAGTGTATTTGTATTTCTTTTATCTTTTGCCTCTCAAGCTTCATAGGTTTTTTATTTGGGTAGATTATTATAGAGGGTAGTGAATCTCATTCATAAGTCATGATTTAATCATAATTTGAGTTTTCACTTAATCTAGAATCAATAGGTGGCTTAAAGGTTTTAAAGGAAAGGTTGGATTTTGAGAAAACAAGTTTTGAACATGTACAGTACCAACTTAATCGATTAAGTGATAACTTAATCGAGTACTACTCGAGTACACGACTTGCTTAATCGAGTAAGTACTGCTGAACTGATTTTTAAAATACGTTTTTCACTTCTCAAAATCAGTTTTCAAGTGCTACAACTTTTGGGTATTCTATATAAACCCTTTTCCTATTATTTGTGAAGAGTTAGAATCATTTTTATACAAGTTTTACAAAGAATCACGCCACTCTATTCTCTCTCATTTTCTAAAGATCAAAGTTCTCATATTTTCATATTCTTTGATCAAGAACCTTTGAATCTCTTATGGTGAATTGTCATAACTCTTGATTGAGATTCATAGGATTGTTTTGTGTTTTCTATTGTGTTGTAATCTTTGCAAGAAGGCAAGCCACTACAACAAACAAGAAGTCTTGGTGTGTCGATTTTATCATCAAGCAAGTGCATTCTTATTGAAGAAGAAGAAGAAGTCTTGGTTGTGAATCAAGCAAGTGAAGCCTTGGTGTGTGGTTTATCATCAAGCAATTGAAGACTTGTTGTGTCGATTATCAACAAGGGGTAGAGGTTAGATTAGAGAGAAGATCAATAGGATTACAAGGCAAGGGTGTCGGTTATCTCTTGTAAGCTAGCAAGAAGGGAATCTTGTGAGGCAATCACTTGTAATTTGAGAACTCTAATTCCTCATAGTGAAGAATCTCTCTTGGTTGAAGAGGGGACTGGATGTAGCTTTCAAGTGGATGAAAGTGAACCAGGATAAATCACTGTGTCGTATCTCTAAACACTTACTCTTTATATTCAAGTCATCTGATTGCGTTCTTGGTTGAAAACCTAGAAAGATTGATTTTCATAATTGATTGAATTGAATCTTTGATTGTTCAAATTGATAAAGGGAAAATCATTTTCATAACTAGGTTAATCAATAAGAATATAGGTGTTAATCATTTCCGCTGAATCTCTGATCTTGCATGTGAATTGATTGATTTTCGTATTCGAATGAAAAATTGATTTTTCTGTTTTCTGTCATATTTAATCGATTAAGTTCAAGTTTAATCGAGTACTACTCGAGTAAATTGCAGGTTAATCGATTAAGTGCTGTAGAATTTGCAAAAATCATTTGTTTTGATTGTTTAGATTTGTTTCGTTCGAAAATCTTTCAAGGTAGCTTCAACACCTATTCAACCCCCCCTTCTAGGTGTATTCCTAGGGTTCCTAAGTCTCTCCAACCACCAATTGCGGTTTCCTCAGTAAGCTCCAGAAAAAGGTTTGACAGCAACAAACTCCACTTCCAAGCTTCAATTCTTCCTTCACACTCACTCTCAGCTCACGAATTTGGTGTATATACAAAGCTCGAGATGTGAGCTTTGTATTGGTGTATAATTTGTGACTCGAATCAAAACACAGAGAGAGAATCGAAGAGAACGATTCAAGAACCCTAACTTGAACAACAAACCCGAATTTGACCAAATGCCTCAACAATTCAGGTTTAGATGGCTTAAATAGAATGGTCGAAGGCTCATGCACAAAGACACGATAGCCATGGACGTGGGAAGGTGGTGATTTCGTGTCAACGGAGGGGAATCGTTGGTGGTGACTCACCAAACGCACTAACTCGTGCAACTCTGACCAGAACACTCGAGTCTTTTCAGAAATACTCGAGTGTTTTGGTCAGTTTTTGAAAAATAATAATTTTATTTACTTTCCCTCCAAAACCTTTCCTATAATTACCTCTAGGTCCCAAATCAGGGACTAATGTGCAAAATATTTATTTTATGCATAAATATACTTACAAAATAAATTCACACATCCACTAATAATAAAATCACAGATTTTTAATCAAAGATTAAATTAGAAATAATTAATTATAATAAACTTTATAATTAACATTTCATTAATCAGGGATTAAAATTTTGGGGTGTTACATTCGACCTGATGGGTCGTGTTTCCTAATGGGTCGTATTGACACCTAGCAGGGCACCTAGTGGTCAGTGTCCCCCAATGGATTATAAGCTGTCATTTACTCTTTAATTTCATTAACATTTAACCATTCACTTAAGTTCCATACATACAACACCTTGTATGTATCAATGATGACCACCATCATCATTCCTTTCATTCGGTTTCACCAAACCGAATGACTCCATTAGAACCTGCCACATGGTTTCCAAGGTATGCAACTCACAGTGTATACATATATACATACCACCCACACAGTACATATATTCGGCATACACACAACAGTATATCAACAAGCATATTTGAAACCATACCTATCCTCAACATAACACATATACACTCGGTTATCAATATGTATTAATTTTAAAACTACTTTCAATATCAAGGTAAGACCCACCCCTTACCTCAACCATGAAGATAGTAGAAAATAGAACCTTCAAGACCTAGCCTAGCTTGTAATCCCTAGTTCTCCTAGTTCCCAATCGAATCATTGGACTGCACAATGAAGGAAATGATGGATCAACAACAACTAGCTTGCCACACGAAGAAGAAATAGACTCTGAACCTTTGGGAGTAGTTCGAATTGCTCTCTTAGGTTTTCAACACATAAGTCACGTAGAGTAACAATGAGAATGTCTCAATCTACTTATACTTATGAAAGAAGGGGGAAATATGTGGTTGGTATGAAAAGCTTCCCTGAGAAGCTTCATAAAGTTGTGGCTGAAAATGAATGCCAAATGTGAAATTACAGACTTGCCCCAAGTCACTTATTCTAGTAGAAACAGAGCAGCACGTCGGGAGGAAGAAGATGACATGCTTCAAGAACACTGGCCAGCAAAGGCCAACTTCCGATGTCCAGCTCTCAACAATGAAAACATGAGAGATCGGCGCAAGCTAGAACTCGATGCTCGGTTCCCTTGGTGCCAACACCTCAGGATGAGACACTTTAAACGAGTACACACGACCTGCCGAGGTCGGCACTTATTCAACATCAACACAAGACTAGTGCAGTCTCAAACAAAGGGGGTTGAAAATGATACGAGCTCAGTTCTCGTAATATCAGTTATCACAACTCGGCCTATTCCGAGCACAACAAGATGGGACCTGCTCGGTTTCTCCCGAGCACAAATATAAGTGAACTCAACACTACAACTCGGATTACCTAAGCTCGGTTACTCTTGCTCGGCACTAAACCAACACACTATCTGCTCGGATCCACGAACACAACACATCTTGCTCGGAACCTGCTTGGTTTCGCTAACCCTATACCACCAACTAGGTATTTTCTCGGTTAACTAACACCATACCACTTGCTCGGATCACACACCCGAGCTCAGCTAAACCTGCTCGGATCTAACTCATAGATCCTACTGAGCTCGGACTCTCAGGAGCTCGGCTCTACCCCAACCTGGCCTCGTGACTCTAAGTCACATGCTCGGCACGCCCACGATCTCGGTAACACATGCTCAGCTCCTAAGAGCTCGACTAACACAGAGTCTGATCGGATCGAACTCCGACACCCCACACTTAGACTCTCGAACCACACATCCTTCAACCAAGATGACACACAATACACAACCCTTAAATTAATCAGCACTGATTAAAATAAATAGGATGTTACAATCCTCTTCCACTTACCAAAATTTCGTCCTCGAAATTCAGCTCGGCAAGAACAAATGAGGATGAGACTCCCTCATTCTGCTTTCCAGCTCCCACGTAGCTTCCTCTATGTTGTTCCTTTGCCAAATCACCTTTACCAAAGGGATTTCCTTGCCCTTAAGATGCTTAACCCGACGATCCTCAATCTGAACCGGCAAGGCCTCGAAGGTTAGATTCTTTTTCAAAGGCAACTCGTCCACGGAGATCACATGAGAAGGGTCATGCATGTATTTCCTTAACTGAGAAACATGAAATACATCATGAAGCTTGGACAATTGAGGAGGCAAAGCAATCCGATATGCCACTGCTCCAACCCTCTCCAAAATCTGATATGGCCCAACAAACTTTGGAGACAATTTTCTGGATTTAAGTGCTCGGCCAACACCAGAGGTAGGAGCCACCCTTAGGAACACATGATCACCAACCTCGAACTCCAAGGGTCTCCTACGCTAATCGGCATAACTCTTCTGCCGATCTTGCGACGCTTTCATCTTGTCCTTAACCATTCGGATCTGCTCGAAAGTCTCCTGCACAACCTCGGGACCGATCAACAGATTTTCCCCAATCTGAAACCAGCAAAGAGGAGTTCTGCACTTCCGACCATACAAAGCCTCAAAAGGCGCCATACCAATGCTCGAGTGGAAACTGTTATTGTAGGTGAACTCCACCAAAGGCAATAACGTTTCCCAACTGCCAACTTGCTCGAGCACACACGCACACAACAAATCCTCCAAAGATCGAATCGTGCGCTCTGATTGCCCATCGGTCTGAGGATGGTATGCTGTACTGAGCCAAGAGCATGCTGCAAACTCTGCTAGAATCTCGACAAGAACCTCGGATCTCAGTCCGACACGATGCTGGAGGGAACTCCATGCAACCTGACAATTTCCTGAATGTACAGTTGGGCCAACCTTTCCATACTACAACTCATATTCATAGGAATGAAATGGGCACACTTGGTAAGCCGATCCACATCCACCCAAATTGCCTCGCAACCCGAGCTGGTCCTCGGCAAACCAGAAACAAAATCCATAGCAATGTCGTCCCATTTCCATTCTGGAATATCCAAAGACCTCAGCAAACCACCAGGCTTTTGTTGCTCAACCTTAACCTTCTGGCACACCAAACATCTCAAACCATACTCGGCCACATCCTTCTTCAATCCGGGCCACCAAAATAGCTTCTTCAAATCCTGATACATTTTAGTGGCACCCGGATGAATATTAAATTTCGATCTATGAGCTTCCTCAAGGATCACCCTCCTCATCTCAACATCCTCAGGGATGCAAACTTGACCTCGGAACCGAATAATCTCATCGGGTCCTTTCACGAAATCGGATTCAACCCCATTTGTAACACCCCAAAATTTTAATCCCCGATTAATGAAATGTTAATTATAATTTAATTATAATTAATATTTTCTATATTAATCCTTGATTAAAATATGTGTTCATGTAACTAGTTTGTGTGTGTGAAATTATTTAATAAATATAATAAATGCCTAAAATGAGTATTTTGCATATTAGTCCCTGGGTTGGGACCTAGAAGCAATTATAGGAAAGGTTTTGGAGGGAAATTAAATAAAATAATTATTTTTCAAAAATTGGGCAAAATACTCGAGTATTATTCTGAATACTCGAGTATTCTGGGTCAAATTGCACGAGTTAGTGCGTTTGATGAGTCACCATGAACGATTCCCTCTTCCCGCCACGAATACTCCTTCCCCAACACCTCAAGGCTTTCGTGTCGCCTTGAATGAGAGCTTCCTTGCTCTATTTAAGCTCAACAACAACAGATTCGTGAAGCTTTTTGGTTAAGTTTGGGTTGTTGATGAAAGTTAGGGTTTCGGATTTGCCCTCTTCGATTCTCCTTAAATTCTGAGTGTTAGGATTCGAGTGATACACGAATACAAAGCTCACATCACAAGCTTTGTATAAACACCAAAATCGTGAGGATTGAGTGAGTGTGTTGGAGGATTCAAGGAGTTGAAGTGAAGCTGTTCTTGGTCAAGTTTGTGTCTGGAGCTTGAGGAAACCGCAATTGGTGGTTGGAGAGACTTAGGAACCCTAGGAAAACACCTAGAAGGGGGGGTTGAATAGGTGTTGAAGCTACCTTGAAAGATTTTCGAACGAAACAAATCGAAACAATCAAAACAAATGATTTTTGCAAATTCTACAGTACTTAATCGATTAAGCAAGTCGTGTACTCGAGTAGTACTCGATTAAGCTTGAACTTAATCGATTAAATATGACAGAAAACAGAAAAATCAATTTTTCATTCGAATACGAAAATCAATCAATTCACATGCAAGATCAGAGATTCAGCGGAAATGATTAACACCTATATTCTTATTGATTAACCTAGTTATGAAAATGATTTTCCCTTTATCAATTTGAACAATTAAAGATTCAATTCAATCAATTATGAAAAACAATCTTTCTAGGTTTTCAACCAAGAACGCAATCAAATGACTTGAATATAAAGAGTAAGGGTTTAGAGATACGACACAGTGATTTATCCTGGTTCACTTTCATCCACTTGAAAGCTACATCCAGTCCCCTCTTCAACCAAGAGAGATTCTTCACTATGAGGAATTAGAGTTCTCAAATTACAAGTGATTGCCTCACAAGACTCCCTTCTTGCTAGCCTACAAGAGATAACCAACACCCTTGCCTTGTAATCCTATTGATCTTCTCTCTAATCTAACCTCTACCCCTTGTTGATAATCGACACAACAAGTCTTCAATTGCTTGATGATAAACCACACACCAAGGCTTCACTTGCTTGATTCACAACCAAGACTTCTTCTTCTTCTTCAATAAGAATGCACTTGCTTGATGATAAAATCGACACACCAAGACTTCTTGTTTGTTGTAGTGGCTTGCCTTCTTGCAAAGATTACAACACAATAGAAAACACAAAACAATCCTATGAATCTCAATCAAGAGTTATGACAATTCACCATAAGAGATTCAAAGGTTCTTGATCAAAGAATATGAAAATAGAAAAGCTTTGATCTTTAAAATTAAGAGAGAATAGAGTGGCTTGATTCTTTGTAAAAATTGTATGAAATTTATTCTTATTAATCACAAATAATAGGAAAAGGTTTATATAGAATACCCAAAAGTTGTAGCACTTGAAAACTGATTTTGAGAAGTGAAAAACGTATTTTAAAAATCAGTTCAGCAGTACTTAATCGATTAAGCAAGTCGTGTACTCGAGTAGTACTCGATTAAGTTAATCACTTAATCGATTAAGTTGGTACTGCACATGTTCAAAACTTGTTTTCTCAAAATCCAACCTTTCCTTTAAAACCTTTAAGCCACCTATTGATTCTAGATTAAGTGAAAACTCAAATTATGATTAAATCATGACTTATGAATGAGATTCACTACCCTCTATAATAATCTACCCAAATAAAAAACCTATGAGGCAAAAGATAAAAGAAATACAAATACACTCAAACTTAGGTCTTCATGAGCTTGCTTTCTCTCTTCTTCATTTAATGTTTGTTGTTGCTTGTTGAGCTTGAAACTTGATCAACACATGTAGCTTGTTCAAAAACACTTTGTCATTATCAAAACATTCATCATGTTCATCATGGAACTAACAATCTCCCCCTTTTTGAAAATGACAACCCATGTTTTGAAATCGCTTGAAGTTGTTGATGCTTGAAACATTTGATCACTTGAGAAGAACCTTTCTCCCCCTCAATCAATGCTTTAACATTTGAGTCCAATTGAGATAGAAGCTTGATTCTCCCCCTATCTTAAACAACTTAGCTCAACCTACATAAAAACAACAAAAACAACCTTTCTCCAAACAAACATCTAAAAATCATATTATATTTCTCCCATGTTTCAAAACATACCATTTCTCCCTCTTTGAGAAACATTTCATTCAATTCAAAACATCATATTTCTCATAATATTTCTCCCCCTTTGGCATTATCAAAAAGTAATATATACCAATTGAAATATAACATCTAAGCCAAGGTAAGAAATCAATGATCATTTCTTCACAACATTGATACCAATTGAACAAATACAATAGAGCTTTACTTTGAAATGTGATATCAATTGGTAAGAGAATATAACAATGAAATATAATACCAATTGAGAATTAAAAAGATCATAATATCACTTAACAAAGAAGATATCAATGTAAAGAAGAAACAATAATCACAAAAACATGATAATCAACTAATAATCTCTCAATGATACAAATTGAATTAACTAAACATTTAGAAAAGTAATATCAATTGAGAAGATACCAATTAAGATAATATATCAATATCAAATATTACCACTTTGTAGGACATTCACTTGAGATGCAAGTGTGATACCAATTGAAGATGTGAATATAGACATTCATAGTTGAGACCAATTGAGAACATGTGTCATTCATTTGCATCTTCAATCAAACCTACAAAACAATCATGCTTTGCTTTTTGGTATCCAAATGGTTTTGGATCCATTTTTGTTAGTGTAGGGACTTTCACCCTTTTTCATCCAAACAAAATTTCCTTTAGATATACCATGCACTTTAACATAACACACATTTGAAGTATGTCCATGAGTACCACAATAGAAACATGTTGGAGGATTTGAAAAATCAACTTTAGAAAAATCAACAACATTTCTATGAGATTTACTCTTAGCATTAGTATAACCCAAACCAAACTTGTTTGAATTTTCTCTTTGAAAATTTAACAATGTGCGCAATCTAATATCACCATTTGAGAAACTTGCAAGCTTATTTTTCAAAATAGCATTTTCATTTTTAAGCAACTTGCAATTCTCACAATCAACCACAATATTCAATCTACTAGCACAATCACAAGAAGAACTAGCATAGATAAGATCAAGAGTTTCATTTTCAAGATTAAGCTCATCAACTTGTTTTTGAAGTTCTAAAATCTCTTTTTGATGTTTCAAAATGAGCTTCTTTCTTTCAATGTTTTTCAAAGCTAGTTTTTCAAGTTGTTCATACATTTCTTCATAAGCATTATGTAACAATTCATATTTAGAAGAAATTTTGGATTTAGATTCACTTACATTGCTATCCTCGCTTTGATAACTTGATTCATCATTTGAACTTTGTTCTTCATCATCTACTAGAGTTATCAAGTTGAGACAAGCAACTTCTTCATCATCCGAAGAACTATTTGATGTGCTTTTCTTGTTATCTTCATCACTATCCCAAACTATGTATGCTCTTTTAGATTTAGAATTTTTCTTGTCTTTCTCCTTCTTCTTGAGATACTTAGAGCATGAGTACTTGAGATGACCGGGTTTTCCACATTCATGGCAAACTACACCTTCTTTTGATGTCTTGGTCTTGTAGTGTGGGGAATCCTTCTCTTTACTTTTGTCCTTGTTCAACCTTCCTTTTCTCCTTAGAAACTTGTCAAACTCTTTTAACAAAAGTTTCATGTCTTTTTCATCAACATCGGAATCGGAATCTTCACTATCATCATCATCGGAACTATCTTTCTTTTTATATGCACTTTTGACTTTAAGAGCAAGTCCTTTCCTTGATTTGTTCTTATCCGACTCTTCATTGATACTTAATCGTCCAAGCTCCATTTCATGTTCTTGAAGCTTTCCGAAAAGTGTTGCTAGATCCATAGCATCCAAATTTTTAGATTCAACAATAGCCGTTACTTTTGGTTGCCAATTCCTGTCTAAACATCTCAACACTTTGTTAGAAAGTTCACCATGAAGAAAAGTTTTACCAAGAGCAAGTAAATGATTTATAATGTGAGTAAAACGCTTTTGCATATCATTTATAGATTCATTTGGAAGCATAGTAAATAACTCATATTCACGCATTAAAGCATTCAATCTAGCTCTCCTAACCTCACTAGTTCCTTCATGAGTCACTTGTAAAGTGTCCCACATTTCTTTAGCACTAGAACATTGAGAAACTCTAAAGAACTCGTCATAGGATAAAGCGGATGTGATGATATTCTTAGCTTTATAATCATATTGTACTTTCTTTCTATCATCATCTTTCCACTTATCCTCGGGGATCAATTGTTCTACACCTTCAACTAAACTAGAGGGGATATGAGGACCTTTTTCAACTACTTTCCAAATTTCACTATCTATAGCTTGGATAAAGATTTTCATTCTAACTTTCCAATATGCATAGCCTTCTCCGGCAAACAATGGAGGACGACTTATTGAAGCACCTTCACCACCAAAGGGATTCATGGAACCCATTGCGATTTTCTTAAAGGATCTTTACGAAAAAGCTCTTATGCTCGTGTCTTTCGACCGAGCTCTGATACCAATTGAGGAAACCGCAATTGGTGGTTGGAGAGACTTAGGAACCCTAGGAAAACACCTAGAAGGGGGGGTTGAATAGGTGTTGAAGCTACCTTGAAAGATTTTCGAACGAAACAAATCGAAACAATCAAAACAAATGATTTTTGCAAATTCTACAGTACTTAATCGATTAAGCAAGTCGTGTACTCGAGTAGTACTCGATTAAGCTTGAACTTAATCGATTAAATATGACAGAAAACAGAAAAATCAATTTTTCATTCGAATACGAAAATCAATCAATTCACATGCAAGATCAGAGATTCAGCGGAAATGATTAACACCTATATTCTTATTGATTAACCTAGTTATGAAAATGATTTTCCCTTTATCAATTTGAACAATTAAAGATTCAATTCAATCAATTATGAAAAACAATCTTTCTAGGTTTTCAACCAAGAACGCAATCAAATGACTTGAATATAAAGAGTAAGGGTTTAGAGATACGACACAGTGATTTATCCTGGTTCACTTTCATCCACTTGAAAGCTACATCCAGTCCCCTCTTCAACCAAGAGAGATTCTTCACTATGAGGAATTAGAGTTCTCAAATTACAAGTGATTGCCTCACAAGACTCCCTTCTTGCTAGCCTACAAGAGATAACCAACACCCTTGCCTTGTAATCCTATTGATCTTCTCTCTAATCTAACCTCTACCCCTTGTTGATAATCGACACAACAAGTCTTCAATTGCTTGATGATAAACCACACACCAAGGCTTCACTTGCTTGATTCACAACCAAGACTTCTTCTTCTTCTTCAATAAGAATGCACTTGCTTGATGATAAAATCGACACACCAAGACTTCTTGTTTGTTGTAGTGGCTTGCCTTCTTGCAAAGATTACAACACAATAGAAAACACAAAACAATCCTATGAATCTCAATCAAGAGTTATGACAATTCACCATAAGAGATTCAAAGGTTCTTGATCAAAGAATATGAAAATAGAAAAGCTTTGATCTTTAAAATTGAGAGAGAATAGAGTGGCTTGATTCTTTGTAAAACTTGTATGAAATTTATTCTTATTAATCACAAATAATAGGAAAAGGTTTATATAGAATACCCAAAAGTTGTAGCACTTGAAAACTGATTTTGAGAAGTGAAAAACGTATTTTAAAAATCAGTTCAGCAGTACTTAATCGATTAAGCAAGTCGTGTACTCGAGTAGTACTCGATTAAGTTAATCACTTAATCGATTAAGTTGGTACTGCACATGTTCAAAACTTGTTTTCTCAAAATCCAACCTTTCCTTTAAAACCTTTAAGCCACCTATTGATTCTAGATTAAGTGAAAACTCAAATTATGATTAAATCATGACTTATGAATGAGATTCACTACCCTCTATAATAATCTACCCAAATAAAAAACCTATGAGGCAAAAGATAAAAGAAATACAAATACACTCAAACTTAGGTCTTCATGAGCTTGCTTTCTCTCTTCTTCATTTAATGTTTGTTGTTGCTTGTTGAGCTTGAAACTTGATCAACACATGTAGCTTGTTCAAAAACACTTTGTCATTATCAAAACATTCATCATGTTCATCATGGAACTAACAGAGCTTACTTTGATCTTGATTTCTGGTAAGCTCATGAATCCCTGAGTCTCAAATTCGATTTCCTTAGTTAGATTATGTTGCATAGAGTCTAGAAAACCTAATTTCCCCAATTTTACTCTCTGTTTCATGTGTGAACCAAATCCACTTTGGTGTTGCACTCAAAATGCTCTGCATGTGGTGCTTGAAGTTGGTCTGAGAGTTGTGGAGCTTTTCTTTGGGATTCTTGGTTTGATTCACGTCTGAGAGGTAAGGGGAAGTAATTATATTCACTAGATAGAGATTAAATTCCATTATTTGTGTTAGAGAGCCACCAAGAGGCTCTAAGGGCTTAGATTGAATAGGATCTTTGGTTTGGAGACCAAGCTTTGCTCTAAAACTGTGTTGAGCAAGTTCTATATCATGCATGCAAGCTTAAATGAACTTTGTTTCATGAGTATTGTGCTTATTGTGTAAATTGAGGTGTTGAGTTGTTAAAATGTGTTTTTATGCATGATTTATTGATTCTCTGTCAGATTGGTTATTTGATATGAAATGAGTATGGAAACATGTTCAATATATGGTAAATGAACTATTGCGATCACTGGTTTGGGTTAAAAATGTTTAGAAATTGAAATGGTATGTAAAAACCAAGTTTCAGTCTGTTCTGTCTGCAAATAATCGAGTATATGGCTTAACACTCGAGTATTTCGTGATGCATCAGTGTGAAAATTGGCGCACCAACTTGAGAACCAGGCTAAGCACTCGAGTATTTCAGATGCAACAAGAGTAAAAATTAATGAACAACTCGAGTAATATGTGAACTACTCGAGTATTCTGGGTAATGGACTACTCGAGTATCTCATGAATTACTCGAGTATATTTTTGAAGATCTGAAAACTTGAATCTCTAAACAGACATGAACGACTCGAGTATAATCATGAACTACTCGAGTAAAATCTGGAAAATGATAAACTACTCGAGTATTATGGAAAACACTCGAGTATTTTTAGTCAGATACTTAAAAATACCATTTTCAATTCTAAGTCATTTTGTAACACTTAAACGACAATAAACCGAGTGATCCTGGACTTAAAGGAAATTGATTGACGTTATGATATTTTCATTTGAGTAATGATACGTTGCTCGGGAGGCACGTAATGTATTAATAAAAGGATAAAACATCAATCAATTCCTTTTAAGTAAAGTAATGCATTCATTCTGGAGTTTGGATTGTAGGACGTATATCATGTTTTTGGTAAACATGTGGAGGGCCTCTGGGAGTGCCAATACGCTTGCTTGATGACACGCCGTTGACGTGGTCGGCTTAGTGGATGCCGATATGGTCATACCGTTTGGATGACGGTCCGTTTGGATGACGGGATATGCTCGGGTGGCATGGATACCAAGCTTGACGTGTACATTCTAGGTGAGTGTACGAATTGTTGTATACCTAGGAATACAACGCACTGTTGAATGTTGGGTTGTCAGGGATGGACGTCAGAGAGTGACATAGTATGATGGAGATAGGCTTGAGAGCTAAAGTCATGCATCATGCCACTCATTTAAATCAATTGTGATAAATGAAATAAGTGTGAGCATCCTATGTGCACTAATTAACTGCTAAGTGTTATATGTGATTGTTGTTAATTGATGCATATTTACATACTCATATTGCACAATTTATTCTATGTTGATTATGTGTATAGAATTGCTTACCCCTATGCCCTTGTAGGTGATGTCTCGTTACATTGCTTGCATCGAGATCCGGCCACTTCCTAGTGGCACATGGATCTATGAGGACCATCGCGCGGTGTTCGAGGGAGAGGTAGAGGTTACCTTCTACCACCCGAACCCATTGATCCGATTCCGTCCTCGTAGATTTAGGATTCCCATCATATACACTATGCATGTACCCCCGTTTTACACTTACCATGGACCACCTCCCACGCGACCAGCTCGCTCCTATCACAGTTTCCGTTTTCGACCTACCCGCTCTCACCCTTTTACCTCGAGAGTCGTCCGCGAGGAGACTCCCCCTTCTGATCCGAGGAGCCCAGTCAGGGTTTCACCATCACCTGACCCGGTACCCAGTGGTAGGGTACACTCTCCCTCGGATGAGATCGAGGAGGATCCGGTGGAGGACGAGAGTGGGAGCGAGCCTGTCGTGCATTCTACTGGGAGTGATTGGAGGGACGATGATCCCTAGGTTTGTGCATAGGGTATGTGATGAGGATCAGGGGATCCGATGTGTGGAGGCTGTGGAGGAGATCTTGCTGCTGTGTTGATGATGATGCTACTACCTTACTACTTATGTTTCTTGGAGACTACTGTTATCACTACTACTACATCTGATGCTGCCGGATCTACGTGACCACCCTTAGAGTTTTATTTTGGTTATGTATATATGTTGTAGATATACTTTTGGGGTTCTCTAGGGATTTGGTCATGTTATTATGTAGATCTGTTTATGGACTTGTATTTTGGGATCTTGGAAGCTTTGATATGGGGCTATGTACTTATGACTCTTATTATATATATATATATATATATATATATATATATATATATATGTACCTATGTTCATCTTACTAGTAATTGCATAGTCCGATAATTCCGTTTACTCTTATTTAATCTATTTGAGGGCTCGGCTGTGAAAACTATTCGATGGTATCAGTTTTATCAAATAAAGCAAGGGTAGCTTCAGTTATTTTCTATAATATAAAATACGGTTCCAAAAGATGAATGCTACCCAACTTTCGAAAAGGTTTTAGAAATCACCGAATCCAATATAACTGTTTTGGTAATACCTTAGGGTTTATTCTCCAAGAATTCCAAGTGTTGATTTGTGCACCCGCTTTTAAAGGAAGAAAAATTTTTTTTCCATATTTTCTTAATCCTCACAAGTCCATATATTATCCAATATAAAAGCTTAATTACTATATTATATTTGGGTAATCCGGAAGGGTGTCACACCATCCGACTTCTCACTTGCTCGGTTCTGCAGACTTTCATCCTTCACTTGACTGACTTTGATCAAATCCACCAATTCATTTTTGATCTTCAGCATTCCCAACATGATGCTCTTTTCCTTTATCTGCACATCCAAATTGAGATCACTAAATTCTTGCATGAGCTGCTTTTCCTCTATCATCATGTCGCTAACCAACAGT
The DNA here is from genome assembly GCA_037953625.1 of Crotalaria pallida. Classification (NCBI taxonomy): domain Eukaryota; kingdom Viridiplantae; phylum Streptophyta; class Magnoliopsida; order Fabales; family Fabaceae; genus Crotalaria; species Crotalaria pallida. The sequence goes on along the minus strand of CM075649.1, from coordinate 45,820,709 downwards.
GCCTTGCGGCACAAGGCATCGGCTACCACATTAGCCTTTCCCGGATGATACTGCAGATGGAAGTCGTAATCCTTTAAAACTCCATCCACCTTCTCTGCCTCATGTTCAGCTCCTTCTGATCAAACAAATACTTGAGGCTCTTGTGATCACTGAAGACCTCGAATTTGGTTCCATACAAATAATGTCTTCAGAGCTTCAATGCAAACACCACTGTTGCCAATTCCAAGTCATGTGTCGGATAATTCTGCTCATGCTGCCTAAGCTGCCTTGAGGCATAAGCAATCACCCGACCCTGCATAAGCACACAACCGAGACCCTGCTTCGAGGCGTCGCAGAAGACGTCGAAGGACTTGGTCAAATCCAGAAGAACCAAAACAGGAGAACTCGTGAGCCGACTCTTCAACTCTTGAAAGCTAAGTTCAGACTACTGTGACCACGCAAACGACACATCCTTCCTTGTCAACATCGTCAAAGGAAGGGCTAACTTGGAGAAACCTTCTATAAACCTTCGATAATAACCGGCCAAACCCAAAAAGCTTCGGACCTCAGCCACTGATCTCGGTCTCTCCCACTTCAGCACAGATTCCACCTTGGAGGGATCCACTGCCACTCCCTGCTAGAAAATATCGTGGCCAAGAAAATGCACCTCATTCGGCCAGAAACTACACTTGGAGAGCTTCGCATATAGTTGCTTGTCCTTGAGGATTTGCAATACCATCCTCAGATGCTCTTCGTGCTCCCTTGGACTCTTCGAATAGATCAACACATCATCTATGAACACGATTATAAAGGAGTCCAAAAACGGCCTGAAAATCCGATTCATGTAGTCCATAAAAATAGTCGACGCATTGGTCAAACCGAAAGGCATGACCACGTACTCATAATGACCATAGCGTGTCCTGAATGCGGTCTTGGGAATATCTTCCTCTCGAATCCGAATCTGATGATAACCCGACCGAAGATCAATTTTCGAGAACACTGATGCACCCTTCAACTGATCCAATAAATCATCAATGCGGGGCAGAGGATACTTGTTCTTAATTGTCACTACATTCAACTTTCGGTAATTTGTGCACATTCGAAGGTCCCCATCCTTCTTCTTCACAAACAGAATAGGCAATCCCCAAGGAGACACACTCGGCCGAATTAGACCCTTGGCCAACAATTCCACCAACTGTTGCTTCAGTTCTGCCAATTCTGGTGGCACAATGCGATAAGGGGCTATAGAAATCGGACCCGCACCGGGCACCAGATCAATGGCGAACTCCACCTCTCTGCTCGGCGGCAGACCAGGGATCTCGGCAGGAAACACCTCGGGAAACTCGCCGACCACATCAATCCGACTGACCTCGGACTCATCCTCGGCTTCCATCGAAGCCAAAGAGGCGTCACCGAACAACACAGCCCTCCAACGACAATCAATCACAACATGATGACGCACCATCCAATCCATACCGAGAATCACGTCTAACCGAGATAAGGGCAAACAGATCAAATCTACCTCGAATTCCCTCTCTAAAACCCGAAGAGGACACCCCAAGCATACATGCGATGAAACCACAAAAACACTAGCAGGAGTTGAGACAGAAAGCTTAAAGGGAATTTCCCCAACCGAAAGCCCCAACCTCTCAACACACTCAAGAGACACAAACGAATGCGTGGCACCACAATCAAACAACACTACACAGGAATTGCCATTAATAAAACAGTTACCTCGGATGAGCTGGTCAGACTCGGCCACATTCGCCCCGTCCAAGGTAAACACCTTCCCTCTTTGCATCTGCTGACTACCCTCAGCTTGTTGAGACTTGGCAACCTCGGGCTCCTTCTTCACCGAGCTCTTAGAACACTGAGCTGCGAAGTGCCCCGGTTGTCCACACTTGAAACAAAGGCCCTCCTTTCTGTTAGAATTGAATATATTGCGGCCCCAACACTCCCCTTGGTGAAACCTCTACACTAAGGGCATCGAGGAGAACTCTGAGAAACCATCCTCTGTTTTTAACCTCCGGAACCAGCTGCCTTGAAACCCGGGTAAGGATCGAGCTTCTGCATGGGGCCCTTTCCTCGGACTGGGCCGACCAACTTCTAAGAAGCCTTGCTCTGCTCCTCGGCCTGCTCCTGCTTCAAGGAACTCTCATAAGCACTCGCCATACTCACCAGCTGCGAGATATTGGCGATATTCTGATACACCAATGTCGTTCTGATCTTGGCATTTAGACCCGACTCGAACTTGATGCATTTCGAGCGCTCGTCGGCATCTCGGTAGCTCCCCGAGAACCGAATCAAATCCTCAAACCGAGCAACATACTCGCCAACACTCGAGCTCCCCGGCTCCAACTTCAGGAATGCAAGCTCCTTCTCCCTTTGTACTTCTTCAGGGAAATACTTGCTCAGAAATCGGATCTTGAACAAATTCCAAGACACTGCTTGCTCGGCAGCTTCAAGACCTCGGCGCTGGTGTTCCCACCAATGCTCGGCCTCGCCCGACAACAGATACTCCACTAGACAAATAACTTGCTCGACTGGAGGTCGGACTGAACGCAACAGTTTCTCTACCTCTTGAAGCCACTTCTATGCTCCATCTGGGTTGAACCCACCTTCAAACCGAGGAGGATCACTCTTTCGGAACCTACTCAACCAATCCACTTCTACTGGGGCTGGTGGTGGGGGCTACATTGCTGCCGCTGCTGCAGCTGCTGCTTGTAACACCCCGATTTATTTAATAAAAGATAAACCAAAATAAGTAAAATAAATTGTGAAGTTCGAAATTTATTTTTACAAGGTTTCATAATAGTGTTAGGGGTATTCAATCACAATATACACAATATACACAACATAAACCAACATTCCCTTCATTCGTTGGTTCCGCTGCGTCACTCTGATCTTCAAGCTCCTTGCACAAGTACCTAAAATGATAACCACTAAGGGTGAGACCTTTTCAAAACACAGTGAATCAGAAGATAGTAAACAGTTCATAATAAATATTCAAGAATAATAATCAAATCAAAGGATGGAAATAACAAAATACAGCATATTCATATAACAGATAAGCATTCCATCCAGCAGTCGGTTATAAAAGGTGAATGTTTGTTATCGCGCATGGTCGATGACCTCGCATCATTAAATTTTATTATCGCGCTGGGTACATATGGCCTTCGCATATCGCGCTGAGTACATATGACCTTCGCATTATTAAGTTTTATTATCGCGCTGGGTACATATGACCTTCGCATATCGCGCTGGGTACATATGACCTCGCATTATAAAGAATAATTATCGCGCTGGGTACATATGACCTTCGCATATCGCGCTGGGTACATATGACCTCCGCATTATTAAGTTTTATTATCGCGCTGGATACATATGACCTTCGCATATCGCGCTGGGTACATATGACCTCGCATTATAAAGAATAATTATTGCGCTGGGTACATATGACCTTCGCATATCGCGCTGGGTACATATGACCTCCGCATTATTAAGAATAATTATCGCGCTGGGTCAATATGACCTTCGCATTATTAAATATCATTATCTCCTAACAAATATAGGCAATTATGGGCACATAAAATAAGTAACATCATCACTAAAAATTCATCAATCCACACCAACAGCACCAATACTTTTTCAGATATTCATTAAACATATACAAGGAAAATAACAAGCAGTATCCAGCAAATAATCACACCAGTCAGTCGACATACTCAAGTATGTCTCAGAGTGTCATAACAGAAGTCAGCTCCTTAGGGTTCTTCACTTCCTATTTTAATAACATACAAAAAGGATTTAACATAAACATGTCCAATAATGTGAAAATCAACCAAGAATACAATAATCACCCCTAATCAACTTTAATCAAGCACTATTTTGCTACCCACACTCTAATTTAGCTATTAAACCCAAATACTATTATAAAATCTAACTATCCCTAACTAAAAATGTAGAAAAGTGACTCCCCTTACCTTGGAGAGAGAGGAAGCTCGATTGAAGCTCCAAGGACCTTGAATCTACCCCCGATCTACTTGGATTCCAACTCTTTTGAGAGATCTCCACTTGGATCTTGAGATTGGAGGAGAGAGAAATCCGAGAGAGAGAGAGAGAGAGAGAGAGAAATCCGAGAGAGAGAGAGAGAGAAAGAGAGCTTGAATATTAATGGTGTTTATGGGGGTAAAGATGATGGAAATGGTGAGGAAAAGATTGGATGATGAACCAAGACCTTGGATCATGAGCTATGGAACTTGGGGTTTTGATTTGGGAGTTTGGGGTTTGCTTTGGGGAAGAAAAAATGGAGCAAATGAAGCTCCCTTCATCCTTTTATTTTTTCTCAGACAGGATGTACTACTCGAGTAGTCAGTGCACTACTCGAGTAGTTCAGGAATTTCACTTTTCTTGATTTGCTGTTGGCATGGACTACTCGATTAGTTCTTGCACTACTCGAGTAGTCCAACAGATTTCCCATTTTCTTGGCACTTCAAAATGCCATAACTTCTTCGTTATCCGTCGGATCTTGCCCAAATTTTGAGGCAAGCTTGCTAAGACCCTTATCTTCACATCCAACGGTGGGAATTGGGTTTAGAGCTATGGAACTTCTACTCATAATTTCCTTAAGTCCTATGCTCTAAATTCTCAATCTACTCTTCTAAATTCCTAATTTTAACCTAACATGCCCATTCCTCTTCACTCTAAGCCTATTACCACACTAATTATGCTTGGGAATAAGTTAGGGATGTTACACTGCTGCTGCTGCAATATTCTCAACTTGTTGTTGCTGCATCTGAGCCAAATGAGTTGCTTGGTTTTGCTGAACTTGAACCAAAGACTCCAAGATCGCAGCCAATCTATCATTCTCAGCTCTTCTTCCTGCCATACCTCTCATTCCTGGAAGGACAATTGATCTTAAACCAGATCAAGGGAGACCACCAACAACACCAAACACACACACCTGCAGCAACACAAATAACACTATATCTATCTATCTAAGCAACCCAACACTTAGACATAAACACTAGGTTACTCACATGGTTGAGTAACAACTAGAGTAGTGAACCCACACTACAAGGCCGAGGGAGTTGCTCTGATACCATAAATGTAACACCAACAATAAACTATCCTTAATTACCCCAATGAACAACAATTAAGCATGCACCTAATACCCCAAGACCTTTTCCTTGACCCCTTATCAAAAACATTTACCTGAGGGATATATTAGCCATAAAAACGCTCGTAATGAGCCCTCTAATCTCCGAGCTTCACAGAATTTTTGGAACGCTCGGGCAAAGGTCCAACCACTCGGATGAAATTGTGTAGGAGCCAGTCGTAACTGCCTCGACAGATCCATCTCAAATTGTGTAAAGGGAATCTTCACCCCCAACCTAATAACCACCTCTTCATACATAAAAAATTCCTTCCTATTTTCAGTCACCTGCATACAGACTCGGTCATTGGCCGAGGGGGCACTGATACTGTAAGAAGTCCCTGCCTCATCTCCTAGGCACGGGAGCACATGGGTTCTGATGTGGCTAAGGCTGCTTGCCAACAATTCCGACTTCGTACCAAGCACTTCTCTGTCAACCCAATCATAAAGTGCCGCATCTGTTGGAAGAGGATACTCCTGTGGGTGTGTGACGCACCGACGAACCATACCTGGGGAAAGGGAACACGACTCGGCATCAGAATCTACAAAACCAACCCTCTTAACCCTAGCTCGTCTTCCCCTATAGCCGAGTCGACTACACCTTCCCTTAACCCTCAAAGCCTTCCCGTATAAAGGCTTTTCTGTGGCTCGGCGCGAAGGTCGTGAGGCTACTTGTGCCCAATCTCTGCCAACTGATAGGTTAATTTCCTTTCTTCTTCCTCAGCAAAACTTTGAGGAAACTCTACACATAACGGTGTTTCCACCGTAGGATCAGCCATACGATGGTGGAAAGGAGACGGAGGAGAGTCCATAATCTCCATTTCAGAGGAAAAAGAACAACAAGAACTCAAATTTAAAAACCCAGACCATTTCTCAAACCACCTACTCATATTGAAAAACCTAGAAAACTTGAAAAAACTGAGAAAACCCAGAAAAACCCAAAACACAACCAAAAATCTAGAAGAAAGGAAAAGCAAAATGACTCAAAAAATGGAAGGCAAAGCAAAATTAAGTTTAGAGAATACCTGTAGAGGATGAAGAACAGGTATAAAAAATGGGCAATAATTGAGGAACGCTTGAAGAGGAACCGCAACACCGGGAAAGGAAGAGCAAAAAAGAGTGGAAGTGGAAATAAAATAAGAGCTTTGAGGAACGGTGTTGGCTTAGGGAAGGAGTAGATGGTGCTAAGGAGGGAACCGGAGCAGGATGAGTGAGAAGTTGCGGGGAGGAGTTTAATATTCAAAGGACAGAAGAAAAGTGGAAAAAAGGTAAAAATGGGGGAGGAAGGAGTTTAAATAGGATTCCCTCCAATACACTCCCCAAAAAACAGTAACGTGGGCTTAAGGCCCAACTGGCCTCGAGGCACGAAAGGAAACGTGGCCCCCAAACACAGGTTGAGTAGTCTGGAAAACTGAAGGGGCAGCATGTGCAATAATGGCACAACTGACACATAGGACACGTGTCAGCTGGGAAAAATTCAAATATCTTTTCGAGCAGGCGAAAGAACAGTTGAGCAGGTAAAAGGACAGTTGAGAAAACAAAAAGACAACAGATCTGACGAACGGGTTATCATTCCATTCTCATCGATCCTCGTGACACTCGAACAAGTCAGGATTTAATGATAGTTCGAAGACACTTAGCTCGGCTCAAGACTAAAACAGTCTTACCGAGTTGGGGAGGCTTATGTAGTGGACCGATTCTCGGTCGACACCCTATCATAGCTAGCCGACCAGTCCTAGCTATATAAAGGACCGTGCCTATGCAGACCGAGCACACTTCCAAACATTCACCTCCAGCGGACTCGGACTGACTACAGGGATTTTACCCCTTAAGAGCCCGAGCTCAGGGCACGTGAATCCGATCAAACAAACAGGGATATGGCCCTCTAGTACAGGATAAGGACAAATGACTCACTCCCTTATCCACTAAGGGCCACGTCAGCTTTACTGGACTTCCGTACATGCCCATAAGGTATTGCGCCATTCCCCTATAGATAGCTGTCTCCAGCTAAGGGCTCAGGTACGTTCCCTTACTCCCTAATTGCTCTCACTTGCACACAGTGATTAGGGAAAACCCTAGGTATCCCAACTGGGAATCTGGAGAACCAAAAGATCACACATCAACCTTAGATCATACCCTGGCTCTCTGATCATCCCCGGTCATAGAGCAGTTCCTTGGTCTAGGACATTACAAAAACTAACTTTTAGAAGTTTCTTGAGCACAATTATAATTGAATAAGTCACAGTGATGTCATCTTCTTCAATCTTCACTAAGGTTTGCCACAATGACTCAAACACCTTCTTTAGTTTTAGAAACGACACTCACCTCCCCTCCTTAGCATACAACATTACAGTTATAACCCTTCATGTAATGGGTCATTAATATACTAACGAAAAATTTAGGGGTGTAAGTGGCCTCTGATTAGACCGCTAGACCGATAAGACCTAAGCAAAAATCAGGTTCAGTTCGGTTTGACGGTCTGGTCAAAAATTTTGAGGCCGCTGAGATCGGACAAGACTGATTAGACTATTTCTATTAATTTTTTAATCATACTACAATATTTTTTAGAAGTTATGTACTTATGTTAGAGCTTATTAGAATTTTTATTTTCTCTAGAATGCTTGGATGTAGTTATTTGGATTTATATTCAATGAAGTTGCTTCATGGATGTGTTTAAATTATAGTTGATCATGAAATTTTTATAAGAAAATATGAATTTTCAATTTTCTTTTATTTCAAATAAATCTAGTTGGTAGATCGTTAAGTCAAACCAAACCAAATTGTTTGTATTCAGTTCAGTCTGGTGTGGTCTCTGCTGAATTTGGATCGAAGTAGACCAGACTGATGTCATTTGATTTGCCTATTATGTAATTTCCTCCTAAAACTGGATCGGATCGAGCCGTTACACCCCTAACAGAAATGCGCTGCATAGGATCATAAAATAGATTTATGCCCTCAAGAGGTATCTTAGTCACTGACACAAATTTCAAGTGCACTTGGTATATGGCAACATTAAATTATGTTTTACAATAAAATGTAATAACAATTTATGAGGAAATTGAGAACAAAATATACTCTCTTTTTTTTTAAAGCAATTAATTTTTCTCAAAAGAGAAAAATAGTTTCTTAAAGAAAAAGGGATGTTTGTATATCATGGCAAATTTTAAGAGTATTGAGTGCAATTTCCTCATAAATGAAGAATTTTTTAACTCAAAATTTAATTAGAAACATAAACCGCTTTGTTAATTAAAATGTGGCACTTAAAAACTAATTTTTAAAAGTTTCTTAAGCACAATTATAGTTAAATAAGTCACAATATTGTCATCTTCCTCCATCCAACTCAAAATTACTCATTCTTGAGTTTTCATGTTTCATAGGAACTTTGGCAAGTAATAACTCAATTTCACGAGTTGCTTCTCAATACTTTAAATAATTTGGAATCATCCTCATTAATAATCCCTCCATTGCGTTGCAGTGGAACTGCTACGAGGGACCGTGTGAAAAGTGGATTGTAGGATAATAGGAATTTTTCATATGAAATTAGATGCATCACAATAAAAACTCCACGTTTGATGTAGCACAAAACTGTTTAATATCGTAGTGTTTAACTGAAACACTATATAACTGGATTAACCACTCAAATAAGTTAATACTCGATAGGTCCTCTTTAACAATATTGTCATCCAGTGCCCTTTTTCAAAAAATAAAGCCATCAGTGTGCTTTTTCATTACAATCAACCAACAAATGTTCCTTTGTCAACGGAGGGGCACTCCACCCTTAGACTTTAAATCATTTCTTTTGAACAAAACCACTTTTAGAAAGAAGACTTGATAAAAACCCCTTGCTGTCATTCTCATTGTCCTTAGCTTTGGCACTGTTCAAGTTGCTTATGAGAGACCAATGTGCCTCAAAGTCAGGCTGATAGCCAATTTCCTGCATGGCTTGTATGAGCTCTGATGCCTTACTAAGGTTCTTTTCCATGTGATAACTCCTGATTACAGTGCAATACATTATTCTGGTTGGAGTTTCACCTCCCCGAACCATGTCCAATAGGAATTGTTCTGCTTGTTCTATCCACCCATCTTGGCAGAAGCTATGCACAAGCATTTCCACTGTGTCAATTCTTGGTTTGAGATTCCAATTTAACATCTCAGAATAAAAACTGGAAGCTGTGTTCAATTTATTTTGTGTACAGAATCCATGAATGAGATAATCATAACTGGTGGAAATTGGAATGCAATGTTTATTGAGCATTATGTTCAGAAGATGAACTGCCATATTCAGTCTTCCATAGTGGCAAAATTGCTTAATCAGGTAATCATAATTGATATTACCGGGAGTTAGAGATTCCTCTTCCATCCTTTCCAAAAAGTTTTCAGCTTCTTGTATCTTACCACAGCAAAGAAGGTTTTCTGTAATAGTTGTTTGAATGACAGAATCATGTATCCAGCCTCTTAATCTCATTTCATGACTCAATTCCAGGGCTTTCTGCAGCTTGCCAGCATCACATAGGTTGCTTATTACCTTCCTCAAGCTGCGATTGCTTGGTTTGAGTCCCTCATAAATCATGGTAGTCAGATAATGCAGAGACCTAGATAAATCTTTACAATGCAAGAAACCATAGACAAGAAAATTATGACCAACTTCATTGAGTACAACTTTCTTCTCTTCCATTTCAGTTAGTATCTCATTAACAACCAAAATCTTTCCAGATGACAGAAGATAGAAAATAAGAATGTTATACATGATAAGGCCATCGAGTGAACATTGTGCAAGCATATGGTCCTTTAAGCTCAGAGCAAATAGGACTCTACCCTTCATACACGTCAAACGTATCAAATGCCTGTAACTTGGGAGGGACAGCTCAAAACTCTTTCTTATTACAATTCCAAATATCTCCCCTACTTTCCTCAAGTTATTAGCTTGGCAGTGGCCCTGAATAAGCATGTTACACAATCCAGCATCTGGAATTAGTCTTTCGGACTGCATATGATGTAACAGGGTGTCAGCCTTCCCAATGTTCCTGGCATTACAAAAGCCGGATATCAATGCACAATAAGCAGCATAAGAAAATGAAGGCTGCTCTTTCACAATGATATCTTTCAATGCAATAGCTTTTTCATATCTTTCAGCCTTACATAATTGAGGGATTAGCAAAGCCGAAACATCCAAACAAGGAGCCAAATTTTTATCCAGCATATCATCTAGTAAAGTAATGGCTACAGAAAATTTTCCCTCATTACAAATGCCCCTTATAAGATTGTTATAATCAGCATGATCCAAGACGAAAGAATGTTGTAGTTGTTCTAAAACTATAAGTGCAATACTTGTAAGGCCTGTAAAAGAAAGTACTTCTAGAAATACATGACATATATCTAACCTAAGGTAAGGGTATGATACCAGCATGATTTCAAGTAGCTGTAATGCTTCCCTAAGCATTTTTTGATGGCAGATAGAGACAAGAAGATGTTTAAATTCCTCCAACCCTGGTAACCATTTATTTCTGCAAGCAATGTCCCAATAATAATTAAGGTCCTTAGTGTTTCCTTTCTTACATAAAGACATTAATATGGCAGTATATGTCTCATTCTTGATATGAAATTTCTTTTGAAGCATTTCATCCAGTCTAATTTTTGCTTTGCACAGTAAGCCCTTCTTGCTGTATGCCTGTACAACCAAATTGAGAGTTTCCTGGTCAAGTTTATGGGAGGATCGTGACATCTTCTCCAAAAGCATTATCAACAACTTGATTTTTGACTGAGATGAACAAAGATGTCTCACTAGATTTGAAAAGTCAGGCAACAGCAATTCTTGTCCCCACCAAAGCATTTCTTCTACCAAAATTAAAGCATTTTTCAGGTTATTATTGCTACATTCCTTCCTGACATAGGAATTGAAGTCGGGCACCATGGACTCTTCAAGAACACAAGTAATGTGGTTATCATACTCATCAACATCCGTATCCAGATAAAGTCCATTTCCAATATCATCATAGAACTCTGTTTTTGATAGCCTCCCGTCATTGTCTCGTTTCAATCTTACACTCAAAGGGTTCAAGCCCAAAATAAGAAATGCCTTGGAGAGTGGACTCTCCATCGAGGACAGCTTAATTAAACCACGGCTTTCCATCTCAAGTACCATAGTTTTCACATCATCAAATCGTCTATATTTACAGTACCCAGCTATAAGAACTCTGAATGTCGAAATATCAGGTGGTGTTCCCCTATCAATCATTTCATCAAGAATGTCACGGGTATGCTCTAACATACCTACTTTAAACAACCCACTTATAAGAGCGTTATAAGCGTACCTATGCGGCACAAGGCTTTTCGATAGCACAACTGACAAGTAACTCATTGCATTTTTCAACTTCCCTTCACGACAACTCCAACCAATCAAAATCTCATAGGTTACTTCATCAGGATTAAGGCCTAACTTTTCTAGTTTTTGCATAAACATTCCAGCCCTTTCTGCACCAAAGCTGCTGCATAGACAATTAATAACTCTATTGGCAGCAATAACACTAGGTGCACGCTTTACTTCAACAAAGAAACTAAGCAAATCTTTGAAGTCCTTCTTCTCACAGTATCCAAATGCAATTTGATCAAAAACCAAGGTACTAACCTCAGAATTAAAATGCAAAACCTTCTTCACCAAGCTCCTTGCTTCCTGAATCTTCCCATCGCCGCAAAGTAGTATCATGACACTCTCCAATGTCTTCATCTCAGAACCACTCAATCCTGCACCGAAATCCACCATATCAAAAGCTACCGGAAAAGCAAGCTCCGTTCTCTTCATTAGCACCAAGTGATCAATAAGAACGCGACAACAAGATCGCGAAGGAACCATACCCTGATCCCTCATTCTACCATACATAAAAACAGCCCTTTCCAATTCTCTAGTATCAACATACCCTTCAATGAGATCCTCCAAAATCTGATGACAGTCCAACGGAATTCCACGGAGCTCCATCACAGAGAGCAAGTCCTCGGCTTCTTGAAACAACCTAGCTTGAACAAGCAGTGATGCCATGACCTCATAAGAGTGAAAAAGGTGATTGTTTTTATCAACACCCCATTTGAAAATTTGAAACAAAGATGTAACCTTTTGAGCCTGAACCTCAACCTTGGCAGACTGAGATTGAAAACCCAGTAACATTTGAAGCACGTGTTGAGGTTTCAAAACGGGGAGACGCCAGAATTTGCGAGTGGTTTCAGGGATCACAGTGGATACATCCAAAAGGTGGTGTTTAAAAGAAGAAGCATTGTTATTGTTAGTGTGGTTGTTAGGTTTGTTATTAGGGAGGGGGCATTTGGATAAGACGGATTGAGCGAAGCCGTTGAAGTCGACACGTGGCAAGTTTTGATTGGTAGAGGTTAAGGAGGGTAGTGAAGAAGGAGTTGTTGTGGTGGTGGTGGAGAAGCGGTGGTGGTGTTTGAGAGAGGAAAAAGGAAGAAGGTGTTGGAAGTGTGGGAGGTTGCGGCGGAGAAGAGTGAGGAGAGAGTGGAGCATTCAAAAGGGGGACTGGATTCAACCATCAAACAAGGTTTTTCGACTGGCAAGGATGGGAGCTGACGTTGTGGAGGAGGACGGTGGTCAAGCGGCGACGGCAAAAGAAATTCGGGCCCTCTCTGAAAACCTCCCTCTTCTTATTAATTCATGAATGTTCTTAACTTATTATCATATGCTGATATGCGGGATAAATGTATAAAAGGGGATATACTCCCTCCCTTTTTTTTTTAAAGGGATTGCTTAACCTCAGCCCTTAGGGCTGAGGATAAGAGGTGAAAAAGTAGAAAAAATGTCTTGGAAAGCTAATCCACTAACTTTTAAAATCTTAAACATTTATTTTTTCAATGCAAAGATACTTTTTATAGCTTCTTATCCTCAGCCCTAAGGTTAAGAAAATCCTTTTTTAAAAGGGGAAAATATGATTCCATTTAATAGAAGAACATAGTACAAATAAAACTAACGTTAGTCAAACAAAATACATAGTTTTCACACAAATAATGTTAAAAAAAGCGAGGTACCTTGCACCAACAGTGTTTTCCCCTTTTGGACATGTGTCATCAACCTCTCCCAAAATTGGTATCTAACATGAGATTCAACAGTCTTTATCTCCAAGATAACAATCTCATCAATGCTAGAACTAAGCACATTTCGGAGACAAGGAATCTCAAATTTGTAGAGATGAGCCGTGGGACAAAAGTCAAGTTAGAAGTCTGCAAGCGAAGAGTTGTCTCTTTTGTCATTCTTCCAATTATTTGAAAAAAGAGGATGGCCATCAGATCTGAAAGCTAACAAAAAACATAGACCTCCCCAAAATAAAAACACCCAAAACAACTTAAGAATAACTCTTATTTATATAACAAAACTTGCACAAAGGCAAGAGTGAAACCCAGAAAAACTGGGGCTGAAAACCACACACCCTCTAGATGAAGGGGAGGGAGAGAGAGGGACTAATCTTCCTCCCCTTCTACCGATATTTCTCTTTGATAAAGCAAGATAACAAATAGGAGAGGAGGAAGACTGAGAAATCTAAAGAAAAGGCAGAGCCTCTCTCTCTAGAATTAGGGTCAGTTGTACCATAGGCCCCCTCCGATTTGTAACACCCCAATTTGGACATAGAATTTTCGTAAAAATTTTGCGCCATTTTTTTTTAAAAAAAAAAAACATTCATGCCATTGTTAACGTCATATATCAAAAAGGTTGTTATCATTTAATCAACTTGTAAAAAGTTTTAATTTTTTCTCTTGTTCTTACAAAAAAATTCTTTCCAAACAAAAGTGTCACGTAACATCACATTTCCAAAAGTACGACAGTTGTAATTGCGGAATAAATATCATTGCATTACTTTCCAAAATATCCATTCTTGAAAATTCTTGAAACTCTGGTTCAGATGCAGCAGAACTAGGCTGAAAATCAAGCCCATAACATAGCTGCAGCCGTAACCGTTGCAGCAGCAGCCATGCAACCTCCGCCACCACCTCCAGTGGAAATTGATTGGATGGCTCGATTCCGGAAGAGCAAATCGTCTAGGTTCGAAGGAGGTTTCAATCCTGATGGAGCTCAGAAGTGGCTCCAAGAAATAGAGAAGGTTCTCCGTTCCTTGCAACCACCTGCTGATCAGAAAGTTCGATTAGTTGAATATATGTTGACGGGTGAAGCTGAGCATTGGTGGGGCCACCAGAGAAGGAGTTTTGAAGCATCCAATCAGCTGATCACTTGGGATCTGTTCAAGATCCATTTCCTTGGGAAATATTTTCCTGAGGATGTTAGGAGGGAGAAGGATTTGTTGTTCCTCAAGCTCGAGCAGGGAAGTTTGAGTGTCAGTGAATATGTGGCACAATTCGAAGACTTGATTTGATACTCTAGTGGCTACAGATATGCAGATGAGCGAGCTAAATGCATAAAGTTTGAATCTGGTCTTCGAAAGGATATTCGACTTGCTTTCGAATATCAGAACATTGCAAATCTCTCTCATCTGGTCAATGTGGCAAGCACTTATGAAAAAGGGCTCAAGAGGAAAGCGGATGCAGACTGGATCAAAGCAGCTCAGAAATTTGTTGGACCTATCAGAGGCAAAGGTCCTATGTAGAGATCAGGCCCATATTCTAATGCTAAAGTTGCAGCCCCACGGGGAACCGGTCAGATGGCGATTACTTATGATTCTATCTCAGCTTGTACGCATTGTGGAAGGCGGCATAGAGGGGTATGTTGGTCCTTAGGCCGAAATGAAGGGCTTTGTTATGTTTGTGGTCAACCCGGCCACTATGCAAACAACTGTCCTAAGAGCCTACTGAAAAAGGAAGTCAATGAGAACAAAGTACAGAAAGCAGGTGGGAGTCAGCCACTTCAAAGGGGCAAGGTGTATACACTGGACGGGGAAGAGGTGACAGATGATGATGAGTTGATTAGAGGTACTTGCCATGTCAATGGTATTTCTTGTGGTGTTCTGTTTGATTGCGGTGCAACTCATTCTTTCATTTTTGTAGACTGCATGAAGAAGTTAGGGTTGTCCACTATAGATATGCCTTATAAATTGTCAGTTTCTACCCCTACAAATTCTTCAGAAATCACCTCACAAATGTGTTTGGATTGCCCACTCCGAGTCTTGGAGCGGGAATTCAAAGTGAATCTTATTTTTTTGCCTTTGACTAGACTAGATATCATTCTGGGTATGGACTTGATGACTCAGCATCATGTTCTGATTGATTGTCGTAAGAAAGAAGTTATCTTTAGTGATTCTTCTCTATCTGCCATGGAAATTGATGAAACATCTGATGTCAGTCAAATTCCAGTAGTTTGTGAATTTCCGGAAGTCTTTACTACAGAGATTCCCGGATTGCCTCCAAAAAGAGAAGTAGAGTTTAGTATTGATCTAAAGCCTGGTACTGGCCCAATTTCTATAGCACTGTACAGAATGGCGCCTCCCGAATTGGAAGAATTGAAGAAGCAGTAAAGGAGTTGTTGGCCAAGAAATTGATTAGGCCAAGTGTATCACCCTGGGGAGCTTCAATTCTTTTTGTTAAGAAGAAGGACGGTAGCCTCTGGATGTGCACTGATTACAGGTAGTTGAATGCGGTGACGATGAAAAATAAATATCCGCTCCCTCGCATTGATGACTTGCTTGATCAACTAAGGGGTGCAGCAGTGTTTTCTAAGATTGACCTCTAATCGGGATATCATCAAATCCATATCCGTGAAGAGGATATTCCTAAAACTACATTCAGGACGCGGTATGGGCATTTTGAGTATGTTGTGATGCCTTTTGGTTTAACCAACGCTCCTGCAATATTCATGGACTATATGAATAGAATCTCCATGCCTTATTTGGATTCTTTTGTAATAGTGTTCATTGATGATATTCTCATCTACTCTAAGAGTCCAAGTGAGCATGAGGAACATTTGAGGATAGTGCTGCAAATCCTCAAAGAAAAGCAGTTGTATGCCAAGCTCTCTAAGTGTAGCTTCTGGTTGAGTGAAGTTCATTTACTGGGTCATGTAATTTCTGCACAGGGAGTTGCTGTAGATCCCTCTAAGGTGGAAGTAGTGTTAAAGTGGGAGAGACCTACTACAGTTACAGAAATCAGAAGTTTTCTTGGTATGGCGGGTTATTATCGGAGATTCATTGAAGGACTCTCCAAGTTGGCTCTTCCACTGACTATGTTAACCAGAAAAGATGTTCCTTATCAGTGGTCACAGCAGTGTGAGAGCAGTTTTCAAGAGCTGAAGAAGAGGCTAACAAGCTCACCAGTTTTAATTTTACCGGACCCAACCCAACCCTTTGATGTTTATTGTGATGCTTCAAAGCAAGGTTTGGGTTGTGTGCTTATGCAGCATGGTAAAGTCATAGCATATGCATCTAGACAGTTGCGACATCATGAACAGAATTATCCAACTCATGATCTGGAGTTAGCAGGTGTTGTTTTTGCATTAAAAATCTGGAGACATTATTTGTATGGCACTAAGTTTGAAGTCTTCAGTGAACACAAGAGTCTCCGCTATCTCTGTGACACCCTCAAAATAACCCAAGTAATTAATAAAATAATTATGCTATTAAGAAAATATATGGACTTGTTTAATGTTAGAAAATACTGGATTCAAAATTTTCCTTTTTATTTTCTAAAGAGTCGGGTGCACAAACCAAAGCATAGGATATTTGGAGAATAATTTACGTATTACTTTTTAAAATCGAATTCAACATTTGCTTTGCTCAGAAACTAGTTTCGCAACATTTGCTTTGCTCAGAAACTAGTTTCGCAAATCTTAGATAGCATCCTCTTTGAAGATAGAATTTCATATAACAGAACTTAAGTAATGTCATCCAGTTTTTCATTTAACCAACTGATACCCTCTCAAAATGTCATAGCCGAATTCCTTTTAAATCAATATCAGAGTAAGCGGAATAACAGGACTATGTGATAAACCATAATATAAGCATAGATTTTATATATATCAATAGATACGTTATACATAGTCCAATGGTAAAGATCTCCAAAATCCCAGTACAAGTCCATAAGGCTAGGTATATATAAGTACACCAAAATAGACAATAACTCAAGAGTTTTCAAAAGGAATTTCCACAATATATACATAACAAAATGTAAAACTCTAGAGCTGGTCTCACAGCACTGGTAGTAGCAGTAGTAGTAGAAGTTTTCAAGAAGTAGCAGCAATCATCGTCCAACATCATCAGCAGCAGATCTCCTCCACAGCATCCATCACACCGGATCTCTGATCCTCATCATTTACCTTATGCACATACCTAGGGATCATCACCTCTCCATTGACTCCCGGTAGAATGAACGACAGGCTCGCCTCCGCTCTCGTCTTCGACAGGATCCTCCTTGATCTTATTTGAAGGAGTAGGTACCCTACCACTGGGTACAAGGTCTGACGAAGACGTGACCTTAATATGACTCCTTTAAATAGATGGGGGAGTCTCCTCTCGAACGACTCTAAAAGTACAAAGGGGTGTGAGCGGGCAGATCGGAATTGAAAACTGTGATACGAGCGAGTTGGTCGAGTGGGAGGTGATCCATGGTAAGTATAAAAAGTTGGTACATGCATAGTGTATATGATGGGAATCCTAAACCTACGAGGACGGAACCGAATCAGTGGGTTAGGGTGATAAAAGGTAATCTCTACCTCCCCCTCATACACCACTCGGAGATCCTCGTAGATCCATATGCCACTAAGAAGTGGACGGATCTCGATGTAAGCGATGTAACGTGACATCACCTACAAGGGCATAGGGGTAAGCAGATCTATACACATAATCAATAGAGCATAAATGTTTAAGAAACATAATTATGCACAGATAACCCCAAATCAGTTAACAGCCACAGTTAACACTTAGCAAACACTTAATGCAAATAAGATGTCCACACTCGTTTTTAATATCAAACCTTAACTTAATTAAGGATAAGTGGCATGATGCCTGACATTCTTCATTATCTGAGATTCTCCATCTAATATCTTCACAGACGTCAATCCATATCAACAGTGTATTCCCATATTACAAATACGTTATCAGAATGTATGGCTTACTAGCTCGGAAGTGATAAAAACGTCACACTATCTGGTGAACGTCACGTCGCCCAAGGACGTAAACCTATCACTTCTCAACATACAACGGGTGTGATAAACAACGTCACCACATCTGATGAACGTCACGTCGCCAAAACGTAAACCTTATCACTAGTGATACACAACAGAGGTGATAAACAACGTCACCATGTCTGATGAACGTCACGTCGCCAAAACGTAAACCTATCACTTCTCAACATACAACGGGTGTGATAAACAACGTCACCACATCTGATGAACGTCAAGTCGCCAAAACGTAAACCTTATCACTAGTGATACACAACAGAGGTGATAAACAACGTCACCATGTCTGATGAACATCACGTCGCCAAAACGTAAACCTTATCACTTGTGTGCATCACACCGTTGAAACCTCAAATCAACAGTATATCACATACTGCCCACATTGTCCACCTTAATGTGTCATCGAGCTAGTAGCAACATTCATTATTTCCAGAGGTTCTCCACATGTTATCATAACATGATAAACGATCTAGCACACAAACTCTTAACTTAAAGAATTGATTGATATATCTCAATATATAACGTGCCACCCGAGTAACGTCATGACGTGCCACCCGAGCAACGTCTCGTCATCCAAACGGAATAACCATATCAATCAAATTCTTTTAAGTCTTAGATCACTTGGATTATTATCATTTAAGTATTAACAAAATGATTCAGAATTAAAATGGTATTTTTAATGTTCTGGGCAGAAATACTCTAGTGTTCTTCAGAATACTCGAGTAGTTCTTCAGCCTTTCCAGATTACTCGAGTAGTTCATGGCTACTCGAGTCGTTCATGCTTTCAGAAAGGTCAGACTTCAGATTCTTAAAAATACTCGAGTGGTTCATGAATACTCGAGTGTTCTTCATCAAACCCAGAACACTCGAGTGATTCATGCATTACTCGAGTGGTTCATCAGAAAATGCTCTTGTACATCATTCGATACTCGAGTTCTGGGCCTGGTACTCGAGTGTTTGGAGCAAAAGATACACTATTTTAACACAAAATACTCGAGTATCAAGCCAAGTACTCGAGTCTTTTCACACAGAACAGACTGAAAACTTGGTTTTGACATACCATTTTCAATTCTAACAATTTCTAATCCAATCCAATGATTAACAGAGCTTACATTATACATATTAAACATGTTCCAACACAAAGACAACAACTTATTACACTGAATCGAATCCGAGCAACAATTATGCATAAAACACATTTTCAACAACTTAACATACCAAATTCAGTTCCACACACTTTTGGCATGAAAACAACTTGCATATAGCTCACATGCAACATATAGAACTTGCTCGGAACCATTTTAGAGTACAGGTTGGTCTCCAAACCAATTTCCCTATTCAATTTAAGCCCTTAGAGCCTCTTGGTGGCTCTCTAATTAAATTCATGCAATTTAAACTCTATCTAGTGAATAGAAAGCTTCCCCCTTACCTCTTAGACGTGAATCAACAGAGACTTTAACAAAACTTAGCTTCCAAGCTGGATTCCCCAAACTCCACACTGAAACAGAGCAGTTTCAGCAGAGCACCAAGATTGAATTGGTTGATGCATAAGAAAGACATAAAAATTGGGGAAATTAGTTTCTATATACTCTCTACAATTCTTACTAGCTAAAGAAACAAGATTTACATGGAGAGGTTGCCTGAGCTTACCAAAATCGAGCTCCAAAGTAAGCTCCAGGAAACCTGAGACAGCAAACGGACTCCAACTTCCAAGCTTTGATTCTTCCAATCTACGAACTCTCAGCTCAAAATCTTGGTGTCTATACAAAGCTCGTGATGTGAGCTTTGTATTGGTGTATAATTTGTAACTCAACTCGACTCGGAGAGGGAGAATCGATTGACTGAACTTAAGAACCCTAACTCAAGCAAAACTCACGAAATTGGCAAAAATGAACTGTTGATTCATCAACCATGGCTTAAATAGCCATTCATGAAGCTCATCCAGCTCGACACGAAAGCCATGGACGTGTTGAAGGACTGATTTCGTGTCAAACGGCGGTGACTCGTTGGTGGTGACTCACCAAACGCACTAACTCGTCAACTCTGACCAAAATACTCGAGTACTCCCAAAAACACTCGAGTATTTTGACCATTTTTTGAAAAATATTAATTTTATTTTCTTTCCCTCCAAAATCTTTTCTATAATTACTTCTAGGTCCCAAGACAGGGACTAATGTGCAAAATATTTATTTTCTCATATTAAAACTATCTAATATTATCATTCACAATAAATCGCTTTATAATCAAGAATATTAATAAAAATAATTAATTATAAATAAGCTTTATAATTAACATATTATTAATCAGGGGTTAAAAATCTAGGATGTTACAATCTCTTTGATCAAAAAGATTTGAATATGAGACAGAGGAGATGGATGGAATTCCTGAAAGATTATGATTTCCATCTTCAGTACCATCTTGGTAAAGCTAATGTTGTAGCTGATGCACTAAGCCGCAAAACTCTACATGTTAGCAACCTGATGGTAAAGGAAATGCAACTGATACAGAAATTCAGTGATCTTCATCTGAACATGCAAATGAAGGAGAAAAGCATTGTTCTAGAGATGTTGCAAGTTACAAATGAATTAATTGATTTGATCAAAGAAAGGCAGGCAGACGATGAAGAACTTCAGAAATTTCTGGAAGGAGCGACGGGTAAAGAAGAGTCTGATTTCACGAAGGGTTCAGACGGTATCATTCGGTTCAGAGGTCGGATATGCGTTCCCATGGATTTTGAGGTTCGAAGGGATATATTAGTGGAAGCTCATCGGACAAAAATGAGTTTCCATCCGGGTACAGCAAAAATGTATCAGGATTTGAAGAAACTCTATTGGTGGCCAGGATTGAAAAAGGATGTGGCGGATCATGTGTCTCATTGCTTGACTTGTCAGAAAGTGAAGATTGAGCACCAAAAGCCCGATGGTCCGTTGCGGTCACTTGATATTCCTGAATGGAAATGAGATAGCATTGCCATGGACTTTGTGACAGGTTTACCCAGAACTGCTGCAGGATGCGATGCCATTTGGGTCGTTGTGGATCGTTTGACGAAGTGTGCTCACTTTATTCCGATTCATAAGAAGTACACTTTGGAAAAATTGACGCAATTGTACATTCGGGACATAGTGAAGCTTCATGGTGTGCCCTCCAGCATAGTATCTGATCGTGATCCTAGATTCTTATCTAGATTTTGGCAGAGTCTCCAGCAGGCCTTGGGTACTAAGTTAAAATTTAGTACAGCTTATCATCCTCAAACTGATGGGCAATCTGAACGTACTATTCAGACTTTAGAGGATCTGCTGAGAGCTTGTGTGCTAGAACAGGCTGGCAGCTGGGAGCAATTGTTACCGCTGATGGAGTTTGCTTACAACAACAGCTTCTACTCTAGCATCAGAATGGCACCATTTGAGGCACTTTATGGCAGAAAGTGTAGAACGCCTCTTTGTTGGTTCCAAATTGGTGAGAATTTGTTGACTGGACCAGACCTTGTTCAAGAGATTACTAAGAAGATCACTATGATTAAGAACAAGATGAAAACTTCTTAGGATTGTCAGAAAAGCTATGTAGATAAGCGTAGGAGACCTCTAGAATTTGATGTGGGTGATCATGTCTTTCTGAGAGTGTCCCCTACCACAGGGATGTTGGAAAACTACACTCGGTAGGTGAAATAACTAGGAACACTAGGAGAACACCTAGAAGGGGGGGGTTGAATAGGTGTTATAGAAACTTTGAAAGATTTTCGCAAGAAACAAATCTAAACGATTAAAACCAATGAAAATCAATCAATTAACAAATATTATATCAGAGATTAAGCGGAAACAATTAACGCCAATATTCTTATTGATTCACCTAGGTTATGAAAATGATTTTTCCTTTATCAATTTTGCACAATAAAGATTCAATTCAATCAATTATAGAAAAATCACTTTTTCTAGGTTTTCAATCAAGAACACAATTAAAGACTTGAATGTAAAGAGTTAAAGGTTTAGAGATACGACACAGTGATTTATCCTGGTTCACTTTCATTCGCTTGAAAGCTACATCCAGTCCCCTCTTCAACCAAGAGAGATTCTTCACTATGAGGAATTAGAGTTTCTCAAATTACAAGTAAATGCCTCACAAGACTTCCTTCTTGCTAGCCTACAAAGGATACCACACCCTTGCCTTGTAACCCTATTGATATCTAATCTAACCTCTTCTCTTGCTTGCCGATACCCCACAACAAGACTTCCAATGCTTGCTTCACTCACAAGACTTCCAATTGCTTGTTATCACAACAAGGCTTCCAAGTGCTTGTTCTTCAACAATGCTTCCAAGTGCTTGATGAAATGCTTCTTCAAGACTTCCAATGAACTATGCTTGATTCCACAAAATCAAGGCTTCCAATGTTGTAGAATGTTTGCCTCTTGCAATGATTACAACTCAAATGAAAACAAAATAATAATCCTATGAATCTCTTTCAAAATCTATGAAAAGATCAACATGAAAGATTCAAGGTTCTTGATCAAAGAATATGAAAATGAGAGCTTTGATCTTGAGAGAGTGAGAGATAATAGTGTGGCTTTGATTCTTTGTAAAATTGTGTATAAAAATGATTCTAGTTGATAGAAATGATTAGGAAAAGGTTTATATAGAATACCCAAAAGTTGGAGCAACTTAGAATAGCTTTTGAGAAGTGAAAAACGTATTTAAAACAGTTACTGACCCTGTTTACTCGAGTAAAATAAGTGTTAATCGAGTAATACGAAACTCCATAAATTTCACTCGAGTGAAAAAGGTTTTACTCGAGTAGAAGTGCAGATAATCGATTATCAAAAGTTTGTTAATCGATTATCAGTTCAAAATACACTGTTAATCAATTATCAAAATCTGTTAATCGATTATTAACATTAAAAATCACTTAAAACTTGTTTTCTCAAAAACTAAACCTTTTCTTTCAAACCTTTAAACCACCTATTGATTTTAGGCAAAGTGAATACTCAAAATATGATATAATCATGCATTCAAAAGAGATTCACTACCCTCTAATGACTCTACCCAAACTCATAAACTAAAAGACTTGTGAGGCGAAAGATAAAACAATAAAACACAAACTACCAAACTAAGTCTTCATGAGTTGGCTCTCTCTTCTTCACTTGATGTTTGTTGTTGCTTGTTGAGCTTGAACTTGATCAACACACTTGAAGCTTGTTCAAAACCTTTTGGCATTTATCAAAACATTCTTCATGGATCTTACAAGGGATTGGTCGGGCAATTAAGTCCAAGAAGCTGACTTCACGGTTTGTTGGACCATATGAAATTCTGGAAAGAGTTGGACCAGTGGCATACAGGATTGCTTTGCCTCCACATGTGGCTAGGCTTCATGATGTATTTCATGTTTCTCAGCTAAGGAAGTACATTCATGATCCCTCTCATGTGGTAGCAGCTGATGACTTGCCATTGAAAGAGAACCTGACTTTTGAGGTTCTTCCGATCAGAATTGAGGACAGGTAGATAAAGCAGCTCAGGGGCAAGGAGATCCCACTGGTGAAGGTAATCTGGAACAGGAACAACGTGGAAGAGGCAACATGAGAGTTTTAAAGCAAAATGAAGGAGTCTCATCCACAATTGTTTTCCTCTAGAGTCAAATTTCGAGGACGAAATTCTGGTAAGTGAGAGAGGATTGTAACATCCCTATTTTTAATTCCAAGTGTAATTAGTATTTTAAATGAGCCTTGGGTGAAGGGAATGAAAAGTTTAAGTTAAAAATAGTGATTAGAAGGTAGTTTGGAATTAGACTCATAGAACTTTAGGAAATTTAAAATACAAGTTTCGTAGCTCAAAACATGAACTCCACCGTTGGATATGAAGTAGGATATATGTGGAAAATTGCCTTAAAGTTTGAGCAAGATCCAACGGGTAGAAAAGAAGTTGTAGCAGTTTGAAGTGTGTATGAGCAGACTTTTAGGTCCTCGTCAAGCGAGAATGAGCTCGCTCAAGCGAAACAGCCTAATTCAGACCCTGATTCTCTGAGTAGTTTTCTCTCCAGCGAGAATTGGCTCGCTCCAGCGAGAGTTCGGTTCGCTCCAGCGAATCGCTTGTGGCTCGAGCAAAAACGGCTCGTGCAAAACCCAAAGTGACTGAACAAATTTCGTTCAAGCGAAAAATCGCTCGCCCAAGCAAAAATGATCAGAGAAGCAAAAATAAAAATGCGTGTGGACCACTCATTTCGTGCCACCAATCCCCAGCCACATATTCATAAAACCATGCAACAGAAGCACCCAAACACAACAACATCAACCAAAACCATCATTCTCTTCCTCCCCTCCCTCTATATTTATACTCTCTCTCTTAGGGCTCCAAATTCATTCATCATTTTTAACACCTTGATCATCAGCCATTGATCATCAAACATCATCATCAACACCATAGGGCCAAGAAAATGAGTTAGAAAATCCTTCCTTGCTTCCTCCTCCATTCAAAATCTCTCTCCCTATTTTCTTTGGTTTTTCTCAACTCATGACTATGAAGAATCATCATCCCTATGCCATATAATCAAGATCAAGACAAGGAGAGCTCACTTCCCAAGTACAACAATCACAATAGGGTTATTCATCACCGTTGGATTTTGACTCTCTTGAGGTGGCAAGCTAGGCTAAGGAGATTCAAAGTTCCAAGGTTCTAAGGCTAGGGCAAAAGAAAATATCCTTATCTCATCACATTTGAGGTAAGGGGGTGGGTATTGGCTTGTCTTAGAAAAGGGTTTCTAGCTAGTATATAATGCTTTACTAAGATTTATGTGTGTTGTGTAGTGATTAGGAAACCCTAAGGTAGTGAACAATAGTAATAATTATTTTAGGTAAATAAAAGAGTTAAGCCCTAGTTGAAGTTAATGAATAAATAATGAGTTAAGTGTATAATATATATATATATATATATATATATATATATGTTTGAAAATGATAAATGTGAAACCCTGATTGTTACTTTAAATATTTGAGTGCTGGATTTATTATATGTAAGTTGAATTTGAATTGTGTTACTTAATATTTGGAATTTAAAATTATTGATTAAGAAATGGTATGTATGTTGGAAAAATGGGAACATGAGACTTAAAGCTAAATAAAAAAGAATGCAGTGTGGTTGATCCTTGGAAGCACCGGCACACTAGGTGCCCTGCTAGGTGGTGAATTGCCTGCTAGAGCCAATTGCTTGTCAGACCAATTGCCCATTAGGTCCAAATTCTCGTTAGGCGTCAGTGCGCCAATGGATCAATTCATTGCATAACCACCTGAACAATAATAAAATGTGGACTAGAATTAAGAGAAATGAATTGAGGAAATAAATAAGCATAGTCCTAACGGGTGATGCCTAATGGGTGTAAAGTCCTGACAGGTGTAAAGTCCCTAGTAGGTGGTGAATTGCCTAGCAGGTGCATAAAATCCTAGTGGTGCAAAAAGAGAAAGAAAAATAAGTAATGAGGAAGGAAAGGAAAAAGGAAAATAAGTGAAAATGTGAATTAGAAAAGGATAATGAGAACAGGAAATGGAAATGTTATGTAAATAGAAATAATAATGGAAATAAGAAATGATAATGATGTACAGCTTGAAAAAGATTGAATGTTATGAATGTTTGAAAATATGTGATATGTCAACTACTTGGTACTTGTGCTTGGCTTAGTGGGTTATTATGTTTAATTGGAAACTGCTTTTCTATTTCATGTGCAATGCTCACTCCCTTAACATTTTTCAGGTACCGAGATCGAGCTAGCGCAGCCCTCGGCCGAGCAGGTGCACTCTCCCTCACAGGGAGAGTATATTACAGTATACTAGGGCATGGAAATGTCCTGAGCCCGATTAGCATCTTGATGATGTGACTTGTATTTTGGCTTGTATAAATGTAAATATTTACTTTTGGATGGGCCCAGGACAACCTCTTGGGAAATGGGTGTTTTGGCAAACTTAAGTATGTGATAACTTGTATATAACTGTTGAATACTCTGATGACAACTTGACTACTGTTTGATGCATTGGGATGCACAAATCATGCTTTTAGCCCTGCTGGCTTCTGAATGAAATATAATATATTGTTTAATCAGGTTGCAGGTTAAACTAAATTTTTGGAAAGTCCAATAAACAAAGGGAACTCTGTCCTATTGATGACAGATTTTTATAAATTAAAAAGGAAATTTTAAATTCACTATTTTTAATTAATGGGAAATTATGGGTAGTTTATGTAAGGTGTTACAAAAGGAAAGATGCTATCTGTTTGAAGATAAGTGCTTCAGATTTTCGACCATATATTAAGGGAGAGCAAGGAGAAAGCCAGTTGAAGAGAAAGAGAAAGCTGATGTTCAGGGGGAGTGATCTTCGAACATACATTCAGGAGAACCGCACAAAATCAACAAGCATTTGTCATCATCAAAAAGGGGGAGATTGTTAAATCAAAGGTTTTGATGACGACAAATATATAATGCGCTCGGTTCTCGGCCAAGGTTTTGATGAAGCCAAATGAATCAGTTATAAAGTATCTTGGATATCGGCCATGGCAATCAAATCAGCTCGGTATGTTGATCTCGGATCTCGGCCATCGACAGAGTCAATTGGATCCGACCAGCACGATGTATAAGTTAAAATTTTCTTAAAGATCCAACTGTTGTGGATAAAGTCGGAGCAGCTCAGCTTAAGCTCAGGCGCACTCGGAAGTGATCAATCCAAGCTATCGCTCAGAGCAATCTAGTCGGCGAATGATCAGCTCGGCCAACCAAAATCAAATTTGTCACTCAAGTCCCCAAGCTCGAACAGAGGCCAAGCTCAAACAGTCATCAAGCTCGGCAACACTATTCATCGTCTTCAACCTTCAGTAGTACAACGCCACACACACCTCTTCGTTTCTGTACTGGTTTTGCTGTACTGTGCGTAGTTGGTAATTTTGTTTTTACTGCACAACACCCATCTGTCATCAAGTTCAAATTTCAAAATTGGAAAGGGACAGTTTTGTATCGTTTCTAAGAAGTTGAAGCGGCTAGTACCGTTATCTGAAAAAGCCCAAACATGTCTCTGAATGTCGCAGAAAATAGCAGAAAATGTCTGGTATATCCGTTGCAAAGGACATACGTGTCCCAAGATATTTTCCAGTCTCTCTCCTACATCATGTGTGTTGGACATCATTATAAAAGGCATGGGTTTTCTTCTTCAATAAGAGAGAACAACAAGAGCAGAAATCCAAAGAGGTTCTTTGGTGAAAGTCCTAGAAGGTTTCAAGATTTTTAAAGTCCGAGGACATTCTTCGACAGTTTGTTAAATTAGGTAGAAGCCAAGAGTTTGGTACTCTCTTATTGGGTTAATTGATCCCTTGTAATTTCTATCAATTTGATATTATTAAAGGCTCCCTGAGGTTCAGGGGGGATTGGACGTAGCTCACCGTGGTTGTGAGTGAACCAGTATAAAATCTCGACGTCTCATTTTCTCTTTACTGCTTTCAGTTTTTGCCGATCATTTAGTCGGCTTTGTTTAACTTGTATTTTGTGCTCGGATAGTGCTAGCAAATTTCCGCTGTAAACCTGATCTTTGAGTGGCGCAGCTCGGATAATCGGTGGTCGGTCTAGATAACCGATTATCAGATACTGCTCGGCCCAAAATCAGTCTTTCATTTTAAAACTACTAGCATTATCCGACTGAATTAATTCACATTGTGAAAAATTGGTATTATTGCTTCCAACTACTATTCACCCCCCTCTAGTAAATTGTTAGGCCGCTTGCTGGGTTTCCAACAAGGCAGAGGCAGCAGAGGCAGAGGCAGCAGCAGCAGGGTATTTGAACGTCGAGGACAACGAAATAGAGGTCAATGTAGGGGAATCAAACGACGACGTCGACGACCCTCAAAATGAGACCTTACTGACTACATACAGTGGCCACAAGGCCAAACAGATATGGAAAGGCAATGTAAGCAATATTTAATTTAAATGTCATAGTCTTTGTAATTTTTTTAATTAAATTGCATAACTAATTATTATCACTCTAGACAACACATTCTTTGAGATGTGAAACTTACATAGCAAGTGAGTAGAGGTTGGAAACACCTTCGTGACTGCCAAAATCAGAGCTTCTTCTTTATCAGTCACTATGATCTGAGGCATGACATCATCACTTTCAATCAAGTTGTGAAGCCGCTTTAGATCCCATGTAAACTAGGAAGCCTTTTCAGCTTCCATATAACAAAAAGCAACATGGAACGTCTTCTCTGTGGATGTTTGACCTACGATCTCAAGAAGCAGATACCTGTATCTATTGGTTTTGTAGGTACTATCCATAACAAGAACAACACTGAACGAATGAAATAATGATATTCCACTTGGATGTGCCCAAAAAATGGCCTTCAACACATCACTTTCTTCGTCTTTTACATAATGTGTCGCATATTCAGAAGAAGTCAATCTGTGTAATAAATGCTGCATTTGTGTCTTGGGATGTCTGATACTTTTTCTATATCGTTGACGCTCATTGTACACTTGTCTCAAGGTAGTAGTATTGTTCTTGTTCCGTTCTTTCAAACTAATGAGAATTTCCTTCGGTTTAACCCCTACCTTTGTCAAGTTCTCGATTAACTCCTTTTCCTCTTTGGTTGGCCTACCATAATGATCCTTCAAGCTTTCACATGGTTTGTGATTGTAGACGCCACATTTGACCAAAAGGATCCAACCTTTTCCATCACCAAGATCTCAGGCATTAATCCTAAAAGGGCAATCAGACTTGCGACTACTCGATACAGACATCACCTCACCTTTTGTTCTTTTCCTATATTTTCCACTTCTTTTGCAAGCCAATAAAACCCTAGGTCTTCTCTTATACGTCCCTCCGCTTGTGTCTGACCGATATATAACGATCACATGTTTTTGTTCTCTTCCAACATATTGAACCCAACAGATCATTTTGTCTCTACTTGCGAAGATCTTATTATGTGAAAAGTCATCACTATAATCTGCAATAGCATTGTTCAATTAAAAAAAGTTATATTAGGATTTAAAATAAAAAAATTTAAAAAAACAATGTTACATTGAGAATTTAAATAAAAAAAATGAAAAAACAATGTTACATTAGGAATTTAAAATAAAAAAAAATGAAAAAACAATGTTACATTAGAAATTTAAAATAAAAAAAAATGAAAAAACAATGTTACATTAGGAATTTAAAAACAAAAAAGGATGAAAAAAAACAAAGTTGAAATAGGAATTTAAAATAAAAAAAAATTATATTATAAATATAGAATTAAAAAAGTAATATTAGGATTTAAAGGTTAAAAAAATTATCTTAGAAATTTAGAATAAACAAAAGTAATATTAGGATTTAAAAAAAAAAAGAGGCCGTAACCTGGTGCTACGACCTAACCATAAATTCAGTTTTACAAATAAATTAAAAATACGATAATTAAGATGAAAAAATTCAGGGTTACAACCGTCCATAAATTCAGTTCTACAACTTATCAGATACAATAAATTATTGAAAAAATTCATCTTAATTAAAAATACAAATAAAAACATGTTTTTTTATACTTTATGCAAGACTTTTGGAGATTACCTCGTCTCTTGGGTAATTCAGGTTCAACGACAGCCATTAAAAGCAATAATATTAGTACGATGGAGAATAAGAGCTGGTGCCAAAACAAAGTTTCACATGTAAAGGGTTTAGGGGGTTTTATATTAAAAAAAAAATTAGGATTTAACACGGGTCGTAGGGGGTACTTACAACCTCCAGGTCGTAGCACCCCCTTACGACCCTTTAAAAAACCTTGTTTTAACATGGGTCGTAAGGGGGTGTTACGACCTGGAGGTCGTAAGTACCCCCTACAACCAGCGTTAAAACGTGTTTTTTTAAAAAGGCATAAAATGCATTCCCTCCGTCCCTAAATATAAAGCGTTTTTGGGGGATTTCACGTCCATTAAGAAAACGGAATAATTTAGTTAGTTGTATTGGAAATGTGAACTTTTGATATGTAATTTCAAAATTACCCCTATTAATATTTTTGGGAACCTAAAAAGTCTTATATAAATAAGGTTTTGTGGAAAAAAGTAATTAATAATTATTGAAAATTGGTATGAGGCTTTATAAATATGGACAAAATAAAAGTATCAAGAGAACTTTATATTTAGAGATGAAAGTAGTATTATTTAAAGAACTGAGATGACATCCATAGATTTTGGGGTGACAAAATAAAAACCTTATTTTCTAATATATTTGATTCACTATTCATTAATTCTAAGATATTTATTAGCATTTCAATTATTTTATTAACTCGGTGATTCAAAGAAAGAGGTTTTTTTTTCCTTCTTCTAGTTTTTAGTAAAAGAAAAAAAATACTAAAAAGTGATTTCAGAAGTTAAATACGATTTGTAAATATTGAAAATCGTAGTTTTTTAAATTTTAGATCGTAAAAGATTTTTTTTCGAAACCAGGTGGTGTTTAGGTTTCACATTTTTTGTGGTCCAATTAATCCAACTTGGATCTGCGAACCGTGCGAGTCTTTGACTCAACGGTATGAATCATCCCCAGAAATTGTTGCCTCACTAGAACTCGAATCTTTGATTCTGAAATCCCTAAGCGCCTAACCAGTTTTCACTACCAATCCGTAAAAGATTTTTTTTTTTAATGGAGTAAAAAAATTATGACTTCAAATATTTACTTGATAGCAAGAAAAAATCTTACAATTACACAAATGAAGGGTTGTCCTTGCATCCTTCGGAACTGTTCACCTCCCTTTTTGCACCTTTCCTCCCAACTCGTGAACACTCTCTATTTCCATGCTTATCTTTATGTTGTTGCTGCCTCTCTCTGTGCATTTGGGTCCCAGTTCAAAGTCCCCACATTAATATCACTGTAAAGTTCTTAATTGTGTTTTGGATTTTTCTCTGGCATGTTCCTTGCTTTATCATTCTTTGCTCAGATGTGAATCTTAAAAATTTTGTTTTATCTTTGAAATCGGCGTCCCTTATTTTTAATTTCTCAGTTATTCTTCATTTGCCTTCCCTTTCTTATTCCCACGAATTTGATTTCTGGTATTAACGATTCTAATAACCATTATCTTGTCATTTTTTAAACCGTCGATTCTTTTAATCTTGGTTATAGTTTTCTATTTCTGGTTTCTGTCGATGCAGCATAAGACCAGTTATTTTTCTGTACCTATTTCCTTTCATTTTGGCTTTATGCTCTTAATTTTTCTTGTCGTCTAGGACCTATTAAATTATTTTAACCTCATCCAAAAGTTTTCCCTCCCAACATGCAATTCAAATCCCTCCACCTGTTGTATAAAAACTGTCTTCTTCCTCGCGTATTGCATCAACCATCAAATAATTTTTTCTTTGCTCCCTTTCGAGATGGCGCCCAAGTTCGACTCTATTCGTTCTGTTTTACCAAAAAGGGAGGCTTATCGTTTCCGGGTTCGAGTTGTTCGCCTATGGTTAGTTCCTGGGTTCATTAATCCAGCACAGCCCATGTCTATGGAAATGATTTTCATGGACGAATATGTATGTTATTTTAACTTTTCTCCGCTTTATTTACCTTTGTGTTGTTCGCTATATTATCTAAGATTTGTTTTCCTTCAATTGCATGCCTTTTTTAATGTTATAATTTTTTTCACATGCTCCAGGGTGATAAGATTCAGGCAACCGTCCGAAAATCTCTTCTTTACAAGTTTACCGATGTTTTGAAGGAGGGCAAGGTGTATCGTTTTGCCTATTTTGGAGTAATGCCTAACACTGGTTCGTATAAAGCTACGGACCATGAATATAAGCTTTTGTTTCAGCTTCGTACCACTGCAACCGAAGCTGATTCTTCAAATATTCCAATTTTTGGCGTCACCCCTGTTCCATTTGGTGTTGTGACGCAAATGGTGCAAGAATCGGACAATTTGATGGTATCGTTATTGCCTCTTGTCGCCTTTTTTGTACTCTTTGTAAAAATTTATTTCTGATAAATTTTATCGTATTTCTGATTTTTGTTAGATGTTATGGGAATTCTTACTGGAATATCAAATGATCGTGAGTATACAGAAGAAGGAAAAGTTATCAAAATGGTCGTTATGGAGCTAACTGATACTCAGTTAATAACTAATTTACACATCAATTATTTTAGACTTAATACTTCTGCCTCTTGCTTCCTTATTTATGGCGCTTTGGAAATATTTTTTGCAGGGGAAAGGTTGAGTGTACTATATTTGGTGATTTTGTTGAACAGCTGAAGGTTTTCATGTCTGTTAATTCTGTCTCTCCAATTGTTGTTGTTCTGCAATATGCCAAGGTTAAGATATTCAAAGGTGATGTTCTTGTTTTAATTATTTCTGGATCCTTCTATTTCTAACATTTGTATTTGAACTATTTTATTTTTCTTGCCCCACCCTGAACATTTGCTTTCGTACGATCCATATTTCTTCTTGAAGGACTTCCTGTTCTACAAAACTCTATGTACGCATCAAGGATGCTGTTGAATCCTGACATACCTGAGGCTGCTGAATTGCGTAGCAAGTGAGACATTTATATTACATAATTCTTATCGGTTTGGTGTTGTGGAATTTTCAAATATTATTGATTTTTTCTTTTGAACGTTGTCTTTTAGAATGACATTGGGCGGTGTTCAGCTATCTCCTTGCAACAGTGTTGTTCTTGGTCCTCCTAAAATGTCTATTGAGGATGAATATTTGAAGCATTACCCTAAAAAGACTATTGAGGATGTCAATAATAATCCGGAGGTATTCTTTTATATATCTATCTTTGAATGCTTAGTCTGTCAAACCTTTTTTGTCTTATGCTGAACTTTTTTTGTTATCTATTTAGGATGCTGTTGTTATTGTGCTTGGTACTATTAATGAAATTGTGGATGATGGACAATGGTGGTATCCTGCATGCAAATGCCACAAGGCTGTAATTGCTGATAATGGAGTGTACTATTGTCATACCTGTCTTCGCCATGTTTTTAATGTTACTCCAAGGTTTCTTAATATATGTTTGTTTTGTGTTTTCAGTTTTTAATTAATTAATTGGCTGTTTAGGTGTTAATTTTTAATATAATATAAACAAATTGCAGGTATAAATTGCAAATTGAGGTATCTGACCTTACTGGGTGTGCAATTCTCATGCTTTTTGATTATGATGTATACTCTTTGATTGGCAAGAGTTGTGCTGATTTGCTAGCTTCCATGCCACGGGTAACTGTTGCTTATTAGCTACGTAATTGATTGTTGATTTTTCATATATCCATCGTTTTAACTTAAATATATATACATATTTATTTTTATACTTAATTATAATTTAAATAATCAAAAATTTTGTAGGGTTCAAAGTCAGTTGAGTATCCTGTTGAATTCAAAACCTTGGTTGGTCGTAAGTTGTTGTTCAAGATAACCAACACATCTGTTAGTTCTCGCCATGATAGTGGCGTATATAGAGTACGTGGTTTTTGTGATGATGCCAATATTATAGCCATGTATGAGTTGCCTGGAGTTGATATAAGTCCTACCAAGGTTATTTCTCCTTTTTTTTGTTTTAACATTCTAAATTTTTTTTTCTTATGTGATCATTGTAATTCTAATTTGAAATTTCCTCTTTACCTCTCAGGCTGGTTCTATAACTCCCTCAAATTTGGTTGGGTCTGGTGAAGAGCTTGTCTTTACCCCAGTTTCGTTGGCTGATGATTGTACTCCTTGCGTAGATTCTGCCGTCTTTAAAAAAGCGCGCTTCTTCTGATATGTATGGAGAGTCTTCCAGCGAGGGTGTTGCTGCTAATAAAAAGTGTTTGAAGAGTCTGGAGATCTGAAGTTTCTAAATCAAGTTATTGCTTGGAGGACTTGTTTTTTGTTTTTTTTTAGTTATAATGTTTCTAATATTCAAGCTTTATTATGCAAGTGCAATACACAGCGCTAGGCGGTTGTGTTTATTGCGTGTCGATCTTTAAGGTTTCAAAGTTTAGCCTTGTATCTGGCTTTTGGTTCCTGTGTTATTGTGTTTTTGGTGTTGTGAAGGTCTTGCGTGCCTGCTTTTGGTTGTAAAAAATATTATGCAGGTTTGGCTTCTCACGTGTTTTCGGTTGTGTTCATGTTTGGTGTGTGCTGTAATGTATTTTATGGTTGATCCACTTTTAGTTCCTTTGTTATTTCTGTGTGTGTACTAATCTTTCTGGTTATTTCTTTCATTCTACACGCGTCACACTTACTTATTCCGGTTTTATTAGTACAGGAAAAAAAATTGAGGTGGCCAATAAAATTTCAGAAATGATAAAATTTTTCCATATGATCGATTTGAATAGTTTTTAATATGAATGCGAATTTTTGTGCATATCTATCTTTAGATGTGAAATAGTTTACTTTAGGTAATATAATTTGTACAGGTTGACTTTAATTGTGATAATTTAATATTGCTTTATATTTGCTTATTCACATAGTGTGTTTAGTAATTTTATATTTGTCTGAAAAAATGATATTTAAACACAGCCTAAGTTATTCCAAAAGGATTTATATACTAATATCATGGTTAATTTTTAACTCTTATTGAATAATTTTATTAGAGTATGTCCTTTTGGTATTACTGTTATTGTATCGCTTCAATCATATTTAATGCTTTTCTTGTTTTTTGTATACAATGTGGTAACTAATTTAACTATGCACTAATACAACATATGAGCATTTATTTTAAAGTTGCAACCACTGCAATGTGTATTTATTTCTTTTGGCCAGTGATTTGAATCTCTGTATCTTCCTATTCGTGAATATAAGTCTTGTGGCTCTTTTACCCTGTCTTTAAAAATGCTTTTAACTTTTCTTCTTTCTTTTTCTTCTACCATGCTTATCTGATATCCATCTTCTTCTTGGTAATTTTACACTTGCTATTGTGTTTCCTACCTATTAGTTCTATTATCACATATCCTCATTGTCATGCGTAAGTTTCCATGCTCTTTTCCAGTTTTGCCTTATGTTGTTTAGCATTATTATTTTTATATTTTTCCTATGACTGATATATTTGGAATACTTTGACTTCTTATGTTATTTTCCAAAACTTTCGTTTAATTAATTATTATCTAATATACTTTCCGCATGGGTTTTAGCTATTTTATTTTCCATTCCACTTTCCTTTGTTCTTTGTTCTCGTGAATAAAAATTTGTTATGTGTATTAGATTTTATTCTATTTGCTTGCTAATATTTTTAACATCCTTTTTTTATTCTTTATAAACGTTGACCCTTCTTGCTTTTGTATTTGGTTGCCACTTACAAGATTTTTATTGTTTTCAATTTTTTTAGGAAGACGAAGTTATTTCTGCTGTTATTGTTTTATAATTTTCCTTTGGTGGATGATCTATATTTCTTTGTGCAAGCTTTATAAATTGTTATTGTCTTTTAATATTTATCACATTTTCTTACATTTAAAAATCTGAGTGCAGGTTCTTCTCATCAATCCCTTGAGCTCTCCTCTTTTTTCTCGTTGCTATCTGCTGATGACTATGGTTTTTATTTGTCTTTCCTTTTTGTATTTATCATTTAATTTTAACCCTGAATTTTAAATATTTATACTTTTGGAAAAACTTGCTTTGTGTTTTAATTTTTTTTAGATGAATCTTATATGAATGACTTTGGCATTGATGAATCAGCTTATCTTTCGTATACGCAGTCGTTTATGGATGGGCGTGGTGGTGGTTTTTTTCATTGTGAAGAATTAGGTATTTGATTGCGATAAACTCTAAATAATTTTTCAACATCTTAATTTTTTCACTTCATAATTTTTAATTTCACTTGTTCAGAATACTTTGATATTGGTGATATGGATTATAGTTGTTATTATTGTGGGGCATTATTTTGGTTTGCTGAAAGGGTTGATAAAAACAAGAATTCTTCTCTTGTGGAATTTTCCCGGTGTTGTATGAAGAGGCGAGGTTAGAATTCCCTTTCTTCAAAGGCCACCACAACTAATATGGGATTTGGTTCACGGTGCTCATCCCAAGAGTTCTCATTATTTACAACACATTAGGTCGTATAATAGTATGTTTGCATTCACTTCACTTGGAGGCAAGGTTCAGTCAGCTATTAATTCTGGTGGAGCTCCGCCTCAGTTTGTGATTGGTGGTCAGAATTATCACTTGATTGGTGGTCTTTTGCCTGTTGATGGTGATGTTCCGAGGTTTGCTCAATTATATATATATTGTGAATTCAATGCTCCTAATTATGTGGATTATGTTTTGATGATGACAAAATAATTAACAAATCATGCCTTGAAGATATTGCAACATCAACATCAACAAGAAGTCAAGAAAAGAAGACAAGTGCCCAATCATTCTCAATCAAATATTAATTGTAAATTTCTAATTTATGTTGAGAGTGGTTGAGAGTGGGTAGAAATAGTTAGTCTCTTCTAGGAATAAATTTTTATATGTTTATTAAGTTGAGATTGACCAAAAATTAATACTTGAGAGGAAAAATAAAATTGAAAAATAATTTTTCCCATATCTGATCAAAATACTCGAGTATTTTGAAAAAGACTCGAGTATACACTCGAGTATTTGTAGAAAAACTCGAGTATTTGTGCCAGGTCAGCAATTATGACCGTTAGTCTTGTTCGTGCACCAATTCATTCGTGACCGACCAAAAAGACTCGAGTTTTTACCAAAAGACTCGAGTATTTTTGTCCAGTCAGCAAAAATGAACGTTGGAGAAACTCAAAAACCCAATTGAGGGCATTTGAGTCTCATCCAACCCAAGAGAGCAATTCAGAACCTTATTGTAAAATTTCTCTTTGAATTTGTGCAAGAACAAACAAGACAACAAGATCATATTGATTCAAGCTTTCTTAATTTACTCTTCTCAAGTGTTAATTCCCAAAAAGCTCAACTTCTCACTCATATTTACATTTCATTCCAAGTTGAGTTTTAGGCCTCAATTCTTACATTGAGCTGTGCTTATTTGTGCTAATCCATTGTGAGATTAGTAATACACATACAAAAAGCTTGATTATTCGAAGTCTTGGATTGTTCCCAAGCAAACCCTAAGTGGCTTAGGGTGTTGGAAGTCTTGAGAGGTTCTCAAGCACAAGACTAGGAGGTTCCTAGCCCGGTGGAGTTTCTTGAAGGGAGTTCAAGGAAGCTTTGTGAAGAGTTCTTCAATCACCGGAATCAAATTGGGGTAGAAATCAAGAGTTTGGTACACTCTTGAAAGGGTTAGGTTGAGTGAGGCCATTCTCAAGCAATCCTTTGTAATTTCTAACAATTTGATTATTAGTAGAAACTCCTAAGTGATTAGGAGGACTGGATGTAGCTCATTGTTGGAGTGAACCAGGATAAAATTGCTTGAGTGTTGGTTTATTGCTTTTAATCTACTTTCTAGCTCAATAGACTTAAGTCATTTCAATCAATTAGGATTTATACAATTAGGTAGCAAGTTCAAGGAATCTTTGTGTTTAAAAGTTATTTAGATTGCTTGCTATTCTGTTGGATAAGTTCCTGTTTATTATTGAATTGATTTGAGTTAAATTGCTGAATTTTCGTTTCTGGTTTTTCCCATATCTGATAGGAAAAACTCGAGTATTTCAGAAAAGACTCGAGTTGCTCATCCTGAAAAACTCGAGTATTTCACAAAAGACTCGAGTATTTTGTGTCTGATTGCAGAAAATTCAGTCTTAGCTCCATTCTTCAATTATCAATCGAAATATTTGGTATTAGTGCTTCAAAATACTATTCACCCCCCCTCTAGTATTTGCTTAGCCCGCTTGTTGGTTTCCAACAAGTGGTATCAGAGCTCGGTCGGAAGATCGAGTGTAACAACTTTTTCGAAAAAGATCCTTTTGGAAACTTAATGGGCTCTAGCAATAACTTTGGTGGAGAAGGAGCTTCAATAAATCGTCCTCCACTATTTAATGGTGAAGGATATGTTTATTGGAAAACTCGCATGAAAGTTTTTATTGAAGCAATTGATATGGATATTTGGGATGCAATTGAAAATGGTCCTTTCATTCCCAAAAAGAAAATAAATGATGAAATTGTTGAAATTCCAAGGAGTAGTTGGAATGATGATGAAAAGAGAAAAGTCTCATTTGATTTAAAAGCTAAAAACATCATCTTTTCGGCTCTATCCCATGATGAATTTTATAGAGTTTCCCAATGTAAATCGGCAAAAGAAATGTGGGATACTTTGCAAGTCACACATGAGGGAACAAGTGAGGTTAGAGATGCAAGATTGAATTCTCTAACTCACGAATATGAATTGTTCCACATGTTGCCAAATGAATCCATTAGTGACTTGCAAAAGCGATTCTCTCACATTGTTAATCATTTGATTTCCTTGGGAAAAGTATTTCGCAATGGTGAAACTACTAACAAAATTCTAAGATGTCTTGATAGGAGTTGGCAACCCAAGGTAACCGCCATCAAGGAATCAAGAGACATAAATAGCATGGACTTAGCCACTTTGTTTGGCAAACTCCAAGAGCATGAGATGGAGCTTACAAGACTTGGGATGCATGAGGAATCGGACAAAAAGAAAAAGAGCATAGCACTCAAAGCTTCAACCAAAGCTACAAAAGAAGTTGAAGAATGCTCTACAAGTGGAGATTCCGATGGTGAACCAAATCAAGAAGAATTTGGGATGTTTGTGAAAAGATTCAACAAATTTTTCAAAGGGAAGAAAGGTGGATCTTCATCCAATTTCAAGAGAACCAAAGACTCCAAACAAAGAGAAAAGAGTACCAATGATGGAGTTAAGTGTCATGAATGTGGAGGGGTTGGTCACATAAGAATGGAATGTGCCACATTCTTGAAGAAGAATGACAAGAAGACCCAAGAGACCAAAGGGAAGCGTGCATACATTGTTTGGGATGCACCGAAGAAGAGCAATGAATCATCTTCAAGTAGTTCCGGTGATGAAAATGCAAACCTTTGTCTCATGGCCAAGAACAATCATGAGTCCTCATCAAGAGCTAATCATGGCATGAGTGAAAGTGATGATGAGGTAACCTCTAGCTCTTCTTGTTCATCTTCAAACTCCATTTCATATGATGATTTGCAAGAAGCCTACAATGAAATGTTAATTCAATTTAAAAGGCTTGCTAAAATTAATAAGGAAAAAGGAAAGAAAATTTTGGAGTTTCAACATGAAATTGATGAATTGCAAAAATCTATAAATGAGTTGAAACTTCAAAATGAATCCTTGGAACTTATTAATTCTAGTCATCAAAGTGATTGTGCAAATCATGAGGAGATTATCACTCCATGTGAGAGATGTGATGAACTTGAAAAAGAAGTGAAAGAGTTGAAAAACAAACTCACAATCTCACATAGTGATAGAAACCTCAACCGATTGTTGAACTCTCAAAGACATAATCACAACAAAACCGGTTTAGGATATGTTCATAAAACGAACAAAAAGTACAAGGTGGTTGGAACATTTTCTAAGAAAAATTCATCAAAGAGACCAACTTGTACTTATTGTGGAAAGGTTGGACATATCAACATTGAGTGCCACATTAAGAAGTTTGAAATGAAAAAGGGCACTTATATGTGGATTAAGAAGGGAGAAAGTCCCAACACTAACCCTAAGGGACCCAACATTGTTTGGGTACCCAAAGTGAACAAGTGATTTCATTTTGTAGGTGTGTCTTCGAACGGGAAAACAATTGTGGTATCTTGATAGTGGATGTTCGAAGCACATGACGGGAGATAAGCGGCACTTCATTGAGCTTACTCCAAAGGAAAAGGGTTATGTCACTTATGGGGACAACAACAAAGGCAAAATCCTTGGTATTGGTAAAATCGGAAACTCTTCAAACTTGATTATTGATAATGTGCTCTATGTTCAAGGATTAGAACATAATCTCTTGAGCATAAGCCAATTATGTGATGTTGGTAATCATGTAGTTTTTACCTCTACCCATTGCCTCATTAAAAGTGACAAAGATGAATCAATCAAATTTGTTGGTAGAAGGTCAAATAATACTTACTTAGTTGATTTGAACAAAGTCACTTCTTTGGTCTCTACTTGTTTAGTGAGCAAAGAAAATGACACTTGGTTATGGCATCGTAGGACCGCTCATATTAATGTAAACCAATTGAAGAAAATACAATCTAAAGATCTAGTAGTTGGTTTACCAAAGCTAAATTTTTCTACTGAAGGTGTTTGTTCTCCTTGCAAGAAATGTAAACAAACTAAAAACACCTTTGGATCAAAAATGGTGATGTCCACATCAAGGCCATTAGAAATGCTTCATATGGACTTGTTTGGACCATCACAAGTAAAAAGCTTTGGTGGCAACTATTATGCATTGGTGATTGTTGATGACTTCTCTAGGTTTACTTGGACTTTATTTTTAACTACTAAGAGTGAGACCTACAAATCTTTTAAACATCATGTCAAACTTTTGCAAAACCAAGTGAATCAAAAAGTAATTATTATTCGTACCGATCATGGTGGTGAATTCGAAAACCACAAATTTGATAGATTTTGTGCTAAAAATGGTATTGAGCATCAATTCTCCGCACCAAGGACTCCGGAACAAAACGGAGTGGTAGAGCGGAAAAATAGGGTGCTAGAGGAACTTGCTAGAACCATGTTAAATGATTCTCAAGTACCTCAATATTTTTGGGCCGATGCCGTCAATACGGCTTGTTATGTTTTAAATCGTATTTTGATAAGGCCCTCTTTGGATAAAACCCCCTATGAACTTTACAAGGGAAGAAAGCCAAATATATCTCATTTTCATGTCTTCGGATGCCAAGTTTTTGTTTTAAATAATGGAAAAGAACACCTTGGCAAGTTTGATTCCAAATCCGATGAAGGCATATTTTTAGGCTATTCTTCTCATAGTAAAGCTTATAGAATTTTCAATAAAAGAACTTTAACTATTGAGGAATCAATTCATGTGGTTTTTAATGAGTCTTCAAAAGAAGATAGTGTTTTATGTGATGCTAGTGAAGATGGCATTGTCTTTTCAAAAGAAGAAAAAGAGAGAGAGAATTCAAAAGTTGATGAAGGAGAAGTAAGGGAAGAACTTCCTCCAACTTGGAAATCGGTCAAGGCTCATCCTATAGACAAAGTCATAGGAGATATCTCAAAGGGAGTACTTACTCGTAGGTCTATTCAAAACATTTGCCACTATGTCTCATTTGTTTCTCAAATTGAACCCGATTCAATTAAAAAGGCCATTGAGGATGATCATTGGGTTCTTGCTATGCAAGAAGAATTAAACCAATTTGAAAGAAATGAAGTTTGGGATCTAGTCCCTAAACCCGATGATCATACCATAATTGGTACTAAATGGATTTATAGAAACAAACTTGATGAATCCAGGTTGATTATAAGAAACAAAGCTAGACTAGTAGCTCAAGGGTACAACCAAGAGGAAGGTATCGATTATGATGAGACCTTTGCTCCGGTTGCACGTCTTGAAGCAATCCGAATTTTACTTGCTTATGCTCTTATCATGAAATTCACTTTATATCAAATGGATGTTAAAAGTGCTTTCTTGAATGGGTTTATAAATGAAGAAGTGTATGTCAAACAACC
This sequence comes from Crotalaria pallida, assembly GCA_037953625.1. Classification (NCBI taxonomy): domain Eukaryota; kingdom Viridiplantae; phylum Streptophyta; class Magnoliopsida; order Fabales; family Fabaceae; genus Crotalaria; species Crotalaria pallida. The sequence continues at coordinate 45,778,958 of CM075649.1, read as the reverse complement.
CCCCGGTTTTGAAAATAGTGAATTTCCAAACCATGTTTATAAATAGAAAAAGGCACTCTATGGATTGAAACAAGCTCCTAGAGCTTGGTATGATCGATTGAGTTCCTTTCTATTAGAAAACAAGTTTCAAAGAGGGAAGGTTGATAATACACTATTTATTTATAAAACCAAGGATGACATTTTGTTAGTACAAATCTATGTTGATGATATCATTTTCGGTGCTACTAACGTGTCTCTTTGTAGAAAGTTTTCAAATTTGATGAAAAAGGAATTTGAAATGTCAATGATGGGAGAACTCAAGTTCTTCCTAGGCTTACAAATAAAGCAAGTCAAGGAGGGGATATTTGTGCATCAAGGGAAATATTGCAAAGAGCTCCTTGAGAAATTCGGATTGGACAAGTGCAAGGAAGCCTACACTCCAATGAGCACATCATGCTACCTAGACAAGGATGAACAAGGTACACCGGTTGATGTTAGTAAGTATAGGGGTATGATAGGTAGTCTCCTATATCTCACTGCATCTAGACCGGATATTATGTTTAGTGTATGCATGTGTGCTAGATTTCAAGCTAATCCTAAAGAATCTCACCTATCCGCAGTTAAACATATATTTAAGTATCTAAAAGGAACAATTAACACTGGTTTATGGTATCCTGCTGATGCCAATCTTAGTTTAGTTGGTTACTCGGATTCCGACTTCGCGGGATGCAAGCTTGATCGCAAAAGCACCAGTGGTACTTGCCATTTCTTGGGAAGTTCATTGGTGTCATGGTTTTCTAAAAAGCAAGCTTGTGTCGCTCTTTCTACCGCCGAAGCGGAATATATCGCAGCCGGTAGTTGTTATGCTCAACTGTTATGGATGAAACAACAATTATCGGATTTTGGTTTGAAACTTGAAAATATTCCGATTAGATGCGATAACACGAGTGCAATCAATTTGACTAAGAATCCGGTGTATCACTCAAGAACTAAACACATTGAAATAAGACATCACTTTTTAAGAGATCATGTACAAAAGGGTGATTGCACAATTGAATTTGTCAGTACCACAAATCAATTAGCTGACATTTTTACAAAACCTCTACCAAGGGACACCTTTTATCATATTAGGAGAGAACTTGGTATTTTAGATGAAGCTAATATAGGCTAATTGCATTGTGTGTCATTTTTGGAAAATCACCATATTAGTCTTACTCTAATGTGTTATTGATTCTTAGTTAAATTGTCCTTGATGATATTTGTATATGTTAATTGTGTGTGATTCTGTACTGTATTCCAAGTTGGTAGTGAAGCATTTGTGTTTGATTTGTGTTTGGTCTTTTAAAACTGAGTTTTTACTTTCTGTTCTGTCAAAATACTCGAGTTTTTCCAAAAAAACTCGAGTATTTTAATTCAAAATTAAATCAGTTTTAAATTGAAAAAGTTTTTAATCAGGGTCTGAGAAAAATACTCGAGTGTTTCTCAAAAAACTCGAGTCTTTATTAAAACACTCGAGTGTTTTGAAAAACACTCGAGTCTTTCGCAACCCCCAATTTTTGAACTTTCAGACCAAACTCGAGCATTTTCCAAAAACTCGAGTATTTTGCGTTTTCCTGAAATTTGAACTTTCGGACCAAACTCGAGTTTTTCAATTTTTACTCGACTTTTCTGGGGAAATCTGGGCTGAGTCACGACCGACTCGAATATATTTTCAAAAACTCGAGTTTATCCTAAAGAACAACTCTAGTATTTATGAATATATTCGAGTATTTTGAACTGTTTATATATACTCTCAGACTCAAGTTTTTGCGACCCTCTTCTCTCTCGGTTTTCTCATATCTCTCTCCTCAAAACTCAGATTTTCCTCAAAGTTTTGTCAAATCTTACTAGTTTTTCATCCTCTAAACTCTTCTCTCGGTTTTATCCTCCTCCAGATGCTCCAGCTCCTTCGATGTTTTGATGATGTTGATCTTTGGATTTTATCTTAGTTTTCATTCTGTTTTTATCATATTGGTCTTTGTTACATTTTCTGTATTTTGAGAACTTGGTGTTTTGAGACTTTGGGTTTCTTATTGCACCTTTGATTTGGACCTTTTATGATGTTTTTATGTTAATGAATTTGGTCTTCATTATGATGTTTGTGCAAAGCTTCAGGGGGAGCTCTTTATCGTTATTATATCTCCGTTTTATTTGCATAGTTGGTTATGGGGTTTTCCGATTATGCACCTCTCCTCCCTTGATCTTTTTCTAAATTGTTACATCTTTTTGGCGTATGACAAAAAGGGGGAGAGATATTACACTTGTCTTGTCTTGATATTGTTGCACCTAAAATCTCTAATTATGGTATATACTCTGATAATTGTTAAATTCTCTAATACCATAGGCTTGGTGCTAAAATTAAATTGTCATAACATCTTTGCTCAAGCTGAATTTTTAGATAGGTGAAAAGTATCATATAGTGAGGGGGAGTTGCATCTCCAAGTGGATCAAGCTTAACAAATGGATCAAGTGTTAATTATTTTGTCATCACCAAAAAGGGGGAGATTGTGAATTCAATGCTCCTAATTATGTGGATTATGTTTTGATGATGACAAAATAATTAACAAATCATGCCTTGAAGATATTGCAACATCAACATCAACAAGAAGTCAAGAAAAGAAGACAAGTGCCCAATCATTCTCAATCAAATATTAATTGTAAATTTCTAATTTATGTTGAGAGTGGTTGAGAGTGGGTAGAAATAGTTAGTCTCTTCTAGGAATAAATTTTTATATGTTTATTAAGTTGAGATTGACCAAAAATTAATACTTGAGAGGAAAAATAAAATTGAAAAATAATTTTTCCCATATCTGATCAAAATACTCGAGTATTTTGAAAAAGACTCGAGTATACACTCGAGTATTTGTAGAAAAACTCGAGTATTTGTGCCAGGTCAGCAATTATGACCGTTAGTCTTGTTCGTGCACCAATTCATTCGTGACCGACCAAAAAGACTCGAGTTTTTACCAAAAGACTCGAGTATTTTTGTCCAGTCAGCAAAAATGAACGTTGGAGAAACTCAAAAACCCAATTGAGGGCATTTGAGTCTCATCCAACCCAAGAGAGCAATTCAGAACCTTATTGTAAAATTTCTCTTTGAATTTGTGCAAGAAAAAACAAGACAACAAGATCATATTGATTCAAGCTTTCTTAATTTACTCTTCTCAAGTGTTAATTCCCAAAAAGCTCAACTTCTCACTCATATTTACATTTCATTCCAAGTTGAGTTTTAGGCCTCAATTCTTACATTGAGCTGTGCTTATTTGTGCTAATCCATTGTGAGATTAGTAATACACATACAAAAAGCTTGATTATTCGAAGTCTTGGATTGTTCCCAAGCAAACCCTAAGTGGCTTAGGGTGTTGGAAGTCTTGAGAGGTTCTCAAGCACAAGACTAGGAGGTTCCTAGCCCGGTGGAGTTTCTTGAAGGGAGTTCAAGGAAGCTTTGTGAAGAGTTCTTCAATCACCGGAATCAAATTGGGGTAGAAATCAAGAGTTTGGTACACTCTTGAAAGGGTTAGGTTGAGGGAGGCCATTCTCAAGCAATCCTTTGTAATTTCTAACAATTTGATTATTAGTAGAAACTCCTAAGTGATTAGGAGGACTGGATGTAGCTCATTGTTGGAGTGAACCAGGATAAAATTGCTTGAGTGTTGGTTTATTGCTTTTAATCTACTTTCTAGTCAATAGACTTAAGTCATTTCAATCAATTAGGATTTATACAATTAGGTAGCAAGTTCAAGGAATCTTTGTGTTTAAAAGTTATTTAGATTGCTTGCTATTCTGTTGGATAAGTTCCTGTTTATTATTGAATTGATTTGAGTTAAATTGCTGAATTTTCGTTTCTGGTTTTTCCCATATCTGATAGGAAAAACTCGAGTATTTCAGAAAAGACTCGAGTTGTTCATCCTGAAAAACTCGAGTATTTCACAAAAGACTCGAGTATTTTGTGTCTGATTGCAGAAAATTCAGTCTTAGCTCCATTCTTCAATTATCAATCGAAATATTTGGTATTAGTGCTTCAAAATACTATTCACCCCCACTCTAGTATTTGCTTAGCCCGCTTGTTGGTTTCCAACATATATGACACTGAACATGAGTTGGCTAATCGATTGGCTCCTTTCCGGTATTTTTTTTATTCTTTGTATATATTTTTTTTCTTTTTAATATTGCCTATACCTTTACATTTTAATACCTTTTATTCGATTTATATTTTGATTTATTTAAATACTTTTATTTTTTAGGGATGGTAATGGAGATTGCACTTTGGATATATCATTGGTCAATGAATTGTTGAGTTTGGTTGATTATTATAACCCTTTGGCTAAGTGTTTTAGAAGGGTTCGTTCTGTTCATGAAAATTTTCCAATGATTAATATTCATTTGAAATTACTCAGGCATCGAGGAAATGATCCTAGAACTTATAATTTACCTTCGGTGGATGAGATTGCTGCACTTGTGGTTGGTGATTTTGACGGTCCTAATGAGGGTCGTGATGTTATTGTTCGCTCACGGGACAATTGCTTGTAGCGTATACATGAAACCCATGCTTTGTTTATACCTTTGCAATACCCCTTAATATTTGTCTATGGTGAAGATGGTTTTTCAGAAAATATCCCGCGATCTGCATGTAGACGAGCTGGTGTTATAAGGAAAAGGGGACGAGTATCAATACGTGAATTTATCTGTTTTAGATTGCATGTTCGTGGCCAGGAAGAAACTGTACTTTTTAAATCTAGACGCCTTTTTCAACAGTTTGTTGTAGATTCATACTCTATGATTGAAGCTCAGAGGTTGTCATTCATTCAACAAGAACAGCCGCAGATAAGGTCTGAATATTTACGTGGTGTTCGTGAGGCAGTGGATCGTGGTGACTTTGATGCGACTTCTATTGGAAAGCGTATTGTTTTGCCCTCATCTTTTGTTGGTGGTCGACGTTACATGTTTAATAATTCCCAAGATGCAATGGCAGTTTGTAAAAGATTTGGTTTTCCTGATTTGTTTTTGACATTCACCTGTAACCCTAAATGGCCAGAGATTGATCGTTACTTAACAAGACACAGCCTTCCAGCCAGTGATAGACCTGATATTTTGTGTAGAGTTTTCAAGATTAAGCTTGATATGATGATTAATGATTTTAGGAATGGCAGTATTTTTGGCCCCTTGGTTGCTGGTAACTTTTTCTCCTTATTCTATAGTTTATGATTCTTAACGTATATCCATCCTTGTTGTCTATTATTCTTATTGTTTCTAATCTAATTTTTTATCCATGAAATTGCAAGTTAGTATTACATATTTATAATTTGTGTCCTTTTGCCTATTGGTTTTGTAGGTATGTACACTATTGAATTTCAAAAGAGAGGGTTACCGCATGCACATATAATTCTATGGTTAAGTGAATGTAATAAATTGAGGAATCCAGAATTAATTGATGGTGTCATATCCGCTGAGTTACCCAATCCTGTGATGTTTCCAAAGTTGTATAGACTCGTTTCAATGTTTATGGTTCATGGCCCTTGTGGTTCTAATCGGCGTAATTCTCCTTGCATGAAAAACGGTAAATGTTCCAACTTTTATCCAAAGCCCTATTCCGAAAATACTCACTTTGATTCTCATGGTTATCCTGTTTATCGAAGAAGGGACACTGGTATTGTTGCTGATCGTGGTGGCTACCCTCTTGATAATGGATTTGTTGTTCCATACAATGCAATGCTACTTGTGAAGTATCAGGCACATTAATATTGAATATTGCAACCAAAGCAATGCTATTAAGTATTTATTTAAGTACATAAACAAGGGCCCTGATCGTGTTACTGTTGTTGTTGGGCAAGGGGGTGAAGGTTTACCTGGTGATGTTGTTGTGGATGAAATAAAACAGTATTATGATTGTAGGTATTTATCTCCTTGTGAGTCTATTTGGAGGATTTTTGCCTTCGACATACATCATCATTGGCCTTCTGTTCAGAGATTAACTTTCTATCTTCCTTCTCAACAGAATGTAGTTTTCAGAGATGATGAAGTGCTTGAAACTGTATTGCATAGATCTGAAAATATGACCACAATGTTTTTGTCCTGGATGGATGCTAATAAACATTATGAGGTTGGTCGAGGGCTAACATATGGTGAATACCCCTCCAAGTTTGTGTATTGTTCCCGTACTAAGTCTTGGCATATTAGGAAGCAAGGTATGTCAATAGGTCGATTGAGTTTTGTACCTCCTGATACCGGTGAGTTGTATTACATGCGTTTGCTTCTTAATGTTCAACGCGGATGCACAAGTTATGAGGATCTACACACTGTTGGTAATACAACTTATGATACTTTTTACCAAACATGTAGTGCTTTGGGTTTGCTAGCGCATGATGGTGAGTTTGTTGAAGGTATCTGTGAGGCCTCTCTTCTTGCTTCCTCTCCTTATGTGAGACGCCTTTTTGTTAATTTGCTTTTGTCGAATTCTATTAGTGAGTCGTTCTATGTTTGGAGTCAAACTTGGCAACTTATGGCTGATGACATTATCTATGAGAGGCGGCATTGTTTTGATGAATCAGGTTTTTATCTACTCTTTCTATCCTTAAAGTAATTTTTAATGATTTGTTATTATTTTTTATTTGTTATTTTAAACAACTTACCTGCTCTTCAGGTGGTCTTAATGAAAGTGAGGCTGTTCATAACCTTTGTCTCTGTGCTATTGCCAAATTGTTGCAACTTCATGGCAAATCTTTGAAGGATTATGATGGGATGCCTATTCCTGATGATGTTGATGTCGAAAATAGTTGCAATTTGTTATTACAAAAGGAATTGAGCTATGATGCATTGGAAATGAGGAACTTACATGACGAATGTTTCAATATGCTTAACACTGATCAATTAATGGCTTATTCCCAGATTGTATCTGCTGCTGAAAACAATACAGGTGGATTTTTCTTTGTTTACGGGCATGGAGGCACTGATAAGACATTTCTTTGGAAGACTTTATCTTATCTATTTCGTTCCAGAGGAAAGGTTGTTTTGAATGTTGCGTCCAGTGGGATTGCTTCGTTGCTACTGCCTGGGGGTCGTACTACTCATTCGTTATTTGGTATCCCGCTTGTTTTGAATGAGGATTCTTGTTGCTCTATTGCACAGGGTAGATGAAAAGCAGAATTGTTGTGTGCTGCCAGTTTAATAATATGGGATGAGGCTCCTATGATCAATCGATGGGCTGTGGAAGCTTTTGATAGGACAATGCGAGATTTGATGCGGTGTGTTAATGCTGAATCTATTGATCTTCCATTTGGTGGTAAAATTGTTGTTTTGGGTGGTGATTTTAGACAAATTCTTCCTGTTATCCCTCGTGGAAATCGTGCTGATGTAGTTATGGCAATAATTAACTCATCACATCTGTGGAGGTATTGTACTGTTTTGGAACTTCGTATTAATATGCGGCTTAAAGTTAGTGATGATCATATGCAAATGCAAGAAATTTGTTCTTTTGCGAAATGGTTGCTTGATATTGGTGATGGTAAGTTAGGCATTGATATTGATGGTGATGCTATTGTTGATATACCTCAGGAGTTTTTAATCCACCCTTCTTCAGATCCTATACAGGATATTGTGACTTCTATCTATCCTGATATTATTGAAAACATTGGTTGTGTTGGTTTTTTTGAAGATCGTGCTATTTTATCTCCGCGATTGGATGCTGTTGAAAATATTAATGACTATGTTTTGAATCTTGTTCCTGGTGAAGTGAAGGAGTATTTTAGTTGTGATTCTCTATGCACTTTTGATCAAGATGTTGGTTTTAACATTGAGTGGATCACATCTGAGTTTTTAAACCAAATCAAGTGTTCTGGCCTTCCTAACCATCGTTTGGCGCTAAAGGTTGGTATACCAATAATTCTTTTGCGTAATGTTGATCATTCTATTGGCTTGTGTAATAGCACTAGGCTGATCATTGTTGCCTTAGGAACCAATGTTATTTATGCTCGTGTTGTTAATGGTGCATACTCTGGAAAAAAAGTTTTCATTCCGCGCATGAACTTGGTTCCATCTGATAGCTCTATGCCCATTAAGTTTCAACGAAGGCAATTTCCAGTTGCATTGTGTTTTGCTATGACAATTAATAAAAGTCAAGGGCAAACATTGTCACATGTTGGTATTTATTTACCTCGGCCTGTATTTTCTCATGGTCAATTGTATGTGGCTATATCTCGTGTGACCACTCCTTGTGGACTTAAAATATTGATTAGCTCTGAGGATAACACTGTTATTTCGACTACTACAAATGTGGTCTATAAGGAGATTTTTTCAATGGTTTAATATTTTTCATTATTAATTTCTTATTTGCCTTTAGCTTTTTTCTCCATGCAATATCAGGGTTAATTTTAGTTTATTTTATGCCTACTTTATTAAGTCCTTACTGTTTAATTTTCGATTTCAAAATATTTGATGTGGTTTAATTTTTTTAATTTTTCATATGTGTGATGCTTTAATAGTAATTTCTTATTTTTCCAATTATTTTATTTATTCTTCCCATTTCTTTTTCTTTGGCCAATTTTCGTAATGCAAAATAGGCATAATTGCATTATTTCCTTGTATTCTAATTATTTTTTTTTTAAATTTCCAAAACAACTAGTGCATTACCACAAAGACCTTTGAAGAAAAATTTCTAAGAAAAATTAGCATCTACTTGAGGCATGTTCTCTTATCGGTTCTTACAATTGATCACAATCAAGAAGTTTCCATTTATCATATTTATACTTTTTTTCATTTTTCAATGTATTATTTATTGATTTTCCTCTTTTTTATCTCTTTTTTAATTCTAAATAACTTTATATCTGTTTCGTTTGTTCATTAATATGTGTCGGTTTTTCAAAAAACATTTATTAAAAAAAATGTATTGTTACTTGGTTTGCTCATTTTTTTTATTCCACTAAGTATTTTGCTTAGAAAGCGTAATTTAATCAAGTATGCCCTATAATAAGAACTAGATGATTAAAAAATCTAAAGATGTACAATAGTTGTTATGCCTAAATACTATATAAATGCATATTGATTGCATTTTAAATTTGTTTTTGCCTTTTGCTTTAGGTTTTTAAACTTCAAGTTTATGGCTTTGTTAAATTCTGTTAGTTTTTTCTTAATTTATTATTTTTTTTTGCTAAAATTCCTTTTTTATCCCTTATAATTCGTATTATTTGGTTTGATTTATTGTTATTAAACTGAAAAATGCAATTATTTGTGGCAAATTGTATCCTAAAAATTTATAATAACGTTAAAATTTTTACTGGTTCTTGAAATAATAAACATCTTACTAATCAAATATATTTTTGTGAAAACTTAAATCATAATGGAATTCTGATGAAAATGACTAATATATAAAAAAATTGACTTTAAACTTTTTAATTTTAATATAAAAAGACTAAATTCAATATTAAAATTATTTATGCGTTCTCAAAAGGTGTATAGAATTTTTTTTTTTGGTACTAATTTCGAATTTATTTTTAAAATTGCTTTTATCTTGGTAATGTCTATGTATGTGAGTTCTGTGTATGTTAATCCCTTTGGTTCAATTTACTTCTAATATTTAAAGAACTTTTTTGCGTGATTAATCTAGATCAGCATAATTTAATAATAAAGAGAATGATAATGAATTAAAATTTATCATTTGAATTGTTATATTATTTGCTAAATGTTGACGCTTTAATTTTTTTTCCAAAGCTAACTCCTTTGTGCTATTTTAGATTAATCTCAGTTTGTTAGTTATGATTTATATGAATCTGTTGATCAATTAATTTTTGTGTTGCATTTCACTTGCTGAGACCGGTGCTTACAATTAGATTTGTTAATTCTTTTTTAAAAAAAAGCCTTATATTGTGGTTATCACATTGCCTTCTATTTCCTTCTATTGCAATAGACGTTTTCAAGCTTCTTGCCTTTTTTCTACTTGATGGTGCTTCCTTCCAAACGCTATTTTGATTAGACACGTTAGGTTACACTCTACTTCTTGCCTGTGCATTTCAAATCATTCTGCATGCTATCAACTTGGAAATTTTGTATCGAACCAAGGTGGACTGAAACCATAAATGCGGTGGTTGTGTAGGGTCCACCATGCAGTAACCAGACTTCTATTGCTATTCTAGCTTTGTTGTTATTTTTTTGCACTTTCTTTTTTTGAGCGATATAACTTTGTTCTCTGCCGTTTTATATTTTTTTTCCTAGGAGTTTATATTCTAATTTTTTTTTCGCATTTGTGTTTTTGGAAGTCAACCATTACAACTTAATCCTTTCTCTGATTCTGGAAATGTGGTTAACATATTGTTTTATCTAAATCTGGCTAAATTAATGAAATATATTATTAAATATTAATGTATTATCTATAAAAGTGGTTATTTAATATACATTTTATTTTAATAATTGGATGTTACTCCCTCCTTTTTTTTAGTCCCTTATTTTTTTACATCATTAGTACTTTTACAATTTTTATTCCTAAAAATAATTATGCTTTTAATTTTAACTTTTCATCCAATTATTTAATTTATTTACTCTTTACTTTATTTTTTACATCTCTCTCATCTCTAAACCATTAAATATAAATAATGGATATGCTTACTTATAAAAATCAAATACTAATACAACTTTTAATAAAGATTAAATAAGGTTAGTTTTGACAAAATATGTATAAATCTTGTGATAATTATCATAATTATCATTTTTTTGTTTGGGTACCCAACTTGAAAAAAAAATTGAGGTAGCACTGTCTATCTAATGACCTACCCATTTAAAGAGTAATATTCATTATAAAACGAAAGATTTGTAACTTTTAAATTTAAAATTGAACTAATTTTGTAATGACAACATATTTTTATATTTTAATTCACACTAATTTTTACTTTTTTTAGAAAGTATGAATTAAGTAATACTTGGTTATTTTAGTTCTTAGACTCATTATTTTTTTTTCTTAAATACGTATTCATTAGAAAGTGTTGATTTATAATCTTTCCAATATCATTTACGTAATTCTTTCTTATCCTTTACAACATCATTGGTTTTGTTAATATTCTACCCGGTCTTATTTATAAGAACCTTTTGGCCTTTTGATTTTGGTTCTATTTATAAGAACCTTTTTCAATTTTCAATAGCATTTAATTACTTCTTTCCACAAACACCACTGTAAAGTCAACACTTTTTAGAGTTCAAGAATAATTATAGCTGTAATTTTGAAAAGACATATTAATTTTGCAAATTTCTAATGCCGCTCACAAATTATTCTCAACCCTTGGTGGATGTGAAAAACATCAAAATGGTCCTAAAAATAGGACGAAGGTAGTATAAATTCAACAATAATTTTCAAAGTATTACATTTTTTTAATTATCATACGTGCAAGTTTAATAAAGTTTGACCTATGCTGCTTGCTGAATAACAAACTTTTAAGTATAATTATATTTATTAAATTGTTATGTCCTTTTCTTCATTCATATTTTAGTAATAGTTGATTGTTGTTTTGATTTTTTATCAAAAAAAATAACGTATACTTTAAGGGTACTAAAATTCTATTATTTTTTCCTTTTTCTGCGTAATTATTGTGCGTTCTAAAACTTTATTTTTGTCATTGCCTTTATGTTGTGGATTTCACTTTGTCCTGCGCCACATTTTCTGCTTCTAATTCCATATATATGTATACGATTTAAATTTAATAGGTTTCCCTTATGGATAAAGTGTCTAATTAATGCTTTTATGTCTGGGCAATTGTATGCTTAACTAATGCAATTTCTGACTCATATCTTAATGGTTCTAATATTGTCAGTTGTTCATTCATGTTTTTTTCCTTAAGTGTAACTTATTATGCTAATGTCTTCTCTTTACTGTTTATGTCATTTTTGGTTTTCGGTTTGGTTCCCGTTTTAGTTATTTAAATTAATTCAAGTTATTTAACCTTTCATCATTTGGTTTTGTACATCTGTTTTTATCTTTTTCTATTCCACTTTAATTTTTTGTCAGTTTCATCATTAGTACCTTTATATGCCGTCATAATTGACAGCCACTGTTGTTGAGTTTTGTTGCTCTTTTCTGCTAGATCCTTCCGTCACTTTGCCAATTTTTATTTAATGGTCTCGGGTTATGTTGTTAGTCTTTTTGGTCCAACATGTTTACAAATTTATCCAACCGTTGGATTGTTAATTCTTTTTATTTTTATAATCTAACGGTTGTTTTTTTCCTTGCTTTTGTTGTACAGTGCATATCCACTTCCTCTGTTCTTTTATTCAATTATACTTTATATATTATATACTATACGTTATCCATTCTCACTCCTCGCTCTATGTCTCTTTCTCATTGTTAACTTACATAGATATTTCCATTTTTAGTTTGCCTTGAATATGTTTTCGCCTCACACCTCAATCCGTTCCATTCATGCTAATATGCCATGGATAGCCTTCCGTGCTAGAGTAATCAGAAAGTGGAAACTTCAAAGCTTCGATGAACATGGCACATGCTCATCTGTTCACTTTGTTTTTATGGATATATCTGTATTATTCTTTCCCTCCTTCCATGCATATTTTTGTTCATTATATTATGAATATCCTTGATGTTGTTATTAATATTCTTTTGCCTTTGCTTTTAAACAGGGTGATAAAATTGAGGCCTTTGTCGTTGGACCTTCTCTACCTTTCTTTTTAAAATACTTGCATGAAGGTTCAGTTTATGAGTTTGGTTTGTTTAATGTTTTACCAAGTCAAACTTCTCCTAGGGCAACCTCTCATAGGTTTATCTTGAGGTTAATGTTCAACACTGGTTTAGCATTCGTTTCTGATGTTGGTTTTCCTCAACCTGATATCAACAATGATGCTGTTGACGACGTTTTGAGGACATGTGGCAATGCTAAGACTCTGTCGGGTATCATGCACACATCTCTCGTGGTTATTTTTTTTTAATTTTAAAAACAAGTTTCAGTTGTTCTTTATTTAATTTGCGTTGCATGTCCTGTGTAGATTGTATAGGGTTTTTATCAGCTGTTTCCAAAGATAAGCCCTATCTTCACAATGGCACCTTAACTAGGGTTGCTGTCATTGAACTTTGTGACGAAGTGTAAGTATGTTAATGATAATTATTTTTGGTAAAATTATTCCGCTTTGACGTTTTCCTTTTGGCTTTATTTATTTACAAATGCAGTGGTAGTTTCGACTGTCTCTTGTTTGGGCAATACGCCATGGAGTTTTACTCCTTTTTAGCAAGTCAACGATGCAGGCAATCTATAGTTGTTCTAGAGTTTGCCGAAGTTCACTCATACAGAGGTATGATTAGGTTTGCTAAATGTCTTATATATTGTATTGACCTTATAAATATATTTCTTTTTTATTTAATATTTTCAGGAAGATCAGTTGTTCACACCAAGCATCCTGTTACCAAGCTATCGTTTAATCCCTCTTCTGCTACTGTTGACAGCTTTAGGCTAAGATGGCACTTGTCATTGTTCTACCTTAACAAGGCTTAGTGTTTTTATTAAATTTTAACTATCTTTTTCTTTCCTATTTGGAAGAATGCTTTATTCTCGGTTCTGTCGAACCTTACCAACCGTTGCTTCTGTTGGTAGTAGAAACAATTTTGAAGGGCAACTACTTGGTGATTGCAAGTGCATTACGCTCCAGGCACTACATGCTGTGCAGGTTTTCCCATGTACTTTTGAGCTGAATATTATTTTATTTTTATTTATTATTTGTCATCTAATTAATTGTTTGTATCGTCATATCTTTTTTTTGTAGCCTGGCATTTATCGTGTTGATGCAAATATTTCTGGAATTATGGCGCATTTGCCCTACTACTATGAGCAATGCCAGTGCAAGGGACCTATTTTTTCTGATTTATCTGACTTTGGGTGCCGTGTTTGTGGTAAGGTTGGTGCTCATGCTGGGAAGAGGTAATATCGTTTTTTATTCTGTTCTTACTTTTTTTTACCTCATTCAGTCTTAAAACTACATTTCTATTTCGGTCTAACTAAATAGGTTCCGGTTACCTATATATATTGCTGATTCTACTGGTTCTTTGGGAGTATATCTGCTTGACCGTGATTGTAGGGCTCTGCTGAAGAAAACTTGTGATGATGTTTACGGTCTTCATGATGATGTAATGTATTTCATTTAATTTAAACTCTATTTAAAATTTCTGTTTTTTTCTATTTAATTTTTCTTCTCTTATTCATTTACTTTGTTTAAATTTTTCATTGGTTTTGATTATATTCATCAAATGGCTAATAGGTTTCCTCCCGTAATGACCTCGAGAAAGTTGTTGGAAAGTTCTACAACATGAAGATTGAGGTTACTAACTTATCTCATTCTGATGGTGTTCTTAATTACTACGTGCGTAGGCTCATAGCTAAGCCTTACAATTTGGCTGATAAAACTACCGATGCAACGTGTGATCCGTCAACTCCAAACAGGGTAAATTTGAAGTCTTTCTTGTTTTTATCGATGTTGTAATCAAGGTTTTTTTTCATCCACATTTGGTGTTGATATGTTTTCATCTGCTTATAAATGTAGCTTACGTTCAAACCCCCATTCCCAATCATGCCTTCTAAGATTCCTTCCAATTTTACTCTTAATTCTCAGAATACTAAGGTATTCATTTATTTAATTTTTACTTTTCTTTGATATTTCATATTTGGTTTATTATTTCATAATTTGGGTATATTGTTTTGTGGATCATATTTGACGGTGTGCCTGTGCTTCGTTCGTCTCATTCCTCACTTCCCACTGAAAATTGTTTGGCTATTTGTGCTGGAACCAGAAAAAGATCTCTGTTTATTGGCGAGTCTTCATCTTCAAACTTGGCGTCTAAAAGTCAAAAGTTATTGGTTTCTATTTTTGGTGCCGAAGATGCCGTTGAAAATGATTTGGAGGAAAATGCAGCAACAGGCTCAAAGATCCAAGATTCTAAGTAGTTTCTTTTTATTTTGCTGTGAGGTTAATTATTGCTTTTGATGTTTGGTTTATTTTGTATTAGCTTCATTTGGTGTTGTTATTAATCGTGGCTATGTTGCCTTTTTGTACGTATCATCTATTTCTAGTCTTGTGGTTGGCTGTAATATTAAGTATATTTTCCTTAGTTTATGTAGCGTACTTTTTAATATATTATTGTCTGCTTATTGTGAACTATAACAACATCGGTGTATTGCTTTATAATGGTACTTTCGTATTGCTCTTTTCTTTGACTAATTATCCAAGTTTCCAATTATCCTAATTTTTGATTTTTGATTCTATGTCAATGCTTTTTCATATCTACATATTAATTTTTTAAACATATTCCTTTTCTCAGCTTTTTCAACCTTTTTTGATCTCATATCAACTTTTGCTTCTTTTATCGCATTGCCAACTAATGTGCATTTTTTTGTGACTTTCTATTTTGAACTTATCCTTCATCAGATGTAAGGTTTATATTCTGATTAATTTTTCACTACTTAACTGTGTATATTTTTTTAATTGACTTTAAATTTTTGTTTAAATCATTTCAAGTAAATTTATGCACACCTTAAGGTTATATATTAATTATAAGTCAGCTCTTTCATGAATATTGCTATATTTTATTTTTCGCTGGCTCAAAATTTTATGCTATTTTTTTTTCAAAACTAACCTCACTTTAAACCGAATATGGAAGATTGAAATTAATTTCTATCCTCCATTTTTTATACATTATCTGATTTTGGTTTTCCTTTGTTTTTTTCTTTTATTTTATGATTTTATTATATTTTTCCCTTTTCTTTACTACTCCCCTCTTTAATAAGTGATAGTTTTATTTTGGTTTTATATTACTCCCTTCTCCCTCATTATAGAGAATACTTAGGAAATTTCATGTCCATTAAGAAAATGAAATAATTTAGTTAATTGTATTAGAAATGTAAATTTTTTTATGTGTATTTTCAAAATTAGTTGTATAGATATTTTTGAGAATTGAATAAGTGTTAAATAGCTATTTGTCTTGTTTGAAAAAATTAATTAATGCTAATTGAAAATTGGTAAATGTCTTTATAAATAGTGACAAAATAAAATTCTCCTAAGAGTTTATATATATGAAAAGAAATGGTTTTTCGAAAATGATATTATTATTTAATTATTAAAATTATAATATAATATTCGTTATCTATAAATTTTATTTTTAACCCTTTTTTAAGTTCTCTATATTAATATTATTGTATATAAATATATATGTGTATATCTTAACACTATTTATACCAAAAATCTATTCTATATATATGAAAAGAAATGGTTTTTCCCCATAATTTAATCTTTTCAAGATTTATATATCTCGTTATTTATTAAATAGTTTTTTTAAAGTTTCGTGGATTTATATAAAATCTAGACTTTTATCTTTCTCTAAATATGCTTATGTGATGGTTTAATCAAAATTGATTGTTTAATAAAACCTATTGTTTAATGACCTCTATTTTATTCACCCAAGGACAACGTAATATTATTAATTGTCATAATGTATGAATCCCTCTGCTCATATTTTCGATACGTCAGCTCTGTTCGGCGTTCTCTCCACTTTCTATAGCTTTCTGAAACTTCTTCTGTTCCTCCATCATTATATTTGGTTCTTTCACGTAACGCTTAGCTTATTCCTATCTTATTTTTCACGGTTCGGTCCAATATTGGACAGTTGAAATGATGTGTATGTATTTCAGTCTGCCATTCATATTATCCTAGAATTTTAAACTTATATCTCAACTCTTAAATGCTTTGGTTATTATATCCCACCAATGATATTAATATTACTTTGCCGACTTCCTATTCTCATAGAAATAATTTGTTTTTTTATTCCCTATATATAATCAGTGAATCACTTAATCTGGAAATGAATGATTTATATTTTAAATTTTTCATAGTTTAATATCTTTTATAAATTATACAAAAATATGCTAACCAAATATTATAATTAAAAATGTCTTTTACTATTCTTATATGGTAAATCCTGTAATCCATTTCCTTTTTTTTATAGAGTTGGTTAAACTTTCCTTAACTTTTCTCTTTTTTCGCCTATATTAGTTTTTTATAATTAATTTCTTGTTTGTAATAATGTTATTGGTGTTATTGCCTAACATATGTCGTATTTGTGTTAAATTACATAAACATATATAGTATTTATAGAATATATAATTTTTTTATACTCATCATAAGGTTATCAAAATTTTTATATATTTCTTGACATATTAAGAAGTAAAATTATTTCACAATTTTAGTCTGGGAACACAAAAAAGTATGTACTCTATTTAATTTTTCCGAAATTATTTCTTGATTATAACTTAAAAAAGGAATTCCCACTCATTGTATATATTGATTGCTATTTGGTGTTCATTATTACTTTGGCTAATATTCTATTTCTTCTTAGACGTATTTATGGGAATTTAACTATTCTTTAGATTTATTAATACAATTGATGAATGCTTTCTATCTCTTGATTTATCCTTCTATACGAAGTAATTAGAAATTTTATTCTCCATCTTTTATATTATTTTCTGAAAAATGACTCATTTTCCTTCCAAACTATTTCCCATTTACGTATTTTTCTTTTCCATCCATCGTTATGTAATTTATTATTTTTATATTCCTTCACTGATCTCTGCACCCGCTGACGCTTTTCTCTGTTTTTTCTTTTTCTTTTCACAGGATGGAAATTTAGTCTTTAAAGTTTTCTATGTTGTTTTTGTCTCTTTCCAATTTATTAGTTGTTTTTGATCAGTCTATCTGCCCCTATCTTGTGTCTGCATATCTATTTAATGTTGTGGCTATGGGAGACGCTCTATGTTCCCACTTTCTTTGTGTCATTTCTGAGTCTCTTCTTATTACTAATTTATTTGTTTGCTTATTGTTACAAAGTGTGTAGTAGTGTTTCGAATATCTTCTTGAAAACTTTTTCCCCTTCTCAAGTTGCTATATGGCCACATCTATTTTCCCTCTGTCTGAGATTTCTTTGGATTACATTGAGTGGAATGTAAAGGTTAGAGTTTCTCATTCCGCCATTGTTCAAGAACATGACGACGAAGCTCCCTTTTTGATGATGTATCTGCTGTTCGTTGATGCCTATGTAACTATTATTCTTATAGTCTACTTCATATTAATTATTTACTTTAAGAAATATTATCAATTATTTCCTTGTCTTTTAATTTTTTTCCACTCCAATATTAATCTGGTTTTCTTTTTTACTTTCTTAAATCTGTTATTTTTTCACTTTTGATTAAGGGTACTACAATTCAAGGTCGTGTGCCAACCGGATTGCTTAAACAATTTGTTCCCCGGCTTAAAGATGGAGTTGCGTATACAATCAAATGTTTGACAAGCATTTCTAATTATATTCGGTATAAGTGGACAAGTCATCCCTGCATACTTTCATTCAATCAGTTTTCAACCTTGGAAGTTGATGAATATAGTATGATTCCCAATCATGCTTTCTCATTTGATGCTGTTGATAATGTTTCAAACCCATTTTTTAACATTGATGTTCTGAGAGGTATTTACACGCTTTAGTGTTTTTTGGCATGTTATTAATTTTAGCAAGTTTTACTACTCAACTTGGCCTTAACAACTCACTTGTGTTGCTGTGGTGCCATTGTTGCAGATGTTATTGGATTATTAACTACATCAACCCACGATATGGTCTATAAGAAGAATGGAAGGACTTGCCCAGCTATTCTTCTTGAACTTTCTGATCAATAGTTAATTCTTATTTTCTTTATCCTTTTTCTGAAAATATTATTTTGATCTGTTTGTGTTATATAACTTTGGTTTTTGCGAATTTAAATTTCCTTTTCCATATTTGCAGTGGTACAATCGACTGCTGTTTGTATGAAGAACATGTTAAACAGTTTCATCAATACATTGCTACCCATGGTGTTATACAAACTATTGTGGTTGTTCAGCTTGGTAGAATAAGTGTCATAGATGGTGTGTAAATTTTTTTTAAATTTTTTGGTAAATTTAATTTCTCTCTTTTTATTAACTTGATGAAATGCTATACAGGAAAATTTGTTGTTCACGCTATTCCGGTAATATCCAAAGTCATCTTCAATCCTGATATTTACGAGGCACTACGTCTTAGGATTAGGTGTATATCTTTTGCCTTTTTATTCAATCATTTTTTCAGAGCTATTATCTATACTGGTATTGTCATTAACACATTGTGGTCTTTATTAAGGATGGATGAACATGGCTTTTTTGATTCTGTGCCACTATTCATAGGAGGTGGGAGAAAAACTTCATTTGAAGATCACTTCATGAGGGCTTATCCATGGATCAAATTAAAAGATCTCCAAACAGTGAAAGTGGTTAGTTACATGTGGATTTCGTTGGGTCATTTATTGATTATATTACATAAATTGCTTTTGGTCTTTTTGTTTGACCCATTTCTATTTTTGCTTGCAGAATGGTATTTTTGTTGTGCCCGCTACAATTATTGGTATAAACGATGATGATATTTGGTTTTTCAATGAATGTGTTTGCAAGGGTATCTTGACTGAAGTTGAAGGAAGATTGTTTTGTGAAACATGTGGAAAATATGTTTTGAATGAAATCCCTCGGTCAGAGTTTTTACTTTCCACCCTCGAATTCCAAACTCTAAAAAACGAGAAGTTGTAAATTTAATTCTTTGTTTTCCAATATATATTAGGTACAAATTCAAGATTCATGTTAAGGATGGAGAAGTGGAATCTTCCTTTACACTGCTTGATAGAGAAGCTCGTTCTCTTATTGGTCTTACCTGTTTGGAAATCTTCCAAATATCTCCCAAGGCATGATTTTAATCTTTGTGTTTTTGTTACATTAGTTTTTTTTCTATGGTTGTTGTCTTATATTTGCATTTTCATATTCTTAAATGGTGAAGTGCACCGACGCTTTTGCTTATGCCAAGATAATGGATAGTTTGCTTGATTAAAAATGTTTGTTCATGGTTGCTGTTAAAGTTGACCCTTGCCTCTATGTGGAACCAAGTTATGCTGTTAGAAGATTGTCTGAATTCCAAAGGAATGACATGTTTCAATTGGTTGAGCAAGATAAAACACCCAATCAGGTTCTTTTTTTAGATTTTCTTACTTTATTATTGCTCAAAAATTTCTTATAATCTTTGGTTTTTTAACGATTTTGAGTTCAATATATTTATTTGTTTACCAATTTTATAGGCTATATACTCTCCTATTCCTCAGTCCACCATAGGAAGATTAAGTCATTCCAATCATATATACGGACTTGTCCAAGTAATATTCCTCTATTATATTTTTTATTTATAAATTTAAAGTCCATATTTATATGTGACATATATTTTATCTTTTATACTATGCAGACTCATGATTCCAATGCCTCGTGTTCTTATTCTCCATCTGATGAAGGAATGAAGGCTAATTTGCCCCGACTTTCTTGTGTGAAGCGAAATTTGTTGTCTGAATTTGAAAATGTTGCTGAAGCTGCACCTGTTGGAGATTCTGTCAAAAACGATGATTTTGTCTCGGACTCTTCCTCCAATATTCATTTTGAATGATGAGCAGTCTAATGTAAAATTAATTATCCGTGTGAGATGTTGTAGAAACTTTTCACTTATGAGTGTTCGTAGAATCTTTTTATGAATAATTTACTACTCTATGTAGGTTTAGCCAAATTTTAGGTTGTTGTTGAAAACCAGTTATCTTTAATATTTTACTCTAACAATATGTACTTCTCCTTTTATTCCAAATCCTGTTTGAAAAATGTTTTTTATATGCTATACCCTAATCACTAATTAACAATTACTGTGTCTGACTTGCTGAGCTATACACTTTGTTATTTATAATTTTGATGAGCTCTGGCTATGAATAAATTCATTTTAGCTGCTGATTTTGTTTGATAAACATTACACACAAAAACTAACTTTGCACTGTGTTTTTAAAATTGACTAAAATGATGATATTCCTTTGTGCCCTGCAAGTTATGGTTTAATTAAAAATTATGTAATTTTTCATAAACATCAATTGAGTACTATACTCCGAAGTTTTTGCTGCGTTAGATTGAATTATTTTGGGAACTTATATTTGATCAATTTTGATTTTCTTCCTCAAGCTATTTGCTACATATTTTAACTTTTCTGTATTGAAAATTTAAAAAAAATATAACACTTATTGATTATTCACATTTCTGCTATCAGTGTTAAATGTCTAATTTAATTTGAGGAGACTATTGGCTGAAAATTTTTTTATAAGAAATTTTTGTTTATTTAAATTCATATGTAATATTGATCAAATAAAGATTTATGCACTTCGTAATTGAATCTATAAATATATTTCCTAATAAATTCTAATGAGGTTTGCAATTACACTTTACCAATGAATACATTAACACACTTATGGACATGAAAAATGCTATCATCCACAGCTGGGATTTTTTTCTTTCATGCCGGAGTTTCGTCTTTATTTTTTTAAACTTTTCCACTTTTCTGATTTCCTCGAACTCATTTGTGTTTTCACTTCCTTGGCTTCTTTTTCCAGCTGGTTTTTTGCTATAGTTGTCAATGTTTTTATTCTCATCTCCTTTCCTGCTTAGTTTTTTGAACATCTCATCCTCCCAGCAAAAGAAGTTGCAGCCCTTGCCTTTTTCCTATCAAAGTAAGATCATGATCATTAGAAATTTTTTTTTTGGTTTTACTCTTCCCACTAAATATTAGATATATATATTTAAGCTAAGAGAATCATGCTGTATATCATTATTCTGTAAAAGAAATTTATTGGTTTGTTGATCATACCCGTGATAAAGGGCAGCTGTAAAACCGTCTGTTTGGGTTCTTGTCAGTGTGAGACGTTTGTAACACCAACTTGCCACATGGACACTGGAGCTCTTCTTCATCTTCTGGAACAGGGAATCGATGAACCGAGGTAGAGGTACATGATGCTCTTGAGTGTGAAGTTTTCATTTCTCTTTAAAATTTGATATTGGTCTTGAGTAATACTTACTATGCTAACTTGTTCATTCCCAGCGCTGTGGATATATATCTGGATGTGGGCCTTATATGCTTTATTTTTTTTGACTGTTGGAATTATTTTCTTATATATTTATTCGGTTGTTTGCTTTTGACCCCACTCTTAAAGTTTACGTTGTGCTATTGTATCTTCTTTGTTACACTTCTATGTGCGTACCATTTTAAAGTCTTCTTATTTAAGTTTTAAATTTCTTCAAACAGTATATTGTAAGACATTTAATTTGGTTTTCTATAATCCTGTATCCAAATATATTAAATGTTTACAAATATTGAACTAAAATTTACACAATCTTGATTTTCTTAACATCACATTAAAAAAAAGGGGGGGGGGGGGGGGCTTGCTCAATACGTGATTTTTTTTTTACAAATATAATAGTTTAAAATTCAATTATTCATTATTTACTAATTCTTTTCATATTAAATGTTTCGAACAATTATTATTGTTTATTGCTCATTAATGGAAAAGAGTTTTTCAAATAAAGTGTAAGGTACAAATTTATATTGAAGAAATATATTCACATATATTATGATTCTATTTACTTTTCCTTTTATCTGTGACTCTGTTTATTATACTATTTAATAAAGACAAGTGAAAGTATAATTGATTTCAATATGTTAAGGTAACCGTTACTATCATGGACATATTTGAAAAAAGAAAAAGAAAGATAACATTAATTGCCACTGTATCTATATATCATATTCATTTATATGATGTTCAATTTGAAAATAATTATTTCGTTTGAACATTAAAAATAAAGTATCATTGTAATATATTGGTCTTTTTCTACCTAAAGAATATCATAATTTAAAAATTTATTTCAATGATCTATAGAATGATAAAAATATTTCTAACTGACATTTACAAAAATAAACGTAATTTATAGTTATAAGTGGGGTTATTTTGGCCAAAATATGAATAATAATTGCAATGTTTAATTGCTTGTAATTTTGTTTATTATCGCTTACCAAAATGAAAATTATTTTATTAATTACTTTGCTATTATAATTTAGAAGCTCTTAAGAAATTATATTTTTTGGTGCTATTTTATCACATTAAATATTTAAAGTTTTTTAAAATTGCAAATATTAAACACTTTTACAAAAGGCTTTTGTCAATTAAACGGAAGTTTGGTGCTTTCTATTCATTCTTTTCGTGATAATTTCCTATGTTATTAGTTTAAATAAAATTAGTTTTCTTCATTGTTATTGTTTTACATTAATTGTTTTATGATAACCAATTTTCCCAAAGTAGTTTTTATGTAGATTTTAGTTCTTTGCTTCCTTTTCATTGGCTATAAAAAATATCCAAAAGTCTAACAATCTATTGTTTTTTAATATATCACTTTTTCATGTACCAAATAAATGCCAAATTTAAAAAAAAAAAAGGGCAATCTGTTAAAAGCTGAGCATTTCTGCTATAAATTGTTTTAATTAATTGTTAAAGGTTATAAAAAATATGAATTTTTGGTCGGTTAATTATTTCTTAAAAATTTCTTAGATATATGCTTATTTAAATTTGGTTAAATTAATCTTTTGTTTTTACTGACCAATTTACAAGAGTAAAAGAAATTTTTGAACAACAGTGTTCTTTTCGGTAATATCTTTCAATTACTAATCCAATATTGATAAGTATTTTGCAGTTATAAACGCATGGTTGGAATTCAAAGCGAAAATAAGATAAGTAGGTGGTAATGTTTGTTTGACAAAATAGATAAGATATTAAAAAGGTAAATATTATGCATCCTATCATAAATAACTTAAACCATGCTAGTGCTTGTCATCTTTTCTGCTGTAGATAAATTGCCACTGATTTGATCATCTTCTTCCATGTTTTCTTCCATTTCGATTTCATCCTCCAAATAGCCAGCTATGTTTCCCATTCCTGGGTACAGAACCCCATTCCAGTTAGGGATATCAACTATGAACCTTTGACTCCCAAGATAATAAAAATCTACCACGTCCTCGTTGTTTATACCGAAACGCATCATAATATCCAACCAGGTTTTTCCTTCTACAAACCCCGTGTTGCTGATCTGCCCATGATTAAATAGTAGACGGTTCACCTCGCCGTCTGGAGTGTAGCACACCCAATAGGCCCCTATTTCCTTACCGTGTAGAGTAAGAAAATCAGGCATCACACTGAAGCCATACTACCAAAAACAGAAACTTTTTTCGTTGGTAATTTAATCAGAGTATTAATTTTATACAATGAATGGAAGAACAATCAAGTTACACACGCCAAATAAATAAAAATAAAACCTCATTAGCATTAACAGTGACGGGATGATGAAACAATGGTGTGATATTCAACAAATCAACGATCTCCATTATACCTGCGTACAAATAAGTATATATGGCAGTCAAATTATATTGATATATAACTATTAAACTTAAAGTTGATAGTGGAAGAAACGCTATGCCTGGATTCATACTTACACGGTCTTGGTTCTCCCTCAGCCTTCCCTTCTTGTGTGCTGTTTCTATTGTGTTTATTTGATTCCTTTTTATAGCCTCTATTTTCGTCTGATATGCTTGTTGGATACTGATACGTCTAATACATGCGTTTTAAAGTTCACCCTTTCCGCTTCCACCGTTTTGGAATTGAATCAGTGCACAACGTTTGAGTAAGCTTATCTGTCACTGTTAATTCAGTTTTGGTTTTGTAGAAGTAATAAATTTTTTTAACACATCAACCGATGAGATTTATTAATTCCTTGGTATTATATATTCACTGAGCTCTCCATGTTTTCATAATTAAATTTTATTTAATTATTTAATGAGCTCATTTATACTTATTGTGGTGGACTCGGCCTGGCCGAGGTCCTTAAACCACCTTGCCGAAGTCCTGAGGACCCTTCAGGAAGCCTTCTGAGCGCTTGGCCGAGCTCAATGCTCAACGGCCGAACAGATGCCAGGTACAGGCCGACCTCGTGTTCCCACTCAGTTCCGACACCCAGGTCCGACACCTCCCCAAGTCCGACATCTAGGACATGAGGACAACTCATCACCTTATCCACAAGGACAGCTCACTACCTTATCCACAAGGACAGCTCACTACCTTATCCACAAGGACAGCTCACTACCTTATCCACAAGGACAGCTCATCCAACCTTATCCGCTCCTAGCTCAGTACAGGCTGGCCCTACTTGGGCCCAAAGCAAGCCCATTAGGACAACCAGCTCCCCCCTATAAGTAGCTCAGTACTACATGGGGCTCGGGTACGTCCTCTAACCCTAATTGCCACCCTCACACACCAGTGATTAGGGTTGCTTCTTGGCTCTTTCACTTAGCCACCTGAGGACTTCCCCCAAACATCACATATCAACCCTACACAGAGGCTCCTTCGAAGGTCATCTCCTACACCCTCGGAGGTCCTCGCCGTCTAGGACATCACATTGGCGCCGTCTGTGGGAAGAGATAAATTTCAACCCCACTCAGAAGATTTCACCATGTCTGAAGAAGAGCAGCCGGTCCAGAGAAGGAGGAGGGGGCGTCCAAGAAGGGTGCCGTCGACTGAGGACCTGCGCCTCCACCTGGAAGCCAACAGGGCAGCGAGGTCCTCACCACCACCGCCTCCTCCCCCGTCACCACCTCCTCCACCAGAGTTCACTCATACCCATAGTGGACCCTACACCATCCACACTGAAGACACCGCAAACCCAACCCAGTTTCCTGGTGGAGGTCGGCGCGTGCAGTTACGCTCTGAGCTCGGAGAAACCAACACTGAACAGCACCGCCACCGCGGCGAGCGTGCTCACTCAGTCAGTACAACACACCGTTCAAACTCATGACAGTCTACGCTCTCACGGGATGCTGAACTCTTGTCTCTAATGAGACAGCAAATGAGAATCGTAGAGCAACAAGGTAAGGCTATTGCAGATCTCCAACAAGTTGCTATGCAAAGATTAGCTGAACGAGCTTCTGTCCAAGCTCCGGCCCCGAACGAGTTCCCTCCACCACCCCCTCCCCCATCTCTTCCACCACAACACTCGTTAACTCCACAAACCTTTGCAACACCACACACGACTGTCACACAACTTACACCAACTCCCGACCAGCAACAACCTGAGCTGGACGATTCCCATCCTGGACATCCTTTCACCCTTGCCGTCATGGTCTATGAACCACCGTCTGGGTACTTAGGGCCCAGTAACATTCCCAGATATAATGGCCTTACCGACCCTCAGGAACATGTCCTTTCCTATGAAGGAGCCGTGAACTTTCACGGAGGAGGAGATCGGCTGAAATGCCGAGCTTTCTCTATGACCCTCCAGGCCCCAGTCCTTCGGTGGTATTCAACGCTTCCTAAAAACTCTGTCAACAACTGGGCAGAAATGAAGCGCGTCTTCCTCAACAGATACACTGCCAGCTGTGTGCAACCCAGGTCGGACCACACGCTAGCGACAGTGACCCAGAAGCCAGATGAATCCTTACGTGCGTACTTGCACAGGTTTCACAGCGAGTCCAGTTCGGTCCCAAATCTGTCTCCCAAGGTGGTCGTCCTCCTTTTGACCCAGGGATTGGCCGAAGGAGGCTTCAAAGATTCACTTATTGGAAAGCCACCAAGGGACATGGCCGAACTGAGACAGAGATCAAACAAGTATATAAACCTTGAAGAATTCAGCAAGGGACAGTCGAGCAGACTGGAAAATGCTCAGGCCACCTCGCAGAATGCCCTCCCCCGAGGTCGTCCTCGGGGTAACAGGGATGAAAGAGGAGGAAGAGCAGATCAGGGAGACCGAGGCCGCTCCCAACAAGAGGACCGCCGACGTCCATACATCACCAAATATGACTCTTACACCCCCCTCACGGTCCCGAGGTCCCAAGTCTGGAGGGAGACCATGCAGACCAAACTGAGGAGTGTACCCCACCCCCCTTCCTCAGAAATCAAAACTACGTGAGAGACAAGTCCAAATACTGCAATTTTCATGACGGGTACGACCATCATACCTACCAATGCACATGGCTTCGAGATGTCATTGAGGATATGGTAAGAAGAGGCAAGCTACAGCAGTATGTACGAGAGGCAGTGGAAAGACGAGGTCGGAGAAGATCTCGCAGCCCGGACAATGATAAAGGAAAAGCCAAGGCCGACCCGTCCCCAGAGAAGAAGGAAGAGGAGCCACCACGGGTAAACATGGTCGTGGTTCAGGACCTCGATAAGTCGCCAGAAAACTTCCGAGTAGAAACCATCTCGGGAGGTTTCGCTGGCGGCGGTGAGATGAGGGTGGGAAGAAAAAGGTACATCAACCAGGTTTTGGCAGTTCATCACAAACCCGTCCCCAAAAAGCCTTCTCGGAATATTCCTATCATCTTTTCCGACCAGGATATGGAAAACGTCATCCCAGATCACAATGATCCTATGGTGATAACGACGTTGATTGACAATTTTGAGGTCGCCCGAGTCTTCGTTGACCAAGGGAGTTCGGCCGACATCCTCTTTCTGCATACCTTCCAAGCTTTGAAGTTGAGGTCCGCCGACCTCGTAGGATTCGAAGGAAATCTCATCAGCTTTACAGGCGAGGCAATCCGCCCCCTGGGAGCCATTCATCTCCCGTTGACCCTAGGCAACCAGCCTTCGGCCCGAACGGAGATCATCAAATTTTTGGTTGTTGACTCCGATTCCCCATACAATGTAATATTGGGACGAACTTGCCTACAAGCTTTTGGGGCAGTAGTCTCAACAGTGCACTTGGCAATGAAGTTTGTCGGATCTGATGATAAAGTGGTTTCGGTAAAAGCTGACCAAGTGAAGGCCCGGCTCTGCTACAATGCGAGCCTACGGGAAGGAAAAAAGAAGCAAAAAGAGCTCACCGATCCGACACTGTCCCTGGGAAGAGTCTTATTGGCCGAACTCCAGTCTGAAGGAAACACCTATGTGTCCTCTCTTCGTGAAGAACGGGTGGTAATTCCCCCCTTCACCTCTCCCCTGAGCAAAGATGCTATCGTGAAAGATAAACCCGTTCGAAAAATCCAAGATGCAGTCAAAAGAGATTTTCTCTCTCTTTCAGTCCTCTCCTACTCCCTGCACGGGGAGAATTTGCTCTTCCATCTAGTTCTCATTAACCCCGCCCTCTGCTCGGTACATCTCCAAATTGAGGGCCGAGGTGACTTTCTTGCCCATGTCTTCAGCCGAGCTTTCCAGACCCCCAAGCTCGGGTACTTCGAGATGGAAATGTCCTCACTTTACAACACTATCAACAGTCTCGGCAGCCTTTCCTATCAGCCCACCTCGGAGGATCATAACAAGGAAATCCGACAAGACGCTCCTGGTCCGAAGAGGATAGCGATGAAAGAGCCAGCCGACCGCTACAAGAAAGCAAAGTAACCCGGGTCTTCTGAATCTGATCACCTCTCACACCGAGGATCGGTCATCGGCCCTAACGACCAGAAAAGTGGGAACTGGGCCCGAGATCGATAACCCCTAACAGAGGCGTTCTGAAAACATACTCTGGGTAAGTACCGAACTCAAGGATTCCCAAAAAACTTCAAAACACTGAGAACCTGTTCAAATAGGTTTACCTCAGACATCTCAGCAGTCACCAACACCCTCCCTGAGGATTTCAATTTTAACTTCCTTTTATTTTCAATTCCCTTCCTGCTAATTATTGTTTATGTCTTTCCTTTTCATTGTGAGATATTCACCTTCCAAAAGAAAAAGCAATGTACTCATAATTTTATTCAATGAAAAGTACAAACTTGCTCATACTCAAGTGCCACAGTTTTATATACGTACGTACTAGCTTCTCATTTAGCACTAGCCACCTAAATGTTGCATAGCGCCATGCACAGCCAACATCTCCCAGATAAGATCGGCTCATATGCACAGTGTACAAGGGACACCCGGTAAAGAACAGACTACTGTGAAATGTTTATACATAGCTTCACTCAGCACTCTCTTTTACATCGGGGCCGAGGACACCCACCTCGGCTAAGGTGGGTAGATCCGAGTTCCCTACCGTATGCACTTATATACAGTACCTTTATTCAGAGGAAAACTTATAAGATTACTGCACTTACTGAGCCTTCTGATTTATTAATATTTCAAACACCAATGATTGGGTACAAGTTTTCCTAAGGTCCGATCAGGCCGAAATACAACAAGCCGGCAAAAGACTTGTATTCTTAAAAGTAGCTTTGTTAAAAAAAAAAGGACCTCGGATGCAATATATATGCGACAAGTTAAAACAAGAACTTGCATAAACAGTTTCAGCATGCAACAAGTTCCAAACACTTGCATCCTTTCTTCAAAATCTCCCTAGGGGCCACCTAGTCAATCAAAGACCGAACCCGAGGTCGAACGAATAAACATGCAATAGTTTATTATGATAAACTCGCATTCATGCAACGAGTTCCCAAAAAGGTGGACATAATTCCGACCTCGAACATTGGATGTATGCAACAAGTTAGTGTATAAACTTGCATAAATACGACGGCACGCAACAGACTAAAACTGTTTGCTTTATAAAATAAACGAGCTACAATAAGTAAATAGATGTCAACATTGTCAGATATGTTATAAAAGGACATAGACAAAGTATAAGCTGCCCAACATAAGGGACTTACGCTACATCTTCCTCAACATCAGAAAGGACGACCGACCGCGGGTCGAACTCCTCATCCATCCTTTCAACCAGTGGGTTGGGCAGATCCTCCTCAGGCTGGTCCAAATCAACCTCGGCTCCACCATTTTCATAGTCAACCATCTTTCCATTCTCCACTCTGAATCCGGCAGATGCGCCGACGTACCGAATGCGGAGCCCCTGATTCATGTGAAGAACCTGCTCAACCGCATTGGTGAAAACCTTGCCAGCCACCCTTTCAAGGTCGAAGTCCGACTCCCGAGCCGCTACCTTATGCTTTAGAGCCTGGGCAGCCCTCTTCTTCAGCAGACCCCTAACCTTTTCCACTTCGGCCAGACCCTCCTGCCGACCAACCTCTTTCGCATCTGCTTTGGCTCTGGCCAAATCCTCTTCATGCCTTTTTCGGAGCTCTTCCATCTGTCGACGGTGCTCCTCCTCAACCTCAGCCAATTTTTGTTCGGCTGACCTCTTGCTACTCTTCAGCTCTTCCACCTCCGCCGCTATAGCCGACCGAGCCTTTTTCTTAGCAGGCGAAAGACCGTCCGCCACATCATCAGCTACCTCGGCCAGCACATTAAACATAGTAGTGACTCTCTTCAGCTGGCAAGCCATTTCCTCCGCTTTCTTCTTCCATTCCGCACCTGACATTTTGACAAGAGTGTCTTTGAGTGATGGTTTGGTGGGGGTAGCTGGCAGCCTTGATTGAGTTTCAGTGCTTGGAGGCAGCACATTTGCAACAAGGGCTACCTCGGTGTTGGGACTCGGCGAGGTAGGAGGAGGAGGAGCAATAATAACGGCAAGAGGGGTAGGATGGAGGGGACCAGAGTCGGCTGATAGCGTATCCGTAGAAACCTCGGACGACACGGCGTCGGCAGAAGAGACCTCGGGCTTTTTCTTCCTCCGAGCTTCAAAAGCAGCTTTCAACGCCCTGGAAGACATCTCGGACCAATGTTCTTCTGTAAAAAAAAATAAAAAAAAAATAAAAAAAATAAATATATATATTAGTATAAGAGAATTGAAAGAAAAGGCGCAAATGCAAGAGCAAAAGTAACTACCAATCTTTGTTAAGCCTTCATCGTCAAGACACTTTAGGAAAACTCCAACATCGAGTTGAAATTTCCGGGCGCGATACTCTGTTTGAAAATGGTGAGCCGTTACAGACTCATCGGCATCTAGTGTTACACCCGACCACCTCTGCGGTGTACTGGAATGACGATTGAAGAACTCGGAGGTCCACTCCAGAGGGAACTTCGGTCCTGTCTCGGACCGAAACCAAGGCAGCCCCGCCCCAACATACTTGTATTTGAAGAATCTCGGTTTGAAGCGCTTCCAAGACTCAGAAAACATGCCAAACAACCCACAATGAGCTCGGGCTTTGGCCGACACCCAAAGACGACCAGTAACCCTGTCTTTATTACTGACGAACGGGTTGTAAATCCACAAAAATAATCGAACCATACACACCAAACGTCTGGCACCGCAGTACTTCTGGAACGCTCGGAGGAATGACCAAGTATTAGGATGAAGTTGGGATGGAGCTAGTCCGAGCTCGTTTAAGACTCTCATTTCTAGGTCGGTGAAGGGGAGGGTCACGCCGAGATTGTGGATCAGATCGGCATAAAAGAAAAAAGAATTATTGTCAGTCCGGCTGCATATTCTGTCATTTGCCGAACAGGGGAGCACTTCGTAAGAAGTTCCGGTGGTGTCCCCTGGGCAAGGCAGCAAGGCCCTCCTTACCTCGGCAAGCTTGTCCTCGGAGCAAAGATCGGACTGAATTCCTTTGGGCTCCACGTCAACCCACTCATACTGTTCGGCGTCGAAAGGTGCAGGGTAAAGTTCAGGTTGACAGACGCACTTCCTAAGCGGCATGGTACCTGTGGGAGAACAGGGAAGCTCGGTATTAGTCTTGCGGGTTACGAAAAATAACCCCCCCAGAGAACCCCCTCGAAGTAGTTCCGAGGGGCGAGCATCTCCCCTCTACCACAGGTACCCCTCGTTCGTACATTCTCTCCTTATCCATCCTCTCGAAATCGGCACGCTCCCTACCGTCAACAAACTCAGCCCAGGCGTACTGCCGTATCCACTCTCTTTTCTCCTCCCAGTCCCGAGGATAGACTACCTCAACGGGATCAACCTCCAGAACCCTCCTTTCGTACTTTTGCCTATACTCCCTTTGGCGACGGAGCGCCTCGTCTACCTCCGTTGAGGAACAGGACGAGGAGGAAAAGCCGTCCTCCTCATCACTACTGCTAGACGACAGGGACACTACCCCAACCCATTTCCTAAACCATTCCCTACTCATACTGAACTCAATCCACTCCGTTGGATTTCTGAAAAATGAACAAAAAACATGAATCAAAAACTCCCCAAAAATCTGAAAACACGCCTAACCCGAAGAAGGCCAAAACCCCAGGAATCAAAACACCCAAATCCAGAAAAACCTCAAACCCCAGTATTATTTCCCAAAATCAGAGCCACAAAACTTAGGGGAAAAACCCCACCGCAATGAAAATAGAAACCAAAAATAAAACATTCCAATCCCCCACCGTATAAATCATAAAGCAGTAAAGAAGGAAGTAAAAGCTAGAAAGAAGAAGGGAACAGAGACGAAAAAGAAAAAGCAAGTGTAACAGTACCTTAGAGAGAATGGAGCAAAGGAAATCGTAAACTTGTAAAGTGAAAAGAAGTCACTGCTGAAGAAGAAGAAGGCGATGGGCAGAGAAGAGGAATAGGGTTCAATGGGAATGCTTCTGTGGGAAGAGAAAGAAGGTTTTCTTTTTACGTAGAAGAAAGAGAATGATCGATAGAAAGAGAAGGAGAAGCAGTTTCCTGGGATAGAGGGGGAAGGGAAACCGTTTTCCCCCTCAAATTCGAAGTTTGGGCCTAGCCCCAAAAAGCCCAACCCAGCGTAGAACTACACATGTTAAGACACGTGGCGCACAACAGAGAAAAGTGTGGATCTCGAGCAACGCCACAATGATGGTGACGCCTCGAGGATCGCGATTTCCGACACGTGTCAGATCTCAGAAGAGCGAACGTCATTCCGGTACTGGTAACTTGACAACTGCCAAACCGACTCTGTCATAATAAAAGGACATCAGAGATAGCTAGATCCGACACACCGTCAACTCATCGTCCGAACTCCCTAGAACCTCGGAGCAAGGCTCAGATAGCCTTGACCGAGCTGGGGGGCTTATGTGGTGAACTCGGCCCTTGTGGTGTGGACCTGGGAAAAGGACATAAACCAGAACCTCGGAACAAGGCTCAGATAGTCTTGACCGAGCTGGGGGGCTTATGTGGTGGACTCGGCCTGGCCGAGGTCCTTAAACCGCCTTGCCGAAGTCCTGAGGACCCTTCAGGAAGCCTTCTGAGCGCTTGGCCGAGCTCAATGCTCAACGGCCGAACAGATGCCAGGTACAGGCCGACCTCGTGTTCCCACTCAGTTCCGACACCCAGGTCCGACACCTCCCCAAGTCCGACATCTAGGACATGAGGACAGCTCATCACCTTATCCACAAGGACAGCTCACTACCTTATCCACAAGGACAGCTCACTACCTTATCCACAAGGACAGCTCATCCAACCTTATCCGCTCCTAGCTCAGTACAGGCTGGCCCTACTTGGGCCCAAAGCAAGCCCATTAGGGCAACCAGCTCCCCCCTATAAGTAGCTCAGTACTACATGAGGCTCAGGTACGTCCTCTAACCCTAATTGCCACCCTCACACACCAGTGATAAGGGTTGCTTCTTGGCTCTTTCACTTAGCCACCTGAGGACTTCCCCCAAACATCACATATCAACCCTAGACAGAGGCTCCTTCGAAGGTCATCTCCTACACCCTCGGAGGTCCTCGCCGTCTAGGACATCACACTTATATTACTTTCTCCTTATTTAATTATAAAGCCTTCATGTGAGATTTCACGTCCATTAAGAAAGTTAAATAATTTAATTAATTGTATTGGGAATGTATACTTTTTGATAAGTATCTTCAAAATTATCTCTATATTATATTGTTTTGAATCTAAAAAGTGTAAAATAAATATAGTGTTTGTGGGAAAAAGTTATTAATAGTTATTGAAAATAAGTAAGAGAACTTTATAAATAGAGACAAAATAAAATTGTCATTAAGGTTTTATAATTAAGGACAGAAAGAAAATTATTTATATTACCTTTGACTCCATTTATATTTATTTTTAAACATAAAAAGCTTTTTTAAGTTGTATTCTCATTACTTGTTTTTTTTCACCACCACATTTAATATCACCAAAATTTTAATATATACAATAAAAATTGTATACTTTTTTTTTGGGATATTTTTATCAAAATTACCTATTTATAATAATTATATATTATTTGTTTATTTACATTATTGTTATTTAAATTACATATTGATTCTTTTAAATAAAAATACTGTGAGTAAATGTTTTTTTTGTCAGTTTTCGAAAAACTTTAAATTTTTTTTATATATTTCCCTGTTAATTACATATTATACAACGCTCCTTTTTTTTATTATATTTTTGTATTTTCCTACACGGATTAAGAAGTCATAGATAATAATAATAATAATTACAAGATTTAGGTGTATTTCTTTATAACTTTCTTTGTTTAAAATATATTGTAACTTGTATAGTTATTAATATTTATAATTAAATTTGTCTATTAATTAATGTTTAACGCTTAATACATGAGATTGATGATAAAAATATAATTATTGACGTCTTAATCAAATTACTGGAATTTTTGTTAAAGTTTGAGAAAAAAAAATTTAGGGTATTTCAAATGTACAAGAACGAAAATATGAAATAAGGAAAAAGGGTTAAAGGTATACGGAAAAAAATGAAAAACTATCACAATTACATAGTCTTTTTACGCTTTGAAAAATGTTGCTTGTTATTGTTCATGAAAACATATTTTTTGCCTAATTTTGTGACTATTAGTTCAAAAGAATTTATCCCGTTATAGCTCTATGTTTAAATTTTATATTGCCTTACTTTTGTTGCGAGAAAAACTATTTTATAAGGGTATAATTATCTTTTTGGATTTCAATAAAGCTGATTCGAATCACTATACAATTATATCTAATCTAAATTGTTTATCTCAAAATCAACTTCAATTAAAATAAATTTTAAAATGACCCTTCGTTAGTTGTTATAATTAATTTAAAAGAAAACAACTATTAAAAAATGAATTGTCGTATTTTATAAATTTAATGATTTATATATATATATATATATATATATTTATATAATTAGCTAATTTCATGAAACATAATAACTAACGTTTTTACAGGTTAAGGATTTCCAACACATAGTTTTGTTTTTTCAACAGAGACTTTGGTTGTAATGCATACACTGCATAATTAACTTACTAAAAATTAAAAACATCATACAACACTATGTGGCAATACTCTCGTTTTTCCCTTGTTTTACTTCACAAATTTGGATTTTATCTCTGTTGATGTTGTATTCCTCCATATTCTGACATTACCTGAAGATGAACAATATAAAAAAGGTCATTTAATAAATCAAGGGTCTTTGAAATAAATTATGCAAATATTGGTAACATGTGACCGGAGAGTTTTCATTGTACTTTGGTTTTTCCTTTAGTTTTCCTCTTCCCAGCTACCTCTTGCTTTTCCTCTTTCTGCTGAAATGTAACTTCCTTTATGTCTTGCAACATTTGTTTAAAGAAGTATAGAAAGATGTAATTAAAGTATACACGTTTTTAGTTTTAAAATCTGCACATAAGTGCTTTCTTTAACGCAGGGAAATAAGAATGCTACTATATTTGTATATTAAGGTAACTATTTTATCTTATTATTTTCAGTTATCCCTTTTTGTTATTTCCATGCTCATGAATAATCAATAATTTTAGCTTAAACTAATACGGATACCTGATCCATCTTTTTTACTTTTCCTGAGATAACACAGATGTTATTCTTTTTGCCTTTAAACTCTTCTACCAATTCAGTGTCTTCCTCTTTCTTAAAGTTCGGTGGTATTCCTCTTACTTTCGCAACCACCTCTGGGAATTGTCTCGCAAAGTTGATAATATCCAGCTTGTTCTTTTCCCTGTAAAATGGATCATTATAACAAAATTTAAAGATTAGAATGACTGATGTATCATAAATATGCTGATTTAAAACGCTTGAGACATGTATTAGCATTTTCAAAATTGTGCATTGTCAGAGTTTATTGCTATAGTGTTTTTAATTTTATTTGTTTTTCAATCATCTATTTTCAACTACTTACTTCCTATTTTTATCTATTGTACTGTAGAATTTACCTCTCTTCTTCTGACGTTGTTTCTTCGTGTTTCTTTCCTTTGCTCGCTCCCTTTTTTTCACCTTCCTATAGCCATCGCATAAATGAAGTAGACTTTGTTAGAAAGGTATATTTATATATAGTAAAAGCATTGGAGCATATCAGGTTGTATTAACGTTATAAATTTTGGCGGACTAAGTGTGTACCTAATATCATATTTTATATAAGTTTCCTCCCAAAAATTATGCGTGTTATCCAATCTGGTTTTTTTTTCTGCAAAATTGATCATGTTGATGATCAACTTACCCGACCACACTGGTTTGTAGCCCTTGGTAGTGGTCTGGATTCTGGCTCCTTTTTTGGCTGATTTTCGAACGACTTTTCTGCCGAACAACAATCTTTTTCAATATTCTTTTTCGTTCTTACTTTTCCTCGTACTTTCGCTGCAACTTCAGGATATTGCTTAGCATATTCTATCAAAAGCCTCCTGTTTCTTTCCCTATACACAGTTCAACTTTAGATCAACAACCAAAATTTAGAAAAA
This sequence comes from Crotalaria pallida, assembly GCA_037953625.1. NCBI lineage: Eukaryota > Viridiplantae > Streptophyta > Magnoliopsida > Fabales > Fabaceae > Crotalaria > Crotalaria pallida. Next base: position 45,742,584 of record CM075649.1, on the reverse strand, counting down.
ACTTGAAATGATTTACACATAATTTACTAATTTTCATACTCAATAATTTTCAAATTAAAAAATGATTTATAACTTATATGAAGGTGTTACTTTCAAAATATGACATCATATTTCTTAGAATTAGACACGCGTAAATATCAACATTCTGCCTTTTATTCATATTTTACCTTTCCTCTTCTAATTTCTTCTCTTCTTCTTCGTTATTCTCATATCTCCCTTTTCTTTTTATGCCCTGCATTCCAAGTGGAAGAACATGGTAACATTATTATTGTTAAAGCGTATGTAAATACGTATAAAATTGAAATCAAATGTAATCTACTTTGCTTTTAAATGCCTTATTATTCTTTGTTTTTTGATATGCTTGTTTAAACCATAATCTGTAGATCTATTTACTATGAACCTTATGTTATAAAACCTAATAATTTCAAAGAACAACTTACGGAATCCTGATGCCTCTGATGTCTTCTAGAAATCCTTGAGTTTTCCATGGTTATTGTTGATTTTCAAGCTGTTGTGCCAATCGCTTTTGCTTTCTACTTCTACCTAGATTCTCACATCAGTATCAACAATTAGCTAGATGAGTTGTTGTGTTGTGTTATTATTTTTTCTCTTCCTTTCGTTAACTTCGCTGAGATGATAGATCGAAGAAATACTCTAATGTCGTGTGTGGAGGCGACCAAGATTTGAGCGAGTGATATTAGTCTGTTTTAAGACGGCGCAGAATGAACGGCAAAATGTTGTGGGGTGATTAGAAACCCTACTCCATTTAAGTCTATATGAATCACTGTTTCTATTGGTTATGATTTATTTGGACCGTAAAACTTGGTTTTTATGATCCTATTCATTAGAATTGGGCTTAATTCCATCACTGTTCCTATGTGTTTTTTTATTACGAAAATGCCCTTAGGTCATTGTTTAAAGAAAGAAAAGAGGTAGTTGTATTTTAAAAATTGATGATTACAAAACTTCAAGAATTAGTGGACTTTAATTTTTAATGTAAATTTTTCTTTAATGTATTTTTTAACCAATGTCTTTAAAGCATTGGTTAGCAACACCCCTTTATTAATATTACATTCCACTGTTATATATTTTTTTCAATCTGTTGTTCTTTTATTTAATTTTTAACGATCATACTAATTTTTATTTCGTCATAAGGATATAATTAAATATTTATTTTATGCTATATGTTCTTTTACAACATATTTTGTACTTAATTATTTTTTTTTAAAAAATTTCATTTTATTTTTCTATTTAAAACATAAGCATTTTTGTTCATATCTTACCTCCATAATTAAATAGCACAGGTTATTTTAAACTATTTTTTTTCTATGAATTTTTATTAAAATTACAATATTATTATACACGTTTCAAATTTGAATTAGTTTATATTTAATTTAAAAAAATGTGACTCAAAGTTTTGCAAATATAGTAATATATAATTTTTTTTATATTTTTTTAATGTAAATATTTTTTTATTAAATTGAAAACTTTAAATAGTGTCCATCAATTTTAAATGATCATAACGAAATTTAGTAGAACTATGGTCATTTTGAATTATTTAGAATCATAATATTTAGTAGTTAATTTATCTGGTTTGTATATTTTTAAAATAATAAAGATAATTATATATTAGAGATTTGGGTTTTTATCTTAGAAATTTTGATTTTGCCTGCCCGTGCATAGCACGGGTACTGCACTAGTAAAAAACAATGTTGGAGACGATAAGGTAGATATTTTTTCGCCCTCATTTTTTTAGGTTTAAAAATTTGAGACACCGCCGAGTCCTGATGCCGACTCAAAAACCTCAAATGAACCCAGCATATGTACAACTGTAGCCTACTTTCTACCCTGTTCCTCTCTTGCCTGTCTTGAACTTGCACCTTCGCCAATGTCGACCCTTTCCACCCCAATCACACTCTCTACCACTACCACCTCCTTTCTCCTTCACTCTCACTCTCACTCTCACTCCCAACCCAAACCTCAAACCGTTGCTTTCCCCCGAAGGAGAAGAAGAAGAAGAACAACAACAACAACAATCACCATCACATCATGTTCCGCTTCCGAGAACCCGCAACCGCAGCAGAAGAACAAGACTAGTGATAGCGATACCGTAGACGAAAAGGGTGTGAGCCCAGCCGGTTTTCTCGCCAAACGCGGCATTACCCATAAAGCATTTGGCCAATTCCTCCGTGAAAGGCAAGAAACCAAAGTTCACAATTTTCCGTTTATATCTTCTCATTCATATATACAAAAAAAAAATCACATTATTCTCAATGTTTTTAGTGTTATGAAGGTTTTGTACAAACAATGTGATTTTGGCAATTATTGTTGTAAATGTATCATACTCGATGAGTCCTTTATCATAGGATCCCTTTGAATATTTTTACGTTCACCAAGATTAATAAATTTTATATTAAAATTGATATATTGTTTCAAAAATATCCTTTTATCAATTATTAGAACATATTTTTTGAATTTTCAATACTTATTTTAATTCTTACTTTACCTCCACCACCTAAAACATGATTTGCAAAATTTTTGCACTTTCCTATACAATTTTATTTCTAAAACTTAGAGTATTATGATGAAATGTTAAGGGTAATTCTTGAAAAAATTAGAAGAGGGTATTATATTTAGGACCAATTTTTTTATTCAAAGGGTTCTATAATAAGTGTCGGAGAGAGTATAAAAATGAAAACAGAAAGAGAGGAAAAGGAACACCCCTATTATTTGATATGTTATCATTATTTGTTTTCGCCATTTCATTCATTAAATGTTGGTAACAGAAAACATAATGAAAAGAGTACGGCATTATTTGCCATTATTAAATAAAGCATATTAAGTGAAAATGAAATTTAGAATACAACCCAAATTCCATTGTACAAGGATTAGTCTAGTACTCTACGTCTACGAGGATAACTTGTCAAAGACATAAAGAAAGAAAACAAACCGAATATTATTTTTTCTTTGTGCAAGTGCATGACATCGCTATGTTAGAAACTTTCTGTTCCTGGTTGGATTCAAAAACTAATGCAGGGTACTATAAGTTGCTAGTTATCATTGACTTTGCAGGTATAAAGCATTGAAGGACCTAAAAGATGAAATTTTCAATCGGCACATTAACCTTAAGGAGATGTCGTCTGGGTTAGTCACTTTATATGGCATTGAGTTTTAAGCTTGTACTTGGTAGACTATTCCTTGTAAAACTTGTAGTGGATATCTCTGAATATTTTTACTCTTTAACTCATTATCAATTCAACAAGCATTAATTGGAGAAAAAAAATGATTTTAAAGTTATTGATCCAGCTCTCATTATTTATTATTCAAAGCTGTGCATGTATTGCTGCAGTTAAGGTACTTTGTCGAGTTGCATTTGATTCTTCGTTCTTGTGCCTTTCCAGGTTTGAGCTGTTGGGTATGCATCGTCATCCAGAACATCGAGTGGATTACATGGAATGGGCTCCAGGTTTGTAATTATCACCTAGGATTTCTTTTAATGTTTGGCCTAGTAAAAGAGTAGAGAGAGAGAGAGAGAGAGAGAAGTAACAGAAACTGAAAACTGAAAAATGAAATTGTAATTCTGTTATTACTCAGAATCAGTTAGTTACTTGAGATATTTACAGTAAGCAATACTAGCAACCAACTCGCCAGCTGTCACACAGCTAAGGCATTACATAAAACTGAACTATCTCTAACTAAAAGAGTTCTACTCTTTTACTCTAATACACCCCCCTTAATTTCAAGGGGGGTTGACAGCCAACAACTGATCAACAACTCTAAGTTTAGCCATGAGATCATCAAATCTTGTCCTAGAGAGAGGTTTAGTAAGGAGATCCTCAACTTGATTAGCCCCTGGAACATGATGCACTGAGAGAAGTTTAGCTAGAACCCTTTCTCTTATCCAGAAAAGATCCAATACAATGTGTTTGGTGCGAGCATGAGGAACGGGATTATGAGCAAGTGAAACTGTAATGAGATTATCACAGAACAAGGCTGGAACCTGTTATGAACTCAGAAAATATAGAATAGAATTGTGAAAGAACAGAAGAGAAAAGTAGAGAAATAATGAGTGAAAATAAAAGACTTCAATGCATTTTCAGTACTGAACAAGGAGCCTAGCCTCCTTCAAGGGAATTTCCCCTACAACTCTGAATCCTTATTTTTTAACGTACTCTACAAACCTAATTTTTCTACTATTTATATGTTTACCTTACTAAATAAAAATAACCTAATTATTATTCCCCTTTTTACCCCTTCTTACATAAACTTTCCAAACTCCATCAGTCTGGGCCCTAACAATACTCCCCCCCTGAACATCAACCTTGTCCTCAAGGTTGAACTCAGGAAACTGCGATTTGATCAACAAAATATCTTCCCATGTGGCCTCCTCAGCGGGTTTGGATTGCCATTTGATCAGCACTTGTTCAATTGGTTCCCCATGCTGAGTTATTGTGCGCGAAGCCAAGACTGATTCAGGTTGATAAAGTGCAGCATCAACTTCCAACTCCTTAGGTAATTCGGTCTCTACCACATGACCTCCCACTGCACGTTTGAGCTGAGAAACGTGGAAGACAGGATGAATGCGAGCACGTTCTGGTAATTGTAGTTTAAATGCAACAGTTCCAACCTGTTTCAGCACCAGATAAGGACCATAATAGCGGGCAGCCAATTTTGGATGAAGTCGGGTAGGCATGGAGCCTTGACGATGTGGTCTGATTTTGAGATACACCCAATCTCCTGGTTGAATAAGACTGGGTTGCCTTTTTCTGTCGGCAAACTTAGTCATATGATCTTGAGCTCTCGATAGATGAAACTTGAGCTGTTTGGGAATTTCATCCCTGTCCATTAAGTCTTGCGCAACAGCTTCCACTAAAGTCTCCCCTGGAATGAATTTTGTCAACGCCGGAGGGGGACGTCCATATACAATCTCAAATGGAGTTTTCTGTGCTGCTGTATGGAAACTCGTATTATACCAATACTCAGCCCAAGATAAATAAGAGTGCCATCCCTTTGGCTGCTCGGAAACAAAGCATCGCAAGTAAGTCTCCAAAGTGCGATTAAGGACCTCGGTTTGGCCATCAGTTTCAGGGTGGTACGCTGTGCTCATTTTCAGCTGAGTTCCTTGTAAACGAAATAATTCTTGCCAAAAAGAACTCATGAATGTGGAGTCACGATCACTCACAATAGAGACAGGAATGCCATGTAACCTTACGACCTCCTTAATAAATTGTTCAGCTACTGTACGGGCTGTATAAGGGTGCCGAAGAGCAATGAAATGCCCATATTTGCTCAATCTGTCCACCACAACCAGAACTGCATCAAAGCCCTTTGATTTAGGCAATCCCACTATGAAATCCATGCTGATTTCCTCCCAAATTGCATTGGGAATCGGCAGCGGTTGTAAAAGGCCGGCGGGAGTCGAGGCTTGGTACTTGCTCCTTTGACAAATATGGCATGCCTCAACCATTGTTGCTATAGCGCGCCCTTCATTCCTATCCAAAACAAACTTTGAGCCATACGTCTATAAGTGCGATATACACCCGAATGTCCCCCTGTTGGAGTTGAATGAAATTCCTGAAACAACTTGGAAATCCATGTTGACGTGGAAGAAAGAACTAGGCGACCTTTATAGTAGAGCCTGTCACCTTCTAGTGTGTAGTAGGGATGTGAGTTAGCATCTTTTACCAAATCCTCCCGGATTTTTTTCAACACAGGATCTTTTCTAACCTCTTCATCTATGATGTCAATATCCTGCCAAATTGGTCTAGAGATAGCTTGCAACTCTCTATCTTCTTCCTTTCTAGATAGTGCATCTGCTACTTTATTGGTGGATCCAGCCCTGTACACAATGTCAAACTCATAACCCAGCAGCTTTGCCAACCAATTCTGCTGTTCGTGTGTAGTAATCCGTTGCTCCAGCAAGTATCAAAGACTTTTCTGATCAGTGTACACAGTGAATCTTCTTCCCAACAAATAAGGACGCCAATGCTGAATGGCAAGAACCAAAGCCATGAGCTCCTTTTCATACACCGATTTGGCTAAGGTAGAGTCAGATAGAGCCTTACTGAAGAAGGCAATAGGCCTCTTCTCTTGAGACAGCACTGCTCCCAATCCTTTTCCTGATGCATCACACTCAATAACGAAAGGCTTAGAAAAATCCGGCATGGCTAAAATAGGAGCTGAAGTAACCATTTGCTGTAATTTTTGAAAGGCTTCTTCTGCAGGTGAATTCCATGCAAACTTTCCCTTTTTCAGTAGATCGGTCAAAGGGCGAACAATTTTGCCTTAGTTCTTGATGAATCGCCTATAATACCCCGTCAGGCCCAAGAAACCTCGCAAAGCTTTGACAGTCTTGGGAATTGGCCATTGAAGAATAGATTGAACTTTCTTTTGATCCATCGCTACCCCTTACTTAGAAATGATATGGCCTAGATATTCCACCATGGTTTGTCCAAATATGCACTTCTTTTGATTGGCAAAGAACTGATGTTGTTCCAAGGTCTCCAAAACTTGCTGCAAGTGAGTCAAATGCTCCTCCCAAGTTCTACTGTAAATGAGGATATCATCGAAGAACACCAGGACAAACTTGCGTAAAAAAGGTTTCAAAGTGGAATTCATGGCACTCTGAAATGTAGCAGGGGCATTAGTGAGGCCAAATGGCATAACAAGGAATTCATAATGGCCTTGGTGTGTCCGGAAGGCTGTTTTCTGTATGTCCTCTTCAAACATCCTGATTTGATGATAACCAGCTCTCAAATCAATTTTAGAAAAGAAAGTAGCACCATACAATTCATCTAAGAGCTCCTCAATAACCGGAATCGGAAATTTGTCAGGAATTGTAGCCTTATTCAGGGCTCGATAATCTACACAAAAACGCCAACTACCGTCCTTCTTCTTTATCAAAATCACCGGGCTGGAGAAAGGACTTGTACTAGGCCGGATTATTCCTGATTTCAGCATCTCCTCTACTAACTTCTCCATCTCATTCTTTTGTACATGAGGGTATCTATAAGGGCGAACATTAATCGGATCCGTACCTGACTTTAAAGGAATTCTATGGTCATTATCACGGACCGGAGGCAAACCTGTCGGGACTGCAAAAACATGCTTGAACTGATCAAGTAATTTCTGTAATTGTGAATCTTGCTTTGCAAAAAAGGAAGATTGTATTTCTCCATCTTCTCGATCAACCACACATAACAAGACTGAAGCAAACTCTTACCTCCTTAACCTTCAAGAGAGACCGCGAGGAAATCAAAGTCTTAGATAAACTTGGATCCCCTTGAACCGTGATATTCTTGCCACTATGCACAAAGGACATTGTCAAGTTGCGCCAATTCACCTTGACATCGCCTAAGGTCTCTAACCAAGCCACTCCAAGTATTACATCAACTCCACCCAAATCAAACAAGTAAAAATCACTGTTGACCTTGTGTTCGGCTATGACCAGTTCCAAATCTTTACAACAACCTTGTGAATCCTTCCTGTAACCATCCCCTAATCTGACCGCAAAAGTTGGTGTTGCTGCCACGGGTAACCCCATCCTTTTCACCAAGCTATGGGCAATGAAATTATGGCTTGCTCCACTGTCAATGAGTACCAATACGGGAACATCATGCAACAGCCCGTAAAGTTTCATAGTCTTAGGTTGAGTCAACCCTCCAGCTGAGAACAAAGACAAATTCAACATTTGGCAAGACATATCCGGAGAGTCAAAATCCTCCAATTCACCCTCTCCCTGTACTTGCAATGCCACAATTTCCCCTTCCTCATTCAGCATTTCATCCTCAGCCAAAATGGTAATTCTTAGGCTTTTTTCTGGACACCTATGACCAGGCCCGAATTGCCCTCCACATCGAAAACACCTCCCTGCTTCTCTTCTTTTGAGATAGTCCTGATAAGGAAGGTGCTTGGCCCCTCTGTTACGTGGCTGATTCACCCCACTCCGGGCAGTTGAATCTTGTGATAATTGTCGCTCACTCTGATTCGTACCTTTGTCAACATATGATGTAGATTTATTTGAACCTGTAGCTGATTGTCCCGGCAAACCTGCAGGCAACCCTACAGGTTGAGACCCTAGTCGAGAAACCACTCCTCCCGAGAAAGTAGCCCGATAACTCGGAGTCGAGGTACGACTGTTGGGTCCCCCTAAAACTCGAGAAGATCGTAGCTCTTCTTCTACGTCCCGGGCTAAGATCATGGCTTGGGTGATTTCTTTTGGATCGTGGGTTCGAACACGGCATCTCACCTCAGCACGTAATCCTCCCAAGAAATAACCTAACAATTGCTCCTCGGTTACTTCCGATGCTTGGGCCCCTAACACCTCGAATTCTTGCACAAACTCCTCTATATCCCCTGTTTGCCGTAAAGTCGTCAATCTTTCATAGACATTACCAAGATGACGCCCTCCAAATCGTTGAACCATTGCTTCCACCAATTTCTCCCATGACAGTTCTGGAGCCTTCTTGCGCAGGAATCTGAACCAATGTATGGCAGTCCCTTCCATACTAACAAAAGCGATTTGCACCTTCTCAGAGTCTTTCGTTTGATGCACCTCAAAGAACTTCTCAGCCCTTGCAACCCACCCCATTGGGTCAGTACCATCAAAACAGGGCAATTCTACCTTCTTCGCCCATGAAAGTTTGCTCCTTTCTTTTGAATTTTCCGAGTCAGAATCTCCACCCGCTTTTGAACTCTGCTCTTTGGTTGATTCTTCATTGTGATCAGACCTGGATTCGTCTTCATCTTCTTCCGGGTCTATCCCCTGTTTTCTCATCCAAGAACTAATCAGACGCTTGATTCCCTGGATGCCATCCATGTTCTTTTTTATCTCAGACACACTTAACTCCAAAGACCGAAGCTGAGAAATAATGAGTGAAAATAAAAGACTTCAATGGATTTTCAGTACTGAACAAGGAGCCTAGCCTCCTTCAAGGGAATTTCCCCTACAACTCTGAATCCTTATTTTTTAACGTACTCTACAAACCTAATTTCTCTACTATTTATATGTTTACCTTACTAAATAAAAATAACCTAATTATTATTCCCCTTTTTACCCCTTCTTACATAAACTTTCCAAACTCCATCAGTCTGGGCCCTAACAGAACCTTTGTAGGAAAACCCAATTCCTGAAGCAGAGAGATTATCCACGAAATCTCTGTTGCTGCAAGAGCCAAGCTGCGATATTCAGCTTCAGCACTGGACCTAGCAACCCATTTTTGCTTCTTTGATCATCAAGAGACAAGATTATTCCCAAGAAAAACACATGCACCAGAAATAGACTTCCGGTCATCAGGGTCAGCAGCCCAATCTACATCAGTATAATCATAAACACTTAAGGGCTTATTGGGAATTGCTGGTTGCAGAATTAAACCATGTGAAATAGTCCCTTTTAGGTATCTAAGAATCCTCTTAACAGCTTGCATATGGACCTCTGTTGGCTGAGAGAGAAATTGAGCCACCTTGCTCACACAATAGCTAATTTCAGGCCTAGTAACAGTAACATATTGCAAAGCACCAACTAAAGAGCGATAGGGAGAAGGATCTGTTAAGAACATACTGGTCCCTTTTGTTAGTTTACAATTGCTAGCCATAGGAGTAGGCAAAGGCTTAGCATCAATAAGCCCAGCACGAACAAGATCTGAAATGTACTTGCCTTGATTAAGTAAAAGAGAACCAGATGAAAGCTTCTTAACCTCTATACCAAGAAAATAATCAAGAGTGCCCAAGTGTTTCAAGGCAAAAACCTGATTTAACTCTGTAATAAGGGACTGAATCACAGTAGGTGAAGTTCCAGTAACAATGATATCATCAACATAGACCAGAATAAAGATTTTGGCTTGAGAATTTGATCTAATTAAAAGAGAGCTATCACATCTTGCAGTTTTAAAACCCATTTTTACTAATGCACCTGTGAGTTTTTCTTACCAAGCTCTAGGAGCTTGTTTTAGGCCATAAATAGCCTTATCTAGCTTGCAAACTAAAGACTTGTTTGAATCTTCAAACCCAGGAGGTTGTTTCATAAACAACTCCTCAACTAGAGTACCATGGAGAAAGGCATTGTTAATGTCTAACTGCTGAATGGACCAGCCATAAGTCAAAGCCAGAGTCAACACAATCCGGATAGTCACTGGTTTGATGACTGGTGAGAAGGTTTCATTGTAGTCCCACCCTTCTTCTTGAAGAAAACCTTTGGCAACAAGACGAGCTTTATACTTATTAATAGAGCCATCTGAGTTTTCCTTGATTCTAAAAACCCACTTACACCCAATGGCAGTCCTCCCTTCAGGTAGCTCAACTAGATGCCAAGTTTTATTGTTTTGAAGTGCTTGAAATTCTGCTTTCATTGCAACAAGCCAGGGTGCAGACTGCAGTGCCTGTTTCACTGAAGTAGGCTCATTGTGGGATAGTAGAACTTGAGCATATTTAGACTTGAATATACCAGTTTTAGACCTGGTTTGCATAGGGTGAAATGTTCTGGAAGGAATAACAGGAGGACAAGGGTGTATGGTAGAAGATGGAGAGGCTGAAGTAGAGGCTTGATCAATTGTGGTAGATGCTGTGGATGGAGTAGACAGCCCTCAAGAAAAATCAGAACCAGTAGCAATAGGAACAGTCCCTGGAAGAGAAGGAGAGAAAGTTGCAGTAGGCAATTCAGGGGTAGAAAGTGAAGAGGAAACAGTATGAGAGGGAATGCTACACTGAACAGGACAGAATAAAGTGAAGGAGATGAGAGATTAGAAGTAGAAGGGGTTCCTGATGGAAACAGTATAGGAACAGGGATAGAAGAAACATAAGAAGTTGACTCTATAGGCTGTGGTTGCTTATGTTGATAAGGAAATCTATGCTCATTAAACAATACATCCTTAGAAATTTAGAGCCCACCATCAGGGGAAAGACATTTATAGCCCTTATGAGAATTAGAATAGCCAAGAAAAACACATTCTTGAGACCTGAAATCAAGCTTATGAGCATTATAGGGCCGGAGAAAAGGAAAGCAGGCACAACCAAAAATTCTGAGAAAAGCATAGTTAGGCTCAACTCCATTGAGAACCTTGTAAGGACTATTATTAAGAACTGGTGTAGGCAACCTATTAATGAGGTAAACATCTGTGAGGAATGCATGATCCCAAAACTTCATAGGTAAGGAAGATTGAGCTAGAAGAGTAAGTCCCATTTCAACTATATGTCTGTGTTTCCTCTCAACTTTGCCATTCTGATGATGTAGGGCAAATAACCCTATGTTGTATACCACAAGAAGTGAGATACTGTGAGAGAGGTCTAAACTCTCCACCCCGATCAGATTGGACAGCTTTTAAGTCACAATTAAATTGAATTTTAACAAGCTGTATGAATTGTTTCATGAGGGTTAGTGCCTATGAAGCACCGATAAGTCACTGAGTATCGGATACGATACGTATCCACTATGTCGATATGTCAATTCCCAAAAATAGAGGATACGATACGTTTATGATATGCATTTAAAATATGAATAAAAAGTTTATAAAACATACTAAACATACAATTATTATTCCAAAGTTTCAAGTTAAGAACATACTTTTTATAGATTACTATTAAGTTCAAAACAAAAATTATATTGTTCATTAGAAATCGACCCCTGTTGCATTCAAATAGGAATAGTATCAATCTCATTCTCTTATTTACCATTATTAGGAATGCTTTTATAAATTTATAAATCAAATTAACATTTTTATCAATGGAAGAAAGCAATAGCATGTATCTTATGCATGTGCATTTCTTATTCCCTCTTCTATATGCAATACATAAGTGTCCACAAAGGTATCAAAATATATTTTAAGAGTATCGGAGAGTATCCGGAAAGTATCGGATTAATATTTATTTATTTTTTAAAAAAATTGATTTCGATACTTCATGGACACGTATCGGTGAAGTATCGGAAAGTATTGGTATCGGATACGGATACGTGAGGCAAATTGAATTATCGGTGCTTCATAGGTTAGTGCCTCAGACTTGGCTTTAAGAAGATACAGCCATGTAAAATTAGAGCAAGCATCAACTATAGACAAATAATAGGAAAATCCTGTAGAAGACAACATAGGAGATGGACCCCAGAGATCTATGAAAACAAGATCAAAAGGTTTAGAATATCTGGTTTGAGAAGGACTAGATGGTAATATGTGTATTTTTCTCAAGCAACATGATTAACAAAAATCTAATACACTTTTATTAATATCTGAAACATTTCAGGATTTCAATACATGTTTGACAACTAGCTCATTTGGATGGCCTAACCTACAGTGCCAGGTATAGAAAGAACTAGGAACACTACTATTAACATGCTGAGAGTCAGCAACATTTACAACTGAATTAGAAATAAGAGCACTAGAATCATTGCATTTATTTGACCAACTAGTGTGAACATTACACTTACTTAGCATATTCCTATCAGTACAAGAATAAATACTGGAGAGATGACAGTTCCCTTGCACTTTAGAAGACAGTGAAAGAGGATTAAAGTCCTTGAATTTGTAGAGTCCATCCTTTCCTAGGTAACCTTCAAGAAGAACTTGATAATCACCCTGAGATTTGACAAAACAAACATCAGCATGAAACTCAAAGTAAACAGCATTATCTCTTGCAAAAGAGCTAACACTATCTAGGTTTTTAGTTATTGAATGGACATCAAGTAAATTCTTTAAAGAAAGATGAATATTAGGAACAAGTGTAGATGCAACAGTAGTGTGTCCTATAGAAGAAATTTGTAAACCCTGACCATTACCCATATAAATGTGTGAAGGGCCAAACTGATCAGAAACTTGAGTGAGATTCTTAGGATCTGCTGTTAGGTGATGAGATGCACCTGAGTCTGGATACCAAGCTTGAGCCTTAGAGGTGTCTGCAGCTGCCATCATAGCAACAGGTCCAGCAGTAGGTTGAGTAGTATTAGTGTATATAGCTTAGTTAGCTTTATGTAACTTAAAGTTGTATTGTGTACAGCTGTCAGATTAAATGACAGCTGGCACCTTAAGTTAGTTGCTTCCCTTTCAACCAACACTTCTATAAATAGAAGTGTTGAGTTCATTTGTAGTTGACTGATTCTAATACAATAACTGAATTAGTTTCAGATTCTCTCTCTCTCTCTTCTCTCTCTCTCTCTCTCATCAGATTCTAACATGGTATCTAGAGCTTCTCTCTCAAAATTCGATCCACCTTCTTCTCTCTCATGCGAAATGCTTCTGGATTCTTCTCTACAACTCTGATTCTCTGCTTCCGCCTCAATCTTCTTCTTCTTTCTCTGATCGCATGTTCAGATTCAGCAATTCATCAAGGTGCGATTTGCGATTTGCGATTCTCTGAGATTTGTGAAATCGCGACTTCTCTTCAGTTCAGCATCTTCGATTCAGATCTCTGCTGTGGTTTGCTGAGGTTCTGTGCTCCGATTGTGAGTTCTCACATGAGTTTTTGAGCTTGCTTCATTTTGCGCGCCAAAATCAGTTTTTCTTCTCAAGTTCGCGATCTCAATCTTCTCTTCTCACTTGTTGAGTATTTCTGTTATTTTGTTGCAATTATGGCTTCAGTTCATGACTCTCCACCTAATTCTCCTATTCATGTTACACCTGTGACTACTGTGTTTACTCCTGTGACTTTTTCTCATTCTATTTCTACTAAATTGACCGATAAGAACTTCCTCTTATGGAAGCAACAAGTTGAAGCAGTGATATTATCACATAGACTTCAACGATTTGTGGTCAATCCTCAAATTCCATCAAAATACTTAACTGTTGAAGATCGTGAGTTTGATAGAGTCAATCCGCACTATCTCAATTGGGAGGAACAAGATCAACACCTAGCTTCATGGTTGCTGCAATCCCTCTCTGAGCAAGTGCAGTCCAGAGTTCTATGGTCACTAGGTCCAAAACTGGTACTAATACTGTTTTCAGGGCCCTTATTGCTAATACTGATTCAAAATCAGCAGCATCTCTTCCTATTACTGAACCAAAGTCAGCAAAAGTGGCACTCACTATTCCCTGCTGGAAGTCAGCTATGGATGAAGAGTATCAAGCCCTCATGAAAAATAACACTTAGACTCTTGTACCTCTACCTGAAGACAGAGAAGCTATTGGCAATAAGTGGGTGTACAGAATAAAAGAAAATCCTGATGGTACAATAAACAAGCTTAAGGCTCGTTTGGTTGGAAAGGGTTTTCATCAAAGGGAAGGTTTTGATTACACAGAAACCTTTTCTCCTGTGGTGAAACCTGTTACTGTTAGAGTTGTTCTTACTCTAGCTCTCAGCCACAACTGGGATGTGCAGCAAATTGATGTCAATAATGCCTTTCTTAATGGCATTCTAGAAGAAGAAGTATACATGCAACAACCAGAGGGTTTTCATGTTGGGGATAAGTCTCTTGTTTGCAAACTAAATAAGGCTATCTATGGCCTTAAACAGGCTCCTAGGGCTTGGTTTGATAAACTTGCTGGAACTCTGTTTTCTCTTGGGTTCAGGAAGTGCAGGTGTGATCACTCCTTGTTCATTCAAACCAGCTCCTCTCACAAACTCTTTGTTCTTTGTTATGTTGATGATATAATCATCACTGGTACTTCTTCTTCTATGATAAAGGACTTAATCTCTAGGTTGAATCTTGCATTTGCTCTAAAGGAGCTAGGGTCTCTTGACTATTTTCTTGGCATTGAGATCAAGCGGCTGCCTACTGGAGAGTTTTTACTCACTCAATCCAAATACATCAAAGAATTGTTAGAAAAATCTCATTTGGATTCTATGAAGGGTCAACCTACTCCTATGGTTGCTGGTCTAAAACTGTCAAAACAGGGCTGTAACTACATTGAGAATGCTACTGTATATCGCTCTCTTGCTGGAGCTCTTCAATATGTGACAACTACAAGGCCAGAAATTAGCTATAGTGTCAACAAGCTTTGCCAATTTCTGTCTCAGCCACAAGAACAGCATTGGAAAGCTTTAAAAAGGGTGCTAAGGTATCTCAGGGGTACAGTTGACAAAGGGCTGCTTCTTGAACCTACTTCCATTCACAAACCACTGAGTTTATTTGCCTATTGTGATGCTGATTGGGCATCTGATCCGGATGACCGAAAATCAACATCAGGCTCTTGTGTTTATCTTGGCTCTAATCTTGTCTCTTGGTGGTCCAAGAAACAAGAATGGATTGCTAGGTCTACTGCTGAAGCTGAGTATAGGAGTATGGCCAATACTGCTGGTGAAGTGATGTGGATTCAAAGTCTACTTTCTGAATTGGGTTACAATACAATCACTCCTGTCATCTATTGTGACAATCTCAGCACTGTAATGCTGTCCAGGAATCCAGTTCTTCATTCCAGGACAAAGCATATAGAACTGGATTTGTTTTGGGTAAGGGAGAAGGTACTGCACAAGAAACTTGTTGTTGAACATGTACCAGGTGATCATCAAGTTGCTGATATCCTCACCAAGCCTCTCTCACATTCTAGGTTCAGTATTCTCAGGGATAAATTGAATGTGACTAACAGATTTCAGATAGCAAATCAACAAAAACCTTTGCTTGGTTTTTGTCCTGTGCCTTCTTTTCAACATCAACCTCCTTGAAGATCAGTTTCTAAGGGGGAATATTAGAGTATATGTAATACTAGCCTAGTTGATATTCTAAGGGGGACTATTAGTGTATATAGCTTAGTTAGCTTTATGTAACTTAAAGTTGTATTGTGTACAGCTGTCAGATTAAATGACAGCTGACACCTTAAGTTAGTTGCTTCCCTTTCAACCAACACTTCTATAAAATAGAAGTGTTGAGTTCTGTAAGAGAGAGAAACTAAGCTAGAGAATGAGAAAGAAGAGAGAGAGAGAGAATTCTGTTATTTCAGTTATTTCTGAATTTGGTAAAATGAAAGGGTAAAATACATTGAGTGCTACTACATCTATTTATAGAAGAATAGAATAGTGTGACTTACTTGACAGCTGGCAAGTATAATACTCTAATAAGTTCATTTGTAGTTGACTGATTCTAATTCAATAACTGAATTAGTTTCAGATTCTCTCTCTCTCTCTCTTCTCTCTCTCTCTCTCATCAGATTCTAACAAGTAGCAGAACGAGCAGAAGGTGCGTGAGACATAGGAGATGCTGTTGGGTTAGGACTCACAGCATCCCATGGCAATGGTGCAGGAGCCAAAACTGGAGGTGCAGAAGCATTGGAGACCTGAGCCTGATGTGGAGAAGAGTAGGAAGTTCTGACACCTTGTGAAGGCTGAAATGCTGAACCAAAACCAGGAAGTACATGATGATGACCAGCAAATGAGTTTGGATAATAAGGTAGTGGATGAGATGCATAACCAGGCTGTGTGTAATTGTACTGCAAGCTAAAGGCTGGTGGCGGTGGATGATAAGGAACAGAGTAAGTTGTATAAGGAATAGGTGCTGCAGGAAATGCTTTCACAGAATTTTGTGGTGCAGTATTGCTATGAAACCTGTAATAGCAATTGGATAAATCATGACCAGCCCCTTCTGCAATGAGAACAATACAGGGAACCTCTAGAGCCATATCTACCGCGGCCACGATGACCACCATTACTATTACGACCACCACCATTATCAGTATAACCATTGCCATTTCTACCACCACCATTTTCATTATATCCACCACGATCATATGCAATCTTATTTCCTAGAGGTGCTGAATGTTGATTATAGTTAGTGGTGTGATGAGCAGTAGCAGAATGAGGAACATTAGGGTTAAGATTTTGTGTATTTGTAGCTTGAGCTACATTAACAGTCACAACATCAGCAAGAGTCTTAGCCCTAATTTTGTCTTATCGTGATTCAAAATTCGTGAGAAGTGTCTCAACATCTTGCACAGTATAGGAACTTAAGCTAGATTCTATAATATGCAGAATTGGCTGATAATCTTCTGGTAAACCATCTAAAATAGCATCTACATGTTCATGAGACGAAATAGGAGTACCTATTGAAGCTAAAGTATCAACAATATGCTTTATCTTCAAGATATACTCACCAATTGAATTTCCACCTTTAACAGTGTTACGAAGTTCAGACTTCAATTGTCTACTGCGTGGAAGAGTTTGATTGTTGGCAATGGAGTTAATCTCATTCCACAATTGCCATGACTGAGCTCAGCCAACAACTCGCACAAGCATGGTTTCAGAGAGTCTCGAATAACTGAGCAAAAAGCGTATGATTCTTCTGTTCCCAATCCAGAAAATTAGGGTTCGCACGATTAAGGCGTGCATCATCATCAGTGAGAAATTGATCCGGAATATTCTCAATTCGAAGGAGATAGTGAAGCTGAGGCGAACGAAGCACTGAATCCATGTACTGTTTCCAAATCAAGTAGTTAGAGTCATTGAGTTTGATGTGAACAACCGCTGGTAGAGCAACGACCGCGGAGAGAGAAGGAACAAAGCGATCGCAACGATCGCGAGTAGGAGAATTGACATGATTGCGACCGCGAGGCGATGGAGACATGCGACGTCGCAGCGGTGAAGTGCGATACTGAAAATCAAAGCGATCACGAACTACTGGTGATGCGCTGTGGAAGAAGAAACGACGACGAAGTGGAGGAGCACGAATCGGAGAAACATGCGGTTCACCTGAAGAAGCCATTGAAGGATCTTCAAGCTCTTGATACCATAAAAGAGTAGAGAGAGAGAGAGAGAGAGAGAGAGAGAGAGAAGTAACAGAAACTGAAAAATGAAATTGTAATTCTGTTATTGCTACAGAATCAGTTAGTTACAGGAGATATTTATAGTAAGCAATACTAGCAACCAACTCGCCAGCTGTCACACAGCTAAGGCATTACATAAAACTGAACTGTCTCTAACTAAAAGAGTTCTACTCTTTTACTCTAATACCTAGTCTATTTCTGGCAAGATATATTTCTTACTCTTGTTAAATTTCATCTCTTTGTATTTTTGTCAACCTGAGTTTTATATTGTACCACATAAATAGTTTGGGAAATCAGTATGTTAGATATATGTTCGGATGTTTCTCGATTTGAAATTTCTTTGCGCTTTGAGAAATGCTGTTAGGTCTTTTATGTCTGGGCAATACCTGCCCCCTTAGCTTAACTTGGCTCTTTTGCTACTAGTGAGCGGCAATTATTTAATCTGTCAAGTTTTCTGCTAAAGTAAACTGTTATTCCTACTTGAATTATTATTATTTTTTCCATCCTTTCTCATTTAGTTGATAAGCATGTAAATGCAGGGGCTCGCTACTGTGCAATTATTGCCGACTTCAATGGGTGGTCACCTACAGAAAATTGTGCAAGAGAGGGTCGCTTTGGGCATGATGATTATGGATACTGGTTTATCATTCTTCAGGATAAGCTGAGAGAGGGAGAAAAGCCGGATGAACTCTATTTTCAACAGTACAACTATGTAGATGATTATGATAAAGGGGACAGTGGTGTCACAATTGAGGAAATCTTCAAGAAATCAAATGATGAGTATTGGCAACCGGGAGAAGACCGTTACCTTAAAAACCGTATGGAAGTACCAGCAAAGTTATATGAGCAGATATTTGGTCCTAATGGACCTCAAACTTTGGAGGAGTTGCCGGACTTACCAGATGCAGAAACAAGATATAAGGCATGGGTGGCAGAGCACGGAGCTTCCCCTTATGATGTAATTGATAATGGCAAGGAGTATGACATATTTAATGTTGTAGTTGATCCTGAATGGCGAGAAAGAATTCGTAAACTGAAACCTCCTATAGCATACTGGATTGAGACACGTAAAGGTAGGAAAGCATGGTTGAAAAAGTACATTCCTGCAATTCCTCATGGCAGCAAGTACAGGGTTTACTTTAACACCCCTAACGGGCCATTGGAACGGGTACCTGCTTGGGCTACATATGTGCAGCCAGGTAAATCTTAAATGGATTTCTGAAGTCATTTGATCATCTGTGGATATTTGATCTTGTTTAGTATCTTTTGATTGTTTATTTTGAAAATATGTACTTATACAAATGTACATGGGTATTTATGTTCTTCTGCCTAGTCTCATGCATATATGTTAGTCTTGTCTTCTGTTTTAATTTTATTGCCTGAGTGATTCTCTGAGCAAATCTTCTATGCACTGGCAGTGATTAGGGTGCTTTGGGCATTAGCTAAAATACATTGTGAACTTGGACGGTGCGTATTGAGCTTGCTTGATTTTGAAGGGAGCAACTATTGGTTTTCATTACTATAAGAATGGCACTTCCTCCTATAAGAGTTCAGAAACTAGAAGAGATAAAGAGAGAAGAGAGAGCAGAGAGAGAGAGAGAAGAGAGAGAAAATTAGTTAAAACTGAATTTCTATTATTGAAAATCTAAGAGGGATAGTTACAATCATGCTATTTATAGAGTAATAAAACTATCCTAGCTGTCAGTCACCAATAGGTGACTTTAGCATAGAGTACATAACTAACTAACTAATACAATAATTAACTAACTACACAATGCACAAGTGAACCGAAGTTCACTATGTGCTGCTTCACTTCCTATACTCTATTATACCCCTCTCAAATTGAGGGCCGGTTGATAATCAGCCCTGTTCAAAATCCTAAGTTTTTGCCTTAGATCTTCAAATCTGGTAGAGGACAAAGGCTTTGTCATGACATTCTTAGACCACCAAGTAACAAGATTAGGACCTACAAAAAGAGCAGCCCCAGAAACTGATCGTCTATCATCAACATCAGTGGCCCAGTCAGCATCACAAAACCCAGTAAGAGTGAGAGGTCCAGCAGCAGCTGGTTTAAGAACCAACCCATGATGTAGAGTGCCTTTAAGGTATCTTAGAATTCGTTTTACAGCAGCCCAGTGAGTGTCAAGAGGCTTAGCCAAATATTGGCAAACCTTGTTAACACTAAAGCTAATCTCTGGTCTAGAAATAGTAGCATACTGCAAGGCACCTACAATGGACCTGTAGAGAGTAGGATCAGTAAGAGGAGACCCTGATTCCTTGGTGAGTCTGCAGCTTCCAGCCATGGGTGAGGCAATACCCTTAGCATCAGACATGTTTTCTTTGACCAAAAGATCTTTAATATATTTGGACTGAGAGAGCATAAGGCCACCACCAGGAAGTTTGACAACTTGAATACCCAAGAAATAGTCAAGTTCCCCTAAATCCTTGAAGGCAAAGGAAGTGTTGAGTTTAAGAACTAGATTGTTGATAAAAGTAGGATTTGAACCAGTGATGATAATATCATCAACATAAACTAGAAGGAAAACAGTCACTGTAGGTGTTATGTAATAAAAAAGAGAATTATCACATCTACTAACTTTGAAGCCAAATGCCATTAGAGTCCCTTTAAGTTTCTCAAACCATTGTCTAGGGGCCTGTTTGAGGCCATAGAGAGACTTATGAAGTTTGCAAACTAAAGACTTGTCTTCATGTTCAAATCCAGGGGGTTGTCTCATATAGACTTCTTCATTCAAAACACCATTTAAAAATGCATTATTGACATCCAATTGCCTTAAATTCCATTTATTTGTTAGTGCAAGAGTAAGAATTATTCTTACTGTAATAGGCTTAACAACAGGAGAAAATGTTTCAGAATAGTCAAATCCAGGTTTTTGATTGAAGCCCTTTCCTACAACTCTAGCTTTCAGTTTTTGAATGCTCCCATCTGGATTTTCTTTGATTCGCCAAACCCATTTCACACCAATTGGCTTTCGGCCTTCAGGAAGAGGCACTAGAGACCATGTATTATTATTAACAAGAGCTGAATACTCAGCCTCCATGGCTTTCTTCCAATCAGGATTTGCAAGTGCCTCTTTCACAGATGAAGGTTCAGATTGTGTAAGGTGCAGAGAAGGATAAAGGGCTTTTGAAATTCCAGATTTGGCCCTAGTCTGCATAGGATGTGAGTTTTGAGGGTGTATATTGATGGGGGAAGGTAAAGAGGATGATGAGGAAGATGTAGGTGACTGATTAGAATCAGATGATTGTGGGACAGATGTAGGAGCTGACCCATCTGAAGAAGAGGAAGAAGACTGAACATGAGAAAAGCCTTGAGGAGAAGGAGAAGTGAGAGGTCCAGATGAAGGTGAGACTGAAGAGAAATCTGAAGACATGCTTGAACCAGACAGAGATGGAGGTATAGTAAAAACCAATGGATCAGTGTTGAATTTATCTGAAGATTCTGAAGTTGAAGAAGAGGAATGAAATTCTGAAGTTGAGGAAGAAGGCTGAACTTTTGCAGTTGCAAATGGAAAGAGAAACTCATCAAATACCACATCTTTGGAGATGTAAATCTTACCATCTGAAGCTAAGCATTTATAGCCCTTATGTGTAGTAGAATAGCCCAAAAATACACAAGTAGCAGATCTGAACTGGAGTTTGTGTTGATTGTAGGGTCTAAGATGAGGATAGCACCCACAACCAAAAACCTTAAGTTCATTGTAGTTAGGACTGTGTCCAAACAAGGTTGTATAAGGAACCTTGAATTGATTAGCAGGTGAGGGCATTCTGTTTATTAGATAAACAGCAGAAGAGAAGGCATGATCCCAAAAATGCATGGGAATGGAGCCTTTGGCTAGTAAAGCAAGACCAGTCTCAACTATATGTCTGTGTTTGCGCTCAACAGAGCCATTTTGATGAGAGGTATGAGGGCATGTCAATCTGTGGACAATGCCTTGGTCTTGTAAAATTTTTGTAAATGGTCTGAATTCCCCACCATTGTCACTTTGAACAGCTTTAATTTTGGTAGAAAATTGAGTAGAAACATAAGATTGAAATTGCTTAAAGAGTGTGACTGTGTCAGATTTTTGTCTAAGTAAAAATATCCAAGTATATTTAGAGTAGGCATCAACTACTGAAAGATAATACTTGAAGCCAGAGGTAGAGAACGGGGGGCTGGACCCCACAGATCAACATATAACAAATCAAATGGATGTGCATAAGAGTGTTGTGAGGGTGGAGAATGCAGTCTGCTGGATTTACTAACACAACAAGCATTGCAAGTATCAAACACTGTTTTATTGATAAGAGGTATCTTACAATTTTTGAGTACTGATTTAACTACATCCTCATGAGGATGACCTAGCCTACAATGCCACAACAAATAGTTGGAGGGCTTACAAAGCATAGAATCAGAATTAGAATTGCTATTACAAGGAAAAGATCTAGAATTATTTACAATAGGAAAGTCT
This sequence comes from Crotalaria pallida, assembly GCA_037953625.1. NCBI lineage: Eukaryota > Viridiplantae > Streptophyta > Magnoliopsida > Fabales > Fabaceae > Crotalaria > Crotalaria pallida. Next base: position 45,720,446 of record CM075649.1, on the reverse strand, counting down.
GAATGACAATGCAACATAGGAGTAGGAAAAACAGTAGAGTGACAAAGAGGCGATGAAGAGGCCTGAAGAGGAGGAAAGGAGTACAGTCCCTCAGGTGTGACAGTACCCTTTAGAAGCACTTGGTTATTAGCCTGAGATTTCACAACACAATAGTTAGGATGGAATTCAAAATAACAATGATTATCCTTGGAAAATTTACTCACACTCATTAAGTTTTTAGTAATGTTAGGCACTAATAACAGATTTTTAAAGGATAAGCATGTATTAGTAGCCTCAGGAGATTTAAAGGAAGAATTGCCACATTTAGATACTGAAACAGGGTGACCATTACCCATGAATATGTGCTCAAATGAATGCTGCTCCACTGGCTGATGAATGTGAGCAGCATGTGACATGATGAGTGGCACCAGAATCTGGATACCAATTCAGTTGAGGTGCTGGTGGAGAAGCCACTGCTGCCATAGCATAAGGAGCAGATGGATGAGTGTAATGCTGAGCAGGACCATAACCAAACTGAGGAGTGGGAAGGAGTCCAGCACCAGCATAATTGGCTTGAGATCTGAAGTTTTGTTGTGGAAAATTCCTTGGCTGAAACTGAGAACCAGGAGGCAGATAAGGTCTTGGTGGAGGAGCATGATAAGGAACATTCTGAGCTCCATAGCCATAGGAGTTATACTGATGACTTCCATAGGCAGAGGAGTGAGAGTTATGAGGAAGAGGAATGTAAGAATTAGGGTTAGAATCTTCCTCATCTTTGTTATAGTAGCAATAGGAGATGTCATGTCCAAATCTCTGACAAAGAGTGCAGTAATGACCATTGCCTCTGCCACGACCACCACTACGACCGCCACGACCACCACGACGGCCACCACGACCACCACGGTTGAAAGGTGCATTTGACATATTGCGGCCAGGAACAGAAACTTGATTAACAGAAGTTTCACTGAGCTTAGAGGAAACAGAGGGAGAGTGATTTCCAGTATGAGTTTCAGCAACATTTACAGACATAGCATCACTTTGAGCTTTCCTAGAGGCTTGAGCTAAGCGATTTTCAAAGACTAATAGCAAAGAACGAAGATCTTGAATAGAGTAAGGTTCAAGGTGGCTTTCAATTGCAACTACTGCAGGGTTATACTCTTCTGGTAAACCCTCTAATATGGAATCCACATGTTCAGCATGTGAAATAGGTGTGCCAACAGAATCCAGCGCATCAACAAGAGACTTGATCTTAAGAAAATATTCTTCAACTGAAAGGTTACCTTTAGAAACTGAGCGCAATTCAGAACGAAGCTGCCTAGACCTAGCTTTCGTGTGCGCTTGGCAGTAAGAAACAATTTGATCCCACAGATGCCAAGCTTGTTGAGAAGAGAGAAATCGAAGCCTCATGGAATCAGAAATGGAGTTGAGGAGCCAGGAGAAGATCGTTTGATCTGTCTCCTCCCATTTTACGCGACTGAGAGCGCGATCCTCATCGGAGAGGAATTCCGGTGGAATCACCGGAATCTGATCGATAAAAGAGAGAAGATGCGACGCACGCAGAACTGAGACAACGAATTGCTTCCAAGCGAGGAAGTTTGTTTCGTTGAGCTTGTATGAAGTTGGCGGAAGCGAAATCGGGAGTAACGGAGGAACAACAGTGATCGGAGGAGCATGAACAGCACCGCCGGAGCCAGAGACGTCGCCTGAGCCAGGATCGGCCATGGTCACGATGATACCATATAAGAGTTCAGAAACTAGAAGAGATAAAGAGAGAAGAGAGAGAAGAGAGAGAGAGAGAGAAGAGAGAGAAAATTAGTTAAAACTGAATTTCTATTATTGAAAATCTAAGAGGGATAGTTACAATCATGCTATTTATAGAGTAATAAAACTATCCTAGCTGTCAGTCACCAATAGGTGACTTTAGCATAGAGTACATAACTAACTAACTAATACAATAACTAACTAACTACACAATGCACAAGTGAACCGAAGTTCACTATGTGCTGCTTCACTTCCTATACTCTATTAAGATCCTTAATATAAGACCCTTTTGGGAAAATTCACGTCCACTTGGTTAATATTGTTAGTGTCATATGAAATGTCAACATTTGATATACTTTTTTAAAGCTCCCCTTATATTATTATTGGGACTCTAAAAAGTGTTGAGTAAATAAGGGTGTTTGTGAAAAGAAGTAATTAAATGTCATTGGAAATTGGAATGGGGTCTTTTAAATAGTACCAAAATTAAAGGACTGGAGGGAATACTTAATCTTCCAGTCAATGGAAGACCAGTGCTGGAGAGATCTGAGTTATATGGTTCATTTTGAGCATTATAGCATTTAGTTATCCTCAAAAAAGATTCATGTCGTATCACCATTTCCATAAGTTTAGCTTTTTTACATTTTACTATGTAATCTTATAAACTTGTTTCAATTATTGCCATTTTCAGGTTAGCATATCATTATAAAAAATAAAAATAACCTATGTTGTACTTCAAAATGTTTTTTCATTAAAATCAAATATATGCAATTTTTCATTGGTATGCTTAAACACATAAAAAGAAGTATCCTTTCTAAGGCTCATTGCCTAGGTCACCTTTTTAAGGAGTATCCTTTCTACCTAGCTGTGCAGTCTCCGTGTTTTAATTATCATGGTCGTCATCAATTCATCATCATCGTTATTACTATTTATACTGATTCTGTGTTGTTTATTCACCGCATTGCAGCTGTAGATGGAACACAAGCTTATGCTATCCACTGGGAGCCACCTCCTGAGCATGTGTACAAATGGAAAAATACAAGCCCTAAAGTACCAAAGTCCCTGCGGATATATGAAGCTCATGTTGGAATTAGTGGATCTGAGCCGAAAATATCATCATTCAATGAATTCACAGACAAGGTTTTTTCCCTTTTTTTTGGTGGGGAAAGAGGGTTTAAAGTCATGCATATTTTCCATTTCTAAATATTATAAGGGGTTCCTTTTAATTTTTAATTCTGATAGAATTCTAGAGAGAGAGAAATGAGAGAGAGAGATTCTGAAAAGTAATTCTGTTATTGAATCTAAATCAGTTAGTTACATAATGAGGTACTCTTTCTATTTATAGAAGAGTCCTCTTACATTAAGTTAAGATGATGAGCTGTCAGCTAAGCTAACTAACTCTAAGCTAACTAATCTCTATTTACAATATACTCTGATAAATTCATATCTTTGCAGGTTCTTCCTCACATAATGGAAACTGGATACAATGCAATCCAGTTGATTGGAGTTGTCGAGCACAAGGATTATTTTACTGTTGGGTATAGAGTAAGTTAAAGGTTGAGCTATTAATTTTCCGATTGTTACTATATCACGATTAAGGTTTTTCAGTAGTTTTTCAAGTCACACTTAGATGCCCACTGCATCTAGGAATGCATGGACAGGAAGAAGTTAGGAAAATTTAGAGGTCTCAGTATCATGGGTGTGCACCTGAGTCTGAGGTTTCTGTTCTGGGTTAATGTTACCATGTTTGTCTTTGTTGACTTTTGACTTGGGAGAGTATTGAGAATTACCAAGTACATCTATTAATCTATTCAATATTAGTAATATATAAGACAAGTAATTCGTGTCAAATGATCCGTATAACAAACCAGATTGTAATAATTGATGTGTATGATTTATGCTAAAGGCATACATGCTTTATCTTCTAAGTCATGGTACAAAATATGTTCACATCCGTCCCTTCTTTCTGCTGGTTTTCTCTGTTTTCAAGTTTTGTTGTCGCTTGAGTTTAGTGCTACTCTGACCATCTCTGTCATCCTCATTTTTCACAATTAGGTTCTCACGATGTATAAATATTAAGTTCAATATTTTAAGTTAATTGGGAACAAGCTCAAAACTCGTATCTGATGATGCAGGTTACAAATTTTTATGCTGTTAGTAGTCGATATGGCACTCCTGATGACTTCAAGCGATTAGTTGATGAGGCCCATGGTCAGCTTTCTTTATGTCGTACTGAGGGCTTTATTTTTATTGTTTCTACCTACTATGTTGACCTACTGCTTTATTGAGTCTTTACAGCTATAAGCTATCTGAAAAACTACATGGAGCTGCAAAAAATGTCAGTGTTGTTCTGGCATAAAGATAATACACTGAGAGAAGTGAAATGCGATAAGATACTTAGCTAAATTGATGTTCTATACATTGAATAATATCTGTTATCTTTTTTTTTTTTTTTATTAGTGAATGATATCTGTTTTCTGTTTCATGGATAACAGAATAATTCATTATGAGGGGCAAGAGTACAAAAGCACGTTGATCAGTAGTCCTCCTAAATCCATACAGAAATAAAATAGGAAAGAACTAAAATTGTAAATACATGAACTCAATAAGGGAAATTCATCCCTTTGCAACTCTGACCTAGAAATATTCTTAAAAAACTATGTACAGAAAATCCTAGAGTATGCTCCTGCCAAATACATAACAATGCTGTGGACAGAGCACAACACTGAGCACTCTGACATCTTTTTTGCCCCCAAAACCTTTATAACGAGGTGAATTTTTTTTTTTTTTTTTTTTTTTTATGATTTTATAGTGAGGTGAAATTTAATCATAACTTTAAGCATTAATTTTTTGAGACAGAAAGAACACAATAGAGTATAATTGTTTCATCACTGGCCTTTATGGCAATAGAAGGATAATCTTTGCCTAGACTATCAACTGGAAATGTTAAATGAATCTAGATTATAAGGAAAGAAAGAAAAATCAAGTTATTTCAGAAATGGTAACTGCTCCAATACATATGTTACATGTGGTAACTGCAAAATTGACTATTTTGCTAACTGTGCTTTTGGTTACACAGGACTAGGACTGCTGGTCTTCTTAGAAATTGTCCATTCATATGCAGCGGCGGATGAGAATGTTGGATTATCAATGTTTGATGGATCAAATGACTGTTATTTTCATTCTGGTATCTCTTCATGCTTCCTCAACCACTTCGTTTAATGTGCAAGTTGTTTGTTTTTCCGTGTCATAGTAATATTAATTAGCCACTCTGATGTGACATCAATTATTATTCTAGGGATGTTGTTCCTAATTGTTATCTTGGTATCAATTCTTGATATATCAAATTTTAACTCTGCTTTTGATACATATCCTACAATTCTTCAGTTAAAAGGGTAGCAATCCTGTTGTGGCAAGCATTTTTTAATTTAGATCCCATTGAATTCTGTGTTTTGTGGTCCATTGTTATATTTGTATGTTTCCTGTGTTTCATATTTATATTTTCCTTAATGTTTTGTGCTTCAGATGTACAAGTTATCCTGAAGTGAAATCCTTGACTACTATTTTTTTATCTCCTTATAATGTGGTCAGACATGGTAAATGATATTCATGGAAACAATATACTTGTCTTGATGTTTGCTAATTGCTATGGCTCTGCTCCTTGTGACCATTGAAGGAGCTTCCCTTTGCCCTAATGTGTAAAATGTTATCTACATTTCTTTCGGTTATCAGAGTATTTTCTTACATCCAATGCCATACAGATTATAATTCTTTTTCATAAATGATTTTATTCTTTGGTAATTGTATTTTTTTTAAAACCTTTTTAAAGTGACAATTTGCTTATTAAGATTTCATGGCTGTCTGTCACTTCTTCATTAATAATAATAAACATGCTGCTTCCAACTTTTCTACTCTACACTTTGCCATTATTCTGCCAGTTATGATTCCAGCTTTACTTGTTGAATAGGTAAACGAGGGCAACACAAATTCTGGGGTACCCGGATGTTCAAATATGGTGACCCTGATGTTCTGCATTTCCTTCTCTCAAACTTGAACTGGTATATGCAACCGCAAAGGAAAGATTGTATAGTAGTTATAGTGTCCTCTTTGAGCCCCATTGCCTTTCCGCCTGATTGTTCTTTTACTTAGTTTTCTTATCCAGAATGGTGGTTTTATGTCTTGTGTTCTTCTGCTCTGTCATTTGGCAGAAGGTGTTGGTATATGCTATTGCTCATGTAATGATGTCTGAGCAGGTGGATTGTGGAGTATCAGGTTGATGGGTTCCAGTTCCATTCACTTTCATCTATGATATATACTCACAATGGTTTTGCTTCTTTTACTGGCGACTTGGAGGAGTAAGGCCTTTTCCGAACTTCATTGCAATTAGTATTATCTATAAATATTATTTTTGAAAAAGTGATTTTTGGCTGGCATTTTAGTTCCAAGACATGGCTTGAATCCTAGTGCTATTGTAAAAGTATCCATATTATATTTCTTCTCTTTAAATACGTTCTTTAAGGTTTTCTGTGCCTTTTTCGATTTTGGGTTAGTTTCTCCTTATGACAACTTAAAATTTGCAGTTTCATGTCAGCTGAACTGCACTAGTTAGATGTTTTTTCAGAAACAGAAACACAATGACATTGAAAATCGTATAGATTACTAATGCTAGTTTCATTCAGGTACTGCAATCAATATGTTGACAAGGATGCGTTGTTATATCTCATCTTAGCCAATGAGATCCTACATGCTCTTTACCCAAATATTATCACAATAGCAGAAGATGTAAGCACTTGTTATTTCATTTTAGACACTTTTGCGCATATCACTTGGTGAAAAGTGTACAGAAAAAGGACAATTTGGATGATTATTATTAAGTTGAACTACGTGAATGCTTCCGAACTTCTAGGCTCTAGCTGGTCCTTTGCCCATGTAGTCAAATAGAAGATAGTCTAAGGCCGGACTTTGGTTTTTGGCCTTTGTGATGAGTCATGGCTTCTTCTGGTCCTGCAATATGGAAACAACCCCAAGGCCGGGACAAAATGTTTCTCCTCTTTTCCAATCACAATTGTCCTTCTCAGGCAAGCCTTTTCCAGTCATCTCTGGCCCTTGTCCAGCCAGATCCCTCAACGATTCCCCATGGTTACGTTATCCACTCTGCATAGCTTTCTTTAAGTTTACCATTCCACAGTGGCTTTGAAAACTAGCCTTCCCATCCTTATGAAAAGAGATTGCTGGGGGTATCTAAGTATCTTACCTCATACTTTAATGCTGGTGTTTGCCATGTGCCTTTCTTTCTATTGGTAATCGTTTCGATGATGATTCCTATCCTGCGGATGAATCATACTAGTGGTGAATGGTGACCTTCGCTTGGTTATGACTCACCGGCTTGGCTCTGTCATCTGTCGCGGACACTCTGGTCTGAATGCATTGACCCCATCTCTATCCTAGATGCATTGGTCGTCTCTGTCCTAGAAGCAGCCGCTAGCCGCTATGACATTATTTGACATGTTATTATCACATTGTTTGATGCATTATAGTTTTTTATTTCATTTCCTTTTTAGTGCGTCCAATTGTAACATCTCATAATACCATTATTGAATATTTATCCCAAATGATCTCTTAGAATCTATTTTCTATTTATATCTCATGATTTGTTTCCTTATTTAAGTAGGACTAGAGGTTTACTGTTAGTATAGACAAGATTGATAGGTTTGTCTCTTGGATCACATTATCATCATATTAATATTCAAACTATCAATACCAATTCCATATTATCTGTATTCTCTCTTTTCCTCTTTCCCCACCTAAAAATTCTCCAATTCAACAAATACCTTCTTGTGGTACTTTGAGCTTGAACTAGGGGCAGTTACCATTTAAACCGGATACCTCAAGAGGGCAATAGAGGAGGACACCTAGGTAGTGAAGAGTCATTCTTTGAGATATTGTGGTCAACTTAGGTTAAAGAGGGTAAATTAACAAATTGTGATGGATTTAGTTGTGTGAAAAAGCCCTGAAATGGTTAATCTTGACAGAATGAAAACAAATTCATGACTTTCACCAACAATCCAAGACCATTTTACTCCCAACCATAATTTTCTTGGACATTTATACTGAAGACCTTTTCTTGTGAGCCTTATTTAACTCCAACTGTTTCTTCATTGGTTTTCATACATTCCTGTACCTCTTGCCTGCTTGTTAGTTTAGGCTGCATATCCATAGTTTCTTTCCATAGCATTAATACCTTGCAATAATGTTTTTGTACCCTTTGTTCTTCAGGCAACATTTTATCCCGGATTATGTGAACCGACTTCTCAAGGTGGATTGGGATTTGATTATTATGTCAACCTTTCTGTGTCTGAGATGTGGTCAACTTTCCTTGAGAGTGTTCCTGACAACGAATGGAGTATGACTAAGGTTGTATTGGATTATAATTTAACTTTTTCCATTATTAAATAGGATATGCTGGCTGGTTCTGTTAATCTTTGCCCCAACCTTTTTTTTTGTAGTGCTATAATTTCCTCATTGTTGCTTCTCGCCCTGCAGATTGTTAACACATTAGTTTCCGATAGAGCATATGCTGATAAGATGCTTATGTACGCTGAAAATCATAACCAGGTAATTTACCAGTTTCAACTTCTAGACGAACCATGGGCTTTTTTCTGGTTGCAGTTTTTAATCTATTCATTTGCTCTTACCTTGCTGCCAGTCTATATCTGGAAGGCGGTCATTTGCAGAAATATTGTTTGGTGAAATAGATGAGCATTCACATCACTATAAGGAATCTTTAGTAAGGGGATCTTCATTACATAAAGTATGCTGCTTACTAATCTCCGTAGTTTTCCTATTTAGATACTGTGCAACGTTTAAGGTAATTTTTCCTTTCAGTTTATTATGCTTTATCAATTTTCTTGGCTATTGGACTAGATGATCAGATTGATCACGTTAACAATTGGTGGCCGTGCCTATCTGAACTTTATGGGCAATGAATTTGGGCATCCAAAGGTGAGGGATTACTCCTATAAAATACATGAGAATTTCTTGTTCGTGACTGATAATCTTTTTCCTGTGCCAGAGAGTTGAGTTTCCAACATCAAGCAATAACTTCTCATATTCACTTGCTAATCGCCAGTGGGATCTTTTGGCAAAAGAAGGACTTAATCGTGATTTATTTTCCTTTGATAAGGTGCTAATCTATTCCTTTGCTATACAATTTGTGTCCATGCTTGCATGTTTTTTTTTTTTTTTAGAGGACACAAAGTGAGATTTCAGAGGATTTTCCCATCTCGATAGGTCTACACCAAGGGTCAAGTTTGAGCCCCTACCTCTTTACATTGGTCTTGGATGTGCTTACGGAACATGTCCAAGAACCAGTGCCCAAATGCATGCTCTTTGCGGATGATATTGTGCTTATTGGGGATACTAGAGAGGAAATAAATGGGAAGATTGAAATGTGGAGACAAGCTTTAGAAGGGTCTGGATTCCGGATAAGTCGAAGCAAGACAGAGTATATGGAGTGTAATTTTAGCAAGAGGCACGTGGGCCTTACTCGGGAGGTGAAGGTTGGAGAGCATGTCTTAGCACAAGTCCCGAAGTTTAAGTATCTTGGTTCTATCTTACAGAAGGATGCAGAAATAGAAGGGGATGTAAATCATAGGATTCAAGCAGGGTGGATGAAATGGAGGAGTGCCTCGGGCGTGTTATGTGATAAGAAGGTACCACTTAAACTTAAAGGAAGGTTCTACCGCACTGCTGTAAGACCGGCGATGTTATATGGGACAGAGTGTTGGGCGGCAAAGGGCACACAAGAGAATAAACTTCATGTTGCAGAGATGAGGATGTTGCGGTGGATGAGTGGGCATACCAGACAAGATCGGATTAGAAATGAGTATATTCGAGAAAAAGTTGGGGTTGCTCCTATTGTTGAAAAAATGGTTGAATCTCGTCTTAGGTGGTTTGGGCATGTGTGGAGGAGACCGGTGGAAGCCCCGGTTAGGAGGGTAGACCAAATGGAGGGTACTACAAGGGCTAGAGGAAGAGGAAGACCTAGAAAAACTATAGGCGAAACAATTAAGAAGGATATGGCAATCAATGCCTTATCAAAAGACATGATTTATGATAGGCCTTTATGGCGTCGTTTGATCCATGTAGCCGACCCCACCTAGTGGGACAAAGGCTTAGTTGTTGTTGTTGTTGTTGTTGTTGTTATTTTTTTTAATTATATGCTTACAGGTTATTACACTTGTATTGGTGAAAGTAGTTGGGATATTGAACTGGGCAATTCTTGAATACATTGATTCATATGGTGCATGTTAGTAATTATTTATTAATTATTCATAAACAGTATGGACTGTGACTGCTAGCAGATTATTAAATTCAGTCGCAACTATTTTATTAATCATATTTGACTCGAAGCAGCCTTTGAGATTCAGAGTTTCAGACTATGTTCGTAAGAGCCTTCCAGGCTATCAGAAATGGTATAAATGATTAAAAATACTAAAAGTAATGAAACTGCATGTCCTCTCCTTTTCAGGACATGATGAAGCTGGATGAAAATGCGAGAGTGCTTTCACGACGTTTTCCTTACCTTCACCATGTGAATGACAGTTCAATGGTACATTAAGTTTCTTTCTTTTTTTGTCAATTTCTTTCCTCCCTCAAGATAGTGGTTGCTAATTTTCCTCTTCGTTAGTTTCTTACATATTGCACGACCCTTTTATTCATTTGGCTAATGGTCTGCGAATTGCATTCTCTTGTTTGTAGACACAAGCCCCAATGATATATGTATATGTTTTAGGTAGTATGCGATATTCCATGCCAACTTATATGTACTTAAACTTGGTAATTCCATTATTTACAGGTCATATCTTACATCAGAGGCCCCCTTCTATTCATTTTCAATTTTCATCCAACAGATTCTTATGATAATTACAGTATCGGTGTAGAAGAAGCTGGGGAGTATCAAGTAAGTGTCTGCTCATCATGAAATTTGTAACGTGTGTTAATTTTTCTTTTCCTTTTGTGTAATGGTATCTTTGCTTGTCATTATCTCGTCAAAAGGCATATTTATGGGCGGAAAGGTGCCCTAAATGCCTGCTCTAATGTTGATTTAGAGGGCAAGGCTTATTTTTAGGCTCAGTGAAGGGATAACTAATTTGGTCGACACATTTTGATGGCACAGGTTATTCTGAACACGGATGAAATAAAGTATGGAGGTCAGGGGTGCCTTAAGGAAGACCAGTATTTTCAAAAAACTGTTAGCAAAAGGTACATACTTCTTGAATCTCTTCCTTTTTGTATCATTTTTTTTTTTTTATTGTGTCCTTTTTTCATATCATTGATGTGGGCAACGTATGTATTGACAGAGTTGATGGCCTTCGAAACAGCTTAGAGGTTCCTCTGCCTAGCAGAACTGCTCAGGTTGATAATTTTGTTGAAGCTGTTACATTTCACTTTATTTCCTAATGACCTAGTTCTACCTAGTTATTTTACCAAAGCATTGAAATATATCAAAGTTTCAGTTCTTCTAAGTTCTACCTGTAAGTAGCTTGGTCCAAGTTGACACTAAACCTACCCCTTAACTTGTAATGCTTTTCCAACAATTTTTATCCAAGTTTGGTCCCAAAAGCAATCTGTTGCAGTTTGCTGTCATTTATCTGCACATATAAGGATTCAAGTTTGTGGTTTCTGAAAACCGGATGTGGATATAACCATATGGAAATTGATTAAAGGGTTTTTCAATGTGTCATAGCCCATAGGGCACATTGTAATTTACACAAAAGGGGTAAATTTTCATTGGGAATCGGTAAACACACATTTATCAGTGCGCATAAATTTATGAAAATAAATCCGACAACTATCTTATTTTACGAACTGCTAAACTCATCTATTCAGTACTCAAAAACCTTCAAGTCTTCAACCAAGTATTTTTTGCACACAACTTTTTAGTATATTTGTATCTCTATTAATTTTCAACTTTTCAGGTTTACAAGTTAAGGCGGATTTTGAGAATATGAGGCATGCTGCACCTGGGCATCTGCGGAGTAATTTAAAGCCAGAAAGAACATGATTACTTTTTTATGACTGACAGCATTCTTCGATTGCATGGAAAAAGAAAGGGGGGAATGAAAGGAAAGTGTAGATATATGTCCTCAATATACCATACATGCACATGAAAGTCCAGAATATGGTTTTGATTCAATGGGGTAATTATGAACAACTTTCTGTGGTAACCACGGCTATTTCATGGGTTAAACTATAATCCCAGTGAATTCTTTTAGAACAAATGGATTCTACATTTATGAAGATGCAAGGCACTGAATCATGGAATTGCATGTTCTAAGTACATAAACCCAGGATTATGCTTCTACACGCTTTTGATCCATATACCATTCATGTGATAGGGTGTAACTTCTATGTAAAGAGTTGTTTGACACTTGTGAGGAGGTGGCTTTAGTGGGAGGGACTTGTGGGATAAGATTATTATTTTTTCTTCTGAACTTTACATCATACACATAGAGCAAAGAGGGTGATTGTAGGGTGTAGCAACTAAATTCGTAAGTTACACTTGGATTGAACCATTATTGATTTCTTGTACCTTCAATGTACAGTTTTACCTTATCTATACTACTGTAAAAGCTAATGGGTGTCACCCATTGGGTCATCACCAGGCGGGAAAATCATTAGTCCGCCAAAAACCAAATTCCCATTTACATATCTTTCCCAAAATACTCTACAGAGACCAATCAAAGTACCTTTCCTACCGTAGAGCATAGTCTATCCATTTTTGGGAGATTTTATTAACATCCATTCATATGTTATTTACACCCGGTTATTTAAAATATTTGTTATGTACTTACAAAATTATCCTTGTTTCTAAATTTAAACCTTTTTTCCTATTCTTCCTTTTATTCATACCCACACCCACTTAATCATCTTTAACCTTTTTCTTTTCCTTGTGAACCAAGATTAATTTTTTTTCTCTAACATAATTCTTTTGTTTTATTTTTACTTTTTCATTCTTCTAACTTGAGTACCAATAATTCATTTTTCCAGTTTTTCGCAACTTTTTGGTTGATTAAAAATCATTGCACCATGAACATTTACTGTACCATTGATGCCAATGTTCGTGCCAGGAAATAAGAATGTATGTGCACTTGGTAGATTTAAGAAGAAAGGAAATAAGAAGTTGGTGCAGTACTTGAATTGGTAACCGTACATAGAGCAAAAAAAAATCACTGACACCCGAAGCAAAAATATACAAGGGGAAAAAATTGAACTCAAGCGTGTTGTTGTTCAAACAAAAATCAAAAGATAAAAATAAGATATATAGAATGATGATAAGGGGTTACTTTTGTGCCGTTAATAATTTAGAGTGAAAAAATTATTTATCAAACTTTAGATCTAATAATTTTCATGGAGTTAGATGAGAATGATGAGAGGTTGAAGATGATTATAGGGGTTAATGGTGAGAGGTGGAAGGTGATGGGTGTGAGTAGTAAAATTGACTAAGTATTAGGTTTTTAGGATTATGGGTGCAAATAATAAGATAAGGGGTGTGAGAATTATATATATATATATATATATATATATATATATATATATATGAATATAAGTATTAATATAAGGGTAATATCGGTAAGTAAGTGCAAAAATTTATAAAAACTAGGTGCATGTAGTAATGAAGTGGGTGTTAATAACATCTCCCTTCATTTTTTAATTAATTTATTATTTCCTCTCTCCATCCCGTTTTCAACTCTTTCTCATGTGGTCTTTTGTCTTCCAAAAAGCCAAGTTTGAAGAAAAAAATATATTAATAAATTCAAAACCACATAAATAAAAAATGTAGAGTATGAATATACCACGCTGGTCGGGAGCCTCACAAATCCTAACAAACTCTGGCATGAGTTCCCTTACCATTAAAACTTTATTTTGGCCTCCTGACCTATCTTGTTTCCTTGGGGGAATACTCATCTTAGAAAATTTATTAAGATAGAGAGGACCGTAGCATGGATCACTTGTCTGATGGTTTCTGATACACAAGATCCTCATAAGAGGCGAGTGTAGAGCATACTCCATCTCCAATGAGTAGGATTCATACTTGTATTATGACTAAGCTTTAAGGAAGAACTAAAGGCTTTGGCTGAAATTCATATTTTAAAACACACCAAAGTTTATTGATTTCAATCTGAGTTTTTACAACAGAGAAGAGCCCGAAGAGATAAGCCTTCACACAAAGCCGGATTTCAAACCTCATAAGTCCGAACTACAAAACAAAAGAAAATAATTCAACACTATTATTACACATCATAGATAGTAAAGGAGATTCCTTCTTAGGCATGCTTTAGTAAAGTTGACCCTCACATGGCTAACAGTAAAGAAAGATCAGATTTCATTAGATAGCATCATGGTCCACTAGCTTTGTCTTTAAACAATCACGGAGTTGGCAGGTTGTAGTTTTTCCATGACTCAGAACTAATGGACCTATACATTCTGTTCCACCATGGCTTGTTGTCTTCTTCTGTTTGTTTTTCTTTCAACAAATCTTCCATTAACTCTTCACTAGGGTCTTGGGAATCTAGCATCATGTCCTCCGGTGGTGTTAACTCCATAGGAGCTTCGGAAGAGTTCATTTGTTGGTCTACTCCACTGGATGTCTCTGGACAGTTATGTAGGGAACATAAATATTTAAACAGAACTGTATCAACATTTTTTAGTAGAGGGTAAGTGTCAACAGTGTCCCAAATTTCTGCATGTCCTTCTGAGCAAAGATTGAGGGTTGAAGGGTGTTGTGAACATGTCCTGTTTTATTTTTGCCAAGAGCTCTGGCAGGAAACTTGGTTGTTTCTACATATAACTGGGCACGCCACCAATCTAAAGTAGAAAACCAATTTAGAATAACCCAAAAAGGATGGGTATGATTTTCTGGGGTAGTTAAGAATTCATACGCGGTCTAAGTATCTAATATCAAAGCATCTTTATATAGAACAGTTAAACACCAAACATACCATAAGAGCTCTTTAGGGAGATCAAGGTGCTTTGATGGTTTAAGGTGGATGAGATTCTTAAATATATAATTTGGATGAAACAACGGTTCTTCATCTGTGGTATGAGTGTATGGTAAGGCTTTGTGGAGAAAATAAAAAACATGACTTTGGGCATACACTTTTACTTGGCTTGGTGTAGAGGACGCAGATATTCCTGGTGGAAGAAAGTTGGTATTAGAGGGTGAAGTATTGGAACTACCTGCCATGAAGATGAAAGGTATGGTGGAAGTTTTGGTAATCATGTGGATCGGCTTAGATGGTCTTGATAAGAAATCAGGGATAAGATTGTCTTTTCCCTTAACATGTTTTACTGTGAAGTCATATCTATCAAACCACGCCTTTAATATGAGAATCTGGGGGTCATGAGGCATCCTGTTTTTGAACTCTAGGATCTTAGGGAAAGCAGAGTTATCCATCCATACTTCAAAGAAATAAGGTCTTAAATGGAAGTCAAACTTCTGAATTCCATATTTAATCGCAAGGGCTTCTTTGTAGGTAGTATGGTAATGTTTTTTTGTTAGATCACACGAGGAGATTGTTAGATCCGATGTGAAGGTTTTGATAATGACAAAGGATGACAAAAGTGTTGGAACCTACAATCGGTGGGTGAAACAACTAGGATACACTAGGAGAAGACCTAGAAGGGGGGTTGAATAGGTGTTTAAGAAACCTTGAAAGATTTTCGCAAGAAACAAATCAAAACGATTAAAACAAATGATTTTCTTGAAAATTCTTTAAGCCTTAATCGATTAATGACATGAACTAATCGATTAATGCCTCTGTACACTGAAAAATCACTTTTCAATCAAATACGAAAATCAATCAATTAACATGTATAACCAGAGATTCAGCGGAAACAATTAACACCTATATTCTTATTGATTAACCTAGTTATGAAAATGATTTTCCCAAAATCAATTTTGCACAATTAAGATTCAATTCAATCAATTATGAAAAATCACTTTTTCTAGGTTTTCAACCAAGAACACAATTAATAACAAGAATTGTAAAGAGTAGAGAGTTTAGAGATACGACACAGTGATTTATCCTGGTTCACTTTCATCCACTTGAAAGCTACTCCAGTCCTCTCTTCAACCAAGAGAGATTATTCACTATGAGGAATTAGAGTTTCTCAAATTACAAGTAAATGCCTCACAAGACTTCCTTCTTGCTAGCCTACAAGAGATACCACACCCTTGCCTTGTAACCCTATTGATATCTAATCTAACCTCTTCTCTTGCTTGCCGATACCCCACAACAAGACTTCCAATGTTTGCTTCACTACAAGACTTCCAATTGCTTGTTAACACAACAAGGCTTCCAAGTGCTTGATGAAATGCCTCACCAAGGCTTTCAAATAACTTTGCTTGATTCACAACCAAGACTTCCAATTGTTGTAAATAGCTTGCCTCTTGCAAAGATTACAACTCAAATGAAAACAAATAACAATCCTATGAATCTCTTTCAAAAGTTATGAAATATCAACATGAGAGATTCAAGGTTCTTGATCAAAATGTAAAAATGAGAACTTTGATCTTGAGAAAGTGAGAGAGAATAGAGTGGCTTGATTCTTTGTAAAATTGGTTATGAAAGTGTAATAATAACCACAAAGGTTAGAAAAAGGTTTATATAGAATATCCAAAAGTTAGGAATGGTTAGAAGTGCTTTTGAGAAGTGAAAAACTCATTTAAAAACAGTTACAGCTCGTGTTACTCGAGTAACAAAGTTACTACTCGAGTAATCAGTGTAAAACTTGTTCACTACTCGAGTATTTAAGTTACTACTCGAGTATTTACGCAAGGCTTCAAAATTCTACTCGAGTAATCAGCCCCTTTATCGAGTATTTGCGCAAGACATGAAAATTCTACTCGAGTAATCAAGTGGCTAATCGAGTAGTCAGTTCAAAAAACACTTAAAACTTGTTTTCTCAAAAACTAAACCTTTTCTTTCAAACCTTTAAGCCACCTATTGATTTTAGGCAAAATGAATTCTCAAAATATGATATAATCATGCAATCAAAAGAGATTCACTACCCTCTAAGAAACTCTACCCAAACTCATAAACTAAAAGACTTGTGAGGCAAAAGATAAAACATTAAAACACAAACTACCAAACTAAGTCTTCATGAGTTGGCTCTCTCTTCATAACTTGATGTTTGTTGTTGCTTGTTGAGCTTGAACTTGATCAACACATTTGTAGCTTGTTCAAAACCTTTTGGCATTTATCAAAACATTCTTTATGGATCTTACAATCTCCCCCTTTTTGAAAATGACAAACATGTTTTGAAATTATGAAGTTCATTGAAGTTGTTGATGCTTGAACCATTTGATCACTTGGTGAGACTCTTGCTCCCCCTCAATGAATGCTTTTGACATTTGAAATCTAATTGAGATAAAAGCTTGATTCTCCCCCTATCTCCAACAACTTTGCTCAACCTACATAAAAACAACAAAACAAGCCTTTCTCCAAACATACCATTTCATTTCATTTCTTCCCAAAATGGTCAAAAAAACATAATATTTCTCCCCTTATTCAAAACATAATATTTCTCCCCCTTTGGCATTATCAAAAAGAAATATATATACCAATTGAAATAAAAGATCTAAGCCAAAATAGAGAGATTAATGAGATATAACAACCAAAGCATGATAATCATCTAATGATTACTCAATGATATCAATTATAACAAATTGTATACCAATAACATGATACTAATTGAAAAACAATTGTAAGAATTTGATACCAATAGTATTTTCTCAATAGTATAAACAATATCACATTATAAGAAATAATACCAATTGAGAGAACTATGAGCAATATCCAACAATATCAAATTTAAAATACCAATTGTATAATATCAAATGTTACCAATTTGTAGAATTTTCTCCTTAATACCAATTGAAGAAGCAAATGAATGAATAACACATGTAAGTCCTTTTGCTCTTCAATCATACCTACAAAAACAATCATGCTTTGCTTTTTGGTATCCAAATGGTTTTGGATCCATTTTTGTTAGTGTAGGGACTCTCACCCTTTTTCACCCAAACAAACTTTCCTTTAGGTATATCATGCACTTTAATATAACACACATTTGAAGTATGTCCATGAGTACCACAATAGAAACATGTTGGTGTATTTGAAAAATCAACTTTAGAAAAATCAACAACATTTCTATGAGACATACTCTTAGCATTAGTATAACCCAAACCAAACTTGTTTGAATTTTCTCTTTGAAAATTTAACAATGTGCGCAATCTAATATCACCATTTGTGAAACTTGCAAGCTTATTTTTCAAAATAGCATTTTCATCCTTAAGCAACTTGCAATTCTCACAATCAACCACAATATTCAATCTACTAGCACAATCACAAGAAGAACTAGCATATATAAGATCAAGAGTTTCATTTTCAAGATTAAGCTCATCAACTTGTTTTTTGAAGATCTAAAATCTCTTGTTGATGTTTCAAAATGAGCTTCTTCCTTTCAATGTTTTTCAAAGCTAGTTTCTTAAATTGTTCATGCATTTCTTCATAAGCATTATACAACAATTCATACTTAGAAGAAATTTCGGATTTAGTAAGACTTACATCGCTTTCGTAGCTTTATTCACTTGATTCATCATTTGAACTTTCCTCTTCATCTACTAGAGCTATCAAGTTGAGACAAGCGGCATCTTCATCATCCGAAGAACTATTTGATGTACTTTTCTTGTCTTTTTCATCATCACTATTCCAAACTTCTTTTGAAGTCTTTGTCTTGTAGTGTGGGGAATTCTTCTCTTTACTTTTGTCTTTGTTCAACCTTCCTTTTCTCCTTAGAATCTTATTGAACTTTCTTAGTAGAAGCTTCATCTCCTCTTCATCAATGTCCGAATCGGAATCTTCATTATCATCATTATCATCGGAACTCTCTTCCTTTTTATATGACCTTTGAGCTTTAAGATCAATTCCTTTTCTTTCTTTGTACTTATCCGATTCTTCATGCATTTGCAAACGTCCAAGCTCCATTTCATGTTCTTGTAGCTTTCCGAAAAGTGTTGCTAAGTTCATGGTGTCCAAGTCCTTTGATTCAACTATTGCGGTAACCTTGGGTTGCCATTCCCTACTTAGACATCTTAAAACTTTGTTAACAAGTTCACAATTCAAGAAAGTTTTACCAAGAGCAATGAGATGATTAACAATATGAGTAAAACGCTTTTGCATAAAACATATAGATTCATTAGGCAACATACAAAACAATTCATATTCATGCATCAAAGAATTCAATCTAGCACGCCTAACTTCACTAGTGCCTTCATGTGTGACTTGCAAGGTGTCCCACATTTCTTTGGCATCACGACATTGGGAGACTCTAAAGAACTCATCATAAGATAGAGCGGAGGTGATGATATTCTTAGCTTTTAAATCATATTGAATTTTTCTTTTATCATCATCGGTCCACTTATCTTTGGGAGTTAGGGTAAGCACACCTTCTACATCTTTTGAGGGAATATGAGGACCATTTTCAATGGCTTCCCAAATGTTCACATCTATAGCTTCTATAAAGATTCTCATCCTAATTTTCCAATAAGCATAACCCTCTCCACCAAACATAGGAGGGCGATTTATTGAAGCACCTTCACCACCAAAGGAATTCATAGAACCCATTGTAGTTTCCTCAAGGATCTTAACGAAAAAGCTCTATGCTCGTGTCTTTCGACCGAGCTCTGATACCAATTGTTGGAACCTACAATCGGTGGGTGAAACAACTAGGATACACTAGGAGAACACCTAGAAGGGGGGTTGAATAGGTGTTTAAGAAACCTTGAAAGATTTTCGCAAGAAACAAATCAAAACGATTAAAACAAATGATTTTCTTGAAAATTCTTTAAGCCTTAATCGATTAATGACATGAACTAATCGATTAATGCCTCTGTACATTGAAAAATCACTTTTCAATCAAATACGAAAATCAATCAATTAACATGTATAACCAGAGATTCAACGGAAACAATTAACACCTATATTCTTATTGATTAACCTAGTTATGAAAATGATTTTCCCAAAATCAATTTTGCACAATTAAGATTCAATTCAATCAATTATGAAAAATCACTTTTTCTAGGTTTTCAACCAAGAACACAATTAATAACAAGAATTGTAAAGAGTAGAGAGTTTAGAGATACGACACAGTGATTTATCCTGGTTCACTTTTATCCACTTGAAAGCTACTCCAGTCCCCTCTTCAACCAAGAGAGATTCTTCACTATGAGGAATTAGAGTTTCTCAAATTACAAGTAAATGCCTCACAAGACTTCCTTCTTGCTAGCCTACAAGAGATACCACACCCTTGCCTTGTAACCCTATTGATATCTAATCTAACCTCTTCTCTTGCTTGCCGATACCCCACAACAAGACTTCCAATGCTTGCTTCACTACAAGACTTCCAATTGCTTGTTAACACAACAAGGCTTCCAAGTGCTTGATGAAATGCCTCACCAAGGCTTCCAAATAACTTTGCTTGATTCACAACCAAGACTTCCAATTGTTGTAAATAGCTTGCCTCTTGCAAAGATTACAACTCAAATGAAAACAAATAACAATCCTATGAATCTCTTTCAAAAGTTATGAAATATCAACATGAGAGATTCAAGGTTCTTGATCAAAATGTAAAAATGAGAACTTTGATCTTGAGAAAGTGAGAGAGAATAGAGTGGCTTGATTCTTTGTAAAATTGATTATGAAAGTGTAATAATAACCACAAAGGTTAGAAAAAGGTTTATATAGAATATCCAAAAGTTAGGAATGGTTAGAAGTGCTTTTGAGAAGTGAAAAACTCATTTAAAAACAGTTACAGCTCGTGTTACTCGAGTAACAAAGTTACTACTCGAGTAATCAGTGTAAAACTTGTTCACTACTCGAGTATTTAAGTTACTACTCGAGTATTTACGCAAGGCTTCAAAATTCTACTCGAGTAATCAGCCCCTTAATCGAGTATTTGCGCAAGACATGAAAATTCTACTCGAGTAATCAAGTGGCTAATCGAGTAGTCAGTTCAAAAAACACTTAAAACTTGTTTTCTCAAAAACTAAACCTTTTCTTTCAAACCTTTAAGCCACCTATTGATTTTAGGCAAAATGAATACTCAAAATATGATATAATCATGCAATCAAAAGAGATTCACTACCCTCTAAGAAACTCTACCCAAACTCATAAACTAAAAGACTTGTGAGGCAAAAGATAAAACATTAAAACACAAACTACCAAACTAAGTCTTCATGAGTTGGCTCTCTCTTCATAACTTGATGTTTGTTGTTGCTTGTTGAGCTTGAACTTGATCAACATATTTGTAGCTTGTTCAAAACCTTTTGGCATTTATCAAAACATTCTTTATGGATCTTACAAAAAGGTTTTGCATAAGCTACAAATGTTTTGATCAAGCTCAAGTATGAAGAAGTTCATCAATCAACAACAAACAACAAATGATGAAGAGAGAGCAAGCTCATGAAGATTCAATTTGTATTTAATTGTAATATCATTAGTTTGAGTCTTTTATTTTGATGAGTTTGGGTAGAGTCTTTAGAGGGTAGTGAATCTCTATCAAGGTCATGATTATATCATAATTTGAGTTTTCACTTAACCTAAAATCAATAGGTGGCTTAAAGGTTTGAAAGGAAAAGTTTAGTTTTGAGAAAACAAGTTTTTAAGTGAATTTAGCAGTGGTTAATCGATTAAGGGTTTGGTTAATCGATTAACATACACATGTTACGGTGGTTAATCGATTAAGCCATGTGTTAATCGATTAAGACCTGTAAAACTGGTTTTTAAAATACGTTTTTAACTTCTCAAAATCAGTTTTTAAGTTTCCTAAATTTTGGGTATTTTATATAAATCTTTTCCTAACCTTTGTGAATTATTAGAACAACTTTCATATCAATTTTACAAAGATCAAAGCCACACTATTTCTCTCTCACTTTCATAGATCAAAGCTTTCAACTTTTAGATTCTTTGATCAAGAATCTTTGAGTCTCTTATGTTGATATTTTCATAGCTATTGAAAGAGATTCATAGGATTGTTATTGTTTTCAATTTGGTTGTAATCATTGCAAGGAGGCAAACATTCTACAACACAAGGAAGCCTTGATGGTTGTTCATCAAGCAAAAGAAGTCTTGGAAGTCTTGTTGTGTTAAAAAGCATTTGGAAGCCTTGGTGTGAGGTATCATCAAGCATTTGGAAGTCTTGTTGGGTAAACAAGCAAATTGGAAGACTTGTTGTGGGGATATCAACAAGCAAGGGAAGAGGTTAGATTAGATTCAATAGGGTTGCAAGACAAGAGTGTGGTATCTCTTGGAGGCTATCAAGAAGGGAGTCTATAGAGGCATTTGCTTGTAATTTGAGAACTCTAATTCCTCATAGTGAAGAATCTCTCTTGGTTGAAGAGGGGACTGGATGTAGCTCTGAAGTGGATGAGAGTGAACCGGGATAAATCTCTGTGCAGTATCTCTATTCCCTTAACTCTTTACATTCTTGTCATTTCATATGTTCTTGGTTGAAAACCTAGAAAAGATTGATTTTTCATAAATGATTGAATTGAATCTTAATTGTGCAAATTGATTTGGGAAAACCATTTTCATAACCTAGGTAATCAATAAGAACATTGGTGTGAATCTTTTCCGCTGAATCTCTGATCATACGTGTTAATTGATTGATTTTCGTAATCGATTGAAAAGTGATTTTTCAGATTTTAACAGAGCTTAATCGATTAAGAGAGGCTTTAATCGATTAACCTTTTGTATACATTCTGGTCTTAATCGATTAAACATCAGGGTAATCGATTAAGAGCTGAAGATTTTGTAAAAATCATTCGTTTTAATTGTTTTGATTTGTTTCTTTCGAAAATCTTTCAATGTTTCTTAAACACCTATTCAACCCCCCTTCTAGGTGTTCTCCTAGTGTCTCCTAGTTATTTCAACCACCGATTGTAGGTTCTCACAATTGGTATCAGAGCTCGGTCGGAAGACACGAGCATAGAGCTTTTTCGTAAAGATCCTTGAGGAAGCTAAAATGGGTTCTACGAATCCCTTTGGTGGTGAAGGTGCTTCAATTAGCCGCCCTTCTATTTTTGGTGGAGAGGGTTATGCTTATTGGAAAGTTAGAATGAGAATTTTTATAGAAGCCATAGATATGAACATTTGGGAAGCCATTGAAAATGGTCCTCATATTCCCTCAACTCAAGTAGAAGGTGTATCTCAACTTACCCCCAAAGATAAGTGGACCGATGATGATAAAAGGAAAATTCAATATGATTTAAAAGCTAAGAATATCATCACCTCCGCTCTATCTTATGATGAGTTCTTTAGAGTCTCCCAATGTCGTAATGCCAAGGAAATGTGGGACACCTTGCAAGTCACACATGAAGGCATCACTAGTGAAGTTTGGCGTGCTAGATTAAATTCTTTGATGCATGAATATGAATTATTTCGTATGTTGCCTAATGAATCTATATGTATTATGCAAAAAACGTTTTACTCATATTATTAATCATCTCATTGCTCTTGGAAAAACTTTCATGAATTGTGAACTTGTTAACAAAGTTTTAAGATGTCTAAGTAGGGAATGACAACCTAAGGTTACCGCAATTGTTGAATCAAAGGACTTGGACACCATGGACTTAGCAACACTTTTCGGAAAGCTTCAAGAACATGAAATGGAGCTTGGACGTTTGCATATGCATGAAGAGTCGGATAAAAACAAAGAAAGAAAAGGAATTGCTCTTAAAGCCAAAAGTTCATATAAAAAGGAAGAGAGTTCCGATAGTGATGAAAGTGAAGATTCCGATTCGGACATTGATGAAGAAGAGATGAAAATTCTACTAAGAAAGTTTAACAAGCTTCTAAGGAGAAAAGGAAGGTTGAACAAAGACAAAAGTAAAGAGAAGAATCCCCCACACTACAAGATCAAGACAACAAAAGAAGGAGTGGTTTGCCATGGATGCGGAAAACCCGGTCATCTCAAGTAATCATGCTCTAAGTATGTCAAGAAGAAGGAGAAAGAAAAGAAAAATTCAAAGCATAAGAAGGCATACATCGTTTGGGATGATGAAGAGGAAAAGAAAAGCACATCAAGTAGTTCTTCGGATGATGAAGAAGTCGCTACACTCAACTTGATAGCTCTGGTAGATGAAGAGGAAAGTTCAAATGATGAATCAAGTGAAAAAAGCGACGAAAGCGAAGTAAGTGAAACAAAATCCGAAATTTCTTCCAAATATGAAATTTTATATAACGCTTATGAAGAAATGCATGAACATCTTAAGAAACTAGCTTTGAAAAACATTGAAAGGAAGAAGCTCATTTTGAAACATCAACAAGAGATTTTAGAACTTCAAAAACAAGTTGATGAGCTTAATCTTGAAAATGAAACTCTTGATCTCATTTATGCTAGTTCTTCTTGTGATTGTGCTAGTAGATTGAATATTGTGGTTGATTGTGAGAATTGCAGGTTGCTTAAAGATGAAAATGCTATTTTGAAAAATAAGCTTGCAAGTTTCACAAGTGGTGATATTAGATTGCGCACATTGTTAAATTTTCAAAGAGAAAATTCAAACAAGTTTGGTTTGGGTTATACTAATGCTAAGAGTAAGTCTCATAGAAATGTTGTTGATTTTTCTAAGGTTGATTTTTCAAATGCACCAACATGTTTCTATTGTGGCTCTCATGGACATACTTCAAATGTGTGTTATATTAAAGTGCATGGTATACCTAAAGGAAATTTTGTTTGGGTTAAGAAGGGTGAGAGTCCCTTAACTAACAAAAATGGATCCAAAACTATTTGGATACCAAAAAGCAAAACATGATTGTTTTGTAGGTATGATTGAAGAGCAAAAAGGCTTACAAGTATTATTCAATTATTTGCATCTTCAAATCTCAAGTGAAAGTCCTACAAATTGGTATAAATGATATTGTTGATCATTTACAATTGGTATTATTTCTACAAAGTTCAATTGATATCATTGTGTGATATGTTTATCATGCTATTGTGATTATTGTGATATTTCTTTACAATTGATATCTTACTTTGTTAAGTGATGTGATGACTTTTTAGTTACAACTGGTATCATATTTCATTGTCATATTTCTCTCCAATTGGTATCACATTTCAAAGTAAACTAAAGAACTATACTTTGAAGAAATGGTTATTTAGTTTTACATTTGGTATCATTAATTAATTGGTATCATTGTTGTGAAAAAATGAATGTAGATTTCTCTATTTTGGCTTAGAATTTTATATTTCAATTGGTATATATTACTTTTTGATAATGCCAAAAGGGGGAGAAGAGTTTGTTTTGTGGTTTCTTTATAGGTTGAGCAAAGTTGTTGAAGATAGGGGGAGAATCAAGCTTATCTCAATTGGATTTCAAATGTCAAAAGCATTTATTGAGGGGGAGCAAGAGTCTCACCAAGTGCTCAAAAGGTTCAAGCATCAACAACTTCAAACAATTTCAAAACATGTTTGTCATTTTCAAAAAGGGGGAGATTGTTAGATCACACGAGGAGATTGTTAGATCCGATGTGAAGGTTTTGATAATGACAAAGGATGACAAAAGGTTTTGCATAAGCTACAAATGTTTTGATCAAGCTCAAGTATGAAGAAGTTCATCAATCAACAACAAACAACAAATGATGAAGAGAGAGCAAGCTCATGAAGATTCAATTTGTATTTAATTTTAATATCTTTAGTTTGAGTCTTTTATTTTGATGAGTTTGGGTAGAGTCTTTAGAGGGTAGTGAATCTCTATCAAGGTCATGATTATATCATAATTTGAGTTTTCACTTAACCTAAAATCAATAGGTGGCTTAAAGGTTTGAAAGGAAAGGTTTAGTTTTGAGAAAACAAGTTTTTAAGTGAATTTAGCAGTGGTTAATCGATTAAGGGTTTGGTTAATCGATTAACATACACATGTTACGGTGGTTAATCGATTAAGCCATGTGTTAATCGATTAAGACCTGTAAAATTGGTTTTTAAAATACGTTTTTAACTTCTCAAAATCAGTTTTTAAGTTTCCTAACTTTTGGGTATCCTATATAAATCTTTTCCTAACCTTTGTGAATTATTAGAACAACTTTCATATCAATTTTACAAAGATCAAAGCCACACTATTTCTCTCTCACTTTCATAGATCAAAGCTTTCAACTTTTACATTCTTTGATCAAGAATCTTTGAGTCTCTTATGTTGATATTTTCATAGCTATTGAAAGAGATTCATAGGATTGTTATTGTTTTCAATTTGGTTGTAATCATTGCAAGGAGGCAAACATTCTACAACACAAGGAAGCCTTGGTGGTTGTTCATCAAGCAAAAGAAGTCTTGGAAGTCTTGTTGTGTTAACAAGCATTTGGAAGCCTTGGTGTGAGGTATCATCAAGCATTTGGAAGTCTTGTTGGGTAAACAAGCAAATTGGAAGACTTGTTGTGGGGATATCAACAAGCAAGGGAAGAGGTTAGATTAGATTCAATAGGGTTGCAAGACAAGAGTGTGGTATCTCTTGAAGGCTATCAAGAAGGGAGTCTTGAGAGGCATTTGCTTGTAATTTGAGAACTCTAATTCCTCATAGTGAAGAATCTCTCTTGGTTGAAGAGGGGACTGGATGTAGCTCTCAAGTGGATGAGAGTGAACCAGGATAAATCTCTGTGCAGTATCTCTATTCCCTTAATTCTTTACATTCTTGTCATTTCATATGTTCTTGGTTGAAAACCTGAAAAGATTGATTTTTCATAAATGATTGAATTGAATCTTAATTGTGCAAATTGATTTGGGAAAATCATTTTCATAACCTAGGTAATCAATAAGAACATTGGTGTGAATCTTTTCCACTGAATCTCTGATCATACGTGTTAATTGATTGATTTTCGTATTCGATTGAAAAGTGATTTTTCAGATTTTAACAGAGCTTAAACGATTAACCTTTTGTATACATTCTGGTCTTAATCGATTAAACATCAGGGTAATCGATTAAGAGCTGAAGATTTTGTAAAAATCATTCGTTTTAATTGTTTTGATTTGTTTCTTTCGAAAATCTTTCAAGGTTTCTTAAACACCTATTCAACCCACCCTTCTAGGTTTTCTCCTAGTGTCTCCTAGTTATTTCAACCACCGATTGTAGGTTCCTACATTTTCAGATTCTTTGAATTGTTCACTAGCATGTCCGCAGTAGTGGTTTCTTTCTTGATCCTGTTCTATAAGAATTGCACCCCAGTAGTCATCGCTGGCATCAGTTTGGATGATTCTTTTTCCATCCCCTGGAATCTTCAAGGCCGGAGGACTTTGAGCAAACTCCTTTAAATGTCTGATTGCATCAGTTTGAATCTTTCCCCAAGGAGGCGCATTTTTCCTGAGCATTCTGGAGAGAGGGCTGGTCCACTTGGAAATATGAGGAATAAAATCACTGATGTAATTAACAATTCCAAGGAATTGTTGAATTTGCTTTCTATTGAGATTTTCATTTGGAAAATCAATTAGTTGTTCTGCAATATGTGGTTGTGGTTGATATCTTCCTTGGGAGCACCTCATGCCTAGAAAATCTATCTCAGGTTTTCCAAGATAAATTTTCTTTTCAGTCAGCATAATGCCATGCTTTTCCACAATGGAGAAGAAATCCTCAAGGAGGCACTCATGCTCTTCAGGGATGGAGCTATCTTGAGTCCAAAAGGCATGACAGTCCATTGATAATGGGCCGTTGGTATACAAAAAGCAGTTTTGGGCCGGTCTGCCGGTTTAATTTCCAGTCGCCAAAAACCTGATTTCAAATCAAACTTTGAAAAGATTTTTGCATCTTTGATCAGAGTGATCAATGCTGCTGATTTTGGAATTGGGAATTTGTCATCCTTGAGAAAATAGTTCAGCGGGCGATAATCAATTACAAGCCTATTTTTTCCTCGGACTTTTTCTGACCTTTTTTCAACATAAAAGGTCTGACAGGCCCACTCCGAATTTGTAGGCTCGATAAGACCAAGCTTTAGCAATTGAGAGCATTCTTTTCTTGCTTCTTGTAATTCGGACGGAGTCATCCCTGGGTGTGTAGCCTTTGTCGGATTAATGTCTTCATTTAGTTTGAATGGCAACTGGACAAAAAAGTCTTTGTTTTTCCAAAGAGGATTTGGATGCTTAAATTGTCCGTGGCTATCAGCGCAGAGAGTTGCTAACTTCACCTTGACGTCTAGAAATCTTGGCGGGGCATCATTTAGTGATAACAGATCTCCTTCTATAGCAAATAAGTTCTGGACTTTAGTGTAGGGTTGCAAGGATCTCTTGAACTTCAGTCCTCTGGGGAGAATCTGTAGGTTCTTTGCTTTTACATATACCTCCATGCCGATAAGAATATCCTTATCAGGAAGGTGGCTGCCTATCACCTTTGTCCAGACTGTACAGGTGGAGAAGAACCTGATTCCTATCGGATATCTGCTTATTAGTTCAGTTTTGAAAACCTTTCCATCAGCTGCATGGAAATACTGGGTATGAGGTTTTAAATCTTCTAGAGGAAGGATTCAGGGATTCATTATTGAATAAGCAGCTCCTTTGTCCATATATGCTATGACCTTTTTTGGATGGGCATATTTACTTGAGAGGATTTGGACAAGGAAGTTTGGCTTTGGCAGAATTGGTTGAATGATGTTGATCGCCTGAGTAGGGGTATTGGGAAGATTGGGAAGATATCTTCTTCTTCACCTGAAGATGCTGTGGTAAGGCTTGAGTCTGATTCTTGTAGTGCAAAAGCAGTGTCCTCATCGGCTTCGCTTTGTTCTGAGAACAGAGATTCAATATCTCCTTCAAGGGGTCCAAGATAATGAATCATCTTGGCTGCCTTAGCAGACTTACTTGGACATTCCTTGGCATAATGCCCTTTCTTTCCACAAATGAAGCAGTGTTGCCCTTTTGACTACCCTTTGTGTTCTTTTCTTTTGAAGAATTTGACATTCCTTCTTTTACTTTTCCTCTTAGAGAAAACCTCGACATTCTTCTTGTGATTTTTCTTCTTCATCTTGCAATCACAGTGCTTGTCTTTACACTTTATTTCCAAATATGATTTTTTGCAGGTCTGCTTGAATTTTGGCTATTGATTAATAACATCTATAAACAACTGATGTTGCCTGCAAAATTTCTCATGGGCTTCTAGGGTGCACTGATGAATTTCCCCTAGTGAACAGGTGGATATTTCCTTCTGTAAGTTAGCTAAGGCCATCTTAGAAACTTCTGGTTGTAATTCTTGAGGAAGGGAGGCCACATAAGTATGCTTGAGACTGGGATCATTGAAACCGTTGAGAAGATAGAATCTTTGTGACATTCTCTTATAGTGTCGGTTTAGATCCTTAATCTTTAGTGAGCAACACTTCATGTAAAAGTATTCTTGCCTCAGTCTTTGTTCATGGATTGAGACATTTCCGATGAATTCGGTATGGAGATGTCCAATAAATTCAGATACATCTCTGGATCTGAGAAGCTGATCTTGATTTATAGCTCATATAGTGATGTACCATTCCTTCATAACGCCCGTCATCCTGGAACAAAATTCTTCAAGGATCTTGTAAGAGTCAGCTGTTGGGCTGAGGAACTTGGTGTCAAGCCATGCCTTGAAGTCTAATAGTCTTTTTCTCCATTTATCAGGTGGAATGTCATCGAAAGTAAAGAAGGGTCCTCCATTCCCCTTTTTCTTGGGGCGGAGAGAATTTCCTTGGTCTCTTTCCCTGCTTTCTGGAGGAGACTCATACCGATAATCTCCTTCTTCTTCCCTGTCAGCCATCAAGATTTGGGAAACGTCGACAAATCCTTTTTCTGAGTTTTATTCAGAAAATTCCAAAGTGAATTTGTATCTTTTGAGGATTGCGAAAAGCTAGAAATATCAGATGTTTCTCTTTCTGTGTTGGATGCTACGAAAGCTTCTGCTTGGAAAATTACTCCTTTACCATGGGGCTTAGGAGTAGGTGGTTTCGTATTTTCTTCTTCCTTTTCTGAAGAGGAAGAGGCAATCCTCTGGGTCTTTTGTTTTCTTGGGCGGATAGCAGATTTGGAAGATGACTGAGGAGCCATATGTGTCAAAGGCCTTTGAGAAAAAATGGGAGATACTATTGAAATATTATGAGAGACTAACACCGAAGTTTCTTTGAAGATAGGGCTAGTAAAAACTGGAGGTTTTGTGGGAGTCAAAGAAGGACTCCATCGAGAATGAACTCCTGGGTTTTGATTTGTAGAGGCTCTGGATTGGGCTATATCCTCCATCTGCTTTATTTCTTCTTTTAGGCGTGTCAGTTCTCTCTACTTTTGGACAAATTCATCTCCCAAAGTCCGGCTTTCAAGTAATTCTTGTAATCGCAGCTCTATTTGTGCTATCTTCCTTTTGTTTTTCTCATAGAGCTTTTGGAGAGTTGATGATAAATATTGGAGCTTCTGATTATTTGCTCCAATTTCATCTGTAATCTTGTCCATTTTTGCATCAATTTTTTGTAGGATAGCATTTTGTGCTTTGCTATTTTCCGTGTGCCAGTTGAGCACTTCTTCTGCTTGTCTCAAAGGCTTATGTCTTCCGTCTGATTGACTTTTTGTGCTCTGAACAAAAGGCTTTGAAGCTCGGCTTCCAGAAGGATCCACAATTCTTTCCAAAGGAGGGAAGTCTGTGGGTGAGAACATCATGTAGGGAACTGGAGCGGATTCTATCATAGAAGACCTCCTCGAAGCTTTGCATCCCGTGTAAGAATCTCTCGGAGACCAGCTGATTAAGTTGGGATCATTTGGTGGTTGAGAACTCAGAAATCCTTCCTTTTCTAGTATGGCGAGAGCTTCATGGTATATAGGCAGGGCAGTCTATTTCTTGTGGATTCCTATCCAAGGACCATTTCCCGGGTCCGATCTCCTATGAGGAGGGGGTGGTGGTTTGCATCTGGCATTTCTTCTTCTTCTCGGGGTTTCTTCTTTGTCAGAATCCCAGAAACAAGAGTATTTGCATTCACAGTCAGGGTGACACATGCAAGAATCTGAATCCCAGATAAAGTGTCCATCTATCCGATCTGTAAAGATCGGACTTGCATCAGATTTGAAGCTATGAACAGGGATATCTTCTACACTGGATATTGGCGTGATCATCATTGAGTGGAAGATAGTAGGTGTACAGCTTGGTACTCCTTCAGGCTTCTTGAAATGGGTTATGACCAATCCGTCAGTGGATCTCCTGAAGGTGGCTTCTGTTCCTGATGCAATTTTTCATAGGAGGTAACCCATTATAGTGGAATAAGTTTCTTCAATTCTTCCCTAGGAATTCTCCTCGGGATTTGAACTATTGAAGGATGATCTTCCTCATTATTGGCCATGACGAACAGAGCATCATCGTGACATGTTGGCAGCGGTAAATCTATAGAATGATTTTGGAGTCTATAGATTATTTGATGATGGAGGGTGGCTGCTGTTAGCAATTCGGCAAGTGTACCGATCACACAAGTAATAAAGAGTAAGTAAATTATCATTCCACAGGGGATTTCAAATTGTTTCTAATTTCTTTCACCTAATTACGATTACTATGTATAACTTGTATGAGTTTTGAGTGTAGAAAGGAATGGAGAAAAGGTAGAATGAAACAATTCAGAAACTAAAAAGTAATTAGAAGCAAATACGGAAAAGGTTAGGAACTTGGTTTCATTGTAGGATCAGGTTACATATTATGAAAATATGTTTTCCAATAAATCAAAAACCCCAGAAACAATAAAAGCTAGATCCCTCCAACAATTATGTTTCTTACTAAACTTTACCCCTTAATCCCTTAAGTGAGTTAGTTTATAAGAGTTATATAATTACCCAAAAGTATTCATACGAGTTGAATAATTATATTGTTTGGTTGAAAGGCCTAATCTTAATCCTAATTTTCCAATTAAGGTTCAGATTACCAAAGCAAAACATAAAGTGATCAATTTTATGAGTTGTAATTAAAACACAACCAAGCAATTGATTTGAAAGGAAAAACATTAATTCATGAATTAATAGCCAAATTAAGATCCATACAAATTCACCTTATTCCTAACAAGAGGTTCAATTATACATATTTAGAGGAAAATACAAGGAATGGAATAAACTAATAATCATAGAAATAATCAATTTACCCCCAAGAGATTTTCAATCTTCAAGTGGATCCCTCCAACAATGTTGATCTCCAATCATTGTGCCTTGCCTCCTTGCTCTCAATTGCATAACAACCTCTCTTCTCTAATCCTAATTTTATTCTATCTAATTTGGCTATGAAAAGTCTACCTAACCTAATGGAAAAACCTATATTTAAAGTCTAAAACTAATCCCAATTGATAGGAAGCAAATCTGATAAAAAACCAGCCCAATTGGGCCTATTGCGTTGCTCGTGCGCATGGGCGTATGAAGCAGCATGCCTGGGCGCGCGCCCCTCTGATGACATGAAAAACCGGTGCACGCGCGCCTGGGCGCGCTATCCACGCGCTTGGGCGTGTGATCCATCTTCCAACTCCGTTTCTCTCCGTTCTTGTGCCATTTTCAAGGTCTTCTCATGCTCTTTCATGCTCCATATTTATTTTCTTCATTTAAGCTCCGAAAGTACCTGAAACAAACCCAAAACGGATCAAAACGTTCAAAGGATTCTAAATTACCTAACTTCCTAAAAACTATACAAAAAATCCTAAATTTACAAGAGAAACAAGCCAAATACATAGTAAAAGGGAGTCTAAATCATACTCAAAACATCATATATTGGACCCAAATCACTCCCCCAAACTTAGTATTTTGCATGTCCCAGGCAAAATTAAAATAAAAATTCTAAAACACAAAACCAATTTTCTAAATTAATATGCAAACATCTAATCTAAGACTTCAGACTCATGACTCAAACACTTTTATTCACAGGCATTAACTTCATCAAAAACTGGTTAGAAAAACAAACTCCAAAAGAACCAGAACTAGTGAACACTCTCAACCTCACTGTGTGTATCTCTCATGTGTATCAAGGGTTTTATAAATATTCACTCAAGTTCATAGAATGACAATGTGTTACCATATGCTTGACCATAGACCCAAATCTCCACTGAAATTATTGAATACATGCAAAAATCAAAAGGTCTTAATTTTGGTTGTAACGTGGCCATGGCTAAAGATGAAAGGTGGGATAAAAGAAACACAAGATTATTACTAAGGGCTAAATATATGAAATCAAACAACATCCCTTAAAAATTATGAATGGGCAATGAATACAATTAAGATTCACACTCAACTCCAAAATCATTATCATCCTTCTTTTCTTTTCACTTTTTTTTCTTCTATTCTCTTCCAAATTTCTCTTTATTATTTTTTTTTCATTTTTTTCACTTGGAAGAGAAATAGAACTCATAACACTTTTCACCAATTACTTTAACTTTTTCTTTCATCATTCCTCTCAATTGCTCATTCAAAATTTCCAGGGTACTCACAAAAATATTTCAATAGATGCAGGGTACCGAAGAAAAATCAAAATATCTCATAAGGCTCAAAATGGGCAACTAAGGGACATTATCAATACGAATCAGTTGAAGGCCACAAAAAGTCATCCTACGTGCCTTCATCATCTTAATGCATGCAAACAATTATCAATCTCAAAATGGTCACCGGTCAAGTTCTAGAACACAAAGTCAAAATGAACACACTCATGAAAGAAATAGGGGTTTAAATCACAAAACAAAATCAATATAAGTCACATACCCCTGTCAAATGTATAGGCTCAAAAACTCACAGGCTAAATAGTCAGTTCACTAATAACTTGTTCCAAAACAGTTTATAAAAATAACCTGTTCTCAACAAAACTTAAAACTTAATCCAATCAGTGTTATACAATCAATGAGTCATCATCCTAAATCAAGTATTTACATATATAATCAGAAAAATAGTCCTAAGCCTAGAATAATCATCTACTTCTACCCAAGACACAAACCAACACCAAATATGGGAGAAAAATTCAGATATGAAAAATTTAATTTTTATTTTGTCCACTCCCCCAAACTTAGAGGTTGGCTTGTCCTCAAGCAAATTAATCTAACCTATACTACAAAATAAAAATTAAAAACAAAAGCAAGGAGTTAGGAAACTTACCTTTGTAGCACAACATTCTCTCTTCATGTACCATGGAGGAGACTCCCCCAAACTTATTCACCTGCGTCACATGAACAACTAAAAGTAGTGTTAGAAGCACCTCATTAGCAGTTACATAAAGAAAGCTCCAACTCTTTATTCACTAACTAACTCAAAAAAAAAAACAAAAACCTACACTACTACATAATTACAAAGAATCCACCAGGATCCCAAATTCTATAGTTTAATTCCCATGTGATGCAACAATAACAAGTTATTCCCACATCCCATGGGACAAACCTTGGATGATGGTGGAGTAAGGAAGTTTTAAAAATGAGCTCAATCCCACCAGGGTCAAAAGGTGCATTCCTTACTCCATGCATCATCTCATACAAGTTATTTCTTTTCCCATTCATGAAAGTGTGATCGAGGCCGTACCCTATACAAATAAAAACAGTTTAAGTATAGTACTAGGAAGTGACTCCTAGGTCGTCTCCCAAGGAATATCTTATCAAGCAAAAGGTCGAACACATAGTATGCATAGAAAACAGGGGGGGGGGGGGGTTTGTATTGAATATTGAATAATTGAAATCAAAACAGAATTAAATCAAAATGCAGTAACAGATAAGGAAAAGCGGATAAACCCCTTTGGCTCGCGTTCACAACTCTATCATCGGTCACAAAAGATCAATTTCTTTCCTCTTCACTGTCCAACTCGTGAGAACTAAATACTAAGCGAAAATTCAATTCTCACCCCAAAACTCAAACCTCTAATTAAGCATTAAAAGCCAAAGCATGGAGTTTTTACGAGTTTGTATAAATTAAGCATTCATACACATGGATTATCTCTATAGAATGGAACTAAGCGAACCATAACATATCAATAAGCATGAAAACAGTGAATAAAAACGAAATAGCATTAAGAATAAAACCTCAAGAGTATGTGATACATTACCAAAGGGATTTAACCTAAGAGTTTAGCCTTCCATGAAGAAAAATACCAAAAACGTGTAGAAAGGGAAGAGAGAGAAACCCTAGCAGCCACCACAAGCTTGGAGAGCAAAACTAAGCCTTCTCTAAGAGAGAGAATGTGAAAACGTGAATGATAAATTGTGGCTGCTAGGTCTACACGAAATTGGCTTATTAAATCACAAAACGGGCCTAAATCATGGGCCCAAATCCTAAGGAAAGCTAATCTCTAAATTAAATCTAAAAATATCCTATAGATAAAATCTAAATCTTAAAAGATATAAACTAAATCTCAAATAATCCTAAAGATAGATTACAATCTTCACTTCATCATATATCTTCTCTTCCAAAATTAAATCTTCACTCCCAAAATGCCCAAAAAGCCCTTGTGCCAAATATGACATGAAAATAGAAATAGAATTAATTAGGCTAAATAATCCCAAATTAAACAATATTCAGAATATTAGTCCAATAAACTCTAAATCACTAAATCAAGCTAAACAATGTCAAATGGCTAACAAGTATCAATAATAGGAGTAAAATAATGCAAGGAATAATGGGAAATAAAATGCTCTTCAAAGTGTTAATTCCATGAATTAGGAAAACTACCTTTTCAAGTTCCCTATTGTTCAATAATGATTTAGATTAATTTTTAGATTTTTCATGAAAGCACAAAGGTTGAATATAGTGGAAAATTTTTGAGTCATCCAAGCATGCAATAGATTTGACCAAATTTTTAATTGCTAGAAATTCATCATGCAAGGGTGGATTAAATTTTTCTACCATATTCACACCTTCTAAAGTTTTATTTCGGTCCTCTTCCTCAAACTTATTATGCACATTTTCTTCTAATTGCTCCTCCATAGGAGTTTCAACATTGGTCACATCCATCACCACCACTTTTTCCTCTCTTTGAAGAGAGTCAAAAATTGTTGGTGATGCATGTGACTCTTCATCTAATGGCTTTGAAATGTGTTCAACTTTGATTTCAAGGTTCCTTGAATTGGAACCTTGAATCGGGTAATAGGTTCTGAATTCTTCAATAAATTCTTTAGTGTTTTGAGCACATTTCTCTAAAGTTATTTCCCATGGAGCTTTCTCCACAAGAATTGACTTACAAAAAATGGTTTCTTAGTTGTAGCTTCTAATTTCTATAAAGCTATTTCTAATGAAGTTTTGCTATTACTTACGTTTTGTGCATAATAGTATGGAGAATAAGGATCCGAAATAAATCTATCACAATCGGAATCATTATTAAAACTATAGTTATACATGAAAAGGGACAAATTACACAAGTAATTACAAATAAGTACCGAAAAAAATTAGAATCGAATTTCAATCACCGGCAACGGCGCCAAAAACTTGTTGGCAATTCGGCAAGTGTACCGATCGCACAAGTAATAAAGAGTAAGTAAATTATCGTTCCACAGGGGATTGGAAATTGTTTCTAATTTCTTTCACCTAATTGCGATTACTATGTATAACTTGTATGGGTTTTGAGTTTAGAAAGGAATGGAGAAAAGGTAGAATGAAACAATTCAGAAACTAAAAAGTAATTAGAAGCAAATACGGAAAAGGTTAGGAACTTGGTTTCATTGTAGGATCAGGTTACATATTATGAAAATATGTTTTCCAATAAATCAAAAACCCCGGAAACAATAAAAGCTAGATCCCTCCAACAATTATGTTTCTTACTAAACTTTAACCCTTAATCCCTTAAGTGAGTTAGTTTATAAGAGTTATATAATTACCCAAAAGTATTCCTACGAGTTGAATAATTATATTGTTTGGTTGAAAGGCCTAATCGTAATCCTAATTTTCCAATTAAGGTTCAGATTACCAAAGCAAAACATAAAGTGATCAATTTTATGAATTGTAATTAAAACACAATCAAGAAATTGATTTGAAAGGAAAAACATTAATTCATGAATTAATAGCCAAATTAAGATCCATACAAATTCACCTTATTCCTAATAAGAGGTTCAATTATACATATTTAGAGGGAAATACAAGGAATGGAATAAACTAATAATCATAGACAATAATCAATTTACTCCCAAGAGATTTTCAATCTTCAAGTGGATCCCTCCAGCAATGTTGATCTCCAATCATTGTGCCTTGCCTCCTTGCTCTCAATTGCATAACAACCTCTCTTCTTTAATCCTAATTTTATTCTATCTAATTTGGCTATGAAAAGTCTACCTAACCTAATGGAAAAACATATATTTAAAGTCTAAAACTAATCCCAATTGATAGGAAGCAAATCTGATAAAAAACCAGCCCAATTGGGCCTACTGCGTTGCTCGTGCGCATGGGCGTATGAAGCAGCACGCCTGGGCGTGCACCCCTCTGATGACATGAAACACCGCTGCACGCGCGCCTGGGCGTGCCGTCCACGCGCCTGGGCGTGTGATCCATCTTCCAACTCCGTTTCTCTCCGTTCTTGTGCCATTTTCAAGGTCTTCTCATGCTCTTTCATGCTCCATATTTATTTTCTTCATTTAAACTCCGAAAGTACCTGAAAAACAAACCCAAAACGGATCAAAATGTTCAAAGGATTCTAAATTACCTAACTTCCTAAAAACTATACAAAAATTCCTAAATTTACAAGAGAAACAAGCCAAATACATAGTAAAAAGGAGTCTAAATCATACTCAAAACATCATATATTGGACCCAAATCAGCTGCAAGGGCCTCAGACATTTGATCTGCACCTGTAATCTGAACGTGAACCTTTAACCTTTTTGGTAAGGTTGGATCTCTTAGGCTAACATTGTAGTTGGGGAAGATGGTGAGAACCACACTTCCAGCATCATGGGTGGTTAAAACAGTTACGATAACAACATTTTCATAGTGGAGGATGCTGGTGTTGGAAGTCAAGCTAGTGTTGGAAGACATGCTTCAAACTCTCTCATGGACTTCAAGCAAATATCAAGCTAATGTTTTGATGATAACAAACAAACCCAAGATTCAAGCTCACAAGTTCCTTCAAGTTCAAGTTGAAGATTCAAACAAGATATATGTTTAGAAGCCTTTTCCCTTAGGACACATTTGTAAGGTAATGAAGTTTCTGTTCTTAATGAGTTTAAAAGGCCAATGAGTTTTTCAATTAAAAAGGAGAAGAAAATTTGTTTTCATGAAAATCTGTTTTTTTATCTTAGTTTCTTTGAAAATAATTGATGAAACAAAACTCTGGATATTTTTATGTTATGCAAGAAGGAGTAATCGATTAACTGGCCAAGGTAATAGATTAACTTTGTTGCATCATAGAAAAATCAGAGAACTTGTAATTGATTAAGTGAACATTGCTAATCCATTACTTTCTTATGAGAGTAATCGATTACCTGGATCAAGTAATCGATTAAAATTGTTGCGTCATATATTTTCCTGAGACAAAGTAATCGATTATTGCTTTGTAGTAATCGATTACGTGATGTTGCATCATTCAATTAACAGAGGCTTAGTAATCGATTATTTGATGAGTGATAA
Source organism: Crotalaria pallida (assembly GCA_037953625.1). NCBI lineage: Eukaryota > Viridiplantae > Streptophyta > Magnoliopsida > Fabales > Fabaceae > Crotalaria > Crotalaria pallida. Next base: position 45,682,130 of record CM075649.1, on the reverse strand, counting down.
TCGATTAAATGAGTTGCATCATATAATGAACAGGGGTGATGTAATTGATTAACTATTATTGGTCTAATCGATTACTTGTTTTTCAAAAGAATTTAAAAGTTTCTATTTTTGAAGGAATAACCGATTACCTTCAGAAAGTAATCGATTACTTCAACTTTTATTGAAAAACGTGTCAGAATCATTTTGATTATTTCCAGATTTGTTTTTATATATAAGATTCTGATTTATTTTACAAAATTCGAAAATGATTTTAAATTTGAATTATTTCCTTATTCGTTTTAAGAATCAAATCTTTATTTTATTTCTTAAATAATTTTGATTTAGTTTTGATTATAAAACTTATTACAAAATCATATTTTATTTTATTTTGATTTAAAAATTGATTTTGATTTGTTGATTTAAATCTTTTTGAATTATAAAAGTTATTCTTTCAGAATTTGTAACAGCCCGATTTTCGTATCCGAAACAATTAACTTTTATTTATTAAGGTTGCCAAAAATGAGGCCAATTTTTTTTTTAAACATTGTTGAAGCGTTTGAAAACATTAGTGAAAAGTTTTTGATGTACTTCAACGCTTTCTTTCGAAAACCGAGTTGTTACTAAAACCAACACTTATTCATTTGGGTTTTTTAATAACATTTATCAAGGAAAACGGTTTGGTTTCAATTCAAAATAGTTCTTTTCTTTACAACGAAAGGACATTAAACTTTTCTCACTAAGTTGTATAAAAAGTAGGGCATGCTTCAGAATAAGTTAAGTTACAGCGATAGTTCGTCACTTAGGTAATCCTTAACTTCAAGCACTCCTAACCACCTAAGCTAACTACATTATCCCTAAATTTTCCTATTGAAAGCGAGTGGGCGTAGCTCCTTCTTCTTCTTGCGTCCTCTCCTCGCTCTCGAAGATGATGCCGCCTGGGTGGTTATTTCCTCCTTGCCCTTGGACTCCCGTACCCCTTCCCCTAATGCAATAGAGTTCCTCTGCTCCTCGTACTGGGCTTTCTCCTCGTAACTCCGAAATCCTCGAACGGTAACTTGTCCCAAATGCGGCTCCAAGTTAGCTCCGCTCAAATGATGCTCCGGATCTGGGATTATGATCTCCGTGTAGCCGGTCCATGCCCAACCGCATGGGGTTTGCTTCCAACCTCTCCCAAACTTATTCCACATAGTGACTTCCATGCAATACTCCATCTGCCCGTTTGTTGGAAACCAACAAGCGGCTCAATATAGTCTAGAGGGGGGGTGAATAGAATATTGAAGCCTTATTACAGATTTTTCGTCCACCTAAGAGAATGGTTTTATGAAAATAAATTTTCTTAAGAATTCAGTTCAGATTACTCGAGTAACTCAAGCCTTCACTCGAGTAATACGCAACCAAAAATAATTTCACTCGAGTATTCAGCAAATCACTCGAGTATTACGAAAGCAAATTTTAAATCACTCGAGTAACAGAAAACCTACTCGAGTAATGTTTATAAACTGAAAGCAGATTACTCGAGTGACAAGAACTTTACTCGAGTAAACTGGGTAAAATTCAATTTAAAACTTAGTTTTCAATGGAGTTCTTCAAGAATAACAATGCTATGATGATTCAACAAATTATGAATGATTAATATGAACAATTTCAAGTAATATTAACATGCAATTTTAGATCAATTGAGTAGAATTAAGAAAACCCCAATTCTAACCTAAAAATGCAAATGTTAATGAATTAATGAAATACAAGGAATGAAAATAAAAGAGACACAAGGATTTATCCTGGTTCACTTTCACCCACTTGAAAGCTACTCCAGTCCCCTCTTAAATCAAGAGAGATTCTTCACTAGAAATCTTCAAATGTAGATTTTACAATGTTTTAAGATGCAACTAGATTCTTAGTTCTCCTATCTTAAAACCCAACTCAAAGTGTGTACCAAACACTTTGATCTAATCTACCCCTTTTGAGTATTCTAGATTTCCTTGCTAATTGATTGAAGATGCTTCCAACCAATCCTCTTTTCTTGCTTTGATTAGATCTTCAAAGTCTTCCTTGTGAGATTCTTCACTTGTGTTGAAACTTCAATGATGCAATCACAAATTGCAAATCTTCAACAACCACTAAGAACAAAAATATGATCTCAAGAATATTTGAACAATGATAGAAAATAGAGTGAAGAATGAAAAGTTCTTTGTTGAATCTTGATAGCTCTTGAAAGATGTAAAATAGCTCTTGAATTACTTTTCAAAAATGTTAGAAAATTGTAAGAATGAAAGTATATGTTTTGAAAGAGAAAATTAAGTCCTTTTAAAATTTTCCCAACACTGATTGAATTACTCGAGTAAACCAAACAACGTCACTCGAGTGAAACATGTCAGATTAAGTTACTCGAGTGATGTGTAAACCATTACTCGATTAACCTGTCAGAACATAAATTACTCGAGTGAACCAATACTCATTACTCGAGTAAACTGATCAGAATCTGAATAAAAACAAAGTTTTTCTAAAATGATTTTCACAAGCTATTTAATCAAGATTTAAAGTATCTTCACTCTTAATCAGACATTATTTAAATATTCTTAAAATCACCTAAGCTACCCACACCAATGAGATGCATTGCATAAAATAAAGATTACATTGAATTAGAATTAATAAAAGTCCTAATTCTAATCTTCATGTGGTGTAGCTTGCTTGTTGCCAATGTTGTTGCTTGGAGAGAGATTGTTAGCATCAAAACATGAGAATCCTACAAACTCCCCCTTTTTGATGATGACAAACCTCCTTTCAAATTAAGCACTAAGTTTTAACATACTCCCCCTAAATGTAAAACATCTAGGAAAAATATAATAAAACTTAACCTACAAGAACAACATCAACAAAATATTCTCCCCCTTTTGGCATCATTAAAAAGATAATATTTTTGAGAAAAGTCCTTTGCCAAAAGTTGAAGGTAAGTAGTTCACAATGGTATAGAAAATATATAACAATAAAGACAATACCAAAATAAACCACAATAGTGCCTCAACGCATATAAACAACGAATATAAACGAACAACGAATATAGCACCATAAATCAGAATATCAGAGCATCACACTATGCAGCAAATCATAGCAGATAATCAAAACGAAAACTAAACAAACTAGACCATACACAAGGTCCTAAAGTCATAGTAGCAACAGAGTCAGAAACATGAAACAGAAACATAAACAGAGAATATGCAAATGAAACATGCAACAGAAATCAACAGCAAACATCATCAGCATCCACAGGTCTAGGAATCAGGTGGAGGAGGAGGAAAATGGTGAGAAAATAATCCAGACATGTAATCCATCAAACGATGCTCCATGGCAATATTCTTCACATCCTGTCTCATCTCCAACTGAGTGAATTGAGCATTGATGTGCTCAACCAATGACTCATGAGCAGCTTGTGCATCAAATGGAGTACCAAGATTATCCAAATCAATATAGTCCTCAACACGATCGATATCCATCGGATCAGTAGAAGTAGGAGGAACAGAAGAGGATGCACCAGCCCTATCACCAAGTAAATTCCTTTTCCTAGTACCTGAAACTCTTGCAGCCTTTACAGCTTCAGCCATTTCCTTAATCTGTGATTTCCATAACCAAGTGCGACTGTCCCTATGCCAAGCAATTTTCATATAACTAATGTGCGAATCATTAAGACACCAGTTATTTTTCTTTTCCTTTTCAGCTGGCTCATCATCAGGAATTGGAACACGATAATACCTCATGATCTTGGTGACATGCATAGGATATGGCAAGAATTGGGTAGGAGGAGATTGAGCAGCAGCTTCCATACGAGCTAAAAACATTTTATTCCAATTCATCTCATATCTCTTTTTAATCCCATGAAACAAAGTAAGATCATCATCTCCCAATTGAGCATAATTTTGATTGCATTTTGGAATCAAACAATAAGAGATAATATACATGAGCACCCTATCCACAGCATGCAAAGGTGATACAGTTCTAGTAGTTCTATCACCCCAAGATTCACCAGTACGCAACAAATCAGTATAAATCTTATTAGTATCCACATCCAAATCCAGACATTCAGTATCACCAATAAAAGTTCCCTTGTTTTCTAAACCAAACATCATAGTCAAATCCGCAGGCTTTATAACAAAATGATGTCCTCTAACCATTGTTTGATACTCACCATCTAGCTTAGTAAAATTTTGATAAAATTGTCTGACAAGCCTAGGGTAATAATGAGTCTCAAATTCCAAAAACCTCTTCAAATTCTGAAATTCTAAATCCTCTACAAACGGAAATTGCTCCTTATGCAACCAAGCAAATTTAACATACCTTGTAAGACCAAAAGAGCGATTGATAAATGCCGGTTCCCGCAAATCTCGGTTGATTCCAGAAAACCAAGTATCATTACGACCTGCTCCTTGCTTTGCTTTCTTTTGAGGAGGTTGATAGTGAGAGGAAGAAGCCATTGATTCAGAAAAAGCAAATTCGGTTTTGGGGGTTAGGGTTTTGATTTGGGGTTTTCGGATTTTTGGATAAAATTGGTGAAATTGATGAATGAAAGGAGTAGAAATGATGATATAATGATGAAATATGGAAGAAATTTGTATGATTTGTGAGTTTTGTGGCTGAAAGATGATGATTTGATGAAGACCCGTATGAGAGAGAAGAGAGAAAGACGAACAAGAGAGAGAAAAAATCGTGAAAATGATGCAGATTTCAGCAGTTCAGCTTTTAAAATCACGTAAGTTACTCGAGTAATGTTCATACGTTACTCGAGTGATTCGAGCAGTACTCGAGTGAAAGAGTATGTTACTCGAGTATGCCGAAAGATAAAAAAAATTTACTCGAGTGATGGATGAACTTAATCGAGTGATACGCAAGTCATTTTAAAATTAATCGAGTGACAGACAGAATTACTCGAGTAATACGAAAGAGTTTTTAAAATTACTCGAGTGAAATTTCTGTTACTCGAGTGAACTGTCCAGAATTTCAAAAATTTCAATTTTTCATGCAAAATCATTTTTCATGCACAAACACAGAGAAACACTTAGCATGTAGCAAGTAACACACATACAAATAAAGCAATTAGCATATTATAGAAAACATACACACATAACTGCATAAAAAAAATAATAAACACTTTAATAAGATACAACAACTCAAAATACAAGTCACATTGAAATAGGCTTGAAGGTGAGTATAAAAAGCATCAAATACAATTAGCTAATAGTTAATTCATCAAAAATACCAAGTTCTCTTCGAATCTTATAAAATGTGTCCCTTGGTAATGGTTTTGTAAAGATATCAGCTAATTGATCCGAAGTTTGAACAAACTCAATAATACAATCACCTTTTTGAACATGATCTCTCAAAAAGTGATGCCTAATTTCAATATGCTTTGTCCTTGAGTGTAATACGGGATTTTTAGTCAAATTAATTGCCGAAGTGTTATCACACTTTATAGGGATATTTGTCAAATTTAAACCAAAGTCAGATAATTGTTGCTTCATCCATAAAATTTGAGCACAACAACTACCTGCAGCTATGTATTCGGCCTCCGCGGTTGATAAAGCTACACAATTTTGCTTTTTAGAAAACCACGATACAAGTGAATTACCAATTAAATGGCATGTTCCGCTTGTACTTTTTCGCTCAACTTTACAACCGGCAAAGTCAGAGTCCGAATATCCTATAAGTTTTAGAAAAGCATCCCTAGGATAATAAAGTCCAGTATTCGTTGTACCCTTTAAGTATTTCATTATTCTTTTGACAGCAGTTAGATGCGACTCTTTCGGTTTTGCTTGAAAACGTGCACACATACATACACTAAACATGATATCAGGCCTAGATGCAGTTAAGTATAACAAACTACCAATAATACCACGATACTTCGTTACCTCTACCGCTTTTCCAGCCTCATCTTGATCTAGGTAGCATGCAACGCTCATTGGTGTAGAAGCGGATTTGCACGAATCCATTCCAAAACGTTTGAGAAGCTCTCTACAATATTTACTCTGATGAATATAAATGCCATCATTAAGCTGCTTTATTTGAAGGCCAAGAAAGAATGTAAGCTCTCCCATCATCGACATCTCGAATTCACTTTGCATCAATTCTGAAAACTTCTTACACAAGTTATCGTTAGTAGCACCAAATATAATATCGTCAACATATATTTGAACTAATAAAATATCCTTACCGGAACGTTCAATAAAAAGTGTAGTGTCAACAGTGCCTCGTTTAAAACCTTTTTGTAATAAAAAATTGCTTAGTCGGTCGTACCAAGCTCTAGGAGCTTGTTTCAAACCGTACAAAGCCTTTTTCAGTTTGAAAACGTAGTCCGGATGCTCAAAACTCTCGAATCCGGGAGGTTGTGACACATAAACTTCCTCTTGAATGTATCCGTTAAGAAAGGCGCTCTTAACATCCATTTGAAACAATTTAAAATTCATAATTGAAGCAAAAGCGAGAAGAATACGAATAGCTTCTAATCTAGCAACGGGAGCATATGTCTCATCGTAATCGATTCCTTCTTCTTGACTATAACCTTGTGCTACCAACCTAGCTTTATTCCTAACAATAATACCCGATTCATCTAACTTATTCCTATAGACCCACCGAGTACCAATTTCAGGACGATCATCGGGTTTTGGCACAAGCTCCCAAACTTGGTTTCTTTCAAATTGATTTAATTCTTCTTGCATGGCCATAATCCAATGATCATCTTGAAGAGCCTCTTTGATATTCTTAGGTTCTATTTGAGATACAAAGGCAACATAATAACAAAAATTATTTAAAGTGCGTCGGGTTACCACTCCCTTCGCAATGTCACCTAAGATATTAGAAATCGGATGATTTTTGTTGGACTTCCAAGCTATTGGTAATTGAGGTTGAATCTCTTGTGCTAAGTCTTTATCTTGTGCTTGCACCTCTCGATCTTCATTTTGATTCTCTTCCATTTGTTGTGGTGTTGAATTCTCATGATCCAAAAATGTACCTATATAATCATCACAAGAAACAACACAATCTCCTTTCGAAGATTCATCAAATACAACATGCACGGATTCCTCAACGGTTAATGTTCTTTTATTGTAGACTCTATATGCTTTGCTATGAGTTGAATAACCTATGAATATGCCTTCGTCGGCTTTAGAGTCAAACTTGCCGACCGGTTCCTTTCCGTTATTTAAAACAAACACCTTACACCCAAAAACATGAAAATGTGAGATATTTGGCTTTCGCCCTTTTAAAAGTTCATAAGGTGTTTTATTTAAATGCGGATGAATAAGAACCCTATTAAGCACATAGCAAGCGGTGTTTACCGCATCAGCCCAAAAATATTTAGGAACATTTGATTCTATCAACATAGTACGAGCAAGTTCCACTAATATTCTATTTTTCCTTTCTACAACTCCGTTTTGCTCCGGAGTCCTAGGGGCCGAAAATTGATGATCAATACCAAACTTATCACAAAACGCATCAATCCTAGTGTTTTCAAACTCACCTCCGTGATCACTTCTAATAGACACAATTTTCAAACTTAGTTGATTTTGGATGAGTTTGGCAAATTTTTTAAAACATTTATAAACTTCACTTTTTGCGGATAAAAATAAAGTCCATGTGAATCTAGTAAAATCGTCTACTAAAACAAATCCATAGTAATTGCCACCTAAACTTTTAATTTGTGAAGGGCCAAACAAATCCATATGGATTAGCTCCAAAGGCTTTGTTGTGCTTATCACATTTTTAGGTTTAAAAGAACTTTTAACTTGCTTGCACTTTTGACAAGAGTCACAAATGCCATCAAGCTTAAAGTTTAGTTTAGGCAAACCAATCACTAAATCTTTTCGCAAAAGTTTGTTCAATTGATTCACATTCACATGAGCAATTCGTCTATGCCAAAGACGAATTTCATCATCAAAAGATTTGAAACATTTTGAAAATAGTGAAGTTATCTCATCCAAATCAATTAAGTAAGTGTTATTAGAGCGACGACCAACAAACTTAACACTATCATCTATAGAAGACTTAATGAAACATAATTCCGGAGTAAATGTCACATAATTGCCCATATCGCATAGTTGGCTTATACTAAGCAAGTTGTGTTCTAAGCCTTCTACGTATAGGACATTTTCTATGACAAGGTTAGATACGTTACCGATCTTCCCGACTCCTAGAATTTTGCCCTTGTTGTTGTCGCCGTATGTCACAAATCCATCATTTTTTGGAGTAAGTTCCATGAAGTGCGTTTTGTCTCCCGTCATGTGTCTCGAACAACCACTATCCAAATACCATTTGCGCTCTTTGGTTCGAAGACACACCTCATTGACGTTCTCACTTGATTTAATGCTCGAAGATTCCTCTTCATCAAGCTTTGTCATTAAACATAGATTTGCAAGTTCTTCATCATCCGATGAGCTAGATGTTGATTGACTCTCCACTTCATCCCATACTATGTAAGCCCTTTTTCCTTTAGATGAATTGAATTTTGAGTTGTCACCTTCCGACTTCTTAGAATGAGTTGGACAATTCGATCGATAGTGACCAAGCTTTCCACATCCATGACACTTGATGTGATCCTTGTTAGTCTTATTTCTTGGTTGTGAGTCCTTAGAATCTCTTTGTCTATTTCTATTAAAGTTCCCCTTTTTCTTAAGGAACCTACCAAGCTTTTTAACTAGCAAGCCAAGGGTCTCATCATCTATATCGGAGTCCGAGTCATCCACTTGAAAGTTTTCCTCTTGTGCCTTAAGGGATTTTGAAGTTGATTTAAGAGCTATCCCCTTTTTCTTCCTATCGGCATCTTCATTCATGGATAACCGTCCAAGCTCCATTTCATGCTCTTGAAGCTTTCCGAATAGAGTTGCTAAATCAATTTGATCCACGTCTCTAGCTTCCATAATGGCCGTCACCTTAGGTTGCCATTCCCTGCTAAGACATCTCAAAATCTTATTAACAACTTCACCATTAGATATAACTTTTCCAAGTGCAGAAAGATGATTAATGATATGAGTGAACCGCTTTTGCATGTCACCTATGTTTTCATTAGGTAACATACGAAAGAGTTCATATTCATGCATGAGTGTATTTAGCCTAGCCCTTCTAACCTCCGAAGTGCCCTCATGTGTGACTTGTAATGTGTCCCACATTTGTTTAGCATCAACACATTGAGATACTCGAAAGAACTCATCATAAGAAAGAGCGGACGTGATGATATTTTTTGCTTTTAAATCAAATGCAACTTTCTTCTTATCATCATTGTCCCAACTCGATTGAGGTTTAATTGAAACAACATCATTTACTTTCGTTTGAGGAACAAAAGGTCCATTCTCTATGGCGTTCCAAATTTCCATATCTATGGCTTGAATAAAAATTTTCATGCGGACCTTCCAATAAGCGTAACCCTCACCACTAAATAGTGGAGGACGATTAATGGAAGTTCCTTCACCACCGAAAGGATTTGAAATTGAGCCCATTGTTTCCAAGTAAAAAGGATCTTTTCGAAAAAGCTTTTTAAGGCTCGGATTTTTCGTCCGAGCTCTGATACCACTTGTTGGAAACCAACAAGCGGCTCAATATAGTCTAGAGGGGGGGTGAATAGAATATTGAAGCCTTATTACAGATTTTTCGTCCACCTAAGAGAATGGTTTTATGAAAATAAATTTTCTTAAGAATTCAGTTCAGATTACTCGAGTAACTCAAGCCTTCACTCGAGTAATACGCAACCAAAAATAATTTCACTCGAGTATTCAGCAAATCACTCGAGTATTACGAAAGCAAATTTTAAATCACTCGAGTAACAGAAAACCTACTCGAGTAATGTTTATAAACTGAAAGCAGATTACTCGAGTGACAAGAACTTTACTCGAGTAAACTGGGTAAAATTCAATTTAAAACTTAGTTTTCAATGGAGTTCTTCAAGAATAACAATGCTATGATGATTCAACAAATTATGAATGATTAATATGAACAATTTCAAGTAATATTAACATGCAATTTTAGATCAATTGAGTAGAATTAAGAAAACCCCAATTCTAACCTAAAAATGCAAATGTTAATGAATTAATGAAATACAAGGAATGAAAATAAAAGAGACACAAGGATTTATCCTGGTTCACTTTCACCCACTTGAAAGCTACTCCAGTCCCCTCTTAAATCAAGAGAGATTCTTCACTAGAAATCTTCAAATGTAGATTTTACAATGTTTTAAGATGCAACTAGATTCTTAGTTCTCCTATCTTAAAACCCAACTCAAAGTGTGTACCAAACACTTTGATCTAATCTACCCCTTTTGAGTATTCTAGATTTCCTTGCTAATTGATTGAAGATGCTTCCAACCAATCCTCTTTTCTTGCTTTGATTAGATCTTCAAAGTCTTCCTTGTGAGATTCTTCACTTGTGTTGAAACTTCAATGATGCAATCACAAATTGCAAATCTTCAACAACCACTAAGAACAAAAATATGATCTCAAGAATATTTGAACAATGATAGAAAATAGAGTGAAGAATGAAAAGTTCTTTGTTGAATCTTGATAGCTCTTGAAAGATGTAAAATAGCTCTTGAATTACTTTTCAAAAATGTTAGAAAATTGTAAGAATGAAAGTATATGTTTTGAAAGAGAAAATTAAGTCCTTTTAAAATTTTCCCAACACTGATTGAATTACTCGAGTAAACCAAACAACGTCACTCGAGTGAAACATGTCAGATTAAGTTACTCGAGTGATGTGTAAACCATTACTCGATTAACCTGTCAGAACATAAATTACTCGAGTGAACCAATACTCATTACTCGAGTAAACTGATCAGAATCTGAATAAAAACAAAGTTTTTCTAAAATGATTTTCACAAGCTATTTAATCAAGATTTAAAGTATCTTCACTCTTAATCAGACATTATTTAAATATTCTTAAAATCACCTAAGCTACCCACACCAATGAGATGCATTGCATAAAATAAAGATTACATTGAATTAGAATTAATAAAAGTCCTAATTCTAATCTTCATGTGGTGTAGCTTGCTTGTTGCCAATGTTGTTGCTTGGAGAGAGATTGTTAGCATCAAAACATGAGAATCCTACACCGTTGAGATACCAACAACACCGATAAGCCAACGAACAAGAGAGAGTAAGCGATCCGAACGACATATCGTCGACGGTGTGGAATTACGATAGGCAAGATAGAAGGACCATACAAACATACCATACAGCATACAACCACACAACAATCAAGCATGATTTCAATATCAATATTATTAGTCTTATTGTTCTTATTATTATCCTTCAATTTCTTTCTAAATTTAATTTCACTTCTCTTAATTATTCTTTCTTTCTCAACTCAGAATTTCTTCTTTTCCAATCTTATCAATTCATAGCATTCCTTTACTTTGGGAACCATCCGATATCGTTGGGTAATTCATTTCGTTCTCAGCTATCGCTCACGTCTACATCTCCTCGGTCATCCACCCAACCTAGTCGGAAGCAAACAGGAGTACATGACCTTTACCGTGCGGGCACGACAGCTGTCTCACAACAAATAATTGGTCCCAGACCAGGAGGACTCGGCCTCAATCAATTCAATTCATTCAATTCATATATATATAAAGGCACACTGTCTCACAGTGGCAATCAAGATGCCCCACTCCAGTCCCTCTCACTGTTCTAGATTTGCAATCTAGGGGGCGACAGTGTGTTTCTAGTGGGCCTGCAGAACTCACCACGACATTGGACCCAGTCCCTACCACGTTCGTACGCCACATGTGGAGTTCGTTCTGCCTAGAAACATACTCTAGACTTCTTGACGTTTCACCGTCATCGTCCTCCCCTAATGCAATCTCCTCCTAAGTATCCGCAGATACTTATGGTTCCTTCCTCTCCACTACTTCGCACTCTCATGCCTCACCGCGTATGTCTTTTTAGAGTCTTTTATCTTGTTAATTATCCTAACGGTCGGCCCATCCTTCGTGCAACCCTTCAATGAGTCCCGACCACTAACTTGGCACAATCTTTCTCTCATCCTTCTCACATAGCACGGAGTTGGGATCACATCAACGGACTCACATCTCATTTCTCAATCTTTCTCGCAAAACATTCATTTTGAAAGTATCATTTCACAAAATCTCCTTTCACAGGTTTTCACAACATATTGTTACTTCAAAAAGGTTTTCAAAAATATCATTACAGAGGAAGACCTCCTCAAAATATTATTTCAGAACTTCCTTACAAATCTCTTTTCGCAAACTCTCATAAAATCTATTTCAAAACTTTTCTGAAACACTATTTATAAAGAATCTCTTTTCAAAAATAGTGTTTATTAAAAGCAAAGTTTCACAAACACTTTTCCAAAAATAAGATTTCATAAAATCCTTTCGAAAAATGATGTTTCATATAAAATAACATTTCACAAATCTTTTCCAAAAATCTCTTTTCGCAAATCCTTTCAAAACACACTTTCACAAATCTTGTCAAAAATTTCTTTTCGAAAACATTTTTCAAAAATCCATTTTTACTGAGCGCTAATGGAGGAGCAAGCTCAACTCAACACTAGTCTCAAGTTAAAAACAAAAACAAAGGAGCCCAGCTCCACTCAGTTCACATCATTCTCCCCCAGCTCTGGCTCGTTCTCAACATTATCATTCATTCTTTCCCCAATCTCAGGTCTTCATTTCTTTCTATTCCATCTTATATCTTTCATCATTATTTCTTTCTCTTATGTCTTTACTTTCCTTAACTTACTTATCTCATTTTCATTTTCTTATTCAGGACGTAACAGACGTTCATCAGCATATTATCCAACAGCAATAATTATCATTAGGCAGAATAAAGGCAATAAACATAAACATGCTATCAATCATACAAACATCACACAACAACGATGTGGTCATTGTCACCTTCGTATAAGTGGCCACACAACACAAACAATTGCCACTATACTACTGACTCCGAACCACTTAGTTCCGATCTTTGAGATGATACGGAACATCCTAATATATCACCTAACTACCATGGTGTCTTAGGAAAGCTTCTCTCTCACCTAAGGTCCAGCGATTGATTGCGTACCGTCACCTCGGATCCTTTTGCTGCCGGCTGCCCCAATCCCTCGTCTTTAAGATTATTCCTCGTACTAAATAAAATACGCTTACGTTATTAACGTGTAATAAGAAAATCTTTTCATATCTCAAAACACTTTTCGTTCTTCGTCGAAAGACTTGAAACATGACCGTTTTCTCTTAAGCAACTCTAATATTTTCTAATACCTTAAGTACGTCAAAATCATTTGAAAATGTCATATAAAATAATTTAAACCATTTAGTTAAGTTGCTGGTCCGTCTTGGACAGCACCTTAGCCATGTTTGAAAACACCGAAAGATTTACCGTTTTTAGTCTGGGTTTTTATTAAATCAATTATCACTTAAAAACCACACTTTAAATTACATGAAAACGTTTTTAAACATAAGAAGCAGGTCTAAATAATTTTGGACAGCAAAGGTTATTTCAAAATTCACTTTGATAAAAATCCGAAAATATCGTAAAAACACTTTTCGTTTTAAAATAACTCTTTTATTTAAGACTAACACTTTAAAACTCAAGTCTTTATCATAAATCAAACTTTGGACAGCCATAAACACATTTGAAAAATCGCAAATAAATCCAGTGGAACTTTCTTAAAACCAACTTAATTCAAAGCCATTTACACACTCAATTATTTTTCAATCATAAATCGGCACACAACCACAACAACACTTAAACAAATGAAGTCATACAAGTATTTGATTATTTTATTTATTTATAATTCAAACAAACACTTAGACATCCACATACTCACAAAGACATAAATCCAACACAACCTTTTCTTTTCAAAAATCGTTACATGAGTTTATTTTAATGCAACTAAATTTCCTAGACCTATCCACACTATATGGCCGAATAAAATCAAAGAAAGCAAGCCCAACATCACAAATTCAATCACATACATCAACTTGATTTATTTTAAGTACTTAAATTCCACTTTCTTTTTCATGCAACAAAATTATTTACTCTTTCTTTTACTCTTAACCGATTACACCCACATATATCCAATTAAACACAAAACTTTCCTCTCAAATCAATTAGTTCATTTATTTCCTTTATTCTTAATCCAAAAACCGAATATAAATTAAATATTCACAACACAATTTCAAACAATTTATTTTAGCCTAATTTCTCAAAACATACTCATTACTCCAAGTCAACTCATGAAAAAAAGAACCCTAGTCTATGCTGCATGCATAGGCCGAATCTTATTTTGACAAAAACAAGGTTTTTGGTTCATTTTTCTCATCATGTAAAAACACAAGCTTCTTTAAGTCAAAAGGAATTAACATGCATGCACATAGAACATGGATCAAGTTAAAAATCATTTTCCAAAAAATGTTTCCTTGATTTCTTTGTAAAACCGTGAGGTTCATTAAGAAAAAAAATAAAATCTCTTTACTCAAAGCCATATGCATGTGCCTAAATCTTATAGATCAAGTCATGAAATCAAATAAAGATGAAAATCACTTTATGTGAGGAAAGGTCAAAACCGTGACATGCAATGAAGAATGGTTAACTCTTTTGGTTCAAAAACAACATGCATGCACTAAAGATTAAAGTTTTTCAAAGATCAAGACAAAGCTTTAAAGCTTTTGAAGGTTAAAACCCAAAAATCAAAGTTTTATCAAAAACAAATCAAAAATCAAACATTTTAACAACTCACATAAATTTTTCTAAGCATGAGATTAACATGCAACCTCTTAGATTAAATAAAAAATCATCCAGGCCTAATTTTCTACTCATGGCCGAATTGAAGAGTTCTTGACTTAGTGTTTTATAAGTTCATTTAGTCTTAAAAATTCAAGATCAAAGTAGAATCAACACATGCATGTACACATAGCACCAAGATCAACATCAACCAACATGCAACATCAAAGATCTCAACATTATTACTAAGAAAAATTTAGATCATTCATTTTATTTATCAAATAAACCCTTAAACACATCTTTAAATCACGGTTTAAGAAAAAAAAGTTAAACATGCAAAGAGATCCACTTCATTCTTCAAAAATCTCATCAAACCTTTAGATTTAGAAGATTTAGTTTGAAAAGCTTTTAGGATTTCTTATGAAAAACTTTAAACGAGTTAGGAAATCCGTTGATTAGATGTTTACAAATTTCTTCAAGCTTTGAGAAATTAATATGTAAAGAGATACACTTTAAACTTTACAAAAATCTCCAAAACTTTTTAGATCTTTAAGATTTATGTTGAAAAACTTCAAGATCTTTCATCAAGACCTTAAACGAGTTATAGAATCCGTTAGTTAGAAGTTTACAAGTTATTTTTAATTGTAAAAGTCCAAGATCAAACATAAATAAACTTAGAAAATTTACATGCAAAGAAGAAAAGAAAGAAAGATCACAAGATCAAAGAAAAACTAAACTATTACAATTTCCTTCATAACTTCGAGCTACCCACCAAAGAAAGGGTTGATCTCCTAGCTTCTAAGGTCTTGGAACTTCAAGGAAGGCTTAGGCTTTGGCTTGGTCTCCTCCTCATTTCTCCTTCCTTATTCACGGCCTCTCTCTTTTCTTGGGGTGTTGAGAGCTTGATTTTTGTTCTCAACAATGTGTTTGGAAAATGAAGGGGATGAAAGAATGAAATGAAGGGTGGAAATGAATAAATGAAGTGACCAACACTTCACCCATTCGGTCATATATAGGCAAAGGCAAAGGGATGAGGCTTTTCCTCTTTTGCCCTTGTAAGATTCGGCCAAGGGTGTGCAAATGGGAGGGGCAACTTTGGTAACTCCATTTGTTGCATGGGTGGAGGTTATCATATTCTAAGGGGACAATAAGGAGTGAATCAAGGGACTAGGTTCCTTTAGGCTTAATTACCCATTAGTTTCTAGTTAGGGTTTTCTACTAACTTAGTGTGGTCATGGTTAGAACATGGTCCATTTGGTTCCTTGCCCAACATTTAGAAAATTCTAGGCTTACACACACACATTCATGCGTCACACACACACACATGCACATACACATACTCACACACGTTGCATATACATACACATATACATTCATACATGCATTTTTTATTTTTCTACTAATTAAATTTCTATTTAATCCTAAGCATATTCATATGCATCCATACACACATAACACACACACATACATATTCATACACACACATAGAAAATAGATCTTTTTCTCATAAAATGACTCACACATAAAAGTCGCAATTTCCTTTAAGACATAGAAATATCAAGTACATAAATCTTTTCTAAAAACTCAATTGCTCAACTCTTAACATTTGTTCATGAAAATCCTTCTTTAAAATCACTCATTATTTTAAAACGTGAATTAGAAAATTTATTTAAGAAAATATTATTTCAAAAACACTTTTCTCAAAAATAGATCTCTTTAGTATTTTAAATTAATACGAGGAATCTGCGGGGTGTTACAGAATTCACTCCAACATTCTTTTCATTCTTTTTTCTTTTGACAATTTTATGAAAATAACGTTCTCTCCTTCTCCTATTTTTCTATGATCATATCGCTCATATTTTTGAAGAACTCTAAGAAACTCTTGTTGGCCATTTAGACTTCAAAAGAGAACTTCATTATCGTAGAGCATTGAATTGTTGTATTTGTGTTGTTGAAGAACACATCAAACTTGTTGTAATCACTCTCATTGAATTGTACTCAACCTTAGTGGTAGGGAGAGAATTCCATAGTTGAACGTTGAGGCGTTCGTAGGGTGAGGAACCCTGCTGTGTGTTGAGGCCCCTAGCGAACGAAGGTTCCTAGTAGTGTGCAGGGTGCTCTCGGTTGTAATTGGGTGCGGCTCAATTGCTGGTTATAGAACTCTCAAGCGGGTCGCTTGGGGACTGGACTAGGCCTTTCGACGGGAAGGCTGAACCAGTATAAAATTTTCGGTGCAAGCTTTTCTATCCCTATCTCTTTTATTTTCCGCATATTTCATTTATTTACGTTTCCGCGCTACTCTTATATTTTCTATCAATCGATTCCGCTCTCCTTCTCAAACGTCTAATCTCTCCATCTCAAAACAATTTTTAATTTATAAGGGTTTTTGCAATAATTTAATAAAACTCGATTCACCCCCCCTCTCGAGATTTTGAGGCCAAACCCAACAATTGGCATCAGAGCTAGTCTCTTGTGTTAAGACTTAATGTTGGAAGTCAAGCTAGTTGGAAGACATGCTTCAAACTCTCTATGGACTTCAAGTTTAATTCAAGATAGTGTTTTGATGATAACAAGCCAACTCAAGTTCAAGTGCTCAAGTGTCATCCTTATTCAAGATTGAAGATTCAAGCAAGGCATAGATTAGAAACCTTCTCCTTAGATCAATTGTAAGGTAATGGAGTTTTTATTTCTTTAAGAGTTACAAAAGCCAATAAGTTTTTTTTTTCATTTTAAGAGAGAAGAAGAAAAACGTGTTTTTGCATGAAAAAGTGTTTTATGCATTTAATCTTAGTGAAAATACTTGATGTTACAAAACTCTATATATTTGTATGTTTGCAAGAGAGAGTAATCGATTATCTTCTCAAGTAATCGATTAACTTTGTTGCATCATAGAAAAATCAGAGAGGTTGTAATCGATTAAATGAAACTTGTTAATCAATTACTTTCTTATGGGAGTAATCGATTACCTGGCTCAAGTAATCGATTATAATTGTTGCATCATATATTTTTCAGAGGCTTAGTAATCGATTACAAGCTCTGTAGTAATCGATTACATGATGTTGCATCATATGCATATCAGAGGCTCAGTAATCGATTAATTGGTCAAGTGTAATCGATTATAATGAGTTGCATCATACATTGAACAGGAGTGGTGTAATCGATTAACTATTCTTGGTATAATCGATTACATGGTTTTCAAATGAATTTAAGAATTTCTATTTTTGAAGGAATAATCGATTACCTTCAGAAAGTAATCGATTACTTCATCTTTTATTGAAAATCGTGTCAGAATCATTTTGATTATTTCCTGATTTGTTTTTATATAAAAGATTCTGATTTATTTTATAAAATTCGAAAATGATTTTAAATTTGAATTATTTCCTTTTTGGTTTTAAGAATCAAATCTTTATTTTATTTTGTAAATCATTTTGATTTAGTTTTGATTTTAAAACTTATTTCAAATCTTATTTTATTTTATTTTGATTTTGTTTTACTTATTCTAAATCCTTTTGATTCTAAAACGTTTTCTATTTTAAAAACAAAATCACTCCAACATTCAATTATTCATTCGTTCATTCATTCAATCATTTTTTTTCTGAGCTACACGTTTTCTCTCTTCTTCTTCTCAAGTCTTCTGCTTTTCACGTTCATATTTTTGAAGAACAAAAATCCTTGTTGGCTGAGTAATTCCTAGAGAAACAACTACTTCATTATCATAGAGCTTATTGTAGAATCTATGTTTTGAGAACACATTATACTTGTTGTAATCACTCACATCAATTGTTCAAAACCTTAGTGGTAGGGAGAGAATCCCGTAGTTGAACGTTGAGGCGTTCGTAGGGTGAGGAACCTTGCTGTGTGATTGAGGCCCCTAGCGAACGGAGGTTCCTAGTAGTGTGCGGGATGCTCTTGGTTGTAATAGGGTGCGGCTCTATTGCTTGGTATAAGAACTCTCAGGCGGGTCGTTTGGGGACTGGACTAGGCCTTTCGACGGGAAGGCTGAACCAGTATAAAATTCATCGGTGCAAGCTTTTCTATCCCTATCTCTTTTAATTTTCGCTTATTTCAATTTTTACGTTTCCGCGCTACTCGAATTATATTTTCTATCGTTTTCGCGATCCGTTTCAAACGCTTAATCTCTCCATCTCAAATCAATTTTTTAATTTGTAACGGTTTTTACAATACATTAATAAAACTCGATTCACCCCCCCTCTCGAGATTTTGAGGCCAAAACCAACACTTAACCGTCTCAAGAGTATGGCTTCAAATTCTTTGTTTGGTGGTGAAGGGAGTTCTATTAATCGTCCTCCCATGTTTGATGGGGTAGGGTACGCGTATTGGAAAGCCCGTATGAAAATTTTTATTCAAGGAGTTGGATTAAAGGTTTGGGATGCGGTCGTAAATGGTCCATATGATCCTACCTATGTAGTTAATGGTAACACCGTCGAAAAGCCTATGGCTGAGTGGACGGAGGAGGAGGAACGTAGAGTCCAGTACGATTTGAAAGCGAAAAATATTATAACATCTGTTTTGAGCTATGATGAGTTTTTCAGGATATCTACGTGTGAGACTGCGTAACAAATGTGGGATACATTAGAAGTCAAACATGAAGGTACAACTGAGGTGAAAAGGTCGAGAATCAACACTCTGACAGGTGAATATGAATTATTCAGAATGAAAGATGGAGAAACAATCCAAGAGATCCAAAAACGCTTCACGATGATTGTCAACCAGTTAACAACATTGGGGAAGAAATTCACCAATGAGGATCTCATCAATAAAGTTCTAAGGTGTTTGGGAAGAGAATGGCAACCAAAAGTGATAGCAATTGCTGAGTCAAGAAATCTTTCAACTATGACGCTGGCAACTCTCTTCGGAAAGTTACAAGAGCATGAAAGTGAACTGAAAAGATTGGCTCAACACGAAGAGGAGAGCAAGAAGGTCAAAAGTCTGGCATTCAAGGTTGAAGCACCAGCAACTGAAAGTGACTCGGACAAAGAACTGATCAATGATGAACACATGGGACTTGTAGTCAAAAAATTTAGGAAGTTTCTGAGGAAGAAAAACAACTTCTGTAACATCCTCATTTTTATTAACCTAATAAGTATAATTATAAATATCTTATTTACACGTGAAAGATGATTTTCAACTATTTTCTTATATGTATATTATCATGTTGAATCTAAATATGTATATGTATAAGTGTTTGTGAACGTTTTCCTAGTATATGTATATATTTGTATAAATATATCCTTGCGTAGGTATTAGTATTTGTAACTATATTCTCGTGTATATGTATGTGTGTATTTGTATGTGTATATTTATATGTATTTATGTATGGGTATATGTATTTAGGTTAAATTAGGGTAGGAATATATGTATATGTCAAGTGTGTGTGTGTGCATTCCTAAATGTAAGTAACTGTGCTTGTATCCTTGTGTGTATGTGTGTATTGATTAGGTGATAGCATCGTTAGGTTTGGATAGGGAAGTGTCTTAGAATCGTTGATGATAGTCGAAGAGTGTCGGTTTAGATTCTAGATTGGTGTGGTTGCGGTTGGGTGATTAGGGTGGTGTAGAATCGAGTGTCAAAGAGTTCCGTAGCCATAGAAGTGATTTTAGTGTTTCGATCTCGATAGAGTGAGTGGGTTGAGGATCCTAGGATAGAGCCTTTGGCCTAAGAATAGACCTTAGTGTCTATGCTCGGAGAATTCCCTCGAACTCAAATTTCGAAAGAGTTCCGGAGTGTAATAGATGTGTGAGGCAATTGTGATCAACTCGACCCTATTGGTTACGCCTCGAGAGTTATTGATATTAGGGCTAAGTGGCTATAGGGTTTGCCTTAAGTCGAGCAGGCTAGATCGAGTGCTTAAGAAGAGGTTAAGCATAGGATTCGGTTGTTTGTTCGTTTTGTCCTTTCGTGATTGAGAATTGTGTGTTTTTATTGTTAAATGATGATTGTTATGTTTGTGTGTGTGTGTTTAGAGGTGTTTAGAAAGTGTTTAGATAGTGGTGTTATGATAGGATAAGTCGGGGTGCGTTAGGAGTGGCCTAGAACCCTTAGAAAGCTTGAAAGAAAGGAAAAAGTAATGCATTAATCGATTAATGGGTTTGTTAATCGATTAATTTATGAGCACCATTCAGCCACTAATCGATTAAGACCCAGCTTAATCGATTAGATTTTTGTGCACCTTCTGGCCCTAATCGATTAACTTAGGAGTTAATCGATTAATCCTTTGTAAACTATGGGAGTTAATCGATTAACCACTGTAAAATCAGAAACAAAACACGATTTTATTGTGTTGTTCTTCATTTTCTCTCTTCCTCTTTCACGACCCTTCTCTCTTCTCTCACCCCAAACTCTTCCAATCTTCAAATCAACACCAAATAACTTCAACCCATCATCCCATAATCATTCCCCATCAACTCCCCATGATTTTCTATCAACAAAAACCCCAATTTCATTCTCAATCCCTCAAATCCCCAATTCCCAATTCAAAACCCTAACTCCCTCAATCCTTCTCATTTATTTGGGCAATCACCAAGGGAGCTAGGAATTGGTCTTGGAGCAAGGAATTAAGGCTTGGGAGCTTGAGTTCTAGAGCTCGGTGGAATGCTCACATCTCTCCCTCCTTCTCCTCTTCTCTTCAAAAGGTAAGGGGAGACTCTTTCCACACTTTGAGTTAGGGATAGTTAGAGTTTATAATAGGGCTTGAGATTAGTAATTAAATTATGAGTATGGAAGTAATTAGTATATACTAGAGTTTAATTAATTGTAACTAGTTTAGTTTTTAGTTAATTTTAGAATTAATGTAAATGTTTGTATTAACTTGTTTTATGCATTGATAAAGTAGAAAGTGAAGAACATTAGGGAAATGACTTAAATTACTGCACTCTGAGACATACCTGAGTATGTTGACTGATTGACTGGTTGATTTCTGATTTGTTAATTGATATTGTTTGTATGATCATTATTATTAAAGTGTAAAAATGTGAATGTGAAAAGGGAAAATGTTATTAAGCTTGTGCATTGTATGAGGGACCTTCCGGAGTGGAGGTGAAGTACAATGTACATGATTGTTATCGTTAAGCTTGTGCATTGTATGAGGGACCTTCCTTGAGTGGAGGTGAAGTAAAATGTACATGATTGTTATTGTTAAAAGTGTTTAAAAGTTAAGATGAAATGTAAGTGAATGTGAATATAATGTTTAAGCGAATAAAGAGAAGGAAAAGTGGAAATGGCGATTGGTCAATGGCTATAATAGCGGAATTGTTAAAGGGGTCAATGAATTGAAATGAATGTAAATGAAATGAACATTGGTAATTGATTTAAGGTGTGATTGTGGGTTCCCTCGAGAAGTGGCTAGGCTATACTCTTTGTTTCCATTCTTTGATTGGTTATTAATCCTGAGTTTTTATTATGAACTGTTTACTGTCTTTTAATTCACTGTGATGTGAAAGATCTCACCCTTAGTGGTTAACATTTTAGGAATTGTCCAAGAGGCTTGGAGATCAGAGTGTGCAGCGGAACAAGTCGGAAGAAAGGAAATTAATTTTTGTATGAATATTCTATATTGTATTGGGTGCCCCACATTTTGTAATTAAATGTTTTGTAAAAGTAAAGGTTTAAAGTTATCCGCTTCAATTTCAAACTCTGATTTATGTATTTTATTTAAGGAAGTTACTTTTAAAGTTTCTTAATTATTTCCGAAACTTTTATTTCTGGAATTTTTTTATATTATGAAAAAAATGGGGTGTTACAACTTCAACTCCCAACACAGAAAAGACAACAACAAAGGTGGAGGATCATCCATTACATGTCATGAATGTGGCAAGCCTGGTCACATCAGAGCGGACTGCTACCAGTTGAAAAAGAAAGAAAATTCAGAAAGAAGCACCTCCAATCCAAGGAAAGGGAAGCAAGCATACCGGGAATGGCTAGACAACGAGGGAAGTTCAGACGAGGATTCAGACGAACAAGAAGAGACAGCCAACATATGCTTGATGGCACATGGAAATGAGGTAACTTCTAATCTAGAACATTCTTATGATGAATTACAAGAGGCTTTTGTAGAATTACATGAGGAATCAATGAGGTTATCTTTATTGATTTTTTTGGAAAAGAAAAATTCAGCTTCTCTTTTACAAAAGAATCAAGAACTTATTAAAGAAAATGAATTTTTGAAAAATCAAAATAAGGAGCTGAATTCTACTTTGAAAAATTCTTCAAACACCTTGAGTAATGAAGTTAAATTTAAAGCTAGTTCTTCTTCTTGTAAGTTTTGCAAGGATTTAGTTAAAGAAGTAGAAGATTTAAAAGAAACTCTTGCGAAATTCACGAAAGGTAGAAATACTTTAAATTTAATGCTAGGGAGACAAAAGTGTTTCTTTAATAGAGCCGGTCTAGGATATCAACCCGGTAGGCATCAAATGAAATTAAGTACCATTTTTGTACCTTCTAGCAATCATAAGAAACCTTTAATTATATGTCATA
Source organism: Crotalaria pallida (assembly GCA_037953625.1). Taxonomy (NCBI): domain Eukaryota; kingdom Viridiplantae; phylum Streptophyta; class Magnoliopsida; order Fabales; family Fabaceae; genus Crotalaria; species Crotalaria pallida. The sequence continues at coordinate 45,658,941 of CM075649.1, read as the reverse complement.
TTTGTGGTAGAAAAGGCCATGGTGCACATGAGTGCGTACACCGGAAAGTGAAATTCGTTAAATCGAACAATGAAACTAAAAGGTGGCATGATTCGAACTATGGCTACACTAACGCTCAAGGACCCAAAAAGATATGGGTACCTAAAAAGAAACCTTGAATATTATTCTTGTAGGTTACTCCGGAAGAAAGGAAATCGTGGTGGTACTTGGACAGCGGATACTCGAAACATATGACGGGAGACAAATCTAAATTCTCGCATCTTGTTCCAAAGGACCAAGGACATGTGACTTTCGGAGATAACAACCAAGGAAAGATTCTTGGAGTCAGTAAGATAGGTACACCTCCTAACCCTTGCATAGAAAATGTTTTGCATGTTGAGGGCCTAAAACATAACTTGCTAAGCATTAGTCAATTATGTGATAAGGACAATAGGGTTATATTTGATTCTGATAAATGTATTATCGAGGGTAAAGTTGATAATCTTATTAAGCTAATTGATCGCAGGATAAACTTGATACGTTTAGCGCGTTCATCTGCATCCCTGTAGCCACTAGCATAACGGATCAAGTCTTCAAACTGTGCCGCATACTCGCCGACACTCATACTCCCTTGCTCCAGCTTGAGAAAAGCTATCTCCTTCTCCCTTCTCACATCTTCCAGGAAATACTTCCCAAGAAAGCGGACCTTGAATAGATCCCATGTAATCGCCTAATCGGCCGCCTCCAAACCCTTTCTTTGGTGCTCCCACCAATGCTCCGCCTCTCTAGTCAATACATACTCAGCCAATCGAACCCGGTGATCGGCTGGTGGTTTCAAAGAACGGAGGATCTTCTTGATTTCTTGGAGCCATCTTTGAGCCCCATCTGGATTGTAGCCTCCTTCGAACCTTGGCGGCTCACTCTTCTGGAACCGCGCTAACCAATCTATCTCGACTGGAGCTGGTGGGGGATTCAGTGCGGCTGCTGCTGCTGCGGCTGCTGCTATATTCTGCGCTTGATTTTGTTGCAGCTAAGCTATAGTCTCAGCCAGGTTCTGTTGCATCTGAGCTATATTGTCCGCCCGGTTCTGGATCATCTGAACCAGGTTTTCCAAGATAGCAGCAAACCGGTCATTTTCGGCACGTCTCTCAGCCATACTGTTTAGTCATGGAGGGACAACCAGTTAAATATTGGACAAATAAAAAGTTGCTCATGCATCCTACTAATTAACTTAGACATTTAACTATGCACATCGGTTACTCGCATGGTGAGTAACCACTAGAGTAGTGAGTCCACACTCCAAGGCCGATGGAAACTGCTCTGATACCATAAATGTAACACCCTACTTTATAGCTACCCTTAATTACCCATAATGAAATAGTGAACTTAAATTTTGTTTTAAAACCTTTTTAACTTATAAAAATCTCTGTGAAAACGGACAGAGTTTTCTTTGTTTATTAACATTTCCAAAATAAAGTTTTCCTGTAATCTGTCATTATCAAAATATTCTTTTCATGCAGAAAGCCTACAGGGCCACAAATAACATTGTTTATCGAAGTGCATCCACATCATAGTTTAATCACATCTGAGGTAGCAGTAAATATGAACAAGTTTGGAATTGTTTAAGTTTCCCAAAAAAATACTTCCTACCCATAGGAAGTGGTCCTGGACCAACCCAAAAATGAACATTTACAGTTTACACAAATATCATAACTACACCATCATAATCCAAAAGATGTCCAGTACAATACAACATGCCCTAACTATAATGACTTACTCTCCCTGTAAGGGGGAGTACTCCTGCTCAACCGGGGGTTGTGCAAGCTCAATCTCGGTACCTGTGTAAAAATAGTAAGGAGGTGAGCATTACACATGAAGTAGAAAAACAATTTCTAACTAGACATAATAACGTACTAAGTCAAACACAATAAGCATATATTACACATATTTTCATTCACCATTCCAATCATGCTCATTCACACTCAAACATTTACACTAGTTCATTTTCTTTACCATATTCATTACTTAACTCTTTTCTCTTGTTCTTTGGTTCAACAACCTCACATTTCATTTCTTTTAATCTTTCCATGCACCACTATGATTTCATGCACCTGTTAGGTCATTTGTCATCCTTTAGGTAATTTTACACCCATCAGGTCCCTTTTACACCCATTAGGCCATAATACACTCGTTAGGTCCGTTATCATTTACTTCACTCATTTTCATTTGATTCTCAATATCTTTTTATTTCATTCTTTTCCATGTTCAATTTCATTTACTTATCTGTTTCATTTTGCAGCACACTAATCCTTTAGGTACACAGGCGCCTAACGGGGCGTTCGGGCCTAATGGGGCGTTTGTACATGATGGGGCGTTTACCTAATGCGGAATTTGTCACCTAACAGGGCACCTAGTGGGTCAGTGTCCCCCAAAGGATTAGCTTCTCAAGCATCATCTTTGTTTTCATTCTTTCTTTGTTTAATTAGTTACTTATCACACATAACCTCACTTACTCTTCATTTACATTATGTTCAATTTCTTTGATAGAAATTCCATCATTAGTTCATTCCCATATTTTAATTCATTTCATTCATTTCTCATCACCCAAGCACATCATGCAATCACAACATATCTCAACCAACATATACACACAATTATCAACATTTCACCACAACAATTATTCACAACTATCAATCATGGGTTCAATTCGTTTATTTTCATATTTAACATATTATCATCATTGACTACCCTTTGATTCAATATCACAACCTAGCACACATCCTTAGCAATCACTATGCACTAACTAGAAACTATTTCCTAAATCAAGGTAACACTCACTCCTTACCTCTACCAAGAAGAGATGAAGTGAACCTTCACAAATTCAAGCTTTAAGTTTTTGCCCTAGCTCCTAATCACCTTAACTCTTGAGCCCCTTTAGAACCTCAAGTGTTATGAGAAGAAGGAAAAGAGAGTTTGGTTTCCAACTAGCCCTCAAAATGAAGAAAACATGAGAGTGTGGCCCTCCAAGATGAGTGATTTGAAATTTCCAAGAGAGGGGAGGAGAGAGAGAGAGGCGTGAGATGTGTGTGATGATGAGGAGATGAAATTTACCTTGTGTTTCTGAGGGAGAAAGTGAGGTTGATGGTGGTTCTTGATGATGAATGAGAATGGAGCTCTTAAAACTTGAAGGAGAAAAAGTAGAAATGAACCCTTGCCTTGGAAGGGTGGTGAACTCGTGTGGGATGATGATAATGGAGAGAGGAAGTTTGTCTTGTGATGGTGTGGAATTGATGGTGATGATCTTGTTCTAGCTTGGTTTGATCTTTGATGATGATGATGATGGTGGGTTGCTCTTAACCCCCTAGGGCTTGAGAGAGAAGAAGAACTCATGAAGGAGAAGAAGTGAGGGTGTTGTGATGAATGAATGAGTATGGGTTTGTTTTTGTTTTATTTATTTGCCTTGGTTGGAAATGAGTGGCTCACATTGAAAGCTTCTCCAAGAAGCTTGGCTTTTGTGTGGTGGAGAATGAAGCTTCCTCAAGAAGCCTCATTGTTTGGCCTTTAATCAACCTATTTTTTTGTACATGCACGAGTGGTAATCGATTAACACCCTTAGGTAATCGATTACATCCCCAATTTCCCAATTAATTGGCTCCTCACAGGGACTAGGTAATCGATTACCTCCCAAAGATAATCCATTATCTCCCTAAAAATCCAGTTTTAGGGTTTCTCACAAGAGGTCATTAATCGATTATATCCCCAAGGTAATCGATTACTTCTCTTTATTCAATTCTTAGGGTTTTTCACAGGAACATGGTAATCGATTATTACCCAAAGGTAATCGATTACCCTCCTTGATTTTCATATTCTTGAGTGTTTCTAATTCTAAGACATTCTCCTTAACTCCTACATGCATTTTTGCCATGATTCTTCACTTAATCCTAGCTTAATCTTATGATTTTCCTCAGTGTTAACTTTGGTTTAACCTAATAAAACTTGGAATTAAAAATCAGGATGTTACAGCTCCAGCTTTTGATGACTCTACCACAGTGTTAGCTGATGATGAGGCGTAAATCCCTTATGCTAGGTAGCCATTTTAATGATATTGCTGCCCATTATCTTTGACAATGATTTTTACTGCACGTTTTACTCTCCATTTTAACTTGATGCTTATACAAGTGTTTTTGTTCGATTTGATGACAATTTTGCTCGTCGCATTACGAGTGTTTTTTCTTAGATGTATTGCTCATCTTTACTTGTTGTGTAACAAGTGTTATTAAATCAAGATAGGTTTCTTCGGTCGTATTTACTTGTTGTAAAACAAGTGTTTGCATGAACCATTTGAAACTTATTTGTTTTAAATCTAAGAGTTAGAACTCGGATCGCCGACTTTAGCCGAAGTGGGATCCTCAGACCGTGACGCAAGAAACGTGATGTTCAATGGTCGGGTGTTCTTTTAAGTACGATGTTTTGAACTCATGGAAAGAGCTGCCTGAGATCCTCGATTTTGCTCGGTGGCTAGCCGAACGAAATGTGTAACACCCCGATTTATAATTAAAAGATTAACAAACTTAAGTTTAAAATAAAATAGTGAATTGAAAATTTCTTTTTACAAAACAAGTTTATCATACACATTGGGGGAATTCATTCATAATATACATAGATTCAACTGGAATTCCCTTCTTTCGACTTGTCTGTTGCGCACTCTGATCTTCAAGCTCCTTGATTATGCACCTAAAATGTTAACCACTAAGGGTGAGACCTTTTCAAAAAATAGTCAATTAGCAGATAATTAATAGTCCATAATAAAATGCAGGAATAATAATCAAATCACAGAATGAAATAAGAAAATGCACCACATTCACATAGCAGAGAAAACATTCAATTCAATCCAAGATCCACATTCACATTCATTCATTTCCATTTTCACAATTCGTTTCATTCCATTATACTACACATATACTTTATAATACTTCTTTGCTCGAACACATGAACATGCAATGGAACATGCAATGGAACTTTACACTTTTATCATTTAATTCCTGAATCTAATGTTACACTTTCCATTTTACTTTATACACTTTATACACTTTAACACTTTCATTGGATTCAGTGAATTAAATCAATATGTATATGTATATATCAATGCATGCACTTTTCTCCATTTCCTTTATAATAACACTTTTCAACCCTCACATACACCCTCCACTCTGGGGAAAAACCGACCAGGAGTAAGCATTTCTCAACCTCTAGTTGGGTGCTTCACCTCCACTTTGGAAGGTCCCTCGCTCACCCACTTGCACAGTACTTCACCTCCACTCCGGAAGGTCCCTCGTACAATTTGGTTTGATTCATTCAAATTGGCTTTAGCATAAATCACCCTCAACTGGCCACGAAAAGCCAAAGTAACTGACAGAATTTTTATGGTTGCATAAAACCAATCCCCAACACGGGTTGCGAACCCGTGTCCTTTGCAGGATCAAAGTTTTCCATAACAATTCTCAGCAATTGTTTCAATGACACAATCTAGTTACTTTTGCCTTCATCAATCGAAAACGACGTATGTTTTTCCCCGTACTCCTAAACGTCCACCTTACTCCTTGAATGCATGTGTTTCTAGTTCATTTTAAATTGTTTTTAATAATCAAACCTTTTAATACTTTATAGCAATTGGGTTGGGCTTTCTAACTTAGGATAATTGGTCATACTTTATAAATAATACATATATAGCGTCTAACCATAATTATACACATTGAGCATTTAACCACAATTATACACATTTAGCATATAAACACAATTTTATACATTTAGCATTTAGTTTGCACAACAAATTCTCACAGATATCAGACATTTCAATCGACATACTCAGGTATGTCTCAGAGTGCAGTAATATAAGTCAGCTCCCTAGGGTTCTTCACTTCCTACCTTAACAGCTTATAAAAGCAGATTTAATATAATTATTTCCAATAATATAAAAATTAACCAAAAATACAATAATCATCTTTAATCAAACTCTTACCAAGCACTATTTTGCTACTCACACTCTAATTTTAACTATTAAACCCAAATACTATTATAAACTCTAACTATCCCTAACTCAAAGTGTAGAAAAGTGTCTCCCCTTACCTGGAAATCCTAGCAATAACGACAGAGCCATGTTTACATCCGCAACTTGCTCCTTGCCCCAGGGTCAAGATCAATAACAACCTGTTGAATCTAAATAGGGACATATGTTAAAACTAATTATAACATTAAAATATATATATCAAATAAATTCATTTTTGTCAAAAAAATAAATATATATCATTATACAGTAAAAATATATCACTTTTCCCTAAAACATCTCTTTATTTGAAAATATAGGGATAATAAAAATATTGACGGATCGTCAAATAAATTAGGTAGATGGATAGAGGGAGTTGAGGAGGTTATATACTTAAGAAGGATTTGAGATTGGACAGTTGGATCTTGAATTATTGGACCGGGAAGTTGGAAGGAAACAAAATTTCCTTCTCTTTGTTCGCTCACTCTTTCTCTCTGCTCCCCGACTTTCTTTCTCTCTCTCTCGTTGATCTATTCTTTCTTTCATTTCAATTCAATATATAATAGAGTTAATAGTCACATAGGTCCCCGAAAGATACCTGTGGAATCAGTTAGGTCCCTGAAAGATTAGTGGAATCTCTTAAACCCCTCAAAGATCATTTTGGAATCTGTTAGGTCCCTGAAAGATTTGTGGAATCTCTTAAACCCCCCAAAGATCAATTTGGCATCACATTAGTCCCCCTATGAGGGACCTAACGAAATCCTATGTGATACATTAAATGCTTTGTTGGCCCAAACGTGGGGGACTAATGTGATGCCAAATTGATCTTTGGGGGGTTTAAGAGATTCCACAAATCTTTCAGGGACCTAACAGATTCCAAAATGATCTTTGAGGGGTTTAAGAGATTCCACAAATCTTTCAGGGACCTAACTGATTCCACAGGTATCTTTCGGGGACCTATGTGACTATTAACTCTATAATATTAATGGGTTGGGGGGTGGGTTCCCAGCGGCAAAGGGGGTAAATTATTAGGAAAAATAATTTATTTTATGTTTTGTTCATATTTGTGGGTCAATGTGTGTAGGTATTTTGGATTATAATTAAAAGTTGGATAATACTAAAAATAAAATGCGTTTAGGTAAAACAATATTGTATTTTGAATTACTCAAAACTGATTGAAAAATAATAAAGTTACCGGTCCTTCCGGATAGCTATTGTGTAAGAAAAATTATCGAAAATTCAAAAGTAAATATATTTTCTAAATCTTGATATTAAACTTTATAATATATAATATTTAAAATTTTGAAGTAGAAGATTATTATATATAACTTAAATCGGTAATATATTAAACCAGTCCAGAATCTAAAAATAAAACAGCCTCCGAACACTATGAAAATTTACAGGGACGCTCAAAATATTAAGTTAAACATATTTTTATAAAGAAACTATTTATAAAAATGCCTCTAAGGCTTGCCGCTTGAGCTCCCTGTCAAAATGTTAATTAAACTAAATAAAAGTACTACTTTATTTTTTGGAAAACGTATGATAACAAATTTATACTTATTTCGATTAGGAAACATATTTCAAATATAATGATGAAATCAGAATTTTATTCCGAGACTCAAATATTGAAAACATCATATTAAATCATTTAATTATTTTGCTAGAGGTATTAGAAATAACGGGATGTTACAATTCTCCCCCACTTATTGGACGACGAAATTCCGCTCAGAATCCTTAATTGGAGAACCATCTCGGAAAAAGGTTTCTAAGCTATAGGACTTACTTCAATTTGGTTCTACTCCCCCACTTGGAGTTGGCATACCATTCAGCATGAGTACGCCCATAGATTCTTGCACTCGTTGAAGAGTGCCGACTATGGTTTAATTTGATCAGTCTCGAGGCTAAGATTCTATCAGGTTTTCTAAGGTTCACTCTTCCTACGGCTAATTTTTCAAGAGTCTCACGAGAAAGACCCCCAAAGGGTCTTGGACTCTCAAAAATAAGGTTTGGCTTCCCAAGGAAATCGGAAATGATTTCTAAGATCAGCTGGTTTCCCTCCGAAATTCTACATCGAAGATTGGAAAGGGTACTAATACGCTCTAAACACTATTACCCTAAAGGGTTGATTATACTCTAACTCCAAAATCTATCACTCATCCTATTCCTAGGCCCTAATCAACCACATCCATCATTCACACAAGCATAATTCATATAAACATCATTCAGAGTTCAAACATTCACAACAATAATTCCACAACATCACACTCTTCAAACATAATCATGACTCAACTATACTTCCTCCTAAGCTAGTCAAAGTCTACACTACCTAACTTAGGGCTAAATCCTACCTCTACACACAAATTCATAACAATCATCACACATTTGAAAATCGTTTCAAAAGGGGTTCGGGGAATAGGATTTACATGGCTTGCAACCAAAAATGCATTTTCATCAATTCAATTCCCTAATGTTTTTGAAAATCTTGAAAATAATGTCCCTGTACATAATAGAACATCATGGTAAATTTTCAAGTCAATCAGAGTTCATTAGGTTCATTCTTGACCCTACGACCACTTTGTCAAAGATTTGTAATGGTCGGGGGTGAACCTATGTCAAATTCACTGAAAATAGTAGACAAACTCTGATTGGCCTCAAAATTTAAAGGGACATCACTTATACTTAGCCCAAGGTTGTGTAAAATTTTCAAACCAATCAGAGCACGTTAAATTCGCTTTGTTTGAAACACTAACTTGTTCCGTTTGGCTTGTAATATTACATGAAACAATGAGTCAACCTTAGGGTGTTTATATCAAATCTTCCAAGTCAAACAAATATCCTAAACCCAAAACTTGGTTTTCCATTTATGTAAAAACCCTGGTTACCCATAGACACCTAACTAGAAACACAAACATTTTAAACTCCTTGGTTTGAACAATCACTAGGTATGGGGATTTAAAATTTAGGGAGAAGATCCCATGCTAGTGAAACACTTAGAAAAGCAATTTTACATTTACAAAAACAAAATTCTTTAAAAATTCGGTTCCTCTCTCGATGAGGAACATTTAGTTTCATTTGAAAAGTTCAATAAAACCTTCCATCGTGCATATTACCATAAAGAACTACCTCCATCTAATTTCGTAAGATCCTAGATGAAGGAGTGAAAGTACACTCAAGATCGGTAAACTCAAAGGAAAAGGGAAAATACTTTGGACTTGGAAAAATTCAGTTGAGTTCATTTTCAAAAGTTGAAACAATGATATTCTCTTTTACTTCCAGTTTGAAAATCTGAGTTTCATTCTGATTTGATTTTGGATCGCATATAAAGGGTTCCTATTTAATCGACGTATGACTTGGTTAAAGACAAATGAATTAATTCACTACTCGATTACTTAGGAATCCTTGCACTCCTTACTATTTTCTTAAAAAAAATTTATGCGACCTCACGATCCATTTGGAATGATTGTGGTTCGGTGCAACCTTTTGAAATTCATTTTAAACACTCGCATAATCAAACAAGCATTTATCATGACATCCACTCACGAGCAATCAAACAAAAATTCATCTTTCATATATTAATATCAAGCACGTAAATCAATCAAACACATATAAACGTAATCAGTTTTTATCCTAAACACAATTTCCAAAAACAACATTTTTAGTCAATGCTTAGTGGAAAATAGTTTGGGACTTTCAAGTACAAGGATGACAATTGAAAAGCTCTAAATCCCAAAATCGTTTGAAAACATTTTCGAAAATTTTTAATTTCATCTCCACATAAACATAGACTTTTCACATATGCAGAATACACCACCATCAACATAATCCAAAGTGATGCGCGAACCTTTAGATTGAATTTTAACCCCTTTATCGATTAAATAAACCTCTTTCCGTTATAAAATTTTATTATTGTAGTTCGGGGTTTAAGTTCAATCGTTAGAAGCTTCATACTTATCTTTTCGTTTAGTATTAAAGTCATCAGAATCAAATTAGTGGTGGCATCAACTACAAGTTCCACTTCTAATTTCCTTCCGCCTACTTTAACGCTAGACTATTCCACATACAAACATATTTTGAGAACCTTTTGATTGAATTCAAACCGCTTCCCAAACTTGGACAAAAAGTTACTTTTATGCTTGCAATTCAAATTAGTATAGTTCAGCGGTTCAAATCCGATCGATCAGTACTCGTTTTCTTGTTTCCCGATTGGTATCACAGATACTTGAATTGAGATTAGCTATGGAATTCAACCATTTATTTAATTTAAACATTGTTTTTGGTTCTCTTATATACTAGTCTAATCGACGTAAATTTGATCACTCGATTGGATTAGTATTCAAGATTCAGAATTTGTTTATTCCATGCAGTTCCATTTCTAATCTCTGTTCAATTAATTCAACACCAATTTACTCAACAACATACATTAAAATCACACATAAATGCATATAGCGAAGCAACAAGACATAAAGATCTGACACAAAAAGTTTTATACATGGGAAATCGGTTACTAATTCACGATGATGCACAAACTCCTAGATTTCGACGACGTCACCCCCCGATAAATGCAACATCGGATTGGCCAGTTCCAACACTACATTCCATCAGTGGTAATCGCCCTTGTCATCTAGTCTAAGTTTGTGTGCGTCATTTTGATTAGTAGGATTTCCTTTGTAAGAAACTACAATCTCTTTGATTAACTCAAAACTTAAAATTTTCATCTTCAAACAAAACTCAATTTGCACCATTTAAGTTTCCTGTTTGCAAACGGATAACCACTCACAATATGTAATTCTTTGAATCCCTAAGGGATCCACTTAGGTTCCGAAGAATTCCATTCTCTTTTCCTTTTGCAAACATAAACCTATTCCGTTCGTTTCATTTCCAGGTGAGCACAAATACCAATTTAACATCACATCAATATATATATATATATATATATATATATATACTTTCACATAAGCATTTATGACACACTTAGCATCCACATTTCTATTTCACAATAGCACCAAACATTTTCAAAAATCGCTTAACATGGAAATATATTTTTCACTTATATCAGTCTCACGTTTTATCAGGAAGCTTGAGATGAGAGTGTTTGCAGCGAGTTAGGGACCGCTTTTCCTCAGGTCGAAAGGAAGGACTGCTCTAATACCATAAATGTAACACCCCGATTTATAATTAAAAGATTAACAAACTTGAGTTTAAAATAAAATAGTGAATTGAAAATTTCTTTTTACAAAAGTTTATAATACACATTGGGGGAATTTATTCATAATATACATAGCTTCAACTGGAATTCCCTTCTTTCGACTTGTCCGCTGCGCTCTCTGATCTTCAAGCTCCTTGATTATGCACCTAAAATGTTAACCACTAAGGGTGAGACCTTTTCAAAACACAGTGAATTAGCATATAATTAATACTCCATAATAAAACGCAGGAATAATAATCAAATCATAGGATGAAATTACAAAATGCATCACATTCACATAGCAGAGAAAACATTCAATTCAATCCAAGATCTATATTCACATTCATTCATTTCCATTTTCACAATTCGTTTCATTCCATTATACTACACATATACTTTATAATACTTTTATGCTCAAACACATGAACATGCAATGGAACATGCAATGCAACTTTACACTTTTATGATTTAATTCCTGAATCCAATGTTACACTTTCCATTTTACTTTATACACTTTATACACTTTAACACTTTCATTGGATTCAGTGAATTAAACTTATATGTATATGTATATATCAATGCATGCACTTTTCTCCATTTCCTTTATAATAACACTTTTCAACCCTCACATACACCCTCCACTCTGGGGAAAAACCGACCAGGAGTAAGCATTTCTCAGCCTCTAGTTGGGTGCTTCACCTCCACTTTGGAAGGTCCCTCGCTCACCCGCTTGCATAGTACTTCACCTCCACTCCGGAAGGTCCCTCGTACAATTTGGTTTGATTCGTTCAAATTGGCTTTAGCAGAAATCACCCTCAACTGGCCACGAAAAGCCAAAGTAACTGACAGAATTATTATGGTTGCATAAAACCAATCCCCAACACGGGTTGCGAACCCGTGTCCTTTGCAGGATCAAAGTTTTCCATAACAATTCTCAATGATTGTTTCAATGACACAATCTAGTTACTTTTCCCTTCATCAATCGAAAACGACGTATGTTTTTCCCCGTACTCCTAAACGTCTACCTTACTCCTTGAATGCACGTGTTTCTAGTTCATTTTAAATTGTTTTTAATAATCAAACCTTTTAATACTTTATACCAATTGGGTTGGATTTTCTAACTTAGGATAATTGGCCATACTTTATAAATAATACATGTATAGCGTCTAACCATAATTATACACATTGAGCATTTCGCCACAATTATACACATTTAGCATATAAACACAATTTTATACATTTAGCATTTAGTTTGCACAACAAATTCTAACAAATATCAGACATTTCAATCGACATACTCAGGTATGTCTCAGAGTGCAGTAATATAAGTCAGTTCCCTAGGGTTCTTCACTTCCTACCTTAACAGCATATAAAAGCATATTTAATATAATTATTTCCAATAATATAAAAATTAACCAAAAATACAATAATCATCTCTAATCAAACTCTTACCAAGCACTATTTTGCTACTCACACTCTAATTTTAACTATTAAACCCAAATACTATTATAAACACTAACTATCTCTAACTCAAAGTGTAGAAAAGTGTCTCCCCTTACCTGGAAATCCTAGCAATAACGACAGAGCCATGTTTACATCCGCAACTTGCTCCTTGCTTCAGGGTCAAGGTCAATAACATCGTGTTGAATCTAAATAGGGACATATGTTAAAACTAATTATAACATTAAAATATATATATCAAATAAATTCATTTTTGTCAAAATAATAAATATATATCATTATACAATAAAAATATATCACTTTTCCCTAAAACATCTCTTTATTTGAAAATATAGGGATAATAAAAATATTGACGGATCGTCAAATAAATTAGATAGATGGATATAGGGTGTTGAGGAGATTATATACCTAAAAAGAATTTGAGATTGGACAATTGGATCTTAAGTTATTGAACCGAGAAGTTGGAAGGAAACAAAATTTCCTTCTCTCTGTTCGCTCACTCGTTCTCTCTGCTCCCTGACTTTCTTTCTCTCTCTCTCTTTGATCTATTCTTTCTTTCATTTCAATTCAATATATAATATTAATGGGTTGGGGGTGGGTTCCCAGCGGCAAAGGGGTAGATTATTAGGATATATAATTTATTTTATGTTTTGTTCATATTTGTGAATCAATGTGTAGGTATTTTGGATTATAATTAAAAGTTGGATGATATTAAAAATAAAATACGTTTAGGTAAAACAATATTCTATTTTGAATTACTCAAAACTGATTGAAAAATAATAAAGTTACCGGTCCCTCCGGATAGCTATTATGTAAGAAAAATTATCGAAAATTCAAAAGTAAATCTATTTTCTAAATCTTGATATTAAACTTTATAATATGTAATATTTAAAATTTTGAAGTAGAAGATTATTATATATAACTTAAATCGGTAATATATTAAACTAATCCAGAATCTAAAAATAAAACAGCCTCCGAACACTATGAAAATTTACAGAGATGCTCAAAATATCAAGTTAAACATATTTTTCTAAAGAAACTATTTATAAAAATGCCTTTAAGGCTTGCCACTTGAACTCCCTGTCAAAATGTTAATTAAACTAAATAAAAGTACTACTTTATTTTTTGGAAAACGTATGATAACAAATTTATACTTATTTCGATTAGGAAACATATTTCAAATATAATGATGAAATCAGAATTTTATTCCGAGACTCAAATATTGAAAACATCATATTAAATCATTTAATTATTTTGCTAGAGATATTAGAAATAACGGGATGTTACAAAATGAGTCGTACGTATTTTCAAAGTTTAATAATAAAGATTTAGGATAAAATCTATAAACTTTTATTGCTCAATCAATATGTACAATAGATAGTTCCTAACGCAGGCTCGTGTTGTGAGCCCCACAATTTTGTCCTCAATTTAATTTAAATCATAGTTAATTTTATGATAATTTATATGATAATATTTTATAGATATTTATTAAAGTAAAAATTTATAGTGAACCATTAATTATATTCTTGAATTGTATATTTGGTTGTTTGAGTTATGTATGTGTGTATATATATATACCTGTAATATATATATATATATATATATCTATATATATATATATAGGTATAATTGTATGTGATGCAATTGAAATATATTCTTGGTATGAAAATGTTTTTATAAGGTTGTTGAATGACATGAAAGGATTTTTGAAGAAGTATATATAGTTAATATAACTTCGAAAATTCATATCTTTTAAACCGTAAGTCGAAAAATTACAAATGATATATCAAAACAATCGTATCGAAGTGTAGATTATGAAAATGTAAAGTTTTGATTTTTACTTCGAAGTTTTAGAAATTTTATCTCTGCTACAGTACTGAACGAATTTTTTGAGTTTTAAGTGTAAATGTGTGATTTTAATGCATTAAATACCTTTTGACTCAAGTGTATGTTATTTTGAAAACAAAAATACATTTCTCAGGTTTTCTATTGGACTACCATCCAAATAAAATATATTTTCGTATTTTTCTTATTATAAAATTATTTGAAAGCTTATGAAGTGCATTTTTGAAGGAAATGATCTTAGAGCTTCAAAAATTCATAACTTTCAAACCGTAAGTCCAAAAATTATGAATTTTATATGAAAACGATCGTGTTGAAATGTAGATTTCAAAAATGTAAAATTTGTAATTTTATTTTGGATTCTTCGAAAATTCTATATCTGTACCAATTAAAAAACGAATTTAGAGTTTTAATATTGGGAAAATTATTTTTGGACCTCCAATAAATTTTTCCTTTTTACACTGCACTTTATAAATAAAAATATGGTGTTACAAAATATTTTCATGGTGGTACCTATGTTTATTTAATACAGTTTATTATTTTTGCAATTATTCGATTAGAGGATATTTTTGAATTATGGAAAAATAGGAAAAATTAATTTGGAAAATATTTTTATTTTATTTCTGGACTGCACCGTCCATAATTATATGTGGGAGGAAGAATCTAGTTTGAAATTCAAAATGTACATGGAACTTGTGAAAGAAATAAATGCATTTTCATTTTCTAAAAGGGTTCATTAAGTGAAAAAAGACTAGGAAAAACTCCCCTTGGACTATGGTGACTCACCCCTTAGTAGATTAGTTGAATCCGAATTTTCCCTCTTGCCTATAATTAGTGGCCCAAACCCCTCTCTTTTTACACACAAGAAACTCTACCATTTTTGAGAGAAAAATTGAGAAAAAGCTTAGAAGAAGAAAGTGGGTGGCGAGTTGATAGAGGAAGAGGAGGAAAAATTTTCATTATCATTTTGAAGTTCATTTAGCTTAAGGAAAAGAGGTAACACTAAACTTATGTTTTGATCTATTTTTCATCTCTTATTCTATTGTTATTTAGTAAATAAAAATCTCTAATTTCTTCTATGATAAAGAATAAGAACTTAAATTTCTAACTCCTATTTTGATATTGAAATAAGATTATTGATATTGTTTTGATATTATTTTTGAGTCATATGAATTGAGGTTTAAGAAAAAGGGACAAAATGAATTGTTTAAAGAAATAATCTCCCCTTTTTCTTTAACCCATGATTGGCCAAATTTTATGATAAATAGGAAAATAAAATTCTGGAAATTTTTGGTGTTCTTAAAATATAGGAATTTATATTTTGTATCTGTTTGGATTATTTTGTTTCTTTTTACTTGGATTCAAAATGAATATATGTATAAGGAATGGAAACTAAATTAAAATTGAATAAGTTTAATGTATTTTTGATTTTTTTTCTTTTCTAGACCGTGATATATATATATATATATATATATATATATATATATATATATATATTAGGTGATAGTTGTTGTTAATATGTGTATAATTGTTATGTGACTTATTTCTTAAAAAGTATAAACTAATGGGTGATATTGATCTTTGATGTTTTGATATAAAAATGAAATGATAATAGTCTTATGAAAATAAAATTTAAATCCTGAATTTTTATGGTTGACCGAAATATATAATTGATTTTTTTAAGTAAAAGTTACAAATAAATTATAGTATTTTGTTTGATAGTTCTAGGAGTAATTGGGTAATTTTAATAAGGAAAAATAGGTTAATAAGAATGGTATTTTTGTGTGATGACATGACTATAGGATTGAGTTTAGTTGCTGTAAAAAAAATGATTTTTATGAATGGTGTCTATTTGATATTTTATTGATGATTAAAACAATTCTTTTGAAGGTATAATATTATGTAACTATGATGTATAGGTGTTTTAAAAATTAAAAGTATTTTTCCTAATTGTTGAGAAGTGGCCGAATTATTTAGGAGAAAAAAATATAGAGTTTGATAATTTTCCTAATTGATTTAATAATGATTTGATGTGAATAGATGATAATTAGTATATATAAGTGTTTAGTTATTTTAATTCTGAAAAATAATTAATTATGGAAAATTATTTTAATTCTGGAAAATTATCATTTTATTAAGATATAAGACTCTAAATGATTATTTTTATGTGTGTTAGTAGTGCTTAATTTGTATATAATTATTTAAGTTTGTTTGCCTTATTTTCTTAAGATAATGCAACAAATTGTAGTGGTTGTACAGCAGGTGAAATTATTTTATGTGACTTAGATTTAATTATTTTAATATAATAATTCGTAAAAAGAATTTAGGAAAAAGCGGCATGTGTTTCTGATAAACCGTTTAGGAGAAAACTGAGTTTTAAGAAATAGTGTATATGCTGTTCAAGATTCTAAAATAGTTGCATCAAGGATAGAAATTATTTTGAAATGAATTGGTAATGTGTACTTTATGCTAAGATCTTTATTATAAGTAGTTAAAAATTAGCAAGGAAGTGTAAAAGTGATTTTGTGAATGTACTGATGCTTAAAAGTGATTTGCTGTGTATTGTTTATAGTTTGTAATTTAATTTCATTATCGATGGAGAAAAAGTATTTTCAACTTGGAATACTTGAGTTTATTTTCTCAATATGTTATATGTGTTTATAACGTTATTATGCAAAGATTTGTTTACTGTTTGATTGATTGAAATGTGCATCAAAGAAAAATACTCCAAATTCATGCTGTATGAATAGCCTGTAAATGTTAGTTGTTATAAGGTACTTAAGAGTGAGATCATGTAAGTAAAGAAAAAATTGAGGTTTAATTTTAAGATGTTATGATTGTGTTTTAAAAGTTATATTATGATTGGAGATGATTTTCATAATTTAAAAGCTAAAAAGAAAAAGTGATTTTGCAAGACTTGTAGGGTATGCTGTCCGAAATTCTAAATTGGTTGCATCAACTATGAAAACTGTTTTGGAATGAATTAGTATGATGATTTTTATGATAGGACCTTTAATATAAGTGTATAGAGTAAAAAGAAATTTTAAAAGTGAATTTGTAAAAGTATGATTTCATATTATTTGTTTAAATAAATTGTTGTTTTACTGGTATAAGTGTGTGCATGTGGTAGTTGTTATATAAGTGATATAGTATGGCATTTTAGAAATAAAAATATATTCTAAATAGTTTTCAAAGTATTGGAGTGAGTTTTAAATTATGTTTTTCAAAAAAAAAGGATTTCTTGAATTTTAAAAGGAATTGTTTTAAGTTATTTAATGCCCTTAAAAAGGACCTCTATTTTAAAAAGGATTTCTGTTTTAAGGTGCTTTGGTACCTTGGGTTTAGTCTTTACCTATGTAAATAGATAGTATAAGGTACTTGCTAGATATTGATTTGTATGTCGTTCGTCGTTTAAGAATAAAAGGAATCAAAGGTGAACGAGCTGCTGGAGCTGTAGACACAAAGGCTGGAAACAGAGTAAGCATGGATTTCAGGTGAGAGAGAAGCCTTCTTAAGACATAGTGACATGTAGGGTAATATTAGGACGTTCCGTATCATCTCAAAGGTCGGAACTAGGAATCTATCGGTCGAGTAGTAAAACGGCAATTGAGTGTGTGTTCCGCCGTTTATACGAAAAACACGATTCCTCAATATTAATTGTATGTCGGTTGATAATTGATTATACCATGTTATATATCTTTATTGTATATTATATGGAAATGAGTTATATGATGAGATAACAAGAAGATTGGGAATATATTTTGGAAATAATGGTTTAACCTATCGAAAGATAATTAATGTTTTTGAACGGTTGTTCCTATGAAAAGATTTCTTAGTATTTTTCGAACGGTCGTTCCATGAAAAGGATTTGGCATAATTTTGAATTTATGAGAATGATCAATGAACCTTGTTGAAATTCGAAAACGATACTAGTGTACAGTGATGGTGCAAACGGCACGATAACTTTGTAAATATCCCCTTTATGTGACTGGCCACGTGGATGACTGTGCCGTGGTCTAAGTCTTGTGGAATCCACTGTACTGTAAAAAGGTGTTTGATGTTTCCCTTAGAGGTCGAGACCCGTTAGAAGTGAGGCTTAGAATGGGTCGACCAAAACTAGGATTAATGACAGACTTAAAAGACTTAGGAACCCCTCTCCTAAACCTACGCGTTGAGAGTGAAGTAGTGGAGAGGAAAGATACCAAATACTTGGAGGTCGGTGTACTTTCAAGTGGTGATTGCGATAGGGGAAGGCAAGGACGGTGAACTTCAAGAAGCGTCGAGTGCTTCTCTAGGCGGGACAAGACTACAAGGACTTGTCTTTCGGTTGTAGGCAATGTCGTAGCAAGGAACTGCACGATCAACTAGAGATAGCGATGTCGCCCCCTTGAGCAAATATTAGATGGTGAGAGGGAACCCGAATGGGGCTAGATGTCGCTGTATTTTTGAAACTGTATTGATGATTTTACTTCGGTTGCTGGATACTTGTTGGTGCGTACCCTTCGACATCAATTCCAGCATGGTTAGGATTCCTGTGCGTCCCATCTGCTTTCCGAACTAGGATGTGGTTGGAATGATGGAGGAGATGTAACGTGTGTGCTACCAAATCCTTGAGCATCGGTGGTGGTACCCCTTCTTGAATTTCTGGTGGTGATGACAGCGAAACTTAGAGCCTAAAGATAATTAAATATAATGGATATGGTTTCATGAAGATTATCCTTTTGGTGGAAAAGACCCTATGGTATTTAGCTGAAGTTGTTTATAAGGGATTGGTAATAATGATGTATATATTGTTTTATGATATGCTTGTATGGTCTTAATATTCCCCTATGGTAAGCCCGCGCCGTCGACGATCATATCGTTCGGAAGTGCTTACTCTCTCTATTTCCCTTTCCTGTGAACATTGGG
This sequence comes from Crotalaria pallida, assembly GCA_037953625.1. Taxonomy (NCBI): domain Eukaryota; kingdom Viridiplantae; phylum Streptophyta; class Magnoliopsida; order Fabales; family Fabaceae; genus Crotalaria; species Crotalaria pallida. The sequence continues at coordinate 45,639,520 of CM075649.1, read as the reverse complement.
GAACAATGTTCACAGATGACAGATCATGTACTATCTCGAGTAGCGGTTGCTCAAGATGGAAGAGGATCGCGAGACGACGTACATACGAGGAGGAAGCAGAAGCAGCAATCAAGGAATATTCGAGACAGTTGCGGTGGAGGAAATGATGAAGACTAATAGTCTAGGATAGTTTTTGTTTTGTATTCCATCTTTGGATGGGTAGGACACGATTACTCTATCCCGAATGTAACCCCAGTTGTAATATGGATTATTTTAAATGAAATAAAAGATCTTATTTTTGGTTATTGTATCATGTTCATATGTACCTAAATTATTTTCCGCAAGTTAACCATCAATTAAATATGACATGGAGAAAATGAGTTTTTTTGAAATGTATTGGATGGTAACATCTCTTTTTGTAAATAGAATTTTTATGATGCGAGTTAAGTATCAAATCATTTTGTAAACAAATGAATCAAATTGTTTTATGAAAATCTTTTCTTAAAATAATTAAAATAAACTGATTCTGGAAATGTTTAATAAAAAAAATGGCGCAAATTTTTATTGATAATTCTAAGTCCAAATTGGGGTGTTACATTTAGTGGTATCAGAGCGATGGTTGTCCTTAGTGGCCTTAAGCATAGCCTTATATGCTTTCCTTGTGTGACTCTGCCTTAGTTGGTGTGTAGATGTGAGTTAGTCCTTTTGTGTGTATAGATGTTTCCTTAGTCTAAGAGTTAAACCTGTACGTAGGATCGCAATGGCACGTCGACAAGCAAATGAGGTGAAGAATTTCTGGTAAGAATATGGAAATCAGTTCTTGGAAAAAGTGTGGTATTTTAAAGACTGCCAGAGGAGAATTGAGTTCAAGTCAAGACATTACCCTACTTCGTTTCGATTTTTGAAAAGAACCCAATCACCCTTTCGTATGATTATTGAACTTGATTTTTGCATTTTTGCGATAATTTGACCCTTTCAAATTAAAAAGGACTTCCTTTTGTCAGAAAATACCCAATCTAATGATCACCTTCCATCAAACTATTCGACCAAATGCCAAAATTCGGTAAATTCAAAGTTCTTTTCTTGGATTCTCTTGACTAAAACAGAACCCTACCTCATAAAGTTATGAAGGAAGTAACACTTGTATGCATAACACATGATTTTAGGAGGCTGAAGGGACAAGGTGATGGTATGATTGTGTGAAATCTTAGGAATTTTGGAATAATGGTTTAGAGTCAGTCCCTAAGTGGTGCTAAGAAGGGGATTTAGTGGGTGAAAAGTTGGGCAGTTATAGTCTTAAAGTGAAATTGGATATCGAGTTGTGTGATAGGTGGTATAAGTTTGATCAAAGTTGGGGATCAAAAGGTTAAGTAGAGTCCATGTTAGAAGAAGTGTAGTGACAAGTACCCGTGTAGCATAGGTAGTGTGGAAGTATGAAGTAACTCAGCTGGTGATTATGGTTTTGATATGCATACAAGAAAGTGCTTCTGGATTGGCACCATTTTCGAAAATAACAAACTGTTTTACCAAGTCCCTTATATAAATACCAAAATCCCTTATGAATAATTCACTTTGCCTTTAATGCTTTTGGTCTGACTAAAGGAACATAACTATTATCTGTTGCCTACCCTTGAACTTGACTCAATTCGACTCCCGCACGGCGTTACGGCAAAGGCTGACCAGTAAAAGAGTGTTGATCAACGAAGACATCGAAGGAAGGATATATTCTCAAAAGAAGTAAATAACAAAGTGAAGGGTCGTGAGAATGTCTGAATAACCTTGTGTGTTTCCTTGCTTGTTTCTGTTTGTATTTCTCGGGGACGAGAAATCTTTAAGTTGGGGAGGATTGTGAGACCCACAATTTTGCCCCCAATTTAATTTAAATCATAGTTAATTTTATGATAATTTATATGATAATATTTTATAGATATTTATTAAAGTAAAAATTTATTGTGAACCATTAATTATATTCTTGAATTGTATATTTGGTTGTTTGAGTTATGTATGTATATATATATATACGTGTAATATATATATATATATAGGTATAATTGTATGTGATGCATTTGAAATATATTTTTGGTATGAAAATATTTTTATAAGGTTGTTGAATGACATGAAAGGATTTTTGAAGAAGTATATATAGTTAATATAACTTCGAAAATTCATATCTTTTAAACCGTAAGTCGAAAAATTACAATGATATATCAAAACGATCGTATCGAAGTGTAGATTATGAAAATGTAAAGTTTTGATTTATATTTCGAAGTTTTGGAAATTTTATCACTGCTACAGTACTGAACGAATTTTTTGAGTTTTAAGTGTAAATGTGTGATTTTAATGCATTAAATGACCTTTTGACTCAAGTGTATGTTATTTTGAAAACAAAAATACATTTCTGAGGTTTTCTATTGGACTACCATCCAAATAAAATGTATTTTCGTATTTTTCTTATTATAAAATTATTTGAAAGCTTATGAAGTGCATTTTTGAAGGAAATGATCTTAGAGTTTCAAAAATTCATAACTTTCAAACCGTAAATCCAAAAATTATGAATTTTATATGAAAACGATCGTGTTGAAATGTAGATTTCAAAAATGTAAAATTTGTAATTTATTTTGGGTGGTTCGAAAATTCTATATCTGTACCAATTAAAAAACGAATTTAGAGTTTTAATATTGGGAAAATTATTTTTGGACCTCCAATAAATTTTTCCTTTTTACACTGCAGTTTATAAATAAAAATATGGTGTTACAAAATATTTTCATGGTTGTACCTATGTTTATTTAATACAGTTTATTATTTTTGCAATTATTCGATTAGAGTATATTTTTGAATTATGGAAAAATAGGAAAAATTAATTTGGAAAATATTTTTATTTTATTTCTGGACTGCACCGTCCATAATTATATGTGGGAGGAAGAATCTAGTTTGAAATTCAAAATGTACATGAAACTTGTGAAAGAAATAAATGCATTTTCATTTTCTAAAAGGGTTCATTAAGTGAAAAAGACTAGGAAAAACCCTCCTTGGACTATGGTGACTCACCCCTTAGTAGATTAGTTGAATCCGAATTTTCCCTCTTGCCTATAAATAGTGGCCCAAACCCCTCTCTTTTTACACACAAGAAACTCTACCATTTTTGAGAGAAAAATTGAGAAAAAGCTTAGAAGAAGAAAGTGGGTGGCGAGTTGATAGAGGAAGAGGAGGAAAAATTTTCATCATCATTTTGAAGTTCATTTAGCTTAAGGAAAAGAGGTAACACTAAACTTATGTTTTGATCTATTTTTCATCTCTTATTCTATTGTTATTTAGTAAATAAAAATCTATAATTTCTTCTATGATAAAGAATAAGAACTAAAATTTCTAACTCCTATTTTGATATTGAAATAAGATTATTGATAGTGTTTTGATATTATTTTTGAGTCATATGAATTGTGTGGCGGACTCGGCCTAGCCGAGATCCTCAGAACCATTGCCCAAGACCTAAGGACCATTCAGGAAGCCTTCTGAACGCTTGGCCGAGCTCAAAGCTCAACGGCCGAACAGACGCCAGATATAGGCCGACCTCGTGCCCCAACTCAGGTCCGATGTCCAAGTCCGACACCTTCCCAAGTCCGACACCTACCCAAGTCCGACACCAAGGACATGATGACGTCTTCCCATCTTATCCACAAGGACAACTCACCATCTTATCCACAAGGACAGCTCATCCACTCATAGCTCAGTACAGGCTGGCCCTACTTGGGCCTAAAGCAAGCCCATTAGGGCAACCAGCTCCCCCCCTATAAGTAGCTCCGTACTACATGGGGCTCAGGTACGTCCTCTAACCCTAATTGTCACTCTCACACACAACAGTGATTAGGGTTACTTCCTGGCTCTCTTCCTTAGCCACTCGAGGATTCCCACCAAACATCACAGATCAACCCTAGACAGAGGCTCCTTTGAAGGTCTTCTCCTACCCTCAGAGGACCTCACCGTCTAGGACATCACATTGGCGCCGTCTGTGAGGAGAGATAAACTTCATCCCCATCCAGAAGGTTCTACCATGTCTGAAGAACAACCAGTCCAGAGGAGAAGGAGGGGGCGTCCAAGGAGGGTGCCGTCAACTGAGGACCTGCGCCTGCATCTCGAAGCCAACAGGGCAGCGAGGTCCTCACCGCCACCCCCTCCACCACCTCCACCTCCTCCCCCGCCACCTCCACCACCAGAATTCACCCATACCCACAGTGGACCTTACACCATCCACACCGGAGACACTACAAATCCAACCCTACTTCATGGCGGAGGTCGGCGCGTACAGTTACGCTCTGAGCTCGGAGTAACCAGCACTGAACAGCACCGCCACCGCGGCGAACGTGCTCATTCTGTCAGCACGACACACCGTTCCCACTCTCGATAGTCTACGCTCTCTCGAGATGCTGAACTCTTATCCTTGATGAGACAACAGATGAGAATCGTAGAACAGCAAGGTAAAGCTATTGCAGATCTCCAACAAGTTGCTATGCAACGTTTGGCTGAACGAGCTGTTGTTCAAGCTCCGGCCCCAAATGAGTTCCCCCCACCACCCCCTCCACCACCTCTTCCACCACAACCTCCGTTAACTCCACAAACCTTTGCAACACCACACACAACCCTAACACAACTTACACCACCCCCTGACCAGCAACAACCTGATTTGGATGATTCCCACCCTGGGCATCCGTTTACACCAGCCGTCATGGCTTATGAACCACCACCTGGATACCTCGGGCCCAGCAATATTCCCAGATACAATGGCCTCACAGACCCTCAGGAGCATGTCCTTTCTTATGAGGGAGCTGTGAACTTTCATGGTGGAGGAGATCGGCTCAAGTGCCGAGCTTTCTCTATGACCCTCCAGGCCCCAGTCCTCCGATGGTACTCAACACTTCCCAAGAATTCTGTCAACAACTGGGCAGAAATGAAGCGGGTCTTCCTTAACAGATACACTGCTAGCTGCATGCAACCCAGGTCGGACCACACGCTAGCGACAGTGACGCAGAAACCGGAAGAATCCTTACGTGCGTACTTGCACAGGTTTCATAGCGAATCCAGCTCAGTCCCCAATCTATCTCCCGAGGTGGCGGTCCTCCTTTTGACCCAAGGATTGGCCGAAGGAGGGTTCAAAGATTCACTTATTGGAAAGCCACCAAGGGACATGGCCGAGCTGAGACAGAGATCAAACAAATACATCAATCTTGAAGAATTCAACAAAGGACAGTCAAGTAGGATGGAAAACGCTCAAACCGCCTCGCAGAATGCCCTGCCCCGAGGTCGACCTCGCGGCAACAGGGATGAAAGAGGAGGAAGAGCGGACCAGGGTGACCGAGGTCGCTCTCAAGTCGGTCAGCAAGAGGACCGCCAACATCCGTACATCACTAAGTACGATTCTTACACCCCCCTGACGGTCCCGAGGTCTCAAGTCTGGAGAGAGACCATGCAGACCGAACTCAGGAGTATACCTCGACCCCCTTTTCTCAGAAATCAAAACTATGTCAGGGATAAATCCAAATATTGCAACTTCCATGACGGGTACGGCCACCATACCGATCAGTGCACTTGGCTTCGGGATGTCATTGAGGATATGGTGAGAAGGGGCAAACTGCAGCAGTATGTGCGCGAAGCGGTGGAAAGACGGGGCCGAAGAAGGTCTCGCAGCCCAGACAACGATAAGGGAAAAGCCAAAGCCGACCCGTCCCCTGAGAAGAAGGAAGAAGAACCACAGCGGGTAAACATGGTTGTGGTACAAGATCTAGACAAGTCACCGGAAAACTTCCGAGTTGAAACTATCTCGGGGGGTTTCGCCGGTGGCGGAGAAAGGAGGGCGGAAAGGAAAAGGTACATCAACCAAGTTCTCGCTGTCCATCACAAACCCGTTGGCAAAAAACCATCTAGGAACATCCCTATCATTTTATCTGACCAAGACATGGAAGACGTCATCCCGGATCACAATGATCCAATGGTGATAACGGCGTTAATCGGCAATTTTGAAGTCGCCCGAGTTTTCATCTACCAAGGAAGCTCGGCCGATATCATTTTTCTTCATACTTTTCAAGCGTTGAAGCTTAGGTTCGCCGACCTCGTTCAGTTCGAAGGCAATCTCATCAGCTTCACAGGTGAGGCAATCCGCCCCCTGGGAGCCATTCATCTCCCGGTGACCCTAGGCAACCAGCCTTCGGCCCGAACGGAGATTACCCCAGCCCATTTCCTAAACCATTCCCTACTCATACTGAACCCAATCTACTCCTTTGGTTTTCTGAAAAATAAACAAAAAACATGAATCAAAAACTCTCCAAAAATCTCAAAACACGCCTAACCCAAAGAAGGTTCCCCAAAATCAAAACCACAAAACCTAAGAAAAAACCCCACCGCCAGGAAAATAGAAACAGAAAACAAGGAATACTAACCCCCCACCGTGTAAACCGTGAAGCAATAAAGAAAGAAGAAAAGGCAATGCCGAAGATGAAGAAAAGGGAAAATAAGCATACCTGATGAATATAAACTTCGAGGAGAGAGCTTGCAAGATCAAACAGGATTCACTGTCGAGGGTTTGGAGAGTAGAAAGTGTGGCAAAAAAACGGAATAACTTGATGTTGAAGAGAAGAAAGAGGAAGTTACAGAGCAGATTCGACAAGAAGTCCTGTAAATGGTGCGAGTTCAAATGGTTTCAAGTGGAGAGGGGAGCGGTTTCGAAGAGGGAGTATCTGGTAGAGGGAGAGAAGGCAATAGTGTTGAGAGAGAGAATGACTGATAGAGAGAGAAGGAGAAGCGATTTTTTAGGATAGAGGGGGAAGAGAAACCGTTTTCCCCCTCAAATTTGAAGTTTGGGCCTAGCCCAAAAGGCCCAATGTAACACCTAGGATTACTACCCTTAAACCCCATCATTTAAAAATATGAACTTAAAAATTCCTTTTTATTTTAATAAAATCAACCGTCAAACGGACGGAGTTTCGTTTGAAATTCGGACTTATCCAAAATTTCACCTGTGAAAACATTTATCAAATAAACATTCAGTAGCCAGCAGGGCATACATCAAGAATATATTTGCATCATAACGAGGCCCAAAGGCTCAAAATTATAAATTCCATATCAGAGTTAAAAGTAGCAGCGAAACACCAAGTTAGAAATATACGTTCAAAGACCCTAAGCTTCTTAACAAAAGAGATATATCCTAAGCCTCGCTCAAAAAGTATATACAACACATTTACATCAAAATAATATAGGAGGCTTAGGTCCAGTGTCATATCCTATCCCCTAACACCCGTACTATCCCTGTAAGGGATAGTGATCCTGCTCGGCCGAATCTGGTGTATGCTCCAGCTCAGTACCTGAAAAATGGTAAGGAGGTGAGCACTACACAGTAAAGTAGGAATAGCAGTTTCTCATATGACATAATAACCGACCAAGCCAAACACATATAGTTCAGGTATTTCACATAGTCATTCACACATGGAAGCAATAGTACAAACAAATGCCAACGATTCTTTTATCTCTATACCTTTGTCTTTTCTTCCTAATCAGCTCATTCTTATTCTCTAATTTATCATTCTATAGATCTACTTGATTTCCCCCTGTTTTAACCTTTTATCGCGTCGGGTCGGTGTCGGCCTCGCGCTATTAAATATAAATGGTCGCGCTGGGTCGATGTGACCATCGCATTAATAAATATAAATGATCGCGCTGGGTCGATGTGACCATCGCATTATTGAGTACAAATGATCGCGCTGGGTCGATATGACCTTCGCATTAATAAGTTCTATTATCGCGCTGGATGATATAACCTTCACATAATTATGTTTTATTATCGCGCTGGGTGATATGACCTTCACATATCGCGCTGGGTACATATACCTTCGCATTATTATGTATTATTATCGCGCTGGGTGATATGACCTTCGCATATCGCGCTGGGTACATATACCTTCACATTATTATTGTTTTCTTATCGCGCTGGGTGATATGACCTTCGCATATCGCGCTGGGTACATATACCTTCGCATTATTATGTTTTGTTATCGCGCTGGGTGATATGACCTTCGCATATTGCGCTGGGTACATATATCTTCGCATTATTAAGTTTATTTCATCGCGCTAGGCCACCGTGACCTTCGCAACATAAATTCTAAATGGTCGCGCTGGGTCTTTATGACCTTCGCTTTTATTAAATTTTCATTCCTTTATTCATTCATAATTCCCTCTCCACTCCTTCACATCACTTTTGTCTAACCATCACTCCCCTTTTTCTCTAATCTCTTAATCAATTCACTTTCCAAGTATTGTCAACACTAATCCCATTCATTTATTTCCATAATCCATTCCCACCAAAAAGTTTATAACCAACAAGAGAGTGGAAGAGCCTAAACCAAGAGTCACAAGGAGAAAAGATTAACATCTATACCATGGTCCATGCCAAGATTCAAGGAAAAATAAAGCTTCATGGCTTAGAGTTTGAAAACCACCATGGATGGTAGAGAGAGAAAGGGAAAACGAATTTAGAGAGAGAAAGAGAAGATCAATGACTTACCCACTTGTTTGGAGTTAAGGAGGAAGAGAGTTGATGATATTAGTGCCCAAAGCCCCTTGCTCTTGCACCAAATATGATGGAGATATGGATCCTTGGAGGAGAGAGAGGAAAATCGTGTATGAGAGAGGGAAGGAGAGAGATGAGCAAATCCAAGGCTTATATGTTTACTTGGGGTGAGAATAGGAAGGATTTGATGGTAGATGTGGGAGGAGTCTCTTGATTTTGGTTGATTTGGGAGAAAGAAAATGGAGCCCTATGGTGAGAGGAAGAAGACGAAGTGGAGAGGAGAAAAGAGAGGCATTGATGTTGGGTTGTTTTTGTTCCTTCTTCTTTTATTTTAGGGTCTTATCTTGGCCCCCAATCGATTGTGTGGCTGTGAATGCATCCTTATCCACTAAGCCACGAATGAGTGGCTCATACGTGTTATTTTTTTCTGATTTTTCTAGTGAGTAATCGATTACTTACTCAAAGTAATCGATTACCTATGTGATGCAACATTTCTCAGTACATTCATCAGAGCCTAAGTAATCGATTAACTCCCTGAATGTAATCGATTACTACTCAAAGTAATCGATTACTTTACCCTTGTAATCGATTAAATTGCTGCAACATCTCAAGTGTTTCCACCAGAGGCCTTGTAATCGATTACTTCCATGCAGAGTAATCGATTACTTCAGTGAAAAGTCAGATTTTGATGGTTTTCTAACTCCAATTCATCTCCTTAGGCCCCCATTCTCACTCAGGCTTGGATTACTACTTAAAATCCTCTCTTAAACTTGATAATTCTCCTAAATGCTTGGCATAAATCATATTATACCGAAATTAAACTTAGGGGGTTACAATTCTCCCCCACTTATTGGAATTTCGCCCCCGAAATTCCGTTAAGGTCCTTAAATGGAGAACCATCCCAAGGTAGGGCTTATAACTCATACCTTTACTTCCCTTATGTCTCGCTCTTATTTAAACGGGATTCTAAGTTAGGTTGCTAAGCTCTCACCCACTTAGCATTGGCATACTACTTGAATTGCTGCCAACAAGATAGGAATTTGGATATGTCGACTTCTAGTCGGCTTTTATGCCACTTCTATAATAGCATAAGGACTTAAGGTACAAAGAGGAATGGATTCATGGTAACTCTCAAGGAACTTAAACTTGCTTTCCGAGAGAACAACTAAGGCCATGAAATTTGGATGACTAATTGCAAAAGAACATCCGTCCGTGGTAAGGATTCTTCTCTTCATTAGAGAAACGAATGGATTAATCATAACAGAATTTTCAAGAAACCGAAGGCGTTCTAGGACAAGAAACAAGAAGAGAATCATGGGTAGGTTGAAGTAAAAGGGATCCTTGATTAAAAATCAAAGTTGCTACTTCACTTATGATTTCTACACTTACTACTTTCCTTAAAACTTCTTCTAACTTCCTACAAGATCAATCTTATAACGAACAACCCCCGCCCCGAATTGGAACGAGAAATAAAATATACGTCATATGCTTTACAAAACTAATACAAAAGAATACCTAACGTGTACCTCCAACCAACTCATCAGCTTCTGTCACTTCTTCGCCATCGAGGGTGAATAATTTGCCCTTTTTAGGTGGTCTGTCGTTACCATCTTTCTGCGCCTTAACTACGTTCACCTCTTTCTTCATTGTCCTTTGGGGACAAGTGACTGCATAATGACCCGGATTCCCGCAATGATGGCAAAGTGCTTATTTTCTATTTGGGTTCAGACTCCAACACACTCCCCTATGCATCTTGCCACAATGCTGGCAAGTGGGAATGGGACCATACGCATTCACTGTCTGTCCAGGTGCCATGGGAACTAGTGCCCTAGGTGAAGGATATGGTTCTGACTTCAGAATTGGTCCCTTATCCTTAATTGGACCACCACTTCCCTGCCATGTCCTGCTTTTATCTTCCGACATTTTCCTCTTAAGACCCTTCTCATAAGTGCTTGCCATGTTGACCAAGCGGGCCAAGTTGTCAATATTGTGATACTCACAAGAGAGACGAATATCACTTCGAAGTCCAGCTTCAAACTTAACACATTTACCGCGCTCACTTGCATCACGATAATCAGAAAATCGGATAAGATCTTCAAATCTAGCTGCATAATCCCCAACTGACATAGAGCCTTGTGTTAGTTCCATGATGAATGTTTTGATAATGACAAAGTGGTTTGAACAAGCTATCATGTGTTGATCAAGTTCAAGTTCAACAAGCAACAACAAACATCAAGTGAAGAGAGAAAGCAAGCTCATGAAGACATAGTTTGAGTGTAATTGTAATTGTTTTATCTTTTGCCTCTCAAGCTTCTTAGGTCTTTTATTTGGGTAGATTATTTAGAGGGTAGTGAATCTCTATCATAAGTCATGATTAAATCATAATTTGAGTTTTCACTTAACCTAGAATCAATAGGTGGCTTAAAGGTTTGAAAGGAAAGGTTTGGTTTTGAGAAAACAAGTTTTAAAAAAGTATCAGACATGTTTAATCGATTAAGAACATATTTAATCGATTAGTACTCGATTAAATGTTGATTTAATCGATTAAGTACTGCTGAACTGGTTTTTTAAAATACGATTTTCACTTCTCAAAATCAGTTTTGAAGTGCTACAACTTTTGGGTATTCTATATAAACCTATTCCTAACCTTTGTGATTAATTAGAACACTTTCATAATCAATTTTTACAAGAATCAAGCCACTCTATTCTCTCTCAATTTCAAAGATCAAAGCTTTCATATTTTCATATTCTTTGATCAAGAACCTTTGAATCTCTTATTGTGAATTGTCATAGCTATTGATTGAGATTCATAGGATTGTCATTGTGTTTTCTATTGTGTTGTAATCTTTGCAAGAAGGCAAGCCATCTACAACAACAAAGAAGCCTTGGTGTGTCGTTTATCATCAAGCAAGTTCATCCAAGCAATTGAAGAAGAAGAAAGTCTTGGTTGTGAATCAAGCAAAGTGAAGCCTTGGTGTGTGGATTATCATCAAGCAATTGAAGACTTGTTGTGTCGATTATCAACAAGGGGTAGAGGTTAGATTAGAGAGAAGATCAATAGGATTACAAGGCAAGGGTGTGGTATCTCTTGTAGGCTAGCAAGAAGGAAGTCTTGTGAGGCATTTACTTGTAATTTGAGAACTCTAATTCCTCATAGTGAAGAATCTCTCTTGGTTGAAGAGGGGACTGAATGTAGCTTTCAAGCGGATGAAAGTGAACCAGGATAAATCACTGTGTCGTATCTCTAAACCCTTAACTCTTTACATTCAAGTCATTGATTGTGTTCTTGGTTGAAAACCTAGAAAAGAGTGGTTTTCATAATTGATTGAATTGAATCTTTATTGTTCAAATTAACTTGGGGAAAATCATTTTCATAACCTAGGTAATCAATAAGAATATAGGTGTTAATTGTTTTCGCTGAATCTCTGATCTTACGTGTTGATTGATTGATTTTCGTATGCGATTGAAAAGTGATTTTTCAGTTTCTGATAGATTTAATCGATTAAGTGTTCGTTTAATCGATTAAGGACTTTTGAACTTTCAGGTTTAATCGATTAAATTGCAGGTTAATCGATTAAATTTCAGTTTAATCGATTAAGTGCTGTAGAATTTGCTAAAATCATTTGTTTTGATTGTTTCGATTCATTTCCTTCGAAAATCTTTCAAGGTTTCTTTTACACCTATTCAACCCCCCCCCCCCCCTTCTAGGTGTGTTCCTAGGGTTCTTTAGTTGTTTCAACTACCAATTGCGGTTTCCTCACCTTGAGTCAGTTGGAGAAATGCTATCTCCTTCTCCCTCCTCACATCTTCAGGGAAATACTTCCCTAAAAAGAGCTCCTTGAATACCTCACAAGAAACAACTGGATTGGCTGCCACCAATCCCCTCCTTTGTTGATCCCACCAATGCTCAGCCTCATTGGTCAACATAAATTCCGCCAGTCGCACATGCTGCTCCATGGGTGGGTGAATGGAGCGGAGGATCTTCTCGATCTCCTGAATCCATCTCTGTGCTCCATCAGGGTCATTTCCACCCTCGAAACGAGGTGGATCATTCTTTCGAAACCTAGCCATCTAGTCAACCTCAACTGGAGCTGGTTGCAGAGCTGCAGCTGCTGTTGTGGCTGCTGCTGCTGCAGCTGCCATCTGTTCTCCCTGTTGCTGCTGCATCTGAGTCAGATGCTCCAGAATGGCTGCTAGACCATCAATTCCTACCCTTCTTCCAGCCATACTGTTTATCCACGGAGAACAGACGAGTAAGGCTTACTAAATATATACATATATCTATATATAGTACTATAAATATCTTATAGAAATTCTAAACCATTACTATGAGCATTGTAACACCTAGGATTAATACCCTTAAAACCCCATCATTTAAAAATATGAACTTAAAAATTCCTTTTTATTTAATGAAATCAACCGTCAAACGGACGGAGTTTCGTTTGAAATTCGGACTTATAAAAAAATTTCACCTGTGAAAACATTTATCAAATAAACATTCAGTAGCCAGCAGGGCATACATCAAGAATATATTTGCATCATAACGAGGCCCAAAGGCTCAAAATTATAAATTCCATATCAGAGTTAAAAGTAGCAGCGAAACACCAAGTTAGAAATATACGTTCAAAGACCCTAAGCTTTTTAACAAAAGAGATATATCCTAAGCCTCTCTCAAAAAGTATATACAACACATTTACATCAAAATAATATAGGAGGCTTACGTCCAGTGTCATATCCTATCCCCTAACACCCCTACTATCCCTGTAAGGGATTGTAATCCTGCTCGGCCGAATCTGGTGTATACTCCAGCTCAGTACCTGAAAAATGGTAAGGAGGTGAGCACTACACGGTAAAGTAGGAATAGCAGTTTCTCATATGACATAATAACCGACCAAGCCAAACACATATAGTTCAGGTATTTCACATAGTCATTCACACATGGAAGCAATAGTACCAACAAATGCCAACGATTCTTTTATCTCTATACCTTTATCTTTTCTTTTTAATCAGCTCATTCTTATTCTCTAATTTATCATGCTATAGGTCTACTTTATTTCCCCATGTTTTAACCTTTTATCGCGCTCACTTCAGTGTCGACCTCGCGTTATTAAATATAAATGATCGCGCTGGGTCGATGTGACCATCGCATTATTAAGTATAAATGATCGCGCTGGGTCGATATGACCTTCGCATAATTATGTTTTATTATCGCGCTGGGTGATATGACCTTCGCATATCGCACTGGGTACATATACCTTCGCATAATTATATATTATTTTCGCGCTGGGTGATATGACCTTCGCATATCGCGCTGGGTACATATACCTTCGCATTATTATGTTTTGTTATCGCGCTGGGTGATATGACCTTCGCATATCGCGCTGGGTACATACACCTTCGCATTATTAAGTTTATTTCATCGCGCTGGGTCACCGTGACCTTCGCAACATAAATTCTAAATGGTCGCGCTGGGTCTTTATGACCTTCGCTTTTATTAAATTTTCATTCCTTTTTTCATTCATAATTCCCTCTCTAACCATCACTTTACTTTTTCCTAACTCTTAGTAAATTCATTTTCCGAGCTCTATCAACACTAATCCCATTCATTTATTTCCACAATCCATTATTCATTTAGTCACATGACCATCAACACATCATTCATCAACTTAGCATTATTTCCAACAAATTCCACAATATACACTTATTCAAACATACACATAATCAGAAATATTCACATATACACAGCATCATGATTAATTAAATTCCATAATTTCAATTTTATAATCATTACTAATGTTCACTACTCTATGATTTTATGCCCTATTAACACTTAACTCTTAGCAAGTATTATATACATACTAGAAAATCATCCCTAAATTAAGGTAATACTCACTCCTTACCTCAAAATATTAAGAGATAGAGTGTTTGCCCAACTTGTCCTAGCTTACAAATCTTGAAACCTTGAGCTTTCTCCACTTAGCTTTCCACCTCAAAAGAGGTATTATGCCAAAGTTGATGAATAACCTATTGTGAGGGTTGTAAAACAAAGGTTACTATTATCATCTGGCTATTTGTTAGAATCCATAAAATAGTGAGGTTTTCATGGATTTGAGTTGGAAATCCAGAATATGAGAAAGGGAGAGAGATCGACTAAGTTAAAGAGGAAAAGGAAGGATGCTTTGAACTTAAGCACTTACTTGAAGCTTGATAGGAATATGATTATTGATGAGGGTGATGATCACTTCTGGTTTCTTGCATGAGTATTGATGAGAAGAGAAACCTTAGAGAAGAGAGAGAAAGGCGTGGAACTTGAGAGAAAAGAGGAGGAGAAGCTTCTAACTCATGGCTCCTTGATGATGAAGTTGATGGAAACCCCTTTTTGCTTCTTGGTTGAAGGTTGATAATGGAAAGTAGGATTCCCAAGAAGAAGAAGATGGGTTCGAAGTTGAAGGAGGAAGAGAGAGGAGAAGAGGGTTCTTTATGTTGTTGTTGTGTTTTTACTTCTTTCTTTTCTTTTTTTTTATGCATTGATCTTAGCCTCCCATTGGTTTGTGTGGCTGAGAAGGCATGCTTCTCAATTAAGTCACGAACGGGTGGCTCCCACGTGTTATATTTTTTTTCTGATTTTTCCAGTGAGTAATCGATTATTCACTCCAAATAATCGATTACCCATGTGATGCAACATTTCTCAGTACATTCACCAGATCCTAAGTAATCGATTATCCCCCTGAATGTAATCGATTACTACTCAAAGTAATCGATTAGTTTACCCTTGTAATCGATTAATTTGCTGCAACATCTGAAGTGTTTCCACCAGAGGCCTTATAATCGATTACTGCCTTGCAGAGTAATCGATTACTTCAGTGAAAAGTCAGATTTTGATGATTTTCTAACTCCAATCCATTTCCTTATGCCCCCATTCTCATTCAGGCTTTGATTACTACTTAAAATCCTCTCTTAAAGCTTGATAATTCTCCTAAATGCTTGGCATAAATCATACTATACCGAAATTAAACTTAGGGATGTTACAAGCATCAATTACTCGCTAGGTGAGTAATCATTGGAGTTGCATAACTCCAAGGCCGAGGAGAAACTGCTCTGATACCATATTGTAACACCAAGGATTACTACCCTTAAACCTCATCATTTAAAAATATGAACTTAAAAATTCCTTTTTATTTTAATAAAATCAACCGTCAAACGGAGGGAGTTTCGTTTGAAATTCGGACTTATCCAAAATTTCACCTGTGAAAACATTTATCAAATAAACATTCAGTAGCCAGCAGGGCATACATCAAGAATATATTTGCATCATAACAAGGCCCAAAGGCTCAAAATTATAAATTCCATATCAGAGTTAAAAGTAGCAGCCAAACACCAAGTTAGAAATATACGTTCAAAGACCCTAAGCTTCTTAACAAAAGAGATATATCCTAAGCCTCGCTCAAAAAGTATATACAACACATTTACATCAAAATAATATAGGAGGCTTACGTCCAGTGTCATATCCTATCCCCTAACACCCCTAATATCCCTGTAAGGGATAGTGATCCTGCTCGGCCGAATCTGGTGTATGCTCCAGCTCAGTACCTGAAAAATGGTAAGGAGGTGAGCACTACACAGTAAAGTAGGAATAGCAGTTTCTCATATGACATAATAACCGACCAAGCCAAACACATATAGTTCAGGTATTTCACATAGTCATTCACACATGGAAGCAATAGTACAAACAAATGCCAACGATTCTTTTATCTCTATACCTTTGTCTTCTCTTTCTAATCAGCTCATTCTTATTCTCTAATTTATCATGCTATAGATCTACTTTCTTTCCCCCTGTTTTAACCTTTTATCGCGTCGGGTCGGTGTCGGCCTCGCGCTATAAAATATAAATGGTCGCGCTGGGTCGATGTGACCATCGCATTAATAAATATAAATGATCGCGTTGGGTCGATGTGACCATCGCATTATTGAGTACAAATGATCGCGCTGGGTCGATATGACCTTCGCATTAATAAGTTCTATTATCGCGCTGGGTGATATAACCTTCGCATAATTATGTTTTATTATCGCGCTGGGTGATATGACCTTCGCATATCGCGCTGGGTACATATACCTTCGCATTATTATGTATTATTATCGCGCTGGGTGATATGACCTTCGCATATCGCGCTGGGTACATATACCTTCGCATTATTATTGTTTTCTTATCGCGCTGGGTGATATGACCTTCGCATATCGCGCTGGGTACATATACCTTCGCATTATTATGTTTTGTTATCGCGCTGGGTGATATGACCTTCGCATATCGCGCTGGGTACATATACCTTCGCATTATTAAGTTTATTTCATTGCGCTGGGTCACCGTGACCTTCGCAACATAAATTCTAAATGGTCGCGCTGGGTCTTTATGACCTTCGCTTTTATTAAATTTTCATTCCTTTATTCATTCATAATTCCCTCTCCACTCCTTCACATCACTTTTTCTAACCATCACTCCCCTTTTCTCTAATCTCTTAATCAATTCACTTTCCAAGTATTGTCAACACTAATCCCATTCATTTATTTCCATAATCCATTATTCATTTAATAATATTGCTATAACATGATCAATTATTCATTTAATCATATTGCCATAAAAAAATCATTAAACTACTTATCCTCATCACCAACAATTTCCCAAATATACACTTAAGTTCAAACATACACATATTCAGAAATAATCACTTATACACAGCATCATGATTAATTAAATTCCTTTACTTCAATTCTATAATCATTACTAATATTCATTACCCTATGGTTTATATCCTAACTAACACTTAACTCTTAGCAAGTATTATATACATACTAGAAACTCATCCCTAAATTAAGGTAATACTCACTCCTTACCTCAAAATACCAAGAGATAGAGTGGTTTTGTTTGTTCTAACTTGAGCCTTTCCCACCAAAAAGTTTATAACCAACAAGAGAGTGGAAGAGCCTAAACCAAGAGTCACAAGGAGAAAAGATTAACATCTATACCATGGTCCATGCCAAGATTCAAGGAAAAATAAAGCTTCATGGCTTAGAGTTTGAAAACCACCATGGATGGTAGAGAGAGAAAGGGAAAACAAATTTAGAGAGAGAAAGAGAAGATCAATGACATACCCACTTGTTTGGAGTTAAGGAGGAAGAGAGTTGATGATATTAGTGCCCAAAGCCCCTTGCTCTTGCACCAAATATGATGGAGATATGGATCCTTGGAGGAGAGAGAGGAAAATCGTGTATGAGAGAGGGAAGGAGAGAGATGAGCAAATCCAAGGCTTATATGTTTACTTGGGGTGAGAATAGGAAGGATTTGATGGTAGATGTGGGAGGAGTCTCTTGATTTTGGTTGATTTGGGAGAAAGAAAATGGAGCCCTATGGAGAGAGGAAGAAGACGAAGTGGAGAGGAGAAAAGAGAGGCATTGATGTTGGGTTGTTTTTGTTCCTTCTTCTTTTATTTTAGGGTCTTATCTTGGCCCCCAATCGATTGTGTGGCTGTGAATGCATCCTTATCCACTAAGCCACGAATGAGTGGCTCACACGTGTTATTTTTTTCTGATTTTTCTAGTGAGTAATCGATTACTTACTCAAAGTAATCGATTACCTATGTGATGCAACATTTCTCAGTACATTCATCAGAGCCTAAGTAATCGATTAACTCCCTGAATGTAATCGATTACTACTCAAAGTAATTGATTACTTTACCCTTGTAATCGATTAAATTGCTGCAACATCTCAAGTGTTTCCACCAGAGGCCTTGTAATCGATTACTGACATGCAGAGTAATCGATTACTTCAGTGAAAAGTCAGATTTTGATGGTTTTCTAACTCCAATTCATCTCCTTAGGCCCCCATTCTCACTCAGGCTTGGATTACTACTTAAAATCCTCTCTTAAACTTGATAATTCTCCTAAATGCTTGGCATAAATCATATTATACCGAAATTAAACTTAGGGATGTTACACCCAACCCAGCGTGCAGCCACACATACTAGGACACGTGGCGCACAGCAGCGGAAATAAGGGACCTCGAGCAACGTCACAATGATGGTGACGCTTCGTAGGTCGCGATTTCTGACACGTGTCAGATCCGGTAAAAGCAAACGTCACTTCGGTACTGACGAATAGACAGCTGTCAAACCCGCTCTGTCATAATGAGAAGACGTCAGAGACAGCTGAATCCAGCTCTTGGCAAATTTATCGTCCGAGATCCTTAGAACCTCGGAACAAGGCTCAGTAGCCTTGACCGAGCTGGGGGGCTTATGTGGTGTTCTCGGCCCTTATATGGTGGATTTGGGAAAAGGACCTAAACCAGGACCTCGGAACAAGGCTCAGATAGCCTTGACCGAGCTGGGGGGCTTATGTGGCGGACTCGGCCTAGCCGAGATCCTCAGAACCATTGCCCAAGACCTAAGGACCCTTCAGGAAGCCTTCTGAACGCTTGGCCGAGCTCAAAGCTCAACGGCCGAACAGACGCCAGATACAGGCCGACCTCGTGCCCCAACTCAGGTCCGACGTCCAAGTCCGACACCTTCCCAAGTCTGACACCTACCCAAGTCTGACACCAAGGACATGATGACGTCTTCCCATCTTATCCACAAGGACAGCTCACCATCTATCCACAAGGACAGCTCATCCACTCATAGTCAGTACAGGCTGGCCCTACTTGGGCCTAAAGCAAGCCCATTAGGGCAACCAGCTCCCCCCTATAAGTAGCTCCGTACTACATGGGGCTCAGGTACGTCCTCTAACCCTAATTGTCACTCTCACACACCAGTGATTAGGGTTACTTCCTGACTCTCTTCCTTAGCCACTCGAGGATTCCCACCAAACATCACAGATCAACCCTAGACAGAGGCTCCTTTGAAGGTCTTCTCCTACCCTCAGAGGATCTCACCGTCTAGGACATCACAAATTGAGGTTTAAGAAAAAGGGACAAAATGAATTGTTTAAAGAGATAATCTCCCCTTTTTCCTTAACCCATGATGGCCAAATTTTATGATAAATAGGAAAATAAAATTCTGGAAATTTTTGGTGTTCTTAAAATATAGGAATTTATATTTTGTATCTGTTTGAATTATTTTGTTTCTTTTTTCTTGGATTCAAAATGAATATATGTATAAGGAATGGAAACTAAATTAAAATTGAATAAGTTTAATGTATTTTTGATTTTTTTTTCTTTTCTGGACAGTGATATATATATATATATATATATATATATATATATATTAGGTGATAGTTGTTGTTAATAAGTGTATAATTGTTATGTGACTTATTTCTTAAAAAGTATAAACTAATGGGTGATATTGATCTTTGATGTTTTGATATAAAAATGAAATGATAATAGTCTTATGAAAATAAAATTTAATCCTGAATTTTTATGGTTGACCGAAATATATAATTGATTTTTTTAAAGTAAAAGTTACAAATAAATTATAGTATTTTGTTTGATAATTCTAGGAGTAATTGGGTAATTTTAATAAGGAAAAATAGGTTAATAAGAATGGTATTTTTGTGTGATGACATGACTATAGGATTGAGTTTAGTTGCTGTAAAAAAATGATTTTTATGAATGGTGTCAATTTGATATTTTATTGATGATTAAAACAATTCTTTTGAAGGTATAATATTATGTAACTATGATGTATAGGTGTTTTAAAAATTAAAAGTATTTTTCCTAATTGTTGAGCAGTGGCTGAATTATTTAGGAGAAAAAATATAGAGTTTGATAATTTTCGTAATTGATTTAATAATGATTTGATGTGAATAGATGATAATTAGTATATATAAGTGTTTAGTTATTTTAATTCTGAAAAATAATTAATTATGGAAAATTATTTTAATTCTGGAAAATTATCATTTTATTAAGATATAAGACTCCAAATGATTATTTTTATGTGTGTTAGTAGTGCTTAATTTGTATATAATTATTTAAGTTTGTTTGCCTTATTTTCTTAAGATAATGCAACAAATTGTAGTGGCTGTACAGCAGGTGAAATTATTTTATGTGACTTAGATTTAATTATTTTAATATAATAATTCGTAAAAAGAATTTAGGAAAAAACGACATGTGTTTCTGATAAACCGTTTAGGAGAAAACTGAGTTTTAAGAAATAGTGTATATGCTATTCAAGATTCTAAAATAGTTGCATCAAGGATAGAAATTATTTTGAAATGAATTGGTAATGTGTACTTTATGCTAAGATCTTTATTATAAGTAGTTAAAAATTAGCAAGGAAGTGTAAAAGTGATTTTGTGAATGTACTGATGCTTAAAAGTGATTTGATGTGTATTGTTTATAGTTTGTAATTTAATTTCATTATCGATAGAGAAAAAGTATTTTCAACTTGGAATACTTGAGTTTATTTTCTCAATATGTTATATGTGTTTATAACGTTATTATGCAAAGATTTGTTTACTGTTTGATTGATTGAAATGTGCATCAAAGAAAAATACTCCAAATTCATGCTGTATGAATAGCCTGTAAATGTTAGTTGTTATAAGGTATTTAAGAGTGAGATCATGTAGTAAAGAAAAAATTGAGGTTTATTTTTAAGATGTTATGATTGTGTTTTAAAAGTTATATTATGATTGGAGATGATTTTCATAATTTAAAAGCTAAAAAGAAAAAGTGATTTTGCAAGACTTGTAGGGTATGCTGTCCGAAATTCTAAATTGGTTGCATCAACTATAAAAACTGTTTTGGAATGAATTAGTATGATGATTTTTATGATAGGACCTTTAATATAAGTGTATAGAGTAAAAAGAAATTTTAAAAGTGAATTTGTAAAAGTATGATTTCATGTTATTTGTTTAAATAAATTGTTGTTTTACTGGTATAAGTGTGTGCATGTGGTAGTTGTTATATAAGTGATATAGTATGGCATTGTAGAAATAAAAATATATTCTAAATAGTTTTCAAAGTATTGGAGTGAATTTTAAATTATGTTTTGCAAAAAAAAGGATTTCTTGAATTTTAAAAGGAATTGTTTTAAGTTATTTAATGCCCTTAAAAAGGACCTCTGTTTTAAAAAGGATTTCTGTTTTAAGGTGCTTTGGTACCTTGGGTTTAGTCTTTACCTATGTAAATAGATAGTATAAGGTACTTGCTAGATATTGATTTGTATGTCGTTCGTCGTTTAAGAATAAAAGGAATCAAAGGTGAACGAGCTGCTGGAGTTGTAGACACAAAGGCTGGAAACAGAGTAAGCATGGATCTCAGGTGAGAGAGAAGCCTTCTTAAGACATAGTGGCATGTAGGGTAATATTAGGACGTTCCGTATCATCTCAAAGGTCGGAACTAGGAATCTATCGGTCGATTAGTAAAACGGCAATTGAGTGTGTGTTCCGCCGTTTATACGAAAAACACGATTCCTCAATATTAATTGTATGTCGGTTGATAATTGATTATACCATGTTATATATCTTTATTGTATATTATATGGAAATGAGTTATATGATGAGATAACAAGAAGATTGGGAATATATTTTGGAAATAATGGTTTATCCTATCGAAAGATAATTAATGTTTTTGAACGGTTGTTCCTATGAAAAGATTTCTTAGTATTTTTCGAACGGTCGTTCCATGAAAAGGATTTGGCATAATTTTGAATTTATGAGAATGATCAATGAACCTTGTGGAAATTCGAAAACGATACTGGTGTACAGTGATGGTGCAAACGGCACGATAACTTTGTAAATATCCCCTTTAAGTGACTGGCCACGTGGATGACTGTGCCGTGGTCTAAGTCTTGTGGAATCCACTGTACTATAAAAAGGTGTTTGATGTTTCCCTTAGAGGTCGAGACCCGTTAGAAGTGAGGCTTAGAATGGGTCGACCAAAACTAGGATTAATGACAGACTTAAAAGACTTAAAAGACTTAGGAACCCCTCTCCTAAACCTATGCGTTGAGAGTGAAGTAGTGGAGAGGAAAGATACCGAATACTTGGAGGCCGGTGTACTTTCAAGTGGTGATTGCGATAGGGGAAGGCAAGGACGGTGAACGTCAAGAAGCCTCGAGTGCTTCTCTAGGCGGGACAAGACTACAAGGACTTGTCTTTCGGTTGTAGGCAATGTCGTAGCAAGGAACTGCACGATCAACTAGAGATAGCGCTGTCGCCCCCTTGAGCAAATCTTAGATGGTGAGAGGGAACCCGAATGGGGCTAGATGTCGCTGTATTTTTGAAACTGTATTGATGATTTTACTTCGGTTGCTGGATACTTGTTGGTGCGTACCCTTCGATATCAATGCCAGCATGGTTAGGATTCCTGTGCGTCCCATCTGCTTTCCGAACTAGGATGTGGTTGGAATGATGGAGGAGATGTAACGTGTGTGCTACCAAATCCTTGAGCCTCGGTGGTGGTACCCCTTCTTGAATTTCTGGTGGTGATGACAGCGAAACTTAGAGCCTAAAGATAATTAAATATAATGGATATGGTTTCATGAAGATTATCCTTTTGGTGGAAAAGACCCTATGGTATTTAGCTGAAGTTGTTTATAAGGGATTGGTAATAATGATGTATATATTGTTTTATGATATGCTTGTATGGTCTTAATATTCCCCTATGGTAAGCCCGCGCCGTCGACGATCATATCGTTCGGAAGTGCTTACTCTCTCTATTTCCCTTTCCTGTGAACATTGGGGAACAATGTTCACAGATGACAGATCATGTACTATCTCGAGTAGCGGTTGCTCAAGATGGAAGAGGATCGCGAGACGACGTACATACGAGGAGGAAGCAGAAGCAGCAATCAAGGAATATTCGAGACAGTTGCGGTGGAGGAAATGATGAAGACTAATAGTCTAGGATAGTTTTTGTTTTGTATTCCATCTTTGGATGGGTAGGACACGATTACTCTATCCCGAATGTAACCCCAGTTGTAATATGGATTATTTTAAATGAAATAAAAGATCTTCTTTTTGGTTATTGTATCATGTTCATATGTACCTAAATTATTTTCCGCAAGTTAACCATCAATTAAATATGACATGGAGAAAATGAGTTTTTTTGAAATGTATTGGATGGTAACATCTCTTTTTGGAAATATAATTTTTGTGACGCGAGTTAAGTATCAAATCATTTTGTAAACAAATAAATCAAATTGTTTTATGAAAATCTTTTCTTAAAATAATTAAAATAAACTGATTCTGGAAATGTTTAATAAAAAAATGGCGCAAATTTTTAGTGAAAATTCTAAATCCAAATTGGGGTGTTACACGTGTGAGCTGTGTAAACTAAAACCTAACAAAAATTGTAAGAGTTGTCTAAAAGGCTTGGTAGTCGAGCTGAAAATTGTAGGTGCTAATCTATCCCTACTTATTGAAAATTGAAATAAAGGAAAAATTGAAAGAAAATTTTGGAAGGCTTAGCTGTAATAGACTATGAGCTTGGCCGCATTCCAGTTATTGTTGATTTCCGTGCTTGAGAGAGTTTCCAATCTATAGCCCCCTGATCCAGACTTGGACTTGACTCTGTAGGGTCCTTCCCAATTTTTGGCTATGCTTGCCACCTCTTGAGTTTCCTTTGCCTATATCTGCTCATCGCAGGACTAGGTCACCCACTTCAAAACTCTGAGGCCGAACCTTTCTGTTGTAATCACGTGCTTGCCTTTCTTTTGCTTTCTTTTCGTGGGCCGCCGTTGCTTCTCGTATCTCTTCTGTTAACACTAGCTCGTCCTGGATGAGGGCTTCATTCAACTCCGAGGAGCGTTCTCTTGTGCTGAAGGTAGGGATCCTTTTTTCGATCGGTATGACTACGTCGCAGCCATAAGTCAATTGGAAAGGAGTTTCCCCAGTAGAGGAGTGTATGGTCGTACGGTGTGACTAGAGAACGCTCGAAAGTTTGTCAGCCCAAGTACCTGCGGCGTTATCAAGTTTTTTCTTAATGCCTTCAAGAATTGATTTGTTGGCTGCCTCAGCTAGTTCATTAGTTTGTGGGTGTTCTACTGAGCTGAAGTAATGGATGATTCCCAAATTGGCAGCAAGCTCTTGAAAATGTGTGGCGGTAAACTGGGTTCCATTGTCGGTAACAATCGAGTGAGGAACTCTAAAGCGTGTGATCAGACTACTTCTTTCATGGAGAATTTCTTGATCCGAGCAGTCGTGATTTTAGCCAATGGGGCTGCCTCTATCCACTTGGTGAATTAATCAATCACAACCACATCATATTTCAATTGTCCAGGAGCAGTTGGGAATTTGCCAATGATATCCATCCCCCATTGGTAAAAAGGCCATGGGGCTCGGAGCGAATGCAGTTCATCAGCTGGTCGCTGATAAACATCACTGTGAAACTAGCACTGTTGACATTTTCTAACATGGTCTAACGCATCGTGTTGCAAAGTAGGCCAGAAGTAGCCTGCTCGAATTACTTTTTGTGCCAATGATTTTCCACCCATGTGATGAGTACAGATTCCACCGTGAATCTCTTCCAAGATTTCCTCGGCCTGGAAAGGGTCTACACACCTGAGCATGGGTGAGCCAAATTCTCGTTTTTAGAGAACTCCGTCAATAATAGTATACTGTGTCGATCTTCGAACGAGCTTACGAGCTTCTGCCTGGTCTTGAGGAACAAAACCGTGTTGAAGATAAGTGAAGATCAGATTCATCCATGAAGGAGAAAGAGATACTGCTAGGATCACGCTCGGTTCAGGAATAGTTTCTTCGATCAGAGTCTTATTGTTCTCAGATCCCATTGTGCTGACTAGTTTAGACAGTATATCGGCTCGGGCATTTCAATCTATTGGTATATGAATGATATCAAATTCTGTAAAGTTCGAGATTAAACGCTCGGGCATTTGAATCTCTTGGTATATGAATGATATCAAATTCTGTAAAGTTCGAGATTAAACGCCTTACCTCCTCAAGGTACTTTTGAAGGATGGGTTCCTTGGCTTGATACTGTCCTTTTACCTGCGAGACAACTAGTTGAGAATTGACGAACACCTTTACTTGAGTTGCACCTAACTCCAGAACCATCTTGAGTCCTGCTAAGACGACCTCGTTTTCTCCCTGATTGTTCGATGTTTGAAACTCAAACTTTAATGAATATTCGATACTAAGGTCGTCTGCATTTTCAACAATAATTCCTGCCCCTGCTCCTTTCCTGTTGCTTGACCCATCAATGTAAACCGACCATGATAAAGAATTCAAGCTTGTCAATGGCTCGGTAAACTCAGAAACAAAGTCTGCAAGCACCTGGGACTTCATGGCTTTTCTCGGTTCATAAACAATGTCAAATTCTGAAAATTCGATAGACCAGGAAACCATTTGTCTGCCCAAGTCGGGTTTGTGGAGGACCTGCCTAAGTGGTTGAGAAGTTCTAACTATGATCCTGTGACCTTGAAAGTATTGCCTCAACCTTCGAGCTGAGATAACAAGGCAGTAAGCGAGCTTTTCGAGTTTTTGATATTGGAGCTCGGGCCCCTGAAGTGCTCGATCGATTGACAAAATAACTGGGGTTTCATTGCTTGAATCCTCTCTGACCAATGCAGAACTGATGGCTGCTTCAGCCACTGACATGTAAAGGTATAAATCTTCACCAATAACGGGGCTGGCCAAAACTGGTGGGCTAGATAAGTACTCCTTAAGCTAGATGAAGGCTTGCTTGCATTGGTCGTCCCAGTGAAAATCTTTGTTCTTCCCGAGGAGTTGATACCATGGAAGAGCCTTGTGAGCAGCCTGAGAAAGAAATTTGGAGAGTGAAGCTACTCATCCATTTGGTCGGGCTTCTCATATCCATAAGGGCCCTACATTTATCTGGATTTGCCTCTATCCCCCTTTCGGTCAGCATGAATCCAAGAGCATGGCTTTTCAGGGTTAAGTCAAATATTGTGGCTCCTTACCCGAGCCAATACCACAGCTAGGTCTTGGGCATGGCTTTCTTGCTGTCTACTCTTAGCAATTATATCATCAATATAAACCTCCATGGTTGGACCGATCATCCCTTGGAAAACTTTGTTCATAATGCGTTGGTAAGTTGCTCCAGCGTTTTTTAAGCCGAAGGGCATGACATTATAGCAGTATGTTGCCTTGTCGGTGATGAAAGCGGTTTTGTCCTGATCAGGAGGGTACATGGATATCTGATTGTAGCCCAATAGGCATCCATGAATGATAGCAGTTGATAACCTGCTGAATTGTCGACCAGTTTATCTATAACAGGAAGTGGATATTGATCTTTGGGACAGACTTTGTTTAAGTGTATGTAATCAACACACATCCTCCACTTTCCATTAGATTTCTTGACTAAGACGGTGTTAGCTAACCAGTTTGTGTAGTCAATCTCACGGATAAAAGCAGCCTGAAGTAATTCAGCCACCTTCTCTTCAATTGCTAAGGCCTTCTCGACACCGACCTTCCTTTTTCTTTGAGCAACTAGTCTAGCACCAGGGTTAATGCTCAGCTTGTGACATATAAAGTTGGGGTCGATGCCAGGCATGTCCGTCGAGGTCCATGCAAATAAGTCCTTATTTGCAATCAGGAGTTCAGAAAGTTCATCCTTGACGTTCGGTGGAAGATCCGAGCCAATCTTGATCTGCCTAAGGGGGTCACTTGCCAAAGTTAAATACTCACATTCACCCTTAGGGTTGGTCTTGATTCGTCCGGTTCATCTCGTACATCTAGATCAGCTAGGCTGACATTACCCTTTCTGAGAGTGGGCTTCTCAAGTTAGGTTTGTTCTTTGTTTTTGATCTTGCCGAGACTTACATTGTAACATTTCCTTGCGGCCTCTTGCTCGGCCTTGACCGTTACCACCTTATCATCTATTCCGACGAACTTCATTGCAAGGTGAACAGTTGATACCACAGAGCCAAAGTCTTGAAGAGAAGTTCTTCCCAAAATAGCGTTGTATGCGGCGGGGCAATCAACCCCCAAAAATTTGATTATTTCCGTCCGAGCAAATGGTTGTTGGCCAAGAGTGACTGGTAGCTGGATGTATCCAAGTGGTTGGATTGTGTCGCCCGTAAATCCAATCAACTGACCATCAAAAGGAGTGAGACTGCACTCTCTTAGCTTTAAGGCCTTAAACAAAGGTAGGAACATGATGTCTGCCGAGCTCCACTGGTCAATGAATATTTGTTTCACTTCGTAATTTCCAACAAGGGTTGTTATAACCATGGGGTCATTGTGGTCAGGGAGAATCCCATCCAAGTTTTCGTCACTGAAAGAGATTGGGATGTTCTTTGACGACCTTTTCATGATCGGTTTTTGGCTGACTGCAAGGATCTGGTTGATGTATTTCTTTCTGTCAGACCTCTTCTAGCCTTCCCCAGCAAATCCTCCCGCAATAGTTGTGACTAAGAAGTCTTTTGGGGACTTGTCAGAGTCGGGAATTGGGTCAGCTTCCTGTCGACTTGAATTTTTGTCATCAGGGGACTTGCTTCGTCGGCTCTTAGCCTTATCTGGGAAGGGTGATTTATTCTTGGATCTTCGACCAACCGCATCTCAGATGTACTGCTGGAGCTTTCCATCTCTAATCATTTCCTCGATCAGGTCCCTGAGCCAAATACACTCATCGGTGGTGTGACCATAACCTTTGTGAAAGTCATAGTATTTGGACCTATCACGCTGTGAGCCCTTCCTTAGTGCTGGAGGTCTTTGGGTCGAGCGTAAGTCGGTCTGCATTGTCTCTTAGAGGATTTGACACCTAGGAATAGTTAAAGGAGTGTACTCCTGAAATTTATTCCTAGGTGGTGGTCTTCGGTCTTGATCGTTTCTGTCATTCCTACCACCAAATCTCTCCTCACGTTTCTGTTTGTTCTACCCCTGAGGGAAGGATTTTTGCCGCTCGTCTCTCTACTTCTGACCATTAGTGAACTCTTCAAGGTTTATGAATTTGTTCGAGCGTTGTTTGAGTTCGGCCATGTCTTTGGGGGGTTTATCGATCAATGAATTCCGAAAATTGACTGGTTGTAACCCCTGGGTAAATAGTAGCACGGCCACTCCAGGTTCAAGTCTTGGTACCAAGCTAGCTTCCGTATGGAAATGTGACAAATAATCCCTTAGAGATTCATCAGATTTCTGGGTAACTGCAGCCAGTTATGATCGAATTTTGGTTGAATGCAACTAGTTGTGTACCTGTTCAAGAAAACTCTTTTCATCTCTTCCCAAGAGTTCAAAGAATTCCTTGGGAGAGATGAGTACCAACGTAGTACAATAGGCTCTAGAGTCATTGAGAATGCTCGGCACTTCATTCTATCCCCTCCGCCATAATAATTCATAGCCCCTCGTATGAGACAATGTGGTCAACCAGATCAATTAGGCCATTGTAATGAGGTATGTTAGTAGGGCCTAAATATCCCTGTAGAGTTTCAAAAGCCATGATGTAAGGGGTAAAAGGGTGGCCAGGATGAAAGTCCCATTGATTGGGATCAATGGTTGGGTTGGTTTCGAGAAGAGGGGGTGGGGGTGGTAGATGCTAGAGTGGTTATCGTGTTGGGTTGGGTCCTACAGGTTAGGTATGGGAGTTGGGAAGTTGCTGATGTGTTTGATTGACTATTTTGGCCATTGCCTGCTGCTGAAGCTCAACGATGGCTCTTCCCTGTTGCTGTATGAGGGTAGTTTGTTGTTTTAGAATATTCATCATCTCTTGCTCGTGGTGCCGAGCACTTGCAGTCGTTGCATATGATCTGCTGACAGAACGTGCTCGTCGAGGGTCTTCTCGAATCGCTCTGGCGGGCTCACTCCTCCGTCTAGGGGTTACCCCCTGGATCCATGGTTAGGTTGGGGCTGAGGTGTCTGAGTCCTTTGGCCAGAACGTGCACGGTCGATTGCCGCAGAATTTGGGCCATGGTTTCTTCTGGCCTCCTTGGAATGTGCAGTGTCACAGGTCGGCGGAACTGTACTGCTAGAATCTCCTTGAACAGATCTCACAGTATAGGGTCCGCTGTGAGTCTTAGAGGGGAATGGAGGGGGTGGTAACGAAGGTGGTTACGGAGGTGGGTTTATGTCCTCCAACGGGGGTCGGTTTGTGGTGGGTGAATGGGGTGCTTGGGGCTGAGGTTTCACCCCCCGGTTGTGATTCAAGTGGTCACGTAGATCACTGTTAGGAGGGTTTGGGGGATTCCGGTGTCTGCCACGATTGCGGGTGATGCAATCACGGAGATCCCCCGCGTTGCTTCTGGTGTTGACCATGATGGTGGTGGGGATGATCTGTTAATCGTTCTCCACATACGGCGCCAATGTTGTGTTCTGGACTAAGAACGGCCTTATGGTTATAAAGAGAACCAAAGGACTGATCCCAATCGAGTTTTTCTGTAGGACTTCGTAGGATTTCTGAATATCCAGTTGGGATAATCCGGATCTCCCTAGTCAACTAAGTGTGTGATCGTGTTAACTTAGGAATGGAGAAAACGTACCTTAGCCCCTATAGCATGGTGGTTCTTATAGGGGATTACCTGATACGTGTGTTTGTGGGCTTTCTGATAAGGCCCGTGAGAAGGAAGTGTTTTAATAGGACAAGTAAAGGTGCTGAGAAGATAACCTTTGTAAATCCTGTAATGGATAAAAACTAGCCATTATCCCATGGATCATCAAGCTGTGCGAGAATATAGGAGTGGTAGTTAGACTGTTGGGACCGTAGCTAGTTCTGAAAAGGATGAAAATCCTGTGCTCGGTCATGATCCCGTAAGTCCTAATTCACTCAAGTGTCCCTAGCTCGGTATGATGTGATTCTGACCAGATTGTGGTCGGTGCTTGTTGATTCAGCCCTTAACTGGTCGACATAGATTCATGTCGGTCGGACTGAAATCTGGTCCACTACATTTTTGGTGTTAGAAACACCCTATATTAGGAAATTAGAAATAAAATATTTACTACTCTAAACACAAATTCCACCGTTGGATGTGAAGATTAGTATGTAGGGAAGCTTGCTTTCAAATTTGAGCAAGATTCGACGGGTGACTAAGGAGATATGGCACTTTGAAGTGCATAGGACTGGAAAACTGTACTGGCTAATCAATTAACCATCATGTTAATCGATTAACACGGGTCTGATGCGAAAAAAATAAAGGGAACTTGGGGGCCACGAATTTCCTATTTAGTGCAAGCTTCCTTGGCAAGCTTTGGAGCCAATACACACACATAACTCAACCCCATCTCATTCCTAGAAAAAACCCTCTATTCCTCTTGAATCTCTTCACCTCCAAGCTCCTCCATCATCATCCCCACCATGCTTTCTCTCTCCCTCTGAAGCTCATCATCACCACCATGGAGTCTCTTTCTCTCACATGCCTCAACACTCACAAGTAGTGCGAGAGAACCCCTTCCTCCATCAAGCTCTCGTTAGGACAACATCTCCACACATCTATTGGTGGTCCTCATTAGGTTGCAAGCCAAGCTCAAAAGGGTTAAGTACTAAGGGTTCAAAGACAAGGAGAAAGCTAAGGGTTTTGAGGTTTTACCTTTCTCTCTCTATTTGAGGTAAGGAGGGGGTATTACCTTTACTTAGGGAATGAGTTCTGTAACACCTCAAAATTTTAATCCCTGATTAATGGAATGTTAATTATAAAAATTAATTATAAATAATGATTTCTATTTTAATCCTTGATTAAAATCTGTATATATGTAATTAGGAAATGTGTGTGAATTTATTTATTAAATATAATTATGCATGAAATAAGTATTTTGCATATTAGTCCCTGGATTGGGACCTAGAAGCAATTATAGGAAAGATTTTGGAGGGAAAGTAAATAAAATTATTATTTTTCAAAAACTGGGCAAATACTCGAGTATTTCCTGGAATACTCGAGTATTCTGGACAGAGTTGCACGAGTTAGTGCGTTTCGTGAGTCACCACCACCGATTCCCCTCTGTTGACACGAAATCACCTCTCAAACACGTCTCCCATCGTCGTGTCGTTGTGCATGAACGTCCTCCCAGTCTACTTAAGCCATTCATCAACGAGATTGAAGGTTTTGTTGATGGAATTGTGAAGTTTGTCTGAGTTAGGGTTCCGAACTCGTTTCCTTCGATTCATCTTGTGTTCTGATTCAAACCATAAAACATACACCAATACAAAGCTCACATCACGAGCTTTGTATAGACATAAAATTCATGAGTTGAGAGTGAGTGTAGAGGAAGAATTGGAGCTTGGAAGTGGAGTTGTTTTCTGTCAAACCATTCTCTGGAGCTTACTTGGAGCCTTGATTCTGGTAAGCTCAAGTGTTCATTGAGTCCCAAATTTGTTTCTATAGTTAGTAGATGTTGCATAGAGTTTAGAAATTCTAATTTCCCCAATTCTTATCTCTGTTTCATATGTCAACCAATTCAATCTTGGTGCTGCACTCAAAACTGTCTTGCATGTGGTGCTCAAAGTTGTTTTTGGTGTTGAAGGGCTTTTTCTTTGGAGTCTCCTGTTGGTACACGTCTGAGAGGTAAGGAGAAGTTTTTTTATGCACTAGATAGAGTTTGAATTCCATTATTTTCATTAGAGAGCCACCAAGAGGCTCTAAGGGGCTTAGATTGAATAGGAACTTTGGTTTGGAGACCAATCCATGCTCTATGGTTGTTTTGAGCAAGTTTCACATGATGCATGCAAGCTGTAATGAACGTTATTTCATGAGTTTGTTGATTATTTTGCAATTTGAGGTGTTAAGTTGTGAAATTGTAAATTTTATGCATTAACGATCGATTCTCTGTCAAATCTGTAATTTGATATGTGCTAAGTGTTACAACATGTTTGACATATGGTATATTAACTATGTTGATCATTGGATTGGACTAAAAATGATTAGAATTGAAAATGGTAGGTTAAAACCAAGTTTCCAGTCTGTTCTGTGAGAAAAGACTCGAGTATTTGGCTTGACACTCGAGTAAAATTTTGGTAAAATAGTGTATTTGGTGTTAAAACACTCGAGTATCGGGCCCAGGACTCGAGTAAAAGCTGATTCATGGGGATCTCTTAAGGTAAACCACTCGAGTAATGCAGGGGTCACTCGAGTGTTCTGGAATTGATGAAGAACACTCGAGTAACTCATGAATCACTCGAGTATTCTTATGAATCTGAAACCCAAATCCCCAGAAAGACATGAACACTCGAGTATTCTGAAGAACACTCGAGTAATCTGGAAATAAGTGTAGAACACTCGAGTAGTCTGAAAAATACTCGAGTAGTTCACCCAGAATAATTAAAATATGATTTTTAATTCTGAATCATTGATTAATACTTAAATGACAATAATCCAAGTGATCTAAGACTTAAAGGAACCTGATTGATGATATGATAAGTTTTCATTTGAATGATGAGACGCTGCTCGGGTGGCACGTCGGGTATTATTAACCAGAAAAAAAAACATCAATCAATTCCTTTAAGCGAAAAATGATGCATTCATTTTGGAGTTTGGATGGTAGGTCGTTTATCATGTTTTGGTAACATGTGGAGGGCCTCTAGGAGTGCCAAATGACGCTTGCTTGATGACACGTTATGGTTGACGACGTGGTCGGCTTAGTGGATGCCGATATGGTTATACCGTTTGGATGACGGTCTGTTTGGATGACGGGATGTGCTCGGGTGGCACAGATTCCAAGCTTGTCGTGTACATTCTTGGTGAATGTACGAATGTTGTACACTTAGGAGTACAACGCACGGTTGAGTGCTGGGAAGTCAAGGATGGACGTCAGAGAGTGACATAGATTGACGGAGATAAGCTTGAGAGCTAAGTTCATACATCATGCCACTCATTTAAACTAAGTTTGATAAATGAAACAAGTATGAGCATCCTACTTGCATCCTATTTCTGCTAAATGCTAACTGTGTTTGTTGTTTATTGTTGCATGCTTGTACCTTTACATGATACATACATTTATGCTCTATTGATTATGTGTATAGAAATGCTTACCCCCTATGCCCTTGTAGGTGATGTCTCGTTACATCGCTTGCATCGAAATCCGGCCACTTCCTAGTGGCACATGGATCTATGAGGACCATCGCGCGGTGTTCGAGGGAGAGGTGGAGGTTACCTTCTACCACCCGAACCCGTTGATTCGATTTCGTCCTCGTAGATTTAGGATTCCCATCATATACACTATGCACGTACCCCCGTTTTACACGTATCATGGACCACCTCCCACACGGCCAGCTCGCTCTTATCACAGTTTTTGTTTCAGACCTACCCGCTCACACCCTTTTTCCTCGAGAGTCGTCCGCGAGGATACTCCCCCTTCTTATCCGAGGAGCCCAGTCAGGGTCACACCATCTCCTGACCCCGTACCCAGTGGTAGGGTACACTCTCCATCGGATGAGATCGAGGAGGATCCCGTGGAGGATGAGAGCGGAGGCGAGCCTGTCGTTCATTCCACCGGGAGTCAGTGGAGGGATGATGATCCCTAGGTATGTGTATAAGGTGTATGATGAGGATCAGGGGATCCGATGTGGGGATGTCGTGGAGGAGATTCTGCTGCTGCTGTTGATGATGATGTTTTCTTTTGCTACCTGGAGACCGCTACTACCATCACTACTACTACTGATGCTGCCAGATCTATGTGACCACCTCTAGAGTTCATATTTTGATATGTATATATGTTGTAGATATGCTCTTGAGAGCTCTAGGGTTATGGTTTTATTTTTGGCATAGATCTTTTATGGACTTGTATTATGGATCTTGGAGTTATGACTATGGGACTATGTATTTCATGACTTATTTACATATCTATATGGGAATTATGTTTATATTATAAGTATGCATAGTTCCACTATTTCCGCTTACTCTGATTAAACCTATTTAAATAATTCGGCTACAAAAGAATTAAATGGTAATAGTTTTATAAAAGAAAGAAAAGATGGCATCGCTTATTTTCTATCATATAAATACGATTTCAAATACAAATGGCATCCAGCTTGTGAAAAGGTTTTAGAGAATGCTGAATTCAACACAATTGTTTAAAATGATATAGAATTTCTTCTCCAAGAATTCCATGTTTGGATTGGTGCACCCGCCTAAGAAAAGAAAATTTTATTTCTATATTTTCTTATAAAATCACAAGTCCATATATTTTACCAAGTAATACTTAACTATTGTAATATTTACTTGGGCTGGGAAAAGGGTGTCACAAGTTCTAGATTGAATATAGTGATAGCTAAGGGTAAAGGAATATATATATATATATATATATATATATATATATATATATATATACTGTGTGTGTGTTAATGAACCTTAGGGTAGGTGAGATTGCTAAAAACTGAATATTTATAATAAAGTAAGAAAAACCATTTTTATACTTATGGTTATATGTGATATACTTTGGTGTAGGTAACGTTGCATGATTTTTATGAACAGGATAATTGATGAATGTTGTTGAATTGATATAAGTGATGACTTAGGGTCTGAAAATGGACATGATATATTTGTAAGTTTTAATTAGATTTATGAAGTGAAGGGAGCAACATATGAGTTAATTGAGGTTAGTAAAAGGGACTTAAGCTTATTGGATTAAATTTAGGATAGCTAAAGTGACTTAAGCCTAAGGGATCTGTCGCGGCCGGGATCCCGGATCGCCCTCGAGGCCTCGCCTACGAGTGGGGGTCGACTGACCCAATATGGAGTCGCCACCGCATTTGTTACAAAAACGCGGAAAAAATAATTATTAATTAAAAAGGATAAAGACAGGTCTCGAACTAGATAGATTCCAAGTTCGAGAGTCGGTTACGAGCCGGGGAAGGTATTAGCACCTCGTTCGCCCATTTGAAAATGGTACCTTAGATTGATTTTAATTAAAAGACCTAAATAATTGGTTTGCCAAAAAAAATATTTGTTTTTTATTGTTGTGCCTGACAAGGTTTCCCTTGGTCTTACGTACCCTCATAAAATGAGGAATCAAGGCTACATAGTTCTTAATGTTTTAATTTTATGGTTTTTATATTTTATTATAAAAATGTTTGACGCAGAGAGGAAATATGCACAAGACCCTAACATTTAGCCAAGGAAAGGTGGATTTCCAAAATGCATATGATTAATAATTAAAAAAATCCATTTAATTTAAATTAAAAAAAATGCTTTTGTCTTATAAATAATATTTTGTATATATTTTCATGCAGAGAGGAAGTTTAGATCTCTCCATTATATTTGGGAAAGAAAAATCGACTCACCAAAATGCAACAAATTTTAAAACATAAACTAAAAAATCTACATTTTTAATTCTTATTATTTTAAAGAAAATTATTTTTATATATTTATTTTTTATGTGAAGAGTAAGTACAAGAGATCTCACCACTGTGTTAAATTTGGGTGAGAAAAATTGACTTACCAAAACACAATCAATTTAAATAACAAATAAAAAAACTACATTTTAAATTATTATTATTATTATTATTGTTATTAAAATGATTAAGAAAAAAAAAGTAAAACGAAAAAGTAAAAACAAAATAAGCAAAATTAAATACTACCTCGTAACAAGCCAACAATGAAGTAGTATTGGAAGTGCTACCGTGCAGCAGGAATGGGGCAAAAGGGGGAACACGTGTCGCGACAAGATTGGTGCGGCAGGGAGCAGCAGCAGGCGCTGCAGCTGCAGGGGATGGGAAGGAGCGCGCACGGCTGGAAGGATTCTGTGAGGCGCGTGTTTCACGCGCCTGGCCTGAGGGTGGTGGTGCGCGGGAGTAGTTGGGCAGGGAGCTTTTTTCTTTTTTTTAAAAAAAAATTTCTGTACACTTCTCTCTCTTAATTTTTGTTGTGTTCCTTCAAAGTGAAGAAGAAAACTCTATTTATAAAAAAAATTAGGTCAATAAAAATAGGTTTTTTTCAACAGGCTTTGAAAGCCCAATAGAATATTCCCTGATTTATTCCTCAATTAAATCTTAAAAAAAAAGTAAAAACAAATCTGATGATAATCCTTTTTAAAACAAAATCAAATTTTATCTTTATCTTCACAACAACTAACAAAACCTTTTCTTAAAAAACAAATTATCTTTTTTTGCTGATTTTTTTTCGTTTTTTTTATTTTTCATAAAAAATACTTTTTTCAAAATCTTTTTATTTTTTATTTATTTTTCGTTTTTTTTATTTTTTACAAAAAATACTTTTTCAAAATCTTTTTTATTTTTTTGTTTATTTTTCATTTTTCATCACTTTTATTTTAAAAAAAAATTTATTTTTTTTTGTTTTATTTTGTTTGGGGGGACAAAATTGGGTGTCAACAGCTGCCCCTCTTTACTTGTTTCTTATCAGATAGCAAGCAAACTGTGGTTTGGATGCTATCAGGGTAAGGAACGAGTAAAGAAGTGGACACCAATTTTGTTAAGAAACAAATCGCGCTTAACAAATCTGGAAGTTTGATAGAAGCAGAACTGGTCGATGATGAAAATTTAATAACAACGATGATACTTCGACGTTTTCGTCAGGATATCATGAAAAGCCTAATAACAACGATGATGCTTCGACATAAATGTCAGAATATCATGAAAAGCCTAATAACAACGATGATGCTTTGACATATATGTCAGGATATCATGAAAAGCCTAATAACAACGATGATGAAAATTTAATAACAACAATGATGCTTCGACGTTTTCGTCAGGATATCATGAAAAGCCTAATAACAACGATGATGCTTCGATGTTTCCGTCAGGATATCATGAAAAGCCTAATAACAACGATGACGCTTCGACATATATGTCAGGATATCATGAAAAGCCTAATAACAATGATGATGAAAATTTAATAACAACGATGATGCTTCGACGTTTTCGTCAGGATATCATGAAAAGCCTAATAACAACGATGATGCTTCGACGTTTCCGTCAGGATATCATGAAAAGCCTAATAACAACGATGATGCTTCGACATTTATGTCAGGATATCATGAAAAGCCTAACCAACATAAAAATGACTTTAGTGTTTGTGACAGGTGTCAAAAGACCCAAAATGACTTCAGCGTTGGTGCCGGGTGTCAAAAGACCCAAAATGACTTCAGCGTTTGTGCCGGGTGTCAAAAGACCCAAAATGACTTCAGCGTTTGTGCCGGGTGTCAAAAGACCCAAAATGACTTTAGCGTTGGTGCCGGGCGTCAAAAAAACCAAAATGATTTTCGACATCTCTGTCGGGGCATCAAAAAGCCCAACCAATATCAAAATGACTTTAGCGTTAGTGCCGGGTGTCAAAAGACCCAAAATGATTTTCGACATCTCTGTCAGGGCATCAAAAAGCCCAACCAATATCAAAATGATTTTTTTTGTAATTATTATTTTTGAATATTCAAATTCTGGTGATGCAAACAATGCAAATAGTAATGAATGGAATGCAATCAATGCAAATGATATTAATTAAAAACTTGTATGTTGCAACTGGTATAATGTAATGGATAATGTAACTGGTGCAAATGATGGATAATGCAAGATGGAATCAATGCAGATGATGTTAATGACAATGAAACGAATATGATTTGGAGTCAACAATGCGACTCTAAAACTTTTTTTTTCTAATGTAAACCCATCAGGAATTAATGCGTCTAAAACGCAAAAAGTTTTTTTTTTTAATTTTTTATAACAAGATAAACTGGTTTCAACTCTTTTGCTCTTGAACACCAATACCAGACCATACACAAAATCTTATTGATCAAGACAGGCACGTGCAAATCTTTGACAACCTTTCTCCTTAATAAAATCTTTTGAAAGCTCGGCAATCTAACATTTGTCAATAATCAATCATCATCAAACAACCTGAATTTGTTCAAAATCTGCCCCAGTGTATTGTGCTAAAAACAATTATTGGGGAATCAATGTAATGCCCCAAAATCTTCCATCCAGAGCTCAACAATGAACCTCTTCAAATATTGCCCCAGTTTACTGTCTTAACGACAAATGCAATGAAATGATCAATACTTCTGATTTCTCTTCAAAAACTGCCCCAGTATCTCATTCTAGGGTTTATCAACAAGACTTTTCAAAATTGCTTCAGTATTTCATTTTAGGGCTTGTTAAAAATCTTCAAAACTGCCCCAGTTTGCTTAGCGAGCAACAAAACTTTTCAAAACTGCCCCAGTTTGCTTGGCTAGCAACAAAACTTTTCAAACTGCCCCAGTTTGGGAAATGTTTCACCGAGGGTAGGGAATCTTCAAAATTGCCCCAATGCAACCTTCAGGACTTCTTTTCTGGTTCTATTTGCAATTTCCAATATCTTTTTGTTAAAAACAATCTGGTTTGTGTTTGAGGACATCTTATTCTACCCTAAATTTTGCCTAGAAAACCCAATGTAGGTTCCTAGCGGACTTTTCTGTCATGATCCTAATTTTTGCCTAAGCCGCCCCTTTCGAGTTTTGCAACTTAGCGGATCGCTCTAACTTTTGCCTAGATCGTCCTTTTTCAGGATTTTCAACCTAGCGAGCTCTATTTTTTATTTAACTTTTTTTTCCCTCAAAATCAATAATTTTTCAATTGCTTTTGAATTTACTGGAAATTGCAAATCTTTTTTATTCATCTTGCTCAAGGTCAGGACTCTCTCAGAGAACATGTTCTTAATAACAAATGATCGTTAACCATATTCAACCGATCAAGTTCCTTTCAATTTATTTTTCTCACATATCTTCTTAACAAGCAACACTAATTTAATGATCATGTGAACATGGAAAAGTTTAGATGATGGAATCAATTCATTTATGCATTAAAAATGAGATATTTTTCATCATAGTTTCAATTAGGTTTAATGAAGTCAGCATTTCTCCGTCCTAGTGTGTAACTCAAGTAAACCAATCCTCAACGAGGTCTTTTAAAGCTTGTAATTTGGCCTGGCTTAGGGTTGACAATAAAAGGTATAAGGCTCAAAAAATTTTCCCTTCCCTTCCTTTCTCCTTTCTCTTCAATTCCCTATTTTCTCAACAGATTTTGCACAACACTCAAATCATCAAGAGGATTTTCCAAAAGGTTGTAACGTGGTCTGGGGGTAATAATGTGGCTAATGAAAGAACGGATATAAAGGCCCAAAGTTTATGTTGAGTTTTTTAATGAGAATCTTTCATCTAGAAGGATTGAAATTGTTCTTTTTACCACATAATGGATTCATGGGCTTTGCCTTATTTAGACAAGCACACTTGCTTTTTGCTTTTTTTTTTGTTAATTTTTGTGCTTGCCAACATCCATTTTGGATCTCTTTTGTGATTGCACTTATGAACATAGAAATTGTCTTTCTTGATTTGATTCTCATTAATACTCGGGTAAAATATTTTTTGGGTTTAAAAGAAGAAAATTTTTCTGTTGAGGCCCAATGGGGTGAACAATGGTTGATATGTGTTTGGGTTTATGAAAGAAAAAGTAATCCTCCTTGATATTTGCATGCTGGCAAAAACTGTTGACAAACTACCCACCCCGGTTTAAACATACATTGTTGGTTTGAGAGAAACGATCTCCACTTCAAAATGTCTAGGCTCAACGGGGTGACTAGGGATATCTCCTCAGTGTTTTGGAATAATTCAACAAAGCCTTGTATCACGGGGAAGGACTTGCTTGAGAGTCCACACTATTTTGGGTCTTACATTTGCATCATCCTTCCTTTTAATTTCAAATTTGAATCAAATATCTCAAGTTAATGCAGGAATCAAAATTTTTTTTTTGGAAGTGCGGTGAGATGGTTTATTCACATGATCAAAATATTAGTAGATAATTGTCAAAGAGAAATGCAATGAAAAATGAAAATTTTATTAAGGAATAACTTTGAGATGGCCAAAAATGGCCTACACTTATTGAAGACAGAATGGAAAACATGGATGCACACTATCAGGTGCCCACTGCAAAATTGATTAGCTTGTGTGATTAGGCAGAGGTTCGTTGTTCACATCAGGAGCGCTGACTTGAAAGTTCAATGAACCACGATCTATCAGATTCTGAACTTGATGCTTCAAATTTAAACAACCTTCCAAAGAGTGTCCCGCAACACCCATGTGGTAATCACAACGTTGATCAGCTTTATACCACGGAGGTGGTGGGTCAAGTGAAGGGATTTTTCCAGGCTGTGGTTCAATTACTCCTTGCTTTAGCAAATACGGATAAAGTTCAGTGTAGGTCATAGGTATTGGATCGAACTGTCTTCTTGGCTTTTCTTGGCCAGTATAAGATGGTTTGAAGTTAATGACTGGTGATGAATGATCTTGTGGGGTGAATGAGCTTCTTTGATTTGTAGGCTTGGCTTGGTGACTTTGCTTGCCTCTTCTTTCAATCATCACCGCATTGGTTTCTCCTCCATTCTTCATCATTAAACCGGGCTTCTTTGTACCAGAAGGATCCCCTCGATCTCCATTAGACATCTTTCCAAATCTGAGTCCTCCTTCGATCTTTTCACCCACTAGTATCATGTCAACGAAGTCTGCAGTTATGAGACCAACCATCTTCTCATAGTAAGAGCTTGGCAAGGTATCTAGAAACATTGAGTTCATATCCCTCTTAGTTAGTGGAGGGTCTACTTGAGCAGCCAGAGCCCTCCACCTTAAAGCATACTCTCTGAAACTTTCAGAATTCTTTCTAGCCATGTTCTGCAGTTGGGTGCTATCAGGTGCTATATCCATTTTGAATTTGTATTGATCGATGAAAGCTTCAGATAAATCTTCATAAGTGCGAACTTGATCTCTTTCCAACCTCATGTACCAACTTGATGCAGCTCCAGCAAGGCAGCAAGGCTGTCTTGGAAAAAATGAATCATCATTTTATCATTTTCAGCATGATTGGTCATTCTCCTTGCATACATGGTTAAGTGCTCTCTAGGACAAGTGTTTCCTCGATATTTTTCAAAATCAGGCACCTTGAAGTCAGGGGGCACCACCAGCCCTGGCACTAAACACATATCCATGGTGCTTTTGATCCACTATGGCTTATTTCCTTCCACAGCTTCCAATCGGGCTGCCAGAGACTCTAGCAGTTCTTTGGTCTCGGGGTCAGAGTAAGTTTTTTTCACTTTGCTGGTTGCAATAGAATCAGGCTTGTAAGATGGTGATTCTGTAGAGGGATTAAGATGAGGAATAACTTTGGGCTGAGTATCTTTTGGAGGCTGAGAGGAATCTCCAAGATTTGTGGCAGGTTGTTCATCTTCACCAGGCATCTCGAAATTCACCCTCATCAATCTTTCTAGCATTTGACCGACCTTAGTCATTTGCTCCACTGACTGACCCATCGTATCCATTTGCTCTTTCATTCGGAGCATTTCCGCTCGAAGCTCTTCTATGCTCTCATTTTCAGCAGCCATGATCTTGGTTCTTAGTCTGGTTTGGTACCGGTGTTTATGAGCAATAGTGACAAAACCTAGACTTGTTACAAAATATATTTTTTTAGATTTTTGCTTTATGAATGATGCACTAAATGCAAAAATGCATGATGCAGTGCCCTTAGAATCCAAAGGATCCTATATGGGGGCGAGTAAGCCTTCATTACCAATATGAGGTATCAGGATGGATTGATAGCATTCATATAGTTCTGGCCAACTTCGGAACGACGGTGGATCGCTCCAAAATTTTTATTTATTTTATTAGGATGAA
Organism: Crotalaria pallida; assembly: GCA_037953625.1. NCBI lineage: Eukaryota > Viridiplantae > Streptophyta > Magnoliopsida > Fabales > Fabaceae > Crotalaria > Crotalaria pallida. Next base: position 45,597,516 of record CM075649.1, on the reverse strand, counting down.
ATGTTATGATGCAAATGCAGATGCATGCCCCTAGGGTAAGTGACCCTATTTGGGGGCGATTAAGCCTTCATTACAGGACATGGAATGCCATAATGAATTGACAATAGCCATATAGTTCGGGCCCACTTGGAACAACGAGGGATTATCCCAAGTGAAATGATGGATATGAAAATGAAATTTACCCTTAGGGCAGTGGGCCCTATAGCGGGTTTAATGGCCTTCCTTGTGGCATAAGGTTACCAAAGTGCAATGGTGCCCCTTACATCATTCTGGCTTGGATGACGGTAGGTCACCCCACTTATGTGAGATGGTGATCCCAACTTTTATTTAAAAAAATGCGATAAGAGATAGAGAATATGCCCCCTCATGGGGGATCCTACAGGGTTTTTGGGATGTCTATTGGCCGTAGTCCTACGACATTGTTCTATGGTATAACTAAAGTGTAACACTCTAATTTGATAACTTGAAAAATTGTATATATTTTTTAATTTTTGATTGACACAATCCCCACAGTTTTTTCGAAGGTTAAGTAGGTAACAGATTAACTGTTTTGACACCTCTTAATCTTTGATAGTGAATGAAGGGGAACCATGACTGACTTATTCAAGTTTCAAAATAGAATGCTACACAAAGTGTACTCCATGGTGGCTCTAGACTTCTAAAGGCCCTCGGATCGCCCTCACTCTTTAAGGTGAGGACCCACTTCGCAAACGGTCGACAAGAGGTTGGTTACGCCTCCCAAAATAGGTTAGACGTACCTTCCAAAGGTCGTGTTTACAAGAAATGGTTTGTAGTCCGAGTGGTACTTTCGCACACTACAAGAGACCATACACTTGGTAAGTCAAAGATAGGGCAAAAACACCCCTAAACTTAGGGTTTAAATAATAGTACCCGGGTATAGGGTTTCCGTGTGTACAAAGATCCGTGTAAAAAAAACCTATTTCGGGGACATACAAACTCTTTAAAAAAAATAAAAGAGATTACAATAAAGAATAAATATACCATTTAGCAACAAAAAAGAAAAAAAAATTAAACAAATATATACAAAAAACAATTAATTAAAGGCAAACCAATTAAAAAAGAAAATAGGTCTATTAAAAATAATCAATCATTTAGGCCTGACTCTCTTATTTAGTTTTGTCCCCAGTGGAGTCGCCAGCTGTCGCGGCCGGGATCCCGGGTCGCCCTCGGGGCCTCGCCTACGAGTGGGGGTCGAGTGACCCAATATGGAGTCGCCACCGCATTTGTTACAAAAACGCGGAAAAAATAATTATTAATTAAAAAGGATAAAGACGGGTCTCGAATTAGATAGATTCCAAGTTCGGGAGTCGGTTACGAGCCGGGGAAGGTATTAGCACCCCGTTCGCCCATTTGAAAATGGTACCTTAGATTGATTTTAATTAAAAGACCTAAATAATTGGTTTGCCAAAAAAATATTTGTTTTTTATTGTTGTGCCTGACAAGGTTGCCCTTGGTCCTACGTACCCTCATAAAATGAGGAATCAAGGCTACCTAGTTCTTAATGTTTTAATTTTATGGTTTTTATATTTTATTATAAAAATGTTTGACGCAGAGAGGAAATATGCACAAGAGCCTAACATTTAGCCAAGGAAAGGTGGATTTCCAAAATGCATATGATTAATAATTAAAAAAATCCATTTAATTTAAATTAAAAAAAATGCTTTTGTCTTATAAATAATATTTTGTATATATTTTTATGCAGAGAGGAAGTTCAGATCTCTCCACTATATTTGGGAAAGAAAAATCGACTCACCAAAATGCAACAAATTTTAAAACATAAACTAAAAAATCTACATTTTTAATTCTTATTATTTTAAAGAAAGTTATTTTTATATATTTATTTTTTATGTGAAGAGTAAGTACAAGAGATCCCACCACTGTGTTAAATTTGGGTGAGAAAAATTGACTTACCAAAATACAACCAATTGAAATAACAAATAAAAAAACTACATTTTAAATTATTATTATTATTATTGTTATTAAAATGATTAAGAAAAAAAAAGTAAAACGAAAAAGTAAAAACAAAATAAGCAAAATTAAATACTACCTGGTAACAAGCCAACAATGAAGTAGTATTGGAAGTGCTACCGTGCAACAGGAATGGGGCAAAAGGGAAAACACGTGTCGCGACAAGATTGGTGCGGCAGGGAGCAGCAGCAGGCGCTGCAGCTGCAGGGGAGGGGAAGGAGCGCGCGCGGCTTGAAGGAGGGTGTGAGGCGCGTGTATCACGCGCGTGGCCTGAGGGTGGTGGTACGCGAGAGCAGTTGGGCAGGGAGCTTTTTTCCTTTTTTTTTTAAAAAATTTCTGTACACTTCTCTCTCTTAATTTTTGTTGTGTTCCCTCAAAGTGAAGAAGAAAGCTCTATTTATAGGAAAAAATTAGGTCAATAAAAATAGGTTTTTTCAATAGGCTTTAAAAGCCCAATAGAATATTCCCTGGTTTATTCCTCAATTAAATCTTAAAAAAAAAGTAAAAACAAATCTGATGATAATCCTTTTTAAAACAAAATCAAATTTTATCTTTATCTTCACAACAACTAACAAAACCTTTTCTTAGAAAACAAATTATCTTTTTTTCTGATTTTTTTATTTTCGTTTTTTTATTTTTCATAAAAAATACTTTTTTCAAAATCTTTTTATTTTTTATTTATATTTTGTTTTTTTTATTTTTTACAAAAAATACTTTTTCAAAATCTTTTTTATTTTTTTGTTTATTTTTCATTTTTCATCACTTTTTTTTAAAAAAAAATTATTTTTTTTTGTTTTATTTTGTTTGGGGGGGACAAAATTGGGTGTCAACAGGATGTTAATGGAAATGAGATTAATTGAGGATTAGCTAAAATGTCTTAAGTATAAATGAATTAACTGAGGAGGAATTGATAGAATTAAGATTGAAGGAGGTTAGTGGAAAGGAATTAAGCACGAATCGGATTCTAATCTAGAATATGAAGGTGTAAGTGGATTTAGGAAACCGTAATATGGAGATGATTGTTGATCACTCTCTAGCAAGTATACTAGATCGGATAGTAATATAGTCGGTTAAGACCAGATATCGTTCACACAGGGACCAAGAATTATTTAACTTATTTCTACCAAAAATTAAATAAATTAATTAAAAGGGATATGTTTCTGCTGGAAAATAAATACAAACAACTAATTTATGAATGAATGGTGGTTAGGAACTAGTTTCATTAATTATTTCATTTATTTATCATAAATCAATGTTTTTCCCTAAATCATGAACGAATTTCTAAATTGGTAACTATTAGATCCCTCTTGTATAATTACCGTTTCTTATTCAATTAGATAATCCTTAATTCCTTAAGAGAGTAAACTATTGAATAATCATAATTAAGAACAGGGAATTAATCATGTTATATAATTAACCAATTGTATCCCTACTTGTTGAATAACTATATTGTTTGAAGACATGGCCTATTCTAATTCCTAATCTCTCAATTGAAAAATTAGAGATCCAAAACAAGACATAAATTAGCTAGATTTATGAATTGGAAATAAAACACAATCAAACACATGATTTAGAATTGGAAAAACTTTAATTCATATAATTAAACTACATAATCAAATCCACATGTTCCTAACACAAGAGAGTTTAGTTACACATCATAGAGAAGAAGAACAAATAAGAATAGAAGTAATTCATTCCTAAATTACCACTAATCCTTGATCTGAATCTTCAGCCTTCAATTGGTTCCTCCTCCGAATGCTCTCTAGAGAATGCAATCTCCCTCAATGATTTCTGATTTCTAATGATAACTCATTATGACTCTCTAATCTCCTCCTAAACTAATCCTAAAATAAATAGATAAATAGATAAAATCTTAATCTTATCAAAATCATTCAAAACTGATCAGAAATTGGCCCAATTGGGCCTTCTCATGTCTGACACGCAACTTCGGCCCTGATTTTGACCCCAAAGATGGACGAATTTGAGCAAGACTATTTCTGGAAAAGTTATATATCTTTTCCTTATCTTTAAAATGATACCAAGATCGCCTCATTTGGATAAGCGTAGCTCAAGTTATGGCCAAAATACTGAACACTGTCATTTTACCGCGGTGAACGCGCCTGGGCGTGCTGATCTGTGCGCCTAGGCGTGAGGGACCTGCTCCGGCTCCGTTTTTTTCCGTTCTTGCGCCATTTTCAAGATCTTTTCGTCCTCTTTTCATCTCCGTAATTATTTTCTTCATTTAAGCTCCGAAAGTACCTGAAACATACCCAAAACGGCTCAAAACGTTCAAAGGATTCTAATAAACTAAAAATTCCTAAAACTAATACAAAATACCTATATTAACAAGAGAAATAAGCTAAAACCCAAACAAAACGAAGTGAAATTAAGCCTTAAAACATCATATGTTAGACCTTCATCAGTTGTGTATGTTGTATGTTGGTGTGAATGCTGGGATGATTAATATGTAAATATGTGTATGTTTGCGTGTCATGTATGCTTAATAAGTGGCTAAGCAAATTAAAGAATGATTAAAATTGGAAAGTAATTAAAGGCGCAACTGATTGATCCTTGGAGGACACTGACGAATATATGCCCTGTTAGGTGTCAAACACCCCATTAGGATAAACGCCCCATCAGGTGCAAATGCCCCATTAGGTCTAAACGCCCCGTTAGGCGCTTGTGTACCCAAGGGATCAATATGCTGCAAAGTATTCAGAATTAAAAGTGAAAAAGAGACTAAGGTAAATGAAATGAAACTAAATATGGAAAAGAATTAAATGAAAGTGAGTGGGGTAAATGAAAATGGTCCTAACGGGTGTCTCATGGCCTAATGGATGTAAAATGACCTGATGGGTGACAAACATTCCTAATGGGTGATAAATGACCTAACAGGTGCGTAAAATCCTAATGGTGCCAGGGAAAGACAATAAAAGAAAATGGAAAGAAAATAAAGAAAAAGAAAAGAATGAAAATGAGATAAGAGAAAAGGAAACTAAATGGATATGTGAATTGAATGTGAATAAATTGTGTTTGGATTAGCATATTACAATGTCTCTTTAGAAGCTATTTTCTAAGTTTTGTGTAATGCTCACCTCCTTGCTGTTTTTATACAGGTACAGGGTCTGAGCTTGCACTATTACCGACCAAGTAGGAGTACACTCCCTCTCGGGGAGTGTAAATAGTTAGTGTGGTGACCATGTTTTGGTCCTGGGCCTTAATCTGAAACCTTTATGTATATATTATCTTTTGGAAAGTTTTAATTAATACTTTTGGGTGCATAGTATAGCACATGGGTGGCCCAGGACTCCTCTTTTCGGGAAAAGAGTGTTTTGGGAAATTAAACAATTCCGAAGATTTGTGAATGTTTTAATTTATGCTTTTCTGGCTATGCTGTTGATATGAAAATGTTTTACTACAGGTTTAGCAGGAAAAACTAAATTTTGGGAAAGTCCGTAAAACAAAGGAAACTACGTCGAATTTTATAAGTAATTAAATTAACTAGGAAATTTTTCAAGCAACTAAGCTAATTAATCTAAATTAAGGGTAATATTTGTGAGGATGTCACAAAACAAATCTTAGGATGAATGGTAGAATTTTACTCTGCTCCTTTAACTTGAGGTTTTTCACCCCAAACACTTTATTTCCTTTACCATGACATTTCAACCAAAAAGAAGACCTTCTGATTTGTGCATGTGTGTGATCAAGTGCAGTGGAGAGCCAGAAACTTGTCATGCTTATAGGTGTGCTGATTTCAAAGATTGAACTAAGAGTAAACACTTCAGCCAATTACAATGAGAGATGAGAGAATTGTGTGTGACTGCTGCTCTTGTTATTCCTCTTGAATTTGCTTGTCTATCTAGTTTTTGTAAAGTAATCTTCTTATGACGTGAAGGTTGTTGCACAGAGTTAGTCAATTTTTCTATTTGGGTAGATGCATTTGAAAATATTTCGGTGGTCCAGTACCTTGTTTAATTGTTTACTTTTGACTGGGACATGCAAAATATTAAGTTTGGGAGTGTGAATGTGGTCTAATATATGATGTTTTCCAATGAATTTTATACCCTTTTAGCTTAGTTTTTGCTTGATTTCCTTAGCAAGTTAGTAGTTTTTAGGTTGCTTTTATGTTTTGTTTCTATACCATTACTTCAGGTATTTTCCACATGTTTTTAGGTGAATAAAGGATGAATTCTGGTGATCAAAGAGCAAAGGAAGTGAAGAGAAGTCATGAAGAATCAAGAAGATGAAGAAAAAGGAAAATTTAGTTTTCAGACACGCCCAAGCGCAAGAAAATAAATGCGTAAATAAAAAAATGAAATAAATTGGATAATAAACAGTAATTTCATTAGAGGAATCTGGAAATTACTAATTTTCTGAATTAGTTCTTGATTTAAATGGAAAACATTGATTTATAATAAATAAATGAAATATTCAATGAAACTAGTTCCTAACCACCATTCATCCATTAATTAATTGTTTTTATTTATTTTCCAGCAGCAAAATATTCCATTTACTTTTAGGTAGGAATAAGTTAAATAATTCGTAGTCCCTGTGGGAACGATATCTGGTCTTAACCGACTATATTACTTTGCGATCTAGTATACTTGCTAGAGAGTGATCACCAGTTGAGGGTGATTTCTGCTAAAACCAATTTGGACAAATCAAACCAAATTGTATGAGGGACCTTCCTATGTGGAGGTGAAGTACTGTGCAAGCGGGTGAGCGAGGGACCTTCCTAAGTGGAGGTGAAGCACCCAAACAGGGGTTGAGAAATGCTTACTCCTGGTCGGTTTATCCCCAGAGTGGAGGGTGCAAGTGGGTGAGGAAAAGTGTAAAACTGAATGAAAAGAAGGAAAAGTGCATGCATTGATATATAAATGGGTTTAATTCACTGAATCCAATGAAAGTATTAAAGTGTATAAAGTAAAATGAAAAGTGTAACATTGGATTCAGGAATTAAATCACAAAAGTATAAAGTTGCATTGCATGTTCATATGTTTGAGTATCAAAGCATTGTAAAGTTTATGTATAGTGCAATGGAATGAAATGAATGAAAATGTGAAACTGATGATATATGTATGAGTGCATTTAGTTATGCTTTATTATTGTCATTTTAAGTGCTTTCCTTAATTTATATTCAAATTACTCACCCCTTAAGTTGACCATTTTAGGTACACCTTGGAGAAAGACGTTCATATCTTCTATGCCGAGAAAGTATACTCTCACCTAAAGAGAGTATGTTATTGGTTGGGACCTTCTTGGTCTCATCCTTATTGCAATCATTTTAGGATTTTATTATGTAATATAATTTCATTAATTATAGTTGTATTTAAGTAATAATTTTTATTCCGAGTTAAGCTCACCTTGATTTTGTAAAAAGGACTTTATAAGGATTTCTTAAGAATGTGTTAGTGGTTGTGAAGGATATAAAAATATCCTCAATTTAAATGAATTCTAAAAGATGTCACAACCACAAGAATATAATTATAGGTTTGTTTATATCTGAAAATTGTTCTGGACTTGACACGTACAAAATTCTAAATTAGGGAAAGTCCATATTTTAAACGAAACTCTGCCAAAATTTTTTATAAAACCCCAAACTTTAATAACACAATCAAGAATTTAAAGTAATATATTTTAAGTATAAAAGGTAGGATGCTGCATAAAGTGTGTCACCACAGATCATTATGCGCAATTAAAAGAGAATAAATAAAAAGTATGTAAAAGACATGAACGACTAAGAATAATAAAAGAATAAGAAAGGTCCTAACGGGTATTAAAGGTCCTAATGGGTGCTCAAACGTCTTGATGGGTTATGATTTGGGTCCAATATATGATATTTTGAGCATGAATTAGACTCCCTTTTACTAAGGATTTGGTTTGTTTCTCTTGCAAATTAAGGACTTTTTGTAAAGTTTTTAGGAAGTTAGGTAATTTAGAATCCTTTGAACGTTTTGATCCGTTTTGGGTTTGTTTCAGGTACTTTCGGAGTGTGATGTCCCAAGGTCGGAGGCACCACATGAAGTGTTTGGGGGTTGTTGCAGCTGACGAGGGTGACCTCGGTCCTACGTATCCCATGAGAGGGGAATCAAGCCACACGTAGTTCTTAGGTTTAGAGTGACGTTACCTTAGCCCCTAGGGAGAGGGGGATATATATAGGAGAGAGCTGGTTGCCCTAATGGGCTTGCTTGAAGCCCAAGTAGGGCCAACCTGTAATGAGCTATGAGTGGATGAGCTGTCCTTGTAGATAAGGCGAGACACGTCATCCTGTCCAAGGTGTCGGACTCTGGGAGAAGTGTCGGACTCTGGGCGGTGTCGGACTAGGAAGTCGGACCTGGGTAGGAGCATGAGGTCGGCCCGTATCTGGTGTCTGTTCGGCCGTTGAGCCTTGAGCTCGGCCCAGAGCACAGAGGGGTGAGAGCATGATATCGGCCCGTGTCTGATGTCTGTTCGGCCGTTGAGCCTTGAGCTCGGCCAAGCATACAGAGGGCCTGCTGAAGGGTCCTCAGGTCCTGAGTGAGGGCCACGTGGAGCTCGGCTAGGCCGAGTCCACCACATAAGCCCCCCAGCTCGGTCAAGGATATTTGAGCCTTGCTCCGAGGTCTTGGTTCAGGTCCTTTTCCCAAGTCCACCACATAAGCCCCCCAGCTCGGCGAGACTTTGTGAGTCTCGAGCCGAGTTAGGAGAAAGAAAGCATAGCACTAAGTATCATAGCACTAAGTACCCCCCACCTTCTAGGAAGGGTTTGAGTACTAGTCCACAATCATGTGCTCAAGGCTAGCAAAGGATAGCAAGGCGGGTTAGGAGAAGTCGATCCGCCACATAAGCCCCCCAACTCGGGAAGAGTCGTAGAGACTCTATGCCGAGTTGAGGTCCTTTCTGCGTCCTTCAGATCAGTGTTGCGTTGGTGATGAGGTAGAAACATGCTTGCAGGCGTGGCCTTCCGCTCGGAAGAGTGTTGCGGATGGTTGATAGTGCTCTTTTGTGCTCGGATGATGAAACTGAAAGAGTATCCCGATCTCGAACTGAGTTCCCGCGGGGGGATCCGCCACAAGCTTGGTGAGGCTCATCTCGAACCGAGTACAAGCTCGGTGAGGTACATCTCGAACCGAGTACAAGCTCGGTGAGGTACATCTCGAACCGAGGACAAGCTCGGTGAGGTACATCTCGAACCGAGGAAAAGCTCGGTGAGGTACATATCGAACCGAGTACCAGCTCGGTGTGGCTCATCTCGAACCGAGGTCCCGCGGGGGGAGTTCCAGAATGGATTTGGGGATGCTCCGAGATGAGGGTGATGAAGTTATGAGTGTAGTCATATGAACAGATTCCTTGTGGATGGGAGAGAAGTAGCGTTAATTTCTTCATCCATGCTGTTAATTAACCGCAACTGCTGAGTTCCTCAGAATTCGAGAAGTCGGACAAAATCTCACGAGTTGTTGGGGGTGTCTCTTCCCTGTACTTTTCAAAACCTTTGATTCGAGAACAACAACGCCAGGGGTAAGCCTGCAATGCAAGGAATCGCCGAGCAAGGTCGTGGTGTCTGTGCAAAAGAGCCTAGGAAACGCCAAGCTGTAGGCGAACCGACGAGCTTGTCAAGGCTCACAGGGGACCTCTATCAAAGCGGAAGGCGGAGAGGAATGCAGAGGTGAAGAAAGTGCAGTCCATAAAATATTGGCCGAGAATGCCTCTCTGGCCTAGAGAAGTTGGCAGACGACATCTTTGACACCTTCGGGAATGTTGTGAGTCAGATTAATATCCTCAACCCTGACCTTCGCCTCAAGGTGTTCAGGGTTGAAGATGGCATGCTGGTGGATTACAACAACAACAATGCCGAGAAGGAGAAAGAGATTTCAGATCGTTGTTTTAGACCCGATGAGGGTTGTGCTCTGCATGCGGTAAGGAGAGCTCGGATCCTGCACCGTTTGCCGAGGATAGTGAACTTCCGATGCAGGTTGTTGCACATAGGATGTGGTTGTCTAAACCTTTGACTTCGGACGACTCCCCCTGACCAGTGCAGTAACTTATAAGTTTTCCTCTGAAAAAAGGTACTGTATATAAGTGAATGCGGTAGGGAACTCGGATGCCATCCTCGGCCCCAGTGTAAAAGAGGTTGCTGAGTGAAGTTATGTGAGAACATTTCACAGCAAGCTGTACTTTACCGGGTGTCCCCTGTACCCTGAGCTTATAAGCCGATCTCAGAAGATGTTCACTGTATATAAGCGTCGTGCAACATTTAGGTGGCTAATGCTAAATGAGAGGATTTGTACGTACGCACTGTCTCTAGCACTAGTACCGACTTGTATGTGTGAATGCATGTAAGTGCGGTGACAGGGGGGACCGTTCTACCACAAAGGTAGGGTCGAGATGATAACCGTATGCGTGAATGCATGAATTGACCGTTCTACCACCAGGGTAGGGTCGAGATGCTAACAGCTCGGTAGAAACATGAATTGACCGTTCTACCACAAAGGTAGGGTCGAGATGATAACAGCTCGGTAGGAGCATGAAATAAAGAGAATAATAGTCGCTCGGCAGATCAGATAGGAACATGCATTAGAGAGAATAATAACAGCTCGGTAGATCAGATAGAAACAAGAATTAGGGAGAATAATAGCAGCTCGGCAGGTGAGATATAAACGTGAAATAAAGAGAATAATAGTAGCTCGGCCTCCCTTTTCGATAAACCGCGCAATTTAAAATATAGAATCTCCGAGCTCAGAAATAAGCATGAACTAAGAAATAATGTATGCCTTTGGAATTGTTCACCTTCGAGAAGCCGTGGTGGTACTGTGAAAACCAAAGAAGATCCAAGCCGAGATGAAAAGTGGGGCCAGCAAGATAATAGAGGCAAACATAGCAGTTCGTCCAAAAAAGATCCAAGCCGAGATGAGAATAGAGATCGTAAGATGGCTTCGTTCCAAATAGAGACAATCGTAGCACCTCGGCCTTCCTTTTTTCGACCATCATTTTCCTGAATCTTACATTACATGTAAAATAATAATAATGAATGATCGGCATTAATTTTGACACTTTATGATAATTAAATAACAACAATGAAAACTGCTGGCAGGCGAGAATAAAACACCGACATAAGAGCGGGATGATTTGAGCAGGTCATACGCAACAGATACGAAAGCGGCAAATACTGAAATTTAAGATATTGTTCAACCAAACAGCATTGTCCGCATGATTTCAGGTATGTCATATTCCATAACAGAAGACATTTATAAACATGTTAACGAACCAGATGAAAGCATTTAATTCGTGAAAAACGACAACAGGAGAGGTAACGGAAATCAAATATTATCATACTATCACAACAGAAGGGGCAGAGACTTAAGGATATTTAACAGCAAGAAGATTTGGTTAACGGTACGTCATGTAACAACACAGAGAATACCAAATAATAAGCAATAAGTAGAGAAACTATAAAGAAGCAAGGATTAACAGCACATGTCGGAATAGTGCACCAGGTAAATAAATATCAAAAAGCATGTAGAGTAAACACATAGAAAAGCGAAGAGATAGGAAAATAATATGAGAAATATAATCTCTTCCCTGATTTAGTGAGGTGAGTGATGTCGGGTTTGAAGCGTGTCGGACTGAAGCGTGTCAAAGTGAAGCATGTCGGATAGAAGGATGTCGGGTTGAAGTATGTCAGATTAGGAGTATGCAGTCCGTCCTTTTCAAATGGGGTTTGTCGAGCTTTGAGGTCCGACCTCCGTTTTCCTTAGTGTGATGTCGAGCGAGAGAAACTAGCAGAATAGTCGTCATACTCGGATTAAGAGATCGGCTCGAGTGTGAAATACTGTGTGAGTCTTCCGAAATTACCTTGAAAATCCGAGGAGAGAAGAGTAAACTCGGATTATGATTTTCAAAATCATGTAAATCCGAGGAGAGAAGAATAAACTCGGATTATGATTTCCGAAATCATGTAAATCCGAGGAGAGAAGAGTGAACTCGGATTATGATTTTCGAAATCATGTAAATCCGAGGAGAGAAGAGTGAACTCGGATTATGATTTTCGAAATCATGTAAATCCGAGGAGAGAAGAGTAAACTCGGATTATGATTTTCGAAATCATGTAAATCCGAGGAGAGAAGAGTAAAATCGGATTATGATTTTCGAAATCATGTAAATCCGAGGAGAGAAGAGTAAACTCGGATTATGATTTTCGAAATCATGTAAATCCGAGGAGAGTAGAGTAGTGAGTGGTTTCCGATATTCCAAATGTATGAGATATAAAGAGGGATGACACTGCCGAAGATCGAACGGGATCGGCACATGTATCCGAAACAGGGAGCCGAACACGAGCTTCACTATGCTCGAAACACGAGCTCAAAGCAGGGAACTCGACTCCGGGATCCTCGACGACATCACTAGGTTCCAAATATGATAACATTATTGTTGTCTTGGCGATACTCGGTAAATAATTTTCCCACTAACAAGAATCTCGGAATAAGCTATTCAGACAAGAAGCATGAGTATCTCGGGCCATCACCCTCAACAAAAGAAAACATCGTTTTTTGTACCTGGGCTTGTGATTTGAGCTCAATATATGATGTTTTTGGATGAATTTTAACCCCCTTTCTTAGTAATTTTAGCTTGTTTCTCAAGTATTTTAGGAAAAAGATAGAGATTTGGCTAACTAATGTGATGAACGAGATCCTTGAGGATTTTGTATCGATTTGTTGTGAATTTCAGGTTTTGGAGGCTTAATTTGATGATTCATGGAAAAGAAGGGAAAAACAAGCCTTGGAATCAGGAGTTCGGAGCAAAGAGATGAAAATTGGTGTAAAAAAAGTGGCAGACTCGCCCAGGCGAGGTTAACACTCGCCCAGGAGAGTGGGGTTTTCATGCTTTAAAAAAGGGGTTCAAAATAGCCAATTTTCTCAGTGGAAAACTCGCCCAGGCGAGCCTTATTCTCGCCTGGGCGAGCAAAATGCGAGAAAGTGACAATGTTCGCTGTTTTGATCATAACTTGAGCTACGTTTATCCAAATGAGGCGATCTATATATCATTTTAAAGCTAAGGAAAAGATATACAACTTTTCCAGAAATAGCCTTGCTCAAATTCGTTCATATTGGGGGTCAAAATCAGTGCCGAAGTTGCTGCCAGACACAAATACGGGATTCTTGAAGGATTTTAATGATAAATTCTATTTGTAGATAAGATTCTTAAAGATTAGTTTATTCTAATAGGATATTATCATATTATATTCAGATTTGGGATTAGTTTTATTCAGATAATAATATTATCACATTAGATTGAAAATTAGGTTAGTTTTTATCTATATAATAATAGGATTAGGATTCATTAAAAAAGAAAAGAAAGTTTTGAGAGAGGGAGTTACCACGTTTTTAGAGAAAGCAATAGTGAGAGAGCTTTTGGAGGCAAGTTGAAGAATTGCACTTTGTGATTGGAGATTGGGGTAATTCCATGTCTCTCATTATGATTTTCATTATTCTTCTTTCTTCTTCTCTAATTATGTGTAACTAAACTCATTATTGGGAACAAGTGGATTTGTATGGAACCTATATAGTTTTTGTTTAATGAATTGATGTTTTTCCATTAAGTATTGTGTTTGATTATGTTTTAATTGATTATCATGAATTTGGTACCGTTTATGATTTGGTAATTCTAATTGAATAGGAATATTGAATTAGGATTTAGACCTTTAATCAAACAATTCAATTACATAGGTATAGGAATATGTCTATGAGTTGGATAACTTTCTAATAATTTTGATTGAACATTAAATGGTAAGATTAGGATTTAAAGCTCTGCTTAAGGAATTAAGGGAGATTAAATTACTAAGAAACAGGGTTGACCTAAGGAATTAGGCTTCTTTTACCTTTGTAAAATTGGTTCAATACTTAGGAAAATCATTGATTCGTTAGCAATTACTTTTGGAACCTACAATGAAACATGTGCCCAAGCTTTCCCAAATTCTTTCACAACCACTTTTAATTTGCGTTTTTGTTTTTACAATTTAATTTAATCAAGAATTTTCCACTCAACTTAATTTTATTTTGAATTTCGCTTAGTAACTATGACTTAGGTGAGAATTATTTTAATCGATTTTAGTCCTCGTTGGGAACGACATCCCACTTACACTTTATTACTTGTACGAACTGGTGCACTTGCCAGAACGCCAACAGCTTGTTGGCCCGTTAGGTCTTAGTAATTTTACTTTGTAGATACCTGGGCTTGTTGACCCGTTAGGCAGTTTCCCTTCCTCTTTTTTTTTGTTTGGGCTTGCTGGCCCATTTTCTATTTCCTCAGATGTGTTGTTTTTTTTCTTTTTTTTTTTGCATTTGGGCCAACAGCCCATTAGCTCAAGGAACCCTAATGGGGTTGGCAGCAGCTGTGTGCTGCAGATCCCATGGCAACGGGGATGCAGCGGCGGGAATGATGCTGCTAAAGGTGACGGCGGAAACGGCCAGGGGCTCACTGAAGGTGACGGCGGAGGGAGCCAATGGCGACGGAATGTCATCATCGTCATGGTCGCGCTCTCCATCAAGGTCGCATCTCGATCATCACAGCGTGTTGGGGTGGTGCCGACCCTTCGTCTGGGTTCGAGGAGTTTCGCGGCGGGCACAATGAGTATCGACGGTTATAGCGTCGGTCTTGGCGACATTGATGGTGGAGCAGCGACGGTGGCTTTCGGAATCTGTAGCGGTCTTATTCCCGGCCTCTTATTCTTCTGCTTTGCCTCTTCTCGTCACGGCCGAGTTCTTCTTCATCTCATTGATTTCGGCTGTGTTGCCAAGGCATGGTGATGGTCGTCGGGATCTGGAACGGCAGCGGATTGACGGCTATGAACACTGTGTACCACACCAGGAAAAGGGATCAACACCGTAAGAAGATGAACGTGATGTCTTCGACGGATCTGGGTTGTGCCATTTCTTCTAGATGCTGCGATTCAAATAGTTTCCAGGAAATGGGTTGTACAGTGCATAGAATCATGTAACAATATTATCACTGAATGAATAAATGAGTAAAAAGGAAAGGATCTTTCTTCCCTATTTGTTCAGATCTGATGTTGATATTCATGATGTTTTTCGGATTTGTGTTCTTTTTCTGTTGTTGAAGGGGAAGCGCTTTTCATGAATCGCTCGAGGGTTACCACCGTGAATCCAAAGCCAACGAGGTAAAGAATGCCGCCGGGACTCAGATCTGGACGCTGCAAATGAGAACAACAAACTCACGGTGGGCTGCAGCGTGGTAGCACCGTGAACGGCGACGTGGTAGCAACCGAGAACGGCACGGTCGTAACCGAGAAGGGGATGCATCCCTCAAAAATAGCAGTTTTTTTGGATGGGAATCGAAGTTTATCGTCCCCACAGACGACGCCAATGTGATGTCCCAAGGTCGGAGGCACCACATGAAGTGTTTGGGGGTTGTTGCGGCTGACGAGGGTGACCCCGATCCTACGTATCCCATGAGAGGGGAATCAAGCCACACGTAGTTCTTAGGTTTAGAGTGACGTTACCTTAGCCCCTAGGGAGAGGGGGATATATATAGGAGAGAGCTGGTTGCCCTAATGGGCCCTCTTGAAGCCCAAGTAGGGCCAGCCTGTAATGAGCTATGAGTGGATGAGCTGTCCTTGTAGATAAGGCGAGACACGTCATCCTGTCCAAGGTGTCGGACTCTGGGAGAAGTGTCGGACTCTGGGCGGTGTCGGACTCGGAAGTCGGACCTGGGTAGGAGCATGAGGTCGGCCCGTATCTGGTGTCTGTTCGGCCGTTGAGCCTTGAGCTCGGCCCAGAGCACAGAGGGGTGAGAGCATGATATCGGCCCGTGTCTGATGTTTGTTCGGCCGTTGAGCCTTGAGCTCGGCCAAGCATACAGAGGGCCTGCTGAAGGGTCCTCAGGTCCTGAGTGAGGGCCACGTGGAGCTCGGCTAGGCCGAGTCCACCACACGGAGCTTAATTAAAGAAAATAATTATGGGACTGAAAAGAGGATGAAAGGATCTTGAAAATGGCGCAAGAATAGAGCGAAACGGAGTCAGAGCAGGGTCCAAACGCCCAGGCGTGGAGCTCCCCACGCCCAAGCGCACGACCCTCGTTACAGCACCAGAATCAGACCTGCACGCCCAGGCGTGGAGCCTGGGGCGCCTAGGCACGCGCACTTCGAGAAAGCCCAATTGGGCTGATTTCTGATCAGGTTTGCTTCCAATCAATTAGGATTAGTTTTAGACTTTAAATATAGGTTTTTCCTTTAGGTATTGTAGACTTTTCAAAGCCAAATAAAAGATTAGAATAGAATTAGGATTAGAGAAGAGAGATTGGTTTTGCAATTGAGAGCAAGGAGGCAAGGCACAAGGATTGAAGATCAATATGTTGAAACTGAGTGTTGAAACTCATGGTTTCTCTCTTGGTGTTTTGATGATGACACAACACAATTTTTATATATTCCTAACAGGTTCAGGTACATTGAAGATTACAAAGATGATATGCAAGTTGAAGATCTAGTGTCTAGGCTTAGATATTTTTGTAAGGCTTTTAATATTCTTAAAGCACTTAGTTATAACCTATATGATGATGATATTTGCTTTTATTCTTAAAAAGAACCTAGAAGAAGCCTTTTTTAAACCTTTGCTCTAGGAAATTTCTTTGTGAAAAATGTTTTGCGAAAACCTGTGGTTACAACTTTTTTCATGAAAATCTATTTTTTGTATGGAGTAATTGATTACCCCTTCTGGAATAATCAATTACTTGATGCAACTTGTAACCAGAGTGTATGTAATGGATTAATTAGGTTCTTGTAATAGATTACTTCCTTGAACTGGTCATTTAGGTGCAAGTAATCGATTACTAGAAACTGTTAATCGATTATATTTCAATGCTGCAACTCTTGTGAAAAACCTGAGAGCAAGTAATCGATTAACCTGACCAAAGTAATCGATTATTATTTTCAAATTTTGAAAAACGTGCTGAAATCAAACTTGATGCCCAGAATGATTTGTTTCCTTTTCTGGATGATTCCGTTTTGAATTCAGGCTGCTTCTTCTATCTTTTAAATATACTCTTTCTTCTTCTTCTCTCTAGGACTTCTACTTCTTCTTCTTCTTTTTGAATTTGAAAAATCTTTTTAAGAAGAAAGATCATCATCATCATCATCTAGTGTTATCACTTTAAGTTTTGCTTGAGTATATTACATTGCCATAGGACTTTATTGTTGTATCCGCTCTATTTAGAGAGCTTTTTGTTTGTTGCACAAATTTCTTCGTGCAAATCCATTTTATTGTAAGGGGTGTGACAACCTTAGGTATTAAAGAGTGTTTTCCCTTAGGATTGAACATGTGTCACGTTCATAGGGTGAGATAACCCTTGTTGTTTTGGGTAGCGCTATACGAACGGTGGGATTCCTAGTAGTTAGGCTATTTGTATTTGAGGTCCCTGGCGAACGGTGGGATTCCTAGTAGCTTGCGGGGCGCTCTGGATGTACTTGGGGACGCAGTTGCGTTTTGGCTTAGTGAAAAGCTCAAGTGGGTCGCTTGAGGACTGGATGTAGGCATTGTTGGCCGAACCAGGATAAAATCTCTGGTGCATAATTTCCTTTCCCTTATCTTTTTATTTTCCGCACGGTTATTTTGTGTTGATCATATTTTCGCGGATAAAAGTTATTTTCAAAGTTTTTATAAATCACGAGAATAGTGTTTTCCTTTGTGATGATTTTTAAATCAATCTCGTGTATAGTATGTTTTCAATCTTCTTAAGTAATACTATTTCATTTTCTGTCTTAAAAACGTTTTAATTCGTTCTTTAAGTCTTCCGCTCGTTTTAATCTCTGTTATTTTCTAAAAGAACGTTTTATTGCGATCGAATTTCAAAGTTTTTCAAACACCCAATTCACCCCCCCTCTTGGGTGATTCTCGCCAAATACCACCAATTATTCCAACAATTGGTATCAGAGCTTCGTGCTCTGGTAACAAGCTTAATCGCTTGAGTTAAAGATCCTTGTGTGGATTGGCATATTGGGATATTTGTTTTTGATTTTAATATGGAGGGATTTTCATTCGATGAAGCACCAATTTTCAATGGAGAAAATTATTTGTATTGGAGTGCTAGAATGAAAATTTATCTGCAATCTATTAATTATCGTTTATGGTTTATTGTGCAAAATGATTTTGATTTAAAACCAAAAAATGTTTTAAATGAATTTGACAAAAAATGTTTTGCCTTGAACATTCAAGCAATGCAGATTTTAAGGAATGCCTTAAACAATGATGCATATGCAAAAATCAAGGATTGTGTTAATGCCAAAAGTATTTGGGACACTCTAATAATACACTATGCTACTAATGATCTATGGGGAAGTGTTAGTGTTCGCAGGGAAAAAGGTATACACAAAAGGAACGTCGATATGAATGATGATATTTTTGATGGTGAGACAAAAAGCAACTCATCTAGTGAAGATGATGATTTAGAGAGATTACTTGAAGAGTTCATACAATCTTATGAGGAATTGAGTTCTTCGGAAGAAGAGCCCACGGACAATGAAAGCGAATCAAATGGGCATATTCCTCATGAGGTAACAAACCCTAGCTCTTTCTCTGACAATCTACACATTACGTATAATAGCTTAAGTGATGATGAGACAATTTTGAAAAACCATAACTTGGACTTTGTGGGAGAATTATCTTCAATAGGAATTACGGCTGGCTCTTTGAAAATTGA
The DNA here is from genome assembly GCA_037953625.1 of Crotalaria pallida. Classification (NCBI taxonomy): domain Eukaryota; kingdom Viridiplantae; phylum Streptophyta; class Magnoliopsida; order Fabales; family Fabaceae; genus Crotalaria; species Crotalaria pallida. The sequence continues at coordinate 45,578,841 of CM075649.1, read as the reverse complement.
AGATAATCTCAGCAAAGAAATATTTTTAGAAAATTGTTCCTCAATGCACTTTGAAAAATATTCTTTACCTGAAAATCATGTTGAGGATACAAATGTTGAAACTCATGTTGAAAAACCTATTGATTCAAATTCATTACTTGGTCACCCTAATGTTGATATCCAAAAACCAAGTAAAGATATGAATAATAGCTCTGTATTTTTTCAAAGCAAAAATTCCAAGTTATGTGATCATATTTGTGAAAAAGTCAAGTCACCACCCAAGCACATTATATGTAATTATTGTGGTTGCTCAAGTCACATCGCTTATCTATGCTATTATCGGAAAAATCCAACTATGAAAGGTAAAATGAAATGGGTTCCAAAGTTTTCTGAGGAATCTAAATCTAATCCCCCTGGACCCAAAATGAGATGGGTACCAAAAACTTCTTCTTGTAACAGGAAGGAAGATTATATGTCAATCAGTGAAGAACCAAGAAGAAATCAAAGAGAAATATATATCAAAAAGTCTTGGTGGATATCTAAAGACAGATGGAGTAATCAAAGGAGAATAAATTCAACAAGAACAAAAGCTTTCAATTGAAGAAATGAACAATTCTTTTTGAAGAAAAATCAGGAAAGAAAGCAATGGTCTCAAACAAAATACCCTTGGCACAAAATGGTTGATGGAAGGAATCACTGGTCAAAAACTAAATCACCTTGGCATACAAAGTTTGAGGTAAACAGGTCATATTCTTATTATAATCATGATTATTCAAGAACATACTTTGACTATTCCAAGCTATACTGAATTTGAAAAATAAATCATGTGTTGCAAATTTTCCTTTTCACATGATTCTCATGTCTTGGAAAAGTTAAAAGTATTTCGATCATAACATGTTACTTAGTGCAAGCTTGAGTTATTTGAGTAAGCATCTAAATACATATTATGATTGAACTTGGTTTAATTCATAATTATGATGAAGTATATGATTTGTTATTTTATTTTCTTTATCTCTATCCTCTTCAAAAGTAATCCTTGTTTTTCATGAGAATTTATCTAACTTGAGCGTTGGAGATAGCCAGAACTATCTATTTTGCAGGAAACAGGGCCTCCTAAAGGTAAGTTGACCACAAGCTAAATGTCACTAACGGTTCCTGGCATCAGAAATCAACTATCAGAAGTCATTGAAGGTTTTTATTCAGAAAAAGAGGAATTCTGGAATTTTGTGCAGAAGTAATCGATTACTCTGCAACAGTAATCGATTACCCAGTGGGTTTTGCATCAGTTCTGATCAGTTATGAAGAATTAATCGAGTAAAGGTTCAGCATAATCGATTAAATTTGCAGCATCATGCAACCCATCAGAGGCAAAGTAATCGATTAAAGAAGTTGATATAATCGATTAAATATGTTGCATCAGTTCTGACCAGAGGAGGAATAATCGATTAAATACATGGAAGTAATCGATTAATTGAAGAAGTAATCGAGTAACTAGATGAAAATAATCGATTATTGGCTACAATATCTGGAAAAAAAATAGGAAAAGTGCAGATTCGTGTGGGTCATGTGGGCCTTGACCCAGTTTGACCAAGTGTGGACCACATATAGAATTAACCCTAGCCACACCTTATTACACACTCTATCTCTCTCTTTCCAACAAAAATACATGGCCTCCCATCTCTCTCTCCTCTCTCACGATACCTCTTCTTCTTCTTCATTCCATTTTCTTCTTCCTTCAACTCACAAACTCCATAACCACCTCCAAACCTTCATAAATCCTTCACCATTCTTACTCATTCTTTCCACTTCACTCTCAAACCTCCACCCTCTTCTCTCTTTTCACTCAAAAACCGTCCCTCTCTCTCTTACCTCTCCCATTCGGTTTTTCCATAACCCCCATTGAAACCACTATTTCTTGCTCACCATTGTCAAAACCTTACTCAAAACACTTGGTTAAACATGGTTCTCTCAAGGTTTTCATGATCCATGGCACTTGACCTTCATGTTCAGATCCGGTTCTTCTTCTCCGGTTCAAGTGTGTTGATATGTGAAGTGTTCGGTTCATCTGGTTCAGTGGTTCAGTCGTCTGGTTCGCTGGTCTGGCAAGAGATTTAGCTTTATGGTCAGTTTGGCTCGGTTCAGAGTATCTTGAAGCTCTCCGGTTCAGTTGCACTGTTGTTGGTTCTGTTCAGAATTATTGAGGTCTCCGGTTCAGATGCAAGTGTGCTAGTTCGTCTGGTTCAGTGTGATTTTTGCTGGTTCAGTATTCGGTTCAGCTTTGGTTCAGTTTTCTTCATCGGTTCAGGTTCTTGGTTTACTGTTCTATCTACTTCAGTCTCTCTATATTCAATATGATGATATGCTGATATGCTGATCAATGATGATACTGGCTTGAGTGTTTGATATTCTGCAAGATAGTCTGAGTTCTTGTCTGTGCTGTGCTGAGAATTCTGGTTTGTCTAGATTGGTGATTGGTTCAGTCGATTCAGAATTTTGTTTGATAATTTCTGCTGTAAGTTGTGATCACGTCAACTCGCCGCACGAAAAGAAGGGCGATTGTTGATGAGTCAGATGAGGATGAGCCTTCGCCTCCTATTGTTCAGAATAGGGCTCAACCTTCATCTAGTCGGGCTCCTAGGCCTTCGAGGACTAGACAAAGTGACGCAGGTCCTTCAGCTCCACCTCCTCCGATTCATCAACCGATTGCATTAGAGAAGTTAAATCGTTGGTTCTCTAATCCGACTCAAATTATGGATTATGAAAAGTACTTCGCCGCCTGCTCTGTGATCTCTCCGAGATATCTTGATGCTGAAACTTTCGAAGGTGATGAATGTAATCTCCCTTCTGTAATGCTCTTGAAAGAAAAAGGCCTCTTTGAATTCAGTACTATTGGAGGAGATTATTATGAAGATTTAGTCAGGGTCTTCTACACTAATCTTGTCTATAATGCTGATGAAAAGGCGCTTTATTCTGAAGTAAAAGGGAGAAGCATCAACATCAGTTTGAATACTTGGATTAACATCACTCCCCTACCCATGGATGGCATCACATTCACTGGTTCTAGCTCGGATAATCTATGGGGAGATGAGTATGACAAGAAAGCTGCTAAAGAAGAGTTCACTGATGACCGCATCCCTTCTGGAAAAGTGTTGACCTCTGGTAATCTGAAGTTTGAGTATCAGGTACTTCACTTCATTCTGAATCGTTGTCTGATTCCTAGGCAAGGGAACTACTTCAGGCTGCTTGATTCTGATTATATCATCTTCTGGGCGTGGTTTCACGACAAACCCATTAACTGGGGTTGGTTTGTCCTGAATCAGATGATTGAGACTGCTGGGAAAGTCCGTCGATCTATTGATAATGACATGAAGAATAAGACTTCAAAGCTTCCATATGCAACTGTGATAACCAACATTCTCAGGCGTTTTCGTATTCCCTTGAACGGTGAAGCTAGAACTGCTCCTAACGCGGATATGCGTATGGACATGAATTTCTTGGGAAATATGGGTTGGGTTAACATGGAAGATAGAGGTTAGATTCCAAAGTCTCATCGTCGGGAACACAAGTCCAATCATAACTATGATCCTGATGAAGAGGAACAGCAGCAGCAGCAACAGCCAGAGAGTGCACCAACTCAAGATTCAGACTTCATTCCTCTACAAGCTATCTACCCTCCAGATCACATTCCTCTGTACATGCAGCTCTTTATGGACAATGTCAGAGGATACATGAGGCGTTCTGATGAACACATGCATTCAGTGGATACATCGCTTGCTCAGCTCACCTCCGGCATGGAACAGATGCACGTTGACATGGAGGCAGTGCAGCAGGAGATATATCATTTGAGGCATCAGAACCGTCCTCCGTTCCAGTGATCATCTAGATTGTGGATCTCTACTCTATGCTTATTTCCTTTATGTTATTTGGATAATTTTATGTTTATGCTCGTAACCCCCTAGTTCCTTTTGTTTATCATCGTTGAACTGTTTTGTGGATTTCATTTGGTATTATCTGTCTTACTATGGATATTATGACTTTATGACAATATGGTATGTTCGGTTTGTTATTCATATTTATTGTCATGTGCTGATTCTGCTTTATTTTTCCCGCCTTTTTGATGATGTCAAAAGGGGGAGAAATGGAGAAATGGAAACATATATCTTGAGTATATATCTTGAGCAAAACAGGTTATAAGGAACAGGTTATCAGGTTCATGATTATTCATGAATTCAGGGGGAGCTCAGTTTGTGAGCTTGAATTTAGAGCTGTTTGTTTAATTGTTTATATTATGTACTAACCTCTGTTTTGCAGGTAGTGTTTGTCATCATCAAAAAGGGGGAGTGTTGAAACTGATTGTTGAAACTCATGGTTTCTCTCTTGGTGTTTTGATGATGACACAACACAATTTTTATATATTCCTAACAGGTTCAGGTACATTGAAGATTACAAAGATGATATGCAAGTTGAAGATCTAGTGTCTAGGCTTAGATATTTTTGTAAGGCTTTTAATATTCTTAAAGTACTTAGTTATAACCTATATGATGATGATATTTGCTTTTATTCTTAAAAAGAACCTAGAAGAAGCCTTTTTTAAACCTTTGCTCCAGGAAATTTCTTTGTGAAAAATGTTTTGCGAAAACCTGTGGTTACAACTTTTTTCATGAAAATCTATTTTTTGTATGGAGTAATTGATTACCCCTTCTAGAATAATCAATTACTTGATGCAACTTGTAACCAGAGTGTATGTAATGGATTAATTAGGTTCTTGTAATAGATTACTTCCTTGAACTGGTCATTTAGGTGCAAGTAATCGATTACTGGAAACTGTTAATCGATTATATTTCAAAGCTGCAACTCTTGTGAAAAACCTGAAAGCGAGTAATCGATTAACCTGACCAAAGTAATCGATTATTATTTTCAAATTTTGAAAAACGTGCTGAAATCAAACCTGATGCCCAGAATGATTTGTTTCCTTTTCTGGATGATTCCGTTTTGAATTCAGGCTGCTTCTTCTATCTTTTAAATATACTCTTTCTTCTTCTTCTCTCTAGGACTTCTACTTCTTCTTCTTCTTTTTGAATTTGAAAAATCTTTTTAAAAAGAAAGATCATCATCATCATCATCTAGTGTTATCACTTTAAGTTTTGCTTGAGTATATTACATTGCCATAGGACTGTATTGTTGTATCCGCTCTATTTAGAGAGCTTTTTGTTAGTTGCACAAATTTCTTCGTGCAAATCCATTTTATTGTAAGGGGTGTGACAACCTTAGGTATTAAGGAGTGTTTCCCCTTAGGATTGAACGTGTGTCGCGTTCATAGGGTGAGATAACCCTTGTTGTTTTGGGTAGCGCTATACGAACGGTGGGATTCCTAGTAGTTAGGCTATTTGTATTTGAGGTCCCTGGCGAACGGTGGGATTCCTAGTAGCTTGCGGGGCGCTCTGGATGTACTTGGGGACGCAGTTGCGTCTTGGCTTAGTTAAAAGCTCAAGTGGGTCGCTTGAGGACTGGATGTAGGCATTGTTGGCCGAACCAGGATAAAATCTCTGGTGCATAATTTCCTTTCCCTTATCTTTTTATTTTCCGCACGGTTATTTTGTGTTGATCATATTTTCGAGGATAAAAGTTATTTTCAAAGTTTTTATAAATCACGAGAATAGTGTTTTCCTTTTATGATGATTTTTAAATCAATCTCGTGTATAGTATGTTTTCAATATTCTTAAGTAATACTATTTCATTTTCTATCTTAAAAACGTTTTAATTCGTTCTTTAAGTCTTCCGCTCATTTTAATCTCTGTTATTTTCTAAAAGAACGTTTTATTGCGATCGAATTTCAAAGTTTGTCAAACACCCAATTCACCCCCCTCTTGGGTGATTCTCGCCAAATACCACCAATTATTCCAACACAACATTGCTGGAGGAATCCACTTGAAGATTGAAGATCTCTTGGGGGTAAATTGATTATTATCTATGATGATTTGTTTTTCCCATTCCTTTATCTTCTTCTTCCAATAGGTATAACCGAACCTCTTGTTAGGGATAGGGTGGATTTGTATGGATCTTAATTTGGCTGTTTATTTATGAATTAATGTTTTTCCTTTTACATCAATTGTTTGGCTGCGTTTTAATTACCATTCATAGAATTGATCACTTTATGTTTTGCTTTGGTAATCTGAACCTTAATTGGAAAATTAGGATTTAGATTAGGCCTTTCAACCAAACAATATAATTATTCAACTTGTAGGAATACTTTTGGATAATTGTATGACTTTCATAAACTAAAACTCACTTAAGGGATTAAGGGGTAAAGTTTAGTAAGAAACATAAAAGACATAAGGGATCTAGCTTTTATTGTTTCTGGAGTTGTTGATTTATTGGAAAACAAATTTTCATAATTAACAACCTGATCCTACAATGAAACCAAGTTCCTAACCTTTTCCATTATTGTTTCTAAACCTTTTTGTTTTCTGATTTGTTTCATTCTACCTTTTCTCCATTCTGTTTTAAAACTCAAAACCAATACAAGTTTCACATCGTAATCACAATTAGGTGAAAGAAATTAGAAACAATTTGCAATCCTCGTGGGAACAATAACTGGTCTTACTGACTATATTACTTGTCAATCTGGTATACTTGCCGGTGACCCAACAGGTTATAAACGTCCTAATAGGTGAAAACGTCCTAACAGGTGTAAATGCCCTAATAGGGAAAAAAAGAGGAAAAGAAAAGTGATACAAAAGAAACAAAAAGAAAAGTAAATGAGTTAAAAAAAATATAAATGAGTATAAAAACATGAAATTGAATGGGATTATTGTTGTAATGTCTGGTTCCAGAGAATCTTCAAAGCTATGAGGAAGCCTTAAAGATCTTGGGGTCCAGGGTTAATATGTGATGTTCTGGGGTACTGAATACCCAGTTGGGGTATTCAGGGTTCTCCTAATCACAGTGTGTGTGCAAAATTGGAGTTTTTGGGATAGGAGTGCGTACCTGAGCCCCTAGCTGGAGACAACTATTTATAGGGGAAGGAGAATTGTACCTTATGGGCCTGTACGGAGGTCCATAGAGGGTGACGTGGCCCTAAGTGGATAAGGGAATGAGTCATTCATCCTTATCCTGTCCTAGAGCCTTATCCCTAATCCATTAAGCGCGTAGGGGGCACGCTCGGGTCCTTGTGGATAAGGAATTCAGACGGTTCGAGCCCCCCAGCACTGTATTATGATGTGATAGTCGGCCAATAAGTGTAGTGGTCGGCTGAGATCTTTGAGTGTCGGTGGAAGACCCTTGGGGCACTAGCCGAGGGTTAGTCCACTACATAAGCCCCCCAGGTCGGTAAGACTGGTAAGTCTTGTGCCGAGCTCCCCGTGTCTTAAGGCTGGGTTGGGGTGGAGATTGCTTTTTCCGTTGGTGAGTCAATCTTGCGTTTTTGGTCCTACTGGGTGAGTGAGGGTATTGTCCTTTCGTCTGTCCCATTGTCCTTTCCTCTAACTTAGGTGACGTTTCTTCTTACGCATGAGGCCACGTGTGAGGTGACTCTTTAATGTTGTCAGGAGCCGTTTCTTTTCTCGAGATAACTTCCCAATAACTGCTTGCCACGTTTTCTTTCGTGCGTCTCAAAGTTGGGCTTTTCAGTTTTGCTGGCCCATTTTGATAGGATCGTGGAGGAAATGGGGGGAACCGTATTTAAACTTCCCTCTCTTTTTGTTTCTTTTCCTCTTCTGTGTTCCACGACTCCTCACTTTCTCTCCCCAAATTTGCGAATACTAGATATTGTGCTTTGTCTTCCTCCGCTGCTTTCTCATTTTTGTTGCCATCCTCTTCCTTTCTCCTTCATTATCCTACACATACAGGTATTATTTTTCTTTTCCTGTGGGTTTATCATTTTCCACTTGTTCTGATTTTCTGTTTTATGGGCAACTGTTTAGGAATCTGGGTCTCTTTTGATTTTTCTTTTTAAGCATTATTTCCTGGATTTTCTGTAGGATTTATGAGCCTTAGTAATGTCTAGATTGGTAGGTTTACGGGTTTACTAATGTGTTGGGGTTTGCGGGTTTTCTTTGTAAAGGTTGGCTTTTCCGGTGGCTTTTACGGTGATGGATGAATGGTCTGGGAAAGAGGGTTGGGAGAAATGGAAGCGATGGGTTGATGTTTTGGGGTTGAGTGATGAGAGTGATTCTTCTTCCTCCTCTTCATCTTCCTCTTCCGGTACGGATGCTTCCTCCTCACCGGAGCCTTTTTCGTATCAAAATTTGGGAGAGCCTATAGAAGAGATTCCTTTAGCAGTTGTTTATCCCAAAAGTCTCAAGGAGAGGGTGACTTGGGGTTCATCCCATCGAGAGGCTGAGCGTAAGGCGCGTAGGGAAGCGCGTGCCAACCGTTATACTCGGGTTGGGCCTTTCTGGGTCCCTGTAGAGATTGGGAGGTGCTCTAGACTCGGCTACAGGGGAAGGGGTCGCAGGTTTTTATCTATTAACATTGCCCCCACGGGTGCTAACGCCGAGTCTTCTTCCCTTTCCTCAGGTATGGCGCCGCGCCGCTGCGTTACTCATCCAGAGGAATTTCCCCTTCCACCTGATGCAGCAGATTATGACTGGGTAGATCGAGATGTCCTCGGATCTCGCTCGACACTTACCGAGGAAAGTGCTGGTCGCTTGAGAGCATTACTCCTTCCTTGTCCCGGGGACAATACTCGAAGAGCGTATAGAGTATCGACCGTAGGGGTCGACGAAAGGATATGCTCCAAAGTGGCCGAGGGACAACGGTATTTTTACATGTATGCCGAGGTGCTGACAACGCTCGGCATTACACTGCCTTTTACGGAGATTGAAATGCAGCTGATTCGACGTTTGGGTACAGCACCGAGCCAGCTTCACCCTGACGGTTGGGCCTTTATTCGGGCCTTTCAAAAATTTTGTGAAGCTCTAAACATATCTTGTACCATCCGAGCTTTTCTTTGTATATTTGTGCCACAAGCCACTGTTTTGGAGAAGGGGTCAACGAAACGGTTATGGGTTTCCCTCAAGGCCAAGGACAAGGCCCTTTTCACGAAGTTCTCAGATTCTTGGAAAAACTTTAAGCCGCAATTTTTCAAGTATAGACATGTCGGTGATGGAGCTTGCTGGTTTTTCGAGAATGACCAGCCTCGGTTCCCACTCTCTTGGTCACCGACATTTTACAATAGGAATGTTAGCCGATACCAGTTCAACTATATGACCGAGTTGAATGACGCCGAGATACATACATGTGATCGGTTTGCTAGTTACCTAGAGACTAATGGTCAAGTGGATATTAAGAAAATTGTGAAAGCGTCTATTACAGAAGTTCGGTCCGAGCTTGGTATATACGTACCCCTTTTTTTTTACTAACTCTTACTCGTTCTTTTTGTAGTGGAAATGGCTCGGAAGAATGCACGGGTTGCTGCCATGGCTGCTTCTCGTCGTGCGAGAGAACCCGTGGTACAAGTTGCCGTAAATTCCCCAAGTGCTCAAACCTTGACCCAAGCTTCAAGCGAGGCTACGGCCCAAAATGTCATGCTACCACCTGTTGTTACTGTTGCCGAGGTCCCCGTGGCGACTAGTCAGCCTCAAGTCGAGGGGAGTGTTTCTGCCCCTGTGCTTGTATATGATGAGGATGAAGAGGATCGTAGTCCTCTTGCAAAGAGGCAGATGTTGGATAAAGGTAAAGGTCCGATGACTGAGGAGGGACCCACTCGTACTCCTACTCGGATCCAAGCGCAACCATTTGACCCTACAGTTCCTTCTGTCTGGACTCGTCCTATTTCCGAGCAGATTCTTGGTGCCATATTTACAGATCAATATGATACGCGGCTTCTTACTCAATCAACTGATAATCTTGAGGCTAATTTTCGGGCGTTGGGGCGTTCCTCTCTCCGAGCCGCCAGCATGTTCTACTTCATGGCTCACCACACACAAGAGTTTGGTCTACCAGGTGGTGAGCGAGAAAGGAAAGCTGTTGTGGCACAGAAGATCCAGGCTTATAAAGATGCCAACGAAACATTGATGGAGAGCAACAGTTCCTTGGCCAAAGAGAAGTATTTACTTGAGAAGGCGAAGGATGAAGCGATTCACTCGAGGGATGAGGCAATTCGGAAGAAGGCCGAGGTGGTGAAAGAAAAAGTGGAGTTGACTCGGGAAAGGGATGAAGCTGTAAGGGTTAAGGAGGTGCTGGAAAAAGGAAAAGAGGATGTCGAGGCACAACTGGCTGCTGCTCGAAAATCCCTTGAAGAGTCCGAGGGGAAGAGAATGGAAGACCGTCGGGAAATGGAAAGGCTTCGGGCTCAACTGGAGGGGATGAAGGCCAAGGCGCTGAAGCACAAGGTTGAGTCTGCTAGAAATTATTTTAATTGGGATCATGCTGTGGATGAGTCATTCCATAATGCAATAAAGGCAGCTGAGGGTCCTTAATCCTAATCTGCTCATTGTAAACTGTAATGTCTTTGATTTTCAGTCCATCGCCTTTATGTTTTCGCATTATATCTTCTTATACTCGTGTTTATTTACAAGTGTTTTGTTCCGTTTGAAAGATTTTGAACCGTCAACCTTTAGCCGAGGTGAGGTTCTCGATCCGCAATCTTAGGTTACTGCCGAGGGTTCCATGGTTGGGAATCTTAATGTGCCTTGTCGTTAAAGACTTATTTAAGCGACCCGGGTCGGCCCGGGGGCAAGCCGGGCGGAGAGGGACACAGCACGTAAACGGAGTAATAAAGATATGAAAATGTGCTCAAAGAAATAGATGGCTGCAAAAACATTTCATTAATCTTGAAACTGGTCAGTACATTTCATTGAAGATGGTAAAAGACAACATAAACTAAAACCACATAACATAAAATAACATGAACTGAAATTTGAAAATGACTTAAAGTTATGGTTCAACTGTAGTAGCATCTTAGTTTGGCGGCATTCCAACTATTGTTTATTTCAACTCCTGTTAAGGTTTCAAGTTTGTATCCACCCGATCCCGAACGGGACTTCACCCGATAGGGGCCTTCCCAATTCCTAGCAAGCTTTCCTTCAGGAGTATTCTTCAATCCGATGTCTGCCCTTAGGAGGACTAAATCCCCTACAACAAAGGATCTGGGAACCACCGATTTGTTGTACCACCTAGCCTGTCTTTCTTTGGCTTTCTTTTCCCTTTCTGCAGCAGCGGCTCGGATTTCTTCCGCCATGATTAGTTCTTCTCTCAGCAGATCATCATTTTCTGTTAGCAAAAAAATTTTGGTTATGAAGGTTGGGAGTTCAGTCTCTATGGGGATGACAACGTCACATCCATAAGTCAGGCGGAATGGCGTTTCCCCTGTCGAGGTGTGTATAGTCGTTCGCAGCGACCATAGTACCTCGGGGAGTCTGTCAGCCCAGGTTTCGCCTGCTTCGAGTAACCTCCTTTTGAGACCTTCAATTATTCCCTTATTGGCAGCCTCGGCCTGACCATTACTTTGAGGATGTTCTACTGAGGAGAACCGGTGGTTGATGTGGAGATACTCAGCAAGATCCTTGAAAGTGTTTGCAGTAAATTGGGTTCCGTTGTCGGTCACGAGTGTGTGAGGGACACCAAACCGAGCGACTACCTGTCTCATGAAGAATTTCTGCACCTTGACAGTTGATATGGTGGCTAGAGCTGTCGCGGCCGGGGTCCCGGGTCGCCCTCGGGGCCTCGCCTACGAGTGGGGGTCGATTGACCCAATATGGAGTCGCCACCGCATTTTGTTACAAAAACGCGGAAAAATAAATTATTAAGTAAAACGGATAAAGCTCGGTCTCGAACTAGATAGATTCTAAGTTCGGGAGTCGATTACGAGCCGGGGAAGGTATTAGCACCCCGTTCGCCCATTCAAAAATGGTACCCTTGATCGATTTTAATTAAAAGACCTAATTAATTGGTTTGCCAAAAATATTTGTTTTTTATTGTTGTGCCTGACAAGGTTGTCCCTGGTCCTACGTACCCTCATAAAATGAGGAATCAAGGCTACGTAGTTCTTAATGTTTTAATTTTATTGTTATTATACTTTTTAAAATATATTTTATGCGGAGAGGAAGTTTAAGAGATCTCTCCATTGAATTTGGAAGAGAAAAATCGACTTACCAAAACGCAACAAATTTTTAAAACAACAACTAGAAAAATCTACATTTTTAATTTATTATTATTGTAAATAAAATTATTTTATATATTTATTTTTGATGCAGAGAGGAAATATGCACAAGACCTTGACATTTAGTCAAGGAAAGATGAATTTCCAAAATGCATTAGAATTCTTAATTAATAAAATTTATTAGACTTTATAAAAAATGATCTATTTTATTTTAAAACACAATAAAAAAGTATTTACCATGTTGTTGAATACAAAGAGGAAAGCCCGAGAGATCCCTCCACTAAACGGGTGAGAAAAATCGGCTTGCCAAAGCATATCCAATAATCTTTAAGAAATGAGATTTAATCATTAAAATTTATGATCCCAAATTATTTAATTTAAATTTAACAATTAAATTCTTAACATATCCTAAAATACAAATACATTGATTTAAGGATAAAATTAGAACTTAAAATATTAAATCTGCATTTTGGATTACAAAAAATTATTATTATTATTCAAGATTCATAAAAATTAATAATTAAGATCTCAATAATTGAAAGATAAAAGACTACATTTTTATTTTGTTTAATTATAAAAAAAATACAGAATAATAATGTGGTAGACCAACCCTTGGACTACCCTAAAACATCCTTGGCCGACCAGAATACTCATTCTGCCAGGTCACACATCTTTGGGCCGAGCGCATGCCATAGGACCCACCCTAGCGACTCTGGACCGAGCACAGGGACCTCTTCCCTTAAAGAGTCCAAGCTAAGGGCGCGTGAGCCTAGCTCGCTAACCAGATAAGACTAACCGCTAACAGGATAAGGATGAATGACTCATCCCTTATCCTATAAAAGGACACGTCAGCCCTACTGGACCTCCGTACAGGCCCATAGGGTACAACACCGCTCCCCCTATAAATAGCTGTCTCCAGCTAGGGGCTCAGGTACGTTCTCTCTCCCTAATCATACACTAGCACACACTCGTGATTAGGGAAACCCTAGTTATCCCCACTGGATAGCTAGCATACCAACAAAATCGCACAGTAACATCAGACCATTTTCTAGCTCTTAGGTCTTCCATACCCTTGAGTTAGGGATATACTCTGAACATTGTGTCTAAGACACTACAAATAATTTTAAAAAAAATAGAAAAAATAAAATATAAAAATAAGATGAACCTGGACGGAGGAAAGAAAGCAGCAGGGAGTAGGAATGTAGGATGCAACAAAGGACAGGTGGCGCCCCGGGATTGGCGGAAGGACTGCAACAGGAAGTGCTGCAGCGCAGCAGGGAGCCTGGGTGGGATTACACGCGTCTGGGAGGAGAGTGGCGATGCGCCACTAACAGCACTCTTTTCTTTTTTTTTACACGAATTTCTGTGCAGAGTTCTCTCTCCCAATTTTTTTTTTGTGTTCTCAAAGTGAGGAAGAAAGCTTTATTTATAGGAAAAAACTAGGTTAAAAAAATAGGGTTTTTCAGCAGGCTTTTGAAAGCCCAGTAGAATATTCCCTGGTTTATTCCTCAATTAAATCTTAAAAAAATAAAAACAAATCTGATGATAACCCTTTTAAAACAAAACCAAATTTTATCTTTATCTTCACAAATTAACCAAATCTTTTACTAAAAAATTTTTATCTTTTATTTTTTTTTTGAAAACTTTTATTTTTCGTTTTTTTTATTTTTCATAAAAAAACTTTCTGTTTTTTTTCAAAATCTTTTTTTTATTTTTAATTTTTAACATTTTTAATTTAATTTTTTTTTAAAACCCCAAAAATAACTTTATACACATTGAGTAGAAAATAATGGGTCCAAACAAACTTTTTTTTTATTTTATTCATAAAATTGAATTATAAAAAACTTAAAGATAAAATTTTACCCAAACAAATTTTTTATAAAAATGTAACTTTGACCCCGGACAAAATGGGGTGTCTACAGCTGCCCATCTTTACTTGTTTCTTATCAGAGAGCAAGCAAACCGGGGTTTGCATGCTATCATGGTAAGGAACGAGTAAAGAAATAGACACCGATTTTGTTCGGGAAAGAAACGAGAAACGTACTTGTTAGGTTTGGAAGTTCCTATAATTTCAAAATGACTTTCGGCGTTTGTGCCGGGCGTCAAAAAACCCAAAATGATTTTCGACATTTCTGTCGGGGCATCAAAAAGCCCAACCAATATCAAAATGACTTTAGCGTGTGTGTCGGGCGTCAAAAGACCCAAAATGACTTCAGCGTTGGTGCCGGGCATCAAAAGACCCAAAATGACTTCAGTGTTTTTGCCGAGCGTCAAAAGACCCAAAATGACTTCAGCATTGGTGTCGGGTGTCAAAAGACCCAAAATGACTTCAGCGTTGGTGCCGGGTGTCAAAAGACCCAAAATGACTTCAGCGTTTGTGCCGGGTGTCAAAAGACCCAAAATGACTTTAGCGTTTGTGCCAGGTGTCAAAAGATCCAAAATGACTTTAGCGTTTGTGTCGGGTGTCAAAAGACCCAAAATGACTTCAGCGTTTGTGCCGGACGTCAAAAAACCCAAAATGATTTTTGACATTTGTATCGGGGCATCAAAAAGCCCAACCAATATCAAAATGACTTTAGCGTGTGTGTCGGGCGTCAATAGACCCAAAATGACTTCAGCGTTGGTGTCGGGCGTCAAAAGACCCAAAATGACTTCAGCGTTTGTGCTGGGTGTCAAAAGACCCAAAATGACTTCAGTGTTTGTGTCGGGTGTCAAAAGACCCAAAATGACATCAGCGTTGGTGCCGGGTGTCAAAAGACCCAAAATGACTTCAGCGTTTGTGTCGGGCGTCAAAAAACCCAAAATGACTTCAGCGATGGTGCCGGGTGTCAAAAGACCCAAAATGACTTCATCATTGGTGTCGGGTGTCAAAAGACCCAAAATGACTTCAGCGTTGGTGCCGGGTGTCAAAAGACCCAAAATGACTTCAGCGTTTGTGCTAGGTGTCAAAAGACCCAAAATGATTTTCGACATTTCTGTCGGGGCATCAAAAAGCCCAACCAATATCAAAATGACTTTAGCGTTTATGTCGGGCGTCAAAAGACCCAAAATGATTTTCGACATTTCTGTCGGGGCATCAAAAAGCCCAACCAACATCAAAATGATTTTTTTTGTAATTATTATTATTGAATATTCAAGTTCTGGTGATGCAAACAATGCAAATAGTAATGAATAAAATGGAACCAATGCAAATGATGTTGTTAATGAAAAACTGGTATGTTGCAACTGGTATAATGCAATGGATAATGTAACTGGTGCAAATGATGTCAAAGATGCATAACGCAAGATGAACTTAATGCAAATGATGTTAATAACAATGAAATGAATATGATTTGGAATCAACAATGCAACTCCAACTTTTTTCCAATGTAAACCCATCAGGAATTAATGGGTCCAAAACACAAAAAAGTTTTTCTTTTTTTTTTGTGTTTTTTTCCAACAAGATAAACTGGTCTCAACTCTATTGCTCTTGAAAACCAATACCAGGCCATACCAAAATCTGATCAAGACAGGCACGAGCGAATCTTTGACAACCTTTTTCTTTAACAACATCTTTTGACAACTCAACAATCAAACATTTGTCAATAATCAATCATCTTCAAACAACCTGAAGTTGTCCAAAATCTGCCCCAGTGCATTATGCTTAGAATATTTACTGGGGAATCAATTTTTTTTTTAAAACAATGCCCCAATAACTTTCACCTAGAGCTCAATAATTAATCTCTTCCAAAACTGCCTCAGTTTATTGTCTGACCAACAAATGCAAAGGAATGATCAATGCTTCTAATTTTCTCTTCAAAAGCTGCCCCAGTATCTCATTCTAGGGTTTATCAACAAGACTTTTCAAAATTGCTCCAGTATTTCTTTTTAGGGCTTGTTAAAAATCTCCAAAACTGTCCCAGTTTGCTTAGCGAGCAACAAAACTTTTCAAAACTGCCCAGTTTGCTTGACTAGCAACAAAACTTCTCTAAACTGCCCCAGTTTGGGAAATGTTTCACCGAGGGTAGGGAATCTTCAAAATTGCCCCAATGCAACCTTCAGGACTTCTTTTCTGGTTCTATTTGCAATTTCAAATATCTCTTTGTTAAAAACAATCTGGTTTGTGTTTGAGGACATTTTCTTCTGCCCTAAATTTTGCCTAGAAAACCCAATGTAGGTTCCTAGCGGGCTTTGTAACACCCCGATTCGACAACTTGAAAACTTAAGTTCAATGTTATGAAAATTAGGGCCATTTTTTTTTTACAAGTAAGGTATGAATACGAGAACATTTAACTTTTCAGACAATGGTTAAAATTAAAATCACATATTCTCATATTCATGAACCTTTCAAGTTCCAAACCGAGGCGTCACAAGACACCGCACTTTGAAACCCGTTTTCAAAACATGAATTAAAACGAGGCCCAGTTTACTTGGTTTCAAACATCTATGTTTAATAAAACTTTAGTCGGGGTACAGTAGTATAGAGCCAGGTAACTAAGGACTTACAATGGAGCACCATGCTCTGAGGGGAGACCTAACTTCTAGTCATACACTCTAACATCCGTAGTCTAGCTCTGAATCTTGATGGATCCCGTTCACGGTCCGCCAGTAGGGTTGTCCTCGTCTACTACCCCAGAGATCTCTCCACCGAGTCGTCTCCTTTCCACGGAGGTGTTCCTACTTCCCGAACAAGCTGGATCTGGAATCTCAATCTCTCTTGCGTCTAACTGACGTACGATATTTTCCAGAAGAAGGACGAGAAGTAGAAGTACAGAAGAAGAGGAGAGAGTAAGCTACCCAAACAGTTATGTCGACTATGTGGAATTACAGTAGGCAAATACTAAGGAAAGACAAATACCCACATATAAACAACAACAATACAATTATCGTATACTTATATAACCAAACACAAACTTTAACCTTTCATAATCACCATCTTAAAATTCTCTTCATAATCTTTCACAATTTCCACTCAATCCTTTTCCTTCAGGAGTTCCGAACTCATCGCTTATCTCAATAATTCTTTCTTATATTTATCTTTTAAATCTTTTCCAATAACTGATATCGCTTTATATTTCTCTTTGAAATATCTTAGTGCTTTTAAATTTTATTATTTCGGATAGCATCAATGATGAGGGGGAGGCATCATTGAGCTCACACACGTCTACATCTCCTCGATCAACCACCCAACCTAGTCGGAAGCAAACAGGAGTACAGGACCTTTACCACGCGGGCACGACAGCTGTCACACACAAATGGTCCCAGACCAAGAGGCTCTGCCTCAAATCATATCATTTAATCACATAATCAATGCACGCCCTCGGCGGCAAACACAAATGCCCCGTTCCAGTCCCTCTCACTGTTCTAGACTTGCATCGAGGGGGCGACAGTATAATTTCTAGTTCGCGATGCGGAACTTACCACGGTATTAGACCCAGTCCCCACCACGTTAGTGCACCACATGTGGGATTCGTTCCGCCTAGAAATATACTCTAGGCTTATTGACGTTTCACCGTCCTTGCCCTCCCCTCCTGCAATCTCCACCTGAGTATCCGCAGATACCCATAGTATCTTCCTCTCCACTACTTCGATACGACAATCATACCTCATCGCGTTTGTAAATGTCTTTTAAGGTCTTTTAATGTTTTAACGAGTTTTAATTATCGGCTGAATCCTAACAGTCGGCTCGTCCTTGGTGCATCCCTTCAACGAAGCCCGACCACTAAACGTAAATCCGTTCCCCCTAAAATCACAATGGCCTCAAGCCACACATCAATCTCATCTCAATATCAACATTCTCGTCAGCTCATGCTCAGCATAATTCTTTCCAACTTCCTCAAAACTCATTCCCTCTTCTTTCTTAAAACTCTTTTCGCAAAACCTTTTCAAAAAGATGACTTTATCAAATTCTTTTCAAAAGTTTCTTTTCAAAAACTGTTTTCAAAAATCATATTTTTGGGTGAGTGTTAGTGGAGGAGTAAGCTCAACTCAACACTAAGCTTCTACCCAAAAACATGCATGAGGGATCACATCTTTTCTCCACCACTTCTCACTTACATAATCACATTCTCTTTCCAATTTCAACTCTTTATCTTTTTCCTTCGCTCACATCATCTTTATCTCTTTCTCATTCGTTTCTTATAACTTTCTCTTTTGTCTTATTGCACCATCTATTTCTTTCTCAAGTCTTTCTCATATCTCTTATTCGCACCTCTTTTCTCTTTCAATCTCATTTCCTCATTATTATTTCAGGTCTCAGGGTAAAATCAGACATCTTTTAACAACTTAATTACTTCACATACTAAACTAACCAACAGCTCATGCATAGTCAATATCATATCATTCAACAAACATATTAACTATAGACAACACTTCGGTCTCAGCGACTTGTAGGGATAGCCCACACTTAAAAACAGACAAACAAACAAACACTCGCTATCCCTCTTCCTCGCCTTAGCGAGACCGGGTCCAACCTTTGAGATGATTGGACGCCTTAATATGTTGCCTAATACCACGGCGTCTTAAGGGGAGCTTCTCTCTAACCTGGATGACGACGCATCCGAAAGCTTTCCAAGACTTCTCGTTGCCAGCTTTTCGTCGTTCCTTTCGCGTCCGACACCCGAACTAGACATTTTTCCCGTGCATTAGAACGTTTTCGATAAATACGTTAAAACAATTCCTTTCTCAGAAACTTATTACTAATGTTCGAAGATTTCAAATCCAAATCAAATAAAAAAGTTTTCAAGAAAACTTTAAAACAATTTCTAAAATAATCTTTTTATTAAAACAAATTCATTCTTCTTAGTTTAAAACATCCTGGTTAAAGAAAATCAGTGTTTTTATACTTTAAAACAAAATACCAAAAATCCTAAAAAAAATAAGATTTCAAAACCATACTTTGAAAACCTTTTAAGACGCAAGATCAAAGGAGATAAAACTTCCGAATTAATTTGAATTATTTTAAATCACATTTTTAAATAAAACAATTTCAGTTCCTTTTAAAAATACAAGCATAGATTTTTCACAAATACAGTTCACAAACAGTAAAACAAATTCAGTTTAGCACAGCAGCACACATAATTTTCTAAGCACACGTACAAACTCACATAAGGCAAACCACACTGCAATCATTTAAAACCAATCAATTAGATTTTAATCTTAATAAATTAACTAGGTTATATTTAAGAAAATGATTTAAAATTAGTTTCTTAATTATCCTAACAAAACCGAATCATGCATACATGTTTTGCAAAGGTTTAATGCACAACTAAAAACATGAAATCATGAAATCATTTTTCTCTCTTTTGACCTAGAAACCTTAAGCATTTAATTAAAGAAATTATCAATTTTAATTCCTTTTTAAAAACTTAAATCAAGACAATCATTTAAACCACAAAGTATTCCAAAGATTCACATACTTTTTCTCTCAAAACCTAATCATGGCATGCAAACACTTTTTTTTAAACTCTTATATTCAATTAGTCTTATGATGCATGCATCACTTCTTCACAAATTAAGAACATAGATCTTATTGTTTAGTAAACATGGCCGAATGTCCTCACAAAGATGTAGCATACACAAAATCAAATACTAAATCAAATTATGCACATAACCAACACTAGATCTAAACATATTTACCCTTGAAAATCATTTTAGAACTTGTTACTTAAACTTTTCTTTAAAACCGAATCATATATATTAAAGAAAACATAAGCTTTTTCTCACAAATTAACATGCAATTAAAGATCTAAGCATTTTACACTCGTCAAGCAAGAATAATTATATACATACTTGTAGATCAACTAAGATCACTACAAAAGCAACATGCAAAACCAAAGTCTTAAGCCTTTTCACAAATTGAGTTTAGATCACATATTTATTCCTCAAATCAACATGAAACACACACATAGATCACGGTTTTGAGAAGGAAAAATAGACATACAAGGGGATCTATTTTTTTTTTAGCTTTCATAAAAACTTTAGTTTTTCTTTAGAACTTCAAAATTTTAGTTAAGAAAACATTAGATCTATCAAATAGAAATCTCAACCGAGACATGCATCAAGGAGAAATTAAGATTTCACTCAAAACAAACATACAAATTCAAGGTTCATGTTTTCTCAAAGATCTATCATAGATCATGACATGCAAAAGAAGATCTAGGCAAAACATAGACTTAGACACAAACCTAAACAAAATCGTGGAGAACAAGTTGGAGATCAAAGTTTCCATGTATAAATATTCAAGGTCAAATCATAAAATTGACATGCAAGTCAACAAAGCTTCAAGATCATGAAGAAATAAACACATGCACCATGAAAATTAAACTTAAACAATGTCAATATAAAGTTCTTTACAAATCAAAATCACTACACTAAACTCTCTTAAATGACTACCTTAAACAAAATCCTAATCTTCAAACTCCAAATCTCTTCTCTTTTCCTCCTAGGGTTTGCTTCGGTCTTCTCCTCTTAGGGTTGATGGGTGGCTTTTCTTCTAGATCTTGGAAGAAGAATATGGTTGAGAAGAAAATCAAAGAAGTTTGGGTTAAGAGCTATGGATTTTCACTCTTCCTCATTCTTCCTCATTCACGGCCAACTCCCTTTTTTATTCCTCTTTTCTTTTTCTCTCTAAGGGTTTGGTGAGACCCTTAGAAACGTGCTTGGGTGGAAGTGAAGAAATGGAAAATGAATAGTGTGAATGAACTAAGGCCATCTCCTTATATAAGAAATTCAAGATTTCCCTCTTGTGCCCTTGGTGATTGGTTCGGCCATGACATAAAGGAAGGGGCGTTTTTGGGCTTCTAAAAGTTTGCATGGATGAGGTTTGTCAAAGTCAAGGGGACAAGGTAAGCTAATCTAGGGTTTAGGGGTCACTTTAGGTCCAAGTATTAGTTATGGATTATTTAGGATTTGGTTACAATCCTAACTTAGTTTGGCTTGGTTTCTTCCTCCTTAAGCTTCTAGAATTTCAACCCTAGCTTATTTCTACACACACATACACGTGTAACACATATAGCACATCCACACACTCACTTACATGCACACACTAGTTGTGGCACTTTCATACACACACATATAACACTTCACATGCACACCTACACCGTAGCACACACACACATATGCACCTAATTCCTATTTTATTTTCTACTATAATTTGTAATTCATACAACACTTAAATTAATTCTAAGAAATCACATTTTATAGCCATCTTCATGCATCATACGTTAAACACACACATACACATATATATACACGTACAACACACATACATACATACATACTCACACATGAAATCCGTACCTTATACACATATATATTCATTTTGCATTTTTATTTTCTTTATTACACTATGATGCAATTAATTCACAAATCATTTTCACACAATTAATTTTACACACCAAACAGTACCCATATTGAATCATGCACTCATAAAATTTCAAGCCAAATCATTAGATTTCTTTCCTTCAAAAATCGTCTTTTAATAAAATAACCATTTAGCAAAGCATTTTCTTTTCAACAGAATCATTCACTTTTCATTTATAAAAACATTTTGTTCATAAAAATCCTTGAAAACCATCACTTGATTCCCTCTTAGGAAAAATATTTTTATGAAAACCTTTTGTAAAATAGGCCTCCAGGCTTACTTTATCAAAATTCGTTCACGCACGTACGGGAAAAATGCGGGGTGTTACATTCTCCCCAACTTAAAGATTTCTCGTCCTCGAGAAATACTGTGTAAAGTCTGTCAAATCCGGGGACACATAATTCTTTGAAGAAATTCCTTCCTGCTTGACTACAGTAAATCTTCGCATCTCCGAACACGTACCATCTTCTTATCGTTCTTAGAAGCAAATCAGACGGGTTACTTCCAAAAGTAATCTCTCTGGGTATTTTCAATAACAGATAGGGTGGTTTGAAACAACAGGGTTTCACTAACAACAAGGAACTGAGGGCTTCAAGGCATCAAAACAGTGTGCAAAGACAACAAGGTCACGGGCAATTGGGGTCAAGACGCGACCACGCTCAGGGTTAAACTCTTACCATCATTTCAAGCCTAGACGATTTATTAATCAAAAACTTCACATTTCTACTACTCCCCAACTTAGATGACACATACCTCTATATACCGCGTTTAGGATTACCAACTTAGCTTCTAAACACTCCTATCCTTCACCACTCTTTGATCCATTCCTACAAAATTTCCCAGCACCTAACTTCGTTCTATCCTCTAATTGTCGTACTTCTCACCACATACTTTTCTTAATCAAACTCCTAGAGTTACTAAACCTCAAGAAACACGTATTATCTCGCTCCTTATCTCTAACGCGGGATCATATAACTTAAACACTCTAAACCTCTTTCTATTTTCTACAGTTCCCCTCCTATTCTAAATTATCAAAGTTCCTCAACTCCAAGACCTATTATCCATTATCACCTTAAATCCCAACTTGTTACTTAATCTTGAGTCAATCGCTTAAAGATTCTAACCACCATTTTCATCACCTTATCACTTTGACTCTACCATATCATCACTTATCCACCTATATCTATCCATTTTACGACCCAAATCCAGACACTTGCGACTCTAAATCTTGAACATCACCTTAATTTCCTCCTCATCATATCACCATCTAAACCATCATGTTGATTAATTCGTCATCAAAATTCTTAGTCTTAACCACTTTTCATGACTCACCACTCATCTAAGACTCATACTTCCTTCGTTCCTACTAACTCATCTTCATTCTCCTTAATCCTTACATCCTCTACCCAATCTACACTCCATCACTTACTCCCCGGTTTAGGAATATCTACTCGACTGGATACAAGGGTCAGGGTTCAAAACTCTTTTACCAAGACTTCAGGAAGGAACAAATGTCTGGTCAGAAGGAATTTCAGGTTCATCAAAAATCAAAGTTTCATCAAAAATCATGGTCAGGAGTTTCAGAAAAAGGTTCTTTCAAATGCCATGCCAAAGCAATTTGGCAATGCATAGGGTTTGCACAAGAAAGACTTCAACAATAAAAGTTAGGTTCTAGTCACAAGACAAGGTCTCAAATAACTTAGAGGGTATCTCGAACAAAGAGGTTCACATCAAAGAAAAATCGAAGGAAAATCCGAATCATGCACCAACATCTCGTGACGACACCGATCTCTGCTCCTCGTCTTTGCTGTGGACGAAACTGACACGTTCCATGAGAACATTCACGCACTCTTAACATTCCTACCCTCGTCTATCACAATCCTAATACTAACTCACATGCAAAGACATACAGCAGAGTATGCAAGCCCATGTGTAAGGTTACTTAGTTCAACATAGCTCTGATACCATTCTGTAACACCCCGATTCGGCAACTTGAAAACTTAAGTTCAATGTTATGAAAATTAGGGCCATTTTTTTTACAAGTAAGGTATGAATACGAGAACATTTAACTTTTCAGACAATGGTTAAAATTAAAATCACATATTCTCGTATTCATGAACCTTTCAAGTTCCAAACCGAGGCGTCACAAGACACCGCACTTTGAAACCCGTTTTCAAAACATGAATTAAAACGAGGCCCAGTTTACTTGGTTTCAAACATCTATGTTTAATAAAACTTTAGTCGGGGTACAGTAGTATAGAGCCAGGTAACTAAGGACTTACAATGGAGCACCATGCTCTGAGGGGAGACCTAACTTCTAGTCATACACTCTAACATCCGTAGTCTAGCTCTGAATCTTGATGGATCCCGTTCACGGTCCGCCAGTAGGGTTGTCCTCGTCTACTACCCCAGAGATCTCTCCACCGAGTCGTCTCCTTTCCACGGAGGTGTTCCTACTTCCCGAACAAGCTGGATCTGGAATCTCAATCTCTCTTGCGTCTAACTGACGTACGATATTTTCTAGAAGAAGGACGAGAAGTAGAAGTACAGAAGAAGAGGAGAGAGTAAGCTACCCAAACAGTTATGTCGACTATGTGGAACTACAGTAGGCAAATACTAAGGAAAGACAAATACCCACATACAAACAACAACAATACCATTATCGTATACTCATATAACCGAACACAAACTTTAACCTTTCATAATCACCATCTTAAAATTCTCTTCATAATCTTTCACAATTTCCACTCAATCCTTTTCCTTCAGGAGTTCCGAACTCATCGCTTATCTCAATAATTCTTTCTTATATTTATCTTTTAAATCTTTTCCAATAACTGATATCACTTTATATTTCTCTTTGAAATATCTTAGTGCTTTTAAATTTTATTATTTCGGATAGCATCAATGATGAGGGGGAGGCATCATTGAGCTCACACACGTCTACATCTCCTCGATCAACCACCCAACCTAGTCGGAAGCAAACAGGAGTACAGGACCTTTACCACACGGGCACGACAGCTGTCACACACAAATGGTCCCAGACCAGGAGGCTCTGCCACAAATCATATCATTTAATCACATAATCAATGCACGCCCTCGGCGGCAAACACAAATGCCCCGTTCCAGTCCCTCTCACTGTTCTAGACTTGCATCGAGGGGGCGACAGTATAATTTCTAGTTCGCGATGCGGAACTTACCACGGTATTAGACCCAGTCCCCACCACGTTAGTGCACCACATGTGGGATTCGTTCCGCCTAGAAATATACTCTAGGCTTATTGACGTTTCACCGTCCTTGCCCTCCTCTCCTGCAATCTCCACCTGAGTATCCGCAGATACCCATAGTATCTTCCTCTCCACTACTTCGATACGACACTTATACCTCACCGCGTTTGTAAATGTCTTTTAAGGTCTTTTAATGTTTTAACGAGTTTTAATTAATGGCTGAATCCTAACAGTCGGCTCGTCCTTGGTGCATCCCTTCAACGAAGCCCGACCACTAAACGTAAATTCGTTCCCCCTAAAATCGCAATGGCCTCAAGCCACACATCAATCTCATCTCAATATCAACATTCTCGTCAGCTCATGCTCAGCATAATTCTTTCCAACTTCCTCAAAACTCATTCCCTCTTCTTTCTCAAAACTCTTTTCGCAAAACCTTTTCAAAAAGATGACTTTATCAAATTCTTTTCAAAAGTTTCTTTTCAAAAACTGTTTTCAAAAATCATATTTTTGGGTGAGTGTTAGTGGAGGAGCAAGCTCAACTCAACACTAAACTTATTCCCAAAAACATGCATGAGGGATCACATCTTTTCTCCACCACTTCTCACTTACATAATCACATTCTCTTTCCAATTTCAACTCTTTATCTTTTTCCTTCGCTCACATCATCTTTATCTCTTTCTCATTCGTTTCTTATAACTTTCTCTTTTGTCTTATTGCACCATCTATTTCTTTCTCAATTCTTTCTCATATCTCTTATTCGCACCTCTTTTCTCTTTCAATCTCATTTCCTCATTATTATTTCAGGTCTCAGGGTAAAATCAGACATCTTTTAACAACTTAATTACTTCACATACTAAACTAACCAATAGCTCATGCATAGTCAATATCATATCATTCAACAAACATATTAACTATAGACAACACTTCGGTCTCAGCGACTTGTAGGGATAGCCCACACTTAACAACAGACAAACAAACAAACACTCGCTATCCCTCTTCCTCGCCTTAGCGAGACCGGGTCCAACCTTTGAGATGATTGGACGCCTTAATATGTTGCCTAATACCACGACGTCTTAAGGGGAGCTTCTCTCTCACCTGGATGACGACGCATCCGAAAGCTTTCAAAGGCTTCCCGTTGCCAGCTTTTCGTCGTTCCTTTCGCGTCCGACACCCGAACTAGACATTTTTCCCGTGCGTTAGAACGTTTTCGATAAATATGTTAAAACAATTGCTTTCTCAGAAACTTATTACTAATGTTCGAAGATTTCAAATCCAAATCAAATAAAAAGGTTTTCAAGAAAACTTTAAAACAATTTCTAAAATAATCTTTTTATTAAAACAAATTCATTCTTCTTAGTTTAAAACATCCTGGTTAAAGAAAATCAGTGTTTTTATACTTTAAAACAAAATACCAAAAATCCTAAAAAAAAATAAGATTTCAAAACCATACTTTGAAAACCTTTTAAGACGCAAGATCAAAGGAGATAAAACTTCCGAATTAATTTGAATTATTTTAAATCACATTTTTAAATAAAACAATTTCAGTTCCTTTTAAAAATACAAGCATAGATTTTTCACAAATACAGTTCACAAACAGTAAAACAAATTCAGTTTAGCACAGCAGCACACACAATTTTCTAAGCACACATACAAACTCACATAAGGCAAACCACACTGCAATCATTTAAAACCAATCAATTAGATTTTAATCTTAATAAATTAACTAGGTTATATTTAAGAAAATGATTTAAAATTAGTTTCTTAATTATCCTAACAAAACCAAATCATGCATACATGTTTTGCAAAGGTTTAATGCACAACTAAAAACATGAAATCATGAAATCATTTTTCTCTCTTTTGACCTAGAAACCGTAAGCATTTAATTAAAGAAATTATCAATTTTAATTCCTTTTTAAAAACTTAAATCAAGACAATCATTTAAACCACAAAGTATTCCAAAGATTCACATACTTTTTCT
Source organism: Crotalaria pallida (assembly GCA_037953625.1). Taxonomy (NCBI): domain Eukaryota; kingdom Viridiplantae; phylum Streptophyta; class Magnoliopsida; order Fabales; family Fabaceae; genus Crotalaria; species Crotalaria pallida. The sequence continues at coordinate 45,552,214 of CM075649.1, read as the reverse complement.
CTCAAAACCTAATCATGGCATGCAAACACTTTTTTTTTTAAACTCTTATATTCAATTAGTCTTATGATGCATGCATCACTTCTTCACAAATTAAGAACATAGATCTTATTGTTTAGTAAACATGGTCGAATGTCCTCACAAAGATGTAGCATACACAAAATCAAATACTAAATCAAATTATGCACATAACCAACACTAGATCTAAACATATTTACCCTTGAAAATCATTTTAGAACTTGTTACTTAAACTTTTCTTTAAAACCGAATCATATATATTAAAGAAAACATAAGCTTTTTCTCACAAATTAACATGCAATTAAAGATCTAAGCATTTTACACTCGTCAAGCAAGAATAATTATATACATACTCGTAGATCAACTAAGATCACTACAAAAGCAACATGCAAAACCAAAGTCTTAAGCCTTTTCACAAATTGAGTTTAGATCACATATTTATTCCTAAAATCAACATGAAACACACACATAGATCACGGTTTTGAGAAGGAAAAATAGACATACAAGGGGATCTATTTTTTTTTTAGCTTTCATAAAAACTTTAGTTTTTCTTTAGAACTTCAAAATTTTAGTTAAGAAAACATTAGATCTATCAAATAGAAATCTCAACCGAGACATGCATCAAGGAGAAATTAAGATTTCACTCAAAACAAACATACAAATTCAAGGTTCATGTTTTCTCAAAGATCTATCATAGATCATGACATGCAAAAGAAGATCTAGGCAAAACATAGACTTAGACACAAACCTAAACAAAATCGTGGAGAACAAGTTGGAGATCAAAGTTTCCATGTATAAATATTCAAGGTCAAATCATAAAATTGACATGCAAGTCAACAAAGCTTCAAGATCATGAAGAAATAAACACATGCACCATGAAAATTAAACTTAAACAATGTCAATATAAAGTTCTTTACAAATCAAAATCACTACACTAAACTCTCTTAAATGACTACCTTAAACAAAATCCTAATCTTCAAACTCCAAATCTCTTCTCTTTTCCTCCTAGGGTTTGCTTCGGTCTTCTCCTCTTAGGGTTGATGGGTGGCTTTTCTTATAGATCTTGGAAGAAGAATATGGTTGAGAAGAAAATCAAAGAAGTTTGGGTTAAGAGCTATGGATTTTCACTCTTCCTCCTTCTTCCTCATTCACGGCCAACTCCCTTTTTTATTCCTCTTTTCTTTTTCTCTCTAAGGGTTTGGTGAGACCCTTAGAAACGTGCTTGGGTGGAAGTGAAGAAATGGAAAATGAATAGTGTGAATGAACTAAGGCCATCTCCTTATATAAGAAATTCAAGATTTCCCTCTTGTGCCCTTGGTGATTGGTTCGGCCATGACATAAAGGAAGGGGCGTTTTTGGGCTTCTAAAAGTTTGCATGGATGAGGTTTGTCAAAGTCAAGGGGACAAGGTAAGCTAATCTAGGGTTTAGGGGTCACTTTAGGTCCAAGTATTAGTTAGGGATTATTTAGGATTTGGTTACAATCCTAACTTAGTTTGGCTTGGTTTCTTCCTCCTTAAGCTTCTAGAATTTCAACCCTAGCTTATTTCTACACACACATACACGTGTAACACATATAGCACATCCGCACACTCACTTACATGCACACACCAGTTGTGGCACTTTCATACACACACACATATAACACTTCACATGCACACCTACACCGTAGCGCACACACACATATGCACCTAATTCCTATTTTATTTTCTACTATAATTTGTAATTCATACAACACTTAAATTAATTCTAAGAAATCACATTTTATAGCCATCTTCATGCATCATACGTTAAACACACACATACACATATATATACACGTACAGCACACATACATACATACATACTCACACATGAAATCCGTACCTTATACACATATATATTCATTTTGCATTTTTATTTTCTTTATTACACTATGATGCAATTAATTCACAAATCATTTTCACACAATTAATTTTACACACCAAACAGTACCCATATTGAATCATGCACTCATAAAATTTCAAGCCAAATCATTAAATTTCTTTCCTTCAAAAATCGTCTTTTAATAAAATAACCATTTAGCAAAGCATTTTCTTTTCAACAGAATCATTCACTTTTCATTTATAAAAACATTTTGTTCATAAAAATCCTTGAAAACCATCACTTGATTCCCTCTTAGGAAAAATATTTTTATGAAAACCTTTTGTAAAATAGGCCTCCAGGCTTACTTTATCAAAATTCGTTCACGCACGTACGGGAAAAATGCGGGGTGTTACAGGCTTTTCTGTCATGATCCTAATTTTTGCATAAGCTGTCCCTTTCGAGTTTTGCAACTTAGCGGATCGCTCTAACTTTTGTCTAGATCATCATTTTTCTGGATTTTCAACCTAGCTAGCTCTTTATTTTTTATTTAACTTTTTCCTCAAACTCAATAATTTCTCAATTGCTTTTGAATTTACTAGAAATTGTAAATCTTTTTCATTCATCTTGTTCAAGGTTAGGACTCCCTCAAAGAAAAGATCCTTCATAATTTGGAGACCTTCGGTTTCTTCTGAAGAAACAATCATTTAAAGACAAACTTATCCTCTGGAAATCTCAAGGCCATAATCGCTTTAGCATGAGCCCTCATCATTTTTCTATTGCGACCGGGCGCTTTCCAACAACTATATTCGACCGATCAAGTTCCTTTCAACTTCTATTTCTCACATAACTTCTTAACAAGAAATACTAATGTAATGATCATATGAACATGGAAAATATTTGTATGATGGGAGTAATTAATTCATGCATTAAAAATGAGATATATTTCATCAAAATTTCAATTAGCAGGTTTAATGAAGTCAGCATTTCTCCGCCCTAGTGTGTAACTCAAGCAAACCGATCCTCAACGAGGTCTTTTAAAGCTTGTAATGTGGCCTGGCTAAGGGTTGACAATAAAAGGTATAAGGCTCAAATTTTTTTTCCCTTCCCTACCTTTCTTCTTTCTCTTCAATTCCCTATTTTCTCAACAGATTTTGCACAACACAAATCATCAAGAGGATTTTCCAAAAGGTTGTAACATGGTCTGGGGGTAATAATGTGGCAAATGAAAGAATGGATATAAAGGCACAAAATTTATGTTGAGTTTTAAATGAGAATCTTTCATTCAGAATGATTGAAATTTTTTTCATCACATAATGGATTCATGGGCTTTTCCTTATTTAGACAAGCACACTCACTTTTTGCTAATTTTTTTTGTTAATTTTTTTGTGCTTGCCTACATCCATTTTTTGATTTTTTTGTGATTGCACTTTTGACCATGGAAATTGGCTTTCCTTGGTTTGATTCTCATTAATACTCGGGTAAAATATTTTTTGTTTAAAAGAAGAAAATTTTTCTTCTTGGGCTCAATGGGGTGAACAATGGATGAAATGTGTTTGGGTTTATGAAAGAAAAAGTAATCCTTCTTGATATTTGCATGCTAGCAAAAACTGTTGACAAACTACCCACCCCGGTTTAAACATACATTATTGTTGGTTTGAGAGAAATGATCTTCACTTCTAAATGTCTAGGCTCAATGGGGTGACTAGGGATATCTCCTTAGTGTTTGGGAATTCAACAAAGCCTTGTATCACAGAAGGGGTTGCTTGAGAGTCCACACTATTTTGGGTCTTACATTTGCATCATCCTTCTCTAATTTCAAATTAGAATCAAATATCTCAAGTTAATACAGGAATCATTTTTGTTTTTTTTTTTGGAAGTGCGGTGAGATGGTTTATTCACATGATCAAAACATTAGTAGATAATTGTTAAAGAGATGTGCAACGAAAAATGAAAATTTCATTAAGGAACAACATTGAGATGCCCACATTTATTGAAGAGAGAATGGAAAGCATGGTTGCCCATTATTAAGCAAATCAATAAGGGTTAAATTTCAAGGAATTGTGATGGGTCATTCATTCCCTTTGATTATTACCTTTCAACATCAGTTATAGCATTTGACAGATCTTGTTCCTCTAGTTGATTGATTGGCTCATCTTGGTAATTTGTTCCTTCATTTGGGGCTCTTCAATTGAAGCTTCTCGACTCGTTCACTCACATCTGACTTAGTCATGGTCCTATGTCTGGTCCGGTAAAGGTATGTGAGAGCAATAGTGATGAAACCTTGGCTTGTTCAAATTTTTTTAAATTTTTTCTTTATGAATGATGCATATGAATATATGATGATGCAAAAATGTATGATGCAGTGCCCTTAGAATCCAAAAGATACTATATAGGGGCGATTAAGCCTTCATTACAGATATGAGGTATCAGGATGGATTGATAACATTCATATAGTTCTGGCCAACTTCAGAATGACGATGGATCGCTCCAAAATTTTTATTTGTCTTATTGAAATGAAATAATATGATACAAATGCAAATGCATGCCCCTAGGGTAAGTGACCCTAATTGGGGCTATTAAGTCTTCATTACAAAATATGGGATGTCATAATGAATTGAAAATAACCATATAGTTCGGGCCCACTTGGAACAACGAAGGATTATCTATCCCAAGTGAAATGATGGATATGAAAATAAAATTTACCCTTAGGGCGGTAGGCCCTATTGCGGGTTTAATGCGCATGCAAAGAAAAGGCCTTCCTTATAGCATAATGTTACAAAAGTGCAATGATGCCCCTTACATCATTCGGTGGGTCACCCAACTTATGTGGGATGGTGATCCCGCCTTTTATTAAACAAAATGTGAATAGGAGATAGAGAATATGCCCCCTCATGATAGATCCTACAAGGTTTTTGGGATGTTTATCGACCACAGTCCTACGACATTGTTCTATGGTAAAACTAAAGTGTAACACTCTAATTTGATAACTTGAAAAATTGTATATATTTTTTAATTTTTGATTGACACAATCCCCACAGCTTTTTCAAAGGTTAAGTAGGTAACAGATTAACTGTTTTGACACCTCTTAATCTTTGATAGTGAATGAAGGGGAACCATGACTAACATATTCAAGTTTCAAAATAGAATGCTACACAAAGTGTACTCAATGGTGGCTCTAAATCTCTAAAGGCCCTCGGATTGCCCTCACTCTTTAAGGTGAGGACCCATTTCGCAAACGATCGACAAGAGGTTGGTTATGCCTCCAAAAATAGGTAGGACGCACCTCCAAAGGTCGTGCTCACGAGAAATGGTTCCCAATCCGAATGGTACTTTCGTACACTACAAGAGACCTTACACTTGGTAAGCCAAAGGTAGGACAAAAGCACCCATAAACTTAGGGTTTAAATAAAAGTACCCGGGTATAGGGTTTCCGTGTGTGCAAAGATTCGTGTAAAAAAACCTATTTCAAGGGCATACAAACCCTTTAAAAAAACAAAAGAGATTACAATAAAGAATAAATATACAATTTAGCAACAAAACAAATTAAACAAATATATACAATAAAAAATTAATTAAAGGCAAACCAATTAGAAAAGAAAATAGGTCTATTAAAAATAATCAATCATTTAGGCCTGACTCTCTTATTTAGTTTTGTCCCCAGTGGAGTCGCCAGGTGTCGCGGCTGGGGTCCCAGGTCGCCCTCGGGGCCTCGCCTACGAGTGGGGGTCGATTGACCCAATATGGAGTCGCCACCGCATTTTGTTACAAAAACACGGAAAAATAAATTATTAAGTAAAATGGATAAAGCTCGGTCTCGAACTAGATAGATTCTAAGTTCGGGAGTCGGTTACGAGCCGGGGAAGGTATTAGCACCCCGTTCGCCCATTCGAAAATGGTACCCTTGATCGATTTTAATTAAAAGACCTAATTAATTGGTTTGCCAAAAATATTTGTTTTTTATTGTTGTGCCTGACAAGGTTGCCCCTGGTCCTACGTACCCTCATAAATTGAGGAATCAAGGCTACGTAGTTCTTAATGTTTTAATTTTATTGTTATTATACTTTTTAAAATAAATTTTATGCGGAGAGGAAGTTTAAGAGATCTCTCCATTGAATTTGGAAGAGAAAATCAACTTACCAAAACGCAACAAATTTTTAAAACAACAACTAGAAAAATCTACATTTTTAATTTATTATTATTGTAAATAAAATTATTTTATATTTTATTTTTGATGCAGAGAGGAAATATGCACAAGACCTTGACATTTAGTCAAGGAAAGATGGATTTCCAAAACGTGTAACATCCCAAATTTAATTCTTAGTGTAAATTATGTTTTGATAGTATTAGGATAGAAGCAATTATGATATAAGCTAGAAGTTGGCCAATTAGACATGCAAATTTAAGTTTAAAACATAGGACTTTGGGGAATAAGAATAACAAGATTGGTAGCTTAGAATACAAATTCCACCGTTGGATGTGAAGTAGGATAGGTGAGGAAGCTTGCTTTAAAATTTGTTGAAGATCCAACGGGTAACGAAGAAGTTATGGCCTTCCAAAGTCTGGATGCTGCAAAATTGTGCAGCTTAATCGATTAAGTTGCATGTTAATCGATGTTAATCGATTAAGGTCAGATGGGGAGAAAAAGCTTAATCGATTATTAATTGATTAAGAGCTGTTGCAGTGGAAAAAAATAAAGGCAATCCACACGTTAGTTCTTGCCAAAAATTCGAATTCTCTCTCTCTAGGGCACAAAAATTCTCATTCCAATTAATCAAGCCTCAAGTGAATCACTCCAAAATCCATCATCAAGTCCCTCTTTGTTGCTCCAAGTAAGTATTCATGTTCTTGAGTTCTTTTCTCTCTCTCTAATTTGGATTTTCTCTCTCTCTCTTTCCCCTCCTTGAGAAATTCAAATCTCCCTTGAAATTGGGCAACAATCTCATCATCATTCCATTCCTTTGGCTTAGGGAAGATCATCATCACTCTCTTTATTTTCTTGCCTTTGGAGCTCTTGGTTTTGGGAGCGCTTGAAGCTAAGGCTTGGGTTTCTCCACTCTCCCCCTCATTGGTTAAGGTAAGGGGGTGGGTATTGGCTTGTTCTAAGAAAGGGTTTGTATTTAGATATAATGATTGGCTAGGAGTTTATGTGTTAGGGTAGGAAATTAGAAACCTCAAATTAGAACTAGGGAAAATTGTAAAAATAGGCTTAACTTATTAATTATGGAACTCTAAGAGGTAGAGAATGAGGTTAGGTTTTAATTGAGGAAAAATAAATGGCATGAACCCCTAAGCTAGGATTTGGAATCAATAAATCGGACAAGTGAAAAATGTGGTTATGCATAATTATATGAAAAGGTGAATTTTGTTGTTACTTGCACTAAGTGTTTATGTGATAAGTGATATGCATGAATAGTGGTGGTTGTAATTATGTGTTATATTTGGCAATACTTAAACATTGGAATGGTGATAATTATGAAAGTGAATTGTGGCTAATTGGTTATATATGTGATGGTGCTTGTGTATAAAAGGACTAAGTGGAAAGAAACGGATTTGGTCGACTAATTAATGACATATAATATGGATAACTAATACTGGATAAATATGGTGATGTATATAGGCCTTCGATTTGGGGGAGATATACATCGTAATTGGTGATGTATTGTAGGCCTTCGATTTGGGGGAGACAATACATCGTAAATAGGGGTTGTATTGTAGGCCTTCAATTTGGGGGAGACAATACAACGTAACTGGGGCGATGTATGTAGGCCTTCGATTTGGTGGAGACATACATCATCGATGGTGTATGTATGTAGGTCTTCGATTTGGTGGAGACATACATACATCATAAGTAAAAAGGGAAAAAGGAAATAAAATTGGATAAGATAATGGTAATGGAAAAGCGATGTATGTAGGCCTTCGATTTGGTGGAGACATACATCGTAATTGGAGTATGTATGTAGGCCTTCGATTTGGTGGAGACATACATACACCGTAAATATAAGGAAAAGAATAAGGGAAAAGGTAAGGGATTAAAAAGGGATTTCTTTGGAAACGGGGAAAATAATTAAAAGGGAATCATAAGGTGAAAAATGAATTAAATAAAAGGGAACCGACACTTGTAAAATGATGGAATTGGAAAATGTGGTATGTTGGCGATCAAATTGTAATTAGGTGAATAAATTGCTAACTGTTTTTGGCCTGGTGGGTTGTTATGTCTATCTAGAAACTGCTTTTCTATTTCATGTGCAATGCTCACTCCCTTACCATTTTTCAGGTACAGAGATTGAGATAGCACAGCCCCCGGCCGAGCAGGAGTGCTCTCCCTCACAGGGAGAGTAGGGTTATTATTGGGATTAGGATTATATTGGACCTAAGCCTCCGTATTCTTTTGATGTATATGTGATGTCTATATATTTTGGAGAGGCTTAGGATATTATTTTTGGCATAGCTATGTGTTGAGCATCATGCTAGTTGCTCCTAGTACATATATTCCGCTTATACTCTGATAACTGATACAGGATATTATATTTTGCACCCATGGGGCTTATATATGATATGTGCATGAGATGAAGCCCTGCTGGCTGCTGGTTATATATATTGATGATGTTATTCACAGGTTAAAATTTGGAAAAGTCCGAAAAACAAGCAAAACTCCGTCCGTTTGACGGGTGATTTTACTATATTAAAAAGGAATTTTTAAGTACACATTTTTAATACTTGGTAATTAAGGGTAAATAATATTAGGGTTTTACATTTATGGTATCAGAGCAGTTTCCCTCGGCCTTTGGAGTATGAACTCACTACTCCTATGGTTACTCACCGAGCGAGTAACCAATGTACTTAGTTCAGTGTCTAAGTTGAAGTTGTAGGATATTAGTAGTTATATTTAATTGTTTTATCATTAACTGGTTGTCCCTCCATGACTCAACAGTATGGCAGGGAGATGGGCTGACAATGACAAAATTGCTGCAATTCTCGAAACTCTGGTTCAATTGTAGCAAAACCAAGCCCAAGCTCAGCAACACCAAGCTGAGAATCTTGCAAATCTGCAGCAGAATCAAGCCCAAAACATTGCAGTAGCTGCGGCAGCTGCAACAGCAGCACTACAACCTCCTCCACCACCACCAGTCGAGATTGACTGGATGGGCCGCTTTAGAAAAAGCGATACGCCGAAGTTCGAAGGGGGTTACAATCCTGATGGAGCTCAAAGATGGCTCCAGGAGATGGAAAAGGTTCTTCGCTCGCTGTAACCACCGGGTGATCAATATATGCGACTAGTGGAGTATGTTCTAACCGGTGAGGCTGAACATTGGTGGGACCAACAGAGGAGAGGTTTGGAAGCAGCTAATGAGCTTATTTCATGGGATCTCTTCAAGGTCCGTTTTTTGGGAAAGTACTTTCCGGAAAATGTAAGGAGAGAGAAGGAAGTGGATTTTCTTGAGCTGAAACAAGGGAGCCTCAGTGTTGGAGAATATGCAGCTCAATTCGAGGATCTCATTCGCTATTCGGGTAGCTATCGAGATGCAGATGAACGTACTAAATGTATCAAGTTTGAGTTTGGTCTCAATTCCAAGATCAAAACTCTTTTTGTCTATCAAGGGATCTCTAATCTCTCTCAACTAGTGAACATGACCAGTGCTTATGAAGATTCTCTCAAGCAGGAACAGGCAGAGGAGCGAAGCAAGGCACCTCATAAATTGTCTGGTCCTATTAGGGGCAAGGGTCCTATGCAGAAATCTGGTCCTTATTCTAATCCCAGACCTTCAGTTCCTAGAGGAGCAGGGCAATCTGCAATAACTCTTGGTCCCGTCCCTACTAGTCCACATTGTGGGAGGCAACACAAGGGGGTGTGTTGGAATCTGGGTCGAAGAGATGGACTCTGTTACTTATGTGGACAGTCCGGTCACTTTGTTGCCAATTTCCCTAAAAATACTGTAAAGAGAGAGGTCAATGTGGCTAGAGCACAGAAATCTGGTGGGAGTCAGCCAATGCAGATGGGCAAGGTGTACACTCTAGATGGCGAAGAGGTGACAGATGATGATGAGCTGATCAGAGGTATTTGTCATGTTAATGGCATTTCTTGTGGTGTTTTGATTGACTGTGGTGCATCCCATTCATTCATTTCTATGGAATGCATGAAGAGACTAGGGTTGTCTACTATAGAAATGCCTTATAAATTGTCGGTCTCTACTCCTACAAATTCTTCAGTAATTACTTCTCAGATGTGTTTGGATTGTCCACTCCGAGTTCTGGAGTGGGAATTCAAAATCAATCTTATTTGTCTGCCTTTGACTAGATTAGATGTTATTCTGGGTATGGACTGGATGGCTCAGCATCATGTTCTAATTGACTGTCGTAAGAAAGCAGTCATCTTTAGTGATTCTTCTCAGTCTGCCATAGAAGTTGATGAAGTATCTGATGTAAGTCAAATTCCTATGGTTCGTGAGTTTCCGGAAGTCTTTTCTACGGAGATTCCCGGATTGCCTCCAAAAAGAGAAGTTGAGTTTGGTATTGATCTGAAGCCTGGTACAGGTCCAATTTCTATTGCACCTTACAGAATGGCGCCTCCGGAATTGGAAGAATTGAAGAAGCAATTGGAGGAGCTATTAGCAAAGAGACTTATCAGGCCAAGTGTATCACCCTGGGGTGCTCCTATCCTTTTTGTCAAGAAGAAGAACAATAGCCTTCGGATGTGCACTGATTACAGGCAGTTGAATGCAGTGACAGTAAAGAACAAATATCCGCTCCCTCACATTGATGATTTGTTGGATCAGTTGAGGGGTGCATCAGTGTTCTCTAAGATTGACCTCCGATCGGGATACCATCAGATCTGTATCCGTGAAGAGGACATTCCAAAAACTGCTTTCAGGACGCGTTATGGGCACTTTGAGTATGTGGTGATGCCTTTTGGATTGACCAACGCTCCTGCAATATTCATGGATTACATGAATAGGATCTTCATGCCATACTTGGATTCTTTTGTCATTGTATTCATTGATGACATCCTGATTTATTCTAAGAGTCCAGGTGAACATGAGGAGCATTTGAGGATCGTGTTGCAGGTCCTCAAAGAAAAGCAGTTGTATGCCAAGCTGTCTAAATGTAGCTTTTGGTTGGATGAAGTCCATTTTCTGGGGCATGTGATTTCCTCACAGGGAGTTGCTGTGGATCCCTCCAAGATGGAAGCAGTGTTAAAGTGGGAGAGGCCCACAACAGTCACAGAAATCAAAAGCTTTTTGGGATTGGCAGGTTACTATCGGAGATTCATTGAAGGTTTCTCCAAACTGGCTCTTCCATTGACAATGTTAACCAGGAAAGATGTCCCTTATCAATGGTCACAGCAGTGTGAGAGCAATTTCTTAGAGCTAAAGAAGAGATTGACGAGTTCACTGGTTCTGATTTTGCCGGAACCAACCCAACCCTTTGATGTGTATTGTGATGCTTCGAAGCAAGGCTTGGGTTGTCTACTTATGCAGCAAGGCAAAGTTGTGGCCTATGCATCCAGACAGTTGCGACAGCATGAGTAGAATTATCCGACTCATGACTTGGAATTAGCAGCTGTGGTGTTCGCCCTGAAAATTTGGAGACATTACTTGTATGGCACAAAGTTTGAGGTGTTCAGTGACCACAAGAGTCTCCGTTATCTCTTCGATCAAAAGGAGCTGAATATGAGACAGAGGAGATGGATGGAGTTCTTGAAAGATTATGACTTCCATCTTCAATACCATCCGGGTAAAGCTAATGTGGTAGCCGATGCATTGAGTCGCAAAACTCTTCATGTTAGCAACTTGATGGTGAAGGAGATGCAGCTAATTCAGGAGTTTAGTGATCTCAACTTGAACATGCTGGTGAAAGAGAAGAGTATTGTTCTGGAAATGTTGCAGGTCACTAGTGAGTTGATGGATTTGATAAAGGAAAGGCAAGCAAATGATGAAGAGCTCCAGAAGTTGTTGGAAGTAGCAGCAAGTAAAGAGGAACCTCATTTCATCAAGGGTGCAGATGGAATCATCAGATTTAGAGGTAGAATATGTGTTCCAATGGACTTCGAGATTCGAAGAGACATATTGTGGGTAGCTCACCAAACAAAAATGAGTTTCCATCCCGGTACAACAAAGATGTGTCAGGATTTGAAGAGGATTTATTGGTGGCCAGGGTTGAAGTCTGATGTGGCCGACCATGTGTCTCACTGCTTGACTTGTCAGAAGGTGAAGATTGAGCATCAAAAGCCAGGTGATCCGTTGCGATCACTTGACATCCCTGAATGGAAGTGGGATAGCATAGCTATGGACTTTGTGACGGGTCTACCTAGAACTGCCGCAAGTTGTGATGGTGTATGGGTTGTTGTAGACCGTTTAACAAAGTGTGCTCACTTTATTCCGATCCATAAGAAGTACACACTGGAGAAGTTGACACAGTTGTATATTCGGGACATAGTGAAGCTTCATGGTGTGCCTTCTAGTATTGTGTCCGATCGTGATCCACGATTTCTGTCTAGATTCTGGCAGAGTCTTCAACAGGCCTTGGGTACTAAGTTGAGGTTTAGTACAGCCTATCATCCTCAAACTGATGGGCAGTCTGAGCATACTATTCAGACCTTGGAGGATCTGTTGAGGGCTTGTGTTCTAGAACAGGCTGGTAGCTGCGAGCAGTTGTTACCGTTGATGGAATTCACTTACAACAACAGTTTTCACTCTAGAATTGGTATGGCACCGTTTGAGGCACTTTATGGCAGGAAGTGTAGAACGCCTCTTTGTTGGTTCCAGATTGGGGAGAACTTGTTGACTGGTCCAGAATTGGTGCAAGAAACCACTGAGAAGATCACTATGATAAAGAATAAGATGAAGACTTCTCAAGATTGGTAGAAGAGTTATGCAGATAAGCGTAGGAGACCCCTAGAGTTTGATGTGGGTGATCATGTGTTTCTGAGGGTATCCCCTACCACTGGCATTGGTCGGGCAATCAAGTCGAAGAAGCTGACTCCGAGGTTTGTTGAACCCTATGAGATTCTGGAAAGAGTTGGGCCTTTGGGGTACAGGATTGCTTTGCCTCCACATTTGTCTAGGCTTCATGGTGTATTTCATGTTTCTCAACTGAGGAAGTACATTCATGATCCCTCTCATGTGGTAGCAGCTGACGATTTGCCCTTGAAGGAGAATCTTACTTTTGAGGTTCTTCCGGTCAGAATTGAGGACAGGCAGACTAAGCATCTCAGGGGTAAGGAAATCCCACTGGTGAAAGTTATTTGGAACAGAAACAACGTAGAGGAAGCTACTTGGGAGCTGGAGAGCAAGATGAAGGAGTTTTATCCTCAGTTGTTTCAGGACAGCTGAATTTCGAGGACGAAATTCTGGTAAGTGGGAGAGGATTGTAACATACCAAATTTAATTCTTCGTGTAAATTGTAACAGCCCGATTTTCACTCCCAAAACCTTAACTGAATTATCATTAATTTACTGCAAAAATTGAGGCCATTTTTTTTAAAAAAAAAACATTAGTTCGTTAGTGATTAACGTTACCCTATTGAAAATCGAGTTGTTACTTTTGAAACTTCCCGTACCCGAAACATCATTTTCATATAAAACATCATTTTCATTATAATTAAAACATAAACCATAAGTACTGGAGTCACACTCCAAAAAGTTTTCCAAAAGCAGGCCAGAATTACAAAAGATTACAAACCATAATTAAAAAGTAGCTGAATTACATCCATGGTATTTCACAAAGTAATCCTCGATTGGAACTCAGATCCTAGACACACTAGATCCTCTAGACACAGAACATAGGGCATCACTCCTCAGCTGAACTAGCGTCCATCTCCATATCTTCACTTGAATCCGCCTCCGCTTCGTGATCAGAATCACTAGCGTCTTCTTCCTCCCTCGGTTGAGGAATCACCGTAGCCAAAGGTGCGGGTTCACCATCGTACTCGTGATGTTCCCTCGGTCCACCGTCCTGATAGTCACGGAGAGTGACTTGACCCACATGAACGTCCAGACTTGTTCCTCGCAGAATGTGCCTTGGATCATCGATCTCCAATCGGGTTTCGCCTCGCCAAATCCAGCCCTCAGGAACAACCTCCCATGCTCCTCCCTGAAGAGGTCACATGTGGATTGCTACATGATACGCCATCTACCCGTTGCAATACCGGCAAAAGCCAATACGACAAACAGGTAGGAGAGAGTCAGTGTGCCATACACTAACGAGTTGACCATAAGGTCTCAGGGTAGACTCGATAGAAAGAAAGACAGATGACCATGACAATTTGACAAGAATACCGGGCGAGATAAGGTACCCAGGGTATAGAGGATAAACAGAATATAATAAATAGGCAGAACAGGATAGCAAGCAAGTAACATAATATGAACAAAGCATAATAAACAAAATATGCAAAGTATATAAATGGCATATAAGGCACATAAAGGTAAAGCATAACTCATCAATCGAAATCATAATTCGCATTATTGAACAGCTCCATACTATCTCAATCCTTTCCAACATTCAGTTATATCTTCATTCTTTGAACATTAAGTCTTATCATAACTCACTCACTCAATGAGGTAGGGGGAAAACCATCACTGAGGAAAAACGCACACATCTACATCTCCTTGGTCTCCATCCAAACCTAGTCGGAAGCCAACAGGAGTACAGGACCTTTACCACGCGGGCACGACAGCTGTCTCAACACACATTTGGTCCCAGACCAGGAGGACTACAGCCTCAATCAATTCAATTCTCATAATATCATTAATCAAAGCTCACTGTACAAGCAGTGGCAAATCACAATGCCCCGTTCCAGTCCCTCTCACTGTTGTAGACTTGCAATCAAGGGAGTGACAGTATCATTTCTAGTTAGCTATGCGGAGCTTGCCACGGCATTGGACCCAGTCCCTACCACGTTAGTACTCCACTTATGGGATTCGTTCCGCCTAGAAATATACTCGAGGCTTCTTGACGTTCACCATCCTTGCCCTCCCCTCATGCAATCCCCACCTGAGTATCCGCAGATACCCATGGTATCTTCCTCTCCACTACTTCGCACTCTCATACCTCACCGCATATGTTAAGTCTTTTAATGTCTTTTAAGTCTTTTAAGAGTCTTTTAATTAACCTACAGCCGGCTTGCCCTTAGTCCATCCCTTCGACAAGACCCGACCACTAAGGGTTATTTCTTTTCCCCACTTTCACATATCATTCTTTCATTTCCTCAAGACACTTGGCACAATCACGTCATTCCATAGGAATTCACGTAGCTCTCGTCAGCGATCATTTCCATCTTGGGATCTGCCAGCACGATCTCAGCTCCACGAGTGTAATCTCCTTGTCCGGTGCATTGTTGCTCCACCACATTTCTTTGACTCACATTGTGCATCGCTCTTTCGCTTGTCTTTACGTTATACTTTCTCTTTTATGTTCTTATTATCATTCATAATAACATCCAGATTCAATCCACAGAATATAATACTCTTCACAATAAAATAGTAAAAGAACCAACATAAAATAGTAATAAGCATGCATCAGTTTAATAAAACATAAAACACATAACACATAATAGCTCACGTAAACCTTTCCTCATCACCACACGGGCAACTACGTTACGGGCTCACCGCACTCTCACTCACTTACTTACAAACCTCTTATTCCAGCAAGAGAAACACTTTGACCTCGGAAATCTCTAGCTTCTCTTTGAGAATTGTTCCCACCGTCTACTGAATTACCTCGAGGTAAATAAATACACTTTTATTAAAAACCATTTCAATTAAAAATCACAACTTGGTCTCTTGAATAGAAAATCCTTTACTCTCTTTATTGTATTCTTTAAAATACAAATATTTATCAAAACAACTCTCAATCTTTTCTTATTCTTGAAATCCTTTAAAAAATCATTTGAAAACTCATATTAAAATAAATAAAGAATTAATTTATGTGGCTGTATGGAAAAAGTCCAGCCACCTTTTTAAGTTATAAAACATTGAAAATCAACAATTTTCATTCTAACTTTTAATACATTAAATAACACTTGAAATCCACCCTTTTTACAACTCAAAAACACTTTTTAAAATTGAAATACCTTGAAATAAAATCTTGGACAGCAAAGGACAAAAAAATCAAACCATGAAAATACTTTTGAAAATAATCAAGTATAATTTCCCATTTTCTTTATCAAAACCGAATTGAACAAAACCAAAACAACACAATTTAAATAATTTTTCTCAAAATAAAAACACAAAACATAATCATTTCAATGAGTCAATCACATGCAAAAAGAATCTAGCCTATTTAACCTAGTATAGGCCGAATCATCATCATAGGAAAAACAAGTCTTTGATGCACTTTTTCTTCATGCAAAAACCTTAAAATATTAAATCAAAAACATGCAAACACATGGTTTAGAAAAATACCACTCCCTTTTCTTTACAAAACCGTGACCTCTATGTCACGTCAAACATGTTTTCATTTTTATATTTTCTTTTGCATGTGCTTCTAAAAATCATTTAAGGTAAAAGAGAATCACATGCATGAACTTTTATGAAAAACAATCATGATTTCTTTGATTTTCAAAGCTTGACCGAAAACAACTTCACAAAACCAAGAGGAAAACTTAAATCTTTAGCTTTCAAACACTCATGAACCTAGATCAAAGTAAAACCATTTTGCAAAAGTTGTTTTTCCTTGTTTTCTCATCAAAACCGTGACATGCAAACCAAGAAACAAGACTTTTTGAGTTCAAAAATCACATGAAAGACTTCAAGATCAAAGCTATTGAAAATCAAGGCAAGAATCAAATCTTTTTCAAGATCAAAACAATAGATCAAAGTCTTTTTGAAAAGAAAACCAAAGATCAAAGCTTAGAAAAATCAAAGTTAAAATCAAAGCGTTTAAACCACTTAAATCAACTTTAACACACATCAACCCAACATGCATGAACTCAAAACAAAATAAAAATCATCACAACCTAATTTTCTAGACGTGGCTGAATGGTAGAGTCCATGGTTTAAGGTTCTACAAGTTTTATGTGGCTCTTGAAACTCAAGATCAAAGCTAAACAATGACATACAAACATAGATCTACAAGAAAATTAGACATGCAACAACAAATAAACCTTACAAGACTTGGAAAATGAAAACTACTCCTAACACTGTATGATCTTCGAATAAACCAAAGAAAAAGAGAAGATCTTCAACCACCTTCACTTGATCTTCAAGGAATCCTAAAGCTTTTGGGTTTGATCTCCTTCTTCTCCTCTCCTCCAAGCTCTTGGTTTCTCTCTCTCTCTCTCTCTCTCTCTATGTCTCTCTCTAAGAGTTTAATGACACTCTTAGGATAAGTGTTTAGGAAATGAATGGGAAATGAAATGGGAAATGTGAAGGAAAGAGTTGGAAATGAACTAGGATTGTGGGCTTATATAGACCATCGAACAATTCCCTTCTTGCCCTTGAAATAATTCGGCCAAGAGTGTTGCTTAAAGGGTAAAATTGGCTTCATAAAAGCTTGCATGGCTCAAAGCCAAGCCATGAGACAAATGGAGTAAAATTAGGCTTAATCCTTGATCCTATTGGTTGGTCAATCTCTTAACTATACTTTTCACTAAACTAAACCTACATGCTACTAGTCTACTACCTTAGGGTTCAAGAAAGTCAAAACTCTATGCATGCACATACATACATATACGGCCGAACATACACATGCACACACATACACATAGAAAATCATTTTTATTTCTTTTCTCATAAAATCACAATTTCTTAAAAATACCAAATATCAAATTCTTAATTATTTCAACTTAAAAACTTAATTCCAAAACTCATAATATTTTCTCACAAAAGTATCATTTTCTTTAAAATCATTTATCACTTGAAATCATAAAAGAAATTCAATTCAAGAAATTTTCTTTCAAAACACCCTTTTTAAAACACTTTCTCAAAATAATCTCTTTATCATTAAAACAAATACGAGGTATTCAGACGGGGTGTTACATAAATTATGTTTTGATAGTCTTAGGATAGAAGGAATTATGATATAAGCTAGAAGTTGGCCAATTAGACATGTAAATTTAAGTTTAAAACATAGGACTTTGGGGAATAAGAATAACAAGATTGGTAGCTTAGAATACAAATTCCACCGTTGGATGTGAAGTAGAATAGGTGAGGAAGCTTGCTTTAAAATTTGAGGAAGATCCAACGGGTAACGAAGAAGTTATGGCCTTCCAAAGTCTGGATGCTGCAAAATTGTGCAGCTTAATCGATTAAGCTACATGTTAATCGATTAAGGTCAGATGGGGAGAAAAAGCTTAATCGATTATTAATCGATTAAGAGCTGTTGCAGTGGAAAAAAATAAAGGCGATCCACACGTTAGTTCTTGCCAAAAATTCGAATTCTCTCTCTCTAGGGCACAAAAATTCTCATTCCAATTAATCAAGCCTCAAGTGAATCACTCCAAAATCCATCATCAAGTCCCTCTTTGTTGCTCCAAGTAAGTATTCATGTTCTTGAGTTCTTTTCTCTCTCTCTAATTTGGATTTTCTCTCTCTCTCTCTTTCCCCTCCTTGAGAAATTCGAATCTCCCTTGAAATTGGGCAACAATCTCATCATCATTCCATTCCTTTGGCTTAGGGAAGATCATCATCACTCTCTTTATTTTCTTGCCTTTGGAGCTCTTGGTTTTGGGAGCGCTTGAAGCTAAGGCTTGGGTTTCTCCACTCTCCCCCTCATTGGTTAAGGTAAGGGGGTGGGTATTGGCTTGTTCTAAGAAAGGGTTTGTATTTAGATATAATGATTGGCTAGGAGTTTATGTGTTAGGGTAGGAAATTAGAAACCCCAAATTAGAACTAGGGAAAATGGTAAAAATAGGCTTAACTTATTAATTATGGAACTCTAAGAGGTAGAGAATGAGGTTAGGTTTTAATTGATGAAAAATAAATGGTATGAACCCCTAAGCTAGGATTTGGAATCAATAAATCGGACAAGTGAAAAATGTGGTTATGCATGATTATATGAAAAGGTGAATTTTGTTGTTACCTGCACTAAGTGTTTATGTGATAAGTGATATGCATGAATAATGGTTGTAATTATGTGTTATATTTGGCATTACTTAAACATTGGAATGGTGATAATTATGAAAGTGAATTGTGGCTAATTGGTTATATATGTGATGGTGCTTGTGTGTAAAAGGACTAAGTGGAAAGAAACGGATTTGGTCGACTAATTAATGACATATAATATGGATAACTAATACTGGATAAATATGGTGATGTATATAGGCCTTCGATTTGGGGGAGATATACATCGTAATTGGTGATGTATTGTAGGCCTTCGATTTGGGGGAGACAATACAACGTAACTGGGGCGATGTATGTAGGCCTTCGATTTGGTGGAGACATACATCGTCGATGGTGTATGTATGTAGGCCTTCGATTTGGTGGAGACATACATACATCATAAGTAAAAAGGGAAAAAGGAAATAAAATTGGATAAGATAATGGTAATGGAAAAGCGATGTATGTAGGCCTTCGATTTGGTGGAGACATACATCGTAATTGGAGTATGTATGTAGGTCTTCGATTTGGTGGAGACATACATACACCGTAAATATAAGGAAAAGAATAAGGGAAAAGGTAAGGGATTAAAAAGGGATTTCTTTGGAAACGGGGAAAATAATTAAAAGGGAATCATAAGGTGAAAAATGAATTAAATAAAAGGGAACCGACACTTGTAAAATGATGGAATTGGAAAATGTGGTATGTTGGCGATGAAATTGTAATTAGGTGAATAAATTGCTAACTGTGTTTGGCCTGGTGGGTTGTTATGTCTATCTAGAAACTGCTTTTCTATTTCATGTGCAATGCTCACTCCCTTACCATTTTTCAGGTACAGAGATTGAGATAGCATAGCCCCCGGCCGAGCAGGAGTGCTCTCCCTCACAGGGAGAGTAGGGTTATTATTGGGATTAGGATTATATTGGACCTAAGCCTCCGTATTCTTTTGATGTATATGTGATGTCTATATATTTTGGAGAGGCTTAGGATATTATTTTTGGCATAGCTATGTGTTGAGCATCATGCTAGTTGCACCTAGTACATATATTCCGCTTATACTCTGATAACTGATACAGGATATTATATTTTGCGCCCATGGGGCTTTTATATGATATGTGCATGAGATGAAGCCCTGCTGGCTGCTGGTTATATATATTAATGATGTTATTCACAGGTTAAAATTTGGAAAAGTCCGAAAAACAAGCAAAACTTCGTCCGTTTGACGGGTGATTTTACTATATTAAAAAGGAATTTTTAAGTACACATTTTTAATACTTGGGAATTAAGGGTAAATAATATTAGGGTGTTACAAAACGCATTAGAATTCTTAATTAATAAAATTTATTAGACTTTATAAAAAATGATCTATTTTATTTTAAAACACAATAAAAAAGTATTTACCATGTTGTTGAATACAAAGAGGAAAGCCCGAGAGATCCCTCCACTAAACGGGTGAGAAAAATCGGCTTACCAAAGCATATCCAATAATCTTTAAGAAATGAGATTTAATCATTAAAATTTATGATCCCAAATTATTTAATTTAAATTTAACAATTAAATTCTTAACATATCCTAAATTACAAATACATTGATTTAAGATAAAATTAGAATTTAAAATATTAAATCTGCATTTTGGATTAAAAAAAATTATTATTATTATTCAGGATTCATAAAAATTAATAATTAAGATCTCAATAATTGAAAGATAAAAGTCTACATTTTTATTTTGTTTAATTATAAAAAAAATACAAAATAATAATTTAAAAAAATATATAAAAAATAAAATATAAAAATAAGATGAACCTGGACGAAGGAAAGAAAGCAGCAGGGAGTAGGAATGTAGGATGTAACAAAGGACAGGTGGCGCCCCGGGATTGGCGGAAGGACTGCAACAGGAAGTGCTGCAGCGCAGCAGGGAGCCTGGGAGGGGACAAAAGCGGGCGCGTGCGACGCACGCGCGAGAGGCTGGAGGGGGCTGTGAGGCGCGTGTAATGCACGCGCCTGGGAGGAGAGTGGCGCTGCGCCACTGACAGCACTTTTTTCTTTTTTTTTTTACACGAATTTCTGTGCAGAGTTCTCTCTCCCAATTTATAGTAAAGCTTTATTTATAGGAAAAAACTAGGTTAAAAAAATAGGGTTTTTCAACAGGCTTTTGAAAGCCCAGTAGAATATTCCCTGGTTAATTCCTCAATTAAATCTTAAAAAAATAAAAACAAATATGATGATAATCCTTTTAAAACAAAACCAAATTTTATCTTTATCTTCACAAATTAACCAAATCTTTTACTAAAACATTTTTATCTTTTTTTTAAAAAACTTTTATTTTTCGTTTTTTTTTATTTTTCATAAAAAAACTTTCTTTTTTTTTTCAAAATCTTTTTTTATTTTTAATTTTTAACATTTTTAATCTAATTTTTTTTAAAACCCCAAAAATAACTTTATACACGTTGAGTAGAAAATAATGGGTCCAAACAAACTTTTTTTTTATTTTATTTATAAAATTGAATTATAAAAAACTTAAAGATAAAATCTTACCCAAACAATTTTTTTATAAAAATGTAACTTGGACCCCGGACAAAATGGGGTGTCTACAAGAGCCTCTGCCTCTATCCACTTGGTGAAGTAATCAACCGCCACCACAACATACTTTAATTGTCCCGGAGCTGTTGGGAATTTCCCAATGAGGTCCATCCCCCACTGACAGAATGGCCACGGGGCCGAGAGAGAGTGAAGTTCTCTTTAGGCGGCTTTTGGTATAAGTCAGTGAAACTGGCATGACTGACACCTCTTCACGTGGTCGGTAGCATCGGCTTGGAGCGTGTGCCAGTAGTACCCAGCTCTGAGTACCTTTCTTGCCAACGCCCTTCCACCCAAGTGGTGACTTGCTATGCCTCCATGGACCTCAGTGAGAACCAACTCCGCCTCCTTGGGATTGAGGCATCTGAGCATTGGAGATCCGATCCCCCTTCGGTATAGGACTCCGTCAACTTCAGCAAAGAGGGATGCTTTTCTGATTAATCTTTTTAGCTTCCAGTGGATTTGTTGGGAGATTTTGATTTTGCAGATATTCTAGAATTGGTGTCATCCAGTCCGAAGCCAGGGAGATTGCGAGGACTACGCTCGGTCCATGCACAGCCTCCTGGATCAGACTTTTGTTATTTTTAGAACCTTGAGTACTCGCTAGCTTAGACAAAATGTCGGCTCGAGAGTTGGATTCCCTTGGGATGTGGTTAATTGAAAATTTAGAAAATAATGAAGATAGAGCTTTGACTTTGTTAAGATACTTTTGGAGTATGACTTCCTTTGCCTGGTAATCACCATTGACCTGAGAGACAACTAGTTGTGAGTCACTAAAGATCTGTACCTCGGATGCCCCCAATTGGTTGGCCATTTTGAGACCTGCAATTACCGCCTCGTACTCAGCCTGATTGTTTGCTGTTGAGAAATCGAACTTCAGAGAGTACTCAATGCTGAGGCCTTGATCGTTATCCAGAATGATCCTGGCTCCAGCCCCTTTTTGTGACTTGAGCCATCTACAAACACCTTCCAAATACCTGAGCTTGAGTTCAAAGTAGAGTCCGTCAATTCTGTCACAAAGTCCGCCAGCACCTAAGACTTCAAGGCCTTGCGCGGCTCATAAGATATGTTGAACTCAGAAAGCTCGACCGACCATGATACCATTCTCCCTGCTAAATCAGGCCGATGGAGCACCTGTCTGATGGGCTGTGAGGTTCTTACTATGATGGAGATCCCATGAAAGTACTGCCTGAGTCTTCTGGCGGATATGACGAGAGCAAAAGCCAACTTCTCAATGTTGTTGTATCTGGTTTCCGGCCCTTGGAGAGCTCTACTCACAAAGTATACTGGACTCTCCGACCCCCCATCGTCTCTGACTAAAACAGAGCTAACAGCTGCTTCTCCGACTGACAAGTATAGGTACATAATTTCTCCTGCCGAAGGACTAGTTAGTACGGGAGGGGAGGATAGATGGTCCTTCAACTCCTGAAAAGCCTTATCACAAGATTCATCCCAATGGAAGTCTCTGTTCTTTTTCAGTAGTTGATACCAAGGAAACGCCCTTCTGGCTTCTTGGGGGAGGAAACGGGACAATGCTGTCATTCGACCAGTAAGTTGTTGAATTCCTTTGATGTCACTCGGACTGCGCATATTCATGATGGCTCGGCATTGATCGGGGTTGGCCTCAATGCCTCTTTCCGACAACATAAATCCCAAGAACGCTCCTGCCGGAACCCCGAAGGTGCACTTCTCGGGATTCAGCCTCATGTTATGTTGCCTCACCCTCAACAGGATGGCTCGGAGGTCATTGGGATGATCTTCTCTCTTCTTACTCTTTATTATCATGTCATCAACATAAACTTCCAAAGTCGGTCCGATTAAGCCTTCAAACACCTTGTTCATCATTCTTTGGTAGGTCGCCCCGGCATTTTTCAATCCGAAGGGCATCACTGTAAAGCAATACGTCCCTTTGTCGGTGATAAAAGTTGTCTTTTCCTGGTCTGAGGGATACATGGGGATCTAATTATACCCCGAGTAAGCATCTGTAAATGACAAGAGTTGGTATCCTGCTGAGTTATCCACTAATTTATCAATCACCGGAAGAGGGTAAGGGTCTTTGGGGTAGGCCCTGTTCAGATCGGTGTAGTCCACACACATCCTCCATTTTCCATTGGACTTTTTTACCAGGACCGCATTTGAAAGCCAATCCGAGTAACTGACTTCTCTTACGAACCCTGTTGCCAAAAGTTCTTCAACCTTTTCTTCAATTGTTGCTGCCTTTTCTGTCCCCACTCTTCTTTTCTTTTGTGCTACTGGTTTTGTTCCTGGGCGGATACTAAGTTTATGGCAGATGAAATTGGGGTCTATTCCTGGCATGTCTGGTGACATCCAAGCGAATAGGTCCTTATTTTCCACTAGTATGTTAATTAGCTCCGCCCTGAGCTCTGGTCGGATCTCTGTACCCACTTTAATCTTGCGGTTTGGGTCTGTAGAGTCAATCTCAACAAAATCCCATCCTCCTTGTGGAATCGGACAGGTCTCATCTTGCTCGAACCGAACATCCAGGTCAGTCAATAGAACACTCCCTTTGCTTAGGGTGGGGCCGGAAAGGGTGTTGCTTTCTTCCTTTTTAACTTTCCCTAAACTGACATTATAACAAATTCTTGCTCTTTCCTGCTCTCCTCTAACTATTACTACTTTTTCATCTGATCCTTCGAATTTCATTGCAAGGTGGATCGTGGAGACCACCGCTCCAAAAGACTGAAGACACGTCCTGCCTAATATGACATTATAGGCTGAAGGACATTCCACTACTAAGAATCTGATGATCTCGGTCCTGGCCGAGGGAAGTTTACCGAGAGTCATTGGTAACTGGATGTATCCGTAGGGAACAACAGTGTCCCCTGTGAAACTTACAAGTTTTGCATCAAAAGGGGTGAGTGTTGGAAACCAACAAGCGGGCTTTAACAATTACTAGAGGGGGGGTGAATAGTATATTGTGGCAGAGATATAGAATTTTCGATTGTTATTGAAAAGGTTAAGAAATGAAATGAAAGAAACTGAAAAACCTGTGAATTTTGGTTACTGACACACGAGGATATCGATATCCTGAGGTGGATATCGACGTCGGATATCGATGTCAGAGAGTGGATATCGATGTCCACTGATATCAGAGACAGAAAAATGAAACTGTTTTGCTGCAACAACTGGTTAACGAAAACAATACAATATAGCAGCAAAAGCAATATGATAAACTTGATGAACACAGAGTTATAGCAAATAAGAACAGCGAAAAAATAAATCTCCAATGCCTATCCTATGGTTCAATTAATGCACAAATGGTAGAATGCAAGGAAAGCGATAAGGAGATCAACACGAGAGAATTATTATACTGGTTCACTCCTAATGAGCTACGTCCAGTCCTCCTAAGCCACTTAGGAGAGTTTCTATTAATCAATTGACTAGAAGAATTACAAGGAATTAATTTGAGATCCTCACTCAGCCTAACCCCTTTCCAAGAGAGTACCAACCTCTTGGAATTCTACCCCAATTGATTTTGATGGAGAAGATGAACTTCAACAGCTCCTTGAATCCAATCCAGGAGCACCACCAAGCCAAGAACTCTTGGTCTTCTATGCTTGAGAACTCTCAAGACTTCTGAAATCTGAGACACACTCAAATTTGCTTGGCACAATCCAAGGCTTTTGATTACAAGAGAAATAGAAATGTGTATGACGAAATTCACAGATGAATTTGTGACAATAAGCTCAGCCCACTGATGGGTCTCAACTCAATCTGGTCTGAAAGTGTTACAATATGAGAGAAGGATTGAGTTTTGTGGAAAATCACTTGAGAGAGAAAGATTTCAGCTTGTATGTTCAAAAGGAAGTTCTGTGTGTTTGCAGGGTTCATGGAGGTTGATGATTTTAAAGATCAGGACCTCAGAAAAACGGTCACAAAAACGAGATTTCAGAAAATCCTCCATGATTCCCTCTTCCAAGATTTCAGGGAAGAGATTTCAGAAAAACAGATTCTGAGTCGTGCACATCGATGTCTACAGGGGCACATCGATGTCCAACATCGATATCAGCAGGAGGATATCGATGTCCACGACTTCAGTTTGTAAAAATTGATTTTCTTTTAACAATTAACTTTCTCTCAAGTGATAAGTCTAGGTTAATCTCAATCAATCAATCATAATATAACTTAATCAAACTAGATAAAGATTAAACTAACTAAACTACCCACGCTCAACAAAAAATAGAAATTTACAAAGAAATCGAATCTTGAGCATGAGATTAAGTCTTGATTCCTTGAGCACTTGCAACTTTAACTTCAAGACTTGATTTAATTATTTTATCATCATCAAAACCTACATCAAAAATAATTACTAGGAAGATTGAATTTACAATCTCCCCCTTTTTGATGATGACAAAATAATTAACTTCTTGTTGAGTAGAGCTTTGATTTGAGAACCGCAAATTGAGAAAACTCCCCCTCAATTCAAGAATCACCTTAAAACCTGTCCAAGACAGCATACGACTTGCAAACCAGTGATTAATAGATTACAATAACAAATAAAGTATACCAACAAGACTTGTAATTTTCTCCCCCTTTTTGTCATTAGAAAAAAAGATTTAGAGTTTTGAAGAAAAGAGACTAAAGGAGAGGAGAAAACACAATTAAAATAGACATTCTCACATGAATACCAAATGAGAGAATCATGTCTCTTGTGAAACTATATTTCAGCCAAGAGAGCAGGTAAAATGCGAAGCTCCCCCTAAATCCTTGAACATCAAATGGTTAGAGCATGAGTAATAATAGAGAATATTGAAAGACCTTGCACCAACCATAGTTATAAATAAGGGAGCAACAATAAACCCAAAATAGCAGTGCATTCAAGAGGAAAATGTGCAGGAAAATACATAAACCAGTCCATGAAAGGATAAAACATCAAAAATACCCAAATTGAAGTAAACTAGAGTTTTCAAAATAAACGAAATACAAATGAAAACTAGTTTTGGGGAGGAGGAGGTGGGAAACGGTTGAAATGTTCCATCATAGATTGATGGATTGAGTCAAAGCGACCCATTATGATTTGTTCCAAAAGATCAAAACGGGCATCCACATAGTTCCTCAAGTCTTGCAGAGATTGAACCCCTTCTTGACCTTCTTGACCATGTCCACCTTGTTCAGCTGCATCAAATTCAGCCGCCTCAGCCTCCGCATCAGCATTTTCATCCTCTTGTGCAGCATCCCTCAATTGTTGAGTTTCATCCTTGTATATCCGGAGGGTACTCTTCCAAACTCTGCTTGGAGAGTGTAGTTGCTGAAATCAGGTTTAGCGTTTCTGTAATTGCTTTAATTGGCTCCGATCTATCAATGGGAAACTCAAAATGCCTAAGCAGCCTAGACACATGCATTGGGTATGGAAGCCAAGCCGGAGATGAGGACTTTGCAGCATCCTCCATACGAGTAAGAATAAGTTGTGGCCAATTGAGAGGAATGGAGTTTTTGAGAGCATTGATGATCTTCAAATCATTATTCACAGCTACCCCATAATTTGATGTAGACCGGGGAATCAGAAAATGAGCAATCACAAATTGCAGCAGTTTAGAATCTTTCTCAAGCAGGTTTACAGATTTATTCTTCTTATTCCATACCTTCCCAGCCCTAAGAGAATCAGAGAATACTATGGCAGCATCACAGGCTAAAATAGCATTCTCCTCATCCGAAGAATCAGAGTCATCTTCATCATCCTTCCTAGGTAGAATACCATCATCCACCAGTCCAAATAGCTCAACTAAATCAACAGTAGAAATAGTAAAATGCACACCATTCACCAGGCTGTGGTATACTTCATTATGCTTCCAGAAATTTGCATAGAATGCTTGGACTAACCTAGGGTAGTAAAATTGGTGAAATTCCAGAAACTTACCCAGGTGTTGTGTCTCCAACCAGTCAACCATCTCAAACCCTTGCTGTTTTAGCCACTCCATATCACATTACTTGATAACACCAAAAGCCCTAGAGTTGAATTTCTTAATCCATTTCTGAACCTTGTCTTCTGAGTAGTAGAGAGCAAATTGGGATCTGTTAGCAACTGATTTAGAGCGAGTTCCTTTGGGGTTTGATGAAGAAGCCATGGGACCAAGGTATTTAGGGTTCAGAAAGGGGGTAATCCAGAAGTTGAGAAGTAGAGCCCGAATTGAGGGTGGAACAGTGATGCAAAGATGAAGAATCAGTGAAAACCAAAGGATTTTGCAAGAAATTTCAGTGAAAAAGATGAAGAGTTGAAGAAATCAGAGGGGAGAGAAGGGGGTTTTCGAGTTTTTTGAAGAAAAGAGTTTGGAAAGCATGAAGAAAAAGAGAAAAGAAAACTGATTAAATCAGTTCTGTGTAGTCGGGGACATCGATGTCCACATATGCACATCGATATGCAGCATCGATATCTGTTGTTGGATATCGATGTCCACTGTACACAGAAAGCAGAAAAACAGTTTTTAACTCAGTAAAACAGTAAAACTTATGCAATTATAAAAAGAGAAATGTATTACAAATTATCAAATAGTTAAAAGGGACAAAGGCATAATCAAATAAGACACAATTTTGGTGATTTGCACAAATGCAATTAGCTAAAGTTTGATTCATCCAAAATACCTAGTTCTCTTCTAATGTTATAAAAAGTATCCCTTGGCAGTGGTTTTGTGAAAATGTCAGCTAATTGATTTGTGGTACTAACAAACTCAATAGTACAGTCACCTTTTTGAACATGATCTCTTAAAAAGTGGTGTCTTATTTCAATATGCTTTGTTCTTGAATGATAAACCGGATTCTTAGTCAAATTGATGGCACTTGTATTATCACATTTAATAGGAACATTTTCTAATTTTAAACCAAAATCCAGTAGTTGTTGCTTCATCCATAACAGTTGAGCACAACAACTACCGGCTGCGATATATTCCGCTTCGGCGGTAGAAAGGGCAACGCAAGCTTGCTTTTTAGAAAACCATGACACTAATGAACTTCCCAATAAATGGCAAGTACCACTAGTGCTTTTACGGTCAAGCTTGCATCCCGCGAAGTCGGAATCTGAGTACCCAACAAGACTAAGAGAAGCATCACTAGGATACCATAGTCCCGTGTTCATTGTTCCTTTTAAATATTTAAAAATTCGTTTTACAGCAGAAAAATGTGATTCTTTAGGATTAGCTTGAAAACGTGCACACATGCATACACTAAACATAATATCCGGTCTTGAGGCAGTAAGATAAAGGAGACTACCAATCATTCCCCTATACTTACTAACATCGACCGGCGTACCTGATTCATCCTTGTCTAGGTAGCATGATGAGCTCATTGGAGTGTAGGCCTCTTTACATTTGTCCAAGCCAAATTTCTCAAGGAGTTCTTTGCATTATTTACTTTGATGCACAAAAATTCCATCCTTGACTTGCTTGATTTGAAGGCCTAGGAAGAACTTCAGCTCTCCCATCATTGACATTTCAAACTCATTCTGCATCAACTTTGAAAACTTTCTACATAATGACATGTTAGTAGCACCAAAGATAATGTCATCTACGTAAATTTGTAATAACAAAATGTCATCTTTGGTTTTATAAATAAAAAGAGCATTATCCACCTTTCCTCTTTGAAAGTCATTTTCCAATAAAAATGAACTCAAACGGTCATACCAAGCTCTAGGAGCTTGTTTCAAACCATATAGAGCCTTTTTAAGTTTATAAACGTGATTAGGGAATTCGTGACTTTCAAATCCGGGTGGTTGTTTTACGTACACCTCTTCATTTATGAAACCATTCAAGAAGGCACTTTTAACGTCCATTTGAAAAAGGGTAAATTTCATAAGTGATGCATATGCAAGTAAAATTCGAATGGCCTCAAGGCGTGCAACCGGAGCAAAGGTCTCATCATAATCGATGCCTTCCTCTTGGTTGTAGCCTTGAGCAACTAGTCTCGCTTTGTTTCTTATAATCATTCCGGATTCGTCAAGTTTATTTTTAAGAATCCATTTAGTACCGATTATAGTATGATCATTGGGTCTAGGAACTAAATCCCAAACATTATTTCTAGTGAATTGATTTAGTTCCTCTTGCATAGCAATGGCCCAATGCTCATCCTCAATCGCTTTTTGAAAAGAATCCGGTTCAATTTGAGAAACAAATGAAACATAATTACAAATGTTTTGAATTGACCTTCGAGTTACCACTCCTTTTGAAATGTCTCCTATGACGTTGTCAATAGGGTGAGCCTTGAAAGTTTTCCAAGCCGGAGGAAGTTCTTTTCCAGTTTCTCCTTCATCCTTTTGAATCACCTTTTCCTTTTCCTCACTTGAAAATTCAATACCTGTATCTTCATCAAAAGAAACTCTATCTTCTTTCCAAGACTCGTTAAATGTAACATGAATAGATTCTTCAATAGAGAGAGTTCTTTTATTAAAAATCCTATAAGCTTTATGTGAGAAGAGTAGCCTAAAAATATGCCTTCGTCGGATTTTGAATCAAATTTTCCAAGATTTTCTTTTCCATTATTTAAAACAAATACTTTGCAACCGAAGACATGAAAATAGGAAATATTTGGCTTTCTTCCCTTGTAAAGCTCATAAGGGGTTTTATTCAAAGAGGGCCAAATTGTGTTGGTTCCCTTTGGGTCAGCATTGAAGTTTTCACCCTTCTTAATCCACTTTACAGTCCCTTTAACAATTTCAGAATTTTTAATGCGGCATTTGTAACACCCTAATAATTACTACCCTTAATTCCCAAGTTTAAAAAAATGTGTACTCAAAAATTCCTTTTTAATATAATAAAATCACCCGTCAAACGGACGGAGTTTTGCTTCTTTTTCGGACTAATCCAAAATTCAACCTGTGATAAACAATTTCAAATAAACAACCAATAGCCAGCAGGGCTTCAGATTATATCTCTAAAACATATCAAGGCCCAAAGGGCTCCAAATACATAAGAGTCCATTAATTAATCGGAGTAATAGCGGAAAATACTAAGTTTGAGTGTCATAATCAAAACATATAACTTTGTTAAAACAAAATACACTAAGTCTCAATCAAAATATACATATTAAATTTACATCCAAATATTATAATAGACTTAGGTCCATATTATATTTTAAACCCAAAACACCCTACTCTCCCTGTAAGGGAAAGTACTCCTGCTCGGTCGGGGGCTGTGCCTGCTCAATCTCAGCACCTGTAAATGTAAGGGAGTGAGCATTGCACATGAATAGAAAAGCAGTTTCTAGATAGACATAACAACTAACCAGGCCAAACACAATTAGCAATTTATTCACATAAATACAAATTCATCGCCAGCATACCATATTTTCCAATTCCATTATTTTATAAATGTCGGTTCCCTTTTTAGTTAGTTCATTTCCACCATTTGATTCCCTTTTATTCATTTTCTCCGTTCCCAAAGAAATCCCTTTTTAAAACCCTTACCTTTTACTTATTTTTGCGGTGTATGTATGTCTCCACCAAATCGAAGGCCTACATACATACACCAATCACGATGTATGTCTCCACCAAATCGAAGGCCTACATACATCGCGTTTCCATTACCATTACCTTGTCCAATTTTATTCCCTGTTTCCTTATTCATTTCCTTTTATTTTCGGTGTATGTATGTCTCCACCAAATCGAAGGCCTACATACATACACCAATCACGATGTATGTCTCCACCAAATCGAAGGCCTACATACATCGCTTTTCCATTACCGTTTTACCTCTTTATTATTTGGCCACAGGGTCAATACAACCACCTGCGCCGCGCCACAGGGTCAATACAACCACCTGTGACATTTACCATTTATCAGGCCACAGGGTCAATACAACCACCTGCGCCGTGCCACAGGGTCAATACAACCACCTGTGACATTTACCATTTTTATTTCCTTTCCCTTTTTATTTTCGGTGTATGTACGTCTCCACCAAATTGAAGGCCTACATACATACACCACCGACGATGTATGTCTCCACCAAATCGAAGGCCTACATACATCGCCCCGTTTACGTTGTATTGTCTCCCTCAAATCGAAGGCCTACAATACAACACCATTTTACGATGTATCGTCTCCCCCAAATCGAAGGCCTACGATACATCACCATGCTTATCCAATGTTTGTTGTCCATATTATATGCCATTAATTTGTCTACCAATTCCATTTAGTATTTACAAAATTATTCCAAGCACAAGCACCATCATATTCATAATCAAATAACCACAATTCACTTTTCACATAAACAATTAGAGTACAAATAACAACAAACATCACCTTTCATGTAATCATGCAACACCCACATTTCTTTTGCACTTGTCCAAATTATTGATTCAAAATCCTAAATTAGGGGTTCATGCCATTTAATTTTCCTCCATAAAAACCTAACCTTATTCTCTAATTCTTAGAGTTCCATAATTAATAATTAAGCCAAATTTCAACATTTTCCTTAGTTTCTAAATTGGGGTTTCTAATTTCCTACCCTAACACATAAACTCCTAGCCAACCATTATATCTAAATACAAACCCTTTCCTAGAACAAGCCAATGCTCACTATAACCACTCCCTTACCTTAACCTTGTAGAGAGAGAAGGGAGTACCAAACCCTAACTCTTTGAAATCTTCCCCTTTTGAGTTTCAATCAAATAGCCTCCAAGTGTGTAGTGAGAGTGAGGAGGAGAGCTCGATCCTACTTAGCCATGGTGTAGAGAGAGAAAGCTTCAAGGCTATGGAGGAGAGAGAAACTATACCCACAATGACCAAACAAAGCAAGAACGATTAGAGATTGATGGTAGTTTGCGTAAGTTGAAGGAGAAAGGAATGAAACTCAAATCAACTTACTTAGATGTGATGATTCTCCATGGTGGGTGTTCTTGAAGCTTCAAGGATGGAGAGAGAAAATTGGGGATTGAAGTGGGTGAGAGGAAATAGAAGAGATTGATGAATGATTATGTGTTAGTGTGTGATGGGTATTGATTTTTGGTAGTTTATTATGGATCTAAGGGAGGATTTGAGGATGAAATTAGAGAGAGAGAAGAGAGAGATTCGTTCCCTAGAGAGAGAAAGACAAAGGAATGAATGAGGAAGAAGACCCCAAGCACGTTTTATTTCTGATGCAGTACGCACTACTCGAGTAGTCCAAGTTTTCTGGACTTTCTGTTTCTCCCAAATACTCGATTACCCAGTGAACTAATCGATTAGTTGGTGAGCTACTCGATTAATTCAGGTACTACTCGAGTAGTCTGGCCAGTTCTCTTTTTCCTTGGCATTTCAAAATGCCATAACTTCTTCGTTACCCGTCGGATCTCGCTCAAATTTGAAAGCAAGCTTCCTCACATATTACCCTTCACATCCAACGGTGGAATTTACATTTTGAGTTATAAATATTTTATTTTTAATTTCCTAATATAGGGTGTTTACAACACCGAAAACATTGCTTCTAAGGCTCTTTTGTTCATCTTTCAACCTCCTTTCTGATGCCAATACTTCTTGACTTCCTTATGGCATTCAAAGAACTCCTAATCCATCATTTTAAATCCTTTTTACAATAATCCTTACTTCCAAATCTTATCATTATTCTAATTACTCTTAGAATTAAAATTCGGGATGTTACAATTCTCCCCCACTTATTAGAATTTCGTCCCCGAAATTCCGTTGAGTTTCGTAATTGGAGATCCATCCCATTGGTAAAAATTTCGACTATGGTCTTCACCTCCCTTCAGTTTTTATTCCCTACTCCAGGTGTGGTTAGGGTCATGCCTACTTTAGTGCCCGTCTTCTAATACTGTGTATTATCTCTATCTACACAGGATCGTTCGTTTTCTTATTATTAAAGTTCCATCTCCCATTCCTTGGATTGAAATCCTCCCCCACTTAGCATTGACATACTTGATTATATCCATGCTAAGGGGCGTAATCATCTGTTGCCCAGAATAGAGTACACAGGTTCCCAACTGGTATTCAAGGTTGAAAAGAGGATACATGGGTAACTATCTATCGGTAGGCATAGAACTATGCCGGGTTTCTATGACTTGACGAATTTCTCGCACATATACCTTAGATGCTTGAAGCTTGAAGAGAGTGAAGATGAAAAGAAGAAACATGAAGCACTCAAGAATGAGTCTCATGGTCTTTGCAAGATGACCCAGGATGGACTGGATACATGTCAAGCAAGAAGACAATGGAGATTATCCCCAAAGTGTGCATTTTCAGCAGAGAGTCGTCAAAGGGTGCGTTTCTATGGATCTGCGGCTAACTGGTTGATCTCGATCGATCGGAGTCCTATCAAATGCACAGGGTCCCAAAAGACTGAGATTATCACTTGCGGTGTTTCGACGTAACGTCTTGATTGAGATTCCACTTCATGACTTCACTTTTATCCCGTTCACCTTTTACTCCTTCAAGTGAGTCTAGCAAAGTCCATTTTAGAATCAATCTTCACCACATTCGCATTCTACTTCGATGCTACTTCATTCCCATACGTTTGACAATTCCAATTCGATAAAAGAATTCTTAGAGATCGGTTCCACTTGAGGGTCAAGGTCAAGGTCTAGTTGTTGTTTCTCAATTCGGTGTCGTTTTGGGAAGGTCTTGTTTTATCCCTAGTTTAACTCTCGTTCGATCCTCCGCAGAGCGTTTGGAACTATCGGTTTGGTAGCCCTATAGCTTATGGTATGGTTACTAGTTTTTGTCGCTCGGACAGGATCCGAATTGAGTCGTTAAGTCTCCCCCACTTTGTATCAACTTATCTGATTATGCCGGTGCCCGGAAGCAGGGAATCGAATGTCTCAGCTTCTAATTGGAGCGAGAGATCTTTGATTCGCGATCAAAAGTCGCTACTTCAAGGTTAAGTCAAACCAAGGAAAGTGAGGAGGAAAAGATCTACTTGCACGAATTGAGGTACTAACTAAGCCTTTAATATGTCAGCAATCCTTTACAATCTATTTCGAGTTGGATCTCAAGGAAAGCTTGAATGAGTTTGATACTCAACA
Source organism: Crotalaria pallida (assembly GCA_037953625.1). NCBI lineage: Eukaryota > Viridiplantae > Streptophyta > Magnoliopsida > Fabales > Fabaceae > Crotalaria > Crotalaria pallida. The sequence continues at coordinate 45,517,787 of CM075649.1, read as the reverse complement.
AGAAAGCTAATGGAATCTGACCTTTTTATCACCTTAAGTCTTGCACTATTCTCAAAATCGAGATTCGTGTTGGGTGAACGACCCGTTGGTGGTCATTCATTCAATTTGTTTGGTCTCTGTGTAGAGACTTCAAGAGGTTACCAGTTAAGCTTTTCTAATGGGTGACTATTCAGGAACCTTGGTAAGATTCCCTATCAGACTTGGGTTATCTAAGTTTCAGTTTGGCTTTTTGATGGTTAGGGGTGGTGCTTATAGAATTTATTCCTTTGTTTCTAAGGTAGGGTATTCGATTACGCTATTCTTAAATAGATAATATGGCTTAAGGCTCTTATGCCTTGGTTTTATTTTGGGCCTACTACCCGCTTCCGTTTAAGGAGCTTGGAAAGGACCCCATTCGGGTTGATTTCTTTGCTTCTAAAGGATCTACTCCCTTGGAGGGTTTCCATTTTTATTGTTTCAATTTCATTAGCAGGATTGCAATGGTATCATCCGTTAGTAGTTGCAAAGATTGAGGTGATCCATCTCAACCTCGCGTCTACCAATAGCGCACCATTGTCGGGTTCTTATTTTTGCCGAAAACCATTGTTCGATTGTTCAATCTTGGTTGATCTCGGCGTGGATACTTGGTAAGGTTGTCCAGATTTGCTTTACTCGCGGCGACCGTTCAGTAATCTTGTTGATAAGACTCCCAGTAGGTTTTGGACTGCCAAAGTCTGGTTTAGCTTTTCAAGGAAGCTGGAGATGGTTTCTAGGGTGAACTTGATTCCCTTAAGAACTTCATGTGAAGGATTCGAAGAAGGTACCGTTCAAGTCGACTTACTTTCTTCTAATGGTGGTACTTCTCATGAAATCTTATGTCGGATTGGTTCTTGTGCTACTTCGAAGCTTTCAATGACATTGACAATCGACAAGCGCGAAGATCAAGATGGTCAGTCTCAATCTCACATTTACCAATAGCAACATCATCGTCAGGTTTGTTGACAATATCATCTCTTAATAGTTGCAAGAGTAAGGACGACCAATCCTACCCTTACACTCTATTAAACGACGACACCATCGAGGGATCTAGTTGAGTTTAAACTAACATCCTATAGTCTATTGTTGTCACAACCTAGTCCTGGAGAAGTTAGCAAGTGAACACATATATAAATATGTAGTTATATATGTATCCTATTCGCCTAACTTAGACACTTGACTATACATATCGGTTACTCGCTTGGTGAGTAAACCACAGGAGTTGTGAGTCCAAACTCCAAAGGCCGAGGAAAAACTGCTCTGATACCAAAATGTAACACCCTAATAATTACTACCCTTAATTCCCAAGTTTAAAAAAATGTGTACTCAAAAATTCCTTTTTAATATAATAAAATCACCCGTCAAACGGACGGAGTTTTGCTTCTTTTTCGGACTAATCCAAAATTCAACCTGTGATAAACAATTTCAAATAAACAACCAATAGCCAGCAGGGCTTCAGATTATATCTCTAAAACATATCAAGGCCCAAAGGGCTCCAAATACATAAGAGTCCATTAATTAATCGGAGTAATAGCAGAAAATACTAAGTTTGAGTGTCATAATCAAAACATATAACTTTGTTAAAACAAAATACACTAAGTCTCAATCAAAATATACATATTAAATTTACATCCAAATATTATAATAGACTTAGGTCCATATTATATTTTAAACCCAAAACACCCTACTCTCCCTGTAAGGGAAAGTACTCCTGCTCGGCTGGGGGCTGTGCCTGCTCAATCTCAGCACCTGTAAATGTAAGGGAGTGAGCATTGCACATGAATAGAAAAGCAGTTTCTAGATAGACATAACAACTAACCAGGCCAAACACAATTAGCAATTTATTCACATAAATACAAATTCATCGCCAGCATACCATATTTTCCAATTCCATTATTTTATAAATGTCGGTTCCCTTTTTAGTTAGTTCATTTCCACCATTTGATTCCCTTTTATTCATTTTCTCCGTTCCCAAAGAAATCCCTTTTTAAAACCCTTACCTTTTACTTATTTTTGCGGTGTATGTATGTCTCCACCAAATCGAAGGCCTACATACATACACCAATCACGATGTATGTCTCCACCAAATCGAAGGCCTACATACATCGCATTTCCATTACCATTACCTTGTCCAATTTTATTCCCTGTTTCCTTATTCATTTCCTTTTATTTTCGGTGTATGTATGTCTCCACCAAATCGAAGGCCTACATACATACACCAATCACGATGTATGTCTCCACCAAATCGAAGGCCTACATACATCGCTTTTCCATTACCGTTTTACCTCTTTATTATTTGGCCACAGGGTCAATACAACCACCTGCGCCGCGCCACAGGGTCAATACAACCACCTGTGACATTTACCATTTATCAGGCCACAGGGTCAATACAACCACCTGCGCCGTGCCACAGGGTCAATACAACCACCTGTGACATTTACCATTTTTATTTCCTTTCCCTTTTTATTTTCGGTGTATGTACGTCTCCACCAAATCGAAGGCCTACATACATACACCACCGACGATGTATGTCTCCACCAAATCGAAGGCCTACATACATCGCCCCGTTTACGTTGTATTGTCTCCCTCAAATCGAAGGCCTACAATACAACACCATTTTACGATGTATCGTCTCCCCCAAATCGAAGGCCTACGATACATCACCATGCTTATCCAATGTTAGTTGTCCATATTATATGCCATTAATTTGTCTACCAATTCCATTTAGTATTTACAAAATTATTCCAAGCACAAGCACCATCATATTCATAATCAAATAACCACAATTCACTTTTCACATAAACAATTAGAGTACAAATAATAACAAACATCACCTTTCATGTAATCATGCAACACCCACATTTCTTTTGCATTTGTCCAAATTATTGATTCAAAATCCTAAATTAGGGGTTCATGCCATTTAATTTTCCTCCATAAAAACCTAACCTTATTCTCTAATTCTTAGAGTTCCATAATTAATAATTAAGCCAAATTTCAACATTTTCCTTAGTTTCTAAATTGGGGTTTCTAATTTCTTACCCTAACACATAAACTCCTAGCCAACCATTATATCTAAATACAAACCCTTTCCTAGAACAAGTCAATGCTCACTATAACCACTCCCTTACCTTAACCATGTAGAGAGAGAAGGGAGTACCAAACCCTAACTCTTTGAAATCTTCCCCTTTTGAGTTTCAATCAAATATCCTCCAAGTGTGTAGTGAGAGTGAGGAGGAGAGCTTGATCCTACTTAGCCATGGTGTAGAGAGAGAAAGCTTCAAGGCTATGGAGGAGAGAGAAACTATACCCACAATGACCAAACAAAGCAAGAACGATTAGAGATTGATGGTAGTTTGTGTAAGTTGAAGGAGAAAGGAATGAAACTCAAATCAACTTACTTAGATGTGATGATTCTCCATGATGGGTGTTCTTGAAGCTTCAAGGATGGAGAGAGAAAATTGGGGATTGAAGTGGGTGAGAGGAAATAGAAGAGATTGATGAATGATTATGTGTTAGTGTGTGATGGGGATTGATTTTTGGTAGTTTATTATGGATCTAAGGGAGGATTTGAGGATGAAATTAGAGAGAGAGAAGAGAGAGCTTTGTTCCCTAGAGAGAGAAAGACAAAGGAATGAATGAGGAAGAAGACCCCAAGCACGTTTTATTTCTGATGCAGTACGCACTACTCGAGTAGTCCAAGTTTTCTGGACTTTCTGTTTCTCCCAAATACTCGATTACCCAGTGAACTAATCGATTAGTTGGTGAACTACTCGATTAATTCAGGTACTACTCGAGTAGTCTGGCCAGTTCTCTTTTTCCTTGGCATTTCAAAATGCCATAACTTCTTCGTTACCCGTCGGATCTCGCTCAAATTTGAAAGCAAGCTTCCTCACATATTACCCTTCACATCCAACGGTGGAATTTACGTTTTGAGTTGTAAATATCTTATTTTTAATTTCCTAATATAGGGTGTTTACAACACTGAAAACATTGCTTCTAACGCTCTTTTGTTCATCTTTCAACCTCCTTTCCGATGCCAATACTTCTTGACTTCCTTATGGCATTCAAAGAACTCCTAATCCATCATTTTAAATCCTTTTTACAATAATCCTTACTTCCAAATCTTATCATTATTCTAATTACTCTTAGAATTAAAATTCGGGATGTTACAGCATTCCATGCTAACATGTCCATATTTTCCAAAATAGTTACAAGTTGGACTTTTGAAGGGTTTATTCTTTGAAAATGAACTAACCACCTTGTACTTATTGTTTCTTTTATGGACATAGCCTAAACCGGTTTTATTAGAAGAACATCTTTGAGAATTTAGCAACCGATTTAGGTCTCTATCACTATTTGAGATTGTGATTTTATTTTTCAAATATTTAACTTCTTTTTCAAGTAAATCACATTTCTCATAAACAGTGACATTGACTTCTTGATTTGCACAAGCACAAGTCTTACTAGAATTAGCAAGGTCAAGAGTTTTTACTTGGAGTTTTAGTTCATTTAAAGATTTTTCCATATCAACAATTACTTGTTGACACTCCAAGATTTTCTTCTCTTTTTCCTTGTTAATTTTAGTAAGCCTTTTAAATTGAATTAACATTTCGTCATAGGCTTGTTGCAAATTATCTAAGGAATTTGAAGAAGCGCAAGAATAGTTAGAATTTACCTCATCGTCGCTTTCAATAATTTCAGTTTGGGCACTTGATGAAGCTTCCATGGGGTTTCTTGTTGGAAAACTACACTCGGTAGGTGAAATAACTAGGAACACTAGGAGAACACCTAGAAGGGGGGGTTGAATAGGTGTTATAGAAACTTTGAAAGATTTTCGCAAGAAACAAATCTAAACGATTAAAACCAATGAAAATCAATCAATTAACAAATATTATATCAGAGATTAAGCGGAAACAATCAACACCAATATTCTTATTGATTCACCTAGGTTATGAAAATGATTTTCCCTTTATCAATTTTGCACAATAAAGATTCAATTCAATCAATTATAGAAAAATCACTTTTTCTAGGTTTTCAATCAAGAACACAATTAAAAACTTGAATGTAAAGAGTTAAAGGTTTAGAGATACGACACAGTGATTTATCCTGGTTCACTTTCATCCGCTTGAAAGCTACATCCAGTCCCCTCTTCAACCAAGAGAGATTCTTCACTATGAGGAATTAGAGTTTCTCAAATTACAAGTAAATGCCTCACAAGACTTCCTTCTTGCTAGCCTACAAAGGATACCACACCCTTGCCTTGTAACCCTATTGATATCTAATCTAACCTCTTCTCTTGCTTGCCGATACCCCACAACAAGACTTCCAATGCTTGCTTCACTCACAATACTTCCAATTGCTTGTTCTTCAACAAGGCTTCCAAGTGCTTGATGAAATGCTTCTTCAAGACTTCCAATGAACTATGTTTGATTCCAAAAAATCAAGGCTTCCAATGTTGTAGAATGTTTGCCTCTTGCAATGATTACAACTCAAATGAAAACAAAATAACAATCCTATGAATCTCTTTCAAAAGCTATGAAAAGATCAACATGAGAGATTCAAGGTTCTTGATCAAAGAATATGAAAATGAGAGATTTGATCTTGAGAGAGTGAGAGAGAAAAGTGTGGCTTTGATTCTTTGTAAAATTGTGTATCAAAATGATTCTAGTTGATATAAATGATTAGGAAAAGGTTGATATAGAATACCCAAAAGTTGGAGCAACTTAGAATAGCTTTTGAGAAGTGGAAAACGTATTTAAAACAGTTACAGACCCTGTTTACTCGAGTAAAATAAGTGTTAATCGAGTAATACGAAAGTCTGATAAATTTCACTCGAGTGAAAAAGGTTTTACTCGAGTAGAAGTGCAGATAATCGATTATCAAAAGTTTGTTAATCGATTATCGTTCAAAATACACTGTTAATCAATTATCAAAATCTGTTAATCGATTATTAACATTAAAAATCACTTAAAACTTGTTTTCTCAAAAACTAAACCTTTTCTTTCAAACCTTTAAGCCACCTATTGATTTTAGGCAAAGTGAATACTCAAAATATGATATAATCATGCATTCAAAAGAGATTCACTACCCTCTAATGACTCTAGCCAAACTCATAAACTAAAAGACTTGTGAGGCGAAAGATAAAACAATAAAACACAAACTACCAAACTAAGTCTTCATGAGTTGGCTCTCTCTTCTTCACTTGATGTTTGTTGTTGCTTGTTGAGCTTGAACTTGATCAACACATTTAAGCTTGTTCAAAACCTTTTGTAGCTTGTTCAAAACCTTTTGTCATTATCAAAACATTCTTCATGGATCTTACATCTTGCCATAAGACATAAGTTTGTTTCTTCATCATCCGAGCTACTTGAAGAAGATGAGTTCTCCGGAGTGTCCCAAACGATGTACGCTTTCTTTCATCTGTTGTCATGTCTTTTCTTGTTCTCATTCTTTTTCAAAAATGTAGCACATTCTGATTTGATGTGTCCGATGCCGCCACACTCATGACATTTGACTCCTTCACTTTTATTTTTGTTCTTTGGAGTGGAGTCTCTTGTCCTTCTATCCTTTGATTGAGATTTGCTTTTGTTTCCTTTGAAGAATTTGTTGAAGCGTTTTACAAACATGCTGAATTCTTCTTGGAAAGCTTCACGATCGGATTCTCCACCAGTAGAACATTCTTCTTCCTCTTTTTGAACTTTGCTTGAGGCTTTGAGTGCAATGCTCTTCTTCTTTTTATCAGGTTCCTCATGCACTCCAAGTCTTGTAAGCTCCATCTCGTGCTCTTGGAGTTTGCCAAATAAAGTGGCTAAGTCCATTTTGTTGATGTCTTTTGCTTCCTTGATGGCGGTTACCTTGGGCTGCCATTGCTTATCTAGACATCTCAGAATTTTGTTAGTAGTTTCACCATTTCTGAAAGTCTTTCCCAAGGAAATTAAATGATTAACAATATGTGAAAAACGTCTTTGCAAATCACTTATGGATTCATTTGGGAGCATGTGAAATAATTCGTATTCATGTGTTAAAGCATTGAGTCTAGAATCCCTTACTTCACTTGTTCCCTCATGAGTGACTTGCAAAGTGTCCCACATTTCTTTAGAGGTTTTACATGTGAAATTCTATAAAATTCATCATGGGACAGCGCTGAAAAGAGAATGTTTTTCGCTTTTAAGTCATAGGAAGCTTTCTTCTTTTCATCCTCATTCCAGCTTGTCCTTGGAATTTCAACAGTTTCATCATTTATTTTCTTTTTGGGAATATATGGACCGTTTTCAATAGCACCCTAAATTTCTATGTCGATAGCTTCAATAAATACTTTCATGCGGGTCTTACAATAAACATATCCTTCACCATTAAACAGTGGAGGACGGTTTATTGAACTTCCCTCACGACCAAAGTTATTGCTAGAGCCCATTTGTGTTTCCAAAGGATCTTTTTCGAAAAAGTTTTTAAACTCGATCTTTCGACCGAGCTCTGATACCACTTGTTGGAAACCAACAAGCGGGCTTTAACAATTACTAGAGGGGGGTGAATAGTATATTGTGGCAGAGATATAGAATTTTCGATTGTTATTGAAAAGGTTAAGAAATGAAATGAAAGAAACTGAAAAACCTGTGAATTTTGGTTACTGACACACGAGGATATCGATATCCTGAGGTGGATATCGATGTCGGATATCGATGTCAGAGAGTGGATATCGATGTCCACTGATATCAGAGACAGAAAAATGAAACTGTTTTGCTGCAACAACTGGTTAACGAAAACAATACAATATAGCAGCAAAAGCAATATGATAAACTTGATGAACACAGAGTTATAGCAAATAAGAACAGCGGAAAAATAAATCTCCAATGCCTATCCTATGGTTCAATTAATGCACAAATGGTAGAATGCAAGGAAAGCGATAAGGAGATCAACACGAGAGAATTATTATACTGGTTCACTCCTAATGAGCTACGTCCAGTCCTCCTAAGCCACTTAGGAGAGTTTCTATTAATCAATTGACTAGAAGAATTACAAGGAATTAATTTGAGATCCTCACTCAGCCTAAACCCTTTCCAAGAGAGTACCAACCTCTTGGAATTCTACCCCAATTGATTTTGATGGAGAAGATGAACTTCAACAGCTCCTTGAATCCAATCCAGGAGCACCACCAAGCCAAGAACTCTTGGTCTTCTATGCTTGAGAACTCTCAAGACTTCTGAAATTCGAGACACACTCGAATTTGCTTGGCACAATCCAAGGCTTTTGATTACAAGAGAAATAGAAATGTGTATGACGAAATTCACAGATGAATTCGTGACAATAAGCTCAGCCCACTGATGGGTCTCAACTCAATCTGGTCTGAAAGTGTTACAATATGAGAGAAGGATTGAGTTTTGTGGAAAATCACTTGAGAGAGAAAGATTTCAGCTTGTATGTTCAAAAGGAAGTTCTGTGTGTCTGCAGGGTTCATGGAGGTTGATGATTTTAAAGATCAAGACCTCAGAAAAACGGTCACAAAAAGAGATTTCAGAAAATCCTCCATGATTCCCTCTTCCAAGATTTCAGGGAAGAGATTTCAGAAAAACAGATTCTGAGTCGTGCACATCGATGTCTACAGGGGCACATCGATGTCCAACATCGATATCAGCAGGAGGATATCGATGTCCACGACTTCAGTTTGTAAAAATTGCTTTTCTTTTAACAATTAACTTTCTCTCAAGTGATAAGTCTAGGTTAATCTCAATCAATTAATCATAATATAACTTAATCAAACTAGATAGAGATTAAACTAACTAAACTACCCACGCTCAACAAAAAATAGAAATTTACAAAGAAATCAAATCTTGAGCATGAGATTAAGTCTTGATTCCTTGAGCACTTGCAACTTTAACTTCAAGACTTGATTTAATTATTTTATCATCATCAAAACCTACATCAAAAATAATTACTAGGAAGATTGAATTTACAGTGAGGCCCGCCTCCCTCAACCTGAGGGCCTTGAAAACATCCAAGAACATGATGTCTGCCGAGCTACCCTGGTCCACAAACACCCTAGCCACCTCATAGTTTCCGATTAGAGCTGAGATGACCATCGGGTCGTTATGCCCTGGAATGATTCCTTCTAAATCTTCATCGGAAAAACATATCGGCACACTCTTCACTGGTCGCTTTTGGACGGGGTGATGTTGGACTGCTAGTATTTGATTTATGTACTTTTTCTGTCGCCTCTTCTCTCTCCGCACCCCGCAAATCCTCCAGCTATGGTGTTGATCCGAAGGTTTTATGGAGACCTATCTGAATTTGTGATTTCTATTGCATTCACTCTTTGTTGATTGGAGTTCTGTTTTCCTGGGGATGGGGATCTATGGCGGGGGTTCTTTTCAGGAGATGGGGATCTTCTTCTGGATCTTCTACCGAGTGCCTCTCTGACGTATTGTTGAAGTTTACCTTCTCTAATCATTTGCTCGATAATGTCCCTCAGCCAGACACACTCATCGGTCGTATGACCATAACCTCCATGGTAATCACAGTACTTAGAGCGATCCCTCTGTGCACTTCTTTTTAAAGTCGGGGGTCTTTGGATCATCCTTAGGTCGGTTTGCATTGTTTCCTTCAGAATCTGGCTTCTCGGAACTGTTAGTGGGGTATAGTCATGGAATTTTGTCCTCCTGGGGAATCTGCTGTCAGAACTCTGCTCGGTCCTCATGTTACTTCCTGGTCTCTCTTCTCTTCTTCCTCTTCCTTGGGAAGACTCCCCTTTTTCCCCTGCCTCTCGGTTTTTCTGCCATTTATAAAACTCTTCCAGGTTTATAAATTTGGTAGATCTCTGACGAAGCTCGGCCATGTCTCTTGGGGTTTCCCTACGAGAGAGTTTTTGAAATCTCCATTTCTTAGCCCTTGTGTGAAAAGAAAGACTGCAAAGCTAGGCTCCAAGTTCGGGACCTGTCCTGCTTCAGAATTGAAACGTGACAAGTACTCTCGTAGAGGTTCACCAGGTTTTTGCAGGACTCCAGCTGAAGCATGGTCTGACTGAGGCTGTATACAGCTCGCCGTGTATCTATTCATAAACATTCTTTTGAGGTCAGCCCAGGAATTTACTGAATTCCTAGGGAGGGCCGCATACCATCTGAGTACAACAGGTTGCAGGGTCATCGAGAAAGCCCTACATTTCATTGAATCTCCTCCTCCATAATAAGTCATGGATCCCTTATAAGCCAAGAGATGTTCTAATGGATCAGTGAGTCCACTGTACTTTGGTAAGTTAGTTGGGCCGAGGAAACCTGGTGGGGTTTGGTATGACATGATATGGGGTGTAAAAGGATGACCTGGATGGGAATCTCCCTCGGTTGATCCGGCTTCCATTACCTGATTCAAGGGCGGAGGGGGTGGTAGCATCGGTCGTTGCCGTGGGGCTGGTGTTGTGTTCGGGGTAGCAAGATCGTCGGCAATCCAAGCCATATGAATTTGTTGTAGGTCGCCTATTGCCTTCTCTTGTCGCTCCAACATCTCGGTCTGTCGTTTCAAAAGTTCCTCTAACTCTTTTTCCCTTTGCGAACGTCGATCCGACCCTCCCGAGAACCGTGCATCGATGGACCTTCCGGATCCATGATTCCCGGGATTCCGCGGTGGTGAGGTGGGACGATACTTCTCACTCTGGCTCCGACTGACCGCACGTGCTGCCCCGAGTATTCAGTGTAGGGACCACTATGAGTCCTATCGCCCCTTGAGGCCCGACGCTGATCAGGCTCCGGCAGTACCAATCTTACTAACGGTCCACTTCTTGCTCCAGCCAGTTGTCTTTCCAATTCTCTAGCATTTTCTCCGCTTCCTTCTTGTTCTTCGTGACGGTTTTCACCCCGTTGACCGCAGGGTGGTCGAGTATTTCTGGTGTTGGCCATGATGATGGTGTTGGTGGGAATATCGTGCTATTCTTTTTCCCACAGACGGCGCCAATGTAATGTCTGGTTCCAGAGAATCTTCAAAGCTATGAGGAAGCCTTAAAGATCTTGGGGTCCAGGGTTAATATGTGATGTTCTGGGGTACTGAATACCCAGTTGGGGTATTCAGGGTTGTCCTAATCACTGTGTGTGTGCAAAATGGGAGTTTTTGGGATAAGAGTGCGTACCTGAGCCCCTAGCTGGAGACAGCTATTTATAGGGGAAGGAGAATTGTACCTTATGGGCCTGTACGGAGGTCCATAGAGGGTGACGTGGCCCTAAGTGGATAAGGGAATGAGTCATTCATCCTTATACTGTCCTAGAGCCTTATCCCTAATCCGTTAAGTGCATAGGGGGCACGCTCGGGTCCTTGTGGATAAGGAATTCGGACGGTCCGAGCCCCCCAGCACTGTATTATGATGTGATAGTCGGCCAGTGAGTGTAATGGTCGGCTGAGATCTTTGAGTGTCGGTGGAAGACCCTTGGGGCACTAGCCGAGGGTCAGTCCACTACAATTGTGATATGTTTTATTCGTTATAAATACGTTAGGCTTAGTTTATTACGATGACTCTTTAGAGATTATTTTCTAAGTATTATGTAATGCTCACTTCTTACCTTTTTTTTTACACAGGTACCGAGCCCGAGCTTACACTATCGTAGGCCGAGTAGGAGTGTTCTCCCTTACAGGGAGAGTAAGTAATCGTAGTTGTGTCATGGCCGTCCTGGGCCTTATTTTGGGACTTATGATATATATATGAATTACTTTCACTAGACTTGAATATATTTATTTTGGGTGCTAGGATGTAGCACGAGGGCGGCCCAAGACTCCTCCTTTAGGGAAAGGAGTGATTTTTTTTTTTGGGAATTAACTAATTCGCCAACTTACTAATATTTTCAGGAAGTGATGGCTATAATATATGATGCTAAATGCCCTGCTGGCTTATCTGGTTATATGAATATTTGAAATGACAGGTTTAACCGGAAACAAAAATATTTTGGGAAAGTCACAAAAACAAAGGAAACTCCGTCCTATTTTCACGGAGGATTTTCATAAGCTAATAAGTTTTAAAACGAAATTTTTCAAGTCACCAAATAATTAATTAAGGTTAAGGGATTATATTTATAAGGGTGTCACAACTACCCACCATCCTTAGTAATGAAATAGCTCTTGCTTAAATGAGAAAGCCAATGAAATATCATCATAAAGTTAAGAATTTCAAAAACCAAGTAGAATAAGGAAAAGAACAAATAATACAATTACAGTAAAATTTACTATTATAACATCATTTCTTGAATGCTATGACATTAGCTCACATATCAAATAACTTCTATTAACAACAACGTAAATTTATTAACAAAATTGCATCTACAAATTAGTGAACATAAAAACATGTTAATAATATTACCCTCAAATCAAATAAATGGTACGAACACCAAGTGTTTTTTTTTATATTTAAAAAAAACAATATAACCCACAAACCAAAAACAACATTCATAATTTCATTCGATAAAAGGTATGATAAATACAAAATTAAAAGGAAAAAAGACAAACATGTGTTGAATATACAAAGAAATCAGCTCAGCATAAAAGCAAAACTGGAAAAAAAAAGTGAATGAAAATAAGAATACCCTTTTTTGCATACTTGGAAGGAGGAACAATAGTTGGAGCAGCATCAACTTAATTAAACAATACAATAACCAAGACCAAATTAGTGATGAGAACTATGACAAAAGAATCAAATGGTATTATAGCATTCAGATTGAAACAATTCAGCTCAAAAAAATAAAAATAAAAAACAAACCTTGTTAGCGGATTTCTTTCCCATCGCAGCAAAGAGAGAGAAAAATATAGAGAAGGGGGGTGGAGGAGGCTATGCAAAACCCTAATCCAGATTAAGAGAGCTGAAAGTAAAGTTAGGGTTTTTGGGCGAGAGAGAGAGGGGAATTGAATGAGGTAATGGCTGCTGAATACTGATTTTACACGCAAGTTTCGGTGTGTTCGGTTAAAGAGGAAACCAAAATAAAACAAATAAACTGGAAAAATCAAAACTCACCTCAGAAGAGCGGCGGTATGCACGGATACGACTTGCGACTGTGTTGGTACGTTCCACGAAGAGCAACGACGAGGGATGGAGAGAAAGAGAGCGACAACAAGGGATGGAGAGCAAGAGGAGAGAGAGAGAAATTGGCGACGGAATGAGAAACTGTGACGGTTAAGAGGGAGTGAGCGATGAGAAGAATGAAGAAAAAGGAGGCCAACGAGTGATGATGAGCGGTGTGAGTAGGGTTATCAACTTAAATGTTGTTCCAAACTGTTGACCATACAGTCTGATCGAAAGCAACTTTGGTAGGAACTACCCACCATCCTTGGGAAGGAAATAGCTCTTGCTTAAATGAGAAAGCCAATTAAATATCATCATAAAGTTAAGAATTTCAAAAACCAAGCAGAACAAGGAAAAGACCAAATAATACAATTACAGATTTATTGTTATAACATCATTTCTTGAATGCTATGACATTAGCTCACAAATCAAATAACTACTATTAACATCAACGTAAATTTATTGACAAAATTGCATCTACAAATTAGTGAACATAAAAACATTTTAATAATATTACCCACAAACCAAAAACAACATTAATAATTTCATTCAATAAAAGGTATGACAAATACAAAATTAAAATAAAAAAAAGACAAACATGTATTGAATATACAAAGAAATCAGCTCAACATAAAAGCAAAATTGGAAAAAAAAGTGAATGAAAATAAAAATACCTTTTTTTCGGACTTGGAAGGAGGAAAAGCAGTTGGAGCAGCATCAACCCAATTAAACAATACAATAACCAAGACTAAATTAGTGATGAGAACTACGACAAAAGAATCAAATGTTATTATAGTATTAAGATTGAAACAATTCAACTCAAAAAAATAAAAATAAAAAAAAAACCTTGTTAGCTGATTTCTTTCCCGGCACAATAGAGAGAGAGAGAGAGAAATAGAGAGAAGGGGGTGGAGGAGGCTATGCAAAACCCTAATCTAGATTGAGAGAGTTGAAAGAAAAGTTAGGGTTTCTGGGGGAGAGAGAGGAAGTGAATGAGGTAATGACTACTGAATACTGATTTTATACGCGAGTTTCGGTGTGTTCAGATAAAGAGAAAACCAAAATAAAACAAATAAATTGGAAAAATCAAGACTCGCCTTAGAAGAGCGACGGTATGCACGGGTACAACTTGCGGCGGTGCTAGTACGTTCCACGAAGAACGACGATGAGGGATGGAGAGAAAGAGAGCGACAACGAGGGATGGAGGGCAAGAGGAGAGATAAAGAGCAACCGACAATGGAGTGAGCAACCGACGATGGATAAGAGGGAGTGAGCGATGAGAAGAATGAAGAAAAGGAAGGTCAACGAGTGATGATGAGCGACGTGAATAAGAGGGAGTATGAGTTTTAGGTTATTTAAAAATAGGTTTTAAGATGGTTTATCAACTTAACCTACTTATAACATGAGCTATTTAATAAACCATCTTAAAAAATTAAATTTATTTACAAAATCGTCACCGTTATTTTTTTTTTTTATTTATTTTTTTTTGAGATGGGTTGAGTGCTGAATAATATTAAATTGAGAAAAAACTCTTAAAAAAATATACTCATTCATCCGTCTCACAACGACGATAACACATTGGAAAAATCATATAATGAAGATAAATGTATTTAATGATTTGTTTAACACAACCAATTATCAAACATCTAATTTAATCTAATGCATTTCATAATTCAAAATTTTCAAGTTTTAAGTTTTTTATTAATTATTTTAATTTTATTGAGTTAAAAAATTTTGTTATTTTGTAGCATCATTCTGGAACCATCGAGAGGGTATAAAATAAGTGTAATAGCGTAGAAACCTGAAACCTCATAACAGCTAGAGTGAACGGCAGAAGAAGAGAGTGTGAAAATGGCGAATTTGCCTCAATCACTGTCAATCAATGCTAGTGCTACTGCCTTCGGCGTTGGTGGCGGTGCCGGTCCTGGTGGCGCTCCTTCTCCGCCTCCTCCCAACGGCGGCTCCCCCGGTTCTGCCTCTCAGGGAAAAGATCGGAAGATGGCCTCCGCTGAGCAGCTTGTCCTCGAGCTCAGCAACCCTGACCTCCGTGAAAATGCTCTCCTTGAACTCTCCAAGGTAACCACATCACCTAATCCTTTTCTTCTTCTTCTTCTTCTTCGTTTCTCGCTCAATTTTCCTCCGTGAATTTTTTATATACCATTTGAAATTTTGTGATCATGAATCTGCCAAATGGAATGGAAATGGAAATGGAAACTGTGATGATTGTATTCGTGGTTGTTGTGTTGTTATGATTAGTTTTCTTGCAAAAAAAAGAAAAAAGAAAAAAACCCTGTTTTTTTTTTTTTTTTTTTTTTTAAATTGAGGGTATGTTTGCAAGTTGAGTTTTTGAGGGGATCAGAAGGAAGGGGAAGGTTTTGGAGGCATGAAATACACTCGTGAGATGGCTCCCTCACCTTCCCTTCCTCCAAGAAAGATACCATTTTTTTATAGCCAATGTTTTTGATGGGATGGGGGAAGGGGGAAAATTGTGTAGCTACCATATATCTATCGAACCTAGGGCCTCGCACTTTATGTCTTACAGTTCTGCCAAAGATTGAACCAAGTTGCTTGCAGTTTATGTCCCGCACTTTTACCAACTGAGCCTACCTATTGGGACCTCCTTGTAGCATACCCTAATTTTTTATATGTTGTTTTGTGTTGCTATACCATGCTTCTGAATGTGCTTTGTTCTGGGAACTATGACATCAGCTCAACCATGATGTAAACGTGATTGTAAATTTTATGATCTCTTATTCTCTGGGATGACTCAAATTTCAATTGTTGATTCCGGAGTTATTACGTTACAATCAAGGTAGTTAAAATCGCGTTTTTAAGCGTAAGATCATATGCTTTCACGATTCTGGAGGGGGGAGACAAGCCACTTTCCTCTTTAATTTGTGATCTCCTTGGTCGTTGTAGGATTGGCGGGTAAAGCTTTTAAACCCTCAAAACGGGTGAGTTTCACGAGCGCGAATTGTGAGCCATTTAAAATAAAAATTGGGCCCAAAACCAAAATAAGCCAAGCCCAATCTTAAATTTCAGAGGAAGCCCATAATTCTTTTTCTACCTTGGTCGCCGACTGAGTCTTCTTCCTTCGTCACCGTTCACAGATGTGTCCTCCTTTGCCTTTTGCCATTGCATCTTCCTTTGCTGTTTGCGATTGTGTCTTCCGTTGAGCCATTCACGACAAACGATTGGGTGTTGCATGTTCCGACTGGGTTGTTCTACATGACAATAACTTGCTGTATTTTTTCTTATAAAAAAATAACTTGCTGTTTTAATGTTTTAGTTTTATTTATTATGAAAAGCTTTAGTTGATTGTAAAGATATTTAATAGTTGTGAACTTGTATGTGAGACTTTTCAAATTTTAATTTAAGTTTAATTAAATCTTAGTTGATAATTTTATGATTTATAGGCTATTTTTCTTATTTATATCATTTTATACATTTGGTAGGATCTTACGATCAGTTTTATGTGTTGACCTCTTCCCCTTCTAATGCACGATCTCGATTTTAACTAACTTGATTGCAATACACTTAAAAAGAATTGTTAGATAGGTATTTCATTAAAGTAGCGGAGTAATTCTTAAATTACACATTAGAAAAGATTTCAGAACATTTATCTCAATTATCATCTGGCCTGCTTGCGACACCATTCTTACTTTTCCCTTACCTGCAATTGTACTTATTTTTTAAAAATATGTTGTCTGTGCTAATTACAGCTATTGTCTGGTTTTGGTACTTATTGTTATAACTAAATCATGATTTGGCTTGTTTTCTCCTAAAAATATTTGTTATTGCTGCTGCAATAATACAGATGTCTCATCAATTTCTTTTATCATCTATTTCATGTATTTTAGAATAGAGCTATTCTGGGATCTTGCTCCACTTTTATGGAATGCTTTTGCTAAGTCTCATCAGTTTCATTTTTCATGTTTTTCTTTTATATATTGCAGAAGAGAGAGCTATTTCAAGATCTTGCTCCACTCTTATGGAATTCTTTTGGTACTATTGCTGCACTTTTGCAGGTATGCTATTTGACTTGCACTACATCTTCCTTATATATAATGTTAGCCTGTGTTGCTTCAATCTTTCTAGTGAATTTTTACTTCCTTAATTTGTAATATATTTTAGTGTATAAGTTTTTATTTGCCGAATGCTTATATTACCTATTTACCCTTTTTAGCCTGTTACCCTTTGATAGGTTGATGAAAGTAAGTTAGAAGTAAGTGGCGATGTTGTGATTTCACTTAGTTGTTTTGAACAGTAACTCTAAAATTGGTCATATTGCCTTCATCGGTATTGTTTAGGACAATTAGTTAACTTCTAATATTGTATTCTCAGCATACACTGTATGTTACATTTTCAGTTTCTCCTTGTTTAGTTTTTATTTTATACTTTACATGCATCAGTATTGCCTGATAAACTAGGTTTCTTCAAGTGTTTAATTTTCTTAGTTTGTTTTCCAATAACTAGGTTTTTCTTAGCTGTCTTAGCTGTCCTCTGCTAACTAGTATTTGATGTTTAATTTTCTTTCAGGAAATAGTATCAATATACCCTGTTCTGTCGCCACCCAATCTTACTCCTGCACAGTCAAATCGAGTGTGCAATGCTCTTGCACTTCTTCAGGTCAGATGAGTTTGTCATGTCAAGTTATTGTCTGTGTAGTATTTTGTGATAACGTTCATTTTCTTTGTTAGTGAATGACTTCATTATATGTTATTTTAAATCACAAACACAAAACAATGCAATTTGGACATTATATCTTTTTTTTTTCAATATATAAATGCTATATTTTAATAAAAATATCCAGGAGGCATAACCCACGTAAAAGTACAAAACCTGTGTGGAGTGAACGCCTAACAGAAGAAGTAATGTATCTGAATCCAACATGAATTTGTCTTCTTAGTCAAGCCTTTGACAATTAAAAACATGAGCTTACACATACCCACACACAGAGATATGCATAGTCACATGCACATATATGGATCAGCCTGATGAGCATGGTAGGACATTAGTTGATGAGCTCAATCATGGACTGACTCACACACAAACATCGGTGTATCCAAAACTTCTCAAATTGACTATCTACTTTCTAATGCCATGAAAATAAACCTCTCAAAATATGCATCTTCTTGCTACATTTATGCCAACTAATAATGTGCAGTTTTAGTTTCTCAACTCTGAAAATCAATTGTTTAGGAAATGGCCTAGAAATAAATATTACACTTCATTTGAGACATCATAAAGAAAATGAAAAAAAAATGATGATGCTGAGTTTTTTTATTTTCATGTTTTTGCTACAGTGTGTAGCCTCTCATGCTGAGACAAGGATGCTATTCCTCAATGGTAATGTTTGTTCATCTGATGGACCTGAACTTCTTTCTGCTACTGTATTTATCATCTTGGCATTATGTTATATATTCCGATAGCGGGCTAACCTGTTGTTAGTACAAGGCTATAAGCATTTTCTATACTCAAGTGATATGGGAGATTCTGTCAGCTTCTTTAGATTTGGTGGCATCATATTCTGATGAAACTAACCTGTTCTTAGTTAGTAAGAACTAACCTTTTCTTAGTTAGTACAGGAATTTTCTATCTGCTCAAGTGCTGTGGGAGTTTCTGTCAGCTTAGTTAGATTTGTTGAATGCCATATGGATAATTTGATGAATTGATAGAACCTTGAAAACAATATTATCAAGATGAGCATGGTAGGACATAATACAAGCAAAGTTGATGAATTCAGTTTTAGGCTGCATTTGTACTCACTTCAGGAGATTGCTCATCACTTTTTTCATCGTGGTTTTTGCACGTTAGATGATAGTACATGAAGCATTTGATATTCATATAGTTAATCTGTTGCACTTACCTTTTTCTCTTCTGCAGCTCATATACCTCTATATCTGTATCCTTTCCTTAATACAACAAGCAAGTCAAGACCATTTGAGTACTTGAGGCTTACCAGTCTTGGTGTCATTGGTGCCTTGGTGAAGGTACTTCTTCCTTGCTAGTTCTATTGTTGGATGCTAATAATTGTGAGAAAAACATTTCACCTGGAAATATTAGTGCTTCATAATTTGTCTAAAAAAAGTCAACATTTATCACCAAAGTCCTTGCCACCAAAGCTCTATCTGAGGGACAGGGGATATACAAATTCAACTTGTATGGATTAACTCATCACTATTATCATGGAAATAATTAAAATACCCTACTACTTTATGTTACTCAATTATTTATTATTTTCTCATGTGGTTCTTTTTTTATTATAGTTATCCATATATCATCTGTACTCTTTTTTTTTTATCCTTGTTTGTCGTCTTTTTATATTGTTTTGTAAGGAGGATCTCTTGACCTCTGAATTCTTTGTAATTATCTTCTCTTTGTCTTAATATATTCCGTCTTTTATCCAAAGAAAAAAAATCATATAAGCCTGTGTTTTGTCGATTGTTATAATTTTCTGACTGATTTTTATTCACCAGGTTGATGATACCGAAGTTATAAGTTTCCTCCTTTCCACAGAGATAATTCCTCTGTGTCTGCGCACCATGGAAATGGGAAGTGAACTTTCAAAAACAGTTGAGTTTACTGATTCTTGATCTTTAGTCCCTGGTAACTTGTGCCAAATTGTACTTGGCTGGAATATTGTACGTAGTTGGCATTTACTGATTTATATTTCTTTGAGCCACATTTTTTTTTCCTGGTCTATGTTTGATAAACATGTATGCATGTGAAGTTATCTTGTCTGTTCGGATACTGTGATACTCATGCTTATGATATATCCTGCATGCATTCATATCTCGATTAATGAGATAGCATATAGCAAAGTAACGCCATGTGAACCCTTTGTTTGAGAAGACTGCATCTTAGATTTTACCTTTGCATTTTGAATAGTTGATCTCAATTTAAGCTTTAGTTGAGGTCATGGGAATGTTTGAACTTTTCCTGGCATGTTTAGTTTTATCAAAATTTAATTTGAGCACTATCATCCGAGTGCTGTATGTATGGATTCATATACAGAATTGATGATCCATGAGCTTTGATTCATAGTTTTGTTCGGTTATTGTGGATGTTATAACTCTTGATGTTCTTTGTTCTAAAAACACTAAGCCACTTTGGATCATAGTAAGTTGTCACATTTTCTTGATCTTGTTATATTTATACCAAATAATAGTAAAGTAAGTAGACCATGGTTGTCTAATGAAAGCTCTTCTATATCAGGTTGCAACCTTTATTGTTCAGAAAATTCTGTTGGACGATGTGGGCTTGGATTATATTTGTACTACGGCAGAGCGCTTTTTTGCTGTAGGTCGAGTTTTGGGCAACATGGTGGCAGCTCTTGCTGAGCAACCCTCTTCTCGTCTGCTGAAGCATATCATTCGATGCTATCTGCGCTTGTCCGAGAATCCAAGGTTAGTTTTTAGTTTGCAAATCCATGGTGGTGCCTTCCCCCCACCCTCCCCTTTTCTTATCAACCTTCAAATGTCATCTGTAATTAACCTTTGATCTGGTTAAAACAGGGCCTGTGATGCTTTAAGAAGCTGTCTTCCGGACATGTTACGAGATGCTACTTTCAGCAGTTGCCTTCGTGTAAGAACTTGCAATATTAATTTAATATATAATACAAATTGGATTTAATCAAGGAGTGGATTGTCAAGATTAAAGAAAGCATATGTTGAAGAGAATGGTAGTAATGGGATTGTCTAGATTAAAGAAATCATACGTTGAAGAAAATCTTTAGCTTTTTGATCTCCAAATCATCAAATTCAGAGCTAGAGATTTTTGACACACTTATAGAAAATTGTTCATGCTTTTAGTTCGTTTATAATTCTTGGTCTTGTGTATTCAGGAAGACCAAACTACTAAGAGGTGGTTACAACAATTGCTTCACAACGTTGCTGTGAATCGGGCTCCACCCATGCAAGCTGGAGCTGGTGGTTTCGATCATATGATGTGACCTGAGTACATTTTTTTTGTTTGAACTTTGTTTTTTTTTTTTTTTTGGTGAACTTGAAAGTTGGGATCTTGCTTCATTGCTGGACTTGCTGTCATTCCTTATGTCTTTTGATTATATCCATATCATAAACTTTAACAATTTGGTCCTTTTTTATTTTTTTTTTTGTTTGCATGTGCTTTTCTTGACTCCTTATTCGTTCAAAGCCGATATCACATAGGTGGTTTTTTTTTTTTTTTTTGCCTTAGTGGATACATCACATCTTTTGAGGGTGGTATCCAATTCAATCAAGTTAAACGCATACTTGAGATTTTGGCGGCTTTCCTTTTTAAAGGACGCTTCGTACATTGATCCTTATTTTTAATAGAAATGATGTTTGTACACTAGTACCAATTGGCGTTCCCACGCTATTTTCTTTTCCACGGGTGATTGCTAGGGGTGGGATTCGTGGGAACGAGCCAGGCCAGCTCATGGGGCCTATGGCTCGGCTCACTCAAGGTCTAACTCGATTTGGCTCGTTTTGTAAAAAAGTCAGGATTAAGCTTTTTAAAAAGCCTATATCTCTAAATAAGTCGAGCCCGAGCTTTATAAAAAGTTTATTAGGCTCATCGGGCCGACGTATTTAATATTTTAAATATTAATTTATTATATTTTATTAGTGATTTAAATTATAAGTAAAAATTTAATATATTATATGTAGTATTATATTTAAAAACAAAAATATAATTTCTTATTAGGAGGCTTAGTCACTATTCGTTGCTGGTATTGGCTTATAGACTATGTGATGTCATTTTCTATTATTAAATTGTTGGAATAAACACTTAATGGTTTTATTTAACTTTCAGTAATATGAGGCATAATGCCTATAATATTTATATATGATTCTATTGTTTTGGTTTATTAATTTGAGGTCTGAGGTCGTTTATGTTTCTGTGTGATTTTATTTTGTTGATATATAGTTTGAGTTTTAATGTTTACACTTCGCTTTATTATATTTTGTTCACATAATTTGAGGATATGATGTATTTTTATGTTTGTACTTAAATTAGAATTTTATTGAATAATAGGCTTTTAAGAGAACTTATGGGCCGGGCTAGACTTTGAAGTAGGTCGAGCTTAGGCTTCAAATCTAGCCTATGACAAGCTCATAGGTACGCTTGGACCTTGAGTTGGAAACACAAGCTAGACCTGTTTTTGTTAAGCTTTGGCTGAGTCTGTCTCATTCCTACCCCTAGTGATTCTGTCTCATTCCTACCCTAGTGATTGTTGTCTTTTGGGTTTTGGGATGGCCACCAATAAAGCCCTTGAAGGGGCATGAGATACATTCACATGTATGTGGAGGATATCTTCTGTATAGTAGGGATCGTTTTAGGGCATTTTAACTGACATGAATGGTAACTTACTGGCTTTGCTTTTATATATGTGTTCGATGAAGATTTTTTTTTATAGTAATATGTCACATTGGTCCTGATTATGTAGACACCGATCCATTTAGTCTTTGAGATTTTTAAAATTTCAAATTGGTCACTGAGACATGAAAACTTGAGACACATCAGTTCCTGACATTAATGATTGTCAATGGTCCTTAACATGGATTGATGGAATAGCCAAAATTACGTCGTTTTGGCTAGAAAAATAACCAAAGATTGATGACTATCGGTCAAATTAGTCCTTGGAAGGTTGGAACTTATCAAATTAGTTTCTTACCTTGTGGATCACTAATGGTAAAGATTAATGTGATTCACGTTTTGCTATCTCGGTGATTAATTTAAAATTTCGATAATTTCAGGGACTAATTAGATCGGTGCCAACTAGGGATTGGCAAAATACTCATGCCTGCGGGTACCTGCAAAAATACCCACAACGAGTACCTGCACTATTCCCTTGCATATGGGGATGGGTATTATGATACCAGTCCCGCGGGTACCTGCATATATATAATAATATTTTACTAATAAATATTATATATATATATATATTAATATTTTTTTATTACTTTGAGAACATATAAATTTTCTTTTATTTATTTCTCACAATGAGTTTTAAAGATAAAATTATAATGATAAACATTTATCATATGTAATTATTCATCTATATTTACTTTTATGTATAATAATTATTACAAAATATATAATTATTTGAGAAAAGTTTAAAACCCACAAATACTCGCGAGTATCCAATACCCGCACAAATATCCGCAAATAACGCGAGTATGGACATGGGTATGCACTATTCGCGTCTGTGGATACCCATGCCCATCCTTGGTGCCAACAAAAACAGTGACCAATCTGACATATTACAATTTTTTTTTTCTCTTAATGTATGCTTTATTTTCAATTTTTAATGACTATTTACTTTTTTTTCACAATCATTTTATTTACTCAACACAATAATAATTATAAGTATAATGTTATAAAAATATGTCAAATATTTACATTTTCAATGCCATCAATTATCAAAAGGGAATCAATTTTCTAATCTTATTTTGGGTTTTGACCCCCTTTTGTATTTTATACATAAAATACCCTTCCTCTCTCATCCCCTCACTTACACTTACTTAACCTCACTCACACTTCACTCACACATAATTCCATACACACTCACTCACACTCACACATCATGTTTTAATCCACTATTATGTTTTCTTTTAAATGTACCATACGCCATTAATGTCTCATTCGCTACATATGGTTTTTTTCTCAGTACTCCAGGGCCTTGGTTGGTGTACACGTATTCCAAGGCCGTGAAATATGTTTAAACTTAACATGTACTCTAGGGTCTTGGCGCACATGTACTCCAAGGCCTTGGAGTGCTTGTTAAATTTACACCTACTCCAAGGCCCTGAAGTATGTGTTATTATTATTTTTTTTAATTTAACACGTACGCGCTGGCCTTGGCGTATTGGGCAAACAAAGCCCATACGCTTAGACAAAGGCATATGGGTCATTTTCAATCTATTTTTCATATACAGCCTTGTCAGAGCGTGCTAGTTTAGTACGCTTCGACATTGACGTACAGTAAATTTTACATAAAAAAAATAGAATACTGGATTACATATGAGGTGTAAGTGTCGGTTGATGTGTATAGAATTATGGGTGAGTGGGGGTGAGAGTGAGTGAGTGCAAGGAAGAGGGGGAGAGGAGAATTACTCAAGGGCATTTTGGGTATAAAAAATTTAAGGGAGGGGGAGGGGTCAAAAATCAATTGTGGGAGTCAGAAAATCAATTTCCTTGTCAAAATACTCTTAACCATATCATTTCCACCACTGAAATGACAAAATTTTATCCCACCCACTTTTAACACCAAAAAATTTTCCAATCCAACACTTTACTTTGTTCCTCTAAAAAATGAATCTCAAAATCATTCCTTATCTCACAACTTAAACAAAACTCTTTCTTTTCGTTCTCTTTCACCGAGCCACCAAACTCATCACTTTTTACACTAGGCTTTTTCTTATTCTTTCTTTATTCTCTCACTTTTCAATTCTCTTTGTATCAAAATCAATTACCCTTTGCCTATCTTCAAACTCCATACACCTAAGCCTTCTCTTTGATCACCTTATGTACCGAACTTGATCTTAGGATGACCTAGACTAACCTAGAGACAAAACTCTATTCTAAGCCAACATAACGACCAACTCTGGACTCAACAATCAATCGTCGGGCTCTGACAAACATCTAATTCCGACCATAAGACACTAAGACTTGATATCGACCTATGAAGACTTAGAGCTGTCACGCTCAACCAGCAAACATGAGCATTCAATCACCCAACCATCTAAACCACCAAGGATCTCGAAAATCTCACCGCGGTTATCTACACCCATGATTCCCTCCTTGATTCTAGCCTGCTTGATCCGCAATGACACATAATGGGCACCCTAGCACTTAAAGGCAAAAGAAATGTTCCAGATATTTCAACGTTTATACAGTCAGCAAATCGTCAGCCCAGACAGGCCCATCCATGATTATTGAAGCACCCCCTTTAAATAGCTTATCTATGCAAGGGGCTCAGGTACGTTATGTAACCCTAAGTTGACACTTGCACACACTCTGTTGACTTGAGAGAACCAGAATCCCACAATTGGGCATTTCGTATCGAAGGTCCTACATCAATCCCCTTATGTGGCTACTAAGTCTTAAGCCTACCCCTGGCTTTCGGACCTCGGTTGAATAAGGATATTACATTGGCACTGTTTGTGGAAAATGTATAACCATTACCCCCACCACAACTATGGTAACCATGAGAGGAACGAATCGCGAAGATCTCTATAACCACCTCCAGGACAATCAAGAAAACCCTTGCCGCAGGAACCCAATGGATCGTTTGGGCCCTAACAGAGCCCGTGGGAGTGGAGATCTCAATAACCAATTGAATCGGGCCTTTTCAGGGAGAAGGACTTGGTTCTCGGGTCAAAAGGCCACCATCTGTCTTTATTGACCCACTGAACAGGGATCAAGTCCTCGAGGGTGATGAGCGAACTAGTATGCATGTAACACCCTAGCTATATACTAATGCATGATTAAGTAAAATAATGAGGAAATGGCAAAATCTCCCCTGTAATTTCGATGGTAAAGTAAACCATGTGGTGTAAAAGTGTGGGATTTTAAAAACTTTCAAGTCATAACTTGGAGGGTGCACCTACTCGAATCATTTTATTCACCGACATTGAATACTCATCAAAGACGGTATAGAATTGCAACCCCAATATCATATTCATAAAAATATTGTTTATCCATAGTCCATAAATCTCGTTTATCAAAATAAGGGCTCTAAACCAAAAACATCGTATCATTAATGCATATACAATTATGTCTATAACTCATTCCCTAAATATGTATGCATCTTATACCATTTAACTAAAAGGGTGGCCCAGAGCAAGGCGGCTACGCAGAGGATAGTTCAACACAGACTACTCACACTCTACCACTAGGGGGTGTATGACTCTCCTTGAAAGGGGAAAGTGAGAAAGCACTTTCGGTACCTAAAAAAATAGACAACAAAGGGAGTGAGTTATTTTATCATAACTTAAGGAAAAACACTTGATAATATTAACATACATAGAGAATCACAATCAAGCCAATAATTAACACTAACATACATAAAGATGCGGATGATGCATGATTCATGAATCACATTTCTATTTCTGCACATGATGCATGCATGTCTCTCATAATGTCCAATCACTAGATCCCATATCACTTGAATCCTCTCTTAGGATTCCATTCTCTTTCTCTTTTCTATATTTTCTAGATTTCTCTTTTTCATTGGATCCAATCATTGGATTTGTCATTTTATTCATTTTTCCCAATCCAGCTACCAATTTCTCAATTTATTTCTCATTCCATAATCCTCACATCACCTTCCTTTCCTGGGAAAAGACTAGCCCGGAGTTAGTGTCTCGCAACCAATGCTTGCACAATACTTCACCCTTGTGTCCTTCGTACAACTTGGGTTGCTTCCCCAAGTTGACTCTAGCCGAGACCACCCTCCGCGACCCTAAAGTGGCTAATTGACTTATAGATTGTTATGGTTAATGCGGGACCAATCCCCGACACGGGTAGCTAATCCATCCCTCCTGGCGAATCAAGGTCCCGCCCATCAACAGTTCCCGAGGTTGTTTCAATAGCACAACCTAGTCACTACAACACTCTCGGTTCATTGAACCTTCACGTTAGTCAGTTCCAATACTCTAACGTCCAACCTTATTTCATCATGTATGATGCATGTCTCGATTACTCCTCAATTAAACTTGAACCTTTTCATCATTCTTTCCTTTCTCATTTTTAAGCTTACGCTTACAATGCATCAATTTCTCGGTTCAATTTCAATTGAGAAGCCTGTCTTCCATTTCGTCCTAGCGTTGTCATCAAATTCACTTAGGATGTAATTGGCTATGGAATATTATTCCTCTTTATACGTATTGGCCAACTATCTCTATTTTTTCTCTTTAATGCTATCTTAATCGGTTATTAGAAATTGGTTTAACCGGTTAAGTTAGCATTGAAGTACTACCTTTGGTTTGGCCATAGATTTCATCACTAATACCATACTAATGAATTTGATACAAGACTTTCTACATTCTTTAATGCAAATTCTAATGTCACGCTTTCATCGTGGTATAAGCCTCACTCATCACAGTCAATTCATCATCATTATCGTATACCAAGATTCAATACGAGCATCAAATTCACAATAGCATTTATGCATCTCAATCAAACATATTAAGACACTCTCTCTAGTCAACATATTCAGGTGAACCTCCAAATTGATTCTCCTGGATTGCATTAATCAAGCTCATCTTGATCTCAAAATTATTTGCTTCAATGGGTGGAACGGCCACACTAGAGTGCAACCCTTTGATTGAGGGGGTCCCATAATCTTTCAACGGCGCACGATTGTCATTCTGCGCCATTGTTAGATTTTTAGATTTTTTTTGTCTCATTTTATTCCTTCTTCTACGAAAAGTCCTTTCAATCTTAGGATGTGCTTGCTCAGGTGTCCCAAGTATAGCACTTCGCATACAAGAGAGATATTCCTGTGGAGAAACAAAAAGAACAACAAAAATAGATTTATAATAAATCAACTTATAATAACAATCAATATTAACAAAAAAAATCCCTGGCAACGACGCCAAAAACTTGGTAGTCCGCAAGTGCACGAATTATCCTAGTAGTTAAAAAAGTATCGTATACACAGGGATTTTATTGTTAATTACTGACAAATTACAAGTGTAGATTATTTAAACCAAATTAGTAGAGAATTTAAAAATTAAAATGAAAGATTGATTTTGAGAAAAATAAATTAAAATAAATCTAAAGGATTGAATTGAGATTTGGATTTGGAAATTTTTAAGGATTAGTTTCACCACATATCCGCATTGACAATATTTAGTGATATCTCTTTTATGTTGCTAGATTTATTTTAAGGGTGAATTATCCTAGTACTAGTTCCTTTCAGAATGTTAACATCATACTCAGTGATTCCTAACTCCTACTTTCATGGTAATTAGGGCACATCAAATCCATTAAGTTCTTTGATAATTCAGTGAATCCCCAAGGAATTAAACCTCCTTTTGTGATTTACGTTCCAAACTTTAATTTTGTAGGTTCTAATACTAAGGTTTACTTTTCAATTCTTCCCTTACTATTTGGGATCATGTAATTATGGTGCTATACACAATCACAAGCATTAAGAACACCAAAATTAAATAAAAATAACTTCTAGTATAAATAAAAGATAAAATATCAAAACATCGTGTTAATGTCTCCATGAGCTAATCCTAATCCTTAGAAAAAAGGAATCACTTACTCATGTTCATGATACAAACCAAAAGATAAGAATACTGCATGAAAAATATAGAAATAACCAAAATATGAAGGAGAGGAATTGCTTCGTCTTCAATCGCTTTCGAGTTCTTCCTTGAGAGAGTTGTGCCACCTTTAATCCATATTTTCTATTTTGTTTTTTTTTATTAACTTCTACTAGGGTTTCTATATTTTTTAAAATATTTGTTTGCTTCTTCTAAGTATTGGACCCAAATTAATAAAATAAAATAGGCCCATTGACTTATCTTCCTACTCACAAGCTCCAAATCTTCTTTTTCCATTTTGCTCCGAAAACTCTTTACATTTTTTTTTGGACAAATTCTTTTATTTTTCAAAGCTCCAAACCCCCAAATTATAACCTTCATATCAAAAACACCAAAAAAATTTTCAAGTAAAATTAAAATATGAACTAATGCATGCGAAATTATAAATGCTAAATAAATATTAAAATAAGCACAAATTAACGAGGAAATACTATGTATGCAACGAGAAGAATAGGAATAAGAATATTCACCAAGTGACTAATTGGGATACTTGAACAGGTTACAACCACACCCTTCATATAAGGTTGTGAGCAGCCCTATTCTTGTGCCCCATATTGTGGTCCATCTTCCCGGCGAGTGCACGAATTGAGACCCATTTTTTGGCATTGCGGTCCCCCGCACAAAGGAAATGAACCCTTTAAACCTTGTCTACTTTCTCCCGTTGCCCTCGTTTTCCTTTTTTACACCAAAACCACAAAACTCTTTTTTTCGTCTCTCCGCCTCATTAGTTATGTTTTTTTTTTTAATTTTGATATATTTTATAAGTTATATTTATTTAAAAATTTAATATTCATTTATATTTTTTTTCAAAAATATCTTTATTTATTACTTTTTTTTTCATTACACATTTTTACATTTTTTTTAATAATTTTATACATTTATTATTATTCTATCCTATAATTAAATGAAAATATTTTAGTTAAAATATACCAAATTCTTATACAATTGATTCATTTTTTTCACGCAAATTCTAAATCAACTTAAGTTAAGGAAGGAATGCAGGGAGTAACCAAATGAATAATTTAACCTTTGTTTTACCATTTTCTTTGGGTGCACAATAAAACAGCAAGGCACAATCAATCACGGCCACAACCACACCCAAATCCAAATCTTCAAAACCCACCCTTCCTTTCCTCCTTTCCTTTCCTTTCCTTTCATTCCACACCCAATCTTGAATCTACCATCTCCCCTCTCTCTTATCTATAAATCAAAACCCCTCTCACTCTCACCCTCACATATCCCCACCCACACATCACTTCCTTCCGGGATTCACATCTCGGCACTTTTAAGAGAGAAGTGAAAGATTATTATCGTCATCGGTTGGGGGTTAAAACCCAGGGTTGACACGTTGCAGACATCACGGCTATTCACGGAGTTCCCCGGCCTCTAGTTCATGTCCGTTATGTACGACGGAAAGGTTGTGTGACCACTACAGAGACCAGCAACCCTTCCCCGCACGGTGGGCGTGGCGCCTTACCTTCCGAAGGCGGCAGCCCCTCTGACCTCCTCTTCCTCGCCGGTGGCGGTTACTTTTCTTTCCTTCTAGCTTAGGATTCCTTTGCCTGAGAACTCTCTTTCTTGTTATTGTTTTTTTCTTCTTTTTGAGGGTGTTTTGGGGTTTTATTTTGCTTGAGAAAAAATTTAAAAAAAAAAAAGAAAAGTTAAGATGTTGAAGATTAAGAGGGTTCCTACCGTGGTTTCGAATTATCAAAAGGACGAGGTGACGGTTGAGGCTGCTGGCCGTGTTGGTGGTTGTGGGAAAAATTGCCTCAAAAGTTGTTGCATCCAAGGTATTTAATTTACCACCATGCCCTTTGTGTTAATCCTGACTTGAATTTTCTCTTTTTTTGGTTTGCATGTGTTGATTGATTAACAAGAAGAAAAGGTCCTTTAGAGTGTGATTTGTTTTATAGTGAGCAAACTATCATATTATTTAGTGCATGTTTGGTTTTGCAGTGAGTTAGCCAGAGTCAGTTCTGGAATGCCAAGCTCCAACATGATTTTGGGGTCAGAATTGATTTTCTGACTCGTAACCAAACATGTTATTAGTCCCTTAGTGGTTTAGATCTCTGTATGCTTTTTCAAATGGTAGATACACATTTACCTGCTCACATTGGAGACAAACTCGCTTTGGAGGAGTCTTGTATGAAAGCGAGGTGGACTTAAAAGTAAACCTTATTTTAGTTCAGGAGTGTAAAAAAATCAAGTCAAATTGGTCTGATGTGAAAGATGAGGTTTTCTTCTTTGACATACTGATGCAAAGGATGCGTCGTCTTTCAGGGGCTTACCCTATGCTACATGGATATTTTTTTTTAAAGTTTTAGTTATATAGCTCATTTGGCGTTTTTTCGTTTTTGCGTTGCGTTGTTTTGGAACAGAGGCAAAGCTCCCTTTGTATGCTTTTAAAAGGGTTGACAAAAAGGACTTGCCCCTACTTGAATGCAAGGAGCAGCCTGTGGCCTTTCTGGATTCGATTATTCTTGGGGAGGTAATGAAGTTTCTATGATAGAGAGTGATCGACAATGTTACTACTTATTTTTATGTTGGCGTTTCATAATGTTATATTTTGAAGTTTATATGCTTTGATGGTGTAGTGGGAAGATCGCATGCAGAGAGGGCTTTTCCGCTATGATGTTACTGCCTGCGAAACCAAGGTTTAATTTGCTTCTTCCTTTATTTTATGCTCTCTCCAGCTCGGTTATGTTTTCTGGGTTAGCGTATGTATTAAAGGTGGACTTAGCTTAAATGTGTTTCTTTGGTTAATTTTGGTGTAGGTGATTCCGGGTGAGTATGGTTTCATTGCCCAGCTGAACAAGGGTCGCCATCTTAAGAAGAGGCCAACTGAATTTCGAGTTGATAAGGTCCTACAGCCTTTTGATGAAAACAAATTCAACTTCACTAAAGTTGGGCAAGAAGAGATCCTGCTTCAATTTGAAGCCAGCAATGATCGCGAAGTCCAATTCTTTCCAAATGCACCAATTGATGTTGAGAACTCTCCTAGTTTTGTTGCCATCAATGTAAGTTTCTTAGCGTTTGATCAAATTTTAACCTTGTGGGTTCTGTAGAACACTGTTTATATGAAGCTTTGTGTTTATGTACTTTCTTAAACAGGTCAGTCCTATTGAATATGGGCATGTGCTGCTGATTCCGCGTATTTTTGAACATTTGCCCCAAAGGATTGATCATGACAGCTTATTGCTTGCACTTCACATGGCAGCTGAAGCAGGAAATCCATATTTTCGATTGGGTTACAACAGCTTGGGTGCATTTGCAACTATTAACCATCTTCACTTTCAGGTATTTAATGCTGAATAACTTGAGATCATCGCCTTAATGTTCAGGTTGATTATTGGGCAATTGGCTGATTACATTCCTTATCTAGTGTTCTGTCAGTAATCATACTGCATTTGTGTTTTTTGACTTGTTCAGGCGTATTATTTGGCTGTTCCCTTTCCCATTGAGAAGGCTCCTATTAAGAAAATTGCCAAATTAAATGGTGGCGTGAAAATATCTAAATTGTTGAACTATCCAGTGAAAGGCCTTGTCTTTGAGGGTGGTGACACATTGGAAGATTTATCGAACACTGTTTCAGATGCCTGTATCTGCCTTCAACAGAACAACATACCTTACAATGTTCTTATTTCTGACTGTGGAAGGCAAATCTTTTTCTTACCACAGGTAAAACAGAACAGTTTTGAACTATCGTAATTTGCTCTAAATCACTGCATAAATCATAATTCTGATAACTTATAT
Organism: Crotalaria pallida; assembly: GCA_037953625.1. NCBI lineage: Eukaryota > Viridiplantae > Streptophyta > Magnoliopsida > Fabales > Fabaceae > Crotalaria > Crotalaria pallida. Next base: position 45,485,672 of record CM075649.1, on the reverse strand, counting down.
TAATGGATGAACAGTGCTATGCTGAGAAACAAGCCCTTGGAGAAGTGAGTGCTGAGCTTCTGGACACCCAAGTTAATCCTGCCGTGTGGGAAATTAGTGGGCACATGGTGTTGAAGAGGAAGAAGGACTTTGATGAGGCATCTGAAGCCAATGCATGGAGGCTTCTTGCAGAGGTCTCCCTCTCTGAAGAGAGGTTTCAAGAAGTCAATGCGCTTATTTTTCAAGCCATTGCAGCTGGTCAGCTGGATGTCAAATCTCAATGTCCTGAGGAAGTTGATGCAGTTAGCTCAAGCCCCCACCCTTCTATGGTTGCTGGTTCACAAGAATGTCTTGTACTCCAGTAACTATGCGCTGATGAACAAATTCATAGTTATTCTACACTACAAATTGCTATATTATGTTGTCAGTTTAAATCAGCACTTCTTATGATGGCTGTTATTAAGTTTTTGAAGTATTATGTGTGCTTTTAAGGGCCTGAAAATACCAGCGTTTTGTATTTATTTTTCTGCCTGCTGTGTGGTACTGGGTTATGCTTCATGGTGTATGCAAAAGTACTATGAAATAATTTGCTCTTTTGAGCTTATTGAGTTAGCTGTTTTTTGTGTGATAGTGACTTGTCAGTTCCTATCTGCTGTTGGTTCGCACCTTGGTTTTCCTCTCTCGGGATTCTTGCCATGTAACTCAATGGTGTTTTGGTCTTGTCACGAGCTAGGAATATTTGTTTCACGTAATAGTCGTTCAGCAAATTCGGAAATTTTTAGAAGAATAAGTACATGATGACATTCATTGATGATTTCTCAAGGTTTGTGTGGGTAGACTTCTTGAAGAAGAAATCATCATTTACAGTAGGAAGTTGAGTGCAAAATTCAATGTTTGCCAACCGATAACGATGAAGAGTATGCTTCAAATGAGTTTACTCAGTATTTAGGTTTTTTTTATTTAAGTGGGGTAGTTTTACAAATAATTTACAGAAAATGGGTAGTTTAAAAACTATTTACTAAGATAGGATAATCAACAAAATTATTTACGTAAATGGGGCAGTCTAGGTCAAAAAGCAAAGTAAAATGTGTTATCTCGTTTGACGTGACCCAAAAGTAACACGTGGCGTCCTTCCATTGGTCCTTCAGATTCTTTCTGGATATAAAAAAAATAAAAAGCATCCGACAGAGATGCCACGTGGCGCAACCAGGAGGTTGCGTCAGTGCGTCTGACGCATTGCCACGAGACGCAATACATTTCCTATAAATTACTCCCTCTTACCGCTACTTCTATAACTACTACTCCCTCTCACTACTTCTATACCTTAAACCCATTCAATTACTACTACTCCCTCAAGTTCATATACCCCTTACTCAGCTTATAATCCTTCCCCTTCAGCTTGTATAAAAGGAAATTTTTTATACTTTAAAGCTTCATTGTACACAAATTATTAGTTCATTATTTAAGGTAATATTTTATTTTTTATTTCCTGAATTATTTAGTTTTTGTTATTTAAATTTATATGTACATATTTCATTTTTTTTAATTTTGTGCTTTTGTTTATTATTATATTGTGTATGTGTAATTCTTTTGTATATGTGTAGTTTATGTAATATTTATTATTTATTTACAACTTCATTTTAGACAAATTTTTAGTTCATTATTAAAGGTAATATTTTATTTTTTATTTCCTGAATTATGTAATTTTTGTTATTTAAATTTATATGTACATATTTCATTTTTTTAATTTTGTCCTTTTATTTATTATTATATTGTGTATGTGTAATTCTTTTGTATATGTGTAGTTTATGTAATATTTTATAATTTATTTACAGATTTTATAATCTTTTTTATAAATTTAAATTATTTTTCTAAATTTGTGTTTTTAATTTTTTTTTGACATTTAGCTATTCCAATAATTTTGTTATTGACATTTACCTATTTCAATATTTTTTATTAAAATAATTTAGTTTATTAATTTAGTTAGATTTTTGATGGAGTATAAATTTATTTATTTATTTATTTAAATATTTCACAATATTTTTTCATTTATTCATGCTGTTAAATTTTTTTTTTCATTTATTCATGTTCATAACTTTTCTTATTTTTACATGTAGAACAGGTATGGGTAAAATGTAACACCCTATTTATAATTACCCTTAATTACCCCATAAGAAAATAGTGAACTAAAAATTTCTTATTAACAATTCATTAACTCATAAAAATCTCTTTCAAATCGGACAGAGTTTCCTTTTGTTTTATGGACATTCCAAAAATTCCTGCTCTTCCTGTATTTCTGTATCAACATAAGTACATATATATATATATATATATATATATACACACACATACACATATATTCAGCAGTACGCCAGCAGGGCAAAATGGTTAACAGTTCTTTCTTTACATTAAATCTAAAATGAAAATAGGTTGTTGATATAACACCCCAAAATTTTAATCCCTGATTAATGAAATGTTAATTATAAAGTTTATTGTAATTAATTATTTTTATTCTTAATCTTCGATTAAAATCTGTATTTACGCATCTAGGGAACGTGTGTGAATGTATTTATTAAGTATGATTATGCATGAAATAAATATTTTTGCACATTAGTCCCTGAGTTGGGACTTAGAAGCAATTATAGGAAAGGTTTTGGAGGGAAAGTAAATAAAATTATTATTTTTCAAAAACTGGTCAAAACACTCGAGTATTTTCTCGACTACTCGAGTATTCTGGACAGAGTTGCACGGGTTAGTGCGTTTGGTGAGTCACCACCACCGATTCCCTTTCCTTGCCACGAATACTCCATCCTCAACACCTCAATGCCGTCGTGTCGACGTGCATGAACTCGACTTGTGTCTATAAAAGCCATCCCAACCGAATTGTTGAAGCATTTTGGCCAAATTCATATGTGTTGCTGGAGTTAGGGTTCCTGAGTTCTTCACTTCGATTCTCCCTCTATATTCTGATTCAAATCACAAACCATACACCAATACAAAGCTCACATCTCGAGCTTTGTATAGACATAAAATTTGTGAGCTGAGTGTGAGTGTGTCTATAAAAGCCATTCCAACCGAATTGTTGAAGCATTTTGGCCAAATTCATATGTGTTGCTGGAGTTAGGGTTCCTGAGTTCTTCACTTCGATTCTCCCTCTGTGTTCTGATTCAAATCACAAACCATACACCAATACAAAACTCACATCTCGAGCTTTGTATAGACATAAAATTTGTGGCTTGCAAATTCTCTTGTTGATTCACGTCTGTAAGGTAAGGGGAAGTCTTTTTATTCACTAGATAGAGTTTAAATTCCATGATTTTCATTAGAGAGCCACCAAGAGGCTCTAAGGGCTTAGATTGAATAGGAAATATGGTTTGGAGACCAAATGATGCTCTATGGCTATGTTGAGCAAGTCTCATATGTTGCATGCAAGCTATCTTGAACATAAAATCACAAGTTTATTGAGTATTCTGCAAATTGATATGATAAGTTGTGAAATTGTATGTTTTATGCATAATCTTGTGGTTCTTTGTCAAATCTGTTATTTGATATGTTCTAAGTGTTGGAGTATGTTCAATATGTGTTTTATGAACTCTGTTGATCATTGGATTGAACTAGATATGATTAGAATTGAAAATGGTATGATAAAACCAAGTTTCCAGTCTGTTCTGCAAGAAAAGACTTGAGTACTTGGCTTGATACTCGAGTAAATTTTTGGTAAAATAGTGTATTTTGTGTAAGAACACTCGAGTATCATGCCTAGAACTCGAGTATCGACTGATGTATGGGGATATTTTATGGTAAATCACTCGAGTAATGCAAGAGACATTCGAGTGTTCTGGAGTTGATGAAGAACACTCGAGTACTCAAGAATCACTCGAGTATTTTTATGAACCTGAAACCCAAATCCTCAGAAAGACATGAACAACTCGAGTAACTGAGAATTACTCGAGTAATCTGGAAATAACTGAAGAACACTCGAGTATTCTGAGGAACACTCGAGTATTTTACCCAGAATATTAAAAATACCATTTTTAATTCTGAATCATTGATTAATACTTAAATGATAATAATCCAAGTGATCTAAGACTTAAAGGAAATTGATTGATGATATGGTAAATTTTTGTTTGAACGATGAGACGTTGCTCGGGTGGCACGCCGGAAATTATTAAAAAGGAAAACCACCAATCAATTCCTTTAAGTTCAAATAATGCATTCATTTGGAGTCTGGATGATAGATCGTTTATCATGTTTTGGTAACATGTGGAGGGCCTCTGGGAGTGCCAATTGACGGCTCACTTGATGACACGTTATGGTTGACGACGTGGTCGGCTTAGTGAGATGCCCATATGGTTATACCGTTTGGATGACGGGCCGTTTGGATGACAGGACGTGCTCGGGTGGCATGGATTCCAAGCTTGTTGTGAGACCCACAATTTTACCCAATTTATTTGAGAATTTATATTTGAATTTAAAATATTATATTTGATTTTTGACAAACTGTGATACCTAGGTTTAATTAAAATCGTATGATTTATATATATATACACGTAGTATATATATTATATGCATACCAATGTTTTCTCTAATTAAATTATATTCTTAAGATGAAATATTTTAAGGTATATTATTTGATTTAAATAATCTTATATAAAATGCTTTTGGAAGGATTAAGGTGTTCTATCTTCAGAAATTCATATCTTTTAAACCGTACGTCGAAAAATTACAAATGATATATCAAAACGATTGTATCGAAACGTAGATTATGAAAATGTAAAGCTTTGATTTTTACTCTGGATTTTTCGAAATTTTATCACTGCTACAGTACTGAACGAATTTTAGAGTTTTAAGGGTAAAGGTATGATTTTAATGCATTTAATGACCTTTTGACTCAAGTGTATTTTATTTTGAAAACAAAAATACATTTCTGAGGTTTTTTTATTGGACTACCATCCAAATAAAATATATTTTCGTATTTTTTTCTTATTATAAAATTTTTTGAAAGCTTATGAAGTGCATTTTTGAAGGAAATGATCTTAGAGCTTCAAAAATTCATAACTTTCAAACCGTAAGTCCAAAAATTATAAACTTTATATAGAAACGATCGTATTGAAATATAGTATCTGAATATGTGAAAAGATAATTTTTATTTTGACATCTACGAAAATGTACTGTACAGTAGGAAAAAACGAATTTTTGGTATTTTTAACTTAGAAAAATTATTTTGGAGCATGAAATAAATTATTGGGCTATAAAATAATTTTATTTATATATGTAAATATTTATCAAAATGCCTACTGGTTGCACAGTCCAAGTATTAGTATTTTTCTCATTATTTCTGAATTATTAAAAATGAAAGCTTTAATTTGATTGGTCAATTTGGTGGTGAATTCAAAATGGACCAACGGAAAATTTTCTCCTTATTTTTTTTAATATGCACCGTCCAAATATTAGGAGGGAGAGAAGAGAATAATTTCTGAAAATTGTGAGGAATAAACCTTGAGTTAAGAAGCTATAGTTTTTAGAAAAGTCCCATTTAATGTTTGTGAAGTTCCAAGTGAAGAAGTAAAGTTGATGACTCACCATGGACTAGGAGGGGGGATGAATTTCTGATCAGATTTTTGGGGAATATTTGCCTTCTCTTCACCTATAAATAGGCCATCACACCTCTCACCATTTCACACACACTACTTGTTGTTACTTTGAGAAAAAAAAAATTATTCCAAGAGAAAAGAGAGAGGAAGGTGGCGAGTTGAAGGTAGGAAGAGGAGGAAAATTTTCTCACCTTGGGGAAGTCTTTTAGCTTTAGGAGGAGAGGTAACTCTAAGTCTATATTTTAATTTATTTCATCTCTTCTTTTACTGTTATTAGAATCTCTAATTTTTTTTTATGATGTTAAGAACTAAAAGTTTCTAATTTTTATTTTTATTAGAATGAACTATGTTTTTGTTGGTAATATTTTGATTTGTGGTCAAATGAATGAAGATTAAAAAGGGACAAAAACAAAAATTGTTTAAAGAGAAAAGTCTCCCCTTTTTAATCCAATGAGGACCGAGTTTTATAGATAAAATAAGGAAGTGGTATTTGAAGCCTCAAGTTATATATAAAAATTGTGTTTTAAAATTGTTGTTTTGATTTTGTAAATGAATAAGGTTATTGGTTATATGAACAATGAATAAAAAGGGACTCAAAATGAGGTTTAAAGAAACTAAGGTTTCCCCTTTCTATTTCAGTGATGACCGAATTTTGTGAAGTAAGAAAATGAAAAGTTAAATTCTCATATATATATAATTGTTTGAAACTTTGTTAGATTAATGAAAGGTTTAAGGTGTTGAGTATAATAGTTTGTATTTAGAAATCATTGTGTTATTTGACTTTATTTTATTTCTGAATTTTGGCTGTAAGGCCTATGTATATATTAGGTGGTAGTTGTTGTTAATATGTGTATAATTGTTATGGGGATTTATTTCTTAAAAAGTATAAACTAATGGATATTATTTAATCTTTGATATTCTGATATAAAAATGAAATAATAATGGTTTTGTGGAAAGAAATAAAATTATGGATTGTTTTTTATGGTGTTGGCCGTGGGGTATGATTTTTTTTTAGTAAAAAGTTGCAAATGATTTATAGTGTTTTTGTTTGATAATTCAAGGAGTAATTGGGTAATTTTAATAAGGAAAAATAGATTAATAAGAATTGTAATTTTGTGTGAGGATATGACTATATGATTAAGTTAAGTTGTGAGTTTAGTTGATGTAAAAAAATGATTTTTATTAAAGATGTCTATTTTATATTTTATTGATGATTAAAACAATTATTAGAAAGGTATAATATTATGTAACTATGATGTATTGGTGTTTTAAAAATTAAAAATATTTTTCCCAATTGTTGAACAGTGGCCGAATTATTTAAAAAAAAATATATATATAGAGTTTGGTAATTTTCCTAATTGATTTAATAATTGTTTGATGTGAATAGGTGATTATTAGTATATATAGGTGTTTATTTATTCTGAAAAATAATTAATTCTGAAAAATTATTTTAATTCTGGAAAGTTATTATTTTATTAAGATATAAGACCCCAAATGATTATTTTGATATGTGTTAGTAGTACTTAATTTCTATATAATTATTTAAGTTTGTTTGTTTTATTTTCTTAAGATAATGCAACAAATTGTGGTGGCTGTACAGCAGGTGAAATTATTGTTATGTGACTTAGATTTAATCATTTTAATATAATAGATTCGTAAAAAGAATTTAGGAAAAAGCGGCATGTGTAGCTGATAAACCGTTTAGGAGAAAACTGAGTTTTAAGAAATAGTGTATAGGCCGTTCAAGATTTTAAAATAGTTGCATCAAGAATAGAAATTATTTTGAAATGAATTGGTAATGTGTACTTTATGCTAAAATCTTTATTATAAGTAGTTAAAAATTAGCAAGGAAGTGTAAAAGTGATTTTGTGAATGTACTGATGCTTAAAAGTGATTTTGCTGTGTACTGTTTATAATCTGTAACTTAAAAGCTAAAAAGAAAAAAGTGATTTTGCAAGACTTGTAGGGTACACTGTCCCAAAATTGTTTTATAAAGTAAAAATGTTATTTTATTTAGTTTGACTCTATTTCTAGACCATTGTATATGTATCCTTTAATAATAATTTGAAAAAGATGTATTTTCGGTGATTTTGAAATGATGCAACTCTATCTTACTTGGCTGTCCAGAATTGTTTTTAATATGATTTTATGCTATTTAAATGTTGATTAGATAATAGGACTTGTGTTTTGTAAGTAGGAAAAAGAGGTATGATTTTTAGAGGTACAATTTATGAGAAAAGTGAATTTCAAGTTTGTGTGTAGTTGCTGTCCAAATTTGATAAATTGATTTAAGTAATTCTAAAAATGATTTTGATTTGCTAAATATATGTATGTATATGTTTGGGTATGAGTGTCATATTGTTTGATATGAAATGGGTTGTATTTTGATATAGAGTTAAGTGTTTTTAGATAAATGAATGAATGCTATGAAAATTGATGTCTAATTGATATGATGCTTCTCTAAATGGTATATGTGTGACTATAGGAATTAGGTTAATTCATGCATGTATGAGTTTTATAATGTTGAGTCTCTTTTAAAGTAATATAATATGATAGTCTAAATGTATATGTTTGTTTATGTGTATACGTGCTTGAACATGGTAGTTGTTATATAAGCAATGTAGTATGGTTATTATGAAAATAAAAATTTATTTTTAAAAGTTTTCAAGTATTGGAGTGAGTTTTAAATTTTGTTTTGCAAAAAGGATTTCTTGATGTTAAAAGGAATTGTTTAAGTTATCTAATGCCTTAAAAAGGATTTTTGTTTTAAAAAGGACTTCTGTTTTAAGGTACTTTGGTACTTTGGGTTTAGCCTTTACTTAGGTAGTACAAAGTACTCATTAGATATTAATTATATGTCGTTCATCATTCAAGAATAAAGGAATCAAAAGTGAACGAGCTGCTGGAGTTGTGGACTCAAAGGTTGAAAACAGAGTAAGCGTGGATCTCAGGTGAGAGAGAAGCCTTCTTAAGACATAGTGACATGTAGGGTAATATTAGGACGTTCCGTATCATCTCAAAGGTCGGAACTAGGAATCTATCGGTCGAGTAGTAAAACGGCAATGGAGTGTGCATCCCGCCGTTTATACGAAAAACACGATTCCTCGATATTTATGTCGGTTGCTAATTGATTATGCCATGTTGTATATTTTTTGGAATTGTATATTATATTGTGGAAATAATGATTCATCTTGTGGAAAGATAATTAATGTTTGGCGGTTCCTATGAAAAGAGTTCTTTGTGTTTTTCGACCGGTCGTTCCATGAAAAGGACTTGACATATTTTGTAAATATTATTATGAAATTAAGAATGGTTAAAGAATAATGTGAAATTGCGAAAGCGATAGTAGTGTACAGTGATGGTGCAAGCGGCACAAAAATAACTTTGCTAAATATCCCCTTTAAGTGACTGGCCATGTGGATGACTGTGCCGTGGTCTAAGTCTTGTGGAATCCACTGTACTGTAGAGGGTGTTTGATGTTTCCCTTAGAGGTCGTGACCCGTTAGAAGCGAGGCTTAGAATGGGTCGACCAAAACTAGGATTAATGACAGACTTAAAAGACTTAGGAACCCCTCTCCTAAACCTACGCGTTGAGAGTGAAGTAGTGGAGAGGAAAGATACCGAAGACTTGGAGGCCGGTGTACTTTCAAGTGGTGATTGCGATAGGGGAGGGCAAGGACGGTGAACGTCAAGAAGCCTCGAGTGCTTCTCTAGGCAGGACAAGACTACAAGGACTTGTCTTTCAGTTGTAGGCAATGTCGTAGCAAGGAACTGCACGATCAACTAGAGAAAGTGCTGTCGCCCCCTTGAGCAAATCTTAGATGGTGAGAGGGAACCCGAATGGGGCTAGATGTCGCTGTATTTTTGAAACTGTATTGATGAAATGATTTTACTTCGGTTGTTGGATACTTGTTGGTGCGTACCCTTCGACATCGATGCCAGCATGGTTAGGGTTCCTGTGCGTCCCATCTGCTTTCCGAACTAGGATGTGGTTGGAATGATGGAGGAGATGTAACGTGTGTGCTACCAAACCCTTGAGCCTCGGTGGTGGTACCCCCTCTTGAATTTCCGGTGGTTATGATAATGAAACTTAGAGCCTAAAGATAATTAAATATAATGGATATGATTTCATGAAGATTATCCTTTTGGTGGAAAGGACCCTATGGTATTTCGCTGAAGTTGTTTATAAGGGATTGGTAATAATGATGTATATATTGTTTTATGATATGCTTGTATGGTCTTAATATTCCCCTATGGTAAGCCCGCGCCGTCGACGATCATATCGTTCGGAAGTGCTTACTCTCTCTATTTCCCTTTCATGTGGACATTGGGAAAAATGTTCACAGATGACAGATCATGTACTATCTCGAGTAGCGGTTGCTCAAGTCGGAAGAGGATCGCGAGACGATGTACATATGAGGAGGAAGCAGAAGCAATAATCAAAGAATATTCCAGACAGTTGCGGTGAAGGAAATGATGAAGACTAATAGTCTAGGATAGTTTTTGTTTTGTATTCCATCTTTGGATGGGTAGGACATGATTACTCTATCCCGAATGTAACCCCAGTTGTAATATGGATTATTTTAAATGAAATAAAAGAAGTTCTTTTTGGTTATGTATCAAGTTCATTAAATAATTAAATGTTTTCCACAAGTTAACCATCGATTAAATATGACGTTGAGAAAATGAGTTTTTGGAAATGTGTTGGATGGTAACATCTCTTTTTGGAAATAGAATTTCTATGACGCGAGTCTGAGTATCAAATCATTTTTGTGAAATAAATAAATCAAAGTGTATTTATGAAAAACCTTTTTGTAAAAATTGAAGTGAACTGGTTTTGGAAATACTTATATAAAAAAAAATGGCGCAAAATTTTAGTGAAATTTCTAAGTCCAAATTGGGGTGTTACACTTGTCGTGTACATTCTTGGTGAATGTACGAATGTTGTACACCTAGGAGTACAACGCACTGTTGAGTGCTGGACGAAGTAAAGGATGGACGTCAGAGAGTGACATAGAATGATGGAGATAGGCTTGAGAGCTAAGTTCATACATCATGCCACTCATTTAATCTAAAGTTGGTAAATGAAACTAGTATGAGCATCCTACTTGCATTCAATATCTGCTAAATGCTAAGTGTGTTTGTTGTTTATTGTTGCATATATATATATATCTTCACATTGTACATATATTTATGCTCTATTGATTATGTGTATAGAAATGCTTACCCCTATGCCCTTGTAGGTGATGTCACGTTACATCGCTTGCATCGAGATCCGGCCACAACCTAGTGGCACATGGATCTATGAGGACCATCGCGTGGTGTTCGAGGGAGAGGTAGAGGTTACCTTCTACCACCCGAACCCGCTGATTCGATTTCGTCCTCGTAGGTTTAGGATTCCCATCATATACACTATGCACGTACCCCCTTTTTACACATATCATGGACCACCTCCCACACGACCAGCTCGCTCTTATCACAGTTTCCGTTTTCGACCTACCCGCTCACACCCTTTTTCTTCGAGAGTCGTTCGCGAGGAGACTCCCCCTTCTGATCCGAGAAGCCCAGTTAGGGTCTCACCTTCTCCTGACCCGGTACCCAGTGGTAGGGTACCTACTCCATCGGATGAGATCGAGGAGGACCCCGTGGAGGATGAGAGCGGAGGCGAGCCAGTCGTTCATTCTACCGGGAGCCAGTGGAGGGACGATGATCCCTAGGTACGTGCGTATGGTACATGATGAGGATCAGGGGATCCGATGTGGGGATGCTGTGGAGGAGATACTACTACTGCTGCTGCTGATGATGATGATGTTTCTTTCTGCTACCTGGAGACTGCTACTACTATCACTACTACTACTGCTGTTGCCAGATCTATGTGACCACCTCTAGAGTTCCTATTTTGATATGTATATTTTGTAGATATGCTTCTGAGAGCTCTAGGGCTATGGTTTTATATTGATATAGATCTGTTATGGACTTGTATTTGGATCTTGGAGATCTGATCTTGGAACTATGTACTCTATGACTTACTTTTATATATATATATGCAAATTATGTTTATCTTATAATTATGCATAGTTCCACTGTTTCCGCTTACTCTGATTTAATTTGATTTAAAGAATTCGGCTACGAGATTTGAAAATGGTATCGGTTCTGCGAAAGAAACAAATGGATAGTATCGCCTAATTTTACTATGAAAATGTCTTTTCAAAAGTATCGATGCTATCGGAAGATATGAAAAGATTTTATCAACTGCCGAATTCAATACAATGTTGAGAACGATACAAGTTATTCTCTCCAAGAGTTCCATGTTACCCGCTTTTGAAAGAGAAATTTTATTTCCACATTTTCTAAACGCTAACAAGTCCATATCTTTCCTGTTATTAGTATATTTAGTATATTAATTACTGGATTATGAAAAGGGTGTCACAGTTGAAATGATTTAGCTTCCCCAAAAACATTATACATTCATAAGTTCAAAATAAAACCATTGACCAACGTATGGTCTCCCAACTAACTAAATTACACTCCACGGTGTGGAGTGTACTCCAACTCGGCCATGACTCGTATATCCTCCGCCTCAGTACTTGTAATAAAAATGGCAAGAATGGTAGCATTACACAGAACTTAGGAAAGTAACTTCTAAAAAGCATAACAATAAACTAAGCCCTATATCTTTATTTACAGCATACAAACCTAATCATTTTCATACTTTCATTCTTATTTACTATTCTCTTAGCTCTTCTACTCTTATCCTTAGTTTCCTCTAGCTCTATTACCATCTTATCATCTATTACTCAGTTACTCATACATTATCATTCTTCATATAGTTTGGCTACAGGGTCTCATGACCAGGTCTCCTGACCTAACCTGCACCCGAGTCATTCTCTTATCCCGCCACAGGGTCTTATGACCAGATCTCACGATCTAACATGAGTCGGGGTTCTCATACCATATTCAGCCACATGGTCTTATGACCAGACCTTTCGATCTAACCTGTGTCCGTTTCCTTTATCATTATTCTGCCACAGGGTCTTATGACTAGGTCTTCTGACCTAACCTATACCGGTTGTAACAGCCCGATTTTCACAACCAGAAATTACCATTTACTACTTATTAGTTTGCCAAAAATGAGGGCCAATTTTATTTATTTTTTTGTAGGGAAAACATGTGGGTGATATTCCGTTTGTACCTTTTATTGAAAATCGTGGTGTCACGTTAAACAACTTATCTTCATAAAACATTATGTGGTGGACCGACCCTCGGTCCTACCCTTATAATAGCTAGCCGACCAGAATTAGCTATATAAAGGACCATGCCCATACAGGCCGAGCACATTTCAGACTTTCACCCTAGTGGACTCGGACCGACCACAAGGACTTTACCCCTTGAGAGTCCGAGCTATGGGCGCGTGAACCCAACTTGCCACTGGGATAAGGCCATCTAATACAGGATAAGGATGAATGACTCATCCCCCCTATCCTCTAAGGGCCACGTCAGCAGCCTAACTGGACCTTCGTACAGGCCGATAAGGTACAAAATCGCTCCCCCTATAAATAGCTGTCTCTAGCTAGGGGCTCAGGTACGTTCTTTCACTCCCTAATTGCTCACTTTCACACACCAGTGATTGGGGAAACCCTAGTTATCCCAACTGGATATCTAGAAAACCTAAAGAATCACACTACAACCTCAGATCATACCCTAGTTCTCAGGTCGTCTCTGATCTTTGTGCTAGCCACTGATCTTAGACACTACATTTGGCGCCGTCTGTGAGGATGGTGTATACTCCAAATGACAAAAAGAGGCTCTTGAGCCAATCTGCGCATACCTTAAAAAATAACTGTCGCATTCTGGGCAAGGATATGCTGAGGGCGGCTAGTTATGCCTTTCATATTGCTGAAAATGCTGAGGATATTAGCGAGGCTTTGTCGCCTGTTGAGAGGGAAAAACGGAGGGCTTCCGACCTTCGGGAGGAAGTTCTTCTTAATCAAATCAAGGAATATGAGGCTGGCAGTCAAACGTTGATGGATGCAAATTCCGAGCTTCAGAGGAACCTCGCAGAAGCTGAGAAAAACCAATGTATAGCAGAAGAGGCTAAGGCGGTCGCTGAGAGGGCCCGAGAGGTTGCCGAGAAGGGCAGAGAGGCGGCCGAGAAGGCTAGGGAGGAAGCTGAGAAGGCCAGAGAGGATGCGGTTGGGATGAAGGCCGAGGCGGAGGGGTTGCTGCAGACTGCTCGGGATGATTTGGCTGAGGCTCGTCGCCGAATCACCGATTTGGAAGGAGTTCAAGGGTAGCTAACTGAATCTGAGAATGTTGTGACCCGGCTGCAAGGTGAACTTGTGAAGATGTGCCGGAAGGCATTAAAGCATAAAGTTCTGGCCAAGCGGAACCAATTCAACTGGGATCATGCGACGACTGATTCTTTCGTTAATGCTGTAACACCTAGGATTTTTACCGTTAATTTCCCATTATTGAAAATGTGAATTTAAAATTTCTTTTTAATTTATTAAAAATCACCCGTCAAACGGACGGAGTTTCGTTTGTTTTTCGGGTTTTTCCAAAATTTAACCTTTTGAAAACATTCACACTTATAAAATTCAGCAGCCAGCAGGGCTTCTTTTCATATATATCATATCAAGGCCCAATGGGCTCAAAATACAGCAACATGTATCAATATCATAAGTAGCAGCGGAAATACTAAGTATGAAAAAATGATTTTCAACATATTTCTTTATCAAAAGAAATCATCCTAAGCCTCACTCCCAAAAGATATTTACACAAATCATATACAACAAAATATCAGAGGCTTAGGTCCAATATCAAATCCTATCCCATAATAACCCTACTCTCCCTGAGAGAGAGAGTAATCATGCTCGACCATGTCTGGTGTATGCTCCAGCTCAGTACCTGAAAAATGGTAAGAAGGTGAGCATTACACAATAAAATAGGGAAAACAGTTTCTGCTATTCTATAATGAACCACCAAGCCAAACACATTTAGCCATATATTGCACAAAACTCAATCAATCATACCCTTACAATTCAATTATATCACATCAATGACAATTGGTTTCTTTTGAAATTCTTAAACTCTTTTACTTCATGCATTTCTAATTTATTCAAACTTATATCTTTCTCATCTCTTTTCTTGCCTTCACATTTTCTTTTCTCTTTTCATATCTTTAAGTTTTTCATAGATTTTAGAATTTATTACGTGGATCCATCATTGCGTACAGTCTCCTACGGACAACATCTTACAAGACCTAGAATTCCACAATCAGAATGTGCGTCCATCATTGCGTACAGTCTCCTACGGACAACGTCTTATAGCTACACACAATGTGTGTCTTACGCGATCTAGGCGTACAGTCTCCTACGGACAACGTCTTACAAGATCTGGAATCGCACAATCAAATTATACCTTTATTAATATATGGTGTGTGTGTCCATCATTGCGTACAGTCTTCTACGGACAACGTCTTACAGCTGGGCATCATGTGCGTCTTACGCGATCTATGCGTACAGTCTCCTTCGGACACCGTCTTACAAGATCTGGATTACGCACTTGTTTTGCCTTTAATCTTTTAAATCATACTTCAATTATTTTCATTTGTAACCACTTTCATGAAATCATCATTTTCTTTATCCTTTTATATTTCTAGATTCCAACATAAATTTGCAAAAATACCAAACCACACATTCAAATATCAATCATCATAATCATGCACAAAATAATACATCTTTATACTTTTCTAACATATTCACTATCCTAGGGTTTTAACTTAGTCTAACATAAAACTCTTAGCACCCACTATATACATAATATAAACTACCTCCTAGAATATGGTAACACACACCCTCTTACCTCAAATACTTAGAGATAAGGTGATTTCCACTTGCCCTAAGCTTGCAAGCTTGCCACCATATGAGTTATGATCCAAGGAAGAGGGAGGAACCTATTACAAGAGTTATAAGAAGACAAGTTGTTATTTTTTCCTTGTTTCTTGTTAGGGTTCATGAAACTATGAGATTTCCATGGTTTAAAGCTTGAAATCCACCATGGAAGGAAGAGAGAGAAAGGGGGAGAGAGAGAGTTCGAATTTATGGAAGAGAAAGAAAAGATCCTTGGCTTACACTTACTTGGGAGCTAGGAAGGAGGAGAGTTGTTGATGGAATGAAGGAATCCTTTGCTTCTTTGGTTGAGTTTGTGATGAACAATGAAAACCCTATGGAGAAGAAGGGGTTGTTCGAAGATGAGAGGAGAAGAGAGAAAAAGTTGTTCTTTGTGTTGGAGTGGTTGTGTTCTGCACTCTTTTCTTTTCTTTTATGTTCAACTCTTTGCCTAAAGTGGATTTGTGTGGCTGAAATCATTTGCTTATCTACTAAGCCACGAATGGGTGGTCCCCACGCGTTATTTTTTTTCCAGATTTACTCAAGGGTAATCGATTACTGGTTTAAAGTAATCGATTACCACCCTTGATGCAACATTCTTTGTATAATTAGCAGAGGGCAACTAATCAATTACTCCATTTTAAAGTAATCGATTACTTCACAAAAACACAAGGTAATCGATTAATTCCATGAGGTAATCGATTACAATTGCTGCAACATTGAAGTGATTCCACCAGAGGGCTTGTAATCGATTACTCCCCTGCAAGGTAATCGATTACTTCATGAAAAATCCTATTTTGATGGTTTTCTAACTCCAATTCATTTCCTTAGGCTCCTATTCTCATTCAAACTTGATTTACTACTCCTAACTGTTGGTTTTGGCCTCAAAATCTCGAGAGGGGGGGGGGTGAATAGAGTTTTATTATGTATTGAAAAATTCGTATCAAATTAAAAAATTGAATTGAGATGGAGAGATTTAACGAATGAAACGGATCGCGAAAATGATAGAAATATAATAATTGAGTAGCGCGGAAACGTAAGAAATTAAATATGCGGAAAGTAAAAGAGATAGGGATAGAAAAGCTTGCACCGGAGAATTTTATACTGGTTCAGCCTTCCCGTCGAAAGGCCTAGTCCAGTCCCCAAGCGACCCGCCTGAGAGTTCTTATAACCAAGCAATAGAGCCGCTCCCTATTACAACCAAGAGCACCCCGCACACTACTAGGAACCTCCGTTCGCTAGGGGCCTCAATCACACAGAAGGGTTCCTCGCCCTACGAACGCCTCAACGTTCAACTATGGGATTCTCTCCCTACCACTAAGGTTGAATACAATAGATGTGAGTGATTACAATAAGTATCACGTGTTCTCAAAAACACAGATTCTACAATAAGCTCTTATGATAATGAAGAAGAAGTTTGTCTTAGAGTTTAGCAGCCAACAAGGTTTGTTCTTCAAAATATTAGAACAATGAAAAACAGAACACTTTGAGAAGAAGAAGAGAAAACGTGAAATGAAAAAAAATGTCTGAACGTAAAAAAAAAAACTCTTTTGAAATGTTGGAGTGATCTTTATTTAAAAAGAAAAACATTTTAGAATCAAAAACGATTTTGAATTAATAAAACAAAATCAAAAAGGAATAAACAAAGATTTGAAATAAGTTTTAAAATCAAAATAAAATCAAAACGATTTTCGAAATAAAATAAAGATTTGATTCTTAAAACCAAAAAGGAAATAATTCAAAATTAAAATCATTTTTGAATTTTATAAAATATATCAGAATCTTTTATATAAAAACAAATCAGGAAATAATAAAAATGATTCTGACACGTTTTTCAATAAAACATGAAGTAATCGATTACTTTAAGGAATAATCGATTATTTCTACAAAAATAGAAATTTTTAAATACATTTGAAAAACATGTAATCGATTAGGCTAAGAATAGTTAATCGATTTCATCACTCCTGTTCATTGTATGATGCAACTTATGATAATCGATTACACTGAGGAGTTAATCGATTATTAAGCCTCTGGTTTGCATATGATGCAACATCATGTAATCGATTACTACAAGACTTGTAATCAATTACTAAGCCTCTGAAAAATATATGATGCAACAATTATAATCGATTACTTGACTGTTGTAATCGATTACTTTCATAAGAAAGTAACTGATTAACAAAATTCAGTTAATCGATTACAGCTTCTCTGATTTTTCTATGATGCAACAGAGTTAATCGATTACTGCAAGAGATAATCGATTACTCTCTTTTGCAATCATATAAATATGCAGAGTTTTGTAACATCAACTATTTTTACTCCGATGAAATGCAGAAAAACATTTTATATGCAGAAAATATGTTTTTCTTCTTCTCTTCAAAAATAAAAACTTTGTTGACTTTGAAACTTCTAAGTAAACAAAAACTTCATTACCTTACATTTGATCTAAGGAGAAGGTTTCTATTCTTAGGCTTGCTTGAGTCTTCAATCTTGACGCTTGCACTTGTGAGCTTGAACTTGAGTTGGCTTGTTATCATCAAAACATATATTTGCATTAAACTTGAAGTCCATAGAGAGTTTGAAGCATGCCTTCCAACCAGCTTGACTTCCAACACTAACCTCTCCCTAAACTTGACAATTCACATACACACTTTGAATAATTCACATTATAATCAAATTTAAATTGAGGATGTTACAATCCTCTCCCACTTACCAGAATTTCGTCCTCGAAATTCAGCTTTCGTCGAACAATTGCGGATGAGACTGCCTGATCTTGATTTCTAATTCCCAGGTAGCCTCCTCTACATTGTTCATGCTCCATATAACTTTCACCAAGGTGATCTCCTTGCCTCTCAACCGTCTCACTTGCTTGTCTTCGATCCTTACTGGCAAAACTTCGAAAGTCAGATTTTCCTTCAAGGGCAAATCATATACTGTGACTACATGTGAAGGATCATGAATGTATTTCCTTAATTGTGAGACATGGAATACATCATGAAGCTTGGCTAAATGTGGAGGTAAAGCAATTCTGTATGCCACTGGGCCAACCTTCTCTAGAATTTCATAAGGTCCAACGAACCTTGGAGCTAGTTTCTTGGACTTAATCACCCGCCCAATTCCTGTAGTAGGGGACACTCTTAGAAAGACATGATCCCCAACATCGAATTCCAGAGGTCTCCTACGTCTATTTGCATAGCTCTTCTGGCGATCCTGAGAAGTTTTCATTTTGTTCTTAATCATAGTAATCTTCTCAGTAGTTTCTTTCACAAGGTCTGGTCCCGTCAACAAATTCTCACCTATTTGGAACCAACAAAGAGGCGTTCTACATTTCTTGCCGTAGAGTGCCTCAAATGGTGCCATTCCAATACTGGAGTGGAAGCTATTATTATAAGTGAACTCCATCAGCGGTAACAACTGCTCCCAACTGCCAGCCTGTTCTAGCACACAAGCTCTCAAAAGATCCTCTAGTGTCTGAATAGTACGCTCAGATTGCCCATCGATTTGCGAATGGTAAGCCGTACTAAATTTCAGCTTAGTACCCAAGGCCTGCTGGAGACTCTGGCAAAATCTAGATAGAGATCTAGGATCATGATCAGATACTATACTGAAGGGCAGACCATGAAGCTTTACTATGTCCCGAATATAAAATTGAGTAAACTTTTCTAAGCTGTACCTCATATTCACTGGGATAAAGTGAGCACACTTTGTCAAACGATCAACTACAACCCAAACAACATCACACCCTGCAGTGGTTCAGGGTAAACCGGACACAAAGTCCATAGAAATGCTATCCCATTTCCATTCAGGAATTTCAAGTGATCGCAATGGACCACCTGGCTTCTGGTGCTCGATCTTCACTTTCTGGTAAGTCAAGCAATGAGGTACATGGTCTGCCACATCTGTTTTCAACTTTGGCCACCGATAGAGTTTCTTCAAATCTTGATACATTTTTGTTGCACCCGGATGAAAATTCATTTTTGTCCGATGAGCTTCCACTAATATATCCCTTATAACTTCAAAATCCATCGAAACACATATCCGGCCTCTAAACTGGATGATACCATTTGGACCCTTTATGAAATCGGGCTCTTCTTTTCTCGATGCTCCTTCCAGCAATTTTCGAAGCTCCAAATCATCGGTCTGCCTTTCTTTGATAAAATCAATCAACTCATTGATAACTTGCAACATCTCCAGAACAATGCTCTTCTCTTTCACTTGCATGTTCAGGTTGAGATCACTGAATTCCTGTATCAGCTGCATCTCCTTTACCATCAAATT
Source organism: Crotalaria pallida (assembly GCA_037953625.1). Classification (NCBI taxonomy): domain Eukaryota; kingdom Viridiplantae; phylum Streptophyta; class Magnoliopsida; order Fabales; family Fabaceae; genus Crotalaria; species Crotalaria pallida. Next base: position 45,465,931 of record CM075649.1, on the reverse strand, counting down.
GCTAACATGTAAAGTCTTGCAGCTTAGAGCATCAACCACAACATTAGCTTTGCCCGGATGGTATTGGAGATTGAAATTGTAATCCTTTAAAAATTCCATCCATCTCTTCTGTCTCATATTCAATTCTTTCTGATCGAAGAGATAGTGGAGAATTTTATGATCACTGAAGACTTCAAACCTTGAACCATACAAATAATGTCTCTTGATTTTCAGCGCAAAGACTACTGCTGCCAACTCTAAATCATGAGTGGGATAGTTCTGTTCGTGCTACCGCAACTGCCTGGATGTATAGGCTATGACCTTCCCTTGTTGCATTAACACACACCCCAACCCTTGCTTTGAAGCATCACAATATACTTCAAATGATTGAGTCGGGTCCGGCAAAATTAACACTGGGGAATTGGTCAATCGCCTTTTCAGTTCCTGAAAACTATTCTCATATTCTGGGGACCATACATATGGAACACCTTTCCTAGTCAAGATAGTTAAAGGAAGGGTCAGTTTAGAAAAACCTTCAATGAACCTTCGGCAATGAACCTTCGGTAATACCCAGCCATACCAAGGAAACTTCTGATCTTAGTAACGGACTTGGGTCTCTCCCACTTTAACACCGCTTCCACCTTAGAAGGATCTACAACAACACTCTTCTCAGAAATTACATGCCCCAGAAAATGAACTTCATCCAACCAAAAACTACATTTAGAGAACTTTGCATAAAGATGTTTGTCTTTGAGAACTTGAAGCACTGTTCTCAAATGCTCGTCATGCTCTTTTGGACTCTTGGAATAAATGAGAATGTCGTCAATAAACACTATGATGAATGAATCCAAATACGGCCTGAAAATCCTATTCATATAATCCATGAAGATTGCAGGAGAGTTCGTGAGACCAAAAGGCATTATCACATATTCAAAATGCCCATACCGGGTTCTCAAAGCAGTTTTAAGAATGTCCTCCTCTCGGATACGAATCTGATGATATCCTGATCGGAGGTCAATTTTAGAGAAAACTGCTGCTCCCCTAAGTTGATCCAACAAATCATCAATACGAGGGAGTGGATATTTATTTTTCACTGTCACTGCATTTAATTGCCGGTAGTCACTGCACATACGGACACTTCCGTCCTTCTTTTTGACGAAAAGAATCGAAGCACCCCAAGGCGAAACACTTGGCCTAATAAATCCTTTAGCCAAAAGCTCCTTCAACTGTTTCTTCAATTTTTCTAACTCCGGAGGTGCCATTCTATAGGGTGCTTTAGATATCGGGCCGGTGTCAGGCACAAGATCAATGCCGAACTCCACTTCTTTAACTAGAGGTAATCCGGGAATCTCAGCAGGAAAGACTTCCGGAAACTCACTAACTACTGGAATTCGACTTATATCTGATGCTTTATCAACATCCATGGCCGACACCGAATGTTTACAGAAGATTACTGACTTCTGACTGCAATCAAGTAGGACACGGTGCTGAGACATCCAGTCCATGCCCAAAATGATATCCAGCTTGGTTAAGGGCAAACATATTAAATTTACTTTGAATTCCCGCTCCAATACTCGAAGTGGGCAATCCAAACACATTAAAGATGTGACTATAGCTGATTTTGTAGGGGTAGACACAGACAACTTAAAAGGCATCTCAACTGCAGACAGTCCTAACTTCTCCATACAATTGAAAGAAATAAAAGAATGCATAGCCCCACAGTCAAAAATAAATACCGCAGGGAATATCATTAACATGACCAATACCTCAGATCAACTCATCAGCATCAGTAACTTCTTCTCCATCAAGAGTATACAACTTTCCTTGCTGTAGTGGCCGACCATCACCAACCTTCTGTGCCCTAGCCACATTCGCTTCCTTCTTTACTGCATTCTTTGGGCAATTAACTGCAACATGACCAGGCTGCCCACACTTGAAACAAGTGACATTTGGCTGGTTCTGATTTAAATTCCAACATACTACCCTGTGCTGCTTGCCACAATGAGGACAAGGCGAAATAGGACCAGGAGCACTCCCTATTGGACCTGATCTAGGCTGAGGATAGGGACCTGGTTGCTGCACCGGACTCTTGCCCCTCATTGGACCACCAACTCTCTGTACTGTCCTGCTCTTATCATTGGCTAACTTCCTGTTAAGACCTTTTTCATACGTGCTCGCCATGTTGACCAACCGTGACAGATTATCAATGTTGTGATACTCGCAGGAAAGGAGAATATCATCCCTGAGACCAGCTTCAAACTTTATACACTTAGCACGCTCATCAGTGTCTCTATAACTGCCAGAGAAACGGATAAGATCTTCAAATCGAGTTGCGTAATCCCCAACCGACATGGAACCTTGTGTCAATTGGAGAAAAGCATTCTCCTTTTTCCTCCGAACATCTTCAGGGAAATACTTCCCTAAGAAACGATTCTTGAACAACTCCCAAGTAATAACAGGATTGACTGCCTCCAACCCTCTCCTCTGCCGTTCCCACCAATGTTCTGCTTCACTGGTCAACATAAATTCTGCTAATCGAACATGCTGCTCCACTAGTGGCTGAAGGGAACGGAGAATCTTCTCAATTTCTTATATCCACCTTTGTGCTCCATCCGGATCATTTGCCCCTTCAAAGTGGGGCGGCTCACTCTTCCGAAATCGCTCCATCTGTAACACCCCAAAATTTTAATCCCTGATTAATGAAATATTAATTATAAAGTTTATTATAATTAATTATTTCTATTTTTAATATTTGATTAAAATCTGTGTTTATGTTGTTAGTAAATCTGTGAATTTAATTTGGTAATTATATTTAAGTGAAAATAAATAATTTGCACATTAGTCCCTGTTTTGGGACCTAGAAGTAATTATAGGAAAGGTTTTGGAGGGAAAGAAAATAAAATAAATATTTTTCAAAAACTGACAAAAATACTCGAGTATTTTTGAAAAGACTCGAGTGTTCTGGTCAGAGTTGCATGAGTTAGTGTGTTTTGGTGAGTCACCACCAATGATTCTCGCCGTTTGACACGAAATGACCACCCCAACACGTCCATAGTTGTCGTTTGAGCTGCATGAGCCTTCAACCAATCTGTATAAACCAATTAAACCCGAATTGTGAAGCATTTGGCCAATTTGTTGAAGACTTACATGTTCTAGGGTTCCTGAGTTCGATCAATCGATTCTCCCTCTCTGTTTCGATTCGAGTCATAAACTATAAACCAATACAAAGTTCACATCTCGAGCTTTGTATAGACACCAAAATCGTAAGTAGAGAGTTTGTGTGTTGGAAGAATTGGAGCTCGAAAGTTGGAACTTGTTGCTGTCAACCAGTTTCTGGAGCTTACTTTGATCCTCCATTTTGGTAAGCTCTTGTGTCCAATCAACCTCAAATTTGTTTTAAATCCTAGTTTATGTTGCAGAGAATGAATTCTAACCAAAACCCCTAATTCTCTTGCATGATAACCCACTCAAATATTCTGATTTTGGACCTCTGCTCAAACTGTCCTGCATGTTGATGGGTGAAGTTGTTCTTGGTGTTGTGGAGTTCTTCCTTGCAATTTCCTTGTTGAGTCACGTGTGAGAGGTAAGGGGAAAGCTTTCTATTCACTAGATAGAGTTTAAATGTCATGAATTCGATTAGAGAGCCACCAAGAGGCTCTAAGGGCTTAGTTTGAATATGGAAATTGGTTTGGAGACCAACCTGTTCTCTAAAGTTGTTTTGAGCAAGTTTATTATGTTGCATGCAAGCTATTTGGAACTTAAAATCATGAGTATTCTGTGTATTATGCAAATTGGTATGTTAATTGTGAATTTTCTAAGTTTTATGCATAATCTTATGAATCTCTGTGTATTCTGTAATTTGATGTGTTCTAAGTGCTTGAACATGTTTATTATATGTTATATGAACTCTGTTGATCATTGGATTGGATTAGAAATGGTTAGAATTGAAAATGGTATGTAAAAACCAAATTTCCAGTCTGTTCTGTTTGTTAATACTCGAGTAGATGGCTCGATACTCGAGTATTTCGTGATGCACCAGTGTGTCTTTTTGCACCAACACTCGAGTATCAAGTCCAGGACTCGAGTATTGACTGATGCAGCAAGAATATTTTCTGATGAATCACTCGAGTAATGCATGAACCACTCGAGTCTTCTGGGTTGATGAAAGACTCGAGTATTCATGACTACTCGAGTATTTTTAGAAGATCTGAAACCTGAATTTTCTGGAAAAGCATGAACGACTGGAGTAGCTATGAACTACTCGAGTAATCTGGAAAGACTGAAGAACTACTTGAGTATGATGAAGAACACTCGAGTATTTCTGCCCAGAAAATTAAGAATGCCATTTTTAATTCTGAATCATTCTGTTAATACTTAAATGACAATAATCCAAGTGATCTAAGACTTAAAAGAAATTGATTGATGATGGTATGAAATTATTGAATTAATAATGTGAGATATTATTAATTGAGATATACCAATCAATTCTTTTAAGTTAAGAAATTGCATTCATTCTGGAGTTCGGATGTTAGATCGTTTTTCATGTTTTGGTAACATGAGGAGGGCCTCTGGGAGTGCCAACTGACGACTTGCTTGATGACACATTATGGTTGACGATGTGGCCAACGAAAGTGAGATGCTGATGATATGGTTATTCCGTTGAGACGACGGGACGTTGCTCGAGGAGCACGTTATGTACCATTTCCAAGCTTGTCGTGTACATTCTTGGTGAATGTACGAATGTTGTACACCTAGGAGTACAACCCACTGTTGAGTGCTGATATGAAGTAAAGGATGGATGTCAGAGAGTGACATAGATTGATGGAGTTAGAATTGAGAGCTAGACTCATACATCATGCCACTCATTTAATCTAAAGTTGATAAATGAAAATAAGTATGAGCATCTTACTTGCATAAAATACTTGCTAAGTGCTAAATGTGGTTGTTGATTATTGCTGCATATCTACATACTTACATTGTGCATATATTAATGCTCTATTTATTATGTGTATAGAATTGCTTATCCCTATGCCCTTGTAGGTGATGTCACGTTACATCGCTTGCATCGAGATCCGACCACTTCCTAGTGGCATATGGATCTATGAGGATCACCGAGCGATATTTGAGGGTGAGGTAGAGGTTACCTTGTATCACCCCAACCCGTTGATCCGGTTTCGTCCTTGTAGGTTTAGGATCCCCATCATATACACTATGCACGTACCACCCTTTTACACTTACCGTGGACCACCTCTCACACGACCAGCTCGCTCATATCACAGTTTTCGATTTCGACCTACCCGCTCACACCCTTTTTCTTCTAGAGTCGTCCGCGAGGAGACTCCCCTATCCGATCCGAGGAGCCCTGTTAGGGTCTCGCCATCACCAGACCTTCTACCCAGTGGAAGGGTATCCACTCCTTTGGATGAGATAGAGGAGGACCCTGTGGAGGACGAGAGAGGAGGCGAGCCTGTCGTTCACTCTACCGGGAGTCAGTGGAGGGACGACGATCCCTAGGTATGTGCATAAGGTAGATGATGAGGATCAGGGATCCGGTGTGATGGATGCTATGGAGGAGATGCTGCTGCTGATGGGTTGATGATGACTACTACTACTATTTGCAGACTTCTACTACTACTACTACTACTTATGTTCCATGATCAGCTACAGAGTCTTTATTTTTGATATGTAGATATTGTATATAGCTTTTGAGAACTCTAGAGCGATGATCTATTTTGGTATTACAGTTGTATGGACTTGTACTGGATCTTGGAGACATGACCTTTGGACTATGTATTTTATGACATATATATATATCTTATGTTCATACTACAACTTGTGCATAGTTCTGCTATTTCCGCTTATTCTGATAAAGATATTTAAAGAGTTCGGCTACGATATTTGAAAATGGTATCAGTTTCGCAAAACGAAAGAATGGATGACATCACTTAAGTTTTTACTATGTAAATACAATTTCTAAGAACAGATGCTATATGGATATTGAAAGGATTTCCTTGTCTTAGAAAATGCCGAATTCAGTATAATGTTTTACATGATATAAAATCTAATCTCCAAGAATTCCATATTTTGGTTTGTGCACCCGCTTCTTTTAGAAAATGAAAAGGGAAAATTTAAGCCCTGTATTTTCTAACACTAAACAAGTCCATATTATTTGAGTAATAGTGTATTTATTACTCTAATTTCGAGTATTATATTGAGGGTGTCACACTGAGTGGTGATCGATCTCTAGCAAGTATACTAGATCGGATAGTAATATAGTCAATAAGACCAGATATCGTTCCCACAGGGACCAAGAATTATTTAATCTACTTCTACCTAAGAGTAATTATAAGTAAAATCTACTAAATTCAGATTTAAATAATTAAATGAAGAGGATGGTTTGATGCTGAAAATTAAATAAAAACTATTAAACAATGGTGGAAAGGTGGTTAGGAACTAGTTTCATTAATTATTTCATTTATTTATTATGAATCAATGTTTTCCATTTAAATCCAGAACTAATTCAGAAAATTAGCAATTCCTAGATTCCTCTATGAAATTACTGTTTATTATTCAATTTGTTAAATCCTAATTCCTTAGAAATTTAATCTATTGAATAACCATGATTAAGAACAGTGAATTATCAAAAGTTATATAAAAATCCAAAAGTATTCCTACAAGTTGAATCCTTATATTGTTTAATTCCATGGCCTATTTCAAATCCTAATTTTCCAATTTAGATCTAAAAATCCATAACATGAATTGATCAAGTTCATGCATAACAATAAAAACACAGTTAAACACTTGATTTAAAAACTGAAAAACATTAATTCAAATAAATAAACTACATAATCAAATCCACATGTTCCTAACACAAGAGGGTTTAGTTACACATAATGGAGAAGAAGAACAAATAAGAATTAAAGTAATTCATTCCTAAATTACTACTAATCCTTGCTTTGAATCTTCAGCCTTCAATGGATTCCTCCTCCGAATGCTCTCCAGAGAATGCAATCTCCCTCAATAATTTCTGATTATTACTCTCTAATCTGATCCTAAACTAATCCTAAAAACATAAAATAGTAGATAAAATCCTAATCTTATTAAAATCCTTCAAAACTGATCAGAAATTGGCCCAATTGGGCTTTCTCGGACTTCGCGCGCCTGGGCGTGCAGATCAGCACGCCTGAGCGCGCTGTATCTGATACCCTCTGATTACCGAAGCACGCGCGCTTGGGCGCGCAGATCCCGCACCTGGGCGGGCTAGGACATTTTCGACTCTGTTTCTCTCCGTTCTTGCGCCATTTTCAAGGTCTTCTTATGCTCTTTTCAGCTCCAATAATATCTTCTCCAATTAAGGCTCCGAAATACCTGAAACATACCCAAAACGGATTAAAACATTCAAAGGATTCTAATAAACTAAAAATTCCTAAAACTAATACAAAATACCTATATTTACAAGAGAAACAAGCTAAAACCCAAGCAAAAGGAAGTGAAATTAAGCCTTAAAACATCATATATTAGACCTTCATCACACCCCCAAACTTAGCATTTTGCATGTCCCAGGCAAAAGTAAAATAAAAATTCATAAACACAAGACTACCTTCTAAATCAAAATGTACAATACTTAATCTAAGACTTCGACTCATCAACACAGCCACATATTTACACAAGCTATTCACATATCAAAACCTGGTTAAAGAAACAAAATAAATCAGAACTCAGAACCAGTGAACACTCTCAACCTCTCTGTGTATATCTCTCATGTGTATCAAGGGTATAAATCAATTCACTCAATTTCATTCAATAGTAAAGTGTTACCATAAGCTTGACCATAGACCAAAATCTCCACTGAAATTATTAAAAACATGCACAAATCTAAAGGTCTTTAATTTGGTTGTAACGTGGCCATAGCTAAAAGTGTTAAGGTGAGATAAAAGAAAGAAGGGATAAAACTAAGGGCTAAATATATGAAATCAAACAACATCCCTTAAAAATTATGAATGAGCAATGAATACTATAAGGACTCACACTGAAATTACAACTATTTCAAACTTCTTCTTTTTCAATTTCAATCTACTACTTCTTCCAAACAAAATTTTTTTCTCTTATCATTCATAAATTTTCACTTTCTCTCAACTTTTCTTTTCTTTTTTCTTTTGGAAGAAGAGTACTCAAATAACACTTTCACAATTTTCACACTTTTGAAATGTCCCTCTCTCAATTTCTCATTCAAAATTCCTATGGTACTTCACAAAAATGTACAATCAATGCAGGGTACCAAAGGAAAATCATATTTATATCAGACTCAAAATGGGCAACTAAGGGAAAACAAATTCAACAAATCTCTGTAGGCTGCAAAAACACCATCCTAAATGCCTTAATCATTTTCATGCATGTAATCAATTATCAATTTCAAAATGGTCACCGGTCAAGTTCTAGAACACAAAACTAAAGTGAACACACTCATGAAAGAAATAGGGGTCTCACATCAAAATAATTCAATAAATCATACCCCATCAATTAGGCTCAAAATCTCACAGGCTAAAGTCAGTTCACTAATCTCAAGTTCTGAAAAATTTTGTCAAAATAACCAGATTTCAAAAATATTTACAGCTCAACAAATAAATAACATGAATCAATGAGTCTAATCCTAAACTAAGTATATATACCTATCATCAGAAAAATAATCCCAAGTCTAGAATAATTACAAAACCTCTACCTAAGACACAAACCAATACCAAAAATGGGAGAAAAATTCAGATCTGAAAATTTTTTTATTTTGTATCCACTCCCCCAAACTTAAAGGTTGGTTTGTCCTCAAGCAAACTAAACTAAAATTACCTAACTAAAAAATAAAAAATTGCATGGAATAAATTTGGAACACTTATTACTTGCATCTGAAAAATCGACATTAACAAAAATAAGAAAACATTCCCCCAAACTTAATATGAGTCATGAAAAACAAGTGCCCAAAATAGCACCTCTAATGGGGAAAATATTAACTTATATCTGGTACAAAATATATAGCTTGATGCAAATAACAAATAATCCAAATAAATAACCAAACAATAAAACTAAAAAAAAAAAATCCTAGAAAACAATAACATATTTTTGTTGCACAGGTACAAGAACTGGCTAATGGGAAAAAGACACAAAATATAGCAAAAATTAAAATTCCCCATTTTCTGGACAAATTTGCCCAGTGCGCGCCCAGTGCAGAGCTGCGCGCCCAGGCGCGCCAGGTTTGTACCTGTTGCTTTTTTTTTTAAATGCAGAACTAAAAAAAAATAACCTACACTAATTTCCTAAGAACTACTAAACTAAGTGAATGCTACCTAAACATTGAGTTACCTCCCAACTAGTGCTTGTTTAACGTCACGAGCCTGACGGGTCACCTCCTTTCGGAGGCTAAGGGAGCTGCATTTGATCATTGAGGGAATTTTTAGCACTTGAGTGCTGAACCAGATTTAATGGGGTAAAGCACCTCGCCGTACATGGTGGTTTTTCAAAAATATTAATGACACTTTGCTCACCATTGACACGGAGAATAACCTCTCCCCTAGGAACATCTATTAATGCCCCAGCTGCGGCCAAGAATGGCCTTCCAAAAATCAGAGGAATATTTTCATCCTCATCAATATCAAGGACAATGAAGTCCATGGGCAGTATGAAATCATTAACCTTTCCCAAAATGTCTTCCACCACTCCATAAGGACGGAGGATGGACTTATCAGCTAATTGTAAAATTGCAGGGGTAGGTTTGATTTCACCTAAGTCTAGTGCATTACAAACAGATAAAGGCATTATATTCACACTAGCACCTAAGTCACAGGGGGCCTTACCAGAGTACTCCTTGCCAATGCTGACTGGAAGGTTGAAGCTTCCAGGATCCTTCATTTTCGGTGGCAGGTTGCACTTGATAATGTTGCTGCATTTCTCCGCAATTGGAAACGTCTCTTCCAAGAGCATTCCCTTCTTTCTTGTCAGCAAGTCTTTCATAAACTTCGCATACAAAGGCATTTGTGCAAGTACCTCTGCGAATGGGATGTTTATGTTAATCTTTTTGATCATATCCATAAACTTGGAGAATTGCCTCTGGTCCTCTTCTTTCTTCAACCTTTGAGGATAAGGCACCCTCAAAGGTATTGGAGAAGGCTTGGCTGATTCCCGGTTGTGATCCACAGGTGGACCCTGCGTTTTCGATGCTCCTCTCTTACCTTTCTCTTTCTCCACTTCTTGTTTCTTGTGTTCCTCTTCTTTCTTCTTTTCCGATGCAGTTGCATTACTCTTAGGAAATGGCTCCTCATACGACTTGCCATTCCTAAGAGTTACTACCATAAGACTCTCCTTTGGATTGGTGACAGTGTCACTAGGAAAAGTCCCTAGTGACCTCTCTGATAGCTGCTTTTCAAGTTGGCCCACTTGCACCTCCAGGTTCCGAATACTGGCCGCTTGATTGGCAAAGTTAGCTCTTGTCTCCTCCATGAATGTGGTCGTGTTAGTTGCTAACTTCTCCATTGCTGCTTCCCAAGTTGGTTTATGAGGCTGCTGAGTCTTCATTGGTGGGTTGAGAGCTGGGCTGTTCCATGAGAAGTTCGGATGATTTCTATAGGCTGGGGTGTAGGTGTTGGAATACATGTTGTTTCTTTGGCCTCCACCGCCCATGAACTTTGCTTGCTCCTCAATGGTAGCTGGTGCCTTCCCCGCATTTGGTGAGCAATCTCCATTTTGGTGATTTCCTCCACAGAAATCACACACCAGAGTGTTGACTTCAGCCACTTGTGTCTGAGCCATCTTCTTCACCAACTCAGAAATTTTTTGCTGAAGCTCTTTGTTTTGCTGAATGATTGTCTGGAATTGACTTGAGCCCAGATCATTGTTCTTCAGAATCACCTTGTCAGAAACTGCTTGACTGCTGTTGTAGGCCATTGTTTCAATTATCTCCTTTGCCTCTTCAACAGTCTTCTTGAGAAGGGAACCACCAGCTGCTGCATCTATCATTATCTTGTGTGACATTCTCAGCCCAAAGTAGAATAACCGGATTTTTATCCAGTCCGGAATTGCATGTGTGGGGCACCTCTTCAACAACTGGTTGTACCGATCCCAGGCCTTATGCAAGTGTTCACCTTCCTCTTGCATGAAGAAATTGACATCTTGGCGCAGCTTGGCTTGCTTCCCAGCTGGAAAGAACTTGTCTATGAATTTTTTGACAAGCACATACCAACTGGAAAGGCTTCCGGGCGGCTGATTCTTCATCCACTGATAAGCATGTTCCCTCAAAGAGAGAGGAAACATTCTCATCCCTATTGCCTCCTCTGATGCACCCTCGATCTTGAAGAAATTGAGCATGTTCAGGAAGTTGGCTACATGCTCCGTTGGGTCTTGATTTGGTGCACCCGAGAATTGATCCTGCTTGATGAGATGAATGTACTGGGGATCAATCTCGAATGATGCTGCAGTGATCTCTGGCCTGACAATGCTGGACATGCACACATCCGGGTCCACAACGGCATAGTCAGCTAGTGTCTTCCTAGGAGGGGGTGTGTTGCCTTGTGAAGCTCGTTCAGCCATCTTCCTTTCTTGTCCCTTTCTTTCTTTCTTTGCTTGCTTTTCCCTCCTCTTTGCACTCAACTCCATGTCAGGGTCAAAATGCAACTCCTCACGGTTTCCTGAAGAACGTAGAAGCATGAAAAAGGTTAAGCAGCACCCGTCAAGAAAAGAAAAAATAAGAAAAGGAAAAAAAATAAAAACAAAAAAATAAAAATAAAATAAAAAAAATAAATTCTACTTAAAATTACTACAAAGTACCAAAAATAAATTAAATAAATTCTAGTCCCCGGCAACGGCGCCAAAAACTTGATCGGTCTCTAGCAAGTATACTAGATCGGATAGTAATATAGTCAATATGACCAGATATCGTTCCCACACGGACCAAGAATTATTTAATCTACTTCTACCTAAGAGTAATTATAAGTGAAATCTACTAAATTCAGATTTAAATAATTAAATGAAGAGGATGGTTTGATGCTGAAAATTAAATAAAAACTATTAAACAATGGTGGAAAGGTGGTTAGGAACTAGTTTCATTAATTATTTCATTTATTTATTATGAATCAATGTTTTCCATTTAAGTCAAGAACTAATTCAGAAAATTAGCAATTCCTAGATTCCTCTATGAAATTACTGTTTATTATTCAATTTGTTAAATCCTAATTCCTTAGAAATTTAATCTATTGAATAACCATGATTAAGAACAGTGAATTATCAAAAGTTATATAAAAATCCAAAAGTATTCCTACAAGTTGAATCCTTATATTGTTTAATTGCATGGCCTATTTCAAATTCTAATTTTCCAATTCAGATCTAAAAATCCATAACATGAATTGATCAAGTTCATGCATAACAATAAAAACACAATTAACACTTGATTTAAAAACTGAAAAACATTAATTCAAATAAATAAACTACATAATCAAATCCACATGTTCCTAACACAAGAGGGTTTAGTTACACATAATGGAGAAGAAGAACAAATAAGAATTAAAGTAATTCATTCCTAAATTACCACTAATCCTTGCTTTGAATCTTCAGCCTTCAATGGATTCCTCCTCCGAATGCTCTCCAGAGAATGCAATCTCCCTCAATAATTTCTGATTATTACTCTCTAATCTGATCCTAAACTAATCCTAAAAACATAAAATAGTAGATAAAATCCTAATCTTATTAAAATCCTTCAAAACTGATCAGAAATTGGCCCAATTGGGCTTTCTCGGACTTCGCACGCCTGGGCGTGCAGATCAGCACGCCTGGGCGCGCTGTATCTGATACCCTCTGATTACCGAAGCACGCGCGCCTGGGCGCACAAATCCCGCGCCTGGGCGTGCTAGGACATTTTCGATTCCGTTTCTCTCCGTTCTTGTGCCATTTTCAAGGTCTTCTTATGCTTTTTTCAGCTCCAATAATATCTTATCCAATTAAGGCTCCGAAATACCTGAAACATACCCAAAACGGATCAAAACGTTCAAAGGATTCTAATAAACTAAAAATTCCTAAAACTAATACAAAATACCTATATTTACAAGAGAAACAAGCTAAAACCCAAGCAAAAGGAAGTGAAATTAAGCCTTAAAACATCATATATTAGACCTTCATCAAGTGGTATCAGAGCAAAAGTCAGATCCTGTAGTAGTTGAAGTAGTCCCAGAAAGGTAGTCATCAACATCAAGCAGGTATCCACAGGGCATATTTATTGTTTTGAATGCTAGTATCTTGATTTGAGCACTAGATACATTTGAATGTTTTGTTTGAGGTTATGGTTATAGCCTTAGTATAGGTGGTGTGATGAATGTTTCTTTAGTTCATCATATGTGACCATAAGTCCATAGCGCAGGTCTATTATGACAACTAGAAACCAAAATCATACTAACGCGATGTTAGAGAGAATCACCGCTGTGTTGGAGTCTATGCAGCAACGGCAACAACAACAATCTCAGCAACCACCGCAACCGGTTAATCCACCTCATCAGTGTAATGTTGGTAATACCGAGGATAAGAGTTTGGCGGATTTTAGGACTTGTAATCCACCCAGGTTTGAAGGCTGGATTTAAACCTGAGGAGGCTAATAAGTGGATTCATACCATGGATAAAATCTTCAGAACATTAGATTGCACGGAAGCTCAGAAGGTGCCATATGCAGTCTATATGTTGGAAGATGAGGCTGAGAACTGGTGGAACCATACGGTTCAGCTCCTGCATTATGAAGGAAGGGATGTTAATTGGGATGTATTTATGGAGAAGTTTCTCAATAAATACTTCCCAGAGGATTTGAGGAGAAAGAAGGAAGTAGAGTTCTTGCAGCTGAAGCAAGGAGACATGAGTGTGGGTGAGTACGCAGCCAAGTTCGAGGAATTGATGAAGTACTCTCCATATTACCAGAACAATCCAGATGAAAGCAGCAAATGTATCAAGTTTGAAGGAGGCTTAAGGCCTAAATTGAAATCTATTTTCGGTTATCAAAGGATCCAATGTTTTCCTGCACTAGTGGATATGTGTAGGATGTATGAGGATGATAAGAAGGCAGAAGGATTGCAAGCACCTAAGAGGAAAGATAATCAGAATTATGGACCTCAGAGGCGCAAAGGTTTCAACAATCGAGGCAAAGGACCATATGATTGCCGAGGGAAAGGCAAAGGAAAAGTTGGAGGTAATTATGGAAGAAATTTCCAAAGTGAGGCTCCTTATTGTGACAAGTGCAAGCGTCGCCATTATGGTCGTTTCTGTTGGGCGACAAGTGGCTGCTTCAATTGTGGAAAACCAGGACATTTTGCGAAGGACTTCAAGGAACCGGCCAAGACCAATTCGAGAGGGGCAGCTGACAAGCCCATGGTTCAAGGAAGGTTTTTCACGCTTAGTGGTGTGGAGGCAAGCCAATCCTCTGATCTTGTGCAAGGTAATTACTTGCTAAATGGTCAGCTCTGTAATGTTTTGTTTGATTCTGGTGCAACACATTCATTTGTTTCATATGAATGTGTAAATCGTTTGAGTTTACCCATATCTGAGTTATCATATACTCTTAAAGTAGAAACCCATACTAATGCTCCTGTAGTTGTTTCTAGAGCATGTCTTAACTGTTGTGTAGACGTGTTAGGACAAACCTCTAGGGTAGATTTGATCTGTTTACCCTTATCGCAATTGTAACACCCTTAATTATATGCAAAAAAATGTAAGTAAAAGTCCATAATTAAAATAGTGTAATTAAAAATTTCTTTTTCCGATTCAAGTTTACAAATAATTTTGGGCATCCATTTACAATATAAGTAGCACAAATATAAAGTTCCCTTTTTTCCATTCTTCCGCTGCGCCACTCTGATCCACAAGCTCCTTAGCAATCACCTAAAATGTTAACCACTAAGGGTGAGACCTTTTCACAACACAGTGAATCAGAAGATAATATAAAGCTCATAATATAAACTTAAGAATGACAATTAAATCAAGTCAGGGATCAACCAATTCATCACATTCTCTTTTGTATTATACACCACAAAACCATATCCATTATCCATTATTCATTTTTATTTCCCTTTTCCTTTAACATTTTCATTTCCATTTTCATTATTCGTTCCCCTTTATTTTCCTTATCAATTCCATCCTTCGTTTCCTTTATTCATTTTCCATTTCCTTTATTTATTTTCCGTTATGTGTAACCTCAAGACAGATATCTACACACACTGTATGCAACCACAAATCAGTGATCTGCATACACACAATATCATCTTCCTTTATCCTTTCCATTATCCATTAACAGTTTACCCTTTTTCTTTCTAGTGTGTATGCATCCTCAGGTCAGAGGCCTACATACCTGCCACTTGATGAATGTATGCATCCCCAGGTTAGTGGCCTACATACATTCATCCCATTTTATTTACCATGTATGCATCTTCAGTTCAGAAGCCTACATACATGCCAATTTATGAATGTATGCATCCCCAGGTCAGTGGCCTACATACATTCATTCTATTTTAACATATTACTTGATAAATGTATGCATCCACAGGTCAGGGGCCTACATACATTAATCCCATTTAAACATATTACTTGATAAATGTATGCATCCATAGGTCAGGGGCTTACATACATTTATCCCATTTAAACATATTACTTGATAAATGTATGCATCCACAGGTCAGGGGCCTACATACATTTATCCCATTTTATTTACCATGTATGCATCTTCAGGTCAGAAGCCTACATACATGCCACTTTATGAATGTATGCATCCCCAGGTCAGTGGCCTACATACATTCATCTCATTTTAACATGTATGCATCCTCAGGTTAGAGGCCTACATACATGCCACAATATAAATGTATGCATCCTCAGGTCAGAGGCCTACATACATTCATATTCTTAAATACTTTTATATTTAACTTTTACCATTAATTAGCTCTTAGCACAATTACAATCAATTATCCATTATAAATTTCTATACATACTCAAATGTCATACAAGCTCTTAGTTAAACAATTAAGGCACAAATATTCACACATTCACATTTGGCACCTAATGAACATAATGAAATCTCCACAATCCGTAACAACCAGAAATCAACAATCAGTCGACATACTCAGGTATGTCTCAGAGTGCTTTAAAATAAGTCAACTTCCTAGGGTTCTTCACTTCCTACCTTAATACACACAAAAGGATTAAACATAACAATTCCAATTATATAACCAAATTAACCAGAAATACAACCATTATCTCTAATCACTTCTAATCACTTCTTAATCTGGCACCCACAACCCAAATTAATTATTAAACCCAAATTCCATTATAGACTCTATTTATCCCTAACTCAAAGTGTGGAAAAGAGACTCCCCTTACCTTAGAGGAGGAGAGAGCCCACACAAAGCTCCAAGGACCTCGAATCTACTCTGGATCTACCTTGATTCCAATTCTCTAGATAGATCTCCACTCCGTTCTTCAAGATTGGAGGAGAGAGAAAAACCCTTGGAGAGATAAAGAGAGCCACGAGTGAGAGAGAGCTTGTGGGAGAAGATGGGTCTCATGATTATAGGCTTGGAAGGGAGAATTTTAGGTGGTTTATGGTGGTTGATGGTGTTTTATGTGAAAAAGAGAGAAAACCAAAAATGAAGAGATAAGAGAGGGAGAGAACCGTATGGTAGGTGGAAGAGAGAGAAACAAGAGGAAGATGAAGAGAAGAAGAATCTAGGCATGATGATGATGGAATCCAACTTAGAAGCATGAAGGGAATGAAAATAAAACATGAACTTGGTGGGGGAATGAAGGAGAGGGTCGAAGGAGATGAGAGGGAGGGAGATGTGTTGGTGTTGGAGAAAGATAGAAAATGAGAGTGAGGGTGAGGGTTTATTTTCTTTTATTTTTCTGAGGGAAAAGATGTGTGGTTGGGGGTGTTTAACTTGGGGAGGAAGGCTAAGAACGTGTGGTCCACACACGTTATTATTTTTTTTTAGATTTTTATTGAAGTAATCGATTACTTACTTGAAGTAATCCATTACTTCCTTTGATGCAACAATTCTAGTACGATTTTCAGAGGCCAAGTAATCGATTACTCCTTCAATGTAATCGATTACTTCACAAAAAAAAAACACCAAGTAATCCATTACTTTTCCCAAGTAATCCATTACTTTGCCCAAGTAATCCATTACTTTTAATGCAACTTTTGTGTGATTTCACCAGAGAGCATGTAATCGATTACACCCTGCAGGTAATCGATTACTCCTTTGAAAAATCCTATTTTGACAAATTCTTACTCTAAGACACTACTCTTAACCCCTACCCATGGCTTACTATTGGTTTTCCTCATAAAACTTGGGACAAAAATAAGGGATGTTACAGCAATTGGATGTGATCTTGGGAATGGATTGGTTAAGCCGAAACCAAGTGATCATTGATTGTGATAGAAAAGTAGTGATCTATAGAAACCCAAAACCTTCAGGCTATATGTGTTTGTTCAACACTGAAGTAGAAGAGAATGGCCCAAGGATTGAAGAGACTTCCGTTGTCAGATATTTTCCTGAGGTATTCGCTGACGAGATACCGGGTTTGCCACCAAAGAGAGAGATTGAATTTGGAATTGATTTAGTTCCGGGAGCTGGTCCCATTTCTATCGCTCCTTATAGAATGGCACCACCGGAGACGGCTGAGATGAAGAAACAGATTGAAGAGTTGTTACAGAAGCAGATGATCCGACCAAGCGTGTCACCTTGGGGTGCTCCGGTTTTGTTTGTCAAAAAGAAAGATGGTAGTATGAGGATGTGTATTGACTACCGGCAGTTGAATAAGGTCAAAATCAAGAATAAGTATCCTTTACCGAGGATAGATGACCTTATGGATCAAGTTCGTGGGGCTTCAGTATTTTCCAAGATTGATCTGAGATCGGGGTATCATCAGATCAGGATTAGAGAAGAGGATATCTGTAAGACTGCATTTTGATCCCGATACGGGCATTATGAGTATGTTGTGGTGCCGTTCAGATTGACTAATACACCAGCTATTTTCATGGACTACAAGAATCGAATCTTTAGACCCTATTTAGATTCATTCGTGGTTGTGTTCATTGACGATATCCTTATTTATTCCAAGAGTCCGGAGGAGCATGCTGAACACTTGAGGATAGTGTTGAATGTCCTTAAGGAGAAGCAATTATACGCCAAACTTGCAAAGTGTGAGTTTTGGTTGGAGGAAGTTAAGTTTATAGGACATCTGATATCAAACAAGGGGATAACGGTTGACCCGGCGAAAGTAAGTTCAGTTCTACAATGGGAACAACCGAAGTCAGTCACGGAAGTGAGAAGTTTTCTTGGTTTGGCTGGATACTATAGAAGATTTATAGAAGGTTTCTCGAAGATTGTGTTACCATTGACGAAGCTAACTCGGAAAGATCAACCATTTATATGGGATGAGAAGTGTGAAAGGAGTTTCCGAGAGTTGAAGGAAAGATTGACATAATCTCCTGTGCTGATTTTGCCTGATCCATAGAAGAATTTTGAGGTGTACTGTGTTGCATCAAAACAAGGACTTGGGAGTGTGTTGATGCAAGATGGAAAGGTAATAGCTTATGCCTCGAGACAACTAAAAGTTCATGAAATGAACTATCCAACTCATGACTTAGAGCTGGCAGCTGTTGTCTTCGCTTTAAAGATTTGGAGGCATTATCTCTATGGCACTACGTTTCGGGTATTTAGTGACCATAAGAGTTTAAAGTACCTTTTTGACCAGAAAGAGTTGAACATGAGGCAACGTCGATGGATGGAGTTCTTGAAGGATTATGAGTTTGAGCTTCATTACCATCCTGGGAAGGCAAATGTTGTGGCAGATGCATTGAGTCGAAAAGCAATGCATAACAGTTCAATGATGGTCAAAGAAGCTGCGTTGATAGAAGAATTTAGAGATTTGAGCTTGACGATGCAAGTGGAGCCAACGAGTATCAAGATGGGGATGTTGCAGATTGTTAATGAATTCTTAAAAAGGGTTCGAGATTTGCAACAAGAAGATGATGAGCTTAAGGAAAAGAGAAGGCTTATGGAGGAAGGCAAAGAGTTAGAATTTCAAGAAGGGAAGGATGGAATTCTTCGCTTTAAAACAAGGATTTGTGTGCCCGATATTTCAGAAGTAAGGAGAATGATTCTGGATGAAGCGCATAAGAGCAAGATGAGTATGCATCCGGGAGCTACCAAAATGTATCAGGATTTGAGGAAGATATTTTGGTGTCCTGGTTTAAAGAAAGATGTGGCAAGGTACGTAGCGTGTTGTTTGGTGTGTCAGAAGGCTAAGGTGGAACACCAAAGGCCAGGAGGAGAATTACTTCCCTTAGAGATTCCGTTATGGAAATGGGATAGTATCTCAATGGATTTCGTGTCTGGATTGCCAAGGACAGCTGCTGGTCATGATGCAATCTGGGTGATTGTAGATCGCTTGACAAAGTCAGCGCATTTTATTCCGGTAAATGTGCGCTACTCTTTGGAAAAGATCACTCAGTTGTATATCAAAGAAGTTGTTCGCCTGCATGGTGTGCCATCAAGTATCGTGTCAGATCGCGATCCAAGGTTTACATCGAAGTTTTGGCAGGATCTACATAAAGCTCTGGGTTTAAGATTGAAGTTGAGTTTTGCATTCCATCCTCAAACTGATGGTCAAACGGAAAGGACTACTCAGTCACTGGAGGACATCTTAAGAGCCTGTGTTTTGGAAGGTCAAGGAAATTGGGAACAAATGTTGCCGCTCGTGGAATTTACTTACAACAATAGTTATCATACGATCATTGGAAGGGCACCATTTGAAGCTTTGTATGGGAGAAAGTGTCAGAATCCATTATGCTGGTTTCAAGTGGGGGAGAGTTCTCTTATTGGACCAGATTTTGTGCAAGAGATAACTGAGAAGATTAAGATGATACAAGAGAAGATGAAGACTGTTCAAAGCAGGCAGAAGAGCTATGCTGATCGGAGGAGGAAACCATTAGAATTTGCTGAAGGTGACCATGTTTTCATTAGAATAGTACCAACCAATGGTGTTAGTAGAGCTTTGAAAACCCAGAAACTATCACCTAAGTTTATTGGTCCTTACCAAATTCTTAAAAAGATTGGTTCAATATCCTATCAAATAGCCCTACACCTTCATAATGTATTTCACGTGTCTCAGTTGAAAAAGTATATTCACGATCCTACCATTGTTCTTAGAATCCAACCTGATGACCTAGAAATACGTGAGAACCTAACCTTTGAAGCCATGCCTATCTGTATTGAAGATCGAAGAGTCAAGCAGCTTAGAGGGAAGGATGTTCTTTCGGTCAAGGTTATCTGGATTTGTGCTGATGTGATGGAAGCATCTTGGGAATTAGAGGATAAGATGCGTCAGGACTATCCTGAGTTGTTTGTATAAGTTGAATTTCGGGGACGAAATTCCTTGTAAGTGGGGGAGTAGTGTAACACCCCAAAATTTTAATCCCTGCTTAATGAATTATTAATTATAAAGTTTATTATAATTAATTATTTCTATTTTTAATCTTTGATTAAAATCTGTGTTTATGTTGTTAGTAAATGTGTGAATTTAATTTGATAATTATATTTAAGTGAAAATAAATAATTTGCACATTAGTCCCTGTTTTGGGACCTAGAAGTAATTATAGGAAAGGTTTTGGAGGGAAAGAAAATAAAATAAATATTTTTCAAAAACTGACCAAAATACTCGAGTATTTTTGAAAAGACTCGAGTGTTCTGGTCAGAGTTGCACGAGTTAGTGCGTTTTGGTGAGTCACCACCAACGATTCTCGCCGTTTGACACGAAATCACCACCCCAACACGTCCATAGTCGTCGTGTCGAGCTTCATGAGCCTTCAACCAATCTATATAAACCAATTAAACCCGAATTGTGAAGCATTTGGCCAATTTGTTGAAGACTTACATGTTCTAGGCTTCCTGAGTTCGATCAATCGATTCTCCCTCTCTGTTTCGATTCGAGTAATAAACTATACACCAATACAAATTTCACATCTCGAGCTTTGTATAGACACCAAAATCGTGAGTAGAGAGTTTGTGTGTTGGAAGAATTGGAGCTCAAAAGTTGGAACTTGTTGCTGTCAACCAGTTTCTGGAGCTTACTTTGATCCTCCATTTTGGTAAGCTCTTGTGTCCAATCAACCTCAAATTTGTTTTAAATCCTAGTTTATGTTGCAGAGAATGAATTCTAACCAAAACCCCTAATTCTATTGCATGATAACCCACTCAAATATTTTGATTTTGGACCTCTGCTCAAACTGTCCTGCATGTTGATGGGTGAAGTGGTTCTTGGTGTTGTGGAGTTCTTCCTTGCAATTTCCTTGTTGAGTCACGTCTGAGAGGTAAGGGGAAAGCTTTCTATTCACTAGATAGAGTTTAAATTTCATGAATTTGATTAGAGAGCCACCAAGAGGCTCTAAGGGCTTAATTTGAATAGGGAAATTGGTTTCGAGACCAACCTGTGCTCTAAAGTTGTTTTGAGCAAGTTTATTATGTTGCATGCAAGCTATTTGGAACTTAAAGTCATGAGTATTCTGTGTATTATGCAAATTGGTATGTTAAGTTGTGAATTTTCTAAGTTTTATGCATAATCTTATGAATCTCTGTGAATTCTGTAATTTGATGTGTTCTATGTGCTTGAACATGTTTATTATATGTTAAATGAACTCTGTTGATCATTGGATTGGATTAGAAATGGTTAGAATTGAAAATGGTATGTAAAAACCAAATTTCCAGTCTGTTCTGTCTGTTAATACTCGAGTAGATAGCTCGATACTCGAGTATTTTGTGCTGCACCAATGTGTCTTTTTGCACCAACACTCGAGTATCAAGTCCAGGACTCGAGTATTGACTGATGCAGCAAGAATATTTTCTGATGAATCACTCGAGTAATGCATGAACCACTCGAGTCTTCTGGGTTGATGAAAGACTCGAGTATTCATGAACTACTCGAGTATTTTTAGAAGACCTGAAACCTAACTTTTCTGGAAAAGCATGAACGACTCGAGTAGCTATGAACTACTCGAGTAATCTGGAAAGACTGAAGAACTACTCGAGTATTATGAAGAACACTCGAGTATTTCTGCCCAGAAAATTAAGAATGCCATTTTTAATTCTGAATCATTCTGTTAATACTTAAATGATAATAATCCAACTGATCTAAGACTTAAAAGAAATTGATTGATGATGGTATGAAATTATTGAATTAATAATGTGAGATATTAATTGAGATATTATTGAATTAATAATGTGAGATATTTCTGAATCATTCTATGAGATATTATTAATTGAGATATTTCTGTTAATACTTTTAAGTTAAGAAATTGCATTCATTCTGGAGTTCGGATGTTAGATCGTTTTTCATGTTTTGGTAACATGAGGAGGGCCTCTGGGAGTGCCAACTGACGGCTTGCTTGATGACACATTATGGTTGACGATGTGGCCAGCGAAAGTGAGATGCTGATGATATGGTTATTCCGTTGAGACAACGGGACGTTGCTTGAGGAGAACGTTATGTACCATTTCCAAGCTTGTCATGTACATTCTTGGTGAATGTACGAATGTTGTACAGCTAGGAGTACAACGCACTGTTGAGTGCTGATAAGAAGTAAAGGACGGACGTCAGAGAGTGACATAGATTGATGGAGTTAGGATTGAGAGCTAGACTCATACATCGTGCCACTCATTTAATCTAAAGTTGATAAATGAAAATAAGTATGAGCATCTTACTTGCATAAAATACTTGCTAAGTGCTAAATGTGGTTGTTGATTATTGCTGCATATCTACATACTTACATTGTGCATATATTTATGCTCTATTTATTATGTGTATAGAATTGCTTATCCCTGTGCCTTGTAGGTGATGTCACATTACATCGCTTGCATCGAGATCCGACCACTTCCTAGTGGCATATGGATCTACGAGGATCACTGTTGGCAATTCGGCAAGTGTACCGATCGCACAAGTAATAAAGAGTAAGTAAAATTATCGTTCCACTCGGGGATTGCAAATTGTTTCTAATTTCTTTCACTTAATTGCGATTACTATGTATAACTTGTATGGGTTTTGAGTTTAGAGATAGGAATGTAGAATTAAAGGTATGAAACAATTCAGAAACTAAATAGGAATTAGAAGCAAATATGGAAAAGGTTAGGAATTTGGTTTCATTATAGGATCATGTTATTAATTATGAAAATATGTTTTCCAATTAATCAAAAACTCCAGAAACAATAAAAGCTATATCCCTCATGACAATTATGTTTCTTACTAAACTTTACCCCTTAATCCCTTAAGTGAGTTCTAATTTATAAGAGTTATACAATTATCCAAAAGTATTCCTACGAGTTGAATAATTATATTGTTTGGTTGAAAGGCCTAATCTTAATCCTAATTTTCCAATTAAGGTTCAGATTACCAAATCAAAACATAAAGTCGCGAATTCTATGAATTGTAATTAAAACACAACCAAGCAATTGATTTGAAAGGAAAAATATTAATTCATAAATAAACAGCCAAATTAAGATCCATACAAATCCACCGTATTCCTAACAAGAGGTTCAATTATACATATTGGGAGAAGAAGAGAAAGGAATGGGAAAAACAAATCATCATAGACAATAATCAATTTACCCCCAAGAGATCTTCAATCTTTCAATCTTCAATCCTTGTGCCTTGCCTCCTTGCTCTCAATTGCATAACAACCTCTCTTCTCTAATCCTAATTTTATTCTAATCTCTAATTTGGCTCTGAAAAGTCTACCAAACCTAAAGGAAAAACCTATATTTAAAGTCTAAAACTAATCCTAATTGAATTGATATGATAATATCCTATTAGAATAATCTAATCTTTAATAATCTTATCTACAAATAGAATTTATTATTAAAATCCTTCTAAATCCCGTATTTGTGTTTGAAAGAAACTTAGGCACTTATTTTGACCCCCAAGATGGACGAATTCGAGTAAGGCTATTTCTGGAAAAGTTGTAGACCTTTTCCTTAGCTTTAAAATGATACCTAGATCGCCACATTTGGATAAGCTTATCTCAAGTTATGATCAAAATACCGAACAGCGTCACTTTCACGCACTTTGCGCGCCTGGGTGTGCAGACCAGCACGCCTAGGCGCGCTATGTCTGATGCCCCATAAATTACCGCTGCAAGCGCGCCTGGGCGCGCAGATCCCGCGCCTGGGCGTGCTGAGGAATTTTCGACTCCGTTTCTCTCCGTTCTTGTGTCATTTTCAAGGTCTTCTTATGCTCTTTTCAGCTCCAATAATATTTTCTCCAAATAAAGCTCTGAAATACCTGAAACATACCCAAAACGGATCAAAACGTTCAAAGGATTCTAATAAACTAAAAATTCCTAAAACTAATATAAAATACCTATATTTACAAGAGAAACAAGCTAAAACCCAAGCAAAAGGAAGTGAAATTAAGCCTTAAAATATCATATATTAGACCTTCATCACACCCCCAAACTTAGCATTTTGCATGTCCCAGGCAAAAGTAAAATTAAAATTCATAAACACAAGACTACCTTCTAAATCAAAATGTACAATACTTAATCTAAGACTTCGACTCATCAACACAACCACATATTTTCACAAACTATTCACATATCAAAACCTGGTTAAAGAAACAAAATAAATCAGAACTCAGAACTAGTGAACACTCTCAACCTCTCAGTGTATATCTCTCATGTGTATCAAGGGTATAAATCAATTCACTCAAGTTCATACAATAGTAAAGTGTTACCATAAGCTTGACCATAGACCCAAATCTCCACTGAAATTATTAAAAACATGCACAAATCAAAAGGTCTTTAATTTGGTTGTAACGTGGCCATTGGTAAAAGTGTTAAGGTGGGATAAAAGAAAAAAAGGGATAAAAAAAAGGGCTAAAATGCAAAACAAATTTCCCTCTAAAAGTAATGAATGTGCAATGAATACTATGAGGACTCACACTCAAATAACAACTATTTCAAACTTCTTTTTTTACTATTCTTCCTTCTATTCTCTTCCTTTCACATCTATTTCTTTTTCAATTTTTTTTTGAAGAAAAGAGAAATAGAACTCATAACACTTATTGTAGTGGACTTGTAGTAGAACCGAGCGTCGATCGACCGAGAGCCTCATTACCCTTACTAGCATGATACTGATACAGGGCCAACGATCGGATACTTACACCGATCAAACTGGGTTTCTACATGTAGGTCGCGTGCCGATGAGGTTAACACCGAGCACAGGACTTTCAATCTGATCCTTATCGTTTACAGCCTCATCAAACCGTGACTACTCCTAGATTCCCACGACTCTTGGTTAGATAAAACAACATTGGATAAGGTCTATCATTTACAGGATTTATGGGCATGATCTTATCATAACCTCTACAAAACTACTTGAATTCTACCTCTACAAAAGGCTCATGAGAACGGCCCACAACACATAGGTAATCCCCTATAAGAACCACCATGCTATAGGGGCTAAGGTACGTCTTCTCATCCCTAAGTTGACACTAGCACACACGTTGTTGACTAGGGAGAACCTGATTATCCCAACTGGATATTCAGAAATCCTAAAAAGTCCTATATTAACATCTTAGCTGGGATCATTCTTCAAGGCTCTTCCATAGCTTTAAGGTTGATCTTGGTTAAGGACACGACATTGGCGCCGTCTGTGGGAACTGAATAACATATCATTCCCACCACCACCATGGTTACCACCAGAAGTCAAGTTGGTGACCTCCGTGACCGCATCACCCGCACCCGTGGTAGGCTCAAAAACGCTGATAACAACAACCCGCAGCCTCATTCTGCGGGTGATCTGTGCGATGTTCTCAACCATAATCGTGTAGATAATGGGCAACCGCCACAAACCTCCCATTCTGGGGCAGCGAATAATTCCCAGCCACCAAACCATTCACAAAGTCATCCACCCCCTCATCGCAGCCATAATCGTAGTAATAATCATGCTACTCACTCCCAAATACCACAATCTTCCCATCCTAGGACTAGAAGCAACCCCCAACCACTCCAAGTTTTACGAACCATTCTGCCTCGCCACCACCACCACCCCCTCCTACACCACCTCCCTCCACCCATGGTGATTCGAGCAGCACAACCCCAACCACTCGAAACACATCCAGGACCACTGGAACTCGAGCACATCATGGCCGAAATACCCAACGTACCCCTCCTGTCCCACCCAATCCCGACCACATAAGTACAACACCTAGAACCAGATTGAATCCAGGAAGAACTGCTCCTGGAAATTCTCATCATAGCCATTCCATCGGCAGGTCCTATGGAACATCTGCATCTGCTCGAGCTTGGGAGCAAGAGATGATTAACATCCTAAATAGACAAACGACTCTAATTGAACAACAAGGTCGGGCTATTGTCGACCTTCAACAGCAAGCTATGGCAAGGATTGCATAGAGTCAACCATCCACCATACTACCCCAAAATACAATACCTCAAACCATGGACCCACAACCACTCCCGGTAATGCAGCTCCCCCCGCCACAAAATACCCATACTAACCCTACCATGAACCAGGATCAGGGTGATTTTCACCCTGGTCATCCCTTTACTCCATATATTATGGCATTCCAAACTCCTCAAGGTTACTTGGGCCCTTCTAATGTACCACACTACAAGGGCCTAACAGATCCAGTGGACCATATTGTCTCTTATGAAGGAGCGATGAATTACTACGGTGGAGGGGAGGAGATGAAATGCCGAGCCTTTTCCATGACCCTAGAGCCGTCAGTGTTACGATGGTACTCATCCCTCCCTCGGAACTCAATTAATTCTTGGGAGGAGATGAAAAGAGTGTTTCTAAACAGATACACGGCTAGTTGCATCCAGCCCAAGTCCGACCACACCTTAGTAGCAGTCACCCAAAAACAAGATGAGTCATTGAAAGACTACCTTTCGCGATTCCATGCAGAGGCTAGCTCGGTTCCTCGATTAGAACCTGGTGTGGCAGTACTATTGTTCACACAGGGTTTACAGTCGGGAGATTTCAGAAAGTCTTTGATTGGAAAACCTCCAAAAGATATGGCCGAGCTAAGACAGAGGTCAAATAAGTTCATTAATTTGGAGGAATTCCACAAGGGGCAAAAAGTCAGAGAAGAAAGGCAACGAGCTGATCCTCAAGGTCAAAATAAACAAAAACGTGAAGAACGTTTTGGTAGAAGACAAGATAGGAATGATCGAGACCGAAGGATTCCTCCGAGGAATAAATTTTAGGAATACACTCCTTTAACTGTTCCAAGGAGTCAAATCATGAGGGAAACAATGCAGACTAACTTACGCTCGGCCCAAAGACCTCCGTCTTTAAGAAAGGGTGCACAACGTGATAGATCAAAATACTGTGACTTCCACAGGGGATACGGCCATACGACCGATGAGTGCATCTAGTTGCGGGATCTGATCGAAGAGATGATCAGAGATGGCAAGTTACAACAATACATCAGGGATGCAGCCGACCGAAGAAGTAGGAACAGATCTCAATCACCAGCAAAGTCCAAACGACAGAGAAGTAGGTCACCAGACGATAGAAATACCGGGAGGCAGAGAACCGATCCCACTCCAGCTCTTGATACGAATGCTAATAAAAATGAATTCTTGGTTAATACTATTGTGGGAGGTTTTGCTGGAGGGTGAGAGAAGAAAGCCGACAGAAAGAAATACATCAACCAAATTTTGGCAGTCAGTCAGAAGCCTATAGCCAAGAGATCAACAAAATATGTTCCCATTATTTTTGATGACGGCGATTTGGATGGAATCCTCCTAGGACATAATGACCCCATGGTGATCACTGCCCTTATTGGTAATTACCAGGTAAAACGAGTCTTCATCGACCAAGGGAGCTCGGCGGACATCATGTTTTTCCCTCTGTTCAAAGCCCTTAAACTCAGGGAGTGCAATCTCACTCCCTTTGAAGGTGAATTAATTGGTTTCACGGGGGATACCATTGAGCCAAAGGGGTACATCCAACTTCCCATAACCCTCGGACAACAGCCTTCCGCCAAAACCGAGATAGTCAAATTTTTGGTGGTTGATTGTCCAGCGGCCTACAATGCCATTCTTGGGAGAACTTCTTTGCAAGCATTTGGGGCGGTAGTATCTACAGTTCACTTGGCTATGAAATTCGTCGGAACTGATGATAGAGTGGTAACTGTCAAGGCCGAGCAAGAAGCAGCAAGGAAATGTTACAACGCCAGTTTAGGGAAGGTTAAAAACAAGGATCCAAGCAATTTGGAAAGAGTCTCTTTGGGAAAGGGCAATATTAACCTCACAGATCTGGATATGAGAGACCAATCCGACAGAAATAGACCAACCCCGAAGGGACAATGGGAATTTCGTGACATTGACCAATGATCCCCTTAGGCAAGTAAAAATCGGGTCTGAACTACCCGCAAGTGTAAGAGAGGAGTTAACCACTTTGTTGATTTCAAATAAAGATCTGTTCGCGTGGACATCAGCTGATATGCCGGGAATCGACCCAAATTTTATCTGCCATAAGTTGAGCATTATTCCGGGGTCGAAACCGGTGGCACAACGCAAAAGGAAGGTTAGTGCTGAAAAGGCCGCTGCCATTGAAGAAAAGGTTGCTGAATTACTCCGAGCAGGTTTCATTAGGGAAATTGACTATACAGACTGGTTAGCTAACACCGTCTTGGTCAAGAAACCCAATGGTAAGTGGAGGATTTGTGTCGACTACACGGACTTGAATAAAGTCTGTCCTAAAGACTAGTATCCACTCCCCGTTATTGACAAACTCGTCGACAGTTCAGCTGGTTACAAACTCTTGTCCTTTATGGATGCTTACTCTGGTTACAACCAGATCCCTATGTTTCCTGACGATCAAGATAAAACTGCATTCATCACCGACAAGGCAACTTATTGTTACAATGTCATGCCTTTTGGGTTGAAGAATGCGGGTGCTACCTATAAGAGGATGATGAACAAGGTTTTTCAAGGCATGATCGGCTCAAGCATGGAAGTATACATCGATGATATTATTGCAAAGAGCAGACAACAAGAAAACCATGCCCAGGAACTTGCGACAATACTGGACCGAGTGAGAAAGTACTCCATGAGGTTGAATCCGGAAAAGTGTGTGTTCGGAGTCCCAGCCGGTTCTTTCCTCGGTTTTATGTTAACCGAGAGAGGGATTGAAGCCAATCCAGATAAATGCAAAGCAATCCTAGAAATGAGGAGCCCAGCTAATCTTAAAGAAGTTCAACAACTCACGGGCCGAGTGGCGGCACTCTCCTAATTCTTATCCCAAGCTGCTCGGAAAGCCTTGCCATGGTACCAGCTCCTTAGGAAAAACAAAGAATTCCTTTGGGACGAGCACTGTGAGCAAGCTTTTGATCAATTAAAGGAGTATCTTTCCAGCCCACCCGTCCTCCACAGCCCACTTCCTGATGAAAACCTTATTCTATACATGTCAGTGGCAGAAGCGGCGGTCAGTTCGGTTTTGGTAAGAGAGGAATCAGGTATTGAGGCCCTAGTGTATTTCGTTAGCCGAGCGCTTCAAGGACCGGAGTTGAGATATCAAAAGCT
Source organism: Crotalaria pallida (assembly GCA_037953625.1). Classification (NCBI taxonomy): domain Eukaryota; kingdom Viridiplantae; phylum Streptophyta; class Magnoliopsida; order Fabales; family Fabaceae; genus Crotalaria; species Crotalaria pallida. The sequence goes on along the minus strand of CM075649.1, from coordinate 45,436,344 downwards.
GGAGAAACTTGCGTACTGTTTGGTCGTGTCGGCTTGGAGATTGAGACAGTATTTTCAGGCACATAGAATATTGGTAAGAACAACTCAACCTCTCAGACAAGTGCTTCATAAACCCGACCTAGCAGGTAGGATGGTTTCGTGGTCTGTCGAACTATCCGAATTCGAAATTGCCTATGAACCGAGGAAGGCGATGAAATCTCAAGCTCTTGCCAATTTTGTGACCGAATTCACAGATATCCCTTCGGACGTCTCTCAAAACTTATGGTCAGTATATGTTGATGGATCAAGCAATAAGAAAGGAGCTGGAGAGGGGGTCATCATTGAAAACCCCGAAGGATTATGCATGGAATACTCATTGAAGTTCGAGTTCCAAACGTCGAACAACCAAGCAGAATACGAGGCAGTTCTTGCAGGCCTCAAGATGGTTCATGAGTTCGGAGCAGAGCGAGTGTCAGTTTTCAGCGATTCACAACTAGTGGTTTCTCAGATCAAGGGTCAATACTCGGCAAAGGAGCCCATCCTACAAAAGTATCTTGAAGAGGTAAAGCGAATCATCTCAAACTTTTCAGAATTTGACATTTCCCATGTCCCGAGGGATTCGAATTCCCGAGCCGACATTTTATCCAAATTGACAAGTACAAAGGGGTCGGAAAACAATAAAACATTGATACAAGAAACTATTCTCCGACCGAGTGTCATTTTGGCTATCTCATTAACTCAATCATGGATGGATCTGCTTCTTACTTATTTGCAACATGGGTTCGTCCCCCAAGATCAGGCAGAGGCTCGGAAATTGGTTAAGAAAGCAGCTCAGTACACAGTTCTGAATGGAGTTCTGTACAAAAGAGGCTTTGGCTCCCCCATGCTCAGATGTGTCAACCCATCCCAAGCTGAGGAGATATTGGAGGAGATTCACGGCGGAATTTGCAGCCACCATATGGGTGGAAAATCCCTTGCGAGAAAAGTAATCCGAGCGGGCTACTTTTGGCCTACACTGCAAAAGGACGCCATGGAACATGTTAAGAAGTGTGTTCAATGCCAATTTCATAGAGACATTTACCAAAGACCTGCTGAAGAGTTACACTCTCTCGGTGCCCCTTGGCCCTTTTACCAATGGGGCATGGACATCATTGGGAAGTTTCCCACCGCACCAGGGCAACTCAAGTTTGCGGTAGTGGCTATCGACTACTTCACTAAGTGGATTGAGGCGGTTCCGTTAGCAACAATCTCCACGGCCCGTATTCAATCTTTCTTTGTGAAGGAAATTATCTCTCGGTTCGGGGTGCCTCATGCCATAGTTACTGATAATGGGTCACAGTTTGCAGCCTCTCACTTTCAACAACTAGCAGCCGACCTGGGAATCACTCACTATTTCAGTTCTGTTGAACACCCACAAACAAATGGGTTAGCCGAAGCTGCCAACAGAACCATCTTGGATGGAATTAAGAAGAAACTCGGTAACGCAGCCGGCACTTGGGCGGATAAACTTCCGAGCGTCTTATGGTCACACAGGACAACTGTACACTCATCTACAGGAGAGACTCCTTTTCGTTTGACATACGGCTGCGACGCAGTCATTCCGATCGAAAAGCGAATCCCTACCTTTAGGACGCTTGAACGTCCTTTAGAAACTAACGACCATTTGATCAGCGAAGAGCTCATTTTACTTGAGGGAATTCGAAAGAACGCCGCCGCCCATGAAAGAAAAGTGAAGGAGCGGCAAGCTCGGGAATACAACAATAAGGTTCGTCCACGAAGTTTTGAAGTAGGAGATTTAGTCCTTCGCCGAGCGTGTTGGAAGTCAAGCTTGCCCCAAAGGACGTAAAGAGTAATGCTAGAAGGATTCTAGAAGATAATGTTTTGATGATTACAAACAAGATTCAAAGTTTCAAGCATCAAGCTGCATCAAGTTCAAGCATCAAGTTTCAAGGCTAAAGTCAAGGCTCAAGCTTCATGTTCAAGTTTAGTATAGCCTGGCCCATAGGAAATTTGTAAGGTAATGAATTTTTATTACAAGTGTCTAATGGCCAAAATTAGTTTTTCATGTTAAGGAGAAGAAAAGAACTTTTTATGAAAAGTGTTTTAATTGCAAAATGTGTTTTCATGAAAATCTGTTTTTAACTTAGTTTATGAAAAATTTTTTAATTGCAAAAAGAGGTTTTCTAAAAACGTATTTTTAATGTCTTAATTGATTCACTGTGAAAATATATCTTGACAACCTCTAGCTGGATTTCTCTAAGTTGTGAAAATCTGTTAAGACAAGTTTTGACAGAGATAGTCGATTACTCTTTCAAGATAATCGATAATTTATGTTGCATCATAGAAAATCCAGAGAGTGTGTAATCGAGTATTTGAACCTGGCTAATCCATTACTTTTTTGTATGAAAGTAATCGATTACTTGGCACAGATAATCGTTTACTGGAGTTGCATCATATATTTTCCAGAGGCTGTGTAATCGATTATTTGACCAGTGATAATCGATTATATCAGTTGCATCATATATTAAACAGAAGTGAAGTAATCGATTAAATTCTATGTTGTAATCGATTACTGGTTTTTCAAAAGAATTTAAAAGTTTCTATTTTTAAAGGGATAATCGATTATCTTCTTGAAGTAATCGATTACCTCAAGTTTTGTTGAAAAACGTGTCAGAATCATTTTGATTTATTTCCTGATTTGTTTTTACATAATTGATTCTGATTTATTTTCAAAATTCGAATTTGATTTTAGTTTTGAAAATATTCCTTTTTGGTTTAAGATTCAAATATTTTATTTTATTCCTTAAATCTATTTTATTTGTTTCTGATTTCAAAATTGATTTTATTCTAATTTATTTTATTCTTTAAATCTATTTGATTTGATTTTATTGATTTCAAAAATACTATTTTACTTATTTGATTTCAGAAAATCAATTTTGAATATTTCCGGATTTGATTTCATTCTTATTTTAAATTTGATTTATTTCCAAAATCAGTTTTGATTTGATTCTGATTCTATTTTTCAAACTCAAAATTTGAATTTCAAATATTTTCAAATCCTTGGTTTTAATTCTTAAATCTTTATGATTTGGTTTTTTATTTTAAACATGTGTTAATTGTTGCTTTTATAAAAAGGTTTTGAATCAAGTTTTTATTTGGTTATTGATCCAACCTTTTTCTTCACGTTCTTCTCTTCTTCTCTTCTCCTTCAACCAGTTCTTAAACGTTGATATCTATTTGAGAAGAAAATTTTTTTCTTGGCCATAGTACTTGTGATTTAAATTCAGCACCACTAGAGCTTTACTGTTGTATCAGTGTTATATAGAACACATTTTTGTTAGAGCCTTATATTGTTTTATCCGCACTATTAAGAGTGCAATATAGGTCTTGTACCAATCACTCATATTGTAACCGTGTTGTAAAGGGGTGTGTGACCCTTAGTGACTAGGGAGTGAATCTCCTAGTACGGACGTGCGGCGTTCGTGGTTGTAGGATGAGGAACCCTGCTGTGTGGGTAGTGCTAGAAGAACGGTGGGGCACCTAGTAGTTAGGCTATCTGGTTTATTGAGGTCCCTGACGAAAGGAGGTTCCTAGTAGCTTGCGGGGCGCTCTGGTTGTACTTGGGGACGCGTGGCGTCTTTGGTTTAGTGAAAAGCTCAAGCGGGTCGCTTGGGGACTGGAGTAGGCCGGGTTTGCCGAACCAGGATAAAATCTCTGGTGCAATCTCTTCTATCACTCATCTCTTTTATATTTCGTTGTTATATTTATTTGTTGCGCATCATAACATCTATTTTGTAATAATCTATTTTAAGCGAATTTAAAATAATAAGCGCGGTAACGGTTTTCGTTGTTCTTATTTAATTCGTATCCGCGCATATTAGTTTTTCATAATAGTATTAATATTATTCGCTTAAGCGCAATCGTTTTCAACATTATATTGTTTTCCGCTGCAAGATCGGATTAGAAATGAGTATATTCGAGAAAAAGTTGGGGTTGCTCCTATTGTTGAAAAAATGGTTGAATCTCGTCTTAGGTGGTTTGGGCATGTGTGGAGGAGACCGGTGGAAGCCACGGTTAGGAGGGTAGACCAAATGGAGGGTACTACAAGGGCTAGAGGAAGAGGAAGACCTAGAAAAACTATAGGCGAAACAATTGAGAAGGATATGGCAATCAATGCCTTATCAAAAGACATGATTTATGATAGGCCTTTATGGCGTCGTTTGATCCATGTAGCCGACCCCACCTAGTGGGACAAAGGCTTAGTTGTTGTTGTTGTTGTTGTATTGTTTTCCGCTGCAAAATCTCTTTAAGTTTATTGAAAACGTTTTAAAGCGAATATTTTCCAATGTTTTTATAAACACCCAATTCACCCCCCCTCTTGGGTGTCGGCTGCCAATCCTATCAATAATTCTAACAATTGGTATCAGAGCTTCGTGCTCTGGTAAAGGCCTAACAGCCTGAGTTAAAGATCCTTGTAGATTGGCAGCGTTGGGATATTTTATTTGTTTTTAATATGGAGGGATTTTCATTCGATGAAGCACCATTTTTTGATGGAAATAATTTTCATTATTGGAGTGCGAGAATGAAAATATTTTTGCAATCTATTAGCCTTCGTTTATGGCATGTTGTTCTTAATGGTTTTGATTTTAAGCCAAAACACGTTTTACATGGTTTTGATGAAAAATCTTTTTCCTTGAATTTTCAAGCTATGCATGTTTTGAAAAATGCTTTAAACCATGATGCATTTACTATTATTGAAAATTGTGAAAATTCTAAGGATATTTGGAACACCTTACATTTAGACTATGCTACTAATGATCTTGTTGAAAGTGTAAGTGTCCACAGAAAAGAAGAAAGTGATGTAGAGCATGAAAGAACTAACTCCCTGGAAGAAGAATACGATGATACTGAAAGCGTGGGGAGTAGTTCAACATGCGATGAAGATGAATTAGAGAGACTATTTGAAAGCTTTATAGACTCATTGGAAGAATCAAGTTCTTCGGATGAGGAGTCGTTGGAAGATGAAAATGAAATATCAAATTACACGGCTCATAAGGTAACTTCAAATAGTCCTTGTTCTAATAATCTACAATTTGCATATAATGATTTGAATGATGATTTGATATCTTTAGAAAATAAAAACTTGGACTCTTTACAAAAACTCTCCTTGATTGAAAATGAAATTGATATTTTGAAAAATGGAGATATTTTTGATAAAGAGATATTTCTAGAAAACAACTCCTCAACCATTTTTGAAAATTGCTTACATATTGAAAAACAAGTTGAGGAAGCACTTTTTGAAAGTAACATTGAAAAATCAAATTGTTCAAATTCTTTACTTGATGAAATTGAAAATAATGTGGATATCCAAAAATCAAGTAAAGTTGATGACAATAATATTTTTCAATGTGAAATAAAAAATTCCAAGTTTCATGAAAATAATTTTGAAAAAGTCAAACCATCATCTAAACTCATTATTTGCAATTATTGTGGTAATTTAGGACATATTTCTCATTTATGCTTTTATCGTAAAACTTATAATATGAGAAATAATTTGCAATGGGTTCCAAAGGCTTCTAAGGAACTTAAGACTAACCCCAAAGGACCCAAGATGAAATGGGTACCAAAATGTTCTCCTAGTATTTCAAATGTGCAGAATTTTATTAAAAAGGATGAACCAAGTGGAGGAGAAAAGGGAAAAGTGTCAAGGGTGATTTCCAAGAGGCAAAGGAATAGATGGATTGGTCAAAGGAGAAAAGTACCTACAACCAAAGCTTCTCACATGCCTAAAGGTGAAATCATAAGGTCTAGGACCTCAAGCAAGAAGCAATGGGTAAGGACAAACACCTCCTTGATCAACAAGTCCAAGGTATCAAATTATCATTCCACCTATAACAACGACTACACAAAGGTATACCTGGACTACTCTATTTTTTGTGCATACCAAGGTGTATCATGAGTGCTGAAATCTTTTTGAAAATCTTTTATTTCTCATGATCACTCCTTGGATAAAATAAATCATGTGTGCCTTGCTTTATTTGAAAATCTTTTTAAGCACATGATTATATTTTTTTGTGTGTGCATTGCATTATTTTTTCACCATATATTGAGTTGTATCATGTGTGTTAAAATATTTTTTAAAATTCCTTTTATCACATGAATACACTCTTTATGTGTTGATGCCATGTCATGTCATACTAGAGATATATATTGATATTATGGACATGCATTTGTGTGCATGAGCATGACATTATTTTTGTGATTAGTGCATGAATTAAAATTGCTTATATGCTATTTTCACAATATCTTTGAGATTTGTGAAAAACATTGCTACTAATCCTTAAGGATCCAAGTCTTTGGATACCAAGAAAATGCTCCTATGTAGTCTTACAGGTAATACTTCAAATATAAAAGGAGCTATGTACGAAGGAATCAAATGAAAGAATTCCAAATGAAAAATTATGTTTCTTTCCTTCATGGTGTCAAATGGAAAATACTGGAGAAGGAGAATACATTGAACAAGAGGAGATCTCCATCAAAATGCTAATTGATGAATCTTCAAATGGAAGGAACTCCAAAACCATCCCTACTTCATGTGGAAAATCAACACCTACGATAATTTTGCAGCACTTGATAGTGACTCTGCGATATGTGAATGATCTCTTGAAGTGGAAGAAGTGCAACATACTGAACAAGTAGAGCTTTCTACAAGATACGTAATGATACTCTATCAAAGGAAGAAACTCCACAAATGGAATGACTACATACATGAAAAGCGTCATCTCGATAAGTATCACTACTCTTATTTTTTTATCATATGATACTTGTTTATGTGATATATGCCTTATATGACAATAATTCTATCATGAATTATATGTTATTATTGTCATGGCATATAAGAATTTTAAAGTTTTGATGATAGTGAGCATTCACATGTTTTTATGATGCATTTTTCATCTCCCTTCATGTTATGCTTATTTTGGAAAAACCTTTTAGAAAGGGGGAGAAAAATATTATTTGAATAGTTGCATTAAAACATGTTTTGCTTCTTCATCCCATTTTGACATCATGCGCTTTTTAAATTGTTTTTTTTGGGAAATAAATTTTTTTTATCCCATAATTCCTTTTAATGATGTCAAATAGGGGGAGAAATTGACTATGTGTCTATATGTATTTACTCCCTTGTTATTATTAATGTATCTATTCAGTATTTCAGGGGGAGTATAGTACAAAGGGGGAGAAGAACCCTAATCCTGCTAAAGTCTTCTCACCACCTTTTTGATGTTGACATAAGGGGGAGAAGAATTCTGAGCTTCATGTGCATACTAACCATATATGCAGGGGGAGGTTATGAGAATGAAGAGAAACTATTTCATGGCTTAATCAATTATTCTCTATATTCTCTATTTGTATTTAAATTTCCTATGATATTATTGGAATATATTGTGCTATAGTTGCTGCTTAACGCTTGTGATGCAGAAACTCAGAAAAGGGTTTGTCATCATAAAAAAGGGGGAGTGTTGGAAGTCAAGCTTTCCCCAAAGGACGTAAAGAGTAATGCTAGAAGGATTCTAGAAGATAATGTTTTGATGATTACAAACAAGATTCAAAGTTTCAAGCATCAAGCTGCATCAAGTTCAAGCATCAAGTTTCAAGGCTAAAGTCAAGGCTCAAGCTTCATGTTCAAGTTTAGTATAGCCTGGCCCATAGGAAATTTGTAAGGTAATGAATTTTTATTACAAGTGTCTAATGGCCAAAATTAGTTTTTCATGTTAAGGAGAAGAAAAGAACTTTTTATGAAAAATGTTTTAATTGCAAAAAGTGTTTTCATGAAAATCTGTTTTTAACTTAGTTTATGAAAAATGTTTTTAATTGCAAAAAGAGTTTTTCTAAAAACGTATTTTTAATGTCTTAATTGATTCACTGTGAAAATATATCTTGACAACCTCTAGCTGGATTTCTCTAAGTTGTGAAAATCTGTTAAGACAAGTTTTGACAGAGATAATCGATTACTCTTTCAAGATAATCGATTATTTATGTTGCATCATAGAAAATCCAGAGAGTGTGTAATCGAGTATTTGAACCTGGCTAATCCATTACTTTTTTGTATGAAAGTAATCGATTACTTGGCACAGATAATTGATTACTGGAGTTGCATCATATATTTTCCAGAGGCTGTGTAATCGATTATTTGACCAGTGATAATCGATTATATCAGTTGCATCATATATTAAACAGAAGTGAAGTAATCGATTAAATTCTATGTTGTAATCGGTTATTGGTTTTTCAAAAGAATTTAAAAGTTTCTATTTTTAAAGGGATAATCGATTATCTTCTTGAAGTAATCGATTACCTCAAGTTTTGTTGAAAAACGTGTCAGAATCATTTTGATTTATTTCCTGATTTGTTTTTACATAATTGATTCTGATTTATTTTCAAAATTCGAATTTGATTTTAGTTTTGAAAATATTCCTTTTTGGTTTAAGATTCAAATATTTTATTTTATTCCTTAAATCTATTTTATTTGTTTCTGATTTCAAAATTGATTTTATTCTAATTTATTTTATTCTTTAAATCTATTTGAATTGATTTTATTGATTTCAAAAATACTATTTTACTTATTTGATTTCAGAAAATCAATTTTGAATATTTCCGGATTTGATTTCATTCTTATTTTAAATTTGATTTATTTCCAAAATCAGTTTTGATTTGATTCTGATTCTATTTTTCAAATTCAAAATTTGAATTTCAAATATTTTCAAATCCTTGGTTTTAATTCTTAAATCTTTATGATTTGGTTTTTGATTTTAAACATGTGTTAATTGTTGCTTTTATAAAAAGGTTTTGAATCAAGTTTTTATTTGGTTATTGATCCAACCTTTTTCTTCTTCACGTTCTTCTCTTCTTCTCTTCTCCTTCAACCAGTTCTTAAACGTTGATATCTATTTGAGAAGAAAACTTTTTTCTTGGCCATAGTACTTGTGATTTAAATTCAGCACCACTAGAGCTTTATTGTTGTATCAGTGTTATATAGAACACATTTTTGTTAGAGCCTTATATTGTTGTATCTGCACTATTAAGAGTGCAATATAGGTCTTGTACCAATCACTCATATTGTAACCGTGTTGTAAAGGGGTGTGTGACCCTTAGTGACTAGGGAGTGAATCTCCTAGTACGGACGTGCGGCGTTCGTGGTTGTAGGGTGAGGAACCCTGCTGTGTGGGTAGTGCTAGACGAACGGTGGGGCACCTAGTAGTTAGGCTATCTGGTTTATTGAGGTCCCTGGCGAAAGGAGGTTCCTAGTAGCTTGCGGGGCGCTCTGGTTGTACTTGGGGACGCGTGGCGTCTTTAGTTTAGTGAAAATTTCAAGCGGGTCGCTTGGGGACTGGAGTAGGCCGGGTTTGCCGAACCAGGATAAAATCTCTGGTGCAATATCTTCTATCCCTCATCTCTTTTATATTTCGTTGTTATATTTATTTGTTGCGCATCATAACATCTATTTTGTAATAATCTATTTTAAGCGAATTTAAAATAATAAGCGCGGTAACGGTTTTCGTTGTTCTTATTTAATTCGTATCCGCGCATATTAGTTTTTCATAATAGTATTAATATTATTCGCTTAAGCGCAATCGTTTTCAACATTATATTGTTTTCCGCTGCAAAATCTCTTTAAGTTTATTGAAAACATTTTAAAGCGAATATTTTCCAATGTTTTTATAAACACCCAATTCACCCCCCCTCTTGGGTGTCGGCTGCCAATCCTATCAATAATTCTAACAGAGAGGATATCGGCAAAGGAAATGCTGGAGTTGGAAAATTGAAACCAAAGTGGGAAGGCCCATACCGAGTGAAGGCTAAATCCGGATCTGGTGCTTACAAATTGGAGACTCTCTCGGGCATGGAAATCAATAACAGCTGGAACGTGGCCAAACTTAGAGCTTATTACAGTTAAGCTCCTATTTCATTTTTCACTCTTTACAAATAGGTTAGTCTATTGCTCGAAAATGTTTAGGTAGAATAAACGAAGGATAACATCCTTCCTAGCTTAGAGACAATTGTTAGGAGTTAGTTGACAAACGAGCAACATCATTTTTGTATTCTTTTATCAATAAAACATATCAATTTCCTTCAAATTCTTTTACGAACATTGTGATGTGACATACGCCTCATTTCGTTCGGCTAGCCACCGAGCGGAATCTGTAGATTCACAATGCAGAATCAAAGAGCTTTTGATGATGTCAAATAAACAGACTCGGCTTGTGCTTAGCGTTAGACAAGTCAGATTTATCAGCGCAAGCGTTCAACTAAAGGTTCAAGCTCTGCAGAGGCTCGGAATCCTTGTTTTGCGTATGCGTTCCGCCAAAGGCAGAGGCTCGGCAGAAGCTCGGAAAACTAGGGTTCTTCGCTACCTGCATCAAGTCAGCTTTTGTAGCTCAAGCTCAGCTTTGACTCGGCCCGTGATCAAGGCCAAAGTTCATCCAAGTTTGCAAGCTTGGTTCTTCTTTTCAAGGAAGTAAGCTCGGATGATGATTTGCTCGGTACTTGCTCGGATTAAGCTCGAAACAGCCACAACATCTGATAGAGTAAATAAGCTCGGGTTGATCGTTCTAAACTTGACTATTTGCCGACGCTTAGATCAAGCTCAGAAACACCAAGCTCGACCAAAGCCAAAAGCTCGGCAATCTTTGTTCATCGTCTTCAACAATGCATCGTCCTCAACCTTCGGACTCTGCTCAACTGTTCCGTACTTTTTATTATCGTTGAGTCTGGGTAGAAGTCCTAGGTTTAGCTCCTATGCTCTGACAAGTTTGAAATTCAAAATGAGTTAAATCAAAGGTTGGTGAACTGTCACCATCACTGCTCTGCTGTCTAAATGTTACCGTTGGAAACCCCATCTCCGTACAGCTCTCTTTCTCTCTTTCTCTGCAAAAAAGAGGAGACTATAAAAGAGGGGGTCTTCAATGTTAACATTTTGATTCTTTGATAACCATTTTTCTCAGAACTTAAACTTTCATTTTTACTCTAGAAAAAGAAAAACAGAGCAGAAATCACAAACTCACAGAGAAGAAGAACTTTAGATTTTCATACGAACTTAGAGAGTTAAAAGCTTTCAAATCTTAACTCTAAGTTCGAATCATTTCTTCTCTGTGAAATCCTTCTAGAATTGACTCACTCGTTATTCAATCTTTCATCATATTCGAAGAGTGTTTCGAATTGGAGCCATATACTTTCATCATCTTCTTCGTTGTATCTGCTGTTGTGAGAAGCTGGTCTCTGATCGAGAAAGCTTCGATTTGTAAAAGGTTCCAAAGAGGTTCTTTGGTCGTCGATTTGTTGTGGGTAGTTTGTCACGAGTTTGGTACACTCGTTTGACTGGATAGGTCTATAGGGGTAGGCTCTTGTAAATCCTTTGTAACCCAGAAAATCGATTTTTAGTGAAAGCTCTCTGAAAGGTTTTCAGAGGGGACTGGACTAGCTCTCAGGGTGAGAGTGAACCAGGATAAATCTCTGGTGTTCTTTCTTTACTGCTTATCTGTTGCTGCCAAGCGTAACGTTAATTCCGCTAATCTTCATTTATCAAAGTTCGAACTGTTATTTTTCTTAGCTTGGCCCTTTTGAGTGTTGTTCTTCGAACTTAAGTCAAAAACCAGCTCTACCTTGAAGCAGCTCGGTTAACTGATTAACCATTTTGTTTATCTGATTGGTTAATTATTTAACCTTGTCTGCTCGGAAAGAAGCTCGGGTTTTCTTTTAAAACCGAACAACATCAGTTTATTTTTAATAAATTGAAAACTTGCCATATTAGCTTCAATCTCCTATTCACCCCCCTCTACTCGATTGTTAGGCCTCTTGTTGGTTTCCAACAAGTGGTATCAGAGCTCGGTCGAAAGATCGAGTGTAAAAACTTTTTCGAAAAGATCCTTGAGGAAACCGAATGGCTACTAACAATCCCTTCGGAGGTGAAGGCTCTTCCATAAGCAGACCACCACTATTCAATGGTGAGGGTTATGCTTATTGGAAAGCTCGAATGAAAATTTTCATTAAAGCCATAGATATGGAAATTTGGAAATCTATTGAAAATGGGCCATTTGTCCCTAAAAGAAAAATTAATGATGAAGTTGTAGAAATCCCGTGGGAAAGTTGGGATGATGATGACAAAAGAAAAGTATCTTTCGATTTAAAAGCCAAAAACATCATCACCTCAACTTTGTCCTACGATGAATTCTTTCGAGTGTCAAGTTGCAAATCTGCTAAAGAAATGTGGGACATTCTACAACTTACTCATGAAGGGACAAGTGAGGTCAGACGAGCAAGATTAAATACTCTGATGCATGAATATGAGCTATTCCGAATGCTGCCAAATGAAAATATAAATGATTTTCAGAAACGGTTTACTCATATCATAAACCATCTTAATGCTCTCGGCAAAACTTTTCAAAATGCCGAGATAACTAACAAAGTGCTTAGATGTCTTAGCAGAGAATGGCAGCCGAAGGTCATTGCCATCATGGAAGCTAAAGACTTGGACACAATGAGTATAGCCACTTTGTTCGGCAAGTTGCAAGAGCATGAGATGGAGCTCGGCAGACTGACCATGCATGAAGAATCTGATAAGAAGAAGAAGGGAATTTCCCTCAAAGCTGCTATAAAGGAAACCAAAGAATCCTCTGAAGATGAGTCCAGCTCGGACATGGATGAGGAAGACTTTGGTCTCATGGTTAGGAAGTTCAGCAAATTTTTTAAAGGCAAAAAGAACTTCACAAACAGAGCAAGAGATACCAGAAGCACTCACCACAAAGGCTCAAGTTCAAAAGACCAAGTTAGATGCCACGAATGTGGCGAAGCAGGTCACATTAGAACTTACTGTCCAAGATGACAAAAACAAAGTGGTGAAGAAATAAAGAAGAACAAAGACCACAAGAAGAAGAGAGCTTACATAGTATGGGATGCACCCAACAACAATACCAGCTCAAGCTCCAGCTCAGGCGATGAAGAAGAAAAAGCAATTCTGTGCTTAATTGGAAGAGAAACTGTGTTCAGAAGCCCGAGCCAAACGAGCCCCGAGCAAGAATGGTGCTCGAACCGTGAAAAGGAAGTATCGAGCTCATCACTCAGAATAGATGAACAAGATCTCCCTGTATATGACTCTTGCTCGGAGTGTGAAGATGAGGAAGCTTGTTCGAGTCTCAGATATACCGATCAAGAAGACTCATCGAGCTCGACTTTTGGCACCATTAATCAAAGATCAAATTTCAAATGCTTAATGGGCAAACACAGCGAGGAAACCTCAGCCAGCCGAACAATGTCCGAACATAAAAACACTGAGGTAACCTCTACATCTGATTCTGACTCTGAATCTGAATTTAATGACTCTGATGAATTGTATTCTGCTTATCTTGAAATGCAAACCGAATTCAAGAAACTTGCTAAAAATTTCATTAAGTTGAAACTCAGTCTTTCAAAATACAAAGAGCAAGTTCTTGATTTGGAAAATTCAATTGAAATTCTGAAAAGCAGAAACGAGTCATTAGAAAACACTATCACTCAGTTGAAAAATGAAAATCTTGACTGCTGCACTAAATATGAAAAGGAAATTTCTGACCTAAAATTTAAAAGTGCAACTGTCATCAAGAGTGATGGCTTGTTTGATCGGCTTTTAGCCGAACATAGGAACTACTCGAACAAAACTGGCCTCGGCTACACTCAGACCAAGAAGAAAGCAGTAAGGAAACTCGGCTATGTCTCAAACTTTAATAACTCAAAACGCCCGAGCTGCTCCTACTGTGGCCTTCATGGTCATACACCCAATGAATGTAAAATCCGACGTCACGGTGTAACAAAGGGCAACTTTGTTTGGGTAGTCAAAAAGAAAGATCCAACTGCTAACCCCCAGGGACCCAAAACTATTTGGGTACCCGAATCAAAGAAGTAATATTTTTGTGATGCAGGTGTGCTTCCGAGCAAAAGAGAGCAGATGGTACCTTGACAGTGGATGCTCGAAGCACATGACGGGGGACAAAAATCTATTTATAGAACTTTCACATTCAGATAAGGGCTACGTCACTTATGGTGATAACAACCGAGGTAAAATATTGGGTGAAGGTAAAGTCAGTAACTCTGCCAACTTGGTTATCAATAATGTTTTACTTGTAAAAGGGCTAGAACACAATCTTTTAAGTATCAGCCAACTTTGTGATATTGGTAACCATGTTGCTTTTACCTCTACCCATTGCATTATTAAAAGTGACGAGGACAACTCTGTCAAATTTGTTGGAAAACGATTTAACAATACTTATTTGGTTGATTTGAATGAAATCACCTCTTTGGTAACCACTTGCATGGTTAGCAAAGAAAGTGACACATGGTTATGGCATAGAAGGACAGCTCATATAAATGTAAACCAGTTAAAGAAACTACAATCAAAAGAATTAGTGATTGGTTTTCCAAAGCTAAACTTTAACATTGAGGGAGTTTTCTCTTCATGCAAGAAGTGCAAACCGATCAAAAAGAAAAACGATTTTCCATCTAAGTTGATGGTCTCGACAACGCATCCGTTGGAAATGTTACACATGGATTTGTTCGGACCATCACAAGTCAAAAGCTTTGGTGGCAATCTCTATGCCTTAGTAATTGTAGATGACTTTTCCAGGTTTACATGGACTTTATTTTTAAAATCAAAAAGTGAAACTTTTGAAACTTTTAAAGAGCTTGTCAAGAAACTCCAAAACCGAGCTAACCAAAAAGTAGTTGTAATCCGAACGGACCATGGCGGTGAGTTCGAGAACTACAAATTTGACAAGTTTTGTTCTAAGTCCGGAATAGAACATCAGTTTTCTGCTCCTCGGACTCCCGAACAAAACGGAGTTGTGGAACGGAAAAACCGAGTTCTAGAAGAACTAGCCCGAACCATGCTAAATGAATACAATTTACCACATTATTTCTGGGCCGATGCGGTGAACACAACTTCCTATGTAATGAATCGCATCCTCATCAGACCAATTTTAAAGAAAACTCCATATGAACTTTATAAGGGTAGAAAACCAAAAATTTCTCATTTCCATACATTTGGCTGCAAAGTCTTCATTTTAAACAATGGAAAAGAGCATCTCGGCAAATTTGATTCTAAAGTCGATGAAGGAATATTTTTGGGTTATTCTACTCATAGTAAAGCATTTAGAGTTTTTAACAAAAGGACCTCCACTGTGGAAGAGTCCGTGCATGTGGTATTTGATGAGTCTCCTCGGAGAGACAATGTTAGTTGTGCAGATAGAGAGGATCATCATATGGCTGAACTCGATCCGAGCACAACAACTGAAAGAGCTCAAAAGAATGAAACTGCTGAAGACAAAGATCGGAGGGACGAGCTTGTTCCAAGCCAAACAAACAAGGAACAAACCGAACTTAGTCCGAGCCAAATTCAAAATAGTCAGTCCGAACTCATTCCAAGCCGAGCAGAGCAGTTTGAGCTCAGTCTAGGCTGGAAGAGAGTCAAGGACCATCCGATAGAGAATGTGCTCGGAGACTTGAATAAGGGAGTTTTAACTCGTCGTTCTATTCAGAACTTTTGCAATTTCGCTTCCTTTGTTTCTCAAATTAAACCTAATTCGATTGATCAAGCAATTGATGATGAACATTGGGCGATTGCCATGCAAGAGGAACTAAATCAATTCATCAGAAATGATGTCTGGGAATTGGTTCCTCGGCCCAATGATCATACGATAATTGGCTTGAAATGGATTTTCAGAAATAAAACAGATGAATTAGGCTTAATTATAAGAAACAAAGCAAGATTAGTTGCTCAAGGCTACAACCAAGAGGAAGGTATCGATTATGATGAAACCTTCGCTCCAGTTGCTAGGCTTGAAGCAATCCGAATTTTACTTGCTTTTGCATCTATTATGAATTTCACCCTTTATCAAATGGATGTAAAGAGTGCTTTCTTAAATGGCTTTATAAATGAAGAAGTATATGTGAAACAACCTCCTGGCTTTGAAAATTTTGAATATCCAAACCATGTATTTAAACTCAAAAAGGCTCTTTACGGTTTGAAACAAGCTCCGAGAGCTTGGTATGATCGTTTGAGCTCATTTTTACTCGAACAAGGGTTTGAGAGAGGGAAGGTTGACACAACTCTATTCATTTATAAATCCAAAAAGGACATATTGTTAGTGTAAGATCCATGAAGAATGTTTTGATAAATGCCAAAAGGTTTTGAACAAGCTTAAAATGTGTTGATCAAGTTCAAGCTCAACAAGCAACAACAAACATCAAGTGATGAAGAGAGAGCCAACTCATGAAGACTTAGTTTGGTAGTTTATGTTTATTGTTTTATCTTTTGCCTCACAAGTCTTTTAGTTTATGAGTTTGGGTAAAGTTTCTTAGAGGGTAGTGAATCTCTTTTGATTGCATGATCATATCATATTTTGAGTATTCACTTTTCCTAAAATCAATAGGTGGCTTAAAGGTTTGAAAGAAAAGGTTTAGTTTTTGAGAAAACAAGTTTTTAAGTGTTTTTTGAACTGACTACTCGATTAGCCACTTGTTTACTCGAGTAGAATTTTGCAGTCTTGCGCAATTACTCGATTAAGGGGCTGATTACTCGAGTAGAATTTTGAAGCCTTGCGCAAATACTCGAGTAGTATCTTAAATACTCGAGTATTGAACACTTATTACACTGATTACTCGAGTAGTAACTTGGTTACTCGAGTAAACAGGGTCTATAACTGTTTTAAATACGTTTTTCACTTCTCAAAAGCTATTCTAAGTTGCTCCAACTTTTGGGTATTCTATATAAACCTTTTCCTAATCATTTCTATTAACTAGAATCATTTTGATACACAATTTTACAAAGAATCAAAGCCACACTATTCTCTCTCACTCTCTCAAGATCAAAGCTCTCATTTTCATATTCTTTGATCAAGAACCTTGAATCTCTCATGTTGATCTTTTCATAGCTTTTGAAAGAGATTCATAGGATTGTTATTTTGTTTTCATTTGAGTTGTAATCTTTGCAAAGGCAAGCTATCTACAACAATTGGAAGTCTTGATTGTGAATCAAGCAAAGTTATATTGGAAGCCTTGGTGTGGCATTTCATCAAGCACTTGGAAACCTTGTTGAAGAACAAGCAATTGGAAGTCTTGTTGTGGGGTATCGGCAAGCAAGAGAAGAGGTTAGATTAGATATCAATAGGGTTACAAGGCAAGGGTGTGGTATCTCTTGTAGGCTAGCAAGAAAGGGAGTCTTGTGAGGCACTTACTTGTAATTTGAGAAACTCTAATTCCTCATAGTGAAGAATCTCTCTTGGTTGAAGAGGGGACTGGAGTAGCTTTCAAATGGATGAAAGTGAACCAGGATAAATCACTGTGTCGTATCTCTAAACTCTCTACTCTTTACAATTCAAGTCTTTAATTGTGTTCTTGGTTGAAAACCTAGAAAAAGTGATTTTTCATAATTGATTGAATTGAATCTTAATTGTGCAAAATTAAGTTTGGGGAAAATCATTTTTATAACCTAGGTTAATCAATAAGAATATAGGTGTTAATTGTTTCCGCTGAATCTCTGGTTATACTTGTTAATTGATTGATTTTCGTATTTGATTGAAAAGTGATTTTTTCAATATACAGAGGCATTAATCGATTAGTTCATGTCATTAATCGATTAAGGCTTAAAGAATTTTTGTGAAAATCATTTGTTTTAATTGTTTTGATTTGTTTCTTGCGAAAATCTTTCAAGGTTTCTTTTACACCTATTCAACCCCCCCTTCTAGGTGTTTTCCTAGTGTATCCTAGTTATTTCTACCACCGATTGTAGGTTCCACAGTTAGTACAAGTTTATGTTGATGATATAATTTTCGGTGCTACTAACATGTCTCTTTGCAAGAAGTTCTCTGAATCAATGCAAGGTGAATTCGAGATGTCGATGATGGGAGAACTCACATTCTTCCTTGGGCTGCAAATAAAGCAAGTTGATGAAGGAACCTTTGTGCATCAAGGAAAATACTGCAAGGCACTCCTCAAGAAATTTGGCTTAGAAAATTGAAAAGAAGCTGCCACTCCCATGAGCACATCCAGCTATCTCGGCAAGGATGAGTCAGGTAAAGCCGTGGATGTGAGAAAATATAGAGGCATGATAGGAAGCCTTCTATATTTGACTGCGTCTCGGCCAGATATTATGTTCAGTGTTTGTTTATGTGCTCGTTTTCAAGCTAATCCCAAAGAATCTCATCTTTCGGCGGTTAAGCGAATTTTTAAATATTTAAAAGGAACTGTGAACACTGGTCTGTGGTATCCTAGGGATGCCAATCTTAGTTTGATTGGGTATTCGGACTCAGATTTTGCTGGGTGCAAGCTTGATCGAAAAAGCACAAGTGGAACTTGTCATTTGCTCGGCAGGTCCCTTGTGTCGTGGTTTTCTAAAAAGCAAGCTTGCGTTGCTTTGTCAACAGCTGAGGCCGAATACATTGCTGCTGGTAATTGTTGTGCTCAAATTCTTTGGATGAAACAACAGTTATCATATTTTGGCTTAATTTTAGATCACATTCCTATCAAATGTGACAATACAAGTGCAATCAATCTAACTAAGAATCCAGTGTATCACTCTCGAACAAAACACATTGAAATTAGGCATCATTTTCTTCGAGATCATGTTCAAAAAGGTGACTGTGTCATAGAATTTGTAAGTACTGAAAATCAATTAGCCGATGTGTTTACTAAACCTTTGCCGAGGGAAACTCTTTATAAAATTCGGTGAGAGCTCGGCATTCTATACGAATCCAGTGTATGCTCAGCGCAAGCTCGGAATCCTGGATAAGTTTAGCATGTGCTCGGCATGAGCTTGGTTTTCAGTATATCATAAATTTTGATCACCTTCATAGTCTCGATCTTTACATTCAATTGTGTATTTGTTTAAATTTCCTGAAATTTCACATTCTTCAAAACTTCTTCCCTTCCTCTAAATTTTTATCTAAGGGGAGAAGAGTGTTGTTTTTTTTAATATTTGAACTTTCATATTATGTTATTCGTCATTCTCACCTTTACCTTTTAACTTCTCGGATGAGAAGCATGCTTTCACTGTTAAAGGGGGAGAACGATGATCATGAAAATTTTCTTCCTTGGTTATCATTTTAAAGTCTTAAGGGGGAGAACAGTTTTTTTAATCAACAAATGGTACATTACTAACAAGTGGAACAGAAAAATGTTGATCTCTTTTTTTCTCAAAAAGGGGGAGAAAGGTGTTAATCTTTTCTTTAGTTTTTATTTCTCTCTTTTGGAGAATGTGCTTAATCTTTGGCTCCTTTTTGATCATGCCAAAAGGGGGAGAAAAGTGTGTTTGTTGGTTTGTTTTTGATATTTCAGATTTTGCGAGCATAAATTCAGGGGGAGTGTTTGACGAGCTGCTCCTGCTCCACATTTTTACATCCTTTCAACAAGTGGAAGGGGGAGAAAGGTCTCATAAGTACATTTTCATGTGCAACATGTGGTGTATTTTCGAGCAAATTCCAATCAGTGCCAAGACCAATCAGCTTACGAGCATACAGTCAGGGGGAGAACACAAAAAGCAACAAACTGTTAAAGAAAATTTGTCATCATAAAAAAGGGGGAGATTGTAGATTCACAATGCAGAATCAAAGAGCTTTTGATGATGTCAAATAAACAGACTCGGCTTGTGCTTAGCATTAGACAAGTCAGACTTATTAGCGCAAGCGTTTAGCTAAAGGTTCAAGCTTTGCAGAGGCTCGGAATCCTTGTTTTGCGTATGCGTTCCGCCAAAGGCAGAGGCTCGGCAGAAGCTCGGAAAACTAGGGTTCTTCGCTACTTGCATCAAGTCAGCTTTTGTAGCTCAAGCTCAGCTTTGACTCGGCCCGTGATCAAGGCCAAAGTTCATCCAAGTTTGCAAGCTCGGTTCTTCTTTTCAAGGCAGTAAACTCGGATGATGATTTGCTCGGTACTCGCTCGGATTAAGCTCGAAACAGCCACAACATCTGATAGAGTAAATAAGCTCGGGTTGATCGTTCTAAACTTGACTATTTGCCGACGCTCAGATCAAGCTCAGAAACACCAAGCTCGACCAAAGCCAAAAGCTCGGCAATCTCTGTTCATCGTCTTCAACAATGCATCGTCTTCAACCTTCGGACTCTGCTCAACTGTTCCGTACTTTTTATTACCGTTGAGTCTGGGTAGAAGTCCTAGGTTTAGCTCCTATGCTCTGACAAGTTTGAAATTCAAAATGAGTTAAATCAAAGGTTGGTGAATTGTCACCATCACTGCTCTGCTGTCTAAATGTTACCGTTGGAAACCCCATCTCCGTACAGCTCTCTTTCTCTCTTTCTCTGCAGAAAAGAGGAGACTATAAAAGAGGGGGTCTTCAATGTTAACATTTTGATTCTTTGATAACCATTTTCTCAGAACTTAAACTTTCATTTTTACTCTATAAAAAGAAAAACAGAGCAGAAATCACAAACTCACAGAGAAGAAGAACTTTAGATTTTCATACGAACTTAGAGAGTTAAAAGCTTTCAAATCTTAACTCTAAGTTCGAATCAGTTCTTCTCTGTGAAATCCTTCTAGAATTGACTCACTCGTTATTCAATCTTTCATCATATTCGAAGAGTGTTTCGAATTGGAGCCATATACTTTCATCATCTTCTTCGTTGTATCTGCTGTTGTGAGAAGTTGGTCTCTGATCGAGAAAGCTTCGATTTCTAAAGGTTCCAAAGAGGTTCTTTGGTCGTCGATTTGTTGTGGGTAGTTTGTCACGAGTTTGGTACACTCATTTGACTGGATAGGTCTAGAGGGGTAGGCTCTTGTAAATCCTTTGTAACCCAGAAAATCGATTTTTAGTGAAAGCTCTCTGAAAGGTTTTCAGAGGGGACTGGACTAGCTCTCAGGGTGAGAGTGAACCAGGATAAATCTCTGGTGTTCTTTCTTTACTGCTTATCTGTTGCTGCCAAGCGTAACGTTAATTCCGCTAATCTTCATTTATCAAAGTTCGAACTGTTATTTTTCTTAGCTCGGCCCTTTTGAGTGTTGTTCTTCGAACTTAAGTAAAAAACCAGCTCTACCTTGAAGCAGCTCGGTTAACTGATTAACCATTTTGTTTATCTGATTGGTTAATTATTTAACCTTGTCTGCTCGGAAAGAAGCTCGGGTTTTCTTTTAAAACCGAACAACATAAGTTTATTTTTAATAAATCGAAAAATTGCCATATTAGCTTCAATCTCCTATTCACCCCCCTCTACTCGATTGTTAGGCCTCTTGTTGGTTTCCAACAGAATCGAGATACAACTCTTTTTGAGAGTTTAACAACGTATTCTTAGAACGCCCGAATTCAGGAAATTACTTTCCTTGTTTCACGGTCCGAGGGTCCCGCTTCGGCTAAAGTCGGCGATCCGAGTTCTACTCACAATAATTTATTCCTAAATTAGCCTTTCTGATCGAGAATAGCAGTAAAATCAGGGGTCATTAAACGGAACCCAAAAAAAAATAACGAAAGTGATTTACACAACACAATTTGTATACAAAGCAAACTGATGAAAATTTAGCAGGAGCAAAAATAAATTGTTCATGGTTATAAAGAAGTACGCTCGAGTACAACGAGCAACAAGTTAAAGCAAAAATTGTTCAGTAAAGACGCTCGGTAACACGGAGCAACAAAATGTTAAACCCTACAGAAAAGCAACAAAAACTGATCACTACTCAATATTAGATAGAACAACGTTGGAATCATCGAAGTCAGGGGCTTCAGTCAGATCAACAAGAGGATTTGGCAGATCCTCACCTTGTAGATCGACTTCGGCCTTGGTCTCGATATCAATCAGCTTCCCATTCTCGACAAGATGAAATGGATGAGCTCCGACCACCCTAAATTCAGTCTCAGGATTCAGAAATTGAATTTGCTTGATGGCCGAGACAAAAGAATCATCGACGCTTTTACTCCAGTTATAGAAGTTGGTTGCCGCCTTTTTCTTGTGAAGAAGAGCTTTCTCCTTCAATTTCTGAGCAACCGCAGCAGACTTCTCAACTTCTGCCCTCAGCTCGTCCATCTTCTGCCGACTTTCCTGCAATTCCTTCTTCAGTGCTTCCTTGGCCTCTTTCTTCTTATCCTCAGCAACCTTTTGGGAAACCTTCAAAGAGTCCCTCTCCTTAATCAGTTCATTTTTGTCAGCCTTTAAGTTTTCTAATTCATTCTTTATACGGTTCAGCTCATCCGAGAGGCTAGCATCTTGAGCAGCAGACAATTCACGTGCCTCCCTCTGCTCGGCATTATAACCAGCGAAAAGTCCATCAGGTTGCTTGGCCAAAAAATATGCAAGGTTGGCACCCCGCAGCAGATATTTGGCAAGAGTCATGTTGCAACGAGACCATTGGTCGGTAGAAAGAGTTCCAAAACGAGTAGAGTCAGATTCAGAACAGATATATTGGCCAAATCTTTCATCAAATTGTTGGTCCCATATAGATGTTTCTGGTGGGGTCGCAGCAGAAGAGGGAGCGTTGTCAGAAGAGGGAACATCAACAGCCTTAGCACTTGAACCTTCAACCCGCGGATTCGCCCCTACGGTCACTTTCTCTTTTCCTTTATCAATCCGTCGGCGGCGAATTTGTGGTTGAAGGGGAGAAATGGTTTGAACTTGGCCGCTAGGGCCCAATGAAACCGTAGCCCCGACAACCACCACGTTTGAAGTTGGCCGAGGGGATGCCTCGGATGGAGAAGCAGTTGGAGTGGAGGTACTCAAGCTCGGGGTACTCAAGCTTGAAGACCCGGATGCCGTGCTCGTTGCATGGGTCTTCCTCTTCTTTCCCCCTTGAACTAAAGAAGCCATCCGGGAAGCCATTTTTTCTGCAAAGAACAAGAAAAACGAAGTAACATTAGAACGGATCAACTTAACAAATGCAACAACCAAAAGAAAACAGTTTTACCAAGTTTTGCTTTAACATCCGATGAAGGGATGTTCACAATGTCCTTTGTTTCTATCCTCCCATTAGATTTCATGTAACTCTCAACTGCTCGACACACCTCCTTCTCATGTTCAGCCAGTTCTTTCCAATCTGAGGAGTACGAGGCAATCGATCGGTTAAAAAAGCTCGCAGTCCACTGGAGAGGAAACCGTGGAATTGGTCGGGATTCACCAGGACAGGTGAACCAGCAAACTCCATTGCCGATAAAATTGTATTTAAAGAAAAAAGGTTTAAAACCCTTCCAAGATTCAGAATACTTGGTGAAAAGAGTATAGCCATTGCGGGACTTCAGAGAGACCCAAGGTCGTCTTACTGATCCTTTCTCAAAGGTGTTGCATTGAGGGGAAAATAGGTAGAAAAAAATCAAAAGAGTGCAGGACCACTCCATGGCTGAACACACTTGCTGGAAGCCCCTCACAAATGCCCAAGCATTGGGATGCAGCTGGGAAGGGGCCGCTCTCAAAGTATTCAAAACACCTATCTCAAAATCGGTAAAAGGCATCCTAATCCCTAACCGAGTAACAACTTCTTCATAAAAATAAAAACCAGGACTACCCGCCGGAATTTGACTGCAGACCCGTTCATTCAAACCCACAGGACTAATGGAGTATTGGTTCCCAGCATTATCACCAGGACACGGCAGAATTATAGCCCGTGTTTGATCTAGTGAATTTTCTGTTGAGAGCTCAGATTGAGTACCAAGAACTTCTCGGTCCACCCAATCATATTGATCTGCGTCCGACGGAAATGGATAAAGTTCAGGATTAGAGACACACTTCCTCTTCATACCTGAGGAAAAGGGGGCACACTTGGAGTCAGAAGCAGAAAAACTTAACTATTTCAGTTCAAATACTTACGGCTACGGTCGGTTGGAGAACACCTCCCTTTCAGGGCAGAATTTTCCCAAACCGACTGAAATGTCTAATACCTCTCTGTTGCTTCCTTAACCTCCTCTGTTCTACCCTCTCGGCAATCCTATAGTGAATCACACCCTTCCTGAACTCTTTCAAAGTCTGAAGAAAACGCGTGGCTATCGGTTTAACACAAATTTCTGGGTTTCCTCCTTTATGTGTTCTTGGAACATAAGAGTTTACAAATTCCTCAATCATGATAAACGCCGCTTCAGTACCAACCCTAAGAAGTTAAGTGCAGCAAAACGTAAAACAGACCTAAGAAACGCTACGACGATCACTCAGTAAACATTAAAGGGGGATAAAGGACTTCGAAGGGCAAATGGGGTACACTATAACCGTGATTTGGAGCAACAATGATTTGGGGTTTTGTTCGAAACAGTGATTTGGAGCAACAATGATATGAGGGTTTGTTCAAACCCTAGAAAAATCTTTTCAAAATCAGGGAAGAAGGACTAGAGCCAATGCATAAAAAGAAAGTTCTAAACACATATACACAACAGATGGCAGAAACAGTCGCATGCAAAGAATCTTAAACATCAAAGAAGAAAGAGAAAATCGCCAGAATAGAGAAGAAAGGTTTGTTACCTGTTAGTGATGAATGACCAAGAAACCGAAGAGAAATCAAGACCACAGAGATGGAAATGTACTTGATGTAGAGAAGAGAAACTTGGCAAGAACTCCTCTGAAGAACTCTGGCTTCGATGATCAAGGCTACAGGAAAGCGATGAATAGAGGTGAGAGAGTTGAAAGGTTTCTGAAGTTTGTTAGAATGAATTGTGTGAAACCGCCCTTTGGAATTCGTCTTAAAAACTTCCCTCCACTATCTCAAAAGGATTGGGCCTGAGTAAGAAAAAGCCCATTAGTATTGAAAACTAAATACGTAGCACCTCCGGTAAGTTTGAAATCATAACGTTCCATTTCCCTATAAAGTAAGGGACACGTGTAAACACAAGAAGAAGTGAAAGGTCACCTTGGGGTCAATCAAACGACAGCTCTGATAAAAGCACAAAAGCGCTCGGGTACTTCTTTCAATCAGAAAAGTTCAGTCGGAAGACGGTTCGCTCGTCTCATTAACTCGGCAGGGCTCAAATCACCCAACCGAGCATGGGGGGCTTATGTAGTGGACTTGTAGTAGAACCGAGCGTCGACCGACCGAGAGCCTCATTACCCTTACTAGCATGATACTGATACAGGGCCAACGATCGGATACTTACACCGAGCAAACTGGGTTTCTACATGTAGGTCGCGTGTCGATGAGGTTAACACCGAGCACAGGACTTTCAATCTGATCCTTACCATTTACAGCCTCATAAAACCGTGACTACTCCTAAATTCCCACGACTCTTGGTTAGATAAAACAGCATTGGATAAGGTCTATCATTTACAGGATTTATGGGCATGATCTTATCATAACCTCTACAAAACCTACTTGAATTCTACCTCTACACAAGGCTCATGAGAATGGCCCACAACACACAGGTAATCCCCTATAAGAACCACCATGCTATAGGGGCTAAGGTACGTCTTCTCATCCCTAAGTTGACACTAGCACACACGTTGTTGACTAGGGAGAACCTGATTATCCCAACTAGATATTCAGAAATCCTAAAAAGTCCTATATTAACATCTTAGCTGGGATCATTCTTCAAGGCTCTTCCATATCTTTAAGGTTGATCTTGGTTAAGGACACGACACTTATCACCAATTACTTTCACTTTTTCTTATTCATTCCTCTCAATTGCTCATTCAAAAATTTCCAAGGTACTCAAAAAGAATATTTCAATAAATACATGGTAACAGAGAAAAAATATATTATCATTATTAGATCCAGTGAGAAGGTTTTGATAATGACAAAAGGTTGACAAAAGGTTTTGAACAAGCTACAAATATGTTGATCAAGTTCAAGCTCAACAAGCAAACAACACTCAACAAATGGTGAAGAGAGAGCAAGCTCATGAAGATTCAAGTTGTGTATAATTGTAATATCTTTAGTTTGAGTCTTTTATTTTTGATGAGTTTGGGTAGAGTCTTTAGAGGGTAGTGAATCTCTATCAAGGTCATGATTATATCATAATTTGAGTTTTCACTTAACCTAAAATCAATAGGTGGCTTAAAGGTTTGAAAGGAAAGGTTTAGTTTTGAGAAAACAAGTTTTTAATTGATTTGAACAGTGGTTGATCGATTAAGAGTCAGGTTAATCGATTAACATACCCATGGTTACACTACTTAATCGATTAAGACATGTGTTAATCGATTAAGACCTGTAAAACTGGTTTTTAAAATACGTTTTTAACTTCTGAAAATCAGTTTTTAAGTTTCCTAACTTTTGGGTTTTCTATATAAATCTTTTCCTAACCTTTGTGAATCATTAGAACAAATTAGAACAAATTAGAACAATTTTCATATCCATTTTACAAAGATCAAGCCACACTATTCTCTCTCAATTTCATAGATCAAAGCTTTCACTTTTACATTCTTTGATAAAGAATCTTTGAGTCTCTTATGTTGATATTGTTATAGCTATTGAAAGAGATTCATAGGATTGTTATTGTTTTCATTTGAGTTGTAATCTTTTCAAGAGGCAAGCTATCTACAACAAAGAAGAAGCCTTGGTGTGTCGATTATCATCAAGCAAGTCAATCAAATTGAAGAAGAAGTCTTGGTAGTTCATCAAGCAAAGTGAAATCTTGTTGTGAGGCATCAACGAGCAACGTGGAAGACTTGTTGTGGGTTATCAACAAGCAAGGGAAGAGGTTAGATTAGAGGGTCAATAGGGTTGCAAGACAAGAGTGTGGTGTATCTCTTGGAGGCTATCAAGAAGGGAGTCTTGAGAGGCATTTACTTGTAATTTGAGAACTCTAATTCCTCATAGAGAAGAATCTCTCTTGGTTGAAGAGGGGACTGGATGTAGCTCTCAAGTGGATGAGAGTGAACCAGGATAAATCACTGTGCAGTATCTCTATACCCTTAACTCTTTACATTCTTGTCATTTCATATGTTCTTGATTGAAAACCTAGAAAAAATTGATTTTTCATAAGTGATTGAATTGAATCTTAATTGTGCAAATTGATTTGGGAAAATCATTTTCATAACCTAGGTAATCAATAACAATATTGGTGTTAATCTTTTCCGCTGAATCTCTGATCATACATGTTAATTGATTGATTTTCGTATTCGATTGAAAAGTGATTTTTCAGTGCTTAATCGATTAACAGAGGCCTTAATCGATTAACCATTTGTAAACTTTCCGGTCTTAATCGATTAAGATACAGGATAATCGATTAAGAGTTGTAATTTTTGTAAAAATCATTCGTTTTAATTGTTTTGATTTGTTTCTTTCGAAAATCTTTCAAGGTTTCTTAAACACCTATTCAACCCCCCCTTCTAGGTTTTCTCCTAGGGTTCCTTAGTTGTTTCACCCACCAATTGTGGTTTTCCTCAATTGGTATCAGAGCTCGATCGAAAGACACGAGCATAAGAGCTTTTTCGTAAAGATCCTTTAAGAAACCGCAATGGGTTCTACGAATCCCTTTGGTGGTGAAGGTGCTTCGATAAGTTGTCCTCCACTATTTAATGGTGAGGGATACACTTATTGGAAAGTAAGAATGAAAATTTTTATCCAAGCAATTGATAATGAAATTTGGAAAGCAATTGAAAAAGGTCCTCATATTCCCTCTAGTTTAGTTGAAGGAGTAGCACAATTAACCTCCGAGGATAAGTGGAATGATGATGATAGAAAGAAAGTTCAATATGATTTTAAAGCAAAAAATATCATCACCTCTGCTTTATCTTATGACGAATTCTTTAGAGTTTCTCAATGTGCTAGTGCTAAGGAAATGTGGGACACTCTTCAAGTGACTCATGAAGGAACTAGTGAGGTTAGACGAGCTAGGTTGAATGTTTTGATGCGTGAGTATGAATTGTTTCAAATGCTTCCAAATGAATTTATTAATGATATGCAAAAACGTTTTACTCACATTATTAATCATTTACTTGCTCTTGGTAAGAATTTTCTTCAAGGTGAACTTACTAACAAAGTGTTGAGATGTTTGGATAGGAATTGGCAACCAAAAGTAACGGCTATTGTAGAATCTAAAAATTTGGATGCTATGGATCTCACAACACTTTTTGGAAAGCTTCAAGAACATGAAATGGAGCTTGGGCGTTTGAATATGCATGAAGAGTCGGATAAGAACAAAGGAAGAAAAGGAATTGCTCTTAAAGTCAATGGTTCATATAAAAAGAAATAGAGTTCCGATGATGATGATAGTGAAGATTCCGATTCAGATGTTGATGAAAAAGAGATGAAACTTTTACTAAGAAAGTTCAACAAGTTTCTAAGGAGAAAAGGAAGGTTGAACAAAGACAAAGGTAAAGAGAAGAATTCCCCACACTACAAGACCAAGACATCAAAAGAAGGAGTGGTTTGCCATGAATGTGGAAAACCCGGTCATCTCAAGTACTCATGCTCTAAGTATCTCAAGAAGAAGGAGAAAGAAAAGAAAAATTCAAAACATAAAAGGGCATACATCGTTTGGGATGATGAAGAAGAGAAGAAAAGCACATCAAGTAGTTCTTCGGATGATGAAGAAGTCGCTACTCTCAACTTGATAACTTTAGTAGATGAAGAACAAAGTTCAAATGATGAATCAAGTGATCAAAGCGAGGAAAGAGATGTAAGTCATACTAAATCCGAAATTTCTTCTAAATATGAAATGTTATATAATGCTTATGAAGAAATGCATGAACAATTTGAGAAACTAGCTTTGAAAAACATTGAAAGAAAGAAGCTCATTTTGAAACATCAACAAGAGATTTTAGAACTTCAAAAACAAGTTGATGAGCTTAATCTTGAAAATGAAACTCTTGATCTCATATATGCTAGTTCTTCTTGTGATTGTGCTAGTAGATTGAATATTGTGGTTGATTGTGAGAATTGCAAGTTGCTTAAAGATGAAAATGCTATTTTGAAAAATAAGCTTGCAAGTTTCACAAGTGGTGATATTAGATTGCGCACATTGTTAAATTTTCAAAAAGGAAATTCAAACAAGTTTGGTTTGGGTTATACTAATGCTAAGAGTAAATCTCATAGAAATGTTGTTGATTTTTCTAAAGTTGATTTTTCAAATGCACCAACATGTTTCTATTGTGGTACTCATGGACATACTTCAAATGTGTGTTATATTAAAATGCATGGTATACCTAAAGGAAATTTTGTTTGGGTTAAGAAGGGTGAAAGTCCCTTAACTAACAAAAATGGATCCAAAACTATTTGGATACCAAAAAGCAAAGCATGATTGTTTTGTAGGTATGATTGAAGAGCAAAAGGCTTACAAGTTTTACTCATTCATTTGCTTCTTCAAGTTTCAAGAGAAAGTCCTACAAATTGGTAAAGTTGATATTGTTGAACATTTATAATTGGTATTATTTCTACAAAGTTCAATTAATATCATTGTGTGATCATTATATGTTTATCATGCTATTGTGATCTATTGTGATATTTCTTTGCAATTGATATCTTACTTTGTTAAGTGATATGATGACTTTTAGTGTCAATTGGTATCATATTTCATTGTCATATTTCTTTCCAATTGGTATCACATTTCAAAGTATAGTTCTTTAGTTTTACATTTGGTATCATTGATTAATCGGTATCAATGTTGCGAAGAAATGAATGTTGATTTCTCTTATTTTGGCTTAGCATTTTATATTTCAATTGGTATATATTACTTTTTGATAATGCCAAAAGGGGGAGAAAGGGTTGTTTTGTTGTTTTTACATAGGTTGAGCAAAGTTGTTGAAGATAGGGGGGAGAATCAAGGGGAGAATCAAGCTTCTATCAATTGGATTTCAAATGTCAAAAGAAATTTATTGAGGGGGAGCAAGAGTCTCACCAAGTGATCAAATGGTTCAAGCATCAACAACTTTAAACAACTTCAAAACATGTTTGTCATTTTCAAAAAGGGGGAGATTGTTAGATCCAGTGAGAAGGTTTTGATAATGACAAAAGGTTGACAAAAGGTTTTGAACAAGCTACAAATATGTTGATCAAGTTCAAGCTCAACAAGCAAACAACACTCAACAAATGGTGAAGAGAGAGCAAGCTCATGAAGATTCAAGTTGTGTATAATTGTAATATCTTTAGTTTGAGTCTTTTATTTTTTATGAGTTTGGGTAGAGTCTTTAGAGGGTAGTGAATCTCTATCAAGGTCATGATTATATCATAATTTGAGTTTTCACTTAATCTAAAATCAATAGGTGGCTTAAAGGTTTGAAAGGAAAGATTTAGTTTTGAGAAAACAAGTTTTTAATTGATTTGAACAGTGGTTGATCGATTAAGAGTCAGGTTAATCGATTAACATACACATGGTTACAGTACTTAATCGATTAAGACATGTGTTAATCGATTAAGACCTATAAAACTGGTTTTTAAAATACGTTTTTAACTTCTGAAAATCAGTTTTTAAGTTTCCTAACTTTTGGGTTTTCTATATAAATCTTTTCCTAACCTTTGTGAATCATTAGAACAAATTAGAACAAATTAGAACAATTTTCATATCCATTTTACAAAGATCAAGCCACACTATTCTCTCTCAATTTCATAGATCAAAGCTTTCACTTTTACATTCTTTGATAAAGAATCTTTGAGTCTCTTACGTTGATATTGTCATAGCTATTGAAAGAGATTCATAGGATTGTTATTGATTTCATTTGAGTTGTAATCTTTGCAAGTGGCAAGCTATCTACAACAAAGAAGAAGCCTTGGTGTGTCGATTATCATCAAGCAAGTCAATCAAATTGAAGAAGAAGTCTTGGTAGTTCATCAAGCAAAGTGAAGTCTTGTTGTGAGGCATCAACGAGCAACGTGGAAGACTTGTTGTGGGTTATCAACAAGCAAGGGAATAGGTTAGATTAGAGGGTCAATAGGGTTTCAAGACAAGAGTGTGGTGTATCTCTTGGAGGCTATCAAGAAGGGAGTCTTGAGAGACATTTACTTGTGATTTGAGAACTCTAATTCCTCATAGTGAAGAATCTCTCTTGGTTGAAGAGGGGACTGGATATAGCTCTCAAGTGGATGAGAGTGAACCAGGATAAATCACCGTGCAGTATCTCTATACCCTTAACTCTTTACATTCTTGTCATTTCATATGTTCTTGATTGAAAACCTAGAAAAGATTGATTTTTCATAAGTGATTGAATTGAATCTTAATTGTGCAAATTGATTTGGGAAAATCATTTTCATAACCTAGGTAATCAATAAGAATATTGGTGTTAATCTTTTCCGCTGAATCTCTGATCATACGTGTTAATTGATTGATTTTCGTATTCGATTGAAAAGTGATTTTTCAGTTTTTAATCAGTGCTTAATCGATTAACAGAGGCCTTAATCGATTAACCATTTGTAAACTTTCTGGTCTTAATCGATTAAGATACATGATAATTGATTAAGAGCTGTAATTTTTGTAAAAATCATTCGTTTTAATTGTTTTGATTTGTTTCTTTCGAAAATCTTTCAAGGTTTCTTAAACACCTATTCAACCCCCCTTCTAGGTGTTCTCCTAGGGTTCCTTAGTTGTTTCACCCACCAATTGTGGTTTTCCTCAATCATTAGGCTCAAAATGGGCAACTAAGGGAACATTATCAATACAAAACAGTTGAAGGCCACAAAAACACATCCTAAGTGCCTTAATCATCTTAATGCATGCAATCAATTGTCAATCTCAAAATGGTCACCGGTCAAGTTCTAGAACACAAAACTAAAGTGAACACACTCATGAAAGAAATAGGGGTTTAAAATCAAAATAATTCACAAAATCATACCCCATCAAATAGGCTCAAAATCTCACAGGCTAAAGTCAGTTCACTAATCTCAAGTTCTGAAAAACTTTTTCAAAATAACCAAATTTCAAAAATATTTACAGCTCAACAAATAAATAACAAAAATCAATGAGTCTAATCCTAAACTAAGTATATACACCTATCATTAGAAAAATAATTCTAAGTCTAGAATAATTACAAAACCTCTACCTAAGACACAAACCAACACCAAAAATGGGGAAAACAATTTAGATCTGAAATTTTTTTATTTTGTATCCACTCCCCCAAACTTAGAGGTTGGCTTGTCCTCAAGCAAACTAAAGTAAACATACCGAACTACAATATAAAAATTTAAAAACAAAAAACAAGGAGTTAGAGACTTCCCTTTGTAGCACAGCATTCTCTCTTTATGCACCATGGTGGAGACTCCCCCAAACTTATTCACCTATGTCACATGAACAACTAAAAATAGTGCTAGAAGCACCTCATTAGCAGTTACATAAAGAAAGCTCTAAACTCTTTATTCACTAACTAACTAAAAAAAATAAAAACCTACACTACTACATAATTACAATGAATCCACCAGGATCCCAAATTCTATAGGTTAATTCCCATGTGATGTAGCAATAACAAGTTATTCCCACATCCCATGGAACAAATCTTGGATGATGGTGGAGTAAGGAAGTTTCAAAAATAAGTTCAATCCCACCAGGGTCAAAAGGTGCATTCCTTACTCCATGCATCATCTTAGACAAGTTATTTCTTTTCCCATTCATGAAGGTGTTAATTCCATGAATGAGGAAAACTACCTTTTCAGGCTCCCTATTGTTCAATAATGATTTAGATTGATTTTTAGATTTTTCATGAAAGCACAGAGGTTGAATATAGTGGAAAAAATTTGAATCATCCAAGCATGCAATAGATTTGACCAAATTTTTAATTGCAAGAAATTCATCATGCAAGGGTGGATCAAATTTTTCAACCATATTCAAACCTTCTAAAGTTTTATTTCGGTCCTCTTCCTCAAACTTATTATGCACATTTTTCTCAATTTTCTCCTCCATAGGAGTTTCATCAATACTCACATCCATCACCACCACTTTTTCCTCTTTTTGAAGAGAGTCAAAAATTGTTGGTGATGCTTGTAACTCTTCATCTAACGGCTTTGAAATGTGTTCAACTTTAATTTCAAGGTTCCTTGAAGTGGAACCTTGAGTTGGGTAATAGGTTCTGACTTCTTCAATAAATTCTTTAGTGTTTTGAACACATTTCTCAAAAGCTATTTCCCATGGAGCTTTCTCCACAGGAATTGGCTCCACATGAGACTTTAGTTTTTCAACTGAATTTTGTAATTTTTCTAAAGCTATTTCTAATGAAGTTTTCCTATTACTTATGTTTTGTACATAATAGTATGGAGAATAGGGATCCGAAATAAATCCACCACAATCAAAATAATTATTAAAACTATAGTTATACATGAAAAGGAACAAGTTACACAAGTAATTACAAATAAGTACCGAAAAAATTAGAATCGAATTTCAATCCCCGGCAACGGCGCCAAAAACTTGTTGGCAATTCGGCAAGTGTACCGATCGCACAAGAAATAAAGAGTAAGTAAAATTACCGTTCCACTCGGGGATTGCAAATTGTTTCTAATTTCTTTCACTTAATTGCGATTACTATGTATAACTTGTATGGGTTTTGAGTTTAGAGATAGGAATGTAGAATTAAAGGTACGAAACAATTCAGAAACTAAATAGGAATTAGAAGCAAATATGGAAAAGGTTAGGAATTTGGTTTCATTGTAGGATCAGGTTAATAATTATGAAAATATGTTTTCCAATTAATCAAAAACTCCAGAAACAATAAAAGCTAGATCCCTCATGGCAATTATGTTTCTTACTAAACTTTACCCCTTAATCCCTTAAGTGAGTTCTAATTTATAAGAGTTATACAATTACCCAAAAGTATTCCTACGAGTTGAATAATTATATTGTTTGGTTGAAAGGCCTAATTTTAATCCTAATTTTCCAATTAAGGTTCAGATTACCAAATCAAAACATAAAGTCGCGAATTCTATGAATTGTGATTAAAACACAACCAAGCAATTGATTTGAAAGGAAAAATATTAATTCATAAATAAACAGCCAAATTAAGATCCATACAAATCCACCTTATTCCTAACAAGAGGTTCAATTATACATATTGGGAGAAGAAGAGAAAGGAATGGGAATAACAAATCATCATAGACAATAATCAATTTACCCCCAAGAGATCTTCAATACTTGTGCCTTGCCTCCTTGCTCTCAATTGCATAACAGCCTCTCTTCTCTAATCCTAATTTTATTCTAATCTCTAATTTGGCTCTGAAAAGTCTACCAAACCTAAAGGAAAAACCTATATTTAAAGTCTAAAGCTAATCCTAATTGAATTGATATGATAATATCCTATTAGAATAATCTAATCTTTAATAATCTTATCTACAAATAGAATTTATTATTAAAATCCTTCTAAATCCCGTATTTGTGTCTGACAGCAACTTCGGCACTGATTTTGACCCCCAAGATGGACGAATTTGAGCAAGGCTATTTCTGGAAAAGTTGTAGATCTTTTCGTTAGCTTTAAAATGATACCTAGATCGCCTCATTTGGATAAGCTTAGCTCAATTTATGATCAAAATATAGAACAGCGTCACTTTCACGCACTTTGCGCGCCTGGGCGTGCAGACCAGCACGTCTGGGCGTGCTATGTCTGATGCCCCATAAATTACCGCTGCAAGCGCGCCTGGGCGCGCAGATCCCGCGCCTGAGCGTGCTGAGGAATTTTCGACTCCGTTTCTCTCCGTTCTTTTGTCATTTTCAAGGTCTTCTTATGCTTTTTTCAGCTCCAATAATATTTTCTCCACATAAAGCTCTGAAATACCTGAAACATACCCAAAACGGATCAAAACGTTCAAAGGATTCTAATAAACTAAAAATTCCTAAAACTAATATAAAATACCTATATTTACAAGAGAAACAAGCTAAAACCCAAGCAAAAGGAAGTGAAATTAAGCCTTAAAACATCATATATTAGACCTTCATCAATCACCGAGCGGTATTTGAGGGTGAGGTAGAGGTTACCTTCTATCACCCTAACCCGTTGATCCGGTTTCGTCCTCGTAGGTTTAGGATCCCCATCATATACATTATGCACGTACCACCCTTTTACACTTACCATGGACCACCTCCCACACGACCAGCTCGCTCATATCACAGTTTTCGATTTCGACCTACCCGCTCACACCCTTTTTCTTCTAGAGTCGTCCGCGAGGAGACTCCCCTATCCGATCCGAGGAGCCTTGTTAGGGTCTTGCCATCACCAGACCCTGTACCCAGTGGAAGGGTACCCACTCCTTCTGATGAGATAGAGGAGGACCCTGTGGAGGACAAGAGCAGAGGCGAGCCTATCGTTCACTCTACCGGGAGTCAGTGGATGGACGACGATCCCTAGGTATGTGCACAAGGTAGATGATGAGGATCAGGGATCCGGGGTGATGGATGCTGTGGAGGAGATGCTACTGCTGATGGGTTGATGATGACTACTGCTACTATTTGGAGACTTCTACTACTACTACTACTACTACTGCTGCTGCTGCTTATGTTCCATGATTAGATTCAGAGTCTTTATTTTTGATATGTAGATATTGTATATAGCTTTTGAGAATTCTGGAGCGATGATCTATTTTTGTATTACAGTTGTATGGACTTGTACTGGATCTTGGAGACATGACCTTTGGACTATGTATTTTATGACCTATATATATATATATCTTATGTTCATACTACAACTTGTGCATAGTCCTGCTATTTCCGCTTACTCTTATAAAGATATTTAAAGAGTTCGGTTACGATATTTGAAAATGGTATCAGTTTCGCAAAACGAAAGAATGGATGGCATCACTTAAGTTTTTACTATGTAAATAAAATTTCTAAGAACATATGCTATCTGGACTGTGAAAGGATTTCCTTGTCTTAGAAAATGCCGAATTCAGTATAATGTTTTACATGATATAAAATCTAATCTCCAAGAATTCCATATTTTGGTTTGTGCACCCGCTTCTTTTAGAAAATGAAAAGGGAAAATTTAAGCCCTATATTTTCTAACACTAAACAAGTCCATATTATTTGAGTAATAGTTTATTTGTTACTCTAATTTCGAGTATTATATTGAGGGTGTAACACCATCCAGTCAATTTCTACTGGAGCTGGCGGAGGAGGTTGCAAAGCTGTTGCTGCTGCTGTAGCTGCTACTGCTGCTGCAATTGCCATCTGTTCCCCTTGCTGCTGTTGCATTTGGGACAGATGCTCTAGAATGGCTTCCAACCCATCATTACCAACCCTTCTTCCAGCCATACATTTTAATCACAGAGAACAGACCATTAAGGCTTAATAAATAAATATATACACGACACTATAAATATCCTATTAAAATTCTAGACTCTTACTACTAACATCGACTACTCGCTAGGTGAGTAATCATTGGAGTTGCATAACTCCAAGGCCGAGGAAAAACTGCTTTGATACCATAAATGTAACACCTAGGATTTTTACCCTTAATTTCCCATTATTGAAAATGTGAATTTAAAATTTCTTTTTAATTTATTAAAAATCACCCGTCAAACGGACGGAGTTTCGTTTGTTTTTCGGACTTTTCCAAAATTTAACCTGTTGAAAACATTCACACTTATAAAATTCAGCAGCCAGCAAGGCTTCTTTTCATATATATCATATCAAGGCCCAATGGGCTCAAAATACAGCAACATGTATCAATATCATAAGTAGCAGCGAAAACACTAAGTATGAAAACCATGATTTTCAACATATTTCTTTATCAAAAGAAATCATCCTAAGCCTTACTCCCAAAAGATATTTACACAAATCATATACAACAAAATATCAAAGGCTTAGGTCTAATATCAAATCCTATCCCATAATAACCCTACTCTCCCTGAGAGGGAGAGTAATCCTGCTCGGCCATGTCTGGTGTATGCTCCAGCTCAGTACCTGAAAAATGGTAAGGAGGTGAGCATTACACAATAAAATAGGGAAAGCAGTTTCCATATGCTATAATGAACCACCAAGCCAAACACATTTAGCCATATATTGAACAGAACTCAATCATACAAACTTAAGGGTTTACGCTCGGAAACACCAAACAAGAAAATTCAGACAATGACT
This sequence comes from Crotalaria pallida, assembly GCA_037953625.1. Taxonomy (NCBI): domain Eukaryota; kingdom Viridiplantae; phylum Streptophyta; class Magnoliopsida; order Fabales; family Fabaceae; genus Crotalaria; species Crotalaria pallida. Next base: position 45,399,458 of record CM075649.1, on the reverse strand, counting down.
ACTAGTAAATTATTTCCAAAAGTTTACGCTCGGAAAACTCGAGTTAAAATGTGACACTTGCTTACGAAACAATAGGCAGTTTGAAAACACATCGAGCAACGATAACATTTGCTGAACAGTAAAATAAGAACAAAAGCCAAGTCAAAAGTAATAAAGCTTGGATCAAAAAACAAAGCATAACGCTCGGATACACCGAGCAAAAGGAAGAACTGTCACATCCTACAATATGATATCATCAAGCAAAAGTTAAGACAAGATCAGCAACAAAAAATAGGGCACCCAACATACGGAGTTCATGCCTCATCATCTATTAAGGTGATGCCTCTGTCATCAAAATCAGGAGCTTCAGCTAACTCCACTAAAGGATTAGGGAGATCCTCCGCCTGTAAATTTATCTCGGCTTGGGTCTCAAGGTCAATTAATTTCCCATCTTGAACACTGTGAAAAGGGTGTGCCCCAACCACTCTGAACTCAGTTTCAGGATTTAAAAACTGGATCTGCTTAATCGCTGAAACAAAAGAGTCATCGACACCTTTCCCCCAGTTGTAAAAATTAGCCGCTGCCTTTTTCTTAAAGGCAAGGGCTTTTTCTTTAAACTTCTCAGCAGTTGCAGCGGATTTTTGCACCTCAAAATTCAAGTCCTCAATTTTCTGACGGCTCTCCTGCACTTCTTTACCAAGAGTCTCCTCAATATCCTTCTTCTTATCCTCAGCAGCCTTCTGAGAAGCCTTAAGAGAATCTTGCTCCTTTATAAATTCAGTTTGATCCGCTTTCAAGTTTTCCAGTTCGGATCTTACATGGAGCAGCTCGTCTGACAAGCTGGCCTCTTGAGCGGCCTGCAGTGTTCGGGTCTCTTTCTGTTCAACATTTAGTCCAAAGAACAAATCTTCTGGATGGTTTGATAGATAATGTGTTAAACTTGCACCACGAAGCAGAAATTTAGTCAAGGATATTGTATATCGCGACCATTCGGAAACACTAAGATTAGCATATCGATTGTGGTCGGATTATGGGCAGATAAACTCTGGAAACTTCACGTCCAAGTCACGATTCCACACCGAGCTAACCACTTGGGGGTTGGGAGTAGGAGTAGGATCAGAAGCTACTCTAGTACTCGTTCCCTCTACTCTGGTACTCGTCCCTTCAGAAGCTTTTTCCTTCCCTTTATCAAGCCTTCGACGCCGAGTTAGTTGAACAAGTGGAGAGGGGGCTTGGCCACTTGAAGCTGGTGAGCTTGCATTAGTAGTAACAACGACCAATCTGGGAGCTGGCCGAGGCGATCGTTCAACAGGAGAATCAGTGGGGGTAGGAGTGCTTAAGCTCGATGATCCCAAGGCAGCACTTGTAGAAGGAGCTTTCCTTTTCTTTCCTCCTTGAAGTAATGCAGCCATGCGTGAAGCCATCTTATCTGCAAAAGAAACCGAGAGTCAATATATATAAACAAAATAAAAAATGAGAAGTAGAGAAAACATTTTACCAAGTTGAGCCTTGACACTGTTGGAGGGGATAATCACTATGTCTTTCGTCTCAATCATCCCGTTTTTGGCCAAGTAATTCTCAAACTCTCGGCATACTTCTTTTTCATGTTCAAAAAGCTGTTTCCATTCCGATCCATAGGACGTAATCCTACGGTTGAAGAAGCTTGTGGACCATTGGAGTGGGAACCGTGGGAGCGGTCGGTCTCCACCTACTTTCGTAAACCAACAAATACCATTTCCCAAGAAGTTATATTTAAAGAAGAAGGGTTTGAATGCTTTCCAAGATTCAGAGTACTTAGTCAATAAGGAGTATCCAGATCGGGCTTTCAACGACACCCAGGGACGTTTTGCGGATCCCCTCTCAAAGGCATTGGCTTGAGGGGTAAATAAGTAGAAGATGAAGAAACCGCAATTGGTGGTTGGAGAGACAAAGGAACCCTAGGAATACACCTAGAAGGGGGGGTTGAATAGGTGTCTAAGCTACCTTGAAAGATTTTCGAACGAAACAAATCGAAACAATCAAAACAAAAAAATTTTGCAATTTTGTTCAGGTTTACTCGAGTAGATTTCAGAGTACTCGAGTAGTACTCGATTAAAGACTCGTTTACTCGAGTATATCTGACAGAAACCAGAAAAATCAAGTTTTCATTCACATACGAAAATCAATCAATTTACATGAAAGATCAGAAATTCAGCGGAGATGATTAACACCTATATTCTTATTGATTAACCTAGTTATGAAAATGATTTTCCCAAAGTTAATTTGAACAATAAAGATTCAATTCAATCAATTATGAAAATCACTCTTTTCTAGGTTTTCAACCAAGAATGCAATCAAATGACTTGAATATAAAGAGTAAGGGTTTAGAGATACGAAACAGTGATTTATCCTGGTTCACTTTCATCCGCTTGAAAGCTACATCCAGTCCCCTCTTCAACCAAGAGAGATTCTTCACTATGAGGAATTAGAGTTCTCAAATTACAAGTAAATGCCTCACAAGACTCCCTTCTTGCTAGCCTACAAGAGATAACCGGCACCCTTGCCTTGTAATCCTATTGATCTTCTCTCTAATCTAACCTCTACCCCTTGTTGATAATCGACACAACAAGTCTTCAATTGCTTGATGATAATCCACACACCAAGGCTTCTCCTTGCTTGATTCACAACCAAGACTTCTTCTTCTTTAATGAACGTTGCTCGATGATAATCGACACACCAAGGCTTCTTGTTTGTTGTAGTGGCTTGCCTTATTGCAAAGATTACAACTCAATGAATACACATAACAATCCTAATGAATCTCAATCAATAGCTATGACAAATCACACAAGAGATTCAAAGGTTCTTGATCAAAGAATATGAAAATAGAAAAACTTTGATCTTTGAAATTGAAAGAGAATAGAATGGCTTGATTCTTTGTAAAATGAATATCAAAATGATAGGTTATAATCACAAAGGTTAGGAAAAGGTTTTTATAGAATACCCAAAAGTTATGGCACTTGAAAACTGATTTTGAGAAGTGAAAATCGTATTTTAAAAATCAGTTCAGCAGTGTTTACTCGAGTAAATTGCAGCATACTCGAGTACTACTCGATTAAATCTTGATTTACTCGAGTAGATTGATACTGCACTTGTTTAAAACTTGTTTTCTCAAAAACCAACCTTTCCTTTAAAACTTTTAAGCCACCTATTGATTCTAGGTTAAGTGAAAACTCAAATTATGATTAAATCATGACTTATGAATGAGATTCACTACCCTCTAAACAATCTACCCAAATGAAAACCTATGAAGCTTGAGAGGCAAAAGATAAAACAAAAAACAATTACACTCAAACTTAAGTCTTCATGAGCTTGTTCTCTCTTCTTCACTTGATGTTTGTTGTTGCTTGTTGAACTTGAACTTGATCATCACATGATAGCTTGTTCAAAACACTTTGTAACCTTTTGTCATTATCAAAACATTCATCATGGAACTTACAATATCCCCATCATGAAACTTACAATCTCCCCCTTTTTGAAAATGACAAACCATGTTTTGAAGTTCTCCAAAAGTTCTTTGAAGTTGTTGATGCTTTAACAATTTGATCACTTGGTGAGACTCGTGCTCCCCCTCAATAAATGCTTTTGACATTTGAATCCAATTGAGATAAGCTTGATTCTCCCCTATCTTCAACAACTTTGCTCAACCTACATAAAAACAACAAAAACAACCTTTCTCCAAACAAATATCTAAAAATCATATTATTTCTCCACCTTTGAGAAACATTCCAATCAATTCAAAACATCATATTTCTCCCCCTTTGGCATTATCAAAAAAAATCATATATACCAATTGAAATATAACATCTAAGCCAAGGTAAGAAATCAATGATCATTTCTTTACAAAATTGATACCAATTGAACAAATACAATAGAACTATACTTTGAAATGTGATATCAATTGGCAAGAGAATATAACAATGAAATATGATACCAATTGAGAACTAAAAAGAAATCATAATATCACTTAACAAAGAAGATATCAATTGTAAAGAAGTATCAATAATCACAAAAATTTGATACCAAATGTGATATTTCTTTAATAACAACCAAAGCATGTCACTATATCATGATAACCATCTATGAATCTACTCAATGATACCAAATGATTTAATTAAACATTTAGAAAAGTAATACCAATTGAGAAGATACCATATGAAGTTCACAAATCTATCAACAACATTTGTACCATATTGTAGGACTTCTTTTGATACCAATTGAAGATGCAAATATGAATAACACTTGTAAGCTCTCTTTGCTCTTCAATCATACCTACAAAACAATCATGCTTTGCTTTTTGGTATCCAAATGGTTCTGGATCCATTTTTGTTAGTGTAGGGACTTTCACCCTTTTTCATCCAAACAAAATCTCCTCTAGGTATACCATGCACTTTAATATAACACACATTTCAAGTATGTCCATGAGTACCACAATAGAAACATGTTGGTGCTTTTGAGAAATCAACTTTAGAAAAATCAACAACATTTCTATGAGAATTACTCTTAGCATTAGCATAACCCAAACCAAACTTGTTTGAATTTTCTCTTTGAAAATTTAACAATGTGCGCAATCTAATATCACCATTTGAGAAACTTGCAAGCTTATTTTTCAAAATAGCATTTTCATCTTTAAGCAACTTGCAATTCTCACAATCAACCACAATATTCACTCTACTAGCACAATCACAAGAAGAACTAGCATATATAAGATCAAGAGTTTCATTTTCAAGATTAAGCTCATCAACTTGTTTTTGAAGATCTAAAATCTCTTTTTGATGTTTCAAAATGAGCTTCTTTCTTTCAATGTTTTTCAAAGCTAGTTTTTCAAGTTGTTCATGCATTTCTTCATAAGCATTATATAACAATTCATATTTAGAAGAAATTTCGGATTTAGTATGACTTACATCGCTTTCCTCGCTTTGATAACTTGATTCATCATTTGAACTTTGTTCTTCATCATCTACTAGAGTTATCAAGTTGAGACACGCAACTTTTTCATTATCCGAAGAACTACTCGATGTGTTTTTCTTGTTATCTTCATCACTATCCCAAACTATGTATGCTCTTTTAGATTTAGAATTTTTCTTGTCTTTCTCCTTCTTCTTGAAATACCTAGAGCATGAATACTTGAGATGTCCGGGTTTTCCATATTCATGGCAAACTACACCTTCTCTTGATGTCTTGGTCTTGTAGTGTGGAGAATCCTTCTCTTTACTTTTGTCCTTGTTCAACCTTCCTTTTCTCCTTAGAAACTTGTCAAACTTCCTTAGTAGAAGTTTCATGTCTTTTTCATCAACATCTGAATCGGAATCTTCACTATCATCATCATCAGAACTCTCTTTCTTTTTGTATGATCTATTGACTTTAAGAGCAAGTCCCTTTCTTTCTTTGTTCTTATCCGACTCTTCATTTATACTTAATCGTCCAAGCTCCATTTCATGTTCTTGAAGCTTTCCAAAGAGTGTTGCTAGATCCATAGCATCCAAATTCTTAGATTCAACAATAGTCGTTACTTTTGGTTGCCAATTCCTGTCTAAACATCTCAACACTTTGTTAGAAAGTTCACCTTGTAAGAAAGTCTTACCAAGAGCAAGTAAATGGTTAATAATATGAGTAAAACGCTTTTGCATATCATTAATAGATTCATTTGGAAGCATTTGAAACAATTCATAATCAAGCATTAAAGCATTCAATCTAGCTCTCCTAACCTCACTAGTTTCTTCATGAGTCACTTGTAAAGTGTCCCACATTTCCTTAGCACTAGAACATTGTGAAACTCTAAAGAACTCGTCATAGGATAAAGCGGAGGTAATGATATTCTTTGCTTTATAATCATATTGAAATTTCTTTCTATCATCATCCTTCCACTTATCCTCGGGGATCAATTGTTCTACACCTTCAACTAAACTAGAGGGGATATGAGGACCTTTTTCAACTACTTTCCAAATTTCACTATCTATGGCTTGGATAAAGATTTTCATTCTAACTTTCCAATATGCATAGCCTTCTCCGTTAAAAAGTGGAGGACGACTCATTGAATAACCTTCACCACCAAAAGGATTCATGGAACCCATTGCGATTTTCTTAAAAGATCTTTACGAAAAAGCTCTTATGCTCGTGTCTTTCGACCGAGCTCTGATACCAATTGAAGAAACCGCAATTGGTGGTTGGAGAGACAAAGGAACCCTAGGAATACACCTAGAAGGGGGGGTTAAATAGGTGTCTAAGCTACCTTGAAAGATTTTCGAACGAAACAAATCGAAACAATCAAAACAAAAAATTTTTGCAATTTTGTTCAGGTTTACTCGAGTAGATTTCAGAGTACTCGAGTAGTACTCGATTAAAGACTCGTTTACTCGAGTATATCTGACAGAAACCAGAAAAATCAAGTTTTCATTCGCATACGAAAATCAATCAATTTACATGAAAGATCAGAAATTCAGCGGAGATGATTAACACCTATATTCTTATTGATTAACCTAGTTATGAAAATGATTTTCCCAAAGTTAATTTGAACAATAAAGATTCAATTCAATCAATTATGAAAATCACTCTTTTCTAGGTTTTCAACCAAGAACGCAATCAAATGACTTGAATAAAAAGAGTAAGGGTTTAGAGATACGACACAGTGATTTATCCTGGTTCACTTTCATCCGCTTGAAAGCTACATCCAGTCCCCTCTTCAACCAAGAGAGATTCTTCACTATGAGGAATTAGAGTTCTCATATTACAAGTAAATGCCTCACAAGACTCCCTTCTTGCTAGCCTACAAGAGATAACCGACACCCTTGCCTTGTAATCCTATTGATCTTCTCTCTAATCTAACCTCTACCCCTTGTTGATAATCGACACAACAAGTCTTCAATTGCTTGATGATAATCCACACACCAAGGCTTCTCCTTGCTTGATTCACAACCAAGACTTCTTCTTCTTCAATGAACGTTGCTCGATGATAATCGACACACCAAGGCTTCTTGTTTGTTGTAGTGGCTTGCCTTATTGCAAAGATTACAACTCAATGAATACACATAACAATCCTAATGAATCTCAATCAATAGCTATGACAAATCACACAAGAGATTCAAAGGTTCTTGATCAAAGAATATGAAAATAGAAAAACTTTGATCTTTGAAATTGAAAGAGAATAGAATGGCTTGATTCTTTGTAAAATGAATATCAAAATGATAGGTTATAATCACAAAGGTTAGGAAAAGGTTTTTATAGAATACCCAAAAGTTATGGCACTTGAAAACTGATTTTGAGAAGTGAAAATCGTATTTTAAAAATCAGTTCAGCAGTGTTTATTCGAGTAAATTGCAGCATACTCGAGTACTACTCGATTAAATCTTGATTTACTCGAGTAGATTGATACTGCACTTGTTTAAAACTTGTTTTCTCAAAAACCAGCCTTTCCTTTAAAACTTTTAAGCCACCTATTGATTCTAGGTTAAGTGAAAACTCAAATTATGATTAAATCATGACTTATGAATGAGATTCACTACCCTCTAAACAATCTACCCAAATGAAAACCTATGAAGCTTGAGAGGCAAAAGATAAAACAAAAAACAATTACACTCAAACTTAAGTCTTCATGAGCTTGTTCTCTCTTCTTCACTTGATGTTTGTTGTTGCTTGTTGAACTTGAACTTGATCATCACATGATAGCTTGTTCAAAACACTTTGTAACCTTTTGTCATTATCAAAACATTCATCATGGAACTTACAATCTCCCCATCATGAAACTTACAGAAGAAGGTTGGTATAGTACAGGGCCAATCCATCGCCGTGCACACTTGTTGAAAAGCTCGTACAAAGGCCCATGGATTTGGATGTAATTGTGAAGGGGCAATTCTCAATGAATTCAGAACTTCTATCTCAAAGTCTATAAATGACATCCTTGCTCCAAGGCGAGTCACTACTTCTTCGTAGAAATAAAAACCAGTGCTTCCCTCGGGAATTCGAGTGCAAATTCTTTCATCAGGTCCCATAGGGCTTACAGAGTACAAGTTTCCATTTGTATCTCCAGGGCAGGATAGTATGATAGCCCTGGTCTGTTCCAGTGATTTATCGGTTGAAAGCTCGGACTGGGTGCCAACGACTTCTCGGTCAACCCAGTCATATTGGGCAGCGTCTGGAGGAAGGGGAAAAAGTTCAGGATTTGTAACACACTTTCGCTTCATACCTGAGGAAAAGGAGGCACCCGCGTAGTCAGAATCAGTAAAAACTTGATTATTTTTGATCAATTACTTATGCATACTATCAGTTGGGGAACACCTCCCTTTCCTGGGTAGAGCTTCCCCAAACGAATTGAAATACTTAATACCTCTCCGTTGCCTCCTTAACCTCATTTGTTCTATCCTCTCGGCGATCCTATAGGAAATAACACCTTGCCTTGCCTCTTTCAAGTTCCGTGGAAAATGGGTCGCAATTGGTTTATTCCCGCTTCTTTGATTTTCTTCCTCATGTGTTCTTGGAATATCGGAATTTACAGAATCCACACTCATTTTTATCCCCACTTCAGTTCAAGCCCTAGGAAATTATGAACAGCGAAAGAGCAAAATTATCCTAAGAAACCCTACGACAATCGTCCGAGTAATGGCAAAGAATTTCAGAAAAAAGAGGGGTATCCAGACGATCAGCGCAAGGTTTCATGAGATCCTAAAATTGGTTCAGAGTCAAGAAAAGGGATGCATGACTAATACTAAAATGTAATAAGGAAGGTCCTAAGAGCAATCCACACAGCAGATGATATGAATAGACGCATGCAATATTTAGAAACTTGAAAAGAGAAAAGCAAAACAGAGTCAAGGAGTGTTGGAAGAATGTGTTCATTACCTGTTGGAAGATGAGCGGGTAAGGCGTTGATGATGGGAGTATCAACGAACTTTGAGGGTTCCTGATGTGATCAGTAAAGAGGGCACAATCGATGAAGAACTGGTAAGAATGATCTTCGAATCTGCTGTAAATCATAGGCAAGCGAACCGGTTTTTCAAGAAAATACAAGAGAGAGAAAGAACTTGTAGAGATGAAGTCTACCAGAAATGAATTTCGAACACTCTTCCTATCTTTTTTCTTCAGAGTTTCCCTCCACTATCTGAGAATTGGGCCAAATAAACAAAGCCCAGTCCACTTACAATGTGTAGGTGGCGTTGTTTGAAGTTTGAAATCATAACGTTTCGTTTCCCGGTGTTGGAAATGACACTTGGAAGTACAGGACGAAATGAAAGGTCCTTTCCGCTCAAATGAAAGGACAGGTATTCCGGTATACAGGACAACTGGATTCCTCTTGTTAGCATAGCATGTTTTGACGGTCAGAAAAAAGTTCGAACGATTAATTAACAATTTACCCTACTCTTCAACTTGGCAGGGCTCAAATCACCCAACCGAGCTTGGGGGGCTTATGTAGTGGACCAAGAATATAGTCCATCAAAGTAACTTTAATCCGATCAGTTAGACACTGGAGCAAGACATATGGATTACTATTTGTTGGTTTTGGCCTCAAAATCTCGAGAGGGGAGGTGAATCGAGTTTTATTAATGTATTGTAAAAACCGTTACAAATTAAAAATTGTTTTGAGACGGAGAGATTAAGCGTTTGAAACGGATCGCGAAAACGATAGAAAATATAATTCGAGTAGCACGGAAACGTAAAAATTGAAATAAGTGGAAATTAAAAAGAGATAGGGATAGAAAAGCTTGCACCGGTGAATTTTATACTAGTTCAGCCTTCCCGTCGAAAGGCCTAGTCCAGTCCCCAAGCGGCCCGCCTGAGAGTTCTTATACCAAGGAATAGAGCCTCACCCTATTACAACCAAGAGCACCCCGCACACTACTAGGAACCTCCATTCGCTAGGGGCCTCAATCACACAACAGGGTTCCTCACCCTACGAACGCCTCAACGTTCAACTACGGGATTCTCTCCCTACCACTACGGTTTAGAACAATTGATGTGAGTGATTACGACAAGTATCACGTGTTCTCAAAACACAGATTCTACAATAAGCTCTATGATAATGAAGTAGTTGTTTCTCTAAGAGTTACTCAGCCAACAAGGATTTTTGTTCTTCCAAAAGTGTGAACGTGAAAACCAGAAGACTTGAGAAGAAGAAGAGAGAAACGTGTATCAGAGAAAAAGATGAATGAATGAAAAAATCAATCTATGAATGTTGGAGTGAAAATCCTTTTTAAAAAAATAGAAAAACCTTTTTAGAATAAAAGAAGATTTAGAATAAGTAAAACAAAATCAAAATAAAATAAAATAAGATTTGAAATAAGTTTTAAAATCAAAACTAAATCAAAATGATTTACGAAATAAAATAAAGATTTGATTCTTAAAACCAAAAAGGAAATAATTCAAATTTAAAATCATTTTCGAATTTTATAAAATAAATCAGAATATTTTATATAAAAACAAATCAGGAAATAATCAAAATGATTCTAACACGTTTTTCAATAAAACATGAAGTAATCGATTACTTTCTGAAGGTAATCGATTATTCCTTCAAAAATAGGAATTCTTAAATTCATTTGAAAACCATGTAATCGATTATACCAATAATAGTTAATCGATTACACCACTCCTGTTCAATGTATGATGCAACTCATTTAATCGATTACACATAACTGATTAATCGATTACTGAGCCTCTGATATGCATATGATGCAACATCATGTAATCGATTACTACAGAGCTTGTAATCGATTACTAAGCCTCTGAAAAATATATGATGCAACAATTATAATCGATTACTTGAGCCAGGTAATCGATTACTCCCATAAGAAAGTAATTGATTAACAAGTTTCATTTAATCGATTACAACCTCTCTGATTTTTCTATGATGCAACAAAGTTAATCGATTATCTTGAGCAGTTAATCGATTACTCTCTCTTGCAAACATACAAATATACAGAGTTTTGTAACATCAAGTATTTTCACTAAGATTAATGCAGAAAACATTTTATCATGCAAAAACACGTTTTTCTTCTTCTCTCTTAAAATGATAAACTTATTGGCTTTTGTAACTCTTAAAGAAATAGAACTCCATTACCTTACAATTGATCTAAGGAGAAGGTTTCTAATCTATGCCTTGCTTGAATCTTCATCTTGAATAAGGATGACACTTGAGAGCTTGAACTTGAGTTGGCTTGTTATCATCAAAACACTATCTTGAATTAAACTTGAAGTCCATAGAGAGTTTGAAGCATGTCTTCCAACTAGCTTGACTTCCAACACTCCCCCTTTTTGATGATGACAAACAACGATTCTGATATGCTCTTTATTATCTGCATCACAAGTGTTATACAAGCAAAAACACACACATATATATATAACAATAACCTTCCTTAGAACAATAATCACAAGAATATAATAATTCATATTATCTCCCCCTGTATAGATGCATAAAATATATCACTTCGAAAAAAGATTTGCATCTTCAGAGTATCTCTCCCCCTGTATGAATCAATCACAATATCAGAATATCTCTCCCCCTTTTGTAATCATCAAAAAGCTATGCTATCTCCCCCTGAAACACTGAGAAGACGCATCAATAATAACAAGAGAGATAAACATAATCACATACTCAAAAGAGGTGAGAGGCAGAAGTTAAACCAATTTCTCTACGAATGAAAAAGAAATTTTCTTTTGGAAGCGGTTTCGTAAAGATATCAACCAACTGCCGCGAAGTATCAACATACTCAATAATACAATCACCCTTTTGAATATGATCACGAATAAAATGGTGTCGAATCACTATATGCTTGGTGCGCGAATGTTGCACTGGGTTTTTGGTAATACTAATAGCACTAGTATTATCACATTTTATGGGAATGTGATCTAGACTTACACCGAAGTCTAGGAGTTTCTATTTTAACCATAAGATTTGCGCACAACAGCTACCCGCGGCGACATATTCAGCCTCAGCTGTAGATAGGGCCACACTAGACTATTTCTTGCTAGCCCATGATACCAACGAATTGCCAAGAAGATGACAAGTGCCGCTAGTGCTTTTTCTATCTACTTTGCAGCCAGCAAAGTCAGAATCAGAATACCCAACAAGATTACATGAAGAACCTTTGGGGGTACCATAAACCCATATCAGTTGTGCCAGACAAATATTTCATTATACGTTTGACAACAACCATGTGCGTTTCTTTTGGATTCGATTGAAAACGGGCACAAAGACACACACTAAACATTATATCCGGCCTACTTGCCGTTAAATAGAGAAGGGATCCAATTAGTGATTTCTACGAATTTACCTCCTTCATCTTTGTCCAAATAGCAAGAAGTGCTTATTGGTGTTGCTACTGCCTTGGCCTTATCCATGCCAAATCGCTTCAATAGTTCCTTGCAGTACTTTGTTTGGCTAATGAAAATCCCATCCTTTGCTTGTTTTATTTGCAATCCCTGGAAAAAGTTCAGCTCGCCCATCATAGACATCTCGAAATCTTCCTACATCATACTCGAAAAATCCTTGCAAAAGGTTTCATTAGTAGCACCGAAAATAATATCATCAACATAAATTTGAACTAAAAGAATGTCCTTTCCTTTCTTTTTAATAAAAAGTGTGTTATCAACCTTCCCTCTTTCAAAATTATTTTCTAATAAAAATTTGCTAAGACGGTCATACCATGCTCTAGGAGCTTGTTTGAGTCCGTACAAAGCCTTTTTCAATTTAAAAACATAATCCGGGTGTTCATAACTTTCAAAGCCGGGAGGTTGACACACATAAACTTATTCATTTATAAAACCATTAAGAAAGGCACTCTTTACGTCCATCTGATATAATTTAAAATCTAAAATGCATGCAAAAGCTAAAAGCAGTCTAATGGCTTCCAACCTAGCAACAGGGGCAAATGTTTCCTCACAATCTATCCCCTCTTCCTGGTTGTAACCTTGTGCAACTAACCTAGCTTTGTTTCGAACAATTAAACCAGCCTCATCAAGTTTATTTTTATAAATCCACTTAGTACAATAATCGGATGAGACTCAGGCCTAGGAACAAGTTCCCACACCTTATTTCTTTCGAACTGGTTTAATTCCTCTTGCATTGCCAAAAGCCAATGCTCATCAAGCGTAGCCTCAGAAATATTCTTTGGCTCCACTTGAGAAACAAACGCAAAGAAGTTACACAGATTGCTAATAGAATTGCGAGTACTTACACCTTTTGTGATGTCACCTATGATTTGATCAATGAGATGGTGCCTCAAAGTTCTCCATTCCTTAGGCAAATCAGCGTTGAGCTCCATGGATTGTTCTTGATTTTTCTCCTCAACTGATTCAACTGATTTTCCATTGCTTTCGGAATGCTCATTTCTTTTAGCATTTGGCTCCTCATCCTCATCAATGAATAAATCTCCAAGAATACCTGAAATTTCATTAACAGATACCTTTCCCAACTTTCTGGGATCGGATTCGTCAAATGATACATGAGTAGATTCTTCAATAGTATTACGAGATTTATTGTAAATCCTATATGCTTTGCTCGAAACAGAATATCCAAGGAATATGCCCTCATCAGCTCTAGCCTCAAAACTTCCTAGATTTTCTCTACCATTACTATGCACATAACATATACATCCAAAAACACGAAAATGGGAAATATTTGGTTTTCTCCCCTTGTACAGCTCATAGGGGGTTTTCTTTAAAATAGGCCTTATTAAAACACGGTTCATAACATAGCAAGTTGTACTCACTGCATCGGCCCAAAAATATGCAGGCAAATTCATGTCATTAAGCATTGTTCTTGAAAGCTCTTTTAATGAATGATTTTTCCTCTCCACAACTCCATTTTGCTCAGGAGTTCTTGGAGCTGAAAAATAATGCTTAATTCCATGTTTTTCGCAAAATTTTTCAAAAAGATGATTTTCAAATTCTCCACCATGATCAGTTTTAATGGATGCAATGCTCAAATGCAATTGGTTTTGAATAATCTTGGCTAGCTTTTTAAATTCATGAAATGCGTCATTTTTATGAGTAATAAAAAGCGTCCATGTATACGTAGAATAGTCATCCACAAGAACTAAACAATAATAGTTGCCACCAAAGCTTTTTGTTTGACACGGTCCAAAAAGATCCATATGTAAAAGTTCCAAGGGCCTTTGAGTTGAAACAAGATTTTTAGAAGGAAAAGATACCCTTGTGAGTTTTGATTTAGGACAAGGATCACATTTTTCAGAAATAGAAAAATTTTGCTTTGGCAAACCAACTACTAAGTTTTTAGAAGAAATTTTATTTAAATGAGCCATGTGGATGTGACCTATTCTACGATGCCATAGCCACGATTCATCCTCTTTACTTAATAAACATTTCGCATCATTTGAGGGTATTGAATTAAAATCAATAACATAAACATTGTTTATCCTGCGAGCAATTAGCTTAATAAGATTATCAATTTTACCCTCGATAATACATCTATCAGAATCAAAGATAACCCTATTGCCTTTATCACACAACTGACTAATACTTAGCAGATTGTGTTTTAGGCCCTCAACATGTAAGACATTTTCAATACAAGGGTTAGGAGGTGTACCAATTTTACCGACTCCGAGAATCTTTCCTTGATTGTTATCTCCGAAAGTCACATGTCCTTGGTCCTTTGGCACGAGATGCGAGAATTTAGATTTATCTCCAGTCATATGTTTTGAGCATCCGCTGTCCAAGTACCACCACGACTTCCTTTCTTCCAGAGTAACCTCATCTCCGTGAGCCATTAAGCATATGTTGGCGGTCTCCTCTTGTTCGTCTGAATCCTCATCCGAACTTCCTTCATTGTCTAGCCATGCCAAGTATGCTTGCTTCCCTTTCTTTGAATTCGAGGTGCCTTTTTCTGAATTCTCTTTCTTTTTCAGCTGGTAGCAATCTGCTCTGATGTGACCAGGCTTGCCACACTCATGACATGTAATGGTTGAGCCTCCACTCTTGTTGTTGTCTCTTCTGTTGAAATTCTTCTTCCTCAGAAATTTCCCGAACTTTTTGACCAATAAACCCATGTGTTCATCATTTAACAATTCTTTATCCGAGTCACTTTCTGTTGCTGGTGCTTCAGCCTTGAATGCCAGACTTTTGACTTTCTTGTTCTCTTCTTCGTGTTGAGCCAATCTTTTTAGCTCGCTTTCGTGCTCTTGTAACCTCCCAAAGAGAGTTGCCAGCGTCATAGTTGAGAGATTTCTTGATTCAGCAATCGCCGTCACTTTGGGTTGCCATTCTCTTCCCAAGCACCTTAGGACTTTGTTGATGAGATCCTCATTGGTGAATTTCTTCCCCAATGTCGTCAGTTGATTTACAATCATTGTGAAGCGTTTTTGGATCTCTTGAATCGATTCTCCATCTTTCATTCTGAATAACTCATATTCACCAGTCAGCATGTTGATTCTCGATCTCTTCACTTCAGTCGTACCTTCATGCGAGACTTCCAGCGTATCCCACATTTGTTGTGTTGTCTCGCATGTTGATATCCTGAAAAACTCATCATAGCTCAAAGCAGATGTTATAATATTTTTCCCTTTCAGGTCGTACTGGACTCTACGTTCCTCCTCCTCCGTCCACTCAGCCATAGGCTTTTCGACGGTGTTACCATTAACCACATAGGTAGGAACATAGGGACCATTTACGACGGCATCCCAAACTTTTAATCCGACTCCTTGAATAAAAATTTTCATACGGGCTTTCCAATACGCGTACCCTACCCCATCAAACATGGGAGGACGGTTAATAGAACTCCCTTCACCACCAAACAGAGAGTTTGAAGCCATACTCTGAGACGGTTAAGTCTTAACACAAGAGACTAGCTCTGATGCCAATTGTTGGTTTTGGCCTCAAAATCTCGAGAGGGGGGGGTGAATCGAATTTTATTAATGTATTGTAAAAACCGTTACAAATTAAAAATTGTTTTGAGACGGAGAGATTAAGCGTTCGAAACGGATCGCGAAAACGATAGAAAATATAATTCGAGTAGCGCGGAAACGTAAAAATTGAAATAAGCGGAAATTAAAAAGATGGGGATAGAAAAGCTTGCACCGGCGAATTTTATACTGGTTCAGCCTTCCCGTCGAAAGGCCTAGTCCAGTCCTCAAGCGACCCGCCTGAGAGTTCTTATACCAAGCAATAGAGCCTCACCCTATTACAACCAAGAGCACCCCGCACACTACTAGGAACCTCCGTTCGCTAGGGGCCTCAATCACACAACAGGGTTCCTCACCCTACGAACGCCTCAACGTTCAACTACGGGATTCTCTCCCTACCACTACGGTTTAGAACAATTGATGTGAGTGATTAGAACAAGTATCACGTGTTCTCAAAACACAGATTCTACAATAAGCTCTATGATAATGAAGTAGTTGTTTCTCTAGGAGTTACTCAGCCAACAAGGATTTTTGTTCTTCCAAAAGTGTGAACGTGAAAACCAGAAGACTTGAGAAGAAGAGAGAAACGTGTATCAGAGAAAAAGATGAATGAATGAAAAAATCAATCTATGAATGTTGGAGTGAAAATCCTTTTTAAAAAAATAGAAAAACCTTTTTAGAATAAAAGAAGATTTACTATAAGTAAAACAAAATCAAAATA
Organism: Crotalaria pallida; assembly: GCA_037953625.1. Classification (NCBI taxonomy): domain Eukaryota; kingdom Viridiplantae; phylum Streptophyta; class Magnoliopsida; order Fabales; family Fabaceae; genus Crotalaria; species Crotalaria pallida. The sequence goes on along the minus strand of CM075649.1, from coordinate 45,382,877 downwards.
AAATAAAATAAGATTTGAAATAAGTTTTAAAATCAAAACTAAATCAAAATGATTTACGAAATAAAATAAAGATTTGATTCTTAAAACCAAAAAGGAAATAATTCAAATTTAAAATCATTTTCGAATTTTATAAAATAAATCAGAATCTTTTATATAAAAACAAATCAGGAAATAATCAAAATGATTTTGACACGTTTTTCAATAAAACATGAAGTAATCGATTACTTTCTTAAGGTAGTCGATTATTCCTTCAAAAATAGAAATTCTTAAATTCATTTGAAAACCTTGTAATCGATTATACCAATAATAGTTAATCGATTACACCACTCCTGTTCAATGTATGATGCAACTCATTTAATCGATTACACTTAACTGATTAATCGATTACTGAGCCTCTGATATGCATATGATGCAACATCATGTAATCGATTACTATAGAGCTTGTAATTGATTACTAAGCCTTTGAAAAATATATGATGCAACAATTATAATCGATTACTTGAGCCAGGTAATCGATTACTCCCACAAGAAAGTAATTGATTAACAAGTTTCATTTAATCGATTACAACCTCTCTGATTTTTCTATGATGCAACAAAGTTAATCGATTATCTTGAGCAGGTAATCGATTACTCTCTCTTGCAAACATACAAATATACAGAGTTTTGTAACATCAAGTATTTTCACTAAGATTAATGCAGAAAACATTTTATCATGCAAAAACACGTTTTTCTTCTTCTCTCTTAAAATGAAAAACTTATTGGCTTTTGTAACTCTTAAAGAAATAAAACTCCATTACCTTACAATTGATCTAAGGAGAAGGTTTCTAATCTATGCCTTGCTTGAATCTTCATCTTGAATAAGGATGACACTTGAGAGCTTGAACTTGAGTTGGCTTGTTATCATCAAAACACTATCTTGAATTAAACTTGAAGTCCATAGAGAGTTTGAAGCATGTCTTCCAACTAGCTTGACTTCCAACACTATTCGCTCGATGCACGATACCGAGCCTATGGACATTCAGAGAACGTTATATGCTTACGAGATTAGGTCCGAGCACAGGATATTCAACCTTATCCTTATCCCTAACAGTCTCGATTAGCTTAACGACCTCCCCTATTGTCCTACGTAGCTTGTTGGATAAACTTGATAAAGATAAGGGCTTATTACGTAAAGGATTTACGAAGGCAACCTTTTCAGGACCTTTACGAATCCTAATTGTGTTCTTCTTCTTCTTCACAAGCCTCATCAGAAAGGCCCACAGCACACAAGTAATCCCCTATAAGAACCACCATGCTATAGGGGCTAAGGTGCGCTTTCACAACCCTAAGTTGACATAATCAAACAATTTGTTGACTAGGGAGAACCTGTTTATCCCAACTGGATATACAGAAATCCTAAGAGTCCTACATTAACATCTTGGTCGGGATCATTCCTGGAGTTTTTCCATAGCTTCAAGGGTGATTTCGATTAAGGACACTACACTTACTCCTTGATGCACGTGTTTCTAGTTCATTTGTATATGGCTTTGTTAATCAAACCTTTAATACTTTATATCCAATTGGTTGGGTTCTCTAACTTAGGGTTATGGCCATGATTTGGGTCTAACATATGATGTTTTAGAGCTTAATTTGACTCCCTTTTACTATGGATTTGGCTTGTTTTTCTTGTAAATTTAGGACTTTTTGTATAGTTTTTAGAAAGTTAGGTAATTTAGAATCCTTTGAACGTTTTGAGCCGTTTTGGGTATGTTTCAGGTACTTTCGGAGCTTAAATGAAGAAAATAAATATGGAGCATGAAAGGGGATGAAAAGACCATGAAAATGGCGCAAGAACAAAGCAAGTAATAAGTGTTCCAAATTTATTCCATGCAATTTTTTATTTTGTAGTTAGGTATGTTTAGTTTAATTTGCTTGAGGACAAGCCAACCTCTAAGTTTGGGGGAGTGGACAAAATAAAAATTTTTCAGATTTGAATTGTTTTCCCCATTTTGGTTGTTGGTTTGTGTCTTAGGTAGAGGTTTTGTAATTATTCTAGACTTAGGATTATTTTTCTAATGATAGGTGTATATACTTAGTTTAGGATTAGACTCATTGATTCATTTTACTTATTTGTTGAGTTGTAAATATTTTTGAAATTTGGTTATTTTCACAAAAATTTTCAGAACTTGAGATTAGTGAACTGACTTTAACTTGGTGAGATTTTGAGCCTAATTGATGGGGTATGTGATTTATTGAATTATTTTGATTTGAGACCTTGATTCTTTCATGAGTGTGTTCTCTTTAGTTTTGTGTTCTAGAACTTGACCTGTGACCATTTTGAAATTGATAATTGATTACATGCATGAAAATGATTAACGCATTTAGGATGTGTTTTTGAAGCCTTCAGAGATTTTTGTTGGAATTGTTTTCCCTTAGTTGCCCATTTTGAGCCTTATGATATAAATATGATTTTTCTTTGGTACCCTGCATTGATTTTATATTTTTGTGAAGTACCTTAGGAATTTTGAATGAGCAATTGAGAGAGAGACATTTCAAAAGTGTGAAAATTGTGAAAGTGTTGATTGAGTTACTCTTCTTCCAAAAGAAAGGAAAAAAAAGAAAATTGAAAAAGTTGAAATTGATGAATGAAAAGAAAAGAAAAAGAAAAAAAAAAAGAGAATTTTGTTTGGAAGAAGTAGTAGAGTAAAATTGAAAAAGAAGAAGTTTGAAATAGTTGTGATTTGAGTGTGAGTCTTCACAGTATTCATTGCTCATTCATAATTTTTAGAGGGAAATTTGTTTTGCAATTTAGCCCTTAGTTTCATCCTTTCTTTCTTTTATCCCACCTAACACTTTTAACCATGGCCACATTACAACCAAATTAAAGACCTTTTGATTTGTGCATGTTTTTAATAATTTCAGTGGAGATTTGGGTCTATGGTCAAGCTTATGGTAACATTTAACTATTGTATGAACTTGAGTGAATTGTACAACCCTTGATACACATGAGAGATATACACTGAGAGGTTGAGAGTGTTCACTAGTTCTGAGTTTTGATTGGTTTTGTTTCTTTAACCAAGTTTTGATATGTGAATAGCTTGTATATATATGTGGCTGTGTTGATGAGTCGAAGTCTTAAATTAGGTGTTGTACATTTTGATTTGGATGGTAATCTTTTATTTTAGAATTTTTATTTTACTTTTGCCTGGGACATGCAAAATGCTAAGTTTGGGGGTGTGATTTGGGTCTAACATATGATGTTTTAGAGCTTAATTTGACTCCCTTTTACTATGGATTTGGCTTGTTTCTCTTGTAAATTTAGGACTTTTTGTATAGTTTTTAGAAAGTTAGGTAATTTAGAATCCTTTGAACGTTTTGAGCCGTTTTGGGTATGTTTCAGGTACTTTCGGAGCTTAAATGAAGAAAATAAATATGGAGCATGAAAGGGGATGAAAAGAACTTGAAAATGGCGCAAGAATGAAGCAAAACGGAGCCGGAATGAGTCCAGCACGTCCAGGCGTGGAGCCCCCCACGCCCAGGCGCAAGCAGCAGAAAAATGCACCCAGAACAGACCTAGCACGCCTGGGCGCGCAGCCCTGGGCGCCCATGCGCGCATACCGCGTGAAAGTGACGCTGTTCGGTATTTTGACCATAACTTGAGCTACGCTTTTTTGAATAAGGCGATCTCAGTATCATTTTAAAGCTAAGGAAAAGATCTACAACTTTGCCAGAATTAGCCTTGCTCAAATTCGTCCGTCTTCGGGGTCAAAATCAGGGCCGAATTTTGGATCTCTAATTCTTAAATTGAGAGATTAAGAATTAGAATAGGCCATGACTTCAAACAATATAGTTATTCAACAAGTAGGGATACAATTGGGCAATTATATAACATGATTAATTCCCTGTTCTTAATTAAGATTATTCAATAGTTTAATCTCTTAAGGAATTAAGGATTATCTAATTGAATAAGAAACGGTAATTATACAAGAGGGATCTAATAGTTACCAATTTAGGAATTTGTTCATGATTTAGGGAAAAACAGAGATTCATGATAAATAAACAACGCCTACAATGAAACCATGTTCCTAACATCTTTCTCAAATTGCTCGTAACTTTTATTTATTTTCTGTTTTTAATTTAATTTCTATTTTTATTTCAAATCAATCATAATTAATTAATTAGAAACCAATAGATTTTGCTTTTAACTACTCTTTGGTGAAAATTAATTGAACAATTTGCAATCCCCGAGTGGAACGATATATGGTCTTATTGACTATATTACTATCCGATCTAGTATACTTGCTAGAGAGTGATCAGGCCATACTATATATATATAGTAGCAATCACCCATAACAACAATAATAACCATGATCATAACATTTATTCATTCATCCATTTAATTCAATAACAATAATAACAGTTAATAACTAGCAACACCCTAAGTTCATCACATACTTTCACATTCAATCATAACCATATCATTCATTTGATCATTTAATTCACTAACAATTATAATAATCAATTACTAACATCTATCCTAATTCATAACATAACTTTCACACCCAAACATACCAGTCAAACATTCACATAACAAAATACATCTAACTATGACCCTATTACTATCATTAAATCCTTTCCCTAATTAAAACCAAAGTACTCCCCCTTACCTCTTGAAGAGAAGAGGAGAAATTGGGATTCTCATGGAATCCATTCACCAACTCCAAAACCTAGCTCCTTAGCACTCCAATCCTTGATTCCTAGTGATTCCCAAGCTCCCTTGATGACTATAAGCCTCTATTCAATGGATTGCTCAAGTTGGGATTCTAGGGTTCCAATTGGGAATTTATGAGAAAGAGAGAGTTATATGTGATTTAAGAGAGGGAAAACCATGAGAAGATGATGGGGTGAAGATTTGTGACATTGATTTTGTGTGGATTTGATTAGCTATGAAGATTGGAGATGTTAGGGTTGAGAGGAGGGAGGAACTCATGGAAGAAGAGGGAGGAAAACATGATAAAATGAAAGAAAATCGTGTTTTAAGTCTGATATAATAGGGGTTAATCGATTAACCACTTTGGTTAATCGATTAATACTTATCAGTTGCACATGGTTAATCGATTAACACTGCCATTAATAGATTAGTGCCTGAAGGTGGCTAAAAATTTAATCGATTAATCCACACCCTACTCGATTAGTGGCTGAACATTGCCAAAAACTTAATCGATTAACTCAAGGGTTAATCGATTAACTTGTTCAGCCCACCATTCCCTTGCACTTCACATTGTCTTAACCTCTTCGTTAACCGTCGGATCTTGCTCAAAATTTGAGACAAGCATCCTAAGACACCCATCTTCACATCCAACGGTGGAATTTGGGTTTAGAGCTATGGATATTTTATTCCTAATTTCCTAAGATCCTATGTTCTTTAGGTCATAATTAACTCTTCAAAAACTCATTTCTAAGCTAATTCTACCTCATAAAGACCTACCCTTACTAAATTCTACATTCTAAACCCATTCTAAACATCTTTTAGCACCTCTAAACAAAATAAAAGACTTGGAAACAACACTACCCTTATCAAAATTCTATTAACTAAGGCACCTAATGATTTGGTAAAAATCGGGGATGTTACACTTGGCTTGAGACTCAAGTATTTCATGACGTATCTGTGCGTCTGTTTGCACCAACACTCGAGTATCAGGTCCAGGACTCGAGTATTGACCGATGCAGTAAGAGTATTTTCTGATAAACCACTCGAGTAATGCATGAACCACTCGAGTCTTCTGGGTTGATGAACGACTCGAGTATTTCATGAACGACTCGAGTATTTCATGAACTACTCGAGTATTTTTAGAAAATCTGAAACTTGAATTTTCTGAAAAACCATGAATTACTAGAGTAACACGTGAACTACTCGAGTAAACTGTAAAGATTGAAGAACTACTCGAGTATTATGAAGAAGACTCGAGTCTTTTTGACCAGAAAACTAAACAATGCCATTTTTAATTCTGAATCAGTTTGTTAATATCTAAGAGACAATAATCCAAGTGATCTGGGACTTAAAAGTAATTTATTGATGATGGTATGAAATTATTGGATTAATAATGTGAGATATTATTAATTGTGATATGCCAATTAATTCTTTTAAGTCAAGAAATTGCATTCATCCTGGAGTTCGGATGGTAGATCATTTTTCATGTTATGATAACATGAGGAGGGCCTCTGGGAGTGCCAATTGACGGCTTGCTTGATGACACATTATGGTGGACGATGTGGCCAGCGAGAGTAATATGCTGATGATATGGTTATTTCGTTAAGACAACGGGACGTTGCTCGAGGAGCACGTTATGTACCATTTCCAAGCTTGTCCTGTACATTCTAGGGTGAATGTACGAATGTTGTACGCCTAGGAGTACAACGCACTGTTGAGTGCTGATATGAGGTAAAGGATGGACGTCAAAGAGTGACATAGATTGATGGAGTTAGGGTTGAGAGCTAGACTCATACATCATGCCACTCATCTAATCTAAAGTTGATAAGTGAAAATAAGTATAAGCATTCTACTTGCATCAAATATTTGCTAAGTGCTAAATGTGGTTGTTGATTATTGCTGCATACATTCATATTTATATTGTGCATTTATTTAGGCTCTATTTATTATGTGTATAGAATTGCTTATCTCTATGCCCTTGTAGGTGATGTCACGTTACATCACTTACATCGAGATCCGGCCACTTCCTTGTGGCATATGGATCTACGAGGATCACCGAGCGGTATTTGAGGGTGAGGTAGAGATTACCTTCTATCACCCTAACCCGCTGATTCGGTTCCGTCCTCGTAGATTTAGGATTGCCATCATATACAGTATGCATGTACCACCCTTTTATACTTACCATGGACCACCTCCCACACGGCCTGCTCGCTCGTATCACAGTTTTCGATTTTGATCTACCCGCTCACACCCTTTTACTTCTAGAGTCGTTCGAGAGGAGACTCCTCCATCTGTTCTAAGGAGTCCTGTTAGGGTCTCGCCTTCACCAGACCCTGTATCCAGTGGTAGGTACCCACTCCATCGGATGAGATTGAGGAGGACCGTGTCGAGGACGAGAGCGGAGGCGAGCCTGTCGTGCATTCTATCGGGAGTCAGTGGAGGGACAATGATCCTTAGGTATGTGCATAGGGTAGATGATGAGGATCAGGGATCCGGTGTGATTGCTGCTGTGGAGGAGATGCTGCTGATGGGTTGATGATGACTGCTGCTACTATTGGGAGACTTCTACTACTACTGCTGCTGCTGCTGCTTATGTTCCATGATCAGCTTCAGAGTCTTTATTTTTGATATGTAGATATTGTATATATAGCTTCTGAGAACTCTGGAGTGATGATCTATTTTGATGTTATAGTGTTATGGACTTGTTCAGGAGCTTGGAGACTTTTACTTGGACTATGTATTTCATGTCTATTGATATATATATATATATAACTTATGTTTATATTACAACTTACATAGTTCTACTATTTCCACTTACTCTGATAATGATTTTTGTAACACCACTATCTTAATCTATTTAATTTTAATGCAATTAGGAAAAATTAAGGAAAATTTTTGCAAGGGTTCGTCTATAAATTGGACTTCCCACAATGCTTAAGTATAAAAACCTGTCAGAAACCAGACATTTATAATTACACATTCTTATCATTACTTATGCTCAAAAGCATAAGATAATATCATCATCATGAAATCATCTGTTTTACAAAGTCCATAAAAACTTATAAGAGTTTGCATACACTCCAAAATAGGTTGTGATTTGCAAAGCTATGATTTACATCAAAAGAATGGATGATTAACCATCCTCACAACCAATACATTTCATATAAATATTTACATCAAAATGATAACCATAGTATGAGCATCAAAATAGAAACTATAGAGTGCAGCTAGTCCAAAGTATGATAATGCAACTACACTCCATCAGGAGGAGTGTAATGATCCTCGACAGAGGGAACAGTAGGTGGATCCTCGTAATGCGTACCTAAAATGTCAACAGGTAAGGGTGAGTAACTCAAATTTAGACTAGGGAAAACATTTGAAAATAATAATAAGACATAGCTAGGCATACCCATATTATCAAGCAATGTATAAATAATTTGGCAATGGCAATAATCCATATAAGAACAATACAAACCGATAGTATAACAAATCAGAATGTAATCACATGATTATGCTATGCACGTCACACTTTAAATGGTTTAATTCATGAATCCGATATTACACAATTTATTTCATTTCTTTTAACTTGAACAATTTACTCGGATTCAATGAATTAACTCCTTTATGCAATTTCTTCCACACTTCCAGTTTTACTTAAACACTTTACTTTAACACTTTACTTTTCCCTTTTCAATAACAATTTCATATCCTCGCATACACCATCCACTCTGGGGAAAAACCGACCAGGAGTAAGTATTTCTCAACCTATAGTTGGATACTTCACCTCCACTTAGGAAGGTCCCTCATATCCGCTTGCACAACACTTCACCTCCACTTAGGAAGGTCCCTCTTGCAATTTGGGTTGATTTGTCCAAATTAGCTTTAGCAGAAATCAACCTCGACTGGCCAAAAGGAGCCAAAGTAATAAAATTATTATAGTTTGCATAGAACGAATCCGCAACACGGGAATCAAACCCATGTCCTGTGCAAGATCAAAGTTCTCCATAATAATTCTAATAATTTACTTTTGCCCTCATCAATCAAAAGACGTGTGTTTTTCCCCGACTCCTAACGTCCCCTTTGCACCACGCATGATTCAACAATCAAGTATTTTCCAATTGAGATTGAAGCCCTCTTTGTTTTATCAAAAATCACTTTAGAGTGGCTCAACTCAAATGGAAATTACTTGTCCCTAGGTTATGCATAACTAATAATACTTTAAGTCCATAATTAACAAGCATCTCACAACATATATAAAAGCAACAATTATCAAACTAATATATAAGTTAAGGCATTAAACATAGACAATTTCATACATAGTACACCATCACTTAAATTTTTCTAGATTAAACTATTTCCCTTAATCTTAATTTCAACCAATCCTCTAAACATACCTAACTAAGTTCCAATTATTAGTTTCCAATATTTCCCCTAAGCTAATCCCAAGTTAAACCCCTTACCTCTTGGAGGGTAGAGGAGAACCTTAGAAATCCTAGAGTAATCTCCAACCAATGCTCCTAGCTCCTTAATCCTTGCCCCTTAGCCTTTTCCCAAGCCTCTTATATGACTAGAAGACCTCAAATAAAGGATTGCACATATTTGGGGTTCATGGGTGATTTGGGGAAAGTGAGAAGAGACAACAATTGAGAAATCAATGGGTAGGGAAGTAGTGAAGGGATGATGGGTGAGTGATTTGGGACTTTAATTTCATCAAAACTTTGAAGATTACAAGAAGAAATTGAAAGCCCTAAGAGAAAAGAGAAGGGGAGCTCGAGTAGAGAGAGAAAGAAACCATGAAAAATGACACTTTGAAACACGTGTTCTATGACTTAAACACAGCAGTTAATCGATTGACCCAGCCCTTAATCGATTAACAATGCACTTAATCGATTAGGGCCTGAAGGTGCCTCAAAACTTAATCGATTAAGCCACATCTTAATCGATTAGTGGCTGAAAGTGGCTTAAAATCTAATCGATTAACACTCCTCTTAATCGATTAACTTATTGAAAATTTTGCTTTCTTTCATACTTCTAAGACTTCTAAGCTAACACCACCCAATTTAACTTAGCTAAACACTAAGGCCTACACTCTAAACACAATCTAACCCATTCTTAACTCATACCATCCTACACTTAGCTAAATACTAAATCTAAACACTTAATAATACTAATACAAATTAACACTTCTAAACGAAATCGAAATTTGAGGATGTTACAATTTTCAAAGAGTTCGGCTAAGATATTTGAAAATGGTATCAGTTCCGCAAAATGAAAGAATGGATGGCATCACTTAAGTTTTCATTACGTAAATGCATTTTAAAAGAGTAGATGCTATCTAAATTGTGAAATGAGTTCCTTGACAAAGAAAATGCCGAATTCAATATTTTAAGTGATACGAAATCTATTCTCCAAGGATCCCATATTTTGGTTTTGCACCCGCTTCTTTTAGAAAATGAAAAGGAAAAATTTAACCTTATATTTTCTATCTTTAAACAAGACCATATCTATTCGAGAGTAATAGTTAATTTATTACTATAATTATTAGTATGATATTGAGGGTGTCACAAAACCGGTGCATACGATCAGAAATAATCGATGCAGCATCTACCACGATCCCCTGACGAAGGGCATAGATAAGCCTACAAACCCCTGGCTGTACCTCGGTATCATGTGAGTGTGGGTCCAGGTTGTGAACAATGAACCTGACCCAGAACCTAGCAGCTCCCTTCAGATATTTCTGATACACATGCTTGACCGTGCCAGCCACGGACAAGTTCCAATCACGACCATGCAGAAATAAGGCCTCCCTAACCCGTCCAGCGGGTACTCATCCTCACTATCGAAGCTATCCAAAGTAAACATAGCAGGTGCCGCCTCTAGTGGGTAAAAAGGAAGTCCCATGACACGAGCAATAGTGTCCACATCATATGGAACCTCGACTTCTCGAACATAAGATGTGACATTTCATATTTTCCCGATTAAGATAAATAAGTTTTCATTAAAGAAGAATTTTGAGATATTGTTTTACAAATGATTTTCGATGAGTATTTTATTCGATTACGTAATCAATTGTTGATTTTATGAAATTTTGTAAACAAAGATTTTTATGGAATTCAAGCAAATGATTTTGTTGAAGTTTGGAGTAATTTTATTGTTTGTGATTTTATTTGAAAAATGAATTTCTTTGTGCATTTTATGGATTTAACCTAATTGATTTAAGAATTGATTAAAGGAGTTTTGATTTCATGATGGATTTCTACACTTTGGAATTTAATCCACTTATGTTATGATTTTATGTATTTGTTTTTCTAAGGTTTTCAAGTGAATTATATTGCTTAAGGTTTTAATCAAGATTTTACCTTCTTAAATTAATTCATATGGTTTTATGGTTTTAAGATGGAAAATTATTTTCACTCTAAGTTTTGAAAAATCAAAGTCCAATCATCTTATCATACCCTTAATCTAGAATTATTTCTAGAAACCCTAATTAGTACCCTTAATCTTTGATTAAACCTTAATCAAGTTCTTAATCCTTGATTAAGTACTTAATCACTCTCTTAGACTCTAAACCCTCAAGGTTAGTGAGCTAATCTAGAATTAGTTTTCACTAAACCCATGTTAGTATGGATTAAGTTTTTGATTAGTACCTTAATCCTTGATTAAGCCCTAATCTCTAAAGATTAGTGGACTAAACCTAAATTAGTTTTTCCTAATCCTACCCTAATCATGATTAGAACCTAATTAGTACCTTAAACCTAAATTAGGTAATCTAATCTACCCTAATTACCCTAGGGCCGAATACTTAAGAGCATTATTTGGCCACGAAGTTCATTTACTTGGTCACCATGTTAGGAGGGTTCATGGTCAAGTTAGTGACATCACCTAGATGACCTAAGCATGACATAAGGAGGGAAAAGAAAAGAAATAGAAAAAAAAATAAAAGAGGAAAACCGTGGGAGTGAAACCCAAGCCCACACAAGACCATATACAAACATCAACACACACACACATCTCTTGTTTCCATTCCTTCATTTCTCATTCCAAACAAAACACAACACCAAGAGCAACATCAAGCTCTTAGTGAGAGAGAGAGAGAGTGGCCGAATTAGAGAGAGAAGAAGAACCAAATCCTAAACACTTCACAATCTAAGCAAGATCAACCAAGATAGTGAAGAAGAGAAGGAGAAACCATGGACCTTAGAGAGAAGAGTGAGTGAGCCGTGAGGAGAGGGAAGAGAAAACCAAAGAGAAACCAAAGACTTGGACTTGATTTTGAAGTTTTTGATTAAGTGAGCATTTCATTCCATGATCTCAAAAGTTTTAAACCTCTTTCTTTGATTCATTTTCGTTTTCATGTTTTCTTTCTAAAAGTCTTGATTTTGTTTGAAAAAGTTAGTGCATGTTTGTTTTCAAGTTAGATCTAGAGATTTTACTCACATGCATGTTGGTTTGTAAGCTTGATCTTGAAGCTTTTGTTAAGAAAGTGTTTTCTCTCATGATCTTAAGTTTTCTTCTTGATTTCTTAAATGGTTTTTGAAAAGGATTTGATTTTTGAGTTTTCATAAAGGATTTTTCAAAGATCTAGTGTTTTTGATTGCATGCATGTCAAGATCTATGTTTGAACTATGATATACTTGATGCTTGAGTTTTAATGTAAAGATCTTTGAAATGATTGAACTTTTCTTGGTGATTTTCTTATGTTGGTCACGGTTTTGATGATGATGTGGGTGAGATCTTGATTTTCTTTTGTTTGATCTCTTGCATGTTGTGATCTTAAAGTTTAGTGATGTTTTAGATGAATAAAACTTGTGTAATGATGTGATTTTTCTATGATAGCCACGGTTTGCATGTTTAGATAAAAAGGATTGAGATTTTCTTAAGTCTAAACAATGAATAAGTGATTTCCATGAATGTTAAGTTGATTTTATGTGTTAAATGTGGAATAAAAAGTGTCTAAAAACTTGATTGTGCTCACGGCTTTATGAAGAAAAATATGTTAGGATTATGTTTCTACTTGTTTGATGAGTTATGTGAAATTGTTATTGAAATTGAAGTTGTTTTTAGAAGTCATAAACTCTTGAAAAATTTTGAGAAACCTAGCCAAGGTCACGGTTTGGACCTTAGCTTTTGAGTTAAATTTTATTGAATATATGTTTTGATGATTTGTTAAGCTTTATTATTTTCTTGAATATATTTTTGGATTTTCACAAAAGAAAATGAATGAACAAGTTATTTGATAAAGTTTTGTGCTGAAATTGGGATATGTGTGTTTTTAACCTTGATAAATAATATTTGTGCATGTTCAATAATTTTGAAATTGTGTCACTATTTTAAGTAGGTTAAATTTATTTTCCCTGAATTTTTATATGATATTTAGAGTTGGTTTGTTAATTAAAACGGAGTCATTTTGGTGAAAACAATTTCGGAAAAGTAAGTTTTCAAGGAAAAACCTAAACTGAGTTTTCTGACCTAAACTACTCTAAATGGTTTGAAATTTTTATGGTAGCTTCCTGAACCTCTCTAGATACTCTCTGTAAAATTTGAAGAGATTTGGAGTTGATATGATAATTTTACTAAAGGCAAAACAGTGAACCGTTTGGTTCAGATTTTCCGGACGTAGTGACGAATTTAATTGGAAAAATATGGCTTACACAACTCCAAATAATATGAAATTTTTATGAGATTATCTTGATTGTGTAAGGAAGATTTATACCAATTTTCATGCAATTCGGAGTTGAAACACTATTTTTAATCATGGCATTTTGGCCTCAGGCCAGCAACAGTTCTATCTTGCTTTTCATACAAAATCTGATTTGAAACCTAGCTTAAGATTGTTCAAATGACTTGAAAATTTTATGTGATGAACCTTGTCTTATATGTGTTTGTTCTGGAAATTCTGAGGAGTAAACAAATTTATTTGATATAGTTTTAGATATTATCTTTTGAGCTTTTCCGTAATCGAACAAAAAGCTTTATGTAAATGTTTTCGACAAATATGAATTTTGTACTTTATTTTGTGACTCGGCTGGACTTGTATGATTATCATAATATCTTGAAATAATTGAATGAGTGATTGCTTGATGATATGTTTAGACTATGCATGAATGAGTTTGCAAGGTAATTGTTTACGGTGTTTAGGTCTAGGCTATTGGTTTAAAATAATGATTTGAGAATGTGCTATGTGCTATGTGCCAAAATGGTTTGTCTTATTTGAAGCATCATGCTGCCCACATTTAATTTTAAGTGTTTGAACTTGAGAAAGTGTTGATCAAAGTGTTTATTGAATTGTTTTCAAGATACTTAACTTGTTTATGGATTTAAATTGGTTTTGAACAATGGAAAATGAATTTAAGACTTGGAATATGATGCTGTCCAGAGTTTTTATAAGTTGTATTTCTTATTTAAAGATGTTTTCAAAGTGATTTGAAGTTGAGTTTTGATGAGTACTTAATATAAGATAAAGTTGGTTTGAAAAATGCGATTTTACAATGTTTTCGGATTTTCTAAAGAGTGTTTTATGGACTTGTATCTTTGCTGTCCAGTTTTTATTTAAATTGTTTTCCAATTCTGAAAATGTGTTTGGTTGTTTTAAAGTTTAAGTTTTAAGTGGTACGTGATTTAAGAAAAGTTGGATTTCAAAAAGTTACGTTTTCAATGTTTTCGGGATCGAGCGAGCTGCTGTCCAAGACGGACCAGCAACCGATCCATTTATTTAAAATGATTTCATTGATTTTCTATAATGTTTTCATAGTATTTAAAGTACAGTGAAAGTTTGATTTTGATTTGAGAAAATCTTGACGTTTTACGATTTTCCGACAAGAAGTGAAAGGAGTTTTCGAAAAACACGTTTTAATTTCTGAATATGACGATCATTTAGATAGACTAGTAACGTTAGTGTCTCCTATCTAGTACAAGGTGCGTATAAGTCAGGAAGTTGGAGCAGCTGACAGTTGGGAGGACCCGCAACGATTTCGGACGAGGTATTTGCTGGAGTTGAGGTGAGAGAGAAGCTTCCCTAAGACACCGTGGTATTTAGGTGAAGTATTAGGACACTCCGTACTCTCTCAAAGTCGGATAAAGGTCTATTGTAGCTAGTAGTATACCCGATAAATTGTGTGCCTTGTTTGTATCGCGGTATACGAAGACTCAGACCTATACCATCACATGGTATGAATTGATTGATATATTTGTTTTGTTGAGATATATTGTTGTTTATATTGTCATTGCATGAGCATAATGCATCATCTTGCAATATAATATAAGAATAGTAAAGACATTAGAAACTATAAGAAATCCCCCAAAGAGTAGAACGGAACTCTAAGGGATGGAACGCGCTACGGAACCGGATGTTGTTGTTGCGCCCGAGTACGTGGATCAAGCTGACGATATGACGACGACGACGATGCTTCGAACGTGGACGCAATGATTTCAGAATTCTACAGAGATAGTTTCCATATGGTCGTAGCCATATGTTGAGATAGTTTCCATATGGTTGTAGCCATATGATGAGAGTGATTTAAGATAGGTCGGAGCCTATCTATAAAGAATGATGGATATCCCGCATATAGTCATAGGTGTATGCCAGAGGTGATTCTGAGTGGGTCGGAGCCCATCAGAATGATGATTGATATTCCGCATATAGTCGGAGCTATATGCTGAGGTTGGTTCTGAATGGGTCGTAGCCCGTCAGAATGATTTTGGATATCCCGCATATGGTCGGAGCCATATGCCGAAAATGATTCAGGATGGGTCGGAGCCCGTCAGACGTAGTGGTCGAGCCCCACAGAAGCATTTCGCATATGGTCGGAGCTGTATGACGGAGATGACTTAGGATGGGTTGACGTTAGGACATACGAGTATAACCTCATGACTTAAAACCCTAACCCGAAGTAGTGGAGAGGAAGATACACCTGAATTACCCTTGTGGTGTTCAGCTGGATGATTAAGATAGGGGACGGTAATGACGATGATTCGTCATAAGCCTTGTGAAGTCTGTCTAGGTGGGAAAAACCATAGGGGCCCTGGCTGAACCGGTCGGAGCTGGTCACTCAGTGGTGTGGACGAAGTACCACATGATCACTAGACAGATGACTGACACCCCCTTGACTAAATCTTGATCAGTGAGAGGGATGCTCGAACACGGCCGGATGTGTTTGTTTTATTTCCCGGGACATTATATGAATGCATTCACTTTGACATCCAGTAAAAGCCGGTGTGGTTAGAGATCCTGTACTCCTGATTGCTTCCGAACTAGGTGGATGGATTCCGAGGAGATGTAGACCCAAAACCCTAAAGCCTGGACTCCCGATATTATGGACCCAAGAAATATGGATAAAGAGACTCTGATCCCATGAGATGATCCGATTAAGAGATTCCCTTAAGTGAAAGACTCGCAAGAGGAAATCGAGAATAGCGCGTCGCGAAGAGATTAACGATAAGGATAGACGAAAGTAGGCTTACGTTAATAAATGATTAATTAATGATAATCATGATTACGAATGTGATAATGCAAATATGTTATCTTGTTGTGTTGTATTTATATTGCATTGTTATGATGTGAATATGTTATGTTGTATGCTTGTATTGTCTTGATATTTTGCCTATCGTAAACCCACACCGTCGACGATGCGTCGTTCGGAATGCTTACTCTCTCTGTCTTTCCCGCTCCCTGTGGACTTCTGTGATGATGTCCATAGGTGACAGAGTAAGTATTTTATCTCGGGAGTTGGCGCTTCAAGTGATGGCCTACGAAGACAAGACCGAGATAGAGTCTCGAAGAAGGAGAAGGTCAAGCTCGGCTCGAGGACTCGATGGCTGATGATTCGACCCTTCTGAGGAGCATTGCGTTGGACGGAGGTCTACTGTCATAGTATCTATGATCAAGTATTGTACTCCCTTACCAGGTACTTAGACATCATTAGCTGCATCCACATGTACACCCGAAAGATGTTTTATAAAGCTGGATAATCAATATTAAGTTTTCTGGTTAAACATAAAAGAGATGGGCTTTTAAATGTGATTTGTGAAAGCAAGTTTCAAAGTGCGATGTTTCGTAACATCTCGGTTTGGAACTTGAAGTATAACTGTGATATGAGAATCAAATTATGTTGCAAATTATTTTGATAAAAGATTTTGGATCTTGGAGATTCTCATGTCCATGTTATGTTATAAAAAAAAAAAATTGGCCCAAATTTTCACTACATTAATTAAAGAAATTATATTTTCAAGTTGTCAAATCGGGGTGTTACATAAGACACCCTCCTGTTACTCTCATCCAACTCTACTCGTTGTGCCCTCCACCAGGCGTTAGCGTAAAACTCCCAAACTAGGAATTTGCTAAAGACCTCGTCCGGCTCCCTAACCCACTGAAACCACCTATTAATTTCCAAAGTCTCCCTAACCTCCTCTATCTCCCTCACTCCGACAACTCGACGACCCAAGGGACCCTCTCTATCAAACAGCATACTCGTCTCGGGGGTAATCCCTCGACGCACCATCTTGCCATCATAAAAATCAGAGACCCTCGAGTGCTCAAAGTTCTTCCCTACATCACTGCTACTCCCTACAACAGGTCTCTTACCCCTCGGCATCCTAAAACACGGAAAAACAACTAAGGGCAATTTATCGAACACTTGGTGGGCACTATGAAGAACACTAGAACCAAACTCTAAAACACTAAATCCTAACTCCAAAATCTAACTAAATCAGACCCAGAGAGTAAAGAGAAGTGATTTCTTACCCACAATAGTGAAAAATTTGTGGTCCTAGCCCTTGAATATGAGAAAACCGAATTGAGAGAAATGGGAGAGGGAGTGAGAAAAATCTTCAATTATTGTAGTGGACCTGTAGTAAACCGAGCGAATAACCGACCGTATCCTCATTACTCTAGTTAATATGACACTGAAGCAGGGCTTTCGGTCGGAAACATACACCGAGTAAACTGGGTTTTCATAGGGAAGTTACATGCCAATGAGATTAACCCCGAGCACAGGATTCTCATCCTTATCCTTATCACTTACAGTCTCATCACGCTTAATTGCTTCTCCTAGATTCCCACGACTCTTGGTAAGATAAAAACAGTATTGGATGAAGTCTATCGCTTACAGGATTTACGGATATGATCTTATCATATCCTCTACAAATCCTATTTGAGTTCTACCTCTTCAGAAGCCTTATCAGAACGGCCCACGGCATACAGGTAATCCCCTATAAGAACCACCATGCTATAGGGGCTAAGGTATGTCTTCTCATCCCTAAGTTGACACCAGCACACACGTTGTTGACTAGGGAGAACCTGATTATCCCAACTGGATATTCAGAAATCCTATAAAGTCCTACATTAATATCTTGATTGAGATCATTCTTCAAGGCTCTTCCATAGCTTTAAGGTTGATCTTGGTTAAGGACACGACATTGGAGCCGTCTGTGGGGAACTGAATAACAAATCATGTAAGTTTCATGATGGGGAGATTGTAAGTCCCATGATGAATGTTTTGATAATGACAAAAGGTTACAAAGTGTTTTGAACAAGCTATCATGTGATGATCAAGTTCAAGTTCAACAAGCAACAACAAACATCAAGTGAAGAAGAGAGAACAAGCTCATGAAGACTTAAGTTTGAGTGTAATTGTTTTTGTTTTATCTTTTGCCTCTCAAGCTTCATAGGTTTTCATTTGGGTAGTTTGTTTAGAGGGTAGTGAATCTCATTCATAAGTCATGATTTAATCATAATTTGAGTTTTCACTTAATCTAGAATCAATAGGTGGCTTAAAGGTTTTAAAGGAAAGGTTGGTTTTTGAGAAAACAAGTTTTAATCAAGTGCAGTATCAATCTACTCGAGTAAATCAAGATTTAATCGAGTACTACTCGAGTATGCTGCAATTTACTCTATTAAACACTGTTGAACTGATTTTTAAAATACGATTTTCACTTCTCAAAATCAGTTTTCAAGTGCCATAACTTTTGGGTATTCTATAAAAACCTTTTCCTAACCTTTTTGATCATAATCTATCATTTTGATATTCATTTTACAAAGAATCAAGCCACTCTATTCTCTCTCAATTTCAAAGATCAAAGCTTTTCTATTTTCATATTCTTTGATCAAGAACCTTTGAATCTCTTGTGTGATTTGTCATAGCTATTGATTGAGATTCATTAGGATTGTTATGTGTATTCATTGAGTTGTAATATTTGCAATAAGGCAAGCCACTACAACAAACAAGAAGCCTTGGTGTGTCGATTATCATCAAGCAAAGTTCAAGCAATTGAAGAAGTCTTGGTTGTGAATCAAGCAAGTGAAGCCTTGGTGTGTGGATTATCATCAAGCAATTGAAGACTTGTTGTGTCGATTATCAACAAGGGGTAGAGGTTAGATTAGAGAGAAGATCAATAGGGTTACAAGGCAAGGGTGTCGGTTATCTCTTGTAGGCTAGCAAGAAGGAAGTCTTGTGAGGCAATCACTTGTAATTTGAGAACTCTAATTCCTCATAGTGAAGAATCTCTCTTGGTTGAAGAGGGGACTGGATGTAGCTTTCAAGCGGATGAAAGTGAACCAGGATAAATCACTGTGTCGTATCTCTAAACCCTTACTCTTTATATTCAAGTCATTTGATTGCGTTCTTGATTGAAAACCTAGAAAGAGTGATTTTTATAATTGATTGAATTGAATCTTTATTGTTCAAATTAACTTGGGGAAAATCATTTTCATAACTAGGTTAATCAATAAGAATATAGGTGTTAATCATCTCCGCTGAATCTCTAATCTTACGTGTTGATTGATTGATTTTCGTATTCGATTGAAAAGTGATTTTTCAGTTTCTGATAGATTTAATCGATTAAGTGTTCGTTTAATCGATTAAGGACTTTTGAACTTTCAGGTTTAATCGATTAGTACTCGATTAAATTGCAGGTTAATCGATTAAATCACAGGTTAATCGATTAAGTGCTGTAGAATTTGCAAAAATCTTTTGTTTTAATTGTTTCGATTTGTTTCGTTCGAAAATCTTTCAAGGTAGCTTAGACACCTATTCAACCCCCCCTTCTAGGTGTATTCCTAGGGTTCCTTTGTCTCTCCAACCACCAATTGCGGTTTCTTCAAATCATTCCCACCACCACCATGGTCACCACCAGAAGTCAAGTTGGTGACCTCCGTGAACGCATCGCTCGCACCCGCGGCAGGCCCAGAAACGCTAATAATAATGAACCGCAGCCCCACTCAGCAGGCGATCTGCGTGGCGTCCTCAACCACAATCGTGGGAATAATGGGCAACCACCACAAAGGTCTCAATCTGGGCCAGGGAGTAACCCCCAGCCTCCAAACCATTCACAAAGCCAACCGCCACATAACCAAAGTCAGAATCGTAGCGGTGGTCATGCTCTACACCCCCAAACGCCACTATCCTCCCATCCAAGGGCTGGGAGCAATCCCCAACCCCTTCAGGTATTACGTGCCATGCCACCTCCCCCACCACCGCCACCTACACCACCACCTTCTACCCATGGTGACTCCAGTAGTACAGCTCCTACTACACGAAATACTTCTAGAACCACCGGAACCCGAGTACACCATGGGCGAAACACCCAACGCACTCGCCTTAACCCACACAACCCCGATCATATGAGTACAACTCGTAGAACCAGACTGAATCCAAGTAGATCTGCCCCAGGACATTCTCGTCATAGCCATTCCATTAGCAGATCATATGCAACTACAGCTTCCGCCAGAGCGAGGGAAATAGAGATGATTAATATTCTTAATAGGCAAACCACGTTAATCGAGCAACAAGGACGTGCTATTGCCGACCTTCAACAACAGGCTATGGCAAGGATCGCTCAAAACCAACCAACCATGGACCCCCAACCAACACCAATAATTCAGCTTCCGCCACCGAATTCCCATGTTAACCCCACCACAAATGAAGATCAGGGTGATTTTTACCCTGGTCATCCTTTCACCCCACATATCATGGTGTTTCAAACCCCTCAAGGCTATTTGGGCCCTACTAATGTCCCACATTATAACGGCCTAACCGACCCGGTGGACCATATTGTCTCTTTCGAAGGGGCAATGAACTATTATAGCGGAGGGGATGAAATGAAGTGCCGGGCCTTTTCCATGACCCTCGAACCATCAGTATTACGCTGGTACTCATCTCTCCCTCGGAATTCTGTTAATTCATGGGAGGAGATGAAAAGAGTATTTTTAAATAGATACACGGCTAGTTGTATTCTACCTAGGTCGGAACACACTTTAGCAGCGGTAACCCAAAAGCAAGATGAATCCTTAAAAGATTACCTTTCGCGGTTCCATACAGAGGCAAGTTCAGTCCCTCACTTGGCACCTGGTGTGGCGGTATTACTGTTCACTCAAGGTCTACAACCCGGAGATTTTAGAAAATCCCTAATTGGCAAACCTCCAAAGGATATAGCCGAGTTAAGGCAACGATCGAATAAATTCATCAATCTGGAAGAATTCCACAAAGGGCAGAAAATAAGAGAGGAAAGGCAGCGTGCCGACCCACAGGGTCAAAATAAGCAAAAACGTGACGAACGTTTTGGTGGCAGACAGGAAAGGAACGATCGAGATCGACGACTTCCTCCCCGGAATAAGTTTCAGGATTACACGCCTCTTACTGTTCCGAGGAGTCAGATTTTAAGAGAAACTATGCAAACCGACTTACGCTCGGCTCAAAGACCTCCGTCTTTGAGAAAAGGCGCACAGCGTGATAGGTCGAAATATTGTGACTTCCATAGAGGTTATGGCCACACTACGGACGAATGCATATGGCTACGTGATTTGATTGAGGAAATGATCAGAGATGGCAAGCTACAGCAGTACATCAGGGACGCAGCCGGCCGAAGGAACAGGAACAGATCTCAATCTCCAGTAAAACCTAAACGCCAGAGAAGCAGGTCGCCAGACGATCGGAATAGCGGGAAACAGAGAACCGACCCTACCCCGGTTCCCGAGTCCAACACCAATAAAAATGATTTCCTGGTTAACACTATTGCGGGAGGTTTTGCCGGAGGAGGGGAGAAGAAAGCCGATAGGAAAAAGTACATCAACCAGATCTTGGCAGTCAGCCAAAAACCGATCGCCAAGAGATCAACAAAAAACATTCCCATTATTTTTGACGACGAGGATTTGGATGGAATACTCCCAGGCCATAATGATCCCATGGTAATAACTGCTCTGATTGGAAATTATGAGGTAAAACGGGTTTTTATTGATCAAGGTAGTTCGGCGGATATAATGTTTTTCCCTTTGTTCAAAGCTTTGAGACTCAGGGAATGTAATATCACTCCCTTTGAAGGTGAACTGATCGATTTTACTGGAGACACTGTTGAGCCAAAAGGTTACATTCAGCTCCCTGTAACCCTTGGACAACAGCCTTCAGCTAGGACCGAGATTGTGAAGTTTTTGGTTGTGGATTGTCCGGCAGCCTACAATGCAATTCTTGGAAGAACTTCTCTGCAGGCTTTTGGAGCGGTTGTGTAAACAGTTCATTTGGCCATGAAGTTCGTTGGAACTGATGACAGAGTAGTAACAGTGAAGGCCGAACAGGACGCAGCAAGAAAATGTTATAATGCTAGCCTAGGAAAAGTGAAGAGCAAGGATCCGAACAATTTGGAAAGAGTTTCTTTGGGTAAGGGAAATGTGAATTTGGCGGATTTGGATATGCGGGACCAATCCGACAGAAATAGACCGACCCCAAAGGGACAGTGGGAGTTCTTGACGCTATCTGACGACCCTCTCAGACAAGTGAAAATTGGTGCTGATTTGCCCACGGGCGTAAAAGAAGAATTGGCCGCTCTATTAATTGCAAATAAGGATTTGTTCGCTTGGACGTCAGCTGATATGCCTGGAATCGACCCCAATTTTATTTGTCATAAGTTGAGCATCGTACCAGGGTCGAAACCAGTGGCGCAACGCAAAAGAAAAGTTAGCGCGGAAAAAGCCATGGCAATAGAAGAAAAGGTTGCTGAACTACTCCGAGCAGGCTTCATTCGGGAAATTGACTACACAGAATGGTTGGCAAACACCGTCTTAGTCAAAAAACCCAATGGAAAATGGAGAGTGTGTATTGATTACACAGACTTGAACAAAGTCTGTCCTAAAGATCAATACCCACTCCCTATTATTGACAAACTCGTCGACAGTTCAGCTAGTTACAAACTCTTATCGTTTATGGATGCTTACTCTGGTTACAACCAGATTCCAATGTTCCCAGCCAACCAGGACAAAACTGCATTTATCACTGAGAGGGCCACTTACTGTTACAACGTTATGCCATTTGGGTTGAAGAATGCGGGAGCTACTTATCAAAGGATGATGAACAAAAATTTTCAGGGTATGATCGGTTCAAATATGGAGGTATACATAGATGACATCATCGCCAAAAGTAGACAACAAGAGAATCATGCCAAGGACCTCACAGCAATACTCGATCGGGTAAGGAAATATTCCATGAGGTTGAATCCCGAGAAGTGTGTATTTGGGGTTCCGACCGGTTCTTTTCTCGGATTTATGTTAACCGAGAGAGGAATTGAGGCTAACCCTGATAAATGTAAAGCAATCCTTGATATGAGGAGCCCAGCAAATTTGAAAGAAGTTCAGCAACTCACGGGTCGAGTGGCAGCACTCTCTAGGTTCCTGTCCCACGTCGCTCGAAAAGCCTTGCCATGGTACCAACTCCTCAGGAAAAATAAGGATTTCCTGTGGGATGAACACTGTGAACAAGCTTTTATTCAATTAAAAGAATATCTTTCAAGCCCACCCGTCCTCCACAGTCCTCTTCCTGGGGAGAACCTCATCCTATACATGTTAGTGGCCGAGACAGCAGTCAGTTCAGTTCTGGTACGAGATGATTCAGGCACTGAGGCTCCGATCTATTATGTTAGCCGAGCACTTCAAGGATCAGAGTTGAGGTATCAGAGGCTTGAGAAGCTTGCGTATTGTTTGGTCACATCAGCTCGGAGATTGAGACAGTACTTTCAGGCACATAAAATATTGGTGAGAACCGCTCAACCTATTAGACAGGTTCTTCATAAACCCGACATAGCTGGCAAAATGGTTTCATGGTCTATCGAACTTTCCGAATTCGACATTGCCTATGAACCAAGAAAATCAATGAAGTCACAAGTACTAGCGGATTTCGTTTCCGAATTTACGTATGTTCCTTCTAACAGCTCTCATAGTCTTTGGTCAGTCTATGTGGATGGATCAAGAAATAGGAAAGGCGCGGGGGCTGGAGTAATCATCGAAAACTCCGAGGGACTATCCATGGAGTACTCACTGAAATTTGAGTTCCAGACATCAAATAATCAAGCAGAATACGAGGCAGTTCTGGCAGGCCTCAAAATGGTGCGTGAGTTTGGAGCGGAACAAGTGTCGGTTTTCAGCGATTCACAACTGGTAGTTTCTCAAATCAAAGGCCAGTACTCGGCAAAGGAGCCCATTCTGCAGAAATATCTGGAAGAGGTAAAGCGAATCATCTCCAACTTTTCTGAGTTTAATATTTCCCATGTTCCGAGAGATTCAAACTCCCGAGCGGATATTCTGTCCAAGTTAGCAAGTACAAAAGGGTCGGAAAACAACAAAACGCTGATACAAGAAACCGTTCCCCGACCTAGTGTCATTTTGGCGGTCTCAATATCTCAGTCATGGATGGACCCAATTCTCACTTACTTGCAACATGGATTTGTCCCTCAAGATTAGTCCGAAGCTCGGAAGTTGGTGAAAAAGGCTGCCCAATACACAGTTTTAAACGGAGTCTTGTACAAAAGAGGTTTTGGATCCCCCATGCTCAGATGTGTCAATCCATCCCAAGCTGAGGAAATCCTGGAGGAGATTCATGGTGGCATTTGCAGCCATCACATGGGAGGGAAGTCCTAGGCGAAAAAAATAATCAGAGCAGGCTATTTTTGGCCTACACTACAGAAAGACGCTATGGAACATGTCAAGAAATGTACTCAATGCCAATTTCACAGTGACGTTCATCAAAAGCCTGCTGAAGAGTTACACTCTCTCGGCGCGCCTTGGCCTTTTTACCAATGGGGCATGGACATCATAGGAAAGTTTCCCACTGCTCCGGGCCAACTCAAATTTGCAGTAGTGGCAATTGATTACTTCACCAAATGGATCGAGGCAATGCCGTTAGCAACAATCTCAACCGCTCGAATCCAATCCTTCTTTGTCAAAGAGGTAATTTCTCGGTTTGGGGTGCCACACGCCATAGTCACAGACAACGGATCTCAGTTTGCAGCATCTCACTTTCAACAATTAGCAGCCGACTTAAATATTACTCACTATTTTAGTTCTGTTGAACACCCACAAACAAATGGGTTAGCCGAGGCAGCCAACAGAACCATCTTAGATGGGATCAAAAAGAAGCTCGGAAATGCTGCTGGCACTTGGGCAGATAAACTTCCGAGCGTCCTGTGGTCACACAGGACTACAGTACATTCGACCACAGGAGAAACCCCTTTTCGTTTGACATACGGCTGCGACGCAGTCATCCCGATCGAAAAGCATATCCCCACCTTCAGGACACTTGAGCGTCCCCTAGAAACAAACGACCATTTGATCAGTGAAGAGCTGGTGTTGTTAGAAGAAGTCCAGAAAAATGCCGCACCCCATGAAAGAAAAATGAAGGAACGGCAGGCTCGGGAATACAACAAAAAGGTCCGCCCAAGAAGTTTCGAAGTGGGTGACTTAGTCCTCCGCCGAGCAGATATTGGCAAAGGAAATGCGGGAGTCGGAAAGCTGAAACCAAACTGGGAAGGTCGATACCGAGTGAAGGCTAAATCTGGATCTGGAGCATACAAGTTGGAGACTCTCTCGGGGACGGAAATTGGTAACACATGGAACGTGTCCAAACTCAAAGCTTATTACAGTTAAACTTCTATTTTGTTTTCACAATCTAGGATAGTTTGTTTATCATCAATTAGGGTAGTTCATTTCTTAAGTTTGAATAAAACGAAGGGTAACAACCTTCTCAGCTTAGAAACGTTTGTTAAAAATCGAGATGTTAGGGATTTGTTAGTCGATGAATAACTTCATTTTTATTCGCATATCAATAAATGCATCAGTTTTTGAAAAGCCTTTTGTTTGAACATTGTGATGTGACACGCTACTCATTTGGAACGACTAGCCACCGAGCCAAATCGAGACACAACTCTTTACAAGAGTTCAGCAACGTACACATAGAACGCCCGAATCCAGGAAACTACTTTCCTTGCTTCGCGGTCTGAGGGTCCCGCTTTGGCTAAAGTCGGCGATCCAAGTTCTACTCACAATGAATTATGCAATTTAAATACCGAAGCGTAACGAACGAAATAGCTAAGATATCATTATTGTAAGGTGCAAAATAAGCTAACTTGCCCAAAACAATGCTCAATACGAGCGAAAACAAACGGACATAGCTTGTTCAGCAAAAATAAATGCAAGATAAAGTAAATTGTTCAGCAATGCTAGGAAAGCGTCAAGTTAAAATGCTCGGAATACATTGAGCAAACAACAGAGTGATAGAACAACAATGGGATGGAACATCATTCTTCAACATCGGATAAAACAACTTGAGAATCATCAAAATCTGGTGCCTCGGTCAGCTCCTCAAGAGGATTAGAAAGATCCTCAGCTTGCAGATCCACCTCGGCCTTGGAAGCAATGTCAATCAATTTCCCATTTTGAATGGTATGATATGCCCCAACCACCCTAAATTCCAATTCAGGGTTCAAAAATTGAACTTGCCGAATGGCCGAAACAAAGGCGCCATCAACCGCTTTGCTCCAATTGTAAAAGTTGGTTTCTGCCTTCTTTTTATGAGTAAGGGCTTTCTCCTTCCACTTTTGAGCAATGACGACAGACTTCTCAACCTCAGACTTTGATTCATTCAGCTTCTGTTGAAACATTTGAGCCTCTTTCTTCATGTTTTCCTCAACCTCTTTCTTCTTAACCTCAGCAATCTTCAGCGAAACCTTCAAAGAATCTCTTTCTTTGACCAACTCCCCCTTATCAGCCTTCAGGTTTTCCAGCTCGTTTTTCACTCGGATCAACTCATCCGAGAGACTGGCTTCTTGAGCAGCCGAAAGATCCCGAGCTTCCCTTTGTTTGTCGTTATAGCCAGTGAAAAGACCATCAGGATTTTTGGCCAAGAAATAAGCAAGGTTGGCCCCCCTGAGGAGATACTTAGCAAGTGTCATGTTGCAACGTGACCACTCGTCAGTATTCAGCGTTCCAAAACGAGTACAATACGATTTGGGGCAGATGTACCTCCCAAATCTTTCATCAAATTGCACATCCCATATGGATGTGTCCGGAGGATTCTCGACAGAAGTTGGAGCAGCAGCAGTGGTACCAGCAGTAGGAGCGGCAGCTGGTCGAGCACTTGGTCCCTCAGTCCTTGGGTTTACGCCTTCGGTTACTTTTTCCTTTCCTTTGTCCACCCGTCGGCGTCGCTGAAGGGGTTGATGAGGAGAAGTTGATTGAGCTTGACCACCAGGGGCCATAGAAACAGTAGAAGCGACAGCAACTGTATCGGCGGCTGGCCGAGGAGAAGCCTTGGCAGCCGAGGCAGAAGGAGTTGGGCTAGAAGTACTCAAGCTTGGAGTACTCAGATTTGAGGATCCAGAAGTGGCGGGAGTTTTTCTCTTCTTACCCCCTTGACCTTCAACCAGAGCTGCCAGGTGGGCCGCCATGTTTTCTGCAAACAAAACATATAGACGTTAGAGCCGATGAAACCACAAATTCAAAGAAAAACAAAAGCAATAGATGTAAAAGCCGATCAAACCACAAAATTGAAAAGCAAAATAAATACACTATACCAAGCTCCGTTTTAACTTCAGAAGAAGGGATGTTCACAATATCCCTCGTCTCTATCATCCCATTCTTCTGCAAGTAACTTTCAACCGTCCGACAAACCTCCTTTTCAAATTCAGCAAGTTCCTTCCAGTTAGAAGAGTAGGAAGCGATTGATCGATTAAAGAAACTAGCGCTCCATTGAAGAGGAAACAGCGGAAGAGGCCGTCTTTCCCCAGGTCAGGTAAACCAGCAGACCCCAGTACCATTAAAGTTATACTTAAAGAAAAAAGGTTTGAATCCCTTCCAGGACTCAGAGTATTTGGTAAATAAAGCATATCCTCTGCGAGACTTCAAAGAAACCCAGGGTTTCTTAGCCGAACCTTTCTCAAATGAGTTACACTGTGGAGCAAAAAGATAGAAAAAGATACGAAGATTACAAGCCCAATTCATGGCTGAGCAAACCTGTTCAAAAACCTTCACGAACGCCCATGCGTTCGGATGCAGCTGAGTAGGGGCCACCCTTAGGAAATTCAGAACCCCCATCTCAAAATCAGTAAAAGGCAGCCTTATACCAAGTCGAGTGATCACCTCTTCGTAAAAATAAAAGCCTGTACTACCTTCAGGAATCTTGGTGCAGACTCTCTCATTCTCACTCACCGGAGTAATGGAGTACAAATTCCCTGTGTTATCTCCTGGACATGGCAAAATTATGGCTCATGTTTGGTCTAATGATTGATGTGTCTTAAGCTCTGATTGAGTGCCAAGAACCTCTCGGTCCACCCAGTCGTATTCAGCTGAATCTGGTGGAAGAGGGTACAAGTCGGGATTAGTATCACACTTTCTCTTCATACCTGAGGAAAAGGGGGCACACTTGGGGTCAGAACCACAAAAACTTGATCAAATACTTACGGTCGTTTTGGGAACACCTCCCTTTTTGGGCAGTATTTCCCAAAACCGATTGAGATGTCTAATACCTATATGAAGCCTCCTTAACCTCCTTTGTTCTACCCTCTCGGCGATCCTATACTGAATCACACCTTGCCTGAACTCCCTCAAAGTCCGAGGGAAATGCATGGCTATCGGTTTAACACAAACCTCGGGGTTCCCTCCCTTTTGTGTTCTTGGCACATCAGAGTTTACAGATTCCTCACTCATGACAAACGGCGCACCAGTACCAACCCTAAGAAGTTAAGTGCAGAAAAGCGTAAAGCAAACCTAAGAAATTCTACAGCGATCACTCAATAGACGGTAAAGCTGATAAAGAAGTTTGAGGGGCAAGTGAGGTATCATAGCAACAACAACAAAACGATTTGGAGCTTTCACTGAACTCGGAAAGTAAACCCCACAATCCAGAAAAGCCAAAAATAACACCCTAAAAACCCAGAAAGAATGACATCCTCAAGACCCAAAAAAAAATAACACTCGCAAAACCAAGAAAACCCAAAAAACCCAGAAATGTGTAAATTTTTTCAAAACTAGAAAAGTAAGTAAACCCAGGAAAATACAAAGGCAATAACACGCCTTACACGAAAGTCAGAGTAAGGAAAAACAGCAATAAAGCATAAAAAGCAAAGTCCAGAGGAGTGCAGTAAACAAGTAATAATGATCGCATGCAAGAACAAGGAATACATCAAAATAGCAAAAATAGAAATGCTTTGAAAGAAAAAGTTCAGTTACCTGGTGATAGTAAAGGGTCAGGAAGAACAGCGAAGATTGAGATATGAAAGGCTAAAAGAAGTGCAGAAGAAACGTCAATCAAGACTCTGGCAAGAAGCGGTGCAAGGAAGAAGATTTTGTGCAGTTTCGTTTCTGGTTTCCAATTTCTCAGGAGAACGTACGACGAAGAAAGAGAAGAAATTATTAAGTGAGAAACTGCCCTTTGATTTTCCTTTAACTTCCCTCCATTATCTCAAAAAGTTTGGGCTTTAGATGAAAAAAGCCCATTTGGCGCTTGAAAAGCTAGTACGTGGCACCTCTGATGGGTTTGAAATCATAACGGTACGATTCCCGATAAAATTGAAGACACGTGTACACTCAGGAAAAAATGGAAGGTCATTCCAAGGTCAGTCAAGCGACAGCCTTGATCGAAGCACAGTAAGGCTCGGATTTCCTCCTCAAATCATTGAAGAATTCAGTCGAAAAACAATTCGTTCGTCTCATAAGCTCGGCAGGACTCGAATCATCCAACCGAGCTTGGGGGGCTTATGTAGTGGACCTGTAGTAAACCGAGCGAATAACCGACCGTATCCTCATTACTCTAGTTAATATGACACTGAAGCAGGGCTTTTGGTCGGAAACATACACCGAGTAAACTGGGTTTTCATAGGGAAGTTACATGCCAATGAGATTAACCCTGAGCACAGGATTCTCATCCTTATCCTTATCACTTACAGTCTCATCACGCTTAATTGCTTCTCCTGGATTCCCACGACTCTTGGTAAGATAAAAACAGTATTGGATGAAGTCTATCGCTTACAGGATTTACGGATATGATCTTATCATATCCTCTACAAATCCTATTTGAGTTCTACCTCTTCAGAAGCCTTATCAGAACGGCCCACGGAATATAGGTAATCCCCTATAAGAACCACCATGCTATAGGGGCTAAGGTACGTCTTCTCATCCCTAAGTTGACACCAGCACACACGTTGTTGACTAGGGAGAACCTGATTATCCCAACTGGATATTCAAAAATCCTATAAAGTCCTACATTAATATCTTGATTGAGATCATTCTTCAAGGCTCTTCCATAGCTTTAAGGTTGATCTTGGTTAAGGACACGACAATTATAGCCAAAAACAGTAAAGAATGATGAACAAGAATGAAGGATTGTTGATTATTTGTGGAGGAATTTGGGAAATTTTGGAGGATTTGAAGCAATTTTGAGAATTGGGGTTTTAGGGTTTGAATTGGGGAAGAGAGGATTTGAGAGAAAATGAGAAATGAGGAAGAAAACCCCCACGAGCGTGCTCTTTACGCCCAACGCGCGCCCAGGCGCACTGTAACATCCTCAAGTTTTGATTCCGTTTAGAAGTGTTAACTAGTATTAGTATTAGTGAGTGTTTAGAATTAGCATTTAGCTAAGTGCAGAATGGTATGAGTTAAGAATAGGTTAGGATGTGTTTAGGATGTAGGTTTTAGCTAAGAGTAAGTTAGAATGGGTTATAGTAAGCTTAGGATCCTTAGAATGCATGAAAGAAGGGAAAATTTAACTGGTTAATCGATTAAGAGGTCCCTTAATCGATTAATTTTTAAGCACCTTTCAGCCAATAATCGATTAAGGTGTGGCTTAATCGATTAAGTTTTGAGGCAGCTTCAGGCCTTAATCGATTAACTGCTGTGTTAATCGATTAAGGGTTGTGTTTCAGTCATAAAACACGTGTTCCAAATGTCATTTTTCATTGTTTCCTTCTCTCTCTACACGAACTCTTCTTCTCATTTCTCTTAGGGCTTTTAATTTCTTCAAGTTACCACCAAAGAACATCAAGTTAAACTCCCTAAATCTTTCACCCATCATCCCCTCACTATTTTCCCTCTCTCAAATTCCATATTACACACACACTCTCTCTCTCTCTCTCTCACCCATGAAACCCCAAGTTGTGCAATCTTCTCCATAGGGCCTTCTAGTCATCAAAGGAGCTTAAGGATCTTAAGGAATCAAGCATCAAAGGTGTTGGGATCTTGGTTGAGAGATTGGGTGGTGCTTGCTTCTAAGGTTCTCTAATTCTCCTCTTCCCTCCAAGAAGTAAGGGGTGTAAATTGGGTCTAGCTTAGGGGAAAGGTTTGAAATTAGTAATTGGGACTCGATTAGGTATATTTAGATGTTTGGTTAAGATTATGATCAGGAAAAAATAGTTTAGTGTAAAAAACCCTAAGTGATTGTTATTTTATATATGTGATATTTATGTTTAAATGTATTAAATCTTATGTTAGTTATATCATTTGTTGTTATTCTCTGTGTTTATGATGTGCTTGCAATTATAGAATTAAAGTATTAGTAGTTATGCATACCTTAGGGTCAAGTACTATTCAATTGAGTTTGAACCAAACTAATGTGATTTTTAAAAGAGAACAAAAAGGGATTTAAATCTTAATTGAAAGGCACTTGCATATAGCATCATTCATGGTGTAAAGGTGGACGTTAGGAGTAGGGGAAAAACACACGTCGTTTCGATTGATGAGGGCAAAAGTAAATTACTGGAATTACTGTGGGAAACTTTGATACTGCAAAGGACATGGGTTTGATCCCCGTGTTGGGGAATGGTTCTATACAAACCATAGTAATTCTATTACTTTGGCTCATTTTGGCCAGTCGAGGGTGATTTCTGCTAAAGCCAATTTGGATGGATCAAACCAAATTGTACGAGGAACCCTCCTACGAGGAGTGTGTGAAGTACTGTGCAAGCTTGTAAGCGAGGAACCTTCCTAAGTGGAGGTGAAGCACCCAATCAGAGGTTGAGAAATACTTACTCCTGGTCGGTTTTTCCCCAGAGTGGAGGATGTATGTGAGGATGTGAAATTGTTAAATGAAAAGGGAAAAGTTAAAGTGTTAAAGTTAAAGTGAAAGTGAAAGTGTGGAAGAAATTGCATAAATGAGTTAATTCATTGAATCCGATCAAATTGTTCAAATTAATGAAATGAAATAAATTGTGTAACATCGGATTCAAGAATCAAATTCATAAAGTGTGACGTGCGTAACATAATCATGTGATTGTATATTAAAGTATAAAACTATGAGTATGAATCGTTTTTTTAGATTGAAGATTGTTATTGCAAATTTCCTTTCTAAGTTGCTTGATGTTATGATTGTGCCTAGTTATGCCTTATTATTATTTTCCAATGTTTTTCCCTAATCTATATTCAAGTTACTAACCCTTACATGTTGACATTTTAGGTACGCATGACGAGGATCCACCTACTGTTCCCTCCGTCGAGGATCATTACACTCCTCCTGATGAAGTGTAGTTGCATTATCATATCCCAGTTTAGATGCACACACCATGGTTCACTCTTTTGATGCATACACTATAGTTGCTATTTTTGATGTAAATATTTATATTATATGCAATGGTTGTGAGGATGGTTGATCCTCCATTCTTTTGATGTAAATTTAGCTTTGCAAATCACAACTTATTTTGGAGTGTATGTAAACCCTTATGAACTTTCTGGACTTTGTAAAACAAATAGTTGTGTAATGATGATGCTACTTAATGCCTGTGAGCATAAGTATTGATATGAATGCATTAATATAATTGTTCTGGTTTCTGATAGGGTTTTATTTTTATTTGGGAAAAGTCCGATTTATAGACGAACCCTTGCAAAAAAATTTCTTGATTTTTCCTAATTGCATTAAAACCAAATAGATTAAGATTAAGGTGTTACATTTATGGTATCAGAGCAGTGGTTGCATTCCTCGGCTGTGGAGTATGGTTTTTCCTACTCCCAAAGTGTTACTCCACATGAGAGTAGCATTAAAGTAGTTAGTAGTTAGTTTATTTTTATTTCTTAAGCAATTAGTTAATTAGTTCTAGTTTTAAATTTTCTTAGTAGATGTGATTCTTATTAATCGCTCTTTGATTCCAGATTTAGAATGGCGGCTCGACAAAATCGAGTATTCGAAAGGATATCCGAGGTCTTGGAGGACCTATCTCAGACCAATACCAATCAAACCAATATTCTGGAGAATTTGGTTCAGGCCAATGCCCAGCAGGCCCAAAATGCTAATCATCGGCAGTTTCCTCAACCTCAGCCTCAAGCAGCAGCTCATGGTATAACAGAATTTAAGAAGTTGGACCCCCCAAGGTTTGTGGGTGGGTTTGATCCAGCAGGAGCCCAGTAGTGGTTGAAGGAAATAGAGAAGATTTTCAAGTCTTTTCCATGCTCAAATGCCGAGAAAGTGGCGTATTTCACCTTCATGCTTTCTGGTGATGCAGAGTCATGGTGGGAGGACACCAGCCACTTCCTGGAGGTAGAAGGAAGACAGATTTCATGGGAGTTGTTCAAGGAGAGGTTTTTGGACAAGTTCTTTCCAGAGGATGTTCGGAGGAGGAAAGAGATTGAGTTCTTGGAGTTAAAACAAGGGGCTATGTCAGTTGGAGAGTATGTATCCAAGTTTGAGGAGCTGATTAAATTCTCTCCATACTATCAGCATCATCCAGATGAGGGTTCCAAATGCATCAAGTTTGAGAATGGTCTTCGGCCCGAGATTAAGTTGGCTCTTGGATATCAGGGGATTCGGAATTTCCCACAGTTGGTGAATATGTGCAGGATGTATGAAGGTGATCTAAAGGTGAAGGAGGCAAATGATAGGAGTATAAGAGAGGCCCAGAAGGCTGGTGGGCCAGTGAGGGACAAGGGCAAGGGACCTTCCATCCAAAGGAACTACCCATACCCAAATCCCAAGGTTGCAAATAACAGGGCAAAGGGGGTAGTGGGAAAGCAGCAGCTCCAATAGCTATTTCTGGTTTTGTTCCATCTAACCCACAATGCCAACATTGTGGGAAGTTTCATAAAGGGACATGTTGGAGGGTGTTGTACGCTGGTCAACCAGGTCAGATTGGTCCTTGCTTCATTTGCAAGCGAGTTGGACATCGTGTCGCCAATTGTCCAGATCAAGCTCAGAGGAGAGTTGCACTAGTGGGTCAATCAGGTGGAGCTCAACCACCTGTTTATGGCAGAGTTTATGCTATGAGTGGTGTGGAGGCGGAGCAGTCAGAGGAGCTCATCAAAGGTATTGGTCTTATCAATGGAATGCCTTGCAATGTGTTATTTGATAGTGGAGAAACTCATTCATTTATATCCCTAGACTGTGTTACTAGATTAAATTTGCCTACTATAGAAGTTCCTTTTAAACTCATAGTGTCTACCCCAACAAATCCCTCAGTCTCTACCTCTCAAATGTGTCCAAATTGTACCCTCACAATACATGACCACACATTCCACATTAACCTCATATGTTTACCCTTAACCCAATTAGACATTATCTTAGGAATGGATTGGATGTCAGAAAACCACGTCCTAATAGATTGTCACAAAAAGGCCATAATCTTCCCCCAACCTAAAGAACCAAAGTTAAACCTAGCTACCATAAAAACCGACAAAGAACCATCTATTCACCAAATCCCAATAGTGAATGAGTTTCCAGAGGTGTTTCCTGATGAGGTTCCTGGTTTACCACCAGTGCGAGAAGTGGAGTTTGGTATTGATTCGGTACCAGGTACTGGACCTATTTCTTTGGCTCCACATAGAATGGCTCCAGTTGAGTTAGAGAGTTGAAGAAGCAGCTGGAGGATATGTTAGCCAACAAGTTTATCAGGCCTAGTGTCCTACCCTGGGGTGCACCGGTTCTTTTTGTCAAGAAGAAGGACGGAAGCCTCAGATTGTGCGTGGATTACAGCCAGCTGAATAAGGTGACAATCAAGAACAAGTATCCTCTTCCACGCATCGATGATTTGATGGACCAATTGCGTGGTGCAGCAGTGTTTTCCAAGAACGATCTCTGATCTGGCTATCACCAAATCAGGGTTAAAGAAGAGGATATACCCAAGACTGCTTTTAGATCACGGTATGGCCACTATGAGTATGTGGTAATGTCGTTCGGTCTAACTAATGCCCCTGCAGTTTTTATGAACTATATGAATCAGATATTCTGACCTTACTTGGATTCCTTTGTAGTTGTCTTTATTGACGATATTCTCATATACTCAAAGGACTCCAATGAGCATCGGGAGCATCTCAGAATAGTCCTAAGAACCTTGAAGGAGAAGCGGTTGTATGCTAAGCTTGCCAAGTGTGAATTCTGGCTTGAGAAAGTAAAATTCTTGGGCCATGTTATTGCGAAAGAAAGCATTGCAGTGGATCCTACAAAGGTTGAGGCCGTGTTGCAATGGGAAAGGCCTAAGTCAGTGACGAAAGTTCGGAGTTTCCTTGGTTTGGCAGGCTATTACAGGTGGTTTATCAAGGAATTTTCTAAGAAAGCTTTGCCTTTGACCAAGTTAAAAAGAAAAGAGGCGACATTTGATTGGAATCAGAAGCGTGAGCAGAGTTTCTTAGAACTCAAGGAAAAGTTGACTTCCTCTCCTATTCTTGTTCTCCCGGATCCGAAGAAGAATTTTGATGTTTATTGTGATGCCTCAAGGAAATGTTTAGGATGTGTTCTCATGCAAGAAGGAAGGGCAATTGCTTATTCTTCCAGGCAATTAAGGCAACATGAGGAGAACTATCCTACCCATGATTTGGAGCTTGCAACTATTGTCTTTGCTCTCAAGATATGGAGGCATTATCTGTATGGAACAAAGTTAGAGGTGTTTAGTGATCACAAAAGCCTTAAGTATTTGTTCGAGCAGAAGGAGTTGAACATGAGGCAGCGGAGATGGATGGAGTTCCTCAAGGATTACGATTTCAGTTTGTAGTACCATCCAGGCAAGGCTGATGTGGTTGCAGATGCACTTAGTCGCAAAGCCCTCCATATCAGTTGCATGATGATCAAAGAATTGGAATTGATTAAGGATTTTCGCAATCTCAATCTTGGAATCCAATTCAAGAAAGAGAGCATAAGTGTTGGGATGCTTCAGATAACCAATACCTTCTTGGATGCAATTCGACAGAAGCAATTGGAAGATGTTGAATTGTAAGAAATAAAAAGTGAAGCTGTAAGCAGAAATGAGCCTGATTTCCATGAGGGTGCAGATGGAGTTCTTAGATTCCGGAATAGAATCTGTGTTCCATCTAATCCAGAACTGAAAGAAGCTCTTTTAGAAGAGGCACACAAGAGCAAGTTAAGCTTGCATCCAGGCACGACGAAGATGTATCAAGATTTAAAGAAGCTTTTCTGGTGGCCCGGTATCAAGAAGGATGTAGCAGGTTATGTTGCTAGATGTTTGACCTGCCGGAAGTCCAAAGTGGAACACCAGAAGGCTAGAGGTGTGTTGCATCCGTTGGAGATTCCGGTGTGGAAGTGGGACAACATAGCTATGGACTTTGTTTCAGGCTTGCCAAGAACTACAGCTGGATATGATGCAGTGTGGGTGATTGTGGACAAATTGACAAAATCTGCTCATTTTCTTCCCATAAACATGAAGTATTCCATGGAGAAGCTGGCACAGTTGTATATCAAGGAGATTATCAGGTTGCATGGAGTGCCATCATATATCATTTCGGATCGTGATCCAAGGTTTCTTTCACGATTCTGGAAGAGTCTTCAGCAAGCTCTAGGAACAGAATTGAAGCTCATTTCTGCCTATCATCCTCAAACCGATGGACAAATTGAACGGACCATTCAATCCTTAGAAGATTTGCTTAGGACTTGCACTTTGGAGTATCGGAAGAGTTGGGAGCAGCTGTTGCCTTTGGTGGAGTTTACTTACAATAACTCTTACCATTCAAGCATCGGAATGGCTCCTTATGAAGCATTATATGGAAGAAGATGTCGGACTCCCCTATGCTGGTTTCAAGTGGGGGAGAGTCAGTTAATTGGTCCTGATGTTGTCCAAGAGACAACGGAGAAAGTAAAGGTGATTCAGGAAAGAATGAAGGAAGCACAGGATCGACAGAAGAGTTATGCGGACAAGCGGAGGAAACCCTTGGAGTTTGAAGTGGGTGAGCATGTGTTTCTAAAGGTGGTCCCAACCACAGGTGTCGGAAGGGTGTTGAAACCCCGGAAGCTCACTTCCGAATTAATTGGTCCTTATCAGGTTTTGAAAAGGGTTGGATCAATGGCATATAGAATTGCTCTCCTCCTCAATTGTCCAATTTTCATGATGGGTTCCATGTGTTCCAGCTTCACAAGTATGTGTTTGATCCTTCCCATGTCATCCCAGAAGAAGAGGTTCCAGTAAGGGAGAACCTGACTTTTGAGATGCAGCCAGTCAGGATTGAGGACAGAAGGATTAAGCAGCTTCTTGGAAAACAGATTCCATTGGTTAAAGTGATTTGGAATCGCAACAATGTTGAGGAAGCCACATGGGAGCTAGAGGACAAGTTCAGGGTTTCTCATCCCCATCTTTTTGAGGCGGCTTGAATTTCGGGGACGAAATTCCGGTAAGTGGGGGAGAATTATAACATCCTCAAGTTTCGATTTCGTTTAGAAGTGTTAACTAGTATTAGTATTAGTGAGTGTTTAGAATTAGCATTTAGCTAAGTGTAGAATGGTATGAGTTAAGAATAGGTTAGGATGTGTTTAGGATGTAGGTTTTAGCTAAGAGTAAGTTAGAATGGGTTATAGTAAGCTTAGGATCCTTAGAATGCATGAAAGAAGGGAAAATTTAACTGGTTAATCGATTAAGAGGTCCCTTAATCGATTAATTTTTAAGCACCTTTCAGCCAATAATCGATTAAGGTGTGGCTTAATCGATTAAGTTTTGAGGCAGCTTCAGGCCTTAATCGATTAACTACTGTGCTAATCGATTAAGGGCTGTGTTTCAGTCATAAAACACGTGTTCGAAATGTCATTTTTCATTGTTTCCTTCTCTCTCCACACGAACACTTCTTCTCATTTCTCTTAGGGCTTTCAATTTCTTCAAGTTACCACCAAAGAACATCAAGTTAAACTCCCTAAATCTTTCACCCATCATCCCCTCACTATTTTCCCTCTCTCAAATTCCATATTACACACACACTCTCTCTCTCACCCATGAAACCCCAAGTTGTGCAATCTTCTCCATAGGGCCTTCTAGTCATCAAAGGAGCTTAAGGATCTTAAGGAATCAAGGAGCAAAGGTGCTGGGATCTTGGTTGAGAGCTTGGGTGGTGCTTGCTTCTAAGGTTCTCTAATTCTCCTCTTCCCTCCAAGAGGTAAGGGGTATAAATTGGGTCTAGCTTAGGGGAAAGGTTTGAAATTAGTAATTGGGACTTGGTTAGGTATATTTAGATGTTTGGTTGAGATTAGGATTAGGAAAAAATAGTTTAGTGAAAAAAACCCTAAGTGATTGTTATTCTATATATGTGATATTTATGTTTAAATGTATTAAATCTTATGTTAGTTA
This sequence comes from Crotalaria pallida, assembly GCA_037953625.1. Lineage (NCBI taxonomy): Eukaryota > Viridiplantae > Streptophyta > Magnoliopsida > Fabales > Fabaceae > Crotalaria > Crotalaria pallida. Next base: position 45,344,404 of record CM075649.1, on the reverse strand, counting down.
TATAATTGTTGTTATTCTCTGTGTTTATGATGTGCTTGCAATTATAGAATTAAAGTATTAGTCGTTATGCTTACCTTAGGGTCAAGTACTATTCAATTGAGTTTGAACCAAACTAATGTGATTTTTAAAAGAGAACAAAAAGGAGTTTAAATCTCAAATGAAAGGCACTTGAATATAGCATCATTCATGGTGTAAAGGTGGACGATAGGAGTAGGGAAAAAAACACATCGTTTCGATTGATGAGGGCAAAAGTAAATTACTGGAATTATTGTGGGGAACTTTGATCCTACAAAGGACATGGGTTTGATCCTCGTGTTGGGGAATTGTTCTATGCAAACCATAGTAATTCTATTACTTTGGCTCGTTTTGGCCAGTCGAGGGTGATTTCTGCTAAAGCCAATTTGGACGAATCAAACCAAATTGAACGAGGAACCCTCCTACGGGGAGTGTGTGAAGTACTATGCAACCGGGTAAGCGACGAACCTTCCTAAGTGGAGGTGAAGCACCCAATCAGAGGTTGAGAAATACTTACTCCTGGTCGGTTTTTCCCCAGAGTGGAGAGTGTGTGTGAGGATGTGAAATTGTTAAATGAAAAGGGAAAAGTCAAAGTGTTAAAGTTAAAGTGAAAGTGAAAGTGTGGAAGAAATTGCATAAATGAGTTAATTCATTGAATCCGATCAAATTGTTCAAATTAATGAAATGAAATAAATTGCGTAACATCGGATTCAAGAATCAAATTCATAAAGTGTGACGTGCATAACATAATCATGTGATTGTATATTAAAGTATAAAACTATGAGTATGAATTGTTTTTTTTTAGATTGAAGATTGTTATTGCAAATTTCCTTTCTAAGTTGCTTGATGTTATGATTGTGCCTAGTTATGCCTTATTATTATTTTCAAATGTTTTTGATGAAGGTCTAATATATGATGTTGTAAGGCTTAATTTCAATTCCTTTTGCTATGGTTTTGGCTTGTTTCTCTTGTAAATATAGGTATTTTGTATTAGTTTTAGGAATTTTTAGTTTAGTAGAACCCTTTGAACGTTTTGATTCGTTTTGGGTATGTTTCAGGTACTTTCGGAGCGTAAATGAAGAAAATAAATATGGAGCATGAAAGGGATTAAAAGACCTTGAAAATGGCGCAAGATCGGAGAAAAACGGAGCCGGAGCAGGTCCCTCACGCCCAGGCGCACAAATCTGCGCGCCCAGGCGCGCTCACCGCGGTAAAATGACAGTATTCGGTATTTTGGCCATAACTTGAGCTACGCTTATCCAAATGAGGCGATCTTTGTATCATTTTAAAGCTAAGGAAAAGATCTATAACTTTGTCAGATATAACCTTGCTCAAATTCGTCCATATTTGGGGTCAAAATCAGGACCGAAGTTGCGTGTCTGACATGAGAAGGCCCAATTGGGTCAATTTCTGATCAGTTTTGAAGGATTTTGATAAGATTATGATTTTATCTACTTATTTATGCTTTTAGGATTAGTTTAGGAGGAGATTAGAGATTCATAATCAGTTATCATTAGATAATCATAAATCATTGAGGGAGATTACATTCTCTGGAGAGCATTCGGAGGAGGAATCCATTGAAGGCTGAAGATTCAGATCAAGGATTAGTGGTAATTTAGGAATGAATTACTTCTATTCTTATTTGTTCTTCTTCTCTATGATGTGTAACTAAACCCTCTTGTGTTAGGAACATGTGGATTTGATTATGTAGTTTATATATATGAATAAATATTTTTCCGTTTCTAAATCAAGTGTTTGATTGTGTTTTATTTCCAATTCATAAATCTAGCTAATTTATGTCTTGTTTTGGATCTCTAATTCTTCAATTGGAAGATTAGGAATTAGAATAAGTCATGCCTTCAAACAATATAGTTATTCAACAAGTAGGGATACAATTGGGTAATTATATAACATGATTAATTCCCTGTTCTTAATTAAGATTATTTAATAGTTTAATCTCTTAAGGAATTAAGGATTATCTAATTGAATAAGAAACGGTAATTATACAAGAGGGATCTGATAGTTACCAATTTAGGAATTCGTTCATGATTTAGGGAAAAATATTGATTTATGATAAATAAATGAAATAATTAATGAAACTAGTTCCTAACCACCATTCATCCATTAATTCATAGTTTTTATTTATTTTCCAGCTGCAAAATACTCATTTAGTTAATTTATTTAATTATGAATTTTAATAGATTTTACTCTTAATTACTCTTAGGAAGAAATAAGTTAAATAATTCTTGGTCCCTGTGGGAACGATATCTGGTCTTAACCGACTGTATTACTTTGCGATCTAGTATACTTGCTAGAGAGTGATCAGTTTTTCCCTAATCTCAATTCAAGTTACCCACCCTTACATGTTGACATTTTAGGTACGCATGACGAGGATCTACGTACTGTTCCCTCCGCCGAGGATCATTACACTCCTCCTGATGGAGTGTAGTTGCATTATCATATCCTAGTTTAGATGCACACACCATGGTTTACACTTTTGATGCATAAACTATAGTTACTATTTTTTATGTAAATATTTATATTATATGCAATGGTTGTGAGGATGGTTGATCATCCATTCTTTTGATGTAAATTTAGCTTTGCAAATCACAACTTATTTTGGAGTGTATGTAAACCCTTATGAACTTTCTGGATTTTGTAAAACAAATAGTTGTGTAATGATGATGCTACTTAATGCCTGTGAGCATAAGTACTGATATGAATACATTAATATAATTGTTCTGGTTTCTGACAGGGTTTTATTTTTATTTGGGAAAATTGCGATTTATAGACGAACCCTTGCAAAAAAATTTCTTGATTTTTCCTAATTGCATTAAAACCAAATAGATTAAGATTAAGGTGTTACACGCACGGTCCCCTGCGCCCAGGCGCGGGGTACCGGTACAGACCTTTTTATTTATTTTTTTTTATGAAATTAAAATGAAAATAACTAAATAAAAAAATGCTAACTACCTAAAATCTAAGGGAAATTACCTAATCATTGGGTTGCCTCCCAAGTAGCGCTTGTTTAGCGTCACGAGCCTGACGGGTCACCTCCTTTCGGAGGCTAGGGGAATGCCAATTTCCCCTTGAGAGATGGCAGCTGCTTTTTCATATTATTTTCAGCATTGGCATGCTGAATGAGGTTAAGCGGAGTAAAGCAATTTGCAGTGATAGGTGGTTTTTCAAAAATACTAATTACACATTGTTCACCATTCACACAGAGAATCACTTCTCCCCTAGGCACAACTATGATTGCCCCTGTTGTGGCCAAGAAAGGCCGACCAAAAATAAGAGGAATATTTTCATCCTCTTCCACATCAAGGACTACAAAGTCCAGGGGCAGTATGAATTCATTAACCTTTACCAAAATGTCTTCCACCACTCCATAGGGGGCGGAGGATGGATCTATCAACTAATTGTAATATGGCAAGGGTAGGCTTAATGTCACGTAATCTAATGCATTGCACACAGATAAGGGAATTATGTTAACACTAGCTCCAAGGTCACAAAGGGCCTTACCTGAGTACTCCTTGCCAATACTAATGGGGAGGTTGAAACTTTCCGGATCCTTCATCTTCAGTGGCAGGTTGCTCTTGATAATGCTGCTATACTTCTCCGCGATCGGAAATGTCTCTTCCGAGAGAATTACCTCCTTCCTTGTGAGCAGATCCTTCATGAATTTCGTGTACAGAGGCATCTGTTCAAGAGCCTCTACAAACGAAATGTTGATGTGGATCTTCCCGATCATCTCCAAAAATTTGGAAAGTGTCGCTTATCTTCTTCTTTCTTCAGCCTCTGAGGGTAAGGGACCCTCAAAGGCAATGAATCAAGCTTTGGTTGGCTGTGGTTGAGATCCGCAGGTGGATCCTGCGCTTTCGATGCTCCATGCTTCCCTTTCTCTTGATCCAGTGTTGCAGCTGTCCTGGGTTTCCCTTCCTTCTTCTTTTCCACTTCAGTCACATCACCCTTCGGATGTGGCTCCTCATACGACTTGCCACTCCGAAGAGTCACCGCCATGCACCGCTCCTTGGGATTAGTAATGGTGTCACTAGGAAAGGTTCCTAGTGGCCTCTCTGAGAGTTGTTTTGCAATTTGGCCCACTTGCATCTCCAAGTTGCGGATGCTAGCCCCTTGATTGGCGAAATTCGCCCTTGTCTCGTCCATGAATGTTGTAGTGTGGGGGGCTAGCTTCTCTAATGCTGCTTCCCAGGCTGGCTTTTGTGTCTGTTGAGGCTGTTGTGGTGGATTGAGAGCCGGGCTGTGCCATGAGAAGTTGGGATGGTTGCGGTATGCTGGATTGTAGGAGTTGGAGTACATATTGTTCTTATGTCCTCCACCACCCACATAATTCGCCTGCTCCTCAATAGTCACAAGTCCTCCTCCTATGTCCTTTGCACAATCACCATTGCACTGATTCCCTCCACAGAAGTCGCACTTCAGGATGTTGACAGCTGAAATCTGAGCTTGAGCCATCTGCTTGGCCAATGCAACTATTTGTTGTTGCATCTCCTTGTTTTGCTGAATAATGGTCTGCACTTGGGTTGAGCTCAAGTATGAATTTCTCAGGATTGTCTTCTCCATGATAGCCTGACTGCTGTTGTAGGCCATTGTCTCTACGATCTCCTTTGCCTCTTCAACAGTCTTCTTCAGAAGGGAACCCCCAGCTGCTGGATCTATCATAATCTTATTTGCCATCTTCAACACAAAATAGAACAACCGGATTTACATCTAGTCCGGAATGGCATGAGTGGGGAATTTCTTCAGTAGCTGGTGTACCTGTCCCAGGCTTCATGTAAGAGCTCTCCATCTTCTTGCATGAAGGAGTTGACATCCTAACGCAATCTTGCTTGCTTTCCCGATGGAAGGAACTTGTCTATGAATTTCTTGACAAGAACTTCCCAGCTAGAAAGACTTCCAGGTGGCTGATTCTTCATTCAAGTATAGGCATGTTCCCTCAAAGAGAGAGGAAACATCCTCATCCTAATCGCTTCCTCTGATGCACCCTCAATCTTGAAAAAGTCGAGCATGTTCAGGAATATGGCCACATGCTCCGTGGGGTCTTGATGTGGAGAGCCTGAGAATTGATCCTGCTTGATGAGATGGATATACTGGGGATCAATCTCAAACGACGCTGCGGTGATCGCCGGCCGGACTATGCTGGAGATGCATATGTCCGGATCCACAGTTGTGTAGTCCGCCAAGGTCTTCCTGACCGGAGGTGTTACTTTGGGTTCATTGTCTTCAGACATCTTCTTCTCTTACTCTTTCCTTTCCTTCCTTGCTTGCTTCTTCCTCCTTTTTGCACTCAACTCCACATCAGGGTCGAAACACAAAGCTTCTCGATTACCTACAGAACGCAAATGCATAAGAGGTTACACAATACCTGTTAAGAAAGCAAAGAACAATAAAAACTAAAAAAATCAATTAAACTAAAAACTAATTCTAAGTGCTGAAAATAAATTGAAACGAATTTCAATCCCCGGCAACGGCGCCAAAAACTTGTTGGACTCTCTAGCAAGTGTACTAGATCGTACAAAAGTAATATAATGAAAGTAAAATAATCGTCCCACGAGGATTGCAAATTGTTCAACTATTTTCACCTAAGAAAAAATCTATTAAATAACATTGCTTTTTAAATCTGATTTGGAATTAAAATTAAAAATAAAATATATACTGAAAATTAAAAAGAATAAAGTTGTAGTGGAAGAAAAGTGGTTAGGAACTTAGTTTCATTGCAGGCACCGTTTATTAATTCTGAATTATTGTTTTTCCTTTAAATCAAGAACAAATTCCTAAATTAGCAATTACTAGATTCCTCTTGTGTAATTACTATTTATTATCCAATTTGATAACTCATAATCCCTTAAGAAATTAAACCATCGAACAACCTTAATTAAAACAGTGAATTTATGAAAAGTTTCATAAGAATCCAAAAGTATTCCTACAGGTTGGATAATTATACCGTTTGATTGCAAGGCCTATTCTAAATCTTAATTTTCCAATTTAAGATTTAGAGATTCAAAACATAAATTGATCAGGTTCATGCATAACAATTAAAACACAACCAAACGCTTGATTTAAAACTGGAAAAACACTAATTCATAAATTAAAACAAACTATCTATGCAAATCCACCATGTTCATAACACAAGGGTTTTAGTTACACATAATAGAAGGAAGAAACAAAACAATAATAATGGAATTCATTCAATTCCTAAATTACCACTAAAATTGATCTGAATCTTCAAGCTTTGATGGATTCTTCCTACAAATTGCTTCCAAAGTGTGTAATCTCCCTCTACCAAAGCTGCTAACCTAGTCACTAATCCTAGTATAAATAATAATACACTAAATCCTAAGAGAATCCTTCGAAAACACTCTGAAATTGGCCCAATTAGGCCTGATCGTGCTTCACGCGCTCCTCACCTGGGCGCGCAGTCTGCACGCCTGGGCGTATGGTGCCTCTTCTGACTCCGTTTTGCTCCGTTCTTGCGCCATTTTCAAGGTCTTCTTATGCTCTTTCCAGCTCCATAATTATTTTCTCCAATTAAGCTCCAAAAGTACCTGAAACATACCCAAAACGGATCAAAACGTTCAAAGGACTCTACTTCTAATAAAAATCCTAAACTTAAAAAAACCTATATTTACAAGAGAAACAAGCCAAAACCATAGTAAAAAGGAGTGAAATTAAGCCCAAAAACATCATATATTAGACCCAAATCAGCAGGTGGCATGATGCATGATTTCTATCCACAATCTGAGGCCTCCAAACATCATATAGATATCTATCCACAAATATCCTTGTGTTCCTAGAACAATAAATAATACGTTCCCATAACGTATGGCGGAATCGCTTGGGGTGATTTCCTTAACGTTCCTCCCAAAGTATACGTCACGTCGCGAAGACGTAATGAATCACCGTGGTACATAACGTCACTCCCAGAGTGAACGTCAGGTCGCGAAGACGTAATAACCACATCAACAGTACAGTGAACCCACACTGGCCACATCCATACCCAGAATGTGTCATCAAGCAAAGCGCAACAGTTTGGTACTCCCAAAGTACTCAGGTCATGTTCCCAGATCATTACCCAATCACATCACCAACCTAATCTCCATGAATAAATGCACATACACAATGCATTAAAGGTTGGCTTTTTATTAATTCCCATAATTAATCCATAAATTATTATTACATAATCTTAACATCTCCACAATTAAGATTACACACATGTCATAATTTCTTTTTATTATTTTCAATGAGGAACTTAAGGTACTAAAATAAAATTATCTTAACCCATCAAATTCTTCCATGAATTTAACTTAGATAATTTTTACTGATTTTGGGTTGGAAGAGTGTAACTAAAAATAATATAAATTACTTAACAAAAACCTTTAAAATTTATTTTTGTTCTTCAGGTACTAACCGGTTACGAGAAATTCTAACCGGTTAGATTGTATAGTTCCAGAAAACTGAACTTTTGTGATTTTCAATGCCATTTTCATTTCTCTTCCAATTTGTCTCAAAACAGCCCTGAACCTTTGTTTAATACCTTAAGTAAAACTTGCTCCATCATTGAAAACTCCACAATTCATCATACTTTTCAATTTTGTATAATTTCCAAATGAATTTGTTATTAACATTAAGGTATAAAACTAATTACCCAACTTTGCTCCATTAGCCAACATTCACAGGGTGATTTATAGGGAAAATAGGTTAAGAGAATCAATTAAAATGGTGAGAACATCTTAACAGAAATCAAAACTTCATCACTTTTAATTTCTGTCAGTCTCTAACCTGTTACGCTGAGCTTCTAACCGGTTAGATTATGCAGTATAGCACACTTAAATTAGGGTTTTCAACACTACCATTTTCATTGGTACTCAAATCTAACCCTTTTTCATCATCAACAGAGGTTTAATACCTTAAATTACACATGTTTAAACACTTAAACATGCAACAAATCCATGCATGCAAATCTCATATTTCAAAAGTGCATAAAACACATATTTCACAAATTGAAATACCAAATTCATATACAATGTGTCACGTCCTCTTTACTCACAATAGTATCTTTATAGTTTAATAAAGATAAAAGTTCTAAAGAATTAGGTTATGGAATTGTGTCATAAAAATAGGGGTAAGTAAGATTTTCAATTAATCGATAGAGTTTAAATGTAACTTATATGCGGAATTTAAGATCAAAGGAACCTTGGAGTGATAAATACCAAACTGCCAAATATATATAGATATATATATATAGATGAAAGGTAGATAAAGTGAAAGTAGCATAAGTACATCAGTGTCCAAGGTGTAACACCCGTCAAAATCCTCGTATATTTTAAATAATAAAATATTATTTAATATATATTTTTGTAAATAAGAGTATTATAAAAATAAAAAAATGAATAAAATAATGTTGAGTCTTGCATGCTGAAATTTTAAGTAGATGATGATATTTGGAGGTGAAAATTTGGTCATGCTTTGGTTTGAGAAGGATAAAATAATTTTGCTAGATTTAATTTTAGATGATGATAGGATTAGTATACATGATGTCACTGATGCTTTAGAATTTCTAAAAGTTGTAGACTTAGGAGAAAGAGAACCATGCATGCAAATGATTTTCATTATTGGGAATCTTATCATTAGGATGATATAATTTTGTTGTATGTATGTGATGGTTGTTTATTTTTATTTTTTTTATGATAGTAAATTAATTAATTATTTGATGCTACTTATGTTGTTTAAAACGGTTTTAATAAAGGAAAATAGAAAATTTGATTAGTATTATTTTGTGTGTGTATGTTCGGCCTTAGTAGGCTAAATTAGGAAGATTAGTTTAATTAAAGTAGTATTTGATGATTATATAAGTGTTTGTTTGCAATAAAATGATTTTTTTTGTTAATGATAAAATAAATTATGGGCTTAATCAAATTTATTATGAAATTTTATAATGAGTTTATAATGTTGTCCAAGGTTATTATTTTGTAGCATTAAAGTCTTAAAAATAATAGAAAAGTGTTTTACTTTGTGATTTTGAGTATAAAGTTTGTATATGAGTGTTTTTGGAAAAATTAAAGTGTAAATGATGATTTTTTTATTATTATTCTTTGCTGTCCAGAATTTGTAATTAAAGTGTCTCTATTTCTAAAGTGTTTTCAATTGATAAAAAAATAAAAGCTTTAAGACCCTTTGTGATTATAAAAGCTAGTTTGAAAAATAATGATTTTTCGGTGTTTTTAAGTGAAAAGTGTGGCTGTCCAAAACGGGACCAGCAACCAAATCAATTATTTTAATTAATGTTATTAGTTGTTTTCAAATGGTTTTTGAGAACTTAAAGTATGCGAAAAAGTTGGAATGGTTTTGAGAAAATGATTATATTTTAGGCAAAACTATTATATTGGTCCTGTAAGTTATTTTTTTGTTGCGATTTCGTCCCTTAACTTTTTTTCGTTACAAATAAATCCAGAAGTTTGTAACTTGTTTCAAATAAATCCTTCTGTCCAATTCTGTTTTAACTCCGTTAATGAGAGCCTCCTACGTGGCAACCAATGGTCTTACAATGCTAAAAATCAACGTTACACCCCAAAACGATGTCGTATGAGACCAAAATAGAAACTTATTGGGCAATCTTTAACTGTTTTGGTTTTCTCTTTTGGCCTCATATGACATCATTTTGGGGTGTAACGTTGAGTTTTAGCCACGTAAGACCAATTGCCACATAGGAGACTTCCATTAACGGTGTTAAAACAAAATTGGATGGAAGGATATATTTGAAACAAGTTACAAACTTACGGATTTATTTGAAACGAAAAAAAGTTAAGGGACGAAATTGCAACCAAAAAATAACTTACAGGACCAATCTAGTAGTTTTGCCTATATTTTAACTTGTTTAATGAGGACTGGAAAGAAGTTTTTAAAGGACGAACTTTGTTCAAATGAGATTTTAACGTAAATGTATTTTATTTAATACGAGGTATTTTTAGACGGTGGGTTGGAACAACGAGGAACAGCAAGGAACCGCCAAGGACGCGCATTTGCAGCAGTTGGAGTAAGAGGTGAGAGATGCAGTAGGCCTAAGTCAACGTGACACTTAGACTCAGTTCTAATCTGAGTATATCAAGTGAAATTCTATTAATTGTTATATGCTATGAGCTTACATGATTATGTGTTATGCTTCTGATTACCATGCATTTTAATTTATTTATATATGATCTATTTGGTCTTATAAGCATGTTTAGAATATATCTGTATTACTCTGGAATTCTATTAATGGTTATGATGAATATGCTGAGAGACGTCTGCTACGTCTTGATTTTCGATTTTTTGTAAGTAAGACCATGGAAATTAAGAAATTTAAGATGAGAATAAAGATAGTATGAAATCCATGAGAAAGAGATTATGAGTTGAGAATAATGATGATGAGAATTACGAGTAAGAAATATGAGAAGAATTGTGATGCTGTTTTGCAAAAGCTCAAGTTATGATGAAACTAATGCTGATGAGATATTGTGAAAGGAAATATGAGATGAATTATGGCTTTGCTTTGTGAAAGCTCGAATTATGTATAGAAATGTGAATTCAAGTGATGAAGTGCCGATGGCAAAGAAATGTGATTGTGCAATGTTTGTGAATTGAGGCTCAATGATTTAAGCTGGCTCGCAATGATATCTTGAGAAATGTGGAACATTGTGTTCTTTGGGGAAAGAAAACAATTGTTGATATATGTGATTATGGAATGCTTTTGTACTCAAGTAACTTTCTGAGAAGCACCTGTAAGGCTAGGACTTCAAGTCAGCCATGTGAGCTACGTGTTGGCCAGGGTGCTTAACGGAATCCCCGTGAAGATCGGACTTTAAGTCAACCATGTGAGCTATGCGATGACCGTGGTGCCAAATAGTTGATGGAACTCGAAGTCTTGTGCTACGTTGGGGAAAGATGTAACTCTTTAGTGGTCGAGACTCGTCGAAGGGATGTTACAAGGATGAGTCGACCATAGGTAATAAAAAGATTAAAGATGAAAGAAAACTTATAAAAGACTAATGATGAAAGAAAACTTTTACAAGACATTGACCAACAAGGTGAGTATGAGCGCGAAGTAGTGGAGAGGAAGATACCCTGGGTATCTGCAGATACTCGGGTTGTGATTGCAAAAGGGGAGGGTAAGGACAGTGATACGTCAAGAAGCCTTGAGTATTTTTCTAGGCGGAACGAATTCTATATGTGGTAAGGGCCGATCGGTCCGATGCTGTGGTAAGTTCTGCACTCGAGACTAGAAAATTACTGTCGCCCCCATTGGCAATTTGAGAACAGTGGAGAAGGACTGGAATGAGGCAATGTGATATTTTGCATTTGTGTAATGAGCCAGTATTCTATTTTGTTTTGCTACGAGGTAGCGGACAGGTGTCAAGCTCTTCATCAACGAATTTGAGGGTTTTGTTGATGAAATTGTGAGGTTAGGGTTCCGAATTCGTTTCCTTTGATTTCTCTTCATTTCTGAGTTTTCGAATTCGAGTGATACACGATTACGAAGCTCACATCCAGAGCTTCGTAAAGACACTAAGATTGTTAGTCGAGAGCAAGTATAGAGTGAGAATCGAATCTGAGAAGGGAAGGAGTTGAAGCTGGTTTCAGTTCCTGGAGCTTACTTGAGCCATCGATTTTGGTAAGCCCTTGAACCTTTGAGACTTCAATTTCATTCCATTCTCTTATGCATGTTGCAGAGAACGATTTCTAATCATTTTCCCCAATTGTTTTGCATGATTTCACAATCAAAATCTCTGGTTTTATGACCCCACTCAAAACTGTGTTGCTGTCATATGATTCTTGGGAAACTAGCTTGGAGTTCGTTTTTCAGTCCAATTTCAATTCTCACACGATTTTGAGGTAAGGGGAAAGCTTTCTATTCACTAGATAGAGTTTAAATTGCATGAATTTCATTAGAGAGCCACCAAGAGGCTATAAGGGCTTAAATTGAATAGGGAAATTGGTTTGGAGACCAACTTGTGCTCTAAATTTGTTATGAGCAAGTCCCATATGTTGCATGCAAACTGTATTGAACTTAAAATCACAAGTTTATTGAGTATATTGCAATTTGGTATATTGAGTTGTGAATTTTCATGTTTTATGCATTATCATGTGATTCCCTGTCAAATCTGTTATTTGATGTGTTTTAAGTGTTTAGACATGTTCAATATATGTTATATGAACTCTGTTGATCATTGGATTGAGCTAGGAATGGTTAGAATTGAAAATGGTATGTTAAAACCAAGTTTCCAGTCTGTTCCGTAAGAAAAGACTCGAGTGCTTGGCTGGATACTCAAGTAAATTTTGACAAAATAGTGTATTTTTGTGTTAGAACACTCGAGTACCAGGCCCAGAACTCGAATATTAACTGATGCACAGAAACATGTTCTGGTAAACCACTCGAGTAATGCATGAGTCACTCGAGTATTCTGAATTTGATGAAGAACACTCGAGTACTCATGAACTACTCGAGTAATCTCGAAAAAATTGAAGAACACTCGAGTAATTTTACCCAGAATATTAAGAATACCATTTTAAATTCTGAATCATTTGTGCAGTACTTAAATGGCAATAATCCAAGTGATTTAAGACTTGAAAGAAATTGATTGATGCTATGGTAAATTTCGTTCGGATAACGAGACATTGCTCGGGTGGCACGTCAGGTTTTATTAAAAAGAAAAACACCAATCAATTCCTTTAAGTGAGAGTTAATGCATTCATTCTGGAGTTCGGATGTTACATCGTTTATCATGTTTTGGTAACATGAGGAGGGCCTCTGGGAGTGCCAACTGACGGCTCGCTTGATGACACATTATGGTTGACGACGTGGTCAGTACTGTGAGATGCTGATATGGTTATACCGTTTGGATGACGGGACGTTGCTCGGGTGGCACGTATTCCAAGCTTGTCGTGTACATTCTTGGTGAATGTACGAATGTTGTACACCTGGGACTACAACGCACTGTTGAGTGTTGGACGAAGTAAAGGATGGACATTAGAGAGTGACATAGAATGATGGAGATAGGCTTGAGAGCTAAGTACATACATCATGCCACTCATTTAATTTAAAAGTTAATAAATGAAACAAGTATGAGCATCTTGCTTGCATTCAATATCTTCTAAGTGCTAAATGTGATTGTGTTTATTGGTGCATATACATACTTTTACATTGTACATATATTTATGCTCTATTGATTATGTGTATATCTATGCCCTTGTAGGTGATGTCACGTTACATCGCTTGCATCGAGATCCGGCCACTTCCTAGTGGCATATGGATCTACGAGGACCATCACGCGGTATTCGAGGGAGAGGTAGAGGTCACCTTCTACCACCCGAACCCGTTGATCCGATTTCGTCCTCGTAGGTTTAGGATTCCCATCATATACATTATGCATGTACCACCTTTTTACACATATCATGGACCACCTCCCACACGACCAGCTCGCTCCTATCACAGTTTCCGTTTTCGACCTGCCCGCTCACACCCTTTTTCTTCGAGAGTCGTCCGCGAGGAGACTCCCCATTCTGATCCGAGGAGCCCAGTTAGGGTCTCACCATCTCCTGACCCGGTACCCAGTGGTAGGGTACCCACTCCATCGGATGAGATCGAGGAGGACCCCGTGGAGGACGAGAGCGGAGGCGAGCCAGTCGTTCACTCTACCGGGAGCCAGTGGAGGGATGACGATCCCTAGGTATGTGCATATGGTACATGATGAGGATCAGGGGATCCAGTGTGGGGATGCTGTGGAGGAGATACTGCTGCTGCTGCTGCTTTTGATGATGATGTTTATTTCTGCTACCTGGAGACTGCTACTTCTACTACTACTACTGCTGCTATCAGATCTATGTGACCACCTCTAGAGTTCATATTTTGATATGTATATTTTGTAGATATGCTTTTTAGAGCTCTAGGGTTATGGTTCTATTTTGATATAGATCTGCCATGGACTTTGTGATGTCCTAGACGGTGAGGACCTCCAAGGGTAGGAGAAGACCTCTGAAGGTGCCTCTGTCCAGGGTTGATATGTGATGTTTGGTGGGAGTCCTCAAGTGGCTAAGGAAAAGAGCCAGGAAGTAACCCTAATCACTGGTGTGTGAAGGTGACAATTAGGGTTAGAGGACGTACCTGAGCCCCATGTAGTACGGAGCTACTTATAGGGGGAGCTGGTTGCCCTAATGGGCTTGCTTTAGGCCCAAGTAGGGCCAGCCTGTACTGAGCTAAGAGTGGATAGGCTATCCTTGTGGATAAGGTGGTGAGCTGTCCTTGTGGATAAGGTACTGAGCTGTCCTTGTGGATAAGTAAGGGGGACGTCATCAGGTCCTAGGTGTCGGATTTGGGAAGGTGTCGGACTTGGGAAGGTGTCGGACCTAGACGTCGGACCTGAGTGGGAACACGAGGTCGGCCTGTATCTGGCATCTGTTCGGCCGTTGAGCATTGAGCTCGGCCCAGTGCTCAGAAGGCTTCCTGAAGGGTCCTCAGGTCTTTGGCGAGGAGTCTGAGGACCTCGGCTAGGCCGAGTCCACCACAGACTTGTAGTTGGATCTTGGAGATGTGACTTTGGAACTATGTATGTTATGACCTACTTATATATATATGTACATTATGTTTATATTACAACCATGCCTAGTTCCACTAGTTCCGCTTACTCTGATTTAATTTTATTTAAAAAATTCGGCTACGCTATTTGAAAATGGTATCAGTTCCGCGAAAGAAACAAATGGATAGTATCGCTTAATCTTACTATGTAAATACGTTTTCAAAAGTATCGATACTATCGGAAATTTTGAAAAGATTTTATTATCCTAGTAAATGCCGAATTCAATACAGTGTTTAAAATGATTTAAATTATTTTCTCCAAGAGCTCCATGTCTTGGTTTGTGCACTCGCCTTGAAAGAAAATTTTTATTTCTACATTTTCTAAATACAAAAACAAGTCCATATAATATTCTAGTAATAAGTAATTATTGTAATAATTACTTGGGTTATAAAGAAGGGTGTCACAATCACATCAATTCGCCGATATAAGAAAAATAGAAACAGTAACCAAATTATTTTTCACATAATCAATTATAAAATACAAAGAACATAGAATAAATCATGCACATAATCATCTAACAATTATAAAATTTTCTTTTTGCAATCATGTAGGTCTCACGGCCTACCCAGAAAAATAAAATGATTTTTTTTTTTGCAGCAATTTCCAAAAACAATTTTGTTTATTCATCAAATGATAGTTTCCTTTAAAAAAATCCATGATAAAACATCAAACATTCATCATTCAAAAATTCCAGAAATCACTTAAACATGTTCATATGATGCAAATCAAACTTTTCACTTCCTTATTTCATCCTCAAAAATTTCGGCCATCATAAGAAAATAAAAGGGAAAATCATGTTTCTTTAAACCTCTTTATAAGTCCCTTTTAATTCTTATTCACATGACCATAAACAAAAATTCACAAATACTTAAAATAATTTTCAAACTCCATGTTAGGGTTCATAAAATAGAAAAAGAACTCAAGAACAAAAAGCTTATTGTTGTTTATACAAATCCAGAAAAGAAAACTTAAAACAAATTAAAAAGGAATAAATCAAAAGTTCATGAGAATACCTTTCTCTTAAGCCATAAAAATACTTCAATGATGTGCAAATTTTCTCCTCCTATGCTCCTAGATGCCACGCCCTACTCTCCCTTTCTCTCTCAAGGTGGTCAAGGATTTCAAATTTTCACTTAATGAAGTCTAGTAACATACACCTTCTATTAAAGCATTTCTTCTAATTCTTATGCACATAAATTCATAAACATTCATCACATGTTGAATTCAGAAAATATCTCCCTCCTATCCTTGTATTTGGACGGTGCAGTCCAAAAAATACATAAATATATTAATAAATTATTTTTAGGTCCAATAATTAATTCTAGGCCTTAAATAATTTTTTTTCAAGCTTTAAACATATAAAATTCATACAGTTACTGCAGCAGAAAAATTTTCGAATGACACCACATAAAAAATTTTACATTTTTAGAAACTACATTTCACTACGATCGTTTTCATATAAAATTTATAATTTTCGGACATACGGTTTGAAAGTTATGAATTTTAGAAGTTCTAAAGTTATTTCCTCCAAAAATACATTTCATAAGTTTTTCAAATTAATTTAAATTTCAAAAATACAGAAATTAAATTATGGACGATGCAACCAATAATAACTCATAAAAATAAGTTTTTCATTCAAGTAAAAATATCTCTTGGTCAAAGAGCCATTAATGACTCAAAAATGCATTTCTAAGTTCATTAACAACAAAAATCGAATTTTACAGTAGCTGGAATAAAATTTCGAAAACTCCAGAATAAAATCCAAAACCTTACATTTACATAATCTACATTTTGATACGATCGTTTTGACATATAATTTGTAATTTTTGGACGTACGGTTAAAAAGATATGAATTTTTGAAAACAAAACACTATAATCCTTAAAAAAATCATTTCATAGTCAAATATCATTTTAATAATAAAATACTTTACCTTATAAAATAATTTTATACTAGAAATATAATTTAAATTCATTAAGGAAAATATTTATAAGCTCATATATATATACATCACGTGTATATATACATATATAAATAAATAATTATGCAACTTCAAGCAATATAAATCAAGGTATCAAAAATCATCATAAAATAACTTAAAATCTCACCAATAAATTGGGTAAAATTGTGGGTCTCACAATCCTCCCCAACTTAATGATTTCTCGTCCCCGAGAAATACAGACCGCACACAGAATTCACACCAGATTTACATACCTGCGACAACTTTCAACAACCATTTTCGTACTTCACTTGTTCCACACTGTTGACGTGACACCGCAGATGAGTTGAATTGAGTCCAGTTCAAAAACAAGTAACGACTAACAATCATTTCATCTTAGAATATTGAAATTTGATCTATTCAAGCCAGAAACGGTGAAGGTAGGTAGGTACGATTTGATCGGAAAATGGTTTAGTTCAAATGATAAATTGGGTAAGAAAAGTTTGGCATTTTTAATCTTTGTGTCTCTTCAGTAGAGAAGGATTGACTTGTATGCATAGCATTATCGTAATCACTAATAATGGGCTACTTCGTACCTTCTTACCACCAATACTAAACTCTGGTACTTGTTACTAACCAACATCCTGTTACACATGACTCCTATCCTTAAGCTCCCCAACTTTGACTAAACTTACACAATATCCATTGACTCTTTTATATCCTAAATTACTTTAGAATTCTACCCACTTCCTAATAGACAAACCTTCATTTCTCTGCCTTGGTTCAACTTAGGAGCTAATGTTACACTCATACCTTTAAGATTTTTGGGTTCGTACTTAGTCATACTTACTTTTGCCCTTACAACCCTCTATGATTCCGGTGTTATGCATACAAGTGTCACTTCTCTCACGCTGAGGTTTCAATTTGTGAGGCTAGATTATATCTTTGTTCACAAAATTTTGGTGAAAAAGGACTTGAATTTACTGCTATTTAAGGCTCTGTCAAGAGCTTTGTGGATCACGGCTTTGAAAATGGGATATTGTCTGATGATAAAGAGACATCTTTTAAAATTTTGGAGGGCATAATTATTGCAATAATACACAATCAAGTTCAAAAAGTCGATAAAAACGGAAATTGGGCTTTTACAAAAATGTGACAATACAAGATAGGGTTTTCCCTGAACTCATTTTGCCTCTATCATGCTGAATAATCATGACACTTCCTTCTAGTAGCTAATTATTTCCACCCATTCAAAGGTTCCCAAGCACACATTTAAGCACAAACATTCATTGAACTCACAAAGTTTTCAAAATTTCATTATAACATAGGAAATACGAAAAGGGATAATCTTCAATACAACCGTTCAAAAGACAAAATCATAACCAAACGATCATCCAAGGACACATAAAATAGCAAACATCACTCAAAACAACCAAATATCTATGGCTATAGGTATGGTCATTGCTTCTCTTGACTATAACTGAGACCCTTCCATATTCCAGCAGGCCTATTAGAACCCATCTCGCGTTTTGGTTTTGGGCAATCCTTTGAAATGTGTCCTGGTTTGTTACAGTTAAAGCAGTTCGGATTTTCATAAGGGAAATTTGGTCCATAATGGTTCTTATTGCAGCGATTGCACAACAGAATCACACCTCCTTGACCTTTCCCACCATTTTCAACACTGCGTGCGCTACTATTGTTGATTTTGTTATTGGGGTGATTCCCACGACCTTTTTCGTTGTTATGATGATGTTGATTTCGACTGTTGTTGTCGTTACAACCACCCTGGGATCTCTATAACATCCCTCTTTTTATTTATTTATTTATCCATAAGTGTGATTTAATTCTAAAAATATAAAGAATATTAGTATAAGTTAGAAGGATGATATAAGGAGTTAGAATAGGTTAGAAGTGGAAAAGAGTGAAGAATCAGTATTTAAGCATTTCGCTTAAGCGAAATCCGTCGCTTAAGCGAAAACAGAAAATTTCCCCACTGAAGCTATTTCAATTAAGCGAATCTGGTCGCTTAAGCGAAAACAGATAATTTCCCCACTGAAGCCATTTCGCTTAAGCGAAACTGACCGCTTAAGCGAAAACAGTTCGTGACAATACTAAAGCCAATTCTCTTAAGCGAATAAATTTCGCTTGAGCGAAATCTCTGTTGTCTGCAACACGTTTTTCGCGATTGTGGGGGCATTTTCGGGTTTTCTCTCCACCAAAACACAATTTAAGCCACAAACTCGAGCCTAAGAAGGGAAAACACTATCTCCATCATCCTTCCCTCCTCTCCGATCCACTCGAAAATCTATCCCTTCCAAGCTAGGGTTTTGGGTCTTGATCAATCTCCCTTCCATTGGAGCTCTCTTCTTCAAGCTTATCATCAAGGCATCATCATCAAACTTGCTTCCCTCTCTTTCTCCATGGATTGATCCTCATGAACTAGCTCCATCATCTCTCATTCTTGTTCCTTCTTAATTCCAAGAAATAGAGTAAGTAAATGAAGTTACTTCCTTCCTTTCCACTTCTTAATCATGGTCATATTGTTCATTTTTCTTATTAGAGTTATTCTTCTTATTTTCTACAAAGGAGCATGGACTTTGCAATCACTTGAGGTTCTCATTTTTCTAGGAGCTAGGGGAACATTATCATCTCCGTATTCTTGCCTCTTAACATCTCTCTACACATCTTCAAGGATCATTGTGGGTATTAAACTTGGAAGAGCACTTTTGTTTCTAGGGTTCAATACCCATTTAAGGTTTTCTCTTTTCCATTCCTACCTCAAGGTAAGGGGATGTATCGCCATACGGTGGTTGTATAGCTAGTGGTGTGTGAATATGTTGAGGTTATTTGATTTTGTTGCTTAGGAGAAATTAGGATAAAGATGAGAATAGAAGCTAGAATAATTAGGAAGTTTAGAACTTTATTTTACTAAATGCTTAAATTATGTGAACTAAATGTTGATTGGTTTATGCTTATGATGTTTAAATTTATTGACGTATGATAAATGTTGTGTAATGTTATGCATATATGTAGGAATTGGCTTCCACGAAATTAAGGGGTAAATGACACTTAGGACAATTAAGGGAGTGGTTGGAAGTGAGTATTAGGCACAAAGGAAATTGAGTGTAGTAAGGAATTACTAGACAAGGAGGAGAACTAATTAAATATTAAAAAGAGAAAGAATGAATAAGGAAATAAAACGTGAATATGATTAAATACTCCCTTGGAATGCGAATGCTAATCCTAGAAGACGTACGGAGGGGTGCAGTATGTCGGGTGCACAACACCTGCAGTAAGCCGCAAGCCGACCGATCGCATGGGTTGAGTAAGACGTGCGGCCTGCGGGACCGTATGCATCGGTAAGACGTATCCCTGGCGGCCGGGGAACACAGTGGAAGGATTCGCATTACCATCTCCCCGGTTGTGAATACTAACCCTAGAAGACGTACATAGGGGTGCAGTAAGCCGGGTGCACAACACCTGCAGTAAGCCGCAAGCCGACCGATCGCATGGGATGAGTAAGACGTGCGGCCTGCGGGACCGTACGCATCGGTAAGACGTGTCCTCGGCAGACGGGGAACACAATGGAAGTATCTCACAACGCCGAAATAGAAATGAAAGAGAAGAGGATAAGAAAAGAAAGAAGTAAATAAGAGAGATAGTTTAAGAAAAGTAGAAAATTAGTAAAGAGAGAAAGTGGACAAGAATCATTCGAGGGGGTGGTTGGCACCTTTGGAGACGTATGTGTTTGTAGCGTAGTGTGTGAATTAAGATGTGTATATATGCTCATTATGTGCTAATTGTAATTATTTGTGATTGACTTGGCATACTTTATGCATTGCTAGTTAGAGAGGTACTCACCCTAACAAACATTTCAGGTACTGAGTTCGAGCATATTGAGATGGAGGTCGAGCAGGACCCCACTCCCACTGAGGGAGTGTGATAGCTTCCCCCTAGTAGCCATGATGGGATTCCGGGCCAAGTTTTTGAGTCTCATGTATTATATGTTGTTGAGACTTGTATGATAACTGTTTTTGATGTATATATTCTGGTTGGGGTGGCCCGGGATCTATCCACCCTTGGGTTGGGATTGGTCTTTTATTTTGATTAGTGGCGTGTTACTTGTATTCTGCTGATGATACTCTGATTTTACTGCCGGAGCTGATGATGTGGTGACGATACACTAAGTCCCACAATGGATGGCCCATAAGAGGCTCATGATGTTTATTTCTGTCTGGTGTTTCTGTTATATTTGATTTTGACAGGTGTCAGGGAAAACTGAATTTTTGGAAATATCCGTAAAACAAATAGAACTCTGCCCGTTTTTCGGAAAAATTTTACTTAACATTTTTAATGATTAAAAGAAATTTTTAGGTTGTAAATTTTAAAATAAGGAAAAATTTCACTTAGGGTGTTACAATCTCTCTCTTCCAAACCGATTGTCTCTCCTACCACCTCCTTGTCCGTAAGGGCCTGAGGATCCGAACCCACCATTGGACTTCCTGTTTTCTGTCGATTGCCTTATCGGTCCTCCACTTCCATTATGAACCACATGCTTCGCTGCTGAATTCTTGGACGGCAAACTGCTTTCCACAATCCTTCATTTGTTTACGAGAGTCGAGAACACGGTAATCTCTAAATGAGCTAAAGCTTTCGTAATCTCAGGCTTCACTCCATCCAGAAACTTAGCGCATTTCGACCTCTCGTTTTTAGCTTCTCCATAAAAAGGCATAAACCTTGCCAAATCTTCAAACTTTGCCTCATATTCTCCTACACTCATGGTTCCTTGTTCCAATTTTAAAAATTCCATCTCCTTAGCCATCTTAAGATACTCTGGGAAATACTTATCCAACACCATCCTCTTAAACCGATCCCAAGTGATTGCCTCTCCAGCTAATCCTTGCCTAGCGTTACGCCACTAGTTGGCTGCTTCTCCCGTCATCATGTAACCAGCATACGCTATCTTTTTCTCATCGGTGCACTGCACCATTCCTTCGAAAATCCTATCCAGATTTGCTAACCACTCTTGCGATTCATCTGGTGCACAACCACCCTTAAACTCTTTCGGGTTACGGCGACAAAACTCATCCAAACCCCTAATTCCTTGTCCACCAACATTCTGATTTTGCTGCAGCTGCTGGTGCATCAAGTTCATGTTGTTTCCCACTCTAGCCAAAACTGCTGCCATTTGAGCTATCACTGCCGCTTGGTCATTTTGGTGTTCGTTCGCTTGTCAACGAGCCATTGCTGTACTGCCACACAAGTAGATTCAACCCTTTAGGTCAAGCAAAGATTGACACACCCATCAGCCCAACCTATGTTTACCCACTAACACATAATCATACAAGGCCACACAAGAAAACAAATCAAACTATGTTGACAACAATTGCTACACACATACAGAGTCACACAAGGAAAACAAATAAGGCTATGCTTAAGGCCACTAAGGATAATCATTGCTCTGATACCACTAAATGTAACACCCCAATTTGGACATAGAATTTTAGCCAAAAATTTGGCCATTTTTTTTTAGCATTTCATTTTAGTTTATTTCCAAAAGATTAATTTATACCATGTGCAACAGATCCAAAAGAGTAAGGCGAGGAAGCACCCTTCCTTACTGCAACATATGCAACCGCAATCACTATGGGCCAATATGTCCATCTCAGAGTCCAAACTGTTTTAACTGCAACAGGCCTGTGTTGGAAACCAACAAGTGGGCTTAGCAATTACTAGACGGGGGTGAATAGTAATTTGAAGCAGCAATACCAAATATTTCGAATGCTATTAAAGGAATTGAGAAGAAACTGATTTTTCTGGAAATAACTCGAAAAACTCGAGTCTTTCTTGAAATACTCGAGTGTTTCAGGATGAACCACTCGAGTCTTTTAAGATCTACTCGAGTCTCTAAGCAAGAACTACTTGAGTATTCTGAGAAATACTCGAGTCTTTCGTATCAGAGGTGCACTAAACCAGAAATGAAAAATCAGCAACTCACTTCTAATTAATCCAATACAAAACATAGACTTATCTAACAGAATAGCAAGCAATTAAAATGAATTTTAACAACTGAAGAACACATAATTGCCTTGAACTTACTACCCAATTAGACAAATCCTTTTTCTTTGAAAAGGTTTAGGTTGTTTGAGGAAGAATATAAATTGAAAGCTATAAATCAACACTCAAGCAATTTTATCCTGGTTCACTCCAATAATGAGCTACATCCAATCCTCCTAACCACCCTAGCAGATTTTTCTATAAATCAAATTGTTAGAAATTACAAGGATTAATTGAGATAGCCTCATTCAACCTAACCCTTCAAGAGTGTACCGAACTCTTGATTTCTACCCCAATTTGATTCTGGTGATGAAGAACTCTTCCAAAGCTTCCTTGAACTCCCTTCAAGAAGCTCCACCGGGCTAAGAACCTCTTAGTCTTTGTGCTTAAGAACTCTCAAGACTCCAATACCCTAAGCCCACTTAGGGTTTGCTTGGGAACAATCCAAGACTTGAATCAACAAGCTATTTTGAATGTGTATTACGAATCTCACAATGGATTCGCACAAATAAGCACAGCTCAATAATGAATTGAGAACTAAACTCAACTTGAGAAGAAAATAACAATGAGAGCAAAGTTGAGTTTTTGTGAAATTAACACTTGAGAAGAAGAATCAGAGTAAGCTTGTAATAATTCTTGTTTTGTTGTCTTGTTTGTTCTTGTACAAAACAGAGAGAAATTTTACAATAAAGATCAAAAGAGTTGGGAAAGACTCAAGTGCCCTAGATAGGTTTTTGAGTCTTTCCGACGACTTTATTTTTGCTGACTGTACCAAAAGACTCGAGTCTTTTGGCCAATACTCGAGTCCTTTGGCCAGGCTTGAAAGATTTGTTGCACGTACAAGACTAACGGCTACATTTGCTGATCTGGCAACAATACTCGAGTCTTTTACAGAATACTCGAGTAGAGACTCGAGTCTTCTTCAAAATACTCGAGTATTTTGATCAGACAAGACAAAAATTAATTTTCCTTTTTGTTTTTCTTCTCAAGCATTAATTTAGGTTAATCTCAACCTAATGATCATATTAAATATTTTACTCTTAAAAGAGATCAACTATTTCTACCCACTCTCAACATAAATGATAAATAACAATTACAACCAAATTGAGAATGAGTAAGCACTTGACTAATTTCTTGATTTCTTATTGTTGTTGTTGCATTGACTTCAAAGCTTGATCGTAAATTACTTTGTCATCATCAAAATCATATCCACATAATTAGTAGCATTGAATTTACAGCCTGGTCATATAGCGAGTAATTGTAGGGAGCCGAGGGGAGTGACTAACTCGGAAACTTCAAATCAACCAAATCAACAAGGGAGAGTGTTTTCCATAATGGGAGCTGAAACTGCCAATGCTGCTAATCTGAACCGAGGTTAATGTCCTAATTGTTTTAAAATTCTTTGTTAAAATGTTATAGTCACCGAGGTAACATAGGTTTGAATGAGCAAACGGTGAGTCGATAGCTGGAATCGAACCAGAGTGTGAGGCGACAACGAGTTTAGTGGTGAGTTTGATCGAAGTTGGGGAGGATCATATACGTTGCTGCTCGAATTTTTCAACGCATTTCTCGAGGACGAGAAATCTTCAAGTTGGGGAGAATGTAACACCCGTCAAAATCCTCATATATTTTAAATAATAAAATATTATTTTACAATATATTTTTGTAAATAAGAAAAAATAAAATAATGTTGAGTCTTGCATGCTGAAATTTTAAGTAGATGATGATATTTGGAGGTGAAAATTCGGTCATGCTTTGGTTTGAGAAGGATAAAATAATTTTGCTAGATTTGATTGTAGATGATGATAAGATTAGTATACATGATGTCATTGATGCTTTAGAATTTCTAAAAAGTTGTAGACTTAGGAGAAAGAGAACCATGCATGCAAATGATTTTCATGATTGAGAATCTTATCATTAAGATGATATAATTTTGTTGTATGTATGTGATGGTTGTTTATTGTTTTTTTTTATGATAGTGAATATGTTAATTATTTGATGCTACTTATGTTGTTTAAAATGGTTTTAATAAAGGAAAATAGAAAATTTGGTTGATATTATTTTGTGTGTACATGTTCGGCCTTAGTAGGCTAAATTAGGAAGATTAGTTTAATTAAAGTAGTATTTGATGATTATATAAGTGTTTGTTTGCAATAAAATGATTTTTTTTTGTTAATGATAAAATAAATTATGGACTTAATCAAATTTATTATGAAATTTTATAATGAGTTTATAATGCTGTCCAAGGTTATTATTTTGTAGAGTTAAAGTCTTAAAAATAATAGAAAAGTGTTTTACTTTGTGATTTTGAGTATAAAGTTTGTATATGAGTGTTTTTGGAAAATTAAAGTGTAAATGATGATTTTTGATTATTATTCTTTGCTGTCCAGAATTTGTAATTAAAGTGTCTCTATTTCTAAAGTGTTTTCAATTGATAAAAAAATAAAAGCTTTAAGTACCCTTTAGGATTATAAAAGCAAGTTTGAAAAATAATGATTTTTCGGTGTTTTTAAGTGAAAAGTGTGGCTGTCCAAAACTGGACCAGCAACCAAATCAATTATTTTAATTAATGTTATTAGTTGTTTTCAAATGATTTTTGAGAACTTAAAGTATGGGAAAAAGTTGGAATGGTTTTGAGAAAATGATTATATTTTAACTTGTTTAATGAGGACTGGAAAGAAGTTTTTTAAAGGACAAACTTTGTTCAAATGAGATTTTAACGTAAATGTATTTTATTTAATACGAGGTATTTTTAGACGGTGGGTTGGAACAACGAGGAACAACAAGGAACCAGGAAGGACACACATTTGCAGCAGTTAGAGTAAGAGGTGAGAGATGCAGTAGGCCTAAGTCAACGTGACACTTAGACTCAGTTCTAATATGAGTATATCAAGTGAAATTCTATTAATTGCTATATGCTATGTGCTTACATGATTATGTGTTATGCTTCTGATTACCATGCATTTTAATTTATTTATATATGATCTATTTGGTCTTATAAGCATGTCTGGAATATATCTGTATTACTCTGGAATTCTGTTAATAGTTATGATGAATATGCTGAGAGACATATGCTACGTCTTGATTTTGGATTGTGTAAGTAAGACCATGGAAATTATGAAATTTAAGATGAGAATAAAGATAGTATGTGAATTGAGGCTCAATGATTTAAGCTGGCTCGCATTGATATCTTGAGAAATGTTGAACCTTGTGTTCTTTGGGGAAAGAAAACAATTGTTGATATATGTGATTATGGAATGCTTTTGTACGCAAGTAACTTTCTGAGGAACACATGTAAGGCTAGGACTTCAAGTCAGCCATGTGAGCTACGTGTTGGTCGTGGTACTTAACGGAATCCCCGTGAAGCTCAGACTTTAAGTCAACCATGAGAGCTATGTGATGACCGTGGTGCCAAACAGTTGATGGAACTCGAAATCTTGTGCTACGTTGGGGAAAGATGTAACACCCTCACATTTAATTAGATAAGTTAAGATTTATTAAAAACGGAACTTGAAAATTTCTTTTAAAAAACTTAATTACTTCTAAAAATTCATACGAAAATCCGGCAGAGTTTCCTCTGTTTTTCGAACTTCTCAAAAAAATTCCTGTTTAACCTGTCAGTCCAGAGAATAATAAATCCTCAACTTAACTTTACATTACATCCTGCACATACCAATGCCCTTTCTACAAAATAATACATGTTGCGGGCTTAACAAAATTAAACTACATTAACTATACAAATCTTTATTATAACTCACTCGTGACTAGTTTGCACTCCACTACGTGGAGTGTTATTCCTGCTCGGCCTGAAACAGTGTCTGCTCAAACTTTGAACCTGAAAAATGGTTGCAAGGGTGAGCTTTACACATATAGTAGAGAAGTAGTTTCTAACTAGACATAATAACCTACTAAGTCAAACACAAATATTTCAAGTAGTTCAAAACATAGCAAATCCAAACAATTCAAATTCATACACATCTATAATCTTTTCTTTCGTCTATCATTCATATCACTTTTCTTAATATGCTTTTTTTTAGTTTTTCTCATCTTTTCTCTCTTTCCTTTATTCATTCCTTTTCTTTCTTCTTTGTTTTTCTCATCTTTTCTCTTTCCTTTCTTCTTTTCTTATAATATACCATTAGGTATTTTTGCATGCACCTGTTAGGATGGTGTCTTCACCCAATAGGAATTTCTTATCTTCACCCAGGATTTTCTTACCGCATAGACCTTTAGCTCATTAGGGTCTTTTCCTTGTTCTTTTCTTTCTTGCTTTCTTACATGTTTCATCATTTACTTTATCAATTTACCTGGCAGCTATTGATCTCGCGCAGGTCCCAAACACCTAATGAGACTTTGGATCTATGGGATTTACTTACCTGAGTGAGGACATCACCTATTGGGGATTCGAGTCTATTCCTTAAAATAGACTCTGTCGTAACAGGACACCTAATGGGTACGGATACCCGACACGCGATCAATAGCTGCTGCCTTTATTTAATTCGTTTATTTCAATGACAATTCAGTCCAATTCAATTCAAACTTATTTGATTCACACTAACATGCAGCAGTCAAATTTTTACTCCATAATTAAATACCAACCATATGTCATCCAATAACCAATAAAAAAATCAACACAATTAATCAATTCATAAGCGATTCTGAGTTCACCAAATAATCAATTAGCAAGCATACATCAAAACCTATAACATGTGATAATCCATATTTACATTTTGCACTTAAACCACATATTTCAAATCACACTATCCAATTAGATTTTCTTTTGTTTATTTTCCTCCTTTATTTTTAGTCTCGATTAATCAACCTAAGATTCAATCACAAACATACTCATATATATATATATATATATATATTCTTAGCAAGTATTATAACTAACTAGAAAGTACTCTCTAAAGCAAGGTAAAACACCCCTTACCTGCAATTGCTTTAACTCTTAGCTTTTCACAAACGCACTCCTTTCCATATGCCGATACTTGCACATGTCGTGGCCCGTTGCTATCGTTTGTGTTGCCCTAAAACTCCTTCGTAGTCTAACTATATTATTAAATCGTATAGAAATCAATTTAATGTACCAAAAGCGACTCAATTCGAAATCTCAATATATACTTATCATATTTCAAAGTAGAGTATTTTCGTAAGTTTTCCAAATCAAGAAATCATTTAACTATAGTTTACAAACTAAAATAACATAGGATTTCCAGATCAAGATCATTGTCTTTTTAATAAAATAGTATAGCTTTTATTGAAAATACACTAACTTTTGAAACTAACAAAATCACCAAAATCCATTAAAGTTAATTAGTTTTAGTTTCAAGCCACAAAATCAAATGTTGTTACTTGACACTATTAATTCCGAACTAAAAGGAAGTGTTTTCGGTTCAAAAATAAGTCCAAATCACCATTACAACATTAAAACAATTATACTTCCCTTCAGTTTGAAATTAATGTTCAACGTCCAAACTCGAATTAACATCATGCCGACTATATCCGTTTCCTAATTAACTAGGGTATCGTTTAGCTCAGGGACAATTCAACCAAGCTAAGCGACAGCTCACTTACTTAGGAACCCACACATTTAAAAAAATATACTCTTAAAAACTCATTATTCGGCATACGTTTATTTTGACGTTATTATAAATCAAGTAAGCAATTAAAGTCGCCATCGATAACAACATAATTAAAATCAATATAAACTATAATAAAAGTTTAATATCCAAAACAGTTTGATACTAAATAATTACTACCAATAATATTAAAATTAGTATTAATATAAAAATTAAGACATAACATAGAGCAGTTAGAAAAGTATTAGGGATTTACCCTCAAATATGGTTTTGAAGACCGGTTCGGTCAAACCAGTTGAAAGCACAATAGAGCGGCTGGCCCCGGTAATGATGATGGCGATACCGGCGTCGGTGGCGATCCTTACCAGCAGCAACACGCACCGAAGAGGGGAGATGAGTGGTGGCGGCGGTTCAACTGGTAGCGGCAGCAGCGAACATGGACCTCCATGAATCCCGGTTCAAATCGCCTCGGTGGTGGCGGATCGCGACCCTGGTGGAAGCAAGTCGCGAATCGCGACTGGGGAGAGGGAGAACGCATGTTGGCGCGCGATTTCTGCAGCAAGGGAGAACGGCGGTGGCGGCGAGTTGCGGCAGCGCCGGTTCGTTCGCGACGGCGGCGCGGAGAGAGCGAACGAGAGAGAGAGAGAGCGGCTAGGAGTGAGAGTGAGAGAGATATCACATGAGAGAGACCATGGCTGGAGAAGAGAGAAACGTGAGAAAGGGAGAGAGAAGGACAAAGGAACCAATGAAGAAGAAGATAAAGTTGAAGAAGGGGGAAATAGAGCTAGGGCCGGCGGGTTTGGCAAGAAGAAGAAGGGAAATTTGTTCCCCCAAATGCACAACACACACATAAACACTTATTATTTTTATTTTAAAACCCAAAGTATCAATAATCAATTTTAAACACTAAACATTAATACTAGAATAAAAATCATAAAGTAAGAAACTTATAAATATTTTCAATAAAATATTTTCGTGTGAAATATATCAAAAGTAAAGTAAAACATATAAAGTATATTTTTGATATAGGGTAATTGTTTCAAAAAATTTACTTTGAAATATAATTAAATATACTCTCGTAATTTAACATAATGTATCTTTTATGAAAATACCAAACAAATGAATGATTGATTTCAATAAACAAATATTTAATTCATTAAAACTTATAATTATATTAGGGATTAAAATTAGGGATGTTACAAAATATGTAACTCTTTAGTGGTCGGGACTCGTCGAAGGGATGTTACGAGGATGAGTCGCTCATAGGTAATAAAAAGATTAAAGATGAAAGAAAACTTATAAAAGACTAATGATGAAAGAAAACTTTTAAAAGACTTTGACTAACAAGGTGAGTATGAACGCGAAGTAGTGGAAAGGAAGATACTCTGGGTATCTGCGAATACTCGGGTTGTGATTGCAAAAGGGGAGGGTAATGGCGGTGATACGTCAAGAAGCCTTGAGTATTTTTCTAGGCGGAAAGAATTCCATATGTGGTAAGGGCAGATCGGTC
Organism: Crotalaria pallida; assembly: GCA_037953625.1. Taxonomy (NCBI): domain Eukaryota; kingdom Viridiplantae; phylum Streptophyta; class Magnoliopsida; order Fabales; family Fabaceae; genus Crotalaria; species Crotalaria pallida. The sequence continues at coordinate 45,314,673 of CM075649.1, read as the reverse complement.
CGATGCTGTGGTAAGTTCTGCACTTGAGACTAGAAAAGTATTGTCGCCCCCTTTGGCAATTCGAGAACAGTGGAGAGGGACTGGAACGAGGCAATGTGATATTTTGCATTTGTGTAATGAGCCAGTATTCTATTTTGTTTTGCTACGAGGTAGCGGACAGCTGTCAATGCCTGTGTGGTAAAGGTCTTGTACTCCTGTTTGCTTCCGACTAGGTTGGGTGGATTACCGAGGAGATGTAGACGTGTGTGCTAACTGCAACTGAACTCTTTACCCTGATGATATTTTATTTCCCCAATCATCGATGGATGTGATCTCATAAGACTTAATAAAAAGAGATTAAGAATGCTGAAAAGACTTATAAGGCATGAGTAATAGAAAAGAGCTTTGGAGCTGAAATTGGTTTATGAGAACCTTGAGCATAATGTGGTTATGGAAGAGATTGAAATTCCCTGCAAGAATTAAGTATTATATCATGAGAACCTTCCAAAGAATATGATGTGAATCCTTGATAGCATAAGAAATTGATGTTTTATGAATTGTAAATAAATGTTACATGCACATCATGATTACCTACTGCTATATGTCTTCAGTTATTATATATGTTCCCGATACCTATTTAATATCTGTTAATATTTGGAATCTAGCTTCATAAATTATTCTGTCTATCTTCTTTTACTTTGAGTTATCATTAGACTATTCTGTTACTGTTGTACTTCTGGAATGCTGACCTTTCTCCTATCATGTTGTCGTATCGGGTTACGCTGGTATTGCAACGGGTAGATGGCACTTCCTATAGCGATCCACGTTTGGCCCTCGCGGGAGGGAGCGTGGGAGGTCACCCTTAGTGGATGGATTTGGAGGGGTGATTCTTTTATTGAGATAGAGGATCCAGGACATGTTATGAGGGGAACAGCTAGGGATATTCATATAGGGCACATTATTCTTCGCGATTATCAGGATGGAGGACCGCGGGAGCAGCATGAGTTTGGAGGGCAGCCAGTACCGTTGGCAGCGGTGCTGCCAGAACCTATTGAGGATGACTTTTTGTGGCAACCCTTTGAGACGCCGGAGGTGGAGGAGCATTAGATGGACTTAGATGATGAGGATGTAGTGATGGAGGAGGAGTTTTTATCTGATTCCGACTCCAGTGGAGAAGGTAGTATGTGATTGATTAGGAGGAGTATTGTGTCAGAACTTATTAGTGGTGGAGCTATTCTCTTATGTCTAGGATCTATATCTCAGTTGAGGATTACCTGAGCAATGAACTATTTATGTAATTCAGATTATTTTTAATTCTGTCATGTTTAGTACTTTTACTTTAGAGAGCTATGATGATGAAACCTTTTGGAACAGTATGAGTCCTTTTGATGTATTATAATGAATGTAAGAAATACAGTCCACATAATCGAATAAGAATAATAAAAGCAGGTAAACAATCACATATACCAAATAGTCAAGTGATATGCATCAACATATGAGCAAGCTAATTTTCATTTATAATTAATCTCTTTAATTAAATGGCATGATGCATGCTCACTATCTCAAATTCCTGAGATTCTCCAATTATCACTTTATGGACGTCCAACCAAACAACCCATATATGTGCTTAAAACGTATAATGAACCTGCTCGGAATATAATCCATGACGTCACTACCAAAGTGCACGTCGCGTCACCAAGACGTAACAGCATTCCACAATACTGCTCACATTACCAAAATGTGTCATCGAGCAAGTTGCAACCAAATCGGTACTCCTGGAGTACCCTCCTCATGTTCCTCGAACATGACAAACGATATCCTATCGCCATAACACCATGTATGAATGCACATAAAGGTTCCGTTTAAGATTATCCTTTAATCTCATTATGTGCAACATGTAATACATTCACCAATGTAATATCAATGTAGTTGAACATATCATATCTTCTTTGGAACATGATTCACCCCTTATAGGTGTCATTAGGTTTTAATTAATCTTGCTACAATTGAAAATGGTATTTTTAAGTATTCTGACCAGAAATACTCGAGTATTTTTCAAAATACTCGAGTATTTTTCAAAATACTCGAGTAGTTCATCATACTGTCCAGAATACTCGAGTGGTTCATCTGAGACTCAAGTAGATCATAAGATTTCTGAAAAGTTTAAGTTTTAGATTTGCCAACAATACTCGAGTAGCTTATGAGATATTCGAGTCGTTCATCAACTCAGAATACTCGAGTAGTTCATGAAGGACTCGAGTAGTTCATCAACATGGTTCATTCGTTGCATCAGTCAATACTCGAGTCTTGGCTCAGATACTCGAGTATGGTGTTGTCAGATGCACTGATGCATCACGAAATACTCGAGTCTCGAGCTAAATACTCGAGTCTTGGCTGACAGTAAACACTGAAAACTGGGATTTTACATACCATTTTCATTTCTAGCCAAATTTATTCAAAACCAATGACTAACAGAGCCATCATTATGCATGTTAAACATGTTCCAACACAGAAATTACATCATATCACTGCGAATCACAACTGAGCATCAATTATGCATAGAAACCACATTTTGAGCAACTTAACATACCAAATTCAATTCTAATCATTTTTGACATGAAAACAACTTGCATACAGTACACATGCAACATAACAAACTTGCTCAAATCAAAGTTAATGCTTAGAAAGGCCTCCAAGCCTTAAACCTATTTCAAACTATGCCCAAAGAGTCTCATGGTGACTCTACACTTAAAATCCAACAAATTAAACTTATTCTAGTGAACAATTAGCTTCACCCTTACCTCTAGGCCGTGAATCAACAAGAAATTCGCAGAGAAATTGGCTGGAACACTTTAACCCAAAAAAACCTTTGCATGCATCCACATTCGAACAGAGTCCAAAGATCAGAGATTTTGACATGCAAATACAGTTTAATAATAGGGGAATTTGGTTAAGAACTATTTTCTGCAACATTGACTAAAGGTAGGAATGAATTTGAGGGTTGTAAAACTCATACTTACCAAAATTCGAGCTCAAAGTAAGCTCCAGACTTCAGTTTCTGAACTTTGGCAGCAACAACACCAATCTTTCGAGCTTTGATTCTTCCTCCTCACGAATCCTCAACTCACAGTCTATGTGTCTTTGTAAAGCTCGAGATGTGAGTTTCACAATGGTGTGTAACACTTAATCTCACACTCAGAATCAGACAAGAACAAAGGAAACAAAATTGAGAACCCTAAACCTCAAATTCTTGGAGCAATTCGACCAAAACGGGGAAATCTCATCAACAACTGGTTTTTATACACGAATTAAGCCTTCATGCAAGTCGACATGACATCCAGGAGGCTAAATTGAGTGGGCTTCGTGTCAACGAAAGGAATTCGTTGAGTGATGACTCATCAAATGCACTAACGAGTGCAACACTGACCAGAATACTCGAGTCTTTCCTGAAAGACTCGAGTCTTTTGGTCAAAATTTGAAAAATAATTATTTTAATTCCCTTCCCTCCAAAATCTTTCTAATATTACTTCTAGGTCCTAAACCAGGGACTAATATGCAAAAACCCTATTTTTACATATTAATAATTATTAAAATATTTCTCATGCATTTCACTTAGTACATGCACACACACATAATCAAATATTTAATCTAAATTAAATTATAAAAAGGAATATTTATAATTTAAGAAAATAATTTTAAATAACTTTTATAATTATAATTCCATTACATCAGGAAATGGAAATTTGGGGTGTTACACAATGCACATATCCCTCAACAAAGCATCAAATAAGATTGCATGCATCATATCAAAGTTGCTCAAATCAGAAATGAGCTAAAATTGGCCTCCAAGCCTTAAAACCAATTCAAACTATGCCCTTAGAGCCTCAACAAAGCATCAAGTAAGGTAAGCTTCTCCCTTACTTCTAGGTCGTGTTTGATGAGTGTAATCACTGGAATTTGCAAGATCTCCACAGAATCACTAAACTCTGCTCTCAACCAACAGTGTTCAACAGGATTTAGAAACCAGAGTTTTTGATGCATGAAAAGGACAAACAAATTGGGGAAAGTGGTTAGACTTCATTCTATGCAACATGCATGAAAGAATGAAACCAATTTGAGACTCATAGAGGGTCTGTACTTACTCAAATCGAAGCTTGAAGTAAGCTTCAGAAACCAGAAACAGAACTGGACAGACTTGGAACTTCTACTTCGTGGCTCGATTTCTCCCAACTCAGGAACTCTCAACTTATAATGTTTATATCTATACAAAGCTCTTGATTCAATCTTTGTAAAGTTGTATCACACGTATACTAACTCTCAAAGACGAAGAAGAACTTCAGAAACGAAATCAAGAACCCTAGAACAAAGTCTTCAACACTTAATTCAGAAATCAACCCCAAATTCAAGCATAAATCGTGCTTTTATAGAGAAATCCAGCTAACATGCACAAGGACACGTGTTTCCCATTATCTCTCGACTGGATTCATGGCAAATCCTTGGTTAACTTCAGTGATTACTCATCAAAATGCACTAACCTAGTTTCTGGGTTCGTCTACTAACCGGTTATCGGGCACCAGTAACCGGTTAATTACTGGAAAATTTCAAAAATTAATATTTTAATTGTTTTCCCTCCAAAAACCTTTCTAATATTGCAATTAGGTCCCAACCCAAGGACTAAATTACAAAACTTATGCTTTTGTACAACACCCATATAAAAATATATCCCATTTTTTATATTTCCCAACACTTAATGTACAAAAATTAAAACTTTAAAACTAATATAAATTAATTATAAAACAAATTTTATAATTAATTTCCTATTATTCGGGAGACGAAAATTAGGGGTGTTACACATTTCATGATTTAATCTCAAGAAAATCATAAAATATTAAATTAGATATCTTTCTGAAATATTCACTGCCATTAATTAGGTTAAGGTATAATTTAAAGAATTAAAATTAAAAATGGTAATCTTTAAGCATTTTCAGTCTTGATAATCGATTGTCAGTTCTAACAATCGATTATCACGTGTAATTTTCGAATTCTGCATCAGACATGAACTGATAATCGATTGTCACATCGTAATAATCGATTGTCATATCAACAGATGCACTAAAACTGAGGTTTTCACATACCATTTTTAATTCCACTTTAAATTAACCAAGCTTTTCACATAACATTATTGTCATCAAATAGACATGCTCAACCACAGAAATCATCAAGTTTCATAGAGATTTCAATTACATGTCCAACTATGCATAAAAACCATTAAAACAACGACTCATGATATCAAATCATTATACACTCAATTATTTCATGAATTCAACATCAATTAAGTTCACATGCATCAAACCAAACTTGCTCTAACAAGTTTTATAGCTCGGATTGGCCTCAATGCCAAAGTCCTATTTCAAACTAAGCCCTTTAGAACCTCTTGGTGGTTCTCTGCATAAAATTACTTGCTTTAAATTGAACCTAGTGTACGAATAGTTTTCCCCTTACCTCACAAACGTGATAAACAAAAACTTGCAAGAGATTTGCTCCAAAACTCTCAGACCCTTAAAGAGCAGCACATGCAGAACAATTTTGAGCAGGGGTTCAAAACCAGAGATTTTGACAAATCAAACATGCATAATAATTAGGGAAAATGGTTAGGCTTTATTCTCTGCAACATGGACAAGAGAATGGAACAAGTTGGAAATCAAAAGGGTTCATGAGCTTACCACACTCAAGGCTTAAAGTAAGCTCCAAACCTCCGATTTTCGTTTTTCTGCAGAATTGAAACTCCAACTTTGAGGATTCGATTCTCCTAGCACACACACACACACACACACACTTTTAGCTCACGATTTTGGTATCTTTGTAAAGCTCTGGATGCAAGCTTCACAATGGTGTATAATTTGTGTATTATGGTTCAGAATCAAAGGAGAATTTGAAAGGAGAAAATAAGAACCTTAACTGCACAAAATTTTCCAAAACTTGGCAAAATGGACTTTAATTCATCATCAACTGAGTTTATTTAGCCAAATCAATGGCTCATGCAGGTCGACACGCATCCAAGGACGTGTCCATGGGTTGGTTTCGTGTCAAGGCATGGAGGTTTGGGTTGATTACTCATCAAAATGCACTCACTGATTCTGCTGCACTATGACAATCGATTGTCATGACTAAAATTTTCAAAAATTTATATTTTATTTCATTTCCTTGTAAAACTTTTCTAATATTACTTTTAGGTCCAAAAGCAAGGACTAATATGCAAAACTTATATTTTCACCCAAAAATACATGCAAATATATTTTTCACCTATTTTCCTTATCAAATGCATAAATAATACACATAATTAATCAAAGATTAAAATAAAAACAATTAATTATAAATTGACTTTATAATTAACTTTCATTAATCGGAGATTAAAAATTTGAGATGTTAAAAAAAAAAAAAACATATTTTTAATTTACCAAATACATTAAAATATAAAAAAGCGGTTTCAAGAGCATAGAAAGATCACCCAACAAACAAATCAACACGCTCCACTTGTTTTCGCTTAGTCCTGTAATCGAATACGTACTCCGGTTTCGGAACCAACCAATGGTTGCTCCAGTTGCAGCGGAGGCAGCCGTCGCTGCCGCGTTCCGGTCGGTGATGCATCGTGTCCGGCAGGCGGCTGAGAAATCCAACTCCCGACTCGACAGAATCCGTGTAATCGCGGTCTCCAAGACAAAGCCCATATCCCTTATCCAACGGCTCTACGACGCAGGCCACAGGTGCTTCGGCGAGAACTACGTCCAAGAAATCCTCGACAAAGCTCCTCAGGTTCTTGCAATTTTTTACAACATTAGGAGATGGAACTTCTAGAATGTTCCAAATTATGTGCAATAATTTCTAATTATTTGGGCATTCGATTGCCTGCTGCAGCTTCCACAAGATATTGAGTGGCATTTCATTGGACACTTGCAAAGCAACAAAGCCAAAACGCTTTTGGGTAGGGTTCGTTTCTCTTCACACCGTACTACTAACTTGTATGTTAAGTATATTTTAGGTGTGGATCATGCTAATAATGTAATTTTTGCCTTAGAATTTATATTTTAATGTTATAATCAATCTTTCCGTCTTATATCTTGACTTGTTTTGAATATCAACTTCTAATTTTACGATACTCATGTTATTTCGATGTCAAAATCGTTTATTTGCAACTTATTTATATATATTTATTTGTAAAATTTGAATTTATATTGTCATACTCATACCCTAGTTTTATAGAAAATGCCGTACCCCGTACATGGTACTGTACCCGTATCCGGTACCGTACCCGTATTGGTGCAACATAGGTGACTAGTAGCCTGAAATGTTGATCCCCTTGATGAATTAACGAAACTGAAGCCTTTTTATTTGTTTTTAAGTAAAGTAGACGTCTTTTAATTTTGTGGTTAAAATGTTAATTTGGTCCCTTAATTTGTTTTTTTATTATGAAATTGTTCCCTCACTTTTTTTTTGGTATTATATTGTTTCAGTATATTTCAGTTTGCACAGTTCGTCCCATAGTCATCGTTTAATCCTACGTGGACCAATATGATATACACACGTGGCATTTCTCTCTTCAACATGAACCAATATGAGACACGTACGACTTTCAATGATTTTTTGGGACGAATGGAGCAAACGGAAAGAAACACGAGGGACCAATATGATATCAAAACAACATGTAAGACCAATCTGATTACAAAAAATAAGGTAAGGTACCAAATGAGCAGTTTAGCCTAATTTTTTGGTTAAAGTTCTTATAAACTCGGTTTATTTTGGTTTTCTTTTTAGATTTGTTCCGGCGTAATGGGTTGATGTTTTGAATTTGGATTACTTGAGTTTTGGATTTGATCCCTATCACATTCGAACTTAACATACTTAGTAAAATAAAAATAAACGACTTTACAAGGTTTTTGACCAAAATTTATTTTTATGTGGAATAAATCAAGGAATTAAGCCTTCTTACATTAAAGTTTAAAACAAGGATTTGTGAGAATAGTAATTATTGAGAGGCAAGAGGAACCAAGGACTAGGTAGCAAAAAAGTATGTATGAGTAGGACTGTCAGGCGAGGGGAAATATGTAATGCTGTACTTGGTTCAAGTACAACAGAACAGAATCAAATGAAGAATACAAAATAGAATAAGGCTGGCTTGTATTAATGGAATAGAATAGTGTAAATTTTGGTTACAATGATGAAATGCAGTACTTAAAATATAAGAATAAGAAGGTACAGTTGAGGTAAGAAAGGGGATGAGAAATCAGCAGAGAAAAGGTGAGGAGAGAGAGTCACAAAAATTGCTTCATCATTGTCTGCCTTCTTTCTATCATTTGCCAGCCTATAAAGCAACTCACACCTTTCTTGTCACGAAATCATTGAGGAGAATATTCCTCTGTCTCACCCTGGCCCCTGCCACTCCTGCGTGGGTGCATGATCCAAGATGGATCCTCCACGTGTCCTCTTGCTTTAACCGAATTTGTCTCATTCTGTGGCACTGCTCTTTTACATTTCTGTCCCTCTTCAGTTGAGCAATGTGGGACTGTCACAATACCTCCCCCATTAAAAACAACCTTGTCCTCAAGGTTGAAGTTAGGATAGTGGTCTTTGATGGTGTGAAGGTCCTCCCAAGAAGCCTCAGATTGTTATTGTCCTTCCCATTGCACTAGTATTTGAGGAATTTTCTGGCCCTTTTTTATAATTTCTCTCTGCTTCAGAATAACCTTAGGCTGCAGAGCTAAGCCTTGCTCATCCAGTACTAGAGGGGCTGGTATGTGAGTCTTAGTTTCATCTCCCTTGAACTCTTTCAACTGAGAGACATGAAAAACTGGGTGAATCTTGGCATCATCTGGTAACAGCAGCTTGTATGCGACATTACTTACCGTCTGAATCACAGGAAAAGGACCAAAATACTTCATACTCAGTTTCTGGTTCTTCCTCAAGGCAACCGAATGTTGTCTGTAGGGTTGAATTTTAACCCAAACTTTATCCCCTACTTGAAATTGAACATCTCTTATGTGCTTATCAGCCTGAAATTTTATGTGCTGTTGTGCTCTAAGCAAATTTGCCTTTAACTTACTCAACAAGGCATCTCTAGACATGAATATATCTTGCAATGCTTGGTTATCTTGGTCAGAGGGTTGATATCTAGTTAGTGTAGGGGATTGTCTTCCATAAACTGCTTGGAAAGGTGACATACCCAAAGCTGTGATGATAAGATATATTGTACCAATACTCTGCCCATGGAAGCATCTGCACCCATTCCTTTGGTGATTCACCAGTGAAGCATCTAAGATACATTTCCAGGCACTTATTAAGGGCTTCTTTTTGACTATCTGACTGTGGATGGTAGGCAGTGCTCATAGCTAGAGTGGTCCCTTGTAGCTGAAATAATTGTTGCCAAAATTTGCTGATGAAGACTCTGTCTCTGTCAGAAACTATAGATATAGGAATGCCATGAAGTTTGACCATAGAACTGATGAATGTTTCAGCTACTTGCAGGCTGGTGAAATCAGTTTTGAGGGGCTGAAAATGACCATATTTTGATAGCCTATCAACTACCACCATGATCACAGTGAAACCCTTTGCCATACGTAATCCAGTGATAAAATCCATAGCTATATCCTCCCAAATTTGAGAAGGAATTGGTAGTGGCTGCAAGAGACCAGCTGGAGATGAGGTTAGGTGTTTTGCTTGTAGATAGGTTGTATAGTGTTGAATGTAATCTCTAATGTCATGCTTCATGTTTGGCCAAAAGAATTCATGCTTAATTCTGGCTGCTGTTCTAGCAAACCTGAGTGTCCCCCCACTGTTTAGCTGTGGTATTCCTGTAACACTTGAGAAATAAGTTCAGCATTCTTAGGGATAACTAATCTCCCTTTCCAGTACAGCAAGTGGTCTCTGTTGGTTAGATTAGTGTTCTGTTGCTGTTGCTGTTCACACTTCTGCAACCCTTTACTCCACTCAGTTTCAGCAGCCAAGACAGTTTTTAATTGCTGCAATAAACTAGGAGCAGTTCAGACCAAGCCATATAAAAGGATCTAGAAAGTGCATCAGCAGGGATATTGTCTTTCCCTGGTTTGTACTCAATTTTAAAATCAAATCCCAAAAATTTGTGTGGCTAATTCTGTTGCTCAGGTGTTTGTATAGTCTGATCAGTTAAATGCCTTAAGCTCTTCTGATCTGTTCTAATAATGAATTGATGGCCAAGTAGGTAATGTCTGATTTTTGCTAAGGCTTCAGTTATAGGAAATAATTCCCTGGAATAAGCAGATTGTTTCTGCATTCTGACAGATAGCTTCTTAGAAAAATAAGCAATAGGGTGTTTTCCTTGACTCAACACTGCCCCTATGCCTACTCCTGATGCATCAGTTTCCAGAATGAAGGGTTGAGACTTGAGAGAAGTCTAGCAAGGCTAACACTGGAGCTGTAGTGACAGCATTCCTCAGTTGACTGAAAGCCTGAGATGCCAAATCTGACCACTTAAAGGAATCCTTCGAGTAGATCGGTGAGTGGTGCAGCCAAGCTAGCATAGTGCTTAATAAACCTCCTATAGTAACCTGTGATCCCTAAAAATCCTCTAAGTTGTTTGAGATTCTTAGGTTCAGGCCATTCTAGGATTGTTGCAGTTTTGGCTTTACCTTTGCTACCCCTAGATGTGAGACAGTGTAACCTAGAGGGGGTAGGCCTGAAGGCTTGCTGGAAACCTTACTGCATGCCTGGAGCAGTAGGATCAGCTGAGGGTCTAGATCTTGTGGAAACTCAAGGAATGCATCCTCCTTGCTATCCTGTTGAGTCCACTGAATAGAAAACACTTCAGCTATGGCATCAATTTTTCTCATTCTGTTAATCTGATGAAATTCAGCTGATTGTGGTAGAGTTGCTTTATCACCATATAAAGTAATGTACTCTCCATTTAAGAGAAATTTGAATTGAAGAGCACTATAATCAACAATGTGAGGCCCCAATGTTGCCAACCAAGCAGCACCCAAAATCAAATTAGCTCATGCTACTGGTAACATGTATAAAGACAGCTGCAGTATGTGATTCTGCACTTCCACTGACAAATCAGGAATCATCCCTTCTGCAGTCATGGAATGACCATTGCCTACCATCAACTGAAATTTTGAAGCTGGTTGTATTGGTAGATTTAAGAATTGTGCAACTCTTGGTTGGAGAAAGTTATCTGAACTTCCGCTATCCAATAGGATCCTGACAGAATACCCTTTGATTTTCCCTTGGAATCTGATTGTTCCCAACCCACTACTACCCTTCAAGGCATTAAAGGACAAATGATGATCTATCTCAGCATGAGATTCAATAGTGTGGTCAGTGTCAGGTACTGCTACTTGCTCATTCTCAGCATAATCCTCATCAACTTGCGTATCATGAAATGTCTATTGGGACATTTGTGTTGTGGTGTGAATCTCTCATCACAAGTATAGCAGAGGCCTTTTTCCCTTCTCACTTGCATCTCAGCCTGGGTCATTTTTTCCCAGGGTTATTTGGGATAGTATGTTGGTTTGGGTCTAGGGACAAGGTTAGGTAGAAGTGGTGGTTGTGTATTCTGTAGTTTTGGGTAAGTGTATGGCTGTTGATGTTGGGGGGGGGGGGGGGGGGGGGGGGTGGTTTGTAGGTTGGTTTGTGTTTCTGGCTGTATTTGTCCTCATACAATTTGGCTAAGGCCTTTGAGTAAGGATAAAGGGATTTGGGCTAGTACATCTCTTTTGATGTCAGTCTTTAGGCCACTAATGAAACAGTCTAGCATGGCATCAGGGCAAATTCCATAAACACGATTTGTAAGTGACATAAATTCAACATAATATTCATTAACCGAGGCTGTTTGAGACAATTTAAATAGAGTAGATCTTGGGCATTCAAAGGGGGAAGGGCCAAATTCCTGCTCAAGGGCCCTAGTAAACTGTTTCCAAGTTTGAAAAGGCTTAGTTCTTGTAATCATTTGAAACCATGGTACAACCTCTTTTTCTAAATGAATAGTAGCTATTGTCAGCCTATGCTCATAAGGAGTATCATAGAAATCAAAAAATTGTTCAGCCTTAAATATCGATGGTAATAGCTCAGAGCCATCAAACTTTGGGAAATCAATTTTTACATTCCTTACTTGGAAGGGAGGTTTAGTCCACTGAGGAGAGTCAAAACGATTGCTAGCTGCTCCTGGAGACATGGATATGAACATCTCCTTGAGCTCATCCAGGGTTGTATTTGTTTGCTGAGTTTGCAGGGACTGATCAACCTCTCTTTGTTTCAAATATTCCACTGCCTCCTTGAGTTCTCTGATGTCATTTGCCATTTCACGAATTCTTGTATTATCTGCCATGGTTGATGAATGAGGATGAAAGCACCAATGTAATGGTGTACTTGGTTCAAGTACAACAGAACAGAATCAAATGAAGAATACAAAATAGAACAAGGCTGACTTGTATTAATGAAATAGAATAGTGTTAATTTTGGTTACAATGATGAAGTGCAGTACTTAAAATATAAGAACAAGAAGGTACAGTTGAGGTAAGAAAGGGGATGAGAAATCAGCAGAGAAAAGGTGAGGAGAGAGAGTCACAAAAATTGCTTCATCATTGTCTGCCTTCTTTCTATCATTTGCCAGCCTATAAACCAACTCACACCTTTCTTGTCACGAAATCATTGAGGCGAATATTCCTCTGTCTCACCCTGCCACTCCTGTGTGGGTGCATGATCCTAGATGGATCCTCCACGTGTCCTCTTGCTTCAACCGAATTTGTCTCATTCTGTGGCACTGCTATTTTACATTTCTGTCCCTCTTCAGCTGAGCAATGTGGGACTGTCACAAAATAACTCTAGGATGAAGTTGCTAATTATTTGTTAATGCAAGTAAAATAGCCTTGGTGGTTTTACTTGAATTTACATCGAAAATGTGGCATTCAAATGCTTTGAGTTCAATATGGGAATCACAGTAGTGCTTCTTGTTTTGGGCACATATATTTTTATTAAGGTGGAATGACCATTTTCATAAATCGATACTTTTCATCGATTGGGCATTTTTCATAAATTGGGTTTTGAGTTTTGACCGCTGCACCTTGTTTTGGGCCATTGTATTCTTTACATGTAAAGGTGTTTGAATGATGCTAGTTCAATTTTGCAATCTGAGCTGCATGCAAAGTTTTGTATCTCGCATCAGGTTGTTCTGGACTTTCTTAAAATGTTGCTACTCTTGTATTAGCCTTTTTGTTTAGTTGTTTGGTTTTTCCTTCCCTTAGCACCCTTAGATTAGGTGAACGTTAAACTTGCATGCGTTATGCAGGTGGAGTTCCAAATCTGGCAATGGTTCACGGTGTTGACAATCAGAAGGTAAACTTACAAACAATATCACTTATAGTTCTTGGTTGTATAATGAATTCCTTACTGTTGTATTCTATTCTAATTAATTTGATTGAATATGGATAATAGTCTACATGTTTTGCTCAATTATTATATAGTATCAGCACATGTAAAGCCTATATCTTACGAATTCACTAGTTAAAATTTGGATACATCTAATCTTCTAACTAATGCCAATTGCCATTTAACAAACATTAGTGTGTTCACAAACCTCTGGATCTGGCAGGTGGCAAATCATCTAGACCGTGTGGTTTCAACCCTTGGAAGAAACCCACTGAAGGTTCTGGTCCAAGTAAATACCAGTGGAGAAGCATGTGAGTTCAGCTTAAAATTTTTACTGGTTATCCAAATATATTAGAAGCAGGTATAATACCAAATCAATTACAAAGGAAGCACCTTGCATAATAGAAGAGTTCATGTACCAATTTGCAAAAGAATTTTTCTCGCCAATAAAAAGAAACCCAACCCCCACAAACTCACTTTAATTAAATATGCTAAAAAACTAAAAACAGCCATCCATAACATGAGACTTCCATCCCTATGAGCTGCCACTGAATCTGAAGCTGGTATTTGCAACTCCAGCCAAGAAAAATGGGCTCCCATACAGCACGTGAAAAAGTGCATGATAGAAAGCGATGAACTAGGACTCATCATCAGGGGAACAAAATGCACAAAAAAAATAATTAAAAAGTGATAGCCCGCAAGTGCACAGGTTATCGTAGTAATAAAAAGTATTGTATCCTCAAAGATTTTTTTGTTAAATACCAACAAATTGTAAGCATCAATTATCTAAACCAAATTAGTGGAAAAATTAGAAATAAAATTTAAAGATTGATTTTTGACAAAAAAATAAAATAAAGTAAATTTAGAAGATTGGATTGAGATTTGGATTGGGAAATTTCCAAGGATTATTTTCACCATATATCCGCATTGATAATCTTTAGTGATATCTCTTTTATTTAGCTAGATTTATTTTTAGGGTGAATTATCCTAATATAGAATACATGTTTCTTTCATAATCTTAGCACATTACCCAATGATTCCTAACTCCTACTTTCGTGGTAATTAGGGCACATCAAATCCATTAAGTTATATGATAATTCAATCTATCTCCTTAGAAATTAAACTTACTTTCGTGATTTAAGTTCCTAAGTTTAATTTTGTATTTTCTAATTCTAATGTTCATCTACTTCCTTTACTATCTGGGATAATGCAATAATGGAGCTCTACACAATCGCAAGCATTAAGCACACCAAAATTGAATAAAAATAACTTCGAGCATAACTAAAAGATAAAATATCAAAACCACATGTCAATGCCTCCTCCATGGGCTAATCCTTAGAAAAAAAGGAACTACCCACTACTCATGTTCACGATAGAAACCAAAAAATAAGAATAAGGCATGATAAAATAGAAATAACCAAAAGATGAGAGGAGAAGAATTTCTTCTGTCTTTAATCGCCTTCTAAATCTTCCTTGAGAGAGATGTACACCTTCAATGCTTATTTTCTAATTTGATATCTTCTTTCCTCAAATCTATCTTTTATCGGGGTTTATATCTTTTTTTCTCTTAAATTATTTGTTAGCCTTTTACAAATATTTTGGGTCCAAATTAGCAAAATAGGCCCAATGACTTAATCTTCCTTCTCAAAGCCCCAAATTTTTTTTTACTATACAATTACTCCTAAAAACTCTTTACAATTTTTCTCATCGATAAATTCTTTACTTTACAAAGCTCCAAGCCTCCAAATTATAACCTGCACATCAAAAACACCAAAAACCTTTCCCAAATGAACTATGAACTAAATCATACTAAATTAAAATAAAATGCCGAAATAAATATTAAAATAAATACAAACTAATAGGAAAATAATATGCATGCTACGCATACATCAAATTCCCACAAGCGTGAACCTTTGCTTCTCCCCAAGCAAAACATGCAATGCAACGAATAAATCCTATATGAATGCAAACTAACTCATCATTCAGGCGACAAAACTCACAATCCAATAATAACATGCACAAAAACACAACTTCCTCAAAACAAATTTTATCAAGTGACATAACCTGTAATTCTCCCAAACTTACATTCTCTAATCCATCATGAAATAATCAAAAGTCTACCCAATTAAAATCTTAAACTTATCACAATCTTGCTCATCACTAAAGAGGTCTCTGCTCACTATCTCTCAATGTGTATAAGGGTAAAGACATATTGCTCAAGTTCATCTATGAAAGTGAATTACTATAAGCTTGATCACATAGCAAAATCTCCACCGAAATTATTGATTGCATGCAAGAATCAAAAGGTTTTAATTAAGTTGTAATGAGATCATGGCTAAAGATCTCAGGTGGGATATAAGAAACAAAAAATTATACAAAGGCTAAAAAAATGTAACCATAAACACAATATTCCCTTGATTTATGAATGAAGCATACAATCATTATAATTAAATATAACTCCAACAATCAATCATGCATTATTCTTTTTCTCATTAATTCTCATTCTCTTTATTCTCTTCCTTTATTTTTTTTAACATATTAAGTATTTCCCCAGTTAGCAATTACCTGACACTCAACAATTTCACTTTTTTTTTAGAAGAGAAATAAAGAGAATGCATAAAATACTTTAACCTCAAGAACAACACTCTAGCATCTCATCCAAAGAACTACTCTCCCAATTGCACCATTCACATTCTAAAGGATACCAAAAATATATAACACTATAAAAATGTACCAAGGAGAATAATTATTTCCTTAGGCTCAAAATGGGCAGCTAAGGTGAAGTGTTTATCAAAAGTGTTGAAGGCCAGAAAAACAATCCTAAGTGCCTTTATCATGTCCATGTATGCAAACAATTCATCAGTCTCAAATGGCCACATGTCATGTTCTAGAATCCACAATCAAAATGAACATCAATCAAATATCAAGAAAGAGGAGGGGTTTAAAAATATTCATTATGTGTTACCCCTATTAGGCTCAAAAACTCATATTTAGTAGCTATTTCAATGAAGAGCAAGAATCACAATAAGTTTCAGTCAATTATCAGTATTCTAATGATTATTCATGCAACCATCATTCCAAACAAGCAGATCATCACAGGCTAAGTCACTATCAAAAATATTATTCATAAGGAAACACATGCAGTGCATGCCAAAATAGATATAAGTTAAATTGTCTAAATGGTGAGTCAGTTAAATGCATGCAAAATGAATGATTTTTTTTGTTATATATATATATATATATATATATATATATATATATATATATATATGAACAAAACTCAAAAAAAAAATGCATGATGAATAAATGAATACACTACATGGTCATAAACTAATATGCAGAATGCAATGCACCCCAAGGTTAAATTCTACATTGTCCTCGATGTGGAATAAAAACTCAAGAAGTGTAAGAAAAAGGTTATAGTGTAAGATCAGGGTAGTGTTCTCGAGAGATGTGCCAGTCATACATTGCGCTCTGCATCCTATTGGATTCCTCAATCATAAAGGCAATCCGTGCTAATTCAGAGCGTAATTCAGCGATGGAAAACCTATTAATCGAGGTAATGCCACTTTCTTACCTTAATGAAGAGAGAGAGATGGAAAACCTCAAAGCTCTAGCTTCCTCTTCTTGTGTCCTAGACTCCTCAAGCTTGAATCTCTCTAGTTTCCCTTACTTGATCTTGAGAGAGAAGGTATGAGAATGTGTGATTCTCCATGGCTATGAAGCTTAGAAAATCAAGAAAGATGGTGGAGGTGAAGTCGTGTGATGTTGTTGATGATGGGGGAAGAATTTGTGTGGTGTGTTGGGTGGTGATGATGTGTCTTTGTTCTTGATCTAAGGTTTGATGTTGATGATGGAAATGGAGTTGGATGAGCTCTTGAGCTCTTAGGGCTTGAGAGAGATGATGAGTGTTGATGGTGCGGGAGCCCTTGGCTCTTGAGAGAAGAAGAGAAGAAATGAAAAATGAATGAAATGAAGGAGTGTATGTGTGTTAAGTTTCATGAGGGAAAAGAATGAGTGGTGAAAATTGAATGGCTTCCTTGAGAAGCTTGGCTTGTGTGGTGTATATGGATTGGGGAAGGGGGTGAAAAACCCATTTTGCCCTCCAAAAATGCCTCATTTCGTGGCTGGTACGCAGACCACGCGCATAGGCGGGATCCTGGGGCGCCTGGGCGCCAAGCTCCCTGAGTTTGTGCGTTTTAGACTGCTCCGGGCGCGAGGCTGGGGCGCCTGGGCACACGCCCCATTTTAAGTGGGACAGTTTGCATTCAAAATGCCATATCTTCTTCGTTAACCGTTGGATCTTGCTCAAATTTGGAGGTAAGCTCCCTAAGACCCTTATCTTCACATCCAACGGTGGAATTTGTGTTTAAAGTTGTAAATCTTTTATTCTTAATTTTCTAATATAGGGTGTTTCTAACACTGAAAACACCGTTTCCTACACTCTTTTGTTCATCTTTAAATCTCTTATCCGATGCCAATACTTCCTAACTCCTTCATGGCACACAAAGGGATCTTAATCCATCACTTTAAATCCTCTTTAGCATAATTATCATTTTATTATTCTAATTATTCTTCTAATTAAAATTCGGGATGTTACATCTACCTCGGCCTCGTTTCAGCAGTTAATCAATCTCCCATTCTTCACCTGGTAATATGGATCGGCCCCCAAAACTCTCAGGTCGAGGTCAGGGTTGAGTAGCCTCAACTGCTTGATCGCGTTCAAAAACTGATTCTCGTGGGTTCGCTCCCAGCACCACAGGTTCTGTTCAGCGTCAATCTTGTGCTTAAGAGCTTTAGCTTTCACCTTCGCCAACTGATCCCGGAGGCGAGCATTCTCTTCGGAAAGCCTTTGCGAAGAATCGGCAGAAGACTTCTCCAAGGAGGTGTAATCGGCCTGAGCCTTCGCCAGCTCTTCCTAACCAAGGCGATTACGCTCCTTCAAGTCTGTTCGAACTTCCCTTAGCTTCTCCCGAGAAAGGCACTCCTACTCCTCCAAATTAGTCTGAGCTTTCTTCAGCTTCTCTTGAGAGAGGCGCTCCCGCCCTTCAAAGTCGGATCGAATCTTCGTTAACTTCTCCTACGCAAGGTTCTCACACAGGCTAATAGAATTGGCCTAATTCACCTGAACCTCGGTCAACCTCATTACTTCGGCTTGATACTTTGCTTCCCGATCTATGAACGTCCTCCTCTTCTCCCTTTCCTCAGCTGAGATGGAGTGGGAAATCTCATCAGCATGATCAACCATGTTGTACATGAGGCTGGCACCGCGAAGTAGGTACTTCCCCATCAGGTTGGCCTCTTGTGATCGAGAAAGCCCATTCTGGTTGCACCATCGTCGGTCATCGGCAGGCGACTTTATCATGTTTCGAAGCTCGTAGGGAACAACCTCCGGATCCGAAATACTAAACTCCCTTGCCGCAGAACTACTAGCATGATCCCCTGGTAGAGGCCCCAAAAAATAAAAATAAGGTATGATAAATAGAAATAATCAAAAGATGCGAGGAGGAAAATTTCTTCTGTCTTCAATCGTCTTCTAGTTCTTCCTTGAGAGAGATGTGCACCTTGAATCCTTATTTTCAAATTTGATATCTTCTCTCCTCAAATATATCTTCTATCAGGGTTTATATCTTTTTTTCTCTTTTAAAATTACCTGTTTGCCTTTTACAAATATTTTGGGCTCAAATTAGTAAAATAGGCCCAATGGCTTAATCTTTCTTCTCAAAGCCCCAAATCTCTTTTTTTTCTATACAACTACTTCCCTAAACTCTTTACAATTTTTCTTATCAATAAATTCTTTACTTTCCAAAGCTCCAAGCCTCCAAATTATAACCTGCACATCAAAAATACCAAAAACCTCTCCCAAATGAAATATGAATTAAATGCATGCTAAATTAAAATAAAATGCCTAAATAAATATTTAAATAAATACAAATTAATAAAAAAAATAATATGCATACTACACACATCAAAAAGTGAGTTCAGCTTAAAATGTTAGTCAGAAAAGTTTATTTGCTAGTTACAATGTATTAAACCCTTCTGTTATGCATTGGCAATTTGGCATCGTTTGAAGTAATTTGGGGTGAAATATTTGCCAAAATATAGTGCTCTTAATTTATTTTATTATTATTATTATTTTTTTTTACATATTGACCAGTTTATGGAATTTTATTTTATTTTTTTAGCCAAATCTGGTATTGACCCTTCCAATTGTGTTGAGCTTGCAAAACATGTAAAATTGTACTGCCCAAACCTAGTATTCTCTGGCTTAATGACAATCGGGAGGCCTGACTATACCTCCACTCCCGAGAACTTTCAGGTGATAAATCCTACGTATACTCTCATCTTTTGTAGACTTCCTTAAACAGATCAATTTCTTATTTGCTCGAGCTTTCCGTTTAAGAATTTTATTTTATTTTCTTCAGATTTTGTCTGCCATTTTATACTCCCTCCGTTCCATGAATTATTTACTTTGTTACTTTTAGCCATTTTACCTTGTCCCATATGATATATACTTTTAGAATCTTAATACTCATTTATTATTTTTTTCCATGTATATTTTTATTTATCACATTCTCTTTTTCACCACTCATTTTTTCATCTCTCTTCAATACAGTCTTCATATATATATTATTACTCTCTCCAATTATTAAATGAGGGTAATATATTCCAAATATATCAAATTCTTATATTATTTACTCATTTATTAATTTATGTGCAATGACTAAGAGAACATAACTTATGGGAGGGAAGCAGTAGTTGTTTTGTTTGTTTAATAGCATAGCTTGATGGCTTTGTGCCTTGAGTTCCAAAATCTAATTGTCCATTTGTTGAAGTAAAGGTTTTATTTTTTTGGTGTAAAATCAGAGCCTATCAAAGTGCAAAACTGAAGTTTGCGAGGCACTTGAAACGGAGGAGGAGCAATGTGAACTGTCTATGGGCATGTCCAGTGATTTTGAGTTAGCGGTATAGAATAGTGTGCTATAGTTATTCTGCAAGAGACTACTTTTCATTATAGTTGCATCTGCAATTTCGTCTAAATTCTGAATGCTATGAAGCTCATAAAAAAATGAAATGTCAAGTACTATAGAAATGATAACGGGATTCACTGATGCTTGTAGTGATAGTAATGGTTTATGACGAGACAGGCACAAACTCTTTAGAATTAATATACAATTCTTTTTAGGTTTGAATTAATATATGACTGGATATGAAAGCATTTTGGAAAGAGTTTAATATAAAATGCATTAATGGTGCATCGTTGATGCATCATCAACTATTCGTGTGTATTACTTATTCAAGAGTCAATCACTGTCATTTAAGAGTTAATATAAATGAATGACACGTCGACCGTGTTATGCAATCAGTACAAGTAAGCACCATTTTCTGTTTTTGAAATACCATTAGGTGGATCAATTACTAGTATCTTCTTTGATTATTATTTTTAATGAATTAAACTATTCTTTTACTTGGAATTATTTACTTGCATGTTGTGCCATTTGTATGCATGTTAGTAATAATATTTTTATTTTCTTTTCAGATTGAAATGGGTAGTACTAATGTCCGAATTGGGTCCACGATATTTGGACCAAGGGAGTATTCAAAGAAACAAAATTAGCAGGAAGTTGCAATCAATCTTTGTCTCTCAAACGCATGTGCATAATAAATCTTCCGAATTGTACTGTTAAACATAATTATATTCATGTTCACATGTAGGCAATTGACATAATGGAATTGGTAATTATAAAGTTTATTTCTGCCAAAATCTAAATTCCTATGAAGAATAAAGATAAAATAGAGTTGCTTCGTAAACTTTGTGAAATCAATGGCCTTGTTTTATTATGTATTGGAAGAGATAATAGAAGAGGGGGGGGGGGGGGGGGGGGGGAGGTGTTTGTTACAAGGGAAGTACATTAGGCTAAGATAAGGAAAATTTATAGGACGTCTTTGTACTTATCACCCTCAAACTCTCCACACTATCTTCTCTGTTGGGTCGTTGAGTGTGTTTGGTATGACAAACATATAGCTTATCTAGTAGCCTTTAGTTTGTTGATTTAGTCAATATTCAATAAGCTACTAGAGTTGTTTGGTGAACAAAAAATAAAAGAAGCTTATAGCTTTCAAAAAGGAAGCTTATAGCTTTTGAAAGCTAGCTTTTAGGAAGCTACATCAGGTAGCTTTGAGAAAAAAATAAGAGCTTTCAATAAATCATATCTCAATTTTACCCTTTTTTTTATTAAATTATATTATTATTTATTCTGGCCCGAATTAATATTACGCGCCAAATTTTTGTTCCTTCAAACCCAAAAACCTAGAATCCTTCTATATATTCAACATATGTACGCATCCCACCAAAATCACTCATAAAAAAATCCTAAATTTAACTACTGATTCAGGAGACATAAATGTATGTGATATTTATTTCAACATTGATCATCAAATTTCTCTTTCAGTTTTTTGTTATCCTCAATTTTTTTTTATTTTGTGAATTTGGTTCAGATTGGAATTGTGATTTTGTGATGGCGGTGTGTCTAATCAATAAGCTAAAAGTTTTGTCCTTCTTTCGTGTCATTGTTAATAAAGATACAGTGTCATTTTTATAAAAATAATAAAAATGTTTAAAGTGCAGTAATAGTTAGTAATAATTATTATGAATGTTATAATTTTTTTTTATCATTTATACCTATATGAATGAAGTATATATGTCTTTCTCTATAAGCTACTAGTGTAGTATTATCGTCATTGAAACATGAATGTCAATGTTAAATATTATTCTACATGTTATGTACTTTTCAGTCATTTAACATGTTTAAATTAGTTGCACATCTAGTTTTGCCAAACAGCTCTAGTTCAATAAGCTAGCTATACAGTTATAAGCTCACAGCTATAATCCTACAGCTATAAGCTCACAGCTATAATCCTACAGCTATCAGCTAGGTTCACAGCTATCAGCCACAAGCTCACAGCTATAAGTTAGTTTTGCCAAACAGACCCGTTGTGTTTGGTGTTGTCGTTGTTATTAGAGTTTAGTGTTTTTGGCTTGCTTAGTCTGTGTGTTTTTGCCCAGTCTTTCTCCTTAGGCCTCCTTTTATGTTTGCCTCTTGGCTTGCCCTTCACGTTCCCTCATCATTTAGTCTAGTGGTTATTGCTTTGATGCTCATCTTGTCCACTGGTCACCATCTGATGTTGCCTTAAGCAGGGTGCTTAAGCAGCCTTCCATATTTGCTCGAGTGCATGAGTGGAAGTTGTCATTTATGATGTTTTTAAACGACTAGCATGATGGATTGTTGAGCCCAAGACTGCAACGTGTGAAACAGAGATATTTCTGGGGAATCCTCATTTTGCTCAGGCAGGACACTCAGAGGCGAGGGACACCTTTCTGCTCCTGATCTGGTCACATGGAAAGGCTTCCTTCTAATCTTTGGGCCTATACTTTATTGGGCCTTCCCTCATTCTTTATTTATTTTTCCTTAGTGGATCACGATCCACAATAATTAGTTTTGTCCTAAACAATAGTCCGTTTTTGTATTTGAAAGCAATCCTAATAATTTCAAATGCAAACCTACTCTATCTCTGTCTCCATACAGCCCCTTACATGGTGAAACGTGGCAGTTAATTGATAACCGTGCCACCACTACTTGTAACGGTTATTAACCTCTTTAGTATGCAACTCCCTTCACGTTCTTCTTTTAATCCTCCACTCATTGTTAAAGATCTCCCTCTCTTGCTCACTGTAACCCCTTCATCTTCCCTTCTCCCAAAACCGCTTCTTCCACCATAGTCAAGTTGAGCACTGTAGTCACTTCAAATGAGGATTCTGGCTCCAATTCCTCCGAGAGCGGCTTCTTGGGTGAGGAGGATACGTCTCCACGCCCCTTTTCATTCTCCATTATGAATGATCTTCCACCCCCTCGTTCTGAACCTGTGGAGCAGGGCTACCGCCGTTGGGTAGACACCCCACGCCCTTCTCCTCCATTTGAGGGTCCTCCTAAATTTGGTAATATTTTCAACAACTCTTCCTCTAAGGCTATTGTTGTTCCAGAGGCTTTAGCCCAGTTGAGGTCTTTCCCTGTTACGGATGCTGACTAGGCCCCACTCTACTCCGATCTCGTCTCTTAAGAGCGGAGTTCCCATGGATGGATGTGCGTTTCCACCTGAGGGTTAATGTTACTGGAGGATGGGCTGAGTGGGTGGATGCAGTGTTTTCGGATGATCCTGCTTTTGTTGCTGTTTTGGAGCATGTAGGCATAGATGAAGTTGTTAAGGCTTCCACCAAACCGAGCGTGTATAAGAGGGTTGCAGACCTCCATGTATTGATGCATTAGTGTTCCACAACTCATACATTCGTTACTTCCTGGGGGGAACCTTCTCTGGAAGATGTGATTGTTCTTCTGAAACTGCCCTCTTTTGGTGATGCCAACTTATCCTTTTCTGAAATTGATGACAAGTTTTATGACATGGCCAGGGAACTGAAGGCGGCCATCATTCTCAGTGCCAAGCATTCTCGTGATGTGCTTAGCCAACGCAGAGCTTCCTCTTTTAAGAAGATCAGAGGTACTGGGAACATCATTCCAAAGAACCAAAGGCCGACCAAGAAGATTTCTCTGAAGCACACATTTTCCCATTGGGTGCGGTATTTTTATGGTGATGTGAGTGAGGACGGCCTCATCCTTGGACCCGTCCTTGACAAGAATCTGTATCGTGCTGGCTTCATCGCGTTTTGGTTCTGTCGCTATGTGTTTCCTAGCCCTCCGTGGGAATCTGTAAGCCCCTCTGTTTTTGTGTTCCCTTCCATGCTGGCTCAAGGTATTCGTCTTCCCTTATCTTCATTGTACTTGGGTGGTTTATACGCAAGGCCAGATCAGATTGCTGAATAGCTGAGTAACTCATTTGGCCGTTTTCCCATAAACTGTTATTTAGACTTGACATTCTTGCAACATTTCCTTTTTGAACGTTTCCCAAAATTTGCCCCCGAGAGGCCCAAACCTACTTAAACCTCTTATGGTGCTGCTGAAGGTGAAGCTGTTGCCAGTGCCGTTGTTGTGGCTGCTGGCAATTCCCCAAAGATTCGGTCTTGGCATTGGTCTTTAGGCAAGCCAAGGTGTCCATTGGTTCATGTGATTGATAATGAGGACGACTTCTTATTTCGCCCTTACTCAGTACCACTTTTTCCTTCTGGTGAGCTGCTTCATGATTTTTATACCAAGGACATGTTTATTTTCGCTTCTAGGAATGGTTCAACAGGAAGAGCAGAGGGTATTTCTGACTTATGGAACTTGATTTTGACCCCCCGATGCTTGTCTGGTTTTATTCCAACGGATAACAAAAGTGCTCATGGGGGTGCCTTGTGGCCATATGTCTATAGACTAGATAGGATTGCTCAACAGTTTGGTTGGGATCAAGCCCCCTACAGCCTTCATATAGCACACATTGGAGTTGAGACAACCCTTAAAATAGTGATTTTTCACACTTCTGCAAATTCTGATGATCCTATGCCGTGTTACATTTCTCCTTCTCATGTGGGAAGCGTTCTTCAAAGTTGGTTGAATTCCCATCAAGGCGTGCTTCAGCACCTTCGTAGCTACGAGGTCACTCCCAATCATATCACTCCATCATATAGATCCATACCTTTAAAGAAATGTACTTTCCCTGACTCCCCTCATGTGTAGTGTGAGACCCACAATTTTGCCCAATTTATTTGCGATATTTTATTTTATTTTAAATTATTTTAATTGATTTTTTTAAAATGATATTATGATGATTTATGATACCTTGATTTATATTGCTTAAAGTTTGCATATTTGCATATATATATATATATATATGCACGTGATATATATATGTATATATACACATACAAATATTTTCCTTGATGAATTTAAATTATATTCTTACTATGAAAATATTTTTATAAGTTATAGTATTTTATTTTAATGATATTTGAATATGAAACGATTTTTTGAAGGATTATGGTGTTTTATCTTCAAAAATTCATATCATTTTAACCGTAAGTCCAAAAATTACAAACTCTATGTCAAAACGATCGTATTGAAATGTAGATTATGAAAATTTAAAGTTTTGGATTTTATTCTGGAGTTTTCGAATTATTATTCCTGCTACCGTAGAATTTTATTTTTGGTTATTAATAAGCTTGGGAATGCATTTTTAAGTCATTAATGGACTCTTTGACCAAGAGATATTTTTATTTGCATAAAAAGCTTATTTTCTCAACACTCATTGGTTGCATCGTCCAGACCTGCTATTTTAATTTTATTTTTGAAATTTTATTTGTTAAAATATTATTTGATTGGTTGATAAAAGTGGCAATTTAATGAAATCGGGTTAAAAATGCGAAAATTGGCGTTTCGGGACGAACCGGTGCGCCCCGGCATGAGCCGGTGCGCCCAGACGCACCGGTGCAGAATTTTTGGTGCACCCAATGGTGCGCGCGCGGACCGCACCAGCTCAGACGCACCAGAATGTGCGCGTTGGTGCTGGAAAAATCTAGAACCTGGTGCGTGCCTGGGTGCTATAAAACAGCACCAGCACCAGAATTGGCGCACCATTTCTTTCTCCAGCCCGCACCAGACCCCTCCAGCCCGCACCAAACTCCTCCAGCATGCACCAGATGTAACATCCCCGATTTTATACAATAGCTATGTGCCTTAGTTAGTGGTAATAGGTTTAGAGTGTAGAAAAAAGGAATATGTTAGGTTAAACTCGTGGTTTAGAAGGGTTATTTAAGAATTAAGAGCATAGGACTTTAGGAAATTAGAAATAGAAGGTCTATAGCTTTAAACCCAAATTCCACCGTTGGATATGAAGTTGGACTTATTAGGAAGCTCGCTTTCAAATTTGAGCAAGATCCGACGGTTAACGAAGAAGTGATGATACTTTGAAGTGCAAAGGAATGGTGGATTGAACCAGTTAATCGATTAAACCTTGAGTTAATCGATTAGCCAAAAACCAGCCATCAGGCCTTAATCGATTAATCCATGTCTTAATCGATTATCTGTGTAAATTTTGAAGGGGTTAATCGATTAAGCTACTGCTTAATCGATTAACTGCTGCAGAATCTGTTTTAAAACACGTTTCAATTGTGAGATGATTCATTGTTTCCTCTCTCCTTCATACACGATTTCTTCCCTCTTTCAAACCCTAAGTTTCTCAATCATCAAATCCGCTCAAAGACACCATGGATTATCATTCCTAATGTGATTCCCATCTCAAATTCATGTTGTAACTTCATTAAATCTCCATAAATCTCTCTCCTTTCTCTCAAATCCACGAATCTCTCATGAACCCTAAACCCCCAAATCAAGTTGTCTTGCTCTAATAATCAAATTAGAAGAGTAGAAGGAGCTTGGGATTAAGGAGAATAAGAGCTAGAGCTTGTAGATTGTTGTGATTGAAGTGGGTTCCTCAAACCCCCAACTTTCTTTCTCTCTCTTTCTCCCTCTCTACAAAGGTAAGAGGGGAGGTATTTTTCTTAATTAGGGGAAGGGATTAATTATGATAGTAAGTATATAATGATATGTGTGTTTAATTTGTATGTTTGATTATGTGTAAAGTGTGGAATTAATTAGTGTCTAAGCTTAGGGTTCATTATGTTTAATGATGATGATGCTCCTTGAATTGATGAGGTGAATGCTTGAATGTTTTCAATTGAATGAATAAACGTTAATAGGATTGAATGTTAATAGGAATGATATTGTTACTTGAATGTTAACCATTGGAATGATTGAGTGTTATTAAGTCATTTAATGCTATTTTATATATAAGTACTTATTGTTATATTGTTATGGCCTCACGCTCTAAGTTAGAGAACCCAACTAATTTGGTACAAATATATAAAGGCTTGACTATTGTAAACATTATAAAACGAATTAGAAACACGTGCATTTATGGAGTAAGGTGGACCTTAGGAAATTGGGAAAGATAATCGAATCCAAGTTCTATGAACTGAAGAACCCTCCTACGGGGAGAATGTGAAGGTTCATAGAACTAGTGGACATAAGTAGATAGTGATTTGATTGTGCTTATGAAACAATCACGGGAATTGCTATAGGGGACTTTGATCACCCTAGCAGAAACTAGTACGAAGGACGCGATACGAGAAGTACTGGTTGAATTGGTGATTGGTCCAGTTCACCCTATAGTAATTCTATCGGTCACTTCCCTACTTCGTGACTACGGAGGGTGGTTCCTCCCCTATACGAAGGACGCGATACGAGAAGTACAGCGGGGCTTACATTGTACGAAGAACCCTCCTACGAGGAGAATGTGAAGTACAATGTAAGCAAAGGTAGAAGGACATTTACTCCTAGTCGGTCTTTCTCAAAGTGTGGAGGGGATGTGAGGCTAGAGTTATAAAGTGTACATTGTATGAAGAACCCTCCTACGGGGAGAATGTGAAGTACAATGTAGATAAAGTGTTATAAAGTGAAAGGGGCTTACATTGTACGAAGAACCCTCCTACGGGGAGAATGTGAACTACAATGTAGGCAAATGTTAAAGGACAAAGTGAAAAGTGTTAAAGCAAAGGTTAAAGGAAAGGGTTGCATTGCATTATAAATAGTGGTTATGCATTATCAACGTTAGTTGATAATTATGATGATAGTTATGTATATGTAGAGTTACAATGTGAATAAAGGTGAATTACATGGATAAATTGTTAAAGGAAGAAAATAGAGTTATAAATTATATTATGTCAATTGTATATTGTTATAGTTACTAATTTTCTAGAGCATTCATCTTCCTTATGTCTTATTAGCGTTTTTAGTAGTTTTCCTTGATTTTGAATTAATACTTGACCCTCTTAAGTTGACATTTTAGGTACCTGGATCGGAGCAGCCTTAAGGGCTTAAATGCTGAGGATTAGGTGCACTCCTCCTAGTGGAGTGTACTTCTGCCTGTGATTATGTAAATCATCGCTCTGCAACCATTGTATTATCCTAGTTATGTGGAATTTATAATTGTAATTAAGTTTCAAAAGTTTAGTTTTCCTAAACTTTAATTTGTGGATGTCTCAAGTAAAGGATATCTGTATATCCCTCTTTTGTAAATGTTTATGTTTTACCTCTTCTCTGGATCTGACAGGTTGTAATTAATACTTTTAAAGGGAAAGATCCATATTTTAAAGTAAACTTCGCCAAAATTTTTCTAAAGTTTTCATACTTTAATAATTAACAATGGAATTAAAAAGTAGGATGTTACACCAGACTCCCAACACCATAAATTAACATCCATAAACACCTTCTCATCAATTCTTACTCTTAATTTCATATTTTGCCATCAAACCCCACCTCTCTCTTATTCTTATGTCTATGATTCACCCATAATCTTGAGGATTTCTTCCATTCCAACCAAAGGAGAGGAGTTTTAGAAGCTAATCAAGATAATTTAGTGCATTGGAATTGAGTTTTCATCCCCTTGAGGTAAGGGAGGAACTCTTTTATTTTAGAATAAAATTTAGGTTTTGGAATTAATAAATACTTATCAAATGTTATGAATTAAACCCTAGGGTAGTTGATTCTGTCGTACCACATGCCTGTGCATGTGGAATGAGCATTTAAAGGCTTGTTTCATGTTACAACTTCATCACTTTAATCAAATTAAATTAGTGTAGTTATAGTGTTTGACGAAATGCCTAAAAGAATATGAAATGCATTATATAAATTTGAATACATATGAAATGAAAGTATCATGCAAAATAAGTTATCTAGTTTGAATAAATTATAGGATTATGATTTATCTAATAATGTATATAAAGATTAGCTGAATAAAAATAATAATAGATAAGTATGAAAGATACAAAAGTAATTAAGAAAAGAGATGGAAGAAAAATGTGTGTTTAAATCCATAGCCAAAAAAATATGATAAGTGGGAATTCAACATAAAAAGATTATAAATAGGATATTAAGAAAGTAAAGAAGATAAATATAAACATAATAATAACTTACAAATTTTTGTAATTCGGTAATGAAATGTAATTAGTGAAATTTGATTGTTTGACGATATGTTAATTTAAATTTTGATAAGTCTCATTTACTTAGTTTCAATTCCTAATTTCTATTCTTTTATGAAAAGATGTTCACTCCCTTGTGGTTTAACATTTTATGTAAGGCTTGGAGGAGCTAAGAACCAGAGTTTCACATCGCAGAAGACGAACAAAGGCCACTTTCCACCATTTATTGTTCTAATATCAAGTTGTAAATCCCAGATTTTTGAACGAACAATTTGTATTTCAACATTTTAAATAAATAATAATTTATATCTCCTTTATTAAATTGGGATGTTACATGATTGTCTGTTATTATTTATCTGCACTTTATTTTATGATCATTATATTATCTGCTTGGAATTATGATTATATTCTGAGAAGTTATGAAATGATTATTATGATGTGATTATCTGTTGGAGAAAGAAATATTGGAAATTATGTTGAAAGTGTAAGTTATTGATTATTTTGTAGACCCCTGGTGGGTATAAGACATTGGTTAAGGCAATACGGTTATAAGTTAAGCATCTCGCATCGTTTAAAGGTAGTATACAGTGATGGTGCATCGTAGCACAAATAACCTTGTGATGTATATCCCAATTGCACTGTCTTCGGACGTGCTTGATTTTAAGTAGCTGACCACGTGAATGACGTGTCGTGGTTGCGAGCTTTGTGGAATCCACTGTATGTAGGGAGGTGTTTGTTCGTTTTCCTTTTTAGTGGTCAAGACCTGTTAGAAGCGCGGCTTAGAATAGGTTGACCAATGTTAGGTTAATAAAGCTATATCTCTCTAAAAGACTTAAAATATTTAAAGGACTTCAAAGTTTTAACCATTTCCTAACTCTACGTTGAGAGAGAAGTAGTGGAGAGGAAAGATACCGTATACTTGGAGACCGGTGTATCTTCGAGTGGTGATTGTGATAAGGGAAGGCAAGGACGGTGAACGTTAAGAAGTATCGAGTGCTTCTCTAGGTAGGACAAGACTACAATGACTTGTCTTTCGGTTGTGGGACATTGTCGTAGCAAGGACTACAAGATCAACTAGAGAAAGTATTGTTGCCCCCTGATCAAATCAGAGATGGTGAGAGGGAACCCGAACGGGGCTAAATGTCGCTATATTTTGTGAACTAATTCGGTCGCTGTATATTTGATTCGGTCACTGAATGTTATAGTACGTACTCTTCGACATTGATGCCGGCGTGGTTAAGGTTCTTGTGCCTCCCATCTGCTTTCCGACTTAGGCAGTGGTTGGATATTTGAAGAGGAGATGTATCGTGTGTGCTGACTTTTTCCATTGCCTCAATGATATCCCTCCCTAAATCATTGACGGCTATGTTTAAGTTGAGAGAAGAGTATTGGAAAAGATTATTAATTGTTATTGAAAATCCCTTATGAAACAGATTTGATAATACGATATGACATGACATTATGAGGAGATGCTATGAAATGATGATGGTGATACTTATGATCATGAGATCTTTTGAGAATGGCCACTATTTGCTTATTTCATTAGGTGATTGTATATGTGTGTGTGTGAATCTTAATGTGATCCCTTAGAGTAAGTCCATGCTGCTGACGATTAATTCGTTCGGATCGCTTACTCTCTCTGCTTTCCCTTTTCTGTGGGCATTGGGAACGATGTCCACAGATGGCAAATCGAGTCGATGTCATAAAGTGATTTCGAATAGTGGATTGGGATCCTTTTGGACTGTAAGAAGTGAAGTAGACGACTCTGGGAAGGACTAGCACAAGTGGAGCTTATTGGTTCGGAGCTGATCGTCAGTGGGAGTTCGACCCCGATGCGGCACCGGGAGTAGAGAACAGCGACAACGAGAAGTTTCATGTTTGTCATAAGGTCTAGGTAGATAGATTGAGTCTGCTCTGATAGGAGTAATGTACCCTTTAGTATTGGCATAGACCTTTTCAGTATTTTCAGTGTATCAGAATGTCATGCCTTTTGTGGTAGTGACCATTTTTATAAAATGACCATTCAATATAATTTTTGGTTCAATAGTATTACCGCCATTTCAATATAATCAAATGTTTTTCAAGGAAACCA